>CP142459.1:17882500-20852500 GCA_038049695.1 Cinnamomum chago
ATGTCAACGAATCATTTTGGAATTTAGAAGCGCCAACTAGTATCCTTAATAACAAGTACGAGTTCGAATGGGTGGGCTATGGTGCAATTAGTTGGGCTAGTGAAACGAATAATAAGAAAAACTCTAACCTACGCTTCTGATGTCTAGTGGTCTAGGGCAGAGAGATATGGAGAGATAGAAAAAGAAATAGAAAGACGTGATTATGTTTTTCTTTTGTTTATGAAAAAAGACAAGAGCACCGCAAAAATGACAGAAGAGGAAAAAGGAGGTTGGGAAATGATTTTAATGTTGCGTGGTTAGTGGTTGTTGTGCTCTCACAACTGTAAGGCATGCACTAGGTTATGTCTTTATACTTTTACTTTCTATACATCTACTTGTTCAAAGGTGAGACTACTCCATGAAATTAGTGGAATTAGGCTTATGTCTACTTTTATTCTAATGAATACATGGTAAAGCTCTTATTTTCATAAGCCCAAAAAATGGGTCTTTCATTTTAAAAGGATTTTTCTATATTTTTCTAGAGCAGATAAATGGAAGAATCATACGCTAGATCTTCTTATTTTTCAAACCTCTACTTGTTTTAGGAGTTTAGACAAATAGAGATTGGAAATAGAGATGTCAGGCATTAATATGGTGCTTTCAATGTTTGAGAAAGAGCGAATTTCTCATTTACGAGGAAGAGGTTCGAGTTTGAATTCTACTTACGTAAATGAGGGTGAACCAAGGGAATCTTCCATGACGAGACCACTATATAAAAATATTAGAAGGCCCATACCAAAAAAAAAACCACATGATTTGCATTTTTTTTTCTCAGGTTGGAGGGTATGCCCCTTATTTCTCCTTAATACTTTAGAAGCAATGGATTCACTATCAAACCTTATTTGGTATACGTACTCTTATTCTACCATCGTTGTCCAAAATAGAGTCATAAAAAAGAGAGGCTAAAACACTTATTTTCACAAGCCCATTAATGGGGACTTTTATTTTAAAATAATTTGTATCCACTTCTTTAAAGGGGGTAAAGGGTAAAATCGTATGCCAAACGCTTTTATTTTCAATACCTCTGCCTGGTTTCGACATTTAAATAAATAGAGGTTGTAAATAGAGATGCTAGACATAGGCATAGATGTGCCCAAACAAAAACTTTTAATTAATTATTATTATTTATTTATTAATTCTTTTGCTTCACAAGAGACTCAAAGTCATGTGTTTTAGTACACTACATGATGTCCCTAGCCAGCTAAGCAATAGTTAAACTAAAATATTTGTTTGGATTGTGTGTAACACCTCGACCCTTCTTAATTGAGTTTAGTATCGAAATAACTTTAATTAGATGTTTGATGTATTGTTTTAGATGTTAATGTGGTTGGATAGGTAGATTAGTTGGGTTCTGACCTTAACTAGGTAGTTCGAGGACCTTTTTATAATTTTGGATTTATGGGTATCTATATGTGTGTTTTCAGTTTTTGGTATGGTTTTAGGTGCATTTGGGTAGATCATATTGTGTTCTCCGATTCTCATATTTTGACCAGACCCATTCGGACCCATCTTGACCCAAATCCAACCCATAATTCCCATTTTAACAATTCCTTAAACAAACTGGTCTTAATTGCAAATCCAGGAAATTTCGAATAAGGTAGCCCCTAAACCATCGACCCTGATTACATTTCCTCCTCCGCATGTTTCTAGAACCCTTCTCCCTTCTCTTCCTTGTTTTTTTTTCTTTTCATTCCTTGCTTTAATCCTCAAGTTAGAGAGTTGCATTGCATGTGAGAGATCTCAAGCTTATCATCTTCTTATCCTTCTTCAACATCTTCTACAAGCTTCCTCCATTCGCCATTGGGCATTACTCATTCTATTTGTAAGTAGACTCTCTTACAATATCTTTTTGTGTTTGAAATCAACTAATGGAATCCAAATTAACTGCACGATGCATATCTAAACCCATTTCACTCATTCTTTATTGTAGGAGCTTTGTGTGATTCTTGCATTTGGGGGTTTTGATTGTTAGAGCTGGTTTGAGAGTTTAGAAGCCTGGGATTCGTGGATTTTTTTGTTAAGCATCAAAGGAAGGCAAGTAAACTTATATAATGGCAATGCATGCATGATTTGATTCTTGATTCCTATGCTATTTATGTGTAGTATTCCATTTCCGGCTCAAATATGTATTTTAGATGTTTTCATGGTTTGGGATTGGGAATCTGTAAATGTAATTGGATTGTAGTTGTTAAGAGCCTGAAGGCTCTATGTACGACCTCCAAAACAAGTTATTGGAAGTTTGGAATGAAAGATGAAAATCAATTACCTGAAACAGAACAGGTTCAAATTTTAGAAATTCGAATTTTGTAGCCCATGTTCAACCGCGGGACCTTTCACGATCGACCGTGGACACAGGGTGCGATTTAGTCACCTTTCCAAGATGTAACCATTTTGAAAAAAATGAACTGCGGTTAGCCCACAACTAGCCGTAAGCTCCCTTCCGGCTAACCATGCGCCAACCATAGGGTGACAAAATTGTTCAGATATATTGTAATTTGCGAAAATCTCCAAATAAAAATTACCACAATATTTCAATGCAGCAATATTCTTTTTTGCATGCAATAAAATCAAACAAAGTTCAAATTCATTGATATTATGTTTATCAGGTATCCAACTTCCTTTGAAAGGGAAAAATCGCGTGTAGAGATGCAAATGGGTTTTCGATTATCATTAGCATTGTAACTGCGGCTTTGCTGACACTGTACAGACTTCGAACTCAATTATGATATAAAAGGGGGAAATAAATAGTCCCAAGACCTAGTAAAATTGGTAGGCCTTCTCTAGTGATGGGGTGGCAATGACCCTTCTCTCTATATTTTTAGGTTCTATGAGAATTTAGAATCACATTCATGTTTATAGTATTTCTTGACTCAAAGAATTTGGTTGTGCATTGTTAAAACATGGTTCTTAACATTGTATAGGCTAACGTAAGAAACTTCATTTGACGACCTACATATTAGTTTTGAAGACATTCAGATTTATTAGTTACGGAATGTAGGCTTGAAGAAAAAAAGAAGTTGGAACTGACTTTAGATCAAGATCCCGCTCCTCTTATTAGAATCAAATCTAGAACAATGAAACATGTTCCAAGCTATAACCAGATCCAGAATCAAAATTAGAACCATCCTTTACAAAATAGTTTCAAATCCGAGTCCAGTGTTATAATTCCAACCCATAACGGAACCGTTTGCATCTCTACTCATGTGAATCCTCCAAATATTAGAATGTAGGCACGAGTGGTAATAGGAGCACCATGGTGATGCTTAAGCAATAACCAATATGTCACTAACCAATCTTGTCACGCCTTTTGATTAGGTTAAGAATGTCAACGAATCAAAAAATTTTTTTAATTTAGAAGAGCCAGCCATGGTATCCTTAATAGCAGGTCCAGTTTGAATTAGTGGGCTATAGTGCAATTAGTTGGGCTAGTGAAGTGAATACTAAGAAAAAGCTTTAACCTACACTTCCGATGTCTAGTGGTCTAAGGCAGAGAGATATGGAGAGTTGATAAAGAAAGGGAAAAACACAATGAGGTTTTTCTTTTGTTTATGAAAAAAGACGAGCACCACAAAGAATGACGGAAGAGGAAAGAGGAGGTTGGAAAATGATTTTAATGTTGAGTGGGTAGTGGTTGTCGTGCTCTCGCAACTATGAGGTGTTCACTGGGTTGTGTTTATTTACTTTTACTCTCTATACATCTACTTGTTTGTGTAGAAGATAACAGTGCTAAAAGATAACAGGCCCAAGGCTCAACCCAATGAGGCCATTGTACAAGCTCCCATACGTGGGATTTAGGCTAGATTAGATAGAGCTGATTTCTCTCATATACATTTCCTTTTATAGTTAGGAGATATTCTTTCTATTCTTTCATGATTCTAATTTGTATAATTAACATGTTTAGAGCCTTGATTAAGGCACATAAAGATTATAAATACAACAGTTGATCCTTAATGTATAGACGACATTCTTTCCATAATTATTATTCTTCTTCATTCATAAATCGTAACATGGTATCAGAGGCTAGGCATTGATCAATAATCTTCTCTCATTGATCCAATAATTTTCCTTGGCGTGGATCTTCTTCCTAGCGTGGATCTCCTCTCTGTTAGTGCCTGACGTGCTCATTGATCAATAGTGGCTCACCACGGATCATCTTCGTGTCTCCAAGAGACCTCCACAATTGTGATTGACTATCCATGAGGGTCTTTCTAAGGATTTTTCTGGAATTTTTCCATCACCTTTGAGGTAGGTTTCAGCCACTTCTTCCTCTGTTGTTTTTAATACAATTTTATCAGATAGTTTTCGTCGAGATTGTCCAGATTTGTGGATCTGTATCCAAATCTCATCAGATTTGGACTAAAGGAAGTAACTTTGATCTTCTTTAAGAAGTTCAAACCTGATCTGTGATTAGACCAACCTGTGGGACCCACACATAGATCCTAGTCCACTGATCCAGTTCGTCTGCCACTGTCTTGGGGGAAATTGCACTGTTTTGTGCGGTCTTCTATTGTCTTCTGCCACTCTCTTCTACTATTGATAAATACTAGTTGCTAGTGTGTGTTGTTGATGTTGCTTGTTACTGATTAAGGCCGATTAATTACTAATCGGTGCTTATTGCTGCACTATTAGTGCACTGTTGGGGTTGTTTACTGCTGTATTCGCCTTTTATAGCAGATCAAACACTTTTTGGCTGGTTTGCGTGCTGATCTCTTCCTTCTACTACTGATTTGAGTGCTCTGTTGTCTCTTCTCTACTACTTTCTGCAAATAGACAAGTATGACGTTAACCCAATTAAATTCAATGGGCAAAACTATTTGTCCTGGTCTTTCCACTTAAGGAACTTTGTAGAAGGACATGACCTTTTTGGTTATCTTGATGGATCGATACCTAGGCCTCAGATTACAAGTACCACTAACTTAAAAGGCCTAACCACCTGATCCAAAAAAAATGCTAAGGTAGTCACCTAGATCCTTAACTCTATTGATCCCTCTCTTGCCGTGTCTCTTCAAGCCTATACTACTGCAGCTGATATGTGGGCTCATCTAAAGAAAGTCTACCATTAAACCAATAAAGCCCGGAAACTTCACTTGGATAATGAAATTACCAAATATACTCAAGGGGATAAATCTGTGCAGGAATACTTTAATGGTTTTCTTATCTTGTGGACTGAAAGGGATTCTATGTTGATCCAAATAGTCTCTTCTGGCTTTCTATTTGAGGCTCTCCAGTTACAAGAATAAATTCACATTAGCTAGTTTCTTATGAGTCTTCACCCATAATTTGAATTTGTCCGATCGGCCCTCCTGAACAGAGAAAATTCTACTAATCTTGATACTTGCTTTCAAGAGGTCCTTCGCGAAGAACTTCATCTCACCTCATAGCATATTATTCCGGAAGAACCAAAAGCTGTCCTTGTGCCTCTTCCTGCTGACTTCGCTCTTCTGGCAACCCTAAATCCGAAGGTGACTTAATGCTATGAATGCAAAGGCTTCGGTTATATTGCTAAAAATTGCTGCAAGAAATTGGTTTGTAGATACTGCAAACGATCAGGTCATGTTATTGATGATTGTCACAGCCTACAGCGACGGAATGAGACACAACCTAAGAACCCTCCCTCAAATATGCCAAGCGCGAATATTCCAGTTGCTTTTTAGGCTCAAGCACCCTTATCTGATATAGGGAGCACTTCCTTTAGGGCTATTTCCATGACTCCTGCTCAGATTCAAGAACTAATCCAAAGCACAATCACCTCTGCATATGTGTCTATGGGTCTTTTTGGTGGTCGGTATCCAACTCATTTTTCTACTGCTTTTCTTGCATTTCATTCTTTTGCATCTCTTTCTTCTCCTATCACCTCATCCACATGGTTTTAAGATTCAGGAGCCTCAAATCACATTACATCGATAGAACATGGCTTTACGGATTCTCACCCTTATCTTGGAAAAGAGAAAATAACCACTACTAATGGTGATCAACTACTCATTTCTAGAGTTGATATCATTACTTCATCTAGTGTTTTTGGCCAGTCCATCACCCTTTCCAATGTCTACTTAGTTCCAAAATTATCAGCCAATTTACTTTCTATATGACAACTTATTGATGATGGCTATCTTGTTCACTTTTCTTCCTCTGGTTGTGTTATATAGGGGCGACAAATTGGGAAGGTGATCACGACATGGAGTAAACATGGGCGCCTATTTTTGTTAGACATTGGACATCATTCTTTTTTCGCTTCTTCCTCTATCCATTTCAATAAATTGTGGACTGTTTGGCATAAACGTCTTGGTCATGTGAACAATTCTAATTTAATTTTCTTGTTTAAGACTGGTTGTTTGGAATCTACTATTGATAATAAAATGATGTCTTCTTTATCTCAATCAAAGTGTGAAACTTGTTACTTGAGTAAGAGTCATATTTTACCCTTTTCTATTCATAATTCTCATGCATTGGCATCATTTAACATTATTCACACTGATGTTTGGGGCATTGTTCCTACCTTGAGTAGGGCGGGATTCAAGTACTATGTGACCTTTATTGATGATCATTCCCGTTATACTTGGATTTATTTCATGCGCTTGAAATCTGAAGTATTTTCTATTTTTCAAAGATTAAGATTTTATAACATTGTCCACTCCCAATTGAAGAAAGCTATCAAGATCCTTACATCCATTTTGGTGGAGAATACATGTCTCATGAATTCTTTGCCTTCTTTTTTGATAAAGGCATTCTGAACCAAAAATCATGTCCGCATACTTCTTAGCAAAATGAAATTGTGGAAAGAAAGAACAGACACATTCTTGAAACTGTTCATGCTCTGTTAATTGCCTCATTAGTTCCTCTCACTTTTTGGTGTGATGCTGCACATACGACTATGTATCTTATCAATCATCTTCTTAGTACTGTTTTAGGCAAGACCACTCCTTACGGAATTCTCTTTGGTAATACATCTTCCTACTCTCACTTGTGAGTTTTTGGCTGCTTGTGCTTTATTCTTCTTCCGACTACTGAGCACACTAAGTTAATACCCCAGGCTGCCAAATGCATCTTTCTTGGCTACAGTAATGAGCACAAAGGGTTTTTGTGTTATGATCAATTTGAAAAAGGCATGCGAATATCTCGTAATGTGATCTTTTTGGAACAAATTCCCTTTCTTTTGTTATGTTTGGATAGTTATCCTATCGATGTGTCCTATATGCCATAATTTTCGGAGTCTGCTCCTCCATCTTCTATTCCAAAAGTCTATGTCCGGCATAACACGGTCCCTCCCATGGTGCCTCCCTCTCCTGATCATCTCCTAGTGCCACCTATTGAACCTTCTAGTAATACTGCTTCTTTTGATAGCCTCTCCTCTACGACGCTCTAGTCGTCTTTCCATTCCTCCTAACAGTTATGACTTTCCTACCCTTTTACTTCTTTGGATAGTGCTCCCATACCCACCTCATATTCACAGGCCTCGAAGATCGCTTACTGGCAGGATGCTATGAATGAGAAATTACTTGCCCTTGAAGTAAATCAAACATGGGACTTGGTACCGACCCCTGAAGGTGCATCTTTGATTGACAGTAAATGGATCTACTCTATCAAAGTTCACTCTTATGGGAGTCTTGATTGCTATAAAGTTAGATTGGTTGCGCAGAGTTATAAGCAAGAATATGGAATTGACTATGAGGAGACGTTTGCATCAGTGGCTAAAATGACCACTGTGCGTACACTTCTTTGTGTTGCGGCAATCCGCAAGTAGCCTCTCTGGCAAATGGATAGAAAAAATGATTTTCTTCATGGGGACTTGCGAGAGACTATTTACTTAAAACCTCCTTCGGGCTATGCTTGTCCTCCAAAGCATGTTTGTAAGTTCTGAAAGTCTCTGTATGGACTTAAACAGGCTCCTCGAAATTGGTTCGATAAGTTCTGTTCAGCAATTCTTTAAGTTGGATTTCATCAGTGTCATTCTGATAGTTCCCTTTCTGAGATGGATACCGAAGGGCTACACATTCCTTTTAGTAAATGTGGATGATATGATTATCAGTAGCAATGATAATGCCGGCATCATGGACCTCAAACACCATCTTACTCGCCATTTCAGAATGAAGGACCTTGGTCCTCACCTACTTTCTGGGGCTTGAGTTTTTGCGTCGCAAATCTGGCATCAGTGTCCATCAGCGTAAATATGCTACAGATTTGATCACTTTAGCACGGTTTGATGATGCTCACACTTTTGATATACCTATGGAATTGAACAGCAAAATTAGTATTTATAATGGCCCTCCCCTGAATGATCCCTTTATTTTTCGATGAATAGTTGGTAGTTTGCTCTACTTAACTATAACTCGGCCAGATATCTCTTATGCAGTTCATATGGTTAGCCAGTTTGTTAGCAATCCTAAAAAACCATACCTTGTTGTTGCTTTGCGCATGCTTCGCTATGTTAAAAGCACTCTACACCATGGTCTCTTCTACTCTTCTGGCGCTTTTCTGCACTTATCAACTTATGTGGATGCTGACTGGATTGGTTGCCCAAACTCTCGGCGATCAACCACTAGCTGGTGTATATTTCTTGGGGAATCTTTGATTTCGTGGAAGTGCAAGAAGCAGACTACCGTTTCAAAGTCTTCTGCTGAGGCAGAATGTCGGGCTATGTCTTCCGCTACAACTGAAATCATTTGGTTACGCTGTCTCTGTGAATTCGGTGTCATTGTTGGTAGTTCTACACCTCTTCATGGAGACAACAACAATGCTACCAAAATTGCTAACAATTCGGTCTTTCATGAAAGGACGAAGCACATTGAGATTGATTGTAACTTCATCCGTCAACATGTTGTCACTGAGAAGATAACCTTGCCTCATGTCTCTACTCTTAACCAGCTGGCGGTTATATTCACAAAAGCTCTTCTCAAAACGCATCATCATGATCTTACTAGCAAATTGATGTTTTCTACCTTTTATGTTTTCTACCTTACCTCGTCAATTTGAGAGGGAGTGTAGAAGATAACAGTGCTAAAAGATAACAGGCCCAAGGCCCAGCCCAATGAGGCCCTTGTACAAGCTCCCACATGTGGGATTTAGGCTAGATTAGATAGAGCTGATTTTTCTCATATTTATTTCCTTGTATAGTTAGGAGATATTCTTTCTATTCTTTCATGATTCTAATTTGTATAATTAATATGTTTAGAGCCATGATTAATGCACGTAAAGATTATAAATACAGCAGTCGATCCTCAATGTATGGACGACATTCTCTCCATAATTATTCTTCTTCTTCATTCATAAATTGTAACAGTTTGAAGGTGAGACTACTCTACGAAATTAGTGAAATTAGGCTTATATCTACTTTTATTCTATTGAATATAGGGTAAAGCTTTTATTATCATCAACCCAAGAAATGGGGGCTTTCATTTTAAAGTGATTTGTCTATATTTCTCTAGAGCAGATAAATAGTAGAATCATATACTAGATCCTCTTATTTTTCAAACCTCTACTTGTTTTAGACATTTAGACAAATAGAGATTGGAAATAGAGATTTCAAGCATTGATATAATGCTTCCAATATTTGAGAAAGAAAGAGTTTCTCATTTACGAGGAAGAGGTTGGAGCTTGAACCCCACTTATGTAAATGAAGGTGAACGATGGGGATCTTCCATGACAAGACCACTACATAAAGAATATTAGAAGGCCCATATAGGAAAGAAAAAAAAAACACATGATTTGCATTTTTCAATATAAATTACTCTTAAAGCTAAACAAACGAAAAAAGAATCCAATTCTCAAAGGGTATCGCATGTTCATAATTTTCTACTACTTTGTAGTTTTCCTTATCTTTCAAGAATAAGAGTCATTATATCTAATCATAGATAATATTTAGACTAATGTACTCCTTAGGTGGTTTAAAAAAGGAAAACCAAAGTCGTTTTCTTCTCTTCTTCTTTTTTCTTTTGAAGAAAGAATAAAGTTTAAATCTTTTTAATTGATATGCTCCTTGGCAAGTTAGGTTGCATATTGCCTCAACTTAAGGCTTATTCAAACTAGATGTAGGTAAATCCCAAACACAAAGTTGACCCAAACCCAAATTGAATTTTAAATTCCCCAGCCATATCAGATTGGGCACCTAAATATTAGAAAGCTCGGGGGTTTATGCATAAATCATAGAAACTTTAGCGAGGTATATATGAAAAAACCTTTTGTAAATACTAACTAGTGTTTAATGGGTGCGAGGTCAAACTTGTCATTTTCATAAAAATTCATCATTCAACTCCCAATGGTTGCTCATTACTGGCAACTTAGATATATCTTGGAACATGAAAGGTATTAAAATGCCAAAGTAGGGATCTATTCACAAATATTGAAACCGCATGGCCTATTTACAAATATTAGAAACCTCAGGCGGGGTATATACAAAAAAAAAAAAATCAAATAAAAAACACCTTGACCCTGCATAGTCAGCTTGATTCTTGGTCCCTTATTATTGCAGGCAGCTTGATTATTGGTTCCTTATTCCAATTTTAACCAATGTCTCTCCATCTATGATCGGGATTATCCAAAATAACATTTTAACAAGTGAAAAAAGGATATATTTGGATTTGGAGAGACCGATGATCCTACGACGAGTCATGTTATTCATCATGAAGAAGAGCTTGTGGACATCCTATTTCCTTCCACTTTACATTCAAACACGAGCGTGGAAGATGTGTTTTGCACAAACATAGTGAATCTATTCACACAATATGTTTAGTATTTTTAGGTTTATTTTGGCCAAGCGATACCTTCCAATGGAAGAATATTTTAATGGAAAGGTTTGATTTTAGGCAGTGGCGGACCTAGAATTTTCGTGAAGAGTGGGGCGGACACAAACAAGTAGTTGGATTTGTGGGCAAATTTAGGATTTTTATGTGGGTTCTGGAGGTGGACTTGGGATTTTCATGTAGATTTTGGAGGAGGATCTAAGACTTTCATTCTAGTTTTGGAGACGGACTTGATTTTGATGAGCAACTGCCCCCATACCATATATGCAAGCACGCCATGTGGGTAATGTATGGCACCCTATTGTGCCGTTTCTTTGTTTTCTTCACTAATTCATTTAATTAGGGTTTAGGGATGATTTTTTTCATAAAAAGTTCCTATATCTTTGAATAACATCCACAAATTAGTGTCAAATTAGGCGAATACGATTTCATGGAGGTTGGTTAGTGAATGTGAGAGGGTTGGATTAATCACGACTCCCACGTGATGGCAAAAAAGGTTATTTGCAACCCTTGAGAAAGATAGTAATGATTCTCAGTAGAAAGAAACACACACACATATATATATATATATATATATATATATAATTCTTTTACAAACATGTGCGATGCCGTCGTCTTTTCCAAGATATATATACTCTTGAATTTGCAATAAGATCATACGATGTATGAGTTATGCACTTGCACTAATAAAATGCATATTGTTCGGTTATTTAGAAAAAAAAAAAGAACAAATTATATGATTTCAAAGAAATAAAAAACCTCATATAAAACCAAATTAATATGCTTAATTTGGAAAATAACATTACGATGGAAAAATAAATAAATTTAAAACTATATTAAATATCTGATAATTTGTTTTGGTAAAGAAATATCTGATATTGGAAAAAAAAGAATTATATCAAAAGAAATCTACATAACATTCACTAAAAAAAGTAAAAAACTTCAAGACATGGATACACAAATCCACATATATACAAACAAACAAATGCAAAATACTTTGCCCTGTATTTTTTTTTTCGTGTGAGATGCATATGATTAGTAACTATACCTTTGCAACTGTGTAAAAGACAACCCTGTCAACATTTTAACGGAACGTACATGACACTTTTATGCAGCATTTTGTGCTGGGGTCGTTTTTGCAAAAAGATGAAAAAATTTCTTTTTTCTTTCATGTTCCAAACTTTCAACCTCTATGTAGCAGAAAGACATTCCTGGGTGAATGAAACCACTTTGAACCACGCTAAATTATTTTCCATTTGAAGGGATGAATTTGCATTTCACCCCCCAAAACACAAAAAAATGCCAATTTTCATTGAATAAAAAGTCTTATAAATATTATTGGACTTGTAATACGAAGGAGTTGAAAGTAGAAGTACAAAATATTAGAAAGTCATTCTAAAAGACACTGAACGATAAAAAAAAGTACTTTTAAAAGTCACTAAATGACAAAAAAGGAAGAGATAATTTTTTGTATTTTCAACTCCATTTTCTTTTGTCTTTTTTTTTTACTTAATTCTCAATTTTATTACATTTCACTTCTCATGGAAACAAACCGTTAGAAAAGAAATATGAAACAATGAAAAAAATTATTTCAGCTCAAAAAAGCATTTTCTTTTATTGAAAATAAAAAATAAGCCACACCTATAAGCCATGGAAAGGTGATTTTGCTAATCACTTCCATTATTTAATTAAGTTAGAGAGAGAGAGAGGTTGATTGATTGGGACTTTTGAGATTTGGTACATTGTGAGGCGGGCTCAGGGTCTTCGGTTCTACTGAAATTGGTTCCCGCCTTTGACTTGGCGCCTCCTAAACTAATGGCCAAAATCCATTCATTTCAGAATTCGAATCCTCTGAGGCTGTAGCCCGGAGAAATCGTGACTTAAAAAAGTGGAACTTTACAGTGGGGGTCTATTTGTTGAAATTCGGACAATTTAAAATAAAGAGAATTTTACGGTGCAGGTCCCCATAGTACCCCATACCACTCTTAAGGTTCCAGACACACTGTATTTATGGATAAGGTCCTCAATATGTGTTTTTGTATTTTTTTTTTCTGTCGTTTATCAAATGATTTATATCGACCATTTTGCGGAAACCCAAATAGAAATTGGATTTTTCTGGAGGGAGAAGAGGGGAGGGGTGGTGCTGCATAGGGAATTTTCAGTACTACTGCCAATCGTTACATAAATAACAAGAACAAGAACAACACTCTCTGCCCTTTTCTTTTCTATATCATATCAAATCTTCATTAAAATCCAATCAATTTTCGTTGTTCAATGCGGCTCTATTGAGCTTTCTATAGATCCTTAAATGTCAATTTCATAGAGATCTAACGATTCCAGGCCCTCAACTAAGATGAATTTTTCAAAACCCATTCAACCAAAGTAGATACCCCAAATCTTGTTGCATTCCTTTTTGTTGTCGTTCCAAACAGGGCATGCCATATGGATGTGAAGCCATTGAACCTTCTCGTCTACAAAATGCAAAAGCAGTAATTTTGTTTCATTTTTAGCTCATCATTATCTTATTGCATCAGTTTCAGCCCCTATCCCCTCCCCTCTTCTCCCTCTTGAAAAACCTAATTTCTATTTGGGTTCCCACAGAATGGTTGATATCGACCATTCCCCTCTTCTCTCTCCTGAAAAACCCAATTTCTATTTGGGTTCCAGTAGAATGGTCGATATCGACTGTAAAAATGGTCAATATCGATCATTAACTAAATGACAAAAAAGTACAAAAACACATCTTGAGGACCTTATCCATAAATATGGTGTGTCTGGGACCTCAAGAGTGGTATAGGGTCCTACGGGGACCTGCGCCGTAAATTCCTCTAAAATAAATCTTATTTAGGTATAGGGGATATTCTCAGATTTTATGTAGATTGGAGCTTTTTCCGCTGTTGGATTAACCATTTGAAAAAGAAAAAGATCAACACAAACTTATCTTTATTCTTTATCACATCTTTCATCAAACAATCAATTTAACTATGAAAACTCTTATTTGGAAGGGTTATCACATCTTTCATCAA
Source organism: Cinnamomum chago (assembly GCA_038049695.1). Lineage (NCBI taxonomy): Eukaryota > Viridiplantae > Streptophyta > Magnoliopsida > Laurales > Lauraceae > Cinnamomum > Cinnamomum chago. Next base: position 17,896,302 of record CP142459.1, read on the forward strand.
ACAATCAATTTAACTATGAAAACTCCTATTTGGAAGGGTGTTTATTTTGAATGGTTGAAATTTCAATAGGTGATAATCTACTCCTTGCTAGGATTTCTCAAGCCTTAGAGGATTTAGACTCTTAATTCCATTTTTAAGTGGGCCCACCCCTTTTAATGTGTACTATCTTTTTTATGATGGCCCATGATGATTGAATATTATCTATATAGAGCAGAACGTGATTTTCCTAACTTCCAATCACTGCCCAAACATATGAATTAGCATTGAACCTCCTTTAATCCCAATTGGACGGATTCACCATCCATATTTATACATTACTTTTTTTATTTATTATTATAACAAAGGGTGTCCCAGCTCTTTGAGCCAGAATAATCATTGTGGGCCCGAGGGAAGCCGGGTAAATCTCCTATAACCCGAGCATGATAGTGCAATTTTGAACCTTTAACTTCCGGGTGTAAATCATGTCATAGGTCAATTGAGCTACCCCTCTTGGTTAATATTTATAAATCACTTGATTGGAGTATAGTGTAAGGCATTTGATGTCTGTTGATGGGAGAATGGCCAAAATAAGGGCAAGAGAATAAAAGCCAAAAGTGATAACAAAACGAGTGTCAATTTGAGGACGGTATTATAATAGTTTGTAACTTGCTGGAGCCGTTGCCCAATGTATTAAGATCAATTCCAGGTCACAATAGAATATGCTCAAGATTATGCCATTCCTACCTTTAATGCGTTTTCTTATATTATCTTTCAGTGGCACTCTACGATCATATCCAAGTGGTACTGTGGCAGGACTACAACTATAGTCCAACCAATAGGGTGAACCTACCAAAGCCAAATGGACCCAAGTCATCAAATCTCATGCATTGATGTCAAGCCTAATCTTCAATTAAAATTAGGCCTCCCATTACATTCATCACATTAGATAAGAAAAGATGTCAACACATGATTAGGGTGCCAATGGTTGCAGGCCTAGCAGAGTTTGGAGAGTTATCGGGTCCAACCTGAATCCGTTTGTTTTTATTAATTGGGTTGAGAATGTCAACACAAACCATAAATTTAACAATATAGGTTTGGGTAACCAAACATGGGGTTCTCACACTAAGTTAAGCCAGCGAGATCTAACTCATTCATTAATTAGGTTGAAAATGTAAACACAAACGAAAATTAAAAGGTTGGGTGAGACCAAGTAAGATGGTTAGGGTAAAAAACTTCCACTTCTTCACACCATCAATCTTATGGTGTATAATGGGCTCATCTCTGATCCGAGTCACAACTTTACACTTGAGTTTGTGGTAAACCATGAAATTAGAGGATTTGAAGCAAGAAAAGGTTTGCTCGGCTTCGGCCGAATTCCCACTTCGGCTTCCAAATTTCAACATCCATTATAATATAATAAGCTGGAAGGTTTTAGCTTTAATTTTGATTGTCAGTTATAATTTTGACCGACAATTATGTAACTACTCATGCCACTACCTACTCATTTTTCCATCAAATCACTCATGTTTCAATTGTTCATACATAATTATACCATTTTTGCTCCAATTTCTCTATTTCTATTTTATCCCACTTGTCGCCCCTAAGTAAGCCTGATCATTCATTTTTATAATGATATGAAATCAAAAATTAAGCTAAATGCAATCATCGCCTTGTATCACTCTATCAAATCCTTCCAATAAACATGCATACATATATGTATATATATACATATGGGAAAGTTTCAAGTGCATCTATCATTCATCATAGGGTGGGGGACGCTTCCATAATTGGGAATTTTCAAGTACAAAAGTTACTTTTCAAGTATATATGGTGATGCACACTTCCTTGTCTTCATGTGCAAAAGGGGAAGTGTCCCTTACCCTATAATAATGAATAGATGCACTTGAAACTTCCCACACACACACACACACATATGTGTGTGTGTGTGTGTATATATATATATATATATAAACGCCCGGGCTCAAACAAAGATAGAGTAAATTATTATAATAATTAAAACTATAAATTAAAGAAGAATCCACTATTATTATTTTTAAGAATTTATAGAAGAAAATAAAGTGGGAAAAGATATTAAATTTTATGGTAAAAGGAAGAAATTATCTTGAAAAATAATAATGAGAATCTTGTAATATCGCACCTATGAAATCTTTATAAATTGAAAAAATGCATGTGTTGAAAGTCCCTACTAAAAAAGAGAAAACTCTAGAGCAAAAAGAAAAATGTTTACCATTCAAAGAAGGAAAAATGAGAAAAGAAAAAACAAATGCATCCATTTTCCTATTAATACCCGGCTGGGGGCTCAATCTGTTAGGTATATCATGTGGAGTGTGAATGTGACTAAGATGAGTCCCACACCAATGTCTCAAAACACTACCCACTCGTTTTAAGCCTACTTACCATTAAAACACACCTGCTTGAAAATGCAAATCAAATCCACATCCAACCAAACACTTAAGAGTGAGAGAGACGTGTAGAATCCTTTTATTCTACATCAATGTCCTATATTTATTTAATATATAAAAAAAAGATTCAAGGAAAAAAGGTCCCTCACATGGGATCTATACTTGGTGCAAGATAACGATAGAGAGGGCAATTTAATTGCTTTCATCAATGTTGAGGCTCTGGATTTTACATGAATGTTGAAGCATCAAAACTAACCTCATTGCAAGCATGTGCAATAAGTTTTATAATTTAGAAGTCCATTATTGAAAACATATGACAACTCGTTGAAGGCCTCAGTTCAACAAAGGCTCAAGTCCATTTAACATTTGAATCGGGTTGATAAATTCTATGAGGGGGTCCCACTAAGATAGCGCATGTGTTAGATTTATTAAATTCTCTAAAACTTTTACGGGGTAACACATAAGTGAAAAAGATTGTTATTTTTGGATCATAAGATCTACATAGTGGGCCCCTTTAGAAGGGTCTTTTGTGTTATTTTTGAAAGATTGACTTTAATTTTTAGGAGATAGAATCGGGTTGATAAGTTCTATGAGGGGGTCCCACTAAGGTAGTGCATGGGTTAGATTTATCAAATTTTCTAAAACTTTTGTGGGGTAACACATAAGTGAAAGAGATTGTTATTTTTAGATCATAAGATCTACATAGTGGGCCCCTTTAGAAGGGTCTTTTGTATTATTTTTGAAAGATTAACTTTAATTTTTAGGAGATATTGATTGAGAGACTTAGAAGATAGAAGATATGGATAGATATTTTTAGAGAAAAAATAGTCGAATGTGATGACATGGCTCCTTAAATCACTCTAAGTTTTTTATGTATATTTATTTAAAAGGAGAACTCCTCCAATGCTGACGTTGCACCCTCCGAAGCCCACCTCCCCCACCTCCCCTATTGCTTATATATATATTTATATATATATATATATATATATATATATATATATGCATTGGGCCACCATGTGAGCTGGCCTACTTTAGTCCACACGGATGGAGTTGGAGATATATAACATATAAAAGGAGAAAACATGGAAAAGGATAGGGTCGTTTGCTTGCAATAATGAGAAGAATCAGAGGTCCCATTCTCCCACATGACATAATGGCATGCCAGATAAAATGTCCGAACTACCCGGCATTCCTTTGGCAATCCTTCTTATTTTATTTTATTTTTGGTACAAATTTTTTACCCCAGCCAACAGTTTTGCTCATGCAGGAAGAGAGCACAGATGTACATGGAGAGCCGTCACCCGCACATTAAGGAAAGATTATACCCATAGCTGGGAAATTGAACGAGAGATGGGGCTCCAACCAAGTGGGCAGGATAATGCATAGTCTCTTATAAAGCTAAAAAAAAAAAAAATTTAAAAAAAAGTGGAGGACCAACTTATGGTAAATTCGATTGCCTTGTACTTACAAAATCATGTGTCATGGGAAAATTTGCATAGAATTAATTATGCTTCTCAGCTTAAGATGACAATTTTGACCTTTTAAAATAACTTTGGTTTTCAAATTTTGAGATAGGGGTTTGCATGTTGAGACTCAACCCATATCAAACCAATTTTTAAATGGGTCATCGGTCAGACAGCAGGTGGATTAATAACCTATACAAGTTTACGGCACCCTGATTTGTAAGGGTCTCAACTCTCAACTGAGACCATAAAGAAAAGGCATGGCTTGTAACAATAGTTCTAAATCTTCATTAATTTCATTTCCTCGTTAAAGACATGCAGCTCGTAGTATTACTTGAAGCTTCACTGAGTCTTTCAAGTTAATACATGGACTCACTGGGTTCATACAGACTCAGTTCGACATCGAGTTAGATCATAATGTCAGGGTTGACAACACCCATACTAAATTGAAGGCTGGAATTATTTAGTCACGGATCATCTACAAGATAGCTTAGCATAATAACTGTCTTATATCATCGGTAACAAAACTTGGCTCGACCAATTGACTCGAAAGGCAACGAGTCGAGTAACTCGAGAGTGAACTTTAATCCATGACCTTCAAGTCAGACTCAACTCAACATGGCCATCCTGTTTATATACAGTGAACAGTGATAGTCTAATTGATTAGAAAACCTAGTGCTGGTCAAAGCCTGAGGCCATCATGGATTGGCCTGGATGACACAGAAATTTTTTTGGATATTGATCTCTACTAGGCCTTTAGGATTTAGGATTCACAATGAACACACACATTCTTACAATTAGGGGCTTCTAGGAACTAGGAAGAAGTGTTGAAGAGGAGAAGAAGCAAGGGTGGCGATTCACTGAGGGCAAGTAAATCCATAAGAAGCAATCATTTCCTCCCAATGGGGTCCTCTGCTTCTAGCCCTTTCCATGTCCTACTTTCATGAAATCCTAAAAATTCATTACCAGCCATGCAACTGCTCTAAGGGTGAATGATCTAAAGGTGAAAATACATCTACAAGGGGCCACCAAAGTATCTCCTCTTTGATAATATATGATTTGTCGAACTCTCTTCGCCCTACGAAATTAAATCCTAACAAATTCAATGGTCGAACTCTACTATAAATCACCAAGCTAAGTAAGCCATTCGCTCTTCAACCACCCTCAACAAAAGCCCTTTCCGTGCAAATTCTAACAGTCAGTGAGGCTGTAATGAAGGACCCCAGCATGGGTAGCCAACACTGGGAACTGGGAAGATCACATTAGTCAGGTTGTTGACAATGGATCAATGCAAGACAGACTTTCCATACTGGCACATGAGATGAATAATTTCTTAAAACCAAAGGAATGACCCAATATGGTTGATGCACCTAGATCATCCAACAAATACACATTTGCAGCATCTAATAATAGTACCTGGACTCAAGTACTTAACCGCTCATTAAAGAAACCAGGTTGGATGTCGGCCCTCTATTCTAGAAAGCACCCTCATCAGAAACATTTTTGCCTCACTTCTCAGGCAGCCAGCAATAACCTCCCTGGGGACTTCCAGACCTTGACTCATGATCATTCAGTCCCAAAAGAATAGAACCAGTTCCAGTTCTTTTTCCAATCAAAATTAGAATAACTTAAAACTCAAGAAACGTGAATCTATTCTAATCAACATATACATTCCAAATATCTGCAGTTTTGTTTTTCAGTCAGATATATTAGGTAATATTTGTATTCCCACATAAAACAGTGATTTTCTGATGCTGATCCAATATCAGACAACACAAAAACCTGGGTCTGACTCTGATCTCCAGTGCTGCTTATATGAATGATAAAAAAGGAATAAACCTAGCACACAAACAATTCACAAAAATAACCATAACATTTTCCTTTTCTTTGTCGAAGCATTTTACTAATCTTTAATCAAAACCACTGTCAAATAGAAACTTGAAGTCATAATATTTTTGTATTAGATACAACAGTCTTGCTTCATTGGCTTCTACTTCTATAAGCAGAGTTTACATTTCTTTCCGCCCTCCCCCTCTTTATTGTGCCACTATATACTTGATTACATTTATGGCTGTCAATGGGCAGGGCAGGGCGGCTTCAGACCTGGATCTTCTAACTGGTTGGGTTGAGTTGGACCAGGCATATTCAAATAATAAATTTTCTTAAGTCCAGTCCGGCCCATTGACAGCACTAATTACATTTAAAGGCAGTATTTTGGGGCATTGGCAGGCTGATATAGGAAAGGTCTAACAGTATGAGAGTGACCTGATGGAAGATTGTAAGTGAACTTAATGCCCGAGTTTCCGTTTCCTTGTCGAGTGCAGTGCTCATGGAAGCTGCTGATTGGCCTAGCTAGGCATGCATCCCATCGGTTACTTTCAGGCATGGTCTCAGCTACTGTGTATCTTCCCTTTGCGTTAGTGAAAGCCTGATAATTAAGGACCTCCCCAGATTTTGTTATGCAAAGAACAGCCACCTCAGCACCTGCACATAACAATAAACACCACACTAGATCACAATCAAGTGATTATGTGGTTTCACTCATGCAAGTAGTGGTTCTACTTACAGCAAAATTTACATTCACTGTGACATGGTAGTACCAGTGTACCACACTCACATGCATGATGGAAAATACTCTCTCATGTCAGCCCAAAGCATTACAAGAATGATAAAGAAATATGGGCAGAGTTGAACAGATTTGTCGAAGTTTAGAATATACTAACTAAACACGATAAAGTAACAAAAAAAAAACATGAATAAATTACAAATTGTAAGATATTAGATTTCCCCTGGTTTAAAGCAATAAGACAAATATCCTGAAACCCATAAGATTGCTTCTACAATACATAGAAAATGAAATGCAAGGAAGAGCAAATAATTCACATTGGATAACCCACTAGTAAAATAAACTGCATTTGCCAATTTTTAAAGTGTTAATGATGGTATTTCCCAAATATTTATTTAATTAACCATAGCATGCCCTGTTGGGAAGTCCCACATCCCACATCGCCTAAGTAATAGGCTTGACATATCTTAATATACATGTATGGGCCTTCCACCTATCAGCTTAAGCTTTTGGGTTGGTATATAGTTTCTTACATGGTATCAGAGTGGGTTTCGATCCCGGTGTTCTTGTGTAGCCCACGTGACAGGCCCGTCCATGAAATATGTTGGGCTTGCACGTGAGGGGGAGTGTTGGGAAGTCCCACATCCCACATCGCCTAAGTAATAGGCTTGACATATCTTAATATACCTGTATGGGCCTTCCACCTATCAGCTTAAGCTTTTGGGTTGGTATATGGTTTCTTACATGCCCCACTCGTATGCCTTGTTATAACAAATTGTCCTTGTCATAAGCATATTCTCTCAACAAGCAACCGAGTTTTTTAGAAGACAATTCCTTAACAAATGATATTTCCATAGCATGTGACTCAACAGTTTCCCATCAAGAAGATTGAGAAAAAGAAATCAGAACAGGAAAAAAATCGAGATGTCAGCTGTGGCATCCATCTCCATTTAGTATTATTTGTGGATGAGCAGAAATAGATTACACAGTAGTCTCCACCCTCAACCATCTTTTACTTGGAATGTAATCAACATCTTATCAGATACTTAAGCAAACTATCTCCTCCCGATTAGAATCCAATCAAAGGGAGATTTTCTCTTGCGCATGCACTCCTGAAGGAGGGTGCATCTGACCATCCCTGAGGGTGAGACTGACCCTGAATTTAACGGGTCCCACTGTAATGATGACACCAATCCAAATGGACTGCACAACACATAGTGCAGCAGAAAATTGTCCTTGATTAAATATCTAATCAGGTCCTTGATTCAATCCATAAACAATAATCAATGTAGTACTACTGAGTTGTATCAAACAAATAAAAGTTTCCTTTCATTCACCAAAGATGAGACTGGGGACATCAATTATTCAATGATTACTAGGATAAGATGTTATTAACTTTTCTATAGTACCTAAAACTAAGAATGATTGGTGGGACTATAACTTAGAAGCAAGCTAGCAAGAAAAGAAAATGCATGCGATGATGAAATGGGAAGGCAGATTCTCCCATAACAGAAAGAAGATGCCAATTGTGAAAAAAAGTACATGATAGAATGAAGATACTCATTTTTGAGAAAAGGGGGAAATAGAACATCCGGTGTGAGTTTTCCCATGACAGCAGACTTGAGCTTTCACATTGACTTTATGCTTTTGTGTGAACTCTGGACAACCCAATTAAAGTGAGAACAGAAACAACTTCACAGATTTTGCCCTAGGAAGAAATACTGGAAATACTAGATGTAAGTCATATTGCCTACTAGTAGAAACCACATTTTTTTTTTATAGTGAACCTCTTGTTCTAAATCAGGAGCACCACTGAGTTATGTCTAATTGTAGTAAATTGAATCATAAATGGAGAAGCCCATGCTCCCTCAAAATTAACTATTTTATCCCTTACACTTATTCAATTCACTTCACACAGTCCATTACTATCATGTAGAGACTGAAAATCAGATTTTTCATTAAATTTTCAGGCTGTAAGGTATTGTTTGGTCTCGGTCCCAAAAGAAAAAAATCAAATCAGTTTTCTCTTCTTTTTTTATTAGTGTACATCACTTGTTCTGTCATGGGGGTTCAATAAATATTATTCTAGAGAAAGAAAAATGAGAATTTTTACAGACTATTCACTATTGTTTGGACATAGTTTAAAAAGAAAGGGCACAGCACCTTTTTTCTTTTTTTAATCAGTGTAAATCACTCATTCCATATGATAACAAGTTCTTGGAGGCATTGTCACAGTATCAATAGAAGAAAATAAGTATAGAAGAGGAAGAAGATATGCAGTGAACATCTATCCTCCTTATGGATCAACCATCCATTTATAACATATAACTTGCCCTTACACTTTACAGTGCCTTTAGTGAAGGAATGAAAGGATTACAGTGAGCTAGCATCCTAAGAATAGAAGGAAGAAATCTCCTATTGTTAAAATGTCTATTCATATCTACATAAGAGACAATCCACCCTTTGACTGTTTACATGGGGACCTGCCAGTCCTGGGTCATGGGTCATGGGGACCTGCTCATGAACCTAAGCCTGGTTGACCTATTCTACGTTAGAAGTAGAAACTTTTACTAGCGATGGGTATTTCTGTTCACGCAAAACCAACAGGAAGACAATGAAAAAAATAAAATATAATATCTTTAACTTTAAAAATCACATACAAGGCACGCAATAGCAGCAACAAAGATCAATCGTACAGATGCTACTAAAAGTCTAAATAAATGAACTACTAGATTATCTGTTTTCTTCCCTAATCTTATTCTTTTACAGAATGACTAGGTCCTAGTGATCCCCAAATAGTAGGATACAACAAGAACTCCTAAATCCAGGCCTTGAAAATGGAAAGTGAATTACAAACTAGCTTAAGAACTGGATAACATTGGTAGGACACTATCACTGGGAAACAGGCCATTGCTTGCAGTGAGATATACTTAATTTATTAAACAGCTACCAAAAAGAAAATCTTCACCAAATAGCTTAGTAGTAGTAAGTACCAACATTTGCTAACACCCACAAAAATATAACAATTAATTTATTTATTTATTATCTATATATATAAATCATGATCTCGTCATCTTCCACATTTATCTCATAGTAAGATATGAATTTATGCAATAACTTTATTGTCAAGTTCACTAACCAAAAAAAAAATGCTGAAGTTGAGATCCTCTCCTTGCAAGAACTGGGTAAGAAGAACTGGATGCACACAATAAAAATTGCCAAGATTTCTTCAATGAAGTACCAACCCCATACTATGTCATTCCTCAAACAAATCCAAACTACAGTTACCATACATTCAAAAGAAAAAAATTCACATTCACAATCAATCAAATCTGCCATGGTATCAATTGTGTAACTGTATGTCTGTATCTCTAAGCAAAAAAAATGACATGAAGCTGTGTAAACATGAAAGGTCATGCTTGGAACAAATTTAAGTGTCGTCTCTATTCCATAACTCAATATATGATCCAATGTGAATCATCTAAAGCGCATGATAAATTTCGTTGTAGGAAGCAGGAGCAGGAGCCACATGGGATTTCATTGGAGAAGCAGGCAGCAGAAATTCTCAAATATCAGTTAAGTGTTAGCAACTAAACATTGGAAGCAGGGGCAGGAGTAAGATTCTGAATAGGGATGAAAGCGGAATGGCATACAAGCTAGAAAACTCTTGCAGCTGAAATATGGATGAACATCACTGCCATTTAATCATGACTGGATTGTGATGGTAGGTATATCCCACCTAATAACCTCCCACAACACGCACAAAAGAAAAAAAAAATCCAATCTCCACCTAAAAACTCAAATAAAAAGGGGACCATCCCATCTGATGGAGATAAGATTTGCTCATAGCAAACTCTTGCTATGGGTGTGACAGACTGTCTTTTTTTTTTTTTTTTTTTTTTTTAACATTTACTACTAAGATTCTAAGATATTTTTTTTTGAAAAAGAAAAGAGTCTAAGATACAACGGACGGTGCCAAGATTTTCTATAATGACCGTGTTGAGACAAAAATATAAAAATTAAAGTCTGCTACTCTAACTACAACTATCAAGCTACAAACTGTTCAAAATTTTCAACCAAGTCATAGCAAGTAGCAAACACAACAAAGATATTGGTATGCACCTTGAACATCTAAATGTGTCTATCATGGAATCAGATAGTGAATTTATGCCAAAAAAGGGGGCATCAGATAATGACATTCAACCTTTAACTAAATCATTTACACCTTCACCATTATCATTTGTTACACTATCAGTTTATGTTGAGGTCAACGTCCACCCTCGCTCCTGAGCGGTCATAATTGTGGTCGAGCCCTCGCCCTCACCATAAAACTATTGTTGTGCCGTTTCCTATCACCAATTGGTTTTGGGATAAGTGGTCCCTCAATAGAGTGTAAGATCCTACAAGTGGTATCAGAGCCTGGTAGGTCGGGTGTTCGAATCACGGGACACGCGTTTTGCGAGTTCGCAGCAGGAGTAGCGGCGGGTGTGCCGTTGAGGGAGGGATTGTTGAGGTTAACGTCCACCCTCGCTCCTGAGCAGTCATAATTGTGGTCGAGCCCTCGCCCTCACCATAAAACTATTGTTGTGCCGTTTCCTATCACCAATTGGTTTTGGGATAAGTGGTCCCTCAATAGGGTGTAAGATCCTACAGTTTAGTCATCATCATACGATCATCTAAATCACCAACCTAAGAAGTGGGTTTACAACAGGGAAAACATATCCAATAGAGAACTATAACTATATCATGAGATTGAGTCATTACCAATGTCAGCCAGGTAAAACAATTACTCAAAACCCATTTATATAATCTTTGTGCATTTGGTAATCAAAAGGAAAGTTTCATGGCTTCATTGTCAATCAGAGAGGCATAGACATCCTCAAAAATGAAAGCCATAATGGATCTGTGTTGCCCTAGAAGTCTTATTAGGTTTCAAAGTTTCTCGGGGAAGCTCTTGTCCAACAGACATTTCATCTACTACTCCCATTTTAAATGTGCCTTCTTTCATATGCTCAGCTTGTGATTCTTTTGAGGAATCCCTTCAACATGACACTCACCATGAATGCTCCATTCATCGAATCCTGTGGAATAGAAGGATTAGGAGATGGATTAAGTGGGACGGTGGGGGTTATTAACTTTGAGCATCATCACCATCGTTGTCCAGCTAGCACTACTTAAAAGCCCCACTCATCAAATACCATTGTCAATCCAGCTCTTTGCATTGGCCCAAAACCTAGGTCTTATCTGAAGGAGCATGTCATCGGTTGTATTAGGGATGACGGTCCTTATTCTTGGGCTTCATTCTTTCATTCTTTTTTCTTTTTTTGAAATGTAAGTTGAATTAAAACTGCAACCTTGTGGCTTCAACAATGAGCACCTTGCAACTGTGCTAGAGGCTGTATTTATCCCAAAGTTGCATATAAAACTCCTATAAATAATCAAGCTATATTTAAAGAAACTAACTATAGAACTCGAATCATCAATCCAAGCAGTGGGTTTTCATTTGTTCACAACACACACCGACGAAGATAATCAAATGGAAAATTATGATATCAATCGGAAGCCATATTCTTCAAATCTCAACTCATTCAAAATCCTACAAAAAATAAAATTTCAAATTTCAACAAATTCATAGTTGACTGCCGCACAACAAAAAATTATGATATCAAATCATAAGCCATATTCTTCAAAATTTCAACTCATTCAAAAACCTACAAAAAATAAAATAAAATTTCCAATTTCAACAAATTCATGGTTGATTACATCACAGCGAATGAAACTGGCCAGGAAAATTAAGTAAAATCATTTGGATCCCCATCCTTTTAAAAAAAAAATAATTAAAAAACAGATAGATATCTAAGCAAACTATATCTTGAATAAACAGCTAAAGAAGATATCCGAGAAAAGGGTTTTCCATCCACAACACATAAAATGAGAATACTAATCAACTCTACCAACACAAACCTCAAAATCTAACAAAATTCTATCATTGATTACAACTAGAAAAAGGAACCCTCTCAAAGAAATTACACAAAAATCATGCACAACAACAACACAAAGAGGGGTTTTATCCACATTACGACCAAAAGAGAGATCTAATCAACAAACAGAACAAACCACGCTGTGACATTCAGAAAATTGTACTCCATCTACTGAAACCTTTAACTCCAACAAAACCCCGGGTTGACTGCCAATCTATCTGATATTCTGAACTCTCAAATTCTAACAAAAACAATAATCTATTACAAATTCAGAAGAGAGACACATCTAATAGATCGAGAAAGAAACAACAGCTTACTACTCAAACAAGGAATTTGAGGATGATTCATGAAGTGCTTGTTTTCTATCAAAGAAATTAATCTAAGCATTCACAATATGAATACAAAAGGGGATTTATTGTTTATACCCAAAAAGCGTTACATAACCAAGAAAAAAAAACTAACCACTCCTGAAATTCAACAAACCATCCTCCATCAACTGAAACCTCAAACTCCCCGTAGAACCCTCATTGACTATCAATATGCTTAAACTTTCAAATTCTAACAAAGGCCCATGATAGATTGCAACTGCAGAGTAGAGACCCATCAAAGGAAAAAGGAAGAGTCCATGCTTTACTACCAGAAGAAGGGATTTGAAGCTCTTGATTTTCATTCAAAGCTCTTGATCCATGTACTTGGTGTCCCGCCCAAGAAAGAGACCCAAGCCCTAGTAACCCCGCTAAGTGGTGATTCAACATGGATTCCACATCTTGGAACCAAGCCAATTTTGGGGCAGCTTTGTGATAATGGAACCAACTGGCAAAAAGCACTAAGGCTGCAAAGACCAATGCACCGATTGCGGTACAAATGTACAATAGCATTGTAATTCACTAGTTATTCCAGATGCTCGCCAAATCTGAAAAAAACCAGAGGTTATTTGTATTCCTCGGAAACCCCCGCCCACATCACCATTCAATATTTCTTGACACACACATAAGGGTTCTGCCCAAAAAAGTATGGAATCAACCCATGAACTCAACAAACCATCCCCCATCAACTGAAACCACAACACTCCAATAAAACCGTTGATCTACTACCTGTCTTATCTAAACTTTCAAATTCTAACAAAGACCCATGATAAATTGCTACTCCAGCATAGACTCATCATCAAGGAACAATAAAAAAAAATGAGAAAAGGGCCAAAACCACCGATTTGATCATGTTCTGGGAAGCTTCTTTTTTCATCAACTACATTAAGCAAAAACAGAGCAAACAACAATACCAAAAGGGGGTTTTATACCCAAAAAACATCCATAATTGAAAAAATTAATTTCTCCCACTCCACAACATTAAGACCATGCTCCATCTATTAAAACCTCAAGATTCAATAAAACCCCATAATCGATTACCTATCTAAACTTCAAATTCTAACAAAAACTCATCATACAATAACACTCCAAAAGAGAAACCCATCAAAGGAATCAGGAATTAAACTAAATCTTACTAGCAAAAGAAGGGATTGAGAAATGTTTCACAAATATCTCTCTCTGTTTTTTCTTTATACCTTCCAGGACATGGTCTTCAGGTCCTATGTAAGAATCTCCACATACATCACAGACAACTCTACCATGAATCTCCCCTGTCCATGCTTCCACACGTGATAGAAGGAGAAAAAGAAGGAGACCCATCACCATGATCGTTTTCTTCTGCAACCCCATCTCAGGATTCAAGCTCCGTCTTACTTTTCTGCTGTCGTTTCTTACAAGCAGCGTATCTGTGCCTTCACCTGGTTTTCATCCGACCCTGTCGGTGTAATGCATGAATCTTACAGCCGTGACGACTGTTTTTTTGACTGACGAACTAACGACAGTTTCAATGAAGGATAGAATCCGAAAAATCGGATACGAGTCCAGTATTTGGATCCGTTACGTTTGATTCCACTGCATGGACTGACTAAACTTTCGTCCAGATTTGGGTCGTACAGTTACATACTTGGGGCCCAATTACCAATTCCACAACTGTATATTATATTTTAACTTAAACTAGTGATAATAAAATATAAATACGATAATAAGATGTTATAATAATAATAAAATATCTGAATTGAATCATGGAAAGACGATTAAAAGAATGCAAAAGCTCAAAGAAAGCTTAAATTTGTTAAAACTATAAATAAAGGAAGCAGGTGTCAAGATATGAAATTGAAAGAAAATAAGGAATTTTACAAGAAAAGTGTGCTTAAACACGTATTTTACCATTTTAAACATAAATACACGTATTTTACCATTGTGGTGTTCGTACAGACGGTTTTGGACGCTTTTACCCCCGTTTCTGCGGACGACGTCGTCATCGAATTAAACCTAATCTCACCCCTCAATCGAACGATTTCTCTCATCCTGTTCAGTCTCCCGCCTTTTTTCTCTCCAACTCTTCTTCCCTCATCGTGCATCGTGGCTCTTCCTCTCTAACTCTTCTCCCCTCAATCACGACGTCGTCTCCTGCTGCCTAAGAAACTCCGGCCAGATCCTCCGTCGGAGCTCCCACAACTATTGCAGCGTCATCTTCCATTTCAGATCTCTTTGAAGGCGAGTTTGTCTGTTTTTCTCTCTTCCACATGATTTATTTTCTTGTTTTCTTTTTGCATTTTCGGTTACTAAGACTGCTGGAACCGTGCTGTAGTAGAGAGGGGATTCTGTTTGGGTATTTGCAGAAACCTCTCATTTCGATCCTCTTGCTTGGAGCAAGAGGTTGCAACTCTAAGTGGTTTATTCAAATCATTTTCAGGTTCTACCACTGTTTCTATAACTGTTGACAACCTCTCTTATTTCCAACCTCTTACATTTGGAACCTGTTATAATTTTGTTGGGCGGGTGCTCTCCAGAACTCACAAAATCATCGTACAAATAGAGAGGTGGTCGAGGAAGGAGTCCATTGGGAGGCAGTTGAGGAAGCACTCCATTGGCAGGCATTGATAGACTGTTAGAGGTTAACAATTTATTATTCTGATCCCGTTCTTTTAGTTAATCAGTCTGTTAATAAGTCGTATTCTTTAGGGACTAGTTGTTTGTGCTTTGACGATTTCCTCTTAGTCTTTTACCACGTTCTAGGGTGATGCAAACGTGGGTTGTTATTTTTGATTTTATCTCTTTGTAAAAGGCTATATAAGCCTGCAGTTTGTTATCAATGAATTAAGTACTTTTCATTCAAGCTTGTGTGTTATAGTTTCTGCTGAGTGTTCTCTACAATTGGTATCAGAGCACCGCCACAGGGGGCCTGATTGTGAGTGTGTGTGTGGAAAGAAAACGCATTTTTCTTTCAGAGATAGGGAGTCAAGCAGAATGACGGATAGCAATAGCAGTGGTTTTGTGCAGCCAGCCATTCCCAAATTTGACGGACATTACGATCATTGGGCGATGTTGAAGGAGAACTTTCTCTGTTCCAAGGAATATTGGGATCCCATAGAGAATGGGATTTCGGCGGTGGTGACACAAGGGGCTGAGCCATCTACAGTGGTGGCGACAGAAGCACAACGCAAATCGATTGAGGACCAGGCAGAAGCACAACGCAAATTGATCGAGGGGCAGAAGCTGAAGGACTTAAAGGTCAAGAATTACCTTTTTCAAGCTATAGATCGGAATATAATGGAGACTACTCGACAGAGACACATCGAAGAGTATTTGGTACTCCATGAAACAGAAATACCAAGGCTCTCCCAAGGTGAAGAGGGCACAGTTGCAAGCACTTCGGAGGGACTTTGAGACTCTCCATATGAAGGAGGGCGAGACTGTTGATAATTTCTTTGCTCGTACTCTCACTATAGCCAACAAAATGAAGGCTCATAGTGAGACAACGAGCCAAACCATCATCAATGAGAAAGCTTTGAAGTCCATGACTTAAAAATTTGATTGTGGTTTGATCCATTGAAGAATCCAATGATTTGAACACACTGACCATTGATGAGCTGCAGAGCAGTTTGCTGATCCATGAACAAAGAATTAATGGTCATCGAGGAGAGGAGCAGGCTCTCAAGGTCACTCATGAAGACAACACTAGCAGAGGAAGAGGTTGAGGGGTGTTCAGAGGAAGAGGAAGAGCTCGTGGCAGACAACCTTTCAACAAGGCCACTATCGAGTGCTTTCAGTGTCACAAATTAGTACACTTTCAGTATGAGTGTCCCAGTTGGGAGAAGGGAGCCAACTACGCAAAACTAGATGAAGGAGAAGAGCTGCTATTAATGTCTTTTGTAGAGCATAACCATGCTAAAAGAGAAGAGGTATGGTTCCTCGATTCAGGATGTAGTAATCATATGAGTGGGAATAAAGAATGGTTATTGGATCTGGATGTTCAATTCAGGCAAACTGTGAAACTAGGCGACAACTCAAGGATGGCATTTGTGGGGAAAGGAAACGTTCGAATGCAAGTGAATGGAATCACTCAGGTAATTTCTGATGTCTATTACATTCCTGAGTTGAAAAATAACCTGTTAAGTATGGGGCAGCTTCAAGAAAAAGGTGTGGCAATTCTGATTCAAAATGGGGAGTGCAAAGTTTTTCATCCTAGTAAGGGTCTAATTATTCAGTCAGAGATGAGCGCGAACAGGATGTTTGCTGTGCTCGCACCGATGATGCCTAAAGCTACTACTTGTTTTCAAGCTGTGACAGACAATGAGAGTTATTTATGGCACTGCAGATTCGGACACTTGAGCTTCAAAGGGTTGAGAACCCTTCAATACAAAAGGATGGTCAGTGGTTTGCCTTCTCTTAAAACTCCTGTGAAGTTATGCACAGTACGTTTGGTTGGAAAGCAGCACAGGGAATCCATTCCAAAAAAAAGTCTATGGAGGGCGTCACAGAAGCCCGAGCTGGTACATGCCGATATATGTGGCCCTATCAAGCCTACATCAAACAGCAACAAGAGGTATTTCTTGAGTTTTATCGATGACTTTAGTCGTAAGACTTGGATTTACTTCTTGCATGAAAAATCAGAGGCTTTTACCATGTTTGGAAATTATAAGTCTCACGTTGAAAAAGAAACAGGTGCCTACCTTAAATGTTTAAGGATTGACAGAGGTGGTGAGTTCACCTCAAATGAGTTTGGGGAGTTTTGTCAGGCAATTGGCATAACCAGACAATTAACCACAGCCAATACTCCTCAGCAAAATGGAGTCGCTGAGAGGAAGAATAGGACTGTGATGAATTTGGTGCGTTGCATGCTCTCTGAGAAGCAGGTTCCAAATTCTTTCTGGCCAGAAGCCGTGAGATGGTTTGTGCATGTCCTTAACAGGTGCCCTACTTTAGCTGTGCAAAATAGAACTCCATAGGAAGCATGGAGTGGTATGAAGCCTAGAGTAGAGTATTTCAGAGTTTTTGGGTACTTGGCTCAGGTGCACGTACCAGACCAGAAAATAATCATGTTGGATGACAAAAGCATTCAGTGTGTTTTATTGGGAGTGAGCGATGAGTCGAAAGCTTATAGATTGTTTGATCCGGTCTCTAAGAAGATAATTATTAGCAGGGATGTTGTTTTTGAGGAGAACAAGGGCTGGAATTGGGACATGAGCAGGGCAGAAATGGCTTCGGATGTGTTACAGTGTGGTGATAGTGATGAAGAAGATAATGAAGCTGAGAATGAAGGTGAACTTGGAGCAGAAGTGAACGAGACTGAAGAAGATGACTCAAATGGCCTAAATGGAGCTGGTTCAAGTGGCACTAGCTCACCTTCCAGTGAGTCACATGATGAGAATTTCTCGGGTCCAGTTGAAGGGAGGGCAAGACGAGTTCCACTTTGGATGCAAGATTATGGAACCGGAGAGGGTTTGTCAGAAGAAGAAGACTTGAGTGCCATGATGATTCTCACAGAAGCTGATACCATTACTTTCGAGGAAGCTGTGAAGAGCAAGAAATGGATAGATGCCGTGAATGCATAGATTGAGGCTATTGAACGCAATAAATCATGGGATCTGACTATCCTACCTGACGGAGTCAAGACCATTGTGGTTAAATGGGTTTTTAAAACAAAACTCTATGAAAGTGGTGAGATAGACAAGTGCAAGGCTAGAGTTGTGGCAAAGGGATATGCATAACAATATGGGATTGATTACACAGAAGTTTATGCTCCAGTTGCAAGACTAGATACCTTACGTTTGGTAATTGCCCTAGCAGCTCAAGAAGGTTGGAGTATTTTTCAGCTTGATGTGAAGAGCGCATTTCTGCATGGTGAGCTTAGTGAGGAAGTGTTTGTCCAACAGCCTCAGTGATACGAGAAGAAGTGCGAGGAACACAAGGTTTATAAACTGAATAAGGCGCTGTATGGCCTCAAACAAGCTCCACGAGCTTGGTACAGCAAATTTGATACCTATTTTGCTAAAGAAGGCTTCGAAAAGTGTCATTGTGAACACACTCTATTCACGAAGTCGAAGGAAGGAGGTAAGCTCTTAATTGTCAGTCTTTATGTTGATGATTTAATTTTTACTGGGAATGACAAGAGCATGTGTGAAGAGTTTAAATGTTAGATTTGATATGTCTGACTTGGGAAAGATGAGATATTTCCTGGTGGTTGAAGTACTACAAAATTCTAATGGGATTTATGTGTGTCAAGGAAAGTATGCTCATGAAGTTTTATAAAGATTTGGCATGGCCAGAAGCAACTTGGTGAAGAACCCCATAGTTCGAGGTTGCAAATTGTCAAAGGATGAGAAAGGAGCTAAGGTTGATGCAACTATGTTTAAGCAGGTCGTTGGCAGTCTTATGTATTTAACTGCAACCAGACCTGATTTGGGTGTGAGTCTTAGTAGCAGGTTCATGTCTTGTCCTACAAAGCAACACTTGTTGGGAGCAAAAAAGATCACTTAGATATTTGAAGGGAGCAACTGATCTAGGGATTTTCTACAAGAAAAGAGGCTGTAAGCAACTCACAGCCTATTCAGATAGTTATTTTGCTGGAGATGTAGATGATCGCAAGTGTACGTCGGGGTATGTATTCATTGCAAAGTTCTGGAGCGGTGTCATTGTCATCCAAAAAGCAGCCTGTAGTTAGCCTATCCACCACTGAAGCCGAGTACATCGCTGCTGCCTCATGCGCTTGTCAGTGTGTTTGGTTAAGAAGAGTTTTAGAGCAGCTTGGTTATGTGCAGGAGAAATGCACTACAATTCTGTGTGATAACAGTTCAACTACAAAACTCTCGAAGAATTCTATTCTTCACGGCAGAAGCAAGCACATTGACATCAGGTTTCATTTTCTTCGTGAATTGGTAAAAGATGGAGTCATTGATTTGAGTCATTGTAATACTCAATACCAGGTAGCTGACGTTATGAGGAAGCCGCTCAGGTTGGAGGTGTTTTTGAGGCTTCGTAGTTTGCTGGGCGTGTGCAAAGTTCCTACTATAAACTAAATGCATTCTGCATATAGTTTTAGGGAGGGAATGATAGACTGTTAGAGGTTAACAGTTTATTATTCCGATCCCGATCTTTTAGTTAATCAGTCTGTTAATAAGTCCTATTCTTTAGGGACTAGTTGTTTGTGCTTTGACGATTTCCTCTTAGTCTGTTACCACGTTTTAAGGTGTTACAAACGTGGGTTGTTATTTTTAATTTTATCTCTTTGTAAAAGGCTATATAAGCCTGCAGTTTGTTATCAATTAATTAAGTACTTTTCATTCAAGCTTGTGTGTTATAGTTTCTGCTGAGTGTTCTCTACACATTTGAGGAAGGAGCATAACCAGAGATAGATAGCTTCTACTGCTCTTCTGGATTATTGAAACAGTTGCTATTGTCAAATTTTTTTCTTCTTTTCTTTTCTTTCTACAAATTTACTTCTGTGTATAATGTAAACTTGCAACTGATATGTTTCTAAACCGTCTAACATTAATTATTCTGCAAAGGTATGATGTTTTCTTTTGATTATTGATGAAAAGATAATGATTTCGTTCAATTAATTTAGCTTTTGATTTGTAACCTATTTGCTATAATTCTCTCCCTATCCGGAGATTGCCCAGTTGTTCATTCAGTCTCCTAAAATAACAGCTTAGTTCCCATCTGCATTGATCATTATATATTTCTCTTCTTTATATCTATTTTTTATACTGTAAATGTTTAATTATTAATGTATGGACATACCTTTGCTGAGCATGTGTCATTGTGCTATCAATTCATATAAAAGTGAAATTAATGAACAAAAGCTCTAGTTGTAATAGATAACATTTCAATATATGTCAACCCTTATGCCAACACACTCTTACTTGGGCCGGTACAGACACTTTAGAGCCTGTCTGGTTTCAAATTTCTGCATTTTTTTTTAGTGTGTGTCATCAGTTGGAGAGTTTAAAGTGTGATCCAACTATGTGTTATTCATGATTTTGTTGTCCATAAATATGGGGAGTTAAAATATAAGATTCACCAACTCCATCAATTATTGTGTTCTCTTAGACTGAAAATTAGGTCCACATCGATACAGTATAATCTCGATTGGTTTCTGTATGGTTTATGACTGAAAGTATGACTGTTTAATGGGAGTCAATTACTGACTTACATGTACACATACTTTATGCATGTCATTACAGACTTAGTGCCAATATGTTCATGGAGATGCAAAATGAACGATGAAATTAAAATCCAACATAACGATTTCGTTATCACGATACTTTGGAAAATAATTATAAATTGATGTCCTTCTATCGTGATCACTGTTTATGCATCTCAATACATTGCATATCATCATTTACTAGTTGAAAACAAAATTTAAAGAGTAAAATCTAAATTATTCTAACGAAATCGTTACCATTCCATTCACAAAGCTCAACTATTTTTGCTTTATCATGAGAAGTTTACCAAATAAATTGTCATGAAACGTGTATTTTCCTCTTTTCCATTTGGTTGAGTATTATATGCTGGGGATTTTCCCCTGCAACATTCCAATTGAACCCATTGTAGAGTCAAATGGACTTAAAAGATATGAAATGATCCAAGTATTCCCTGGGGCCGTTCTTGATTCATTTGTTCGTTGTTTCGCCGATCGGCGATTTCCCCGCTTACCTACACATCCCTACTCACTCATTTATCCTTCTCCTTCATCGTCATCTTCCTTCTCCTCCTTAGTCTATACAAATCCCTCCTCCAACTCGTTCCACCTCCACCAACCAATCAATTACCCCATATTTCCAACTTTCATGGCAATACTCTCGCTGTGACAGGAATTAGTCTTGTCCTGTTACTGCCTACTCTGAATAAGCTTTAGATTGCACCATCCCATACAAAAACACACAAAGCTTGAATTTGGCTTGATTTTTAATAGCCTTGATCCTCCTTGTCTTGAAGTTTTAGCAGGTGAATTCCCACATGAATGTGTCAAAGTGGGTTGGCGAGTAGATAAATTTTAGTTCAACCAGCTGGAGGTGAATCTTCTCTATGAATGAAATTAGTTTCTATTTTAAATTAGACAATTGAAGACCTACATGTACACATTTTTCCTGCATGCCATTACAGACTTATTGCCAATATGTTGTCGGATATGCAAAATGAATGATGAATCCAACAGCCAGCATAACGATATCGTTATCATGCTACTTTGGAAAAATAATTATAAATTGATGTCTTCTCATTGTTATCACTGTTTATGCATCTCAATACAATGCGACTCATTATCTACTGTATGAATAACAAAGTGAGATAGTAACAAAGAAATTATTGTAACGAAATCGTTACCATCCCATTCACAAAACCGAACTATTTTGTGAAAAATCATGTTACCAAATATATTTTCATGAAACCTCTATTATTCTTTGTTCCATCTGGTTGAGTATTCTTTTTTGGTGACTTTATAGGAAAAGGATTATTAGACTCATTGTAGAGTAAAATGGACTTAAAAGCTATGAAACGGTCATACTAGTTGCATTGTTTCTTCTTCTTCATAGTTATGCGGTTACAGCCCTACTCACTCATGATTTCGTATTCTTCCTCGTCCTCTTCCTTCTCCTCCTTCCTCCTCCCTCCTCCCTCCTCCAACCCCTTCCACCTCTATTTTGCTCTTATATACTCGAGTACGAATCAGACATATAACTAGCTCTTATATATATTCCCATATATATACTCTTTTGCTGCTGTCTCATATGAATATTGATTTGTTTAGTGTGCTAACTTTCAGATTTCTAATTATTACAGATGGACATTCTTCAGCCAGGTCCTATGGATAAATCTGTTTTATACGAACAAGATAAACATATCTCCGAAAGAGTATGGAATGGCCAGGTGAGAATAAATTCATTCCTTGATAGTCTTATTACATCGTACAGCTTAAGCTCATGCCATGACAAATATTTCTAATCATGCGTCATTCTTGTAATGCAGGAAACAGGCCCACTACGCTGCATCCCAACACCCAATCATGATAGCTGGGAAATTAATGATCGAATGTGGGATCTGATTCGCCAGTCTGGTCTAGAACAACTGGCAAAGATTAAAAAAATAGAACTAGATCATGGCCTGATAACTAGCCTGGTTGAGAGGTGGAGGCCAGAGACAAACACGTTCCACCTAAACTGTGGTGAGGCCACTGTAACCTTGGAAGATGTTGCATACATCTATGGCCTTCCCATTGATGGCCTCCCAGTTAATGGCCGCACCTTCTCTGAACCCCTGACCATGGTGAAAGTCTGTGAAGAGCTGCTAGGGGTGGTGCCAGACGCGAACTTAGACTGCTATGGAGTGCAGATTAAATTCACCTGGCTTAGGGAAAATTTTGGACAGGTGCCCAAGAGCCGACCCAGAGACCAGGACGTAAGGCGGACACGTGCTTTCTTATTCTGTCTCGTTGCAGGTCAGACTTTTTGGACCTCCTCGGGTACTAAGGCTCCAGCACATATTTTAGAATTATTCCGGCATTTTGAGAAGCGGTCTTGGGGAGCTGCATGCCTTGCAAATCTGTACAGGGGCCTTGCGAAGGTATCCACCTGCCAAAAGAAAGGAAAAGTAGTGAAGACCATCACGGGTCCTCTAAAACTGCTGCAGGTAAAATCTTACCCTGCATTGTTATGCGTTCATTGTGGTCATTTTAGGATCATTTTATCATCTTCTACTTGTAAACATCAATACTTGCATGTGGCCAGGTTTGGGCATATTCTCGAATGACAATTGGGAGACCGATTCGTCGACTAGGTGACTGGACCAAGGATGTAGAGTTCCCTCTTCTCCTGACGTGGTACAACAGATTGCGGTTCCATCATTTCCAGACGAGAGTCGAGGAAGCCAGGCGACAATTGGATATTATGGAAGTAGACGCCGTAAGTACGAATGTTTAAATAAAAATCAAACAACTAAATATAACAATGTGAGCGTCGGTTGACTGACGCTGCCCCTTCATTTTTTGTCGAGATTTTAGATACTTCGGTTTTATTTCTACATGATAATCCAAATTTATTGTGTTATTTCAGTTCAACTGGCTTCCATACGTTGATTATGAAAATATAATAGACTATATCGACGATGCTGATGTACCCCTCTTCCGTTCGAACACGGCATTGATTTGCTTTTGGATTGTGGAGCGGCACTCTCCGGAAAGAGTAATGAAACAGTTTGGGTTACAGCAAACCGTGCCACCCCGTTTCCTAAAGCCATTTCCGCAAACGGAAATTATCCCAACAGGCGAACATCGACGCGAGAAATTACGTGCCGTTTATTTTGGCGTTTGGAATAAAAGAATGGATGACATAACCTACGGAGTAGAGGGTGATGCAGGCCCACACAGTGATGAGTACTTTAAATGGTACCGAAACATCACTCGGTTACGCATCGGTCATCCTACTCCCGGACATACCCAAGCTGACCTGATTTCAGTTTCATCCCAGGTAATTTCATTTGGGTTCTCCTCTGCGAATCACTCACCCACAACATTATAAACTTTATGTTCAGTTTATTCGAATATCTGACTGTGTTCATATCTGCTACTCTAGATCTTTAAATTTACAGAACGACTCCTGTCAACATGTGACGTCGCGAAAGATTTAGAAGGAAAGGCTGCTGATTTATCAAGACTGATTGATGGTATGAGATCAGAAGTTGTCCAGTTTAGAGATGCATTTATGGCAGATTCTAAGACGTCCTATACATTTGATGCGTCTGTCGCTGGAAAGGGCGAAGCATCTCTGAAGGTACCGTATATATTAGCTCCTCTTGGCACTTTCATTCAATCAATACATTGTGTGTTTTCTACTAACATTGTCTAATCATTCAGGCAAAAGAAGATCCCATCAAATCGTCCAAAAAACGTAAAGGTAAATCCAATCATGAATGCTTCCCATCCAGTCCATCCAAACCCAACATTCCGGGCGCCAGTCAACCTCTCAGGAGATCCATACGCATCACTGGAAGATCTAGTAAACCATCCGATGTATCTGAACGCCTAATTTCTGAGAAGCCCAACGAATCCATGGGAGCCACAAGTCCGATCTTGCTATCACCCCGACGGAGTCCTAGAATAGTGCAATCCCATAATAGTCCATTGTCGCCTATAAAAGTCAGAGGCCCAACCGATGCAAAACCCTCCAGTGCTCCATTTATTTCCAGCCCATACACTGCACAAGTAGAAAATGGTACCACATCTCCGGGCTTGGTTAAATTTGGTATAGGTCTGTCCCCATTCAGCGAGATCTCGTCTATGATTATGAATGTCAAAGCACGCTATAGAGAGCCAAAGCCCCCGATATGGATGGCTGATTACACTATCGGAGCGTGGGTGAGGAATCCAAAGTATAAGCTAACGATGGAAGAACTTGAGATCCTCACAGTATTCCGGAATGAATTTGCTAATATAAAGGGGTATTCCCATGTTTCCAACTTCCATGTATCCATTGCATGCATTGTGTGAATCCAATTTTTTTTATTATCTTGTTTTATTGTTGTCTACTACCAGGAAGGCAAAGTTACAGGAATGGTGTACACCAGTAACTGCCACAAACCTGTACGAGCTACTCAGAGGAGCATGGATGGACAATTGGGTTAGTGTCTTGTTACCCCACATAATTGAACGTTATTACATATATAATTCTCTGTTGACTGTGACACGTGTTCCCTCGCACATATATGACCCAATCTATTGTTTCAGACCATGCACTATTGGTTCGGGATATTA
Organism: Cinnamomum chago; assembly: GCA_038049695.1. Taxonomy (NCBI): domain Eukaryota; kingdom Viridiplantae; phylum Streptophyta; class Magnoliopsida; order Laurales; family Lauraceae; genus Cinnamomum; species Cinnamomum chago. The sequence continues at coordinate 17,921,830 of CP142459.1, forward strand.
AAGACAAACGCTCCATCGTCCTACTTCTTTGAATGTGCTCTCTCCGTAAGTGCGAAAAAAGACTTTGCATAAATTGTCGCATTTGGTTGTCCATTTCATTTGTATTTGACACTTCATGAACCATGTATCCTATAGGATTGATATGTGCATAGTCAAACAAGTGAGAAGCTGATTGAAAACTACTTCAGTCAAGCCTTGTCTGACAACATGACAGATAAGGACCATTTGTTCTTTCCGGTATGGAACAACCACCACTTCTTCCTTTTAGTAGGAAGTGTCAACGCAAAAAGGTGGGAGTATTATAACAGCATGTCGCGTGAAGGAGATTACACGTTTGCTCAAAACTATGTAAGTTGATATCGAATACACATCCGGGCTTTTTCTTGTTTGAAGTTAATTTAACTGTACGAGTCCCATTTTGTTGAGTGTAATGAAACTCTTAAATGCAGATTGCATGGATCAACGATCGGTTCATGCAATTCGGTTGGAGTGATCCCACGATTTGGACAACACACCGAATGGAATGTCCCATGCAGACAAACAGGTCAGATTCATGCATTTCTGTTATAACTCCCTAACTGTTATATGGTTGCTTATGTCTTTATGAAAGACCCATCTAATGCGCATGGGCTGAATCGTCGTTTCTGGCTTTTCAGCGTGGATTGTGGAATCTTTGTCATGGCGTATGCACAACACATAGCACTTGGGAAGGCTATGGAGTTCAAACAAAATGACATGTTCTACTACCGTGCGAAGATCGTCAGTGACATATACTCAGACCAGTATGCGCGCTGGGTTTTGAAAACAGAGAAGGGATAGAATTTGGAAATCTTTGAAATGCCTTGAACCGGATGAGAGTTCAAATTGCACGTTCAGGTTGTATATTTTTCCCTGATGTTAAAACTTTAGACTCGTTATTAATCTTATGATTTTGTTCATGACCAGTCAATCAGTCATTTTAAACTCGCACTCAACTGTCTGGAGCATTGGGTTATGTATAATCCACCCTGACCCAAGTACTTGACATTTGGACTATATTACGTCTAATTCCAATTCTAGCACATACCAACCTTTCTCTACATATGGACCAAACATTTAGATATCACCAACTTCCCGGGGCTGCGACGGACTTAGTTGATGCCAAAAATTTACTATGATGGTACTACTGTATGTAACGATATCGTTGTTGTACAATCATCATATCTGATACCCTTTTCTGTCTCGTCAATGAGTCATGTCCATTCTATTTGCCGGGAAGCAGTAGAAAATGAAACGCTATAAAAAATTGAAACGATATCGTCATGTATGTAATTATAAATCAGAACACTCATGGCCCTCGATGAACTACATGCTTTCCGTGTATCTCATGATATATCCCGGATCACTGTCATCACTTGGCAACAATCCATAAATGGGATGACAAGAGCTTCGGTTGTAACTAAAAGGTGTACACTCGATTAATTGTAGTTTTACTACTTACGTTTTGATATCACATCTCTGACTCGGTATATAATTTTATGAGGATTTTTTCTCCTCGCATTTCTGTCGGCTTAAAACAAGGTGGCTGTATTTTGCATGACTGTCGCTGTTTAGTTAATGCCTTTTTTGGGCTGAATCTGTATTGGGATTTTCTTGTGTGTGTAGGTAGCTACGAGATGTTGCTGAAATGGTATGAATCCGTCATTGAAGATAAATCCGGGTGCATGTTTGAAAGAACTTAAAATGATGCGGCGTGTTTCTATTACAGAAATTGGTTGACTTTGAACGGAGATTGAAGCTCTGCGATACACCAAAGGATCCGAGAAGACTGCATCTGTGTCTGAAAATGTTTTGGATGGAAAAGGTTGAAACTTACACATCTCCATCCTCATGCGGATAAATTGCTGATACCGAGCCCATTCATTTCCGAAGAAGGCTACATAGATGAACACTTGGATATGACCCAAGGGAAGAGAAGGCGACTGGAAGTCGTATCTATCTGTTCAGTCCTTGGCGCTGATTGTCTAATGTTTAGCTGAAATCTTGAACTTTACTAAGGCTAAAAGCCTAAAATGTCATGTACATTGAAATAACATTCTTTTACTACTTGAGAATGGGTTCCTTTCTTTTTATGTGAATGAAAATAATATACTTTTTGTCAACCTCTTATGGGTTATATTAACCTTTAGTTCTGACTTGAAGTATTGGATTAGTTCATCTTCTTGTGTTCTCATCGAGTTTTAGGTATTATGCGTCTGAAGTAACATTCGAACCATCCACTAATTAATATCACATCAAGACTACAATGCAAACGACTTACTGCACAACAAATTTGATATGAAGAACTATTGAGTGTTGGTAACGATACCGTCTGTCAAATCAGCAAAATGTACTTTTTTTGCTATCAAAGACGGCCATATTCATTAAATTTCAATCTCAATACCCCTACGTTGTTGCTGGATAAGCATGGGAGGACATGAAAAGCTACACACCTTTGAACGGGCCACACCCAGTCTGCAGGGTACCTTCCCTCTGACAAACCTGTTTCAAATTCCAAGCATAACAGAGGGTTCGGACCTCCAATTTTAACTACTGCCCAGGCCAGATTACAGAGAGACCAGAGGATCGAACCATCAGCAAAACAGAGGGATCGAACCCTCAGCAAATCTCCCACTCCTGGGCCAAATGATAGGGGACCCATCTTTAAAGGAAAGGAACCCTTGAAAAATACACTCCTCAGGCCTCCAAATTCCAGAGGGGACCAAGGTTCGAACCCTTGTGTGATGCACTCCTCGGGCCAAATTCCAGAGGGGACCAAGGTTCGAACCCTCGTGATGAGGGTTCGAACCCTTGAAACATGCACTACTCGGGCCAAATTCCAGAGGGGACCAAGGTTCGAACCTTCATTTCAAGGGTTCGAACCCTTGTATGATGCACTTCTCGGGCCAAATTCCAGAGGGGACCAAGGTTCGAACCCTCGTGATGAGGGTTCGAACCCTTGAAACATGCACTACTCGGGCCAAATTCCAGAGGGGACCAAGGTTCGAACCTTCATTTCAAGGGTTCGAACCCTTGTATGATGCACTTCTCGGGCCAAATTCCAGAGGGGACCAAGGTTCGAACCCTCGTGATGAGGGTTCGAACCCTTGAAACATGCACTCCTCGGGCCAAATTCCAAAGGGGACCAAGGTTCGAACCCTCGTGATGAGGGTTCGAACCCTTAAAACATGCACTACTCGGGCCAAATTCCAGAGGGGACCAAGGTTCGAACCGTCATTTCAAGGGTTCGAACCCTTGTATGATGCACTTCTCGGGCCAAATTCCAGAGGGGACCAAGGTTCGAACCCTCGTGATGAGGGTTCAAACCCTTGAAACATGCATTCCTCGGGCCAAATTCCAGAGGGGACTAAGGTTCGAACCCTCGTGATGAGGGTTCGAACCCTTGAAACATGCACTCCTCGGGCCAAATTCCAGAGGGGACCAAGGTTCGAAGGGTTCGAACCCTTGTATTAGGCACTACTCAGGCCATTTTCCAGAGGGGGCCAAGGTTCGAACCCTCATGATGAGGGTTCGAACCCTTGTACGAGGCACTACTCAGGCCAAATTCCAGAGGGGACCAAGGTTCGAACCCTCATATATAGGGTTCCAACCTTTCAAATCTCCCATTCCTGGGCCAAATCCCAGAGGGCCGAGAGGTTCGAACCTTTGGGCCCGAGTGCTCTCTCCGAATGTTCTTAATCCATGATGGGCTTATTGAAGAAAGCCCGTACTTCTAGTGATATAGACGGTGTAAGAACGACCCTCCCTCATTCCTCTGCATTCGAAGTTGCAAGAAAACCCTAGAAGGTTGAAGGTTCGTCCGCCCCTCTTCCTCCATTATAGTTACAGACATATAAGCACCCATTTGCGAAGGTATGGCTGATCGTCACCCCAACTCCCCTTTAAATATGTACTCTATTTCACTTTTTCCCAATCCTTTTCTTCATCTTATCCATTTTGTTCATCTTATCCACTTTTTCCCAACATGTTAGATTTGATTGAACGTTTTTTTTTTTTTTACTATTAAAACATAGATGCAGTCATTATCTGGGACGATGGAATGATGATGCCAATACAGGATCCACATGGCTCGATGACAATTCACAAGGGTTGGTGGAACTTATACAGGACCACATGGATAAGAGGTTCGTCAAGATTTGCCTCTATCCAATCACCCTTAGATTGTGGGATGAGCCATGAACAAAAATCATTGTTTTGTGTATTGGATTTAAAATTTTTCATGAAGTTGGAGTTGATTCACACTGGTCTCTGGCCCTCTACACAATCACATGGACTCAGTTGAGTTTCATTTTGACTCAATTGAGTCATGGTGCAACTTGGACTTGGTGGTGCCTCAGTCAGTCAGTAATACCAAGATTTGAAACCATTTTTATATGGTCAAACACTCACAATTTTTATACTAGCCTCGTAACCTCACAATTTCCATCTGATCATCATTCTGTTGTTCAAGATTAGGACTCTAGCTCTACATATTTATTAATTTTTAGGGCATAGCTGTAGAAATTTTAGTTATTAATCAATAAATACACATTTAGTGCCATTTTACAATTTTTTGCAAAGGTGCGACATCTATACCACCAATGTATACATGATTTCCTACTTCTATTTTCCTTTGCAGATCCAAGTACCGTAGCCATCCTTTAGTCTTTAAAGTCTAACAAGGTTGTTTAAGAATTATCTCCTTCTATAAATTTCCCAATAAACTGCCATTTTTTTGTGTGCTTTCACTTATGCATTTCCTTATATCTTTTTTAATTTATCCTTTGCCTGCTCAACTATGAGCTATCGTTGGCAGTGTCTCATGGTTGAGTTTTCAGCCTTTTCGAGTTCCCAGCTTTTCCAGCCCTTGTATTTTCGTCTACCTAGGTTCAATCATCTCTATCATTCTCTTAGTTTTGAAAAAAAAGAAAAAAGAAAACCACTTGAGATGGATTCAACTTGGTGATGATGCAGTCACACTTAAACCCAATGTTGCTTTCTCATTACACACCTTACACTGACAGTTTGATGATAACAGAAATTCAACAATTCCTTACACCAACATAGCCCTTATTATTCTGCAAAAAACGTAGCCCTTATTTATTGACCCATATATTCTTCAATTAATTATAGTAATATGCAAAAGAACCTCATATCCAAACCTTCCATGGTTCACAACCCTCTAAAGTTTTCATTCAAAAAAAAAAAAAAATACACATAAAGTTGCCTATTTCTTTCTATATTATAAACGTGGAGATACAATCGTTTAAAACCCAAACCATGTCTAGACCCTTCATTAATGCACAAGATGCTTTCATCTTGACTATCACTGTTACTTTGAAGCAAGAAATGACGTGTTCTGGTGCTTGGCACTACCGTGTGGGGTTATAAGTTTCAACCTGTGTCAGGTCGTTCCTTATTCCCTATAGGTAGTCCTATTACTAGTATGCCAGCAGATAAGAAAAATGAGTAAATAAAATTACTTAAAACAAACTAATTAAATTAACGAATTAGGATATCTTCATAGGAGATGCCATGATGCTTGGGTTGTCTGCTCATCCTCTATGGTGCAATCCCACATGGTATGCATGAACCATGGGTCGACTTGTGAACCCCTTTCTTACTTGCTGCATCAGCAGTGCTTCTGAGACTGTAAGCATTTGATCTCTCAGGTCTTTTTAAGACCTGCACCTTTCACATGTGCTGTGTCAGTCAGCGATGTTTCTGGGACTATGTAAGCATTTGATCTCTCAGGTCTTGTTAAGAGCTGGACCTTTCACATGAATTAACATCATAGTTGTACATTGTTATATGTCATTTTATTTGGAGATTGCCTGGCTCCAAGACTTTTATTAGAGAGGCATATCTGTTGAAACGAATATTTTATAACTCAAACTCGATGGGTGACTAGGTTCCCCTCGAGTTAAGTTGACTCAGCCGAGTCACATGGGACTCAATTGAGGCGGACTGAGTTGCATCCTTGAGCCCACAAAACCTTGAAACTTTATAAGAATGATTAAAGAATCTTAAAACAATAGTAGTGTGAATCTTAAAAAAATAGTTGTGTCTTGTGAATCTAAAGTTTTGAGCACATTGTTTAACCATTCTTCCATAAAGAATGAAACTAAGTAGTCATTAAGTGGTTGCATTTTGTTTTTTACCAAGTAGAACAAATAGTACCTCCAGTCTTTGAGCACTAAAAACTTAGGCAAAAGGAGTACAGGAGAAGAATAAGGACTTTGGCTTGGTCTAATCACACCTACTTCCAACATCTCTTGTACCAATTTTTCAATTTCATTTTTTTGGAAGTGTGGGTAACGGTAAGGCCTCACTGAAATGGGCCCATTGACAGGGAGTAAAGGAATTTGGTGATAATAGATCCACGCATATGGGCTCTCCCTGCAAGGTCAGACAGATGCCTCTACATCGTCCTGCGCTGCGCAACTTCTCCCCATTAGCCACTGCTAACTCAAAGACTCCTTGTGCACTGGCCGTTACCCCGGCCCTCTTTGCAACTTGCAAATTCAGGAAGTTATGTGTACTACCTGAATCCACATTCTGTTGTAGGGATTGCTTCTCGATTTTGCCAGGAATTCTCATGGTTTAAGGGGCATGAGTGCTAGAAATGGCATGGATAGATATTTCTGGCACTTCCTATAGATTTCTGTAACCTGAGCTCAATCAACAACAAGTTTTTCATGTCAAAGGTAAGTTTACGAGAGAGAAACATTATATAGAAAAATGAATTTGGAGACGAAATAATCAATCATCTCTTAATATGAAGAAAAAATATATGTCTAATATATATATATATATATATATTTTTCCTGACTGGTAATAGTTGACTATCGTCTAATTCCAAGAAAACTAGACACAAACTGGCTATGGCAGTACAAGAGAGACATGCTGTAACCAAAAATGGAAAGTTGGAAAACAACAGGAAAATTAATTGAAGGTCTTGTATACATCTTATTTCTGTCAACACCTAGTTTGGATAATGAATCAGCAATCTAATTGATCTCCCTCCAAATATGAAGGAACTCCACAGCCATGGGGCTTGCAACAGTATCTAATCATTCAAAATAAAGGTGTGAGTTGTAATTCTTTTGCATAGTTGTAAATAAGGTGATATTAATATCAAGTTCTTTTGCATAGTTCTTTTTCAGCATGAAATCTTCTGCTCCCTATGTAAGATCATTTTAGAAGGTCCATTTAGGTTTATCAAGATTAGTCTCTTCACACATGTTATTAGAAGGATCATGGGATGTTTAATCGCGTAAGTCTCTTCACACATGTTGTCGGGTTTTATCCTCTTCGTTCCTGGAATGTAACCGAACTTTTATCAGTAATTTCCTCTCGTTTTTTTGACATTTATTTACTTTATTTTTTTTCCTACTGCTTCCACGTTCAGTACTGTTTTAGAAGTTTCCATATACACTCCGACACTTATGATGGCTCTTTATATATTGAACCGATTCCTATTTGTCGTTTATTAACCTTCTTGTGCCAGTTCTAAAACCTATCTTCTTGCAGGTTCTGCTACTTCGAATGGCTCCAAAAAAGAAAAGAACTTGCACCCGGCCTTCATACGATCGGTCTCGGTTCCTAAGTGAGGATGGACAGATTGCCTACATGAACAAGTTCCAGCATCGTTCAGTTGTGCCGGAAAGAATTGTCATGTACAATGAGCTGAACGACCTTGATTTTGCCGACTGGATGCGCGAGAGAGAGTGGTGGACACTGTATGATCTTGGCTACCAGATCGTGGTCAATTGGGTCAGAGAGTTCTACTCTAACATGCATGAACTGTCAAACACCTCGTTCAAGACATTTGTTCGAGGACAGGAGCTTGATATTACACCTGATCTCCTAAGTCAAGTGCTAGAAATTCCTCGCGTTGAAGGCGCACACTTCCCGATTGAGGGCAATCGTCGGATTAATTACAATACGGTAGCCAAGAAAATCACCGGCAGGCCTATCGACTGGATTGGCGGGGACATATCACAGAACAAGCTTAGCGAAGATTATCGATTGCTCAATATCTTCATCCGTCACAATGTCAGCCCCAAAGTCAGCAAAAAAGTCACAAAGGAGGATGTGTATCTCCTATACTGCATCGGGACTCAAAGGAAAGTTGATATTCCTCTCGCCGTGTTTCGGGGAATGGCAAAGGTACAGACTAGCTCATAATACTGCTCTTCCATTCCCCGGGATCGTATCAAAGATACTTCAGGACATGGGTCAGCTGCCCGAATCGAATGAAGACATTATAATTCCAAAGCAGAAGATTGATCGATTCACACTTGATAAGTCCAGGTCACATATTCCGACTGTTGAGTTGGATGGCGATGTTGAGGGAGATCTAGCTGGACCCTCTGGAGCTGATCATCCAGGGATAGGCCATTTCGTAGCTGGAGATTCGGATGCTGGAACCTCAGGAGATGAACACGTAGATGAGGGGACGATTCATGCGTTGAACCAGCGGCTCACGCGTTTGGAAACGCGAGTGAATGAAGGGTTCGACGAGATGCGTCAGAGTTTTGCCCAACTCCTTGATCGTCTGCACCGCGACTGATTGACCATTTACTGTTGTTGGTGATTTGTCCAAGTGCAGCCGAAAGGCTCACAATGGATATTTAGTTGATCGTCATCGGTTGACTTTAATGACATCATTTTCATGCACTTGAACAGATATGCAATCTCACCGGGATCATGTGACTGTTAGAACGATATCTTATTTTGTCCTTTACATTCCATTGTGTAATGCTTCACGCTTTACCGGACCTAACTCAAGTTCATGTTTTACACAGCTCTTTATTAGTCAATCAATTGAAAGTTCTATCTTTGGGCGACCGTTTTAATATGAATGTAAATTATGATGACTCGTCGTTCTAAAATGGACTGGTGCCTTCAAAAAATACAAATATTTCAGTAGAATATAAAAGGTCAGTGAATATAAAAACTTGACATGGTGCCTTTTCAATATCATGAATTTGAAAAGATTATCTCTGACCCTCTGATGCTATTTTGATCAAGTAATCAAGACAGAGGCCCTTAGCTACAAGAGTTTCATATCTTTGGTTGTCCATGGTGACTTTCTGCTAATTGATTATATTATTAAATAGTATCATCCAATGCAGAGTGATTAATGACAATGGCTACACAAGAAGAAAGGGGAAAAAAGAGTCCATGTGTCAAACTGTAGAGAGTAAAATAGTTTACTTGTCAAGCCACATGCATGCACAGGCCAACTTCAACATTTGAAATTGAGTCCCTTACTGGTGGGCAGTTGACAACAGCTAGTGATGCTGCATCATCAAAGTTGTCTTTCTATCATATGCTCTCGCATCATGATTCAAAACTAGACAACACAAACTCTGGAAACCATCACAAAGTTTTTTAATAAAGCAATGATTCCTTTTAGGATGGTTGGCACTCTGAATTCTGAAATATAGCAGTACTTACCAAACCATCAGGATCACAGAAGTTTATATGTTTGTCTGAAAGAAGAGAAGTAGATGAGAAAGACACTAAATCAGTGGTAAACAGAACCAACACAGTTGGCAACTCAAGTAACAATTGTGGTGAACTTGTGGCAACCTATGGAGTTATCCTCAACCATCAGCATAAATCCAGATGCACATGATGCAAACCCCAGAGGTCCTCCAAAGTGTTTAAGCTCCAGAACTAAGAAAGGAATCTCTTAACTACAGACGGGTGTGTGTGTGGGGGTGGGGGGTTAATATAAAAAGAAGAAACCTTAAAAGATCAGGTTAAGGCTGTTGGAAACAACTCTGGCTATTGTTATGGCTAAACCAAACAAGTTACGTTCAAGAAAGAAAGACAACTCCCATATGTGATTTTTAGATTGCCCAACATCCACCAAATGGAACAGATCTCAAATTCTTGGTGAAAAAACCTATTGGAAGATTTCTTAATCCTTCATATTATCCCACAAATTCATCACATTGTTTTATTGGAATGCACTGTGAAGAGCAAACCTTGAAGATCAACACTGGTTCTATTTATCAGACATCAAGTGCAAGAATAGGATATTGCATAGAGGATAACTGTGGAACTTAATCCTTCATTTCAAGGGTTTACACAAATTTGATCTTCCCAAATCCCAATTACAATTTTAAGATCCAAATCCAGAGACATGAAAACTGGAAAGATTCTACAGTAAACAGAAAACGAACCTTTGAGAGAATGCAGAGTAATGACTGGACATGGTTGCGGGATATCGAATCGCCAGTAAATGCCCAGGATTTGTTCCTCATAGCCTCCAAAAACCCAACTGAATTGAACTGAGGCAATTCACAATCATGGGGCTTCAACCTCCAATAAAGATACTCTGAATCAGGGCGCCCATTCTTCATACAATTCTGATGAGCTTCAACAACAACACAGCTCTCGTTGTCGTAAATCGGTCCAGATGGATTTGGGATCCAAGTTCCCTTAAAAATATCACATTTTTCTGCATTCCAATAGCATCATTGTAGATCAAAGAAGTAATATCTTCATATCTCATAGTAATCACATCAAAACCCAAGATTCAATGTTCCAATTTTTTAATAATTCAGCACTTGAGATTTTCCTACTTGAGATCAAATGAAAGAAAAATCCATCAATTTCTCCATTACCCAACAGCTAAAACCCAAACCCACCACGGAACAATCTCAAAATTCCTTTTTTTTCTTGAAGAAAAAAAAAACTTAATTATGAAAAGATGATGAGCGGCAGTTTGGTTCTAAAGCAGCCTCTTTGACTTATCCTAATGACATCAAACAACATTTCCTTGGAAAACAAAATAAAAGAAAACAGAGCTACCAAAAGCATCTCAGGATCCTGGGCCAAATGACAGTTGGTAAAAGGTTCGAACCCTTTAATTCAAGGGTTGGAAGCTTTGGAATCTCACAATACTGGGCCAACTACAAGGGGGGGTCAAGGTTCGAACCCTCCTCATGAGGGTTTCGAACCCTTGAAAAATGCACTCATTAGGCCAAATTCCAGAGGGGGCCAAGGTTCGAACCCTCCTCATTAGGGTTCGAACCCTTGAATTATGCACTCCTCCTTCATTTTCCAGAGGGGGACAATGTTCGAACCATCCTCATGAGGGGTTGGTTGTAAACCCATACACACTACATGTTCCTAGCTGAGAAATAGTTGTAAACAATTAAAAAATTTATAGAAAGTGAGCTGAAACGAATCAACAGTAATTGGATTGCAACATTGAGGATTGAGGTCCATCCAATTGTGGAGATATTTAGTTTTAACAAAAAATGCTCTCTTTCAAGTTTTGCATTCTCATTCAAACAAGGTTCATGAAAGATAGGACTGTCAGTCGGTTGAGATTGGGCTTATTTCGGCCCATCCTGTGTCATATTTTAGACTACTTAACTTGAATTTATTTGTATATTTAGTCAATTTATTGCTTGGTATAATCATATTTAATCTCATATATATATTCACACTAATATGCTGCTTTCATGTTACCAGTTAGATTATGAATCTTCTTACTTGAAATATTACAGGGGGCAGACTGTAATCGAAAGGCTGCTGGGAGTGGGATGCTAGCTTGGAGCATCTATCAGTTGCCCCATATTTGCAAATACTATATTCACTCTCGCTGTCAGTTCACAATCCGCTTATCAAGTTTCAAGCAGGGATTGCTGGTTGGGATGAATCTCTACACTTAAAGCAAAGGATCGACATTGACTTACATGGGAGATCAATGCAGAACATATCACGTTGGACTACTCAAATTTCGCACCGGTTTGTAGATGCGTTTCAAAACCAATATCAGATTTGATCATAAGAACCCATACATGTACTCTAAAAAAGAGAATTTATATGTAGTAACAAACATCAGAGTGTCTGTCAAGAACAAAAACAAATTAAAAAAAAAATACACAACAAAAATAAAAGGGAAGACGATAAAATTTAAATAAGTGGATGAAATGAACAGAATTGAAACAAAACGGGCAGAGACGATGGTATTCATTGATTGACATATATAACAAACGACCCATAAGGATGGGGCCAGTATACATTCAAAATTTACAGATTAACATATACAAAATAGGCTACTGGTTTGGAGCTATACATCGATATATACAATCGTTTACACTAGGCCAGACTACTTGTAAATACATGTATACACTTGGTGGATATATCATATCAAAAAATTAAGAGAAGATTGATTCATCCCCTTGTAGGTGGCTCTCTACATGTCTGTCTATTATGACCACGCTTCTTACAATGTGAGCATGTAACCTGTCTCCTCATCCTGTCCTCAGTTCGTATCCGACATTTTTTCGGCCTTCCAGGCTGTCTGCGAGCCATCGGTGGTAACACAATTGTGTCACTTCTAGGATCCCACTGCTTTCCATCGCGCGTGGCATGGATGACGTCATTATAAGTTGCGCGATAACAGTCACTGGAAAACCAATGAGCACAGAAGTCATACGGATCGTATCGCTTGAGATTAATAGCACAGAGGCCGTGCGAACAAGGAATGCCTAGGAGGTCCCATTTTCGGCAAGTGCATGACCTTTTATCGAGATGCACAACATCAGTGTACTCCGGCGACACCACTTGAAACTCGTATTCCCCCGCTTGCCAACACTGGAGTCTCCGTGAGGCTTCCGCCTAGCGGGTAATGATCTTATCTACATATGGAGTGAATCTTGTCTTCATGTTCAGCGACTTTTCACGCCGGTTCTGATAGAAATCCATCAGCTTAGCCCGTATCTACTCTATCTGCTGTGTGATGGGTAGCTCCCTAATATCCTTCAACAAACTATTTATGCTTTCTGCAATATTCGTGGTTAGCATGTCGTAACGTTGTCCCTCGATGAATGCGTTTGCCCAATGCTGCCGGCCGATCGCGTTAATGTAATCATGGGCCCCACATCAATTGATCTGATTTCTGCCATATAGTTGTCATACTCACATACACGAGTTGAACGTGCGGCGCACCAAAACTTCATTATGATTCCATCGTGTTTGAATTTCGCTTGGATATTTTGCAAAATGTGACGGCAGCAGTAACAATGCTTGGCGGTTGGAAGTACGTCTATCAATGCGGATGTTAGCCCCTTCATTCGATCGGAAACTACAGTAAGATCACGAACATGTTCCAGTGTTTCATCCAGACATGCTAGAAACCATGACCAAGTCGCATAGCACTCGGATTCCACAATAGCAAAAGCGAGCGGAAAAAGCCCATGGTCACCATCCTGACAGACCGCAATGAGTAATGCTCCCGGGTATTTACCCCGAAGGTGTGTACCGTCTAGGGCGATTAGTGGCCTAATTGATGATTTGAAAGATCGAGCACATGCACCAAAACAAACATATTATCTTTGGAAGGAGTGATCATCTTCTGTCCACAAATTGTCCACTGTGCCCGGGTTTGTGCGTTTCAGCTCCAAACGGTAATCAGATAGGGTCTTGTATGAATCCTCGAATGATCCGCGAATGTGTTTCATAGCAATTTCCTTCGCAAGATGTGCCTTCCTGTATGATATATGTACGCCAAATTCACGGTGAAAGTCCGACATGATTTCCTTTGGCCTGTAGTCTTGGTGTACTCTAAGTCTTTCTTTGATCCAATCCGCAATCAACCCTGAAGTGGCCTGAGGATATTGTACTTTGTTCATTGGTCCTGAACAATTATGATCAGGGTTGTAGGTCCTAACTTGAAACTGGGGCCCAGCTTCCACAATAGATGCATGGATGCGCCAAGGACATGTAGGATGGCTACACCTTGCCGTCGCTTCAAATCTATTGGTCCTTAGCGGTTTCAAACAGAAGTTTGTATACATTGCAAACTTGGCCAATGTGCTTTTGAATGCATCACGGTTAGTAAACACCCTGCCGTTCCACATGGCGTGTGGCGTATCTTCATGAGGTGGCGTGGACATCAAATCTTCAGCCGCTTGCATGCTGTCTGCGATTTTACCCGCAGTGGTCAGTTCTGGTTCCCACTGAACAGTGTCGCCTACAATTCGGTCTGACGGTACTCTACTAGCTTCTGAGGCGTTTGATGTTGTGTCTCGGAAAGTATTGTCTGGGGCTCGTGTCTGTATGTTCTCCAGTGTCTCTTCATTATGAGTGGAGAACCCTTGGACGAAGGCTGCATGACCTTCTTTACAAATGTCTGTGGCCACGCGCAGAAATTCAAGAGTGTCAACGTCAATCCCCAACTTCCCAATCCCGTTTGCATGGGGACTTTCCTCGACTCCTACAGTGTAGCCTCCCTCCATGCAACTGTATGTGTCCATTTGCAAACCTTCATCTTGATTGTCATGGTCAATCCTAACACCCTGCTGATGATCTGTAGCTGAAGATCCCTCCCCTACGAATCGATCTTCTTCAACCACTAGTAGATTATCCTGTTTGTCACTGTCGATATCCGGACCAGCATCGATATCTGCCGATGGATTTTCTTCCCCTCTGCATGTGTAGCATCCATGTGTAAAGGGCAATTCAAAATCGGCTCCGAGGTCTACAGACGGATATGACTGCTGCAGATTAGAATCTTTTACGGCCGACCTAGTATTTGATTCCAAGCATGAAAATTTCTTCGTTGGGTTAACCCTGCATGAACAATGAGCTTCATCGTCACAAACAAAGCATAACACTAAATATTCTCTATAATGAGGAATTTTTCCATATCAACAAGTGGGGGCAGAAAATATGGAAACTTATAAAATCATGTATCAATAAGCAGTTTGAAGTATGAAATGACTAACTTAGGAGAGGGTAGTGTGTTATCCCAATTCGCATCCTCGACCAAATGAATGCTCCTGTCAGATTCTTGACGGGGGAGGGCCTGTCCGGTTGCATCCCTACATGACAAAAGAATGAAATGGACGAATTAGCATGTAACTAGCGAGTATTTTATGATTGATTGACTACTTCCCTATTTAGCAATGACCTTTTTCCAAGGACCGACGGCGGACTAATCTGATGAACAGCTTTGCTGTATCCCAACCTGCATGGAGAAAATACTCAGGATGCCCAGTACAAATGTTATTGTTGAAAACATGTTTTATCATACCATACCTTTGTTCATTCCATTGATGATCGTTTCCATGGTCCGAGCTTGGCTGGATGTACAGGTAAACTGCACTGCCATCACCCGCAGATGCTCTTAACATCACCTCGACATCGTCGTCGTTTTTTATGGCAGCCAGAGTGCATACTTTACCATTTTGATGAAGGTATTGGATATCAGGGATGTGTCCAAGCATGTTCTTAATGGAGGTGTCACATATTTTTTGGACCAATTCTGAATACGTTAAGGACCTTTTCAGGAAGGCCATCTTGGGGCTACCTCCATTATAAACTGGACTTCCATTATCCCATACTAATTGCCCACCGGAATGGAATATGATAAGCAAATCAAGATCAGACATCCTGCCGCTGGCACATGGTCTTGAATCTGAAACGGCTAGCTATTTAATTCTCTCATGGCAGACACATTGGAAAGGTGTGTTCCCACCATGATTGTGCAAAATGAATTGGGTATATTAAATTGCGCATCAACAAAACTCAATCAAAGCAGCAAGCGCAACGCGAAATCGCGCATAGGTGCACCAGAAGTTGAAACAGAAGAGTAATAATCCGTTAATTTTAAAAGGAAGAAAAGAGCAAAACAATAAAAACTAACATTGAACGAAAGCTACTGACTATGTCTAAATTGTAAAACAGTGCTAACGTGGGCATATACGAGGATTCATTGTTGATATTACGTGATAGAGCTCGTATCTCAACAAGATATATATCATTGCAACAGTTGGCATGTTACGTAATCAAATATTCATGAGACAGAGGGTTAAATGTATTGGAAAAGCTAACTTTCATAACGATATCGTTATAATAATTTAAATGTACACCATCCAAATTTGGGGTACAACCAATCAGCATGATGGATAATTTGGATTGAGATCCCCAAAATTGGGAAAAAGGGGCATCACTTTGGTACAGCAGCACGAAGAGGGACTCCATAATGAGGTGGTTCAGCTATGTGAAGGAATCACCATTTCATGCAATTTGGGTAGGTAATTTCACTAGAGTTGTGTTTTTTGTATGATCATGAAATCGCTACAATAGTTTTCAAATTTCTTTATCATTGCAAGTTGGTGTCCAACAACGTAATATTGCTGGTTGTGATATGAGATACGTAGATAGTGAGAAGGACTCACGGACGCACTTGAGTTCGATTATTGAGAATCAAATGGATAACGAAATTTGTTGAGATCCATTTTTGGTTCTACTTCTACGTTTGGCATCCTAGAAGTGAAGATGAGGGACCCCATAATGAGGTGGATTAGCTATGTGAAGGAAACACCATTTCATATAACTTGGGTAGGTAATTCAATCTCTATGAAATTTTTTGTTTTTTTGATAACGAAATCATTACAATACTTGTTAATTTCTTTATATCTATTTGGTGTCCAACACCGTAATATTGACTTGGCTTTAATCTGAGATGCGTAGATAGTGAGGAGGACACACGGAAACAGTTTATTTGTATTATTGAGAATTTACTGATTGGCAATTTTTTTGACACTGAAAGTGTTTGGTTCTACTTATATCTTTGGTATTCTAAAACAGAAGAGGATGAAATCCATAATGAGGTGGATCAGCTATGTGAAGGAATCACCGTTTGATTTCATTTGGGTATGTAATTTCCATCTATACGAATTTCCCTTATGGTAACGAAATCGATACAGGACTTTTTTATTTTTTTATTTCAATTGGGTGTCCGACAACGTAATAGAGATGGCGATAATTTGAGAAACATAGTTAGTGAGAAGGACTCACAGACGCACTCGATTTGGATTATTGAGAATTTACCGATAACGAATATTGTTTCTCGCGAAAATTTGGTTATACTTATATATTCGGTGGCCTACAACAAAAGAGGAGGGACTCAAAACATGAAAATTTGGTTATACTTATATATTTGGTGGCCTACAACAAAAGAGGAGGGACTCCAAAATGAGGTGGATCAGCTATGTGAAGGAATCACCGATTCCTACAATTTTGGTATTTTCGATGGAAATAAAATTTATTATGAAAACTAATTCGATATTGCACTGTTTATTTTCTTTACAATAATTTGGTGTCCAACAACGTAAGAGCGATGGCTTTAATTTGAGATCCCTAAATAGTGAGAAGGACTCACGGATTCACTGATATTGGGAGGGTCGATCCATAGTACCATCATTTTCATTCCCATTGTCATTCATTCAATGAGTCATTATGCATTTACACAGAATTCCTCTACAAAGATGAAGGATATACAAATACGCAACTAGTTGATTTTGGACCTGGGTATCTACAACTCCCTTCTCTGTTGGACTATGGAATATATATTAAACCACAAAGACGAAGTCCACAACCCATTTGAAAATCTCCCATGGTCATTGATGCGCATGTCGTGTAAGTAGTGAAATTAAATCAGTAAGTAGCGAAATGGATCAATCAATCTCAACGAGATTGCAGAGATTCACTATCATTTTAACTAACAAAAAAATACAGACTATAATCATCTATCTCAAAACATTCCATTCAAAATCGTGAATAAATATTCTCATACATAACATCATCCAAAGAAAGAGCATAGCCACGCATAAAAATCGGTTACTGCTGCCTTTCATATGCTTATAATCCTCAAAATAATGAACAGCAATGCCTGGCAAAATGTAATTACATTATTTAGCTTATATTAAGGACAACTTATAATCGCATAAAAAGGCAAGGAGATAATCCAAACCAGGTGCAGTCATATTAAAGAAACAGAACATGGGAAAATTGATGCATACCCGAAACTGTATGTATGACGAGATCGAGGCCCGCATCCAGAAGATCTCGCTCTGGGTGATCACAAGGCCATAAATCGATCGTTAGAAATCCAAATTAGACTTAAAACCACAAAACGCAATCAAGGGCACTACCATGCTATTGATAAAGCAAAAACAGATAGGTTGAGCAATTTATCACCTGAGTTGGAATGCGGAACCACGCAAATCGTAGGGGCCATTTTTCTTTAAAGGATGCATGAGGAGGGAGCATCGATGGTAGCCGGTGAGAGATGATAGATCCGAACTGAATGATTGGGTGAAGACGGAGAGGAAGAGGGAAACAGAGAGCAGACTCGAATCATGTCGTGCAGGGCGGGCGAGATGAAATGAGAGAGGATGGAGGGGAGAAGGCACGCAGAGAGGGAGAGGGCAGGAGAGAGGAGTGAGGGAAAGAAAGCATATAGAGAGGAAAAGAGAGAAGCAAACGGGAGATGAACATCTAGATGGAATATGGTGACGGTGGATTCAAGGGTGGGTGATAAAGACAAGAACGCTGATCGTTCGAACAGGGATGGGAGGAGTGGTGTGAATTCCGTATACAAACACCGGAATGGGTGTTTCGGTGGATTCAAGGGTGGGTGATAGAGACAAGAACGTTGACCGTTCGAACAGGGATGGGAGGAGGCGTGTGGATTCCGTATACGAACACCGGAATGGGTGTTTTGGTGCATCTGTAGTTAAATCCGTCTCATAAAATATAATGACAATTATTTAGTGCAATACCCAAAGAAAAAAATATAAAATTTAAACGGAAAGGGAATTAAGACCCAAAACAGTTATGAAAAAATCCATAATAATCCACAACATAACACAATCTTATGAAAGGCCGAATGAAGCAGCAAAACAAACAGAAACTACACTACAACCCGGTTGGATGAAAACATCAAGAACAGTCAGCATGAGTCTGTGCGAAGGCATACCGGCTCATTTTCAGGTTATATAGCAACATCTTGGTAGCTGCTCTTCCTCACTAGACTACTACCAGAGTAGGCCCATCACCAAGGCTATCCATAGGTAGTAGGCATCCTACGGCTAAAACATCCACACATTCATGAAAATCAAACATAGGGACTTTATATTTCTTATCCCTATCATTAAGTGTAATATATATCTTGTTAGATGCATCTTTCATCATTTCATAAGCATATAACAAAATGCCAAACGTCCTTTTTCCAATTTTTACAGACCCTACTCGTCAGTTCATCACCCAAAAAAACAAAAAAACAGTCTCTAATTCACAAACAAGACCCCCCAATAGCTTAAGTTCCATGTCAGATCTTATATAACTATGTAGAATTACAAAGAAAATTATTATTTGATAGTGATATCGTAACCATAATTTCTGTCTATGTCATCCATTTTTGGTGTCTATAAAAGGAAAGATGCTGGTGCTTTATATTGAGATGCATAAAATATGAGGGGGAAGCACGGTTTAAGCCAATTTACTTTATTTTGGGTAATTTCTAATGACGATATTGTTTCGGTAATTTATAAGTTCTGCACCAATTCTATGCACCATGGAAGAAAGCGCCCATAAATGTAGAATCAGCCGCATAAACAATGGGAAAGAATGACAAACTTCACACGGGTTTCCATTTCAAATTCATTTAGCATGACAATCGGATCATCGATCATTATTTATTGGTATTTTGTTCTTTTTCGTTTGATCCTGCACTCTTGACGTCTTTTTGTAACTTATATGTTACCCCAAAACCATGAAATCTCATATTACTAACTAGGCAATAGGTGCCAATAGTAACTCGCTGATAAAAAAACGAATATCACTGGATTAGGGGAGGAACCAATAATTGATATAGACGAGTGTTTTTTTTTTCTTTTCTTTTTTTTTTTTTTTTGGGGAGGGGGGGGGGGGGGATTCGGACTTAGACCTTGTTTGCTCACCAATCAAATCTATAAAGCTCGATCGATCAATACAATTGATGGCTTCTTACCCCTTCCCATCCATTGTAGATAGAAATCGACATCTGTCAAACTCTTCGTATCCAAACTTTAAAGGATGTAAAAATCTATAAGAATTGGATATGGTTCCATTATCTAGATCTATCTTAATTTTATCGATGAGACGATAGCTTATATAGTAGACCACAAGGCTAAAATCCTAACCCACTTCAATGAAGTTTCTTATGCTTGTTGCTGCATCTGTCAAGTAAGCTACGATGGAACCACATAGGAATTCACTAATATTTTAACAGCTTAACAAAGCAATCATGATATACTCGTCTGACTTAAACATTCCTATTCGGATCTTAATTACTCGTACGTAGTCTCATACCAAGAAGGAGCCTAACAAGAAACAACAAACTAGTATGGAATATGGTTTCAAATACCAACCATATCTTTATCAGTTTAAAAATAATGAAAAGCAATGCAATCTAAAATTAATATCAATCAGCGGTGCAGAGAAAGTTAGTATATAACATTAGGACGAAATTATTTATCGCATAGAAAGGCATGGATGCATTCCAGACCGAATACAGTCGTATTAAACAAACTAAGCATGGAAAATTGATACTACCAAATAAACTGTTAAGATGTTCAAATCGAGGCCTATATCCAAATAGGTAAATCAACCAATAAATATTTTTAGTGGGACGTCGATTTTCAAGACTGAATATGTATAGTCGATATTATAAGTGGGAGACATTCCAAATGACATTAAAGGGTTGTACTACTGTGTGACAAGTGCTACACGAAGGTTGGCCAAACTTACTTGATGATCGGCATGGCGTAATGAGCACATAGTTGAATGGAACCCAACACTGACCTAAGCTAAGTAGTTTGGCATCTGGTTTTAGCATATTAACCACCGATGTTTTCAAAACACCCAACGTATTGAGGGCCTACAATTGAGATCTCAATAACAGGGAAATGAGACATAAAAAAACAGGGGACGACTATATTTCTATTGGGTATTTCGAATTCGATTAAAGCCCATGACAGAGAAAGAACACAAAATCACGCAAACAACTAATATGCAGGGCAAGAACCCAAACAACAAATTACTTAACTGAGACTTATGCTAAAATGGGTACCATGTATACAGGTTGAATCAACACTTGGCAGATTCTGTTTGATATTTGAGGCATTAAGATTGCAAGACTAAATCTATAGAGTTTTTTTCCCTTGCAATGTGGAAGGCTCAGCACCGTTAATGAAACATCCTAAAAAGCCATATGGGCTTGCAGACTATAGTTTTGCACAATACGGTTATCAAGCTTTTCATTTAATATAAACAAATGAAACATTCAATGCGGGTAAAGTTCTAATAAGAATGGCCATAAAACAAGATAATTCTTACCCACAGATTTCAGCTCAAAACCTAACACACAATGAACAAGAACAAGATAGAAATAACTGACAGAACTCAATAACACATTTGTTCAAACACTTTGTGAGCAACAAGAACAAAAGAGAGAACTGACAGAACTCAGCAGTCTATATTTGTTGATAAACCCACAATGGATATGTTTTGTAGGTTCTCACCTTTATTGCCTAGAAAAACCCTCTTTCATATAGAAGATTTTCTCCATCAACTCCGACAACGACAACGACAGAGCATCGCTGGCTGCCAAACACTAGAGAAAAAAAATAAAATAAAAGGAACCCAATTAGCTCCCACAAGACTAGCTTTCTGTGCATGCATCTACTTGACATTCGGTGGCTTTTTCATTGCACCCACTTATATTTTTCTCCACCACTAGACAACCGAATGGGAACAGATGGAGATGGGGTGCTGGATAGAATAACAGGAGATGGCATACAAAAGATAGATTACATAACCCGATCATCACCACTGCATCGTCTGTGCACTCCTCTTATTCATATGATGTTGCTGCCCTTTGAATCCTGGCCGTTGATTGCATGTGTCTGATGGTGAAGGGCGAGGCCGGAGAAGAAGAGGGAAAGAGAGAGCAGTGAACCTAGTGGAAGTGACAGCAGGCGAGAGCGAAGGGAGAGAAGGGACGGAGAACGCATCCAGAGACAGAGATGGAGAAAGAAGGGAATAGACGGGAGGAGTTTGGCGGGAACTGGGTAATAAAGATGGAAAAGTCGTTCCATGCATGTGGGGCTAAAAGTGTCCAAAAATCATATACGAACACCGATTTCGGTGTTTCTGTGTATATTTGCTTAAAACCGGGAAATACATGTACAGGGACACTTTTCTTGTAAAATTCCCAAGAAAATAAGTGCACGCATGAGATCTTTAGAAATTATAATGGAAGTAACAACAACAACAATAATAGTAATAATAATAATAATAATAATACACCACAATCGGGAACAACATCAAAATACATCGTAAAAAATAGAAACTACTAAAATTGTAATAAGGATAAAATAAAAAAGAAAGAAAGAAGTAACCCAAATATCCAAATAAAATGTGGCATACCTTCTTTTTTATCCATATTTTTCAAATAAGAAACAAACTATTAAGTAATAAATTCCATGGGCTGTAGTTAAATTTAGTTGGGCCTGGACTTATATACACTTAAATCTATAGTTGATTGGACAGCCCAACATATGAAAATAGAAATAACATAAAAGTTTTAAGGATGTTGATGGGCCTGAATGTATCCTGGATCCAAATCCATTCAGGTGGGCCATGCATCTGTTTTGATTCAGCCTCATGTTTAGGGTCAAAGTCCCTAGAGAGGTTGGATACAGTCCCACGGTCTCATTCACAAACTCTTAATACATAGGCTAACCTTTATTCTTATGGATAGTTATGATGATCTAATCAAGGGCTTTGCTATGTGAACCATTAACATCTAGATAGATTTTCAAGGAGAATTCTCAGGGCCCTATCCGCAACCCCCGAATCCAAAACACCAATCTAACCATTAATCACGTAGTACCCCATTCCACATTAACTGATGCAAAAAAGGAATCTGGATTACATAATCAACCATAATTGGGTGATTGGTTTGGATTTTTCGTAAATAGGCCCCACCAATGATGGCTGCCAAATCACCGATATATAAGTTAAATGATTGATTTGCATGATCTCCTCATTTGCTAAAAAATTAGGAATAGAAACGGTTTTGTCTATCTTGAAATAAGACGCATGCCTTTTAGAAAGAGGAGAAATATGGAAGGAGATCTAACACATTTAAATAAGGAGAAAATGTAGGAAATAAATATCATTAGGATAAATGTATCCAGCTCAACAGCCTAATAGTTTTCTCATTGGTTGGAATAGAGGGGCGTTTTGTAGCCGTCCTCTCTCTCTCTCTCTCGGGCCGGCCCTTGAGGGGGGTTGTAAGTGCGCTCGCCTTGGGCCCATTTTTCGGGGGGGGGGGGGGGGGGGGGGGGCCCAAAAAGTTCATAAAATCGCGATTGCATTTATTTCAATCCCAAAAATTTAGACTCTAATTAAACCAACTAGCATCTTTCAAATTCCAACAAGAAAAATGCAAACGGCCATCCTTTTGTCTCCAAAATAATAAGGCCCCAACTGCATCTTTTCACATTCCAAAAGAGAAGTAATTGCTATTTTTCACGTCTAAAAAAATATCAAAGTCACTTTTCTCGTAGTTGCCATTTAAAAAAAAGAAAAAAGAAACCCAATAGCAAGTTCTGAAAATCTTCACGTTTGCACCATTTTTTCCTCTACATCTTCTCCTCTGTATTCTTCTTTGATCCCTTCAATCTAAGAGGATTTGTTCAGACCCCAGTCTCGCACTCCAGAAGTCTCTTCCTAGTTACCCATCTACAAATGCCGCCGCTGCAATATGGAAGCATCGAGAGGAGGAACTGCTTTAGCTAGAAGGCAGGTATGCATTTTTGATGTTTTTTCTTCCCTTTACACAACTCTCAGGGTTCTTGGGAGACTGGGACATGAGCTTATTGAGCTCCCAAACTCCCATCCCATCAGCTGTCTCCATCACTGACTCATCCTCCCCTTGATCACATACTTTTTTCTTTTCTGTTTTAATTTTTGTAACAAAAGGGACAATGTAAAGGGCCTTTACACGTCACAGTCTCTCTCTCCATATTTTTTTTTTATTGTTCTAGACTTACAATAAATGATTGCGCTTGCACAACGTACTGTCGTGACTTTAGTTGCAATCCTTATCCAAAAGATATGAAAAATCACACTTAATAAAATGTTCCACTTCCTAGAGTTTGTAAAAGCCCAGTGAACGAAAAAACAATGGGACTTTAAGTGGAGAATCTATTTCAGAGTTGAATTTTTAGACTTGAATTCAGGTGGAGCCTGAATTCAGCCCATTGAAGTCAGACAAATGTTAGAGAACACTTTCTAGTGGTCCGATCCCTTTAGTCCTTTACATGCAGTTTCAATCATCAATGGGCCAACTGTTCGATCACCCTAAAATTATTAAATCTATTCCAAGGGTGGGCCCATTGATGGATCTGGACCTACATAATATTTTTTAGACTTTCTAAAAGTAAACGATCCCACTGGAAAAAGGCCTATTTAATTAGTAATTTTACATTACAAAAGGCGAAAAAAACATATTTTAAATAAAATATTTATAATAATATTAAAAAAAATCTCATTTAGAATTATCGCTTTAGGCCTCAAATTGTCTCGAGCCGGCCCTGTCCACTCCTCCAAGTTAGTAACGTTAGATTTTTTGTTATAAATTTTTCTTCTCCAAGTGCTTTTGTATTTGAAACTTCTCAAAAAGGGGAGTGTCTCTCGCCCTATATATATATGTGCCTAATTTTCACTCTTGCCCTGGGCCCTGAAAAATTCAGAACCGGCTGTCTCTCTATATATATATATGTGTGTGTGTGTTAATGGAACGTGGGTCGGGCTGAGCTTGGCCTAATGGATGCGGATTTATCAAAATTGGGCTACTCTACTCTCAAGCTTTATGATAAAAATAAAAGCCCTTTTATTGCGGGCTTTTGTGGACATTGCTTGGCCCGGCCGGGCCCCCTTATCAAAGGGCTAGATTGATAGCCTTAGGTTTAACCTTGACTCAACCCCTTTTTGGGCGGGTCAGGTAAATTTGACCTGTGTCCGACCCATATGGGGGGTTGGTTCGGGTCAAGTTGTATTGGCCCTACTTGAGACTTTTGATGGGGTATAAGTGGGCCGACAAGATTTGATCCATTTATAAGACCTGATTGCAGATGAAAGGCATGTGATTGGTTATATATCACGAACCCAACTACTGATCACGGTGGGCCACCAATAGATTATTCATATGCAAATGTGGAAAAGAAAAAATTGTTTGGATGCTTAGAGATGAAAATAGGTTTGTCTTGGAGTTGGGCCCATGGGGTAACACATTAGGTTTGGAGGTGGTCTTTTTTTTTTTTTTTTTTTTGTTTTATAGAAATATCAAATAAGGAATTATTTTTATAAATTTTATGTTTTAGTTTATAATAAATATTTTACTATGCCGTTAGCTTACTAATCAAAGTTTTTAAGAGCATGTTTGTGTAACAGTTTTCCGTGGAAAAGTGGACAGTTTTCCGTGGAAAATCTAATTTTTAGGCATTTGGTGCGGAACAATTCTACGAAAACGCTTTTATGTCTCATCAGCATTTTCCTTGATAATTGTAGAAATGAGTTTCCTATGGGGGTCCTCGGAAAACTTCTCTCTCTTTTCCTCACTCTTGTCCATTTCAACCCAAAACCATAGCAACTCTTTCATTTTTTATTTTTTTAAATAAATTATTATTTGATGTTGAATAAATAATATACATGTTATGTTATTTTTCTTTAAAAAATTATTTCACCAAATAAAAATTTTTGATTTTCTATTGGAATCCACAGTTGCACCAAACAACATTAGCACAAATTCAACGAGAAAACTTTTTTTACACCAAATATAAATTTCTAAATTCTACGGAAATCCTTTTCGAGATTCTCATTTCTAAGAAATTTGCTGACGTGGTAATTTCCCCTTTCTGTCAAACTGTAGACAAATGTGCCATAATTTAATATTTTACTTTCCGTATTCAATTGCCAATCTCCGAATAAAGGGGATCAGGTTGAAAGTTGTTATAAATATATACCATATATAAAAGCAATAGTTTGTCGTCGACTCATATATAAACACGTGCCAAATGGAGAGTATATATATTTATATTTTATATATTTATTTATTATATATATGAAAGCAGCAGTTTGTTGTTGACTCTATGCCCCATATATAGAAGTAGCAATTTTTCGTCGACTCATATATAAACACGTACACACTCTTCCTTTCTTCTCTTCCTCTCTTGATTGTTTCTCAAAGCTCTTTAGAGAAAAATCTCTCTTCATGTCTCTCTCTCATCAGTTTCTTCCCTCTCACCGACCTCCATCTTCCATCTCCCTTTCTATTTTTTTTAGGAAACCTTTTACGCTGCTGTGCCCTATCTTGTCGATTGGCTACCGAAGCTCGAGCCATCGAACGCCAGAGCCGTCTCCTCTCTTGGCTACATGTGCTTCTTGTTCTCTCTTCTTTCTCTTCTTCTTCTTTTTCCTCCACCTCATCTTCCCTCTCCTTTTCTTTTCTCTGTTTTCTTTCCTGTGTCATTTTTCCCCTCATATAGTGAATATGCTGAATCATCCGTGTATTTGGGCCTTGTGATCTTCCATCCCCTTTTCTATTTTGTTTAAAGGAAACCCTTTGCGCTGCACTGCCCTATCTTGTCGATCGGTTGCCAAAAAGCAGCAGTTTGTTGTCGACTCTATGCCCCATATATAAAAGCAGTAGTTTGTCATCGACTCATATATAAACACATACACACTCTTCCCTTATTCTCTTCCTCTCTCAATTCTTTCTCAGAGCTCTTTGGAGAAAATTTTCTCTTCACGTCTCGCTCTGTCTCTCTCATCAGCTTCTTCTCTCTCACCGACCTCCATCTTCCATCTCCCTTTTTATTTCTTTTTTTAGGAAGCCCTCTACGCTGCTCTGCCCTATCTCGTCGACCGGCCGGAGATCGAGCCATCGATCGCAAGAGCCGTTTCCTTTCTTGACTGCAGGTGCTTCTTGTTCTCTCTTCTTTCTCTTCTTCTTCTTCTTCCTCCACCTCCTCTTCCCTCTCCTTTTCTTTTCTCGGTTTTCTTTCCTGTGTCATTTTCTCCCCTCATATAGTGTATATGTGACTAATGCTTATAAATTGAATATGCTGAATCATCTTAACTGAGTGTATTTGGGCCTTGTGCAGTAATCACTTCAGTGTAGAATAGGGTCATTTTAAGTTGTTATTAATGTAATTGATGAGAACATTTAAAAAACTTCCCAAGGTAACTAACTTACACAAAACAGCCATGGAGGTGACTTGGATTTGATGTGAGGACATTAGAACTGCCACAAACAAGATGACGAGCCCCATATCTTAATTCTTGAAATCAAAAGTTCAACTGTTAGTCATAAAGTCACTTGAAACTTTGATGCAAGGAGCACCATTATGACATGAAACCAGGCGTCTCGACCCGAGCCAGAGATCCGATCAATTCGGACTAACCACGAGTTGCGAGATCATCATACTTACTCCCGTAAATTTTGAATTAACCAAAGTTAAGACGAAATCCACAAGGGATCTAACATACATACCTATCAAATGTACATTTTTGAGGAATATATATATATATATATACATTGACAAAACAGCTAACTGAACAATTACTTTACATCAAAAGTAAAGTCCAATATATACAATCCATTTCCTATAAAAGTCAACAACTGCATATTCAAATACAATGCAGATGACATCTATTTACTATTCAAAATAAATATACAAAATTTTTATCAAAATGTTTCCAAATTGTTCCTTTCATTCGCACTCTAATCATGTCCATTCGATCAGACCTCCTGGAGGTATCGGATGGGCCTCCTCCGCCGGCGGTGCGGCCTCGGCATGAACGGCACGGGCAACTGGGCCTGTAATGCTCATTAATAACACCGTGAACATGACGGTCCAACAATGTATATACAAATCTATGATACTACATGCTAAATCTGCCAATTCATGGATTTAACAGTTCTAGACAATCAAATCTATAACAATGTCCTGTACAGTGGAATCAAGTAATAACAATTACTAATTGGCAACTACAATAACATTGGTCCCATTCAGTTCTTCCTGACGGAAGCAGTCATTTATTTCATATTCATTCATTTCAATTATTCACATTCAATTCATTGATTATATTGAGTACTTATTAGGTGGCTTATCAAATGGGACCTTTCAATTTATAATAGTGGCTTTTCATTCGATATATATTTTCATTACATGGCTTATCAATTCAGTGACTTTTCAATCTATACTATGTGGGATCTACCAGTGTCTTGATCAGAGATCACTGGCATCACTACGGAGCTCCGGAACACCCCAATCCATCTACTGTAGTAGGATTGTTCATTAATTCGTAGGATTGTTCATTAATTCATTGTTACATTTAGTAACTGTTCATTATTCATTCATTGAGTCAGTTCAACTCAATAACGAGCTTAAGAAACTATTGTGTAGTATCAGACTCAAGAAATCTAATCAATCTATCATTCAAGTTGGATTTCTAAACCAAACAAATGGGTGAACCAGTCATTATCAAACGTATGTATTATTCTCGATGAACATTACTTTAATTAATAATTTGTACGTTCGAATAACCTTAGCTAACACCTATGAAGGTCTAGATACCATGGGTACTAGTCTTAATGATTAAGCTTTCATTTCAGAAAAATCAGAACTAAATCTGTGATTTTCCTCAAGTTCGGTCACCTTGGCGGTTACCCGTCGGTTAACCAAATTCTGGAAGGCGGCTAGCCAAATTAGATTCGGTTAGCTTTTCAGAACTTTGCAATTTCTGATGCAATTCCGCAATTCGGTCACCACGTCAGTCACCTACTCGGCTAACCGAATTCTCAAAATTTCGGCTACCCTGCGGTTAGCTTTCCAAAAGCTTGTCTTCTGATGGAAATTCCTGACCTAATTTCGGTCACCTTGCGGTCACCATTCGGCTCACCAAAATTTGTCGGTCAGCTCACAGTCAGCTTTCCAGATGCTGGCAATTCCTACGACAATCACTCAGATGAGTTCGGTTAGCTGGCAGTCAACCAAACTACTCCAAGAACTTCATTCCAGAGCTTCAGAACTTCTAAAGCAACATCTGGAAATTGAACTCCTTGAGTTCCTACAGGTCCTATAATATCTTAAATCACTAGAAAAGTATATACTTGCCTCTATTTGAAGAGCAATTCACAATAAGCCCCTTGCTAGCTTGATTCTTGAGACGGAAACTTTCAACTTGAAGTCTCTTTCCAACCTAACCAATATCAATACAAAAACGGGGTTCCCTCTGAGTTATTTGTGCTATAAACCATGTCTAGACACTCAATGGAACTTGAAAACTCTAAAAAGCGGTCAACTACTTACTTGTAGTCTTTGTGGAGAGAAATTTGAGATTTCTCTCAAGCTTTAACTTTAAATAAATGGAAGGAGAAGATGAAGTGGATGAAGTCCTCTCCAAAACCACATCCAAGGCCTCAATCTTGATGCTTGATGGAAGAAGAAATGAAAGAAGAAGAAGAGAAAGGAAGAGCCTAAGGTTTCTCTTGAGCTGGAAATGAGAGAATGAACTCATTTGAGTTCATTTTACCCTATATAAGTGAAAGTCCTTGGGATCCTAACCCTAGAGGGAGGGTGAATAGGGTGCGCTACAACTATGACCAATTAAGACCAATTTTAATTTCGTAACATAAACTAGTCACATGTGATGATATTAACCAAACAAGATGCGGAAGCTAATAAATGAATCACCACAAGCAAGCACCACAACACCAAGGTTTATAGTGGTTCGGCCTCAATGCCTACGTCCACTACCGGCTTGTGATCCAATCACCCCACCGGATTTCCACTCTTTATGCTTTTTACTAGGCTAAGCAATAACCCTTACAATGTTGTTTTTCTAGGCTAAACAACAACCTCTCAATGTGCTTTTATAGGCTAAGCAATAACCTTTACAAAATGCTTTTCTTAGGCTAAGCAATAACCTTTACAAGATGCTTTTCTTAGGCTAAGCAATAACCTTTACACAATGCTTTTCTTAGGCTAAGCAATAACCTTTACAAATAAATATTTCTCTAAGAAAGTGTCTTCACAAAAGATCACTCTAAGAGATACAATTTAAAGCACAATGGAATTGCCTCTTAAATAGGCTAATGTGAAAGTGAAATTCCAATTACAATCATACACTAAAACAAGTTAAAGTGTGTGCACAAGTGTATGAATGTTTCTACTTCAATCAATTTCTACAATGAAGCTCTTCAATGAATGCATGATGCATTTTAAAATCAAAGCTTATAAAATGATGATTGAAGATAAAACTAATCACATAAAAGATTCAAACAAGTTTGAAGAAATGAAACTAACAAGTTGTATGAATAATAAGATCTAAGAATGTATGTGATTTAGTTAAGAGAGTTTGCAAACCAAT
The DNA here is from genome assembly GCA_038049695.1 of Cinnamomum chago. NCBI lineage: Eukaryota > Viridiplantae > Streptophyta > Magnoliopsida > Laurales > Lauraceae > Cinnamomum > Cinnamomum chago. The sequence continues at coordinate 17,952,154 of CP142459.1, forward strand.
CTAATTTACCAAAGATGATTTGAGTTTGCTAAACAACTCTTTACAAACTAGAAATCATGCATAAAAGAAAATACAAAGATTTAAACATGCATAGATTCTAATTTTAATGGGAATCAAAATACAAGTAAAGTGTACCTTTTTAAATCTCAAGTATTTGATTTCCAAATAGCCCTTTAGCCTTTCCAACTTCTTCCCCTTTCTTTGGCTCCAATATGGTCTCAAAAGTTCATGGTTCAAGCCTTTTGAAAGTTGGAAAATGAATGGACTTTATAGCCAAAAAGTGCCCAACGGCTAGTCCTCGGTCGACCTGCAAACAGGTCTCGGTCGACCGGGATCACATAACGGTCAAATTTCTGACCGTTGGAGCACTTTGGCCCTGATGGCCTGCAGTGTTCCCGGTCGACCAGGACCTCTGCGCCGGTCGACCGGCGACACTGCCGGGCCACCCCCCTTTTGACAAAAATCCAATTTTTGCACATTTGAAGGTATATCTTTGGGAGGATTTTTGGGCCACTAAACCAAGCTAGAAAACATGTTTTAAATCAAATGAAGATGTTTAAAAACATGTAACAACACAAAGCCTAAAAAGATTCAAAACTTTAAATCAAAAGGCTAGCTTGATTTCTAAAAACTATTTTCAAAAGAAAATGCATACAAAGATGATTCTGAAAGTGATGAAATCATGCAAGACACAAACCTAAATTCTCAAAATGATTTCACAAAAGTAATGCACAAAGAATTAGGTTTTCAAAAGAGTTTGGATTCTAAAACCAATGCATCTAAGTTTAGAAACAAAACATGCATAAAACAAGATTTCTTCAAGTCTAAAACCAATGCATGTAAAAATCAAGATTTCAAGATATTTTAAATCAATGCAAGTGTGTGTAAATCAAATGATGCTAAAGTGAAAATGCATCCATCAAATTGCAAATACAAAATCCCTAACAATAAGTCCCATTTTGCGTATAAGTCCACTATCTCCTCTTATTTACAATTTGAGTCAAATGAAGAATCATTTGCTCCATTTCTCGTCAAACGAGTTCGAGTCTTTTATGAAAGTTAGCATACTCGTCGAGATACGCATGTTGGTATCAAGAGTATTCGTATTCGACAAAATACGCGAAGCTTTGTATTTACGAAAAAGTCCTTGGTCAAGTAAAAAATCCATTCAATTCACCCAATCTCATTCATTATCATTTCATTAAGCCTAAATCATTCATTTTAGGCTAATTCAATTCCATTTGGCGATAAACCATCATTAGCTTAATTAAACATAATTAATTAGCTTATTTTCCAATCAATTAGAGTTAATTTTGATTAACTCGGGACGGGGTCTAACACCAGGACTGTGAAACAGAGGACCTAATGATTCTTTCATTACAATTCTGCTCTAACAATGGTGAGCAGATGCTTGGATAAGGGGAAGAAAAACCCAGATTCAAACAAGAGTAAAAGGTAGAAATCATGAAAACTCTCACCATGAGGAGTCCTAATCCAAAAGCTCCATATAACAAGAATCCGGAACTACTCTACAAAGCAAAACCCCGGCATCAAAGAACATACAGCACCACCACAAAGTCATGTACAAGAACCACTCCTGAATAATTTCTTTTTGCAAGGACACCCATTTCAGCACCACAAAGTCATGTACAAGAACCACTCCTGAATAATTTCTTTTTGCAAGGACACCCATTTCTATTCAAAAACCATTAAATAATAACAATAAAATATTCAATTGAGAATCTAAAATAAATAAAGAACAAAAATATTTAAAGAAAGAAATGATGATAGTTAACTTTTTTGATGGGGGAGAACGGTATAAGGGATGTTCATGTGAATATTTCATTGGGTCGTTAAGAATGAGATGAATCCAACATTATTTTCTTCATCAATCTAATCATGTAGTAATCATAGGAGTATTTAAATGTAGATATTTCACTGATTGTATGCTATTGAAGTTGTCTTGCGGAATTTTATGGATTTTCATTAACTTTTTTTGTAATGAAATTGATTGGGTAGAAGTTAGTTTTGATTGATGCATCTTTCTTTTTTCATAATGATCATGCTTCTGAAGTTTTTCTGAAGTGACCACAAGTCAGACACTAATTGATATATGCCTCAATGTAGATAAAAACCCAAATCTAAATTAATACACTTATGTCAAAAGTTTGTTTAACATTTTTGTAAGACCCCGTCCTGAGTGACATCGATTAGCATTAATTAAGTTGTGTTTTAGTTTTAAGCGTGTTTAGTGGGTTTTGGTTAAGCTGGGAATATAATAGATTTTTGATATAGCTTTGGGGAATTTTGATTGCTTAGTAATTAGTGGGGCCTTTTGGGGGTTCCTTTTTATGACCTTGCATGTGCTTGGGGATTTATCGGAGATTCTTGCATTCATTATTTTAATCCCATTTTATTTGTATTGTTAATCCCTACGACTTTTATGTTGATCCAGTGCCCGTTCGAGACCCCAAAACCCGACTTTCCTAGCATTGAGGGCAAAACAGTCATTGTGCACTAAATCTGTACCCAAAATTTGATATTCCTGAAACCCGCGAAACATATACTTTTTAGAAACTAGATATTTCGACGATCATTTTTCTCTTCTTCATCGAATTCGTTCGAAGTCCCGAAAGCCATGATTTCAGCCCAATTAGATTATTAGTAGTGGAGCCCACTCCCCATTTGCTTATAAGAGAACTCTTCTTCCTCATTTCCCCTTTTTTTCTAGCAAACTACAATCTCTCAAACTAGGGTTTTCCCCTTTTCTCTCTTTTCTTGCTTTCCATCTCTCAATCCACTACCAAACCTTTGTTTTAGGGATAATGCTTGTCATCATCTTCTTCCTCATCACCAAAGCTCTCCATTTATATCCTTTTTAGAGAAAACTCCTCATTCCAAGACTCTCTTTGAGCTCACCTTGCCCATTTAGAGAACCTACAAGGTTTGTTTTTGGGGATTTTGGTTCATAGCTTGGATTCTTGGCTTGGAGAGGTGATTAGAGCTTGATTTGCTTATTAGAGACCCAAGGCAAATGGATGACTTGATTTTTATAAGCTTTCAATGGTTTTGGTATTTTCCACTCATGCCTATTTATTGCATTGATTTGAAATAAATGTTCATGATAGAGCATTGATAGTGCATTTATGTTATAGAAATGTATTAGTGCATAGCATTTAATCTCTTCTTGTTTTGTCCCAAATGCACTCTTATGTGAAATGGTTTCCTTCCTTCTTTCTTTGTATTGGATGTGATGTTGATGGAGGAGAATGGAATGGATATTGTAAGAGATTTGATATTGATTTGAATGATGTTTTGGACTCCTCATTGGATTTATAAAAGAAACTAGAAAGAGGTTGTAGAAGGAAGAGATAGAGAGGAGCTGAACTGTCCCGGAATCAGTTTCTGGACAGTTCGCTTGAGCGAACATGACACTTCGCTCGAGCTAGGTTTCCAGAAAAGGGTTCGGAGCATTCCAATAGGCAGTTCGCTCTAGCGGACTCCTTGGTCGCTCGAGCGAACGTCCCAAAACTCATTCCAGAGAGTGGTTTGTTCGAGCGAACCAATACTTCGCTCGAGCCAACCATCTACTGGATGAGTTCGCTCGAGTGACCTCAACTTCGCTCGAGCGAACCCCCCCAGACAACCATTCTAGAGAGCTCCTCGCTCGAGCGAAATCTCCGGTTCGCTCCAACGATGAGTTTTGTTGGTCAAAGGCTATTTTTGGGACAGTGATGAGTTGTTTAAATGTTTTGAGACTATTCATTGAGAACCCTCTATGTCAGGGGGATTTACTAAGCAATGTATGAGGCCATTTGAGAAAAAAACCACATCACGAAGATTTCATTTGAAGTTTTGAAAATTCAAAGTGTATAAGGAGCTCGGAATGTCCCCAAACTCAAAGAGTACCAAATTGTTATTAGATCGACATACGAGATCCCTATTCACTTCAAATAAATCTTGAACCCGATACTTTACCCGAAATTTCAATTGTTCATTGTATTTCACTGTTCCCGAGATTTATACTACATGATTTATTATTCCCGAAAGCATTGAAATTGTACTTGTATTAATTGCTAGCCCCGAAATGCATTGCCCGACATGAAGTGACAGTTGTGCCTTTGAGCACCCCCGTCCCGTTTATATATGTACTTGCAATTGATGTATTTTATACATGTTTTAATTTTGTAATTTGACCTATGAGTGGCACCACTAAGCTTGGATAACCCTGTTGGTCTGATCCACCGACTTGGAGATCCCCCCCTTGTCCCGCCAGCTGCAGTTTGGATCTCGCTACCCTATTATTACCGTGGTCTTGTCCCGATGCCGCAGATTGCTACTGTGATTCCCGATGCCCGGCTCGCTACCGTGGTCATGTATAGTATATATATATGTATTTATAAGATCCACTGTTTCTCCTCACCTCGAGTGATTGAGATCAGTGCCTAGTTATTGCTCTATCACTTTAGTGATTGAGGACTTAGTTTCGTGTGGTTGCCATCTTGCTTGTTTCCCGATTCCTTGGTTACCTTCACATGCTTTACAATGCCTATTTGTATTTGAATAAATGTTTTATCTCGTTTATAGAAATTATTATTTAAACAGGTTTTAAATGCTTTTGGAAGGTAAATTCATTTATTATTATATTGTAATTTTATTTTACCCATTTGCCAAACCGTCGTGTTTGACCCACTCTTTGGTACTCAGGTTCGGACATTGTCTATCCCGAGACGGAGCTTAAGGATGCAGTTAGTGAACCGCAACGCCTAGTCGAGTGGTATGCTGATAATGTCATTTAGACATTGGATTGCTAGAGTGTAACGCCCCAATTCCGGATACCGAGAAAGTCGTCGGAATACCCGAAGTTGGCGCGCTACTTCCCAGAAAATCCGAGAACTTCCAAGATCGTAGGTCCGCAGTGAGGTCCAATTTAAAACTTTTGAACAATATGAACTCATTGGTTAAATTGCGGAAGCATAAGTAGTAAAGCGGAAGCAATATGTATCAATATATATATCAAATGTGAGCAGAACAGTAGTTTAGTTAAAGGTATCAATTGTTAAGACAACAAAAGTTAATTACATTTTTGATAACTACCCGGCTCACTACAAAATTCGCTCAAAGGCCCAAAAACAAAGTAAGACTCTCAAAGCCCTGGTAACGGCTCTCCACCCTCCGGCTCGACATCTGGGTCGGCTGGGCCCCAAACGAAATCTCCAATGACAGGCGCCTCTACGAGCGCGAGCGCGTCCTCCGCGAACTCGGGGTCAGTGCCTAAGCACCAAAGATGGGTCAGATCTAAAGATCTGGCAAGTCACAGTATACAAGTAACATAGGACAATATGTATCAAAAGAGTAGAGACATGTATATAAATTAAGGAATAACAAGGTAAATGATCTAGGCGGTTGAGCAAGATAAACATATGAAATCAGGATAAATATACAACATCGAATCTACTGCAATATGGCACATTCACACGAGTTGGATACCGTGGGATATTATGCCGCGACCCTCCCATACTGAACACAGTTGCGGCGGGGAATCTCACCAGTGCTGGGGATTACTAACCTCGCAAATCACTCAACCATCTCATACACTCGTCACTCAAAGACCGAACCCGGTATCACACCGCCCGTCTTAACAACATAGCTCATCATGATAGCTCTTCAACACTCATAATAGCTCCTACCGGGGCTGATCAGTCCACAGGCTGAGCTTAAATCAACCGAGTGAATGTCTATGCCGATTCGAGGAAACTCTAAAGGTCTGTGTCTGTCTAGGCTTTGCCTTGCGTGAACAAGGTCCTAACCAAGTCTCTAAGAGGTTCATATAACAAATCAGTCCATGGATTATAATCCAAGTCCAAGCCCACTCGTTGGATCCATACCAAGGCCCATCAAACACATGGCCTGGTCTAAAACAGTCCAAACGAGGTATCAATCCATTTCTACTGAAAATCAACGCATTCTCATCCATCCTGAGTTATAAGACTAATAAAATCCACCTCTCCAATTCTAAGGGTACACATTTCCATACTTAGGCCCAAAAAGGGCCCGCCTAGCCACAGACACGGGTCAGTGTTCTCCTATTCACATCCTCGGGTCACCTCTAAGATATCCTAGGTTCAGCTCCTCCATTTCCATTTAATTAACAGTTAAAAGCTACACTAAGGATATAAGAGTGACAGTAAATAAGAAATGTGAAGTATGAACTTCAGTAAGAGAATCAACAAGGAAAATAACAACAGTCCAATCCTAGGTAATAGACCACATTCAGGTTCAGGCCCATCTCCGGTAATTAGATTTCTAAATGAAGTCTCAGATGCCAAAGGATACTGTGTTTGGTGCTCCTGAGGTTACGGGCATCATTGACCACTTTTAGGGATCGAATCATCTTAGATTAAAAAACCAAAACCCTACTTGGTGGTCCCCACGAGTCAAGGTTGAGCCACACCATTGACTCGGGCTTGGCACATCAATAGATGTCCATTTGGATGGTCAATGGGCCCCACAATTGATCAAAACTTCAGAAATGTGAAAACTGGAAAATCACTGAAATTCAGTGTGCTCGGTCGACCCGGCACAGGCTCGGTCGACCGGGTACACTGGGGGTTGACTCCCAGGTCGACCTGGTGTGCAGTGTGCTCAGTCGACCTGGCTGCAGGTCGGTCGACCGAATGCACTAGGAAATTTGGTCAAGCACCTGGAAGGCTTGATCCCATCTCAGGGAAGTTTCTGTATGTCCGGTCGACCTGCTGGCCTGGGAGGTCGACCGCATACACAGAGAATCTTGGAAAGTGATGTCCCAGCTCTCAGACATTTTCCCTGCAAATCCTGTGTGCTCGGTCGACCTGGCACACTGGATTTTTGGCCTGAGTGAAAATTTCATTCTCAGCTGTTTTCTGCAAAAATCAGTGTGCTCGGTCGACCTGGAGCATGGCTCGGTCGACCTGGCACACTGAACAGACAGTTCTGCAGGAAATAACTGAGACCTGGGTTTTTCCCAGTTTCAGTGTGCTCGGTCGACCAAGCTGCAGGCCGGTCGACCGGGCACACGTAGAACTGGGGAAAATCCAGTTTTCGGGGTTTCATCCTTTTTAACCCGTTTTTCCATCAAATCACCTCCAATCGCTCCCAAGCTCCACCAAATCAACAGAAAACATGAAAATACTACAATGTACCTCCATCCAACACAAAAAGGGGCCATTGATCTTCCAAATGGGTGAAAACCCATCCATCAATGCCATAAATCCAAACAAAACTAAGCTCCAGGTAGATCTATCACATGACTATTAAGTGAACTAAAAATTGTAGAATCAACTGAAATAGAAGCATACATTCTATGTTAAAAGTATATTGCACTTGCCTTTGAGAATTGAGAGATTGTAAAGAGAGAAGAGAAGAAAGAGAACCAAGCTAAGAAGAAGATGAAGTTGCAGCTCCTAGTGTATTTCCCAGCACAAGAACAGCCCAACACTTAGCTCTAGGGGAGAAATGAGAGAGAGGAAGAAGAAGAAATGAGAGAGTGAATAGTTGCTAGGTTTTTGGGGAAATGGGCTATATTTATAGGATTTTGGGGTTGCTAAGGACCATAATACCCTTCTAGCTGGTATGGGATTAGGGTTAGGGTTGAGGGCTTTTAGGTCATTAGGTGGGAAAGTTCTAGAATAGTATTTTTTAGGAATACCCCCTATAGTTAACTCTAATTCCTAGTTAGGGCCTCCCCTCACTAACTAACCCTAGAAATTACAAAAGACTCCAATTAACCCTATGACTAATACAACTAGGCTAACCTAACTCAACTAAGCTAATTTAACTAAAACTTAGGAAATATACTACCCTTACTAACCCCTAATTAGTATAATAAGCTTATAAATAATATTAAATAGTAATCAAATATCAAATTGAGGGCCCACAAGGGGTGGGGCCTCACATAGAGAGAGATAACATTTTGGAAAAACTTTTAACCATTCTTTTGGGGATTGATATTTTGTTTATATTGGTCTTTGTTGGCCTCTATTTTTGGGAATGTAATCAAATGATCTTTTGCATAACTTTAACTATTCTTTTGGGAAAGCACTAACGATCATTGCTCATTTTGATACTTGATTACACATGTGATTTATCTTGTGATTAGAAATGAATTATTATTTGATTTGCTACACGCTTCCACACTTAATAGAAATGTTCATATATGGTCGTGATATCCTCACCGCGGACACCTATGGGAATTAAATAAGTGTGTACCCCGTGATGACACATTCCTCATGTTAACCATTCACTCACCACACCATCATTAGTCCCGATCCCGGATTAGTCCCGCGGGCCCGGTCCGGGGTCGCGACAATTTTAGAGTATAGGCATTATTAGAGTTTCAAAGACATAATTTTGGAGATTTTTATCCTCAAGTTTTGATCCTCTTTTTCACTCAGCGGGTGATTGGGTAGCGAGCGCACCCATTAATTGGAAGCCACCAAAAATTAACACTCAAAGAACTTTTTGAAAAGGTTGATCATAAGCATGTAACGGCTTAGTAGTTGGGCCCATATGAAAGCATGATCAATCATGGGTTGTAGGAGGTCTAAAAGGTTTCCACCCTAAACCCTAAAATCTCAACCTTGCATGAGTAACACTTTTTTTAGGTGGACTTCAGAAGCAATTAAGGTTTTATCATTAGATATTCATATTTTGGTTATTTAAGCATTGGGTGTTTGTACTTATAGTGATACTAATTTTTCATTTCAAGTATATGATGCTGACAACAAGCACTGTGTCAACATTTACCAATATATATCAATTATGTCAATAAACTCTTTCTTTCTCTCTACCCTTCTTTTTGTTTCTCTTCAAATCGCATAGCTTTTACTTATAGCATTGAGCAGTACAAGGTGGTGCTTAGTTCTATGTTCCACTAGGTAAGTGGTTAACTACACTAAGCTTCTTTTTTTTTTTAACAACTTTGTCACTTTCACCTTTGTCTTATATAAATATCAAATTTACAACCACCCGCCCCCTTTTTTGCTGTTCCATGAACATTCAAATCACTAGAGAAAAGATTGTCATGGTTGATAGTTCTCTACACCTCCTTCTGGTGAATTCTACATTGATAGAGATGGGATATCTTCATGGACTAATATTCTACATTGATAGTTCATTTATTACAAAAAGTGGCTCATATTTTGAATCTAAGCATTTCAATACTTTTTGAATATTTTTAACAAAAATATTTTGAAGTCAATGATGGATATAATATTATGTATGCACACATATTTCTAATGATGCAAGGCAAATCCTGTCCCACCCCTACTACACTCATACTCTCTCACCTTTTTGTGATGATTTGCAAAATCTTATACATATTCATTAATTTCTTATTTTAATCAAACAAACTATCTTCTGATTAAGTACGATTGGAATAAAATTTAACGATATGCTATAATCTAGATGGATTCATCATTTCACTAGCTGAGATTTCCAATAGGTTCGTCCAATAGTAGAGCTCAACTCTCTTACCTGAAGATGAGTTTTATTCTATTTTAATGTGCCTCCTGTCATTACGGTGTATGAAATAACTTTTTGAGATGTTCTCATGTTATTATTTCTTCCAAAAATATGGCTCCTTCATTTAGGATTTCTGCTTATTTTTCTTAATTTCCTTAATCTTAGTTTTCTTTGATGGAATGCTTACCTTACATTTAATTTAGCATTTGTTAGGACATATGTACATTATTGCAGTAAATTTAAATAATTGATAGTTCTTTTATTACTACATTTGATGCTATTTTTTAATGGGTTCCTTGCTCTCTTGTTCTTTTGTTTTAAATTGCTAATGTTGTCCACCTATATGAAAATGGATTTTGATATCATTTTTCTTTATCTTTAAACACAAATAAATAAGTTTCTAAGATGGGAATCACGTTGGTTTTTGATTAATTTATATGAACTTACTTGATTTATGTTGTCTGCTTTACCATCATATACTTTAAGATAATTTACATTTTGAAAGACATTTTACACATTGTTAAAAGGTTAAATTCATACTACATAACTTAAATATAGTATCAAACGTAAGAACTAAGCATAACTTAAATATAGTATCGAACCTAAAAACTAACTTACTTGTTCTTTTCTATAAAAGATAATTCCATAAAGCGTCATTAGAGGCAACACAACTCGGTACGCTAAGTTGTCTATTGAACAAAAAGAAAGAATCAACATGGAAAAGAGGGAAGCAAATAAAATGACACAAATATTACAAAGTGAAACATTAGAACCTGCTCCAAAGAAGAAAAGATATGATTCTAAAAGTGCAAATCCCACAAAAGCAACATCAAACTTAGGTTTGTTCTAAATTTTATAATACATTTATGTTTATAATTACAATGAATAATAGTATTTATAATTACCAATTCTAATATTTGTTCTAATATAGAGCATGCAACACTGCAAAAGCGACTATAAAGAAGTCAATGGTACGCCTCATTGCTAAAAGAAAAAAAAAGACGCACTTCTTCTACGAAAAATGGAGGCTTATGTTAGAAAAAAGTTACTGAAAGGAGAATCTTCTAGAAATCTTACTTCATCATTTAATACAAATCAACAAACAGGTAACTAATTCTATACTCTTATATGTAATATTAAAACTCTTTGAAAAATATAAGAAAAATATTTCTAATTAAATATTTATCTTTTGCACCGAACAGAAGCCACTGATACACTGCTAGGTATCGGTCTCAATGATATTCCTTCAAATATTACAACGGAGATGGAAAAAAGAGTATACCATATTTATGAGATTGGTAAGTTCTATATTAAAAAAATAATAAATATGTTCATCTGATCTAATATATATATATATATATATTTATATTACAAACTTCTCAAGATTATATATATATATCTTCCACCAGGGTCAACATCTAGACAACCAACTGAATCTGATGAAGATGCTTATTCAAGTGTTTATTTAGCAAACACTTCTACATTAAACTACAGACAAAGAGGTAAACATATTTATACAAGACAATAGCTTAGGTTTATTAAAAGAACCGAATTATACTAATACAATTTTTACATGCAGCTATGTATAGTTTTGACATAAGCATTCCTTCCCAACCATCAATATTAGAACAAAAGCCTGATTGTAACTGTCGTGGAGCAAAGAGATTTGCTTATGATCCAAAGGGTTTTTGCTGTTCTACTAGTCAAGCATTACTAACTTCAAATTTTGTTCCTGAAAAGCTGCCAGCTCTATTCACATCAAATAGTGAAGAGGCAGTTCATTTCAAAACACAAGTAAGAACATATAACAATACATTTGCATTCACCTCCTTTAATGTCAAATATGAAAAAGAGCTTTGTAGGAGGAACAAATGTATTTACACTTTCAAGGTTCAAGGCCAAGTTTACCATTTCATCAATGAATTGCAACCTCCTCATGGCCATCCATCATATTTACAATTATACTTTTATGATACTGATCATGAAGTGGAGAATAGCATTTATCAGTAACCAAAGCTTAGGCCTGATGTTGTTTGCAAGCTAATGGATATATTGACCATCAATCCTTATTGTGAATTTTTCCAATCTTTAAGAGATTTGTCCATCAGTGATGATACAAGAATATTCATGATGGACCGCGCCCCTCCGTTCCTCCTCCGCTGCCATCCGCCCCGGGTCTGTCGGGGTCCGGAAGGAGGGTGGAGGAAATGGGAGAAACGGGTATCAACATTTTTTTTGGGTATGCCAGATTTTCTATTCTACTTGGAATTTAGAATGGTGATCCGGAGATTCACCTTCACAAGTAGAAAAGGAAATCAACTTTTTTCCATCTTTCCATTGCACACATATTTTTAAAGAAAAGAGACAAGGTTCGTTTTTTTTTAATACCGTGAGAGGCGGTTTTCTTTGTTTGCCGTGAAAGGCGATTTTGGTGCCGTAAAAGGCGATTTTGCCGTGAAAGGCGATTTACAAATCTTATCAATAATGAAAGACAAGAGATGTGATTTTTTGTCTCTTTATAAAAAAATACAATGCAACAGAAAAGAAAGAAAAGGAAACTAACTTTTCATGCGATTGTGGGGGACCCGTTCAGATCGACGGTCGCGAGTCATGTATGGACTCCGCCATCGTCCTTCAGATGAGAACTTTGATGCTTGATTTCATGGCTTGGCTCCAACCTCAGATTTTTAGAGGATAAGGACCAAGGTAAGGTCCTATATCCAGTAAAAAAGAGAGTAGACGGACTGAAAAGCCGCATCTAGCCATGTTGGAAATCAGGAGAGGTGGCCTTGGGGGGGGGGGGGTGGCCCCCCCAAGGGGCTTTGATCACCTTGTAGTGCTTGTTGCAGTAGAGTTTTCTTGAAGGAGCAGGGTTGTAGAGATTTCTCCGAGGATTTTTGAATGATTTTCTGGCAATTTTTCTGCCTCTGTTTCCCTTGGAATGACCTCCTATTTATAGGCATTTGGTAGTCGTTTAGGAGAGTTTATGAGCATTTATTTGTATTAATGCTCATAATGGAAGGAGTTACAAGTTTTAATTTACTTGTTTTGTAACTCCTTTTCCTTGGCTTCTGATTGGCCGGTGGAGGATAATGGGCATTTAGTTGCCTTTAATCTCCATAATGAGGGGAGTTTCATGGTTTTAATGCCATGAATACTTGGATTTGTAACTCCCATTTGCTTGCTTTTGATTGGGCCGTCCAAGATAATGAGTTAATGACTGTAATAAGTTGCCATAAACAAGTCAATTAACAACATTAAATGGTCTCCCGGTCGCTTGAAGAGTCACGGGCTGCGCCGCGTCCTTTGGAATTCTTTTGGCGATGATCATCGATGGATCTTCATGTTGATCGACATCGGATGATCATGCAATTTCAGACTTTGATTAATATCAACAAGCCGGTGACATCTGTCCAGTCGATTTCTCGATCGGTCAGGCAGAAAGTGCATTTTCTTGATCGGTCGGTTGACAATTTTGAGGTGTCGGATAATGATTCCATGATTCCGGCAGCGGATCCACGATGTCGACGAAGATCGACGGATTTCATGCTCAAAAAATCAGAATTTGGAAAAATCACAGGGGCCAATCAACTCGGAACGCGAAAGATACCCGAAAAACGGGGTTTTTGGGAGAGGTCCGGCGGCCCGGACCTCCATGGTCGCTGGCAACCATGCACCATGGTCGGCGGCGACCATGGGCCATGGTCGGCGGCGACCATGGGGTTTGTGCCCCATGGTCGGCCGCCTTCCGGTCGCCTTTTCTTCGCCGTTTTTCGTCGTTTTTCGCTTCTGTTTTCTCCTGCATTTTTCTTGGAATTTCCTCTCATTTATTGGCTGGATTTCCCTCAAGAAAACCTGACGAGAAGCCATGCAAATCGGATCGCAAAGTTTCTTATTTTCTGAAAAGCCGAAGACTTTGCTGTGGAGAACTGCCGATTTTTTGTCAAGCGTCGAAACTAGGTCAAACGATGTCGGAATGACCTGAAATTCGACGTGTAGCTTCTTGAGCAGTAGACAAGACCAACCATAGGCTTTTGTTCAGGTTTTGAAGCCGCTTGGGGTCCCGCAAACGCTTGACTTGATTTCACCGCGAGGGAAATGCCGAGCTTTGACTTTTGGTCAAACGATGTCTGATTGACCTGAAATTCGACGTGTGACTCCCTCATCAGTAGATAAGACCAAACATAGGCTTTCGTTTGAGTTTTGAAGCTGTTTGGGGTCATGCAAACGCTTGCCTTTATTTCACTGCGAGGGAAATGTCGAGCTTTGACTTCTGGTCAAACGATGTCCGATTGACCTGAAATTCGATGGGGAGCCTACTGGAGTCATTTTGAGATGATCCACAAGCTCCAAATTGGGTTCCATAGTCCCGGGGTGCTCTGCTGCCGGTAGGCTTGATTTTGTTTCCGAGCATCGAAACTGGGTCAAACGTCATCGGAATGACCTGAAATCTGACGTGTGGCCCTTTGAGAGTATGTAGAAGCCGCCCATGTGCTCTGTTTGATGAGTGACGACCTCGGTAGTTCTCACTACCTAAGGGCTTGATTTTGCTGCTCGAGAGTTGATGGAGGGTCAAACGGTGTCGGTTTGACTTGAAACTTGACATGTAGCCTTTCGGAGGTATTTTGAGACCATCCGCAGGCTCTGATCGAAGATTTGGGGTCTTCGACACTGTCGCCGCCGGGAGCTGCTGCTTAGCTGTTGGAGAAGTGAAGCTAGGCCAAATGATGTCGGAATGGCCCGAAACTTCATGTGTACCTCTCTTTTGGTTGTTTTGAATGACCTTGCAGTTTTTGTTTGATTCTGACAAGATCTGATGCTTGAAGTGGCGCCTGCCTATTTTTGGTAGGATGCGGCTCCATGTAGCTTTTGGTGTGAAGAGGCAAAGTGACATTTTTGGTGTCAACAATTCAAAAGATGTGATCCTCAACTTGATCAAAGGGTATACAATGCACCTTCAGCATCACAAGTTGTAGGAATCTAGACTGAGAATTCAAATACCAACTAATCAGCCGAATGCGACATCATCATATATTGTCATTCTGGAAACAGTCACAGAATTAAGCATTATTTTGGTTGCTATGATCCATTGGAGTATCCACTACTATTTCCTTATGGAGATTCAGGTTGGCATAGAGGTATCAAACGAAGACAAAGAAATGAGTTGTTAAGTCATTCAAATATAGTTTCGATTGATGATCTGTTGAACAAAGAAAAGCGAGGTATATCTTATCTTCATATAAACTATTATAAAATCAACTTGAACACTAAAAACTAATAATATCTTTTTTCCCCTTTCAGCTTCAGAGAAAAAAAAAGTACAGCAAAAGAAAAATATATCATGTCAACAATATTATTGTTATAAATTACAAATCCGACCATCTGAAGGCTCAATCCATATGCAACACATGTATATTTATAGAATTTAAAAATGAGGACTTCCACATGCTCATTTCCTTCTCATCTTGAAGCACATGTACAAACTTAAAACCTCAGAGATGTATGACAAATTTGTGTCTGCTGAGATTCCCAATAGCATAAGCTAACCACATCTATACAAAATGGTTGTTCAACATATGATGCATGGACCATGAGGGAATTTGAATCCAAATAATGTTTGTATGGGAAATGGACAATGCAAAAATCATTATCCTCGGAAATTTTGTTCTGTCACAACACAAACAAAGAATTATTATCCATTATATAAGAGACAAAACACTGGAGAAGAGGTCAAAGTTCGTGGTTGTTTCCTAGATAACCGATGAGTAGTTCCATATAACCCGTATCTATTAGCAAAATTCAATTCCCACATGAATGTTGAAGTTTGTTCGACAATAAAAGCAGAAAATATCCGTACAAGTATATTTATAAAGGACATGATAGAGTCATGTTTCATCTTGGCAACAATGTTGTTCATGAAGATATTGATGAGATACAACAATTTCAGCAAGCAAGATGGATATCTCCTCCAGAAGCAATGTGGAGGATTTACCAGTTCTGTTTAAATGAAATGTATCCATCAGTCAAAAGCTTACAAGTTCATCTAGAAAATTTGCAAACTGTTGGATTCCGAGGAGATATGAACTTATTGAGCATCTTGTAAAAATGTATTGTAGGGGTGTTTAAGTTCCAATTTATGTTACCTTAGACTCTTTTTACTTGTTTTCCAGTTCCTTATATCTTGATCTTGATGTTATTACTCTTGCACTTGGAAATATTATTCATGCTTTGTCTTGATGTGATTTGCTACACGCTTCCGCAAACTTGATCTTGTAAGTTAGTCCCCGTGTCTCGGGATCCTCACCGTGAGAACCTGTGGGAAATTCAAATTCACCGTGTCGCGGGCCTGGGCTTGGGTCCGGGGTCTTGACAGTATTATTATCAATTCCATGTTCATCTTGATTCATAATTCATCTCAATATGCTTTTGTGATTCTTCTAATCAATTCATTCATGCCTTTTTCTATTGCGTAAACATAATACATGACTGAGAAAAGGCACAAAAAGTATACATTCATTCTCTCTCTCTCTCGACATTAAGATATTCTTCTGCAATAACATGAAAATGAGCCAAAAACCACTCATGAAATTACCATTTTGAATTCCATATCTATTCTGCATATTTTGTTTTAATTTTTTAATATAATCCCTTATATTGATTATCCAATGACTGTTGGTCTCGTATTAGAAACCATGACTACATTGTATTGGATATCGTTTCTCCACTACTATTTTTTATGTATAGAAAAACATCAGTCTCTCTCTCTCTATCTCATATTCCTATGTATATAGATTGTTCTCTTTTTAATTTCTCGGTAACTTCATCCTTTTCCTATGTTAGACAGAAGTTGAGCTCTGCCAATGTGAACATACATGACGATTCAAGTCTTGCCTCATTCGTAACGCATACTCCCTCAAAGAGCTCAACATGTAAGTGCTCTTGTAAATTGTCTCATCTTTTTTTTTCCTTCCTTGAATTTCCCTTTCCTTATTTTATTTTAATGGATTTCAAATTCTTGGAATTTCATATCTTGCAAATATGGAGACAGGATATCTGAATTGCTTGAACTTTACTTCTTTTTTTTTCTTAATTTTAATTGTCTGTTTGGTAGCTCCTAGAATTTATATTTTGCAAGATGCTTGAAATCCTCATATCAACCTTATTTGCAATTTGCTCATTTTACGTGAAACCTTTTCTTTAAGGGCCCGTTTGGTAATTTACTTTTAAAATAAAGTGGAGTGAAGTGAAATGAAAAGAATGAATAAAATATAAGTAAGTTATGATGATATTTTGTTTTTAGTTGTTTGGAATGGAATATTTTTGACTTTTTGTATGGGGAAATGTAGATTTTTTGTCTTTTAGTGAGTAAATGTAGTTGCTTTTTGACTTTTTTTGGAAAAAATGGAGGGAATTTTTGTAAAAGGTGTTTTTGATGGGATGTTTAACTTAACTTGACTTTATTAGTAAATTTACCAAACGGGCCCTTAAGGAAAATTCTAGTGAACTTAACAATACAATACAATCTTTGTATGTATATGAGTGTATATCATATCCTATACATTATTTGACACTACTTATGATATATTACTATAGCTAAAAACATCTTACTATTTGATCTCACCTATGCACTAATATATTTACTATAGCTAAAACATCTCACTTATTTTTCTTTTGGCCCAAGCCCTAATGTGTTGTAGAGTAAGGGCTAGTCGTTGTAGGCTCGCCGAGAGCATCAAAAGCATGTGACGGAAGGATAACGGCTTACCCCGATCTAGTACTGGCCCAGCCCAGTCCTTTGACAGCCCCTAGTGAATCCGCTTCCCACTCCCCAATTGCGGAGAGAGAGAGAGAGAGAGAGAGAGAGAGAGAGAGCGAGGGGAAGTGGAAGCAGGAGTACAAAAATAAGAAGAAAAATGCGCAGGTACCCACTGCTCCTCTCTCTTTCTGCAGCACAGCCCCACCGAGATCCCCAATCTCTCTCCCCCCTTGACAACCTAAATGCACCAACCCAGATTCCTCACCAACGCCATCAATGTTAAAATACATGTGCCTGGAAATGGAAAGCCAAAGAGGAGGAAATCAGATTTCAGCGCTTGACTTCTTTATTGATTTTCCAAACAAAAAGTCTATACCATTACCAGATTCTTGCCTCATGCAATGGATTACTCTTCTCCTATCATTTGATCAAAGGAAGGGTTGATGTCGATCTCTACTACATCTCCAATCCATGGACCAAAGAGTATGTTCGTCTTCCAAACCCAAACATTTAATAAGATTTTAAATACGGGTGCAAACTTGTTAGAAGTACTAGGAGATAGATATTAGGTTAGTTAGGGAGATGTTAGTTTTGCATTAATTCTTGAATACAGTCGAGTTTGAATTTTGAATAGTTTCATTATAAATTAGGATGCTTTCCTGTGAGAATGTTGCCTCATTCTCTTGAATTTCTATATCTGCGACTCGAAGAATCACGTATGATTTGATCGAGTGGCCAAAAACAGTGAAGAGGATGAAATGAAATGATCAGAGATAAATATGAGATAGATTGGTGATTTTAGTTTTGAATTTAATTTTCTTATTAAGGTTAAATTTGAGTTTTAATTAATTCTGTATTATCTCATAGTCTTTTTTTTGGTAATTTTTTTAAATATTATCTGTTATAAATTAGTGGTAACGTTTCTATCAAAATTTATCCTCGAGTTTCTATGCTAACAAGTTAATGAAGTGCGAATACAAAATTCAACAACTAATAAGTTTTATTATCTGCATTCAAGATTTTCTGTTTAAGATCTGAAGTTTCACTTCAGAATTTCAACAGACTGCAAATCTGAAATGTGAGTTAGAAGTTTATCGAAATTACAAATTGATAATCTTATTTCAAAAAACTTAGGGACTAATTCTCTCATAAGAACCTGATTGATGAGACTCAACTTCAGATTTTGTCAATTACTAGGCTAAACTTTATGCTTCAAATTCAACTCATTGCTAGAATGAAATTATGCTATCGAAAAATTTGTATGCAAGTTCAGAAATGGTGTTTGAATTCCAGCGTGTTTTATAGTTAATTAGACTCCCATCATTATAGTAAAATTCAACTTAGATCATGGCGGATTACATGCCCCTTACTAGCTCTATAGCAGCCGCAAATGTGGGTGGTGTAAATCAGTCCCATCACATGCTGTCTTTGGGATTTGAGGTGTTAATATTCACAAAGATGGCACTTCGTCGCCAATCCACTGGTTGCTCAATGGTGAGGCAACTCTTCCACAGAATTAACCAACCAAGGATGAATCCTTGGCTGTAGCGCTGATGGTGACAGCCTTGGGTAAACATATGTGGTTGTACGAGTAATTACCAAAAGCGAAAAAAATGACACTTTTTTTTTTGGAAGGTAAGTACTTACACACACCCAAGTCCCTCACCATCAACGCTATATCTAGGGCAATTCTTAATTGTTTATGTGGAGGGAAGTGACTCACCCACTGAGCTACTAGTGGATGGAACCTTTTTTATCTTTTTATTATTATTATTTTTTTACTAAGAAGGAGATACTTGAAACACAACCAACAAGACCAAGCACAACAGAGGCAACCCAACAAACCCAAGATTAAACAGATAGAAACAAAAAGAACCAAGCCATAACAGAAAGAGAATGCGGATGACCATCCACAAAACAAAACAACCAAAAACACTTACGAAGCCAAGAGGATGAAGCTTCTGAAATCTCCAGGAGATGTCCAAACCAAAATTTGCCTGCTATGACGACAGAAGGCTTTCTGAGGAGGAAGCATCCACTGATGGAGAAAGAAACATTGAACTGCATCTTGTGGCTAATTGTAAATCTTGAATGTACAGGTCATGAGCTTCTGGTGGAAAGATTGGAAAATGGCAACCATTGTACAACCCATCTTAGATTGACGATCAACTACCTCCTGTAGAATTTAGCTTCCCACTAAGTAAATTTTGTTAGAGTTTTAACTCAGTTTCGCCAAGTAGCCATAAAGGACCAAGACAAGTTTCCACACTTTTTCAATGAGTCCACCAATATAAAACAATCCCCCCTCAATTTGAATACGACTGATTTGCATGATTGTTTTCTACCTCAGTTTGAGTAAGACTGGTTTGCGTGACTGATTTGCATGTGTGAACTCAACTTTGAATGTGGGAGGGACACGTGGTGAGCCCATGTCAGCACCACATATATGGCATAATAATGAGGCCCTAAAAATTCTCAAAATCTCATAGGTAAAATCTTGTTCTTTCCTATATAATATTTTCTCTCCTAAAATCTCTCTTTCCTACCTTATCTCTGAAAATCTCAAATTTGCAATAAAAAATTTCTGTTTTTTTGTCCCTGCATTTGAATAACCCTCACATCTCCACTTTTTTTTCTCTTCACTTTTTTGGCTAATTGACTCCAGAGCCTCCTCAAATATCCCATCTCTATATAGGCCCTCTCTCTTCTTCACCAAAATAAGAGAATGACCAGTGTGATGTTACATGGGCCCACCTACTGATGATTGTTTGATCTTCAATTGAGAAATCACAAAATATTCTCCAGCCTTGAGTTTGTTGAAGTGGGGCCCAGTTTTGGGCATCCATAAGATTACAGCGGGCTAGAAATCAACTAAACCCACACAACTATCCTGTCAGTCTAAGATCACAAAACAATGACAAAAACTAAATTTGAATGAAGATTTCAATATGGGTCTAAATTGATGCACGATTAAATAAACAGAGTGTTTTGCTACACTGATTTCCCGGCATTGAATGCAATGGTACAATAGAATTCTTTGTTCATTGCATTCCATTTTTCATATCAGGCATGGCACAACCTTGTTATAAATAAGAAAGCAATAGGATATGTGTTGCCACGTCATCACCCGTGACACTCTCCTTTCTGAAAAATACCGAAGAAAAAAAAATACAGGCTTTGGCTTTGATGTGGGGCACTTCACCTCTTCAAATTTATCTCATCTCATCACATCGGGTCTAAATTCAAACAAGTTTTTAATCTTTATCATTTCTTAACACCCCCAAACCCCACACTCCGTCTCCTACATCCTCGTGTCTTCTCCTTTCTTTTTCCACAGCCACTGAAAGTTGCGACAGCTATACGAGTCAATTTCCAGTTAACAATCTGTTTGCAGCTGCGAGTGAGGGCATATGTGTTAAACAGGCTGTTAAACAGGCCCAAGGCCCATAACAGGATCCAGTTCAACACATATCACACGTGGGTTGATTTGGTCAATATATCATTCAGCTGTACATATTCTATTAAGGTTTTGGTTTCCTAACTTAGAATAGAAATTGATTGTAATTAGTTAGCTTCTTAAATTGGAGCCTTGATTAAGGCATTGTAATAACTATATATTGTGATACAATCTCCAAAGGAGAGGACACAGAAATAATACAATCATTCAAGAACTCTCGTTCCATTCTTGCATTCTAAAATTGTGAGAATGACAATATGGACAATGGAGCCCCTTGTGGGAGAGAGTACTTGGTCACGTGCCTGAGTGCGGCTGCACCGAATGCTTTTATAGATGGCCAGACAATTCAGGTCATGATTGTCGACTATATAGATGGTTTGAATTCGTCCTCTCCGCAGAATGGAACTACCATGGTTCTCTCCAACAATGCATTTGCAATGATTGGTGATCAATTATTAGCGGAGATCAACATAGAATTCCAACAGTATTCTTCTTCTTCATCGCCATTGATTGGATGGTTGGATGAGATTCCTCCAATTGGCAGTTTGGGATCATCTCATGGGGGTGTGAAATGTGCCCTCAACATCCTCTACAGAAAACAGAGAGAGAGAGAGAGAGAGAGAGAGAGAGAGAGAGAGAGAGAGAGAGAGAGAGAGAGAGAGAGAGAGAGAGAGGAGGAGGAGGAGGAAAAAAGAACGTTGTCACGAGAAGCACTCCCACCATCCTGCCGGCCACGACAGGTACTTCTCACTCTCGTTTTGCTATATTTTTTTTCCCTTCCCTGTTAAGTGTTTGGGGTAAGGGATTTTTGAAATCTAAGATTCTTCCTTTTCCTTGCATAAATCGACCCTTCTTTCTTTTTCTTTATTATTGGTTCTTCCCTGGTTTGGAACCTTACATCTTGAGCTGATTTGACTAGGTTGGTTTTGGAGAAATTATTTTGTTTTGTGAAATGGGTGTATCGTTCTTTTGCCCTGACGTGGAAACTGTAAGTGTTTTGATTAATGGGTTTCACTGTTTATGATGCTTTGGATTGGTAAGTCATGATTATAGTGTCGTTGCTTCTGTTTCCATTGGTGGCTTATGATTGATGTTTGGCTTGTTTGGAATTCTGATTTTTTTGGTGGTGTAACTGTTTCCATTGGTGGGTTATGGTTGTAAATGATTGAAGTGATGCTTGGTTTCTCAATAGGGCGCGAGAGATTGGATTATCTAAAATACCATAAATACCTGATCTTATCTCTCCATTTATATTTGAGGAGTTGTTGGCCTGGAATTCTTATCCACTTGGCAAATAAATCTAACACTTTTCTAATTTTTCTCTTTTTGAAAAGAGATCTCAAGTTTATCTTTGTACTTTTTCTCTGCTTTAGAAAGAATAAGTTCTGTAATGTGCCAAGACCAAGAAAAATCGTTGCATCTCTTTAAGGACAAAGGAGACGTTTTCTTCATGAGACCCCTAAGAAAATCCTAACCCATCAAAATATATGCCCCCTATACTTTGTTCTAAAGTCTAAAACCAACGTATGTGAGAAGTTAAATTCTGATGGGTCCCGCTATTTAAAACCTCGGCCATTTAAATGCATAATTTTTCTCTTTTACATGATTTGGCATAATTTTCTCAAATATGAGTAGGTCGCTATATGATTGATCTTGCATAAAAATATGAGAATATTAAAAGCATTCATGTGTGTGTTGGATGTTTTCCTAATACCGAGATTATGCTAGTTTCGGTAAGGGTACCAGTTAGGCATATCTGATCTCGGCCCTTTCCCATCTCGGCAATAGTGCCAGACTGGTTCCATACCAAGGTCACACCTGACCTCTGCATCATCTTCAGTTCGGTTCTGTCAATCGACACGGGCGCTGACTCTTAGTCAGTTGTGACTATACTCTTATAGAGATGACTCAACTACGTTACGGAACGTGTTGATTGATGGTGACATGCCTCGGATCAAGATAAGAAGTTATCATTACCCGGCGGCTATGTCTACATCAAGGTAAGGTCTGATAGGACTTTGCCTCTAAGATCAACCATGGTAAGGTCCATTGGGACTCTATTCCTAAGACATCAAGGCAAGGACTGATGGGACCCTACCCCCAAAAGTCAACTCTTGGCCTCTATATATAAGGAGCAACTCCAGAGAAGGTACGCTAATGCAATACACACATGCATAACACAACACTTACACCCGTACTCTGAACTTCTCCCTTCTTTTCCACTCACTCTTTCCTTGTCTAGTTGCTGAACTAACTAAGGCATCAGAGTGCCTTTGGCTGACTACAGCCAGGGTCTCTGACCTTTGTTTTTCCTTCTCTTTCAGGTCTGAGGCATTTGATCATTCCTAAGAAGTTATTTATCCATATAATCAAGCCCGTAAATATTTAGGCACTCACAATTGGCGCCGTCTGTGGGAAGAGATCAAACAAGATTTACAAACATCATGCCTCAAAAAACCAGAAACAGTGAAGGACCATCAAAGGCCCCGTCACTACAACTGGCATTACCAAAGCCATTGCCGCCGACCCCTCGCCAGAGGAGAACCGGGGCAAGATCTAGCGCGGTGAGCGCGGAGGGACCTATGACTCAGTCGGGTTCATCGTCAAATGGGGTGACAACACCTTCTCGACGAGATAACCTTATGCTAGAACACTCCCGGCAAGATGATCCTCCATCGCAGCGTCCCCGACAAAACAAATCCCATTGCTAAAGTCGATGCCGATGACGACAACAACCCCCTCCTCGAGGATATCGAGGCCCAAAACCTTGTTATCCAAGAGCAAGGTGAGCTGATCTGTCAGTTCCAGCAGCAGCTCCAGGAGAAAACGAAGGCCTCGGCTCTGCCCCATAGGCGCAACCAAGCTCCTTCAGTAGACCAGGATTTGAGGCAAATCCTAGACAACAAGAGGTGTGACCGAGCTTACGACGAAGGCTCGAGTAGCAGCCACTTGAGCGAGGACTCAAAGAGGCAAAGATCGGAGGACAATGACGACCTGAGAGAATGGCTAGACCGGCAAGTCAAACAAACGGTCCAACAGAACATGGAGGTGGTCGGTTTCACCCGAGACCGGCTAAATGCCTACGACACTGAGGATCTCGGTACCTCTCCTTTCTCTCAAGAAATAAGGAGTTTTTCTCTCCTCGAGAAGTTCAATGTCCCGAGATTTGTCCTTTACGCGACGGAACCTCGGATCCAACAGCACACCTTCGCCATTTTACTCAGAGAATATCAGTTTGGGGTGATACAGATCACCTGAACTGCAGAGTATTCTCCTCCAGTCTAGGGGAGCTTTCCCTAAAGTGGTTCTATGCACTTCTAGAGGGATCAATTTCGAGCTGGTGGTAGCTGCAGAATTCCTTCGTGGAGAAATTCCAGGCGCATAGAGTCATCCCAAGACGGATGATGACCTAATGGCGATCAGAATGAGGCGGACTAAAAAGATCACTCAGTTCGCCAAAAGATTCTGAATTGTGTACAGCCAGATTGAGGACGCCACTGATAAGGTGGCCATCAAGTCTTTCAAACAAGCTCTGCTGCTAGGCAACGAGCTTCGAAAGGACTTGGTTTGGTTCCCCGTGGTCACGGTAAAAGCATTGATGGCCAGGGTGAACCAGTTTGTTGAGCAAGAAGTGGACGAGGCCCGAGCTCAGGAAAGCTTTGGCCTCTGGCAAGAAGACAAACCCCCCAGGAGAGACAAGGGATCCTCTCGGAGGGAGAAAATGGACCGAAACAAGGCATCGATAAGCTCAGCGATAACCTCGGTTCCTGCCTCTGGGGGCAGCAAGAAGTCCAAGCCAGCTGTCGCCTCCTATAAAGCCGTGAACACGATTTTCAAGGAGCTAATCTATAAGTTGCTCGGCAGGATCAAGTCACAGCCGTTCCTCAAATGGCCGCAACCGATGAAGGGTGATCATTCCACCCGAGATCATAATAAGTTCTGTGCCTATCACAAGCAAAATGGGCACAGAACCGAGGACTGCATGGCCTTCAAGTCACACCTTGAAAAGCTTGTCTAAGACGGGCACTTAAAGGACTACGTCAAAAAAGAAGGCAGAAATAATAGCCAAGCTCAGTGCCGAAATGATGATGATCAGGACAACGATGAGCTAGAAGGCATCATCAATGTCATTCACCTAGCTCTCACGCGAAAGGGGAGCAATCAAGCTCGTGCCGAGGCGAGGAAGGCTTCGCACAACAAATAGGTGATGACCGCCGAGCTCGGACTAGCTGCCAAAAAAGCTCGGAAAGAGAGGCCCAAGATCTGGTTTTCAGATAAGGACCTAGATGATGTCTCGCTCCCCCATAACGATCCACTGATTGTGACCCTGAAGTTAAAGAACTTCAAGGTGCAGAGGATTCTTGTGGATCCTTGGAGCTCGTCAGAGATCCTCTACTTCGACTGCTTCAAGAAGATGGATCTCAAAGTGGACTTGCAGGAGGCCCGCACTCCCTTGGTGGGCTTCTGCTCAAAGCTAGTGTACCCCAAGGGAAGAATCTCCCTAAAAGTTCAAATTGAAGGTGCCTCTATGCTAGCCGACTTCTTCGTGGTAGATGTACCATCCCCATACAATGCAATAATGGGGAGAACCCGGCTGCATAACATGGAGGCAGTACCCTTCCACACATCACCAGAAACTCAAGTTCTCGTTAGAGAACGAGAACGACAAAGTCGAGGTGATCACAGTCAGAGGCGACAAGCACATGGCCAAGCAGTGCTTGATGGCCGTAGTGCCTGGTGAAGCACAGCCAATGCAGGTTCACATGGCCGAGCTCGAAAGGGAAGCCGAACTTGAAGATGTTGGCCGAACCCCAGACCAAAAGCGTCGAAGATTTGACCGAGATCAGGATTGATCCCAACGATCCTGAGAGATATTTCCTGTTCGGGAGCCAACTCCTCGAACCCGAGAGGTCCGAGCTCCTAGACTTCTTGTTACAGAACAAGGAAGTTTTCGCTTGGACCCCTTATGAAATGCCCGGCATCGATTCCGAGATCATGTGCCATAAGTTGAATGTGGACCCGAAGCACAAACCTGTGGTCCAGAAGGTTCGCAGAACGGGGATCCCACAAACAGAAACCGTGATCGAGGACGTCCAGAAGCTGCCGATCAGGGAAGTCCACTATCTGGATTGGTTGGCTAATACGACGGTGGTCAAAAAGAAGAATGGGAAGTGGAGAGTCTGTGTGGACTTCACCGACCTCAACAAAGCATGCCCCAAGGACAACTTTCCACTCCCGAAGATCGACGCCACCGTCGGGCATGACAAGATGAGTTTCCTCGATGCCTACCGAGGTTACCATCAAATCCCAATGTATGGGCTTGATGAAGAAAAGACCTGAGTCATAACACCTAAAGGCATCTACTGTTATAGAGTAATGCCATTTGGGTTAAAAAATGTGGGGGCAACTTACCAGAGGCTGGTAACCAAGATGTTCCAGGCCCAGCTTGGCAAAACAATCGAGGTGTACATTGACGACATGGTTGTCAAGTCTAAAAGGTCACAGGACCACTTGACAGACCTAAGTCAAACATTTGATATCCTCAAAGAGTTCCAGCTTAAGCTGAATGCATCCAAGTGTGCGTTTGGTGTTTGCTCTGGCAAATTCCTGGGAAGCCTGGTCATGAGAAGAGGTATTGAAGCAAATCCAGACCCGATCTCAGCAATTCAAGGGATGCAGAGCCCAACTACGGCGAAACAAGTTCAGAGGCTCACTGGCATGGCTGCCGCGCTCAATCGCTTCATCAGCTGAGCTTCGAACGAGTGCTGACCCTTTTTTCAACTTTTGAAGAAAAGTTCGAAATTCCAATGGACTTCGGAGTGCGACCGAGCTCTGCAGGAGCTCAAAGCCTACTTGGCTTCACCACCCCTACTTTCGACACCGAAACAGGGAGAGGTGCTCTACCTATACCTGGCCGTCTCGGATCATGCTGTGAGCTCAGTACTCATCAGGGAAGAAGATAGGCAACAAAAACCCATTTACTACACAAGCAAGATCCTTCTTGATGTCGAGACCAAGTGCCTACCATTGGAGAAACTTGCATTAGAACTCGTCAGCGCTTCTCGCAAACTTTCTCACTACTTCCAGACATACACTATAGTGGTTGTTACGGACCACCCATTTAAGTCCCTTTTCAGAAAGGCGGATTTCTCTAGAAGAATCTCAAGATGGGCCGTCGAACTGGGGCAATATTATTAGTTTTATGGTCTCAATACCAGTATATGATGAATAAATTGATTAATTTCTTTATTTATCAATATATATTATTGCTTTCCTTTCATGAGATGAATGGTTTTTTATTATTTGTTTGCACATAACTAATACAAATGACATAATGGTTCATGAGATGAACCGGAGTCCACAAGTATACTAGATGTAATACATGTGTGTGGATGAGATCCACATACAGGAGATATGTATTGCAAATCTTATACTTAAATATCTTCACAACCAGTGATGAGATTGGGCATCTCATCTGACAAGGTTACAACACTTTGATCACTATGAGATAGTGTGATTTGTCTCGATCATCGGAATGTAAGATTCTGGATCATGGTGCTGGTACATTGGATGTATTGAAGGACCATGATAAGCACCTTATATACATTGTCTTAAATTTAAGGTTTGCTCTCATAATTCCCTAGCAATAGGCTCATAATCCTGAGACATTAATGAACTCAAGTTTCTATCTATTCATTTGCTTTGAGTCACCAATGAGTGAGGCCAATTGTAGGTTAACACCTAGGTGATTTGGGTACGTGGTAGTAGAGCTGTGAGAACATTCAATGGTCAAGATGGAATCTATCTTTAATATCCCCTTGTGCCAATTAATGGATTTATCATTGGTAAGTGCGCACCCATTCCAATTAAGAGTTAATTGGATCGGTACCAAATGATCATTATAATTAATTGGGGCTCAAGGATAATAAGATATGGATCTACTTTGGTGGACAGGTCCAATTGATCCATGGATATAAATGGAGGGGCCTACTTGTGGTACTGAGGAAGTTTAGGGTCTTCATTGTAATATATTCCTAAGACTGGAGTGCAATTGCATTTATATAGTGGAGTTATTTGCAATTAACTGTGGGCCCGGATTACACATGAGATGTGGGGCCGCGTGTCCCAGTTGGAGCCAGCTTTCTAAGGAATCCCTAGTGGTCCCCACGCTAGCCCAAGTTATTAGAAAGATACTAATTCTACTTGAACTCTAAAAGGAAGGTTACTATTTCTATTTGAAGTGAGACTTTTAATAGTGGTGATGGTAAGCTACTAATTATTAATGGAAGTAGGACTTCTATTTTAATTAGAAAGGAGAAAGCTACTAATTGTTGTGGAAGTGAGACTTCTATGGCAACTAGCAATGGAGAAGTTTACTATTTTGTAATGGGAGTTAAACTTCTATTTCAAACAGGAAAAGAGGTGAATTGGAGGGCTATATAAAGAGGAATAAACCCCTCTTGGTCGTGCATAATAGTGTGAGCAACTTCAGCCCCTTAGTGCAAGTGTTGCACAAGTTCTCTTCCTCTCTAAGTTCTCCTCTCTTTCACCTTTAGTTCCTTAGAGTTACTAGTTAGGTTTTCTCTTGAAGATTCCACCATCTTCTTGAGAAAAGAGATCTAATACGGGTCATAGCGTGGAAGATCAAAAGGTGTTGGAGATTCTGAATTTGGATAGTGAAGGTGTTCATCATCAAAGAAAGAACTCAAATTCTCCATTAGAGCACTACAAAGCTCCAAAGGTATATCTACATCTTTGTATGCTGTAGATTTCGTGGTTGCATATTGATGTGCTGTTTTCTATCTTTTTGATAGTATATATTGCTGTACATGATTTATGAGTTTGAGGAATTGCATCCTGGATTGGGTTTTGTTGCCTTCTAGATTATTGATCCCTGCATCAAGTGGGTCAAAAGTTTTTGAAACCTATCTGAAAGGCCCACCTATTTTCCAACAAGTATGATATCCAGTATCAGCTTAGAATAGCCATAAAGGCCCAAATTTTGGCAGACTTCATTGTGGAATTTGTCTCTCCCAGTTCGGCACCGAGCCGGCTCGATACCGAATTGAGGGGCAAAGGGGATGAGGACGAAGTCACTGAGACAGAAGTCGTCGAGACAAAGAAGAGCAATCTTGGAAGTAGTTCCTTGATTCAGCGTGGAAGGTCTTCGTCGACGGATCCTCAACATCCAAAAGGGCTGGCGCCGGCATAGTCCTCCAATCTCCAGAGGGCCTAGTCATCGAACAAGCCCTAACACTTGGCTTCAAGGTGTCCAATAATGAAGTTGAGTACGAAGCACTCATTTTAGGGCTCAACAGCGCTAAAATCCTGGGGGCACGGTAATTGGTGGTCTTCAGTGACTCCCAATTGGTGACGAACCAGCTGAACGGAGACTACCAAGCTCGCTACGAAAGGATGGCAGCTTACCTAGCTCATGCAAAGCAGCTCCTTGCTTAGTTTGAGAAAGTTGAAGTCAAGCAGGTTGGTAGAGATTCTAATTCTCATGCCGACGCTCTAGCCAACCCGGCCTCTGCCGTCGAGGCTGGGAGAAAAAGGATTGTCGAGGTGGAAACGTTGGAGAAACTAAGCATAGAGCTTCAACCACCTCGGCAGGTTCTGTGTGTTGATCTTGGTCCAAGCTGGATGGACCCAATTGTCTCCTATCTCAGAGATGATCAACTTCCTGAAGACAAGAACGAGGCTCACAAAATCAGGTTGAAAACAACTTTGTTTTGGTTGTCTCCAGATGGCAAACTATACAAGAAGTCCTATACTGGCCCGTACCTCTAGTGTGTTCACCCAACCAAGGTCGAAGACTTCTTCTATGAAATTCATGAAGGAATATGCGGAAGCCACATTGGAGGTCGGTCACTGGCATACCGAGCTATCAGCCAAGGCTATTAGTGGCCTTACATGTCGAAGGACGCTCAGCTATATGCCAAGAAGTGGGAGAAGTGCCAGAAATTCTCTCACTCCATTTATCGCCCGGCGCAGGATCTGAGCCCACTTAGCCCATGGCCCTTCGTCTAGTGGGGCTTGGACATTGTGGGACCACTCCACCGAGCTCCAGGGAATAAGAGGTGGCTAATAGTAGCCGCCGATTATTTCACCAAATGGATAAAAGCCAAACCGCTGTCTTCCATCACCGAGCAAGACTCGAAGAATTTCATATGGAAGAACATCATCACAAGGTTTGGTGTCCCACGAGCTTTGGTCTCGGACAACGGGACTCAGTTCGACTCCAACCTCTTCAGAAACTTCTGCCAGGAGCTCGGCATCAGAAACTACTATTCCACTCCAGCCTACCCACAGAGCAATGGTCAAGCCGAGATCTCGAACAAAGTGGTTCTCAATGGACTCAAGAAGAGGCTCGACCGAGCTAAGGGGAGATGGGTGGAGGAACTTCCGAGTGTCCTATGGGCATATAGGACTACTTCAAGACGCTCCACTTTAGTAACACCCTTCTCTTTGGCTTTTGGGATGGAAGCTGTGATCCCACTCGAGGTCGGTCTCCTGACTTTGAGGTCAGAACTCTTTGATCAGGGCTAAAATGAGGTGAATCTAGCCCGAGAGCTAGACCTAGCTGAAAAAGAAGAGATGCAGCAGCTATCCGCCTAGCTGCCTACCAGCAACAGTTGGCTAGGGGCTACAACCAGAAGGTCAGAGAAAGGAAGTTCTCAGTTGGAGAGTTGGTCTTAAAGAAGACGCTTCCCGGGTGTAAGTGCCTAAATGTTTACAGGCTTGATTATATGGATGGAGAACTTCTTAGGAATGATCAAATGCCTGAGACCTGAAAGGGAAGGAAAATCAAAGGTCAGAGACCCTGGCTACAGTCAGCCAAAGGCACTCCGATGCCTTTGTTAGTTTAGCAACTAGACAAGGAAGGAGTGAGTGGAGAAGAAGGGGAGAAATTCAGAGTATGGGTGTAAGTGTTGTATACTTGTATTAGCGTACCTTCTTTGGAGTTGCTTCTTGTATATATAGGCCAAGAGTTGACTTTTGGGGTAGGGTCCCATCAGTCCTTATTCTGACTTTTGGGAATAGAGTCCCAGTGGACCTTACCCTGGTTGATCTTAGAGGCAGAGTCCCATCGAACCTTACCTTGATGTAGACGTAGCCGCCGGGTACTGATAACTTCTTATCTTGATCCGAGGCATGTCACCATCAATCAACACGTTCCGTAACGTAGTTGAGTCCTCTCTATAAGAGTATGGTCAGAACTGACTAAGAGTTGGTGCCCATCTCAGTTGACCGAACCAAACTAAAGATGATGCCGGGGTCAGGTGTGACCTCAGTATGGAACCATTCTGGCACTATTGCCGAGATGGAAAAGGGGCCGAGATCAGACATGCCTAGCTGGTACCCTTACCGAAACTAGCATAATCTCGGTATTAGGAAAACATCCCACACAGTTTTTTTTTCCCATGTCCTCCTAATTTCTGTGCTACACATCCATTCACAGTTTCAATAGAGTGTTCAACATGCTCTATTGCAATTTGAAATTTAAAAGTTGGCCATTATATTCTAGCCGTTTGTCTATTAATTAATATATGAATGGTCATAAACGTGTGTGATAAATGTGAGTTTCATGCACTCCACCCACAGAGAGAGGATTGTAGCTAGTGGAATGTAGAGTTTTATTGAGGGGAAGAAACAGAGTAACATCAGAAAGATATAAACTTCATTGATTCCCCAACTAACCTACTAACCCAAAACTTCATCAATGTTGGTTGTTGTTTCTCTATCAAATCAACAATTAGGGAATGAATGACACCCATCCATATAACTTGAATGAAGATTGTTTCTTTCAGGCTGATGCCGCATCTAGATTTTGTACATACCAAAGCTGCGTTTAAGTTTCCTGTCATGCCCTGTTTCAGAAGATGAAGGATCGAATTCATCACTTGTTTGTTGCTGGTCCTTGTTTATTTATTTATTTATTTATTTATTATCTGCTTGGATTCAATCACAAATTCAAGTACTTGATCATCTTTGAGCAAAAAAAGAAAAGAAAATGAGCACCTTACAGTGTTGAGAGATCATCATCAACCTCGGCAGATTAGCTTCTACCTGTTAAGTATAAGAGCTAGTTGGCATGTTCTTTTTGGTTTAGGATAAGAACTAGTTCCCATTTAATCTTATCCTCTACTTTTTTGTTATTCAGTAGTACACACCTGCATCTCTCTTGGCTAAAATTGTCGCTCTCATTTGTGCCTTTTGCAGTGATTGATGGCCCTACAAGCAGTCCATTCCCCTTGGGTTTGGAATATGTATTGTAGGGCTAGTCAAGATAAATATATGTTGTCAAGTTTGAAACAGTCTGTTACCTTTCTTTTAGAGGAAGATTTCTTTTAGATATTACAATTTGCAGAGGGATTGAAACAAAAGAGTTTAGAGAAAGAGAAGGATGCTTCCACTACTAATGGATTAGGTGCAAATTTCAACATCTGGTCCAATTCAGCTAGGACTTTTGGAAACTGCAACCCAATCATGTTCGGTTCTGCTTGATCAGGGCTGTGGATCTTCATTCTGTTTCCTTTGGTTTTAGCTAGGCCTATTAGCTATTTTGTTGGTGGGCTGGCCTGCCCTGTGGGCTCCAAGTTTTTCTTTCCTTTTACTGTTAATTCGGGTTCAGCTGCTTTCCTTTCTCGGGAAGCATTGAGATTGGACCTAGACATTATTCTTTTGCCAGTATACTCTCTGTGGAATCCAATTACTTACCAATTAAAAAAAAAAAAGAAAAAAAGAAAAGAAGAGAGTAGCAACAATCTGGTATTTATTCCTTAGACCTTTGGCAATTCTAGTCCAGGAATTTGTGCCTCCAACATAGTCACAGATAGTAGCTTTCAAATTGGAAACAAGATGAACCACTCTTCTTTCACTAAATGTGTGGTTCTGCAGAGAAAGACTTGGATCAGATAGACCATCTCTGAAAGTATTTCAATCAGTATAGATAGAATGGATTCGACCTTTGGCTGCTTCACTAATGAAAACAAACACTGCTTGAAAGATGTCATCATGCCGAACTTTTCTAGAGCCTATTCCCTGACTTGTTTTCTCGTGAAGGTATGCATGTTGTATGATGAAAGTTGCTACATGTCTTTTTTTTTTTTTTTTTTTCCAAAACTAGTCTTCGAAGTTCATTCTGTATCACTGTTTTTTTTTTTTTTTTTAAATTAAGAAATACTTGGTAAAATCACCATTTTATTTTAGATCACATTCTAATTCTTATGAATCTATTCTTTTTTCTTTATTTGATTTGGTTAGTTGAATTTATCCCTTTTTTTCTATTTGATTTGGTCCATTTCTTTTGCTTGTGATAACTAAACTTCTGTTGCTAGATAGGAGTGAGTTGTAGATAGGCGCTTCAAAATCATTTTTTCTGTGAGAATATGTGAACTAGAAAAGAGGTATTATCCTTCCTGCTCTAGAAGCCTTGAACCCAGGCCCACGTCAAACAAGTGCATGTTGGCCTCTTAACCCAACAGTGGGCCCCCTTACAAATTTCTTGTATTGGTGGAATGTTCTTTCGAGTTTCAAGCGCATTTTTTTTTAATGATGAAGTGTGTAATTCATTAAGCTGGCCAAGATAGATGAGAAGGTGGTGGTGATGATGATCTGTGGATGACAATGATGGTGACATGGTCTATTCCCACAGTGCTCTATGGAAAATCACATCTGTCATTCAAGTGGCTGAAAGTCCCTTGATATGCTTTTCTGCATTTTTCCTTTCCCACATTGCTTTATGGAACTTCAAATCGGTTATCCAAGTGGATGAATGTCCCATGGGGTTTTGGCATTATCCCTACTATATAAATGGCCCTGGATTTGGCTTCATTGTCCCTTTTCATGCTTTGTTTTGCCATAGTTTTATTTAAACAAGTGAACAGTAAATCTGCCTTTATTTACTTTTTCATGCCTTGTTTCATCTCTTGCCATATTTTCATGCCCTTTTCGTCTCTTCTATCTCCAGTTTGAAAGGGATGAAAGTATACCATCTTTGGATTTTTATTTAGTTTTAACAACCTTCAGAATTTGGCAAGGTTCTATATGTGTATTTTGTAACAGGGTTCAAAGCCAAGGAGGTTAAGACTCATTGTTAGAAATCTGCCTTCCAATGCTCACCAAATGCAGTTAGCAGTATCGTTCTCATATTTGGAACTTTACTGCTGTTGTTGTTGAAGGAAGCTCTATTAATTATAATTGTGACATTTGAACTTTGTTTTAGGTTTCTATAAATAAGATTATAGACATGTTTAAGCCTGCAGGTTTTGTATGGGATGTATTTATTCTGCGTTTGTCTGAAGAAGGGTATATGCTCTAACACCCCGATCCTTGCTGTGTTTTTCTAGTATTTCTTATATGAAATCATGAGATTCTTTTTCTCCATCCATAGATTTTTTACTCCTGGTTTTGGCACTTGTATTGCAAGTTGACACATGCTATGGTATTTTTTTATCTACGATGTATAATTAAACTTGACCTCTACTATTCTAGGATATTTTGTTATATATGAGCATAGAAAGATTAAATGAGAGAAGATAAAAGGTGTAAATCAGTTGAACAGTGGCTTGCTCATGTACTTATGGAAGGCACTGGGCACTCATCGACTTATCAGGTGAGTCTTTATCATGATTTTCATGCAATTTTCTGCCTTTTGGTTTATGTCTAGCATGATTTTAAGATGTATAGTTCAGATCTACGTCAAAATTGGCTATTAACCACACAAACAAGGCAGGTAAAACCACATGTTTGGGCTGTAGTTTCTTTAGACACATGCAATTTTATAAACGACAGCTACGCTTTGTGGTTGTTTTCATCTAAAAAAAAGACCTAAAATTATACCCGCGCGCTCTCTATTCCTCTCCCCCGCCCTCTCCCCTCTTTCCCTCCCGCCCTCTGCTCTCTTTTTCTCAAGCACTTCTCTACCTTGACTCGGAATCTTAGAGGGGTGAGACCAACAGCCACAGATTGCTTTGGTTGCTTGGATCAATCTTCACACTTGCTGGTCTGGTTCTTGTTGTTGGGGTGGGCTGGTTCTATTGGAGGTACCGAACCCCATCTCGTCTTTTCTTTCTTCCTCATTTTCCCCAAACCCCATCTCTCCATCAGCAAGCCCCATCTCTCATTTCTTTTCTTCTTAATCGGTTTCTCATAACATCAAGGGGCATTACAAGCATGAAGAATTGGGTTGAGGTTTTTTTCCTCTGTCTTGCTCTTTGTACTGTTGTTGATGCATGTGATCTCTTCTACTATGAATCATCATCATCATTGATTCACACCAAGATTTACCCAAAACTCCAAGGGTTTCTCTCGGTTTAGTGTGTCTGTGCATGACGAGCAACAGTTAGGTCTTGGCCTCTTTATTTTGCTTTTGACCTATGATCTGGCTCCCCCTTTTATTGCAAAAGCATCATTTATCATTTAAGAAAAAATTGGTTTGAAGAGTTGCAGTTTTTCTTACTATCGTTCTTTTTTTTTTTTTTTTTTTTTGTAAATTGTCAATCTCAACTGTCCAAATAGATTGATTAATAAACAACTAGAAATCAGCTAGACATCCTGATTTTGGCTTGAAATGCAATTAATCTGGGTTCAAATTCACCATTATAGCGTACTAGGTCAAGTTCCAGAGTCGGTCAGCTATAATCACATTGGATATGAGGTGTGCTCGATCAGCCTAGTTGGATATGAGACAGATGGCCCAGACCCCATAATGTGCATATGCAGTCTGCTTGTAGGTGAAAATCTTCCTTCCCCAATTGTAGAAAGATAAAAATGGGTCCTTCAAAATCTGAATGATGAAATGATCCAACAGAGCTTCAGCAAAAAAAAAAAAAAAAAAAATCAATCAAGAAAAATCAGGTATGAGTTGGGTCCAAGTTCATTGACATAATAAACTCACATTAATTTAGGGGGTTATCATCATTCATAATCATACCTCTTTTTATCTAGAATGTTTAAATTATAACTCAGCTATGCACTGCACGCATTGTCTCCTTGAATTTTTCATGATCCGAAACAAAAATGTGTGAATCTAACTGAATTGAGTTTTCATTGGGTGTGATGAGTTGAAGCTTGACCTATTGTAATGGTTTGCTCGGTCGTGGCAAATTGAGTCAGACTCCCTTGGAGCATTGTAATATGAGGGTTAGAACTTTCCTTGATTTTACTCCAAGCCTTGGCTTTGACTTAATTATAGCAGACATTCATTTCATGGGCCCACCCAAGCTGGCTGATGATGCTAAAATAACCAATGGATTGGCGAATCATATGCAAGCTAGGGAATAGAGTCTACTTGACAACTAAGGTAGTTGACTGGGACAGTTGTCTTAAATTTTAAATATCACCAGGCCCACATTTAGGTCTGAGTAATACTTACTCCAAGATAAGTTCTTAAAATCAACTTGTAATGAAAATGAGCTCAATCCATTAGAATGTATCCCTCCCATTGAGCACAACTCAGCATTATATAAAACAGGGGATAGTTTTAAGCAATTCTAGTCACCTCTATATAATACTTTCTGTCGCGACCCCGGACCAGGCCTGCGGGACTAATCCGGGATTGGGACTCATTGAGTAACGTGATGTGATGGGATGTATACATATATTTAACTTCTCATAGGTGTCTGCGGTGAGGATATCACAACAACATAAATATTTCTGTTTGAGTGCGGAAGCGTGTAGCAAATCAAATTAGTAATTCAATTCTAGTCACGAGATAAAAACACATATATAAACCAAGTATCAGAATGAGCAATGATCAAAGTGCTTTTCCCAAAAGAAAAGTTAAAGTTTATACAAAAGGTCATTTGATTACATTTCCCCAAAATAGAGGCCAACAAAGGCCAATATAAACAAAATACAAAGCCCCAAAAGAATGGTTAAACGTTTCCCAAAATGTTACGTCTCTCTTAGCAACCAAATGTCTAAACGACATCATCAGCATGCCACTCAAATAAGCATTGCGGTTCACCGACCGCCGCCTCAAGCTCTGCCTCGGGGTAGACAATATCCGGACCTGAGTACCGAAGAGTAGGACATGACAATATAATAATAAATGAATTTACCTTCAAAAACATTTAAACCTATTTAAATAACAATTTCCATAAAAGAGATAAATCATTTATTCAAAAGTAAGCATGCAATGTAAATCGTGTAAAGGTAACCAAGGAAACGAGAAACAAGCAAGATGGCAACCACAAGAAGCTAAGTCCTCTATCACCGAAGTGACAGAGCATATCAAGGCGTTGATCTCAGTCGCACGAGGTGAGGAGAAACAACGAAATATATACATGTACATATAATATACGGGACATGACCACAGAAGCGAGCTAGGCATCGGGAACCACGGCAGCAATCCGGGGTATTGGGACAAGACCACGGTAATAACCGGGTAGTGGGATCCAAACTGCAGCTAGCGGGACAAGAGTGGGATCTCCAAGTCGGTAGATCAAACCGGCAATGTTATTCAAGCTTAGTGGTGCCGACTCATAGGTTAAATAACAGAAATCAAGACATGTGTAAAATACATCAAGTGTAAGTATGTAAGCAAGCGGGACGGGGGTGCTCAAAGGCACAACTGTTATTTCATGTCAGGCAATGCACTTCGGGACTAGCAACTATATCCAATACAATTTCAGTGTTTTCGAGAATAACAAGTCATGTAGTATAAATATCGAAAACAAGGAAATACGAATGAACTATTGAAATTTCGGGTAAAATATCGGGTTCAAGATTTGTCTAAGGTGAATAGGGGTCCCGTATGTCAATTAATAACAACTTGGTACCCTTTGAGTTTGGGGACATTCCGGGCTCCTTATACACCTTCGGATTTTCAAAAACTTCAAATGAAATCTTCGTGATGTGGTTTCTTTTTCAAACAGATCTCAAATAATGAGGATAAATCTTCCCATCACAATAGGGTTCCCAACAAATCTTTCTCAATCATTTAAACATTTCATTTGTACTCCCAAAATAGCCCCAGATGAACAGTACCCATCGTTCGAGCGGACCTGGAGTTTGCCCGAGCGGTGAGCTCTCTGGAATGGCTTCCTGGGTGGGTTCGCTCAAGCGAAGTTGAGGTCGCTCGAGCGAACTCATCCAGTTAAGGTTGGCTCGAGCGAAAATTTCAGTTCGCTCGAGCTAACCGCTCTCTGGAATGAGTTCTGGGAGGGCTCGCTCGAGTGATAAAGGGTTCGCTCGAGCGAGAACTGTTATCTGGAATGGTTCGAACCCTTTTCTAGACACTTCGCTCGAGCGACCTGTCAATTTTGCTGGAGCGAATTGTCCAGAAACTGGTTTTGGGACAGTTTTTCTCCTCTCTTTTTCATCCTTATGCAACCCCTTTAAACCTCATTTCTACATCAAAATGGGAGGATCAACACCCCCATTAAACTCCTCATAAACTTCCACCCATAATACCTTTAATCATTTTCAACCATAAGAGAGAGAGAGAGAGAGAGAGAGAGAATCCACAATCACAAGGAGTCATTTAAGTCATAAACAAGCAATAAATGAAAAGTCATAAATGTTAACATTTTCAAGAGTTAAACAAGCTACTAAGGTACATTAACATTTATTTTAAAAAGGGAAAAAAACACTATACCTACCTGTACTTTTGCCGTTTTGCAGAATGACCCCTGTACTTTGGTATTTTGGACTAAACCTACCTGTAGTTTTAGTTGACATGCAAATACTAACTGCCGTGACGGAATCAATAAAATGACGAATTTACCCCTCCATATATCAGTTTTACTCTTCACGATTTTTGCTCATTTCCCCCTTTTTCACTTACGGTTAGGGTTCCTGACGATTTTGGGCGAAACCGCCCCTCCCTCCTTGTGATCGACAGATCCCTCAAGATTGTGGATAGATCCAGGCACGAAAGACCGTCAGCGGTTTCAGATGTATGATTTCAGGCCCTTTCTTCAGGAATGGCTTGATCCACTAGAAGATTCTCCAGTTCAACTCAATTAATCATTTTGGAGGATGCCTTTTCTCTGCAACTGGCCTGACACCCAAAATTCGGGACATGGTTTTGAAATCATTTGATCTTAGGATCTGGATCTTTTCCAAAACCTTCAGAGCTGATCCAAAAACTCTTGAGTCTGGTTTTGGAACACTGGTTTGGAGTCCCCTGTTACTACATTTGATTAGTGGACTGGTCGGCAAACCGAACATCTCATATGTATGTGATTTCCTTCTTATGAACTGTTTCACTGGATCTTTGAAGGTTTGGGAATCATTGAAGTTAATGAACTGGAACTACGAACTGGGTGACTGAAAAATAAATTAAATAAACTGATATATGGATTGGTGAGCTATGACTTCTTCAGGATTTTGGTTATTATTTGTGTTGTTGTTGCCGCTGCTGTTGGTGTTGTTGGTGGTGGTTTCCATGAGTTCTTGGTCTTGTTTTGGACCAATGAGGCCTAACCCGGTGCCATGGTTGTCATTGGAGTTGCGTAGATGGAGAGATGGGGCGGAGGGACTAACCCCTCCTCCCATGGCCACATTTCCAGCCCACCAAGGATTTGCCAGATTTTCTATTTGATGACTACGATGAGAAGAAGAAGATACAAGTGGCTAATGGAACAAATCTCTATCAAGGCTTTCTTCTTGTTCTCTCTATATATTCTCCTCTTCCTTTATGCTATTGATTTGAATAAAGGGATCAAACAAGAAACACCCAACTTCCTCAGCTGAATCTTAATTGATTTTCTTCCTTGGTCCAGTACTGCGTGTAATGAATTGTGACGAAGAGTACCCAACTGATGGAATCTCCAAACACATGATGGTCATCAAACCAAGTTGCATGACAACTTATATAAACCCTAATCGATAAAGGAATGGGTTTTACAGTACCTTTATTGAAGAGATCAACCTAACCCAACTCCTCAAATTCAATCAACACCCATCTCCCTCTCTCTTCAAACCCACTTCATATCATACAATCCAGGTAGGACAATAGACTGTAAGCCCAATAAATGAAACAAGCCCCACCATTGAACAGATGAAACATTGCCGACTGAAACTGTACCATTATCATCATCTACGCCCCCATCATATCAATCTTGAGCTGGCTTTGAGAGCTTACTATTAAACAATCCATTGTTCACACCCTAGCCAATCCACAGTGGAGCTCATCAGATGAATGATTTGGAGCAGTGAAAGGTGGATATTCACCATTCTAGGCTGGTTCAGGGGTAAATAGGTCTTTTTGAGCGAATATTTTGGCACCAGTATGTACCAAACACATTTTATACGACCTACACCGTTAATACTAACAGAATCCGTCCATTTTGCATGTCAACTGAAACTACATGTAGGTTTCGTCCAAAATACCAAAGTATAGGGTGCACTCTGCAAAACGGCCAAAGTACGGGTAGGTATAATGCTTTTTTCCCTTTCAAAAATCAATGCAAGTCAAGAATAAATAGTGAAGTCATATGCATTTATTATAAAACCATTGAAAGCTCATAATATCAAAATCATCCACTTGCCTTAGGTCTCTAATAAGCAAATCAAGCCTCAAATACTCCTCCAAGCCAAGAATCCAAGCTATAAACAAAAACCCTAAAAACACAAACCCTAAATGGGTCAAAACAAGAAATAGAAAGAGAAGGCTTACAAAAGTGAAAATGGAACCTCTTCAAGGCCAAAGGAACACAAATCTAAGAGATGTGGAGAGTTGCTTACTTGTAGGTTCTCCAAATGGGCAAGAGCAGTTCAATGAAGATCTTGAAATGGAAGGTTTTCTCTAAAAATGGTGTCAATGGAAAGCTGTAAAGGTGAGGAAGGAGATGATGATCTCTACTTCTCAATTTGTGCAAGGTTGGTGGTGATTTGGTGATGGAAAAGAAGAAGAAGAGAAAAGCGAAAACCCTAGGTGAAGATTGGAGTTTGAGCTAGAAAAGGGAAAAGAGAAGGAGGGTTCTCCTTATATACAAGTCAAGAGTGGGCTCCACCACTTAAAATCTTTGTGGGCTGTAATCATGGTTTTCGGGGCGTCGAACGAATTCGACGAAGAAGAGAAAAGTGATTGTCGAAATTTCTAGTTTTCAAAAAGTATATGTTTCGCGGGTTTCGGGGATATCAAAATTTTGGTACAAATTTGGTGTAGAATGACTGTTTTGCCCTCAATGCTAGGAAAGTTGGGTTTCGGGATTCTGGACGGGGACGGGATTAACATAAAAGTTGTAGGGATTAATGAAATAAATAAAACGGGATTAAAACAATAAACACGAGAATCTCAGATAAATCCCCAAGTAAACGCAAAGTCATAAAAGGAACCTCCAAATGGCCCCACTAGTCACAAAGGCACTCAAAATTCCCCAAA
Organism: Cinnamomum chago; assembly: GCA_038049695.1. Classification (NCBI taxonomy): domain Eukaryota; kingdom Viridiplantae; phylum Streptophyta; class Magnoliopsida; order Laurales; family Lauraceae; genus Cinnamomum; species Cinnamomum chago. The sequence continues at coordinate 17,993,206 of CP142459.1, forward strand.
GCTATATTAAAAGCTATTCTAATCCCAACTTAACCAAAACACACTAAACACGCTTGGAACTAAAACACGACTTAATTAACACTAATCGAGGTCACTCGGGACGGAGTCTTACACTTTCCACGTACCATTGATAAATTGTATCATTTGAAGATCAAACATATAATACTTTTCACACACCTTCCATCATGTAAAATTCCACTCATGATTTATACATTAATGACTAGAGCTCTTCATGGGTTGTAACATCCAGGAATGTCCCATATCAGGATGGATTGGGCTGTACTCATGATATATAACTTATATTAGTTGATTTTGGTATTACAAGATACATTAGACTAGAGCTCATGATTTAGTTGATTTAGATATATTAGTTGATTTTGGTATTACAAGATACATTAACTTATAAAATTCCACTCATGATTTATACATTAATGACTAGAGCTCTTCATGGGCTGTAACATCCAGGAATGTCCCATATCAGGATGGATTGGGCTGTACTCATGATATATAACTTATATTAGTTGATTTTGGTATTACAAGATACAACCTTTTATCTATTTTTATTAATTTTATTTTTCTCCTCTTCAGGTTTGCAATCTTCTTTTTTGTCTTTTGTCTCTGCAACCCTTTGTCTCCTCCCCGCTTGGACAAACATCTCAGGTATTAGCTTTCTTTTTCTTTTTTTATAACTATAGTTGTGAATGTTAAAGATCATGGGTCGATCGGGCCAAAGGCCCACTTGTAAACTAAAGCCCATTTCCTTTAGTCAAACTCTAACAGATTCTGTATGTTATTTTAGGATAGGGCTGACTGTAATATGCCTAATTTGTAGCCCAAATCAAGGATGTACAGCATAATATGTAGAGATCAATCGATCCTGGGAAGAGGATCCCATTCCATTCAATTTGTCTGCATCTTGGCATTCTGTGACATGGTATCAGAGCCAAGTCAAGAGACACAAGTTGCAAATCATATTCTGGTTGAAGACGTCTTCCATCAATCAAGAGTTCCAAGTCATGATTCTCTCATGAAGTAGTTCCTGCAAAGATTTTCTCATCACAGATCCATCAGAACAAGTTCTGATCTGTGCCTGATCAAGAGTGGCCCACCGCCGATCAACCCTTATTCCACCAGCCACTCCAAGTTTTGGATCGACATGCTTTGAAGAAGTTTTTGATCATGTTTTGAGATTTTTCTATCATCGTTTGAGGTAGGTTATACCCCCTTTTCTGTCTGACGAATTTGGATATTTTTGTTCAAATTGTTTTCATCAAGACCGTCCAGATTTGTGGATCTGTATCCGATTTATTTCAAATTTGGACTGCTGGTAGTATCTTGGAGCCTCTCGAATATGATCTAATCTGATCTGTGATTGAACCAATCAGTGGGGCCCACAGACAGATCTCGTCAGGAAAGTTAGGGTCGTCTGGGATATTTTTTTAGCAATAGTTGTGAATGTTAAAGATCATGGGTCCATCGGGCCAAAGGCCCACTTGTAAACTAAAGCCCATTTCCTTTAGTCAAACTCTAACAGATTCTGTATGTTATTTTAGGATAGGGCTGACTGTAATATGCCTAATTTGTAGCCCAAATCAAGGATGTACAGCATAATATATAGAGATCAATCGATCCTGGGAAGAGGATCCCATTCCATTCAATTTGTCTGCATCTTGGCATTCTGTGACAGTGAATGTGTGTTGCTGATTAGACCTACCAACTTGGATTTATTTGGGTAGAGAAGGGGAAAGTAATTGATTGGTAAAAGCTAAGAGTCTTCACATCATTGTGAGTGAGTTTGTCAACAAAAAGGTTTGGAAGAATATAGATGAGATTAAGAGTTCAATGATTCTATCAATTGAAATTGACTTTCAAATGCTTGTTTCACACTCATCTGAATGTGTAGGTTTTTGCTATGTTTCTATTTCTTCTTTCACACTCATCTGGTAAAGTGGGACTGTGGGAGTATCTGCTTTAGCTCCAAGAGACAAGAAAAGATGACTGGGTGGAAAGTCTAGAACACTTTGTAGCACTTCAAATTGGCAATGGAAAGTGTTCTGTGGTTGTAAAAATCAAGGTCCACATTGCCTCATAACTTTCTCTAGCACATGTTTTGCCTCCTTTCACACATGAAAGCATCATGTTGATAGTCTTACATAATTTTCTATGTTAGAATTGATTACCACAAGTCCCTACCGGTTGGTTAGGATTCCAAATCTTTTGAGGATAGGACACACAGAATTCCCTAAGCATTTTGCAAGTGCAACAATGAAAATTACCTTTTGTCCTTTTTCTTTTAGTTTGTCTTTTATACATGAGATATGTAGATGAAATTCATGTAAGTAAAATTTGCATATGAGAATTACATTATCATGTCTGTTTGGGAGCACCATTGTAACACCCCGAATCCCGGAGCTCATCAGGATCCAGGGTCTTACTAAAAGGAACCCAAATCATTTCATAAATCAAATTAAAACAAGGAACTGAGCAACGAAAAGATTTATTTGAGATATCAATTTAACTAGACATGAAACATAAATAAGTCTTTCAATCAAAATCCTAAAACTTCAACATCTATTAAAGAAATAAACTGATATCTAGTTCGGTTTCATTCAGACGCTCTCTTATCAGCCACGCATATTGAAGTCCAATGGCTGATTATCTCCGTTGCCACGCTCCCCCAAACGTTGCATACCTGTGGTGGGGCAAACCACTTATCAGAAGTCTGGTGAGTAATATTACCACATACACAGTTCATTTATAAAATAATAAATTGACAGAAGTGCGGAAGCATTAACTCGATAAATAACAGATTTCATAAATGGTCCTTATTGGTTAATAAATAAGGAAGCATAGTCAGTCTGTAACTTTGATAGGTTCTAAATTCCCAAGTGATGGGTTCTTATAATAGAACTCTAACCACAGAGTTTCAATACTTCAGTCCCTTCCGGGAGGAAGTTCTTATGTAATACATTCAAAAACTCCTAACAATGGAGTCCATTGCGCAAATGGTAGTTCAGTCCCGGTCCAACCTTATTCCTCCTAACCCGCCAGGGTTCATTGTTCAATTCCATACAATACAGAAGTAAGGCTCTTTTCTGTTATTTCAATAAGGATCACTGTTTCATATAAATCCATAACTAACATCCTCAGATGCGAGATTTATTAATTAGTGTATACTTATTAAACACTTAGTAACATCCACAAAGAATTATACACCAATTATATTAATATAAGACTAGTTCCACATGATTGGGTTTATACATACACATGCCCCACCTAGATTCAACATTTGGTACCCACTGTTGTAGTACTATTCTTATATTATGTATGCTTTGTTCTAGTACCTGTCTCCTCATATGTGTGAATCATTATTTATTTCAAGGCATTTCTAATGACTTGAATACTCAATCTGGGATCAACCCTATGATTCTGAATTCCAGTAACATGTCCATAATATCAAATATTTATATATAATCATATGGATTTACATCTTATAATATATAATTATCCAAGTCACTAAACTACACTCCTGAGGTGAACAGTTTGTTTACAATTTCTAGGGTACTTCTATGACTGAGGAGGACTTGATATCTATATGTTCAATAGTGACAGCATCTATTCTTAGTGTCTGCCACCAGGTTGTTGTGTTACTTGACTCTATCAGATCTCACACAAGTAACATTGACCTGTGGGCCCCTAGTGGTCCCACATCAAGGGTACAGGACCATCCCGATCATCCTCCAATGATCAACCAATTGACTGGTTCTGATCGTCTATTCGATCCACTGGTGGGTCTGATATCTCCTAATCATCCTTAATTAGGATCTGGTTTGGCTTGTCACTGTTCCCCTTAATTTCTATGAATTCACTGCTTCATACATTGTTTCCAGAACTGGGCTCCACCCTGGATGAGTTTCTTATTCATACCTATCATACTACAGTTGATCCAAGACTTACAGACCTGCTACAGTCCTAAAACAGTTCATAAAACAGGGAAAAAGGCTGATCGGGTGGTGGGCCCTTGAATGGTTCAACTCCCCTAGGACCTGGCCCACCTTGGTCGCCCAAGGGAGACCTCCAATTTGGTCAATCCTGATCCCTGATCAGATGGGCCAGTGGACCCCACAATCCAATTACAAAAAAAACAGAAATTCCCCAAAAGGAACGTTGCAGTAACTTTAGGCTAATGATGTGTGGTCAGATGGGACCCATCCTGGATGGGTCCATCTAGGCCATGGTCGCCCAGGGGTCCCATTCCAGATCCCTGGGTCAGATTGATGCTGTAGTGGCCCACGTGGTCCCACTACTAGATCTCCCTACAGACGTCCAACACCCAGGCTGGACGTCATTCCATCCCTTGGGATCAATTGTGGCCAAAGTGGGGCCCATCTCCACAAGGGTCCATCTAGGCACTGGACGCCCATGGGTCCCCCACCAGATCCCTGGTTGTGATGCATGATTAGGTGGGCCCCTTGATCACAGTACTCCCATCGACAGATCTTGTATCTGTCGATGGGGTTGGAAACCAAGCCTCTGGCTTGAGTTTTTCACTTGTTTCCTCTTTGCTGATCCAATCAACACCCATCTATCATTACATCTCAAATCAATATTACACAGGCATCAATAATCTTTTACTGATTAACTTGGAAAATTCAGATCTTGGTCTGTCCAAGGGAATTTCCAAGACCTGTCAGAATTCAGGTTCTGTTCCTTATTTCCTCCTTTAACTTAATTCATTTTATCCAGAAACCACATGATTACATTATAAACCAGAATCTACAATTCTATGTATTGGAAAGATTACTCACCTTCTAGTGTAGTAAATCGTAGCACGGTCGAGGTGAGAACTCAATCGCTGCATCCACTATGTGTTCCCGCTTCTTCTTCCTTCCCACAAGCTTGAATGGCCTCTGTTGCTCTTCAGAAGAGTTCCCTCTTTCCCTTCTCTGCTACCTTCTTCTTTAGAAATCAATTGCAACCCAGGAGATCAGTATGAGAAGCTATAAGAGAGGGAAGAAGAACCCATCTGGGGATAACCCCAAATATAATCGTTGGAACCACTCCTCCCAGTGAGATGGCTATCCTCCCCCCATCAGGGAAGTTGTTTCTAACAACTTAACAACCTACATGGGTCTTAGTGGGTTAGAAATAGGTCAAAACAACCTAACCCAGCCCATTAGCTTATGGCCAAATAAGTCTGGGGCCTATTCTGGCCCAGGTATTACATACTCCCCCCCTTAGGAAATTTGGTCCTCCAAATTGAGTACATACCTGGTAGAAAAAGGTGGGGGTGCTTCTTCCTGAACTCATCGGCTGCCTCCCAAGTAGATTCAAGCTGGTTATGATGTTCCCACAGAACTTTGACTAGTTCTATTGTCCTGTTCCGCAGAGTTCTCTCCTTAGTTTCAAGGATCTTCACCGGCCGTTCTTCATAGGATAAATCTGACTGCAACTGTATCGAGTCATAGTTTATCACATGAGAAGGATCGGGCTGATATTTCCTGAGCATGGACACATGAAACACATTGTGTACTCCAGCTAATTGAGGTGGTAGACCAAGAGCATAAGCGTTGCCATCGCTGACACGGCCAATGATTTCAAATGGTCCAACATACCGAGGACTCAATTTTCCCTTCTTGCCAAACCGCATGATGCCCTTAGTCGGAGAAACTTTAAGAAATACATAATCACCCACTGCAAATTCCAGTTCTCTCCGCCGGTTATCTGCATAACTTTTCTGTCTACTCTGAGCCGCTCGCATTCTGTCTCTGATTTTCTTGATATTGACGGTGGAAGCTTGAACCCAATCGGGACCAAGTATTCTCCCATCACCAACCTCTTCCCAGCAAATTGGGGATCGACAGTTTCGCCCATAGAGTGCTTCGAACGGCGCCATTTTGATACTAGAATGATAGCTGTTATTATAAGCAAACTCAATAAGTGACAACTGTTCATCCCAGCTATCTTTGAAGTCTAGAGCACAAGCCCTTAGCATATCTTCAAGGGTCTGATTAGTCCTTTCTGTTTGTCCATCAGTCTGCGGATGATATGCCGTACTGAATCGCAACTTTGTACCCATTGCTGCTTGAAGCTTCTTCCAAAAATTTGATACAAATCTCGTATCTCGGTCAGAAACTATTGATACAGGTACACCGTGCAACCTCACAATTTCCTTCACATATCTCTGTGCCAAGTACTCCATAGTAGTCTTGTTTTTAATGGGAAGGAAATGCGCCGACTTTGTCAACCGGTCGACGATCACCCAAATGACTTCATTGTTCCGAACCGTCCTTGGAAAACCTGACACAAAGTCCATTGAAATATGTTCCCATTTCCATTCGGGTATCGGTAATGGCTGGAGTAACCCTCCAGGCTTCCTGTGATCAGCCTTTACTTGTTGACAGGTGAAACACCGACCCACAAACTCAGCAACGTCCTTCTTCATACCGACCCACCAAAACCTTATCTTCAGATTTTGGTACATTTTGGTGCTCCCCGGATGGATGGTGTAACGTGTGCAATGTGCCTCCTTCATAATTTCATCCTTAATTGTTTGATCGTTGGGAACACAAAGCCTATTCCGGAAGTACAGTGTACCATTGATGATGGAAAACTCAGGCTTGTTATCCTTCTTATTAAATATCTCCACTAATGCTGGGTCATCTCTCTGGCGATCTTTGACCCTTTGGATCAACTCAGGCTGAACGCTGAAACTCCCCAATAATACTTCTTGGCTGGTCGACCAGAGGTTTACATTCAGATCTCCGACCTCATCCGTGGATGTCTTCTCTGCTGTTAACGAAGTCATCTGCGCAGATTTCCTGCTTAAAGCATCGGCCACAACATTGGCTTTACCTGGATGGTAAAAGATAGAGAAGTCATAATCCTTCAGAAATTCCATCCATCTTCTCTGCCGTAGATTCAAATCTTTTTGAGAAAACACATATTTCAAGCTTTTGTGATCTGTATAGACTTCAAATTTTTCTCCATACAAATAGTGTCGCCAGATCTTGAGTGCAAAGACCACAGCAGCCAGTTCTAGATCATGAGTGGCATAATTCTGTTCATGTGATTTCAACTGTCTTGATGCGTAGGCAATTACCCTGCCGTGCTGCATGAGCACGCATCCTAGACCATTCAGTGAGGCATCACAGAATATCACAAAACCTCCGTTGCCAGAGGGGAGGGCTAAGACTGGAGCTGTAGTTAACTTGTCTTTTAGCATTTGGAAACTCGCTTCACACTTATCATCCCAAATGAATGGCACGTCCTTCCGAGTAAGTCGGGTCAAAGGACCTGCTATAGAGGAAAAACCTTGCACAAATCTTCTGTAGTAACCTGCTAGCCCAAGGAAACTACGGATTTCAGATACAGTCGCTGGTCTCTTCCAATTGGTGACAGCTTCGATCTTGCTGGAATCTACGGACAATCCTTCACCTGAGATGACATGGCCTAAAAAGCTCACTTGATCTAGCCAGAAGTCGCACTTACTCAGCTTGGCATAGAGCTGGTTTTCTCGCAACAGATTAAGAGAAGTGCGCAAATGATCTCCATGATCTTCCTTTGACTTAGAGTAGATGAGTATATCATCTATGAATACCACCACAAATTGGTCTAAGTATGGTTTAAAGATCTGGTTCATTAACGCCATGAACACCGCTGGCGCATTAGTTAGCCCAAAAGGCATTACCAGAAATTCATAGTGTCCATACCTAGTTCGAAAGGCTGTCTTAGGTATATCTCCTTCCTTCACCCTTAGCTGATGATATCCCGACCGGAGATCAATCTTCGAGAAGTATGTCGCACCCTGCAGTTGATCAAATAGTTCATCAATACGTGGAAGTGGGTACTTATTCTTGATGGTGACCTGATTCAACTGACGATAGTCGATACACATTCGTAGGGACCCGTCTTTCTTCTTAACAAACAAAACTGGTGCACCCCATGGAGAGACGCTGGGTCTAATAAACCCCTTTTCCAGTAATTCTTGCAATTGTTCTTTGAGTTCTTTCAGCTCAGTAGGTGCCATACGATATGGAGCTCTGGAAATTGGCGCGGTCCCCGGTACCAGTTCTATTGCAAAGTCCACTTCTCGTATTGGTGGCAAACCGGGAAAATCTTCCTGAAACACATCAGGGAATTCACAGATTACGGGAACTTCTTCCAGTTTCGGTCTCTGCTTCTCTCCTGTAACAAAGGCAAGATACCCATCACATCCACTCCTCAATAATTCACAAGCCTTAACTGCTGAGATGACTGTCGTGTGTATTGACCTTCTCCTTCCTGATACACACACGTCTTCGAACCCTTCCAGATTAAAGCGGACCAGTTTGTTAAAACAGTCCAATATTGCCCTATACTTTGCCAGCCAATCCATTCCCAAGATGATATCAAAATCATTCATGGGTAACATGATCAAATCAACCGGCATATTAACTCCCCCAATGTTCAGGGAACAATCATAAAATATAGTGCAAGTGTTCAAGTGTCCTCCAGTGGGAGTTGCTACTGAAATTGGTGGATCTAGTGTAGAGGGTGGCCTATTCATTCTGGAAGCAAATACAGGTGACACAAAGGAATGTGTAGCGCCAGAATCAAATAAAGTATAAGCTTCAACATTAGAAATTAGAATCATACCCTCCACCACATCATTGGCGGCCTGAGCTTCTTGTTGAGTAATGGCAAGAATCCTAGCCTCAGGTTGCTGCTGCCTCCTTTGATGTCCGCCCTGATTGGGTCGACCACGGTTATAATTCTGTCCTTGGGGCTGATTCGGTGGTCCCCTAGGCTGGTTCTGCTGGTTCTGGGCATTGTACTGATTTCTTGCTGGTGGATTCTGCTGATTTGCCGAGCGGGGATTGCCGTGGTACCCTTGCTGCTGATTCTGTCGTGGTGGCTGTTCTGACTGCTGTCGTCTGTCCTTATCCTGTTTCTTTGGACAATCCCTGATAAGGTGACCAACCTGGCCGCACGCAAAACATGCACCCGTAGACCAATGGCACTCTTCAGTGTTATGATTCTTCCCACACCGCTGGCATTTTACCTTCCTGTCCAGTTTCTGCTTCTTTGATGGTGCACGGTTGCCTTGGTGGTCTCTCTTAGCCCCTGTTGCCTTAGCCGAGACCGTCCCGTTCATTTCGGCGGTCGTTTCTTCTGATATAAAGGCTCTCTTTAAAGCAGCTGCAAAGGTAGCAGGTTCACCCAGTTTCACATCTTTCTTGATGTCTGGTCGTAACCCTTCGATGAATTTGTTCCGCTTCATCTCATCAGTGGCTATCAACTCCTCTGCAAAGTGAGACAGTTCTGTAAATCTATTGGAGTACTTTGCTACGGTCATATCTCCTTGCACCAAATTCTGAAATTCTCTCTTCTTCCTTTCTCTGATATGCTCCGGAATGAATTTCAAAATGAATTCCTTCTTGAAGAATGCCCAGGTGATTTCGTTTTCTGGACCTTCGAAGGTTTTCTTTGCAGCCTTCCACCACTCTTTTGCATCCCCTTCCAGTTTGAAAGCGGCCAAGATTGCTTTCTGTCTGTCCGGGCACCCCATCACTTCAAATATCCCCTCCATGTGTTCCACCCATTTATTAGCATCCCAAGGATTGGAGGTTTCCTCGAAACTCTTGGGTCGGAACTCATTAAACCGCTTGTATAAGGTATCTCTTTCTCTGTCTCTGCCTCCAGCAATAGTTCCACTTCCATCATTGCTTGTGCCCGTGCGAGCATCATTACTCCCTCCTTGACGTGCTGCCAAGGTCGCGATCTGTTCCTGCACTTGACTGTAAGCCATCATGAACGATGCGAACATCTGTCGGGCATATTCAGGCAGTTCAGCTTGCCCCCAAGAAGATTCGGATTAATGCCCTCATTATTATTCATGTTCACATTCTCATTTTGGTCTTCATTGACATTCTGAGAGTTCTCTTGGTTGTTCATGTTCTTTCTCCTACAAAAGGAGTCACAATTTAGCACATCATCATAGACAGTGAACTTCTATCTTACTAATTTCCCCCTTATAGCGTCCTCACCACGTATCCTAAGGGTTGCTAAGATTTTTATATTGCTCAAGACCATGCTCTGATACCACTTTGTAACACCCCGAATCCCGGAGCTCATCAGGATCCAGGGTCTTACTAAAAGGAACCCAAATCATTTCATAAATCAAATTAAAACAAGGAACTGAGCAACGAAAAGATTTATTTGAGATATCAATTTAACTAGACATGAAACATAAATAAGTCTTTCAATCAAAATCCTAAAACTTCAACATCTATTAAAGAAATAAACTGATATCTAGTTCGGTTTCATTCAGACGCTCTCTTATCAGCCACGCATATTGAAGTCCAATGGCTGATTATCTCCGTTGCCACGCTCCCCCAAACGTTGCATACCTGTGGTGGGGCAAACCACTTATCAGAAGTCTGGTGAGTAATATTACCACATACACAGTTCATTTATAAAATAATAAATTGACAGAAGTGCGGAAGCATTAACTCGATAAATAACAGATTTCATAAATGGTCCTTATTGGTTAATAAATAAGGAAGCATAGTCAGTCTGTAACTTTGATAGGTTCTAAATTCCCAAGTGATGGGTTCTTATAATAGAACTCTAACCACAGAGTTTCAATACTTCAGTCCCTTCCGGGAGGAAGTTCTTATGTAATACATTCAAAAACTCCTAACAATGGAGTCCATTGCGCAAATGGTAGTTCAGTCCCGGTCCAACCTTATTCCTCCTAACCCGCCAGGGTTCATTGTTCAATTCCATACAATACAGAAGTAAGGCTCTTTTCTGTTATTTCAATAAGGATCACTGTTTCATATAAATCCATAACTAACATCCTCAGATGCGAGATTTATTAATTAGTGTATACTTATTAAACACTTAGTAACATCCACAAAGAATTATACACCAATTATATTAATATAAGACTAGTTCCACATGATTGGGTTTATACATACACATGCCCCACCTAGATTCAACATTTGGTACCCACTGTTGTAGTACTATTCTTATATTATGTATGCTTTGTTCTAGTACCTGTCTCCTCATATGTGTGAATCATTATTTATTTCAAGGCATTTCTAATGACTTGAATACTCAATCTGGGATCAACCCTATGATTCTGAATTCCAGTAACATGTCCATAATATCAAATATTTATATATAATCATATGGATTTACATCTTATAATATATAATTATCCAAGTCACTAAACTACACTCCTGAGGTGAACAGTTTGTTTACAATTTCTAGGGTACTTCTATGACTGAGGAGGACTTGATATCTATATGTTCAATAGTGACAGCATCTATTCTTAGTGTCTGCCACCAGGTTGTTGTGTTACTTGACTCTATCAGATCTCACACAAGTAACATTGACCTGTGGGCCCCTAGTGGTCCCACATCAAGGGTACAGGACCATCCCGATCATCCTCCAATGATCAACCAATTGACTGGTTCTGATCGTCTATTCGATCCACTGGTGGGTCTGATATCTCCTAATCATCCTTAATTAGGATCTGGTTTGGCTTGTCACTGTTCCCCTTAATTTCTATGAATTCACTGCTTCATACATTGTTTCCAGAACTGGGCTCCACCCTGGATGAGTTTCTTATTCATACCTATCATACTACAGTTGATCCAAGACTTACAGACCTGCTACAGTCCTAAAACAGTTCATAAAACAGGGAAAAAGGCTGATCGGGTGGTGGGCCCTTGAATGGTTCAACTCCCCTAGGACCTGGCCCACCTTGGTCGCCCAAGGGAGACCTCCAATTTGGTCAATCCTGATCCCTGATCAGATGGGCCAGTGGACCCCACAATCCAATTACAAAAAAAACAGAAATTCCCCAAAAGGAACGTTGCAGTAACTTTAGGCTAATGATGTGTGGTCAGATGGGACCCATCCTGGATGGGTCCATCTAGGCCATGGTCGCCCAGGGGTCCCATTCCAGATCCCTGGGTCAGATTGATGCTGTAGTGGCCCACGTGGTCCCACTACTAGATCTCCCTACAGACGTCCAACACCCAGGCTGGACGTCATTCCATCCCTTGGGATCAATTGTGGCCAAAGTGGGGCCCATCTCCACAAGGGTCCATCTAGGCACTGGACGCCCATGGGTCCCCCACCAGATCCCTGGTTGTGATGCATGATTAGGTGGGCCCCTTGATCACAGTACTCCCATCGACAGATCTTGTATCTGTCGATGGGGTTGGAAACCAAGCCTCTGGCTTGAGTTTTTCACTTGTTTCCTCTTTGCTGATCCAATCAACACCCATCTATCATTACATCTCAAATCAATATTACACAGGCATCAATAATCTTTTACTGATTAACTTGGAAAATTCAGATCTTGGTCTGTCCAAGGGAATTTCCAAGACCTGTCAGAATTCAGGTTCTGTTCCTTATTTCCTCCTTTAACTTAATTCATTTTATCCAGAAACCACATGATTACATTATAAACCAGAATCTACAATTCTATGTATTGGAAAGATTACTCACCTTCTAGTGTAGTAAATCGTAGCACGGTCGAGGTGAGAACTCAATCGCTGCATCCACTATGTGTTCCCGCTTCTTCTTCCTTCCCACAAGCTTGAATGGCCTCTGTTGCTCTTCAGAAGAGTTCCCTCTTTCCCTTCTCTGCTACCTTCTTCTTTAGAAATCAATTGCAACCCAGGAGATCAGTATGAGAAGCTATAAGAGAGGGAAGAAGAACCCATCTGGGGATAACCCCAAATATAATCGTTGGAACCACTCCTCCCAGTGAGATGGCTATCCTCCCCCCATCAGGGAAGTTGTTTCTAACAACTTAACAACCTACATGGGTCTTAGTGGGTTAGAAATAGGTCAAAACAACCTAACCCAGCCCATTAGCTTATGGCCAAATAAGTCTGGGGCCTATTCTGGCCCAGGTATTACATACTCCCCCCCTTAGGAAATTTGGTCCTCCAAATTGAGTACATACCTGGTAGAAAAAGGTGGGGGTGCTTCTTCCTGAACTCATCGGCTGCCTCCCAAGTAGATTCAAGCTGGTTATGATGTTCCCACAGAACTTTGACTAGTTCTATTGTCCTGTTCCGCAGAGTTCTCTCCTTAGTTTCAAGGATCTTCACCGGCCGTTCTTCATAGGATAAATCTGACTGCAACTGTATCGAGTCATAGTTTATCACATGAGAAGGATCGGGCTGATATTTCCTGAGCATGGACACATGAAACACATTGTGTACTCCAGCTAATTGAGGTGGTAGACCAAGAGCATAAGCGTTGCCATCGCTGACACGGCCAATGATTTCAAATGGTCCAACATACCGAGGACTCAATTTTCCCTTCTTGCCAAACCGCATGATGCCCTTAGTCGGAGAAACTTTAAGAAATACATAATCACCCACTGCAAATTCCAGTTCTCTCCGCCGGTTATCTGCATAACTTTTCTGTCTACTCTGAGCCGCTCGCATTCTGTCTCTGATTTTCTTGATATTGACGGTGGAAGCTTGAACCCAATCGGGACCAAGTATTCTCCCATCACCAACCTCTTCCCAGCAAATTGGGGATCGACAGTTTCGCCCATAGAGTGCTTCGAACGGCGCCATTTTGATACTAGAATGATAGCTGTTATTATAAGCAAACTCAATAAGTGACAACTGTTCATCCCAGCTATCTTTGAAGTCTAGAGCACAAGCCCTTAGCATATCTTCAAGGGTCTGATTAGTCCTTTCTGTTTGTCCATCAGTCTGCGGATGATATGCCGTACTGAATCGCAACTTTGTACCCATTGCTGCTTGAAGCTTCTTCCAAAAATTTGATACAAATCTCGTATCTCGGTCAGAAACTATTGATACAGGTACACCGTGCAACCTCACAATTTCCTTCACATATCTCTGTGCCAAGTACTCCATAGTAGTCTTGTTTTTAATGGGAAGGAAATGCGCCGACTTTGTCAACCGGTCGACGATCACCCAAATGACTTCATTGTTCCGAACCGTCCTTGGAAAACCTGACACAAAGTCCATTGAAATATGTTCCCATTTCCATTCGGGTATCGGTAATGGCTGGAGTAACCCTCCAGGCTTCCTGTGATCAGCCTTTACTTGTTGACAGGTGAAACACCGACCCACAAACTCAGCAACGTCCTTCTTCATACCGACCCACCAAAACCTTATCTTCAGATTTTGGTACATTTTGGTGCTCCCCGGATGGATGGTGTAACGTGTGCAATGTGCCTCCTTCATAATTTCATCCTTAATTGTTTGATCGTTGGGAACACAAAGCCTATTCCGGAAGTACAGTGTACCATTGATGATGGAAAACTCAGGCTTGTTATCCTTCTTATTAAATATCTCCACTAATGCTGGGTCATCTCTCTGGCGATCTTTGACCCTTTGGATCAACTCAGGCTGAACGCTGAAACTCCCCAATAATACTTCTTGGCTGGTCGACCAGAGGTTTACATTCAGATCTCCGACCTCATCCGTGGATGTCTTCTCTGCTGTTAACGAAGTCATCTGCGCAGATTTCCTGCTTAAAGCATCGGCCACAACATTGGCTTTACCTGGATGGTAAAAGATAGAGAAGTCATAATCCTTCAGAAATTCCATCCATCTTCTCTGCCGTAGATTCAAATCTTTTTGAGAAAACACATATTTCAAGCTTTTGTGATCTGTATAGACTTCAAATTTTTCTCCATACAAATAGTGTCGCCAGATCTTGAGTGCAAAGACCACAGCAGCCAGTTCTAGATCATGAGTGGCATAATTCTGTTCATGTGATTTCAACTGTCTTGATGCGTAGGCAATTACCCTGCCGTGCTGCATGAGCACGCATCCTAGACCATTCAGTGAGGCATCACAGAATATCACAAAACCTCCGTTGCCAGAGGGGAGGGCTAAGACTGGAGCTGTAGTTAACTTGTCTTTTAGCATTTGGAAACTCGCTTCACACTTATCATCCCAAATGAATGGCACGTCCTTCCGAGTAAGTCGGGTCAAAGGACCTGCTATAGAGGAAAAACCTTGCACAAATCTTCTGTAGTAACCTGCTAGCCCAAGGAAACTACGGATTTCAGATACAGTCGCTGGTCTCTTCCAATTGGTGACAGCTTCGATCTTGCTGGAATCTACGGACAATCCTTCACCTGAGATGACATGGCCTAAAAAGCTCACTTGATCTAGCCAGAAGTCGCACTTACTCAGCTTGGCATAGAGCTGGTTTTCTCGCAACAGATTAAGAGAAGTGCGCAAATGATCTCCATGATCTTCCTTTGACTTAGAGTAGATGAGTATATCATCTATGAATACCACCACAAATTGGTCTAAGTATGGTTTAAAGATCTGGTTCATTAACGCCATGAACACCGCTGGCGCATTAGTTAGCCCAAAAGGCATTACCAGAAATTCATAGTGTCCATACCTAGTTCGAAAGGCTGTCTTAGGTATATCTCCTTCCTTCACCCTTAGCTGATGATATCCCGACCGGAGATCAATCTTCGAGAAGTATGTCGCACCCTGCAGTTGATCAAATAGTTCATCAATACGTGGAAGTGGGTACTTATTCTTGATGGTGACCTGATTCAACTGACGATAGTCGATACACATTCGTAGGGACCCGTCTTTCTTCTTAACAAACAAAACTGGTGCACCCCATGGAGAGACGCTGGGTCTAATAAACCCCTTTTCCAGTAATTCTTGCAATTGTTCTTTGAGTTCTTTCAGCTCAGTAGGTGCCATACGATATGGAGCTCTGGAAATTGGCGCGGTCCCCGGTACCAGTTCTATTGCAAAGTCCACTTCTCGTATTGGTGGCAAACCGGGAAAATCTTCCTGAAACACATCAGGGAATTCACAGATTACGGGAACTTCTTCCAGTTTCGGTCTCTGCTTCTCTCCTGTAACAAAGGCAAGATACCCATCACATCCACTCCTCAATAATTCACAAGCCTTAACTGCTGAGATGACTGTCGTGTGTATTGACCTTCTCCTTCCTGATACACACACGTCTTCGAACCCTTCCAGATTAAAGCGGACCAGTTTGTTAAAACAGTCCAATATTGCCCTATACTTTGCCAGCCAATCCATTCCCAAGATGATATCAAAATCATTCATGGGTAACATGATCAAATCAACCGGCATATTAACTCCCCCAATGTTCAGGGAACAATCATAAAATATAGTGCAAGTGTTCAAGTGTCCTCCAGTGGGAGTTGCTACTGAAATTGGTGGATCTAGTGTAGAGGGTGGCCTATTCATTCTGGAAGCAAATACAGGTGACACAAAGGAATGTGTAGCGCCAGAATCAAATAAAGTATAAGCTTCAACATTAGAAATTAGAATCATACCCTCCACCACATCATTGGCGGCCTGAGCTTCTTGTTGAGTAATGGCAAGAATCCTAGCCTCAGGTTGCTGCTGCCTCCTTTGATGTCCGCCCTGATTGGGTCGACCACGGTTATAATTCTGTCCTTGGGGCTGATTCGGTGGTCCCCTAGGCTGGTTCTGCTGGTTCTGGGCATTGTACTGATTTCTTGCTGGTGGATTCTGCTGATTTGCCGAGCGGGGATTGCCGTGGTACCCTTGCTGCTGATTCTGTCGTGGTGGCTGTTCTGACTGCTGTCGTCTGTCCTTATCCTGTTTCTTTGGACAATCCCTGATAAGGTGACCAACCTGGCCGCACGCAAAACATGCACCCGTAGACCAATGGCACTCTTCAGTGTTATGATTCTTCCCACACCGCTGGCATTTTACCTTCCTGTCCAGTTTCTGCTTCTTTGATGGTGCACGGTTGCCTTGGTGGTCTCTCTTAGCCCCTGTTGCCTTAGCCGAGACCGTCCCGTTCATTTCGGCGGTCGTTTCTTCTGATATAAAGGCTCTCTTTAAAGCAGCTGCAAAGGTAGCAGGTTCACCCAGTTTCACATCTTTCTTGATGTCTGGTCGTAACCCTTCGATGAATTTGTTCCGCTTCATCTCATCAGTGGCTATCAACTCCTCTGCAAAGTGAGACAGTTCTGTAAATCTATTGGAGTACTTTGCTACGGTCATATCTCCTTGCACCAAATTCTGAAATTCTCTCTTCTTCCTTTCTCTGATATGCTCCGGAATGAATTTCAAAATGAATTCCTTCTTGAAGAATGCCCAGGTGATTTCGTTTTCTGGACCTTCGAAGGTTTTCTTTGCAGCCTTCCACCACTCTTTTGCATCCCCTTCCAGTTTGAAAGCGGCCAAGATTGCTTTCTGTCTGTCCGGGCACCCCATCACTTCAAATATCCCCTCCATGTGTTCCACCCATTTATTAGCATCCCAAGGATTGGAGGTTTCCTCGAAACTCTTGGGTCGGAACTCATTAAACCGCTTGTATAAGGTATCTCTTTCTCTGTCTCTGCCTCCAGCAATAGTTCCACTTCCATCATTGCTTGTGCCCGTGCGAGCATCATTACTCCCTCCTTGACGTGCTGCCAAGGTCGCGATCTGTTCCTGCACTTGACTGTAAGCCATCATGAACGATGCGAACATCTGTCGGGCATATTCAGGCAGTTCAGCTTGCCCCCAAGAAGATTCGGATTAATGCCCTCATTATTATTCATGTTCACATTCTCATTTTGGTCTTCATTGACATTCTGAGAGTTCTCTTGGTTGTTCATGTTCTTTCTCCTACAAAAGGAGTCACAATTTAGCACATCATCATAGACAGTGAACTTCTATCTTACTAATTTCCCCCTTATAGCGTCCTCACCACGTATCCTAAGGGTTGCTAAGATTTTTATATTGCTCAAGACCATGCTCTGATACCACTTTGTAACACCCCGAATCCCGGAGCTCATCAGGATCCAGGGTCTTACTAAAAGGAACCCAAATCATTTCATAAATCAAATTAAAACAAGGAACTGAGCAACGAAAAGATTTATTTGAGATATCAATTTAACTAGACATGAAACATAAATAAGTCTTTCAATCAAAATCCTAAAACTTCAACATCTATTAAAGAAATAAACTGATATCTAGTTCGGTTTCATTCAGACGCTCTCTTATCAGCCACGCATATTGAAGTCCAATGGCTGATTATCTCCGTTGCCACGCTCCCCCAAACGTTGCATACCTGTGGTGGGGCAAACCACTTATCAGAAGTCTGGTGAGTAATATTACCACATACACAGTTCATTTATAAAATAATAAATTGACAGAAGTGCGGAAGCATTAACTCGATAAATAACAGATTTCATAAATGGTCCTTATTGGTTAATAAATAAGGAAGCATAGTCAGTCTGTAACTTTGATAGGTTCTAAATTCCCAAGTGATGGGTTCTTATAATAGAACTCTAACCACAGAGTTTCAATACTTCAGTCCCTTCCGGGAGGAAGTTCTTATGTAATACATTCAAAAACTCCTAACAATGGAGTCCATTGCGCAAATGGTAGTTCAGTCCCGGTCCAACCTTATTCCTCCTAACCCGCCAGGGTTCATTGTTCAATTCCATACAATACAGAAGTAAGGCTCTTTTCTGTTATTTCAATAAGGATCACTGTTTCATATAAATCCATAACTAACATCCTCAGATGCGAGATTTATTAATTAGTGTATACTTATTAAACACTTAGTAACATCCACAAAGAATTATACACCAATTATATTAATATAAGACTAGTTCCACATGATTGGGTTTATACATACACATGCCCCACCTAGATTCAACATTTGGTACCCACTGTTGTAGTACTATTCTTATATTATGTATGCTTTGTTCTAGTACCTGTCTCCTCATATGTGTGAATCATTATTTATTTCAAGGCATTTCTAATGACTTGAATACTCAATCTGGGATCAACCCTATGATTCTGAATTCCAGTAACATGTCCATAATATCAAATATTTATATATAATCATATGGATTTACATCTTATAATATATAATTATCCAAGTCACTAAACTACACTCCTGAGGTGAACAGTTTGTTTACAATTTCTAGGGTACTTCTATGACTGAGGAGGACTTGATATCTATATGTTCAATAGTGACAGCATCTATTCTTAGTGTCTGCCACCAGGTTGTTGTGTTACTTGACTCTATCAGATCTCACACAAGTAACATTGACCTGTGGGCCCCTAGTGGTCCCACATCAAGGGTACAGGACCATCCCGATCATCCTCCAATGATCAACCAATTGACTGGTTCTGATCGTCTATTCGATCCACTGGTGGGTCTGATATCTCCTAATCATCCTTAATTAGGATCTGGTTTGGCTTGTCACTGTTCCCCTTAATTTCTATGAATTCACTGCTTTATACATTGTTTCCAGAACTGGGCTCCACCCTGGATGAGTTTCTTATTCATACCTATCATACTACAGTTGATCCAAGACTTACAGACCTGCTACAGTCCTAAAACAGTTCATAAAACAGGGAAAAAGGCTGATCGGGTGGTGGGCCCTTGAATGGTTCAACTCCCCTAGGACCTGGCCCACCTTGGTCGCCCAAGGGAGACCTCCAATTTGGTCAATCCTGATCCCTGATCAGATGGGCCAGTGGACCCCACAATCCAATTACAAAAAAAACAGAAATTCCCCAAAAGGAACGTTGCAGTAACTTTAGGCTAATGATGTGTGGTCAGATGGGACCCATCCTGAGTTTCGAGGAAACCTCCAATCCTTTTATATAGTGATATTATTTGCAATTAACTGTGGGTCCGGATTGCACATGAGATGTGGGGTCGCGAGTCCCAGTTGGAGCCAGTTTTCTAAGGAATCCCTAGTGGTCCTCACGCTAGCTTAATATATTAGAAAGTTACTAATCTTACTTGAACTCTAAAAGGAAGGAATTAGAAAGTTACTATTTTTATTTGAAGTGAGACTTCTAATAGTGGTAATAGTAAGCTACTAATTTGTGTGGAAGTGTGACTTCTAATGCAATTAATAAGAGAGTCTTAAGGGGAGATTTGAGGGCTATAAATAAGGGAAGAAACCCCTTGGACGTCCACTACCTTTATTGCACGCCCAGCCCTCCTTTGTGTAAGTTGTTGCACAATTCTTCTCCTCCTCTTTCTCTTCTAGTTCCTTCGAGTTTCTAGTAGGGTTTTCTCTTGGAAATCTCACCTATCTTCTTGAGAAAAGAGATATGATAAATGAGTCATAACGTGGAAGATCAAAAGGTCTTGAAGATTCTTGTTTGATACGTGAAAAAGTTTCATCATCAAAGAAAGACGCAGCTTCTCTATTAGAGCACAACCGGGCTCCTAAGGTATAATCTACTTCCGTGCATGTTGTAGATTTTTATGGGTGCTTGTTGGCTGTTGTTTTATCTTCTAGATAGGTTTATTTACTGATCATGATGGCTAAGATTGAGGACATGGATCTTGGATTGAGTTTTATAGCCTTCTAGATAGTTGATCCCTGAGTCAAGTGGGTCAAAAAGTTTTGAAAACTTATCCACGATGCCCACCTACTTCCAACATTTACATGTGTCGGATAGCTACCATTTAAAGAACTTTGACAAACTGTTGCAGTGGTTAAGTGGTGATAACACACGGTGGTCCAAACTCAAAAAACAATGTTGCATGATGCCCATATTAGTCAAAAAAATATGCTCCCATAACACACTGATTCAAAAGTCGGCATGGTGTTCACAATGATAAAAGTTCTGATTCACCTCTTAATTTGCCATTTCATAATGAAGTTTTGTTCCCACAATATTCTTTTATCTCTTCTTAAGTTTTTTTTTACAGTGGTTAAGTGTTGAATAAATGGATTGATCGGAGTTGGTTTTTCTAGTTTGAAAGGTAGCTGTTGTTATTAGTATTAGTAGTGGGTGTTCATATATGTTAGCCTACCATCATTATAATGTTGATGACAGCTTACCGTCATATTTAGCTCATGTTGGGCGCACATTGCTTATACTTCAAACCACACACTGTTTAAGAATTAGACTAGATTTCTCATCATTTGTTTATATGCTTATGCAGTCATTTGTATGCATGATATCTCAAGCAACCTAGTCATTGCGTCTTCAAGTGGAGGAGTTGAAGATGAAGCAAAAAGTATGTGGGTGTGCATACTTGGAAGAGATACAAAGGAAACAAGAAAAAAATGTTGTTATTTTTTAGTAGAAAAACAGTGTTGTATTATGAAAATGACTTGTGACATTTTGGTTATATAAAGAAGAAATTCTATGATTTAAATTGTTATAAATAGTTGGTTTTAGCTTTTTTTTAGACTCTGGTTTGATTGATTTAAATAGATTTCTGTACCGAAAAGAGGTTAATTCACATGAAATGCAATTGATTTTTTTAAAATACTAGTTTTAACGGGCGGCCAGCTAACCGCTGCTAAAATATTTTTTCTTCTTTTAAAAAAATTCTTTTGGAGCTACTTTTTTGTACTTTTATGGGTGACCAACAACTCCATGCTAAAAGTTTTTTTCGTCATTTGTCTAAACTACGAAAACTTTTAACAGCAACCAACGGCCCCCACTAAAACTCTTATTAACGGCAGGCATCAACCACCGCTAAAACATTTAGCCACGTTGTCTACATCGACAACTTGTGACAGCCAGTTGGGCCGCCGCTATAGGTTATAGCCGTGGCCAGTGGCCCACGTTGGAAACCATTTTTCTTATTGGCAGGAGAGACTAGAGAGGTTTCTTTCTTCATAGTGTGGGATGTCACCTTTGAGTCTCTTTTATAGATATTTCAGCCATGGTTTGGCTCTCTCTGGAATTCTTTCTTTAATTACAATTATCTCTTTATGAGAGAGAGTTTGAATTGAATTTAAACTGGACAGAACTCTGCAACCTTCTAGCCTTGTAGGATTTCTCTGCATACTAAAAGAAAAGAATATGGAGAAGAACAAAGAATTGCTTGATGACTTTCTCTCTTAATGTGAGAGAATCCTACATTGATCTGTTTATAAAGATGATTGTTACAATGAATATTAACAACTAATTAAATCCCAAAATTGTAGCTAACATTGCTATACAATGATTATTGACTGTATATTGGCAACTAACAAATCCCAAAATTAAAGTTAACGAGAATAAAATCTAGGCTACAAGCAAGGAAGGAAATCTCCAGATGATTTGATTTGGGCAAACTGGTGATTGCCGTAATTGTCTCTAATACTCCCCCTCAAGGTGGAGCGTGTACATGAGTAACGCCCAGCTTGTTGATAAGATGATGAAATGGATCCTTGCCCAAAGGCCTAGTAAAAATATCAGCAATTTGTTTAGATGATCGAATGTAACGAGGAGAAATCAACTTGGATTGTATTTTCTCGCAGACGAAATGGCAATCAATCTCGATGTGTTTAGTGCGCTCATGAAATACCGGGTTCTCTGCAATGTGAATTGCCGCTTAGTTATCACAATAGAGAGGGATGGGCGACGTGTGAGGGACACAAAGATCGTTTAAAAGATACTTTAGCCATTGAAGTTCAGATGTGAGTGTCGCCATGGCACGATACTCTGCTTCAGTAAAGGAGCGAGAGACGGTAGTTTGCTTCTTTGCTTTCCATGAGATGGGATTAGAACCAAGTAAAACACAAAAACCAGTGGTAGAGCAACGAGTCATAGGGCAGCCTGCCCAATCGGAGTCACAAAAACTGCTCAAAGTGAGTGAAGTTGATGAAGAGAGCAATATTCTCTTTCCAGGTGTGCCTTTGAGATAATGAACCACTCGTGTGGCTGCGTCCATGTGAGTAGTGCGAGGATCCCGCATAAACTGGCTTAGAATCTGGACTGAATAGACAATATTAGGTCTAGTAACTGTGAGGTAGAGGAGACGTCCCACTAGTCGACGATAAGCAGAAGGATCTGATAAAGGTGCACTATCAGTAGAAGTCAAATGGAGGTGTTGTTCCATAGGAAAAACAGAAGGCTTAGCACCAAGTAATCCTGCATCTTTAAGAATGTCCAACGTATATTTGCGTTGACATAAAAAGATGCCTTGCTGAGAGCGTGCAACCTCAATGCCAAGGAAATATTTTAGGTGCCCAAGATCTTTAATGAAGAAATTCCATGCAAGAAATTCCGGTTGGATGAGTGAGAGGGGCGCCCATTATTGGTACTTGCATTTGCACGATTTGGAGAAGGACTTTCAACATTGTTAGTACTTGCATTTACTGGATTGACTGAAAGCGCTGCAGCTTTTGGTGCATTAATAGATGGAGACAGAGAATGTATTTCTTGCTGTTTTTCCTCTTGACGAACTAGAGCATAGATTCTTGTAGCATTTGGAAATGAATCCATAAGTCAGATCTGGCTGCAGAGGGCTGAAAATCGATCATGGAGCCCTAGGAGAAACTCCATTGCACGATCATGTTGCTGTTGAATTGCGCTTGTGTTTCCATGTCCACAAGTACAAGGCATCACCATTGTAAGTGAATTCAACTCATCCCATAGTGCCTTCATCTTTGTAAAATAAGTTGAAACAGAGGAATCTTCTTATTTCAAAGATGCAATTGATTGTTTGAGTTGATAGATTTTTGGTGCATTTGTTTAAGTGAAACGATCGCTTAGATCAAGTCAAATGTCTCTCGCAGTCTCGGCATATAGACTGCTTGCACGAATCTCACCCTCTGTAGAGTTGAGAATCCATGAACTTACCAAATCGTTGCATTGCTGCCATTGTTGCAGCTCTTTGATGTCATTTGGTGGTTCGATAGTACCATCAACGAAGCCAAATTTATTCTTCGCGTGAAGCGCCATAGTCACGGCACAAAGCCATGTGCTGAAGTTGTCTCCTGTGAGAAGTGGAGAGATGAGGACTGCAGTGAGATTATCAGAATGATGAATGAAGAAGGGATCGTTGTTCGATCCTTGGTCGTCGGTGCTGGGGCCTTTGTCATCTACCATTGTTTTGAGAGACGGATACTTTATTGCTCTAATACCATAAAAGAAAAGAATATGGAGAAGAACAAAGAATTGCTTGATGACTTTCTCCCTTAATGTGAGAGAATCCTACATTGATCTTTATACAATGAATATTAGCAGCTAATTAAATCCAAAAATTGTAGCTAACATTGCCATACAATGACTATTGACTGTATATTGGCAACTAACAAATTCCAAAATTAAAGTTAACAAGAATAAAATCTAGGCTACAAGCAAGGAAGGAAATCTCCAGATGATTTGATTTGGTCAAACTGGTGATTGCCGCAATTATCTCTAATACATATGCCCACCTCTAATTCGAAAATTCTCCATAGTTGGGTCCACTTGAGTAGCATTGAGAGGATTCGTTTGGCCGCACTTTGGAGTAAAACGGGCCCTCACCTTGGGCGTGGATCATATGGAAGAGAGGGGATGGACGTCCATGTTTCTTTTGAATTTTAAATTCTATCTATCGTATTCTTCTGCTTAGCTTTCAAGTCTCTTTCAAATTCCATCTTCTTAGCCTTTTCAAATTTCAAATTTAGAGTCTCCACAATCTCTACTTCACAAGAGAGCTTTTTAAATTCTTCTTTAGATTGAGTGGGCCCTACCTTGGCCGTGTATCATGGAGAGAGTTCCCTTGGACGTCCAATGGTGGTGGGACCTCTTACAGTACCTCTGCAACTCTATCTCTTCTTTATTTTCTCTCTCTTTCTTGGACTTTTCTCAGCTCTGAACAAGAGAGATCATGATCCTTCTAGAGACTTCCTCTGGATGAGAACAAGGGTGGGACGTCCAGGGGTGTGGATGTGACTGTGGGACCCTCTTGCATTTCAAATCTTGAACACATCTTTTCTTTATGCTTAAGTCTACTAGTTTCAGGACCGTCTTTGGCAATTTCGTGGATTTTTCCAGGCATCATCTATAGAGATAATTTGCATGGAGCAAAGAAAGTGTGGACCCCCTCTTGGACGTGCAACATGCACGAGCTTACACATGTGGATGTGTATGTGGGGTCCATTCTTCATTTCTTTTCATTTTCAACTTCTATCTTTCCTATGGCGCGTAGATTTGATCTTTTGTGCTTGTGAGTGGGTCCCAAGCAAGAATTCTGAAACCAGTAGGACTCATGATCTGACTAGGACTTCTTTCTCCGATTGAGTTCCGTGGGTCCCAGTTAAGAATTCTGAAACCAGTAGGACTCATGATCTGACTAGGACTTCTTTCTCCGATTGAGTTCCGTGGGTCCCAGTTTTCGAGTTACTTGCAGAAATGAAAGAGTTCTATTGTAACTGGATTTCTCATGAAGAGTCCCTGTGTAACTAGGATTCCACCAAATTTTAGGGAATGACTGATAATACCCTAAAGATTGAAGTGAATGATGGCTTGGGTGATTTCATGTAGAAAGATGTGTCATTTTTTTGAAAAGACATTTCTACCCCTAAAGTCACAAATGCATGAATGTGAATCCGTTTCACATGAAATGATAGCATAACAAGGCATCATTGAATAGAGTGGTGCTAGATGTCCCGGATGGGAGCCCGGGCCTGGGATCCAACGCCCCGCATGGGAGCCCGAGCTCCCAGTCGGGCTCCCATCCGGGACAAGGAGACTTTCTCCATTGAATATGATTTGACCTAAATGAGCTAATGATCTTGATAATTCATAACATTTCATTTCATGAGAAATCAAAACCTTGCCAAAGATTTTCAAAAATCAAGGTTCTAGAAATAAAATATTCATGATTTTGTGCAAAACATGTGTTTTTTTTAAGAAAATTATGCATTATAAAACACTACAATGAATTGCAAGATGCATAAATCCTGACTTTGACTTAATTGATGCAATTTATAATGAACAAGTCCCTAAAATGTTCCAAATTAGTCTTTTAAAAGTGCAGTTTTAAGGACTCATCACATAGCCTGAGGTTTAGTTATATGGGCTTGGGTTATGGTGAATTGACCAAATTGCCCTCCCTTGGTTATTGTAGTTAGAGATAAGGATGAAGGATTTAGGGTATGTAGAGTGTATTTGCACAATTCTAAGAGAAACCCCTCTCTAACTTAGGAATTAAACCTAGGGGCCTCTAACCAACTATCTAACTCCACAAAAGACATCTAGCCCCTATTAATCCTATAAATCTAAAAAAGACACTCAAACCTATACACTAGGCCCGATTCCTACGAAAAGACCAAACTACTCTTGTTAATCCCTACTAAATAGCATAATTAGATTTAATTAATTTAGATTTATTCAGATGAGAACCAATTCTCACATATTATATGAGAACTTTTAGTGGGGCCCAACTGTGGGTCCCATTTGGGGATAGGACTAGGAGGGATGAAAAGATCTATGTGAGACCACACCAAGTATCAAGTTTGAGCTCAACCTCACTCCCTAACCCCTTCATCCGCAGCCCACAAGTTTAATGGATTCGTATTCAAAGAAATATTCAACCTTCGATCTAACGGTTCGGTCCATTTGGATGTGTGTCAATCCTTGAGATGAATGACTACCAGGGGGTCTCTATTTTTGCATGGGTTGGATGGGTTGCTAGGTGGGCCCCACCTCACGGAAGAATGGTGAGAACTAGTTTTTCCATAATTAATATATAACTAAGGTAATTAAGGGCCTTACAAATTAGTTGGCCTTCAATTTTGAATTTAAACAAAGAGATTTTATGGAATAGGGATGAGTAGATTTTAGGAGACACCAATGAATATAGTTGGGGATAGAAACAAAGAAAGGCGCTCCTACCATCTTTAATTGTGTATGTATACTGCTTAAATGTAAAACCAAGTTTAGGTATTGTTCCTATGGAAGAAAACCTTTCCACTAAAGTTATTTCTGTTGTATCCAATGTTTGTGAGGCTTGAGAGAGAGTGGTTGGAATTTTGAGTGAGACAACCATTTAATCTAAGGATTTAGACCTGAATCTATCATACCTTTTACCAGAACAGAATATATGGGGCATGAAGGTGGTCCACATGGGCCATCGCCATCAGATGGCCTTTTCAGCAGCTCTGGATTCTCCAAAGATTCTCTGAAATCTTGAGATCTTGAGGTCTATGGCTCCCATGTCCTAACACCAATGAGAAACGACAGAAAATCAAAGAAAATGAAAGCTGTATATATCTGATCTTGTTCAATGGATTCTGTCAAAAACGAACCTCAATTAATCAAAATCAATGTTACCTATTTTCTAGATCTCCATCAAAATACAAAGAAAGAAAGATAAATGAAAACCTATGAAAATCATTGTTACCATCTTATCTCCACCAAAATCAATGTTACAAAGAAAGAAATTAAAGCCTCCGTCACCTCCAATGACACTACTGCATCTGATGCTCTAACCCAAATCTTCAGATACAGTTCCATTCTACCACCGGAAATGCATTAAAGGAAAAATCTAGTCAGCTAAGTCATTAAAATCCAATAAAAAGACCAAAGTGGATGCTTATAGAGAGAAAATTTATCAAACGTTTCACTTATCCTGCCAGGAAAAATACCCACTCCAGCTTTTCAAAGTTCAAACACCACAAGAATACATAATAGAGGGTTGCTAAATACACACTGAAAGTCTATCTCCGCACACTGCTACTCTCTACACTCACCATGGTTAATCTCTACACACCCTTTACTTCCAAAAATACCTTAACCTCTACTCTCTCAACTTCTCTTTACACTCCCTCTCTCTACCTCCCTCTCCCAGCCCGCCGTGCGCCCGCTCTCCCTCTCCTCCTTGTCTCTCTCCCTCCCCCTCTTTCTCCCTCCCTCCTTTTCCATCTCCCTCTCCCCCTCTCCCATCCTGCTGCCGCCCTATCTCTCTCTCTCCCACTTTCTCTCCCTCCATCCCTCCATCTGCCCTCTGGTGGTGCTGCCGAAGGGGGCGGTTATGGTTGAGGTGGGTGTGTGTAGAAAGTAGTTGGGGATGTAGAGAGTTTGATAAATGTCCTTTTAGGAAACTTCATACATGGGAACTTTGGTAAAAAAAATTCAATGTGCAGAGATCAATTTTTCAATATGCATTTAGACGTTCTCTACATAATATCAACTAAAGCATTTTGTATATACCCCCTGAGGTTCCTAATATTTGTAAATATGCCCTTTTAGTTTCAGTATTTGTGAATAGGCCCCTGCTTTGACATTTTAATACCTTTCATGTCCCAAAATATGTCAAATCACAGTAATGAGAAGAAAGTGTTTGGGTTTAAAGCATTTTGATACTTTTACCTTTTGTCTCTATCTTTTATACATGATTATGCCATTAGAAAGATTCTTCACATTCCTAAAATAATTTTCTCAGTTTCCTTTACTTTTTTTCTTGCTTTCTTCCTCCCCCACTCCACTGACCACTTGCATATTAGCCTCTAACTTAACCTAAGGCCTCACAAATGGGAATTACCTTTTCTTCTTTAGAGTTTATCTTTTTATGAACAATCAACATCTACAAGTGCTTCTCATGACAATGGAATCGAATAAATCTGCATGGTGCAAGTTTCTCTTGCTTGCTTCTTTTCCCCATTATTCATTTATAACATTTTATGATTTCAAGTTCCTTTCTTGGGCTCTTGTTTCCTATCTTTTTTTTTCCAATATAAATTACCCTTAAAGCCAAAAAAAAGAAAAAAGAGAAACAAAAAAGAATCCGGTTTTCAAAGGGTATCGCACATTCATCATCTCCTAGTACTTTGTAGTTTTTCTTTATCTTTCAAGAATAAGAATCATTATAATCTAATTATACCTAATATTAAGACTAATGAACTCCTTAGGTAGTTTAAAAAAGGAAAAACTAGACCCTTTTCTTTTTCTTTTTTCTTTTGAAGAAAAAACAAACTTTAAATCTAGTTAATTGATATGCTCTTTGGTAAGTTAAGTTGCATATTGCCTCAACTCAAGGCTTATTTCAAACTGGATGTAGGTAAATCCTCAACACAAAGTTGACTTACACCCGAATTGAATTTTAAATTCCCTAGCCATATTAGGTTGGGCACCTGAACATTAGAAACCTCAGGGGTTTATGTAGAAATCTTAAAAACTTCAGGGAGGTATATACAAAAAATTCTTTTGTAAATACTAACTAGTGTTCAATGGATGTGAGGTCAAACTTGTCATTTTCATAAAAATCCATCACTCAACTCACGATGGTTGCTCATTACTAACAACTTAGACATATTTTGGGATATAAAAGGTATTACAATTCCAAAGTAGGGACCAATTCAAAATTATTGAAACCGCAGGGGCCTATTTACAAATATTAGAAACCTCAGGGGGGTATATACAAAAAACTCTATCAACTACCCATTAAAAAGGAAAGAGAAAAAGAAGAAGAAAACTACCCATTTGCAACAAATATCATTATAAACAAAAACCTAAATCCCATTTTTTAAAAAAAATCTAAAAAAAGAAGAAGAAAGAAATAAAGTTACAAATCACGAGTCAGTACTGAGAACCCATGTAAGGTCCCCGACCATAATGAGTCAGGTAACCCATTAATTTAGCGATTAGACCCGTTAATTGTCATGCTAGTTAATTTGGTGGGTTTAGTGTATGAGAGAGAGTTGCTTTTACTATTATAATAGTGTCCGTGAAGTTCTGTGTGATTTTGAGCGCGTTTAGCCTTAGTAGGGGTAGTTTGCAATTTATGAGAAAATTGGGTGTTTTTCTGGAAAATTTTGTTTTCCTCGATTGTTGGAAAGGACTCGTCATGCTCGTCGTTTTTCTCTTTTGGCTCATTGTGATTCGACAAACCGAAGGCCCTCAAATAACTCGATTTCCTTGGACCCACTTATTAAGGGCAAATATGTCATTTCCTCTTTCCCATTCTCCATAGCCCACAATCAGTCCTAATCTCTCTTTCTTTATTCTCTGCAACAAAAGAACACAACAACCCCTTCTCTTTTCTCCTCTTCATCTTCTAGCTCAGAAGTAGCCAAAGGAGAATCAATCTCGATGATATAAAGCGATAATCTTTGTCCTTTCGACTCCTATATCCATTTATCTAACTTTGGTAAGCATCTCTCAACCCATCTCTTCCTAATCTTGTCTCCCTCATTGATAGTACCCTGTTCATTGATGTATTTCATTACTCTCTTCTTTTTAGAGCTTTAGGAGCGAAGGAGAGCTTGTGGATAGAAATAGGTTCTTGGCTAGGATTTATTTTTGGAGTTTTTCGATCCCCAATTTTATCTTCAAATTTCATTTCTTGGACAGAAGGCAAGTGATTAAGCAATGTTTAATGGATGTATACTTGTATATTTTCTTGATTTTGATGATGTATTCATTAGATCACCCTAAACCAAGCTTGTCATTAATTCTGTTTTTGGATTAACATGTAGATTAGGGTTTAATGGTAAAATGGGCCAATTGGAAGGAATGGGTTGGATTGAATATGCTTAAGTGATGGAAGTATGTTTGGGAGAGCATGGAAGCTTTGTGTTTGCAGGAAAAATCATTATGTTGGCTTGGGAAGGAAGAAAGTAGAAAACCCAATTCGGGGGTTTCTATCCGTGGTCCGATTGATCGGACAGGGGACAGACACCCTATTAACTGGATGTCATACAGGGCCCGATCGATCGGACCTCACATCTAATTGATCAGATGGTGTACTATTGTATAATATAACCAAATTCGAACCACCGTAACTTTTAATCCATCTATTGGATTTCTAAGTTCTATATATCGTTGGAAAGCCCTTGGGACGTAGAATCCAATGGTCCATATTTCATAATGATCAGAGGTGGAGAAAGAAAATAGATATTTGAATCAATGAATCAAACCTCGTCTTTTTGAGAAAAGAGGTTTTTAACTTAGGTTGGGCCTTAGATGATGGATCCTTTGAACCTAATCTTACATGACCATTGATGGGGAATGAAAACGAAGTACGTGGCTTGGTGTGCTTTGTTGGTTGTCTAGGTTTTTCCGTATATTAAGCATGGTTTATCCAAATGCACGTGGAATTATGGTTGTCGATGCTCAATAATTTTGTACACCAAGGATTTCCTTCTAATATAGCATCGTTGACTCAAATTTCATAGGCAATCCATTGGATCGTGTACGGTACGTGGATGACAACCCTTGCCTAGGATTGGATTGTAACTTCCTACTTGAGTTGTGAATTATATCCGTTGATATCGTATTATTGATTAATGAAGAGGTATTATTTCATCTATAGTTGATATTAGCATGAAAACTAATATCATATTATATTATTAATGCAAATACTTTGTTTCTTTAATATAGGGGACAAAAATGCATGCAACAATTTTCAATGATGACATCAATATATTTTCTTCAAGAATCACACAAGATTGTACATATTACATATCAAATGGTCTCATTAAAGAAATTCCACCGCAGTATAAACTTGTCGAGCATGACTATCAGATGATCATAAAAAGTTATATAAAAGTGGAAGTAGTTGAAGAGGCATCCATCATCAGCACACAAAAAAAGTATAATTTCACCCCTCTCAAAAACTTGCTCAACAACAATAGAAGGTATCAATCCTCCAATGTCTCTAATATATTAGTAGTTTTAATATTGAAAAATAAAAATCCCTAACAATACTTTCTTGCTTTTTAGATATTATTGGCGTTGTCTTGGATATTCTCCCAACAAAAGCATTCAAGAGGAAATGGGACCACAAAGATGCATTAATTCAAGAAATAGTTGTCATTTATTCAAAGTATATATTTCACATTCTCAAAATCTTATTACTTTCAACGTTTACATATTTTAAAAACTTTTCAAAGCTACCCACAAAAAATTACTAACTATTAAACTTCGTCATTGTATAGTTTGCAGCCTATATTTCTATCCGCCTGGAACAAATTCATAGAAGATGAATGTAAAACGATATTCAAAATCTTACTATTCAGGCCTGTCATTGTTGCAACAAATCTAGCTTCAAAAGAGTTTAGAGGTAGAAAACAAAAATAACTAAATTAATTTATAATATCTACCTCATTTCTAATAACAGTTTTAGGATAAAATATATAGTTATTTGAATACTGCTATTGATTCATAGTACTTACAATTTTTAAATTATGTTTATGACTAATAATATTTTAATTGGTGTTTTTATCCTCAATTAAGGAAGAAGGTCATTCTCAACAAGGTCATCCTCAAACATTCTCATTAATCCGACCATACCTGAAGCAGAAGAAATCCTTTCGTTGTAAGTATTTTCTTTTAAAAAAAATATTATACATGCTTAAATAAAAAAAATCAAACTAACTAATTGTTTTTTTGCGTTTTACAGCTCTATAAAAAAAAGTATTGGATTATATTGTTTCAAAGAAATCATACTTACAACTACCAAAGGCAAAAGATTTGGAAAAAGCATCGATCCAGAAAATCATGGATTCTGGAGAACTTATATGTATCTATTCACTCCATTTTATTATTTATTCGACATGTTTAACATCATAATTATATTATTATAGGACAACATTCATTGGGTCAAAGGTTCAATTACAAGCATACCAGAAAACCAACAGTTCCGATATATAGAATGCAATCATTGAAAAAAAAAAAAAAAGACACAAGAAACTTACGGTTCATCATTTACATGCCTCAATTGCAACAAATTAGGCACTGCAGTACCAAGTTACGCTAATAATGTAGACAAATCATGTACTTTATATTTATAAATCAAAACACATACGAACTTTCATTAAACCATAGATGTGTTATCAATGTCGAAATTACATACTCAGCCACATCTATTCATGCAACGCTCTTTGAAGATGAAGCACAAAAAATATTCTCTTGTACAGGAGAATATATTATGAATGCTCAAATGAAGGTAACTTTATATGAATAACCTTTGTAATTCTCAAATATAATCTATTCAAGATGTTTTGAAGTATAATCTTTAATTTTTATCTTTATTTTCATTTGTAGGGAAATCATGATCAAGTCAAAATATGGATGATAAATTGTCAATACAAGATTTTTCTTTTCTGCATCAAAGTACAAGAACATCAGAGTGGTTAGAAAAAGGCCATGATTATCACATCGCAAAAGAACGAATAGCTTTTAGATTTGTTTATGTAGCAAAAATTGTATTTTCTCATCTATCCAATTACTTACGTATCCAATCATTCTAATTAAAATAACTACCCAAGGATAGTTATAAAACTCTAAATGATTTTACAACCTTAGCCTAACTCATTATTGAGTCAAATTAGGTTTCTAATTGAGATAGCCAGTGACAAATTTGACCTGAGAGAGAGAGAGAGAGAGAGAGAGAGAGAGAGAGAGAGAGAGAGAGGGGGGGGGGGGGGGGGCTATCAGACTTATAACCCTATTCTTTCACTAACTTTAAAAGTATTGCTCAGAGTAACGTTTATAACTTTGGTACTTATTAATCCCTTCCTGAAATGTTGAAATGTTGTATCCTTTGTAGGATCAAAGCCAATGGAATGTGAAGACAATGATTGCCGCCTAACTGCAAATTTGAAACGCTGATGTTGGTCACTTTTCTGATGATGGTCATTTTGTAATAGGTTGGATGTAAATAACCAGTAGGTTGGATGTAATTAACCGGTAGCAACATGTAAATTTCTGAATGATAGGATTTCTACAATCCTTGTATCTATTACTTTTGCTTTATATTTTGTAAAGAATTACCGCATACATATTTACTGATAGAAAACTTTTAATCTGAGACTTTACTTTTAGTCTTTTACTACCTATAATTCACCAATATCTATTCCTATAGCTCACCAATTTGTCTATACGAAAGACAAATTAATCCAGTTAGTTTATATACATAATTATTCTCTCCTAAAAAACCCCACCAGTGTGTGATGAATGCAACCCAACTCCCAAAGGTATGCATTAAAGAATCTTTACTAGATAGCTTGTATCTCTATTTCATTGCTTCTTCGTATTTCATCATATATTCTTTCCTTGCATGATGACAATTCTTCCCTTTCGTTTATGAGAGTTCCCTTTTTTACATGTTAGACACGATGTCTCAGGTATTTCGTCTCCTCGATGGTATTATTATCAATTCCATGTTCATCTTGATTCATATTTCATCTCAATATGCTTTTGTGATTCTTCTAATCAATTCATTCATGCATTTTTCTGTTGCACAAACACAATACATAAGTGAGAAAAGGCACAAAAAGTATACATTCTCTCTCTCTTGATATTAAGATATTCTTTTGCAATAACATGTGTGGTTGGATTATTAGAGGACTGCTCGGTGAGATTCATGGAGTTGTTTTGTAACTTGACTCGATTGGAGTAGTCCTTATACTATGGTCATGAATATCGAAACTAGCCAGATATGCTCGTCTTGATTCTCGTGTCAAGCACCACATCACTACCCATTATCCAACTACAGTACAATCCACTATGGGCAGAATTCCATTTCATGATCAGTTGTAGTTTGGAGGGTATAGGTGGGCCAATTCCTCGGACACTTGGATGGGCAGTCGGTTTAGACGACGTCCATGACATAGAATAGCTGAGAGCGAGCTTGGATTGTGCTGCTATTCCTAGGATTGGGAGCTTGGATCTCCCTAGAGACAGACTTTGGTATCAGTGATCCGGAAATGACTGCTACTGGTACCCTGGAAGGTGGCTTGGACATCCTCAAAGTCTCCCTGCTTGTATCTTGCATTTGCATTTGTGTTGATGGTTGCTCTTGCTAGGTGATGCTCGGATACTTGTTATTGATTCTTGATTTATACTTATGCTATAGGCCTAGTTTCCTTACCTTGTGCTCATATGATTTATACTTGTCTTTATTCATATCTTGACACATGTTATACATTATTATTTTGCGTTGCTTATCTTTTGCTCAACACGTTGTAGACTCTTGTTCCTTAGTGAGTAGACACCACCGCAGAGTACAACGGGGAGCCAGCAGGCGAGGAGATCCTCTGGGATCTCCAACCAACAGAGGAGGAGTGAGAGTGGCGTGCCAAGGACGTAGAGTAGCGTCATCTTATCTTGCAAGGGAGAGCTTCGTGGGATTATATTAGATTTTTCTTATTATTCATTTATCGTTCATTGTTGGACCATTTTTATTATTTATTCTTATATTTCACCAAATGGTCTAGGACTTTGAGATGACCATTTGTTTAAGATTTAATTGTCTTTTGTTTAGCTTTATTTATTTATTGATTCAACTTTAATATTTAATGAGAATAAATGCCACTATTGCTTTGGTTATTATTTCTCAGGAAATGTGATTTGATTTATGACATGCTCCACAAATCATTTATTAAATGAAGTTTCAAACACATCATTCTCACAGCGGACTTATGATCCTTGGGCAAAAGGGGTAAATTTTTTTAATTAGCCCTAAAATTCACTTGCCGGATCCGGTTTATTCTCTAGGGGGACATGACAACCCACCTAAGAAAAAAGCCAGCTTTTCCTATCATTTCT
The DNA here is from genome assembly GCA_038049695.1 of Cinnamomum chago. Taxonomy (NCBI): domain Eukaryota; kingdom Viridiplantae; phylum Streptophyta; class Magnoliopsida; order Laurales; family Lauraceae; genus Cinnamomum; species Cinnamomum chago. The sequence goes on from CP142459.1 coordinate 18,028,467, forward strand.
CCCCCAATACAAATACGATCAACACCAAGTTGAATGAAGAAGTCCTGGTCTCCAAAGAAATTGCACATAGCAATGCACACTTGAAAATAGAAAGAATTGTTGAATCTCATCTTAATATATAACTTCTTATAGAAAGTTGGATATGAAAGATTTCTTTTCTCCTAATTTTTGCGAGAGTTGAAGAGCAAAACACAAGGATTTATTTGAGGAAGAGCGTTAAATTGCACATATCAATGCACACTTGCCACCTCCTGTTTGACCAGCACAAAGGAACGTATGATCTGTAACTATGATCATGAAGAGCAAGTTACGTATAATCTATAACTATGATCGTAAAAATAAAATTGGTTTTCTTATTATCTATCATATATACTATATTAAAATCATATTGATTAAATTTGGGATAAGATTAGAATTAGATGGTGTAGTTGAAATGGAAAACCGAGAGGATTAGGGAGGAAAAAGATGTAGATATTAGAATAAAATTTCGAGAATTTAGGGAGAGGAGAACGGTTTGGAGATAGAGATATTTTAGTGGGGGATAGAACAGAGACCGAATCTCTAAGGCATCATTAAATAGCAATTTTGGATTTTAGGGATGGTATTTAACCAATAGTGTATATCTTATTCCCTCTCTCTTCCCATCTCTCTCTGCAGCCCATTGGCCCAACCCCACTGCGATCCCCCTTCTCTCTTCCCCCTTGGCAGCCCAAATCCAACCAAGATTCACTGCGACCCCCCTTCTCTCTTCCCCCTTGGCAGCCCAAATCCAACCAAGATTCTCTCTCCCCAAAACCCCAACCCCACCCCCTCTCTCTCAAACCCCATAACTTCAAGATTTTCAAATGGTTGTTTAAAAGTATACTCTTACTTTCGAATTTTACTAATCCAAGCCCACATTTCTTTATACTTTCTCCTCTCACTCACCATCTATCCAATAACTTATTCAACACAACAATTGAATGGTGTAATATCCCGGACCTCAAGGATGTAATTAGCCTAATTAATTAGGCTACTTACATACTCGAGGTCCAGGATATTACAAATGGAGACAAAGAAAGGAAGAAAAAGCAGAAAAACAACGATAAAGGATATGAGCGACAATCTGACACTGGAGATCCTGCGTTTCTTGCCGCTAACCTCCATTATCCAATGCCACAATGTCTATGCAAGGTGGCAACGTCTCATCACTTGTTGCACATCCTTCCTCATCAACACCATCAATGTTGTAGCTTCTTTTAATTACGTTCAAGATCTAAAATACACGTGCCTGGAAATGAAAAGCCAAAGAGGAGGAAACCAGATTTCAACGCTGGACTTCTTTATTGATTTTCCAAACAAAAGTCTATACCATTACCCGATTCTTGCCTCATGCAATGGATTGCTCTTCTTCTATCATTTTATCAAAGGAAGGGTTGGTCTCGATCACTACTACTGTCACGCCCCCAAAAGTGGAACCGGGGTTATGCGTGAGATTAGGGCCAATTAAAAACTTTTTCCAATAATAATCACATGCCACTTTCCCTAATCGTGTCCCATCTGGATCGAAGACCGCTGTGAGGTATGAACATTTCTTCAAATATATAAAACATTTAGCGGAAGCTTCATAATGCAAGAGGTATCTTAAAGATATATAGTTTAAGAGCAATATACTGAATAACATAATTACGATTAAAGTTTAAGACTGTTAACAACATATTAATTACAAGAAAGAAGGCCACACCAAAACTAGGCCTAAACAAAAGTATAAAGAAAACAAAAGATGAAGCTAGGAGGATAAATCGTAAAGCTCTCGTGTACGGGGTCGTCACGGCTATACAATGCCGTCTGTACTATACTCTAGGAAGTCATCAGGCTGATCTGCCTGAACTTCTTCCGTCGCCTCCTCCTCCTCGGGGTAGAAAGGCTCGGTACCTATGCACCAAGAGTAGCATCATCATCACAACGGATGGATGGACAATAGATATACAATCGACATAGATATGCAGTACTAAAGAGAGTAAATGATAAACATGATTATAAGAGATGCATAACACTCTGATCGTAAGAGATACATTGCATTCGAATCATAAACAAACTATCAAAGTAGGCGGTCCACATATGCTAAATATATATCATCAATTGGGATAAAACCCAGTATCCAATATCCAAACAACCCGTAGCTCAAGTACTCCGGCTCCGTGAGCTCTGGTACTGTCTCGCTTCGAGGACGAATAATTCTCAGCTCAAGTAGCTCGGGCTCCGTGAGCTCTGGCTCTATCTTGCTTCGACAAAACAAACATCTCGAGGAATAAATAACTCTCAGCTCAAGTAGCTCGGGCTCCGTGAGCTCTGGCTCTATCTTGCTTCGAGGATAGTATCGGGTCCTCTCACAGATGGTTCCCCAACTTTGTTGAACGTTAACAGCTGAGTGGTGCCTGACACAAAGAATCTTAAAAACATCGGTGAAGGGCTAGGCTTCTTGTGCGAACAAGATTCAATATCAATAGAGAACTACTTTATTCCAAATCAAATCAAATCTCAAACAAACATCAATAGTAGTCCTCTTTAAGCCTGACAATCAAAGCTCCCTAGCCTCAACACTTCAAACGAACATCGAAACAAACGAAACAACAAAGGGGATCCTAAGTCCAACATCTAAGTTCTCAAAGTGATCCTCTAATAAAGTAAAGCAAACAGAACTAAAGAACATGCTCACTACATGTAGAAGATAGTAGCCAAAGGTACAATTCAGAATAAAAAACGATAAACAATCCAATCCTAAGTATAATGTCGATCCCGCAGCATCGTACAACCTATTCAGTCAACGAAGGGGTTAGGGTTCACGATACTCGGACGAACAATCTTCGTGCATAGATTAAAGAAGAGTATCCCGTTGTCCCATACCATTCAAGATTGAACTAGATTGGCTTCCGATGCAACCGGTGAAAGTCCTGAGGATCTTAACCCTAGAAGGGGGGGGGGGGTGAATAGGGTGTGCTACAAATATGACCAATTTTAAACAAATTTAATTTCTTAACATAAACTAGTCACATGTGATGATTAACCATACAATATGCGTAAGCTAAAATAAACAGTCACCACAAAAGCAAGCACCACAACACAAAGGTTTATAGTGGTTCGGCCTCAATGCCTACGTCCACTACCGGCTTGTGATCCAATCACCCCACCGGATCTCCACTATTTATGCTTTTTACTAGGCTAAGCAATAACCCTTACAATGTTGTTTTTCTAGGCTAAACAACAACCTCTCAATGTGCTTTTCTAGGCTAAGCAATAACCTTTACAAGATGCTTTTCTTAGGCTAAGCAATAACCTTTACACAATGCTTTTCTTAGGCTAAGCAATAACCTTTACAAATGAGAGATTTCTCAAAGAAGGTGTCTTCACAAAAGAACACTCTAAGAGATACAATTTAAGCACAATGTATTTGCCTCTAAATAGGCTTATATGAAAGTGAGATTCAAATAACAAACATACACTAGAATAAGTTAAAGTGTGTGCACAAGTGTATGAATGCTTTACTTCAATCAAATTCTACAATGAAGCTCCTAAATGAATGCTTGATGCATTTTAAAATCAAAGCTTAGAAAATGATGATTGAAGATTAATACTAATCACATGAAAGATTCAAACAACTTAAAGAAATAAGCTAACACAAGTTGTATGAATATTAAAATCTAAGAATGCATGTGATTTAGACAAGAGAGTTTGCAAACCAATCTAATTTACCAAAGATGATATTGAGTTTGCAAAACAACTCTTTAAAGGCTAGAAATCATGCATTTATGAAAATACAAAAGATTTGAACATGCATGGATTTCATTTGAATGGAAATCAAAATAACTAGTAAGGTGTACCTTTTAAAAACTCAAGCATTTGATTTTCCAATAAGCTCTCTAGCCTTTCCAACTTCATCCCCTTTCTTTGGCTCCAATAGGGTCTCAAAAGTTCATGTGTCAAGCCTTGAAAAAGGTTGGAAATGAATGGACTTTATACAAGAAAACAGTCCAACGGCTAGTCCTCGGTCGACCTGGAAACAGGTCTCGGTCGACCGGGATCACACAACGGTCAGAAATATGACTGTTGTGGCTCCAGGGGCCCAGTTGGCTTGCAGTGTTCCCGGTCGACCGGGACCTCTGGGCCGGTCGACCGGTGACACTGCCGGACCACCCCCTGGGACCTAAAAATCCATATTTTGCAAATTTGAAGGTGTTTCTTTGTGGGGATTTTTGGGCCACTAAACCAAGCTTGGAAACATGTTTTAAATCAAACGAAGATGTTTAAAAACATGAAACACAAAAAGCCTAAAATAATTTGGAAGTTTTAAAACATAGGCTAGCTTGATTTCTAAAAACTCTTTTCACATAAAAATGCATACAAAAATGATTCTGAAAGTGATGAATGTATGCAAGGCACAAACCTAAATTCTCAATATGATTTCTCAAAAGTAATGCACAAAGAATTAGGTTTTCAAAAGAGTTTGGATTCTAAAACCAATGCATCCAAGTATAAAAACCAAAACATGCATAAAACAATACTTTTACAAATCTTAAAAGCAATGCATGTATAAAACCAGATTTTAAGGTTTTCTAAAACAATGAAAGTGTGAAAATTCAAATGATGCTAAAGTGAAAATGCATCCATCAAATTGCAAATACAAAATCCCTAACAATCTCCCCCTTTGCAATTTGATGGCAACTTACTCATCATTGAAATAACACACCAAGTCTTCAGCTCCCCCTAAGCTGGACAAGTCTTGAAATCTTCTTGGATGCTCCTCCTCTTAGCTTGGGCTCTTGGGCTCTTTTCTTTCAATCTTCTTGATGCTTGGTGCTTGATCAATCTTCAAGCTTTCTATTCATCTTCCTCTCTTTGGCCAAGCATCTTCTTTAGCTCCAAGCTTTCTTTCTTCTATTAGCTCTCCCCCTTTGACCATGCCTCTCTCTCCCTTTGGTAAGATATGCACTCTCTCCCACTGTAGAAGATCATACAACATCTCCCCTTAGGAAGCTTGGACATTCTCTTCCCCTCTTGAGAATTTGAATGCTCTCTCCCCCTTTGAAGAGTAGGAGATCTTTGAGTACTTGAACTCTCTCTCCCCCTTTGCCATTAAATTGCAAAAATACCTACACACATGAAGTAAGGAAAATACCTTTAGTAGCACCCGTTAACAAATGAAATCGAAAATGAAATACATAACAGGCTATCATGTATGGAAGTTATCTCTAAGGGCTCAAAGGCAATCCAAGGGTCAATTTGATCAAAACTAATACTTCCTATGAAGGTTTACACTCCCCCTTAATCCATTCTCTTCTTTTGTCAAACTTTTGACAGGATATAACTATTTGGTTCAAGAAGTAGATAGTTTTACCAATTGAGGGTCAACTTCAAGGAAAGGATTAGATTCAACTATAGAGCACAATATGATCAAATTACCAAAAGAGAGCAAGGTCATTGAGAAAAGCAATCATGGATATCAATTGGAAAAACAAAGAATACCAATTGAGATTTAAGGATAAGTCTATTAAACACAATCACTCTAAAATGGATTTAAAAATATAACTATTAGGAAAAATCCAAATTAGAGCTATCCATGATGAAATGGGGTTTACTATACATAGCATTAAATAATTTAACTATGAAAATCATATGCTATGAAGGTTTTGGAATCATTTCATTCAATCAAAAAATATGACTATCAATGAGCAAGATGAGTGAAATGAAATTCAAACATGAAGCCTACCTCAACAATTAACCAACCAATATTATGAACACATAAACATTGTGAGAACCCGACCCCTAATCTCTTGGATTAGTGTTGTTTATTTGTGGATTAGTTTCTTTTAGTGGGATTAGTATTTGTTGGGTTGAGTTTGTGAGCTAGAATGAGTTTTCTTCTAGTTTTGGGCTTTTGAGTGCTTTGGTAGCTTGTGGGGCCCTTTGGGGGTTCCCTTTTCGGCTTTGCATTTTCTTGTGAGATTTTCCCGATTGGTTTCGTATCGTGTTTTGGCCCATTGCATTCATCTTGAGGAATCCTACAACTTTCATGTTGATCCCATATCCATTTGAGAACCCGAAAACCGATTTCTTGGCCTTGAGGGCAAAACAGTCTTTTCACACCAAATCTGTACCCAAAACTCGATATTCTCGAAATCCGTGAAACATACACTTTTTGGAAACTAGATATTTCGACGATCATTTCTTCCTTCTTCGTCGAATCCATCCGAGGTCCCGAATTAGATGATTTCAGCCACCCAAGTTCTTTAAGTTGTGGGACCCCTTCTCACTTGCTATAAGAGAACCCACCTCCCTTCTTCCCCATCTTCATTTCCAGCACAAATCAGCAACCATGGAGTCTAGGGTTTTCCTTGCTCCCTCTTCTTCTTCTTGCTTCTCCATCTCAAATCTTCACCAATCTTGCACCAAACTCGAAATGGAACTCATCATCTTCTTCCTCATCTCACAAGCTTGCCATTGATACCATTTGTGAAGAGAAACCTCAATCTCAAGACCTTCATTGAGTTTGCTATTGCCATTAGAGGACCTTCAAGGTAGGTGATCATTTCCATCTCTTAGATTAGTGTTCCTCTAGCCATTGAGATTCTACATGTGCATTATTGGAAGCTCTTTCATTTTCAAGCTTGGTGTAACCCATTTTTGGGTTGTTTTGGGGATTTTTGATTGTAGCTTGGCTTTGAGCAATAGAGGTGATCAAAGGCTTGTTTTCAACTAGCTTGGATTAGAGGCAAGTGAATGTTTGGATGTTTTTAATTTTGAAATGATTTGGTGTAGTCTTTATGGATTTTCCATACTTTCATTTAATGAGGTTTGTTTGAAATAAATGCTCATAATGTATCTTGATAGTTTCATTCAATGTTTTATAAACATGTTGGTAGAGCATTTATTGTTCTTGTGATAGCTTAGATGAATGTTGGTGAAATGATTTACTTCTCTTTTATTTGCATTGGATTTGACATGGAAGAAGTGATGGAGAGAACTCTTAATGAGGATTTGGAGAAGTATAAAGAGATGCATTGGAGGAACTATTAGCTCAATGTTATTGTAAGGACTTTGTGGATGTGAGGAAGATGGTTTTGAGGAGGAAAATGACTCAAAAACTGGACTCAGTGAGCATTTTCGTAACTGGCGGTCAGCTCACGGTTAGCCAGCGGCTAACCGCCGAATGCATCGGCGGCTAACCGCCAGCTAACCGCGCACCGCGGTGACTTTTCCAGAGAGCATCATTTTCAGCCTGAAAACGCAGTCAGCCTCACGGTTAGCCAGCGGCTAACCGCCGAACCCATCGGCGGCTAACCGCCAGCCAACCGCACAATCACGGTTCCTTTTCCCGAGAGCATCAGAATTCTCACCTGAAATTCGGTCAGCTCCACGGTTACCAAGCGGCTAACCGCCGAATGCATCGGCGGCTAACCGCCAGTTAACCGCAAGGTAACCGAAATTCTCCAGATTTCGAAAAGCTCCCCGCTCGAACGAACTCTCCGGTTCGTTCGAGCGTTGAGCTTGGTCAATCGAAAGGGATTCACTAGGCATTGTTGATGCCATCCGAGAAAGAAACCATATCACAAAGATGTCATCCGAAACTTTGAAAAATCATAAAAGTGAATAAGGAGCCCGGAATGTCTTCAAACTCACGGAGTACCAAGTAAGGACTATAATAGACATACGGGACCCCTATTCACTTAAATAGATTTTGAAATTAGTATTTTACCCGAAATGTGTTATAACTCGTTGTTTCACCTCTTGTCCCGAGATTTGCATTACATGACTTGTTTTCCCGAAAGCATTGAAGTTACATTAGTAACAGTTACTTGTTCCGAAATGTATTGCCCGATATGATATGACAGTGTGCCCTTGAGCACCCCCGTTTACCCGTTTATTTACGTGCCCTTGAGCACCCCCGTTTACCCGTTTATTTACTGTACTTGATTACTTGATATGTCTCGATTGGTTTTATCCTATGAGTCGGCATCACTAAGCTTGGATACCTTGCCAGTTTGATCCACTGACTTGGAAATCCCTCTCCCGTCCCGCCAGCTGCAGTTTGGATCCCGATACCCGGTTATTGCCGTGGTCCCGTCCCGATACCCGGTTCGCTACCGTGGTCCCGTTCCCGTGTATTTATTATTGTATATATGATTTACGTTGAGTCTCCTCACCTTGTGTGACTGAGACCAACGTCCCGCTCTTGTCACTTCGGTGATAGAGGACTTAGCTTCTTGTGATTGCCATCTTGCCAGTTCCCGATTCCTTGGACACCCGACATAGTTTATATTGCTTACTTGTTTTCAGTTAAATGATTCATTGCTTTTATGAAAGTTGTTATTTAGATAAGTGTTAATGCTCTCTATTGTAAATCCAGTCACTATTATATTGTTTTATGTCCTTTGCACACGTACATGTTTTACAGGAATGCCGGTTGGGCGAATACCCGTGCTTTTACATATGTTTCAAACGATAAATGATTTTGCTAGATTTATATGATTTCACATGTTTTAAAGGAATACCCGAATTGTTAAATATCCGTGCTTTGTTTTAAATGACATTTGACTTGTGAGATTCCCATGTTTATACATGCTTTAAATGATTACCCGATTTCTAAATATCCATGCTTTGAAATATGTTTCAGATGACATTTGTTTGCAAGATCCCTACGTTTATACCTGTTTTTAAATGAATACCTAAATTGTTAAATACCCATGCTTTGAAATATGTTTCAGATGACATTTGTTTGCAAGATCCCTACGTTTATACCTGTTTTTAAATGAATACCCAAATTGTTAAATACCCATGCTTTGAAATAGGTTTCAAATGACACTTGTTTTGCCAGATTCCTATGTTTATACCTATTTTACATGATAACCGATTTATTAAATATCCGTATTTCTACATAGGTTTCAAATGGACATTGGTTTTGCTAGACTGTTATGGATACCTGATTTGTTGTATACTTGTGTTTTACTTGAGTTTCAAATGAACGTTTGTTTTGTCAAACCACTATATTTATACATGTTTAGACGAATACCTGATTGTCAAATATCTATGATTATAGATGATGTAAATGAATACATGTTTTATTAGATGTTCATGTTTTACCCGTGCTTGAAATGAATACAAGTTTTACCCGAGATTCCCGACTTTGCACCCGTTTAATTATATGCAGTACTTGATCGATTAGCATGATTTATTATATGTTTTACTCTTTAGTATATTTGTGATCTTTTCATCCACCTACCAGACCGTCGTGTCTGACCCACTACTTTTGGTACTCAGGTTCAGAGTTATTCGCCCCGAGTTGAGTGTTTTGTTGGCTTTGGAGCCATGCCTTGCAGGTTGTTTTGTCGGCTATGTCATGTAGACATTGAGCTTGACATCGGAGCTACGTCACATTTGGGTAGTGGTTTATAGCTTCTTGTGGTATGGCTTTTGTTAGCCTTTTCCTTGGGATTCTTAATTAATGTACATTGATAATTGTAACTTGAACATATTTGGGAATGTAATATCCTGTTACTGTCAGCTCTGTAATTTATTGTGATGGTTACTCCAGTCTGATATGATTCTTGATATAATAGCTATGTGCTAAAGGTTGAGTGCGACGCGGAATCCGATGGCCACGGACTTCGGGTCGCAACGCCACAAATGCTTCCGCAAAATATTCAGAATGTGTTGTCTTCACACACGCGGATCCTGGGAGAAGTAAAATACAATTTATGCTTAATCCCATCTCCCGCCCCCGATGTTCTTGTTTTGGGGGCGTGACAAACATGGTGGTCATGAGATTTACCTATATGAGCAAGTGAGGTGGCAAACATGAAAATTATGATGCTAATGAAATGTGACATGGAACAAGAATATATGACTATGAAGTTCAATCCAATGTACACAAGGTCTATCACATACACAAGATAAGATATCAATTGGAGATGTAATCAATGGAAGGTTATACCAAATGAAACCAATTGAATATGACAATATGATTAAAAGCAAGGATGTGACAAACACAAATTTTCATCAAGCATCATAAATAGATATTCATCACTTTTAAAGATATGACTATTGAGCATAGTGATGAACAAGAGAAATTGCAATGCAAAAAGATATGACTTGGTAAAGCATGCAATTTTCAAAGTGTCAAAATCATATGAATTCAACATCTAAGATATCCATCAAACATATAGAAATATGAGTAAAGGATTTCAAAGAGTTTCATATGATCAAGATCACTACTATGAAGTTGAAACATGTATAAGGATTAAATCACTTAGAAAATATACATGAATCAACATCATAACCATCCAAAAAGAAATGACTAGAAAGCATAGAGGATGGATTTGAGTTCTAGTATGGTTTCTACAAATATAATTAAGATCACAACCATACATGGAACCAATAGTCATTTGCATATAAAAAGAATGTAAACAAATAAGCAAGGATGCAAACAACATACATTTCCATTTCTAAGATAATGAAACCAAAAGAAAAGGAAATGAGAACATGGAACATGCTTAGATGATTATAACTAATGAGGTTATAGAGCATTTCCATTCAAACAATCTTCAAATCATTTTGATAAACAAAATCCAACAATGAGCATAATAGGAATGATTTTGAAGATCAATTTTCAACATTGTATTTTAAAAGATATAACTTAAATGAAACACATACAAGTTGATTTTTCAAAATAATGATTTTCCATATTAAAGTATAACTTAGAAATCCATGGAAAAACTTAAATTGATTCAAATCATTTGTTCAAATAATCTTACCAAGACATCTACACAAATGATTCAACAACAATTGATCATGAAGAGTCTAGCTATGAAAGCTTTTGAAATCACAATCAATTGATCATGTATAGAAATGCAATGCAAGGCATATAACTAAATGTGAGCAATAAGCAAATCTAACATGATGAAATTATAATAAAATGATTTTGAAAACCATGATATGTAACTAGAATGGTGCATGAAGACAAAATCAATTGATCACAAATAAACATTGCATTTTAAGAAATGTAACTAAGAAAGAACAAAATGCAAATGCAACATGACCAACAAAAGGATTTAACTAAAAAGGGTAGGTTGGTCAAGGAGGTTCAAGGCCTTAAGGTTTGTCTAAGTAAATAACTTTTGGAATCCACCTAAGGTCTTGAGATGGTTGAACTTTGAGGTCTAGTTTGGAATTCTCACCAACTAAAGGAGATTTAACTTGATAAATTTTCAATTTGAACTTATCACCATGATATTTAGATTTTACTAATTTTAGCTTAGGTTGGTGATTAGTCTTTTGATGTTGGTGAGTTTGTCTCTTTGGGGATTTGTTCATTTTTCTTTTCTTCTTATATTCTCCCTTTATTTGACTTTTGAATTTTAAATTTAACTTTGTTACTTTATTCAAAAGTTCTTTCATGGGTTGATATAAGGGAGATAAGTTGAGAAGCTTTTTGTTCATAGATTCTTTTATACTTGGTTTAACTTGTTTAAACTTTTTAGAATCTATTTTAGGAGACTCCATTTTAATTGATTTAACTTGTTTAGTCTTTTTGGAGTCTTCTTTGATTTTTAGTGTCTTACCCTTCACAGATTTAGATTCTACATTTTTGAGTTCAAAGATGGGTTTAGACACATGGCTTCTTTTTCTTAGTTTGCACTCAAACCTAAAATGCCCTACAATGCCACAATAATTACATTTAGTTTTGGGCAAAGGAGAAAGAGTGCTAGAGAAAGAGGACTCACCTTTCACAAAAGTGTTGGTAAATTTAGGGTCATGTGAAGTATACTTATTAAAACCAAGACCCGTCCTATCTCCATGAGGTTTACCCAATTTAAATAATTTTTCAAGTCTTTCTTCACTTTGGGTAAACTTGCACTCATACTTTTGTTTATATTCTTCAAGTTGAGTGACTTTGGTTATAGGGATTGAATTTTCATGTTTAACTTTTAAAAGATCATTTTCAATTTCCTTATAATTACTTAGCTCTTCATTGGCAAGTTTTAATTTAAGTTTTAGTTCATTAACAACATTAGATCCAAGTTCTGAGTTTTTTAACTTACTTTTAATCAACTTGGATTCTAAATTGATAAAGTCTTTGTCTTGCCTTTTTATTTGATCTCTTAGATTTAAATTTTCCTTATTGACATTATCATAACCCATCTTTAATTCTTTTAGTTCATCTTGAATGTTAGATAGGTTATTTAAAGAGATCATGAACTTAGAGTCTAGACATTTTATTACTTCTTCTTTCTCTCTAAGTTCATCTTTTGAAGAGACTAGCTCTATGTTTAGTCTATTTGATTCTTCTTTTAAACTTTTATTTCTCTTATCAAGCTTTGAAGATAATGTATATAATTCATTATAGGCTTGTTGAAGATCATCTTCATCATACTCATTTTCTTCCTCTTTTGAATCAAATTGATATTCATTTAATTGAGGGTTTGAATCTCCAATAGAAGGAAGAATGAGGGGTCTAGAAGAATCTACAAAGTCTAGCATAGTGGAGTCCATTCTAATGATTTTCATATAAGGACAACTCTAGGGTTTTTGACTCTAGGTTTTTACACCTAATCAAGAGTTCCAAACACTTGATCCTATAAGATAGAGCACTTGGCTCTGATACCAATTGAAAGTCCTGAGGATCCTAACCCTAGAGGGGGGGGGGGGGGGGTTGAATAGGGTGTGCTACAAATATGACCAATTTTAAACAAATTTAATTTCTTAACATAAACTAGTCACATGTGATGATTAACCATACAATATGCGGAAGCTAAAATAAACAGTCACCACAAAAGCAAGCACCACAACACAAAGGTTTATAGTGGTTCGGCCTCAATGCCTACGTCCACTACCGGCTTGTGATCCAATCACCCCACCGGATCTCCACTATTTATGCTTTTTACTAGGCTAAGCAATAACCCTTACAATGTTGTTTTTCTAGGCTAAACAACAACCTCTCAATGTGCTTTTCTAGGCTAAGCAATAACCTTTACAAGATGCTTTTCTTAGGCTAAGCAATAACCTTTACACAATGCTTTTCTTAGGCTAAGCAATAACCTTTACAAATGAGAGATTTCTCAAAGAAGGTGTCTTCACAAAAGAACACTCTAAGAGATACAATTTAAGCACAATGTATTTGCCTCTAAATAGGCTTATATGAAAGTGAGATTCAAATAACAAACATACACTAGAATAAGTTAAAGTGTGTGCACAAGTGTATGAATGCTTTACTTCAATCAAATTCTACAATGAAGCTCCTAAATGAATGCTTGATGCATTTTAAAATCAAAGCTTAGAAAATGATGATTGAAGATTAATACTAATCACATGAAAGATTCAAACAACTTAAAGAAATAAGCTAACACAAGTTGTATGAATATTAAAATCTAAGAATGCATGTGATTTAGACAAGAGAGTTTGCAAACCAATCTAATTTACCAAAGATGATATTGAGTTTGCAAAACAACTCTTTAAAGGCTAGAAATCATGCATTTATGAAAATACAAAAGATTTGAACATGCATGGATTTCATTTGAATGGAAATCAAAATAACTAGTAAGGTGTACCTTTTAAAAACTCAAGCATTTGATTTTCCAATAAGCTCTCTAGCCTTTCCAACTTCATCCCCTTTCTTTGGCTCCAATAGGGTCTCAAAAGTTCATGTGTCAAGCCTTGAAAAAGGTTGGAAATGAATGGACTTTATACAAGAAAACAGTCCAACGGCTAGTCCTCGGTCGACCTGGAAACAGGTCTCGGTCGACCGGGATCACACAACGGTCAGAAATATGACTGTTGTGGCTCCAGGGGCCCAGTTGGCTTGCAGTGTTCCCGGTCGACCGGGACCTCTGGGCCGGTCGACCGGCGACACTGCCGGACCACCCCCTGGGACCTAAAAATCCATATTTTGCAAATTTGAAGGTGTTTCTTTGTGGGGATTTTTGGGCCACTAAACCAAGCTTGGAAACATGTTTTAAATCAAACGAAGATGTTTAAAAACATGAAACACAAAAAGCCTAAAATAATTTGGAAGTTTTAAAACATAGGCTAGCTTGATTTCTAAAAACTCTTTTCACATAAAAATGCATACAAAAATGATTCTGAAAGTGATGAATGTATGCAAGGCACAAACCTAAATTCTCAATATGATTTCTCAAAAGTAATGCACAAAGAATTAGGTTTTCAAAAGAGTTTGGATTCTAAAACCAATGCATCCAAGTATAAAAACCAAAACATGCATAAAACAATACTTTTACAAATCTTAAAAGCAATGCATGTATAAAACCAGATTTCAAGGTTTTCTAAAACAATGCAAGTGTGAAAATTCAAATGATGCTAAAGTGAAAATGCATCCATCAAATTGCAAATACAAAATCCCTGTTTTAGAATCCGGGTGACCTGCGGAAACAAAGTGCAGGCTCTGTTTCTGCACTGAATTGGCCCCTTTCTTCTTCAACCTGATACGTAACATATGTAGTGATAAAAATAACCTAATTACAAGGCCTAAAAACCAACTAATCAATTATAAACTTCTAAATCCATTCCATTCAATCTATAAACCATTTTATCATGTTTTCAATCTACTAAGGTATCAATTGAGCCAAGATGATCTAACACATGATTTAAGCATACAAATCAAGGTAAACAAACATATCAAGCATTCATATATCTCTATACTTGCCTTGGTGATGTGCTAGACTCAAAATCAAGAAGACTTTGGAGACAAACAACTCTAAGAAGCTCCAAAGAGGTGAGACAACTCTCCAAACCCAATTTGCTCCTACAAATGCATGCCAAGGGTTGAGGTGAGCCTATCTACTCCATTTCTAACCAATAAGGAAGATGTAGAGAAGGTTTACAAGCTTTAAAAGCTTACCTAAGGATGGGTTGTGGGTGAAACACTTAGAAAAGTGTATGGTTGGGCTCTTGGAGGCTTGAGGAAGATGATGAATGGATTGGATTCCTTTGCCGGAGTTCCGGAGACCGTCGACGGAGAAGAAAGAGATGAAAGAAAGAAAGAGAAGGTGGCTGCTGTGTTGCTGTTGTTGTGGTTGTGAAATGAAATGAAAGAGAGAATGAGAGATGCGTTAATGACCTAATTTATAAGTGATTGGGTTTTGGTCTTGGGCTTTGGGCTTTATTGGGCTTGGGTCTTGTTTCGGGTCGGCCTACGTATACAATCGATGACTTTTGGGCCTCTCCGACGCGTCGAATCGAAACGCGACCGAAGACTAAAGTTCATGAAACGACGAAACCTACTCGATGCACCCAATCTCACCAAACTCATAATCTCATAAGTTCCCTGACACCCTACCAATTAGCAAAACGACTCTCTATCCTACCCAAACGTACTCCGAATCGTGCGAAACTTCGCACACGAGATTCGACATTTAACCCGACTAATTGGACTCTAAACTAGACTCTAAACACACTTACTAACTAAGCACACAATTAATTATAATTAATAGGCCATTAGGGGACGGGATGTTACATCCTCCCCCGCTTAGGCTATTTGGTCCTCCAAATCGCTAATACACCTCTGGCAATAACTCTGGATACTTCTCCTGAACCTAATCCCTGAGTTCCCAAGTCGCTTCCCTTGGACTGTGATGCTCCCACTGTACTTTGACCCAGTGAATGGTCCTTGTCCTCAACACTTGCTCCTTTGTGTCGATGATCTTCTTCGGCCTCTCTACGAACGTAACATCTGGCTGAACATCCAATGGCTCATGGTGTAGCACGTGCGAAGGGTCTGGAATGTACTTCCTCATCATAGAAATATGGAAAACTCTGTGAACACCTGCTAACTCTGCTGGTAGTATCAATCTGTAAGCCACTTCGCCGACGCGCATATCGATCTCGAACAATCCAATGTATCTTCGAGCTAGTTTTCCTTTCTGACCGAATCTCATAGTTCCTCTCGTCGGTGAGACTTTGAGGAACACTTTGTCTCCAACTTGAAATTCCAAATCTCTTATCTTCGGGTCTGCGTAGCTCTTCTGACGGTATCTTGCAATTTTCAGCCTATCAATGATCTGTTTCACTTTCTCGCTGGTATCACTGATGATCGAAGGTCCGTGAAAACTCCGAATACCAATCTCTTCCCAACAAATCGGGGTCTTACACTTCCGTCCGTATAATGCCTCGAACGGTGCCATCCCGATACTGGAGTGATAGCTGTTGTTGTAGGCAAATTCACACAAAGGAAGACTCTTCTCCCAGTCCTTCCCGAAATCAAGAACACATGCCCGCAACATATCCTCCATGGTCTGATTGGTCCTCCCTGTCTGTCCATCGGTCTGGGGGTGATACGCAGTGCTGAAGTTCAATGTGGTACCCAAGGCTGCTTGCAAACTGACCCAAAATCTGCCCACAAACCTCATATCTCTGTTTGAAACAATAGAATCTGGAATTCCGTGCAACTTGAGGATATTGTCAATGTACTTGTATGCCAAAACATCCATGGATCCTCTCATCTTCATCGGAATGAAGTGTGCTGACTTCGTAAGTCTGTCAACAATCACCCAAATACTGTCATTATCCCTCATGGGTGGCAATCCTGCAACGAAGTCCATGGTGATGTGCTCCCACTTCCATTCAGGTACTTTCAATGGTTGGAGTAGTCCTGGAGGTTTCTGATGTTCAATCTTCACTTGTTGACACATGAGACATCTAGAGACAAATCCTGCAATGTCTTTCTTCATATTGCTCCACCACTAGAAACTTTTCAAATTTTGGTACATTTTGGTGCTCCCTGGGTGAATAGCATAACGAGAATGGTGCTCCTCAACCATAATCTTGTTCCTCAAATCATGTACACCCGGAACACATAGCCTGTCCTGGTAGTACAACACTCCATCAATGAGTCTGAACTCTGGTCTGTCAGCTATGCTCTCTATCAGTCTGACTAACTCTGGATCCTCTGACTGACTACTCTTGATTCTGCTAAGAATATCTGGTTCCCAAATATGCATATTAGCAACCATGACTCTTTCACTCCCAGACTGAAACTCTATGGCTAAGTCTCTGAATAGCTCTGTCAAAGACCACTTTGTCTGTAAACATCCGGTATTCGCTGCCTTTCTGCTCAATGCATCTACAACCACGTTTGCTTTCCCGGGATGATACTTTATCGGAAAGTCATAGTCCTTGATGTACTCCATCCATCTAGTTTGCCTCATATTCAAATCTTTCTGCCCAAACAGATACTGGAGACTCCTGTGATCTGAGTGAACCTCGAATTTCTCACCATACAAGTAGTGTCTCCACATCTTCAGTGCCATAACCACTGCTGCAAGCTCCAAGTAATGAGTAGCGTATCTCTTCTCATGCTCTTTCAGCTGTCTGGATCCGTAAGCTATTACTTTTCCCTCCTGCATGAGTACGCAACCCAATCCAATACCTGAAGCATCTGTAAAAATCATGAATCCTCCAGTTCCCGTAGGTAACGAGAGAATAGGTGTCGTGGTCAATATGGTCTTCAACTCCTGAAAATTCGCTTCACATTGATCCGTCCATACAAAAGGAACATCTTTCCTTGTCAATTTAGTCAATGGAGCTGCAATACTGAAGAATCCCTTCACGAATCTTCTGTAATACCCTGCTAAACCGAGAAAACTTCTGATCTCTGACACTAACTTCGGGCTCTGCCAACTAACCACTGCTTCAATCTTCGCGGGATCTACTGCCAAACCTTCCTTAGAGATGATGTGTCCCAGAAAAGACACTTACTCCAGCCAAAACTCACATTTACTAAGTTTAGCATAGAGCTGATTTTCTCTCAAAATCTGCAATGAACTCCTCAAATGCTCTGCATGTTCATCTCTGGACTTCGAGTAGACTAGGACATCGTCTATGAATACAACCGTGAACTTATCTAAACATGGTGCAAAGATTCTGTTCATCAAGGCCATAAATACTCCTGGCGCGTTGGTCAGCCCAAATGGCATAACCAAGAACTCATAATGTCCATATCTAGTCCTGAAGGCTATTTTCTGCACATCTTGATCCCTGACTCTTATCTGGTGATAGCCTGATCTCAAATCTATTTTGGAGAAATGCTGTGCTCCCTGCAACTGATCAAACAACTCGTCTATCCTGGGTAATGGATACTTGTTCTTGATTGTGACCTGATTCAGCTGCCTGTAGTTGATGCACATACGCATTGATCCATCCTTCTTCTTCACAAAGAGAACCGGTGCACCCCAAGGTGATACACTGGGTCTCACAAATCCTTTATCCAAAAGGTCCAGCAATTGAGCTTTCAACTCTCTTAGCTCTGCTGGAGCCATACGATAAGCAGCCTTCGATATTGGTGCTGTCCCTGGCTTGAGCTCAATCGTGAAGTCAATCTCCCTAATTGGTGGTAATCCAGGTATCTCCTTTGGAAAGACATCCGGGAATTCACACACAACTGGAATATCCTCCACCGCTTTGGACCCTGTGTCCTCTGTGGTAAAAGCTACATAGCCCTCACATCCACTCCTAATCAATCGATCAGCTCTCAAAGCTGAGATGACTCTAGTGGACATGGGTTTCCTCTCTCCAACAATCTCCACACTGTCTACCAAAACCTGCAATCTGACTATCTTGTTGAAGCAATCCATAACTGCTCTGTAGGTAGATAACCAATCCATACCTAGGATCACATCAAAGTCCTTCATCCCTAGGATGATCAAGTCTGCCGATAGGATAAAACTCCCCACCTGCACTTTACATGCTGGATAATAGGTTTCACACTATACAGTCTTCCCTAAGGGAGTGCTAACAAGCAAAATACAATGTAATGGAGCTATATCTCCCACCAAGCATGCAGCAAAAACAGGTGATACGAAAGAATGCGTGGAACTAGAATCAAATAGGACTCTAGTAGGTACGTCTGAAATAGAGAGTGTACCTTCCACCACTCCTCCTATTTCCTCGCCTTCCTGCTGAACTAAGGCGAAAAGCTTCCCATGCATCTGGGGTCTCTGTTGCTGCTGCTGACCTTACGGTCTGTACTGTGCATACTGCTGGCCCTGTGGCCTCTGCGGACCCTGAGGTCTGTACTGTCCTCTAGCCTGTGGTGGCTGTCGCAACCCCGGAACGGAACCCCGGGCCCGCGACGTTGTTGTGTACATTAGAGATATACTTTCCCACAGGTTCCCGCGGTGAGGATTCCCAAAGACACGCGGAATCTGACTCACACGATCAAGTTTGTGGAAGCGTGTAGCAAATCACATCGAGGTAAGCACCAATAAAATCTTTAAGTGCTATAGCAATAATAACAAGACATAGTATCAAAAGAAAGAAGCTAACATGGCATTCCCAACATAATTCAAGTTATGTGACTACACAAAGTAAGTTAAGTTTTTGTTACATCCCATAAGAGGCCAACAGAGGCCAATACACTTCTCAAAATAATAAAGGAAACCCCAAGACAAAATGACGAACTCAAGAAACCCGCCCGACGTCTAATTGACATCGTCGGGCTGCCACTCTCTCACTGGGGGTGGCTCAAGAGCCTCCTCCTAACGCTCCTCCTCAAAGGCAACATCTCCTGCACCTGGGCACCAACAAACAAGGGTCAAACACGACGGTTTGGCAGGTAATCAATTTAGGTGCAAGCAAGAAACCATAAACGTTTTAAGAAAACATGTAAGCAAATCCCTAATTTGAAATACTTCATTGGCTGAGATACGTTTTCGAGAATACATAACAAAGTTGGGATACTAAAACAAACTAGCATGAGTACATATAATATCATGAATAGCTACAATCCACAAAGAGCTCATCCTTTCTCTATCATATATATAATGAAAAGAGCAAGCACACACGACAAGCACGATATACATAATATAATCACAACACGATTCCCACATATACGGGGATTTTCGGCCGCGGAACCGGACACGCACGATGTGTAATAAATACACGACCAGTCTGCAGACAGTCCACATGTTTAAGGACCCCCAGACAGTGGATCAAACTGAAAGGGCAGTCCAAGCTCAGTGGTGTTCACTTAAATTCATGAATGCACAAAACACGTGAAACACGGTCAAACATGTTGAGATAAAAAGGGGGAAAATCACTTATCAAACATAACAAACACGACTAGCAAAAGGCATAATTAATATGCATAACACGCTTAGGAAGTGATCCCCTTTTTCTTGAAACAAATCTTCAAAACGAGCTTATGCAAGAAATTCAAACGAGTGCACGATGGTACTTATCGTACCAAGACGGAAATTCAAAATACAAAATCTGACAAGCATGTGTTAAGGCTACTAATTGACCTTTGTGTAATTGGGACCCCAAATGTCGGAATATACAAGAATTGGTGTCCCCGAAGTTGGGCTGCATTTCAAAGTTCCATTTACACAATGTCAAGTTAAAACCCTTAACATAGTCTAGTTTTTCAACCTTCAAGAAAATACACAAATGAAATGATTCTTCTCCCTGAATCTGGCAGGTTCGCTCGAGCGGAACTTGTAAGGTGTTGACACTTCGCTCGAGCGAGACAGTTCGCTCAGCGGACAATAAGGTTGCTCGAACGGACAGCTCTCTGTCTGCGCTCGGAACAAACAGAGGCTTGGTCGCTCGAGCAGACCCAAGGGTCGCTCGAGCGGACAAGCTTCTGCCTGTGCTCGCTGAGTGCAGAAAATGCCTTTCTCTTGTACAACTTCCCACACATTCATCTCCTTCTTCTCATCCTTAAATCACATACAATCCCTTGAGCCTTCATGCTCACCAAGGGTTCATTTTCACCATTTCAAACATTCAATCTAATGAAAACAAGATCATGAAGTTCATAAACAAGTTTATATGCACAATTCCTAAAATACAATGAAATCAAAATACACATGCAACATTGAACCTATAGAGATTACTTGCCTTGTCCAAAAGCTAAACAATCCTCTTCAAGCCCTTCACTCAAGCTATTCCAACACTACAAGAATCCCAAGGGAAATCCACTCAAACTCCACACAAATGAAAACAAAGAACCCATTTTTACAAAAGGGTTTGTAAACATGAAAAATAAGATTTTTAAGAACTAAAAAGACTTCATGAAAAAACATGGGTTGAAGCTCTTACCTATAAATGGTCAAACAAGAGAGAAGGAAGGAAATGAAGAGCTTATCCCACAAGAAGTTCCAAGAAATTTGTACCAATAGAAAGCTTGCAAGGAGAGGAAGAAGATGATAGCCTTAGAATTTTATTTGGAGAACTCTAGCTAGATCATGCAAGATGAGGAAGATGGAAAGGATGGAGGGGTTTTCAGCCCTATGTCAAGGAAGTTGTAGAAATTGGGGGAAATGAATGAAAAGAGAGGGAGATGGGGTTTAAGTGATGACAATGGGCCCCAATTAACTTGAACCTTGAAATGACCAAAACATGATCTTGTGGGTCTCAAATGAACTCGACGAAGAAGGATAAAACGATCCTCGAAATATCTAGTTTCCAAAAAGTATACTTTTGACATGGTTTTGAGATCTCGAAAATTGTGTCCAGATTTGTGCATAAAAGACAATTTTACCCTCTTTGGACCAGAACTTGGGTTTTTGGGCTTCAAACATGAATGGGCTTAAGACGAAAGTTGTAACAAATAGAAAAATCATTCAAATGAAATCAAAATCACAATCAAACGGAAACCGATACGATCTTCCCAAGCTTACACGTGCACTCAGGCCTTCCTAAGTGTGTCTGACTAATACTAAACGTTCTCAAAATTCCCAAAGCTATGTCCAAGACTAAAACTAATTGTTTCTAACCCAACGACTACTGAACCCACTTGGGACTAAACACACACTAATCGTACACTAATCAAATTGGTCTGGGTCGGGGTCTAACAGTGGCGCTGGCAGTCTAAGCTGCTGTGGCTGCTGAGGTGCCCTAGGTGGCTGCTGAGGTGCCTGCCTCAAAGGCTGCGCTGCCAATGGTGGTCGAGGAGCTGCATTCCTCACACCCTGCCCTTGTACTTGAGGGCAATCCTTTCGTTGGTGGTCCATCAAACCGCACTCAAAGCATGCCCCTGTATTCCATCTGCAGGCCGCCGTAGCATGCGAGTTCTTGCCACAACGCTCGCAGTAAACCTTGCGTGTCTGATCAAATTTAGGCCTCTTACCTTGCTGCTGATACTGCTGCTGTAAACGCTGCTGATACGGCTGCTGTGGACGCTGCTGAAATTGCCCCAAACCTGGGCTCCTAACTGGTACAGGTACGGCCTGAAGCTGCTGTGCATAGAGGGTCTTCTTCCGAATAGACTCCTCGGCCCAATACGCACGCTTGAGGTTCTCCTCATAGGTAACTAAGGTAACAGAGGTCAACCTCATCACCTTATCAGCCTCAACCCGAACCAAGGACGGTGCAAATCTAGAGAGGTTAGTGAATTTCTGCTCGTAGATCTGCACTGGATCCTCTCCCTGAACTAAAGACTCGAACTCTATCAGCTTCTAAGCCTGAATGTGGGGTGGAATATATTTAGCTCGGAAGAGTGCCTGAAAAGACATCCAAGCCTCAGCATCCTCAATCGTGTCATAAGGTGTCATGACCGATTTCCACCACAACTCTGCTACTCCGCGGAACATGTAAGAAACTGCACACGCACCCGTCCTGAACACTGGAAGACCTTGAATATCTTCTCCATCTACACTACCCACTCATCAGCATCGAGGGGGTCCTCATTCCCATAGTACACTGGTGGGTTCCTTTTCTTGAACTTGTCATAGATGTCATTCAAGTCAATCACCCTAGGAGGTATGATGACTTGAGGTACTGGGGCTGGCCTTTGTAAGAACTGCAGCATATGCGTCTGGAAGGTAGCCTGATCTTCCCACTACTTGTTCTGCTCTTCCCTCTGCTGTGTCTGAGTCTGAGCCTGTGCTGTTTGGGAATCTATAAAGGCTTGCATTAACTGATTGAATCTAGCCTCTGCTGATCCATCTCCAATAGACCCAGCCTGATCATTGTTCTGAGTAGAACGAGTGTGTCCCCCAGCCATTCTGCAAGAAAAGAAATGTTAGTCCTATGGGACTCAATCTAGCATACAAACTATACAATCTACACAAGCTAAGATACCCAAAAGAAAACCCAATCCTCACACGTCTTAAGTTTCTACTTGTTTTTAATCTAGAAACCAGTACTGCTCTGATACCAACTTGTCACGCCCCCAAAAGTGGAACCGGGGTTATGCGTGAGATTAGGGCCAATTAAAAACTTTTTCCAATAATAATCACATGCCACTTGCCCTAATCGTGTCCCATCTGGATCGAAGACCGCTGTGAGGTATGAACATTTCTTCAAATATATAAAACATTTAGCGGAAGCTTCATAATGCAAGAGGTATCTTAAAGATGTATAGTTTAAGAGCAATATACTGAATAACATAATTAGGGTTAAAGTTTAAGACTGTTAACAACATATTAATTATAAGAAAGAAGGCCACACCAAAACTAGGCCTAAACAAAAGTATAAAGAAAACAAAAGATGAAGCTAGGAGGATAAATCGTAAAGCTCTCGTGTACGGGGTCGTCACGGCTATACAATGCCGTCTGTACTATACTCTAGGAAGTCATCAGGCTGATCTGCCTGAACTTCTTCCGTCGCCTCCTCCTCCTCGGGGTAGAAAGGCTCGGTACCTATGCACCAAGAGTAGCATCATCATCACAACGGATGGATGGACAATAGATATACAATCGACATAGATATGCAGTACTAAAGAGAGTAAATGATAAACATGATTATAAGAGATGCATAACACTCTGATCGTAAGAGATACATTGCATTCGAATCATAAACAAACTATCAAAGTAGGCGGTCCACATATGCTAAATATATATCATCAATTGGGATAAAACCCAGTATCCAATATCCAAACAACCCGTAGCTCAAGTACTCCGGCTCCGTGAGCTCTGGTACTGTCTCGCTTCGAGGACGAATAATTCTCAGCTCAAGTAGCTCGGGCTCCGTGAGCTCTGGCTCTATCTTGCTTCGACAAAACAAACATCTCGAGGAATAAATAACTCTCAGCTCAAGTAGCTCGGGCTCCGTGAGCTCTGGCTCTATCTTGCTTCGAGGATAGTATCGGGTCCTCTCACAGATGGTTCCCCAACTTTGTTGAACGTTAACAGCTGAGTGGTGCCTGACACAAAGAATCCTAAAAACATCGGTGAAGGGCTAGGCTTCTTGTGCGAACAAGATTCAATATCAATAGAGAACTACTTTATTCCAAATCAAATCAAATCTCAAACAAACATCAATAGTAGTCCTCTTTAAGCCTGACAATCAAAGCTCCCTAGCCTCAACACTTCAAACGAACATCGAAACAAACGAAACAACAAAGGGGATCCTTAGTCCAACATCTAAGTTCTCAAAGTGATCCTCTAATAAAGTAAAGCAAACAGAACTAAAGAACATGCTCATCACATGTAGAAGATAGTAGCCAAAGGTACAATTCAGAATAAAAAACGATAAACAATCCAATCCTAAGTATAATGTCGATCCCGCAGCATCGTACAACCTATTCAGTCAACGAAGGGGTTAGGGTTCACGATACTCGGACGAACAATCTTCGTGCATAGATTAAAGAAGAGTATCCCGTTGTCCCATACCATTCAAGATTGAACTAGATTGGCTTCCGATGCAACCGGATCAACAGTGACGAACGTTGGCTCAAGACGTCCTCACAATCAGTCAAATGAGTCCAAAAAGGGGTATCCAAGGTTCCACCAAAGTCCACCTCAAAATAGGTTAAAAATCCCTTCACAGAAGGAATTCTGCACTTGGCCCGGTCGACCCCACCCTTGGTAGGTCGACCTGGTATACAGAAGGCTCGGTCGACCTGCAGGAGCCAGGTCGACCTGCCCCCTTATTTGCCCGGTCGACCTGCCCATTGGCCGGTCGACCGGGTGACCTGCGGAAACAAAGTGCAGGCTTTGTTTCTGCACTGAATTGGCCCCTTTCTTCTTCAACCTGATACGCAACATATGTAGTGATAAAAATAACCTAATTACAAGGCCTAAAAACCAACTAATCAATTATAAACTTCTAAATCCATTCCATTCAATCTATAAACCATTTTATCATGTTTTCAATCTACTAAGGTATCAATTGAGCCAAGATGATCTAACACATGATTTAAGCATACAAATCAAGGTAAACAAACATATCAAGCATTCATATATCTCTATACTTGCCTTGGTGATGTGCTAGACTCAAACTCAAGAAGACTTTGGAGACAAACAACTCTAAGAAGCTCCAAAGAGGTGAGACAACTCTCCAAACCCAATTTGCTCCTACAAATGCATGCCAAGGGTTGAGGTGAGTCTATCTACTCCATTTCTAACCAATAAGGAAGATGTAGAGAAGGTTTACAAGCTTTAAAAGCTTACCTAAGGATGGGTTGTGGGTGAAACACTTAGAAAAGTGTATGGTTGGGCTCTTGGAGGCTTGAGGAAGATGATGAATGGATTGGATTCCTTTGCCGGAGTTCCGGCGACCGTCGACGGAGAAGAAAGAGATGAAAGAAAGAAAGAGAAGGTGGCTGCTGTGTTGCTGTTGTTGTGGTTGTGAAATGAAATGAAAGAGAGAATGAGAGATGGGTTAATGACCTAATTTATAAGTGATTGGGTTTTGGTCTTGGGCTTTGGGCTTTATTGGGCTTGGGTCTTGTTTCGGGTCGGCCTACGTATACAATCGATGACTTTTGGGCCTCTCCGACGCGTCGAATCAAAACGCGACCGAAGACTAAAGTTCATGAAACGACGAAACCTACTCGATGCACCCAATCTCACCAAACTCATAATCTCATAAGTTCCCTGAAACCCTACCAATTAGCAAAACGACTCTCTATCCTACCCAAACGCACTCCGAATCGTGCAAAACTTCGCACACGAGATTCGACATTTAACCCGACTAATTGGACTCTAAACTAGACTCTAAACACACTTACTAACTAAGCACACAATTAATTATAATTAATAGGCCATTAGGGGACGGGATGTTACAACTACATCTCCAATCCATGGACCAAAGAGTGGGTTCGTCTTCCAAACCAAACCATGTCATGCCGCTTTTCTCTATATGGACTTGCCTTGGAAAATAATTCAAAGGACGGCTACAACAACAACAACAACAATAATGTAGCCTTGTACATGATTGTGATGGCCCGTAGGATTAACGTTTACCCTTCACATTAAAAACTCAACATCTACTCATCTGATAAGAATAGGTGGCAATTGATTATGAGGACCTCCAAACCCGGACCACATTTGTTTTTCCGTTTGGACCAAAATGCTGTTTATTGCAACCAAGTGTTGTATTGGCAGGGTCTGACGAAGAATAACCATGTCTCACGTTCAACATGGAAACTGAAACATTTGGGTATTTGGATATGCCGTCAGCAGTAGGTTGATAGAGTGTGATTGGCAACTGCACTATAATCTAATGGGCTCCGCCTGCTGCTGCCGCTGTCGACTAAGTGTGTGGACGATGAGTGTTAGACCCCGTCCCGAGTTAATCGAGATTAACTCTAATTGATTGGAAATTAAGCTAATTAACTGTGTTTTATTAAGCTAATGATGGTTTATGACCAAATGGAATTGAAGTAGCCTAAAATGGATGATTTAGGCTTAATGAAATGATAATGAATGAGATTGAATGAATTGAATTGATTTAGACTCAAACTAAGAGAACAAGGGCTTTTTCGTAAATACGAATCTTCGCGTATTTTGTCGAATACGGACACTCTTGATGCAAACACGCATATCTCGAAAAGTACGATAACTTTCTTAATAGACTTAAACTCGTTCGACGAGAAGCGGAGCAAATGACCTTTCATTTGACTCGAATTGAAATGAGTTAAGAGGTGGAGGGCCTAATTGCAAATTAGGAGCTTATATAGGTAAGATGAACTCATTTGAGTTCATTCATCTCTAAATCAAAACCCTAGACTCCTTTTCTTCTTCTTCCTTCCATTTTCTCTCCAACAAGCATCAGGATTGAGGTTTTGTATGTGGTTTTGAAGATGATTCCATCCACTTCATCTTCTCCATCTTCTCTTCCAAGTTGCTTGAAGTTAGAACTCTAGAGAAAGCTCAAGTTTCTCTTAAAAAAGTCAAGACGTAAGTAGCTTGAACTCTTTTAGAGTTTTTCAAGTTCCATTGAGTGCTTAGGCATGGGTTATAGCACAAATAACTAATAGGGAACCCTATTCTTGAAGTGGTATGGTTTAGGTTGGAAAGAGACTTCAAGTTGAGAAGTTTCCATCTCAAACCCAAGCTAAGCAAAGGGCTTTTTGTCAAATTGATCTTCAAGCAAGGCAAGTATATGCACCTCTTATGATTTGATATGTAATTGGAGTGATTTGAGCTCAAGGAACTCAGATTCATAATTTTCACTTCAAAATTTTTGAAGTTCTTAACTCAGAAACCTAAAGTTTTGGGACCAGCTCGGCTAGACCGCCAGCTGACCAACCCACTTGCGTTGATTTTCATAGAAAATGTCAGTCTCTGGAAAGTTGACGGTGGGCTGACTGTCAAAGTTCTGTTAGCCGCATTCGTGAATTCAGCTAGCCGAAGAGTGACCGAACGGTGACCGAGATTGTGGTTAGGAAATTCCATCAGAGGTCAAGCTTCTGGAAAGCTAACCGCAAGGTAGCCGACTAAGTGACCGAATAAGTGACTGAATTGAGAAAATGCATCAGAAATTGCAAGGTTCTGGAAAGCTGACCGAAGGTAATTCGGTTAGCCGCCTTCCAGAATTCGGTTAACCGACAAGTAACTGCCAAGGTGACCGAACTTGAGGAAAATTTCAGATTGGGATCCAATTTTTTTGAAATGAAAGCCTAGTCACTAAGGCTTAGTGTTAATGGTATCTAAACCTTCATAAGTGTTGGCTAAGGTTATCTTAATGTACAAATTCAATTAAAGTGATGTCATCTACAGTAACACGTACATTGATAACAAACGTTTCACTCAATTGTTTGGTTTAGATAATTGTTTAGAAATTGATTAGAAGTTTGAATAGAATTGATAGATTTGACTTGATTCTTGAGTCTGGCACTACATAGTAGTTTCTTAAGCTCGTCATAGAGTCGAACTGAATTAATGAATGAATAATGAATAGTTACTAAATGTAACAATGAATTAATAAACAATCCTACTACAGTAGATGGAATGGGGGTGTTCAGGAGCTCCGTGGTGATGCCGGTAATATCTGATCCAGACACTGGTAGATCCTGAAAAGTCTCTCATTGATAATCATGTAATAAAAACATTTAATGATTGAAAAGCCACATATTGTGGACTGAAAAGTCCCATTTGATATTCCACCTAATAAGAGTACTCAATGTAATCAATGAATTGAATGTGAACGAATGAAATGAATGATTGCTCCCTTTAGAAAGAACTGAATTGAATTGAAACAAATGCTATTATTGTAGTTGCCAACCCAGTAATTGATATTACTTGATATTATTGACTCACATGCATAGGTACCATTATTGGATTGGATTGAATTATCTGGAACTGTTAAATTGATAAATTGACAGATTTAGTGTGTACTGTCATAGATTTGTGTATACATTGTTGAATCGTCATGTTCACGGTGTATTGATGACAATACAGGTCCAGTTGCCCATGCCGGTCATGCCGAGGCCGCACCGCCAGCGGAGGAGGCCCATCCGATACCTCTAGGAGGTCTAATCGAGTGGACTTGAATCGGAGTGCTGATGAATAGAATATTTTGGAAATGTGTTTTTTTATATAAATACTTTTGTATATTCATTTTGAATAGTAAATAGATGTCACCTGCATTGTATTGAATATGCAGTTGCTGACTTTGATAGAATATGAATTGTGTATATTGGACCTTACTTTGAATATAAAGTACTTGTATACATTCCGTAATCATCAATGTATATATATTCCGCAAAAATGTACATTTGATAGGTATGTATGATTGTTATCCCTTGTGAACTTCATTTTAATTTCGGTTGATTCGGAGTTTACGGGAGTAAATATGATGGATTCGCGACCCAGGATTAGCCCTGAGTAATCTGATCTCGGGCTCGGGTCGTGACAATGAGCAGCGGCGGATGGTTGATAATATATAATGTAGACATGGGTGTAGTACTAGAGAGAAATTTGAATTTGTTTCCAAAGTGACATACATTCTTCCCATTTTTCAATCCTATAGACATGAGTTGCTAAGGAGATGGTAAAGTTCTCTTAGAGGACGAGTACAAAGCGGATTGTGTCATATGATCTGAAGAGGGAGGTGTTTGAGATTATCCTCCAGAAAGACTCCTGAAAGTTCTTTCGGTACACTCCATCAAATTCATCTCTTAAGGGGTAAAGCTTTGTTATATGCTTTCAAGTTATCCACATGTTTGGCTGTTTTAATTTTTTTTTCGTTATAAAAGTTTTATTTTTAGTTTTTTTAACATTGTTGACATTGATTAAGATTTATTATGTGAGCTTTTGTTTTCATCTTCTGAATGCTAACAAGTACCCCACTAGAAGGTGGGCTTCCTTTTGTTACTCTCAACTGTAAGAAAGCAACTCATGCTTTTTTATACTCAATTTTAATGTTAGGGCCTTTTTTTTTACAGGCTTCTTAAACAACTTAACTTCAAAAATTAGCGAGTCTGGACTTTGAGTTCAAGTGTAGTAAAATATAAGTTCACAATTCATCTACGAGAAAATTTTAAACTCAAGGATAATCTGAGATTTATATTCTAAATCTAACATTTAATAAGATTTTAAATATGAGTGCAAACTTGTTAGAAGTACTTGGAGATAGATATTAGGTTAGATAGGGATGTTAGTTTTGAATTAATTTTTTAATACAATCGAGTTTGAATTTTGAATAGTTTGCTTTCCTATGAGAATGTTCAATATACATATATATGGATTTTTACCCAAAAAGTGTTTCTAAACCTGTATTATACAGATTCAGTTACAAATACATTAAAACATCCATATGGGTGTTTGTACAAGTTTTCTGGACAATTATGCCCCCCTCATAATGCGAACGATATCGTTTTCTATACCTAATGACCACAGCGTTTTCTTTCACAATCTTATTCGCCTTTTGCCTCTCTTCCATCCGGACGATTTCATCGCCCTAGTCCTTTGATTCACCCTTCTTCCCCACTCTCTGCCAATGCCTCTCTTCTTCCTTCTTCCCTATTCATCTCTTTGGCGCTAAAATTTATGCAATCAGTTTGTTTGCCATCACATTCGATCCTCCTCGAAAGCTTCAATATCTTATCATCTCGTCTCTGCAAATTACATTATAAGAAGCACTCTATCTCTCACTTCAAACCATAATTTCTCCCACCTCAAAGACATCATCATCAACAATGGCAAAAGACGCAGTTAGGGTTTTCGTCATAGGAGCTACTGGTAATCTCTCTCTCTCTTGATTTCAGTCTCGATTCGATCTATTGCCTTTTGTTTTGATTCTATGCTTGATTTCTTTGTTTTCTCAACAAGGAAGGAAGGTATTTTTTCTTTAGATTCTTGGATTCTAATCAATGTTAAAAGGCATTTGGTTGAATTTGAAATGATGTGCATTTTGGGATTGTTATTGTTATTGTCATAGTTAATTGTGCATAGAGTCGATTAAGTCTTGATATCTAATGGGATACGTTGGAATGCTAAAGAAAATTCTTCTCTACGTCACCTCGCAATGTGTTTTCCGTTGAATATTTGGACATTTGATGAGTTCTGCTGTAGAAGGAAAAAGGCATGTTAGGGTCTTGGTAACTAGTGCAGCAGGCATGTGGAAATCCCATCTTTTACATAGATCAAAGATTAGATTTTTTTCCCCATAGGGAATTGTTTTTCCTGTATCCCTGGGGTGTGGGGTTGTTAATATATCATTTTTTTTTCATCATAAATTTTTACTGAAACTTATGGAGGTATCCCCTGATGGAATTTGCATAGGCTTTTGTCTAAATTTGCATAGGAATTTTTTTTTTCGTGTTTGGGATTGGGGGTGGTGGGGGGTGTTTAGTATATTTGATATGGAAAAGGTTTCCCATTTTTTGTTTAATGGAGCACAAATAAAATCAAATGGTTTTGTATTATTAGAGATCTCCAAAAGTGTGTTTTTATATTGCTCAATGAAGGCTTTTCCACTAAATCCAAGGTTTACACTGCTCATCAGTTGATACCCATTTGTTGTACAGGCCAAATAAGCTATGCTCTTGTCCCAATGATTGCCTGAGGAGCAATGTTGGGTCCTGATCAGCCTATGATTCTGCACCTGCTTGATATCCCTCTTGCTGCAGAAGCCTTAAATGGGGGGAAAATGGAGTTGATTGATGCTGCATTTCCACTCCTCAAAGGTATGTTGTATACCTCTTAAGGATTGATCTAGAAAAATTCCTTTCTTTGTCTTTGCATTCAATCACAATTCACATGACTTTTATTTGTCCTAGATCGTATGCCTTTTTTTTTTTGTCTCTAATGAATATATTGTTTAATAGGTGTTGTCGCCACCACAGATGTTGTTGAAGCTTGCACTGGTGTGAATATAGCAATTATGGTTGGTGGATTTCCTCGGAAGGAGGGAATGGAAAGGAAGGATGTCGTGTCTGAAAATATATCCATTTACAAGGCTCAAGCATCAGCATTGGAGCAGTATGCAGCTAAAGACTGCAAGGTAACATGAGCATTTCTAGGCAGTCTTTACTCTTTAGTTAGTCACGTAGGTTAGGCATTTTGCTAGGCCCTCTATGATTGTTGTATTAAGCATTTTACATCATTTTCAATTTTATATAATATCTCCTAGAAAAATGTCATTGTTTCTTTAGTTTAATATAATAGAGATGGTTCCCATCTTGTATTAGTGATCAGACGGACAAAATCTACTCAGTGGAAGGTCATAGCTGTCCAATTCAGAATCCAATTTGGGTGATTCAACTTAGCAGTACATATCATTGTGATTAGAGTGATTGGGTGCATGTCAGTCATGGATTTGCCATAATGAATCTCAATTTACTAAATTAGAGATTTTTTCTATAAATGCATGTTGAAACTTGGTTAGACATGTGATCTTTTTATGGGAGCTACGTTGGAGAAATCTCCCCTTCTATTCCTCATCCAGGGTCAACAACAGTTCACTCTGGTTTGTATGATATTTCCATTGGCTTAAATCATCCTAAATTAAAATTACTAATATTTTGGACATGTAAATTGATGTCTATGATTTTCCCACTAGGGTGATTTTTGTTTAATCCCTAATCCATCACGGAATCTTTCTATCTAGCAACCTTGTTAATGGTGATGGACCCATGGGGGCCCACAAGAGGCTGGTCCATGGATATTTTTTTTCCATCTTTTCACTCACTTTTTCACTCAAAAATGGCTTAGAGAGTACACCTCCTTTAACTCTACGTTTATGGATTCTGTAAATTTGCATGGAAATGCTAAAAAAAAGAAAATAGAGTTTGGATTAGGGGGCTGGCCAAAGATCACTCTAATCACATCATCTAGCCCTTCATTTTAGAGCCTCAAAGTTGGACGACAGCTTTGTTTGTGAACCCCTTTCCTTTTCCGCTGTACTTCAATCATATGGTGGATATTTTGGGTGTTGGTCTGGCAAGACTTATGCTCTTAATGAACAAGATGGCTTTTACTTTTAATATGCAGAAAAATATACACGAGACACAGAGAAATCTGAAATGGTACCTCTGTTTTGTATTATTATTTCATTGATCAACTCATTGACAAAAGAATCCTTAAATAGAAGCAATGGCCTAACAAACAAGTACACCTATCAAACCAAAATGTTGAAATTGTGGAGTTGAACTTTTGAGAGAGAATAAAAAGTTTTAAAAAAATCCCTGATTTTTACACTTTTCATTCGGGACATGTTCTGTGTGATGGTTCACTAGAATGGAAGCTTCTGATGTTTGGATTTTGTCGGTTATGGTACTATATAATTGAGCTTTTGTCCATGTGATTGTTTCCTTACACTGATATTTCTTGGATTCAAGGTTGATTGATGAGGGGTCTTTGTGTGTGTGTGTGTATTAGACTTTTATTCATAACTGTGAAATTGATTTCATATTTTATTATGAAAAAGGAGAAGCAATGATCTCCCCACGTGAGATATAACGGAAATTGTTGTCCTCAATTCAGGATGGACTGGATGATTCCTGTAGGAATTTCTACAATATTGCTCCCAGATAAGGTTTTAGCATGTTGTAGATCGAAACAAAGGTTCTAATTTTTCATTGTCTTCGTTGAATATGCATGCTTTTTTTTTTTGTGTGTTGAGCATCCGTGTACCATTTCAGTTCTTTGGGATGCTTTGGTACATACAAAAATGTCATTGTCCGCCTAATATTTAATTCCCTATAAACTTTAATGCTTGTGCTTGTAGTGTTTTCAAGTGTGAATTCCTACATGTTGAATTACTCTTCCCATCCTTCACATTTCCAGGCACCTTTTGGATTACAAAGAACCGACTTATAAACGTTAAGCATGTTGGATCATCTTCTAATGATGCCGCTTGATCAGCAGGAGCTTGGGAATATAGTTGCAGCCAAAACAGTCTTCATTCATTATTTTATTGGGAACCTATCACAAATTTATGCATATTTGGGGGATGGGAGGGTCTTTGAGTTTTGCCCACAAGCTGTACTATTATTGCAGATGCTGCCACAATAGCCTCTAAGAAGTAGTGCATATTATCTAGGCTCGCGCAATTTTCTTGCGGCCACTTTTCACTTCATAGAGTAGATTGAGTTGTTTGACTCGAAAAGCAGACCAAGTTCATTTATGTATCATTTAACTATAAGAAGGAGGGCTAACACTGTTGCATTTTTCTTGCTTTACATGAATATACTGACATATCATTCTGAGCAGCATCATGAGTCTTTCCCATTGTTTAAAGATCACATTTTAAAATCCAGGCGATCAACTTGTTGGATAACAAATTTGAGACTGAAAACTCTAAAGGACTGTAATGATTTCGTTATTGAAATATTTGCAATTTGGTCTTCTTGGTAACCTCCATGAGCTTTTTTCATTGTTTATGTATCTCAATATATGGTCAGGGCCAATCTCGTTACTGGACAGTGAAAACAGGAAAGAAAACTCTAAAGGGTCGTAATGATATCGTTATCAAAAAATTTAGAAATCACTAGTCTGGGTGAAATCCGTTAGCATTTTTCATTGGTTATGTATCTCAATTTATAGTCAGGGCGGGGTCATTCTCGTTGCTTGACAACAAATTGAGATAAAACGCTCTAAAGGATCGTAACGATATCGTTATAAAAAAATTTAGAAATCACTAATCTGGGTGATATCCGTGAACCTTGGTTGGGAGTACTCAAATTAAGCCATTTTCCAGAGGTGCCCATAGTTCGAACTGTCATAGTGAATCATCATTTTCCTCTTTTTATGGATGAGATATAACTTCAACTTGTCCTCAATAACTAGAGAAGAACTTACGAGTTATTCTGCTTTAATGTACATGAGCTCCTTTTACAGTAGATTCTTTTTCAAGGCCTTAACGTTTCTTATTAGTAGAAAATGTAAGCAAACATTATAAGTCATTTCTCCAACCTACAAGCAAGTAGAAAATCTGAGTAATACAGGACATATAAATAAGAGAAAAGAAATACCTATTTGACGTAAAATGTATGAGAAGAATAATGACATACTGACTTCTGTAGGGTTAAAAGCTCGCTTAAGATGCCATCCCCAATGGTCAAGAGAACTTCCAGTAATGCATGTGGATACTTATGTGATGCTCGTACGTGTAAATCATAAATTAAATTGGCTACGCCTATGAGTGCTAATCAGTTTACTTAAAAAGTCAAATGGTTCCCTCATATATTTCAGTAAATGAAGCATACAACCAGCCCAAAGCATACAGTTTACTTAAATCCTCTGCAGAAGAATCACCATGTTCATAGATGCTTGAAAATTGTGAAGCATGCTCTAGTTCAAATCTGAACTCTTCCATGGTTATTCTCCCCTGGAAAAATAGAAATATCTCTAGACCTTATCAATGCTTTCATTTTCAAGCCTGACTTAAGGACTTCTAGCTTGCTGCCTAAAATTGGACACTGTTTATAGTTTAAGCCACGATGGCATCCAATATCATAGGGCCCTACAAATTGACTCTACATCAAGGAGCAACATCCCATCTTTCGTGCATGACTCAGTGGCAAAACTGCCTTTCAATTCTGCCCAAAACTTTCTGGGCCAAATTCCAGACAGCCAAAGGTTCGAACCCTCAAGAGGAGGGTTCGAACCTTCGAGGAGTGGAATCTCTGGGGCCAAATTCCAGATAGGCCAAAGCTTCAAACCTCAAGAGGAGGGTTTGAACCTTCGAGGGGTGGAATCTCTGGGCCAAATTCCAGACAGGCCAAAGCTTTGAACCCTCAAGAGGAGGGATCGAACCTTGCAGAGTTGTACTTACTAAGCCAGTTTCCAGAATGCCCAAAGGTTCGAACCCTCAAGAGGAGGGTTCGAACCTTGCAGACCTGCACTTCCTGAGCCAGTTTCCAGAATACCCAAAGGTTTGAACCCTCAAAAGGAGGGTTCGAACCTTGCAGACCTGCACTTCCTGAGCCAGTTTCCAGAATACCCAAAGGTTCGAATCCTCAAGAGGAGGGTTCGAACCTTGCAGACCTGCACTTGCTGAGCCAATTTTCAGAATTCCCAAAGGTTCTAACCCTCAATAGGAGAGTTCCAACCTTCGAGGAGTGGACTTACTGGGCCAAATTCCAGACAACCCAAAGGTTCGAACCCTGAAGAGGATAGTTCGAAGCTTCGGGCTATACACTTGTTGAGCCAACTTCTAGCGATCCCAAAGGTTCGTACTCACCCCTGCTGAGTTCGAACGTCTTCAGTCATGACGTTCAAAAAACTCAAAACACAGACGCTCGATGAAACACCCATCTTCCTTAGGACGTACGTTCCAACTTTGCCATAAAACCCTAGTTCATTTATGTATTAGTCAAGTTATAAGTTGGAAGGTCACCACTGTTGTCGTTTTCTTGCTTTACATGAATATACTGACATATGAATCTGGCAGCATCCATGAATCTTTCCCATTGTTTAAAGATCACATTTTAAAATCGAGGCCATCAACTTGCTGGATAACAAATTTGAGACTGAAAACTCTAAAGGATGGTAATGATTTCGTTGTAGGAATATTTGCAATTGGTAACCTCCGTGAGTCTTTTTCATTTTTTATGTATCTCAATATATAGTCAAGGGCAATCTCGTTGCTGGAGAGCAAAGAAAGGTTTCAAAAACTCTAAGGGATCATAACGATATTGTTATCAAAAAATTTAGAAATCCCTAATTTGAGTGAAATTCATGAGTCCTTTTCATTGTTTATGTATCTCAATATATAGTCAGGGCCAATCTCGTTGAAAACTCTAAAGGATCTTAACGATATCGTTTTAAAAAAAATTTAGAAATCACTAATCTGGGTGAAATTCGTGAGCCTTTTTCATTGTTTATGTATCCCAATTTATAGGCAGGGTCAGTCTCGTTGCTAGACAACAAAAATGAAAGAAAAAGCTCTAAAATCGTAGACGTTGTTTGTGTTCGTTGGATGTCATATTGTTGATCTAAATTGAGACCCTTAAAAAACACATTGGGCTTTTCAAACGTTCAAGCACTAATCAGAAACGTTAAGGCCTTGAAAGAGAATATGTTGTAGAGGGAGCTCATGTACATTAAAGCAGAATAACCCACACCATATGCAAAATAAGTTATTCTCTAGTTATTGAGGATACATCAAAATATACAAATTATATTCTCCTCTAGTTACTTAGGATACATCCAAAATATAAATCAAAATGTGTTCCCCCCTGGTAAGTATTTTCAACATTTCAAATCTAAATAATGATGTGGACAAGTTAAAAATATATCTCATCCAAAAAGAGAACCCAATCAGAATTTTTTTTTAATTTATTGAGCTGATTACAACACCCAGAATGAGAACACAATCAAGAAAAAAATTCTATTGCATCCCCAATTATTACTAGAAAGCCACACTACTATTTTAAGCCACAACACAACATGAATTGCTTACAATTTGTTACACAATTTTCATCCCTTGGTCATAGTTTTACTGGAAAAAGACCTCTAAATGTGAGATATGATTTCCATCATGGTTGCTCATCTGAGTAGGAAACAGGTGGATAGTATTGCACAAATTCGTGACTCCATATTTTTGCTAGTAAACCTTAATGCACATTGGCTTGACCATGTGAATAAGTTGGCAAAAACCTGGAATTGTAATTATTTACTTCCATTTACGAAAGGCATGGCCATGACTAACTGCATAGAAATCATCTTGCTTCAATGGTTGATATAATTGTGAATGCTTTAGTCATCATCCTCATCCTCTTGATTATTTGGATGGTTGAATTTTTTAGCGCGATACATCTCAGCAACCTGAAAATGATTTAACTGAACATTAGAGTTTTTTACTACAAAACAATGATAAAATTGTGCAGGCTGAATGAATGACCAGCAAATGGCAGATTTTGCTAAACCTACTCAGATGTTGTGGCTTGATCTAGAGCCTTGTCTTCTCTGACCCGAAGTAGGCGTGGAAATGGGTGAGAAATTCCCTTTTCAAAGATTAGACACAACTACCACATACATGTTTTCTTCATAAATGACAATAACTAGAAAGAAAAACTAACAGTAATGCCTTAGCACCACATTGTGATCCTAAATTCTTTGCAGTAGATATTATAATGCACATCAATCATGAATTGAAGGGGTCAACAAATGATATCATGCAGACTAGATTATTTTTAATATTGATTGAGTGCATTAAATGGACATTAAGACCGAATATAGTCCAACCATCCATTTTGATGATTCTTAATCAATAGTCACAATCTGTATCCTTGCCTTATCAGCCAAACCCCTCAATAGTGGGCCCTGCTTCCCACTATAGAGTTTACATCATAACATGCTGCATAACCTTCACATCATAGAAATGAATGATTGCCTACATCAATAAACATAGATTTTCAAGGGAAATCAATCCACAGTTATGAAATCTGCATAATAGCAGCCTAAGCCCACTGATAATCAATCTAATCCTTGAAAATCACTGCTTATAAGTTGGTACTCACCCCAGTTTGACTCTCAACTGAATTTTACTTGTCACTGGATTGATCAAGCAAAACCTCATCTGAGGGCTAATAATTAGTACAACTTTGAGGCTTAACATTATTAAATCACCTTGGCTGCCTTGGATAAAAACTCCATAATCTAAAGAACAAAATATAAGATAATAAACAAGATCGCTTCAACCTTATTTGGATCAACAACACCGCTTGCTGCAAGATGAACATGACTGAAACTTAAATCTGCTGCTTTCACCTCCCAAATTTGTGATGGAAAATTCCAAATTAGAAACTGGGTTGGGTCTTTCCCTAAATTTTGCAAAAAATTCCAATTACCGGGCAATCTATAAAATTCAAAATCAGAAATTGGGGTGTTTTAGTTTTGTAATTGCATTAACAACCACTTCTTTTTTCGAAAATGGGCGCTTACAAGCAGAAGGTTTCAAGAGCTAAATACTTGTACATGTGTAATATAAGAGCCCACCATGTTGTTAAACTCTATATCCAACTAGCCCAAGAACAAGAAGCCCAATAGCCTAAACTTTCACACCCAAACAGTCTGAATAGTGGGTATAAATTGGCTCAAAATTAGCTTAAACAAAAGCTGAAAATGGGTTAAAATATAGCCCAAATTTTCCTGGAATCAGTTTGATCTGTATTAGACAATTACCAGATTGATATGTTGCAAATGGGCTAAGACCCAACCCAGTTTATGTCCCTAGAAAAATAAAGGTCAAAACTCAATTTAGATGATGGCTGTAAACATGCTAAAATCCAGCCCCTATATTTGAATTCCACTTGGTAAGCATGCTGATTTTCCCCAACCAAACAGTCTAAACCTATCTAACAAACCCCTAAACAGTGCCTTCAGAAATTCATCCAACTAAAAGAGTCTGGGATTTCTAGAGTCAAATACTCTGCAGTTGAGTTAAAACTTGAAATCGCTCAAACAAAAAAACAGCACAAAAGCTGGCCATTTGAGGGTTAAAAATCCAACCCATACAGAAACCTTTAAATGGACTAAAATGTGCTATTAACTAGTCAAATAAAATTTACATATACATTGATAAATTACTAGTTTTTTTCTCAATGAATGTTAATATACATTGAACAAGGTTTCCCATAAATAGCAATAACATGTTTTGTGATTCATAAATTTTATTTGACTAGTTAAAACTCAACATAACAATAAAAATAACATAGTAAAACAACAACAACTCGTTCATAGTTTTACAGCCTGCGGGCAAAACATGAAGATCCTCCCATCCCCCAAACATGCATGAATCTATGACAGGTTCCCAATAAAATAACCACCAAAGATTGTTTTGGATGCAACCTGAAAAGTTATGAAACCTAATAAATTATAAACATTTTTTCTTTTTAACACTTTTTCCCACACAAATTACAAAAAGAATTCAGATTCATCACACCAAAATGCTCCTAGAAAATCCAATTCCAATACAAAATAACCATAACTTCAACTTTGGCTGATTGGAATGTGTATGTCAGGGTTTAACTTCCACAAGTGTAATTCAGTCAATCAAAATCCACCTAGTACTTTTACAAGGCATCCTTTTGTAAATCTATCTTAATCAATCCCAGCACCTGTGATTGGCATTTATATGAATCCAAGTAAGATATTGATACATTGAACATGTCAGAAAAATGCAATTGACTCCACAAGTTGAAACTTTAACATGTAAAATAGTTGCACAAACATCTCAGTTGTCCTAATAGCTATGGAGTGAGTTACCAAAGAGATATTGTAATTAAGGATGTAAAAGGAAATCCGATTCTAGAAAAATCTAACCTTATTGCCAAAAGTGTCAATTCACAAAGCTGAATTGTAAGAATCTCACAAATCAATTAGGAAATTTCATGCGTTAGGATCTCTACCATTCAATGGCGTAGAGACCAACTTACCCAAACCATATCAAAGTGGTTCATCAGGTCCATGAAATTCTTGAACACTTACAAAGAGCTCTACATTGGTTAGTTCTAAAGCTACCATTACACTAAAACAGACCTTCTAGAAACTCATTAAAAGCAATTAATAAATCAACCAATAAATACATATCAGTCAGTAAATGGTTGCAACCATTTAGATTCTCACATTAAAATTAGATTTACTGCAACTTTGATTCCATTAATCAACTTCCCCTATAGAAAATGGCATATCCACCCTGTCCAAGCACGTTTCCAATTTGGTTTCAACTCCTACAGGAAATTATTTGCAGTTCAATGTGAGTCCTATTTAGCAAAAAACATAGACAAGATAAAGGATTTTCAATAATCTCATAGAAAATTTATATTTGAGAATTATCATCTCATTCTCACTGGATCTTTAGGTCATTTAAGCCTCCTAACATTAGTTCTACACTTTTAACAGGAAATAAACCCTTTTAGATAATCATGTCATTAAGATTAAATTTCTATTGGACATTTAATCAAATAGTTAGGATTTGTAAAGGAAGGGGGGAAAACCCTCAAGCTGTGATTTATGAAGAGGAAGAAGGATAAAAAAAACAACGACATCATATACATGTGTTGTGCTCCAACACTTGAAAAAGAAAGAAAAAAAAAAAAACCTTGAAAACAAAATACATGCAAACACTCAAGCTCGACCTAAAAACTTTGAATAGGAAGGAAAATGAGAAACAAAAACCAATATACATATATGGTGCTCCAACCATGGGGGGAAGAACTTGAAAAAAAAATACATACCTTAAGAAGAAGCAGCACAAGAGAAAGATGGAACTCGGTGGAAAGAAGCAGAGGAGATGAGGGATGACAAAGTGAGAGACGAAGAGGAAGAGGGGGTTCATGTGAGGGGTAAGCAGAGGACAAATTGAAGGAGTAGTTTTGGGAAGAGGTGCTTTTAGGAGGATTTGACGAGAAGACATCAAGGAGAGGGAGAAAGAGAAAAAAGGCAAGAGAGGAAAAATGGGGAAGAAAGAAGAACCAATCGGCCATGGTATGGATTTGGGGTGAGTTTGTGATGATGTCGTTTAGCAGAATATGGGGGTAAAGTCGTCCAAATACCTCGTACGAACACCGAATTTGTTGTTTTGGTGTATTTGTGATTAAATCCGTCTAATACAGTTTTTTTATATTATGTGATTAAGTCGTTCACCCCATTCAAGGCTACTGCAGCAAGAGGGATATCAAGCATGTGTAGAATCACAGGCTGACCAGGACCCAACATTGTTCCTTAGGCAATCATTGGGACAAGAGCATAGCTTATTTGGCCTGTAGAACAAATGGGTATCAACTGATGAGCAGTGTAAACCTTGGATTTAGTGGAAAAGCCTTCATTGAGCAATATAAAAACACACTTTTTGAGATTTCTAATAATACAAAATCATTTGATTTTATTTGTGCTCCATTAAACAAAAAATGGGAAACCATTTCCATATCAAATATACTAAACACACCCCCCCCCCCCCCGCCCCCAACCCCAAACACGAAAAAAAAATTCCTACGCAAATTTAGACAAAAGCCTATGCAAATTCCATCAGGGGATACCTCCATAAGTTTCAGTAACAATTTATGATGAAAAAATGATATATTAACAACCCCACACCCCAGGGATACAGGAAACACAATTCCCTGTGGGGAAAAAAATCCAATCTTTGATCTCTGTAAAAGATGGGATTTCCACATCCTGCTGCACCAGTCACCAAGACCCTAACATGCCTTTTTTCTTTTACAGCAGAACTCATCAAATGTCCAAATATCCAACGGAAAACACATTGCGAGGTGAAGTAGAGAAGAATTTTCCTCAGCATTCCAACGTATGCCATTAGATATCAAGACTTAATCGACTCTTTGCACAATCAACTGTGACAAGAACAATAACAATCCCAAAATGCACAGCATCTCAAATTCAACCAAATGCCTTTTAACATTGATTAGAATCCAA
The DNA here is from genome assembly GCA_038049695.1 of Cinnamomum chago. Lineage (NCBI taxonomy): Eukaryota > Viridiplantae > Streptophyta > Magnoliopsida > Laurales > Lauraceae > Cinnamomum > Cinnamomum chago. Next base: position 18,070,505 of record CP142459.1, read on the forward strand.
GAATCTAAAGCAAAAATACCTTCCTTCCTTGTTGAGAAAACAAAGAAATCAAGCATAGAATCAAAACAAAAGGCGATAGATCGAATTGAGATTGAAATCAAGAGAGAAAGATTACCAGCAGCTCCTGTGACGAGAACCCTAATTGCGTCTTTCGCCATTGTTGATGATGATGTCCTCAAGGTGGGAGAAATTAGGGTTTGAAGTGAGAGATAGAGCGCTTCTTATAATGTAATTTGTAGAGACAAGACGATAAGAGATTGAAGCTTTTGAGGAGGATCGAATGCAATAGCAAACAAACTGATTGCATAAATTTTAGCGCCAAAGAGATTGTTAGGGATTTTGTGTATTGCAATTTGATGGATGCATTAACACTTTAGCATCATTTGAATATTCACACATGCACTGTTTTAGAAAATCTTGAAATCTTGATTTACACATGCATTGGTTTTTAGACTTGGAGAAATATTAATTTATGCATGTTTTGTTTTCAAACTTGGATGCAATTAGTTTTGAAAAGAAGTTTTTTGAATCAAGCAAGCCTATAAGTTTTAAATCTTTCAAATCATTTTTAGGCTTTTTATGTTTCATGATTTTAGCCCTCTTAGTTTGATTTAAATCATAATTCCAAGCTTGATTTAATGGCCCAAAAGTTCCCTCAAGAAATCACTTTGAAATATGCAATTATAGGGATTTTTGGTCCCAGGCCTAGGTCGACCCACAGTGTGGCCGGTCGATCGAGCCCACTGCGGGTTGACCGGGTAAAAAGACGTTGTGCTCTTTTCAAACGGTCAGTTTTATGACCATTGAAGGCCAGGTCGACCGGGCACAGGGGCAGGACGACCGGGGACTAGCCGTTGGGCAGTTTTGGGCTATAAAATGAAGTTCATTCCTTTACCAAAGGTAGAGATTTTTAAGTCTTCCTTGAGGTGTTTGGAGACAAGACAAAGGGGATGAACTAAAAGAGACCAAGGGGTCATTTGGAGAACTAAAGCTTGGATTAATGAAGTTAAATCTCTAAGTAAGCTTTACCTTTCTTAATCATATGTTATATGCTTTGTTTAAATTATTGGTAAATGAATTTTAGCATTATAACTATGATGTGTTGAATCCATTCTTATTTTAATCTTTGATCTAAGTTGGATTGGATTCTTCACTTTGATTTCAAACCAAGTTTTGTTTTAAAATCTTCATTAATCATGCTTAGCCTAAATCTTTGATTTCTTTTAAAGCATGATTCATTTACTTGGTTGAAACTTTACTTGTTGTTTTCATTCATTAAACCTTGGTCAAATTTTGTTTAGTTTTGAAAACAACATTGTATATGCATCACATGTTTTAAGTTAGTCATTTTCATACAACTTGTGAGTCCTTGATTTTCATATCATTAACAAGTTGATATTCATACATGTGATTTGCATTAAACTTCAATCAAATCTTTTATGTGCCTAAAACTTTGAAATGCTTTAAGCATATATTAATTGAGCTTTGTTTTTTTAACTTGATTGAAGTTATCACACACACACATCATAAGCATACATCTTTGCATTCATTTAGTGTTTGTGTGAGTTAGTTTTTCACTTTCATATCCACCTAAATTTATTGAGCTTAAATTGTATCTCTTTGAGTGTTTTTGTAGACACTTCTTTAAGAGAAATCTTTTTCTTGTAAAGGTTATTACTTAGCCTAAGAAAAGCATTGTGTAAAGGTTATTGCTTAGCCTAGAAAAGCATCTTGTAAAGGTTGTTGTTTAGCCTAGAAAAACAACATTGTAAAGGTTATTGCTTAGCCTATTAAAAAGCATAGATAGTGGAAATCCGGTGGGGTGATTAGATCACAAGCCGGTAGTGGATGTAGGCATTGAGGCCGAACCACTATAAATCATTGTGTGGTGGTGAATGCGTTGTGGTGATTCTTTTTAGCTTCCGCATTTTATTTGTTTATCATCACCTGTGACTAGTTTATTTTTAAGAAGTTAAAATTGGTACAAATTGGTCACATATTGTAGCTCACCCTATTAACCCCCCCCCCCCCCCCCTCTAGGGTTAGGATCCCAGGACTTTCAATTGGTATCAGAGCCTCGTGCTCTATATTAGGTTCTAGTGTTTTTTGGAACTCTTGATTAGGTGTAAAAACCTTGAGTCATAACCCTAGTTTTGTGTTTGAATGAAAATCATTAGAATGGATTCCACTATGATAGATTGTTTAAATTTTTGTGTAGATTCTTCTAGACCCCTCCTTCTTCTTTCTATTGGAGATTCAAACCCTCAAATTAATGAATCTCAATTTAAATTAAAAGAAGAAGAAAATGATTATAATGAAGATGACCTTCAACAAGCCTATGAGGAATTATATACTTTGTCCTTAGAGCTTGCTAAGAAAAATAAAAAATTAAGAGAAGAATCTAAAAATCTAAACAAAGAATTAGTTTCTTCAAAAGATGAACTTAGAGAAAAAGAAGAAGTTATACAATGTTTAGACTCTAAGTTTATGATCTCTTTGCATAACCTATCTAATATTAAAGAAGATCTAAATGAATTAAAGATAGGAAATGATGATCTTAAAGAAGAAAATTCAAAACTAAGAGATCAATTACAAAGGCAAGACAAAAACATTAACAACCTAGAATCCAAGTTGACCATTTCTTAGGAAAATTTATCTAATTCTCAAAATAAGATAAAAACTCTAGAACTTGGATCTAATGTTATTAATGAACTTAAATTTGATTTAAAACTTTCTCATGAAGAACTAATCAAATATAAGGAAATTGAAAATGAACTATTAAAAGTTAAAATGAAAATTCAATCCTTATAAACCAAGTCACTCAACTTGAAAGCTACAAACAAAAGTATGAGTGCAAGTTTACCTAAGGTGAAGAGAGATTTGAAAAGTTATTTAAATTGGGTAAATCTCAAAGAGATAGGACGAGTCTTGGATTTGATAGGAATATTTCTCATGACCCTAAATTCACCAACACATTTGTGAAATGTGAGTCCTCTTTCTCTAGCACTCTTTCTCCTTTGCCCAAAACAAAATGTAATTATTGTGGCATTGAAGGGCATTTTAGGTTTGAGTGCAAACTAAGAAGAAGCCATGTGTCTAAACCCATCTATGAACCCAAAAAGGTAGAATCTAAATCTATGAAGGGTAAGACACTAAAAATCAAAGAAGACTCCAAAAAGATTAAACAAGTTAAATCAATTAAAATGGAGTCTCCTAAGATAGATTCTAAAAATTTTAAACAAGTTAAACCAAGTTTAAAAGAATCTATGAACAAACAGCTTCTCAACCTATCTCCCTTAAATCAACCCATGAAGGAACTTTTGAAGAAAGTAACAAAGTTAAATTTAAAATTCAAAAGTCAAATAAAGGGAGAAAATAAGAAGAAAAGAAAAATGAATCAATCCCCTAAGAAACAAACTCACCAACCTCAAAAGACTAATCACCAATCTAAGCTAAATTTAGTAAAATCTAAATATCATGGTGATAAGTCCAAATTGAAAATTTATCAAGTCAAATCTCCTATAGTTGGTGGGACTTCCAAACTAGACCTCAAGGATCAACCCTCTCAAGACCTTAGGTGGATTCCTAAAGTTATTTACTTAGACAAACCTTAAGGCCTTGACCCTCATTGACCAACCTATCCTTTATAGTTAAATCATATTGTTGGTCATGTTACATTTGCATTTTGTTTCTATATAGTTACATTTCTTGAAATGCAATGTTTATTTGTGATCAATTGATTTTGTCTTCATGCACCATTCTAAGTTACATATCATGGTTTTCAAAATCATTTGATTATAATTTCATCATGTTAGATTTGCTTTTTGCTCACATTTAGTTATATGACTTGCATTGCATTTCTATACATGATCAATTGATTGTGATTTCAAAAGCTTTCATAGCTAGATTAGTCATGATCAATTGTTGTTTTAAGCCTTTTGCATCTTTCCTTATTTAGTTATATTCTTTTTATATGCAAATGTCATTTGGTTCCATGTATGGTGGTGATATTAGTAATATTTGTAGAAACCATACTAGAACTCAAATCCATCCTCTATGCCTTCTAGTCATTTCTTTTTGGATGGTTATGATGTTGATTCATGTATATTCTCTAAGTGATGTCATCCTTGTACATGTTTCAACATCATAGTAGTGATCTTGATCATATGAAACTCTTTGAAATCCATTCATTGTATTTCTATATGTTTGATGGATATCTTAGTTGCTGAATTCATATGATTTTAACACTTTGAAAATTGCATGCATTACCAAGTTATATCCTTTTGCATTGCAATTTATCTTGTTCATCACTATGCTCAATAGTTATATCTTTAAAAGTGATGAATATCCTTTTATGATGCTTGATGGAATTTTGTGTTTGTCACATCCTTGTTATTAATCATGTTGTCATATTCAATTGGTTTCTTTTGGTATAATTTTTCATTGATTTCTTATCCAATTGATGTCTTATCTTGAGAATGTGATAGACCTTGTGTACATTGGATTGAACTTCATAGTCATATATTTTTGTTCCATGTCACATTTCATTAGCATCATAATTTTCATGATTGCCACCTCTCTTGCTCATATAGGTAAATCTCATGACCACCATGTTTATGTATTCATAATCTTGGTTGGTTATTAGTTGAGGTAGGCTTCATGTTTGAATTTCATTTCACTCATCTTGCACATGATAGTCATATTTTTTGATTGAATGAAATGATTTCAAAACTTACATAGCATATGATTTTCATAGTTAAATTGATTGATGCTATGTTTTTAGTAAACCCCATTTCATCATGGATAACTCTAATTTGGGTTTATCTTCATAGTTATATTATTTATAACTCCATTTTAGAGTGATTGATTTTATAGTCTTATCATTGAATCTCAATTGGTACTCTTTGTTTTTCCAATTGGTATCCATGATCGCCTTGACCTTGCTCTTCATTTTTGGTAATTTGTGAAAGTCCTTGGATCCTAACCCTAGAGGGGGGAGGGGGGGGGGGGGTGTGTGAATGGGGTGTGCTACAAATATGACCAATTAAAACCAAATTTAATTCTTTAAGATAAACTAGTCACATAAGATGATTTACCAGACAAGATGCGGAAGCTAAGAAGACAATCACCACAAGCAAACACCACTACACAAGGATTTATAGTGGTTCGGCCTCAATGCCTACGTCCACTACCGGCTTGTGATCCAATCACCCCACCGGATTTCCACTATTTATGCTTTTCAATCGGCTAAGCAATAACCTTTACAATATGCTTTTCAAGGCTAAGCAATAACCTTTACAATGATGTTTTTCAAGGCTTAACATCAACCTATACATTATGCTTTTATAGGCTAAGCAATAACCTCTTCAACCACAAGGTTGGTTATCTCACTAAGTAGTGTCTAACATACACTTGATGGAGATTCAATTAAGCTCATTACAATGCCTCTTAATTAGGCGGATATGGAAGTGAAAAACTAACTCACACACACACACTAAATGAATGCAAAGATGTATGCTCATGATGTGTGTATGATGTCCTCAATCATTTTTAAAATGAAAGCTCATAAATGTATGCCTAAGGCTTTTGAAAGTTTTAGCTCATAAAACATTTATGATTGAGGAAAGAATGCAAGTCCCATGTTAAAAGTAACAACTTGTTAATGATGTCAAAGATTCACAAGTTGTATGAAATTAATTAGCTCTAAACATGTGATGCATACGGATGTCAATCAAATCAACAATGTAGCTCATAAAACATAAAAATAGATTTGATTGAAATTAGGGGACAAATCATATGTAATAATAAATACAACTTGAAAATGATATACCTATCTAAGAAAGGCAAGTTGTGAAACTTTAAAACAAAATACATATGATTTGTAAAGTTTGTTGAATCCAAAACATAAGATACATTTGAAAGAGATTTTCTTATGATGGAAAACAACAACCAAAGATTCAACCAAGTATATGAATCATGTTACATATGATTTCAAAGATTCTTTTATTAACATGATCTACTTAGATTTACCAAATAAAGTACTACTTGGATTGAATCAAATGGTGATGCATCCAAAACAATAGATCAATTCAAAAACATAAATATGTTAAGGACACAACACTTCATACATAGTTTATCATGCTACAAAAGATTTACCATGTCGCGGCCCCGGACCGGGAATCCGGGATCGGGACATTAGTGACTAAAGATTAATGATGATTATCTACATTAAGGAGATACAATTTATTTAATTTCCCACAGGGGTCCGCGGTGAGGATATCACAACCTTGCATGAATGTTTCTTTTGAGTGCGGAAGCGTGTAGCAAATCAAATAAACAACTATCTCTAATCATACAAGCATTAACATCAAATATCAAAACTGTATCAGAATGAGCAATGATCTACAACATGTTACCCAAGTAAGTTAAAGTTTATACAAATAACGTTTAATTACATTTCCCAAAAATAGAGGCCAACAAAGGCCAATATACAAAATACCAATTCAAAAGAATGGTTAAACATTTCCCCAAAATGATAAGTCTCTCACAACCAACCAACGTCTACATGACGTCATCGGCACGCCACTCAACCAACTGCTGCGGTTCTACGACCGCCTCCTCAAGCTCCTCCTCGGGATAACCGACGGCGGGACCTGAGTACCAAAGAGTAGGTCAAACACGACGGTTTGGCAAATGGAGGAAATATAATGACAATAAGGGAATACATGAATTTATCTTCAAAACATGAAAACCTATTTAAATGACAATTTCTCTAAACAAGATAAAGCATTTATTCAAATACAAGGATGCAATGTAAAAACATGTAAGGTGACTAAGGGAACGGGGAACAAGCAAGATGGCGACCACACGAAGCTAAGTTATCTATCACTACGGTGATAGAGCAATAACTAGGCCCTGATCTCAGTCACTTGAGGCGAGGATAAAGAGGGGATCTCATATAAATACATATACAATACTATACATGACCACGGTAGCGAGCCGGGCATCGGGGACCACAGTAGCAATCTGCTGCATCGGGACAAGACCACAGTAATGACCGGGTAGCGGGATCCAAACTGCAGCTGGCGGGACAAGAGGGGGATCTCCAAGTCGGTGGATCAGACCAACAGGGTTATCCAAGCTTAGTGGTGCCGACTCATAGGTCAAATACAATCGAGACATATGCGAACAAATCAAGGATAAGTAAATAATCAAGCGGGCAAGACGGGGGTGCTCAAGGGCACACTATCATATCAAATGGTGCAATGCACTTCGGGTCAAGTAACCATTCCAAGTGTATAACAATGCTTTGGGGGAAAACCAGACAAGTAGTGCAAATCTCGGGATCAGTAAAGTACTGTAAGCAATTGACATTTTGGAAAAAATATCTATTTGAAATGGATAGGGACCCCGTACGTCGACCACATAACAATTTGGTACTCCTTGAGTTTGGGGACATTCCGGGCTCCTTATACACTTCGATCATGAATGAAATCCTTGTGATATGGTTTCTTTCTCGGATGGCCTCATACAATGCCTAGTGAATCTTCTTTGATCGACAAAGCTCAGCGCTCGAACGAACCGGCAGTCAGCTGGCGGTTAACCGCCGCTGGCTGACCGCGGCTGGGCTGCAGAAATGCAACTTATTGGAAAGCTGACCGCCAAGTGCGGTTAGCTGGCGGTTAGCCGCCGATGTGTTCGGTGGTTAGCCGCTGGCTAACCGTGGAGCTGACCGAGTTTTCAGGTAGAGAAGTGTGCTCTCTGGAAAAGCAACCGTGACATTTCGGCTACCTGGCGGTTAGCCGCCAGTCACCAGGCGGCTAGCCGCCGGGTGACCGCAGGCTGACCGTCAAGTGCGGGAATCACCCACTGAGTTCAGAATTGAGCCCTTCTCCTCCTCAAAACCATTCTCTCCACTTCCACTTAATCCCTGTAATAATATTGAGCTAAGAGCTCCTCCAATGCCTCTATCTACACTTCTCCAAAACTCCAATATGGGTTCATTCCATCACCTCATCCATCAACATCAAATCCAATGAAATTAAAGAAAGAAGGAAACCATTTCACAATAGGGTACCTTTGATATAAGCAAGAAGAAATTAAATGACATTCACCAATACACTTTAAAAGACATAAATGCACTACCATAAATGCACTACCAAAGCTCTATCATGGGCATTTATTTCAAACTAATGTAATAAATAGGCATGAGTGGAAATTTCCAAAATCATTGAAAGCTTATAAAAAGCGAAACATCCACTTGCCTTGTGTCTTCGATTCAAGAAATCAAACTCCTATACTCTTCCAAGCCAAAGGTTCAAGCTATAACAAAATCCCCAAAACAAACCCTAAAATGGGTTACACAAAGAATGAGAATGAAAGAACTTACAATAATGCAAATGTAGCTTCTCATGGGCTAGAGGAACACTAATCTAGGAGATGGGGAGGATTACTTACTTGGATGACCTTCAAATGAAGAGAGCTAGCTCAAAGAAGATCTCAAGGTTGGGAGATTTCCCCAAAAATGGTATCAAGACGAAGCTTGCGAGATGAGGGCGAGGTTGGTGATCTTCCTCTCTTGATTGATGAACTCTTGGTGTGGATTGGAGATGGAGAAGCAAGAAGAAGAAGAGAAAAGCAAGAAACCCTAGGTTCAGTTGGTTAGTGCTGGAACATGGAGAGTGAGTGGGAAATGAGAATGGGCTTCCCTTTGTTAACAAATGAGGGGTTGGGTCCCACAACTAAAGGAGCTTGTTTGGCTGAAATCATCTATTTCGGGACCTCGGATGGATTCGACGAAGAAGGAAGAAATGATCGTCGAAATATCTAGTTTTCAAAAGTATATGTTTTGCGGGTTTCGGGAATATCAAGTTTTGGGTACAAATTTGGTGTGCAATGACTGTTTTACCCTCAAGGTTATGAAATCGGGTTTCGGGATCTCAAATGGGGACGGGATCAACATGAAAGTTGTAGGGACCATCAAAACGAGTAAAACGGGATTAATATCATGAATGTAAAAACCTCCGATAAATCCTCAAACATATGCAATGTCATGAAAAGGAACCCCCAAAGGGCCCTACTAACACAAAGCAAATCAAAATCCCCAAAACTATATCAAAAGCTATTCCAAACCCAACTTAGCCAAAAAAACACTAATCAAGCTTAGCACTAACACGCAACTTAATTAACACTAATCGGGTTTACTCGGGTCGGGGTCTTACATACCAAAAGTAAAAACAAAACATGAAAACATATGATTAAGGAAAGTAGAGCCTACTTGGTGATTTAACTTAATTAATCCAAGCTTTAGCTTTCCTAAAGATCCCCTTCATCCCTTAGTTCATTTCCCTTTGATTTCCCTCAAAACCCCTCAAGGAGGGCCTTAAAATTCCCAACTTTTGGCAAAGGAATGAACTCATATTTATAGCAAAAACAGCCCAAAGGCTAGTCCCCGGTCGACCTGGAAACAAGGCCGGGTCGACCTGGTACTCACAACGGCTAGAAATCAGACCGTTGGAGCTTCAAGAACCCAGTCGGCCTGCAGTGTGCCAGGTCGACCCGGGTCCCTGGCCAGGCACACAGGCAGGTTGACCTTCTGGGACCAAAAATTCCCCAAAAGAGCATATTTGATGGTTTTTCTTGGGGGAACTTTTTGGGCTATTAAATCAAGCTAGAAAAACATGTTTTAAATTATTCTAAGGGTTTTAAAACATGAAACATAAAAAACCTAAAATGATTCAAAACTTTAAAAACAAAGGCTTGCTTGATTTCTAAAAACTCTTTTAAAAAACAAATGCATCCAAGTTTTAAAAGCAAATCATGCATGAATCAATACTTTTACAACTCTTAAGAACAATGCATGTTTAAAACAAGATTTCAAGAATTCTTAAATCAATGCATATGTGTGTAAATCAAATGATGCTAGAATGATAATGCATCCATCAAATTACAATCTACAAAATTCCTAGCAATCTCCCCTTTTGCAATTTGATGGCAACTCACTCACCACTGAATTTACACACTAAGTCTTCAGTTCCCCCTCAGCTAGACTAGTCTTGAAATCTTCTTGGATGCTCCTCCTCTTAGCTTGGGCTCTTGGGCTCTTTTCTTCAATCTTCTTGATGCTTGGAGCTTGATCATTCTTCAAGCTTTCTTTTCATCTTCCTCTCTATGACCAAGCATCTTCTTTAGCTCCAAGCTTTCTTTCTTCTATTAGCTCTCCCCCTTTGACCATGCCTCTCTCTCCCTTTGGCAAGATATGCATTCTCTCCCCCTGTAGAAGATCATACAATATCTCCCCTTAGGAAGCTTGGACATTCTCTTCCCCTTTAGAGAACATGAATGCTCTCTCCCCCTTTGACATTAAATTGAAAAGGTACCTACACACATGAAACAAGGAAAATACCTTTAGAAGCATCTGTTAACAAAAGAAATTGAAAATGAAATTCATAACAGGTTATCATGTATGGAAGAAGTCTCTAAGGGTTCAAAGTCAATCCAGTTGTCAATTTGATCAAAACTAATACTTCCTATGAAGATTTACCCTCCCCCTCAATCCATTCTCTCCTTTTGTCAAACTTTTGACAAAGATATAACTATTTAGGTTCAAGAAGAAGATGGTTATCCAATTGAGGGTCAACTTCAAGGAAAGGATTAGATTCGTTTAACTAAAAAGCACAATATGATCAAATTACCAAAAGAGAGCAAGGTCAATGGGAAAAGCGATCATGGATATCAATTGGAAAAACAAAGAATACCAATTGAGATTCAAGGATAGGACTATTAAATCAATCACTCTAAAATGGAGTTATAAAGAATATAACTATTAAGATAAATCCAAATTAGAGCTATCCATGATATGGGGTTTATTAATCATAGCATCAATTGATCTAACTATGAAGAACATAAGCTATGAAAATTTTGAATTCATTTCATTCAATCAATAAATATGACTATTAAAGTGCAAGATGAGTGAAATGAAATTCAAACATGAAGCTAACCTCAACAATTAACCAACCAATATTATGAACACATAAACATGGTGGTCATGAGATTTACCTATATGAGCAAGAGAGGTGGCAATCATGAACATTATGATGCTAATGGAGTCTGACATGGAATGAAAACATATAACTAGCAAGCTCAATCCAATTCACAAGGTCTATCACATTCACAAGAAATCAAACCAATCGAAAATTATACCAATTGAAACCAATTGAATTTGACAACATGATTAAGAGCAAGAATGTGACAAACACAAAATTTCATCAAGCATCATAAATGCATATTCATCACTTTTAATGATATTACTAATGAGCATAGTGATGAACAAGGTAAATTGCAATGCAAAAAGATATGACTTGGTAAAGCATGCAATTTTCAAAGTGTCAAAATCATATGAATTCAACATCTAAGATATCCATCAAACATAATGAAATACGAGGAATGGATTTCAAAGAATTTCATATGATTAAGATCACTACTATGAAGTTGAAACATGTATAAGAATGACATCATTTAGAGAATACACATGTATCAACATCATAACCATCCAAATAGAAATGACTATAAGGCATAGAGGATGGATTTAAGTTCTAGTATGGTTTCTACAAATATAACTAAGATCATAACCATACATAGAACGATTTGACATTTGCATAGAGAGGATCAATCAACACTCAAGATCTAACTCATACCATATCATCAATAAAGAATATAACTATGTAAGCACAAGTAGGTATGAAGTTAAAGGGATCAATCTATCATGCAACATCTTCACTCTTAGCAAATGTACTAAGCTTACAATGCAATGGAAAATGGATATGAGGTTTAAACCAAATGAACTTAGCACATAAAATCACATATGTACTTAAAAAGCTCAAAAACAAGATTTTACTATAAAGCACATAAACAATCATCAATTTGCATTAATGAAAATATATATACCAAGTTAGGCACAAACATGCAAATCAATGACACCATATCCAACCAAGCAATGTAAGACATCAAAATCAATTTGCATAAAAAGAATGTAACTAAATGAGCAAAGATGCAAATTGTTTGTAAACATTATTTCCTTCCAAATGATATAATCATAATTAAGCACAAGGAAATAAATTCAAGGAAAATGCTTCTAAAAATACAACCAATAAAGCTTAGAACATTTTCCAAGGTTTTTCAAATCACTTTAATATATGAAATTCCAACAAAGAATCATTTATAGAATTATGAACAAGTGAATTTGAAAAACAAGAAAGTTTCAATTTGTATTCTAAATATGACAATAGACACTCATACAAATTGAACACATATTTTCCATATCAATAGATATAACTTGACAAATCAATGGAAAACTTAAATAGATTCAAATCATTTGATTTACAAAAAGGATCTAACTATGACATACATCAAATGATTTTCCAACATCAATTGATCATGAAAAATCTAGCTATGAAAGCATTTGTAATCACAATCAATTGATCATGAATAGATATGCACTACAAGAGATATAACTATATGAACAAAATGCAAATCCATCATGAAAATATTGCAATCAAAGGATTTTGAAAACCATGAGATATAACTTGAAAAAGTCTTAGAGTGGTGCAATGAAACTATGGGAAATATCATTTTCAAACATAGTGGAAATCTTTTAAAAAGATATGCAATAAATCACAACACTAGGGTTCTAATCTAGCAAGGATCAACTCCGGGTTGTTAAGCCCTAAAATGGAGTAACCCGCTCTGATACCAATTGAAAGTCCTTGGATCCTAACCCGGGAGGGGGGGGGGGGGGGGGTGAATAGGGTGTGCTACAAATATGACCAATTAAAACCAAATTTAATTCTTTAAGATAAACTAGTCACATAAGATGATTTACCAGACAAGATGCGGAAGCTAAGAAGACAATCACCACAAGCAAACACCACTATACAAGGATTTATAGTGGTTCGGCCTCAATGCCTACGTCCACTACCGGCTTGTGATCCAATCACCCCACCGGATTTCCACTATTTATGCTTTTCAATCGGCTAAGCAATAACCTTTACAATATGCTTTTCAAGGCTAAGCAATAACCTTTACAATGATGTTTTTCAAGGCTTAACATCAACCTATACATTATGCTTTTATAGGCTAAGCAATAACCTCTTCAACCACAAGGTTGGTTATCTCACTAAGTAGTGTCTAACATACACTTGATGGAGATTCAATTAAGCTCATTACAATGCCTCTTAATTAGGCGGATATGGAAGTGAAAAACTAACTCACACACACACTAAATGAATGCAAAGATGTATGCTCATGATGTGTGTATGATGTCCTCAATCATTTTTAAAATGAAAGCTCATAAATGTATGCCTAAGGCTTTTGAAAGTTTTAGCTCATAAAACATTTATGATTGAGGAAAGAATGCAAGTCCCATGTTAAAAGTAACAACTTGTTAATGATGTCAAAGATTCACAAGTTGTATGAAATTAATTAGCTCTAAACATGTGATGCATACGGATGTCAATCAAATCAACAATGTAGCTCATAAAACATAAAAATAGATTTGATTGAAATTAGGGGACAAATCATATGTAATAATAAATACAACTTGAAAATGATATACCTATCTAAGAAAGGCAAGTTGTGAAACTTTAAAACAAAATACATATGATTTGTAAAGTTTGTTGAATCCAAAACATAAGATACATTTGAAAGAGATTTTCTTATGATGGAAAACAACAACCAAAGATTCAACCAAGTATATGAATCATGTTACATATGATTTCAAAGATTCTTTTATTAACATGATCTACTTAGATTTACCAAATAAAGTACTACTTGGATTGAATCAAATGGTGATGCATCCAAAACAATAGATCAATTCAAAAACATAAATATGTTAAGGACACAACAATTCATACATAGTTTATCATGCTACAAAAGATTTACCAAAAGTAAAACAAAGCATGAAAACATATGATTAAGGAAAGTAGAGCCTACTTGGTGATTTAACTTCATTAATCCAAGCTTTAGCTTTCCTAAAGATCCCCTTCATCCCTTAGTTCATTTCCCTTTGATTTGCCTCAAAACCCCTCAAGGAGGGCCTTAAAATTCCCAACTTTTGGCAAAGGAATGAACTCATATTTATAGCAAAAACAGCCCTAAGGCTAGTCCCCGGTCGACCTGGAAACAAGGCCGGATCGACCTGGTACTCACAACGGCTAGAAATCAGACCGTTGGAACTTCAGGAACCCAGTCGACCTGCAGTGTGCCAGGTCGACCCGGGTCCCTGGCCAGGTCGACCTGCCACACAGGCAGGTTGACCTTCTGGGACCAAAAATTCCCCAAAAGAGCATATTTGATGGTTTTTCTTGGGGGAACTTTTTGGGCTATTAAATCAAGCTAGAAAAACATGTTTTAAATTATTCTAAGGGTTTTAAAACATGAAACATAAAAAGCCTAAAATGATTCAAAACTTTAAAAACAAAGGCTTGCTTGATTTCTAAAAACTCTTTTAAAAAACAAATGCATCCAAGTTTTAAAAGCAAATCATGCATGAATCAATATTTTTACAACTCTTAAGAACAATGCATGTTTAAAACAAGATTTCAAGAATTCTTAAATCGATGCATATGTGTGTAAATCAAATGATGCTAGAATGATAATGCATCCATCAAATTGCAATCTACAAAATTCCTAACAATTTGATCATATTGTGCTTGATAGTTAAACATGTTTAATCCTTTCCTTGAAGTTGACCCTCAATTGGTTAAACCATCTTCTTCTTGAACCAAACAGTTATATCTATGTCAAAAGTTTGACAAAAGGAGAGAATGGATTGAGGGGGAGTGTAAACCTTCATAGGAAGTATTAGTTTTGATCAAATTGACCATTGGATTGGCTTTGAACCCTTAGAGACTACTACTATACATGATGTCGCGACCCCGGACCGGGAATCCGGGATCGGGACTAATAATGATGATGATAATGACAACACATCGAATTTATGCTATACATTTATTTAATTTCCCATAGGTGTCCGCGGTGAGGATATCACAACCATAATTGAACATTTCTATTAAGTGCGGAAGCGTGTAGCAAATCAAATGATAATTCACTTCTAATCACAAGATAAGTCACATGTATAAACAAGTATCAGAATGAGCAATGATCATTAGCATGTTACCCAAAGTAAGTTAAAGTTTATACAAATATCACTTAATTACATTTCCCAAAAATAGAGGCCCACAAGGCCAATATAACCAAAATACCAATCCAAAGAATGGTTAAATAGTTTCCCAAAATATATGAAGTCTCTCATAGCAACCAAACGTCTACATGACATCATCAGCACGCCACTCAACTAGCTGTTGCGGTTCTACGACCGTCTCCTCGTGCTCCTCCTCGAGATAACCAACAACGAGACCTGAGTACCAAAGAGTAGGTCAAACACAACGGTTTGGCAAATGGTAAAACACAATGACAATATGAAAATACATGAATTTACCTCCAAAAACATTTGAACCTGTTTTAAATGACAATTTCTCTAAACAAGATAAAACATTTGTTCAAATACGAATGTGCATCATAAAACATGTAAAGGTCACCAAGGGAACGGGAAACAATCAAGATGGCAACCACACAAAGCTAAGTCCTCTATCACTAAGGTGATAGAGCAATAACTAGGCACTGATCTCAGTCACTCGAGGTGAGGAGAAACAGTGGATCTTATAAATACATATACATATACTGTACATGACCACGGTAGCGAGCCGGGCATCGGGGACCACAGTAGCAATCTGCGGCATCAGGACAAGACCACGGTAATAACCGGG
The DNA here is from genome assembly GCA_038049695.1 of Cinnamomum chago. Taxonomy (NCBI): domain Eukaryota; kingdom Viridiplantae; phylum Streptophyta; class Magnoliopsida; order Laurales; family Lauraceae; genus Cinnamomum; species Cinnamomum chago. The sequence continues at coordinate 18,086,329 of CP142459.1, forward strand.
TAGCGGGATCCAAACTGCAGCTGGTGGGACAAGAGGGGGATCTCCAAGTCGGTGGATCAGACCAACAGGGTTATCCAAGCTTAGTGGTGCCGACTCATAGGTCAAATACAATCGAGACATATGCAATTAAATCAAGTACAATAAATAAACGGGCAAACAGGGGTGCTCAAGGGCACATTATCGTTTCATGTGGTGCAATGCACTTCAACACAAGTAGCTATATCAAGTGTAATTCAATGCTTTCGGGAAAACAAGGCATGTAGTATAAATCTCGGAATCGATAAAGTACAGTAAACAATTGACATTTCCGGTAAAACTATCTAATTGAAGTGAATAGGGACTCCGTAGGTCAGTCTACTAACACTCTGGTACTCTTTGAGTTTGGGGACATTCCGGACTCCTTATACACTCCGAATTTTCAAAACCTCAAATGACATCTTCGTGATATGGTTTCTTTCACGAATGGCCTCATACATTGCTTAGCAAATCTCCTTGACATGGAGGGTTTCCCAAAGAATAGTCCCAATACGTTGAAATAGTTAAACATTGTCCCAAACATAGCCTTCACCCACAAGGCTCATCGCTTGAGCCGACTGGAGAGTTCGCTCGAGCGAGTAGCTCTCTGGAATGGCTGTCTGGGTGGGTTCGCTAGAGCGAAGTTGAGGTCGCTCGAACGAACTCATTGGGTCGAGCGAAGTTTATAGTGCGTTCGAATGAACAACTCTCTGGAACAGGTTCTGGGATTCTGCAGCAACCAAGCTACTGGAATGCTCCGAACCCTTCTCTGGACAGGTCGCTCGAGCGAAGTGTCATGTTCGCTCGAGCGAACTGTCCAGAAACTGATTCCGGACCAGTTCAGCTCCTCTCTATCTCTTCCTTCTACAACCCCTTTTTAGCCACTTTTATACATCAGGTGAGGAGTCTAAAACCCCATTCAAATAACATCAAATCTTTCACCACATCCATCCCATTCTCCTCCATCCATATCACATTCAATACAAGGAAAGAAAGAAGGAAACCATTTCACATAAGATATATATTTGAGACAAAACAAGAGGAATTAAATGCTATGAACCAACACATCTCTTGGACCATAAATGTACCATTAATACTCTATCATGAGCATTCATTTCAAAACAAAGCAATAAATATGCATTAATGGAAAATATCCAAAGTCAATGGAAGCTTAGGAAAAATCATGCATCCACTTGCCTTGGTCTCTAGTAAGCAAATCAAGCTCTAACAAGTCCTTTAAATCAAAGGTTCAAGCTACAAGGAAAATCCCAAAATAAAACCCTAAAGAGTCAAAACATAGAATAGGAAGAAAGAAGTTTCAATAACAAAGATGGAGATTCCCTTAAGCTAGGAGAACACAATTCTAGAAGAAGAGAAGGGTTACTTACTTGTAAGGTCCTCTAATGGACAAGGTGAGCTCAAAGGAAGTCTTGTAATGGAGGGTTTTCTCTAGCAATGGTACCAATAGAGAGCTATGGTGATGATGAAGAAGGTGAAGATCTCCTCCTCTTAATTTGTGCAAGGTTGGTGGTGAGTTTGGTGATGGAAAGCAAGAGCAAGAAGAAGGCAATGGAAAACCCTAAGTTTTCACTCTTGTGCTGGAAAAAGGAAATGGAGGGGAAAGGGTTTCCTTATAAACAATTGGGGAGTGGGTTCCACTACTAACAATCTAATTAGGCTGAAAACATGGCTTTCGGGGCTTCTAATGAATTCGACGAAGAAGAGAAAAGTGATCGTCGAAATATCTAATTTTCAAAAAGTATATGTTTCACGGGTTTCGGGAATATCAAGTTTTGGGTACAGATTTAGTGCACAATGACTGTTTTGCCCTCAAGGCTATGAAATCGGGTTTCGGAATCTCGAACGGGGGTGGGATCAACATGAAAGTTGTAGGGATTAACAATACAAATAAAACGGGATTAAAACCATGAATGCAAAAATCTCCGATAAATCCCCAAACACATGCAAGGTCATAAAAAGGAACCCCCAAAGGGCCCCACTAATCACAAAGCAATCAAAATTCCCCAAAACTATAACAAAAGCTATTCCAAACCCAACTTAGCCAAAATCACTAATCAAGCTTAGAACTAACACACAACTTAATTAGTACTAATCGAGTTCACTCGGGTCGGGGTCTTACACATGATAACCTGTTATGAATTTCATTTTCGATTTCTTTTGTTAACAGGTGCTACTAAAAGGTATTTTCCTTATTTCATGTGTGTAGGTACCTTTGCAATTTAGTGTCAAAGGGGGAGAGAGCATTCAAGTTCTCTAAAGGGGAAGAGAATGTCCAAGCTTCCTAAAGGGAGATTTTGTATGATCTTCTATAAGGGGAGAGAATGCATATCTTGCCAAAGGGAGAGAGTGCATGGTCAAAGGGGGAGTGTTGATAGAAGAAAGAAAGCTTGGGAGCTAAAGAAGATGCTTGGCCATAGAGAGAAGATGAAAAGAAAGCTTGAAGAATGATCAAGCTACAAGCATCAAGAAGAATGAAGAAAAGAAACCAAGAGCCCAAGCTAAGAGAAGAAGCATCCAAGAGATTTCAAGACTAGTCCAGCTTAGGGGGAGCTGAAGACTTGGTGGGTTAATTCGGTGTTGAGTAAGTTGCCATCAAATTGCAAAGGGGGAGATTGTTAGGGATTTTGTGTATTGCAATTTGATGGATGCATTAACACTTTAGCATCATTTGAATATTCACACATGCACTGTTTTAGAAAATCTTGAAATCTTGATTTACACATGCATTGGTTTTTAGACTTGGAGAAATATTAATTTATGCATGTTTTGTTTTTAAACTTGGATGCAATTAGTTTTGAAAAGAAGTTTTTCGAATCAAGCAAGCCTATGAGTTTTAAATCTTTCAAATCATTTTTAGGCTTTTTATGTTTCATGATTTTAGCCCTCTTAGTTTGATTTAAATCATAATTCCAAGCTTGATTTAATGGCCCAAAAGTTCCCTCAAGAAATCACTTTGAAAGATGAAATTATAGGGATTTTTGGTCCCAGCCCAGGTCGACCCACAGTGTGGCCGGTCGACCGAGCCCACTGCGGGTTGACCGGGTAAAGAGACGTTGTGCTCTTTTCAAACGGTCAGTTTTATGACCATTGAAGGCCAGGTCGACTGGGCACAGGGGCAGGTCGACCGGGGACTAGCCGTTGGGCAGTTTTGGGCTATAAAATGAAGTTCATTCCTTTACCAAAGGTAGAGATTTTTAAGTCTTCCTTGAGGTGTTTGGAGACAAGACAAAGGGGATGAACTAAAAGAGACCAAGGGGTCATTTGGAGAACTAAAGCTTGGACTAATGAAGTTAAATCTCTAAGTAAGCTTTACCTTTCTTAATCATATGTTATATGCTTTGTTTAAATTATTGGTAAATGAATTTTAGCATTATAACTATGATGTGTTGAATCCATTCTTATTTTAATCTTTGATCTAAGTTGGATTGGATTCTTCACTTTGATTTCAAACCAAGTTTTGTTTTAAAATATTCATTAATCATGCTTAGTCTAAATCTTTGATTTCTTTTAAAGCATGATTCATTTACTTGGTTGAAACTTTACTTGTTGTTTTCATTCATTAAACCTTGGTCAAATTTTGTTTAGTTTTGAAAACAACATTGTATATGCATCACATGTTTTAAGTTAGTCATTTTCATACAACTTGTGAGTCCTTGATTTTCATATCATTGACAAGTTGATATTCATACATGTGATTTGCATTAAACTTCAATCAAATCTTTTATGTGCCTAAAACTTTGAAATGCTTTAAGCATATATTAATTGAGCTTTGTTTTTTTTAACTTGATTGAAGCTATCACACACACACATCATAAGCATACATCTTTGCATTCATTTAGTGTTTGTGTGAGTTAGTTTTTCACTTTCATATCCACCTAGATTTATTGAGCTTAAATTGTATCTCTTTGAGTGTTTTTGTAGACACTTCTTTAAGAGAAATATTTTTCTTGTAAAGGTTATTGCTTAGCCTAAGAAAAGCATTGTGTAAAGGTTATTGCTTAGCCTAGAAAAGCATCTTGTAAAGGTTGTTGTTTAGCCTAGAAAAACAACATTGGAAAGGTTATTGCTTAGCCTATTGAAAAGCATAGATAGTGGAAATCCGGTGGGGTGATTAGATCACAAGCCGGTAGTGGATGTAGGCATTGAGGTCGAACCACTATAAATCATTGTGTGGTGGTGAATGCGTTGTGGTGATTCTTTTTAGCTTCCGCATTTTGTTTGTTTATCATCACTTGTGACTAGTTTATTTTTAAGAAGTTAAAATTGGTATAAATTGGTCACATATTGTAGCTCACCCTATTCACACCCCCCCCCCCCCCTCTAGGGTTAGGATCCCAGGACTTTCAATGAACAGGCATGAAGGAAGAAGAGAGTCATTGGCAGAGAGTGGGGAAGAGGGGAGAATCAAAGGACAAGGACGACAAAATCATCGGGATGGAAGAGAGGCAAAAGGCGAATGAGATTGTGATAGAAAACACTGTGGTCATTAGGTATATAAAATGATATCGTCCACATTCTGTGTGGGCATAATTGTCCAGAAAACTTGTACGTACACCCATATGGATGTTTTAATGTATTTGTAACTAAATCTATATAATACGGGTTTAGAAACATTTTTTTGGTAAAAATCCCTTATATATTGTTTTAGAGGCCAGAGCTATGCCGCAACAGGAAGAATCGCATATGATTTGATCGAATGCCCAAAAACAGTGAGGATGAAATGAAATGATCAGAGATAAATATGAGATAGGTTGGTGATTTTAGTTTTTGAGTTTAATTTTTTTAATAAGGTCAAATTTGAATTTGAATTAGTTTCTTTATTATCTCATAGTTTTTTTGGTAAGTTTTTTTTTTAAATATTATCTGTTATAAATTAATGGTAATGTTTCTATCAAGATGTATCCTCTGAGTTTCTATGCTGACAAGTTAATGAAGACCGAATACAAAATTCAACAACTAATAAATCTTATTATGTGCATTCAAGATTTTCTATTTTAGATCTGAAGTCTTGCTTCAGAATTTCAACAAACTACAAAACTGAAATGTGAGTTAAAAGTTCGTCAAAATTAGAAATTTGATAATCTTATTTCAAAAAGTTTAGGGACTAATTCTCTCATCAGAACCTGATTGATGAGACTCAACTTCAAATTTTGTCAATTACTAGGCTAAACTTTATGCTTCAAATTCAACCTATTGCTAAAATGAAATTATGCTATCGAGAATTTCAAATGCAAATTCAGAAGTGGTATTTGAATTCCAGCGTGTTTTATAGTTAATTAGAATCCCATCCTTATAGTAAAATTCAACTTAGATCATGGTGGATTACATGCCCCTAACTGGCTCTATAGCAATTGCAAATGTGGGTGGCGTAAATCAGTCCCATCACATGCTCTGTCTTTGGGACTTGTAACAACCTGACCCCACTCTAATTGCTTTTAGTGTTTAAATAATCTTAATTCGATGCCTAATGTTTGTTTTGGACGAATATGAGCTTGGTTAGGCAAATTAGTAGGTGCTTGACCATTGACTAGGTAGCTCTATGACTTTTTAGGTATTTTGATGTCTTTGGGTTCACACGTATAATTTGGGTTGTTCGCAGGTTTTGAGTGCATTACATAGATCATATTGAGTATATCGATTTTCGTGTTTTGACCTAGACAAGTTGAGCCCAGTTTTGATCCAATTTGGCCCATTTACAACCCAAAGGCCCTCTTTCCAAAATTCCTTAAACTAGTTAGATCTGCATGCAAGAACCCATAAAACTTTTCTTTTTAAACAGCCACTCCATCGACCCCATCTTCTCATTCCATTTCAGCTGGAACTCCATCTTCCTCTTCTCATCTTCTTCTATTTCTCTTCCCCTTGGTTCAATCTTCCATTGGAAATGTGGGTTTGAATAGATACATCTTCATCTCCTTCCTCCATCATCACCATCTTTAAGCTCTATTGGCCTCCCTTATCTCTCTATACCAACCTTGGTAAGCCATGCCTCTCCACTCCATCTTTCTTGGTAGGGGTGATTAGAAGCTATTTAGGTTGCATGTGAGATCTTCTTAAATTGGGAGCTTCTTCATCATCATCTTCCTCTTCTTCAAGTCTTCTTTCTTTCCAATCCACCTTATACATCTTCATTTGGTAAGAGAACTTCCACCTAATGGTTTCTTGTTGTTGCAATCCTAGGGTTAAGATGCAAGTGCCGGAGAACAATTAGGGTTCCAAAGAACAATCACTCGAAGAAGAAACAGTCTCCAATGAAAATCCACATAGGGAATTCTATTAATTCAATTCTAATCTGATAAATAATTCTCTACAAAGCCATATAAATAGTAAAAGAAACTTAAACTCTAAGAAACAATCCTAATCAAACTAGGAAACAGGAAACACAATAAATTAGAAACTAATCCTAATTATATTCTTTTCTGAAAATAAAACTAATAACAATTAAAATTAGAATTTCATGGGTCCCACATGTGGCCCATGAGTCTTGTTGCAATAACGTGGTATTGCTGCTGCATCATTCTCCCTAGGTTGGAAAAGAGTTCGACCTCGAACTCGGCTCTTATTCTTGATGTTGCTTTTGAAGATAGTGTGCACTTGAAACGCTTACTTGGTGATACGAGAACTTGACCATTTCTTTGGCGGTGCGGGCTTCATATGATGGAGTGTGACTTGCTTGATACCATGCATGAATGTGTAGGTGTTGTCGCACATGCCATTAGTTCCGTTCTTGTCATACATCCACGGGCTACTCAACAAGATATCAAAACTATCCATGGGTACCACATTACACCAAATTGTATCTGTATAATCTGCACCAATGGAAAAGGTAACTGGACATGCATTTCGGACTTGCACTTCATCGCCTGTCACTAACCATCTAGCAAAATAAGGACGATGATGCTTCCGAACTTTCAGCTATAAGCGATCTACAAAAGCTTGGGATATAATATTCTGACAAGTGCCTCCATCAATGACTACCATGCATTCCTGACCATTAACTGTTCCTTTTGAGCGGAAAATATTTTCTTGCAGCCATTTCTTCGCAGTAGTCGATGAAGTTTCTTAGATGACCAAGAGAGACTTAAGACCCTCCTCGGGCAGAATATCCTCCACTTCCTCTGTTTCATTCTCTTTAGGATCATCTATGTCGCGACCCCGGACTGGATTAGCACACAGAGGGCTCTCCTAATCCGGGATCGGGATGGTATAAAGAGTGTGATCACAGAGTGCATACATTTATTTAATTTCCCACAGGTTTCCGTAGTGAGGATATCACACATGCACACAAGACATTCACTTTTAAGGTGCGGAAGCGTGTAGCAAGCTAAGTTTAGTAACCTTTCATCATGATTCAAAACTGGTAATCCAAGTGTAAACAACATAGGGTCAGAGTGAACAATGAGTAACGGCATTTCCAAATAAAAGTCAATCTTTATACAAAAGGTAGATTAGTTAACATTTCCAAAAAATAATGGCCAACAAGGACCAGTCCAAACAAAAGAATTCCCCAACAAGTTAGTCACTATCCCAAAAAGTGTTTCGTATCTCGTAGCCTGACCAAATGTTTACATGACATTGTTAGCTTGTCATTTGCCTACACGTTGCGGCTCTCCGGCCGCCTCCTCCAGCTCCTCCTCAAGGAAGGAGGCATCTGGACCTGAGTACCAAAATAGTGGGTCAGACACGACGATCTAGCAGGTGGGTGAAAAGATAAAACAGTATAATAATATTTGAATTTACCTTAGAAAAACATTAAAACCTACTTAAACAATAATTTCTATGAAAGAGAATGCATTACCAGTTAGAAAACATACGTGTAATATAAAACATGAAAAAGTACCAAGGAACAAGAAACTGACAGGATGGCAACCACACTGAGCTACATCACTAATGTGATGAGAGCACGCTAGAGGCGTTGGTCTTTGACACTCGAGGTGATGAGAACCAACTAAATATATATACATATAACTAGACAAGACCACGGCCGCGGAACCGGGTAACGGGACAGGCAGGATCCAGACTGCAGATGGCAGGAGCAAGAGGGGGACGCCCAATCGGTGGATCATGCCAACAAGGTTGTCCAAGCTTAGTGGTGCCGACTTATAGGTTACGGGCAAAAAATCAAGACATATACATATATATACAGGTAGGTGTGTAACACCTTAGCAGGTGGGATGGGGTGCCCATAGGCACATAATTCACATTCATGTCTGGTCATGTATATACAGAGCTAACAGGACACTTAAAGTGCATAAATTAGAATTTCTGAAGCACAGCTAGTAAAAATCACATGAAAACAGGCGAGTGTATATGAAATCCAAGTACATGAAACACACAAGAGAGAATTCTACAAAATACCGGACCATGCATTGAGGATCCAAGGTTTAAATCAAGATGTATAGGGACCCCTTATTTCGGGTTTTGTCACTGGCTTGGTACTTAATAAGAGTTAAGAACATTCTGAGCTCCCTATACAGATTGACAAGTCCAAAATCCTCAATGAATCTCCGTGATGAGGTTTCTTTCTCAATCAAGCTCCACACTTCGCTTTCTCAGCCTTACCATCGCATTGGGGCTCTAAACAATACCTCCCCAAGCCTTAGAAGAATATTTCAAGTCTTCCTACACTGACCCAGGCCTACTGCACAGCTGGCTCGAGCGGACTTAACGTTCGCTCGAGCTAACTGCTCTCTGTGAGGGGTTCACTCAAGCGAACACAGATTCGCTCGAGCAGACCTTCCCAGGTCAGGTTGGCTCGAGCAAAATGCAAGTTGGCTCGAGCAAACTGACTTCTGGATGGGGTTCGCTCGAGCGAACTGTCAAGGTGGCTCGAGCGAACTGTCATAGAATGTTGTTTCTAAGCAGTCTGGCTCCTTCATTTCCTTCCTTTGCAAATCCCTTTTAACCTCCACTCTTACACCTAAATAAGGAGCTCAAAGCATCACTTAAACCATAATATTTCACCATCAATCTCTCCACACATTAAATCAAATCACCTTCTTTTCCATCCACATTCCAATCACAAGAAAGAACACCCATCATTTATGAAATCATACATGTAGTATAAACAAGTTCTAACATAAATCAAGAGTAACATTCTTCAAGAGATTAACAAGATAGGAATACACATCAATATGCACATTTTGAAATCAATAAAACCATAGAAAAAAGCATGAATAATAGGGTAATAAAATCATATTTCTCATAAAAACATTATAGTATTAAAAATATCTATTCATCCACTTGCCTTGGCACTAGGATGACTAAGCAAGCTCCTAATCTCCCTTTTAAGCTCAAAATCACCAAGCTACACAAAAACCCCCAAATACAACCCATTACAAACCCTAAATAGTCAAAACAATGAAATAGAAAGAGAGAGCTCCTAACAATGGAGATGGAGACTCTCTAGGGTTACAAGAATACAAGTCTAGAAGATGGAGAGGATTGCTTACTTGGAAGGTCCTCTAATGGCAAGAGTTAGCTCAAGGAAGACCCTAATATGGCTTGATTTCTCCTCCAATAGTATCAAGAGGAAGCTTCCATGGTGAGGAAGAAGAAGATGAAGCTTATTTCTCCATTTGGCAAGATCTTGGTGTGGATTGAAGTTGGAGAAGCAAGAAGAACAAGGAGGAGCAAGAAGACACTCTAGGTAGCTGGAGCCAAAATCTCCCATGTTTTTGGAGCAAAAAAGGGATAAGTGGAGGGAGAGTTCTCCTTATATAGGGAGTTGAGATGGGCTCCACCACTTGGGATTCTTGTAGGGCTAAAAACATGACTTTCGGGACCTCAAATGCATTCGACGAAGAAGGGAAAAGTGATTGTCGAAAAATCTAGTTTCCAAAAAGTACATATTTCAAGGTTTTGGAGACATTGAAAATAGTGTCCAAATTTTAGTGTAAAAAGACTGTTTTCCCCCTAACATTAGAAAAGCAGGGTTTCGAGGTCTCGAAAGGGGACGGAGTAAACACGAAAGTTGTAGAGGTTAACAAGATAAATAAAATGAGGCTAAAACACGAATTGTCGGAAATCTCGAATAATCCCCCAAGCACACGCAAGGTCATTAAAAGAACCCCCAAAGGGTCCCACTAAATTAAGAAGGCACTCAAAACTCCCCAAAGCTATATAAAAGCTATTCTAATCCCAACTTAAATCAAAATCCACTAATCTCACTTAGAGCTAAAACACAACTTAATTAGTGCTAATTAGGGTCACTCGGGTCGAGGTCTTACAATCTGGAACATATTTCACATTACTTTCATTCTCAATGAGGTGGATACGTTTTGGACATTCTGTTGCACGATGCCCTTATTGTTTACAATTAAAGCATGTGAGCCTATTTTGACCTTCGGGCTTGGTGAGAACTTTCTCGGATGACGCACTCAGTTTAGAACCTATAATGGAGAAATTCTTCTGCATAACTCATTTAGCTGCATTAAGTTTTTGTGCTTGATGATTTACAATTCCCTCAGCTTTGATAGCATGCTGAATAATCTCATCAACATTATCAAAATGTTTGAATGTGAGGATATTTTGAATGTCAAGTGTAAGCCCATTAAAGTATTTGTCAACTAATACCTCATCATCTTCATTCAAACCACAACGAGCTTGCATGGTCAGAAACTCCTCAGAATACTCAACGACGGTCTTAGATCCTTGTTTCAAGCATTGAAAACGTGAACGCAGATCTCTGAAGTAATTGATAAGCAGGAATTTTTGCTTCAACAGATTTTTTATCTCAGTCCACGTGTCAACATGGTCAATTTGTTGGTATCTCCTCTTCTTTTGCAACTAGGCCCACCATATCGCAGCATAATTGCGAAATCGAGTTGCCACCGGTGTAATCTTATAACCATCCGTCATTGGTTTATGTGCAAAAATATTTTCAATACACACTAACCAATCCAAGAATTCATCTTGCTTCAATTTCCCATCATATTCGAGAGTCACAAGTTTAATACTCAAATCACGATCAACATTGACGGCATGTGGATCTCGTTGATTCCGATTATGTTCTCCATCATCTCGATGATTATCTTCACACCGATTAGTTTCTAAATTAGTTAATCGGGTTTCAATCCCTTCAAGAGTCGCTTGCATTTGAACTTGCATTTGAGCCATTGTTGCGGATAGTTGATTAACAATTACCGATAATTGTACAAAGGTTCCCCTCAGATCATCATCATTATTGGAGGAAGACTACACTTCTTCCTGCTTCTTGGGAGGCATTTTTTATTGCAAATTTAAAATTTTTGACTGACCTGATGTGTAGATCTACTCTCCACGATCACGTTGGTCAAAACGGATTGAAAATCTGATGTTGGATGAGTCTGATATTGCTAAAGAAGATTCGACCGTTGATGTGAAATATGTTGTTGATCTGGTGCCACTGAGGATGGCTCTTCCTACACTCGGGCTGGGCTGGGTCAACTTAACCCGAACCTGACCTGACTTAGACCCACAGATGAATCTTCTTACATATGCCTTAAAGGCACGTGTTGGCCAATTGCCTAAGGTCCGGCCTCGTTCGTTGTGCAAAAGTCGGGTAGAAAAAAGGGATTTCTCTCCTTTTGGTTTCTGTTAACAAGAAGAGAGGAGAAAGGCCGAGAGAATGTGCTGGCGAACGGAGAGAAGGGTGAGGCAGCGGGGCGACAGCGGCCAGCGGGTGACAGTGGTGCAAGGTACGCGTTTTCCACTTTCATCTTCTTCTCTTCCCTGCTTCTTTTTTTTTCTAGTTGGGATTCATGACGTTGGTTTGGTTGGGGTAGTTGACTGTGGAGGGGAGTGGATTACGAGGGCTTTGGGTACATCCGATAATCTCGATAGGGGTAATGGATTCGCGTCTAGGACGTGATAGGGTTTGGGGATGTACTTGGTTGATGCGGATTTGGTTGAGAGAGATAGAGAATGGTTTTTTTTTTTTTTTGAAGGGAGCGGTCGATGGGTTTTCTGGAGTTGCGGCTGTGGAGTGTGTCATTGGATGGATGGTTTCTGGATGGTTTTCAGGGTAGCGGGACGAGGGCTGAGGTGGTGTATGTGGGGTGGTTCCAGTCTGAATGGATTTGGCAGGGAGATGGACGATGGATCGGGGGAAAGAATAAGGGTAATCACGTTGTTCGATCAAGGGATCCATCGGCTCTGATACCAATTGATGTAATCGTAGGGCTAGGATGCTAGTGCCGGAACACAATTAAGGTTCCGAAGAACAATCACTCGAAGAAGAAACAATCTCCAACGAAAAATCCACACAGGGAATTATATTAACTCAATTCTAATCTGAGAAATAATTCTCTAGAAAACCATATAAATAGTAAAAGAAACTTAAGCCCTAAGAAGCAACCCTAATCAAACTAGAAAATAGGAAACACAATAAATTAGAGACTAATCCTAATTATATTCTTTGCTAAAAATAAAACTAATAACAATTAAAATTAGAATTTCATGGGTCCCACATGTGGGCCACAGTCTTGTTGCAATAATGTGGTATTGTTGCTGCATCACTTGTGTTGGAATCAGTTAATGGAGATCTTCTTGGTTGCATGTACCTTCAGTTGAAACCTTTTTCTCATTTCACCATTGTAGGGTTTGTTTGAGAGCTTTGCTTTTGGGGGTTTTTAGCTTTGAGATATTGGCTTGGCTAGGGAAGGTTGGATTTCTGTAGAATTTTATTTCAAGCACCATCTAAGGCAAGTGTAACATTTATAAGTCTATGCATGCATGCCTATTTGATTCCATGAATGTGCTATTCACATGTTGAATACCCAATTTCTAGCTCAATTGCTTGATTTTGATGTAAGTTGTGGTTATGTATGGGTTGAATTCAATGGTGGTAAAAATGGGTTGTTATATGAGCATTTGGAGGCTAAAAAATTGTAGGTAATCTTGTCCTTGGGAAGGCTTTTTTAAGCATGAGAAACGGACCCAGAAACAGAGCATTTGCAGCTCAATTGCAGGCATCGGAATGTGCTGACAGGGTTCTCGCTCGACCAAGACTTGCCTGGCTCGAGCAAGTATAGCAGTTGTCCAGGCAGCTGGGCGCAGTAGGCTTGCTTGCTAGAGTGAGCACCTGGGCCCGCTTGAGCGAGTTGCCTGCTGGTTGGTGCCACGACCCCTCACGGCTTCTCACGGGATAACTGTGAGTTAACCTGAGACCCTAGGCTTCTTAAGGGGGTTTTGTGGGACCTCGTTGCACCTCAGTGTAGGATCCTTTTTCACCCAAAATCATACCTAATGGACTGTTGACTTAAGAGGCTGTCGTTTTGAGCACACGTACACCCCCCCGGAAGCCCGTTCCTTGAACTTCTTATACTCCGGACCGTAGGATTGGCTTATCATGTAACCTTTATTCCATATATGATCTTTATGCATGCATTTGCTTTACGCTTCTTGTACTCTCACATGATACATACATGTTTCTCATGTCCATTTGTGTAGTCCATGTACCTTGTTTATGTTACATTCTATGTTCCTAATGCACCATGTACTTGCACGTGTTCACATGTTCCGTCATGTTACGCACTTGTGATTTTGATCATGCTCATGCTCATGTTTATGTTATGAACATGCTTATGCCCACGCTATGATATGCTTTTGTACATGATATGCCCTACACGTTCTATTCCTAGAGTCGGCACCACTTAGTTTCAGTCATATCTCAGTAAGACCCGGCTAGGTGTGGATTTAGTATTTATTTATGGACTCGCTGCAGTTGGATATATGGGGGGTTGACTGATACCCTAGGTCCACGATAGAGTTTTTGGGCCCATCTGCCTCCAAGTGGTACCTCTTGATCTTTTATGTATGTTCACGCTCGCATTTAATCAATATTTACATGTTTGCTTGGGAGAATATAGCCAACGTGGTTTGCCAATCTTGCTAGTATGTGTATGTTTATGCTCTTGATTATTGTTCAAATATAACATGGTTGATGGACATAGATTAATACTTGTTTGATTAAAAGTATACAGGTTGTTTTATACAGGTTTGCAGGAAAAATAAATGTATCCCTTTTTGTGCTGGATTTATGACCATACACATGAAATCCTTTGGAAAACCCGTTCGTGGGGATATTTTTAAGGAGTTTCACTCGAATCCCCACACGGGTATAGGTCGCCCCTCGAGGAGAGTGAAATCTCGAGTTCGGGGCATGATATCATTTGAGGTGGAAATAAAGATTCACAAAGATGGCACTTCGTTGCCAATCCATTGGTTGCTCAATCGTGAGGCAACTCTTCCACATAATTAACCAACGAAGGATGAATCCTTTGTTAGGAATTTTGTATTTGCAATTTGATGGATGCATTTTCACTTTAGCATCATTTGAATTTTCACACTTGCATTGTTTTAGAAAACCTTGAAATCTGGTTTTATACATGCATTGCTTTTAAGATTTGTAAAAGTATTGTTTTATGCATGTTTTGTTTCTAAACTTGGATGCATTGGTTTTAGAATCCAAACTCTTTTGAAAACCTAATTCTTTGTGCATTACTTTTGACAAATCATATTGAGAATTTAGGTTTGTGCCTTGCATACATTCATCACTTTCAGAATCATTTTTGTATGCATTTTTATGTGAAAAGAGTTTTTAGAAATCAAGCTAGCCTATGTTTTAAATCTTCCAGATTATTTTAGGCTTTTTGTGTTTCATGTTTTTAAACATCTTCGTTTGATTTAAAACATGTTTCCAAACTTGGTTTAGTGGCCCAAAAATCCCCACAAAGAAACACCTTCAAATTTGCAATTTACGGGAATTTTTGACCCATGGGGTGGTCCGGCAGTGTCGCCGGTCGACCGGCCCAGAGGTCCCGGTCGACCGGGAACACTGCAGGCCAACTGGGCCCCTGGAGCCCCAACGGTCATATTTCTGACCGTTGTGTGATCCCGGTCGACCGAGACCTGTTTCCAGGTCGACCGAGGACTAGCCGTTGGACTGTTTTTCTTTATAAAGTCCATTCATTTTCCAACTTTCAAAAGGCTTGAACCATGAACTTTTGAGACCATTTTGGAGCCAAAGAAAGGGGACGAAGTTGGAAAGGCTAGAGGGCTATTTGGAAATCAAATGCTTGAGTTTTAAAAAGGTACATCTTACATATCATTTTGATTTCCATTAAAATTAGAATCAATGCATGGTTAAATCTTTGTATTTTCTTTTATGCATGATTTCTAGTTTTTAAAGAGTTGTTTTGCAAACTCATTACCATCTTTGGAATATTAAGAATGGTTTGCAAACTCTCTTGACTAATTCACATGCTCTTAGATTTTAATATTCATACAACTAGTTTAGTTCATTTCTTCTAAGTTGTTTGAATCTTTTATGTGATTAGTTTTCTCTTCAATCATCATTTTATAAGCTTTGATTTTAAAATGCATCATGCATTCACTTAAGAGCTTCATTGTTGAAATTGATTGAAGAAAAGCATTCATACACTTGTGCACACACTTTAGCTCATTTAGTGTATGTTTGTAATTTGTTTTAAACTTTCATATTAGCCTATTTAGAGGCAATTCAATTGTGCTTAAATTGTATCTCTTAGAGTGTTCTTTTGTGAAGACACCTTCTTTGAGAAATCTCTTTTGTAAAGGTTATTGCTTAGCCTAAGAAAAGCATTGTGTAAAGGTTATTGCTTAGCCTAAGAAAAGCATCTTGTAAAGGTTATTGCTTAGCCTAGAAAAGCACATTGAGAGGTTGTTGTTTAGCCTAGAAAAACAACATTGTAAGGGTTATTGCTTAGCCTAGTAAAACGCATAAATAGTGGAAATCCGGTGGGGTGATTGGATCACAAGCCGGTAGTGGACGTAGGCATTGAGGCCGAACCACTATAAACCTTTGTGTTGTGGTGCATGCTTTTGTGGTGATTGTTTATATTAGCTTCCGCATATTGTTTGATTAATCATCACATGTGACTAGTTTATGTTAAGAATGTAAAATTGATCTAAATTGGTCATAGTTGTAGCACACCCTATTCACACCCCCCCCCCCCTCTAGGGTTAGGATCCTCAGGACTTTCATCCTTAGCTGTAGCGCTCATGGTGAAAGCCTTGGGTAAACATATTTGGCTGTATGAGTAATATTTACCTGAGCTACTGGTGGATGGTACCTTTTTTATTTTATTTTTATTATTATTTTGCTAAGAAGGAGATACATGAAACATGGCCAACAAAACCAAGCACAACAAAGACAACCCAACAAACCCAAGATGAAACAGATAGAAAGAAAAAGAGCCAAGCCATAACAACAGAAAGAGAACACAAATGACCATCCACCAAAAAAAAAAAAAAAAAAAAAAAAAACACACTAGGAAGCCATTGAACACAAATGACCTCCTTCAGGACAGGAGAGGTCTAAACCAAAATTGGCTCGCTAGTACGACAAAAGGTTTTCTAAGGAGGACATGCATTGATGGAGAAAGAAACATTGAACTCATCTTGTGTCTAATTGTAAATCTTGAATCTATAGCTCATGAGCTTTTGGTCGAAAGACCGGAAAATGGAAACCATTGTACAACCCATCTTAGATTGACTATCAACTACCTTATCTGCTGATCTCCTGTAGAATTTAGCTTTTCACTAAGTAAATTTTGTTAGAGCTTTAACTCAGTTAGGCGAAGTAGCCATATAACAAGACAAGTTTCCACTCTTTTTCAACGAGTCCACCAATATAAAACAACCCCCCTCAATTTGTATATGATTGATTTGCATGATTTCTACCTCAATTTGAATAAGATCGGTTTTCATGTGTGAGCTCAACTTTCAATGTGGGAGGGACAAGTGGTGCGGCCATGTCAGCACCACATATATGGCATAGTAATGAGGCCCTAAAAATCCTCAAAATTTCATAGTTCAAATCTTGTTCTTTCCTATATAATATTTCCTCGACTAAAATCTCTCTTTCCTACCTTATCTTAGAAAATCTCAAATTTTCAATAAAAGATTTCTATTATTTTGTCCCTGCATTTGAATAACCTTACATCTATCCATTTTTCTTCGCTTCACTTTTTTGGATAATCGACTCTAGAGCCTCCTCAAATATCCCATTTCTATATAAGCCCTCTCTCTTCTTGGTCAAAAGGGAGTTTTTCTGTACGATTACCTGCATATCTTGATAACTCTCCTTTGTTACCAAACTTAATATATTTACATGTACATTCTCTAATTGTACGTACGTTGAAAGAGTAAAAAAGTCATTTTTTATTTACGATATCACAACACTTTATGCGATATATTTTCATCCCTTCTATAGCGTTCTACACATTTTATATTCAAATTTGCACACTAATTTCGGGTTCACAATTTGCTTAACGACCCATGTTGTAGAACAAGCCCTAAATTCTAATTTGAGCAATTTTTTACCCAAGTTGAAGAGGAGTAGAAGGAATATTGAATTCACTCCATTTACTTTTTCAATATGCTTACCCACATTTAAATTTCAATATGCTTGACTATATTTGAATTTCTACAAATTTAAACACATTTAAATTCCTACAATTTTGACCCTACTTTTAGGTATTTTATGGTTGTTGTTTCTTTATGCATAAATTCATGGTTGGAATGCGATCATGGCATGCTTTAGAATTAGTTTGTGTTTTACATGTTTTATGTTGCTGAAAACCCAATATTTAAGGACTAATTAAAAAGGAGAAATTTGGAATTGATTACAATTGTTGGATTTGAAAATTCAAAAATCTGTACTGGTTTCAACAGATTCAGCATGGTTTTATGATAAAAGCAGCACAGTTCAAAATCAAGAAAAACATGTTACTTTTCATTGAGATTTTGGAGAATTAAACCTTGATAGTTTTACTTTGAAACCCCAAAATTTTGACTCAGAAAAGTTTTGAAAAGTTGGGTTTCTAGTAGCCTAAACATGGATAATTAATCATGTTATGCAGAATCTTTGTAGCAGAACATGGCCAGGTAAGCATCTTTAGGCATGCATATCTTTTTCTTTTTACATCCTTCTTCACTTCTATTTTCTGTGTTGTGTTCATTCTTCATCAAAGTTTCAAATTTAGTCATGAAATTTAGAATTAGGTCATATTAGGTCATCCGTTCAGTTCAAAAAGTTGGGCCTGTAACACAATTTTCTAGACTTAAAAAATTCATGCATTTATTCTAAGAGTTTGATTTTTTTCTAGGATTGCATTAGTTTCATTTTAGGATTTCATAATTCATTCATTCTTGCATTAAATTAGGTTTTAGAAACTAAACTAGGATTAATTTTGAATTTAGGAATTTTATTAGGTAATTTATTGATTTTCTTAGCTTTAACTTCTTAATTTCTTCTAAGGTACAATTTCAAGTTGAAAAGGATTTAAATTTCAAACCACTCCTTGAGGATCAACTTCATACTCACCGGAGCCCATGATCAACATGCAAAATTAACAAATTTAAAATCTAAGCATTGATATTTAGAATAGCATAAAGGTACATATTTTTGTAACATTAAGAATCAAAGAACAATGCATTATCCTAATCAATTCTACACCTAGATATTCTTAAAATCTTTATTTTACATTTCATGGGTCCTAATTCTTTATATTTGAAAAAAAAACCATAAAACACCTCTTTAAAAAAAATAGTGATAACATGCATGGGGGGTGCTCAGTTGGTTGGTCACCACAGTTGTCACTTGCCTACCCATGGATCAATCCCCAGATACCTCTATTCCAACATTTGTGGGCTACTTCCCACACGTGTGGACTCTTCTTCCCACATGCGTGGGTTACAATGTCCCCTAGTCATCTTCACTAGGACACAAAATAAGGAAAAAAATAAACACAAAGAAAAGAGGGATAAATATACCTTAATGGGGGATGAAGTTAGAAATGGTTGCAGCAAAACGGAAGGAAGATTGCAGCAGAGAGTGATAATAGACAATGAAAGATATAGAATGGATGAAAATATAAATACAAAGACAACCGTTGACTTTAGACGTAATACATTATGCAATATCACAAAAGAGGTAATTGTGATATCGCATATAGAAATTGTGATATCGTATAAAGCATTGTGATATCGCTAAAAAAGGACCTTTTGACTCTTTCAATGAACGGACATTACGTAAAAAGTGTAGGTAAATTTGCAAAGTATGGTAATAAGGAGGTGTTATCGAGATGTACAGGTGACCGTATGAAAAGGGCCCCGGCCAAAATAAGAGAACGACTGGTGGGATGTTACACGGGCCCACCTACTGGTGATTGTTTGATCTTCAAATTGAGAAATCATAAAATATTCTCCAGTCTTGAGTTTGTTGAAGTGGGGCCCAATTTTGGGCATCCAAAATATTACAGTGGGCTAGAAATCAAGATAACCCACACAACTATCCTGTCAGACTAAGAGCACATTGACAAAAACTAAATTTGATTGAAGGTTTCAATATTGATCTAGACTGGTGCACGATTTCCCCCAAAAATTTTCCTTCCCCTCCCTCCTTCCCAAACATAGGGTAAATAAACATAGGGTTTTGCTACACTGATTTCCCGGCATTGAATGCAATTGTACAATAGAATTTTTTTTTGTTCATTGCATTCCATATTTCAAGTCACGTGTGGTTCAAAAAATAAAAAATAAGAAATTTCATGTCACGCATGGCACAACCTTCTTTACACTATGACGTTATAATGGGCCGCCTGATCTACCGACGTGAGTTATCATTTACAGTTACTGTTAATCTTTGCAAAAAGGGCTATAAAGGTAAACTAGCATGAAGGCCCCTTGCGGTGCACAAGTTAAGTCCCATGTAATCTGAATCATATATAAAAAATAATATTTCTTTCATATAAATCTATTTATGTTAAACACATAAAACAAAGTTGCCTATTTCTCACCTTTGTTGCCTTGCAGATTCTACACTATATTTGCTTTATCTAGGTCTTATTCATCTTTAACAGATTCTACATAGCAATTACCTCATGTAGGAGGAGGAGGAGGAGAACTAGGTGGTTGTTAAGCCAAAGGCGGGTCATCTGCAATTGGAACATGATTGTTTGGAAGCAGATTCATTTGATTCAGATTGATTTTGGAGAAAGGAGCTTTAAAAAGGGGTCTTTCATTCTGAGGTTTCGAAATGCCAAATGAAAGAGCCAGCTGAGTCATCAAATAACCGAATGGTATGGCATTCTTTTGAGTCGGAGTACTGTGAAACTTGATGATTGCTTGACATATGATGGAAGGAAGACAAATTGGAGTTCTAGTGGCAACTTTAGATAAAATACTAACCATGAATGCTATAAGTTCAGTTCTATTTCCCATTCTCGGATAGACATTGTAAGTGAAAATATTATAGATGATCCGATAGATAGGAAAAAGAGAATTTAAGGTGAGGTGGTGCTTCCTAGTATCCCATTCAGTATTGAAACCACAAAGATCAAAAGTAGCTTTACCTTTCTCTTCCTCGGATAGGGAATCAGAAACAAAAGTGATGCCATTTAGTGAGCATGGGATTCCAATGATGGAACCTATTTTCTCCGGGGTAATTTCCTCATTTCTATCAATAAAAGAGATGGTAAAAGAGCAGGAATTGTCACTCACATTTGTGCTAGAGATGGATGCAAACATTCTTTTAACAAGTGAGGGGTATGCATTCTCTCCCCAATATAGAATTCCTTCCCATCCAACCCTACCAACTACTGTAAGTCCATGGGGATCCGAACCCTAGAGGGGGGGGGGTGAATAGGGTGAGCTTCTTTTATGACCAATTTTAACAAATTTAACTTCTTTAAAATAAACTAGTCACAAGTGATGATTAATCATACAAGATGCGGAAGCTAACAAAAGAATCACCACAAAGCAATCACCATCACACAAGGATTTATAGTGGTTCGGCCTCAATGCCTACATCCACTACCGGCTTGTGATCCAACACCCCACCGGATTTCCACTATTTATGCTTTTCAATAGGCTAAGCAATAACCTTTACAATATGCTTTCCAAGGCTAAGCAATAACCTTTACATTGATGTTTTTCAAGGCTTGACATCAACCTATCCATTATGCTTTTATAGGCTAAGCAATAACCTCTTCAACCACAAGGTTGGTTATCTCTCTAATTTAGTGTCTTTAATACACTTGATGGAGATTCAATTAAGCTCATTACAATGCCTCTTAATTAGGCGGATATGGAAGTGAAAATCTAATACACACTCACACTATGAATGCAAAGATGAAAGTACATGAAGTGTGTGTGTGTGGTCCTCAATCATTTTGAAAATGAAAGTTCATAAATGTATGCCTAAGGCTTTTGAAAGTTTTAGCTCAAAAACATTTATGATTGAGGAAGCAATGCAATCACATGTTAAAAGTAACAACTTGTTAATGATATCAAAATTACACAAGTTGTATGAAATGGATTAGCTCTAAACATGTGATGCATAGGGATGTCAATCAAATCATCAATGTAGCTTAAAACATAAAAATAGATTTGATTGAAATTAGGGGACAAATCATATGTAATTATAAGGACAACTTGAAAATGATTTACCAATCAAAGTAAGGCAAGTTGTGAAACTTTAAAACAATAATACACATATGATTTGTAATGATGTTGGATCCAAAACATAAGATACATTTGAGAGAGATTTTCTTATGATGGAAAAACAACAACCAATGATTCAACAAAGTATATGAATCATGTTACATATTTCATTAACATGATCTACTTAGATTTACCAAAGATAAAGTACTACTTTGATGAATCAATGGTGATGTATCCAAAACAATAGATCTATTCAAAATATAACACATGCTAAGGATACAACACATCATAGGTTAACATGTTACTAAGATTTACCAATGATAAAACAAAACATGAAAACATATGATTTGTAAAGAAGTTGAATCCAAAACATAAGTTAGTTTTGAAAGAGATGTTCTTATGA
Source organism: Cinnamomum chago (assembly GCA_038049695.1). Lineage (NCBI taxonomy): Eukaryota > Viridiplantae > Streptophyta > Magnoliopsida > Laurales > Lauraceae > Cinnamomum > Cinnamomum chago. Next base: position 18,108,236 of record CP142459.1, read on the forward strand.
TGGAAAACAACAACCAAAGATTCAACCAAGTATATGGATCATGTTACATATGATTTCAAAGATTTTTCCATTAACATGATCTACTTAGATTTACCAAAGTTAAGTACTACTTGGATTGAATCATATGGTGTTGTATCCAAAACAATAAATCAACTCAAAACATAAAACATGTTAAGGACACAACACAAACATAGTTTAACATGCTAGAAATGATTTACCAAAAATAAAACAAAAGCATGAAAACATATGATTAAGGAAGGAAGAGCCTACTTGGTGGTTTAACTTCATTAATCCAAGCTTTAGCTTTCCTAATCATCCCCTTCATCCCTTGGTTCTTTTCCCTTTTGATATGCCTCAATACCTCTCAAGGAGGGGCTTAAAATTCCCAACTTTTGGCAAGGGAAAGAACTCATATTTATAGCAAAAAGTTACCAACGGCTAGTCCTCGGTCGACCGGGAACACACAACGGTCGGATTTCTGACCGTTGGTGCGCCAGGCAATTTTTTGCTGCAGTGTTCCCGGTCGACCGGGACCTCTGCGCCGGTCAACCGGCGACACTGCCGGGTCACCCCCCTTTTGCAAAAAATCCAATCTTTTCACATTTTAAAGGTATTTCTTTGGGGGACCTTTTGGCCACTAAATCAAGCTTGGAAAACATGTTTTAAAGATTCTAATGGTTTTTAAAACATGAACATAAAAAGCCTAAAAAGATTCAAAACTTTTTAAAACAAAGGCTTGCTTGATTTCTTGAAAACTCTTTTCTAAAACAAATGCATCCAAGATGAAAATACAAATCATGCATAAATCAAAACTTTTACATCTCTTAAAAACAATGCATGAATAAAACAAGATTTCAAGTTTATTTAAAACAATGCAAGTGTGTAAATCAAATGATGCTAGAATGATTATGCATCCATCAAATTGCAATCTACAAAATTCCTAACAACTACTTCTCTCAGATCGAAGTTATTGATTTGGTCAACTAACACTCTTCTTTCCACAACTATTGGTCTATCAAGAAGACTATCTAGAATTTGAGGGCTTGGTTTCAAGATATTCGAAGGGTGAGGAGGAGAAAAGTTTGGAGATTCACTTGGACTAGACACAGAAGGCCTACTAGAAGAGGCAAAAGAGGTTCTTCCTCTCTTGGATGGATGAGGAATAGCTTTCTTCATTCTTGGAGGCATTTTCACAAACACTTGGTGAGCACAAAAAGTTTTAAGAATGAAAGGAGAGAATACCAATGAAAAACTTGTGCAAAATATAGAAAAGAGGTTAAGCAAGAAGAAATGAGACTAAACAAGACACAGAAAGGAAAGGATGGAAAGATTAGAGAGAGGACGGAGATATTGGGAAAAACCTACACAATATAGCAAGCATCGTTCAACACAAAAAAGCACAAATAGAAAAGTAAGCAATGAAAAAGAAATGGGGAAAGGGAAGAGATTACTTACAAGGGGAGGTGACTAGAATGAGGAAGAAGGGATTTGGAAGTAGCCATAGAACTGTGAAAGTGTTGACAGAAGAAAGCGACCGAAACAGAACAGAAAAGGAACAGTTATGCGCGCAGGGCTTAAAAGGCCACTATGCATTGTCGGTTGACCGGCAACTAAGAGTTTGGTCGACCAAACTCAACAAAGCAAAATATATATATATATATATTATTTTTTAAATAAATGATAAACAAAAAAGGCTATAGGGTTTCTTTTGATATTTATTTTTAGGAATCCACCTATAGTCTTGAGAGGACTTCTCTTACAGATTATTTTTTGAAATTCCATCAACACTTAAAGATTTAACTTGGTAGATAGATTCTCATTATGATTGATATTATCTTGAGAAAGATGATTTGTCTTTTGATGTTGGTGAGTTTCTTTTATAATTTCCTCCTCCTTTTGCTTTTTTATTTTTAAATTTAGGTTCTCAACTTTCTTCAAAAGATCGTTCATATGGGGTGTTAGAGGAGGTAAATTTGGAAGTTCCTCTTTTATTGGTTCCTTAAATTTTGGTTTAAATTGATTGAAACTTTCAGAACCAAATAGAAGTGATTTCATTTTATTAGACTCATGATTCCTTCGAGTTTTACATTCAAATCTTAGATGCCCATCATTTCCACAATAATTGCACTTCATCTTGGGCAAGGAAACATGAGTTCTTGGAAGAGAGGTTTCTCTTTTAACAAAGGTATTAATAAATCCAGGTTCAAGAGGGGTTTTCCAATGAAATCCAAGGCCAGTCATATCTTTATGAAATTTACCCATTTTAAATAATTGTTCAAATTTAGCTTCTCCATGGGTAAACCTATTCTCATACTCTTCTTTGTAATCTCTAAGAATAGTGATTTGATCCCTAAGGTTAGAGTTATCCTTTTTTAACTTCCTTCATGTTGTTTAGCTCTTTGTAGGCAAGATTTAACTTAATTTTGAGTTCATCAACCAAATTGGATCCAAGTTCTACATCTTTTAATTTAATTTGAGTTTTAGATAGATTTGCTTCAGAAATTATTAACTTGGATTCTAAATTGTTAATGATTATGTGTTGTGTCGCGACCCCAGACCGGGAATCCGGGATCGGGACTAATGGTGATGATGATATTGTGGTATGAGAATGGTTAATGATGTACATTTGTTTAATTTCCAACAGGTGTCCGCGGTGAGGATATCACAACCATATATGAACATTTCTATTAAGTGCGGAAGCGTGTAGCAAATCAAATATTTAATCCATCTCTAATCACAAAGATGATAACACAAGTATAATACCGTATCAGAATGAGCAATGATCATTAGCATGTTACCCAAAAGTAAGGTTAAAGTTTAAACAAAAGATCATTTAGTTACATTCCCCAAAAATAGAGGCCAACACATCTCAAAATATAATCCCAAAAGAATGAGTTATCCACAACTCTCAAAATGAATCGCATCTCGAGACAACCGAATGTCTAAATGACATCATGTACCGGTAACCAAGGAAACGGGAAACAAGCAAGATGGCAACCACACGAAGCTAAGTCCTCTATCACTAAAGTGACAGAGCAATAACTAGGCACTGATCTCAGTCACTCGAGGTGAGGAGAAACAGTGGATTTTATAATTACATATACATATATTATACATGACCACGGTAGCGAGCCGGGCATCGGGAACCACAGTAGCAATCTGCGGCATCGGGACAAGACCACGGTAGTAACCGGGTCGCGGGATCCAAACTGCAGCTGGCGGGACAAGAGGGGGATCTCCAAGTCGGTGGATCAGACCAACAGGGTTATCCAAGCTTAGTTGTGCCGACTAATAGGTCAAATAACAAATCGAGACATGTGCAAGTAAATCAAGTACAAATAAACAAACGGGCAGGACGGGGGTGCTCAAGGGCACACTGTTGTTCAAGTCGTGCAATGCACTTCAAGATAAGTAATCATTGTAGGTGTACTTCAATGCTTTCGGGAAAACAAGGCATGTAATCCAAAATCTCAGGATCGATAAAGTACAATTGAAATCTCGGGTAAAGTATCGAGTTCAAGATTTATTGGAAATGAATAGGGATCCCATATGTCGATCTCATAATACTTCGGTACTCTTTAAGTTTGGGGGACATTCCGGGCTCCTTATACACTTTGAATTTTCAAAATTTCGAATGACATCTTCGTGATATGGTTTCTTTCTCAAATAGCCTCATACATTGCCTAGTGAATCTCCTTTGATCGACAAGGCTCAGTGCTCGAGCGAACCGGAGAGTTCGCTCGAGCGAGGAGCTCTCCGGAATGGTTGTCTTGGTAATGTCGGTTACCTTGCGATCAGATGGCGGTTAGCCGCCGTTGGATTCGGCGGTTAGCCGCTGGCTGACCGCGGTTGGCCTGACAGAAAGACAGGTTACTGGAATTGTAACCGAAATGGTTCGGTTGGCTGGCGGTTAGCCGCCGATGGGTTCGGCGGTTAGCCGCTAGCTGACCGTGAGGCCGACCGTATTTTCAGGTGGAAAATGTTGCTCTCTGGAAAAGCAACCGAATGGGTTGGTTGGCTGGCGGTTAGCCGCCGATGGGTTCGGCGGTTAGCTGCTGGCTAACCGTGAGGCTGACTGTGTTTTCAGGTGGAAAATGTTGCTCTCTGGAAAAGCAACCGCAACTATTCGGTTAGCTGGCGGTTAGACCCCAGTCACCAGACGGCTAGCCGCCAGGTGCGGGAAACACCCACTGTGTTCAGATTTGGGTCATTTTTCCTCCTCAAAACCATTCTCATCACTTCCACTTAATCCTTGCCATAAACAGGAGCTAAAAGATCCTCCAATGCAACTATCTACAATTCTCCACAACTCCAATAGGGGTTCATTCCATCACCTCCTCCATCAACATCAAATCCAATACAAAGAAAGAAAGAAGGAAACCATTTCACCATAGAGTACATTGAGGACAAAACAAGAGGAAATTAAATGTCATTCACCAATACACTTATAAGTCATAAATGCACTACCAAACTCTATCATGAACATTTATTTTCAAAATAAAGCAATAAATAGGCATGAGTGGAAAGTACCAAAATCATTGAAAGCTCATAAAAATCAAATCATCCACTTGCCTTATGTCTTCTATTCAAGGAAATCAAGCTCTAATACTCTTCCAAGCCAAAGATCCAAGCTATGAACAAAATCCCCAAAACAAACAAACCCTAAAATGGTCAACCAATGAACTAGAAAGGGAAACCTTACAATAATGAAGATGAAGCTTCTCTAGGGCTAGAAGAATACAAATCTAGAAGAAGGGAATGATTACTTACTTGTAGGTTCTCCAAATGGTAAGGGTTAGTTTAATGAAGATCTCAAAGTTGGTGGATTTCTCAACAAATGGTATCAAAAGGAAGCTTGCAAGGTGGGGAGGAGAATGATAACTTCCATTTCTTGATTGATGCAAGCTTGGTGTGGATTGGAGGTGGAGAGAGCAAGAAGAAGAAGAAAGTTTCCAAACAAACCCTAGGCTGCCTTTTGGTGCTGGAAAAAGGAAAATGAGGAAGATGGGTCTCCTTATATAAGCAAATGGAGAAGGGTCCCACTACTTAAGACATTCAAGGGCTGAAATCTTGGCTTTCGGGATCTAAAATGAATTCGACGAAGAAGGAAGAAATGATCGCCGAAATATCTAGTTTCCAAAAAGTATATGTTTCGCGGGTTTCGGGAATATCAAGTTTTGGTTACAGATTTAGTGTGCAATGACTGTTTTGCCCTCAAGGCTATGAAATCGGGTTTCGGGATCTCGAACGGGGACGGGACCAAGATGAAAGTTGTAGGGATTAACAAAACAAACAAAACGAGATTAAAACAATGAATGCAAAATCTCCGATAAATCTTCAAGCGCATGCAGGTCATAAAGAAGGAACCCCCAAAGAGCCCCACTATCACAGAGCAAACAAAATTCCCCAAAACTATTTTAAAAGTTATTCCAAACCCAACTTAACCAGAACCACTAATCAAGCTTAGGACTAACACACGACTTAATTAGTGCTAATCGAGTTCACTCGGGTCGGGGTCTTACATGTTGCCTCAAAATTTGATCTTTTAAATTAGCATTTTCATTAAAAGGTTCATCACATCCTATCTTCAATTCATCTGAATTAATTTGAGCATTAGATAGGTTATGTAAGGAGATCATCAACTTAGAATTTAAACAACTTATAACTTCATTCTTTTCTCTAATTTCATTATGTGAAGTGTTTAAAGCTTTTGATAGCTTTTCAGATTCTTCTTTGAATTTCTTATTTTCCTTAACAAGTTCTATGGAGAAGGTGTAGAGTTCATTATAAGCTTGTTGGATATCATCTTCATTTTCATGAAACTCTTCTTCTATAAACTAAGTAGCATGGGTTTCATTTATGGAATCTTCAACTGAAGAGCAAGAGATTTTGATTTTAAGAGGAAATTCTACATAATCTATTACAGTGGAATCCATAACAAAAAGAAGGCACAACAGCTAGGGTTTAAACTCTAGGTTTTTACACCTAATCAAGAGTTTCCAAGACACTTGATCCTAAAATAGAGCACAAGGCTCTGATACCAATTGAACGTCCGGGATCCTAACCCTAGAGGGGGGTGAATAGGGTGAGCTTCAAATTAGTGACCAATTATGATCAATTTTGATTTCTTTAAAAAAAATAACTTGCCACTAGTGATGATTTATCAAACAAGATGCGGAAGCTAATCAATCACCACAAGCATTCACCATCACACAATGATTTATAGTGGTTCGGCCTCAATGCCTACATCCACTACTGGCTTGTGATCCAACACCCCACCGGATTTCCACTTTTATGCTTTTCAAAAAGGCTAAGCAATAACCTCTAACACTATGCTTTTCTAAGGCTGAGCAATAACCTATACACTATGTTTTTTTAAGGCTGAGCAATAACCTTTACACTATGCTTTTCTAAGGCTGAGCAATAACCTTTACAAGAGATGATTTCCCAAAGAAAGTGTCTATACAAACACTTTAAGAGATGCAATATAAGCCTAATTACAATGCCTCTAAATTAGGCAGATATGAAAATGTAAAACAAACTCACGTAACACTTTATGTAATGGAAAATGTAAAACAAACTCACGTAACACTTTATGTAATGTAAAAGTGAAAGCATATGATGTATGTGTGTAAACTTCAATCAAAGTTAAAAGGAAGGCTCAAATGATATATGCTTAAAGCATTTCAATGTTTAAAGAGCAGAAATAGATAGATTGAAGTTGTATTGCAAATCACATGTTCTTTTTCAAAAGACAACTTGTAAAGATTCCATTAATCAAGAAATGTAAGTTGTAAGAAAATTTAAATCATAAAGAACATGTAATGAAAGAGTAAAATTGTTTTCAAAACATAGAGGTTTCCTATGAGATCATTGAGTGAAAACAATCAGCTAAAGACTCAACCAAGTAGAGTGAGCATGCATCAAATAGAAACAAGAAAGTCGAAATAAGCATGATTTATACAACAAGGCAATGACTTGGTTTGAAACTAAGTGAAGAATCCAATAATGAATAAATCAAAGATAATATAAAGGATTCAACACATCATAGTTAACATGCTACAAGAGATTTTCCAATTAGATAAATTAGCATGTAACAAAAGATATGAGAAGAGCAAAGCTTACTACGATGTTTAACTATGGAATCAAGCTTTGTCTTTTTAGAATGTTCCTCTTGCTCCCTTGTGTTATACTTGATCTTAGGTTTGAAAGATGTTCAGAAGAAACTCCCAAAATTGGTCTCCAAAGAGACTCTCAAGCTCTCTCTTCAAAACAATGAGAGACCTTATTTTATAGAGAAAAAAGAGTCCAACGGATCTCTTGTCGGTCGACCGACATATAGGGTTAGGTCAACCGAACCCAACGGTCATATTACAACAGTCATAAATTTTTGAAACAATTCTATTGTCGGTTCACCGAGACTCATTCGGTCGACCGACGTGAGACCGACACCTGACCGACAGAGCAAAAATGACTGAAGAACATGCTCTCTGGAATCAGAACCGAAACAGAGTTTGGTCAAGTATTGAGACACTTTCGGTCGACCGACCTTCGACCGACAGAAAAACACCTTGCTGGAATTGGAACCGACAAAAGCTCGGTTGAGCTCGGTTCACTGGTCGGTTAGCCGAAACTTGACCGATAGGCTGACCGACAGTGTATTCAGTCAGAAGTCCAGAAGATCTGAAGGATTTGACTAGAAAATCTTTGGAAACAAAGTTTAACCAGAAAACTAAGGATTTGCAAGTCGAATAAAATAACATTTGGAAACAAAATGAAATCAACCAAAAAACATTTTAAGTAAAACAAGATAGGGTCAATTAACAAACAAGATTTTTAATTTCCAAAATGCAATTTTGAGACTAGGTGAAGTGAAGAAAAAGAAAGCATATGTTAACCATCAAATTGCAAATAAAATAGACCTAACAATCTCCCCCTTTGCAATTTGATGGCAAACATCAAAGATCACGCACACCATCAATCAATCAATCAAGACTAGATCTCCCCCTTCATTGAACGTCCATTATCTTGGCTCCCCCATTATCTCTGCTCACACTCCCCTATTATCTCTGCTCCCATGATGTCTTCTTTTCACAACTCCAGATTTGTTCTCCCCTTGATTGTCTCCATAGAGTTTTCTGATCTCCTTTCTTTTCTCCCTCTTTGTCATCAAATTGTTGTCACATCTGAAAACAATAATACTTGTAACCATGATTCTTCAAATAGCATTAAATAGACAGATACAACGTCTTCATACAGTAAGGAAAAGAAGAGACAATATAAGAAGAATGAGAGGCATACAGCTCATAACATAACTTTTAAAAGATTGAACATAGGAGCCAAATAGATTTTTAAAGTTTACAGAAAAGTTTTCACTTGATAAAATTATCCATACAAAAACATGCAGTTAGAGATCAAATAAGACTTGCAACCAATCATTACAACCCAAAACATCATAACCTCTTCCATAACTAAAGACACCACCAATGATTATACCAATAAAAACATTAAAGAAGAAACATAGTGAATCTGCCTAGTCGGAGTCAGGAGGAGGAGACGGAGATGGTGGAGCAGCCACATCATCTCTTCTGCAATTCTCTGAGATTATTGAGCTCCCAGTCGATCATGAGTGGAGCTCGAAGATGAGGGCCGAGGAGAGGTACTTTACCTAGAGGATGAGGCACGAGGAGGAGGAAGAAAAGAACTAGGTGGCTGTTGAGCCAAAGGTGGGTCATCTGCAATTGGAACATGATTGTTTGGAAGCAGATTCATTTGATTCAGATTGATTTTGGAGAAAGGAGCTTTAAAAAGGGGTCTTTCATTATGAGGTTTGGAAATGTCAAATGAAAGAGCCAGCTGAGTCATCAAATAACCGAATGGTATGCATTCTTTTGAGTCGGAGTATTGTGAAACTTGATGATTGCTTGACATATGATGGAAGGAAGACAAATTGGAGTTCTAGTGACAACTTTAGATAAAATACTAACCATGAATGCTGTAAGTTCAGTTCTGTTTTCCATTCTCGGATAGACATTGTAAGTGAAAATATTGTAGATGATCCGATAGATAGGAAAAAGAGAATTTAAGGTGAGGTGGTGCTTCCTAGTATCTCATTCAGTATTGAAACCACAAAGATCAAAAGTAGCTTTACCTTTCTCTTCCTCAGATAGGGAATCAGAAACAAAAGTGATGCCATTTAGTGAGCATGGGATTCCTATGATGGAACCTATTTCTCTGGGGTAATTTCCTCATTTCTGTCAATAAAAGAGATGGTAAAAGAGCAGGAATTGTCACTCACATTTGTGCTAGAGATGGATGCAAACATTCTTTTAACAAGTGAGGGGTATGCATTCTCTCCCCAATATAGAATTCCTTCCCATCCAACCCTACTAACTACTTCTCTCATATCGAAGTTATTGATTTGGTCAACTAACACTCTTCTTTCCACAACTATTGGTCTATCAAGAAGACTATCTAGAATTTGAGGGCTTGGTTTCAAGATATTCGAAGGGTGAGGAGGAGACAAGTTTGGAGATTCACTTGGACTAGACACAGAAGGCCTACTAGAAGAGGCAAAAGAGGTTATTCCTCTCTTGGATGGACGAGGAATAGTAAACAAACTTTGTTATTAGAAATTTTTTAACACGTTAAATTTCTGTAAAAACTTTCTCCAAACAATCTATTTACAAAGCATTTCAAATGTTTTATTTGATTGCGTGAATTAAAAAAAATCAACATTTTGAAATGTCATTTCTAGCCTTTCAAATTCTCTTTATTTTAGCATTTCTCAAATATTTGAAAACCTTGACAAAATTTTGGAGAATTTGAATCCTAATAGAAACTATAATTCTTTTTGTTTGCTTATTTAGGGTTGTTTTGGTATCGCTACTCTTTTTTGGACTTATAATATGTAAGAACTAGTTCTCACTTGAATATTTCCCAACAAACATTGTTATTAGAAATTTTTTAACACATTAAATTTCTGTAAAAAATTCCTCTAAACAATCTATTTACAAAGCATTTCAAATGTTTTATTTGATTGATTGAATTAAAAAAAATCAACATTTTGAAATATCATTTCTAGCCTTTCAAATTCTCTTTATTTTAGCATTTCTCAAATATTTGAAAACCTAGACAAAATTTTGGAGAATTTGAATCCTAATAGAAGTTCTAATTCTTTTTGTTTGCTTATTTAGGGCTTATTTGATATCTCTACTCTTTTTTGGATAGACCTATAAAAAAAAGAGTCATAACAAAAAGAGGCTATAATCAAAAGGAGTGTTTGGCAATGAAAGAATCTAATTTAAATAGACCTTTTAAAATCAACGGTCGAGACTTTTCATAAATATCTTGATATCTACACAATATGAAGCCTTGAAAATTGACCCCATAGTTGTGTTTAACCTTCCAAAGAGATCTAACGGTCTGATCTTGTGTTTGGGCCCCAGAGAATCCAAATATACCATCCAATGGTTCACATTCATTTGCACATATCTCGAGATCGATGATGATCTAACGGCTGAAATCTGATCCCATAGTTGAGCTTGATCTTAGGAACAATCTCAACGGTTTTTATCGTGATTTACTATCCCAGAAATAGAAAAAGGGACATGACTTCTTATGGACTAATCCACTACTGAGCATGTTACATCAACAACTAATTTTGTTTTGCAAATATCTTAAGATCCGAAGGTATTAAGCCTTGAAAATTGACTCCATAGTCTTCTTCAGCCTTTCAAAAAGATCTTATAGTTTGGATCTTGCGTTTGGAACCCATAAAATCCAGAAAATATCATCTAATGGATCACATTTTCTTGAACATATTTCGAGATTGGTGATGATCCAACGATTGAGATTTGGTCCCATAGTCGCGTTTGATCTTGTGAGCATTTCTAACTGTTTGGATTATGAGTCACTCTCTCAGAATTAAAAAAAAATTAAAAATTGCACTGAGGCATTATGAATCTAGAAACACTGTTCATCGGCCTTTAATTTTTTGGAGATAATTAGCGAAAGGTCCCTAGAATTGAATCTATCCAGCCTCTAGCCTAGGCAAATTCCTTTTAAGGGCTCTAGTCCAAGTAGCTAGACTGTTTGCAGCCAGAGGTCCCTACATCCACACGATTTCATTTTTTAGGACTAATTTGCCCTTTCAACCATTTTAGGCATAAATTTGAAATTTCAAATTTCAAATCTTCCCTCCTCCATCCTTCCTAAATCCTCTCAAACGACTCAACAGATCGGATCAAGGATTGATCCGGATTTCTACACTTCGTCTTCGTTGCAGAAAAGAGCAGGAGTCCAGTCGCTTGAGAAGAACTTGCAGAGGATTCTCGATTCCGTGTGGAGTAGCCAAAAGGCAAGAGTTTGTTGCAGTCGACAGATTTAGGTGGGCCGCCACATTCGACTGTTGTAGAAAAATGGGACTCGGGGTGTAAATCGGAGAGGAAAGAGACGGGCAGCGCCTTGGTTCTTCTTTTCCTGCTGGACTATTGGTTCGGATTGTTCCGTAGTTGTAGAACACAGATCAGTGGTTGGGTTCAGTTTCGATTGCAGGTCGCAGAGCACAGAGTTGGGTTCCTTGAGTTGCAGATGTCGAGGTTCGGTCAGCGTCGCTACTGATCGATTTGTAGATCTGGGATTAGGTCCATAGAGAACATCGATACCTGTTTAAGGGCAGAGAAGTGGCCCACTCGAGATCAAGATTGTTTCTCCATCTTATTCTTCTCCAAAAGAACTTGTAGTAGAAAACGTTTCCCTCTTCAATTTCTCCTGTGGGATGGTTGCGCTGATCGAACGACGATGGTGACAGCACACCACCAGCAGCCAATGGGTTGCCCTCTTCCTCAATCGTCTTCAAGCACAGCGCTTCAATCACACTCCTCCTATGGTGGCCCACCTCGAGATCAGTGGTTGGGCTCAATTTTGGTTGCAGGCGGTTGAAGAATACAGAGCACAGAGTTGGGTTCGTTGAGTTGCAGTTGTCGGGGTTTGGTTAGCGTCGCTGCTGATCGATTTGTAGATCTGGGATCAGGTCCATAGAGAAGATCAATCCCTGTTTTAGAGAAGTGGTTCGATTTACAATTGATTGTCTCCAAAGAAGACCTGCATGCTGCATCGGTTCTGGCCCTAATTGCAGAGGTCCAGGGTGTTGTACTGGCTTGAACCGGAGAAAAAGACATTTGCCCGTGCAAAGCAGCAACAGAGGATTCATCTGTCATATTTTTCTGTGTTTTGTGAAATTTATCTGAGTTTTTGTGAAATTTGTCTGTCTTCTGTCATATTTCTTTGTGTTTTTGGCAAATTTATTTGAGTTTTGTCAAATTTATCTGAGTTTTAGTGAAATTTATTTGTCTTCTATCATATTTCTCTGTGTTTTTGGCAAATTTATCTGAGTTTTTTTTTTTATTTTTTTGAGTTTTTTAGCAAATTTATTTACGTTTTCTGAAATATATTTACGTTTTTAATTTTATTTGCGTCTTTTGAAATTTATTTGTGTCTTTTCAAATTTATTTGTGTTTTTTGAAATAAATTTAACTGAGTTTTGGCAAAAATACTTGATTTTTTGGCAAATTTCTCAGAAATTTGGAAAGTGATTTATCTTAGTTTGGCAAATGTGTTTGCGTTTTTTAATTTTATTTGCGTCTTTTGAAATTTATTTTCATTATTTGAAATGTATTTACATTTTTTAAATTTATCTAGGTTTTTTGGAAAATTTATTTACGTTTTTTGAAATGTCTTTGCTTTTTTTAATTTTATTTGTGGCTTTTGAAATTTATTTACGTTTTTTTAAATAAATTTAATTGAGTTTTGGCAAAAGTACTTGAGTTTTTAGCAATTTTTTTAGAAATTTGGAAAATGATTTATCTGAGTTTAGCAAATGTGTTTGTGTTTTTGAATTTTATTTGTGTCTTTTGAAATTTATTTGCATTATTTTAAAATTTATTTGCATTTTTTGAATTTTCTTTGGATTTGTTGAGATTTATTTGAGTCTTTTGAAATTTATTTACATTTTTTGAAATTTATTTTGATCTTTTTTAGCCTTATTTGCATCTTTTTAAATTTATCTGCGTTCTTTTGAAACTTATTGCTTCTTTTAAAAAAATTACTACTTTTTTTTTAAATTTATTTGTGTTATTTTAAAACTTACTTGTGTGTTTTTAGAATTTATTTGAAAATCTCATTAATGAGATTCCATTAATCGTGGGAAATTAAATGGTAGTTGGCCATTATTAATGGGATATCCCACCAATCATGGGATATGATTTAAAGAAAGGGCAAATTGGACATTTCAAGTATGGGAATGTGTGTATGGGACCTTTGGTTGCATGACTTTTTTTTGTAGACTGTTTGCAACAAAGTCACACTTTGAGGGAACTCTTGCCGAATCCCCTAATTTTTTGCCTCTACTTTCCAAATGCATGCAATGGTGGGCTGCAGAGAAAAGAGTCATTGCCTTTACTTCTCTACACCCGTTAGAGGCCAAAACACACTTCGAAACGCCTCTATTTTCAACATCTCTACCCACCGTAGAGATTTAAAGACTTAGAAAAAAAAAGTAATGATGCCAAACATGAGCTTAGAGAATTTCGGCTGAGCGGATATATCTGAAGGTCGTGAGTGAATGTGGTCTTACCTTATTTAACAATGCTCAAATTTCCCAAGAAGAACTCTCACTTGATTCACATCAAATGCTCAAATTCCCCAAGCATTATGGCGGTGAAAGTTTGAGAAATTCAATAAACAAAAGTAATAATTCACTCCAGTAAAATCTTAAAATCTCAAAAATCAAAAAGGAATTTCCAAATGCTAGGAGTACATCAAGTGATTCGCCGAACAAGCTCTGTCATCCAAATCAAGAGAATGTGGGATCCTCTTATAGGATTTACCCATTGTAATCGTAGATGGATCAACAACGGTCGTGACCATGGGGAAGCCTTGCCTGCACACGGCATTTTTGAGAATCTCAAACTTTCTATATTCATCTGTTTGTCACCTTTCACGTTTCCTCTTCAGTCTTTAGTAAAAACAAAAAACTTTTGTTCAGTGCGTTCATTTGAATGACCCAATCAACAAGCTTCTATACTTTTTACAGTTTCAATAGACTCCAGGAAAGTATTAGGGCTTTTTTTTTTAACAGAAAAGTATTAGGTTGAGTTCTGTGTGGGGTCGTTTTGTAATCATGGATTTATGTGGGGCCGCTCCCCGATTTCGGGACTATCCTTAGTCTCGGTGTTGTCCAGCTCGGCAGTAGCGCCATCTCGGGAAAGCGTGGAGCCCATCTCGGTAGCTACGTTCGCGGGTGTCCACCTCGGTCTCGGCCTTAAGCTTGATCTCGGCCTCCTGTCACTCAGCCATAAATGCAGCCATAAATGCGCTGCCATGACGGGGGACGGCGAACTGACAAATAGAGTGGGTGCCGGGCCTAGATAAGTGGCACGCCTTATCTCAGGGTCACGTCCATAGGTATAGGGGGATGGTCCGATGGGACGTTCCCTTTTTACCTACCCCCACTCAGGAGAGAAAGGTACATGCTGATGGGACCTCCATCTCTCCCTGAGGGGTCCAGTCCGATGATGACTCTCACGTCTATATAATGCATGAAAGAAAGCTGTAAGAGGTATGCAACTGGTTCATCCCCCAGACTTCTTCTCCTTCGTTTTCCCTCAGTTACCAAACTAACTCAGGCATCGGAGTGCCTTCGGCTGCCTACAGCCAGGGGCTCTGACGTTTGTTTCCCCTTTCAGGTTACCGGAGGCCCGATCCTTTCCCCTCATCATCCCAAGATCATCAAACCGAGAGCTTAACCTTATTTACCAAGTCCGTAATTTTTAGGCACTTACAGTTGGCGCCGTCTGTGAGAACAGGATCTTTGCCAAAACCAAACCTATAAGAGCCATGCCTCCAAAAACCAGATACGGCGGCGAGGGATCATCAAAATCCCGAAGAGCGTCGTCCTTTCCTCCGCCGGAACAACCACCATTGCCATCGTTTTCACGACCAAAGCAGCAACCTCGGCAGCTCCAGTCATTACCTCCGATGGCGCCCACTAGCTCTCACACTACTCCTCTTCCCCCTCCGGGTCCAACGGAGTTTCCCCCCGTCCTGCAGGAGCTGTCGGGGATCCCCCGCCAGAGAAAGTCTGGGGGAAAATGTAACGCCGCAATTCCGGATACCGATAAAGTCGTTCGAATACCAGAAGTTAGCGCGCTACTTCCCGAAAAATCCGAGAACTTCCAAGATCGTAAGCCCGCAGTGAGGTCCAATTTAAAACTTTTTCAACCATATAGTAATAACAGTTAAATTGCGGAAGCACATTAAGAAAAGCGGAAGCAATAGGTATCGATATATATTAAGTAAGAGCGGAACAGTAGTCTAGTTTAAAAGTGTCACTTGTTAATCAAAAGTTATTACATCTTTGTTAGCTACCCGGCTCACCTACAAAAATTCTCTCAAACCCAAAATAAGATAAGACTCTCAAAACCAAGGTAACTCATCTCCGCCCTCCGGTTCGACATCCGAGTCGGCCGGGCCCCATCCGTAATCTCCGACAATCGGCGCCTCTACTAGCGCTAGTGCATCCTCTTGGATCTCTGGGTCAAGGCCTAAGCACCAAAGATGGGTCAGATCTAAAAGATCTGGCAAGTCACAGCATACTACTAACATAGGACATATATATCAAATGAATAGAGACAGGTAAATAAATTAAAGGAATAACAAGGTATAAGAACTAGGCAGTTGAGAGGTATAATCATAAAGAATCAGGATAATATAGAACATCTAATCTACTACAAAATGACACATTCACACGAGCTGGAATACCGCGGGATATTATGCCGCGGCCCTCCCATACTGGACACAGTTGCGGCGGGGAAATCTCACCAGTGCTGGGAATTACTAATCCCACAAATCACTCATCATCTCATCACACTCATCACTCAAGACCGGACACGGCATCACACCGTCCGTCTTAACCACACAGCTCATCATGATAGCTCCTCAACACTCATAATAGCTCCTACCGGGGATGATCAGTCCACAGGCTGAGCTTAAATCAACCGAGTGAATGCTAATGCCGACTCAAGAATACTCTAAGGGTCTGTGTCTATCTAGGCTTTGCCTTGCGTGAAGAAGGTCCTAACCAAGTCTCTAAGAGGTTTATATATCAAGTAATCAATGGATTGTAATTCAAGCCCAAGCCCACTCGTTGGATCCATACCAAGGCCCATCGGCACCTGGCCTGGTCTAAAACAGTCCAAACGAGGCAGCACATCCATTTATACTGATAAACAGTTCCTTCTAATCCAACAAGACTTAAAATCCCAATATAAACTACATCTTCCAACTAAAGGTACACATCTCCACACTTAGGCCCAATAAGGGCCCGCCTAGACACAAACACGGGTCACTGTTCTCCAAATCATACTAACGGGTCACCTCTAAGATATCATAGGTTCAGGTCCTCCATTTATATTTAATTAACAGTTAACAGCTATACTAAGGATATAAGAGTGACAGTAAATAATAGAAGTGAAGCATGAACTTCAATAAGAGAATCAACGGGAATAACAACAGTCCAATCCTAGGTAATGGACCACGTTCAGGTTCAGGTCCATCTCCGGTAATTTGATCTCTAAGTGAAGTCATTGATGCCATATGCTACTGTGTTTGGTGCTCATGAAGTTACGGGCATCATTGACAACTCTTAGGGGTCAACTCATCTTAGATTAAACGACCAAAACCCTAATTGGTGGTCCCCACGAGTCAAGATCGAGCCACGCCATTGACTCGTGCTTGGCACATTGATGGAAGTTCATTTGGATGGTCAATGGGCCCCACAATCGATCAATCATAAAACAAATGCTAAACTCACATCTTAGTGTTCACAGTGTGGCAGGTCGACCTGGCAAGGGTCGGGTCGATTTGCTCCACTGGAATCAAAGTTGGGACTTGGTTTGGATTCTGGAATTTCCAGTATACTCGATTGACCAGGTGGCCAGCTAGTCGATCTGGTACACAGGTGTACCTGAGTTAATAGATTCCAGGCCAAATCTCAACTTTTGGACTAAAGTCTGGGTCTTATGGAAAAATCCAAGTCATACACAAACTATTCGAATTGGGTTCATAAAATACTCAAGGCTTAATCAAATTATAAAATCTAATGAAATTTCTAAAGGTATAAATCTAAAGGGTCCAAACTAATTTAAATTAATTAAAGACTAAGGGGTCTTTATTTCCAATTTCTAAAATTAATAGGGTTCCATAAAGGCTAAGGGTCCTACTTTCCTAATTTTCTAAAACTAATGGGTTATGATTAGTGGGCCCCACTAGTCCCGGCTCCAATTTGGTTCAATAAAAACTAAGGGGTTTATATTTCCAATTTATGAAAATTAATGGTGCTAATAGTATACATAAAAAAACTAAGGGATTAATTTTAATTAATACAATTAGTGGGTTATGACACAACATCAACTCACCCCTCACCCATCCCATGTCATCAGTGCTTTATTTCACTCTTATTTCTCTCCTATTCTCATGCACTCTCAAACTACAGGAACCATTCATTCCATAAAGTTAGTCACATGGGGTGGCCACAATTTTACAAGCTCTCACAAATCACCAAACCACTCAACCTATCTCTCCTTCACTCAGCATGAAAATCGTTCTGCAACAGAACCTGCACAACGTTGCAACAGGGGTCTCTCGCCTGATACATGGAGAAGGCAACGATCGTGGGCCCCACTGATCAAGGGCCCATGATCAGCCCTCATCATCTGGGTCGCCCAAGGTGGCCCTACATGATGTGGGGTCCGGATCTCCAAAGGTGGCACACCTGGACCCCACTAATCTCAATACCAAAAAAACCCCAAATTCCCACTGTGTTCCACTAACAGTGACTGTAACAGTCACTCTCTTTACCCATTTCAAATCAAATTGTTTCAATACAAAACCATTTATCAAATAAACAATTACAATTGTAAAAACACTACAATGCCCATCAATCCATCACCATTTGGACCCATTGATCTTCCAAATGGGGGGGGGGTGAAACCCTCATCCATCAATGCCCAATCCATCCAAACACACAACTAAGCTCAGGTAATTACTAGGACTAATCAATAACATACATGAATTAAAAACCACAGAATCAAAGGAAACAACCACATACATTCTATGCTAATAGTATAGTGACTTGCCTTTTTTTTTGCTTGGGAGAGAAGGTTTTGTAGAGAGAGAGAAATAGAAGAGAGAATCCCAGCCCAAAGGAGAAGAAGAAGAAGAAGTAGTAGCAGCAGAAGAAGAAGAAGAAGTAGTAGCAGCAGCTACTAAGAGGAAATCCCAGCACAGTGACAGTAGCAGTAGCTTGGATAGAGAGGAATGAGGGAGGAAGAAGAGAGGAAGTGAGGTGAATAGTTGCTAGGGCTCATTGGGATTTGTGTAGTATTTATAGCTTAGGGGGAGTGGCTAATGACTGTAATAGCCCTTAGGTTAACACATGATTAGGGTTAGGGTTAGGGGCTTTTTAGTCTTTAGGTTAGAAGGTTCTAGAGATGCACTTTTTACACTAAACCCCCTATCATTAATCCTAATCCCTAGCTAAGGCCTCCCCTACACTAATAAACCCTAGACTTAACAAAAGACTACACCAAACCCCTAATACTAAAACAACTAACTAGTCTAACACAAACTTAGGAGATTAACACAAAACTACCCTGATTAACCCCTAATTAGCATAATTAGCTAGTAATTAGTAATAATTAACATTAATTAGTAACAATTAGTAATTAAAATATAAACTAGAGGGCCCACAAAAGGGTGGGGCCTCATAGAAAATCTGGTCCCGCATACATGGAGGGTGTTGTCCAGTCGGACTCCTCGTCCCGACCTATGACGGCACCCCCCGTCATGACGACCATCATGAGGCTCCTCACCCCCTAGGTAATCAGCCACCCAAGGGCTTACAGAAGAATGCCTCCCCGTCAGACCCTCCACAACGAGGCAAAACCCCAGTCGGGCTGGCAAAACCCCATCACTCCCATCATCGTACTCACGATGACGACCAGTCCTTTCATCGAGCCCATGAAGGGGGAGATGACGCCCTGCTTGAAGAACTCGATGCCCAGAACCGGGCCCTCCAGGAGAAAGAAGAGTTGATTCGTCATCTCCGAGAGCAGCTCCGGGCAAATGAAATGAGGACTCACGTTCCACCTCCTAGACGACAGCAGAGCCGTCCGGACAGTCGAGACTTAAGGCAAGTCCTCAATGACAGAAGAAGAAATCACTGCGAAGAAGAAGGCTCGAGCAGAAGCCACCTACCTAGCAACCTCGGGGGGTCGCGTCATGAGCCAGAGTCCCCGAGGCCAGAAAACACGACGGGCCTGAGGGAACTGCTAGACCACTACGTAAAACAAGAGGTCCAGGCCCAGTTGACCAAAATCGGTTTCGCCCGAGACCAAATGGAGGCCCGCGAAGAAGAAGACCAGGGCATGTCCCCCTTCTCCCAGGAAATAAAGGACTTCTCTCTTCCCGAGAGATTCAGCGTTCCAAGGTTCGTCCTCTATGACGGGACCTCGGACCCAGAAGCACACCAACGACATTTCACTCAGCGGATGTCGGTCTGGGGGGACGTCGGCCTCCTGAACTGCAGGGTCTTCTCCTCCAGTCTAGGCGACCTTCCGCTCTGATGGTTCTGCGCACTCCCTTCTGGGTCGGTTTCAAGCAGGCAGCAGCTTCGAAGCTCCTTCATCGAGAAGTTCCAAGCGCACCGTGTCATCCCAAAGACAGGTGGCAACCTCATGGCGATCTGGATGAAGGACGATGAAAGCATCACCGCGTTCGCCAGGAGATTCTGGACGATTTATAGCCAGATCACAGACGCCAAGGATGACGTCGCCATCATGTGCTTTCGGCAGGCCTTGCTCCCAGGCAACGAGCTTCGCAAAGACCTGGTCCGAACCCCTGTGACCACGATGAAAGCACTGATGGCTAGGGTAAACCAGTACATCGAGCAGGAAGAAAACGAAGCCTGAGGCAATGAGCGGTTCGGCCTCCAGCAAAAGGGCCAGACCTCCAGAGGAGAGGGGATGCTCCCCAAACAGAAGCCAGACAAGAAGAGGACAGCCTCCAGTTCGGCAACCTTCTCAACCTCTATCTCGGGTAGCAGCAAGAGACCGAAGCTCAAACCTGTCAAGTCGGCCAGAGATCCCTACAGGGCTGTCAATGTTGTTTTCAAGGAACCCATTTACAGACTCCTGACCAAAATCAAGGTAGAGCCCTACTTCCAGTGGCCGCAGCCGATGAGGGGCGATCCATCCACCCGAGACCGAAGCAAGAACTACTCCTATCACAAGCAGCATGGAGACATGACCGAAGACTGCATGGCTCTGAAGTTCCACCTCGAGAGGCTCGTCAAGGACGGGCACCTCCGGGAGTACGTCAAGGAAGGAGAAAGGGTCAACCTTGCCCAGCAGCACGCCCCACCCAGTGATGATCAGAACAGTGACGAGCCGGCAGGTATCATCAACGTTATTCACCTGGCCGCCGCTCCAAATGAGGGAAGTACCCGAGCTCGGTCAAAGGCCAGGAAGGCTGCCCATGGCAAATAGGTGATGTCAGCCGAGCTAGAGAGTGCACCGAAGAGAGCCAGGAAGGAAAAACCCAAGATCTGGTTCTCGGACGAAGACCTAGGAGGGGTCCAGCTCCCCCACAATAATGGGGCGAACTTGGCTGCATGCCATGGAGGCGGTACCATCCTCCTTTCATTAGAAGCTCAAGTTTCCAGTAGAGAAGGCCGGGGGGTGTTTGAGATAGTGACCATACGAGGAAATCAGTAGATGGCCAGACAGTGCCTTACGGCCGTAGTACCTGGAGAAACGGAGCTGCAACAAGTGCATATGGCCGAACTTGAAGCCGAACTCGAGTATGTTGGGCGAACAGCAAGGCAGAAGAACATAGAAGAACTCACCGAGGTCAGAATCGATTCTGATGACCCCGAGCGGTATTTCCTACTGGGAAGCCAACTCCCCGACAACGAGAGGGTCGAGCTACTCGACTTCCTGCTGCAGAACAAGGACGTCTTCACTTGGACTCCATATGAGATGCCCGGGATCAACCCCCGAAGTCATGTGCCACAAGCTGAATGTTGACCCCGGACAGAAACCCGTAGTACAGAAAGCCCGCAGAACAGGGGTCCCACAAACAGAGGCAGTGATTGAAGAAGTAGATTAGCTCCTCGAGGCTGGGGCGATCCGCGAAGTACACTATCCAAAATGGCTGGCCAACCAGTAGTAGTTAAGAAGAAAAATGCAAAGTGGAGGGTCTGCGTGGACTTCACGGACCTTAATAAAGCTTGCCCCAAGGACAACTTCCCCCTCCCGAAGATCGACCAGATGATCGACGCAACCTCGGGACATGATAGGATGAGCTTCCTCGATGCCTACCGAGGTTACCACCAAATCCCTATGCACGGGCCCGATGAGGAAAAAACTGCATTCATAACACCTCGAGGCATCTACTGTTACAAGGTGATGCCCTTTGGGTTAAAAAATGCCGGGGTGACATATCAGAGGCTGGTCACGAAGATGTTTCAAGGCCAGCTTGGGAAGACAGTGGAGGTCTACATCGATGACATGGTGGTCAAGTCCAAGATGTCACAAGATCATTTGGCAGATTTACGCCAGACATTCGCCACCCTCAGAAAATTCCAGCTCAAACTGAATGCCTCCAAGTGTGCGTTTGTCGTCGGGTCCGGCAAGTTCCTAGGAAGCCTGGTGACCCGGAGAGGGATCAAAGCTAACCCAGAACAAATTGCAGCAATCCAGGCGATTCAGAGCCCGACCTCAGCCAAACAGGTCCAAAGGCTCACAGGGATGGCTGCTGCGCTCAATCGCTTCATCAGCCGAGCTTCGGACAAATGCTGTCCCTTCTTCCAACTCCTGAAAAAGAGCTCCAAATTTCAGTGGACCCCTGAATTTGATCAAGCACTGGAGAAACTCAAGGAGTAACTTTCCTCACCACCGCTATTGTCCACTCCATCACAAGGTGACCTCCTCTATCTCTACCTAGCAATCTCGAACCATGCAGTGAGCTCGGTGTTAGTTCGAGAGAACGGCAAGCAGCAGCAACCCATTTACTACACTAGCAAGATCCTACTCGACGCCGAGACCAGATACCTGCCACTCGAGAAACTAGCATTGGCACTCATCAGCGCCTCTCGCAAACTCTCCCACTACTTCCAGACATACACGGTGGTGGTTGTCACAGAGTACCCGCTCAATTCCCTTTTTCGGAAGGCGGACTTTTCCGGCAGAATCTCCAAGTGGGCCGTCGAACTGGAGCAATTTGATATCCAATATCAACCCAGAACGGCGATCAAAGCACAAATTCTGGCAGATTTCATCGTCGAATTCACTTCTCTTCGTTCGGCACCGACCTTACTCGATACCGAACTGGGGGGCAGCAGGGACAATGAGACAGCCGAGACCGAGCAAGACCGATCTTGGAAACAGTTCCTTGAGTCGGCCTGGAAGGTCTTCGTCGATGGATCTTCGACATCCAGAAGGGCTGGCGCTGCCATAGTCCTCCAATCCCCAGAGGGGCTAATCATCGAACAAGCACTGACCCTTGACTTCAAAGCCTCCGACAATGAAGCAGAGTACGAAGCGCTGATTGCGGGTCTCGATAGCGCAAGAATACTGGGGGCACATCGGCTAGTAGTCTTCAGCGACTCCCAGTTGGTGACGAACCAGCTAAGCGGAGACTATCAAGCCCGAGATGAAAGGATGGCAGCCTACTTGGCCCACATGAAACAGCTCCTCTCCAGGTTCAAGAAAGCAGAAGTCAAGCAAATCGGCAGGGAGTCCAACTGCCACGCAGACGCCCTAGCTAACTTGGCCTCCGTCGTAGAAGCAAGAAAAAGAAGGACAGTTGATGTGGGGACATTGAAAAAACCGAGCATAGAGCTCCTCCAGCTCGGCAAGTCCTCTGCGTTGATCTCGGTCCGAGCTGGATGGATCCGATCATAGCATTCTTGAAAGAAGATATGCTCCCTGAAGACAAGAGTGAAGCCCACAAGATCAAGATGAAAGCGACTCATTTTTTGCTATCCCCAGATGAGAAACTCTACAGAAAGTCCTACACGGGACTATATCTCCAATGCGTTCATCTGAGCAAGGTAGAAGACTTCCTTTTCGAAATTCACGAGGGAATCTGCGGAAGCCACATCGGAGGAAGGTCGCTGGCATACAGAGCCATCAATCAGGGCTATTGGTGGCCCTATATGCAGAAGGATGCTCAGCTCTACGCCAGGAAATGTGAAAAATGTCAGAAGTTCTCCCATTCTCTACACCAACCGGCGCAGGACTTAAGTCCTCTCTCCAGCCCCTGGCCCTTCACTCAATGGGGGCTAGACATCGTGGGACCTTTTCATCGAACTTCAGGAAACAGGAGGTGGCTGATAGTGGCCACTGACTACTTCACCAAATGGATAGAGGCTGAAGCTTTATCCTCCACCACCGAGCAAGATACGAAGGATTTTGTATGGAAGAACATTGTCACCAGGTTTGGAATCCCTCGTGCTCTAATCTCGGACAATGGGACCCAATTCGACTCCAACTTCTTTAAAAACTTCTGCCAGGAGCTCGGTATCAAGAACCTCTATGCAACCCCCGCCTACCCACAGAGCAACGGGCAAGCAGAAATCTCAAACAAGGTGGTACTGGACGGACTCAAAAAGAGACTTGATAGGGCTAAGGGCAGATGGGTAGAAGAATTACCAAGTGTCCTTTGGGCATACAGGACCACCCCGAGAAGGTCCACTTCGGCAACTCCTTTCTCCTTAGCCTACGGAGTGGAAGCTGTAATCCCTCTCGAGGTTGGCCTCCCGACCTTGAGGTCGGATCTCTTCGACCAAGGGCAGAATGAGATAAACCTCGCCAAAGAGCCCGACTTAGTCGAGGAGCGAAGGGAGGCAGCATCCGTGCGCCTGGCCTCCTACCAGCAATAGCTATCCAGGGTATACAACCAGAAAGTCAAAGAAAGGAAGTTCTCAATCAAGGAACTGATTTTGAAGAAAGCACTTCCAGCAGACAAAGATCCCAACGAAGGCAAGCTCGCACCAAACTGGCTCGAGCCTTTTAAGGTCGTCTCGGTATCCGGAAGATCGACTTATAGACTCGATGTCGCGACCCCGGACCGGGAATCCGGGATCGGGACATTAGTGAATAAAGATTAATGATGATTATCTACATCAAGGAGATACAATTTATTTAATTTCCCACAGGGGTCCGCGGTGAGGATATCACAACCTTGCATGAATGTTTCTTTTGAGTGCGGAAGCCTGTAGCAAATCAAATAGACAACTATCTCTAATCATACAAGCATTAACATCAAATATCAAAACTGTATCAGAATGAGCAATGATCTACAACATGTTACCCAAGTAAGTTAAAGTTTATACAAATAACGTTTAATTACATTTCCCAAAAATAGAGGCCAACAAAGGCCAATATACAAAATACCAATTCAAAAGAATGGTTAAACATTTCCCCAAAATGATAAGTCTCTCACAACCAACCAACGTCTACATGACGTCATCGGCACGCCACTCAACCAACTGCTGCGGTTCTTCGACCGCCTCCTCAAGCTCCTCCTCGGGATAACCGACGGCGGGACCTGAGTACCAAAGAGTAGGTCAAACACGACGGTTTGGCAAATGGAGGAAATATAATGACAATAAGGGAATACATGAATTTATCTTCAAAACATGAAAACCTATTTAAATGACAATTTCTCTAAACAAGATAAAGCATTTATTCAAATACAAGGATGCAATGTAAAAACATGTAAGGTGACCAAGGGAACGGGGAACAAGCAAGATGGCGACCACACGAAGCTAAGTCCTCTATCACTACGGTGATAGAGCAATAACTAGGCCCTGATCTCAGTCACTCGAGGCGAGGAGAAACATGGGATCTCATATAAATACATATACAATACTATACATGACCACGGTAGCGAGCCGGGCATCGGGGACCACAGTAGCAATCTGCGGCATCGGGACAAGACCACGGTAATGATCGGGTAGCGGGATCCAAACTGCAGCTGGCGGGACAAGAGGGGGATCTCCAAGTCGGTGGATCAGACCAACAGGGTTATCCAAGCTTAATGGTGCCGACTCATAGGTCAAATACAATCGAGACATATGCGAACAAATCAAGGATAAGTAAATAATCAAGCGGGCAAGACGGGGGTGCTCAAGGGCACACTATCATATCAAATGGTGCAATGCACTTCGGGTCAAGTAACCATTCCAAGTGTATAACAATGCTTTCGGGAAAACCAGACAAGTAGTGTAAATCTCGGGATCAGTAAAGTACTGTAAGCAATTGACATTTTGGAAAAAATATCTATTTGAAATGGATAGGGACCCCCGTACGTCGACCACATAACAATTTGGTACTCCTTGAGTTTGGGGACATTCCGGGCTCCTTATACACTTTGATCATGAATGAAATCCTTGTGATATGGTTTCTTTCTTGGATGGCCTCATACAATGCCTAGTGAATCTTCTTTGATCGACAAAGCTCAGCGCTCGAACGAACCGGGCGGTCAGCTTTTCGAAACCTGGGGAATTTCAGTTACCTGGCAGTCAGCTGGCGGTTAGCCGCCGCTGGGACGGGCGGCTAGCCGCTGGCTGACCGCGGCTGGGCTGCAGAAATGCAGCTTACTGGAAAGCTGACCGCCAAGTGCGGTTAGCTGGCGGTTAGCCGCCGATGTGTTCGGCGGTTAGCCGCTGGCTAACCGTGGAGCTGACCGAGTTTTCAGGTAGAGAAGTGTGCTCTCTGGAAAAGCAACCGTGACATTTCGGCTACCTGGCGGTTAGCCGCCGGGTGACCGCAGGCTGACCGTCAGGTGCGGGAATCACCCACTGAGTTCAGAATTGAGCCCTTCTCCTCCTCAAAACCATTCTCTCCACTTCCACTTAATCCCTGTAATAATATTGAACTAAGAGCCCCTCCAATGCCTCTATCTACACTTCTCCAAAACTCCAATATGGGTTCATTCCATCACCTCATCCATCAACTTCAAATCCAATGAAATTAAAGAAAGAAGGAAACCATTTCACAATAGGGTACCTTTGATATAAGCAAGAAGAAATTAAATGACATTCACCAATACACTTTAAAAGACATAAATGCACTACCATAAATGCACTACCAAAGCTCTATCATGGGCATTTATTTCAAACTAATGTAATAAATAGGCATGAGTGGAAATTTCCAAAATCATTGAAAGCTTATAAAAATCGAAACATCCACTTGCCTTGTGTCTTCGATTCAAGAAATCAAACTCCTATACTCTTCCAAGCCAAAGGTTCAACTATAACAAAATCCCCAAAACAAACCCTAAAATGGGTTACATAAAGAATGAGAATGAAAGAACTTACAATAATGCAAATGTAGCTTCTCATGGGCTAGAGGAACACTAATCTAGGAGATGGGGAGGATTACTTACTTGGATGACCTTCAAATGAAGAGAGCTAGCTCAAAGAAGATCTCAAGGTTGGGAGATTTCCCCAAAAATGGTATCAAGACGAAGCTTGCGAGATGAGGGCGAGGTTGGTGATCTTCCTCTCTTGATTGATGAACTCTTGGTGTGGATTGGAGATGGAGAAGCAAGAAGAAGAAGAGAAAAGCAAGAAACCCTAGGTTCAGTTGGTTAGTGCTGGAACATGGAGAGTGAGTGGGAAATGAGAATGGGCTTCCCTTTGTTAACATATGAGGGGTTGGGTCCCACAACTAAAGGAGCTTGTTTGGCTGAAATCATCTATTTCGGGACCTCGGATGGATTCGACGAAGAAGGAAGAAATGATCGTCGAAATATCTAGTTTCCAAAAGTATATGTTTCGCGGGTTTCGGGAATATCAAGTTTTGGGTACAGATTTGGTGTGCAATGACTGTTTTACCCTCAAGGTTATGAAATCGGGTTTCGGGATCTCAAACGGGGACGGGATCAACATGAAAGTTGTAGGGATCATCAAAACGAGTAAAACGGGATTAATATCATGAATGTAAAAACGTCCAATAAATCCTCAAACATATGCAATGTCATGAAAAGGAACCCCCAAAGGGCCCTACTAACACAAAGCAAATCAAAATCCCCAAAACTATATCAAAAGCTATTCCAAACCCAACTTAGCCAAAAACACTAATCAAGCTTAGCACTAACACGCAACTTAATTAGCACTAATCGGGTTCACTCGGGTCGGGGTCTTACACTCGAGAGCATGGATGGCAGAGAATTGCCGCGACCATGGAATGCCGCACACCTCAAGAAGTACTACTTCTAAATGTACTCAACTGATAAATCAATGAAAGTGGGATCTTTTGGAGAATGTGTGCCTTTGTACCCTCCAAGGTTGTGAATCAAGGCTCCGGTCCTCGCACCAGCCTCCTCGAGTTCGGTCATAGGGCCAACTCCCAAGGCTCCGGTCCTCGCACCAGCCTCCTTGAGTCGGTCATAAGACCAACTCCCAAGGCTCCGGTCCTCGCACCAGCCTCCTTGAGTTCGGTCATAGGGCCAACTCCCAAGGCTCTAATCCTCGCACCAGCCTCCTTGAGTTCGCTCATAGGACCAACTCCCAAGGCTCTAATCCTCGCACCAGCCTCCTCGAGTTCGGTCATAGGGCCAACTCCCAAGGCTCCGGCCCTCGCACCAGCCTCCTTGAGTTCGGTCATAGGAC
The DNA here is from genome assembly GCA_038049695.1 of Cinnamomum chago. NCBI lineage: Eukaryota > Viridiplantae > Streptophyta > Magnoliopsida > Laurales > Lauraceae > Cinnamomum > Cinnamomum chago. Next base: position 18,135,978 of record CP142459.1, read on the forward strand.
CAACTCCCAAGGCTCCGGTCCTCGCACCAGCCTCCTTGAGTTCGGTCAAATGACCAACTCCCAAGGCTCCGGTCCTCGCACCAGCTTCCTTGAGTTCGGCCATAGGACCAACTCCCAAGGCTCCAGTCACAGGACCAGCTTCCTAGGGTTCGGGCACGGGACCGACCCCCCTGAACGGAATTAGCTGTCTTACCTCACTCTCGGGTTGCGAAATTCGGTCCACCTTTGAGCTCGGCCGAGCCCCCTAGTTATCAAGATCGACGGCATGGCCCCAGCCTACCAGCAACAGGGTCGCACCCCGGGGTGTGAGTCCAAGCTAACTACAAGGTCTTTAATAGGGCTTTGTTAAAGCTCAACCCTAGGGCCAGATGTTCACCGATCTTGAGAGTTGGTCAAAAAACAGGGAGCCTTGTCGAGACCCTGTCTTACGAATTCACCGATCTTAGCCACTTAAGGCTCGGGGAATTTGTTGAAAACAAGGGGGCCTCATTTTTCGTTCAATATGTTGGGGCAAGAAAGTTAAGTCCAATTTCTAAGAGTCCACCGACCTCGACCACTTAAGGTTTGGGGAACTGGTCGGAACATGAGACCTCAGTCTTGCTCGATGGAACATCCACACGCCATTACAAGAAAAAAGAAATGAAAGAGACAGCTGGAGAATGGAAAGAAAATTATTTTTCATTAAATGGAGGAAGTATTTACAAAGTTCTATACACTCAGAAGAAAAAGAAAAAGATACATCAAAGAAAAGAAAAAATACATTTATTACTGTGCTTCTCGGGCGCCGCGGCTTTATTCTCTGGCTCTGAACGCACGGATGGAGCAGGAGCACCGGAAGCCTCGGGTGGAGGAGCCACGGAGGAAGCCTGGGCCTGGTCGCCCTCAGCAGGAGTTGGGGGCGGAGGAGGAGGGCTTGGGACTTCAGGAGGGGCTTCCAGAGGGTTGGAGTCGGGCTCTGACTCTGGGCTCGGTATGACAGACTGGAGTTGGGGAAGATTCGTGAATATGGGGTCGTCCTCAGAAACCACGTACTCACGAAGAGCCTCCCTACATCCCATCTCGTACAAAACCGGGCTCAGATCTTTGATTTGAGCCACGTACTCCGCCAACGCCCAATCCACTCCTTCTTGATATGCCTTTGCGGCCTCAGCGAGCAGAGTGGACTCGACATCGGCCCGCTCCTTCCTAGATGACTCGAGCTCGGCCTCTTTCCCAGCCAGTTCGGTTTCCTTCATGGTAAGCTCGGCCTATAGTTGTTGCACCCTCTTCACCTTGTCCTCGGCTGCGCCTTTTAGGTGCTTATTTTCGCCTCGCAACTTGATTATCTCGGCCTTCGTCGCTTGTTGTTCAGTCGCGAACTCAGCGATCTTCTCGTCCGCCTTCTTTATTTCTGCCGCACTAGCCTCCAGGGCATCCCCCATCTTCTTCTTCTCGGCGTCCATTTCGAAGACCCGTGCGGCTGTCTTCTCCGTCCTCTCCAGTATTATTTGGAGCTTCTGTACATTCTGCGAGGAGACAAAAGGGGCAGGAGGTCAGAAGGGGCGACCAAGGCATAAAGCTTAAAGGCAAAAGAAGTGGGAATCACCTCGAGCGACGCCTTCATCGTCGAGTAGATCAGGCTCATTGTCCCGGATTTATTATGCCTCTCCATGTCCAAAGGGAGAGCACACGCCCGGGCAACTGCCGAGATCGTCTTGGTGGAGGTCCCCATCCGGTCCTCCACGGTCATGGGTTCGCAGGGATTGAGGTCGAAGTTGGGCCTCCAGGGCATCGGCTTGTGAGGACAGAGTTGTGGATCCGCTTCCGGGACCCGCTTCTTTTCGCCCCCCCCCCACACGGAGCCTCTTTTCAGGTGGGGGACCCTCACCCTCCTTCTCGGCCTCCGCGACCCATGGCCGAGTCTCCTTTGGCGGCCGAGAGTCTTTGGGCGGCCGGGCATCCCTGAGAGGCTCTTCCGACCTCCCCCTCTTCTCCTGCGGGGGGCTTCGCGCGCTCTTGCCTTTCGCAGAGGAGGAGGTCCCTACTGCGCCCGAGGGACCGGAGGGGGCGCTGGCTAAAGAGCCTTGAACAGCGCCAGGCCCACTGGGGGCACGCTTCTGGGCGGGGGGAACTCAACCCCCGAGGACCATGGCCCCCAAGTTCTTCAGAGGGGGGCACGGCCCGTCCATCTCCTCTTCTGCTTGGTCTAGGGCGGGGGGGATGTCTTCAACTAGGATCGGACCTGGGGGGTCCGAGGTTTGGCCGCTGGCTTCTGCAAGCGCGAGCACGATCTCCCCTATCAACTCAAGGGGGATCTCGGCAGTCTTCCTGGTGTAAGACTAATACCGCGGCTTGTACCCGAGCAGCGAGAAGGTAGCCCGATCGTGGTGACCGTGGTAGCAGTAGATTTTCTCTAGCCACGTGTCGTTCCTCTTCCAATGATCAAGGCTGACCTCTCTCCTCCTTCGCTGAACACCTGCGCAGAAAATAGAGGACATCAGCTCGGCAGATCGACGCGTAAAACAACACAAATAAACCCAGAGAAACGAGTATTTACTCGGAGGGGTCCCAGGTTTCCGAGGAACCTGGATTCTCCGCTCCTCCTTGGTCTTGGCTGCCCCGAACTCCTAGTTCCCCGAGACCAGTAGACGTTCATCCCCGGCATACTTGCTCGAATCTTCCAGGGCATTGATCAAAGGTCGGCATCTCGCCTTCGCCCGAAGGTAGTACGAATCCTCACCCCCCGCGGACTTACAGATGTCGTAGACATCCTCTATGTCATGCACGCCGAGGTTGATGTCGAAGATTCGATTCAACTCCGCCACACCCATTATTATTTTAAACTCGTTCGGCATCAACTGGAAATGGCAGATCCGCCACGAGCTGAGGCATGATCGGAGAAGCGGGTGGACGGGGAACCTAACCCCACCCTCGACTACCGACACTAGAGGGAAAGGCATCCAATCTTTATCAAAAAGTCTACTTGGACAAACTTTTTTGGCCAGAATTTGGCCAACCCATATGGTTTGCATTGAATATCACTATGATATTCAATGCAAACCATATGGGTTGGCCAAATTCTGGCCAAAAAAGTTTGTCCAAGTAGCATTACTCAATCTTTATATCGGGTGAGGCCGTCAAAGAGGCCCTGGAGGTCGTCAGGCTTCACCAGAACATCAGCTGGTATTTTGAACGCCGCCCTGAGTCCCTCCAGGGCTGCGGGACCCTCTAACCAGTGGCTGTAGATTCCCATTTTCTAAAGGCTAAAGGGAGGGCGAAGAGCAAAGAAGGAGGAACTAGACCTAGAAAAACCTAAGAGGCAGAAACCCTCTGGACGAAAGGAAAAAGAAGAAGAAAGAAACGGAGAAGAGAACTCACAGGGAGAATGTGACGGATTGCAAAGAGCAAGAAGCGAAAAACAGGGAGTAGGAAGTCTCCAGGTTCGTTGAGGTTCTATTTTTAGCAGGATATCTTCTTCAGCAGGGTCTCCTTCATACAAGAGCTAAGATAAGAGGAGAAAGGGAAGGGGGCGTCCCCATTTTATAGAGGCACACCCCTCTTGTTTGTCGCACACGCGAAGCAACACTTCTGACTCGCCATGCGACGTTTTGATCCCAGTAAACAGCCAGACGAAGGGTTACACGTGGCAGCGCCGGTCCATCTCCCACCATGCCTCTGGTATGATATTTATCACCTCGGGCATACGGAACGACGCCCGCGTGCCCACCTTGGCAAAGCAATTACGATACCATATTTATTGCCTAGGGCAAACGAAAAGGCGTCATGATGAGGATCGCGCGACAACAAGATACGATAAGACGGAGCTAGCCCATCCATTCAATCTTAGCTCCCGACCTCGGAGAGTATTAAAGAGGTCGAGAGCTAGGGGCAATTGTGTGGGGTCATTTTGTAATCACGGATTTATTTGGGACCGCTCCTCGATTTCAGGACTATCCTTAGTCTCGGTGTTGTCCAGCTCGGCAGTAGCGCCATCTCAGGAAAGCGTGGAGCCCATCTCGGTAGCTACGTTCGCGGGTGTCCACCTCGGTCTCGGCCTTAAGCTCGATCTTGGACTCCTATCACTCAGTCATAAATGCAACCATAAATGCGCTGCCATGACGGGGGACGACGAACTGACAAATAGAGTGGGCGCCGGGCCTAGATAAGTGGCACGCCTTATCTCAGGGTCACGTCCATAGGTATAGGGGGATGGTCCGATGGGACGTTCCCTTTTTACCTACCCCCACTCAGGAGAGAAAGGTGCATGCTGATGGGACCTCCATCTCTCCCTGAGGGGTCCAGTCCGATGATGAGTCTCACATCTATATAATGCATGAAAGAAAGCTGTAAGAGGTATGCAACTGGTTCATCCCCCAGACTTCTTCTCCTTCATTTTCCCCCAGTTACCAAACTAACTCAGGCATCGGAGTGCCTTCGGCTGCCTACAGCATGGGGCTCTGACGTTTGTTTCCCCTTTCAGGTTACCGGAGGCTCGATCATTTCCCCTCATCATCCCAAGATCATCAAACCGAGAGCTTAACCTTATCTATCAAGTCCGTGATTTTTAGGCACTTACAAGTTCCAAGAGGGTACACCAAATTGTGGTATCACATTGACACTCTCTCTTCTTTTTAATTGTTTTTATGATTTGTAAGGTCTTTGACACTGTAAGACTAATCCCTGGGAGACACCTACTAAACCACGTATGACTAACTTCTCCTCTTTTGATTTTGATTTCTAGGATATATATAAACTTCCCCTCTTTTGATAGTACTTGATTTTAGGGCTGTATGAATGAATTGTGTTCGTGATCGCCGTCATGTATATGAAAGAGTGTGTTGTTGCATAGTTGAAGTTGTAATTTTGTGATCTTAGGGTTGGTTGAAGTTGTTGCATGGAAGTAGAACCTGCTTTCCTAAATCCTGTGTTGGGCACTTTACTAGTAAAGTTAAAGTGAAGTGAAGCCTCCATTATCCAGACAAGAAAAGATAGGGGGTCATATCAAAAGTACACAAATTCAAAACTCCCTCATTTAAAAAAAAAAAGTAAAAAAGTAACATTCTTTCTCCACTAAATGACAAAAAAAAAAATTCTTTTTACACAAAAAGTAAAAAAGACTCCCTATCAAACAACTAAAAATAAAAAGACCATCATAACCTCCTATATTTTATTCTCTCTCGATTTGATGCTTCACCTCGCTTTACTTTCAATTCACCATACATCCAAACACGCAAAGTCATTTTAGGTAAGAATCTTTTTTTCTTAGAACATTTAGATTCAACACTTTTTGCCTTTTTTACTTTATTATAAGAAGCCAATAATTTTAGTCTAGTTGGACTCCGAAGATGAATGTAAATCTTGTAAGGTACAGTTGTAAGTGCGCAGGTTAGTCTGGTTTGTGAGTTTCACCCTCCTTGTATAACTTGATGCATGCATCTGTTCAAGTTTGTAGGGTAGGTTGATGTGCAAGTGTGTGAATGTGAATTTCCATGTGCAAGTGAATGTGTGGGTGCCAATAATTAGGAATGTGAAGATGAATGACCAAGGTGCCTGTAAATGTGGAGGTGACTGTCAAGATATCTGTGAATGTGAAGAGGTATGTGGATGTGAATATGAATATAGAGGTGAGTTTGATAGTAATGCGAAATTGAAATAGTTGTTAGCTTGGTTAGGCATATAGATTGATGTCAATTGATCGTTGTAGGAATGACTTTCGTGATGATCCTAGAATGTCAAAGGATTGTTTTTTCAAACCCCCATATGAGCAGCGATGTCTATATGCCCAACACAGGTTACCAGTCCCAAAATAACATCTACTTATTAACTTTTAATTGCTATGAATGGCGATATCTATGCTAGAAGCAGGTTGAGTCCAAGATTGGTATTTATACCGTGGCTTTTAATTGTCACGATCAACGATATCTATGCTCATAGTAGGCTATTACACCTTTGTAAATAAGCTTTTAACACTGGGATGAATATAAGCTATTGCACATTTTGGACAATGCCAATGCGAATACCCATCTATGACATTAGAAAAAGGAAAATGACTCCACCAACCTCTATAGTAAGTATACCAAGCTCTTTAACGGAGTAAAAAACATATGGGAACCACTATAATACCTTTCAAGTTTTAGTTAAAAAAAAGGATTGATTTGCAAAAATAAAACAATGGAAGCCAAAAAAGGGTTTTGAAATGAATAAGTTGAAGAGAATTCTAGTGGATATGTATGTAGTAGTGAAATAAGAAGACGATGCCGTTCGGCGGAGAAAATTTTAGGTCTCATTTGGTTTATTAAGTGTGGAGGGGATTTTTCAGGTAAAAATCTCCGTTTTCTATATTTTCCCTCCTACTCATTTATATAGTGCCCTGGCGCCGCGAGAGCCAAATTTATCGATTCCTTTGCTGAATTTGAGCCAAAGTTTACTCGGACTTGGTATAATAGAAAATGGGATATTATTCTCAACTTTTCATTTCTTCGGTGACTGTGGGCCCGGAGCTTGTGACTGTCAGCGGGCCTGACTCCAATGTGGGACCCAGTGATGGATTTTCAGGACTCTATCTCATGGCTGCCCTTGCAGACTCCACTCTCGGATGTGATGTGCCTTGGACTATGCACACTCCACCCGAATCTGACTTTTGGACTTGTCCAATTTCAATTTTCTTCCAGCCGCAAGTGCTGGAAAGATACCCAGTGACCTCAGTCGTGCCCACCCACTACCACTTACTTTCTAAAATAACCAAAGATGAGTGGGGCCCATCCGCTGATAAGATCTCAACCCTCGAATCGGATTCCAATATTATCGAGAGTACGATAAAATCTCCATACTCCACCAGAATATGGTACACTTCCCTCATATAACCACGGGCTCAGATGCAACGCAAATACCATTTTTATTTTGTTTGGATCTCTCTCTGTAAGATCAGTAGCAGAGGATCTGTGAGGCTTGGAGCAAGAGAGAGAAGAGAGGGAAATGGATTTCCTGCAATGGAAGGCTTTCCCGATCCTAGTTTTACTGGCTTCTTTCCTTGTTCTCTACATCAGAAATTCCTCTAAGGTCAGATCTTATTTCTCTCTTTCTTTATCCTTATCTGCTTCTACTTCTTTGAGATTCCTTGTTTTTTCGTTTTCCAGCCATCCAAACATATTACTTTTCTTCTGTTATCGGTTTCAGAAGGATTTCAGTTTCTTCGGTTTTGATTCTCCCTCTGTTTTAAGTACTTGGTCTTAAGCCCTCTGCGTCTCTCTCTCTAGAACAAAACAAATAGCCGCTGTATCGGTTCCAGCCGTTACGTAACGGTTACTGATTTTCGTAACGGTTACTCTGGAGCCGTGCTTCCGAATCTGTTGAGGAATTTAATCATGTATTTCTGTTTCTGATTTTTCTTTCCCTATCCGTTATTTGATTCTTCCTTTCTTTATTTTTTTTTCTTCAATTCCCATCTCAGTTACGAAACAGTTCTGTTACGGTTACCGTTACGAAGGCCGTCTCGGTTGTTATTGAGAGTTGCTATCTATATACTGCAAATACCTCTCCGCACACTGTAGTAAATTTTTTTTCCTAAAGTACCCCTATCCCTCTCTTTCCCCCTCTCTCTTCCTCTCCCTGCTCCGGCAACCCCGTCAGCCGCCGCCCCTTCTCCTGCTCTTCCTCTCCCTGCTCCGGCACCCCCATCTCCCCCACCTGCAGCCCCATCACCCTCTCTTCCTCTCCCTACTCCGGCAGCCCCCACCTGCAGCCCCATCTCCCCCGCCAGCCGCCGCCCTTCCCTCTCTCTTCCTCTTCTGCTCTGGCAGCCCCCACACGCTCTCATCCCCATCCCCGTCCACCCCCAGCCCTTCCCTCTCTCTTCCACCCGCCCTCATTACCGCCCCCAGCCCTCCTCTCTTTCTTCCACCCGCCCTCATCCCCTCCCCAGCCCTCTCCAGCCCTTTCCTCTTTCTTCCACCCGCCCTCATCCCCATCCCCATCCCCATCCCCATCCCACCCCCAGCCCTCCCCCCACCATCCATGAAACAAGAGATAGGGAGAGGAAGAAGGAGAGTGAGAGGGATCGCGTCGGGCGGGGGCTGCCTGCTGGCAGCTGGGGAGCTACGGGGTCGGGCGGAGATGGGGAAAGGGAGAAGGAGAGAGATAGGGGAATGGGAGAAGGAGAGGAAGAAGGAGAGTGAAAGGGATCGCGTCGGCGGGGGCTGCCGGTGGTGGGGGAGTGACGCGGTCGGGCGGAGGTGGCCAGAGCAGGAAGAGGGAGAGAGAATGAAGGAGAGGGATAGAGGTACTTTAGGAAACTTTTTTTTTTTTTTTTTTTAAATGCAGTGTGGGGAGAGGAATTTACAGTGTGCAAGTAGCAGCATGTTTTCCATAATGATTTTTTGTTGCCATTTATGCCCCTTTTGTTTGAGATATTTGTCTTTTATAGTTTTTCTTCTCTCTTCTGTTTTTTGATTCTTCTCGGTTTAGAAACCTGTCACGTGTCAGATTTGGCCTTTACGTTACACTCATCGACTTTAGATTAGATCCGACACCTCCCTATTTGCAATATGACCGTCACATATCGGGTTTCGGCCAGGACATGATAATTTTGGTGGTGAACGTTACGGGATTTCATTGTAATGGTGAATGTTACGGGATTTCATTGTAACGGTCTGAAACCATAGAAACGATCTTTACTTAAATGCCTTTAAAACCATACGTACAGTCGAAAGCCTTTAATTAAATGCATGTTCTTTATTTATCTCTAAAATAGATCCAAAGCTGTGAATATTCTTATGAGTTTTGTTAACTACTAAATAACTTTTAAAAGTAAAAACGCTAAAAGAAAGAAAGAATAACTAAAGAAAAAGGTAAAATATTGTTCATATTAATTTCGTGGTTGTAGCTATTCTCGCTCAGCTGAACCTCTTGAATTATAAGATTTGATGAAACGAATATCGAATCGCGAGATTCACATATGAGTCCTAAGATTCATTTGTAAATGGGATTCGTTGCATAGATACGAATCGTTTTTCTTAAGATTCGGGATATGAATTGGGACTCAAGATACGAATCGTAGGATTCTAATAACTATGATTTGACGTCTCCGGTGGGCCACCCGCCTGAAAAATTGGAATTGCTCTTATCCTACCGTTTTTCGGATAGGTGCTCGATCACTCCACTAGTAGTAATATATAAATCTTTTGATTGGCAGTTTCTAAACCACATGTATTTTTTACATGTTCAATCCAGTGCTACCAGATCATTTTCAGGTGAGCTCCACCGCAAATGCCTTAAATGAGTGCAACCCTCATGAGTTGACCTCCTATCATCAATCCAAATGGGACACACACTGATCCGATGTTATTAATATTATTATTTTTGCACAGATCTGAATAGGATTTGATAGTTGGATTGAAGTCGAAAATGATGCATTCTAAAACCGCTAAACTTGAGGGCCACATATCTAAAGGGTTAGCATATTCTAATGGACTTCAAATTTTGCACATAGTTGGGTCACATCTTTGTTGATTCCCAACTTACCATGAATCGACTGGCCCCAGGTGGGCACTACAAGTTTGTGTCCAAATTGCTTAAATGATCATGTGCACAGCTGAAAAGTAATATCCTCACATAATACCGTGCAACTATATATAGGTGAGCACTGTCCTCACATAGTACAGTGCAAACTCTCTTGTGGGCTGTGCCAACCATAGAGAGATGGGGAATGAAGAGAGCTCAATGAACCTTGGGGGTTTGCAAAATATCAATCCTATCAAATCATCTTAACCCCTTTATCTATCACCTCAATTTTAAGGGTTTTAGAATCCATATATGTAAATTGGATTTCGATCTAACAATGATAAATTAGTAGATGAGAGTGTATTTCGGCAATGGGCTATTTAAAAGGGAAAGGGTAATGAGTACAAAGGATGTCACATGATCACAGGTGAGCCAGGTGGCTCGAAAAATAGTGTGGACCACACATGCAAATCATATGGATGATTCTCCTCTGAAAATTTATATCGCCGGCATCTTCAACTGTTGGAAATAGGTGGGCCTCGTGGATAGGTTTTCAAAACTTTTGACCCACTTGACTCAGGGATCAAGTATCCAGAAGGCTATAAAACCCAACCCAGGATTCATATCCTCAATCTCAGCCATCATGATCAGTAAATAAACCTATCAATAAAATAGAACAGCAGCCAACAAGCATCCATAAAAATCTACAACATGCAAGAAAGTAGATTATACCTTAGGAGCTCGGTTGTGCTCTAATGGAGAAGTTGCGTCTTTCTTTGATGACGAAACTCTTTCACGTATCAAATAAGAATCTCCAAGACCTATTGATCTTCCACGCTATGACCTGCTTATCAGATCTCTTTTCTCAAGAAGATGTGTGAGATCTCCAAGAGAAAACCATACTAGAAACTCCAAGGAACTAGAAGAGAACTAGAAGAGAGGAAGAGAGGAAGAATAGATGTACAACTTCTTGCAAAAGAAGGGCTGGGCGTGCAATAATGTTATGGACGTTCAAGAGGGGATGCTTCCCCTTTATATAACCCTCAAGCAACCTCCTTTTCTTACTCCTCTTACTAATTGCATTAGAAGTCACACTTCCACACAAATTAGTAGCTTACTATTACCACTATTAGAAGTTCCACTTTAAATAGAAATAGTAACTTTCTAATTCATTCATTTTAGAGTTCAAGTATGATTAGTTACTTTCTAATAACATGGGCTAGCGTGGGGACTACTAGGGATTCTTTAGAAAGCTGGCTCCAACTGGGACACACGACCCCACATCTCATGTGCAATCCGGGCCCACAGTTAATTGCAAATAACACTTCTATATAAATGCAATTGCACTCTAGTCTTAGGAATAAATTACAATGAAGACCCTAAACTTCCCAATTTCTATAAGTAGGCCCCTCTATCATTATCCATGGATCAATTGGAATAAATCTGTCTCATCCAATCTTAGATCCACATCTTATTATCCTTAAGCCCCAATTAATCACAGTGATCATCGGTACAATCAAATTAACTCTTAAATCGAGATGGATGCGCACTTACTAATGACAAATCCATTAATTGGTAAGAGGGGATAATGTAGATAGATTCCATCTTAATTATTAGATATTCCCACAGTCCTACTACCACGTACCCAAGACACCGAGGTGTTGACCTACAATTGGCCCACTTATTGGTGACTCAAAGCAAATGAATAGACAGAAACTTGTGTTCATCAATATCTCAGGATTGAGAGCCTATTATTGCTAGGGAATTATGAGAGCAGACCTTAAAATCAAAATAGTATTTCATAAGGTGCTTCTTATGGTCCTTCAATACATTCAATATACCGGCACTATGACCTAGAATCTTTCATTCTAATGATCGAGACAAATTACACTATCTCATAGTAATCAAAGTGCTGCAACCTTATCAGATGAGATACCCAGTCTCCTCACTGGTTGTGAAGATATTTTTAAGTATAAGATTTGTGACACATGTCTCCTGTATGTAGATTATCCATATACATATATTACATCTAATATACTAATGGGACCCGGTTCATCTCATGAACCATTATGTCATATTTATTGGTTATGTGCATTAAGTAATAAAACACCATTCATCTCATGAAAGGAAAGCATGATTTTATTGATAAATAAAGAATTTAATCAATTTATTACATCAACTGATGGATTGAGACCATACAATCTAACATCAACAACTCTTGTCAATTGTCACAACTATACGAATTATGTTTTGCCGTAGTTGTGACAAAAGTTTTAACCGACTGTCAACGTACATGATGCAACCTTCCTTTATTCGGGCTTAGGAATAGCCCATTGAATTGGATGAGTTGGATGAGTCTGAATATTTGAGAGAGAGAGAGAGAGAGAGAGAGAGAGAGAGAGAGGGGTAACAAAAATATATTGATGGGGTAACAGAAATATATTGATTCAGAAGATTAGAACAACAACAGTAGGTAAAACCCAAAAATAAAAAAATAAAAAAAATCAACCCAACCCAATACAACAGTGACTACACCGTCATGGCACTTAAATTACATGTTTGCTCTACTCCTTGTTTGGCTAAACAACCTGCCATCCCATTTGTAGACGGAAGACCTACTAACATGTTGAAAAGATATACAATGCCCTGGAGTTTGGACCTTAATCTCATTAAAGTGGAATTGCATCTTCCAAGGCCATTGAATGAACTTTCCACTATGAGGTTGAATTGTAAAGAGCAGCGAAAACTGCGAAGAGCTTCCAAGATAACCAAGATCTCTGCTTCATTAGAGTTATTGATACCATTTGAAAAGATATACAATACCTCCTCATTTTGATTTCCGAGAACTCAACCTATTCCAGCCAGCTTTGGTTTACCATGAGCTGCCCCATCCACATTAAACTTTAGGAAACCCATCGGAGGAGGGTTCCAATGCACTTTCATCTTCTTCCTTATTCTTTCCATCAACAAATGAACTCCCTAGTCCCCAATTGTACATGATTTTGTCAATGTCAAGATCAGAGAACTCTTTTCTGATACAAGCCCATCTAGCAATCCTCAACACCATTGAGGACAAAAGACTACCCCAAGATGCTTCCTTATCATTGAAGATTATATCATTTCTTTCCTTCCATAAAGATCACAAAATAGAAAAAGGAATAATGTTCCATAGGATTGAACCACACCCGACGATAGGACTTCCCCTTCATGCCTCAAACAATTGAGCTACTGAACTTGGAAGACACCATGTGATAGATACCACAAGCTTTGTGCAAATGCTCCAAAGATGCGAAGCTAAGTCATAATGGAGAAATCAGTGATCTACCGTCTCCCTCTCCCTGGTACACAAACTGTCATCTTGCACAGAAATTGCAAGATGATTAGAAAGAGGATGATTTTTGGATAATATTGTTGTGTCCATCATGGAATGACTTGATCTCCCTTAAATAGATATGTATATCCTATTACAAGATCTATTACAGGCCTTTAAAAGGAAATAAATATATTATACAATTATCATTCCCCTAATCCTAGCAATTAGATCCTCCAACTACAGTAATAAATAGTTAATGCACAATTATCATTCCCTTAATCCTAGCAATTAGATCCCCCAATTAGAGTAATATACAGTCAATGCTTGACCAAGTCCCACACATGCAATAAGTGACTACTGGGCCTGGGCCTGGGCCTGGACGAGTAGGCCTCTATTGACACCAACAACATATCTCTGAAATGGAGTCTAACACTGCTCCCCTCCTTAAATTATCCATTGTCAATATCTTTCTTGCCACACCTAACCAGCAAAATGCCTCCACTCTAGGAGTAGCAAAACCCTCCAAACTGAAGTACAAGGAGATGATGATGTGTTGCACAGGTCTAGCTCCTTGTAATAAGACTTAGAAGAGAAATCCCTTGCAGAGTTTGGTTTCTAGATCTGAGAGTCAACTACGTCCTTGCAAAAAAAAAAAAAAAAAAAAAAAAGCGTTAGAAATAAGACTCAACAGAGATTGATATTCCCCTGACTTTGACTGACGAATGACCCTCTTAAAACTTAGCTCCCATGACACCGACACCCCATCCCTATTCCACTCAAAATCATCTTTAACTGAAGATTCTTTATTAGATGCAGTTCTAAACAGTCTCGGAAACAAAATATGTAATGGACCCCCCCGCCCCCACCTGCGCCCCTCAAACAAAGCTAGAAACAACACCCAACAACCTAGACAACCTATATCTAGGGACGTTTTGGAACCCATCCCCACTCATCTTCCCCATACTTAGACACAATTTACCTTTTGCCATAAAGCATTTTTTCCACTCCATACCTCCACCACCCATTTGGCTAGCAAAACCAATTCTTTATCTCCAAATTACCCAACCTTGAATCCCTAGCATGTTTTGGTTTGATCACCACGTTTCAAGACATCAAGTGCAACTTTCTTCTTTCATTGTTACCATCCCATAAAAAATTTCTTCGAATACGGTCCAATTTCTCTCACCATAACTGTCATCCTGTATAAGGACACGTAGTAAATTGGCAGGCTAGATAAGGATGATTTAGTGAGTGTAATTCTTCCCCCTAACAAAAGATATTGCCTCTTCCATGTGGATAATTTTTTCTGAGACTTTTCCACCGCCAGATCCCACATAAAAATTGACCATATCTTCACTCCAATGGGCAAACCAAGATATTGGCAAGGTAGGCAACAATTTCTGCAATGAAGCCTATCGGCCAAAGTATGAATGATCTCCTTCGGGCATCCAACCCTCACCAAATAGCTCTTCGACATATTAATCTGAAAGTTCCGGGTTACCAGAATGGATACTAGTTCTAATTAACCAGTGCAGCGGACGTAACTAAATAAAGAAGATAGAGTTAGCAATCTACCAATCACACACTACAAAAAGCCAGACACAATATTTAGTGTGGAAGCCCTTTCCAGGGAGAAAAACCACGATCCGGATGTCAACAACTCATGAACAGTTACAAGATATACTCACAGCTCCTTTACCTCAGTCAGTACCTCGACAAACACAATATTTACAAGATAAACTCACGAACAGACACAATATTTAGTGTGGAAATCCTTTCAAGGGAGAATTCTACAAAAACCACGATCCAAAAATCAAGAACTCATGAATAGTTACAAGATATACTCACAGCTCCTTGACCCCAGTCAATACCTCGACATAAGGACTGTAGTTGTTATTGCACAACTTCCGTTGACATGACTTCCCCTCCGTGCACCGTTCTCCTTACTTGATCTCCTTGCACCTTGTCAACCAAGATGATCAATTTTCTACAAAAGAGTAGAAGCAATAAAACCTTCTAGAGTAGCCCTTTAGAATCCCTCAATGGCTCTAGAGAAACAAGGAAATATCTCTTATGGTATTCTAATCTTAGATCTAGAGAGAGAATTAACTTTTTGTCTCGTGTGTTAGGATTGAGAGCAAACCCTTATAAATAGCCCCAAATTCGTGCCTTAGACTTAGTGCATAAGTAGGACTCAAATTCGGAAACAAAGTCTTAAAAGGAAACAAAATCGTGCAGCAATCTGGACTCTTTCCCGCCATTTGATCGATCACATAGTGCATCCGATCGATCGGACCTGAGGATAACTGGTGCATGTCAGCCCTCCGATTGATCGGATAGAGGCTTTGATCGATCGGTCTTCGGTGGTTCCCTGGATTTCTTCTTTTTTCTTCGCTTCAGCTCTTCAGGTGAGATAACCACAGTCCATTCTAAAATAAATTAAAAATACAACTCAATGGACCTAGAGTTTTGTCCAACCCATGAATTAGCGAACATAAAAATACTAACATAATCTTCAATTTGGATACCAATTGAAAACATCTTAGAATTCTTTTCCAAGTAATGATCTCCTCCCACCTCGTTGAAGTCAAAAGTAATGTATCGTCCACAAACTGAAGATGGGATACTTCTTCAGCTCCCCTACCAATCTTATCACAAGCTCAAGTGAATCGAATTTGAAGGCTAACCTTATCACAACTTCAAGTTAGTCAAATTTGGGTGTGGTCTCATTTCAAAGGTCTTAACTGTTCGTATGATACTTCAGCCCATAGCTATCCTAGTGAACCAATAGTTTCTTTCATTGGAGTGATGTTTACCATCAGATTGAGAAAAACGTGATGTTTTCTTTCATTTTCGACAAATCATGTTCATGCAATTGTGCCTTCTTTTCTGGGATTCAAACCTTTCATGTGATGTGTAGTTGCTTCTCCAAACTAAGTTTTGATTTTTAATGGGTGATGTTCACTGTTTGATTTGACATTCAAAACTTGATTTCTTTTTAACATTCTGATCAAATGCTCTATATTTATTATAATGCATCAAAAGTTTGGGCATTCATAGCAACATGGATGACAGTTTTGAGTGGGTGGTTTCGATGTGCATAAGGTTATTCCTACTTTGCACAAAAGATTTGAATTTTTCTAAAGATAGCCACGCATGCCACGCATTGTGGGGATAGTCTTCTTCTTCTTCTGTGTTTTTTTTTTTTATCGAAATTGAATTTTTGGAACTTAGTTCACTCCAATGGTGGTTATCAAAATTTAACTCATAGCCAAATCAGTAAAGCCAGATGCTTCTTTGGAAAGGTTTGTATCTTCACGTTGGTCCGAAGTGCATGAAACTTGAGTCCCCTTGAACTTACCAATAAGGTTTAAGCGTGGTGCCTGCACAGGTATCCATATATTTGCACTTATGCATAGCAGTGTTTCAAGAAAGATGGAGCTTACATTCAAAATAGGGGCCTCTTTGTGGGGCGCACTAAATGGTCTATCTAAATCCTTCACACACCTGGCCCCTGTGAAGTGCATACATCCCAGACTTACCCACTCTCTCCTGTTGAATGTGTCTAAGATTTATAAAACCCATTAAAATTTGTAACTAAAAATCTATGGTTGTGATGGATGGATGGAGTTGATGTCTTGCCCACCTATAATGTACAAATGATCTTTCCATCTCTTTCATTCATCATGTTCCAGGTGAGGAAAACTGTGTATATACATAGGTGCATGCATTTAGATTTATACAAAAATGTTTATGAGATATGTAGTTTTTATAGATATAAATTTTTTCATGTAAACCTGTATTTGATAAATTTTGGTGACTTGTTATTGCCTATGTACAGCCCTCAAACAGTGAGTGCAGCCTTCTTCCTCACGACCATTTTTGGATACATAGCAAGAGAATTGTTACCCCAGAAGGTGTTATTAGTGGTGCAGGTTTGTTCAGAGGGATACATTGCTGTTAAAGAAAAAGCCAGATAAAATTATTTGTGTAGGTTTTGTAATTGGGTAAAGCCATATTGAGCGAAGTCTGTACATTTTCCACTTATTTGAGACTTTCAGATTTGAGAAACCTTACTAATGTAATGTGGCTTAGTGTTTTATAATCATGGCAACAAATGCTAACTTTTTAATGAACTTGCCAATGGTCAGTTGAGATAAGAGGAGGGAACATTGGTTCTATAGTCAAAGACAAGGATTCGCATGAGAAAGTCCTAAAAGGGCATGTGGTGGATTATGGGGAAGCTGTTGTGATGCCTGGCTTGGTTGATGTGTAAGATACAATAGCAAACTTTCCTTATTTCTGTCTTTACTGCTTCCACTATTTGAAGCAAAGGGGAACTTGAATGTAACCCAGATCTTTTAGTTGTAACAATTTGGCATAATGGATTCTATTTTTCATTTAACTGCTTCAGATGGAACAGAATACTGAAATCATATTGGGTGAAAATTTTCTGGGCTCCAAATTGTAATTAATAATTAATGCTGCTAATAACAATGGGTTGAAATGCTGAAAATTAGTATCATTACATCTATTATGCATTTGATCAGCACCAAACAACTTTCTAAATATATCTTGTTTTGATCGATAACAACTTTCTAAATATAAGCCATGTGTTCTGCCAAAACATCCTACTGACTTGAATACAGCCAAGCACACCCTATGCTTGCTTCTCTGTGTCATCTACTGGCTTTCTTGCGCGAAATTATGTCTAGCTGTAATGTATAACCTTTGTAATTTTGTTTAAAATTTATACAAGTACCTTGATTTAATAATATGAAGGACTTTGGTGCATTATAAAACGTGATTTCATGCTAAATAATTCTCGGCGAATAGCTCTATTTTTTGAACTATATTATCAAATCTTCATTGCTATGGACAGTCCAAGGAGATAGGAAAGCCATGAACAGCTAAAACCACTTGATGCTCAAGGGAAAAGGAGCCTTCAAGTGAGCTGCTTTTATTATAACTGAGATTTCTCAAATTTCGTTCAGAGGATATATTGAGAGTAAGAAACGGTTTCAGGGTTTAACAGTCTAGAAAACACAAAAGGTTTCAGGGTTTGAGTTTCTAGAAATTACTCTTATGACCTCCATCTTGGAAGTAGCAGACGTTCATGGTTGAACCCAACCTCCAAGTGGCAGATCCTTCGATCTTTTAATGTCACAGTGCTTTAAAAAACTCGTTTCATTGTCTGAAGAACTTCAACCATGTTTTAAAAGCCAATCACCTCACCCCAATCAGATTCAACTTGTCTAAGGACTAGGTTTGGTGAAGATTCTGCTGTGACTCAATAAAAACAATTAAGAAATTACTTTGCACTTGAATCAGCTTGCCATACGTGGTTTTGGGGCAGGGAGCAGTTTCTTCATAATTTGAGAGAGAGAGAGAGAGAGTGGAGTGGGGGGGGGGGGGGGGGGGGGGGGGGTGGGTGTTGGTGCAGTTTCTTCATAATTTCCTTACAGTTTTGGAGTATATTTTGTTCTTAAGGATAATTCCTTCTTAGACCCGTCTGATGAATTTGAAATTATCTTCATAGGGCATTGCTTTCTCCATATACATCAAATGAGTTGAAATTATCAAATGCGTGGACTTTCAAGTACAGTTTCATTGTCTTGAACATTAATTAACCAATGTAGAATACGGAACTGCAAATCCAGCAGTAAAGTGCACCATCTCTTGATTTTGTTCTTGTTTACAGTTCTTTTATTTATTTTTTTTAAATTTTTTTAAATTTTTTTTTATTTTTTTGAATTATGTATTAAATAATCAGTTTTTATTTCCATGACTTGATAAACACTCAACTGTTTCTTGAAGTTGACTCAATCTTCTTCTTGTTGGTATTCAAGTAATGGTTTTGTTAGTTTTCCAGAGCTTCATTCAAAGTAGAATCCTTATTACTAAACTAGTTGTGAAGCAAACTATTATGGTCGAGGATTTGAAAATGTGGAATTATCAACCCCCCCAACTGCTATGATGTAATGACTGGCTTTTGAATTTGGCAAGTGCCCTCATTATTATTGCTGGAAGTACCCAGATATCGTATTTTCAGGAACATGCTGAAAATAAGCCCCAAAACTGGGATTGTTTAAAAACTTATAACAACCAAATGAAACTCGATTGAACTCCAATAAATAAATCAGATCTCAACCTACATCTTGGGGGAATTAAATGCCCACAACCAAGCTCTTAGTTGACAGTATGGAGATGCTTAGTAATAACAGCCCTTTCATGCTAGTATAATTGTCAGACAGGGAATCCAATTTCTATGGAAGCAACTGTTAAAGGAAAATGTTTGACAGACTTCTATGGAAGCAACTGTTAGAGGAAAACATTTAACAGGATTAACTTCAGATACCGAAACTTAATAGACCTGAAATAAAGTCTTAAAAAATGCCTTGTTTGGCGCTAAAGTGTCAAATGGGTTAGTGGGTCACGGTCCAATGGGTCAGTGGGTCACAATCCATGGCAGATAAAGCCCAACTTGTGGGTCAAAACAAGCCTCGTATGTACAGCTATGTAACTTATTCCTTGCCTTGTTAGGAGATCTGATTAGCATACAATGACTGTAATTTAGTTAATTACCTCAATTCTTGTAACACATATAGCAACTTTAATCTATATATTCAAAGATCGAGACCCTCTAAAGGGATATCGAATTCACAAAGACTCTTGTCTCTTCTTCCTTTGCTGGCTTTGACATGGTATCAGAGCTATGTGTGTCTGAGTAAATCTTCTCCATCTTCCAAGCATTGGAAGTTGTCATAGTCTCTGAGAGACTCTCTGGGTATTTCCTCTTCATCTTCCAAGCATTGGAAGTCGTCAGATCAAGGTGTGATCAGAAGTGGCCCACCCTAGATCAGCATTATCAAGCCAGAACATTGCAACCAATCTGATCGCCTACTTCCTCTGGTAGTTGTGGACATTGGTTAAGGATTTTTTCCACACAGATCAAGGATCTGTGCTTTGCGAAGGCAAGTTGTAGTTGTTTCTTCATCTGATGAACTGGTGGCCCACCTGCGATCATCTCATAATCCACAAGTCTCACTCCAGCCTTGGTCGTCCATCTCTCCTGGCTATTTTGGAGATTTTTTCAGCAATTTTCTGAGAGCAGAGGTAGGCGTTTTGCTCCCTCTTGTGATTATTCACTTTCTTTAAATAGTTTTCATCACAGCCGCATAAAATCATTGATTCGGATCGGATCTGGATAAAACTTGTACTGCTGGAAAGGAAATTGACTCCTAGTCTCTAGCTACTGATCTGATCACCATTCAGATCTTTCTGTGGGCCCCACGCAAGGATATCACTGCCAATTTTTTGGTCGCCTGGACTGTTTTAGTGCATTTTTTTGCACTCTGTGTTCTATTTCTGCTTGGAATCCTCGGTAACTTCATCTGATGTTTTATACTATTGATGCTGTGTGCTGTCTTAAAGGATCTATTCTTTCTTAATCGATTACTGACATGGATAAGCCTGAAATTACATTGATCAAATTTAATGGAAAGAATTATACTTCCTGGTCCTATCAATTTCAAGTCTATCTTGAAGGAAAGGAAATGTGGGGACTCGTTTCAGGATGGGATCCACGACCTAAGGAGGATGAGAAAAAAATACTCTCTTGGAATACCAAGGATGCCAAGATAAAAACATGGATTCTTGGTTCTGTTGAGCCACAATATATCCTGAACCTCAAACCGTACAAGACATCCAAGGAGATGTGGGAATATCTGAAACAAGTGTATCACCAATGGAATTCTGCTCGACAATACCAACTTGAACTGGAGATTGCTCAATATTCCCAAGGCACCTCTTCCATCCAGGACTATTATACGGGTTTTCTTAATCTATGGGCAGAATATGATGAAATCAAATACCTCAATGTCTCTGAGGCGGCTTTTTCTGAAATTCAACAATTACAAGCAACTTCTCATAGAGATCAGTTTCTCATGAAATTGAGATCCGAATATGAGATCATTCGTTCTAATCTGATGAGCAGAGTTCCATCTCCATCCCTGAATGAGTGCCTTCATGAACTCTTGCGAGAGGAACAAAGTCAGCTTACTCAGCATGCTCTGAAGCAACAGTTCTCAGGAACCTCTCCTAATGTTGCATATCCTGCCATTGCCAGTTACAACCCTGGTGTCTCTCACGGTCCTACGTCTACTGTTAAAGGACAACCTCCTGCAAGAGATCTCAGCAAAATCCAATGTTTTGGCTGTAAGAGTTATGGACACTATGCTTCACAGTGTAAGACCAAGTTTTGTAATTACTACAAATCAAATGGTCATGTTATTAATGATTGCAGAAGGCAACCACAGAATCGCACTCCACGGGCATATCATGTCAACACTGCCGATGCTACTACTTCTAGTGATAGTCCTTCAACACGGTCATGCCTTCACCACCTCCTGCCTCCAATACTGCTCCTCAGATCACCCCTGAGCTTATTCAACAAATGATCATAAATGCCTTCTTTGCACTTGGCATTTTAGGAAACCACCAATCCTCCTCCTCCATATGGTTTATTGATTCTGGAGCTTCCAATCACATGACCTCTTCCACCACTCATCTCACTAACCTGCAACCATACAATGGCAATTTGCAAGTTCATACTGTTGATGGTCAAAAGCTTCCTATTACAGCTACTGGTGATATCATTCATTCATTACCTCTCACAAATGTCTTTCTATCTCCTCATCTCACTACGAATCTTCTGTCTGTTGGACAACTTATTGATGATAATTGTAATGTTTCCTTTTCTCGCTCTGGTTGTGTTGTGCAGGATCCAGTGTCGGGGACGGTGATCGCGAAGGGGCCTAAGTGTGGACGCCTATTTCCTCTTGTTATGCCTTTCTCTTAGAATAAACAGATTTATGCTTTTTCTTGTTTTTCTCCTCAAGATGTTTGGAGGCTCTGGCATAATAAATTAGGCCATCCTCATTCAAAACTGTTATCTTTGATGTTAAACACTGGTAGTCTTAATAAAAATACAACATCTTTTAGTCATTTTTCTGATGAGTGTTCTGTTTGCAAACTTGGAAAAAGCAAAGTTCTTCCCTTTCCTTCGAACTCTACTATGGCTTCTAATTGCTTTGACATTATTCATAGTGATGTCTGGGGGATTACTCCTGTAATCTCTCATACACATTTCAAATATTTTGTCACCTTTATTGATGATTATAGTAGATTCACATGGGTCTATTTCTTGCACTCTAAATATGAAGTCTTTGATGTGTTTCAAAAATTTATGGCGTATGTTGAAAATCAGTTTTCTACCCGCATAAAAATTCTCTGATCTGATTCCGGAGGGGAATATATGTCCCATCAGTTTCAAACTTATTTGCAACAACACGGGATTTTATCGCAGCGGTCGTGCCCTTACACTCAACAGAATGGAGTTGCAGAACGGAAAAACAGACATATTCTCAATTCTGTTCGTTCTCTTCTCTTAGAATCATCAGTTCCCGCGAGATTTGGTCCGAAGCTTTAGCCACTGCGGTTTACTTAATCAATCGCCTACCATCCTATCGCCTCCACAATCACACACCATACTTTCGTCTCTTTCATAAGGATCCTACTTATACTCACATGCGCATCTTTGGATGTGTGTGTTTTGTTCATCTTCCTCCTACTGAACGTACCAAATTAACTGCTCAGTTCGCCCAATGTGCGTTCCTTGGCTACGCATCTCACCAAAAGGGGTATATATGCTATGATCCTGTGATCAACCGCATTCGCATTTCTCGGAATGTCACATTTTTTGAAAATCAATGTTTTTTTTCTACACATCCCTCGGATTTACCTTCTTTTTCTCATCTACCAAATTTTTCTGACACAATCTCTTCTCCATTTCTTGTTTATGAACGTCGTCGTCATAAGGATGTTCCACTACTGCCTCCCCCTCCGGATCCCTCGCCGGCACCTGATCTTGCCCCCGCTTCATCACCTGATGCTGCATCTCCACCTCCACTTTGATGCTCTACTCGTGTCTCTAAGCCTCCAGAAAAATATGGGTTCACTCACACATCCTTGCTTGCTACCCTTTCTTCCATTGCTATTCCTACTTCTTACTTACAGGCGGTTAAGCATGACTGTTGGCGAAAGGCTATGCACGAAGAATTAGATGCACTGCAGCAGAATCATACTTGGGATATTGTTCCATGTCCCTCCTCTGCAAGACCTATCGGCTGCAAATGAGTTTTCTCTGTCAAACTTAAGGCTGATGGCTCGTTGGATCATTATAAAGCACGGTTAGTCGCACTGGGCAACCGACAGGAATATGGCATCGACTATGAAGAAACATTTGCTCCAGTTGCAAAAATGACAACAATCCGGACTGTTCTTGCCATTGCTGCTTCTCACTCATGGCCTCTATCAATTTGATGTCAAGAATGCCTTCCTTCATGGTGATCTCAAGGAAGAAGTCTATATGCGGCTTCCTCAAGGAGTTACGGGTGTCTCGGCAGGTGACTGTGCGCGCTTACGACGCTCTCTATATGGTCTTAAGCAAGCTCTGCGCGCTTGTTTTGAGAAATTTCGGGATGCTCTCCTTCATTTACAATTCTCTCAAAGTGCCTCGGATCCTTCTATGTTCCTGCATCACTCCTCAAATCGGATTACTGTCCTCTTGGTGTACGTGGATGATATCATCATATCTGGGACAGATTCTGGCATGATCACTCATCTTCAAGCTTCCTTACATGAATCTTTTCATATGAAAGACTTAGGGCCTCTCACATACTTTTTAGGTCTTGAGGTTCATCAGTCTGCGAAAGGTCTCATCCTCGATCAACACAAATATGCTACGGATCTCATTGAGATGGCTGGTCTTCAAACCTCAACTCCTGTAGATACACCTGTTGAGGCCAATCTTCAACTCGCACACGATACAGGTGATCTTCTTCCTGATGCCACACTGTATCGCCGCTTAATCGGCAGCTTGATCTATTTGACTATCACTCGGCCTGATATCTCATATGCGGTGAATCTGGTTAGTCAGTTCATGACACAACCATGCCATCTCCACCTCGTTGCTGTGCGGCGCATTTTTCGCTATGTTCTTCATACACCATCTCGTGGCCTTTTCTTTCCTGTGGGCAATTCGACCTCTCTCATCGCTTGCTCAGATTCTGACTGGCTGGTTGCCCAGATAGTCAACGGTCTACCACGGGCTGGTGCATGTTCTTAGGGGACTCGTTGATCTCCTGGAAGTGTAAGAAACAAGATAAAGTCTCCAAATCATCCACAGAAGCTGAATATCATGCGATGTCGGCCGCCACTTTTGAAATTGTCTGGCTTCGGGGTCTCCTTTCTGAGCTTGGATTTCCACAATCTGGACCCACACCTCTCTATGCTGACAATACCAGTGTCATACGGATTACTGAAAATCCTGTCTTCCATGAACGCACAAAGCACATTGAAGTGGCTTGTCATTACATTCGTGATGCATTTGTGCGTGAAGCCATCACTCTTCCTCATGTTCCTACCAGTCTTCAAATTGCTGATATTTTTACCAAGGGACTTCCTCGGCCACGACACCAGTTCTTAGTTAGCAAATTGATGCTCGTTAATTCACCCGCATCAATTTGAGGGGGGGGGGGGGTGTCAAATGAGTCAGTGGGTCACGGTCCAATGGGTCAGTGGGTCACAACCCATGACAGATAAAGCCCCATTTGTGGGTCAAAACAAGCCTCGTATGTACAGCTATGTAACTTATTCCTTGCCTTGTTAGGAGATCTGATTAGCATACAATGACTGTAATTTAGTTAATTACCTCAATTCTTGTAACACATATAGCAACTTTAATCTATATATTCAAAGATCGAGACCCTCTAAAGGGATATCGAATTCACAAAGACTCTTGTCTCTTCTTCCTTTGCTGGCTTTGACATAAAGGCCTTATCTGTAATCCTGTGGTCAACTCATCTTCAATTTAGATTTTAGTCACAGTTAATTCCTATTTGGTATAGGCTATGTAGGTGTGGCAGAATCAAAGCTCGGAATTTTTGTCTTTAAAAGTTGAGGGCACCTTTGTATAACACCATTTCCATGGAAAACCCACGGATATGGTTCCGTTTTTCACTGCTCTTTACTTTTCCATGGTTTGGTGTGGCACCATTTCATTAAGGTAAAGTGACAAAAGAGACTAACAAACCCGTGATGCCGCATAAAACCATTTCCTAAGGAGGAGGGGTTGGAATTGCTTTTCCATTGTGTGGAAAAGTGGAGGTCCGTGGAAGAACTTTTCTGAGGACACTACACGTGTACGAAGGGTACTGACTGAAGCAGAGAACTCATGAGGTTTCTAACAACACGAACTCAAGGACCTAAAATACAAAACCAATTCTCTGCAAGTTTCGGACCAAAATGAAATAAATCATAGGACTACTCATTAGCTATTGCATCTTCTGAAAAATAGGAGTTACACATAGATTTTCTCCAGTTAGTCCATACCTTATTTTCTTGAAATTCGAATTGATTTCTATACAATTTTCTTATAATGCTTGGCAAAGTAAAAATCATAGTTATGGAGCACTTGAGGATTGTAGTAATGCAGACTCATAGAACTACAATACAATACCATTACTGCAAGTTTCATCCCAAGCGGGGCGATAGTTTAAGGACCATTTCTTTTCTTATTGCATCTACAAATATGATTTTAATATCCTAGATATTCTCCAATCATGCATAACCCGTGTTTATGAACTTTTTTTTTTTTTAGAAATGTTGACACCCCTTTTATGTGCATACTGGGTGCAAGTCAAAGTAGCACAGTTTCTTTTCACTATAGAGCAGGGAAAAAAAAAAAGAATCCCTTTAGTATTTTGGAACATCACGTGCTGACTCGTAGACCCTGGTTAAGTCTCATTTCCTTTGACCTCTCACTTTCAGTTTGGAACTTCTTTGTACCATGGTATATCAAAAGTCTCTCATTAGACGACTTAGTCCGCAAATCTTTCCATCCTGTATAGACCCTTTTCACCATAGCCTTTGGACCCAATTGGACATCTGTCATTGTCAGTATCTGGATTTTCCTATGCAGCATTACATGGATAATTTCACACGTGTATGCTCTTCTTTGTTACTTTTTAGGTCTTAAATGTTAATTACTACTAAAGACAGATCACCATGGACAGATTACTTTTTGTATATCAGTAGTCTCTTATTACTACCTACACACAAATTTTAATTACTAGTGATATAGCCCTGTTATCCTTGTATGGAAATGCCTTTGCTCTTGCAAATAGATTCATAGACTGTGCCAGTCATAAAGATATTTGAACTGAGGTGTGACTGAATTTGCATTAGGACCGCTAAAAGTCAGTTCAGATGGTGCTGGCAAAGCAACTAACTTTCAAGAATGGTTACAGTTTATCACTTGTGATTTTCACATATACATATATCTCTACTGCAGAACAACCAGAAAGCACCATGGTGTCCAGTGTAGGGACCCTAGAATCAGGATAAATGTGATTCCTGAATTTGGAAAATGTAAACCTGAACATTACCTTGGAGAGAACCCTGGCTGCTTCCTCCATGTTTTTGTCTGCTTTTAACTTTTTGTTTATCATATATGGTGGCTCTAAGCATCAATGGACATGCATTTGTATCTTTAAACATGATGAAATGCAGCTTCCAAATTAAGCTGAAATTTCTTTATTGCGATGCAAAAAAAAGAGTTCAGATGTTCTTATTCTTTCTGTTTATGTTCTTCATGACAGTCATGCACATCTAGATGAACCTGGAAGGGCTGAATGGGAAGGATTTTACACTGGGACCAGAGCAGCTGCTGCAGGTATACCTACCATAATATCTAATGTAGTCTGAAACCAGCTAGTCTACTGCTTTTACCGCTGAAAATCTTCATCTTCTCATTTTGAGCACTGTCCTAAATGAATTTCAGAACCTATCAAATTTGGTTCTTCATGCAGACCTAAATTTTTGGCTGTACACAGGTTGAATCCATTGGATAATAGGAATAGTAATATTTACTCCTCTGGCCTGCCATATTGACTTTTTTTAGCAGTGTACTGTACTTACCATGTTATTTGATATAATCCCTTTATTTTTACTTGATGTAATCCTACCAATGAATTAAGATAGGACCCTTAACTAGAGATGTCATCTCTTCATTCTTATACTCATCATCGAGAGTCTATTATAAGTGAAGGGGTCTTTTTTAATCGGTTCTTTCTTTTGATCAATGTAGAGGATTTCCCAAATCATAAAAGATTATGGCTGATCAAGCTCTGAACTGATGAGTACTTAGATTCTAGGATCTATTGGATATATTAGGTTAATGATGGTGATATTATCTATAATGGCTCAATTTATCTAGTAGACTTCTTATTATTTTGTTTATCAATTAAACTGTTTGCAAATTCTTCGTATAGATAAGTGCGCCATTCACATTAAATGATGTACTAATTTGCACTTCCTCTATAGTTTAAATTTGCTTTGATACCATTTAAACATCAGACGAAGTGTAAAGTAGTATATCATTTTATTATACATCAAAAGAAGCACTTATGTGTGGCTGGTATATTTGATAATTACCTAATGCAAACTGATAAAACCAATCATATAAATTATTAGATAATCTAACCATAACAGATGATCTTATTGTCCTTATCCAATACATTGAACAGGAGGTGGATCTGGATCTGATCTGATAATCCCTAAATGTGGGTCCGCCATCCATGTCCTGATCAAAACTGTCTAAGACCATATGTGCAGTCGGTCTATCCATATTCATATGCAATGCCATTGTGCATGCGCTTGGATATATAGAAATCGGATAAAATTTTGACCTGTTTACTATCTGGTCCATGGACATGGACCCATATGCAACCAATTCAATTTCGTAATTGAGCTCCAATTTCGCAATTGATTGAGAAATTGGAGCTCAATTTCAATTTTAATTTTGAGATAGAGATTTTAGAGATTGGAGAGAAATTCTTGATTTTAGCCATCTAAATAAAGAGGCCAATCTAAAAGGAGTTTCCTTTTAAAGAGTCCAATCTACCATGGTCTCTAATCAATCAATGCATATTTAGGTTTTCTTATCTAATTTCATAGGTAAGCAAATCTTATCTAATGTCAAATTAAAGAGTCTGTCATTAGAACCTTCCATCCCTTATCTTGTGCAATCCCATCATGTTTTCGATTTTAGATGGGGTTTAATTGGATCTAAACTCTTTAAGCTTCCTTCACTCACATAATTCAAATTAACTAGAGTGAGTGAAACACAAGGATACCCACAACTGTATTTTCAAATATCAATTATTTTTGCAACACAATCGTGACATCTCTTCCCTTTTTTATGTTTTTTTTTGTGTTTTAATGTTTTTTTCTTGCTTTTTTATCATAATCTTGTTTTATTATTTTATTCGGTTTTGATGAGTTCTTTCAGTTCTGGTGATAGGTTTTCATGGATTTATATTTTTCTCTTTTATTTCTTGGTTTCAATTGTTGGTTTCTAGGCATTAGGTTTCCATGGGTTTATTTGTTTCCTCTAAGTTGTTTTATTATTGGATTGTCTATGGACTTTTGTTTTCATATTGTATTTTTGTGGTGTTTTAATCAATTTTATTTATTTTATTATGCGTGTCTTCTTCTTATTTCAAAAGAATGTTTGAAGTAACATACTCAATTGATTTCAAACAAATTAAAGTTATCTCAATTTGAAAGTAACCAACCATTTTTTGTTATTATTATAGGTTTTAATTTTGATTGTAATTTTTACCATCTCAATATAATTTAGACTAAGTATTATTTCAAAATTTTATTATTTTTAATATTTAATACTATAAATTTATAACTCGTGCTTAGCGCGGGCATGTTTTTCTAGTATACCAATGATAGTCCAACGGCAGTGTTGATAAATTTGTTTTAACACCAACACTCCAGAAGTTGCCACTATAAATTCCAGTACTTTGGCTTGAATGACTTTTCTCTTCTAGATTTTATGAATGTTAGATAAGGTTTATGTTTTTATCCAGTATTTAACTTTATTCTACAACAATAATTTCTCTGTAGTGCAGAATCTGAAAAAGTGGATTTGTTCTGAACTTTATTTATACAGGTGGTGTCACAACGCTGATTGACATGCCTCTTAACAGCTTTCCTTCAACCGTATCTGAAGAAACATTAAGACTCAAGGTCTAGATACTTGACTTCATGTGCTATCCTATCCATCTATTAATTTTATCTTCTGGAGGGCTTTTGTTTGGTCAGACAGCCAAATGGATTTCTAGATCTATCCTATCACAGAAGTTTGAATACATTTTGCATGACCAGTTCCCATTTCTGGCTATATGTAATATGGGCCAGGCTCTGGCTTGACATTCTAGTCCATGCTCCTAGCCAGTTGCTGATCTTCATGCTTGATGATCAAATAGGCTGGGGAGAGGTTCGCCCATTTTAAACCAAGATTAAGACATTGATAACACAAATTTTATCTTCACTTGGGGTTGGTGTCGTTGTCGGCCAAAGACCGACCCAAGATGGAATTCTTGGACTGAAGCTTGAAACATGCCAAGTTTTTCAAGCCCAGGCCTGTTCTGTTGAGAAATTAATATGTCATCAACATTATAGCTACAGCCCCATGAATTTGTGTCAGATTTGTGGGTTTTTATACAGATTTAACATGCTTTTACTGTTTTTTCTGTTTATGACATCAGCCTTCCTTTCCCAAGGTTTAAAAGGGAACATGAAATGCTGATACATGGAAATTGAATATATGTATATCGTATTTG
Source organism: Cinnamomum chago (assembly GCA_038049695.1). NCBI lineage: Eukaryota > Viridiplantae > Streptophyta > Magnoliopsida > Laurales > Lauraceae > Cinnamomum > Cinnamomum chago. The sequence goes on from CP142459.1 coordinate 18,165,525, forward strand.
TTATGAATACCACATATAAGAGTGACATACTATTGTCCTTATGGTATCAGTCAGGTCTGGCCTAGCCTATTAAACTGACAGGCTTGTCCTAAGCCCTATTGTTGATTGACTTTGAAATTTTAGACCCGACTCACTTCATCACACTTAATAGGCTAAAATTAAAACCTTACTCATGACCTGACAGGCCAGGCTTAGAGGCCCAATGGACGGGCCCAACCTGCTGACAACCTTATTTTTTATGGCATGATTAAAGCCGTTTTATTATTTCAGTTATGTAGTTGCGACAATCAGATTTCGTGATATTACAATGTTCTTGTAATGGCTTTTCCATTTACTATAAATAATGTTTTGATTATTTTTATGGTATCCGACTACTCTCTTGGATTAATTTAAACTTCTATGTAATAGGTTGAGGCAGCCCAGGATAAACTCTACGTTGATGTTGGTATGCTCTTAGAACCTTGCTATTAAGTGTTGATCATGATAATGAAACTAGTGTACACAATGGCCTTTTTTCCTAGAAATGGGTTCCATACCTGCATTACACTTATTATTATTATTATTATTATCGGTCATCGCACATTTTACATTAAGTGTAAATGCTGCACACGGTATAGAATCAATTAGAGATGTTAATGGACCACCAATTACCCACTTACCCTATCAATCTGAGCCCAACAATTCCAGGTATGAACCCTTTTTTGTTTGGAATCGATTGATAATCAGGTCCAGTATTGGATCTATTCATGTCCATATTGAATATCCAAGTACCCCACCTTATGATCCATCTGAACTGTTCACACACATGGGAACCCCCTTGATAGTCACTAGATCCTGGTGTTTGCAATTGCACCGACTGAATGGATTGGAGTCACTGGACCATTGGATCGAGGTTCATTTTTTTCTTTAATATAAAGCCATTAAACTCGTGGGCCATGGATCAAGGTGTTAGAAGCATGAGATTGGCACCTTATATATATGTATGTATGTATTACCCAGGGAAGAATAACCAATGGGTTATTCTCCAAGCCAAAGGCTTAGGGATAGGGTTCCATATAGGATCTAAATCGTCTTGGTCTCACATTCACATAAATTTTATTAATCACTGAATTTCTCTTTTGCTTCTCTCTATTTTTTTTTTCCACTTGGATTGTGCTTTGAAGAGGGTTTGGGTTTGATAAAGATGGAGGTTGTGAATTGGTTTAAGGCTTGGCTGGGTTCGGCGGGAAGGAGGCGACCATCAATAGTGATTGGGAATGGGGTGGTTTAGTTGGCGGGGATTAGGGCTCTGTGATGGAGGGGGAAATTGGGGATTGAATTTGGTTACGTGGGATTTGGAGAAATTTTCGGACTAAAGGGGATTTTGGGGATTGGATGATTGGATTGAGGTTTTGGGAGTTGGGTTCGCGTAGCTGGGAGATGCAGGCCGCTCAAAGGCCAAGGCCCGCAAGCCCTGATGGCTTGATTGATAGGTTCCACATGATCTCTAATTAGAGATCCCTATCTTAGTTTAGATAATTTCTAGATTAGTAGGTTGCTTAATTGTTAGGAAGATTTCCTTTCTAATTAGGATTAGCTATTTCCTATTTAGGATTAATGCTACTCTATATATAGAGAAGCTTTTATTTGTAGTCGGTAGACTTTATTCAAATACTATTCAAGAAGTTGCTCTCGTGAGTTTGGGTATTTTTCCTAAGTGAGTTTAGGGTTTGAGTCTCAGGACTCGATCTCACCGCTGGAGGTGTAGACCTCCACATCACTGGGATCCTATGGTGTAGGGAGTTGGGATGGATTGTTTCATGGTGGGGATGAGATGCCGGAATGGATTTTGGGTTTTTTTTTTCTTTTTGGGAATTTGGGGGCTTTGAATGGGATTTAGGGCTTCGGGATTTTGATGGGGATTTGTTAGGGAGAGGGAATTCTGAGATGGGTTCGGTCTGGTGGGGTTTTTTTGAAGATCAATTGACGATGTGTGTTGGAGCCTGGAGGTAGGCTCAATCGATTGATGTAGTGAGATCCAAGAAGAAGTGGGCCCCTAATGGACCCCACCAAGGATGATTTGTTTTCTTTAAATAGTTTAGTAATTTTAGTAATTTGAGATTTTAGGATTTGATTTACTTAGAGATATTAGAGAGTTATTTTAGAATGTCTTGGTTATTTAGGAACAATATTATTACTCTATATATATAGGAGTCCCCTATTGTAATGGTCATGCTAATATTTTTAATAAGAGTTCAAAATTGTTCTTGTGAGTTTCCCTTTGGGGTATTTCCCCTAAGTGATCTTAGGGTTTTGAGTCTTAGGGCTCGATCTCACCGTCGGAGGTGTAGATCTTCATCGTGTCCTTCGGGCTGCACCATCACCGTTGGTGTCGGTGAGTGGATTTAGGGTTTTTGGCCAGGATTAGTGGTTAAGGGTTAGGAGGGTTTTGGTAGGATTTGGCCTTTGGATGAGTAGATTGGGGCTTAGGATTTTTTCGGTTGGGGTCATATGAGGTGGGAAAAGGGCAGGGTGGAGTGGGATTGGGAAGGGATGGGGTTTAGGTTTTGGGGCTTTAGGGTTTCGACTAGGTGGGGGCTTGGAGTTAGGTGATAGGCTGGATGGATGTGGTTGTTCGAGAAGCACAAGGATTCGGTGGAGGTGGTTTTTCGGTTTTAGGAATTGGAGGCTGTGGTGGGCGAAGGGAAAGGGGTCCAATGGGGTGACAGAGGATGAATGATAATGAAGGATGATGATGATGATGATTACAATGGATGATGATGATCGGTGGTGATGATAATGATTTGGCAGAAAAAAAAAGTGGAGATATAGGGTACTAGGTTATCTCAGATTTACGATCATAACGACGATTTGAGAATGAATCTTCGCTCTGATACCAATTGATGCAATGCGGGTGGTGAAGAATAGCCAAAGGGCTATTCTCCAAGCCAAAGGCTTATGGATAGGGATCCATGGGATCCAAAATATCTGTCTCACACCACAGACAAATAAATTCTCAGTGAATTTTTTTATTAATCAATAGAACTTATCCCCCAGGAGCAATTGCAATCCTTTATATAGACTCATATCCTAATCTATTCTTGGAAACAATTATAATATATTAAAGAGGAGGTTTATGGCTTTAATTTTGACCGTCAGTTGTTCTTTTTTCAAATCTTGTCTCCCCATTTTTGCAACTACCCACTTTATCTCATAATCAAAATCACTCATAAGTCATAAACACTCCCCCACTTCTCTTGTTCTACAAAACCTTCATTTTAATCCGAACTCTACCGTTCCCTTTTTACTCCAATTCTCCTATTTCCACCACTAGCTCTTGGATTACAGAAAAAGGTACTCTTATAACATTTTTTATTCTTTTGGTTTCTTTCTAAAATCTATAATTTTTTTAATGCATGAGTATTTAAATTGTAATGTTGGCCATATCCGTGCTGAGCACGAGTTCTTATGCTGGTTGGTCTAGTTATAATTAAAAGAAATACTAAATAAAATAAGATAAAACTTTCTAATTAATCTTATAACTGTCCCTAAAATTCAGCTACTGCTAGAAATTAGGAAATATAGACTTGGATGAAAATCTTCTAGAACGATCTGTAAATCTTCTTTAATGGGCTTTAGTGGGCTTGGTCCAGTGGCTGGCAGATGATGGATCTAGCCTGCATCAATATATATATATATATCTATCTGGGTCCATCATGAGTGGATCTTTCCATGCCCCCCATGTCCCATTATCTGTGGGGGCCCCATTTGGGCCCCAGCGGCTGGTGTGCATAGTCCGGAAGCGCAGGAATATTACCCATTATCTATTGGATATAATTATGTAAAATATAATCTAATATATCAGTAATATATCATATTTAATGTTATTATATAAGTGGATATAGACCCTGTCCTTGTACTTGATTTGATAATCAGGTCCTGGTCTGTATCCCTTCAGGTCCATATGAAATACATGAGTACCTGTGCAATATCTGAATAAATGATATATGTATATAAAATATATAATTTATCATGTAGATATAACTTGTTTCCTCTTATTCTATACTTTTCTCAAGTAGTTCACTATTAAGGTACCATTAAAAAAAAAAAAAAAAGATATATGTCAATCTTGAGTTGGCACTTGTTTTCAGAGTCAATGTCCAGATCTGGTCAGGTCCAAGTTGTATCCTTATTAGTACTGCTCTAACATTGGTAAGGTTGAACAGAGTCTTTTATTGCTTTTTTGTTTTATGCTCAAGTCATGGTAAGAATTCTTAGATCTGCATAGCTTTGTTGCTAGTCTGTTTTCATCTTCAGGAGTCTAGTTTGATTATTTTTGGTAAAATCAGGTTTCTGGGGAGGACTGGTTCCTGATAATGCCTTTAATAAGAGTGCTCTGGAGGGTCTTCTGAAAGCTGGTGTTCTTGGTCTTAAGGTATTTATTAAGACATCGGACATTTTAATAGTAGTAATGCAGGCATAAGAGGGCATTCATAGTGATGGCATCGTCACCTCATACAAACATGTAGAACTAGTGGAGTTCATTGTCAAATTTTAGTAGCCATGGGTCAGCTTTAGTTGTATATCACTCGTCGGTTCCATGCTTTTCTCTCTTGGCAGTGTTGCACACAACATTTCTAATTACTCAGGACCATAGGGTCCCGAGTCTAAGAGGACATTCTTACTGAAGACATGCTCATGATCCTCGGACAAACCTGGTAGGACTAGTGGAGTGTATTGTCAAATTTGAATAGCCATTCGTCACCTGTAGTTGTATATCATATATCGGTTCCATGCTTTTCTCTATTGACAAGGTTGCACACAACACTTCTAATTAGGGCCATAGAGTTCCAGGCCCTGGCTTCTGAGATGTGAAACGTTTTGAGTTCCTTTGCTTGACAGAGAAAAATAGAAAAATGATATAGTTTGGTTTTCCTTATCAGCATTAGAAAATGGTTTAAGACCCATACTGCTGTATATGTGCGTTCTTTTTTGAGTGTTTATTAATCTAATGGTTGGTGAACCCCAGATGTCTTGCAAATTAGAAGATTCTAAGCCGTTTTCCTTTAGCCTTCTTTTTGGATAATTGTTGTTTTCTCTTCAGAGCCATTTATTTTTGGGCTCTGATCTATTTACATGATTGTTGATTCCACTGACCTCAAAAACTCTTTGCCAATATTAATGAAAGAAATTAATGTTGTGAAATGTCAAGAGCCATTCAGGGGAAAAGAAATAATGAGAGCATGTATCTCTACTACTATCAGACTCTGTCATTTGTCTGGTTCTTATGGACATAATAGTCATTTACTCTTTAGCTAATCATAATCTTTATCATACACTTTCTAACATTTTTGCATTAAAACAAGTCCTCAGTTAGACTTAGGGATGAAAACTGGTCCCTGAATACCTGAAGACCTTAATTGAACAAAATGGATATGAGTCCAATATTCAGATCCTACTGGATTTGGGTTTGGGATCAGGTCCACTGCATGGATGCATTGAACAAATTAAAGTTTGGGGCCGGTTCGGGTCCATGAATTTCATATCTGAGGACCTGTATACTTGAATCGATGGCTGTATATGCATGTATGCACGCATGTATGTATATAAAGTACGTGAGGCTTCTTCAGTGATGGTCTCGTCTGTGTTGCTTACCTTGAAGCATGATAATCATGGATATTGTAAGATTTGAAGTCTCCTTATGACCTACCTGTGTACAACAAATGGGACCATCTGGCTCATGGGAGTTATCGTTTTGTGGGTCTCAAAGTTGTCCACTCCTAACTGTTACATAAAATTGGAATGACCAAATGGGGCTGACTGTCACATCTGGGGCCTGGTGGAAATCTAGCATGGGAGAGATGGGATGAGATAGACCCCATAGGCTGGACCATTATATAAGTTTATCTGTGTATCATATTTGTAATTTAGTATATCGTACTTGGCCCTATATTTAACCAAGTACAGGCCTGCCCTAGGATTCAGGCCTTTGATTTAATTTTGGGCTTGGGTATCGTTCCTATAATCTGGAACCAAGTTGGCTGTTTGGATCTGGGTATAGTATGAACCTGTCAGTTTTCATCCATAGCTAGCCTGTATATTCATCTTTGCAAGTTTAGCTTTGAAACCTGATGTTGCACATAATGACAGGAGATTCAGTTTCTTCTGACTATTGTTTTTTCTGTATTGGTGCAGTCTTTTATGTGTCCCTCAGGAATAAATGACTTCCCCATGACAAATGCAAGCCATATCAAGGTCTGTTTGTTGACCGTTCTCTACAGATAAAACTTTTTTCCCACTTGGTATGCTTATTTTTATCTCGACCCAACTTTGGGAGAAATAGTTATCAGTTACTGAAATAAATGATTTGATTATCGGATCATGTAAATGGAAATATAATGTTTAGGATCCATTGATATATATTTTTTTCGCTTGATGTCCAAAGTATTTCACATTATTATATGAATAAGAATGTTAGAATAAAATTGTTGTTTTTTGGTCGGTTTTGTTTCCGTGGGGTGTGGTGGACCTGGTGCTCAGTATAATTCTCTTGTACTGATTTTTTCTCTCTATTAATGAACGTTACCAGTAAAAAAAAAAAAAAAAAAAAAAAGAATGTTAGAAAAAATTTATGTGAATAAGAATAACAACAAATGTGAATTAGTGATAAAAAAGGAGAAAAAAAGAAGAATGCATCTGTACTTAGGTAGGCTCTTTTCGTAGTTTTTATCCTGCCATGCCTAATCATGTCACATGTCAAGTACTTAGAAGTTTATCATAAGGAAGACAGTTCTTTGTTTTGGTCTAAATCACTACTTCAATAAATTTGGAAGATGCCCTTACAACTTAAAAAATGTTGGATTATTTCATAGTTCAATGTCTTTTTTCAGTTAAATTCTAAATTTACGTTCTTCAAAGAAATTACATCTCATAACTAAAAAAAGAGTAATTCTTCTAATCAGCTATAAGTTTGAACATTTTCTTGGAACTCTCAATTTCGATTCAGAACCTGCTTCAGTTAGCCTCCATAGTGGAACATTCCAGCTGATCACTGTCCCATTTAAGCTATTTCATTTTGGAAATTGAATAGATTAGCAAGAATTAGTCTTAAACTAACCTAAATACTTCCTATTTGCCTCATTAAACTACCCACGTGCTGCTATATATCTCTATGTATAGTGGCCATTGGTGATGGATGTCACCCAAGAAAGCTGAACTTATATTAGGTGTATTCTTATGCAAATCCCACTTTAACCTGAGTTGGCATCTCACTTACCATCCAAGGACAGCAAGGAATTTGGTTACTTAGAAACCGACATCCTAACAAGTTGAATCACATAAATCCAGACAACAGAAATGAGCAAATGCTCCAAATTGAATTGTGATTAATCAATCACTCCTAATTAGCAACTGACATTGAAATCAAGGGTATACAGAATAGGCATATGAACATCAAGAACAAATAAAATAGAGGAAAAACCTTCCAAAAAAAGAATCATAGAAAATTAGTTGAATTGAACTGATAGAGCAACAAAGGGACAACCTTGGCTGAACGAGCAGAGCACTAGGCCTAGACAATCGTGCATACAGCACAGGGCCAAATAAAGAGGATAGACCAAGAGCTTCGCAGAAACAAAAAAGAGAAGTGGGTGATGAGGGCTGAAGGAAATGGGTATTTTTTTTTGGTTTCTTATGTAGTTCCTGTAAATGCCAATCACATGATAACAGAATTACACAAAACAGTTTCTGTGAATAATTTCACAATGTGGGGTAAATGTAGCAGAGAAATCACAATGTGGGGTCCACAAATGGATAAAAATTCTGATCGAAAGTCACGAAACTATCAACAGCAGCAAGAGGAACCAACTGATATAGATAAACAGCAATAATGAGGGACCAATCTGCTCTGTTACATCAAATAGAGGACATCAGTAGCACAATGGTCAAGATAATGGCCAGAAAAAACCGACCCAGGTGACCTTGGATTTTGGAGTAGATTGTTCATAGTAGCAAAACTAAGTATCCAATGAGCAAGCAGACACTATAGATGCAAGACGGAACAACTAACGCACCAACAGAAACAGACCTTTCTAAAAAATGGGCCAGATCCATCATTTTGTACGGCTGTGATAAAAAATAATTGCGAAAACTGAAAATTCACGAGAAATTACAGAAATCCTACCTCTGTGATGCCAACAACTCCCAAAAAATCACTGAAAACTTCAAAATATTCAGGCGACCAGGATAGTGGTGCTATTCAGAAGTGGTTATGATGATCTGAGGTGGGCCATGTATGATCAGACCTTCGTTTGCTGGATTCTTGGAGCAGATGTGAAGAAGAGAAACTCCCATGGCTTCCAATGCTTGGAAGATGAAAGAAAACTTCACCCTGAAACTCAGCAGATGTGACGAAGAGAAATATCGATGGCTTCCTTTGCTTGGAAGATGAAAAAAAACATCACCCAGAAACTCTGTAAGGAGTTTTGTTAACTCAAAAACATCACCCTCTTTCTCACGAGAATGATAGGATCAAATAGTTTGAAGCTCTGATACCATGTAAACGCCAATCACATGATAACAGAAATACACAAAACAGTTTCTGTGAATAAGTTCTGATGATCTCAATGAGAGATTTCATCTTCTTATATAGAGTATTCTGTCGCTAAATACAGTAAGTTTCACAATTGCAATCCCTTTGATAGGGTAATTACAATTAATGATTATATAATCAAATCTCCTAATAAGGAATGTTACAACTGTACATAATTGCATCTTTTGACCACATGTGAAATATGATAATTAGTAGGTGGGTCTGGGCTTAAGTGCTTGACATTGACTTGGCCCATGTAGGTCCAAATGAAGCTACTTTAACAGTTCCAATCCATTAATCACGAGGATCCATAATCTTAAAGAGGTAGCTCAAATCACCACAGCACAATTTGTCCAAAACGACCAAAAAAGATAGGAGATTCACTGTGAAAGAGAAGGAAACTCAACTAGAATCACATGCAAATAGAACCCTTTCCCAAGGATTCACATGACCAAATAAAAGATAAAAAAAAAAGCCCATTAAAGAATTTGTCATCCAGATCTATGTTTGTTGAAAATTCAATCAAAATTGTTTTTTTCTTAATTACATTGGTATTTATGAGATGAACACAACAAGATCCTCTTAATCTCAACTGCAAATTATTATGGTAAGTTTAAATGCAAGTTATCTTGAAGTCTACAAATAGCAAACTATTTAAAGAAAAGAGATCCCTAAACTTTTCAGTCTCACTGCCCTCAATCCTATCATAGTGGATCATAATTTTCTCAAATAAAGTTGGCATCACATAACCTTGTGCATGTTGGAAAGCTAACTTGATAACCCATCCAACTGATCTGATTTCATGGCATTTGGACATTGTTTGGTGCATTAAATCTGTCCATTTACTGGAAAGTGGAAACATAAAAAGGCAAAAAAAGAAAAAAAGCATGGATAGATCCTTGCATGAGCTTGGGGGACTTGGACTTGGGTGTTCATTGTGACTTTCTCATAGTGACATCTCCTCCCAAAAGACTCTAAAGAAAGGATTTCATGTAAAATGTCAAACCACCTTAAAAGGAGGGTTATTTTTGGTAAAAAGTTTAAACACCTTTTGAAATAGAGTATAAGGACTTATGGTCTTCTTTTTGGCCACAAAAAACGTTTTTCAGTTGTTTCGAATGAAACAGGGTAATTTGGGGCTAAAAAACAAGTTGTGAAACAGGGAAATTTGGGGCTAAAAAAGAAGTTTTGACCGAAATGGTATGAAATGAAACTTTTTAACCATTTTGGATCAAATTGAATAGTATAGCCAACCAAGGCCTTTCTCGATGTTGTTTTTTTTTTAATGGGCCCATCAAATTTCATTGCAAATACAAGAGCCTAAACTTCTTTTAAGTTGCTTGATTGTACAAATTGATTCTAATTTATACCCTCTCAGTCTTGTGATTATTGTCTCCACATGTTCTCCCTCAAATATTGGATAATATGCTGTGATTTTCCTTAATCCATCTCAGTTTCTTATGATTATTACTATGGTTGTAGATAAGCTGTTTATTCTTTTCTATTATGATTTTTCTGTTATTTTTTAGGAGGCATTATCTACACTGGCAGACTATGACAGACCTTTACTTGTACATTCTGAGATTCAGTTGGATTTTGACAGCACTTCTGAACTAAAAGGTGGCGTCGATGATCCTCGGTCTTATTCAACGTATCTTAAGACTAGACCGCCTTCATGGTAAGCATTGTTTATGTTCTCCTAATGTCAGGAGGCATATAACAAGCTGCAACTGCAAGGATTTATTGGCCTTCAAATCATCAAATTATGTACAAAAGATCTTGTAGATGTACTCTCATGCAATGTGCTCTTTTGTTGATAGTTTTAATAGTTCTTTTGATATGCAAAGAATTGGATACATAATTTGACATTATCTTTCATGGAGATGGCTAAGCCAAGTTATCTTCTACTTGAACTCATGTGGCCGCTAAGAGTTGATTTCTTGTGTTTACAATAAATTAATAAATTTCTTGTGTTATGATAGATTATGTGGTATTGCTTATAGAATTTCACCCAAGGAGCAGACTGAATAGAGAAATCAATGCAGTATAGTGGCGTGATTATAGGCCCATTAGCTTGGTTGGATTTGAATATAAGTTTCTTTCCATGGTGTAGGGAAACCGATTGAAGCACGTTCAACTTCCAGCTATAGTTAGTCCTTCCCAAAGGAATTTTGCTGGAAACATTCAGACTTTGGATGAGATTCTTATAAACAACAAACTTATTGACTCAAGAAAGCATGTGCCGAAACAGGGTGTGATTTTTAAGATTGGTTTGGAAAAGGCATATGACCATATGGAGTGGGACTTTGTTGATTATATGCTGCTTAGATTTTTGTTTGGTATTTGCTAGAGTCAGTGAATGTGACAGAGATTTTGGTATGGTATTCGGTGGAGGCAGTGAATGTGAGATTGTATCTCCTTTATTTCATTTTCTATTTTGGTTAACAGTTCTCTATCTCATCTTTACACAACATCTAGAGGGCTACAACAAGGAGATCCTCTCTCCCCTTCTCTATTCACTATTGTGGCAGAAGCTTTAGGTGCTCTTTTGGTGAGGGCTATGGACAAGGAGTTGAGTAGGAGTTATGGCTTCTTAGGGGAATCGGAATGGGGAACAAATCTTCCATGTTTAGTTTTCTTTGTTCAGTTCGGCAATAAGGTAGGATGTGCTCATGTTGAGGAGCATCCTATTATATTTTCGGGTGGTGTCTAGGTTGAAGGTTAATTTATCTAAGAGCTCTCTTGTGATGTTTGTATGCCCAAAAATAAACACACGTTCAGGCCCCCTTCTGTTTGTATGTTCTGAGTTGATACTCAGAATTGCAAAGAACACCCTGCCTTATTTGTGAATAATAAAACAGTCCCTGAATGAATTAAAATTATTATAGGTGGACTGTTTTGGGTTCTTTATTCTTGAGGGAAACATCTACACATGGGTTTGGACACCATGCGTTAGATCAAATGCTTCCATGAATGTCATAGCTTGCTCGACCACTTGATCATCAAATCCATCCGCATCACATGCATAATGATGTACCAATTTGAAAATTTTCCAAAATCAGCACATGGTAACAAAAATAGCAAGCATGCATAGATGAGATCAAAAGGCCAATTGGTGTGATGATTTGATGATGCAAAACCCTAATTTCACAAAAGTACTAATGAATTTTAACTAATTTTGACCTAAAGTCCAACTTTATGCTCAAATGCATGAAATCATGAAATTGAATGCAATTAACCATAATTAAGTCCATGGATGTATATGAAATAATGACCTAATTTTCTGGACTTATTAGGTCCACTTTAGATTTTTTGGGGAGAGGCTTTCACTTAGAGAGCATTTTTGATACTTGTGTAATGCGGAGCAGAGGGAAGATGCGGGGTGGGCAAGGATAGAGTTGGAGAGATAGGGGAAAAAATTGGCCTCACTCCAAACTCTAATCTAGGAGGCAAAAGAGAACTCGAAGAGAACTCCAAGAAAACTTGGGGAAGATCCCAAAAGCTTCAATTTTCATTATTTTCATCCATTCTTTGCCAAAGAGGCATTTTCCAAATAGGCATTACATCATTATATAAGAAAACTAGCAAAACCCCGTGCTATGCACGGACATGGGAACCACCAAATGCACAGACTAATACGAATTATTTTTAATAAATTTATTAATTAGTAAACTTGTGAGTCCTTTTTGTTGCTAATTTGATCTTTATGTTTTTTTCCAGATGTTTTATTCTTTAGGTGAGGTGTAAATGGAGTTTGATGAAGATCGGGCACGTGTAGAAAAAAATAAATAAAAGACATTCACAATAAAACAAAAGAATAAAACAAGTAGATTTAATTTGAATAACACGGGGTTCGCAATATACACGTTCGTATGAATTATACAAATTAAAAGACACTGAATTCAACTTTCGAAACGGTTACATTAACCTCTAGAAATCCAAAATATCCAAAATATGAATATGGCGAGTATTTTGTTAAATGTTGTTTTTGTATTTGGGGTCTTTTTTAAATTTCTCAAACATTTTTTAGTTATTTTATATCATTGTCCTTTCTGTCAAAGTGTGTTTCAGCTACGTTTATTGCCATTAAGGTTCATTTTGTCAATATTGTGTAATGTATCCTTTTTTTTTATTATTTTTTTGTTTGACCTAAGTTGGGTTTTTCTCCTTTTATTTTATTTATTTTGTTTTTTGGATATGGTCATTATATATATTTTTTATGTTCATTTTCGGTGATTAGTCTTTTTTTTTTTTATCCAGTCATTATACTTATGAAACCCCGTGCTATATAGGGACCCAATGCTAGAGATTCGTACTTAGAAAGGTACGACAAATATATAAATTATACTCGGATAATATTGTCAATGAGTTGCATACCACAATTAAAAGGCTTTATAACATCACTTATATCATAAAAAAAAAAAAAAGATCACGCGGAATTATCTACCTAAACCCCTAACTGCAGTTGAAATCTTTTTACTCTACGCCCCGGTCCATATGTCAAGATAGTTCTATTATTATTTTTTATTTTTCCCGAGTGAAGCTTCTTTTTGATGATCGACAAAAATATAAATTATACTCTGATAATTGTGTCAATGAGTTACATACCACAATTAAAAGGCTTTATAACATCACTTATATCATTAGAAAAAGAAAAAAAGATCACGCGGAATTATCTACCTAAACCCCTAACTGCAGTTGAAGGCCCCGGTCCATATGTCTAGATAGTTCTGTTATTTTTTATTTTTATTTTTCCCGAGTGAAGTTTTTGTTTGAAGATAGCTCAATAAAGTTTGATTTTTCTTTTAATGGAAAACTATATTAAATAAAGAAATTCAAAATATAAATTATTGTGCCTAATATTAGGCTTGGGTCTCTAATTCATCACAGGCTTGTAGTTAGACCCAATACCCAATTCCTTAAGTTGTTTAATTTGGAAAGGCATTAAATCCTATGTCATTTTTAGTTTATGAACAGTAATTATTTCATTTTGGTGGTTGCTTTTTTTTTTTTTACTCTATTTAGGCTGGTTGTTCGTCTTTGGTGATGCTAACATATAATTCAACATGAACACATACAAAGTATTAAATACCTCACTGAGAATCCTTATAGCTTCTTCAATATACTTTTTCTTTATCAAGTTAAGCGGTGCATCCTGCAACTCATTAAGGAAAGAAGAATCATATAAAAACCCATAACATATAAGCATCTAGCAACCCAAACTTGGAATTGGGATGAGATTGAGAGAGCTCTTGATGTGGATTACTATGCATGTGTGAAGGTGACCCAAATCATCAAATGATAGAAGAAATTCATCTAAGTTACAGCGTTGTAGCAGATCATGAAACAACATCGGAATAAACGGAAGAAAAATGAAGTTAAGAGAGAGATACTAACATGACATCAAAACAGAATTGCTGATTGGAAATGATGAGATCTCCTTATGTTTTCTTCTCCCTTCTATATCTCTCATTCTCCTCCTCTGCTGTCAATTGATTTCTTTCTTTTTTTTTTTTTTTTTAATATTCTCTGTATTTGGAGTTGTAGATAGGAGAGCAGTTATGAAGTGGGAAGTTGGTTTTTTTTGGATGAAGTTATGCGGGTCAATTAGTTTAGAGAGAGGATAGTGGAGAGAGGAGATTTGGCATGGATGGAGATCTTGACACCTGTTTTGATGTATTTTCTAAAATTAGGATTTGTAGTTTGGAGCTCCTTCTCCTCCTCTGTTGTCAGTCGATTTTTTTTTTTAATATTCTTTGTATTTGGAGTAGTAGATAGGAGAGCAGTTACGAAGTAGGAAGTTGGGTTTTTTTGGATGAAGTTATGCGGGTCAGTTAGTTTAGAGAAAGGAGAGTGGAGAGAGAGGAGACTTGGCATGAATGGAGATTTTGACACCTGTTTTGATATATATATTTTCTAAAATTAGGATTTGTAGTTTGGAGGATTGTGGTTAACTGAAGGCAAAGCACATTCCAATAGAGATATAGATTAGATAACCCTAGAACTAACTTCACCATGTAAACACATCTAACGGCTAAGATTAAAACATTAAACGTTAAAAAACTTAGAACTTAAATAAAAGCCTTAAATAAAATAAATAGATGGGTTGTAGGGTGGTGGGGGCCAAAGGCTCAGTCGACCCATGGGGGACCATGGGTCTCTATTGCATCATTGTGTCATGTGTGGGATAGAGGTGGAATTGGCCAATCATTTGTCCACCATTGTGAGCTTGTTTATCTTCTAGAGACATTTTATTGGTAGGTGTGGGATTCACTTGGTGATGTCAATTTCTTTTGGAGTTGACAATGTCTTGGCGAAGTGGGTCGTTCTTTCGGTGTGTTTTTCTCCTTTGGAGGACAATTCTTTGGTTAGTTTGGAAGGAGAGGAACAATGGGATTTTATGGGTGCATCGTTGTCCATTGAGAATCTTCAATCTACGATCTCCCAAAGGATTGCTAAGTGGGCATTGGTAAGGAAGGAGTTCTCTAATATTAGCTTGATGGATATTTTGTTCAATTGAGAGGCTTGTATGATTTGTGGTTTGGTCAAGGAGAAACAGATGGTTCCTTGGAGCTTGTCCCCTCCGTGTGTTGGAATTTAATTTGGATGGAGTAACTAGAGATAAGCCGGGGCCCTACAGGCAAATGAGGAAATGGAGAGGTGTTGTGTATGTTTTCTAATTGTGTGGGTGTCAAGGATTCCAACAAAGTAGAGGTCTTGACAATTTTGGAGTCATTGGTGATTTTTTTCTCCTGCTCATTTTAGGTTAGTTTGATTGTGGAGAGTGATTCATGCAATGAGACCTCTTAGGAGACTCGTGATAAAATTTAAACGTGGAAGTCCCAGTTTTGTTTCATTGTGATATAGGCCTTGGCTTCCCATGTTGGTGTGTGGTTTTCTCATATGGTTAGATTGGCCAACAGCTTTGCATACTCTTTAGTGGAACGGAGGGTTGATAGATGTTACCCGTTGGAAGTGCTTTTGTTGTAACTTTTTTTGTAGGGCGTATGTCTCTTATACCATTAAATTGTTTTTGGTGTAGCTTTGTAGTTGCTTTCTTGTTTCAATAAAATTTCCCCAATTTCTTGTGGCCTTGGTTTGTCATTTAAACATATAGCTTTGTATGATTGTATCAACACTTCTAGAATCCGAGTTAATATGAGCTGCTTTTCGTTTGTTGATTCTTTCTATTTGAGTTTCAACACCTTATGCACCACATTTATTTGTACCTTGTGCACCACATTTATTTGCTGATTCTTACCTCTAGATACTAACCATCTTCAGTTCAGAAATGGAAAAAAAGAAGATCCTCATCATCTTCATTCGTTAGTTCTATTGCATTCAGACTTTTAACTTTTTGATTTTTCCCTTTAACTTGGTTTTCACTAGTCCTTCGGTTAGTATTGTTTGATCATATGTGATTCTCATGTTGCGTTCTATCCAACATAATGAACCCTAATTTTGGATGGTTTTTATTTGCATACATGGGTACCGCATGTGCAAATTGGGATGGACGAGTTCCTAAAATGATATCACTTGTGGACAGCTAGCATTCTATTATGCCTCTTAATTTATTTGGCATCTAGCCTTATACTATTTCATTCTTAAGCCTTGCTAAGTCAGTTGGCTACATGATTTCTGATCTTCTTCTCTGGTTTGTTCTTTTTTTTTTTTTTTTTTTTTTCATCCATCCTTTTCTTTGACTAGGGAGGAGGCAGCTATTAAAGAATTGCTAAGCATAATACGAGACAAAAGGACTAGTGGCCATCAATGGGCTCATCTTCATATTGTTCATTTGTCAGATGCAAGTGCATCACTAGATCTTATCAAAGTAATCATCACTTCTTTTCTTGGATACTTCATGCTTGTGTTTATTTAGGTCATATTACCGGTAAGCAAGCTTAATTGTAGAAAATGTTGTGATGTTTGGACTGTAATCTAGGGCTTAAAGGATTGTAGTCCTTATAACATGTCCCTTGACATTCCTCTTACGTTTCTCCTCTTCCTTTGATTCTGTTTCCATAAAAGGAAAGGCTATTTGATGCAAATTTTTTAAAATTGACATTTGATCTCCATTTTTAACTACTAATGGCATGAATCCTTTGTATTCAGTTCCTATCCATTTTAATGCAAACAAATAGGTCCTAAGAGTTTAGATAGAAGATTCCTTGATACCTCTTGTGATAAAACTTTGCTTTGAGGTAGTAATTTACTTTTGGGGCAGAGAGAATCTCTTGGGGGTTGGGTTTGGATGATTTTTTAGATAGAGTGTGTGGGGATTTTTATACTATTCGTTGCCTTCACATTTTTTTAATGCATAAATTATTTTGTTGGATTCGGGGATTTTGGTTTGGTTTGCATGGTTTCTGTTGTCAATATCATGCATGTTGTGGGCAAAGTCACAAACATTTCCTCAAGGGCCAAGGCTTCTAGAGGTTGGCACAAGCAGGTTTAGAACAGTTCCACGTGGGCTCCTTTATTTTCTTGATGTTTTCAATGCATTTGGGATAGTCCACCTTAAAGGATGAGTCAGTTACCCAAATATGCAGCTTCTAGTTGTTTTTAATCTTTTGTTACCGTTGTATGCTTGCCCATTTTGACACAAACATCTCTCTCTCTCTCTCTCTCTCTCTCTCTCTCTCTCTCTCTCTCTCTCTCTCTCGTGTGCGCGCGATAACTTGTATTCTTATCAAGGAAAATATACAGTATATGATATCTATATGAACAAAATAGACGATAAAGGAGACAGAGCACACTCACGACCCACTAAACATTTAGTGCTCTGACCAAATTGAGGGATCCTTTCACCCCAATCTCTAATCTTAAAGGAGTTGGGGTTGCCAACCGGATGGAACATGGTGATGCCCCCCCCCTCTTCAATGACACGGTGGAGATGAACGTGGGAGGTTTCCTGAAGCCTGAAGCAAAGGACCATCATTTTTTTTTTCTGTGTTTACTTAATGCAAGGCCAATAGGACCTAAGAAGTAGCTGATCATCTCTGATGAACTACTCCAGATGATCTCACTGACCCCAGCCAGCCTAGGGTTGCTCAAAGCACTGTAGAGTATTTCCCTAACAGATGATCCCTAGTGATGCATAAGAGGTAAGGAGTGGAGCAAGACACCTGCACCAACAGTGCAAGATTGATCCTAGGGGAGTTCCATTTTTATACTTTTGCAATCTCTCTCATATTACCGCTTTGTTCAATTTTTACCCGTCTAGTATATATTCATTGTGTAAGTTCTCTTAATAGCGGTATTTGACATAACACAACCAGTTAGATTATATGGAGATAGTCTCCTACAGTATGAGAGAAATTACAGCCAAATGACTTAGTACTTCATCTTCATTGATTCTGCCTTTGTCATGGTGTTAAGAACTCCCATTTGTTCTCTGTCGATGCTGCTGCAATAGCAGCCTCATATCCTTCCTCACTCTCACCCATTATCTGTGGGGCACTCTTCTGGTTGTCTGGTTGTGTTCAATTCAAGGAAGATAGCAATAAACAAGGGGACATTCTAGAATGAACTACTTCCCCCCCTCCCTAGATTTTTCAGCCTGGGTAGATTAGTGAAGTCCTCTTTCTTTGACCAAAACTCAAATGTTTGTTTGAACCTTAATGTTGGATTTTCTAATCCCTGACTTTCAGTTCAAAATTCTGCGAAGAAAAGACATTCTTTGTTGCAGATCATCCCTGTGATTCCAGATTGGTTACAGGATTCCAATAGAAAAGGGGTTTTGTCTATGCCTCTGTGGACTTTGGAGAAAGTAAGGAAGGTTCATCCTATATTTTTATGATTTTTTCATGTTTTGGCACAATATTATAAATCTCTGCTTGATATTCAATCTACTGCATCTCTGTTGTTTTAATTTACATTTCTTGAGGATTATCTGGGATTTTCTGGTACTAGATACTATTGTCTATCACCACAGCTTCTTTGGAATGCCTATTGCTTGCTGTGATTTGATTGTTCTGATTTTACTTTTCTTTATTTTCCAGAGCTGGATTTGTTGTTGAGACTGATTTTAATATTCAATTGTGGAGGTTTAAGGGTATGGATGCACCTAGGCCCTACCCATCTTTTCCCCTGAATAGGGCTAATTAAGACTTCTATAGAGAAATGGTTATATTCTGATGTCCACATGGAAGTTTTCATCGTGGAGATTAGATTGACTTACACAGGGCCACACATTTACTTGACCCAAGCCATTTACATTAAATGCCTCCTTGAACATGTACTCATCCAAATTTCACTTCAGTTGGAGTGATATATACTGTTTGATTGATGAATATTTTAAAATGGGAGTTATCTCAATAGTCAATCTCAGTTTTCACATATTGATCAATCTGACGGTGGATATTACTCCCAGTGGAGTGTAACTTGGGGTCCACTTCCTATTCATTGGGTGGTGTTTGTGTGGATGGTCTGAATCAAGAAAAGGTGGGGCCACCGATGCCCTCAAAATCATTTGTATGGAAACTCCTATGTGAAAATCGATATGAGATTATTTCTCATTTCTATATGATTTTCTGATTCTTTTCAGTTTCGCATGAACAATAGACCTTTTAACTTTATTTTTTTTATGAGGCTCTAACAACTGAGCGAATGGTCAATTATTTAGATGGTGTCTATAAATATGTTTCTCTAATTTTGAGTGAATACAAAAGAACTAGAGTTGGACAAGCTTTCCACTTGTTTTTGTGTTGTGGCATGAGAAATAACTGACTTCCTGATATTTTGAATTCAAGTTTGTGATTGAATTCCCTTCTTTGCCTTGAGTTGGCATTTCTTCACTGTTTAAGGTCAAATCTGGACCAAAGTCTAAGATGATGATGGGAAATGTCTCAGATGATGATGATAATCCTGAGATCATGATGACCCAGACTTAGGGCTGTATTTGGATGCTTGTATATAGAAACATGTATTTTCTATACCTGGAAATAAGGTACATTTCATTCCAAAGAGTACACAGCTGAAACATTCATTCTCCATCCCTGGCTGTTGCTCAGTTGGTTAGGGACATGGTGTAGTGCGCATGAGTGCGTGAGTTCGAGTCTCTCGTAAAGCAGAAAAAAAGGGGAAAAGAAAAATATATTTCCTCTACATTCAGATTTCTTGCATGCAGTAGAGAAGTTGACTTGTAGAAAGCTGGAAGTAAGGAAGTATCCAACCACCACTGCATTTCTTCTTCTTTTTTTGTACCAGAAAATAAGTTACATTTCAATGGAACTGGGAATAGCAAAATGCAGCCTAGACCCAATGCCAAAATGTATCACACTGTAACCTTTGAAGTACAACGTGATTTGAGTTCTCTTAACTCAAATGATACTGACATCAGCTGATGATTTCATATTTTTTTACAGGGAGCGAAGAGCAGTGGGGCAAGATTAAGTGTCGAGACTTGCCCACATTACCTGGCATTTTCGGCTGAAAATATTCCAGATCGGGATACACGCTTTAAGTGCGCTCCACCAATTCGTGATGCTGCCAACAACCAGAAGTTATGGGAGGCTCTGATGGTATTGTTTTATGTGTGCTACTCCGATTTTTCTTCAATGTGTATTATAATTTCGATGATAAAAGCGAGTGTAGTGAAAGGGGAATTTAGTTTAGGGATAAGTATATCTTTTGCTGTATGTTTTTTTTTATGTACATCCGCCTAATGAAGTGATTCAAAGATTATCACTCCAATAGGGAGGTGGTTTATAGTATGTACATAATTAAATGAAAAGGAAAAGTAAAACAGACAACTATTCTAAATGCCATACTTAGTTTTTGAACTCTCTGATGGATATCTAATAGTAATGATGTTATGCAGTGTAATTGATTTATTTGTTAATGGCATTCAATTTCAGGACGGGCATATTGATATGTTAAGTTCTGATCATTCGCCCTCAATACCAGAGCTTAAGCTTTTTGATGAAGGTGACTTTTTAAGGGCTTGGGGTGGCATATCGTCTCTACAGGTTGATACACTTCTCTTTTCATGGCTAACGTAGGGAAATGCAGTTAGTGAATTTATATATAAGCTGATTTTTTTTGGTAGTCTTTTGCCATATTTTTTATGGTAGAAATCAGTTTTGTGGTTATGTAAGATCACAGAGATCCATTTTGGGCAGTGATGGGAAGTTGCTATAATTAGAAATTTGCCTTAAATGTGCAATAAATGGATGGGAGAGGTATGTCACTTTTGCTTGAAATTGTTGTCTAATGTCACACATAGTACTACGAGATATCATACATGTCGCAGTGGCAACTTCTTTTGGAATATCTAGATGGAACATCGGATGATATTCAATGTTGGTTACCATGACTTTCAGTTGTTAGCTAGATACTAATGTGATCACAATTTTAATATAAGAATATCTAGCACTAGAGGTGCCTATTGAAGACTCATGAGGCGAATTTGTCAAATCCGACACGTGGTCTGAAGCGAGCTTCACCAGCTAAGGGGGTTGGATTAAGAATCTACCAGAAATCAGATCCACTGTACCTTGCTAGCAGATCTGATCTAGGGTGATGGTCATGAGTTGGTTTTTCTTTTCCCTATAATCTCTATTTCTTTGCCTTAGATAAGATTTATGATGCACAGATACGTCATGGATACGGCAAGGACACGTCGTAGACACGGAAGGGACACGGATTTTACACATAAAAAGTGAAGTATCGGATACGATACGACACGATACGTTGCCCATTTTGAAGTATCCGTGCATCATAGGATGAGAAGGCTAAAAAAAGGCCAATTGGAACTGATTCTTGATAGAATGTCTGATCCACAGCCCTTTTTTTTGCCCAGGGCTGTTTTGATGGATTAGTATTATTCTTCTCTTATGCCCATCATGCCAGCATAACTCTTCGTATTGCTCAAACAGAAATGATTTTCATTTTGCACCCAAGAATGGTACAGGTGGACCAGTCTTTAATAATGTAGGTTATTCATCTTGTGACCCTCATAATTCTTGTTTGGGTTGTGAGTCGTGACAAAAGTTTTACATTGGCTGTCAACTTACCTCAGGAAATCCTCTTATTTTATTTGAATTCTGGGCTTGGAATTGGCATTAAAAACTTGCAAAGTTAGGGGTTGCATCAATAAGTGATAAATTAAGAGAGACTCGTTTGAGATGGTTTGGACATGTCCACTGCAGGCCAGCAACGACACCCTGATGAGAAGTTTTTCTTTGTAGGTTGATGGCCCTTCAAGGAAAAGGGGTAGGCTGACATGGATGGAAGCAATGAGGATAGATTTGAAAAAAAATGCAACCTATCCGAGGATTTGGATTTGGCTTGGGATAGATTGGAATGGAAAAACAGAATTCATGTAGCCGACATCAACATAGTTTGGACAAGACTTTGATGATTATGATTCAACTTGTGACCCTGTCATGGGATGGACAAATCCTAAGTTTTTCCATATTAAACTAACAGTAACAGCTATCAGATTGGTGGCTTGCTAATATACATGACAGGCAAAATGGCTGGTCAGATCAATGATGAAGATGCTTTGGTGTATCTTCTATCCACAATAAACCTGATACTGAGCTGCAGTCCCCGTCTTCGTTAGATGGAGTCTAGTCAAGAATCAAGATATTGTAAGAAAAGAAAGGAGAAGAAAGAAGATTGTTAGAAGAAATCAAGGAGAGGATTGAGACATACATGATCAAATTTCTATTAATACGATTGAAATAGCAAAATGACAATAATACCCTTAAAAAGACGAGACAAATACAAAGATACCCCATAAAAACGTAAAGATAATAGCCCTGTATACACCAACAGGTCTGTTGTATGGGGATTTTGATTTGTGGATCCCAGCTGCGCTATATGTTGGACACTTTGTTCTTCTTGTGAATAAGCTCCTTAGTTCCAACCGAGGTCCTAATCCTTAGTTCCAACCAAGGCCTAAGGCTAATTTAAATGCAGAAGGTTAAGATTGTGCTGTCAATAAAACAGAAACAATGGACTTCTGTCCAAGAAGGGAAGAGTGGCTGAGTGGTCAAAAAGTGACAGACTGTAAGCCTGTTGAAGTTTTTCTACAGAGATTCAGATCCTACCTCTCCCTCATCTTGTTGACTTTAGAGATGAAAAAGGAGGCCAACTGTGGGACATGTTCTTTGCAATTTTTATGACTGATGGAGCATAATAGAGAACTAATAAATGCACAAACTGTTTAAATACCTTGATCAAGGTACTTCCATTGAAATTCTTGACAGGATTTCAAGATAGATTCTCATTTATACAGCTTATTATCATATCATTTATGACGATTTTGTTCCTGCTAGTTTCATTCGTTGGTGACATGTTGCCTTAATCATTTTCTCAAGCTTGCTAGATCTGCTCGACTGGCATTTCTACGTTACATCACTTTTTCTCTGGTAAATACAAAAACACACACACACAGAGGTCCTTCACCATCAGCGCTACAGCCAGGGATTGTTCCCTGGTTGTTTTTGTGGAAGGGACGTGCCTCATGGCTCTTGCACTGAGCTGCCGGTGGATTGGTGTATGTTACATAACTTGTGATGTCACTGATGAAAATTGAGCTGTTGTTGGTGTTAAAAGTTCAGAGTAACTTTTTGGAAAATCTAGATTTATCTATCTGGTAAGAATAAATTTATACCTATTTAAATATCTGTCTAAAATAAAGGAAAGGAAAGAAAGAAAAGGATTCCAGGAAGTCTGCAATTGTTGATTTTTCAATATTAATTTGTCGTCTCTTGTAGAAAAATTGTCCTCATGGTGCTGATTATTATTTTAAATGAATCAATAGCAACATCTGATCTCCTTTGGCTATTTATTCGTTGTTTTAATACGACCACTTAGTAAAGTTTTGTATAATCAACATCATGTACATTAATGTTGATGAGCTTGTGTACCAACTTCTTGATATAAACTGAATGGGCTGATTTATCATGACTAATTTATAACATTAATGCAGACGACTAATTTGCATGCATTGTGACCTGCAGTTTGTTCTTCCTGTTACATGGTCATCTGGTCAAAAATATGGGATTACTTTAAATCAATTAGCGTCATGGTGGTGTGAAAGGCCTGCAAGGCTTGCAGGGCAAGAACTGAAGGTAATATTTTCATTTGATCTATCTTTGTTATAATGATAGGACTGTGCTGCACATTCTAATGGATCCCCATGTACTTCCAGCCATGGTCGAGAAAACTTCCTAGTTGATCATAACTCCTCAAGTCAGTCAGCAAGTTTTTACACCCTTACAGAATAAATGTGATGCCTGTTTGCACGATGAAATAAGTCGGCCAGTTTTTTCTGAGTAATATGCTCTAACTCACTCAAATCAGTCATTTTGAATCACCATTAAACAACCCATGATCACTAAAATGAACTTTGTATTTAGTGTATGACTCTGTAGACTAGAAACCCCATTGGTACCAATAGAACACAAAAACCTTATTGGTTTGATTTCTTTTTTATTTTTTATTCTCTATATATAAAATTAGTTTTTTAGTATTAAAATCGCATCCAACTACTCAAGTCATCTAATTTCGTGAAGCCAATCAATAGGCTTATTTTCAAACTTGCTTTTTCAGAAAGGAACAAAATGGCAAAGCGAGCTTTTGCTATAATCCATACTCTTGTTAGGCAAGGCATTTTTTGAAATGCTGAGATGAACTTGCATTCCAAAATGGCAGTCTAGAAAAATTATTGGGACCTTGATGGGTCTACATAAATTAGCATACACACTTCTGTTTCATTATTTTGAACTTATATTGGCATTGCAACTGATGATGGACCTGCTTGTCTTATTTGTTTTAAGTATGACTTGGACGCTGCCTTTTGTTTGTGTTAGACACTAATATGAGATGTCAAAACATTAGTGGTCTTAACTCTTAAACGTTAGATTTTCTGGAATTTCCATTTGGATATTTTAAAAACGTTGAAAAGTGTGTTTAAGATATAAATTTTAGTTCCTTAAATACAAGAAAAAAATGGTACATTGAGTTTTTTGAACTCCACGAGCAGTGTAGGCCAAAGATTTTAGACCAATCTGTCTTAAATGGACTTTGTTTAGAATTTACCATCTCAAGATCAAAAGTTTTTCCTATGGAAATCTCGTTTGCCTTAAGTGCCTTTATACATTGGAGACTAGTTCTGGACAAGAGGATGGTGGAAAATGAATGTGAGAAATCTAGATATAAAGGCCAAGAAGCCAAAATTCACAAATTAGACTTGGAAAAGGCCTAAGACAGAGTGGACTGGGTTTTCTTGCAGCACCTTCTCTCTCGTTTGGGATTTGGTCTATAAAGTGAAGTTGGATTAAGGAGTGTGTAAGGTATGCAATGTTGTCGGTGACTCAGTGTTGGTTAATGGATTTATTCTTCTAGGAGCCTTGGACAGTGCGACCCTCCATCTCCTTTTTGTTCACTTTTATTAGGGATGCTCCTGGCAGGACGGCAGTGTGAAGACACAAATTGTCATAAAACTCAGGACCACTGTAATAAACCTGTAGCAGCATCTTTTCTAGTGTCCAATAGACCACTTCTGTATTTATCCTTTGTACAACTATTTTTTATCTATTGAGTCACTTGTTTTAATCTTTATTATGACAATTGACAAGTAATAACTGCCAAAGATAGAGCATAATGAATCCAAAAATAGCAGTGACTGACCACATTGACCATACCATTCTCTACTTCACAAAACTCCTTTGTTTCTATGCAACTAACATGGTATTGAAGCCCTATGAAGCAAGGTTTAAAAATACGGACTCGGGACCATTGCCGAGTCTGAGTTGACTCGGCCAACTCGGGTGAGTAGCCTGGGACTCGGCCATGTTGGGTTGAGTCCCAAAAAAACTCGAAAAAGAAAATCATAGAAAAGGAGAAAAAAATTAAGAAAAAGTAGGGGAAAAAATCCTAGGAGGCCCTTCATCTATCTAGATTTATTGTATCTTTTATGTAATGATACATAATTAAATAATGGAGTCCTTTATCTTTTCTATTTTTCAATTACTTAGGTGTTTTCACCCTTCAAGGCTTTTGAAATCACTTATTAAATCTAGGAAATTATAGTAACAATTAAGAAGACTAGTTAATACAAAAAACAAGCTTATTAACAACAATACAACATATTCATAGGAATTAGGAAATTATACTACTCTCAAATCTAAAGTATTCTACTACTACTATTATATATGCCACAGCACACACCTTAAGATTAAGAGATAGAAATCATTTTATTGCAAATAAATGACAGAGTCCATCCATATTCCATATCAAGTATCAAGTAGCAACCATACCTTAACTCGTTCTAATGCCATGAATGCCTTGTTGGTTGGATGTTGTTATCTTCATCGTCGTTGTCATCATTTTGATTTTGACGATAGTATTGTACTATACTAAAGTCAAAGAAGCCTGGCCCTTGCCCTCCTCCTCGAGCACTTGTCCATGATTTTAAATAAAAAACTTAGAAGAAATTACTTTTTTTGGGTGTGCATGCATAGATCTAGGCTTTGACCATAAATCTATGTGGTACACACTCAAAATCTTAAATTTATAAAAAAAAACCAAAAAAATGAAAAAAAAAATTATTTTTCTTATTTTAAAAAAATGGCCAAAAAATCAAAATAATGGAATAATAAAACTTTTTGAATAAAATTTTGCGTCTTTCTCCATGGGATGTGATCCCCTTACAAATATGAGTGTTTGTGGCAAGTAATCTTACCGAAGTAATACATCTATATTGAAAGATTACATTCAAACCTATCTTAAAGGGTTACAAGATAATTATTATTACCACAACTTTATCCATCCCTTTGAATAGATTACAACAGATTTACAGGCCATCCAATCTGACGCATAGGTCCATGAGCCTAATTTTTCCCGTTTACAATGCCCGATTAGGGGGCCCACTGGCTATTTCGCCTCCTGTTTTTGATATGTACTGCCCTCCTTTGTCTGCCGCTTCTATTGATGCTGAACCAGGTCATTCCCCCATAAATCTTTCAATCCAAATTCAAAATGCAATTGATGAAAGGATGCAGCAAATGGTTCTCTCTTCTACCAATCCTTTACAATATTCATCTGCAACTTTTTCCTTCACCATTGCTAATACCTTAGTTTTCAAAATTGGAATTGTATTGCAAATTGTTTATACCCATGAATCTAATCGTCTCGTGAGTGATAGGATTTTTTTTTTCTAATAAAAATGAAAAATAATTAAAAATTAGAAGAAAAGGAAAAAATTAATTATTCATAACCATCCATTTCCCCATTTATAACAGTATAAATACAATAACTAGTATAAGTCTATCATACAATAATGTCAAGAACATCATGACATATATATGTGAAATAAATGACGTGTAAATAGTGAAATAAGTTTAAGGTATCAATATATATATATATATATTTTTATTATCTTTCAATCAAAATATATAAAGAAAATTCAAATCATTAATCTTATCTTTTAAAGTTTAGAAAGTGTTCATGAAGAAAAAACCAAAATAGATTAAAAAAGAAGAAGATATAGACAACACCATACGTATAGTCGAACGCTTTAATTAAATGCATGTTCTTTATTCATATTTAAAACCTCGTCAAAGTCGTAAAAACTTTTTAGGAGGCTTCGTTAACTACTAAATAACCTTGTAAAAATAAAACCGCTAAAAGAAAGAAAAAATATAAAAGATTATTAATATTAACTTATTGATGTGAATGCTAACAAGGGGAAGGAGACAAACAGAGAGTGGTGAATTCGATGATTCCCTTTGAGGGTCACGATGCTTCGATATATAGATTTAGTGTTTCTATATGTGTTACAATGATTGAGGTAATCAACTAAATTACAGTCAATCTAATCTAATTATCATCTAATCATATCTACTAATAAGGCAAATAATCAATTACAAAGATGTACAAACGAGACTTGTCTTGACCCACAAGTTGGGCTTTATTTGGCATGGGCTATGACCCACTGACCCACTTGACACACCCCCCCTCAAATTGATGTGGGTGAATCCACGAGCATCAATTTGCCAACTAAGAATTGGTGTCGTGGCCGAGGAAGTCCCTTTGTAAATATATCTGCAATTTGAAGTCCGGTAGGAACATGAGGAAGAGTGATTGCTTCTCGCACAAATTCATCACGTATGTAATGACAGGCTACTTCAATATGCTTTGTGCGTTCATGGAAGACAGGATTTTCCGTAATCCGTATGGCACTTATTGTCGGCATAGAGAGGTGTAGGACCAGATTGTGTGAATCCAAGCTCAGAAAGGAGACCCAGAAGCCAGATAATTTCAGAAGTGGCGGCAGACATAGCACGATATTCTGCTTCTGTGGATGATTTGGAGACTTTATCTTGTTTCTTACACTTCCAGGAGATCAAGGAGTCCCCTAAGAACATGCACCAACATGTGGTAGATCATCGACTATCAGGACAACCAGCCCAGTCAGAATCTGAGTAGGCAATGAGAGACGTTGAATTCCCCACAGGAAAGAAGAGGATTGGTGATTACCTGAAATGCCAAGTGCAGAGAAGGCATTTATGATCATTTGTTGAATAAGCTCAGGAGTGATCTGAGGAGAATTATTGGAGGCAAGAGGTGGTGAAGTCATGACCGATGTTGAAGGACTATCGCTAGAAGTAGTAGCATCTGTAGTGTTGACATGATAAGCTCGGGAAGTGCGATTCTGTGGCCGCCTTTTGCAGTCAGCAATAACATGACCATTTGATTTGCAGTAATTACAAAACTTGGTCTTACACTGTGAGGCATAGTGTCTATAACTCTTGCAGCCAAAACATCGGATTTTGCTAAGATCTCTTGCAGCATGATGTCCTTTAGCAGTAGAAGTGGTATGATGAACATTCCCTCCTTGACCTTGAGAGACCCCATGGGTGTAATTGGCAGTGGCCGCATATGCGACATCATGAGAGTTTCCGGAGGACTGTTGTTTCAGAACATGCTGAGTGAGTTGACTCTGTTCCTCGCGTAAGAGTTCATTAAGACACTCATTCAGGGATGGAGATGGAACCCTGCTCATCAGATTGGAGCGGACGATCTCATATTCAGATATCAATTTCATGAGAAACTGGTCTCTGTGAGAAGTTTCCTGTAGTTTCTGAATCTCAGAAAGAGTTGCCTCAGATACACTGACATATTTAATTTCGTCATATTCTGCCCACAAGTTGAGAAAACCTGTATAATAGTCCTGAATTGACAATGTTCCCTGAGAATACTGAGCAATTTCTAGTTCAAGCTGGTATTGTTGGGCAGAGTTCCCTTGGTGATAAATTTGTTTCAGATATTCCCACATTTCCTTAGAAGTTTTGAAGACCGGCTGTCTCAATGAGATCCATAGCATATTTGTGTTGATCGACTATGAAGAAACGTTTGCCAGAGTGGTTGTAACGTCCAGCTTTGATGATGTTGATCTGTGGTGGGCCGCGTTTGATCACAGCTTGATCTGACGACTTCCAATGCTTGGAAGATGAAGAAGATATACTCAGAGAGTCTCCCAGAGACTATGACAACTTCCAATGCTTGGAAGATGAAGAGGATTTACTCAGAAACACAGCTCTGATACCATGTGAATGCTAACAAGGGGAAGGAGACAAACAGAGAGTGGTGAATTCGATGATTTCCTTTGAGGGTCACGATGCTTCAATATATAGATTTAGTGTTTCTATGTGTTACAATGATTGAGGTAATCAACTAAATTACATTCAATCTAATCTAATTATCATCTAATCATATCTACTAATAAGGCAAATAATCAATTACAAAGATGTACAAACGAGACTTGTCTTGATCCACAAGTTGGGCTTTATTTGGCATGGGCTATGACCCACTGACCCACTTGACAATTGGTTGTAGCTATTCTCGCTTGGCAGAATTGCTTGAATCATAAGATTTGATGAAACGAGTATTGAATCGTAGGATTCACACTTGAATCTTAAGATTATTTATAAATGGGATTCATTGCATAGATACGAATCATTTTCCTTAAGATTCGGGATACAAATCGTACGATTTTGATAACTATGGCTAATATTGCATATGATCATACATTTCCATGGATTTATCTCACACCTGTTATCATATGTACAGCTGATAGTTCACCCTTATCTGTTACTTCTATTTGTTCTATTACTTTGTCTACTTTTGCTGGTTGCTTTCAATTTTGAATGTCTTGTGCGTTATTAAGATCTCTTTTAACTTGCCTTTTGTTAGTGAGCTTGCTGATTGTGGATATCTGGTCTCATTTAACTCCTATGAGTGTTATGTCCATGATCCTTGTGCTAGGAAATTGACTTGGGTATGCTGTAAGGCAGCAGGATTGTACTTTCTGGTGCATCTTCAAGTGCCACCTTCTTTATCTGTTGTTAATCAGTTTCATCTTCAAATAAATTGTACCCCTTTTTTCTTTGGCACTGTACATGGGGGCATTATTCGAATAATTTAGTTTCTTATTGTACGTAAGTTCACCATGTCGATGTTACTGATTGTTTGGGATGTAGCTTTGAACAAACTGCTTTACCATTTAATAGTAACGCGTTTGTTATGTACGCACCCTTTTTATCCATTTAGTGACATTTGGAGGCTTTTGCTGCCTTGCCCTCTAAAGGGGGTTTTATATTTATACCAAAGAAAGGAGGTTTTATTTGATATGCAGTGTTCATTGATGATTATTCATATTATTCATGGCTCTACTTGATGAAGTGCAAGTTTGATTGTTTCAATATTTATGTCTCATTTGCAAGGTGATTTACTCAATGTTCTTTTAAAATTAAGACTTTGGGTACAATTCTAGGGTAAATGTCTTTCTTGAAGTTTTTGAAGCTTTTTATCACTACGAAGAACTCAAGTTTTATTATTATGCATGATACACCAGTACAAAATGGAGTCTTTGAACAGAAACATCATTTTTTGGGAACAGCCCGATCCTTTTTTTACTCTTCTAATGTTCCTCCTAGTTTTTGGGGAGAGGCTATTTTTACAAACTTTTAATCTTGTTAAGCACATTCTTTCTGTTTCGTTTGATATATCTCCTTTTGAGAATTTGTATGCCAATCTCAAATTCTTTGAAATCGAGTTTAGGTAGGGGTCCTTGAAATGTTCCATTACTATTTCATTGAAATCAAATCTCTATCTTCCTCAATGAAGCTAATTTCCCATCACACTCAGTCTCCAAATGACGCTGTAAGGAATGTTTGGTCTGAAATCTGTTGGCTCTTATTTGTAGTTTCTATGGTTCTTTGTTTTTTGGGTATGGTGTTCATTAATCTGTACTTCCCTTTTTCATTTTGTTTGGTCTTGTATCTTTCTCTTTTGTCACAATAAAAATTTACTAGTTGCCAATCAAATTTTTTTTTGTATTTTTTGGGTCATTGCTTTGTTGCAATGGTAAAAGTCTTGGGTGCCATGCGTGATAACGTAGGTTTGAGATCTGCGAGCAGCCACTTTGTGCAAAATTGCCAAAAGTTAGGTCTGTCTCCTGTCTGGCTTCCAAGACCCTGCTTCGGTGGGACCTCACTGGGTGATGACCTTTTATTTATTAGTCAAGTTTTATTTTTTGTTCTACCAGAAATTATTTTTTGACTTTAATAATGGCTGATGCAGGGGACTATCATGAGTGGGAAACATGCAGATCTTGTCGTATGGGAACCTGATGCGGACTTTGTAATTGACGAGAACTATTCCATATACCATAAACATCCTGTATGTATTTCCCCGTTATTGTCCAAAATCTTTCATTTTCTTCAATTCATTTTATGGGTTAGAGATGCAGTGCGTAGAATTGTTCTTAGTGTTATTATAATGCTGTTATGGTCGCTACAAATACTATTGAGATTAGCCCTTTTTTATTATCTGAGTCAAAAAAGGAAACAGAAAGGTTTGGATGTTATTAACATCCGAATGGATGTCTGTTTTTATTGTAAATGCATCTTCATCGTTTCAATTTTTTTCCTTCTGTCTATAGCATATATCAGCCTACATGGGATCCAAGTTATCAGGAAAAGTTTTAGCAACTTTCGTGCGTGGGAACCTTGTCTATAGTGATGGCAAACATGCACCAACAGCTTGTGGTGTTCCAATACTTGCAAAGTAATGATGGGGAACATGGCAGGTAACTCAACAATGTTGAAAATACGAACTAGATTTTTTAAATAAATTATGGTAACTCATTGGAAGCTTCATAGCTCTTTTTTTTTTTCCAATAATTCCAGAAATTATTTTGGGCTTTTCTAATAAATCCTTAATGGCCATTTATTAAGGCCCTATTTGTTTTCATTAAAATACATAGGAATCAAATACATAGGGTGGTTAAAAATGAAAATTAAAGGTGAATTCCCAAAAATTAGCATCAAATAGCGTCTTCGTTTGATTCTATTTCCCTAAAAGACTATGTTATTTGATTTTCATTTTTGGAAATTCATCTTTATACTTTATTTTTAATCACCCTATGTATTCTAATGCAAACAAACCGGCCCAAAATATTATTTCCTTGAAATAATTCTACACTTTTCTCTAATTTTGAAGCTATTGAACAAAATTCTTATAGCATGAATTGGAATTTGAAAAATATCAGGACCCGACTTAATATAGATAGGTTAACAATTTTGACCTGGCTAAATTGGTCTTTTGATATTCAAGTCTGACTAGATCATGTTAATGAAAGGCCCCTTTTGTTCTTTTTTGTGCACAGGCATATCCTATATTTCATTTCCTCAACATTTCTCCTCTACTTTTCTATGCTAGTTAATCTCTTAATGGTCCAGCTTTCTGGCATGGAGAAAGTTGAAGGCGACACGGTATGGTCAGGGTCTATTTGGCTTCCCATACTTACCTGAAATGTACTTCATTTCAGGATTGTTGCTCTCTGAAACAATTGGTTTACTCCAGCCAAAGAAATAGCTGGAAATGTACTTTATTACCCTTGCTCATTTTAAATTAGTTGATGCTGGGTTGATGATCATCAAGTCCCCAGTTCATCAGAAACTACCTTCTCAACAATTTTGTTAAACAGTGGGCCTCTAATCCCTCGTATCTTCCTTGAGAATTCTCAATAATGTTTATTTTGGAAAGCGCCCTACTCTTCATTGAGACCCCTTCTCAACTGTTGGAGTCAGTTTAATTTGTGAAATTCATTTCCCTAACCATATATTCTTATTGATTATTTGAGATTTTTTGTCTATTGATTATTTTCCAACTTGTTTTTCAGGCACTCTTCCAGGGCAAAGCTACTTTTATTCCCTTCTCATGTATCTATTGCACCTAAAAGTACGGCATTTTGAACTGGTATTTGTAATTTGTCCGTGTACAGTGTTTCATTCAGTGCCAAGGCTTGAAACTGCCTTAGATTTGTCATTGAAGCAGGACCTTTCTAAAGTAAATTACAAATGGGAGCTTCTGGGTCCCGCTTGGATCTTCATAAAGTGGGGTGTGGGTAACTCGGATTTCGTGTTAATTAGGGCTAACTTATTATTTGCCTTAAGCAATTCCAGATAAGCAATGTCAAGTAATTATATTTTCAAGTAAACTAAGTGCAGGAGGATGCGGTTCCAAAGATCCAAAATGATAAAAGTAATGTGGTTTTAAGCCATTCCTTGCAAATGATAATTTTATGAAGTCAAGCCGGACACGATTGTGTGATGAGGATTCATGATAGAGAGGGAGATGGTGCTGATTTTCCACGCGTAGCCCATTCTTCCATGGTTCGGTGAAACACATTTTTCTTGCAGAAAAATGGAATTTAGGTCACGTTTGGCAGCCAAATTTTTAGGGAAAAGATTTTTTATTTCCCTAAAGTTTTGATAAATCCATGTTCGGCAATTGTAAATTCTCGAGGATTTCGACGAATGGAAATCTTCATTTTTTAGGATTTTCAAATCCGACCACCCCTCGTAAGATTTGGAAATCCTCCATTGAGAGGATTTGCACACCAAATTATATTTTTCTCAACTATATGCATTGATACACACCAATATTAATGTGAAAATCCTCAACTATATAAATCTCCAATGAGGAATTCTTGTTCTAGTGGTAGTGAAGAATCATCAGATCTATAGATCCCTCGCCTGTTACCAAAACATGCTTACTGATTTCCTCAACTGGATTTTGGTTTTCCTCAAGAGGGTTAGGAATGCAGGATTCTTCTCCATTGTAGAAATGAAAATATGCTGAGTGGAATACTCTTCTTGTGATGAGAGAATTCTGTTTAAGATGTTTGTTATGTTTTTTTATGCATTCCACTGTTGCATTTGGTACAACATATTTTTCATGCAAAAAAAGGGGAAAAAACTGAAATGATTTCTTTGAAATAGAGGACTTCGATTTTCTATGGAAGTCGGTAGGAAAGCAGGATTCCTCATGTGGAAATAGAAATCTGCAGTGTGGAATCCCCTATTTGCACAAACAAGTCTTGGGGTAGATTTGCGGGATCTAGTGTGATTGCCCAATGATGGCGCGCCATAGGACTTCTGAGTCCTAGCATTAGATGGATTTCATTGTGATGAATAAAAACCTGTGTTCACCATTAGATACCTTTGACTGTGCTACAATGTTGAATGGATCCCTACATGGCTTACTGACATTAGATGTGCCATTATGACTGCAAGTATGGAAGGTTTGCATGCGATTAACGGTGTTAGATTGCTATTTGCATGTATAAATTAGTTTCACTATGATTAATGACATTAGATTAAGACAAAGGGGCTATTTATTTCATATAATTATAAGAATTGTAAGACATACATATCTAAAAAAACCAATTAATAAAATTTTGCATATAAATTCTCAATTTGAAACTATAATCGATAAATTTAGATTGCCTCTGAGAAGAATCGTGAAACCTGTAAAATATTAACGCATTAAATTTGCTGCTTATGGAAATTAGAAAGAAAAAAAATCTCAATTGGGCCTACTATGCTGTATTACAACTATGGTATATTTTGTGGTTGGAAATTCATAGGGAGGTTTCTTTTTTTAATTTGCAAAAAAGGCTCCTCCCAATTGGGCCAACTATGGTGTATGACAACAATAGAATGCCATTGGATAAAATAATCTAGATGAGATTTACGTACGTGAAAATCTTCAACTCCGTTAGATTATCCTAACCCGTTGCTCCATGACCCTAAATCTTAATGACTTTAGAGGCATCACTTTATTTTGATTTCAATCCAACGGTGAGTAAAAGTTGGATTAGTGTCAAATTTGGGCTCTATACCAATTCATGAGGGTAGTGTGATGAGTGAACTTAAAATCTCAATACAAATTAGAACCCCCATCTCTTTCAAGCTGAAAACCTCTTAAGGCTCATATCAAGAAATTTGTGCCCCTACTTATAGGGGGCTACTTTTGATTATACATACATATATTTTAAAGATTTGGCTTGATATACATACATGTTAAGCCTATGTGGATACATACACCTATATCTACATATATAATGTGGAATTCGTGTATGTTAATCTTTTTAGGAGAATAATTCTAGCTTTAAAAAAAGAGCTTTTTGTATATACCCCCTAAGGTTTGTAGGATTTGTATAAATAGGCCCCGGAGGTTTTAGTATTTGCAAATAGGCCCCTGTATTTTCATTTTAATACCTTCCGTGTCCCCAAAATCAATAGTCTTCCAACCACCCTTAGTTTTTAGAGCAAAATGACACTTTCGACCATCTCGTTTATCCTTGTATGTAAAATTTCTAAAGTTTGGATTTAAATGTTTTTTATAAAGCATGTACCATTATCAATTGCACTTAGTGGAATAGAATAACCCTATATAAATTCACTTTTTTTTTTTTAACAATACAGGGCTCATTTCATTAAATCCAAATTGATCATTGCGACAATCAACACTTGTACTTTTAACCGGTTATGATTTATCCAATCAATTCATGACCCACTATTAGATTGATGAAAGTTTCAAAATATATAATTATACTTCATGTGTAGAGGGTGTAAAAGAAATATTGGAGGAATGGGCATATGTAAAATTTTTATATATTAATTTTTAGAATCTGCAGGGCGGTGTTTGGCTCTATGTAAAAGAAGTGTTAGGGGAAGGGGCAAATGTTAAAAAAAAATATATAATAATAATTTATAGAATTTGTGCAGGGGAAAGGAGGAAGTTTAAACTTTTCTCGGATATGGGTGGGGGCTTTAGTCCCTATGCCCTTGTACCTGGGTCCACCCCTAGTCATGTGCATAAGAGAGTTATTGAGAGAAACCAATGACACTTGAGATAAAATAATGGTATTTTTATAAATAATAATGTACTCATTTCTATTTAATGGATGGAAGGGCAAAGCTGTCATTTATATAAAAATCCAACACAAATCTCATGGTGGCTACCCATTCTTCTTAGAAATATTGATTTTGGGGACATTAAAGGTATTAATAAGAAAATGCAGGGTCCAATTTACAAATACTAAAACCTTTGGGGCCTATATACAAATCCTGCAAACCTGAAGGGGGTATATACAAAATCTCTTAAAAAAACTTATGTTCATTTAAACATTTTGTCAAGTAGAAAACATCACCATCATTTCAGCCTCATACCATGTTACTGGTACACCGAATGACAACAACGAGAATATATCATGATACCTTAAGAAGGGTATATTGTATCATACCCATTTTCTTGCTCTAGACCTGTACTCCTTTTCCATTCTTACTTCCTTTTGATGTCCTTCTCAAGCATTGACACCATCGCCTCCTGTAAACTCTCTTTTTAAGCGAATTACTTCTACAGTTCATTGTATGTGTTGTGATCTAGAGCCTATGAGAAGAAATTAATTACACACAAGAGAATACACAGATTTACATAGTTTGGCTTTTGGTTTACGTCTACGGGGAAGACGGGAGAATTCACTATGCAATCAAAAGAGGTGTACATCATATAAACTCTTAGCCTCTATTTATAATATTAGCCCTAAAACCTTGTTACGCCCAAACACTACTTCTAATCACAGTAGACCTACAATAATAAACCTACTTTTAATCACAGTAGAACATGGTCAATGCAGGGGCCTGATTTACCAGATTTATTACTTCTATTGAGCCATACAACCAAATAAATCTCCATATTGGCGAACATTGAAACTAATCCTCATGCACAAAACACGTTTCATCGTCTCCACCTACCCTTAGGGCACTTAGGTACTGAGCATACCGATCAAGTCCAAGCAACGTTTGAATTTGAATTTAACTCATTTCTTTATGAATGCACCAAATTGCTTGTACCATTGTCCAGAAGCTTGCTTCGACCCTGTACAATGAATTTTGCAAACTGCATACATGATCAGGAGCCTTAAACTGCACTCTACCTGCACTGGAAGCTCCTTCATCTTCCTTGTAGAATCGCCTACATCCGATGGCCTGATCTTCCTCACTAAGAGACTCCATCTCTTCAGTCATAGTTGCTGCATATTGACTACTTTCCATCCCTTCCATTAATTCAAGAGAATCAGTTGTCAATGCGTATGCAACCATATCATCACGGCCACTGTCTGATGTCGACTTGTACATCGTCATATCCTCAAACCGTATCTAACAGGCGATTTCCTTTCTCTCTGCGGTCTTCTTATCTGTGGCATCTGTGGCTCTGTCTGCTGCATTTGCTACACAGTCTGACTATCCCTTGTATTCGGGAGGAGCCGGATGCACTCTCTTTCCTCACTAGGATGCCTGACTTCACCTGAACGGTGCCACTGCTGCTACCAACTTTTGTCTCCTTTACATGCTTTCTCGCTTCGAGTAAAGCATCCTCATGAAATGTAACACCCATGCTGATGATAAATTTGGGTGAATCATGATCGGTACACCATAACCTGTATCCTTTTACCCAAGAAGCATATCCCACCAAGATGCACTTCACAGCCCTTGATTCTAATTTATCGATTTTCGTGCGAGCATAAGCCAGACAACCGAAGATCCTCAAGTTAGAATAATCAGCTGTATTACTTGACCACATTTCTTCCGGTGTTTTGCAACCAGTCTTGTGTGGAGACCTATTTATCAAGTAGCCTGCAGCATTTATTGCTTCAGCCCAAAAGTCCTTGGACAATCCTGCAATAAACAACATACAACGAACTCTTTCCAAGATCGTTCTATTCATCCTCTTTGCAAATCCATTGTGTTGTGGAGTTATTCGTAGTGGTGTAATGCCGAACTATGCCATGATCTATGCAATAGTTCACAAATTTTGTCGATTTGTACTCCTTACCATTACCTTTCGTGCGATGAATACCTGTCTTGAAACTGACTTTTTGATACTGTCCAAAGCGTATTCTCAGATAAATCCAACTTGCATGTCTTCGTGCCACATAACAAATTTTGATTACTCAGTATTGTCAATCCCTTCTCACTCATGTAACCTAGGTGCAAGTGCCATAAGCGCGTTAAGAGAGATTCATGGTCATCTAATGAAGACACTGCAGCTCCACCTATAACAGTATTTCCGGACAAAGCATATAAGTCTCCAACTCTATTACCTCTCATAAGAACCAGAGCACCATTCACAACCTTCATACCTCCACATTTAGCTGAGAACTTACAACCGTCGGAGTCCAAGGCACCAAGAGAAACAAGATTCTTTTTCAGATCAAGAACATGCTGAACCTTTGCCAACGTTCTGACGATTCCATCATGCATCTTGATTTTCACTGTTCCAATTCCAACCGTCTTACATGCAACATTGTTGCCCATCAAGACACTACCACCGTCGATTTCTTTATAAGTGGTAAACCAGTTCCTATTGGGACACATGTGGTAGGAACAACTCGAATCAAGAATCCATTCATCCGACGACGAATTCCATTTTCAATCACGGAAAGTGCATTGTCGGAAACATAATCTAATCTTCCATCTGCAACACTGACTGAATCATCAGATGGCGAATCTTCTATTATTTCTTTCCCTTTCCTTTGCCTTTCGGGATATTTTTTCTGATGTGCCATTTCTTATGACAATAATAACATTCAATGTTTTTCCTGCTGGATCTATGTTTTCCCTTACTACTGGAGTCTTTTATTCTTACTCGTACTACCAAACCCTCACCCGAACCATCATTGTCAGCCACAACCTTTTTCTTCAACTCCTCTTTGAATATAATATCTCTACCATGTGTCATGGTATCAACAAAATGCTCATATGAGAGTGGTAATGAGCACAATATAATAACTTAATCCTTATCATCAATTTCAACATTGATATCAGATCCATGATAGCTTTTGTAAAAGAATCAAAGTGAGTTAAAACAGACGTATCATCAATTTTTAATGTGAACAATCGCTTTTTTAGATACAAACGATTCGTGAGAGACTTCGTGATGTACAAGTTCTGCAACTTCTGCCATATACCAGTAGCGGTTTTTTCTTGACCAACCTTTCGCAGTACACCATCGCTCAGAAACAGCAAAATCTGACGGTACGCCTTTTCCAAGAACTCATCCTTCTCTTCATTTAATAATTTTTCAGACAAAGCATTCTTTCCCTTCAAAGCTTTATGCAACCCATTTTGAACCAGCAAAAGCATGCATTTTCAGACACCAAAGACCGAAGTCGTTGTTTCCATTGAATTTCTTAATTTCAAACTTCATATCCATTCACGAATCTTTCACTATACCTGTGTAGATTTAGTCACCATGAGCACGCTGGAAGAAACGAATCTGAAATCTAACTCTGGATGACTAAAATATCACAGAAAATAATTTTATGTCCTCCAATCAGTCAGTCTCCTTCGTTGACCATTGAACAACCAATATTCTTCCACAACTGTGTGGATCTTCTTGTAATGAGTCCGTAGGTTCAAACGGATCTCCAATCAGACTCCGGATCGTCAAGAGAAGGAGGAGACTCCAGCGATGATCGTCATGGTGGTCCACTCCTTCTCCGGCGATGGGAAGAACAAAAAACCGGTAAAACCAGTTTCCTCTTGTTTTCAATCTTCCCTGTTTCCTCCTCCAGCCACAGCAAGAACGACATGAGGCTCTGACGAATTTTTCTCGCTGCTGCTTCTTCTCTGCGCATGACGAAGTTCGAAACCAGAATTCCTTGCTTCCACAATCACGGCACCAGTTTTTCCGCGATCAATCTGCTCCTGAAAATCGATTTGGAACCAGCAAACCGATCGCTTCACTTCTCTTCGATTGTGTGGCCCACTGAGATCAAACGATCTCCCTCTGCACGATACAAAAAAACTCTATCTCAATTTTGAGATCTAATCTGTCGATCACGCAACCATAACTCCAGCCTTCTGAGATCCGATTCGTTGAATCTCCTCTAATCATGCGCAGCGCTTGGATACCAAATTTATTACTTCTATTGAGCCATACACCTAACAGTATGATTGATATTTTGGGATTTCAAATTAGATTATTAGTATCTAGCATCTAGTTTTGGGACTGTAGATATTGGTAGGTGGTGTTTGCCACAATGACAGGTCTGTGCCAGCTGCACGATTTGGAAATGTAGGATAAATTGTATTTCCCTTTAATAGGTAATGAAGTACTAATTCCACTTCATTGTTTCCAATTTTAGAACTCCCCAAAAAACATCTTTGCCCCCCTTCTTGTAGCAATTACTTCTACAGTTGGGTAATTTAGTGGGATTAGGGGAGTTCATGTGTCCGGATTCCTGTTTTGTAGAAACAGGGCAAAACATGGAGATAATGTTTCATCCAATTCACATTCGCCACCTATACAAAATCTTATCCTTGATTATTTCATTCAAATGAAGCAATTGTGAGGTTACGTTAGCTAACATAAGATTTTGTGTAGGTGGCGAATGTGGATTGAATGAAACAGTATCTCCCCGTTTCTATGAAACAGGGGATCCTGACTCGTGGGATTTTTTATTTTCAACATTTGTTTTGGTATTGTAGATTTTGGAAGATTTTTTTATACCATTGCGATGGGTTTAGTTTACTCCATAAAATAGAAAGGTGGGATACATGGTTCAGGTTTTTGATGAGATTCGAAAGAAATGTTTGGAAGCTTCAAAAGTAAGAGATTGGTGGTGATCTGCCCTATAAGAATAAAGAAATTAGTGAGAAATATAAAATTCATACTATATTTTGAAGAGATGAAGCTTCTAAATTGGGAAAAGAATCATGGTCTAGGTCTACATAAAGTTTCATTCATGAGTGATAAAAAAAGTCAAATTCTCTTAGGCAAACATCAAATTAAATTTCACAGATAGGCTGTTTTTTAGAACAATTCTCAGCTAAATGCAATCATCTATATACTAGCAAAATATGTCCGTGTTAAATATAATATATAATATTAGAAATTAGTAAA
This sequence comes from Cinnamomum chago, assembly GCA_038049695.1. Classification (NCBI taxonomy): domain Eukaryota; kingdom Viridiplantae; phylum Streptophyta; class Magnoliopsida; order Laurales; family Lauraceae; genus Cinnamomum; species Cinnamomum chago. The sequence continues at coordinate 18,206,371 of CP142459.1, forward strand.
AAAAATTAAATTGATAAAAACTTTTGTTCTGAATTATATTGAGATGGCCAAATTTGCAATAAAAATCAAGGCTTATATAAGCAAAACAAGTATATAATTAGTAAATTTCAAAATGAAAGCACTTCAATTTGTTTAATTTCATGTCAACATTCTTTTGAAACCAAAGAATCATTCGAGACAACCCATCACACTTTCATATATTTTTCAGTTCTTTCCTTGATCTAATGTGGATCTCATATTTCTCATAGTTGTTTCATTTGGTTTTAAAATAAAAAAAAATTAAAATATTAATTAAAAGCTAACTTCCATTATTCTACACATGATATAACACAATCGAAGATAGAAAAAAAAATCATTTTAGAAATAAAATTGTAACTTAATAAATACATGAATGGTTTTTTTCCAATTGCCAGTGCATTGAACAAATCAAGAATATATAGTAGCAAAGTAGATTAAGAAAAATATTGTAAAATAAATCTATTTGCAATCAACCTTTTTGAAGCTCATTCATCGTGGATTGAAAAGAAAAGAAAACGCCATCATCCATATCCAAGAACATATTAAAAGAAAAAGAAAAAAAACCACAATAACATTAATAAATGCTTTGGCTTGTATATTCTATATATAGTTCTCTACACTATATCCATCGTATCATACCACTCGTTAGACCCTAACTTGTAACAAGCCTGGGCTGGCACTAACCAAACAAGATATAGTAGACAATAGTGAATAAGTTTTAAAGATCTTAATTAGTAGAGGAAAAAGGTAATCATTTTATATTTACCGAAGTACTTCAAGCATATGAAGATTAGGGTATGATATTAGATAGCAATAAGAACTACTAAAAACATAAATTAAGGTATATTATACTAAAAACCCATGAAGTATAATCAGTCTCAAACCAAATGTACTATATATTAGGAGAAATCAACAGATCAAAAATATAATCTAATTAGATGTAAATCATACAAAATATAGTCATTGTACCAACATATAATGTTGTTAATTCAAATGAAAACCTTACCTTAGTTTCTAATGTATGAACAATCCCTTTTATGTTAAAATACAGCATTATACCTGCACAGAGGAAAATTTCATTTCTAAGAAAAATAGGGCATGTCATTCATAAAAGCAATGCACCATCACAAAAAAATATTTTGTACAATATGATCAAGAAGAAAGAAGCATTATAGATAAATAAATGAATAAAAATAAGGACTAATAAATGATTTATTTACTCATTAAAGAACTCTTACCTCATATTTGCCCTCACCTCTATCTTCATACTCATAAGTTACATATATTTTAACTTCTTTCTCAGTGTCTACTCGTCTCAACATTTTCATTATCCGCTTCTTTACCATCCTTTTTTTTTTACTTGCGGTCTATTAAGAAAAAGTCAAGAACTCATTAAAAGATCCTTTAATAGAGAATTGTAGGCATGCACAGATAAAAATCTTCTAAAATAAAAAAAACCTGCTCACACAAAATAACATTAGAGTTATAGAAAAGAAGAATTAAATCATTTGTAGATTGAACCATACCTTGTCCTTTTAAATAGTCCAATTCAAATAAAAATGAAAGAAAATTCAATTAATTTAACAGACACACTAAATGAAAAATTGGTAGCTGATTCAAATTTCTACAAAAACCGACAGTAATCTTAATTTCTATATCACACGCACAATATGCAAAATTATAAAACCAAAATCCATGTAGTATATATAATGTAAATGCAATAGAGGATGCCCAAAACCATGACATTATTTCTACATATCATTATCTTTTTTTTTTTTAAATAAAAAGGGATTAGTTAAGAAAAACAACATACTACATAAACAAAACCAAAAATGGGATTCTATACAACGTCAACTTGTCCCTCACAACTAAAACCAAGGTCATGTAGATCTTGTAGTGAGACTTGGCAAAAGTTCATTGGGGTTGTGGAGCACTTGTTGCTGAAATAAGAAAAACTTTAGTCATCAGTTTGACGGTCAAAGTTTATGTGATGGATGGTGGTTCTTGAGCCAAGATGTCACATGTGAAGTAGACATGATCTAGAGATACACAAGCTAATAATCTTAAAAACGAAATTTGCGGTAATTTTAAATTTAAAACTCAAAGAACAAATTTGAGAAGGAGAAATTTGATTGAACAATTACATCATGGTGAGGATGGGAGGATCCTACTTTGGTGATTTTCAAAGGGACTTGTCGGTTTTCTACGTTAAACATTGCATTCATGAGCCAGAATGCCTTTTTTTTCTTTGCTATCGGAGGGTTCCCAACCCTTTAGGCTTGACTAATCCCTCTGGGCTCAGAGGGAAGACGGGTAATTAACTCCCTTGTAGTCCCAGTATGGTAGTGTAGTTTCGAACATACAACCTCCGGATGCAAATTGTGGTCCTAAGCCAACTGAGCTACCCCTTGGGGTACGTCCTTCATGAGCCAGAATACAAAGGACACAATACCACACATTGCATATTATCAATTTCCATTTTATAGCTAAATCATCACACGAGGGGCCTCAAAATAAATGGCTATAGGAATTTAGTTTGTATGATCTTCATTCAACGTTTGTGATCAACAAACACTATTTGTAAATGAGTATTACCGTCACCTGTGAACGGATAGAATAATATGAAAAAAATGAATCATTCAGCAAGTTTGAATTGGGACTTTGATGATCATCAATGATGGATTGTTCCCAGGTAATTCCTAGAACAACAATTCATTGACGATAGCTCACATGCGGATGCCGAAGTGTCACGTCCCCAAAATATAGCCAAGGGATAACTTGAAGAATATGAATAAATAATTATTTTTCTATGTTTAATGCAACACAAGCTCCCAAATAGGGACTCACAAAATTCTGAAACATGATGAGTCATAATAAAATCTTTGCGAAAGCATTAAACCAATTGGTATCAATATCCAAAATTAAACCAACACATAACTACTGAATATTTAAGGTTTAAAGTTTCTAAAATAACCTAAATAAATTTATGTTCATTATTAAGAATTGCTACTAAAATAATTTCTCCGATGAAAGTTACTTCCGTGCGATCTCAGACGGCTTCGTAGCCATCTGCAGGTTCGTTAATTGGCTCATACGTTTGAAACGTTTGTCCCTCCTCCATCTCCTCGGTAGGGTAGGGGTCGGTACCTATGCACCAATAAATAAAGCAAACACCAAACACGAAAGGATAATTTATAAATAAAACACAAGATCAATGTGAGTAATGACAGGTAATGATCATAAGAGATTAACAACGGAACAATGATGAAAAGAACGTATAACCTAAATCCAATTTACACCGTAGAGCAATACAATAATCACACAGAAGCACTGCTACTGCTTTGGGTGGTCAGCCTTAATTATAAAGTGGGAAAACCCGTTCGAAGGCCGGCGGTCATAAACTGATTTGTAATTGTAGGCCGGATAAACCGGTTAGAAATTCAGATATTATAGTGTCCGCACACATCAATGATCAGCCGTCCAATTACAACTACAGTGGTTCGAATATGGCCCAATCAACATACATATATATATATATACATACATATCATAGTAGAATAGACCTAATGATCTGTAAAGCTTTGATATAGAAATCTAAGTCAAAGTGAAGGGCACAATATTCCACAATCGAATACCAATAAAATAATTCAATTAAACCTCTGCAATATCTCAATCGTTTGCAAGGCCACATCACGGTCCATACCCAATCAACATAGGGTATGCAACTAATAGACTAACATCAATCTCAATCATGTATGCATACTTGAAGGTCAAAGGAATAATCACAAGTCATTAATCCTAAGGTTAAACATACGGTCTCGTACCCCAACAACCACAAGAATCTCTAATAGATAAAAGATCAACACACCCCTTCTCGATCAATGGTACATAGACCCAATTAAGGGTTTTCCAACATAGATGGGTTGAGCTCGAATCCACTAGGATTTCCCCGAGGTCATACAAAGTACTAAATCCCACGTTAGTAAGATACCGTTTGCCCATATGGTATTTACTTGGTCCATAGATCCACTTATAAAGTACAAAATATAATTTTAACATATTAAAACCAAAGATACCATTTAATATTAATTTACAAATAATGATGATAAATAGCATTAGTTTATAATTTTTAGAAAACTTGTGGACCCCATCCAAAATATTTTCCTCATTCTAAATTAATAAGCCAAAAGGGTCCAAATTGAGTTAATTAAAGCTTCAATGCGCTTTTCCTAAATTCTAAAATCTAAAGGGGCCATATGGTAAAACAAAAAGGCATGTAATGTGTTGTCACCACCTAATCTCTCTCATTCCCATGTTATCATCACTCTCTCCATCTCACACACGTCACCACCATCTTCCTTTTTCACTTAACCGCACACGTCATCACCATCCTCTCTTCTTCTGATCACAGAACTCAGTTTTGTAATGGAGTCCAGTGTCCCAGCCTCTCTGCACTTCGAATAGCGGCCCACTGATAAAAAAACCCACGACCAAGCCCCCTCTACAAGATGTAGGGATATGATCTGCAATTGGTGGCCCACCTGGGCGCCCAGTCCCAAAAACGAAATTTCTCCCTTTTCTTTCTCCATGCCATCAGCCCCCCTTTGGGTCATTAGATGGTGGATCAAACAGGGTCCATTGCCTACGAGTCCAGCATCTTTGAGGTCGCCCGTGGGTCTTCCTTCGGATCCACGGATCGGATCTAACATCAGGGGCCTACCCGGGGTCCCATGGTCCAATCACACTCAGAGTTCCAAGTCCGGAACCTGTTCAGGTTCTTCCTTTGTAAGTCTCCGGGAGAATTGAGTTACAAAAGGCACTCACTGATCACCTCAAAGTGATATACAAGGTTTCATGAGTCCAAGGGCATTAAAGAAAGGTTTCAAATTGAAAGATAAGGGCGGCCATGTCTACTAAATTTGAGGAACATCATCATATGCACGGTCTCATCGAAACAATAGAGAAGTCAAACATTAAACGACAAAAAAGGGTTTCTACATGCATCCACACTCGAATCAACGAGTAACACCAGCATTAAATTCACAAATTATGTTTAGGTACTTGCTTGCGATTCGCGATTGAAGGAGACGGTCTAAAATTCCTACTGCCAAAGGCCAAAGGCCAAAGCGCTAACATGGAGAAAAGTTGGAAGAGAGAGAGTTGTGTGTGAAAATAAAAGAGTGTGGTGGTGGTGTATAAATCGAGAATAAGAATAGGAGTTGTAATATAGGCATAGAGTTTGGGATCTAAAAGATAAGAGTTTGGATTAGAGAAGGATTATACCCACTAAATTGGGTTCGAGTTAACTATGAGTCAAGACACCTATCCAACAAATCTAACTCACCAAACCTAAGCCTAACGTGGTCCCCACTTAGACTAATCGCGTATTTAACTAAAATACAATAAATTACATTATATATATATATATATATATAAATCAAAACGTCACACGAAGCATCACGTACATTGTAGGGATACTGGACACGATGACAGAGACCTGCATGATTAAAAAATATATAAAAACACGTACAAATTTTATATGTAGATGTGTAATAGAAGAGGAAAAATGAAAGAGTAAGAAGACAGAGAAATGTATATAAATATAAATACCACATGACCTCTGGAAATGCCCAAGAGAAAGAAAATACGAAATAAGCAATTACAAGAAAAGCAATTGAATGATAGCATGAATGTTAATTGTTATGAAATTTAATTTGAAATAAAGAAATCTAATGAAAGAGCGGTTATATATGAAATGATAGCAAGGGTGTGTGGTACGCTGGTTTGGTTTTTTTTTTTTTTTTTTGCATGTACACCATACAAATTACAAAGTAACATAGAGAGGCATTTGGAAGAGTCTAAAGAGGAACTCGGAAAGACATTTGGGAGAGTCAAAATTAATTCTAACCCATCAAGATAAATTGGGCTGATTTCTCAATAGAGATCAGAATAATACTATATCTCATATTTCATGTGCTATAAAAAGATGAAATATTTGATATGGTTTTCTCATGATTCTAGCTAAAGTTGAAAATTCTAAGCCATTAGTGGGAAGACTTATATTATTGTGATACATGTTTCTAAGGTAAGAGGGAGAAAGGGACTATCTAGATGTAACTCTTTAACTCTATTTCAAAGAACTAAATTATCAAAATTGAGAATAGGATTCACATAAAGACAAATAAATTGAGAAAATAACGAGAAGTTCGTTTGAAAAAGCAAGAAAATAAGAAATGGATAAACTTCACTATTCAATCTCTCTACTTCATAATCGGCATTTCTCTTCCTGTTTTTAAAATGTTTTCATCCCAAAGTTGACCTATCAGAACAATATTACCAATTGACAAGCCATAGACTATAGAAAAAGATTTGAGATAGAAGATAATATGATAGTCCTTGCTCATAGATACATAATCCCTTTATCTAAATTCAATTTTTTCCCTAAATGAGTTGTATGCTCCTTGAGTCCAGCATTTTAAGACCATTGTTTGGAGGGAAGGTAAATTCTTGACTCAACTGAATAGCTTGGAAAATGATTGAGTCAAAAACTCATAGATGGGTCTAAATAGGTAAAATCCTGTGTGCTAGTTGAGTTGAGCCAATATAGGTAGAATACTAATTACTCAGTTAATTATTCCATTTTTCTCAATTCGCTGAAGAAGGTGGTCATTGATAAAAGAAAGAGAAAAAGGTAAACTATACATAAGAGAAAATCATAGAAACCATACACAGAAAGTTAACATCCAGTTAACTCATCCTAAAATGGCTAAAGTCTTTTTTAAATTAGGCCGCTCTGAAAAGAATTTAGTGAAAGTTGCGTAACATATTGAAAATTTCAGAATGTCTAATCATGCTGCATCAAATTTAGACCATTGAACCAGTAGGGTCTAACTTAAATACACAATATATAGTAATTGATAACTACCTCTTATGACAATAAAGCACTAAATATATTACATGTTAGAAAATCTAATCATCATGGTAGTTGATTTCTTTCATTTTGGCTGGAATGGCTGGAATTTTTTGTTCCAATACCTCAGTCGAAATGGAATGGGGGCAAAAAAATTTCGGTTTGAATTTCTGTCCATTCTAGCCATTTCAGTCATTTCGGTCCAATCCGCTTGTCCATTTCGGTCCATTTTGGTTGTCCATTTCGGTCCATTCCGGTCCATTTCGGTTTGCAGCACAACTTTCACTACTTTTTTTTTCTTTTTCCTCAATATTTATATCAAGAAACATGCATAATTTATATTTTATTTATATTTTTTATTTTTAATACATATGTATATATATTTTTAATTTTTTATTGTTCCAGAAAGTTACTCCGAAAAGTTTTGCTGAAGTTTCAAAATATTCCATCTTGGATACTCGACCGAAATAATGACCGAAACGGAATTGATAACTATGCTAATCATTCTAGGTTTGTACTTCTCATTTATATAATAAATATATAAGTTATTAAAATTAAATTAATAGAAAAGTATTATTAGAAGATTATTAAAGCAATTTATTGAAAAAAAAATCACAATTGAAAATTAGAAAACTCGAAATGCTTGAATCCAATTAAGTTCCACATAATTATAGGTGGATCGCATCTTGTATTGAATGAGAAGGGTATTAAACTTCTTAGCATTGAAAAGTTCTAGACATCCATCAAAGTGGTGGATATTTTCATATAACATATAAATTGGTAGATACCTATGGGTGACATAAAACACCTGATGTTTGAATTGTTTATTAGTAGATTGATGTTTAAATGGCTAACATTAAATGATCCATTTTCGATAAACTTGGGTAAGTGAATATTGACCAATTATACAGACAGTAAGAAATTCTTTAAGCCAACCCATGTTTGACAAACTGTATAACTAGTCATCTTTTAGAACAACTCAAATAGCAATGTTTATGGGACCAATAAAACCCATCAAATATTACAAGAACATTTCAGGATACAGTCACTCGTGAATGATCAATTCTTATGGTCATTGAAAGTTGACCAATCTATGGCTAAAAATGGATTAATGAAATAAAACCTAACTCATGTATTTGCCAATCTATCTTTCCATTGCCAAGCATAGGGCAACCATAGGGTAACTTCAAAACTTAATTGAAACCAACAAATAGCATCATGCTATGCTTTGAAAGTTGCAAATGTTCTAGATCGAATATCTTATTACCATTGAGTCTACACGTAACCTGAGCTCATAATTCTATTTGTTCTAACACGGGTTTTGGATTTAATCTAAACCTATTAATTAAACTATCTAACCACCCACCAAATATATGCATCTAAATCATTCTATGAGGTAGGATTCATTATGGAAAGAAATTGAAAGTAAACAAAATCAACCAAACGTATTAACAATAGAGGCCAACTTTCAGTACTCTAGGCTCTATTAATTTGGTAGATCCATTGTAGATGATGTCGGGAAAAAACTCCACAAACGAATTGTAAGCATGTGACCATTATCTCGAAAACGCTTGATGTTAAAGAAAAATACAAGCAAACAACCATAAAATTTTAAAATATATAAATAATTAGATGGCTAGGATGTAGGGTGTTTTCTACTACGTCTATAAATCGATATTGGATCCAGTATTTGCTTAGTCAAACAATCGTTCCATATTGGCACTCTTAATGATAAGAATAACATGTAGGCCATATTAATGTAGCTTTATTTTAAGTTAAAAAAGACAAGACACCCTATATTAGTTCAGCTTGTATGGGTTCATATGCCCATATCATCCATATATGGGAAATTCTAAAAAACGTCTCACTTTAAAAGCATCCCTTTTTGTGGGCTTTTTTTTTCTTTTTCTTTTTTTTCATGGGCCTATGTTGAGTCAATCCAGTCTTTTCACATACACTACCCCTCCCCCCCATTCATCCAAATTTTCCTTACCATTGGATTGAAATCATAATAAAATAATGCCTCTAAAACCATTAAATTTTAGGGCCCTGAATCAAGAGGTTAGGATGATCTTATGCACTTAAAATCTTGCATATAGGTAAGCCTCATATTGATCTTTCCATCTAGTGGACTTCCATGATCATCATGCATCCCAGTGGGCCCAACTAGGAGTGACGCTTTTTCATAAAAATGCCCGAGCGTTGTGTAATGCTCCCCATATATAAATATATCGGCAATATAAGTTAATCTGATGTAGAATCTGCTATCAGATTAATTTTTTATATTTATTAAAACTACTACATAAGCTGCAATTTGGCAAGCACTCTCCCTGGGGAATGACTCAACAGGCACCAAGTTTATGGCTGTAGTTTTCTTGAATGTCATCTACGCTCTCTGGAAGGTGAGACACAAATCTATTTTTGAAGATCACAATACACCCCTCAACCTCATCATTTTATTTCGCAGCTGCAAGAAGAAATCTCCTTCTCTCACGAAAATTAGGAAATCCTTTTGCAGTTCCCAGCTCGAAGCAATTTGCCATTTTTTGAGAGTTTAAGCTTCTCTGATGTTTCCTTCTCTTTTGGCCTTCTGTGTTGTTTCTTTTGTTTGTGGGGGTCCTCATTGACCCATGTATATTCTTTCCCTGTTTTCTCCTTTTTAATTTAATTACCCTTAAAGCAAAAAAAAAAAAAAAAAAGAAAAAAAAAAAAAAAAAAGAGCTGACGTTTAGTTTTTGCTAGTGCTGATAATCAAAAAAAGTTTTCTAGCTAGCTTGAAGACTTAAAAAATATGAACCATGGCCCCAAGGATCTAATAAAGAACAGATATGTAGATGCTCAAGTAATGCAAAACAATGAAAATAGCAATTGAGGCCCAGAGAATCAAAGCCTACACAACATATATGAGTTAGAGTTTCTTTGAACATATAGAATTCTAGTCACAAAAAATGAGAAAGAGGCATACAAAAAAAAAAAAAAAAAAAAACATATACCAAAAGTGCTCCTTAGAGTCAAACTTACTTCAAGGGAGAATAGAAAAATGAAGAGCCTAGATCTACCATTTTAAGCTGCAAAGGACTGTTCATGTATCGTTATTAAATATGTTTTTGTATATGGAGCAACCTCTTATATGGGGTATTTATAACAAGACTCATGTAATGCTATCTTATTGATTTACAACTTTGCTCATGTGTTGTCATCAAGTGATTGAGTAGCAGTTGTGTAACACCTCGACCCTTCCTAATTGAGTTTAGTGTCTAATTAACCCTAATTAGATACCATGCTTCTATGGAATTAAACATGTTATTTTGTTAAATAGGCTTCTGCGAAAGTTGAAATGTACCTCTTATTTGTGATGGTGTATGACCTCACACGTGAAATCCTATGGGAACTTCCGCATGGGGATAAAGGTACAATGAGTTCGTGACTCGAATCCCCATGTGAACATGTGCCACCCTTCGGTATCCATGTAGTTATGTTGGATCTCGGGCCAGGGGTGTGACATACAAAGTTGGTGCTTAGAGCGTGTGTGTTAGATTTCAAGATAAAGTGACCTCAACAATGCCTCCCTCAACGGCACACCCGTCGCGACTCTTGCTGTGAAGTCGCAAAACGCATGTCCCGTAACTCGAACACCAAACCTACCAGGCTCTGATACCACTTGTAGGATCTTACACCCCATTGAGCTACCACTTATCCCAAAACCAATTGGTGATAGGAAATGACACAACAATAGTTTTATGGTGAGGGCGAGGGCTCGACCACAATTATGACTGCTCAGGAGCGAGGGTGAATGTTGACTTCAACAAGATTCGCAGCAGAGTCAGAGATCTAGCCTACAGATTGATTCTACCTTCAGATCTAGTAGCAGTGCATGATGTCTTCCACGTATCGATGATAAGGAAGTACATTGCAGATCCATCACACGTCATCAAGTATGAATCACTAGAGATCAAGCCAAATGCCACCTACATCGAGAAGCCGATGTGAGTGATTGATGTCAAGGAACAAGTCTTGCGTGCCCGGACTATGAGATGGGTGAAGATTCTGTGGGAGCACCACAGTCCGAAGGAGGCCACTAAGGAACTAGAGGAGCAAGTGTTGAAGAAGTATCCACACCTTCTACCCGAGGTACGGTTTACATTTGGAGGACCAAATGTCTTAAAGGAGGGAGGATGTAACCCCTTGACCCTTCCTAATCGAGTTTAGTGTATAAGTAACCCTAATTAGATACCATGCTTCTATGGAATTATACGGGTTATATTGTTACACATGCTTTCGTGAAAGCTAAAATATACCCTTTAATTTATTTGTGATGGTGTATGACCTCACACGTGAAATCCTATGGGAACTTTTCCATGGGGATAAAGGTACAATGAGTTTGTGACTAGAATCCCCATGCGAACGTGTGCCACCCCTCGGTATCCATGCATTTATGTTGGATCTTGGGTTGGGGAGCGACGGGTTGTTCTACGAGTTAGGGCATTTTTATGATCTTGACAATGAAAATTGTTGCTTTTATCATTTAAATTTTTTGGTGTATGGTTGTTATCAAATACCTCGCTAATCTCTCTCTCTCTATATATATATATGCATATTGTTTTTTATACCATAACCATAACAAAGCCAATTCAACACATTATGTATTGGGTTGGCACCCATGCCCTTTATTTTATGCTTACTAATGATTTTAATAGAAGAAACTAATTAGAGACTATCATTTCTTTCTCAGATTGTTTTTTTGTTTAATTCTGAATAAGTACTTTAACAGTTTATTGTGTTTGTTTCTCGAATCTCCTTGGTAACATGCGGGCAGAAAAGAAAAAAGGAGAACTCAATGCGGTGTCAATGCACAGGCAATCTAGAAGAAGTAGATTATTTGCATTTCTCCAAGCTAGCCTATTTATTAGTTAGCAAGGCCGCGGTTGAACAATACATACATATATATATATATGCACTTAATATGGTAAGGATTTGATTGAGCTTGATTAACCCAGCCAATGATTTTCATTTGTAACTTGAGATTGTCTGATAGAGTCTACAGTCCGACTCATTGCATCAATAGGATTTGAGAGAAGCCAACTCGTCTGAGTCTAAAACACATTGAGCGGATAAGCTCAACTTAAAGAGTCAATAGTCATAAATGAATGCAAATGGAAAAAAATGTTTTGTAAACAAATATAAAATACATGAGAAGATCAGTGCATTCAAGATTTGTCCTTATCATTTCTAATTAATGTGCACTAAATTGAGGTGTCCATAAACTTTAGTTTCCTAAATTTAACATAGGTGAGCTCGTCCATGCATGCAAGTTTTTTGCCAAATCTTTTCAAATGAATAAGGACAAGTTGTTCATGCCATATCTTTGTTGGTGTAGGAATTCAAGAGTTGGCCGTAACTTTTCCAATGAAAGCACATGCAATATTTCGAGTTGATAGGTCAAATGTGAATTACCATTAGTAACCAATGGATGCATGCTGAATAAATAATTCAATATCATCATCTAATGAGCCAAAGAAAGGTTCAAAGCATCAAGCCGTATGGATGTTAATTTGACTTTTGGAGAAGATTCTTCTTTCATTTACTAAAAACATGTCCAATTGTAGGATATACTCAATTGAGTTTATCATCTTTTGAGTTGAGTCGACGAGTTTGATCATATTGGGGGTGAGATTTGAAATGTTTCTTCTTGGGTGAGAATTAGAACAAAAACACCATGGCATCTAAAGATTCGAGTCTCACAAATCCCAATCAATTTTTAGTAAAACTCATAGAACTCCAAGACATTTGGAATTGAGTTGTTTCATCCACGTCTACGTTTAGAACAAATTAAAGGAGAAAAATTCATCCATTTCTAATAAAAGTAGGTCGGCATTTCAACATTGATACAATCCATAAAGCCCATAGGCCCAATTAATATAGAAATTAGGAATTAAAGAACTCTCCATAAAATAGAAGTTCCCGAGGTATTTGGTCAAGTGAAAGTGATTCAAGACTCAAGTATATATTTTCTCCTTGAATGAGGACGAGTCATTGTTTTCATTCATTCTCATGCTAGTTTTTAAAAAGCGTGAGAGGCTAGGGAGGGTTGATTCCCCATTCCACGGAAAGCTAAGTCAACACCCCTAATAGAAGCTGTTTTTAGAAGAATCATGGTAAAATGTATTCCTTTTTCAACTTTTTCGTGATGAAAAGAGGCCCCATCAAATGTGAAACTCTCAACGTTATGGAAAATCATTTTCACCTTGTATGCTTTTTCGTGGAAAAGTGGGTGCCTAGACTTGCCCGACTAGAACATGTCAAACCTGTCTCGGTCCAATTAATATGATTCGAGACTTAGAACACTGCTACACTCCATCCAGTGAATGGGCCTAACTTGAGTTAATAGTAAACGATGAACCCACCTCAAGAATAATAGTGTTCTAAATATAGCAAAGGTGAGAAGGTCCAGCTCCTCAATATTCGACCTTAACTTTCTTAAAGAATGTGGACATGCTATCAATGTAATTCTCTCAAAAAATATTTTCTAATATAATTTACCTAAAAAATCCCAGTAACAAGATAATAAAACTTAAAATTATCTATTCCTTTTCTAAACTTGTTCCTTTACGTGGGCCTAAGCAGTTGTGATTAGAACTCTCTTGCATCGAACAATATTAGCCACCTGAGCAATGAGTGCTTTGTCAAAAAACTAAAAGTTTTATACAAATTGGCTATCAATATGTCGGCAAGCTAACGAAGAGTTAAGATTGTGTGACAACCCCATCCTGGGTGCATCTGATTAGGGAGTAAATGGGGTTATTAGTATATTTTTATCCCCAGGATCCGCGTGTATGAGAAATAGAACTCCCTTTTTACAGATAAGAACGTTTCGTGGAAGCTTATGTGGCCTAGCGACTCGAAGTCCGTGGCCCCCGGATTCTGTGTCGCAACCCATCGCTTATTACATACTTACCATGATATCACAAATCATCAGACTAGGAAAATCATAAACTGTGCAATACTTAGTGAAACATAAACCAGGGAAAATCATAAACTGTGCAATACTTAGTGAAACATAAACCAGGGAAAATCATAAACTGTGCAATACTTAGTGAAACATAAACCAGGATATACATTGCCCACATGTTAAGGTTACAATATAACAAGTGCATTAATTATAACTGACACGTCCCCTGAACTCGATTAGAGAATAAACCGGATCCGGGGAGTGAAATTTAGGGCTAATTAAAATTTTCGCCCTTTAAGCCCAAGGATCGTAAGTCCATTGTGAGGATATTATCGTTCAAGCCTCAAGTCATTAACGAACTGTGGAATTCATACAATTTAAGGCATATTGAATATCAAACAATGAATAATAATCTCATTAATAATTAAAGTTGCATAAAAGAATAAATAGAACTATACAACGAAGTTAAATTATTAACAAATGGTCATCCCAATACCAAAACCAGTTAAACAATGATAAAGTCAACAATAGAAAAGGTCCAACGAGGAAAATAATAAATGAATAAATAATCTAAATGAGGTCCCATATGAGTCTCTCATGTGCCGGGTATGATGACGCTACTCTACGTCATCGGCACGCCACTCTCGTTCCTCCTCTGTTGGTTGGAGATCCTCTGGGATCTACTGACCTACCTGCTCTTCATAGTACTCACCTGGGGTGTCTGCACACCAAGGAACAGAGTCAACGACATGTTGAGCAATAGATAAGCAAGATATAAATGAACATAGCATGCATCGAGTATAAGAATAATGACGAATACATAATCATGTGAATACAAGGAAAACGAAGTTAGGCATGAAAGCATGAATAATCATAATCGGAAGCAAAGACAGGAATCCTAATATCAGCTAGCAATAATCACTATCCATGTAATGCAATGCAAGTATCAAGAGGGAGAGTTCGGGGATGTCCTCGCCACCTCACGGGGCATCAGTAACAATCCAATCAGACTACTGAAACCAAAGTTTGGCTCCAGGGGGATCCTAGCTCCCGGTCCTGGGAATACCAGCACGGTCCTAGCCCACCCCCAGCTATTCAGCACCATGGACGTCGTCCTACGCCGACTGCCCACCCCGATGTCCGAGTAGCCGACCCTTCAATAAAACCCCAAATCGCAGTTGGCCATGATATGAAAATAGTGATAAAATGGTGTTAACACAAGGGAAACCAAGACAATCAAGTCTAGCTAGTTCAATATACAAGACCTGCTCATAGGGATTATCACATTCAAGCCAAATACAAGACAAGTCTATCCACATGATAATCCCTTATAGTCTAGCCACACATGTTTATCAATTACATGACACAGGGTCCTAAGGTACACTCTAAGTCAACTCCAAGTCCTAATTCTACAAGGATTTATGTTTCATAATTAGTTAAGTGTGTTATGCCAAGAGAGTGTACAAGGAACGTCATCAACGGATACAAGTAACAAGTCAAGGAAGAATTACAATCCAAACCTAGGCAAGTGGTGTTATCCCTGTACCCCACATGTTCTAACGGAGTACGTGTGGGAATTGAATCAACAATGCTTTTAGGGAAATCCCTTGGTGTACAATCATGTTAAGCATCGATCGATTCAGTTCCATACGCATTCGGTTACACCATGCATAATATACAAATACCTAGACAAGCCATCAAAGTACACCAAGCCCGTGCTTTGATTCCAATCCCCATTAATGGTCATGAGAGAGTAGGTTCATGGTTTCCAACATCTAAGGCTCAAACCTAGGTTAACAAGTCTCATTTCCAATAAAACATGGACTGGATCATTAATCTTAGTAATTACCCTACTTCTCAATCTCCAATCGTAACGAAAGCAAAACCATTGGATTCTACATCTCAAGGATTTTCCAACGGTATATAGCTCAAAAAATTTCGACGAATGGATTAAAAGTTATGGGCGTTCGAAGTGGACGTCGCTGTCTGCAGAATGCAGTCTCTCGCTATAGCGAGAATGCATTCTGCTTGGGCTCCAGAACAGTAGTAAAGCTCGCTCTAGCAAGGGTTAAGCTTGCTAGAGCGAGCCTGCTTGCTGTCTGGGCCCGGGCTGAAGCAAATTCGACCTGTTTCAAGGTATTTTCAATCCCATTCACCTAGGGTCTATTCCTTTTTTTCCTGAGCCTTTCCAAGGCATGTGCCTTCATGAGAAGAGCCTCCATGTTCTCTTTCTCAATCCGTTCCCATCATTTTACATCCATTCTAGTAAATTAAAACATCCTACGATTACCAATTACCAATTAAACCAACCAAAATCGCCAAACCTAATCAACATGTTAAGAACCCCAATAAAAAATCAGAAACAAGCTTGGCATTTGAGTATTCTAGCATTTGATCAATATCAATCAATAAAATAATACATTCATGTTGAATCATAAATTTCGTATCTACTTTCCTTAACCAAGAAGAAGATGGACATGGGGAAAAACTTGAGGAGAAATCTTCTACCACAAAACTCACCGATCTAACACGCTTAAAAGTAATCTAGAACACCAAGAAGAATAAAGGAAAGAAAAAGATTAAGAACAAACCTAAATCTAAATTGAAAGGAAACGATTGGAAAGATGAGGGTAAGAAGAAGCTTACCAAACTTGTATCAATGGAGAGAGGAGATTGAGAGGATAAAGATGTGCGGTTCGTATCTTCAAGATGATCTCTTCCGGAGGGGTTATGAAGTTTGAGAAGATGGGGAAGATGAAGAGGGTTGCTGGAGTTCCTTCGTTGCGAAGATTAGCAGTGAAATTAGGGCTAATCTCAGCTTAAGGAGAAGAGAGGGGGCAAAAGAACCATTTTCCCTTAAGTGGGTCCGGTGAAGGAATGGACCACTTGAAGGGTTTCTGATCGTCGGATTGCGACGAGCTAAGAGATAAAAATGATCAGCGCGATGAGACCTTACTAACGAACCCAAAAATCGCAACATTTGAAATTTTCTGGAAAAACACTCAATTTTCCCTAAATTGCAAACTACCCCCTTGCTATGGTCAAACGTGCTCGAAATCGCACGAAACTTCGCATACACTACTCTAATACTAAAAGAAACTCACTCATGATCGCAAGATAAACAGGTCAACGGGCCTGCTATTGGGTCCAACTGCTATTGGGTCGAGGACCTTACAATAACCCATAAAAAAATGGCCAACAAAGGCCGGTATAACCGAATATAAACTAAACATGCGATACCCCCAATTGTTATGGTCACTCATGACGGACTGGATGTCTAGATGGCACCATCCGCACGACCTACCTAAAAATGCAACTCCAAGCCACCTCAGCAAGAATACCCATAAGACAGGGTAAAACCTATAGCACCAAGGTTAGCAAGGGTCAAGCACGACAACCTGGGAGGTGTTTAAAATGAATAATAATAACATGTTTACGGAAACATAATAGACTAGCATGCTTTCAAGTAAGTGGTAGAACTAGGCATAATCATGCATGAGCGTACGATCAAAGTGACAAAATGTGGAAACATTAACGACAGTATCACTATCACATACGCATAGCTAAACTCTGTAAACTTACTCGACCTACAAGGAATGCTGGTAATGGGGTGGAAACAATAGCCCAACTTACGCGACGTAGAATGAACACTGGTAATGGGGTGGAAACAATAGCCCAACTTACACGACGTAGAATGAACACCGGTAATGGGGTGGAAACAATAGCCCGGCTTATACGCTGTGAACGGGAATAATATCGTACATACTTGGCAAAGTGGCAACCACACAAAGCTATCTCCTCGCCAATACACATGGTAGATGAGAGCAAACATACATGGAACATGCTTATAATTATAGTAAGCCAGACCTCACAAGGAGGCTTTATAGTTGGCGCATACATACATACATACATACGTGGAGTGGCCACGGCACGCACCAGAGAACATCGCGTATTGAGCATCTCAACGGAAAATAAATCCCAAACTGCAACTGGTTACAATAAATGTACGGACACCAAACCTGTTGATCAGACCGAAGAGGGTGCCCGAGCTTAGTGGTGCCGACTCGGGTCACAAATCAAACATACTAGGTGTACTTGGAACTGTCATGGACAGAGGGTTGGTACACGGACAAGGAAATTCATACTTGGAATAATATATGCTCAAATAGTACCACTCAAAGGACCCGAAAATCGTATACGAGACATACGTGGAGTAAAATTGACATAATATTGCAAACTGGGAAGAGATACGACGAAAAATAGCATAACTGGGCACGATCATGAATTTCTAGAAAATCGGGCAGCAATCTGGTAGGGAATGACTTAACCCGAATGGGTAAGAGAAGGGTAAGGTGGATCCCGGTGACAGGGAAAGAGCCGAGCAAAGGAATGCATGCTACACAACCCCAAATCACCGTGTCATAGACCCTAAGTGTAGGGGCAAGCAGGGCAATGAATGCTTGCTAAAGACCCATGTGCACGTGACAAGTCATGTGTGCAAGGTGAAGGTCGGCTACGGAAATTGTACGAAGGAATCACGCGAGAAAGGTTAATGTACACCGTGTACAAGAATGACTTATACTAGAAATTTAGACAAATTAAATCAGTATAACAATCAAGGAGCCATTACGAGTGATATCCTAGTATTTGGATCGTCGTTGGCATGTCGGGGTAGTGAGATTTGGCCTTGCACGTGTTTAGAGTTCAGTGACCAGTAATTTATACCTTAGTGTTGTAGTAATGTGGCCGGCCACTCAAAACTCTAATCATGTTCATCGTCAAGTCCATCACACACCTACATGCCTCCGGACAATCCATCGGGTTGAGTACAACGCTCAACAAATATTCCCGGAGTCAAACCATACATTTGGGTCATGCTTAGTTCATCGATTTCAAAACTAGCCCCCTATAGTTCATGGTTCACACTGAAGACACGTGCATTCAATGTATAAAAATCCAGGTTTAAAGGGGTTTGAAAACCTCCTAGAATAAGTTCTTAAAAATCTGTAGTTGGTTACGGTCATTTCGGGTCAAAAGAGACCGAACCAAGTCCCACTTATGGTTCATGGTCCATACCAAAGAATCAACTAGGAACACATACCACTTGGTTTTTGAAAAGGGCTAAAATCATGTTTCATTGCATTCATAAAAATCTAAATTTTTATACGGATCAAACATGTCAAAATAAGGCTCAAAATCTGAATTTTTATAGGGATCAAATGTGTCAAAACATGGCTCAAAATCTGAGTTTTTCTATTGGCTGTACTGGTTTGACACCCTTTCGGGGTCCACAGAAAATGTAATGCCCTAAGATCCGGGCTCCTCGAATCTCGGGACGCTATAGGAAAGTACCTAAGAGATGCGTAAAATCCAACAATATAATCAAGTGTGAATCTCATATGAGCAAGTAAATGGACAAAGCCCTAAAATTTTATTCCACTTTAAGGGATTACAAGGTACTTTCCATAATTAAACTAACTATTCAATTCTAGGCCAACACAACTAGTTACAAGAAAAGGAAAGAATAGAGATCTATGTGATAAATGCCTCTCGATGCACCAATTGCATCATTCTCTGAACCCTGCCGCAAAGGATCAACCGCCACACAAACCACAAATCAAAGAAAACGGAAGAGAAGATACCTGAAAACACCAAGGATTGGGTCAGGCTCGATGAGCCAGACACATAGGCATGTTTAGATGGCAATACATTATATTAATATATAGGGAAGAAGACCATACCTGATCCTAGCTGTACCTGTGTGATTAATATCTCGATAATAATTTAGAATATCAGAGTGCAACAGAAAATGGTGTAGAGTGTAGTGCTTGAACGATAATCGAGATATTTATATAACAGATGTTTGTTACAACATATCAGGTAGATAAGAGAAGCCATCATCATCTAGACATCATATAAACCATACATGCACATCAGAGTCACCAGTAGCACAGATAACCTGAGGAAGTAACATTACCATATCCGTAACCATCGTATTCAGATCCAACCGTAACAATGTCGACAATTAAAAACACTAACAACGACATCCATAATACATAATATTCATACATCCAATATACATACATAGGAGCACACAAAGATACATCCGCAGTTGAAGTACAAGGGACGTGGGGGGTCAAAGTCAGCATATCATCGTCGTCCCAACAACTGTCGACGGACATCAACCATGGGGGTCATAGCTTCCCATCGTTGCCGTCTCATTGAATAGGAGCTTACAAGAGTTTGTCAATGTCCACAGCTACAGCCAAGTCCTAGCCATTGGTCTTACGTGCTAGATCTACCTCAACACTCATCCATAGCCACGGCCAAGTCCTAGCCATTGGTCTTACGTGCTAGATCAAAATCAATATCCATCCACACGTACCCGGTCTGAATGTCGGCTGTCTCGGTACCCGATCACCCATCGGTACCTACTGTACTCAACTACATCTCAATATCAATGTCCATGCCGGCATCATATCCCTCGGTAGACCACTCGTACATCCACAAATCCTACAGATCATTAGGTGGGGTTACTATGAACCGGATAACCTTATTATCCTAATAATGAGACGACATTAGTCAAGGGTATGATGCACGGAGTTTGGGTATAGCAAAATCCATCCTTGTGATTCCCAACAGTTAATAATGCATACCCTTGTAAGCTCCGCTTCTCGATATGCTTAATTAACATTATCTCTTTATATAGTCCGTCCATCAATATCTACTGCTAAGTTCCCAATATTACAAGTCAGAACTTCAAGTGCAATGTCCCGACATCTCATCCAGTACGGACCGTGATCATGGATCAGAGCCTAAGTGATTTATAATACCTTTTAAGGCCAACATCCAAGGTTTGGACCTACCAACTAGCCTTAGTGTCCGTTTCCATAATATAAGTACCATATATCACAAATCCATCGATGATCGCTGCCCCTCTCTTTAGGCCCAGGGTCCGACTTCACCTAAGATAGTGATTACGGAGTCCCAAACGCTTATTAAGTATCCTTGGTGCTCCTGTAGGTATTTAGCATCATAAGACACTCATAACCATTGAATCAAGTTACGATTACAACCCAAGACCGCACTTAGGCGGCTACACGGGTCAAGGTTAAGCCCGATCCTTGATGACTAGTGTCTAGCGTATCCCAAACAATCTAAATGGAAGGTCAATGGGGCCCACACATGATCAAATAATAAAAGGATCCAAATATGGGAAATATATTGTTTACAGTGTACCAAGTCGGCATCATGGGCCCAAGGGTCGACCTACTACACTGTGGAAGGGAACAACTAATTGGGAGTCAAAAACACAGTCTGTAGTGTCCCCGGTCGACCGGGTGAACTACATGCATTATAATAGAAATCTAGCAGGTGAGGGTTCCACAGTGTGGCCGATCGACCAGGTACACTGGGTTCTGTACCCTGAGTGTGTTTTCTGCTCTCAATTGTGGGTCAGTCCACTATGTGCCCAGTCGACATCCTGGGTGACCAGGTCAACAAGGTACACACGAAACCCTGAAATTCAGGATCTTGTCGTCTTCCATTTCCCATCAAAACCCCATCAAACACATCCCAGATCTGCAACAATCACCTCCATACATCAAATACACCTCCCACATCATGATCTCATCACAAATGGGCCACTGATCTTCCAAATGGGGGATTCCCATCCATCAATGGCCAAAAACACATAAAAGAGCTTAGAAAGAGAAGGATCTTTACAACATAACATCCATACAATCATCCAAATACAGAAATCATTCCAAATAACTATAAAAGACGGTAATTAACAATCTAAGCATATTAATCAATTTAATTAAAGAATCTAAGCATGTTTGCCTGCCTAATTAGGAAGGAAACTCCTCAATTGGCTTTGGCTCCACTCCAATAGCTCTGAGATCACCCCAATAGCTGAATGTATAATCTCTACGCCCATCCCCAAAGAGAAAAAAGCATAAGGAAGAGAAATCTACGAGAAAAGATTATTTTACAAGGAAATTGATAAGGGAGAAGGAGATTACCTTTACTTGGAGAGAGGAGAGAGATTTAGGAGATGAGATGAGCTCCTTAGCTTGTAGATGACTAGATATAGATGAGGCTCTTGCTTCTAATAATTGGAGGGCTAAGATCTAGAGAGAAACCCTAATCTCTAACTTAGATAGAGAGAGATGGGAGGGAATTGTAGTGAAATGAGAGGAAGAGAGTGTAAGAAATGTTTGGGAAGCTTGTAGTAGGTTTCTTTTATAGAAATAGGTGGAATGGAAAATGTCTAAGGTGCCCTCCCTTGCTAGTGTAAGTTTAGGATAATGATGAGGGTATTTGGGGAAAGTTAAAATGGAATGACCAAAGGGTCCTTGGTTGCTAATAGAAATAAAGGATAAGGACTAGGGTAGTTTAGGTATTCACATATAATGACTAAAGTATCCTCAAATGAGTGGTTGTGAATAAAAGAGCCTAAGGGTAATAAAGGTAGGCTATTTATTATGATAAAAGTGCCCATGTTTACTTGGTAGAGAATAAAGGAGGCCAAGGTCGTTTAAGGTATTATGATTTCCAAAAAGGAGGGAAAATGTGTGGTATAAAAGACTAGAGTGCCCTCATATAATTAATGGGCTAATGGGTTAGGCAATGGGTAGTTGGGTCATTCTAAGGTTAATTGCACAACTCTCTAAGGGAAACCCATCTATAATTAGGATTACAACTAAGGCCTCTAATTGGCTAATTAATTCTAGGAAAACCTTAGATTTACTTCAGAAGCCATTTGGACATTGGCCCAATCCCTGCAACATACGAAACTTTACTCAATATTAAAAGTACGAACGAACATGGTTAAATGTTAACCTAATTCAAAAACAAAGCAACACAATATTAGAAAAAGAAATGATTCTTTTATTGAAATTATTAATTAGTTTAAAATAAAGGGCAGGGTGCCACCAGATTCTATATATATATATATATATATATATAGAATTTCCTTTGTTATTCTTTGAGATAGAAAATCATAAGCCAATATAATTCTTTTTTAAGATTAGGGAGATAGAAAATCATAGCATGATCCTATTTGTTGCGTTCAGGTTTACAAGTCAAAGAGTTTGGGTTAGCTGAAAGCATTTCTTACAATTTTTATAATTGTCCAATATTCCCTTGTCCAAACTGATTGATAATGGGTGTCGTTTAACGTTAACCTTTTAAACATCAATCTTCTAAAAAGAAATAAATAAACAACAAAAAAAGGCCCAAACATCAGGTGGTTTACGTCACCCAATTGGTATCCATCGATTTATACGTTGAAATATGCTTCCCATTCATTACAAGATAGGATCAACCTATAATGAATGTGGAACTTAATTGGAATCCTGGGTTTCACATTTTCATTTTTGTATTTCAATAAAATTTCATTAATAGTCTAGTGATTAAACTTTCTTATTTAAATTACATAAATAGCTTTTGTACTTTTTATATAAACGAAAAGTAGAAGTCTAGAAAGATTGGACTTTGTGTCATCTACTACACTTTGATTAGACTCGTTTGACTCAACTCAAAAGATAATAAACTCAACTGAGTATATCTTACAATTGGACATGTTTTTAGTAAATATTGAAAGAAAAATTTTCTCCGAAAGTCAAATTAACAACCATACGGCTTGATGCTTCGAACCTTTCTTGGGATCATTAGATGATTATCTTGAATTATGTATTCAGCATGCATCCATTGGTTACTAATGGTAATTCACGTTTGACCTATCAGCTCGAAATACTGCATGTGCTTTCATTGGAAAAGTTACGGCCAACTCTTGAATTCCTACACCAACAAAGATGTCATGAACAACTCGTCCTTATTCATTTGAAAAGATTTGGAAAAAATCTTGAATGGATGGACCAGCTAACCTACGTTAAATTTAGGAAACTAAAGTTATGGCCACCTCAAATTAGTGCACATTAATGAGAAATGATAAGGACAAATCTTGAATGCACTGATCTTCTCATGTATGTTATAAATGTTTATGAAAAAAAATTTCCATTTGCATTCATGTATGACTGTGGACTCTTTAAGTTGGGCCTATCAGCTCAGTGTGTTTTAGAATCAGACGAGTTGGCTTGTCTCAAATCCTATTGATGCAATGAGTCAGACTATGGACTCTATCATGCACTCTCAAGTTACAAAGGAAAATCATCATCTAGGTTAATCAAGCTCAATCAAATCCTTACCATATTAAGTGCATATATATGTATTGTTCAACCTCGGCCTTGCTAACTAATAAATAGGCTAACATGGAGAAATGAAAAGAATCTACTTGTTCTAGATTGCCCGTGCATTGACACTGCAGTGAGTTCTCCTTTTTTTCTTTTCTACCCGCATGTTACCAAGGAGAATCGAGTTTTATGGGATCATGACAAATATGTACATATGGCCACAGATTTGTGAAGAGCTGGATTGAGGAGAATGTAGATTCTCATACAATTGGATATGTAAAATAAGATATATATTAGCTTAACATCAATGATGGCGCTGATCATGTAAATGGACTGCAAAATGGAATTTGCAATGATAACGAGGTTCCAGGGTTTTGTAATGTGCAAACCATCTTTGCTAAAAGCAGCCTAAACCTAATTAATTTAGATTCTACTTGCAGTACATTTGTACGTTAAATAAGAAATTAGGTCTCCTAAGAAGAGCACCTTGTTGGGTTCTCTTCGTGAATATTATTCTTTGCGCTTTCTTAATGGTCATAGTGCTTTTCTTATATGTAATGACCTTAGATTTACTTCAAAAGCCATTTGGACACTGGTCCAGTCCTTGCAACATATGAAACTTTAGTCGATATTGAAAGTACGAACGAACATGGTTAAATATTAACATAATTCAAAAAGAACGAAGCACAATATTAGAAAAAGAAATGATTCTTTTACTGAAATTATTAATTACTTTAAAATAAAGGGTAGGGTGCCACCAAAATCTTAATATATATAGAATTGGCTTTGTTATTCTTTGAGATAGAAAATCATAAGCCAATATAATTCTTTTTTTAGATTAGGGAGGTATTTGACAGCTACCATACTCTAGAAATTGAAAATCGAACAGCCAACGGTCTCATTGTCAATTTACCAAAATGCCCAACTCCCAGAACATCCCCTACTCTATCTTGGTGGTAACACATGGGCAAAGTTGTAAATCAATAAGATGGTGTTACATGAGTTTTTTTTATAAATACCCAAAAAAAGGTTGCTCCATACACAAGAACATAGTAACTTTACATGAGAAGTCGTTTGCAGCTAATAGTGGGACATCTAGGGTCCTCATCTTATGCTACTCCCCCTTGAAGAAGAGTGACTCTAAGAAGCATATTGGTATAATTTCTTTTGTTGTAATCAGCCCTTTCATTATTTGCGACTAGATTTCTATTTGTTCCAAGAAACTCTAACTCACGTATGTAGTGTAGGCTTTGGCTCCCTTCGCCAATGTCTCTCTTTCCATTGTTTTGCATAGTTTTGCATCTACATGCCCGTTCTTGATATGCTTGGGGGCATGGTTCATATTATTGAGTTTTCAAGTTTGCTAGAATATCTTCTTTTTTTTTTTAGTATTAGCACTAGCAGAAAAACTAGTTGTTGACTCATCATTTAGTGGTTTCAACAAGCATATCAGAATTGCTCTGATCTCGGATTTTATGCCGGCCATATTAACTTATATAACCGATATATATTGATGATATATATGGGCATATGAGCCCATGCAAGCTTAACTAATATAGAGTGTCTTTTTTTAACTTAAGATAAAATCACATCAATATGGCCTATATGCTACCCTTATGAATAAGGGTGGTGAAATGCAAATGATTCTTTCACTAAGAGATATAGGCTCCAATATTGATTTATAGACCTACTAGAAAACTCCCTACAGCCTAACTATCTAACTGTTAGTTTCCTTTGAAGATTTTATGGTTGTTTGCTTGTACTTATCTTTAACTTCAGTTTTTTTTCAAGATAATGTACAAATGCTTAAGATTAGTTGGTGGAGTTTTTTTTTTCCCCCGACATGATTCGACTGTGGATCTGCCAAATTAATGTCCTAGATTACAGAAAACCTATCCCTTTTCGTCAACACGTTTGGTTGATTTTGTTCACTTATTATTTCTTTCCATAACAAATTCTTCCTCATAGGATAATTCTGATGTACTAAATTTGCTGCGTAGGCTACTTATTATTAATTGGTTGGTGGCTAGTTAGCTCAGTAAATTGGTTGGGTCAAACCTGAAACCTAGGTTAGATCAAATAGAATTATGAGCTCACGTTACATGTAGGCCACGTAGTAATAAGATATTGGATCCAAAACATTTGCAAATTTCTAAGCGTTGCATGATCCTATTTGTTGCTTTCAATTGGGTTTACAAGTCAAAGAGTCTGGGTTAGCTTACAGCATTTCTTACCATTTTTATAATTGTCCAATATTCCTCTGCCCAAACTGATCGATAATGGGTATCGTTTAACGTTAACCTTTTAAACATCAATCTTCTAAAAAGAAAAAAAAAAGAAAAAAACATCCCAAACATCAGTTGGTTTACGTCAACCAATTGGTATCCATCGATTTATATGTTATGCGGAAATATCCACCACTTTGATGGGTGTCTGAAGTTTTTCGATGCAAAGACGTTGAAATATGCTTCCCATTCAATACAAGATAGGATCAACCTATAATGAATGTGGAACTTAATTGGAATCTTAGTTTTCAGATTTTCTTTTTTCTATTTCAATAATTGCATTAATAGTCTAGTGATAAAACTTTCAGATTTAAATTACATAAATAGCTTTTGTACTTTTTATATAAACGAAAAGTAGAAGTGTAGAAAGATTTGACTTTCTGTCATCTACTACACTTTGTACATTACTGTCATAAGATGCATTTGCCGATCACTATTGTCAATTTAAGTTATGCCCAACTAGCTCAATGGTCTAAGGTTGATGCAACACGATTAGAGTTGTACCTGTTGGATAAAGTATAAATTTCCAATACGTAACTAAACTTTTGCTAATCTTTTTTTTTCAAAGCAGCCCAAATTCAAAATTTATTATTATGTGTAATTCACAATTTTCCTCTTTCTTTTATATCGCCACAGTTTTCAGCGAATCAACAACTCAAACGACACATAAGTTTTTATACATTTAGACCCATGTTTATGTTTTTCGCTCAGCCACATTGTGAGCTATTCAAATGAGTCAACAATTTAGCTTTTCTCGAAGCAACGACCTTAAAATGATGGAGTTAATGGTGATAGAAATCATTTCGGGGGAAAATGCAAATGAGGCAAAGGGATTATGCATCTATCATATAATCTTCAATCTTCAATCTATATCTACAGTCCGCCCTATAGAAAATGTGAGTTTTGGCGGTGGAAAAATTAGATTCAAGCAGAGATTTTCCTCTGCCGCTAAAAGTCATGTTTAGCAATAGAATCATTTTCAGTCCGGAAAAGAGTCGGTTTTGCCTCAAAAGGGACCACCTAAGCTTTTGGAGCAGTTTTCGTAGTGAACAACAATTTCAGCTGCTAAAAATTACTTTTAGCGATTGTTTTTTCTACTGCTAAAAAAAGATTTTTCCCCACCAAAAGTCGCATAATTTTTTTCATTTTTTTGTAGCTCAAATTTGAGATGAATACTTTCTAAAAGTGAAAAGGGAAATGAGGATTATGAGGTAGAGAGGTAAGAGAGTGAAGCTTACACCTTTCTTACTTCCCTGCTTTTTTGATCGAACTTAAACTTCTCATTAATTTCCTCAATTGATTTGTCTTCATGCGAAACCAATTCTTTATTTTGACCATTATGTTCTTTCATAGATAATTAAAGTTCTACGTATAAATAGTCTCTTTCTATTAACTTAGAAATATGTATTACAATAATAGAAGTCTTCCCACCAATGGCTTAGAATTTCCAACTTTAGCTAGAATCACGAGAAACAATATCACATTTTTCATGTTTTTCTAGTGGAAGAAATACGACAACAGCATAGATGATTGAATTTTCGAAAGAATTGGTCTCACAAAAAAACCACTTTGTGAGATTTAATCCGCTGTTTGCCTAAATTTTTTTTGAACTTTCTTCATTGATGACTGGAACTTTATATAGATCAATACAATGACTCTTTTCCCATCTTAAAAATATAGAATGAATTTTATAATCCTCACTAGTGTTCCTTATTATCCTTGCAGATCATCATCAATTTGTTAAATCTGAAGCTTCAAAACAGTGTTTTGGAATCTCATCAAAAGCCCGAGCCATGTATCCCACCTTTTTATTTTATGGAGGAAACACAAACCCATCACAGTCGTACACCCAGATCTTCCAACATATACAACACCAAAATAAAATGTTGAAAATAAACAATCCCATGTGGAACCCCCTAATCCCAATGAATCACCCAATTGTAGAAGTAATTGCTACAAGATGGGAGGAGATGGATTTGGGGAGTCCTAGAAGTGGAAACAATGAAGTGGGATTAGTGCCTCATCACCCATTGAAAGAAAAAAGAACCACTTATCCTACATTTCTATATTGTGCAGCTGGCACAAACCCATCACCATGGTACAGTACCAACTTCGAACATCTACAATCCCAAAACCAATTGGAAGATGGAAGATCTCGAATTTTCAGAGTAAACTGTACCAATTGGATCTTTGTCCTCTCACAGGTGAAAGGGATTGTGGGCCACATTTTGGAAAGGTAAGGCTCTTCCAAAGTCATAGAAGAATATTAAACTATTTATCTTTTTGTTATATGCCTGTCTGATCCACATGTTAGAGCACTCTACAATGAGCTCCAGTAGTAAGGTTGTATGCCCATTGGCGAATGTTAAATGGGCTTTGTTAGGGGCGCTATTGTGCCAACTAGGCCTAGATATGCATCAACCTGACTAGACTCGGCTTGCGAACACCCTCTGGCTTTCTTTGTATCCCTATAAATTAATAGAGTGCAAGGTATAGTTGTTTGGTTCATGCCACAATCATTCCCAAGTAACAAGGGACTAATTATGGTTATAGGTAGACTTATTTCAAGGCAATTGAGTTCAAGGGCCACAGTCTACAACCAGTTCTTTAATCATAGATTTGGTCACTCATTTGAAATGTGCATGTTGATAGATAAATTCATTTTGATGGAACTAGAAATTAATATTTATTTAATTTTTGCTAATTGCTTGTAGGTTCTCGGATTTGACTACAGGAATTGTCGAGACCTTCAAATCATGCCAAAGAGATCCTTCTCATCAGCATTTTGAATATGAAGGGTTTAGAGTCATATTGTTCTACAGCTTGTGAAACATGATCGGAATTTAATTTTTTTTCTTTTGTTTTGTAAGAGTTCAACAGTTAGTTAAATTCTATTAAAGTTCATAAGCAAATGGTATCGAGGGTTGTGAATTAGAAAATATATGATGAGTATTATGTGAATCGTTTTGTATTAAAATTGCTGACACTCTTGGGAGATAATTGAGACTGGCTTGTTAATTATAAGTTTGACTAATATCATGATAAATTGTTAATTACTAGTTGAAGAAAATGTGTTTGACGAAATTACCATGACAAAAGAGGAAATTACTAGATATTCATTTTGATCTAATAGATGGTCTACCTTTCATGATTGGCCAGTCAGGACTCATCATCTGAAGATGATATTTTTGTTCAAACGCCCACTCATCATACAATCTCAACTCTTCATTAGCTTGACTACATATGGATTGCCACTTTGTATAAAACTTTTAGTATGCTATGGCAAAACGCGCGCCCATTGCTCGGATGGCTAATGTTGTTCGATGCAAAAGAGTTCTAATCACCATTGCTTAGGCCCACGTAAAAGAACATGTATAGAAAAGGAATGAATAATTTTAAGTTTTATTATCTTGTTATCGGGATTTATTAGGTAAATCATATTAGAAAATATTTTTTGAGATAATTGCATCAATAGCTTGTCCACATTCTTTAAGAAAGTTAAGGTTGAATACTGAGGAGCTGGACCTTCTCACCTTTGCTATATTTAAAACACTGTTGTTCTTGAGGTGGGTATGTTGTTTAATATTAATTCAAGTTAGGCCCATTCCCCGAATGGAGTGTACGTAGCAGTGCTCTAAGTCTCGAATCATATTAATTGGACCGAGACAGGTTTGACAACTTCTAGTCAAGGAAGGTCTAGACGCCGACTTTTCCACGAAAAAGCATACAAAGTGAAAATGATTTTCCATAACGTTGAAAGTCTCACATTTGATGGGGCCGCTGTTCATCATGAAAAATTTGAAAAAGGAATACATTTTACCATGATTCGTCTAAAACTAGGTTCTATTGGGGCTGTTGACTTAGCTTTCCATGGAATGCGGAATCAATCCTCCCTAGCCTCTCTCCCTTTTTAACAACTAGCATGAGAATGAATGAAAACAATGACTCATCCTCATTCAAGGAGAAATTTCATACTTGAGTCTCAAATCACTTTCACTTGAGCAAATACCTCGGGAATTTCAATTTAAATGGAGAGTTCTTTAATTCCTAATTTCTATATAAATGGGGCCTACGGGCTTTATGGATTGTATCAATGTTGAAATGTCAACCTACTTTTATTAGAAATGGATGAATTTTTCTCCTTTGTTTCAAACGTAGACGAGGATGAAACAACTCAACTGAAAAGTTCTTGGAGTTGTGTGAGTTTTACTAAAAATTGATTGGGATTTTTGAGACTCAGATCTTTAGATGCCGTGGTGTTTATGTTCTAATTCTCGCCCAAGAAGAAACATTTCAAATCTCACCCCCATTATGATTAGACTCATTTGACTCAACTCAAAAGATAATAAACTCAACTGAGTATACCTTACAATTAGACATGTTTTTAGTAAATGAAAGAAAAATCTTCTCCAATAGTCAAATTAACAACCATACAGCTTGATGCTTTGAACCTTTCTTGGGATCATTAGATGATGATCTTGAATTATGTATTCAGCATGCATCCATTGGTCACTAATGGTAATTCACATTTGACCTATCAGCTCGAAATACTGCATGTGCTTTCATTGGAAAAGTTACGGCCAACTCTTGAATTCCTACACCAACAAAGATATGGCAAGAACAACTCGTCCTTATTCATTTGAAAAGATTTGGCAAAAATCTTGAATGGATGGACCAGCTCACCTATGTTAAATTTAGGAAACTAAAGATATGGCTACCTCAAATTAGTGCACATTAATTAGAAATGATAAGGACAAATCTTGAATGCACTGATCTTCTCATGTTTGTTATATATGTTTATGAAACATTTTTTTCCATTTGCATTCATGTATGACTATGGACTCTTTAAGTTGAGCCTATCCGTTCGATGTGTTTTAGACTCAGAGTAGTTGGCTTGTCTCAAATCCTATTGATGCAATGAGTCGGACTGTGGACTCTTTCAGACAATCTCAAGTTACATAGGAAAATCATCAGCTGGGTTAATTAAGCTCCATCAAATCCTTACCATATTAAGTGCATATATATATATATATATGTATTGTTCAACCTCGGCCTTGCTAACTAATAATTAGGCTAGCGTGGAGAAATGAAAAGAATCTACTTGTTCTAGATTTCCCGTGCATTGACACCGCAGTGAGTTCTCCTTTTTTCTTTTCTGCCCGCATATTACTAAGGAGAATCGAGTTTTTGGGGTTCATGACAAATATGTACATATGGCCACAAATCTGTGAAGAGCTGGATTGAGGAGAATGTAGATTCTCATACAATTGGATATGTAAAATAAGATATATATTAGCTCAACATCGATGATGGCGCTGATCATGTAAATGGACTGCAAAATGGAATTTGCAATGATAACGAGGTTCCAGGGTTTTGTAATGTGCAAACCATCTTTGCTAAAAGCAGCCTAAACCTAATTAATTTAGATTCTACTTGCAGTACATTTGTACGTTAAATAAGAAATTAGGTCTCCTAAGAAGAGCACCTTGTTGGGTTCTCTTCGTGAATATTATTCTTTGGGCTTTCTTAATGTTCATAGTGCTTTTCTTATATGTAATGACCTTAGATTTACTTCAAAAGCCATTTGGACACTGGCCCAGTCCTTGCAACATACGAAACTTTACTCGATATTGAAAGTACGAACGAACATGGTTAAATATTAACCTAATTAAAAAACAACGAAGCACAATATTAGAAAAAGAAATGATTTTTTTACTGAAATTATTAATTACTTTAAAATAAAGGGTAGGGTGCCACCAAAATCTTAATATATATAGAATTGGCTTGGTTATTCTTTGAGATAGAAAATCATAAGCCAATATAATTCTTTTTTTTAGATTAGGGAGGTATTTGATAGCTGCCATACTCTAGAAATTGAAAATAGTACAGCCAATGGTCTCATTGTCAATTTACCAAAATGCCCAACTCCCAGAACATCCCCTACTCTATCTTTGTGGTAACACATGGGCAAAGTTGTAAATCAATAAGATGGTGTTACATGAGTTTTTTTTTTTTTATAAATACCCAAAAAAAGGTTGCTCCATACACAAGAACATAGTAACTTTACATGAGAAGTCGTTTGCAGCTAATAGTGGGACATCTAGGGTCCTCATTTTATGCTACTCTCCCTTGAAGAAGAGTGACTCTAAGAAGCATATTGGTATAATTTCTTTTGTTGTAATCAGCCCTTTCATTATTTGCGACTAGATTTCTATTTGTTCCAAGAAACTCTAACTCACGTATGTAGTGTAGGCTTTGGCTCACTTCGCCATTGTCTCTCTCTTTCCATTGTTTTGCATAGTTTTGCATCTACATGCCCGTTCTTGAGATGCTTGGGGGCATGGTTCATATTATTGAGTTTTCAAGTTTGCTAGAATATCTTCTTTTTTTTTTTTTTTTTTAGTATTAGCACTACAGAAAAACTAGTTGTTGACTCATCATTTAGTGGTTTCAACAAGCATATCAAAATTGCTCTGATCTCGGATTTTATGCCGGCCATATTAATTTATATAACCGATATATATTGATGATATATATGGGCATATGAGCCCATGCAAGCTTAACTAATATAGAGTGTCCTTTTTAACTTAAGATAAAATCCCATCAATGTGGCCTATATGCTACCCTTATGAATAAGGGTGGCGAAATGCAAATGATTCTTTCACTAAGCGATATAGGCTCCAATATTGATTTATAGACCTACTACAAAACTCCCTATAGCCTAACCATCTAATTGTTAGTTTCTTTTGAAGATTTTATGGTTGTTTGCTTGTACTTTTCTTTAACTTTAGTTTTTTTGTAAGATAATGTTTAATGCCTAGATTACAGAAAACTTGACCCTTTTCGTCAACACGTTTGGTTGATTTTGTTTACTTATTATTTCTTTCCATAACAAATTCTTCCTCATAGGATAATTTTGATGCACTATATTGGTTTGGTGGCTAGTTAGCTTAGTAAATTGGTTGGGTCAAACCTGAAACCTTTGTTAGATCAAATAGAATTATGAGCTCAAGTTACATGTAGGCTCCGTAGTAATAAGATATTGGATCCCAAACATTTGCAAATTTCTAAGCGTAGCATGATCCTATTTGTTGCTTTCAATCGGGTTTACAAGTCAAAGAGTTTGGGTTAGCTTGTAGCATTTCTTACAGTTTTTATAATTGTCCAATATTCCCCTGCCCAAATTGATCGATAAGGGGTGTCGTTTAACGTTAACCTTTTAAACATCAATCTCCTAAAAAGAAAAAAAAAGAAAAAAACAGCCCAAACATCAGTTGGTTTACGTCAACCAATTGGTATCCATCGATTTATATGTTATTAGGAAATATCCACCACTTTGATGGATGTCTAAAGTTTTTCAATGCAAAGACGTTGAAATTTGTTTCCCATTCAATACAAGATAGGATCAATCTATTATGAATGTGGAACTTAATATGAATCTTAGGTTTCAGATTTTCTTTTTTCTATTTCAATAAATTGCATTAATAGTATAGTGATAAAACTTTCATATTTAAATTACATAAATAGCTGTTGTACTTTTTATATAAACGAAAAGTAGAAGTGTTGAAAGATTGGACTTTCTGTCATCTACTGCACTTGTGCATTACTGTCATAAGATGCATTTGCCGATCGCTATCGTCAATTTAAGTTAGGCCCAACTAGCTCAATGGTCTAAGGTTGATGCAACACGATTAGAGTTGTACCTGTTGGATAAAGTATAAATTTCCAATACGTAACTAAACTCTTGCTAATCTTTTTTTTTTCAAAGCAGCCCAAATTCAAAATTTATTATTATGTGTAATTCAAAATTTTCCTCTTTCTTTTATTGATTACCACCATTTTCAGCGAATCAACGACTCAAACGACGCACAAGTTTTTATGCATTTAGACCCGTGTTTATGTTTTTCGCTCAGCCATGTTGTGAGCTATTCAAATGAGTCGACAATTTAGCTTTTCTCAAGGCAACGACCTTAAAATGCTGGAGTTAATGGCGATGGAAATCATTTAGGGGGAAAATGAAAATGAGGCAAAGGGATTATGCATCTATCATATAATCTTCAATCTAAAATCTATATCTACAGTCCACACTATGGCAAATGTGAGTTTTGGCGGCAGAAAAAGTGGCATTAAGCAGAGATTTTCTTCCGCCACTAAAAGTCATGTTTAGCAATAGAATCATTTTACAACCCGGAAAAGAGTCGGTTTTGCCTCAAAAGGGACCACCTAAGCTTTTGGAGCGGTTTTCGTAGTGAACAACAATTTCTTCCGCTAAAAATGACTTTTAGCGATTGTTTTTTCTACTGCTAAAAAAGGATTTTTCGCTGCCAAAAGTCGCATAATTTGTACCATTTTTTAAGCTAAAATTTGAGATGAATACTTTCTAAAAGTGAAAAGGGAAATGAGGATTATGAGGTAGAGAGGTAAGAGAGTGAAGCTTACACCTTTCTTACTTAGAGTGAAGCTTACACCTTTCTTATTTCCCTGCGTTTTCGAACGAACTTTAACTTCTCATTATTTTCCCCAATTGATTTGTCTTCATACGAAACCGATTCTTTATTTTGAACATTATGTTCTTTCATAAAGAATTAAAGTGCTACGTATAAATAGTCTCTTTCTATTAACTTAGAAATATGTATTACAATAATAGAAGTCTTCCCACCAATGGCTTCGAATTTCCAACTTTAGCTAGAATCACGAGAAATAATATCACATTTTTCATGTTTTTCTAGTGGAAGAAATACGACAACTGCATAGATGATTGAATTTTCGAAAGAATTGGTCTCACAAAACAACCACTTTGTGAGATTTAATCCGATGTTTGCCTAATTTTTTTTTTTAACTTTCTTCATTGATGACTGGAACTTTATATAGATCAATACAATGACTCTTTTCCCATCTTAAAAATATAGAATGAGTTTTATAATTCTCACTAGTGTTCCTTATTATCCTGGCAGATCATCATCAATTTGTTAAATCTGAAGCTTCAAAACAGTGTTTTGGAATCTCATCAAAAGCCCGAGCCATGTATCCCACCTTTTTATTTTATGGAGGAAACACAAACCCATCACAGTGGTACACCTAGATCTTCCAACATCTACAATACCAAAATAAAATGTTGAAAATAAACAATCCCATGTGGAACCCCCTAATCCCAATGAATCACCCAATTGTAGAAGTAATTGCTACAAGATGGGAGGAGATGGATTTGGGGAGTCCTAGAAGTGGAAACAATGAAGTAGGATTAGTGCCTCATCACCCATTGAAAGAAAAAAGAACCACTTATCCTACATTTCTATATTGTGCAGTTGGCACAAACCCTTCACCATGGTACAGTACCAACTTCGAACATCTACAATCCCAAAACTAATTGGAAGATGGAAGATCTTGAATTTTCAGAGTGGACTGTACCAATTGGATCTTTGGCCTCTCACAGATGAAAGGGATTGTGAGCCACATATTGGAAAGGCAAGGCTCTTCCAACGTCATAGAATAATATTAAACTATTTATCTTTATGTTATATGCCTGTCTGATCAACATGTTAGAGCACTCTTTCATGACCTCTAGAAGTAAGGTAGTATGCCCATCGGCGAATGTTTTAAATGGGCTTTGTTAGGGGCGCTATTGTGCCTACCAGGCCTAGATATGCATTAACCCGGCTAGACTCGGCCTGCGAACACCCTCTGGCTTTCTTTGTATCGCTATAAACAGAGTGCAAGGTATAGTTGTTTGGTTCTTGCCACAGTCATTCCCAAATATCAAAGGACTAATTATGGTTATAGGTAGACTTATTGCAAGGCAATTGAGTTCAAGGGCCACAGTCTACAACCAGTTCTTTAATCATAGATTTGGTCACTCATTTGAAATGCGCATGTTGATAGTTAAATTCATTTTGATGGAACTAGAAATTAATATTTATTAAATTTTTGCTAATTGCTTGTAGGTTCTCAGATTTGGCTACAAGAACCGTCGAGACCTTCAAATCATGCCGAAGAGATCCTTCTCATCAGTATTTTGAATCTGAAGGGTTTAGAGTCATAATGTTCTACAGCTTGTCAAACATGATCGAAATTTAATTTTTCTTCTTTTGTTTTGTAAGAGTTCAATAGTTAGTTAAATTCTATTAAAGTTCATAAGGAAAAGGTATCGAGCGTTGTGAATTAAAAAATATATGATGAGTCTTATATGAATCGTTTTGTATTAAAATTGCTGACACTTTTGGGAGATAATTGAGATTGGCTTGTTAATTATAAGTTTGACTAATATCAAGATAAATAGTTAATTACAAGTTGAAGAAAATGTGTTTGACGAAATTACCATGACAAAAGAGGAAATTACTAGATTTTCGTTTTGATCTAATAGATGGTCTACCTTTCATGATTGGCCAGTCAGGACTCATCATCT
The DNA here is from genome assembly GCA_038049695.1 of Cinnamomum chago. Classification (NCBI taxonomy): domain Eukaryota; kingdom Viridiplantae; phylum Streptophyta; class Magnoliopsida; order Laurales; family Lauraceae; genus Cinnamomum; species Cinnamomum chago. Next base: position 18,243,131 of record CP142459.1, read on the forward strand.
TAAGATGATATTTTTGTTCAAACGCCCACTCATCATACAATCTCAACTCTTCATTAGCTTGCCTACATATGGATTGCCACTTTGTATAAAACTTTTAGCATGCTATGACAAAGCACCTATTGCTCGGATGGCTAATGTTGTTCGATGCAAAAGAGTTCTAATCACCACCGCTTAGGCCCACGTAAAAGAACATGTATAGAAAAGGAATAGATAATTTTAAGTTTTATTATCTTGTTATCTGGATTTATTAGGTAAATCATATTAGAAAATATTTTTTGAGATAATTGCATCAATAGCTTGTCCACATTCTTTAAGAAAGTTAAGGTTGAATATTGAGGAGCTGGACCTTCTCACCTTTGCTATATTTGGAACACTGTTGTTCTTGAGGTGGGTACGTCATTTAATATTGATTCAAGTTAGGCCCATTCCCCGAATGGAGTGTACGTAGCAGTGTTCTAAGTCTCGAATCATATTAATTGGACCGAGACAGGTTTGACAACTTCTAGTCAGGGAAGGTCTAGACGCCGACTTTTCCACGAAAAAGCATACAAAGTGAAAATGATTTTCCATAACATTGAAAGTTTCACATTTGATGGGGCCGCTATTCATCATGAAAAACCTGAAAAAGGAATACATTTTACCATGATTCGTCTAAAAATAGGTTCTATTGGGGCTGTTGACTTAGCTTTCCATGAAATGCGGAATCAATCCTCCCTAGCCTCTCACCCTTTTTAACAACTAGCATGAGAATGAATGAAAACAATGACTCATCCTCATTCAAGGAGAAAATTCATACTTGAGTCTTGAATCACTTTCACTTGAGCAAATACCTCGAGAATTTCAATTTAAATGGAGAGTTCCTTAATTCCTAATTTCTATATAAATGGGGCCTACGAGCTTTATGGGTTGTATCAATGTTGAAATGTCGACCTACTTTTATTAAAAATGGATGAATTTTTCTCCTTTGTTTCGAACGTAGATCCACTACTAGAAAAAAGGGTTTTTATATCGGCTAAAAACAGATATAAAAGACCTATTATATCAGTTTTTCAGTAAACTTCAAATCGATATAAGTACCCCCGATATAATAAACAACTATAACCGATATAATATGTGTAATATTTCATATCGGTTTTTGGACAACTGATGTCTTTTGAACCTGAAATTATAACATATATTACTGTAAAACCGATATAAAAAAAAGTAAAACCGATATAAAAAATATTTATAATATCGATTTTCGGTAAACTGATGTGTTTTGAAACTGAAATTATAGCATACATTACTGTAAAACCGATATAAAAAAGAGTGAAACCGATATAAAAATTATTTATAATATCGGTTATAAAGGGCTTTGTTATATCGGTTTTTTGGGATTGTATAATATCGTTTGTTCTGTAACCGATTTAATATTATACATGCATTTTTTTTAATCAAAAGAATTTGCATTGCTGTAGTACCTATAAAACCTTTGGCGGCTAGCCCCTTTCAAATAACGGTCAGAAAATTTAAATCAGGTTGGCTCACGGCTAACCGCAGGAATAGTTGGGGGCTAGCCGTGAGACAACCGCAGGGGTGACCGCAAGAGGGGGTTCTAAAAAACTGGTCTCTGGAAATCAAACCGTAATCCCACGTTAGCATTGCGGCTAGCCGCAGGTGCACTGGCGGTTAGCCGTAGGAAGTGCTGAAAATCATCCTGAGAAAAGAGGCTTACTGGAAAGCTGACCGTGGGTCTGGCGGCTAGCCGCCAGGTAACCGTAAGGTCACCTGACCCTTTTTAGAAGGACTATTTAAGCTGAAATAAAAAGGATAGAAAGCATGATTTTAAAACTCATCTTTTTCCCAGGGATCTAAGGATTTGGTCTGGGTATAAAATACCTGAAATGGTTGTCAAACACAAATGGGGACCTTCTTGATGAATCCGAACTTTCCAACAACTTGATAAACCTTCTGAATATGATCTTCCTTGAGGCACTTTGAGAGGCAAGAACTTTGGAACTCATTGGCACGGAATTGACAAAACAAACTCAGTGCTCACAGACATGTGACACTTACACAAACAAGATAGGGGTAGAAACTAGAAAAGAGCTCAGGGACAGTAACATATTGTAAAAAACATAAATGATTTAAGATGACAGTGGACAGTAAAGGCAATTGTTTGGATGAAGGAGGCAATCACAATTTTTTTTTTTTTAAAAATCACACCTCTAAATCTGCCATTTGATGATCCTTTAAACAACCCACATGATATTCCTTCCCACACTGAGAGGGAAAAAAGAAAAAGAAAAAAGATCCAATCAAAATAGGTCACATAAGCCTACTTAGAAACTCAGACTGTTAGCCATACACAGAAAGCTGCAATATATGGAGTGTAAACAAGGAGAACAAATATCATACTTGGTCACAAAGCATAACGGTGCGTGGTCCAAATACAGATTTGCTAAAATCATGGGATCTGAAAAGAAAAAGAAAAAAAAGGAGGCAAATGGTAAGTTCAAACTAAAACAAACAGATATGTATCAGAGACAACAAAGCAAGAAGAAATAAATTTCAGCAGAATTAAGGAACTTAAAGCCAAAAAAAAAACTACAAAAACATACAGAACAGGGAAATTTTTTTGAATCCATGCATCTTGAAAGGGCTCAAGATTTAAACACAATAAGGCTAAAGGAAAGGACAAACACCAAGTCCTTTAATATTTTAATATTTTCAAATGTCAGGTAAAATAAAAAACGCAAATAAATTTTAAAAAACGTAATAATTTCAAAAAAAATGCAATAAATTTTAAAAAGACATAAATAAAGGCAATAATTTTAAAAATCCAATATTTTCAAATTTTCAAAAAACTCAGTAATTTCAAAAAACGTAAAAAATTAAAAAGACTTAAATAAAATTAAAAAAAGAAATAATTTCAAAAAATGCAAAAATTCAAAAGACGTAATAAAAATAAAAAATCAAATAATTTCAAAAAACGCAATAAATTTCACAAGAACGCAGAGAAATTTAAAAAGACGCAAATAAATCTCAAAAGATCCAAATAAATTTCAAAAAAATAATAAATAAATTTCAAAAGATGAAGATCAATTTCAAAAGATCCAAATAAAATTTAAAAGATTCAAATAAATTTCAAAAAATCTAAATAAAATGCAAGACATAAATAAATTTCAAAAGACGTAAATTAAATTAAAAAAAGAAAATAAATTTAAAAAAAATTCAAATACATTTGCAAATTTAAGAAAAACATATTTTCCAAATTTTAGAAAAATTTGCCAAAAACTCAGGTATTTTTTTCAAAACTCAGTTAAATTTATTTCAGGAAATACAAATAATTTTCAAACGACCCAAATAAAATTCAAAAACACAAATATATATAAAAAAATACAAATAAATTTTCCAAAAACACAGAAAGATTCGTTAAAAAACTCAGTTAAAATTTTCAAAATGGAGATAAATTTGTTAGAAACTCGGCTATATTTTTCAAAAACTCAAATAAATTTTCCAAAAAACTCAGATAGATTTGTTTAGAACTCAGATAAATTTGTACTGAACTCTGATAAATAGCAAAAAACTTAGATACATTTGTCCAGAACGTAGATAAATTGGTTTCAGAACTCAGAAAAATTTACGCAAAATTCAAATAATTTTTTACAAAAACTCAAAATCTTAGATAAATTTGACAGAAACTCATATAAATTTGTTAAAAACTTAGATAAACTTGACAAAAACTTAGATAAACTTCACAAAAACTCAGATAAAGTTCATAAAAACTCATATAGATTTGTCAAAAACGATAGAACAGCCATGTTGCCTTCCTTCTCTAGTGGTGTTGCACTACGTTCGACAACGAACAGAAAACTACAGTGGCGGCTACAACGACACCCGCATGTCTTCCTCATTCTCGATCGATCAAACCCCCAACTCTGTGGTCGCCTGATGAGGTGCTGCTATGGCTGGAACTGGGTAGTGTTGTGTATCAGGTCAACCTGACCTGAACCTAGACCTGTAATCGGCCTGGCCTGGATTGCCCAGGTCTCCTTCCCCATACACAACTTGGCTATTGTCTCTGCAACCAGAAGAGGAAGGCAGCCTTGCTCTTTTCTCCGACGATGGCGCGACATCAGGGTGGTAGTAGTGGCGACGGAGACGGCTTGTGGCCGCAACGACAACACGGTTGTACTCCGGCGACGGTGAACCCGATGCGCCTGTAACCTTTATTTATAACTTCTTCGGGCACTACCAAAAACAAACAACAAATGGTTTCTTGTCTTCTCCGATGAGGGGAGAATGAATCCGGAGCACCTCCGATCTGCTCCTGCGAAGAGAACTGACAGAGATCCTCCGTCTTCTACGATTTTCTAGTTCTGTCTCAACAGAATCTGCAACCAGCGTCCGAGTCCTCTTTGATATTCGGTCTCCTTCTCTGTCAATGACGAACACATATCCTCTATTCTGGTCTGCAATCCGGAATGATGGAACCCAACTGCAACGGCCCTTTTGTTATGAAAACCTTGAATCACAAAAGCCTCTGTGTGGCCCACCGATCAATCAGCCCCGAGAACCTTCTCGATCTTCTCCCAGCCTCTGAGATCTCTTTAGAACACACACGGTCTGGATCAACTATATCTCTGATTTGTATGGCCCTCTGGAGATCAAACGATCTCATGCTCTCTGCTTCTCTGATGAAGCAATTGATCTGATCTCAGCCCCTTTAAGATCCAATCCGACGACCTAAGACTCTGGGTTGAAGAAGAAGAGGGATAATACAAAATTTGAAATTTGAAATTTCAAAATTTTATGCCTAAAACAGATGAAAGGGTAAATTAGTCATGAGAATTATATCAAGGGACCTCTCGCCGAAATATATCCAGCTGCATGGACTACAGGCCTTAAAAGAAAAGCTGATGGACTGGAGGCCTTACAAGTCCTATATGAGGGACCTTTCGCTAATTATCTCATGTATTCAGCATGCATCCATTGGTTACTAATGGTAATTCACATTTGACCTATCAGCTCAAAATACTGCTTGTGCTTTCATTGGAAAAGTTACGGCCAACTCTTGAATTCCTACACGAACAAAGATATGGCATGAGCAACTCGTCACTATTCATTTGAAAAGATTTGGCAAAAATCTTGAATGGATGGGACCAGCTCACCTATGTTAAATTTAGGAAACTAAAGTTATGGCCACCTCAAATTAGTGCACATTGTTAGGTTTTTGTTTGTTGCTAATTTGATGGATTCACAATCACCTTCACTGTCAAATGATCACACACTCATGCATCTTAGTTTTGACTTTGGAATCTAAGTTTCTAACTTGCATTTGCATTTGATTTTCAATTGATTTATTCCTGCATGCTTTTAGAACTTAAATACACTCTTGAAAACCTATTTCTTCATGCATACTTTTGGAAAATCAAGTTAAGAATCTAGGTTTGTGATTTGCATACATTCCTCATTTTTAGAATCATGTTTTTATGCATAAATCATACTGGCCATGAGCTCCTAGTTTCATCTTTGGAAAATTGAAAAATCTGAAAGAACTCATCCCAGGCCAGTTTGGTTAATCGACCGACCCCTGCACCCGGTCGACCGAGCAATCTGACCGTTGGGAAAACAGCCACTGTACCCGGTTGACCGAGCCATGTCCAGGTCGACCGGGTAACTAGCCATTGGGCCAATATGACCGTTGGGCCAGGTTGACCCGGGGGTCATGGGGTCGATCGGGCCAACTAGCCGTTGGACTGTTTTTTGTATAAAAGTCCAATTCATTCCCTTCTTTCAAGAGGCTTGATGATTGAATCTTTGGAACTATATTGAAGCCTAAAGATGAAGAATAAGCTAAGAAAGCTAGAGGGCTATTGGAAATCAAAATGTTTGAGATTTAAAAGGTATATCTTTCAAGTTAATCTTGATTTCCATTCCATTTAAGACCATGCATGTTCAACTCTTTGTAATTTCATATATGCATGATTTCTAGCTTTAAAAGAGATGTTTTTCAAACACAATATCACCTTGGAATATTAGATTGCTTTGCAAACATTCTTGTCTCAATAACATGTGTTCTTAGTCTTTAAACTTCTTACAACTTGTTTAGTATATTCTTTCAAATTGCTTGAACTTTTCATGTGATTAGCTTGTAACTTCAATCATCATTTTCTGAGCTTAGATTTTCAAATGCATCAAGCATTCATTTAAGAGCTTCATTTTAGAATTTGATTGAAGTAAACATTCATACACTTTGAGCACACACCTTAACTAATTGTTGTGTATGTTTGTATCTTGATTTAAACTTTCATATCAGCGTATTTTAGAGGCAATTGTATTGAGTTTAAATTGCATCTCTTTGAGTGTTTGTGTAGACACTTCTTTAAGAGAAATCTTTCTATTGTAAAGGTTATTGCTTAGCCTAAGAAGAGCACATTGTAGAGGTTATTGCTTAGCCTTAGAAAAGCATCTTGTAAAAGGTTATTGCTTAGCCTAGAAAAGCACATTGAGAGGTTGTTGTTTAGCCTAGAAAAACTTCGTTGGAAAGGTTATTGCTTAGCCTTTTTGAAAAGCATAAATAGTGGAAATCTGGTGGGGTGTTGGATCATAAGCCGGTAGTGGATGTAGGCATTGACGCCGAACCACTATAAATCATTGTGTGATGGTGTATGCTTGTGGTGATTTCTTTTATTAGCTTCCGCATCTTGTTTGGTAAATCATCACTAGTGGCTAGTTAATTTTAAAGAAATTACAATTGGTCTTAATTGGTCACTATCTTGTAGCTCACCCTATTCACCCCCCTCTAGGGTTAGGATCCCAGTCTATTCAATTGGTATCAGAGTTTCGTGCTCTATATTAGGATCAAGTGTTTGGAACTCTTGATTAGGTGTAAAAACCTTGAGTCAAAACCCTAGTTTTTTGTTTGAATGAAAATCATAAGAATGGATTCCACTATGTTAGATTGTATAGATTCTTGTGTAGATTCTTCTAGACCCCTCCTTCCTTCTATTGGAGATTCAAATCTTCAAATTAATAAATCTCAATTTAATTTAAAAGAAAAAGAAAATGATGAAAATGCAGATGACATTCAACAAGCTTATGATGAATTGTATACATTGTCCTTAGAGCTTGTTAAGAAAAATGATAGATTAATAGAAGAATCTAAAAGTCTAAGCAAAGAATTAGTCTCTTCTAATGATGAACTTAGAGAAAATAAAGAAATAATACATTTCTTAGACTCTAAGTTTATGATCTCTTTGCAGAACCTATCTAATGTTCAAGATTAACTAAATGAAATTAAGATAAGTTGTGATGAGATTAATAAAGAAAATTTAAATCTAAGAGATCAATTAAACAGGCAAGATGAAGGCATTATCAATTTAGAATCCAAGTTGACAATTTCCAAGAAAAACTTGTCTAATGCTCAAAGTAATTTAAAAACCTTAGAACTTGGATCTAATGTTGTTAATGAACTTAAATTTGAATTAAAATTTGCCCATGAAGAACTAAACAACTATAAGGAAATTGAAAATGATTTATTAAAAGTCAAAAATTTAAATTCAATCCTTATAAACAAAGTCACTCAACTTGAAAGTTACAAACGAAAGTATGAGTGCAAGTTTACCCAAGGTAAAGAAAAATTTAAAAAAATATTTAAATTGGGTAAATCTCAAAGAGATAGGACGGGTCTTGAATTTGATAAGTATATTTCTCATGGCCCTAAACTCACCAACACTTTTGTGAAAGGTGAGTCATCTTTCTCCTTTGCCCAAAACAAAATGTCATTACTGTGGTAAGGAAGGGCATTTCAAATTTGAGTGCAAATTAAGAAAAAGTCATATGTCTAAACCCATCTTTGAACCTAAGAAAGTTAAATCTAATTCTATGAAGGGTAAGACTTTGAATTCCAAGGAAGACTCTAAGAAGTTCAAACAAGTTAAAACAATTCAAAAAGAGTCATCCAAGATAGACTTTAAAAAGACTAATAGTCAAAATAAATCTATCAAAAAGAAACTTCTCACTTTACCTCCTTTAACCTTGGAAATGAAAGAATTCTTGAAAAAGGTTGAAAAGTTAAAATTAAAGTTCAAAAGACAAAAAGAGGGAGGAAAAGCTAAAAGAAATGAGAAGAATAAAAAGAAAATGAAACACCAACTTCCAAAGACTAATCATCAATCTAAAATAGTCAAACCTCAAAGATTTGATGTCAAGTCTAAAAGAATTCAATCCTTATCTCCTCTAGTTGGTGGGATTTCAAAAATAGACTCCAAAGTTCAAGACCTTAGATGGATACCTAAGGTTAGACCTTTAGAAAAATACTAAGGCTTCTTAGATAAATAGGACCAACCATTTCTCATAGTTATATGTCTAGTTGGTCTTGAATCTAATTCTTTCTACTCTCTTAGTATCTCTTTAGGTTTTAGATTCTTTTGGTTGAGTCTTGCTTGTTGAAAATGCATTTTGAATTTAAAAAGGTATTTTATGATTAAATGCATGTTTATGATCAATTTGATTTGAAAAAGCACTTAAAAGTTATACTTTCTTAATCAATTGATTTTTCTTTTCAAATTGTTTATTTTTGAATGGATTCATAGTCAAATCATTGTTTTGTCAAAATTAAATGATTTTGAAAAATTTCTTTTATCTTACAAGTCTTCATTTCTTCAAAAGGAATTATTTTAGAATTGATTTTATAAAATATCTTTTCTAATATTTTTTTTAAGCTTGTATGATAGCTGGGATTAAGGGTAGTTTGGTTGTAGTTTGACCCTTGAGTACTCAGGCCCCTTCTACTCTGAACCTGTCAGAATTCAGGCTGTCCCAGTTAGCCCAGTCGACCGCGTGTAGTGGGCCGGTCGACCGAGCCTGCGCACCCAGCAACTTAAACAGTTGCGCTGGGCTCATTCTGTTTCAAACAGAATTTTCCATCTCTTGTGCAGGTCGACAGCAGCGTGAGCCCGAGTTTCTAATTTCCCTTTCTCCTCAGTCTTTCTTCCGGAAACCAATCTTTTCTTCGAGGATTTTTTCCTCCATCCTTCTTGTTCATCCTCCTCATCTCAGTTGGGCGTCCTCATCACTGTGCATCCAATGCTCTCTCTCAGTCCATTCCCAACCTCTGTTCTCAGTTTCTGATTGACTGTGCCTGCTCAATTTCGTGGAGCTTTAGTCCTCTACATTCTTTAAGGAGTTTTTGTAGTCATATGTTCACGTCTTTTGGGCATCATTTATCTGTGATCTTCTTAGCTCAAATTCCTGCACTCCAAGTGTTTGAAAAAGTGCCTGAACCACATCTGTTTACAGACAGCAGTAGTAGTGCCTATTTTCAGCCCTTGTCCATTGTCTAGAGCATCTCTCTTCGAAATCTTCCAATGGCTCGCACTAAGCAAACCTTTAGGAGGGATAGCAAAAGGTCCAAAATCGGACAAGCTTCTTCATCTGATAGATCTCCCTCATCTTCTCCAGAAGCTGCACCTCCTCCAGAGATTAGATTCAATCCTATTCCCTCTCCATCCTCTGTTGTCAAATCCTTCCGGAGCAAAGGGATAATCGTTGAAAATATGTGCATTGTCAAAGACCTAGTGGACTACAATGTCCCTGCTATTCTTGAAGCTATTGGATGGGGTAGCATCCTTACTTGGAGTGGCAAAACTTATGCTTCCTTCGTCCATGGTCTCTATGAATCTATTTGTGCCTCCTCTGCAAATTCTTTTACCATTAGATTCCTTCATGGTGAAGAGGTGGTCACCATTGATTTCATTTCCTCCATCTTAGGCATCCCTAGGTCTGATGGCCCAAGATTCATTTCAGAAGTCCTACCTCTTGATGAGAGAGAGTCTGCCAAGAACTGCCTTCAAGCTTCTTCTATGATTCCCTCCCTATGCATCATTCACATTAGCTTCACTCATTCCATTAACCTTAGGAAAGGGAACCGAACTGAAGTGACTCCTTACATGGCAAATATTCTTTATAATGTGATTACCGGAGTGCCTATGTGTCTTCCTTTTATAATCATGCACCACATTATCCGGGTTATCACAGGCTCCCAGCCTTGTGCTGCTCCCTTCGGGTTTCTCATTACAGAGATTGCAGATCAGCAGCAACCCCAGCCTATTCAGCCAGAGCATCGGCCTCGTCAACCCCAGCCCCCTCATCAGCGTACCATGGAGGAACGCATGACGTTTGTGGAGTAAGTAGTTGTTTCCATTCGCATAGAGTTTCAAGAGTTCAGAGGGATGATGAAGAAAACCCTAAAGTATCTCTCGAACATCTCCAAAAGCTGCAGACGACATGATGATGTGATGCCCCCGTCTCCTACAGATTCTTCTTAGACATTAGGAGGGCTTTTCACTTTTTGTGGGGGATAGTAATGGGTAGTGATAGATTGATTTTCATTGGTGTATTTATTATCTATCAACTGACATGTTATTTTGATTACTGACCATGAACTTTTGGTTTTTTTTTTTTTTTTTGAATTGGTCAAGTAATTAGTGTTTTCTGTACTGAACTTCTACTGTTAAATCAATGAAATTACAGTTTCACTTGTTCATCTCTTATCTTCTTGATGAATTTTTATGATGCATTGAAGCTTTATATTGTTAAATCAATTCATATTTGTTGTCTTAGCTTCATTCAAACAATGCATAGACAAATCACTATACATGATAACCTGTTCCGCATTACATTTTCCATCTCATTTGGTAACAGGTGCTACTGAAAGGTATTTGTTTTCTCATGTATATAGGTTCCTTTGCAATTCGATGTCAAAGGGGGAGAAAAAGAACATATCTATCTAATGTCAAATAGGGAGAGAAGATTAGAAGATCTGAAGATCAGACACAGAGAAGATCAAACAAAGGGGGAGAGAAGAACAGATCTAACTAAGGGGGAGATCTATTCGAAGAACTAAAGAGGAGGATCGCTTGAATGCGAAGAGCAAGGGAGAGCTCTAACCAAGGGGGAGAAATCTTGAAAAGATTTAGTTAAAGCTCACGTCGAATCGGTCAGTCGGTCGAAGCTAAATTCAAGCGATTTCAAGTATAGAGCCGTTAAGAAGAACCAAAGTCCTGGAAGTGTAGTGATCATATTAATTGCCATCAAATTGCAAAGGGGGAGATTGTTAGGTTTTTGTTGGTTGCTAATTTGATGGATTCACGATCACTTTCATTACCAAATAGTCACACACTCATGCATCTTAGTTTTGACTTTGGAATCTAAAGTTTCTAGCTTGCATTTGCATATTGATTTTCAAATGATTTATTCCTGCATGCTTTTAGAACTTAAATACACTCTTGAAAACCTATTTCTTCATGCATACATTTGGAAAATCAAGTTAAGAATCTAGGTTTGTGATTTGCATACATTCCTCATTTTTAGAATCATGTTTCTATGCATAAATCATACTGGCCATGAGTTCCAAGTTTCATCTTTGGAAAATTGCAAAATCTGAAGGAACTCATCCGAGGCCAGTTTGGTCGGTCGACCGACCCCTGCACCCGGTCGACCGAGCAATCTGACTGTTGGGAAAACAACCAGTGTACCCGGTCGACCGAACCATGTCCAGGTCAACCGGGTAACTAGCCATTGGGCCCATATGACTGTTGGTCCAGGTTGACCCGGGGGTCATGGGGTCGACCGGGCCAACTAGCCATTGGACTGTTTTTTGTATAAAAGTCAATTTCATTCCCTTCTTTCAAGAGGCTTGATGACTGAATCTTTGGAACTATATTGAAGCCAAAAGAAGAGGAATAAGCTAAGAAAGCTAGATGGCTATTAGAAATCAAAATGTTTGAGATTTAAAAGGTATATCTTTCAAGTTAATCTTGATTTTCATTCCATTTAAAACCGTGCATGTTTAACACTTTGTAATTTCACATATGCATGATTTCTAGCTTTAAAAGAGATGTTTTACAAACACAATATCACCTTGGAATATTAGATTTCTTTGCAAATATTCTTGTCTCAATCACATGTGTTCTTAGTCTTTAAACTTCTTACAACTTGTTTAGTTTACTCTTTCAAGTTGCTTGAACTTTTCATGTGATTAGCTTATAATAAACTTCAATCATCATTTTCATAGTTTAGATTTTCAAATGCATCAAGCATTCATTTAAGAGCTTCATTTTAGAATTTGATTGAAGTAAACATTCATACACTTTGAGCACACACCTTAACTAATTGTTGTGTATGTTTGTATCTTGATTTAAACTTTCAAATCAGCCTATTTTGAGGCAATTGTATTGAGCTTAAATTGCATCTCTTTGAGTCTTTGTGTAGACACTTCTTTAGGAGAAATCTTTATATTATTATTGCTTAGTCTAAGAAAAGCACATTGTAGAGGTTATTGCTTAGCCTTAGAAAACCATCTTGTAAAAGGTTATTGCTTAGCCTAGAAAAGCACATTGAAAGGTTGTTGTTTAGCCTCGAAAAACTTCGTTGTAAAGGTTATTGCTTATCCTTCTTGAAAAGCATAAATAGTGGAAATCCGGTGGGGTATTGGATCACAAGCCGGTAGTGGATGTAGGCATTGAGGCTGAACCACTATAAATCATTGTGTGATGGTGTATGCTTGTGGTGATTTCTTTTGTTAGCTTCCACATCTTGTTTGGTAAGTCATCACTAGTGGCTACTTAATTTTAAAAAAATTAAAATTGGTCTTAATTGGTCACCATCTTGTAGCTCACCCTATTCACCCCCCCCCCCCTCTAGGGTTAGGATCCCGGACTTTCACCTACCTCTTGATGAGAGAGAGTCAGTCACTCGTGCTCTTTGTGGCTAGCCTGAGGAATGGTCTGCCAAGAACTGCCTTCAAGCTTCTTCTATGATTCCCTCCCTACGTATCATTCACATTATCTTCACTCATTCCATTTACCCTAGGAAAGGGAACCGAACTGAAGTGACTCCTTACATGGTAAATATTCTTCATAATGTGATTACCGGAGTGCCTCTATGCCTTCCTTCTATTATCATGCACCACATCATCCGGGTTATCACTGGCTCCCAGCCTTGTGCTGCTCCCTTAGGGTTTCTCATTACCGAGATTGACAGATCCTTTGGTGTGACTCCTCCAGCTTCAGAGAGACCTGAGTCTACCACTGTCTTCAACAAAACAAACATTCTCTTGATGAAACTTCCTCCACCACAGCGAGTGAACACAGTAGCAGAAGGAGATGCTGAGTTTGAGGCTGTAGAGATAGAGATTGCAGATCAGCAGCAGCATGTTCAGCCAGAGCCCCAGCCTATTCAGCCAGAGCATCAGCCTCGTCAGCCCCAGCCCCCTCATCAGCGTACCATGGAGGAACACATGACGTCTGTGGAGCAAGCAATTGTTTCCATTCGCACAGAGTTTCAAGAGTTCAGAGGGATGATGAAGAAAACCCTAAAGTATCTCTCGAACATCACCAAAAGCTGCAGACGACATGATGATGTGATGACCCCGTCTCCTACAGATTCTTCTTAGACCTTAGGAGGGCTTTTCACTTTTTGTGGGGGATAGTGTTGGGTAGTGATAGATTGATTTTCACTTGATGTATTCTTTATCCATCAACTGACATGATGTTTTGATTACTGACCATGATCTTTTGATTTTTGTATTTGTCAAGTAATTATTGTTTTCTGTACTGAACTTCTATTGATAAATCAATGTATTTACAGTTTCACTTGTTCATCTCCTATCTTCTTGTTATATTTCTCTTGATGGATGTTTATGATGCTTTGAAGCTTTATATTGTTAAATCAATTCATATTTGTTGTCTTAGTTTCATTCAAACAATGCATAGACAAATCAATATACATGATAACCTCTTCCGCATTACATTTTCAATCTCATTTGGTAACAGGTGCTACTGAAAGGTATTTGTTTTCTAATGTATACAGGTTCCTTGCAATTCGATGTCAAATGGGGAGAAAAAGAACAGATCTATCTAATAACAAAGGGAGAGAAGATTAGAAGATCTGAAGATCAGACATAGAGAAGATCAAACAAAGCGGGAGAGGAGAACAGATCTAACTAAGGGGGAGATCTGTTTCAAGAACTAAAGAGGAAGATCGCTTGAATGCAAAGAGCAAGGGAGAGATCTAACCAAGGGGGGGACATCTTGAAAAGATTCAGTTAAAGCTCACGACGAATCGGTCATTCGGTCGAAGCTACATTCAAGAGATTTCAAGATTAGAGCCGTTCAGAAGAATCAAAGTCCTAGAAGTGTTGTGATCATCTTAGTTGCCATCAAATTGCAAAGGGGGAGACTGTTAGGTTTTTGTTTGTTGCTAATTTGATGGATTCACGATACCTTCACTGTCAAATGATCGCACGCTCATGCATCTTAGTTTTGACTTTGGAATCTAAAGTTTCTAACTTGCATTTGCATTTGATTTTCAAATGATTTATTCCTGCATGCTTTTAGAACTTAAATACACTCTTGAAAACCTATTTCATCATGCATACTTTTGGAAAATCAAGTTAAGAATCTAGGTTTGTGATTTGCATACATTCCCCATTTTTAGAATCATGTTTCTATGCATAAGTCATACTGGCCATCAGTTCCTAGTTTCATCTTTGGAAAATTGAAAAATATGAAGGAACTCATCCCAGGCCAGTTTGGTCGGTCGACCAACCCCTGCACCCGGTTGACCGAGCAATCTGACCGTTGGGAAAACAGCCAGTGTACCCGGTCGACCGAGCTATGTCCAGGTCGACCGGGTAACTAGCCGTTGGGCCAGGCCAACTAGCCGTTGGACTGTTTTTTGTATAAAAGTCTAATTCATTCCCTTCTTTCAAGAGGCTTGATGATTGAATCTTTGGAACTATATTGAAGCCTAAAGAAGATGAATAAGCTAAGAAAGCTAGAGGGCTATTGGAAATCAAAATGTTTGAGATTTAAAAGGTATATCTTTCAAGTTAATCTTGATTTCCATTCCATTTAAAACCATGCATGTTCAACTCTTTGTAATTTCATATATGCATGATTTCTAGCTTTAAAAGAGATGTTTTGCAAACACAATATCACCTTGGAATATTAGATTGCTTTGCAAACATTCTTGTCTCAATCACATGTGTTCTTGGTCTTTAAACTTCTTACAACTTGTTTAGTATATTCTTTCAAGTTGCTTGAACTTTCATGTGATTAGCTTATAACTTCAATCATCATTTTCTGAGCTTAGATTTTCAAATGCATCAAGCGTTCATTTAAAAGCTTCATTTTAGAATTTGATTGAAGTAAACATTCATACACTTTGAGCACACACCTTAGCTAATTGTTGTGTATGTTTGTATCTTGATTTAAACTTTCATATCAGCCTATTTTAGAGGCAATTGTATTGAGCTTAAATTGCATCTCTTTGAGTCTTTGTGTAGACACTCCTTTAAGAGAAATCTTTCTATTGTAAAGGTTATTGCTTAGCCTAAGAAAAACACATTATAGAGGTTATTGCTTAGCCTTAGAAAAGTATCTTGTAAAAGGTTATTGCTTAGCCTAGAAAAGCACATTGAGAGGTTGTTGTTTAGCCTCAAAAAACTTCATTGTAAAGGTTATTGCTTATCCTTTTTGAAAAGCATAAATAGTGGAAATCCGGTGGGGTGTTGGATCACAAGCCGGTAGTGGATGTAGGCTTTGAGGCCGAACCACTATAAATCATTGTGTGATGGTGTATGCTTGTGGTGATTTCTTTTGTTAGCTTCCGCATCTTGTTTGGTAAATCGTCACTAGTAGCTACTTAATTTTAAAGAAATTAAAATTGGTCTTAATTGGTCACTATCTTGTAGCTCACCCTATTCACCCCCCCTCTAGGGTTAGGATCCCGGACTTTCACACATTAATTAGAAATGATAAGAACAAATCTCGAATGCACTGATCTTCTCATGTATGTTATATATGTTTATGAAACATTTTCTCCATTTGCATTCATGTATGACTATGGCTCTTCAAGTTGAGCCTATCCGCTCAATGTGTTTTAGACTCAGATGAGTTGGCTTCTCTCAAATCCAGTTGATGCAATGAGTCGGACTGTGCACTCTATCAGACAATCTCAAGTTACAAAGGAAAATCATCAGCTGGGTTAATTAAGCTCAATCAAATCCTTACCATATTAAGTACATATATATATATATATTTATTGTTCAAACTCGGCCTTGTTAACTAATAATTAGGCTAGCATGGAGAAATGAAAAGAATCTACTTGTTCTAGATTGCCTGTGCAATGACACCGCAGTAAGTTCTCCTTTTTTCTTTTCTGCCGCATGTTACAAAGGAGAATCGAGTTTTTGGGGCTCATGACAAATATGTACATATGGCCACACATTTGTGAAGAGCTGGATTGAGGAGAATGTAGATTCCAATACAATTGGATAAGTAAAATAAGATATATATTAGCTTAACATCGATGATGGCACTGATCATGTAAATGGACTGCAAAATGGAATTTGCAATGATAACGAGGTTCCACGGTTTTGTAATGTGGAAACCATCTTTGCTAAAAGCAGCCTAAATCTAATTAATTTAGATTTTACTTGCAGTACATTTTTACGTTAAATAAGAAAGTAGGTCTCCTAAGAATAGCACCTTGTTGGGTTCTCTTCGTGAATATTATTCTTTGGGCTTTCTTAATGTTCATAGTGCTTTTCTTATATGTAATGACCTTAGATTTACTTCAAAAGCCATTAGGACATTGGCCCAGTCCTTGCAACATATGAAACTTTACTCGATATTGAAAGTACGAACGAACATGGTTAAATATTAACCTAATTAAAAAACAAAGAAGCACAATATTAGAAAAACAAATGATTCTTTTACTGAAATTATTAATTACTTTAAAATAAAGGTAGGGTGCCACCAAAATCTTAATATATATAGTATTGGCTTTGTTATTCTTTGAGATAGAAAATCATAAGCCAATATAATTCTTTTTTTAGATTAGGGAGGTATTTGACAGCTGCCATACTCTAGAAATTGAAAATAGTACAGCCAACGGTCTCATTGTCAATTTACCAAAATGCCCAACTCCCAGAACATCCGCTACTCTATCTTGGTGGTAACACATGGGCAAAGTTATAAATCAATAAGATGGTGTTACATGAGTTTTTTTATAAATACCCAAAAAAAGGTTGCTCCATACGCAAGAACATAGTAACTTTACATGAGAAGTCATTTGCAGCTAATAGTGGGACATCTAGGGCCCTCATTTTATGCTACTCCCCCTTGAAGAAGAGTGACTCTAAGAAGCATATTCATATAATTTCTTTTGTTGTAATCAGCCCTTTCATTATTTGCGACTAGATTTCTATTTGTTCCAAGAAACTCTAACTCACGTATGTAGTGTGGGCTTTGGCTCCTTTCGCCATTGTCTCTCTTTCCATTGTTTTGCATAGTTTTACATCTACACGCCCGTTCTTGAGATGCTTGGGGGCATGGTTCATATTATTAAGTTTTCAAGTTTGCTAGAATATCTTCTTTTTTTTTTTAGTATTAGCACTAGCAGAAAAACTAGTTGTTGGCTTACCATTTAGTGGTTTCAACAAACATATCAAAATTGCTCTGATCTCGGATTTTATGCCATATTAACTTATATAACCGATATATATTGATGATATGGGCATATGAACCCATGCAAGCCTAACTAATATAGAGTGTCTTTTTTTAACTTAAGATAAAATCACATCAATATGGCCTATATGCTACCCTTATGAATAAGGGTGGTGAAATGCAAATGATTCTTTCGCTAAGTGATATTGGCTCCAATATTGATTTATAGACCTACTAGAAAACTCCCTACAGCCTAACCATCTAATTGTTAGTTTCGTTTGAAGATTTTATGGTTGTTTGCTTTTACTTTTCTTTAACTTTAGCTTTTTCTCAAGATAATGTTCAAATGCTTAAGATTAGTTGTTGGAGGTTTTTTTTCCTTTTTCGACATCATTTGACAATGGATCTGCCAAATTAATGTCCTGGATTACAGAAAACTTGTCCCTTTTCGTCAACACGTTTGGTTGATTTTGTTTACTTATTATTTCTTTCCATAACAAATTCTTCCTCAGAGGATAATTCTGATGCACTATATTTGGTTGGTGGCTAGTTTGCTCAGTAAATTGGTTGGGTCAAACCTGAAACCTATGTTAGATAAAAAAGAATTATGAGCTCATGTTACATGTAGGCTCCGTAGTAATAAGATATTGGATCCAAAACATTTGCAAATTTCTAAGCGTAGCATGATCCTATTTGTTGCTTTCAATCGGGTTTACAAGTCAAAGACTCTGGGTTAGCTTACAACATTTCTTACAATTTTTATAATTGTCCAATATTCCCCTGCCCAAACTGATCGATAAGGGGTGTCGTTTAACGATAACCTTTTAAACATCAATCTTCTAAAAAGAAAAAAAGAAGAAAAAAAATAGGCCAAACATCAGTTGGTTTACGTCAACCAGTTGGTATCCATCGATTTATATGTTATGCGGAAATATCCACCACTTTGATGGATGTCTGAAGTTTTTCGATGCAAAGACGTTGAAATATGCTTCCCATTCAATACAAGACATGATCAACCTATAATGAATGTGGAACTTAACTGGAATCTTAGGTTTTAGATTTTCTTTTTTCTATTTCAATAAATTGCATTAATAGTCTAGTGATAAAACTTTCATATTTAAATTACATAAATAGCTTTTGTACTTTTTATATAAACTAAAAGTAGAAGTGTAGAAAGATTGGACTTTCTGTCATCTACTACACTTTGTACATTATTGTCGTAAGATGGATTTGCCAATCGCTACTGTCCATTTAAGTTAGGCCCAACTAGCTCAATGGTCTAAGGTTGATGCAACACGATTAGAGTTGTACATGTTGGATAAAGTATAAATTTCCAATACGTAACTAAACTCTTGCTAATCTTTTTTTTTTCAAAGTAGCCCAAATTCAAAATTTATTATTATGTGTAATTCACAATTTTCCTCTTTCTATTATCGATTACCACCATTTTCAGCGAATCAACGACTCAAACGACACCCAGTTTTTTATGCATTTAGACTCGTGTTTATGTTTTTCGCTCAGCCATGTTGTGAGCTATTCAAATGAGTCAACAATTTAGCTTTTCTCGAAGCAACGACCTTAAAATGCTGGAGTTAATGGCGATAGAAATCATTTAGGGGGAAAATGCAAATGAGGCAAAGGGATTATGCATCTATCATATAATCTTCAATCTAAAATCTATATCGACAGTCCACAATATGGAAAATGTGAGTTTTGGCGGCAAAAAAAGTGGCTTTAAGCAGAGATTTTCCTCCGCAGCTAATAGTCATGTTTAGCAATAGAATCATTTTACAGCCCGGAAAAGAGTCTGTTTTGCCTCAAAAGGGACCACCTAAGCTTTTGGAGCGGTTTTCATAGTGAACAGCAATTTCTGCTGCTAAAAATGACTTTTAGCGATTGTTTTTTCTACTGCTAAAAAAGGATTTTTCGCCGCCAAAAGTCGCATAATTTGTACCATTTTTTTAAGCTAAAATTTGAGATGAATACTTTCTAAAAGTGAAAAGGGAAATGAGGATTATGAGGTAGAGAGGTAAAAGAGTGAAGCTTACACCTTTCTTACTTCCCTGCGTTTTCAAACGAACTTTAACTTCTCATTATTTTCCTCAATTGATTTGTCTTCATGCGAAACCGATTCTTTATTTTGACCATTATGTTCTTTCATAAAGAGTTATAGTGCTACGTATAAATAGTCTCTTTCTATTAACTTAGAAATATGTATTAGAATAATAGAAGTCTACCCACCAATGACTTAGAGCTTCCAACGTTAGCTAGACTCACGAGAAACAATATCACATTTTTCATGTTTTTCTAGTGGAAGAAATACGACAACTGCATAGATGATTGGATTTTCGAAAGAATTGGTCTCACAAAACAACCGCTCTGTGAAATTTAATTTGATGCTTGCCTAAAAAATTTTTTGAACTTTCATCATTGATGACTGAAACTTTATATAGATCAGTACAATGACTCTTTTCCCAACTTAAAAATATAGAATGAGTTTTATAATTGTCACTAGTGTTTCTTTTTCTCCTGGGAGATCATCATCAATTTGTTAAATCTGAAGCTTCAAAACAGTGTTTTGGAATCTGATCAAAAGCCCGAGCCATGTATCCCTCCTTTTTATTTTATGAAGCAAACACAAACCCATCATAGTGGTACACCCATATCTTCCAAAATATACAATACCAAAATAAAATGTTGAAAACAAACAATCCCATGTGGAACCCCCTAATCCCAATGAATCACCCAATTGTAAAAGTAATTGCTACAAGATGGGAGGAGATGGATTTGGGGAGTCCTAGAAGTGGAAACAATGAAGTGGGATTAGTGCCTCATCACCCATCAAAAGAAAAAAGAACCACTTATCCTACATTTCTATATTGTGCAGCTGGCACAAACCCATCACCATGGTACAATACCAACTTCGAACATCTACAATCCCAAAACCAATTGGAAGATGGAAGATCTCGAATTTTCAGAGTAGACTGTACCAATTGGATCTTTGGCCTCTCACAGGTGAAAGGGATTGTGGGCCACAAATTGGAAAGGTAAGGCTCTTCCAAAGTCATAGAAGAATATTAAATTATTTATCTTTATGTTATATGCATGTCTGATCCACATGTTAGAGCACTCTACAATGAGCTCCAGCAGTAAGGTAGTATGCCCTTCGACGAATGTTTTAAATGGGCTTTGTTAGGGGCACTATTATGCCGACCAGGCCTAGATATGCATCAACCCGGCTAGACTCGGCCTGCGAACACCCTTTGGCTTTCTTTATATCCCTATAAACAGAGTGCAAGGTATAGTTGTTTGGTTCTTGCCACAATCATTCCCAAATAACAAGGGACCAATTATGGTTATAGGTAGACTTATTGCAAGGCAATTGAGTTCAAGGGCCACAGTCTACAACCAGTTCTTTGATCATAGATTTGGTCACTCATTTGAAATGTGCATGTTGATAGTTTAATTCATTTTGATGGAACTACAAATTAATAATTATTTCATTTTTCTAATTGCTTGTAGGTTCCCAGATTTGGCTACCGGAATCGTCGAGAGCTCCAAATCATGCCAAAGAGATCCTTCTCATTAGCATTTTGAATCTGATGGGTTCAGAGTCATAATGTTCTATAGCTTGTGAAACATGATCGAAATTTATTTATTTTTCTTTTGTTTTGTAAGAGTTCAATAGTTAGTTAAATTCTATTAAAGTTCATAAGCAAAAGGTTTCGAGGGTTGTGAATTAAAAAATATATGATGAGTCTTATATGAATCGTTTTGTATTAAAATTGTTGACACTTTTGGGAGATAATAGAGGCTGGCTTCTTAATTATAAGTTTGACTAATATCAAGATAAATAGTTGATTACAAGTTGAAGAAAATGTGTTTGACGACATTACCATGACAAAAGAGGAAATTACTAGATTTTCATTTTGATCTAATAGATAGTCTACCTTTCATGATTGGCCAGTTAGGACTCATCATCTTAAGATGATATTTCTGTTCAAACGCTCACTCATCATACAATCTAAACTCTTCATTAGCTTGCCTACATATGGATTGCCACTTAGTAAAAAACTTTTAGTATGCTATGACAAAGCACCCATTGCTCGGATGGCTAATATTGTTCGATGCTAGAGAGTTCTAATCACCACCACTTAGGCCCACGTAAAGGAACATGTATAGAAAAGGAAGAGATAATTTTAAGTTTTATTATCTTGTTATTGGGATTTATTAGGTAAATTATATTAGAAAATATTTTTTGAGATAATTACATTAATAGCTTGTCCACATTCTTTAAGAAAGCTAAGGTCTAATATTGGGGAGCTGGACCTTCTCACCTTTGCTATATTTAGAACACTGTTGTTCTTGAGGTGGGTTCATCGCTTACTATTAACTCAAGCTAGGCCCATTCACAGGCTGGAGTGTATGTAGCAATGTTCTAAGTCTCGAATAATATTAATTGGACCGAGACAGGTTTGACAAGTTCTAGTCAGGGAAGGTCTAGATGCCCACTTTTCCACGAAAAAGCATACAAAGTGAAAATGATTTTCCATAACGTTGAAAGTCTCACATTTGATGGGGCTGCTTTTCATCACGAAAATTTTGAAAAAGGAATACATTTTACCATGATTCCTCTAAAAACAACTTATATTGGGGCTGTTGACTTAGCTTTCCATGGAATGCGGAATCAATCCTCCCTAGCCTCTCACGCTTTTTAACAACTAGCATGAGAATGAATGAAAACAGTGACTCGTCCTCATTCAAGGAGAAAATACATACTTGAGTCTCGAATCACCTTCACTTGAGCAAATACCTTGGGAATTTCTATTTAAATGGAGATTTCTTTAATTCCTAATTTCTATATAAATGGGGCCTATGGGCTCTATGGATTGTATCATTGTTGCAATGTCGGCCTATTTTTATTAGAAATGGATGAATTCCGCTCCTTTGTTTCGAGCGTAGGAGTGGATGAAACAACTCAATTGAAAAGTTCTTGGAATTGTGTGAGTTTTACTAAAAATTGATTGGGATTTGTGAGACTCGGATCTTTAGATGCTGTGGTGTTTTTGTTCTAATTCTCGCCCAAGAAGAAACATTTCAAATCTCACCCCCAATATGATTAGACTCGTTTGACTCAACTCAAAAGATAATAAACTCAACTGAGTATATCTTACAATTGGACATGTTTTTAGTAAATGAAAGAAAAATCTTCTCCGAAAGTCATATTAACAACCGTACGGCTTGATGCTTTGACCTTTTCGTGGGATCATTAGCTGATGATCTTGAATTATGTATTCAACATGAATCCATTGGTTACTAATGGTAATTCACGTTTGACCTATCAGCTCGAAATACTGCTTTTCCTTTCATTGGAAAAGTTATGGCCAACTCTTGAATTCCTACACCAACAAAGATATGGCATGAACAACTCGTCCTTATTCATTTGATCTGGCAAAGATCTTGAATGGATGGACCAGCTCACCTATGTTAAATTTATGAAACTAAAGTTTATGGCTACCTCAAATTAGTGCACATTAATTAGAAATGAGAAGGACAAATCTTGAATGCATTGATCTTCTCATTTATGTTATATATGTTTACGAAACATTTTTTCCGTTTGCATTCATGTATGACTATTGACTCTTTAAGTTGAGCCTATCCCATCCATGTGTTTTAGACTCAGACGAGTTGGCTTGTCTCAAATCCTATTGATGCAATGAGTCAGACTATGGACTCTATCATACACTCTCAAGTTACAAAGGAAAATCATCATCTAGGTTAATCAAGCTCAATCAAATCCTTACCATATTAAGTGCATATATATATGTATTGTTCAACCTCGGCCTTGCTAACTAATAAATAGGCTAACATGGAGAAATGAAAAGAATCTACTTGTTCTAGATTGCCCGTGCATTGACACTGCAGTGAGTTCTCCTTTATTTCTTTTCTACCCGCATAAGGAGAATCGAGTTTTATGGGATCATGACAAATATGTACATATGGCCACAGATTTGTGAAGAGCTGGATGGAGGAGAATGTAGATTCTCATACAATTGGATATGTAAAATAAGATATATATTAGCTTAACATCAATGATGGCGCTGATCATGTAAATGGACTGCAAAATGGAATTTGCAATGATAACGAGGTTCCACGGTTTTGTAATGTGCAAACCATCTTTGCTAAAAGCAGCCTAAATCTAATTAATTTAGATTTTACTTGCAGTACATTTGTACGTTAAATAAGAAAGTAGGTCTCCTAAGGAGAGCACCTTGTTGGGTTCTCTTTGTGAATATTATTCTTTGCGCTTTCTTAATGTTCATAGTGCTTTTCTTATATGTAATGACCTTAGAATTACTTCAAAAGCCATTTGGACATTGGCCCAATCCTTGCAACATATGAAACTTTACTCGATATTGAAAGTACAAACGGACATGGTTAAATATTAACCTAATTCAAAGACAAAGAAACACAATACTAGAAAAAGAAATGATTCTTTTACTGAAATTATTAATTAGTTTAAATTAAAGGGCAGGGTGCCACCAAATTCTTAATATATATAGAATTGGCTTTGTTATTCTTTGAGATAGAAAATCATAAGCCAATATAATTCTTTTTTTAGATCAGGGAGGTATTTGACAGCTGCCCTACTCTAGAAATTGAAAATGGTACAACCAACGATATCATTGTCAATTTACCAAAATACCCCACTCCTAGAACATCCCCTACTCTATCTTGGTGGTAACACATGGGCGAAGTTGTAAATCAATACATGAGTATTTTTATAAATACCCAAAAAAGGGTTGCTTCATACACAAGAACATAGTAACTTTACAGGAGGAGTCGTTTGCAGCTAATAGTGGGACAGCTAGGGTCCTCATTTTATCCTACTCCCCCTTGAAGAAGAGTGACTCTAACAAGCTTATTGGTATAATTTCTTTTGTGTTAATCAGCCCTTTCATTATTTGTGACTAGATTTCTATCTATTCCAAGAAACTCTAACTCATGTATGTAGTGTAGACTTTGGCTCTCTGATCTCGGATTCTATGCCATATTAACTTATATATTGATGATATGGGCGTATGAGCCCATACATGCTTAACTAATATAGAGTGTCTTTTTTTAACTTAAGATAAAATCACATCAATATGGCCTATATGCTACCCTTATGAATAAGGGTGGCAAATTGCAAATGACACTTTCACTAAGCGATATAGGCTCCAATATTGATTTATAGACCTCCTACAAAACTCCCTACACCCTAACCATCTAATTGTTAGTTTCTTTTGAAGATTTTATGGTTGTTTGCTTGTACTTTTCCTTAACTTCAGTTTTTTTTCGAGATAATGTTCAAATGCTTAAGATTTGTTGGTGGATTTTTTTTTTCGACTTCATTCGATAGTGGATCTGCCAAATTAATGTCCTAGATTACTAAAAACTTGTCCCTGTTCGTGAACACGTTTGGTTGATTTTTGTTTACTTATTATTTCCTTCCATTAGAAGATTTTCCTCATAGGATAATTCAGATGCACTATATTTGGTTGGTGGCTAGTTAGCTCAGTAAATGGGTTGGGTCAAACTTGAAATTATATCAAATAGAATTATGAGCTCAGGTTACATGTAGGCTTCGTAGTAATAAGATACTAGCAGCAAAGCCCGTGCTGAGCCCGGTCATATAATAAAGATCTCTCTCTAATTTAGGGATATTATTAAAATTATATTATGAGAGATGGGACTCATGCTTGATATTCAATACCATGAGAGCAAACCATAAACAAATGATTAAATCTAACTATAATATACCATCAATTTAATTGAGTAAAATAAAAAGTAATCATAGGAACCTAACCAATTATCCAAGCAATATAAAGATACCATACTGATTGATTGTATTAATTTAAGTCATGAAAATAAAGTGTTTTATTGGTCATCTCCAATCACTATTATCAGTCTCTCTCATCAAACTAAATTGTTATTGTTATTTATAAATAAACAGAATTCTCACTCCAATCATACTTCTGTCCTTAGACCAATCAACACAAAAAATAATTTTAGTTTTTTTCCCAAAAACAAAGGGAATGAATCAATGTATAGATAATTTCCTGTGTTATATATTGTAAAGCTTTTTGTTTATACCCACGTAAGGTTTGTAGGATTTCTAAATAGGCCCCTGAGGTTTTAGTATTTGCAAATAAGCCCATGCATCTTTATTTTAATACATTCTTTGTCCTTAAAATTAACATTATTCCAACCACCATACTTTTTAAAAGAGAAAAGACACTTTTGTCCATCTCTTTTATCCTTATATGCAAATTTCAGAAGCTTGGACTCAATTTCTTTTATAAAGCATTTATCATTAAAAAGCGCACCTAGTGAGAGAGAATAACCCTACATAAATTCATTTTTTCTTATCAATATAGGGCTCATTTCATTCAATCCAAATTTATCATGAAGAAAACCAACACATGTACTTATAATATGTTACGATTTACCCAATCCATACATGACCCACCATTGGATTTATGAAAGTTTCAAAATACATGATCATGCTTCATGTGTAGGGAGTGTAAAAGAAATATTGGGGAACGAGCAAATGTAAAAAAAATAGTTTTAATATATATATGTATATATACGTATATATATATATATATATATATATATTTGGGTGTGGGGTTGGCTCTATGGGGGAAGGGGAAAATGTAAAAAAAAAAATACTTTTTAGAATCTGAGGTGGGGGGAGGGGGCAATTTTAAACTTTTATTAGATATGGGTGGGGACTCCAGTCCCCAGGTCCTTGTACCTAGGTCCACCCCTGGTGGTGTGCATAAGAGAGTTATTGAGAGAAACCATTAGGACTTGAGATAAAAGAATGATATTTTTGTAAATAATAATATACTTATTTTTTGTTTTATGGATGTAAGGGCAAAGCTGTCATTTATATAAAAAATCCAATACAAATCTCATCGTGGCCGTCCATTCTTGTTAAGAATATTGATTTTGGAGACATGAAAGGTATTAAAAAGGAAGGTGCCTATTTACAAATACTAAAACCCCAAGGGCCTATACAAATCCTACAAACCTTAGGGGGGTTTATACAAAAAGCTCATATTAATTTGTAGTTCCATCAAAATGAATTTAACTATCAACATGCACATTTCCAATGAGTGACAAAATCTATGATTTAAGAACTGGTTGTAGACTATGGCCCTCTTTCGTTCATTTGAACTCAATTGCCTTGTAATAAGTCTACCTAAAACCATAATTAGTCCCTTGTTATTTGGGAATGATTATGGCAAGAACCAAACAACTATACCTTAAGTTTATAAAGAAACAAAGAAAGCCAAAGGGTGTTCACAGCCCGAGTCTAGCCGGGTTGATGCATATCTAGGCCTAGTCGGCACAATAGCACCCCTAACAAAGCCGGTTTAAAACATTTGCCGATGGGTATACTACCTTACTGTTGGAGCTCATAATAGAGTGCTCTAACTAGGGGTGCACATGGGCGGTTCGGAAACCAATCCGAATCGCCCATGTGCTCAAACCGAACCAAACTGGTTTTTTTGTTTTTTTTTTTAATTTTAATCAAAAAAAAATTGCAGTTCAAACTTGGTCTAGCAAATGGAATGATGAGAAGCTGTAATGAATACTAAAATATTTTTCATAATTTGTTTCAACCAAGGAAGCATACATCAAACGATGGATGAACTCTTTCTAGCCATCATCCGGTCGTGTGATTGAATGCCCCAGGCCAGGTTCGGCCAACTTTTCAGGCCAATGAACTGAAGCAGTTCTAATCTTCTGGTATAATACACCAACAAAATGGTTAGGCACGTACCTATTTCTCTGTATAAAACCTGGACTAGACTACATTGCTTCATCAAGACCAATGAATTCAACACACAAGGAACTTTTTTTTTTTTTTTTGCCAGCAATATGGGTTCGAGTGGAATGTAGCCCCAATTTTGAACTAATTGAGATGGGCCTCTTCATAGTTCACTTTCTCTTAGGTCAAACCAAACCCCATGGTAGCGCTAAAAACCCAATAATGCGGACTTCTTGTCGAACTTTCATCAAACATGTAACATACAAGTAGAATATTACTCAAGTTAATACATACGGTCAGTTCGGTTTAGGCAGTTAACTGTGGGTTCAAATCGATAACCGACCGATGTAGGGCGGTTTTAATGATTTTCAAACCGTTGACCGAACCGATCTACATAAAACCGATCTGAACCGTTCGGTTCGGTTCGGATTTGCGGTGACATTGGATTTTTTGTGCAGCCCTAGCTCTAACATGTTGATCAGACATGCATATAGTAGAAAGTTAAATAGTTTAATATTTTTCTATGACGTTGGAAGAACCTTACCTTTCCAATTTGTGGCCCACAATCCCTTTCACCTGTGAGAGGCCACATATCCAATTGGTACAGTCTACACTGAAAATTCGAGATCTTCCATCTTCCAATTGGTTTTGGGATTTTAGATGTTCGAAGTTGGTATTGTACCATAGTTATGGGATTGTGCAAGCTGCACAATATAGAAATGTAGGATAAATGGTTCTTTTTTCTTTCGATGGATGATGAGGTACTAATCCCACTTCATTGTTTCCACTTCTAGGACTCCCCAAATCCATCTCCTTCCATCTTGTAGCAATTACTTCTATAATTGGGTGATTCATTGGGATTATGGGGTCCCACATGGGATTGTTTGTTTTCAACATTTTATTTTGGTATTGTAGATGTTGGAAGATCTGGGTGTACCACTGTGATGAGTTTGTGTTTGCTCCATAAAATAAAAAGGTGGGATACATGGGCCGGGCTTTTGATGAGATTCCAAAACACTGTTTTGAAGCTTCAGATTTAACAAATTGATGATGATATGCCAGGAGAATAAGAAACACTAGTGAGAATTATAAAACTCATTCTTTATTTTTAAGTTGGGAAAAGAGTCATTGTATTGATCTATACAAAGTTTCGGTCATCAGTGATGAAAGTTCAAAAAAAGATTTAGGCAACCATCAGATTAAATTTCACAGAGCGGTTGTTTGTGAGACCAATTCTTTCGAAAATGCAATCATCTATGCAATACTCATATTTCTTCCACTCGAAAAACATGAAAAATGTGATATTGTTTCTCGTGATTCTAGCTAAAGTTGAAAATTCTAAGCCATTGGTGGGAAGACTTCTTGTAATACATATTTCTACGTTAATAGAAAGAGACTATTTATACGTAAAACTTTAATTCTCTATGAAAGAACTAAATGGTCAAACTAGAGAATTGGTTTCGCACAAAGACAAATCAATTGTGGAAAATAATGAGAAGTTTAAGTTCGATCGAAAAAGCAAAGAAAAAAAGAATGGTGTAAGCTTCACTCTCTTACCTCTCTACCTTATAATCCCCATTTTCCTTTTCACTTTTAGAAAGTATTCATCTCAAATTTTGACCTACAAAAACATGGTACAAATTATGCGACTTTTGGCAGGGAAAATCCTTTTTAGCAGTAGAAAAAACAATAACTAAAAGTCATTCTCAGCGGCGGAAATTGTTGTTCACAGTGAAAACCACTCCAAAAGCTTAGGTGGTCCCTTTTGAGGCAAAACTGACTCTTTTACAGGCAGTTAAATGCTTCTACTGCTAAACATGACTTTTAGCGGCAGTGGAAAATCTCTGCTCAAAGCCATTTTTTCCGCCGCCAAAACTCACATTTTTTGGACTGTTGATATAGATTTTAGATATGATAGATGCGTAATCCCTTTGCCTCATTTTCATTTTCCCCCTAAACGATTTCTATCCCCATTAACTCCAGCAATTTAAGGTTGTTGCTTTGAGAAAAGCTAAATTGTTGACTCATTTGAATTGCTCACAACATGGCTAAGAGAAAAACTCAAACACGGGTCTAAATGTATTAAAACTTGTGTGTTGCTTGAGTCGTTCATTCGCTGAAAACGGTGGTACTCGATAAAAGAAAGAGAAAAATTGTGAATTACACATAATAATATATTTTGAATTTGGGCTGCTTTGAATAAAAAAATTAGCGAAAGTTGCGTTACGTATTGGAAATTTAAACTTTTGTTTGAGATTTTGTGTATTGCAATTTGATGGATGCATTATCATTTTAGCATCATTCAAATTTTCACACATGCATTGATTTAGAAAATCTGGAAATCTTGATTTACATATGCATTGTTTTTAAGAATTATAGAAATCTTGATTCATGCATGTTTTGATTTTAAACTTGGATGCAATTAGCTTTGAAAAGAAGTTTTATGAATCAAGCGAGCCTATGATTTTTAAATCTTTCAAATCATTTTAGGCTTTTTATGTTTCATGTTTTTAAACCTCTTAGTTTGATTTAAATCATGATTCTAAGCTTGATTTAGTGGCCCAAAAGTCCCCACAAGAAATTACTTTGAAATATGCATTTTTGGGGAATTTGGTCCCGGGACATGGGTGGACCTGCAGTGTGCTCGGTCAACCAAGCCCATGGACCCAGTCGACCG
This sequence comes from Cinnamomum chago, assembly GCA_038049695.1. Lineage (NCBI taxonomy): Eukaryota > Viridiplantae > Streptophyta > Magnoliopsida > Laurales > Lauraceae > Cinnamomum > Cinnamomum chago. The sequence continues at coordinate 18,273,129 of CP142459.1, forward strand.
AGCACACTGCAGGTCGACCGGGAAAGAGTTGTTGGAGCTCTTTTTCAAACGGTCAGATTTATGACCGTTAAGCCCAGGTCGAACGGGGAAAGGTGCAGGTCGACCGGGGACACGCCGGAACTCATTTTTTGAGTATAAAATGAGGTTCATTCCTTTGTAAAAAAGTGTGGATCAAAGAGGAACCAAGAGCCACTCTTGAGGAGTTTGGAGACAAGAGAAAGGGGAATGAACTAAGAGAGACCAAGGGGTCATTAGTGAAGCTAAAGCCTGGATAAATGAAGTTAAATCTCTAAGTAAGCCTTACTTTTTATTAATCATATATATGTTATATGCTTTGTTTAAATTATTGGTAAATGATTTTTAGCATGATAACTATGATGTGTTGAATCCATTCTTCATTTAATCTTTGGTCTAAGTTGGATTGGATTCTTCACCTTGATTTCAAACCAAGTTTGTTTTAAAATCTTCTTTAATCATGCTTAGCCAAAATCTTTGATTTCTTTTATAGCATGATTCATTTTCTTGGTTGAATCTTTATTTGTTGTTTTCATTCATTTGAAACTTAGTTAAATTAGTTTGGTTTTGAAAACAACATTGCACATGCATCACATGTTTAGAGTTAATTAGTTTCATACAACTTGTGAGCCTTTGATTTTCATTTCATCAACAAGTTTGTATTCATACATGCGATTTGATTTCACTTCAATCAAAACTTTTTATGTGCCTTATACTTTTAAATGCTTTGAGCATATATTGATTGAGCTGATTTTTTTAACTTGATTGAAGTTATCACATACACACATCATGAGCATACACCTTGGCATTCATATAGTGTTTGTGTGAGTTAGATTTTCAATTTCATATCCACCTATTTTAGAGGCATTGTAATTGAGCTTAAATTGTATCTCTTTTAGTATTTGTGTAGACACTACTTTAAGAGAAAATATTCTTCTTGTAAAGGTTATTGCTTAGCCTAGAAAAACACATTGATAGGTTGTTGTTTAGCCTAGAAAAAAACATCATTGTAGAGGTTATTGCTTAGCCTTGGAAAGCATAGTGTAAGAGGTTATTGTTTAGCCTTGGAAAGCATATTGTAGAGGTTATTGCTTAGCCTTGGAAAGCATATTGTAAAGGTTATTGGTTAGCCTTTTGAAAAGCATAGATAGTGGAAATCTGGTGGGGTGTTGGATCACAAGCCGGTAGTGGATGTAGGCATTGAGGCCGAACCACTATAAATCCTTGTGTGATGGTGCATGCCTTGTGGTGATTGTTTCTGTTTAGTTTCCACATTTTTTTTATAATCATCACTTGTGACTAGTTAAATTTAAAGAAGTTAAAATTTGTCATAATTGATCACTAATTTGTAGCTCACCCTATTCACCCCTCCTCTAGGGTTAGGATCCCGGACTTTCAATTGGTATCAGAGCCTTGTGCTCTATTTTAGGATCAAGTGTTTTGGAACTCTTGATTAGGTGTAAAAACCTAAAGTCAAAACCCTAGTGTTATGTTTTCATTAGAATGGATTCCACTATGTTAGATTGTATCGATTCTTGTGTAGATTATTCTAGACCCCTCCTTCTTCCATCTATTGGAGATTCAAACCTTCAAATTAATGAATCTCAAGTTGATTTAAAAGAAGAAGAAAATGTTGAAAATGAAGATGACGTTCAACAAGCTTATGATGATTTATATACATTTTTCTTAGAGCTTGTTAAGAAAAATATAAAATTAAAAGAAGAATCTAAAAAGCTATACAAAGAATTAGTTTCTTCAAAAGATGAACTTAGAGAGAAAGAAGAAATAATACATTGTTTAGACTCTAAGTTTATGATCTCTTTGCATAGCCTATCTAATATTAAAGATGATCTAAATGAATTAAAAATAGGAAATGATGATCTTAATAAGGAAAATTCAAAACTAAGAGATCAATTACAATGGCAAGACAAAAATATTAACAACCTAAAATCCAAGTTAACTATTTCTAAGGAAAATTAATCTAATACTCAAAATAAGATAAAAACTCTAGAACTTGGATCTAATGTTATTAATGAACTCAAATTTGATTTAAAACTTGCCCATGAAGAACTAAACAACTTTAAGGAAATTGAAAATGAATTATTAAAAGTTAAAAATGAAAATTCAATCCTTATAAACCAAGTCACTCAACTTGAAGGCTACAAACAAAAGTATGAGTGCAAATTTACCCAAGGTGAAGAGAAATTTGAGAAGTTATTTAAATTGGAAAAATCTCAAAGAGATAGGACGAGTCTTGGATTTGATAGGAATATTTCACATGACCTTAGCTTTACCAACGCATTTGTGAAAAGTGAGTCCTCATTCTCTAGTACTCATTCTTCCTTGCCCATGACTAAATGTAATTATTGTGGCATTAAAGTGCATTTTAGGTTTGAATGCAAACTAAGAAGAAGCCATGTGTCTAAACCCATCTATGAACCCAAGAAAGTAGAATCAAAATCTATGAAGGGTAAGACACTAAAAATCAAGGAAGACTCCAAGAAGATCAAACAAGTTAAATCAAGTAAAAAGGAGTCTCCTAAGATAGATTCAAAAAAGGTTAAACAAGTTAAACCAAGTATAAAAGAATATATCAACAAAAACCTTCTCAACCTATCTCCCTTAAATCAACACATGAAAGAACTTTTGAAGAAAGTAACAAAGTTAAATTCAAAATTCAAAAGTCAAATAAAGAGAGAAATAAAAAGAAAAGAAAAATTAATCAATCCCTTAAGAAACAAACTCACCAACCTCAAAAGACTAATCACCAATCTAAGCTAAATTTAGTCAAATCTAAATATCATGGGGATAAGGCCAAATTAAAAATTTATCAAGTCAAATCTCCTAAAGTTGGTGGGACTTCTAAACTAGACTTCAAAGATCAACCCTCTCAAGACCTTAGGTGGATTCCTAAAGTTAGATACTTAGACAAACCTTAAGGCCTTGAACCTCCTTGACCAACCTATCATTTATAGTTAAATCATTTTGTTGGTTATATTTACATTTGCATTTTGTTTCTATATAGTCACATCTCTTGAAATGCAATGTTTATTTATGATCAATTGATTTTGTCTTCATGCACCATTCTAGTTACCTATCATGGTTTTCAAAATCATTTAATTATAATTTCATCATGTTAGATTTTCTTTTTGCTCACAGTTAGTTATATTTTTTGCATTGCATTTCTATATATGATCACTTGATTATGATTTCAAAAGCTTTCATAGCTAGATTATTCATGATCGATTGTTGTTGCAAAATCATTTGTGTAGATATCATAGTTAGATTATTTTTAAAAAAAACAAATGATTTGAATCATTTTGGATTTTCCAAGGATTTCAAAGTTATACTTTAATATGGAAAATTATTGTTTTGAAAAATCAACTTGTATGTGTTTCTATTAAGTTATATCTTTTAAAATGCAAAGTTGAAAATTGATAATGTGTTATCTTCAAAATCATTCTTTCTATGCTCATTGTTGGATTTTGTTTATTGAAATGATTTGAAGATTGTATGAATGGAAATGCTCTAAAACATCATTAGTTATAATTATCAAAGCATGTTCCATGTTCTCATTTCCTTATACATTTGGTTATATCATCTTAGAAATGGAAATGAATGTTGCTATAAGCTATTTGCATCTTTGCTCATTTGGTTACATTTTTTTATGCAAATGTCATGAATTGGTTCCATGTATGGTTGTGATCTTAGTTATATTTGTAGATACCATACTAGAACTCAAATCTATCCTTTATGCTTTCTAGCCATTTAAAAAAAAATGGATGGTTATGATGTTGATTCATGTATATTCTCTAAGTGATGTCATCCTTATACATGTTTCAACTTCATAGTAGTGATCTTGATCATATAAACCTCTTTAAAATCCATTCCTTGTATTTCTTAGTTATATCTATTGTTTGATGGATTTCTTAGATGTTGAATTCATATGATTTGACACTTTGAAAAATGCATGCTCTACCAAGTCATATATTTTCAAAATGCAATTTCTCTTGTTCATCACAATGCTCATTAGTAATATCATTAAAAGTGATGAATATTCATTCATGATGCTTGATGGAAATTTGTGTTTGCCGCATCCTTGCTATTAATCATGTTGTCATAATTCAATTGGTTTCAATTAGTATATATCATTTTCGATTGTTGTCATATCCAATTGTTGTCATATCTTGAGATTGTGATAGACCTTGTACATTGGATTGAACTTTATAGTAATATATTTTTGTTCCATGTCACATTCCTTTAGCATCATAATTTTAATGTTTGCATCCTCTCTTGCACATATAGGTAAATCTCATGACCACCATGTTTATGTGATCATAATCTTGGTTGGTTAATAGTTGAGGTAGGCTTCATGTTTGAATTTCATTTCACTCATCTTGCACTTGATAGTCATATTTAATGATTGGATAAAATGATTTCAAAACATTCATAGCATATGATTTTCATAGTTAAATTGATTGATGCTATGTTTATTTAACCCCATAACATCATGGATAGCTCTAATTTGGATTTTCCCTGGTAGTTATAACTCCATTTTAGAGTGAATGATTTAATAGTTTTATCATTGAATCTCAATTGGTATTCTTTATTCCAATTGGTATCCATGATCGCTTTTCTCCTTGACCTTGCTCTTTATATTGATAATTTGATCTTATTGAGCTCTATAGTTAAACGTGTCTAATCCTTTCCTTGAAGTTTACCCTCAATTGGTAAAACCATCTTCTTCTTGCACCAAATAGTTAAATCTTTGTCAAAAGTTTGACAAAAGGAGAGAATGGATTGAGGGGGAGTGTAAACCTTCATAGGAAGTATTAGTTTTGATCAAATTGACCTTTGTATTGGCTTTGAACCCTTAGAGACTACTTCCATACATGATACCCTGTTATGTATTTCATTTTTTATTTCTTTTGTTAACATGTGCTACTAAAAGGTATTTTCCTTATTTCATGTGTGTAGGTACCTTTGCAATTTAATGTCAAAGGGGGAGAGAGCATTCAAGTTGTCTACAGGGGGAGAGAATGTCCAAGCTTCCTAAGGGGAGATATTGTATGATCTTCTACAGGGGGAGAGAATGCATATCTTGCCAAAGGAAGAGAGTGCATGGTCAAAGGGGAAGAGTTGAAAGAAGAGAAAGCTTGGGAGTTAAAGAAGATGCTTGGCTAATGAAAGAAAGATGAAAAGAAAGCTTGAAGAATGATCAAGCTCCAAGAATCAAGAAGATTGAAGATAATGACCTAGAGCCCAAGCCAAGTCAAAGGTGCATCCAAGAGATTTCAAGGCCTGTCCAGCTTAGGGGGAGCTGAAGACTTAGTGTGTAAATTCAGTGTTAAGTAAGTTGCCATCAAATTGCAAAGGGGGAGATTGTTAGGGATTTTGTGTATTGCAATTTGATGGATGCATTATCATTTTAGCATCATTCGAATTTTCACACATGCATTGATTTAGAAAATCTAGAAATCTTGATTTACACATGCATTGTTTTTAAGACTTGTAGAAATCTTGGCTCATGAATGATTTGATTTTAAACTTGGATGCAATTAGTTTTGAAAAGAAATTTTATGAATCAAGCAAGCCTATGATTTTTAAATCTTTCAAATCATTTTAGGCTTTTTATGTTTCATGTTTTTAAACCTCTTAGTTTGATTTAAATCATGATTCCAAGCTTGATTTAGTGGCCCAAAAGTCCCCACAAGAAATTACTTTGAAATATGCATTTTTGGGGAATTTGGTCCCTGGGCCCGGATCGACCTGCAGTGTGCTCGGTCGACCGAGCTCATGGACCCGGTCGACTGGGAAAGAGCCGTTGGAGCTCTTTTTCAAACGGTCAAATTTATGACCGTTATGCCCAGGTCGAACGGGGAAAGGTGCAGGTCGACCGGGGACACGCCGGAACTCATTTTTTGAGTATAAAATGAGGTTCATTCCTTTGTAAAAAGTGTATATCAAAGAGGAACCAAGAGCCACTCTTGAGGAGTTTGGAGACAAGAGAAAGGGGAATGAACTAAGAGAGACCAAGGGGTCACTAGTGAAGCTAAAGCCTGGATAAATGAAGTTAAATCTCTAAGTAAGCCTTACTTTTTATTAATCATATATATGTTATATGCTTTGTTTAAATTATTGGTAAATGATTTTTAGCATGATAACTATGATGTGTTGAATCTATTCTTCATTTAATCTTTGATCTAAGTTGGATTGGATTCTTCACCTTGATTTCAAACCAAGTTTGTTTTAAAATCTTCTTTAATCATGCTTAGCCAAAATCTTTGATTTCTTTTATAGCATGATTCATTTTCTTGGTTGAATCTTTATTTGTTGTTTTCATTCATTTGAACCTTAGTTAAATTAGTTTGGTTTTGAAAACAACATTGCACATGCATCACATGTTTAGAGTTAATTAGTTTCATACAACTTGTGAGCCTTTGATTTTCATTTCATCAACAAGTTTGTATTCATACATGTGATTTGCATTTCACTTCAATCAAAACTTTTTATGTGCCTTATACTTTTAAATGCTTTGAGCATATATTGATTGAGCTTATTTTTTTTAACTTGATTGAAGTTATCACACACACACACATCATGAGCATACACCTTTGCATTCATATAGTGTTTGTGTGAGTTAGATTTTCAATTTCATATCCACCTATTTTAGAGGCATTGTAATTGAGCTTAAATTGTATCTCTTTTAGTATTTGTGTAGACACTACTTTAAGAGAAAACATTCTTCTTGTAAAGGTTATTGCTTAGCCTAGAAAAACACATTGATAGGTTGTTGTTTAGACTAGAAAAACATCATTGTAGAGGTTATTGCTTAGCCTTGGAAAGCATAGTATAAGAGGTTATTGCTTAGCTTTGGAAAGCATATTGTAGAGGTTATTGCTTAGCCTTGGAAGGCATATTGTAAAAGTTATTGCTTAGCCTTTTGAAAAGCATAGATAGTGGAAATCCGGTGGGGTTTTGGATCACAAGCGCCCGATAGTGGATGTAGGCATTAAGGCCGAACCACTATAAATCCTTGTGTGATGGTGCATGCCTTGTGGTGATTGTTTTTGTTTAGCTTCCGCATTTTTTTTATAATCATCACTTGTGACTAGTTAATTTTAAAGAAGTTAAAATTTGTCATAATTGGTCACTAATTTGTAGCTCACACCCCCCCCCCCCCCCCTCCTCTAGGGTTAGGATCCCGGACTTTCAACTTTATCCAATAGGTACAACTCTAATCGTGTTGCATCAACCATAGATCATTGAGCTAGTTTGGCCTAACTTAAATTGACAATAGCAGTCGGCAAATGCATCTTATGACAGTAATGTACAAAGTGTAGTAGATGACAGAAAGTCCAATCATTCAAGACTTCCACTTTTTGTTTATATAAAAAGTATAAAAGCTATTTATGTAGTTTAAATAAGAAAGTTTTATCACTAAACTATTATTGCAATTTATTGAAATTGAAAAAAGAAAATCTGAAACCCAAGATTCCAATTAACTTCCACATTCATTATAGGTTGATCCTATCTTGTATTGAATGGGAAGCATATTTCAACGTCTTTGCATCGAAAAACTTCACACATCCATCAAAGTGGTGGATATTTCCTCATAACATATAAATCGATGGATACCAATTGGGTGATGTAAACCACTTGATGTTTGGGCAGTTTTTTTTTTTTTTCCATTTAGAAGATTGATGTTTAAAAGGTTAAAGTTAAACAACACCCATTATCGATCAATTTGGGTAGAGGAGTATTTGACAATTATAAAAACTGTAAGAAATGCTTTAAGCTAACCCAGACTATTCAACTTGTAAACCCGATTGAAAGCAACAAATATGATCATGCTACGCTTAGAAATTCGCAAATGTTTTGGATCCAATATCTTATTACTATGGAGCCTACATGTAACCTGAGCTCATAATTTTATTTGATCAAACATAGGTTTCAGGTCTTACCCAACCCATTTACTGAGCTAACTAGCCATCAATCAAATATAGTGCATTCGAATTATCCCATGAGGAAGAATTTCTTGTGGAAAGAAATAATAAGTAAACAAAATCAACCAAACGTGTTGACAAATATATTGGCTTATGATTAGCTCAACATATTGCTGAGAATCTACATTTTCCTCAATCCAACTCTTCAAAAATGTGTGGCCATATGTACATATTTGTCATGAACCCCTAAAACTCAAAAAAAAGGAAAACTCATTGCGGTGTCAATGCACGGGCAATCTAGAACAAGTAGATTCTTTTCATTTCTCCATGCTAGCCTATTTATTAGTTACCAAGGCCATGGTAAGGATTTGATTGAGCTGGATTGTAAGACCCTGACCTGAGTGACCGCGATTAGCACTAATTAAGTCATGTGTTAGCTCTAAGCTAGATTAGTGGATTTTGTTTAGGTTTGGGATTCGAATAGCGTTTCTATAGCTTTGGGTAGTTTTGAGAGCCTTCTTTATTTATTGAGACTCTTAGAGAGTCTTTTTAGTGTTGTTGCGTAAGTTTGGGGGTTATCAGCGATTTTTAAAAATTCGTGTTTTAACTCCGATTGATTGATCTCGTTAGCCTTTACAACTTCCGTGTTCACCCCGTCCCCGTTCGATACCCCGAAACCTGACTTTTCCAACTTCGAGGGAAAAACAATCTTTTTACACAAAATCTGGACACAAGTTTCGATGTCACCAAAACCCTTGATATATATACTTTTCGGAAACTAGTTTTTTTTTACGAACGTTTTTCCTTTCTTCGTCGAATTCATCCGAGGCCCAAAAAACCATGTTTTTAGCCCGACAAGTTTGGTTAGTTATGGGACCCTCCTCCACTTTGTATACAAAGTGAGCTCATCCTCCTTATCCTCTCTTCTCATGCCCTTTGTGGAAGGAATAGCTCCAGCCCACTTTAGTGTTTCTTCCCTTGGTTCTTCTTGCTTTCTCCACCTCCAATCCACTCCAACATTGCTCAAATGGGGAAATGGACTCCATCATCTTCTTCCTGACCATGAGAGCTCTCCATTGACACCTTTTCTACAGAAATCCAGCCACACTAGGGTTCTCTTTGAGCTAGCTCTTCCCATTTGAAGGTCTTCCAAGTAAGCTATCTTTCCCGTCTTTTAGATTTGTGTTTTCCTAGCCCTAGAGGATCTCCATCTCCATTATTGGGAGAGGCCTCCTTCTTGTTCTTTGTATTGGCTATTTAGGGTTCTAAATGGATTTTTTTTTGGGGGTTTTTGGTGTGCTTGTAGATTGGGTCTTGAGAGTGATTTTGGGAGATTTGTTTGTACTTGTGGAGACCAAGGCAAGTGGTTGAATGGATTTATTTTGAATAATAGCTCTTTCATTGATGATTTCTTGATGTTTCACTATGCCTTTACAATGTTTTTCATGCCTTCGTCTATTTTGAAATACATGCTATGATTTCCCTTAGTTTTTGCAAATGTATGCTTCGTAATCTCTCTCTTTCTCTCTTTTATCTTGATGGACTCATTTGAGGTGTTAAAGATGGTTTTGTTTATTATGATTTTATTACCTAAATGATTCACATGTATGATGGATTGATTGGATATGGAGGAGGATGATGTGAAATGTTGGGATATGTTTGGGAGAGTTTTGATGATGGTTATGGGGAGGCAAGGAGGCCTTTTATGTGCAGGAAAAATGTTGTGATCTAATGCTTACGAGAAGAGATCAATTACGCACAAGTGAACATAGAGATTTACGTGGTTCGGCTTTTGGCCTATGTCCATGGGGAAGACGAGAGGATTCACTATGCAATCAGAAGAGGTGTTCATCCTAGAGACTCTCAATCTCTATTTATATTATCAGCTCCAAAACCTTGTTACACCCAAACACTACTTCTTAATCACAGTAAACCTATAACAGGCCTACTTCTAATCAAAGTAAAAGTTGGACAATCCAGGGGCACGGATAACCAAGATTAATTAACTTCTATTGAGCCATTCAAATTAATCTATCTTCACCTTGGCGAAAATTGAAGATGATCCTCATGCACAAAACACATCTCACCATCTGCAATTGCCCCTTAGGGTACTCAGGTACTGAGCACACTGATCAAGTCCAAGCAATGCTTGAACTTGAATTTAACCCATTCTTTTATGAATGCACTAAATCGCTTGTACCATTATCCAGAAGCTTGCTTCGACCCGTACAATGATTTCTTCAAACTGCATACATGATCAGGGACCTTAAACTACACTCTACCTGTATTGGAAGCTCCTTCCTCTTCCTCGTAGAACCGCTTACGTCCGAAGGCCTGATTTTCCTCATCAAGAGACTCCATCTCTTTAGTCATAGTTGCTGCCTGTTGACTACTTTCTAACCCTTTTATTAATTCAAAAGACTCAGTCGTCAATATGTATGCCGACGGTTTCCTTTCTCTCTACGGTCTACCCGTCTGCAGCATATGCGGCTCTGTCCGCTGCATCTGCTGCCCAGTCTGACTATCCTCTGTATCCTGGGAGGAGCCGGATGCACTCTCCTTATTATGCCATTTGAGCATCCTGCTAGCCCCGTGTACTCATGACCGGATATTAATCTAATATATGTGCCTATGACCACCCCGTTCAGCCTGTTTGGGTGTTATACACCTATATTTGTTCTGATTTCTTAATATGACCTATGTGTCGGCACGACTAAGCTTGGACAACCTTGTCGGTTTGATCTACCGACTTGGGGTCCCCTTATAATTTCTATCAGCTGTAGCCTGGGTTCTATTCTATTCTGCTACCCGATTTCGCGGTCGTGGTTTTGTCCAGTATATGTATATATGTATATAGTTGACTCTCGTCACTTCGTGTGTCTAAGACCAACGCCTTTAGTGTGCTCTCATCACATTAGTGATGGAGAATTTAGCTTTGTGTGGTTGACATCTTGCCAGTTTCATATTCTTTGCTACCTTTTCATGTGTTATATTGCTCATGTGTTTTCCGATAAATTAAGCATCTTATTTCATGGAAATTGTTGTTTAAGCGGGATTCATTGTTTTTCCAAGGTAACTTTTAAAATTACTATATTGTTTATATCTTTTCACCCACCTGCTAGACCGTCGTGTCTGACCCACTCTTTGGTACTCAGGTCCAGATTTTTTTGTCCCTGAGGAGGAGCCGGAGGAAGCGGCTGGAGAGCCGCAACGCGTAGGGGAATGGCAAGGTGACGATGTCGTTTAGACATTTGGTTAGGCTATGAGTTACGAAACATCTTTTGGGAGGGTGATTTGATACTTTTTGGATTTTTGGTTGTACTGGCCTTTGTTGGCCTTTATTTTTGGGGAATGTTTAACTAATTCATCTTTTGTATAAACACTAACCTTACACTTTGGGAATGGTTATGATCATTGCTCACTCTGACATCATATTACATATGTTTGTGTAATCAGCCTTGTGTTATGGAATGAATATATAAACTTGGTTTGCGACATGCTTCCGCATCTTGATTGTGAGTGACTTGTGTGTGTGTGTGTGATATCCTCACTGCGGAAGCCTATGGTAAATCACGTGCACGGATGTTATGTTCTTCCTTAATCCGTATACGTATCAAAGGAAAATAAATAAATGCACAATGCATTAGCGTCACCCGATCCCGAATTAGGAACGCCTTTGGGCGCTGACCCGGTCCGGGGTCGCGACATGGATTAACCAAGCTGATGATTTTCCTTTGTAACTTGAGATTGTCTGATAGAATCCATAGTCGAACTCATTGCATCAATAGGATTTTGAGACAAGCCAACTCGTCTGAGTCTAAAACACATGGAGCGGATAGGCTCAACTTAACGAGTCAATAGTTATACATGAATGCAAATGGAAAAAATGTTTCTTAAACATATATGACATAAATGAGAAGATCAATGCATTCAAGATTTGTCCTTATCATTTCTAATTAATGTGCACTAATTTGAGGTAACCATAAACTTTAGTTTCATAAATTTAACATAGGTGAGTTGGTCCATCCATTCAAGATCTTTGCCAGATCTTTTCAAATGAATAAGGACAAGTTGTTCATGCCATATCTTTGTTGGTGTAGGAAATCAAGAGTTGGTCGTAACTTCTCTAATGAAAGCACATGTAATATTTCGAGCTGATAGGTCAAATGTGAATTACCATTAGTAACCAATGGATGCATGCTGAATAAATAATTCAAGATCATCATCTAATGATCCCAAGAAAGGTTCAAAGCATCAAGCTGTATGGTTGTTAATTTGACTTTCGGATAAGATTTTTCTTTCATTTACTAAAAACATGTCCAATTGTAAGATATACTCAGTTGAGTTTATTATCTTTTGAGTTGAGTCAAACGAGTCTGATCATATTAGGGGTGAGATTTGAAATGTTTCTTCTTGGGCGAGAATTAGAACATAAACACCACGGCATCTAAAGATCCAAATACCACAAACCCAAATCATTTTTTAGTAAAACTCACACAACTCCAAGAACTTTTCAGTTAATTTGTTTCATCCACGTCTATGTTCGACACAAAGGAGAAAAATTCATCCATTTCTAATAAAAGTAGGTCAACATTTCAACATTGATACAATCCATAGAGCCCGTAGGCCCAATTTATATAGAAATTAGGAATTAAAGAACTCTCCATAAAATAGAAGTTCCCGAGGTATTTTCTCAAGTGAAAGTAATTCAAGACTCAAGTATATATTTTCTCCTTGAATGAGGACAAGTCATTGTTTTCATTCATTCTCATGCTTGTTGTTAAAAGTGTGAGAGGCTAGGGAGGATTGATTCCGCATTCCAAGGAAAGCTAAGTCAACAGCCCCAATAGAAGCTGTTTTTAGAGGAATCATGGTAAAATGTATTCCTTTTTCAAGTTTTTCGTGATGAAAATTAGCCCCATCAAATGTGAAACTTTCAACATTATGGAAAATCATTTTCACTTTGTATGCTTTTTCGTGGAAAAGTGGGTGCCTAGACCTGCCCTGACTAGAACATGTCAAACCTGTCTCGGTCCAGTTAATATGATTCGAGACTCAAAACACTGCTATGTACAATCTGTAAGACCCCGACCCGAGTGACCTCGATTAGTACTAATTAAGTCATGGGTTAGTTCGAATCGTGATTATTGTGGTTAAGTTGGGATTAGAATAACTTTTGTTATAGCTTTAGGGAATTTTGAGTGCCTTTGTGATTAGTGGGACCCTTTGGGGGTTCCTTTTTGTGACTTTGCGTGTGCTTGGGGGATTACTCGAGATTTCCGTGTTTAGTGTTTTAACCCCGTTTGAATCATCTCGTTAATCTCTACAACTTTCGTATTGATTCCGTTCCCGTTCGAAACCCCGAAACCCAACTGTCCTAGCATCGAGGGTAAAACAATCTTTTTACACCAAATCTGGACACAAAATTCAATATTCCCGAAACCCTTGAAATATTTACTTTTTGGAAACTAGAAATTTCGACGATCGTTTTTCCCTTCTTCGTCGAACGTACCCGAAAAGCATGATTTCAGCCCTACAAGATTTCTTAGGGGTGGAGCCCACTCTCCACTTGTATATAAGGAGACCTTTCTTCCCTTCTTCTTTTCCAGCCCAAAATTCCAGCAACCCTAAGCTAGAACTTTCTCTCTTCTCCTTCTTGCTTTTCCCACCTCCAAATCCCTATCAATCTTACACCAAAGGCTAAGTGGAGATCATCATCTTCTTCCTCTCTACTAGAGCTCTCTCTTGATATCATTTGTGGAGGAAACTACCTATTCCAAGATCTTTTTGAGCTTAATCTTGCCATTGAAGAACCTTCATGTAAGCTTCTCCTTCCATCTCTTGAAAATGAGTCCTTCTAGAACTAAAGAACCTTTATCTTCTTTGCTACAAGTCCTTTCTTTCTTATTCATTTTTTTAACCCATTTAGGGTTTGCTTTTGGGGGTTTTGTTTGTAGCTTTGAATCTTGGATTGGAAGAGTGATTAGAACTTGATTTGGCTAAGCTTGGACCTAAGGCAAGTGGATGAATAGATGTTTTGAGCTTTGAATGGTTTTTATGAAATATGGATGACCTTACTATACCTTTTTATGTCTTTCTTAACTTGCATTAATTTCGAAATAAATGCACATATGAGTATTGTTGGTTTGTTAAACTCTTAGAAAAAGTAGCATTTATAGCTTTTCATTTAATACTTGTTTATGGCTCAAATGAATGTTTGTGATTTGTAGATTTCTCTTCTCTTATGTGGTTGAATATGGTTGAGAAGGAGGTGAATGGATGGTTGTTAGGGAAGACTTGAGGGTGTTTTGAATGATCTTTGAGGGAGGTTTTGAGCCTCCCAATTTGGTGTAGAAATGAGGCTCAAAGGGGCTTTGCAAGAAGAAGAAAAGGAAGGAGCAGAACTGTCCCGAAATTAGTTTCTAGACAGTTCGCTCGAGTGACCCATCCAGAGGACAGTTTCCCCGAGCGAACCTTGGTCCGCTCGAGCAAACCCTTCCAGAATCCCATCCAGAAGTTGGTTAGCTTGAGCAAACTGAAACTTCGCTCGAGCCATCCTAGACTGGGCAGGTCCACTCGAGCGAACCCTTGTCCGTTCGAGTGAACCCTCCCAGAAGCCACTTCGCTCGAGCGAACTTCTAGTCCACTCGAGCGATGTGCATTGTTGATCAAGGGCTACATTTGGGGCAGTAATGAAATGTTTAAATGTTTTGGGGAGGTTTATTGAGAACCCCTCTATGTTAGGGAGATTTACTAGGCAATGTATGAGGTGAAAGTCCTGGGATCGGAACCCTAGAGGGGGGGTGAATAGGGTGAGCTACAATATGTGACCAATATAGACCAATTTTAACTTCTTAAATTAAACTAGTCACAAGTGATGATAAACAATCAAAATGCGGAAGCTAATATAAACAATCACCACAAGCTAGCATACACCACAACACAAAGGTTTATAGTGGTTCGGCCTCAATGCCTACGTCCACTACCGGCTTGTGATCTAATCACCCCACCGGATTTCCACTAACTATGCTTTTTACTAGGCTAAGCAATAACCTTTACAATGTTGTTTTTCTAGGCTCAATAACAACCTTTACAAGATGTTTTTCTAGGCTAAGCAATAACCTTTACACAATGCTTTTCTTAGGCTAAGCAATAACCTTTACAAATGTAGGATTTCTCTAAGAAGGTGTCTTCACAAAAGAACACTCTAAGAGATACAATTTAAGCTCAATGAAGTTGCCTCTTAAATCGGCTAATATGAAAGTATAAATCAACTCACACAAACACTATATGAATGCAAAGATGTATGCTCATGATGTGTGTGTGTGATAACTTCAATCAAGTTAAAAACAAGGCTCAATTAATATATGCTTAAAGCATTTCAAAGTTTAAGGCACATAAAAGTTTTGATTGAAGTTTAATGCAAATCACATGTATGAGAAACAACTTGTTAATGACATGAAAATCAAAGACTCACAAGTTGTATGAAAATGACTAACTTAGAACATGTGATGCATGTGCAATGTTGTTTTCAAAACCAAATTAATTTAACTAAAGTTTAAATGAATGAAAACAACAAATAGAGTTTCAACCAAGAAAATGAATCATGCTAAAAGATATCAAAGATTTAGGCTAAGCATGATTAATGAAGACTTTAAAACAAAACTTGGTTTGAAAACAAAGTGAAGAATCCAATCTTAATTAGATCAAAGATTAAGAGAAAAATGGATTCAACACATCATAGTTATCATGCTAAAAATCATTTACCAATAATTTAAACAAAGCATGTAACATATGATTAAGAGAGGTAGAGCTTACTTAGAGATTTAACTTCATTAATCCAAGCTTTAGCCCTCCAAATGACTCTTTGGTCTCTCTTAGTTCATCCCCTTTTCTTTGTCTCAAAACACCTCAAAAGAGTCTTGAAAATCTCCACCTTTTGAAAAAGAATGAACTTCATTTTATACCCAAAAAGTGGGTTTCTGCATCTCCCCGGTCAACCTGCCATACCCCCGGTCGACCTGGTACACACAACGGTCATAAAACAGACCGTTTGAAAAGAGCTCAACGGCTCTTTACCCGGTCGACCCGCAGTGGGCTCGGTCGACCGGGCCTGGGGCCAAAATTCCTAAAAATCTCATATTTCAAAGTGTTTTTCTTGGGAACTTTTGTGGGCCATTAAATCAAGCTTAAAAACATGTTTTAAATCATTCTAAGGGTTTTAAAACATGAAACATAAAAAGCCAAAAAAGATTCGAAATAATAAAACCAATGGCTTGCTTGATTTTCTAAAACTCCTTTTCAAAACTAAAATGCATCCAAGCTCACTACACCAAAAATCGGAAATTGGAACGGAAAAGCGTTCCTAATCCTTCCGTTCCTAATCCGTTAAAGTGTTCCAATTTCCGTTCCAATTTGGTACCAACCGTTCCTAATCCAAATTGGAACGGAAATTGGAACACTTTAACGGATTAGGAACGGAAGGATTAGGAACGCTTTTCCGTTCCAATTTCCGATTTTTGGTGTAGTGAAGTTAAAAACACAACATGCATAAAACATGATTTCTAAAAGACTTAAAACCAATGCATGTGAAAATTAAGATTTCAAGATTTCTTAAAACAATGCATATGTGTGTAAATCAAATGATGCTAGAATGATAATGCATCCATCAAATTGCAATCAACAAAATTCCTAACATGAGGCCATTTGAGAAAGAAACCACATCACGAAGATTCATCGAAGTTTTGGAATTTATCAAGGTGTATAAGGAGCCCGAAATGTCTCCAAAACTCAAGGAGTACCAAATCTATACTGAAATCGACATACGGGACCCTTATTCACCTTAAACTAGTCTTGAATCATGATAATTATCTTGAATTTCGAAAGTTTAATTGTACTCCATTATCCCGAAATTTTAATGTGCACTCCCGAAATCCATGATTTATGATTTGTCATGCCCTAGAACACTGAAATTACATTTGCAGCATTTTGCTAGTCCCAATGTACATTGCCCGATATTGAAGTGACATTTGTGCCTTGAGCACTCCTGTCCTGCCTGTTTATGCATTTACATCATATGTACTTTTACATGTCCTGATTGCTCGCATATGACCTATGAGTCGGCACCACTAAGCTTGGATGACCTTTTCGGTTTGATCCATCGACTTAGAGATCTCACTCCCGTCCCACCAGCTGCAATTTGGATCCCGATGCTCGGTTTACTACCGTGGTCCTGTCCTGATACCCGTTTCGCTCCCATGGTTCCCGATACCCGGTTCGCTACCGTGGTTCCCGATGCTCGTCTTGCCACCGTGGCCCCGTCCTGTATATTTATATTGTATATGTATATTTCGTTGAATCTCCTCACCTCATGTGGCTGAGATTAACACCCCGATATGCTCTTGTCACTTCGATGATAGAGGACTTAGCTTTGTGTGGCTGTCATCTTGCTTGTTTTCTGATTCATTGGATACCTTACATGTTTTATACTGCATATTTGTTTTCCAGTTAATGATCCTTTTCTTTTATGGAAATCATTGTTTAAACAGGTTTAAATGTTTTCCAAGGTAATTCATTTATTATATATTGTTATATCTTTTCACCCACTTGCCAGACCATCGTGTCTGATCCTTTTCTTCGGTACTTAGGTCCAGACGTTGTTTATCCCGAGACGGAGCTTGAGGAGGCGGTCGGTGAACCGCAACGTTTAGTTGAGTGGCATGCTGATGATGTCGTTTAGACATTTGGTTGCCACGAGAGACGTAACATTTTGGGGAATTATCTTACTCATTCTTTTGAGAGATTATTTTTGGATTGTACTGACCTTTGTTGGCCTTTATTTTTGGGATGTTAATTAAATGATCTTTTGTATAAACTTTAACATTTGCTTTTGGGAAATGCTAATGATCATTGCTCACTCTGACATCAAGTTATTTCTATATGTCATCAGTCATGTTGATATAAATGAATTATGAATTTGATTTGCTACACGCTTCCGCATTTAAAACAAAAAAATATTATGTTAATGTGATATCCCCACCGCGGACACCTGTGGGAAATTAAATAAATGTGTTCATCTTGTCACCACACTTCAATACATTACCGTCTCGATCCCGTATTAGGTCTCTAACCCAGTCCGGGGTCACGACACACTCCATCCGGTGAATGGGCTTAACTTGAGTTAATAGAAAACGATGAACCCACCTCAAGAACAACAATGTTTTAAATATAGCAAACGTGAGAAGGTCCAACTCCTCAATATTCGACCTTAACTTTCTTAAAGAATGAGAACAAGCTATTAATGTAATTATTTCAAAAAATATTTTCTAATATAATTTACCTAATAAATCCCAATAACAAGATAATAAAACTTAAAATTATCTATTCCTTTTCTATACATGTTCCTTTATGTGGGCCTAAGCGGTGGTGATTAGAACTCTCTTGCATCGAACAATAGTAGCCATCCGAGCAATGGGCGATTTGTCATGGCATACTAAAAGTTTTATACAAATTGGGTATCAATATGTAGGCAAGCTAATGAAGAGTTAAGATTGTATAATGAGTGGCCGTTTGAACTGAAATATCATCTATAAGATGATGAGTCCTGACCGGCCAATCATGAATGGTAGACCAACTATTAGATCAAAATAAAAATCTAATAATTTCCTCTTTTGTCATGGTAATTTAGTCAAACGCATTTTCTTCAACTTGTAATTAACTATTTATCTTGATATTAGTCAAACTTATGATTAACAAGCCAGTTGATCCCTATTTTCTCCCAAAAGTGTCAGCAAGTTTAATACAAAACAATTCATATAAGATTCATCATATATTTTAAAATTCACAACCCTCGAAACCTTTTGCTTATGAACTTTAATAGAATTCAACTAACTGTTGAATTCTTACAAAACTAAAGAAAAAATTAAATTTCGATCATGTTTCAAAAGTTGTAGAACATTATGACTCTGAACCCTTCAGATTCAAAATGCTGATGAGAAGGATTTCTTTGGCATGATTTGAAGGTCTCGACGGTTGCGGTAGCCATATCTGAGAACTTACTAGCAATTAGAAAAATAAAATAAATATTAATTTATAGTTCCATGAAAATGAGTTTAACTATCAACATGCCCATTTCAAATGAGTGACCAAATTTATGATTTAAGAACTGGTTGTAGACTGTGGCCCTCTTTTGTTCATTTGAACACAATTGCCTTGCAATAAGTCTACCTATAACCATAATTAGTCCCTTGTTATTTGGGAATGATTATGGTAAGAACTAAACAACTATACCTTGCACTCAGTTTATAGAGATACAAAGAAAGCCAAAGGGTGTTCACAAGCCGAGTCTAGCCATGTTTATGCATATCTAGGCCTGGTCAGCACAATAGCGCCCGTTTAAAACATTCGCCGATGGGCATACTACCTTACTGTTGGAGGTCATGATAGAGTGCTCGAACATGTTGATCAGACAGGCATATAACATAAAGTTAAATAGTTTAATATTTTTCTATGACATTGGAAGAGCCTTACCTTTCCAATTTGTGGCCCACAGTCCTTTTCACCTGCGAGAGGCCAAAGATTCAATTGGTATAGCCTATTCGAGATCGTCCATCTTCCAATTGGTTTTGGGATTGTTGATGTTCGAAGTTGGTACTATACCGTGACGCCCCGGGACTAAGGCCCTAATAATCAAGTCCTTAATCCGGGGTACGCGGCGCGATGGGTCAGAAAATTCCGCCCGCACATGCTAATTATTTTCCCACAGGATTCCGCGGTGAGGATTCCAGACGATCCATCACAACCAATTACTTAATTTCACAACAAATAATAATATGCAGAAGCATGTAGCAAAATAAAATTTAAATGAAATATAAGATAATTACACAAGCTTTGTATCAAAAGAGAAATATACATATGAGCATAACCCAAAGTTAGTTAAAGTTGTGAGGATCACAAGAGTATATTTAATGTATACGACCCAACAAGGCCAACAGAGGCCATAAACAAAGTTCCCCAAAATAAATAAAAGTCATTCCCCAAAAGATGTTATCGAACTCCAGACCCAACATGACGTCTACATGACATCATTTTATTACCACTCATGCTCCACGGAGGCCCTACTACCTCCTCCACGAGCGCTCCGCCTCAAAGGCTGCGGGTCCGACATCTGAGACCAAATAGAAAAGTATCAGACCGACGGTCTGGAAGGTGAATAAAGCAGATAAATTATACAAGTTTTATAAATGTCATGTTTAAAATCATAAAAATACAATTGAAACGAAACATATATGAAGAGTAATTCAAATGAACCATTTCTGTACAATTAAAAGAATTTCATAATTTAAATATTTCAAACTAACTAACAAAATAATCAAAATATTGGCAAACCACATTTAGCTATATTATCCTATTACCGAAGTAACAAGAGCACACAAACAAATAACCGTTGCCATATGAAATGGTAAGGAACAGACAGACAGAGACCGTTGCCACTACTTGTAAGATCAGAATACAAAATTGTTGCCATGGCCGGAGCAGACAGAGTCCAAACTGCAGTTGGCGGATAATTTAAAGATCCCAAGCCGAGTGATCAGCCCAACAAGGTAATCTAAGCTTAGTGGTGTCATTTAAAATTCAAATCCTTTCAATAGATTTTCATCGATAAAAATGACTACTCTTGAACAATAACAAACGAACAATAGCGAACAAATCAAATGAGCAGTCTTATCGATATTTTCAAACGCGGAGAATCATTCAATCCATTTCAAATCAGTTTACAAAAGAAAAACAAATAAATTTTATCACTTGGAATAAATTAGTGTATAATGATTTAATGGCTTACCACAGGTCGTCTCGATACACACTTAGACTCTTAATGTCGATAATATATGTGGAGCTTGGTGCCACTGAAGATCTCCTACAATTAAGGATATAAAGTGTATATTAAGACTTAAATAAATTCCCGGGTAATTCTAACATCAAGCAATTCCATCATTTTTCCCATTTAAATTTCACGATTCAAAATAATTTGATTCAATGTATTCATTTCAGACTCCTATGCTCCAATAGGGGTTAAATGGGCATCAAATAATGGGGAAAATGGGCTGGAAAAAGGGCCTGAAATGGGCCGGAAAACAGCCCAGAAAATGAGCCAGAAAATAGCCTGGAAGTGGGCCTGAAATGGACCTAAAAACGGGCCTGAAAACAAACCTGGGCCCAGATGAGGCCCCCTCGAGCGGTGATGGGACCGCTCGAGCGAGGCCCATCCAGAAGCTAGGTCGCTCGAGCGGGCCTTGGCCAGCCTTCTGGCTCGCCTGCTGCCAGGCAGAGCCTGGTCCGCTAGAGCGGCCCAAGGCCCGCTCGAGCGGACTGGGCTCTGCCCTGTCCGAAATCTGGTGCAGATTTCTGCACCTCTCCTTCCTTATTTCTGATTCATTCATTTCTCCATTTCCCACCTGAAACATTTGCGTTTCTCCCAGCTAAATTGACATTCCATTCAACCACAAACAGACTAATCCATTCCATTCACCAAATCTGATATAAACTTAGCATCTTAATTCATTGAAAGCACAAAACTTTGAGATACAAAGACTAATAATTCAGAAGTTGCATTGGACAATAAAACTTTCATTTATGAAGCAACAACTCATAATATATGAGGCATCATCCATAACTTAATCAATTAAAAAATCAAACCCATAAATTGTAGAGAAACTAATATCTTAATAGCATGCATTTCTTGTCCAGATATTCACTTGCCTCAAGTCAAAAATGGGTCTCAAATACACTCCAAGAGAACTCCTACACAACCAGCTGCAAACCTACACCAGAAAGCCCATGGAAAACCCACTAAAAACCCACAAAATTCTGGAAAACAAGGGAGTTCTCTATGAAAATCTTTGCATGCATGAATAAAGGCTTCTAAAGACTTAAAAGAAAACTTGGTATCAATAAGGTAGCAATGGCTTACCTTTAGGTGGTTCAAACTAGAACAAAAGCTTGGAGAAGATGATGAACCCAGCTGAAATTCCTTAAAAAATAGTATGGTTGGAAAGCTTGAGAGATGAGGAAAATGGTGGTGAAATTCATTTTCCAATTGAGGCTTGGTTTCCTTGGCATGCAAAGGAGAGAAGGTAAGAAGAAGAGAGAAGACTCTCTCTTGGGTGCAGTTGCAGGAAAAGAAGAAGGAGAAGAAGACCCAACGTGGGTTTTCTTATATGTATGGGTTTAAGCCCATTTGTGGGCCCCATTGGCTCCAAAGTTTCAAGTGTTTAAAACTCCCTTTTGTGGGTCCTAGATGAAGTGGACGAACAAGAGAAAAATGATCGTTGAAAAATCTAGTTTTCAAAAAGTATATTTTCCTCATGGTTTTCAAATTTCGAAATTTATGCACAGATTTGGGTGTGAAATGACTGTTTTGCCCCTTTTTCTTGAAAAATGTGATTTCTGGTTTCAAATACAAAAGGAACAAACATGAAAGTTATTGGGATCAAAATAACGAATTCAAAAATATCAAAATCAATGTTTTTCAAAATCAAATAATGTAAATTCCACGCTAACACGTGTCACACAGGCCACCCTGGGCCCGGTCAAGCCAGACTCAACGCGCTCAAAATTCCCAAAAGCTATCTAAAATTCTAATCTAACTAAAAATCTAAGCTAGTCGCCCTCTACTCCCACTTAGAGACTAATCACAGTTAAAATAATAATAAAATATACTAAACCTGGGTCGGGGCCTGACATCCTCTACCCCTTAAAGGCATTTGGTCCTCCAAATGAACACTAACCTCGGGTAGCAAGTGCAGGTACGTCTTCTGAACTTGATCACGCAATTCCCAAGTAGCTTCTTCGAGCTCATGGTACTCCCAAAACACCTTTACCCAGTGAATTGTCCGGTTCCTCAATTCTTGTTCTTTCGTATCATAAATTCTAACCGGCTTCTCAACATAAGTGGCATCTTCCCGAATCTCTAATGGCTCATGTCTTAGTACATGTGAGGGGTCCGAAACATATTTCTTCAACATCGATACATGAAACACATTGTGTACACCCGAAAGTTCTGCCGGTAAGGCGAGCCTATAAGCCACTTCACCAATACGACTCAGGATCTCATACGGTCCAATGAATCTTCTTGACAGTTTACCCTTTTGACCGAACCTCAAAGTTCCTCTAGTAGGTGACGCTTTCAAAAACACCTTATCTCCTACTTGAAACTATAGATCCTTTCTTTATACATCAGCGTAGCTTTTCTGTCGGCTTCTCGCAGTCTTTAAACGTTCATGAATGAGTTTAACTTTCTCATTGGTCTCACCAATCAATGTCGGTCCATGAAAGCTGCGTTATCCGACTTCTTCCTAACACACCGGAGTTCTGCATCTCCTTCCATATAGTGCTTCAAAAGGCGCCATCCCTATACTCGAGTGGTAACTGTTGTTATATGCGAATTCACAAAGGAGTAGACTTTCGTCCCACTGAGTCTTAAAGTCAAGCACACATGCCCTAAGCATGTCCTCCAATGTCTGGATGGTCCTTTCCAACTGTCCATCTGTCTGTGGGTGATACGCCGTGCTGAACTGAAGTTTTGTACCCATGGATTCATGCGGAGTCTTCCAGAATCTCGAGACAAATCTGTTATCTCTGTCCGATGTGATGTAGACTGGTTGACCATGTTAGCTGACGATCTCGTTAACGAATGTTTGTGCAAGTGATAACATTTGCATCTTCTTTCCTGTCTTCAATGGAATGAAACGTGCAGACTTCGTCAGTCGGTCAACTATAACCCATACTGCATTGTTCCCTCTGCTAGTTGTTGGTAAACTCGAGATAAAATCCATCGTAAGATGTTCCCATTTCCACTGTAGAGTCTCTAATGGCTGCAAAAGACGTGTAGGTTTCTAATGTTTTGCCTTAATCACTTGACAAGTCATGCATCGGGACATAAATGCTGTAATTTCTCTCTTCATATTGTTCCACCAGAATCTGCTCTTCAAATTATGGTACATCTTTGTACCCCCCCGGGTGCATAGAATACTTGGTGCTATGAGCTTCAGTCATAATTTCATTTCTCAAGTCATCAATGTTTGGAACATACAATCGGTCACGGAAGTATAATACTCCATCCACGATTTTGAAATCTGGGCAATCTGAAATGTGCTCCACAATTTTTGCTAAGTATGGATCTTGTAGTTGAGTCTCCTTGATTTTCTGAATGAAAGTAGGCTCAAACACTAACATGTTTGCTAGCATAAAACCTTGTCTCAATGGTTGAAACTCAACTCCCAATTCTTCAAATTGTTGGAGTATACCCATTCCTCGCAAACTAGCCATGCTCCCAGACTTTCTGCTCAATGCGTATTCCACAACATTTACTTTTCCTGGATGGTATTTGATTGGAAAATCGTAGTCTTTATTATACTCCATCCATCTCCTCTATCTCATGTTAAATTCCTTCTGGGAGAACAAATACTGGAGATACGGTGATCCGAGTGAACTTCAATTTTTTTTCCATACAGATAGTGTCTTCACATCTTTTGTGCAAATACAACTGCTGCCAATTCTAAGTCATTCGTCACATAATTGTTCTCATGCTCCTTCAGCTACCTTGAGCCATATGCTATGACTTTGCCATCTTGCATTAACACGCATCCAAGTCCCACAGTCGAAGTGTCTGTATAAACTTCAAAATTACCACTACCTGAAGGTAAGGTGAGAACTAGAGCAGTTAACCTCTTTTTCAACTCTTCAAAACTTACTTCACACTGTTCGGTCCACACGAATGGTACGTTCTTCCTGGTTAGTTTGGTTAAAGGCACTGCAATAGATGAAAATCCCTGCACAAACCTTTTGTAGTAGCCCACTAGACCCAGAAAACTTCTAATTTCGGTTACATTCCTTGGCCTCTTCCAATTAATGATTGCTTCTATCTTTGCCAGATCGACTGCTAAACCTTATTTGGAAATAATATGACCGAGGTAAGAAACTTGTGTCAACCAAAAATCACATTTCTCGAGCTTTGCATACAACTGGTTATCTCTTAACAACTGCAATGATGTCCTTAGGTGTTGCTCATGTTCTTCTCTAGACTTGGAGTATACTAGTATGTCATCAATGAAGACAACTATGAATTGATCTAAGTGAGGTGCAAAAATTTTATTCATTAGTGCCAAGAACACAGCTGGCGTGTTAGTCAGTCCAAAGGGCATTACAAAAACTCATAGTGCCTGTATCTTGTCCGGAAGGCTGTCTTTGGTACATCTGATTCTCTTATACTCAGCTGATAATATCCGGATCTCAAGTCAATCTTCAAAAAATATTCTGCTCCCTACAATTGATCAAATAACTCATCTATTCTTGGCAATGGATATTTATTTTTGATAGTCACTTGGTTCAATCTTCTGTAATCTATGCATATTCTCAAGCTTCCATCTTTCTTTTTGACAAATAACACTGGAGCTCCCCAAGGTGAGATGCTTGGTCTAATAAAACCCTTTTCTAACAACTCTTGCAGCTGAAGTTTCAATTCACCTAATTCTGTCGGAGCCATCCTATACGGTGCGATGGAAATTGAAGCTACCCCTGGCATAAGCTCTATGGTAAATTCCACTTCTCTGACAGGTGGCAATCCTGGAATTTCTTCCGGAAATACATTTGAAAATTCGCATACAACTGGGATTTGCTCCACTCCTTGGGACTGTTTGTCCTGTGTAATGAATGCGATGAATCCCTCGCATCCGCTTCTCAATAGTTTAGCTGCTGATAATGCTGAGATAACACCAGCCTGTGAAACCCTTTTCTCTCCATGAAATTCGACCCCTGGTGATGTTCCATCTAACTTGAAGGAAATAGTTTTGTTAAAACAATCCATACTGGCATGATGTCCAGACAACCAATCCATCCCCAAAATGACATCGAAGTCATGCATGTCTAACAGGATAAGGTCTGCTAGAAATATGACATCACTTATCTTTACTGTGCAACTAGGGTGATGTGTGCTACAAACAACTTGTTTCCCTACTGGTGTTGAGACAATTAGAATAAAGTCTAGTTCGCTAGCAGGCACATCAATCAATTTAGCAAATATAGGAGATAGAAAAGAATGTGTGGATCCAGGATCAAATAAGACTTTAGCTTCTATTCCACAGACAAGAAGTATACCTTCAACCACGTTGCCCGCTGCATCCGCGTCCACTTGATTCAAATGATATGCTTGACCTCACTGCTGAGGTCTATTTCGATTCTGATTCTGCCTTCCTTACTATGCATTCCTATTCTGCTGAGGTGGACGAGCGTTCTGATTCTGAAGTTGTTGGCGGGGCTGTTGTTACTGGTTTTGCTGTTGTGGCTGCCTGGGTCGGTTCTGAGCTGCTTGTTAATTCTGCTGAGGTGGCTTGTTGTCCTGGTTCTTATCGTTTGGACAACCTTTCATCAAGTGATTTATAAGCCCACACTTAATGCATCCACCCGTGACTCTGTAACATAGGTGGGAAGGATGATTCTTGCCACAATGTTCACATCCACCTAGTCTTTGAGTGTTTTGATTTGGCCTTGACTTCTTACGTTGATAAGATTTATGTCCTTACTACTGACGTTTCCTCTGGGCATCCTTAATAATCTTGTTATTGATGTTTTCAAATTTATAAGCTCGCTTGACTGCCTCTTGGAATGTAGCTGGCAGGACAACACCTGAAGCATCTCTTTCAATAATAGGGTTGAGTCCCTCTAGGAATTTGATAATCTTTTTCTCCTCAGTATCAACGAGATCTGGTGCATACCGAGACAATCTTTGAACTTTGTAACATATTCGAGGACTGTCATGTCTCCTTGTGTGAGTAGCTGAAACTCCATTGCCATATGTCTCTTGATATGAGTGGGCACATACTTCTCAGTGAACTGCTCCTTGAAAGTAGCCCACGCAATATCATTAGCAATGTCCTGATAGCCGTCCTTGAGTGTTTTCCACCAAATGTCGGTCAAGCCGATAAACATAGAGGTTGCTAGAAGAACTCGTTGTTTGCCTGTGCACTGAAAAAGGTCGAAGATGTTCTCAGTGTGGACTAACCAGTCAATTGCTGTCAAAGGATCCTCATTCCCGGTGAATTCTTTTGGACCTCTCTTCCGGAAGCGTTCGAATAATGTATTCGGGTTGTCTTCACGGTTATTGATAATAATTTGAGGACCCATGTTTTGAGGTTGTACATGTTCTGGTCTCCTGCCCAACACTTCTAACAACTGCCTATGTACCTGTGCCAATTTCTCATCTTTCTTGGCCATCTGCTCCTGCAATCTGGCTTAACTCTCATTGGTTTTCCTTTGTTGTTCCATCATCATCTCATTTGTTTTCTGTTGTTGTTCCATCATCATTTGCATAAAGTTTTGAAATTGGCTATCTCCAGAGGAACCTGCAGCATGAGCATTGCTGGAAGAAGGATTTGTGTTTGAGTGGTCCCTGCGTGGAGGCATTTTGCTGCAAAACCATTTGTTAGTAGAATAAATATTTCAAGAAAAACGCACCAACAACCCCCACGCAATACTAACTAACGAGAATTTTAACGAATCCTCTCCACGTCCCTATGTTTCTAATGTCTTTTAAGTGCCCGACATTTTTCTCGCTTTGATACCAAGTCCTGTCACGCCCCCGGACCGAGGCCCTAATAATCAAGTCGTTAATCCGGGGTACGCGGCGCAACAGGTCTGAAAATTCCGCCCGCACATGCTAATTATTTTCCCACAGGATTCCGCGGTGAGGATTCCAGACGATCCATCACAACCAATTAATTAATTTCACAACAAATAATAATATGCGGAAGCATGTAGCAAAATAAAATTTAAATGAAACATAAGATAATTACATAAGCTTTGTATCAAAAGAGAAATACACATATGAGCATAACCCAAAGTTAGTTAAAGTTGTGAGGATCATAAGAGTATATTTAATTTATACAACCCAACAAGGCCAACAGAGGCCATGAACAAAGTTCCCCAAAATAAATAAAAGTCATTCCCCAAAAGATGTTATTGAACTCCAGACCCAACATGACGTCTACATGACATCATTTGGTTGCCACTCATGCTCCACCGGAGGCCCTACTGCCTCCTCCGCGCACTCCACCTCAAAGGCTACGGGTCCGACATCTGACACCAAACAGAAAATTATCAGACACGACGGTCTGGCAGGTGAATAAAGCAGATAGAATATACAAGTTTTATAAATGCCATGTTTAAAATCATAAAAATGCAATTGAAACGAAACATATATGAAGAGAAATTCCAATGAACCATTTCTGTACAATTAAAAGAATTTCATAATTTAAATATTTCAAACTAACTGACAAAATAATCAAAATATTGGCAAACCACATTTAGCTATATTCTCCTATTACCGAAGTAACAAGAGCACACAAACAAACAATCGTTGCCATATGAAATGGCCGGAACAGACAGACAGAGACCGTTGCCACTACTCGTGGGACTGGAATACAGAACCGATGCCATGGCCGTAGAAGACAGAGTCCAAACTGCAGTTGGCGGATAATTTAGAGATCCCAAGCCGGGTGATCAGCCCAACAAGGTAATCTAAGCTTAGTGGTGTCATTTAAAATTCAAATCAATGCATCAAATCCTTTCAATAGATTTTCATTGATAAAAATGACTACTCTTGAACAATAACAAACGAACAATAGCGAACAAATCAAATGAGTACTCTTATCAATATTTTCAAACGCGGAGAATCATTCAATCCATTTCAAATCAGTTTACAAAAGAAAAACAAATAAATTTTATCACTTGGAATAAATTAGTGTATAATGATTTAATGGCTTACCACGGGTCGTCTCGATACACACTTAGACTCTTAATGTCGATAATATATGCGGAGCTTGGTGCCATTGAAGATCTCTGACAATTAAGGATATAAAGTGTATATTAAGACTTAAATAAATTCCCGGGTAATTCTAACATCAAGCAATTCCATCATTTTTCCCATTTAAATTTCACGATTCAAAATAATTCGATTCAATGTATTCATTTCAGACTCCTATGCTCCAATAGGGGTTAAATGGACATCAAATAATGGGGAAAATGGGCTGGAAAAAGGGCATGAAATGGGCTGGAAAACAACCCAGAAAATGGGCCAGAAAACAGCCCTGAAGTGGGCCTGAAAACAGACCTAGGCCTAGACCAGGCCCGCTTGAGCGGTGATGGGTCCGCTCAAGCGAGGCCCATCCAGAAGTTAGGTCACTCAAGCGGGCCTTGGCTAGCCTTCTGGCTCGCCTGCTGCCAGGCAGAGCCTGGTCCGCTAGAACGGCCCAAGGCCCGCTCGAACGGACTGGGCTCTGCCCTGTCCGAAATCTAGTACAAATTTCTACACCTCTCCTTCCTTATTTCTGATTCATTCATCTCTCCATTTCCCACCTGAAACATTTGTATTTCTCCCAGCTAAATTCACATTCCATCTAACCACAAACACACTAATCCATTCCATTCACCAAATTTGATATAAATATAGCATCTTAATTCATTGAAAGCACAAAACTTTGAGATACAAAGACTAATAATCACTACAACAAACTGCACTTTTAGCGACGAAATTTTTCGTCGCCAAAAGCCAAAAAAACGTCGGTAAAACCTTTGTCAACGAAAAATTTTTCATCGGTCAGACGTCGGTAACAAATGGTGGACAAAACTTTTTGCCGACGAAAATTTATTTCGCCGACAAAAACTGAATTTTTATCGACGTTTTATGACCTTTGCCGACGTTTTAAAAACGTCGGTAAAACTATTTTAAATTTCTAAATATTTTAAATTTCTAAATAATTTCAAAACGTCGGTAAAAATATTTTAAATTTCTAAATATTTTATAAATACTTTTACCGACGTTTTTAAAACGTCGGTAAAAATATTTTAAATTTCTAAATATTTAATAAATACTTTTACCGACGTTTTTATTTCGTCGGCAAAATAAAAAGGGAAAATAAATTAAAATAGAAAGACTGTTACCGACGTTTATGTTTCGTCAGCAAAATAAAAATTGGAAAATAAATAAAAATAGAAAGACTGTTACCGACGTTTATGTTTTTGTCAGTAAAGTGTTTTAATTTTTTTTAATATAATTTTCTTTTTTGCTTTAAACCTGTTTGTACACCTGTATCAAACCTATTCATTATAAAAAATTCATGCAAATAAAAGTTGCTAAATAAACAAACAACCATCACCATTTTTCATTAAATCATTCATCTCATTAAACAAATATTACAATCAATAATGATACAGCCCCATATATATGTCCAATATACATATACAAATAAACTAAAAGAATAAAACACATTTAGCTAGTCTGCAGCCGACTCTAAAGCGTTTATCAATCTGCAACGACAAAAACAACATTAGAATCTTTTTAATGAATTAGATTATAAATGAAAGATAAACATGTATCTATATAAACCTTTTCCTAAATTTTCCTTGTTGAAATTACAACATACATGTCAACTGCCAAAAATGCTTACAATCTTCATTGCTTCACTGCTTCACTCATCATGCTTATGCTATGATTATTTGTTTCAAGAATCAAGATATTTATTATTCAGTGGCTCATCCGTATACAGGCAGTTTTATGCTTCTCAATGATTTAAATGATTAATATGTATGGCTGTATCAAATTCTTGTATTGCTATATTGTTTTCTTATCACAATATTTTATATTTTGGGTAATTCAGGGGGCAGGGGCTTTTGAAGTTGCAATAGCATGGAAAACAGTAAGCCAAGATAAATGTCCTTATACTTCCAGGGAAGAAAAACAAGAGAATGGATCAAAATTCTAAAAAGAGAAAACAGTTCACATTCTATATAACAGGTTTCAAGTGGCTCTGCTAAAACTTGATATAATATAAAACATGCACTTGTTATTTATTGGGCTTACATAATAAATGCCAGAAAATGCAACTCTCCTATTTCAAATGTGTATACTGTAAATAGTGCTTGGCCCTGTTTTCACAATTTCATTCAGAGAAGCACTAGACACAGTAGCATGAATGGATCAAGCTGCAAAGAAACCACCAAAAGATACTTTGCATCTAATCAGAAGTTTGCAAATGGTAAGTTATAAAATATATGTAGCCAATAATTCATATTCAACTTCAAAACATCACCAATGAGGAGAATGGATTGTTCCGTTTAGGAAACTTCTGTTCCATTTCCTGATTATGGTGAAGCTCACAAATGAAGGATTTATATTGCTGAAAAAGGGCTTCCAATCATACAGAATGCTAGGCCCATATGCAAACATTGTAATTCAGGATGGCATTATAATGAGGTTTGCCACTATCAAACACCCACTCTTCCTCTGGCTCTACATGTCAAGCATGTGTGGCCTAAGTGTGCCACATTCAAGCTTCTTATCATTTACAAGCCCACCATGTCGACGACCTGCCAAGAATCAGGCACATCCATTCCTTAGGTGGGAGTCGCATGTAGTAACATGATTCAATCCCACAACCTCGCCCAGAACTTAAATATTAATGAAGTATCTCTTCCTTTTCAGAACTTAAACTTAAGCATGTAACCTTTATGCTGTGTGGATTCTTTTGTAGAACCACATACCCATTTAGACAAACATAATATTTGAAATACTTTCTAGTATTCAACATTGTTGTATTCATTGCAATCTGAGCGGACAAGGGAAGAAATGCTGCAAGATACAATATTGTAATGTTGACATTTAAAATATTCAGCTCAAGTTGAATAAATTTAAGATTCCAATAGTTGAAGTTGCAGTGCTGGATGCAAACATAAACATATTTCACAAACAAAACCCAAGAAAAATAAACTGAGACAAACCTGTATGAAAGTCTTAATAATTGCCTTCCCTATTAACGTAGGAAGAAAGAACCTCCAAAATGGAATCCCAAATTGTCCACACACAAAACCGGCAAGATCAAATAGTGGGTTTGGCATCTGAAAGTGAAACATTCAGTGACCAGGTTCATGTTATCTTAATGCTTGAAGAACGGTAACTAAATCCCATCATTCTGGAAGTTTGTCTTTGATCCACCCAGAATCAAACAGCAAAAAATCAAACCAGTAAACCAATTAAAGGTCTGACTTTTATATGCTGCTTTCACAAAGGAATATATATATATATATATATATATATATATTTTGGTATTGAATTATCAGAGAAGACTGTTGAAGAACTCAACTAGAAAAGAATTTGTAGAAGAGCTAAACTAACCGAAGCAAGTAACAGAATTTCAAAAAAAAGTCAGATGTTCCAAGCGCGAAAAGAGCCAACGTTTGATTTGCTTCACGTGACCAGCTATGCATCCAGAGTCGTCTTTCATGGATATATCTGATTTTTCCACGGCATTCAATCTGCTGCCTGACGTTTGAGCTGCAATAGAGACTCTTGGTAAATATAGATAAAATCATATATCATCAACCCCACTTTGGGAGTGGATGGATGAAACCATGACATAAACATTGCTTGCACATAATTACCAGAAGGAATTTGACAGAAAACAACTAATATAGTTTAAGATATCTTGCTACAACTAACAATAGATTGAGGAAGTATATAAATGGACAAATGTAAAGAAGCTGAATTTCACATAACCAAGATGCACCTGCTTAGAAGGATGTGTTATTAGAAAGCAGAGAATTAGATGTGATACATTAGAAGTAATTTTTGGATAATTACAGTTGAGCAACCATTGAAGCTGTTACGGGTGGACGAGGATGCCTCGACTGTTGTTGGTAGTAGTGCTGATTTTGCTGGTGCTGGTGCTGACTGAGGCTAAGCAGATTGGGAGAGCTGTGGACTTGAATCAACACTATCTAAGTCTATAGCAGAGACTTCTTTATCTTTATTATTCGCCTCTTGCAAACGTATGAGCTGAGTAAGGCCCTTCAAGATCCTTTATCAACTCTGCATGAGAACCTGATGAAGAAAACAAATATCTGAAGGCTTCAACATTTGGATCAAACAATTTCCTAGTACTCACAAGTCACTCTACCCTCGAGCGAGGTGCTTGCACCGGTTCCCGATTTTTCCGGGGCCTGGTTCCCGTTCCGGACCCCCGGCGGGCCGTTTTCGAGCCTAAGTATTGGAAAATCCGATGTTTTGGCCTCTAGTTCTCTAACCGTGAGTCCTATCTGCGAACCGTCAATTCCTACAAGTCACTCTACCCTCGAGCGAGGTGCTCGTGCCGGTTCCCGATTTTTCCGGGGCCCAGTTCCCATCCGGACCCCCGGCGGGCCGTTTTCGAGCCTAAGTGTTGGAAAATCCGATGTTTGGTACATACTTAAGTGCCCCAAAATGAAATAAAACAAAAAATCCAAGAACTAAATTTGGAATGAACAAAGGAATAGAACATGTTTTCATTTTACATAAAATAAAATAGTACACAATGGATTACCTTATTTGAAGCATATTTTTTACCGATCGCAGTATCCTGCAGTATGTAGGCAGCAACCTGGAGATTTAAACAAGACAGTAGCCAAGCATATCAATTTAGAAAGTCCTAGCAAAATGGAAAAATCTACACACAGGTGTAAGGCACAGATATACATATCAGGGTATCAACTTGATGTTTTAATATTATTAACGTAAAAAATATTTCCTTTCAAAAAGAACGAGAAGAACAACTACAATTAAGGAAGCAATGAAGAGACTATAAGAAAACACTATAGAAAATTTATGTTTAGCATAATTTGGTAAGCTCCTTTTTTTGATGAGGGTGTTCAATATGGGTGGTTAGGATATTAAAGTGGGCTCCATGGGGTCAACTGATGGCACCCGCATAAAATCCCATGCAGTCAGTGGATAATTAAACTAATAAAGGAGGCAATGAAGACTATAGATAAGCACATCAAGTGGACAGGGAATAGAGAAAGGATGAGTATCAAATTTACCGGTCTAAGAGGAAGTCCTTGTGAGCTGAGAGTGCCAGCAGCCAGTGGCACATGCCTCTCTTTTGGATGGTGGTATTTGCAGGTTGATCCATATTGCATCTTTTTGCAACAAGTATCAAACGTCAGAAGATGAATTGAAGAAGACAATGGAGAAAGCTAACAATTTAATTGTTGACATTTTGAAGAAAAAACCACAATTGGCCTCTAAATCAGAGAACCTAGATAATATCAATACATGTATATTTTAATGAATGATGTGTCATTTAGTGATCAACGGTTTGAATCAAGTTTGCATTCAACACTGGTGAAAGATTGCTTGATTCTTCTCTAATCTCACTGAACCAAAATGGAGTGACTGATTCAGTCAGTCTCTTACAGAAGCTAAATGAAGTAAAAATGGATTTTGTTGGGCCCAATGAAATCCATGAAAAACACACTTATCTTCTCTAAACCTGCGATTGATGTACTGGCACATGCTATTAATTAGTTTGGCTCAAGGCTCTAACTGATTGATCATCAGTTACTAGAATGCATGTCCATCTGCCACCCAAAACAAAATAAAAAAAAATGATAGCTTCATGATCCAACCAACCCACTTATATAACCTGATGTAGTTTAACTGAGTCAACTGGAAGACAACTTTCATTCCACTATGCTTTGAGTCTCCATTATGAGTTTCAGACCTATATAGAGTGGCAAGAAGAATATTTTATTAGTGCATAAATTTAATTATTCATAAATCAAAACTGTGGTAGTAGAAATGGAAAATTGGCTGATCTTCTCTTCTCCATATAGTTCTTGACCTGCACTCTGCAGCAACACTAGTTTGGAGACTTTGAGGTCCACAGGCAAACACCCACCAGAACTTTTCCCCATCGCTCGGAGACAGAACTTTTCTCCATATGTTGTTTGCAGCACCAACCAAACCAGACATGCTACTTCCATTTGTCACTGGAAAAGAATAGATCTCACTTGTGGAATGGTTGCCATCTTCCTACAACATAAACAGACTAAATGTTGCTTATTGGTCCTTTTTTTTTTCTGAAAAGTTCAGTTTGTATATTTCCATAGAAGAAGAAACAATCTACAAAAGAATCGCTGGTAGTACTTGCCAAGCTTCAGGTCACAACATGGGAGGGGAAAAAAAATACCCACAAGCCAGGCCAGCAATAAGTCCACAGATTGGGCAGCCAAAGAAACCAATGAGACAAAACAGGGAGCAACAGAAAGGAGTGAATTTCCCACGGCCCTGATATCCCACAGCCTAGGATCAGGCCAAAACAAAAGAAGGAAACAAGGAAACCTCAGGCAGAGTAAGGAATAGGTGGTAAGGGAAAGTAGCCTCTCAATCTTGAGGCCCTTTTAGACCCAGCTAGGCTGCAGCATTTTGCGCTTGTGGGCATTGTCTTGCAAACCCACCAAAGGAATCACTGGCAGAGCTATTAGTGCCAACTGCCAGTTCCCTACCATGGCTATCACCAGCCCCATAATAATTGTTGCTGAATTTTGAAGCACTAGTCCCAAGGCATCCCCTACAAGACTTCGCACAGTTGAAGCATCAGCTGATAACCTTGCTCCAACCGCTCCACTGAAATGGAACAAGAAATCTCAAGAGTCAGTAAGGTGTCGAGATATATACTAGTTGGTTTAAGTGCATGCTTAACAAACCTTGAATTAATAGGCTCATCAAACCAGCCGATTTCTTGGTGCACCACCCTCTCAAATGACAATGAGCAGATGCGTTGGATGAGTGATAAAGGATACTAGCAGCATGTGTGCTGATGTTATACCATTAAAGAAAAAACAGAAGCTGAAAAAAGAAAACATGTAAAAGCCCAACCATAAACATCTATCTTCAGGTGATGTACCAAATGCAGTCACTGTATGATGACCTTGATTCAGCCTTTCAAATTGGGTTTGTGGGCCACTCTAAGCAGACAAGGGAAGTCCAAGCAAAGAGCTATCTGCCACATGTGGACTTTCTATGCACAGTTGGGGATTCAAAACCCTCAAATGTAGTGGTTCTCTTATCTTATCTTGAAAAAGTTGCACAAGTCATCCACCCATAGAAATACAATCATGAAACAAAACTAACAACAAATAGGCATTTAGTTATTTAGAAGTAGTTCCGTATTGTGGGAGTAAATCCAAATGAAAAATCTCGAGTTTGCTGATGTGAGACCAAGATGTGTGAATGGCTTGGGGAGTAATCAGAATTGTCTTACACAAGTCATACATTTTTATTATTTTAAATGCGATGCTATAGCAGTTATTGCATGTGATTTTGTATCTCAAAATGCATTGAACCATATAATTATCATTATCATCATCCTCATCTCATCCTTACCCCATTGGGGTCGGCTTAATGTGTTTTACTCACATACAAGGTAACAACATCCATCTTTTTAAGAAACACAAGTTGCTAATATATCTATGATACTCTTGCAAATTGATCTTACCATTCAACTCATTTCTTTCCTTACCATTCAACATTTAACTGATGATCTGAAGGGTCACTTGTTCTGCTGGGTGGCACAAGGCTCTCTCTGAGAACTATATATATGTTGTAAATATGTAGGATCAGGTTTCATGTTTCATGTGTATAGATGATATGACTTACCTATAAGTGACAGTTGCCCTTTTCCTTTACCATAAAAGATGAGAGGTAATCGGGTTTGGAGGTAATTACAATTACAGGGAAACGGAGCGCAAATCAACCAAGCTCTACAAATCCAAACGGGGCCTTGGCATCATTCTGTTTCCTCAGCCTTCATTAATGGTAAAAACCACTTACCTGGTCATACTTGGTGAGAGTATTCTTGTAGCCAAAATGAGTGGTCGGTTCAAAAGCTGGTTCTGTGATCAGTTTACTTCTTGATATGCAGTCACATGAGTTAAAATAAGGAATGAAATATTCTAGTGATTCTATATGAAAGGTTAGTAGCATCATGAAACATTCCATGTATAGAAGAGTTGAAAGTGTTGAGACTATAAGAAACTGGGAAAAGGGAATATAACTCAAGAGGTATAATAATTTTATGTTTTAAGAAAACAAGTCTGATAAAGAAGGTTCTATGATGATGATGATGTGTTAAAATCAAGTCCTTAGGCCTCACTTTGGCTACAATTAACAGAATGATTATTGTTATTATTGTTATTTATTAGTCAAATTAATCATGTGTAAAGCATGCAATTTATTTTCTTTGGTCTTTATATTTTGATCTTGTATTTTTAGATATAATTAATCTGACAGTAAGGCCCTGTTTTGGTTAGATAAAAATTTGGCCAAGTTTCTGCGGTGAAGAGGGATTTCTTTGAGCAGCTTAGATTCAAGTGGCCTCAGTGGCTCACCATGCAAGTAAACTGGAAGAATCATTCCAAGTCTGTCCAGAGAATGTACATAGAAACTATTAAATAAAAAGAAAGAAAAAGGAAAAAAAAAACTGAAAATTCTAAATTCTGGTTTGTAACCAGTCTCATTTTCTATATCATCACCATAATGAAAAAACATATATAACAACTTTATTCATTAGGCTGTTATGGGAAATCAGTTGTACTAGATTTTGCAGGTTGCTCCAAATTCCAATAGGTTGAAAGACAATAGTTGAAGACCTAAATCCAGACTTGATATTTGATTTGCACCACTCCTATAGGTGTGGGTTTGGACTGGATTTTCTACTTGGACCAAATCAATCTCAGTATCCTACCTTTACAGTCTTATCCTTTACATATTTTTGCAAATTGCCTCCATTTCCAAGAAGAGACTGGGTTCTAGTGCAATTACTTATATTATAACTCTGATACCTATTTAGCTGTAGTCCTAACCCAACTCAATAATTGATGGGTCCCAAAAAAAAGCACAATGGTATAAAAGAATTATACCACGAAAAGGTTTCTTAGCCACAACCCACAGCCTGCAACTGTAATGTTTCTTACCAAAACAAAAGGTTTACCTGTAATAGGCAAACAGGGATGCTGCAGGCAATTGCATTTTGCATTTACATCTAAAAGGAAGAGGTGAACGTGATTTTGGAGAGAATCCAAACAAGGCACAAGGAGTTTCTTGTGGACCATGCCCTCCCAAATGTAGCGATTCTACTTGCAGGGGAAGTTGGTAGGAGGAGGAGATGCTTGCC
Source organism: Cinnamomum chago (assembly GCA_038049695.1). NCBI lineage: Eukaryota > Viridiplantae > Streptophyta > Magnoliopsida > Laurales > Lauraceae > Cinnamomum > Cinnamomum chago. Next base: position 18,311,128 of record CP142459.1, read on the forward strand.
TTCTCTTTCACAATTGCACCTCTCCAGAATCTCAAAACTCCGCTTTGAGCAAAGGAGCCAAATATAAATACTTTAATGTTCTTTGCCTCCTTTGGCACTTGTTCATGCAAAGTTCCATATATTTTTAGGGAAATTTCATTTTCAGAGAAAATGAGTTGCTGAAAGAGCCTTTCTGCAATTGCAAGAGATGAAAGGTTCTTTTACACCAAGGACCCATTAGCCACAAGGATTTCAATTTTCCATCCATTCATGAAGAATGAAAATCCACACAAAAAAAAATTTTGATGTGCAAGGAAATGAAATTTGTGGCAAATTGCCGCACCAAACTATATATTAAAAAACACTTGAGAATCCATTTTCATTTCCAAGGAAATGCTTCTGCATGAAAAATTGATAAAATTAAGTTAGATTGTTATCTAATTAAAAAAAAAAACCTCAAACCCCAGGAAATTAAGAACCTACTGGTATAAAAATCTTCAGTTTTCATTGCCTGTTCAAGTTCAGTGGATCAGAGAACATCACTATGGCTGTGGCACTAAATCAGCGTCCTATGCTTCCGCAACAAAAATAAGTAGGATTGAATGTGGATCAGCCTGGGGCCTGTCCTAGCCCAACTAACAAATTGAGTACATCTAAGGTAAATAAGGTAAACAAAAACTAGTTTAATGCATGCATCTCACTCCAATCTGGCATAAAAAAAAAATGCAATCAAGACCGTGACAATTAAAGCCATCCACTGATGCTCATTTTACAAGAAACATGTAATCTGAGTAGGGGGAAATACCTGAGTTTTCAAGGCAGCAAGTTTTTTCTTCCTCTTTTCCTCCTCTTCTTCGTTCCCTTCCTTCGTTTTATGTTGCGTGGAAAGCGAGAGAGTCAAGAGAGTTCACTTGCACGCCAGAGAGGTTGTAGGAGAAGGTCTGAAACACTTTTTATTTGGGGTTTTCGAATGGAGAGGGTTTTCGATGATGGGATGGACGATGGTTCGAGAGAGACGAGGGTAAGGGTTGAGATTTGGGGATTTTCGAATGGAGAGGAAGAGAGAGTGGGAGTGATGTGCTAGCGCAAGGGTTGCAGGGGATGGAAAGGACGGCGAGATGATGGAGAGGGCTAGAGAGATGAAGGGTTGCAGGGGAGAGACGGTGAGAGAGTGAGAGAGAAGAAATGGGGAGGGCTGCGCAGGGGAGAGAGAAGAGATGGGGAGGGCTGTGCAGGGGAAATGAAGGGTTAAAGGGGGAGACGGTGAGAGAGAAGAGATGGGGGAGGGCTGCGCAGGGGAGAGATGAGCGAGAGAATGAGAGAGAGAGAGAAGATCGAGAGAGAGAGCAGAGAGATCGATCCAGAGAGAGCGCAGAGAGAGAGACAAATAGCAGAGGGAGAGAGAAATTAAAGAGGGATTTTGGTGGCGGGAGAGTGGGAAAAAAGGTCTTTACCGACGTTTTAAATTAAACGTCGGTAATAAATTTTCCGACGTAAAGTTTCGTCGGTAAAAAAGAAATTTTGTTGGTAAAGGTCTCTGATTTTAAAATTTCCTAAAAATTAAATTAAATTTTACCGATATTTTACAAAAAAACGTCGCTAAAATAAAATTGAACTTTGTCAGCGGTTTTCAAGGAAACGTCGCTAACAGTCAATTTTACCGACATTTTGTAATTCGTCTTTATTTTTGTAGGGAAAATCAATTTTTTGGGACTCGCGGAAGTGATAAATCAATTGAAAAATTAAAGAAGGAAAACCAAGGTATTGAAACTCTGCATGGGGTCCACACTACTCTAGTTGGAATATTCAATTCAAGCGAAACAAAGAAGAAAAAAAATGCAAAAGAAAATCCAGCCATATGAAGGACATCTAAGGTAAGGGAATTTCAAGCATTGCACACAGAAGTGGGGCCCATCATGTGTTCCTATTGATAATACAAATCTGAATTTCAGATTGGGAATTAGATGTAATTTAAGGAATTTCTTAATAGAGGAAGTGGGCCCAGATTATGATAGATTCAAGCAAATTTCAGAGTCCTAAATATGGAGGGTAGTAACCTAGAAGTTGCAAGATAAATTCAAATCCAAAGAGTCCATGTTTCCTTAAGAACTCTACAAGTTGGATTTCAGTCAAGATATGTTTTCAAATATTTGTAAACTTTTGCAAGCCAAGAAGCTATCCAAAGGAGATATCACACTTCCAACACTTTGCCTTCCTAAGCTTCTCCATTCCAAGTTAGACGTCCAAGCCATAATTGAAGATAAAATTTAAGATTCAAATTTTGAATCTTGAATCAAGAAAGAAAATAAAACAAAGAAAAAAATATCCAAAAGAGGCTTTACACGTCCAAAGCCATGAAGGTTCAAGATGATACACTCCAAGTGGGGTCCAAATGCATTCAATTTAGAATTGCAGCAGAAACTGGCACGAGCACTTCGCTCGATGGTAGAGTAACTTGTAGGAACTGACGGTTCGCAAATAGGACTCCCGGTTAGAGAATTAGAAGCGAAAACATCGAATTTTTCAATACTTAGGCTCGAAAACGGCTAGCTGGGGGTCTGGAATGGGAAACGGCCCCCGAAAAAATCAGAAATCGGCATGAGCACTTCGCTCAAGGGTAGAGTAACTTGTAGGAACTGACGGTTTGCAAATAGGACTCCCGGTTAAAGAACTAAAAGCAAAAACATCGGATTTTCCAACACTTATGCTCGAAAACGGCCAGCCGGGGGTCCGAAACGGGAAACGACCCCTGGAAAAATTGGAAACCGACATAGGTACCTTGTTCAAGGCCAAAGTAACTTGTAGAAATTGACGGTTAGTGAATTGGACTTCAGGTTAACGAATTAAACGCAAAAACCGCTTGATTCTCAATACTTAGGCAGGAAAACAGGCCGCCGAAAAACTTAAGAAAAGATTTATATATATACATGTTTATCTTTCATTTATAATTTAATTCATTGAAAAGATTATAATGTTCTTTTTGTCATTGCAAATTGATGGACGCTTTGGGGTCGGTTGCAGATTTATGGGGTTGTTTTCTTCTTTTTAGTTTATTTGTATATGTATATTGGACATTTATATGTAATTGTATCATTATTGATTGTAATATTTGTTTAATGAGATGAACGATTTGATGAAAAATGGTGATGGTTGTTTGTTTATTTAGCAACTTTTGTTTGCATTCATTTTTTATATTGAATAGAGGTACACGAACAGGTTTATTTTTTTATATAGGTATATAAAAAGGTTTACAGGACAAATATTGAAAAAACAAATATAGCATTTAAAAAATAAATAAAAATCATTTTACCGACGTTTTTTTTCGTCGGTAAAAGTATAAAAGAACTTTACCGACGTTTTTTTGCGTCGGCGAAAGTATTAAACATAAAATACTTTTAACGACGTTTTATTTTGTCGGCAAAAGTATAAAATAAAAATAAAATAAATATAAAATATTTTTACCAACGTTTTTTTGCGTCGGCAAAAGTATAAATTAAAAATAAAAAACATAAAATACTTTTAACGACGTTTTTTTGCGTCAGCAAAAATATAAAACAAAAATAAAAAACATAAAATACTTTTAACGACGTTTTATTTCGTCGGCAAAAGTATAAACTAAAAATAAAATACATAAAATAATTTTAGCGACGTTTTTTTGCGTCGGTAAAAGTATAAAACAAAAACAAAAAACATAAAATACTTTTAACGACGTTTTATTTCGTCGGCAAAAGTATAAACTAAAAATAAAATACATTAAATAATTTTACCGACGTTTTTTTTCGTCGGTAAAAGGAGAAAGGAAAATAAATAAGAAATATAAAACTACTTTTACCGACGTGTTTTTTCGTCGGCAAAAGAATAAAAAAAATAATATAAAAAATCGTAAAAAACTCTTACTGACGTTTTTTTCGTCGGTAAAAATGAAAAAGAAAAAAAAATAAAAAATTTAATATTTTTACCGACGTTTTATAACTCGTCGGTAATAATCCCCGATTTTTAGTTTTTCTGGAAAATAAAGTAATTATATGATCTAGCTTTTACTGACGTTTTTGTAGAAAACGTCAGTAAAAGTCAACTTTTGCCGACGTTTTTGAGAAACGTCGGTAAAAAGTATGTATTTTACCTACGAACTAATTTACGTCGGTAAAAGTCAATCTTTACCGACGACATTTTTAAAGCGTCGGCAAAAAATGTCGCTAAATCTGCATTTTATTGTAGTGAATTCAGAAGTTGCATCGAACAATAAAAATTTGATAATATATGAGTTATCATCCATAACTTAATCAATTCAAAAATCAAACCCATAAATTGTAGAGAAACTAATATCTTAATAGCATGCATTTCTTTTCCAGATTATTCACTTGCCTCAAGTAAAAAATGGGTCTCAAATACACTCCAAGAGAACTCCTACACAACCAACTGCAAACCTACACCAGAAAGCTCATGGAAAACCCACTAAAAACCCACTAAATTTTGGAAAACAAGGGAGTTCTCTATGAAAATCTTTGCATGAATGAATAAAGGCTTCTAAAGACTTAAAAGAATACATGGTATCAATAAGGTAGCAATGGCTTACCTTTAGGTGGTTCAAACAAGAACAAAAGCTTAGAGAAGATAATGAACCCAACTGAAATTCCTTAAAAAATAGTATGGTTGGAAAGCTTGAGAGATGAGGAAAATGGTGGTGAAATTCGTTTTCCAATTGAGGCTTGGTTTCCTTGGCATGCAGAGGAGAGAAGGTAAGAAGAAAAGAGAAGACTCTCTCTTGGGTGCAGTTGCAAGAAAATAAGAAGGAGAAGAAGACCCAACGTGGGTTTTCTTGTTAGTTTTATGGTCTCAATACCAGTATATGATGTAATAAATTGATTAAATTTCTTTATTTATCAATATATATTATTGCTTTCCTTTCATGAGATGAATGATGTTTTATTACTTGTTTGCACATAACTAATACGAATGACATAATGGTTCATGAGATGAACCGGAGTCCACAAGTATACTAGAATACATGTGTATGGATGAGATCCACATATAGGAGACATGTATTGCAAATCTTATACTTAAATATCTTCACAACCAGTGATGAGATTGGGCATCTCATCTGACAAGGTTGCAGCACTTTGATCACTATGAGATAGTGCGATTTGTCTCGATCATCGGAATGTAAGATTCTGGATCATGGTGCTGGTACATTGGATGTATTGAAGGACCATGAGAAGCACCTTATGTATACTATCTTCACTTTAAGGTCTGCTCTCATAATTCCCTAGCAATAGGCTCATAATCTTGAGACATTAATGAACTCAAGTTTCTGTCTATTCATTTGCTTTGAGTCACCAATGAGTGAGGCCAATTGTAGGTCAACACCTCGGTGATTTGGGTACGTGGTAGTAGAGCTCACTACACCATTTGAGTGATTTTGCAACATTTGAGATTTCTTATTAGTAACGCAAATATTTCCGTTAGGTAATTTGTCACATTTATTATCCATTAGCAATATTCATAACCGTTAGTAAATATCTTTGCAAATACTTGAATTATTTTGTAACGTTTATTGGATATCTTGTGATGATTACTAATGTGTTACAATTGTATCAAAATAATAAAAAGAGGAAAAATCACATTAAAAAAAAAAATGAAAACAGGAGGCGGGAGTGATTTTAGTTCCCGCGCTAAAATGAAGACTGGACATAAGAAGCAAGTGAGAAGGGGGAAAGAGTGAAATCTTGACGGTGAGCATGACGATGAGCAATATAAGTCCGGCATCTTCCAACGGTCATCTCTGATTGATTTTTTGACCACGGCTACAACTCAGGTGATTTTCTTGTTCGTCTCTACCTCTTCTTCATCTCTCTATTTTTTTTTCGGCGTTGGAAGAGGTCGGGGGGATCTGAGGCCGGGGTTGACAGTGGAAACAACCGCCGAAAGAAATGGGTTCAGGTTAGAAGAGGGGCGGGAAGCTGGAATCCCCTGATTCAAAGGAAAAGGGGAAGAGGGGGACGCACCCTGGGTAAAAAAAACCCTGATTCAGAAGAAGTTGAGGTTGCTGATCACTGGCCAGAGAAGTCGAAGGTTGCTTGACAAGGACCCTGGGCTCTGGAGGTGCTTGGTCTGGGAGGGGAAACAAATCGCTAGCCAGAGGAGTCGAGGGTTGCAAATCTGTGACCGACGCCCCACCAGGAATGGTTCGGAGAGTGGGAGAGGGGAGTGGAGTGGAGTGAGAGCTCAGAAAGCTAGGAAAAGGGGACAGGTGGTCGGCCACTGGGATGGGGTTTGGCTTTGGGACGGGGTGAGGAGCAAGATGGCGGACAGGGGGCATTTCGCTCTCTAATCAGTTTTTTTATTATGTCGAGCTTGATGGATTTTTGTAGTTCTGTTTTTTAGCATTTGGATTATGAGGGAAGAGGAGCCAGATGGGTTTGGATGACCTTATGGATTATGCAGAGATGGCAATGGTAATGCAGAGAAGCCATCCAAACCCATCTGGCGGCTCTTCTTCTTCCCCCTATTTTTTTTTCTTCTTTTTTCCTGTTTTCTTACTTCTTTGACACGTGTTTGGATGGCATCAATTATGCTAATGCACCTGCACAACTCCATCTTCTCAATGGGTTTCATCTTCTATTTTCTTCCATGAGTTCTATCTTCAACGGCTCCCTCTTCATGGTTGGTATCGGTTATACTAATGCACCTGCACAACTCCATCTTCTCATTGGGTTTCAACATCTATTTTCTTTAATGTGTTCCTCTTCATTGGCTGGGTATTTTGCATTGTTTGATTTTTTGCCTATGGATTTCTAGGCAAACACAGCACAGAACATGGGGTTCATATACAATGTTTCATTCAAGGGTTTTATTGCTGTGAACAGAGACATGGGTTTATGCAATGTTTTTTTCTTTTTCTTTTGTGGTGCTAAGAAAAATAATTATATTACCACACAATTAAAAACAGCCCAGTTATATAGCAACTGCACTTGTATGGATTATGAAAGAGAACAATGCAAATAAGTCCAAACAAGTGTGAAATATGTGTACAGATAATGTATAAACATATAAATTTCCACTAAAAAAGTTCAAGTAGGTAGGAGGTGTGTCTTGAGTTAAATAGATTTTGAGGTAGGAGAGTATTATACTTTGTTCTTTCTCTTTCTTTTGCTTTGGTTTTTTTATTTCTTGGATCTATATGTTCTGCATTACCTTTTCTACTCTTCATTTTTCAGCTCATGACTCTTATTAGCTAGTATTGTTTCCATGCCTTGAAACTAGCACAACTGTTCTTGCAATTGGACAAGAAGAAATGGTGATAAATGTGTTGCATTTTTTTTTATGCAGAGTATGATGCGGAGAACCCAAGAATTATCACCAAATGTGACCATCATTTTCACCTCTCATGCATTCTTGAATGGATGGAAAGAAGTGACACTTGCCCTATATGTGATCAGGTTTGCTTTGCAAATATGGTTGTTAGGACTGTCCATTTACATGAATAATTCTGCTGGAATTATATATATATATTTATTTATCATTGATGTTTGTTTAAATAGATCTGTCCATTTTTTTTTAAATGCTCGTTCCTTAATATTGTTTAAGGATTCATTTGATGTACTGCAGCATATGACAATCTCAATGTATGCACATGGCCACTGTCCATGTTGCATGCATCCAAGTAAAATCAAACCCTCTAGATCCTCCATTTTTTATGCGGCATAACCCAAAAATATACAATGATCAACTGTCTGATTTTGGTCAATTGGATGGTTAAACCTGTCACGGTTCAATTTCTCAGTACAATTGTTTTCCAGTCAGAGATTAGTATCATCCAGCGGATCTGACTTTGTCGCTATAACCCATCTGTACCTCCCATGATTAGAACATTTAGATTGATTCCATAAATGCCACTTTTGGCAGTGACTTGCATATAGAGTATTATGCGCTGCCAAGTATCAATTTTTTCTCACACAATGCTGTATATTGTTTGAGAAGTTCTGTTTGTCATCTATGGCTTTTAGTTAATCTTAACAATGAATTGATGACCACATAAAAATTCCCTAGATCTAATGATAATGGCTTAAGAATAAAAGAACTCTCTCACATAGGCTAACCAAAAAAAAAAAAAAAGAACAAAGAAATAAAAAAGCTTTGGCTAAAATGTCCATTGGCGGGGCTAAGTATTTCTTGGGGGCTTTAGCAGTCTGTCAAAGGACAGCTTATGGTGGAGAAGATTCTAGTTTGTGTGTGTGAACTGTGAAGGTGGGGGTGGGGGTGGGGGTGGGGGGTGGACAGTTTGAGAGGAAGAGCGGCTTTACTTGGAGCCTTTGTGGATATCATCTATAGAACTTGGGTTCTTTCTACTGACTTGTTCAGTTTCGTTCGTTGTGTTTGTGTTCCTTGTGAGGTTATTGACACTAGTGCACAGCCTTGTGTCATAATTGATAAAATATTATTACACCTTTCAAATCTAAGATATTGATATGATTATTACTTGATTGTTTAAAGTTTTTATATTATTTTACCCAATTTAAACATATATTTAAATTTCAGTTACTTGGAGAACGCTGAATGATTTGAATATTGGTTTGGGCTTGGCAAGGTCCTAATTGGTATCGTTCAAAAACGTTAAAAGAATAAGAGGTTGTATGGGTTTGATTCATTGGATTTGGGTCTGAATTGCTACATGGACTCCGTGAATTGGGCTTGGGCTTCAAATTTCTTATTTATGGTATTATGAAATATTGTAGACGGCTACAGTGATACAGTACACATAGATGTCATGAAATCATTTTATCTAATGACTGTATTTGCAATTGAGTAGGTTGAAATGTAATACAAGCTTTATTTATAATAAAGGGGTAGGGGACCTCGTAAACAACCTCGCTTACTAATAAAAATAATAATAATAATAATATTTCCAGTGCGGTGGTTTGATTGTCATTAACACTTGGTTTTTCGTATTTGTTTTTAAGGTATAAATTTGTCTAAAAAAAAGCCTTGTTGTTGCTACTTCGTTGCTGATTGAGGGCTCAATTTGCTGAAGGTAAACTTGTATATCGATCTTTTTTTTTTTTGTTTTGAGTACGATTGATGCATTTGTATCTAATCATGAACCAATGCTTTGATGTTATTTATTGATTTTCTATCAATTTAGTTTGATGATTTTAGACTGATTCGTTTTGGTGATTTATAGCTTACTTTTTTGAAGCATTGTTTTAAGTTGAATTTATTGATGATTATGTTTTAGCTAATTAACTTTATATGATTTAGTTGAATTTATGTTTTTGTTTATAACGGTTATTGAGCGAAAACAAATAAGATTTATTTGGTGGATATATCTTATCTTAGTATGAATTTATTACAATATCCACTCCTATGGATTTTAGTGTTTATTATTTTTGCATTCTTTCTAAAACAATAAAATGTAGGCCAAATTTTTTTTTTTTTAATATTTTGGTTTTGGTAATGTGGGGTTTGAAAGGCTATAAAAATTAGAAGCCCCCTTCCTCCGCATGGGTAGGTTAATTTATTCGCTTATTTTGTTTTAAATTTCTTAAGTATAAACATGCTTGAAAGTGCTTTGTTGAATTGCAGAATGTCTGAGCAAATACAGAAAGATTGGATGGACGAAAGAAATAGGAGGTCCACACTTTATGAAGATGGGGTTAGGCATTTTGTTCTTTTTGCCCAAACAAAGTTGGGCGGGTCGGCTTGTCCTTGCCCTTGTAAAATCTGTAGGAATAGGTTCCGATTGATATACGAGGTGGTTGAAGATCATTTGATGGCAAACGGTATAGATCTCTCATACCGCGTATGGGTTTTGCATGGTGAAAGACGCTCGAAGACTTTGATGGAGCATCCAGTGGTGGGAAACATGAATAAAGAAAACATTGAGGAAGAAGGGCTTGGAATAGGGGACTTTGTTAATGCTTATATGGGCTGCCATGGTACTGAAACAGGAGATATTGAACCACCATTTGTTCCTGAACCAGACTTGGGTAAGAGGTATCTTGACTATAAAAAAAAAGCCAAAGAAAAAGTGTACCCTTCTTGTTAGGGGCCTGAGACAACACTTTCAGCAGTTGTTGAACTTCGTAATCTGAAGAAACAGTTTGGGTGGTCAGGAAATAGTGTGACAGCATTGTTGTCCTTGTTGAGGCGATGGTTACCCAAAGGAAACACATTGCCAGTGAAATATCCTGTAATGAAGCAAATGTTGAAAGACCTAGGGATGAAGGCTAACTGCATTCATGCGTGCGAAAATAATTGTATGTTATACTGGAAACTTGATGAGAATTTGATGGAATGTCGTCATTGTAAAAAACCTAGATATAAAGTCACAGAGGGCAAAGGAGCGAAGGTTTCAAAAGAGCCTAACAAAGTTTTGAGACACTTTCCTCTAATTCCGAGACTCCAGAGGTTGTATACAATACCATGGATAGCGCGTGAGATGACTTGGCATACTAGATCTGAATCTTCTTGGGATTATATGAGGCATCCATATGATTCTGGCCAATGGAAAGTATGTAAAGAGAATTATAAAGGATTTGCAAATGAGGAGCGCAATGTTTGGCTTGCTATTGCAACTGATGGATTTAATCCACGTGGAGTTCAATCTACTGGTTATAGCTGTTGGCCCGTCATCACGGTGCCTTATAATCTCCCACCATCATTATGTATGAAAGCAGAATTCCAAATATTGTCTCTGCTAATTCCTGGGCCGACCTTAGGTGAATCTTCAAAGGTACACATTTAGACTCACCTTAAGGCCTTGAACCTCTCTAGACCAACCTATTCTTTTTAGTTAAATCTTTTTGTTGGTCATTGTTACATTTGCATTTTGTTTCTATATAGTCACATCTCTTAAAATGCAATGTTTCTTTGTGATCATTTGATTTTGTCTTCATGAACTTTTAAGTTATATCACATGGTTTTCAAAATCCCTTGATTACAATATTTTCATGATGGATTTGCATTTTGTTCATATAGTTATATCTCTTGTAGTGCATATCTATTCATGATCAATTGATGTTGGAAAATCATTTGATGAATGTCATAATTAGATCTTTTTTGTAAATCAAATTATTTGAAGCAATTTAAGTTTTCCATTGATTTTTCAAGTTATATCTCTTGGTATGGAAAATATGTGTTCAATTTGTATGAGTGTCTATTGTCATATTTAGAATACAAATTGAAAATTTATGTTTTTCAAAATCGCTTGTTCATAATTCTATAAGTGATTCTTTGTTGGAATTTTAAATATTGAAGTGATTTGAAAAACTTTGGAAAATGTTCTAAGCTTTATTGGTTATATTTTTAGAAGCATTTTCCTTGAATTTATTTCCTTGTGCTTAATTATGATTATATCATTTGGAAGGAAATATTTTTTACAAACAATTTGCATCTTTGCTCTTTTAGTTACATTCTTTTTACGCAAATTGATTTTAATGTCTTACATTGCTTGGTTGGATATGGTGTCATTGATTTGCATGTTTGTGCCTAACTTGGTATATATATTTTTTCATTAATGCAAATTGATGATTGTTTATGTGCTTTATAGTAAAATCTTTTGTTTCATTATCATTTGAGCCTAATAAGTACATATGTGATTTAGTGTGCTAAGCTCATTTGGTATAATCATCATATCCATTTTCCATTGCATTGTAAGCTTAGTACATTTGCTAAGAGTGGAGATGTTGCATGATAGGTTAATGGATCATTTTAGATGAATTGGAATTAATCCATTGTGCTTAATAGGTATACTCATATATGTGAATTTCTTTTTTCCTCTATATGCGATCCATGATATCCTTCTAACTCCATACCTTCTTGTGCTTGCATAGTTGTATTCTCTATTGATGATTTGGTATGAGTTAGATCTTGAGTGTTGATTGATCCTCTCTATGCAAATGTCAAATCGTTCTATGTATGGTTGTGATATTTATTATATTTGTAGAAACCATACTAGAACTCAAATCCATCCTCTATGCCTTCTAGTCATTTCTTTTTGGATGGTTATGATGTTGATTCATGTGTATTCTCTAAATGATGTCATTCTTATACATGTTTCAACTTCATAGTAGTGATCTTGATCATATGAACCTCTTTAAAATCCATTCATTGTACTTCATAGTTATATCTATTGTTTGATGGATTTCTTTTAGATGTTGAATTCATATGATTTTGTCACTTTGAAAATTGCATGCATTTCCAAAGTTATATCCTTTTGCATTGTAATTTACCTTGTTCATCACCACTCTCATTAGTTATATCTTTAAAAGTGATGAATATCCATTTATGAAGCTTGATGAAATTTTCTGTTTGTCACATCCTTGCTATTTATCATGTTGTCAAATTCAATTGGTTTCAATTGGTATAATTCTCGATTGATTTGATGTCATTTCTTGTGAATGTGATAGATCTTGTGTGCATTGGATTGGACTTGATAGTAAGATATTTTATTCCATGTCACACTCCATTAGCATCATAATTTTCATGTTTGCCACCTCTCTTGCTCATATAGGTAAATCTCATGACCACCATATTTATGTATTCATAATCTTGGTTGGTTAATAGTTGAGGTAGGCTTCATGTTTGAATTTCATTTCACTCATCTTGCACATGATAGTCATAATTTTTTATTGAATGAAATGATTTCAAAACCTTCATAGCATATGTTTTTCATAGTTAAATCGATTGATGTTATGTTCAATAAACCCCATTTCATCATGGATAGCTCTAATTTGGATTTATCTTAATAGTTATATTCTTTATAACTCTGTTTTAGAGTGATTGTTTTAATAGACTTATCTTTGAATCTCAATTGGTATTCTTTGTTTTTCCAATTGGTATCCATGATTGCTTTTCTCATTGACCTTGCTCTCTTTTGGTAATTTGATCATATTGAGCTCTATAGTTATACATGTCTAATCCTTTTCTTGAAGTTGACCCTCAATTGGTTAAACCATCTTCTTCTTGAACCAAATAGTTATATCTTTGTCAAAAGTTTGATAAAAGAAGAGAATGGATTGAGGGGGAGTGTAAACCTTCATAGGAAGTATTAGTTTTGATCAAATTGACCCTTGGATTGACTTTGAACCCTTAGAGACTTCTAACCATACATGATAACCTGTTATGTATTTCATTTTCGATTTCTTTTGTTAACAGGTGCTACTAAAAGGTATTTCCCTCATTTCATGTGTGTAGGTACCTTTGCAATTTAATGTCAAAGGGGGAGAGAGCATTCAAGTTCTCTAAAGGGGAAGAGAATGTCCAAGCTTCCTAAGGGGAGATTTTGTATGATCTTCTACAGGGGGAGAGAATGCATATCTTGCCAAAGGGAGAAAGAGGCATGGTCAAAGGGGGAGAGGTGAAAGAAGAAAGCTTGGGAGCTAAAGAAGATGCTTGGCCATAGAGAGGAAGATGAAAAGAAAGCTTTAAGAATGATCAAGCTCCAAGCATCAAGAAGATTGAAGAAAAAGAACTAGAGTCCAAGCTAAGAGAAGAAGCATCCAAGAGATTTCAAGACTTGTCCAGCTTAGGGGGAGCTGAAGACTTGGAGTGTTAATTCGGTGTTGTGTAGGTTGCCATCAAATTGCAAAGGGGGAGATTGTTAGGAATTTTATGTATTGCAATTTGATGGATGCATTAACATTTTAGCATCATTTGATTTACACACATATGCATTGATTTAGAAAAACTTGAAATCTTGATTTATACATGCATTGTTTTTAAGACTTATAAAAATATTGATTTATGCATGTTATGTTTTTAAACTTGGATGCATTTGTTTTTGAAAAGAAGTTTTAGAAATCAAACAAGCCTATGAGTTTTTAATCTTTCAAATCTTTTTAGGCTTTTTGTGTTTCATGATTTTAACCCTCTTAGTTTGATTTAAATCATGATTCCAAGCTTGATTTAATGGCCCAAAAGTTCCCTCAAGAAAAGACTTTGAAAAATACAATTTTAGGGAAATTTGGTCTCAGGCCCGGGTCGACCCGCAGTGGGAGCGGTCGACCGGGTCCTTGGAAAGAGCCGTTGCTGCCTTTTTTCAAACGGTCAGTTTTATGACCGTTGAAGGCCAGGTCGACCGGGCACAGGGGCAGGTCGACCGGGGACTAGCCGTTGGGCAATTTTTGGCTATAAAATGAAGTTCATTCCTTTGCCAAAGTTAGAGATTTTTAGGCCATCCTTGAGATGTTTTGAGGCCAATCAAAGGGGAATGAACTAAGGGATGAAGGGGGTCATTTGGAAGGCTAAAGCTTGGATTAATGAAGTTAAATCTCTAAGTAAGCTTTACTTTCCTTAACCATATGTTGTCATGCTTTGCTTCATTATTGGTAAATCTTTTCTAGCATGATAAACTATGTTTTGTTGTATCCTTAACATGTATATGTTTTGAATTGATTTATTGTTTTGGATGCATCACGTTGATTCAATCCAAGTAGTACTTAAATTGGTATATCTAAGTAAATCATGTTAATGAAAACATCTTTGAAATTATATGTAACATGATTCCTATACTTGGTTGAATCTATGGTTATTGTTTTTCATCATAAGAAAGTCTCTTTCAAATCTATCTTATATTTTGGATTCAACAAACTTCACAAATCATATGTACTTTTGTTTTAAAGTTTCACAACTTGTCTTGCTTTGATAGGTATATCATTTTCAAGTTGAATTTATAATTACATATGATTTGTCCCCTATCTTCAATCAAATCTATTTTTATGTTTTATGCCTAGAGCATACACATATTGAGCTACATTGTTAATTTGATTGACATCCCTATGCATCACATGTTTTGTACTTAGAATTTCACAACTTGTTTAGAATACATATGTATATCTTTTACAAGTTATTTTTAACATGTGATTAGCATTCTTTCCTCAATTATAAATGTTTTTATGAGCTAAAACTTTCAAAAGCCTTTGGCAAACATTTAAGAGCTTTCATTTTAAAATTGATTGAGGACATCACACACATACATCATGAGCATACATCTTTGCATTCATTTAGTGTGTGTGTGTGTATTAGTTTTTCACTTTCATATCCGCCTAATTAAGAGGCATTGTATTGAGCTAAATTGTATCTCCATCAAGTGTATTTTAGACACTACTTAGAGAGATAACCAACCTTTTGGTTGAAGAGGTTATTGCTTAGCCTAAGAAAAGCATAGTGTAATATGTTGATGTTGAGCCTTGAAAAACATCATTGTAAAGGTTATTGCTTAGCCTATTGAAAAGCATAAATAGTGGAAATCCGGTGGGGTGTTGGATCACAAGCCGGTAATGGATGTAGGAATTGAGGCCGAACCACTATAAATCCTTGTGTGATGGTGCATGCTTTGTGGTGATTGTTTTATTAGCTTCCGCATCTTGTTTGATAAATCATCACTTGTGTCTAGTTTATTTTTAAGAAGTTAAAATTTGTCTTAATTTGTCATAATTGAAGCTCACCCTATTCACCCCCGCCCCCCTCTCTAGGGTTCGGATCCCCGGACTTTCAAAAGGATGGGTTGGTGGGATATTTTTGAAAGCCTTAGCTTGTGGGTTTGCTACCATTCTAGCTGAACTTGGGACACGCTAACGAAGATCTTCGGGACACTGGACAGATCTATTCAAAGAAGAAGAATTGTAGGTCTAAAGAAGGGCTTTCCAACAAGCCAAGAATCAGAATTTTCAAAGATCGGTGGCAGAATATGTGATTTTTCAAACTGCGGTATATATCTCGAAAAGTGTGACAGGGTTCAAATTAGATCTTATGGGCCTCGGATGAGATCAGGCTGAACATGAAAGTTGTTGGGCAGGTTGAGACCGAACTTTTGAGCTCAAGAAGCAATTTTTAAGAAACTCCCAAGATACCCCTGAAAAACATCGGAATTCTAACTTAGTTCAGAAAAAGTTGAATTCTCACCAAACTCCTCGAAACTCTCTGGAACTAATGCCAACTTAGCTCTAACCCCAAGAAACTCTCGACTAACCTCTAATCAAGTGTCATAGCCACTAGATGTAATTAATTAGTGTTAAATGAAATAATTAAAAATTGGATTCTTACAATCCACATCTACGTTCGAAACAAAGGAGAAAGACTCATCCATTTCTAATAAAAGTAGGTCGACATTTCAACATTGATACAATCCATAAAGCCCATAGGCCCAATTTATATAGAAATTAGGAATTAAAGAACTCTCCATAAAATAGAAGTTCCCAAGGCATTTGCTCAATTCAAAGTGATTCAAGACTCAAGTATATATTTTCTCCATGAATGAGGACGAGTCATTGTTTTCATTCATTCTCATGCTAGTTGTTTAGAAGCGTGAGAGGCTAGGTCGGTTTGATTCCGCATTCCACAGAAAGCTAAAGGCCTGTTTGGCAAATCTTATCAATGTAAAATAGATTTTCATAGAATAGATCTGTTTCAAATGGCCCCATTTGAAATAGATGTTTTAAAAATAATGTGTTTGGTAATAGAAAAAAATTGATTGAAATAGATCTTCTTAAAGCTACGAATGAAAGGCTTTTTATAAATATCTCGAGATGCATAAGGAATCAAGCATTGAGATTAGGCGCCATAACTGTGTTTAGTCTTATACAGAGAATTACCGGTTTGGATCATGCATTTGGGGCCCATGGTTTTTTAAAAAAAGGATAAAAATATTTGGGTTTTTCTGCCAATATCTCACAATCCATGATGATCCAACGGCTAGAATTTGGACCCATAGTTGTGCTTGTTATTCTTTATATATCCAATGGTTTGGATCATGATTTATGGTCCCACAACTTATAAAAAATACAAAAAAAAAAAAACAGACTGCCCATTGACCCTTTGAAAACTCAACTACCAATTATTTTTTAAACCAACTGTCCATGATGTTTCTTAAATTCCTTGAGATCCATAAGGAATCAAATATTAAAATTTGGTAGCATAGACGTGATTGACCTTACAAAAGGAACTAACGATTCAGATCTAACCTTTGGGGGCCATAAAAGTAAAAAAAGTATATCAAAGGGTCTGGAGTATTTTGCAAATATCTCAACATATATGAAGATCCAACGACTGAAATTTGGACACGTGGCCGTGTTTGACCTTCTGAATATTTCTAACGGTTTGGATCATGATTGTGGGTCCCATAAATTAAAAAAAATGAAAAACTAGATTATCCTATTAGGATGTCCATTTCACTGTAGCGACAAGCATCTATCCACTTCAGACCAATTTGTCTTATTGGAATCTGCCACTTTTTTTACTTCATGAAACAGACATAAATTGTCTTAATGCCATTTGAAATGGACACAGTAAAAGCTTCAACCAAACATGCTAAAACCTGATTCAATCCGTTTTAAGCCAATAAGAGGAGAAAATTAGAGATGTCAAATTGAACCTAAGTCAACATCCCCAATAGAAGCTGTTTTTAGAGGAATCATGGTAAAATGTATTCCTTTTTCAAGTTTTTCGTGATGAAAAGCGGCCCCATCAAATGTGAAACTTTCAACGTTATGGAAAACCATTTTCACTTTGTATGCTTTTTCGTGGAAAAGTGGGTCCCTAGACATGCCCTGAATCAAGCATGTCAAACCTGTCTCGGTCCAATTAATATGATTTGAGACTTAGAACACCGTTACGCTCCATTCGGTGAATGGGCCTAACTTGAGTTAATAGTAAACAATGAACCCACCTCAAGAACAACAGTGTTCTAAATATAGCAAAGGTGAGAAGGTCCAACTCCTCAATATTCGACCTTAACTTTCGTAAAGAATGTGGACAAGCTATTAATGTAATTATCTCATAAAACATTTTCTAATATAATTTACCTAATAAATCCCAATAACAAGATAATAAAACTTAAAATTATATATTCCTTTTCTATACATGTTCCTTTACGTCGGCCTAAGCGGTGGTGACTAGAACTCTCTTGCATCGAACAATATTAGCCATCCGAGCAATGGGCGCTTTGTCATAGCATACTAAAAGTTTTATATTAATTGGCTATCAATATGTAGGCAAGCTAATGAAGAGTTAAGATTGTATGATGAGTGGACGTTTGAATAGAAATATCGTCTATAAGATGATGAGTCCTGACTGGCCAATCATGAAAGGTAGACCATCTATTAGATCAAAACGAAAATCAAGTAATTTCCTCTTTTGTCATGATAATTTCGTCAAACACATTTTCTTCAACTTGTAATTAGCTATTTATCTTGATATTGGTCAAACTTATAATTAAGAAGCCAGTATCGATTATCTCCCAAAAGTGTCAGCAATTTTAATACAAAACAATTCATATAAGATTCACCATATATTTTAAAATTCACAACCCTCGAAACCTTTTCCATATGAACTTTAATTGAATTTAACTAACTGTTGAACTCTTACAAAACAAAAGAAAAAAGTAATTTTCGATCATGTTTCACAAGATGTAGAACATTAAGACTCTGAACCCTTCAGATTCAAAATGCTGATGAGAAGGAACTCTTCGGCATGATTTGAAGGTCTCTGATGAGAGCCTAAAATATACCATTTAGGCCCCTCAGTTTAGACTTTGATATACACTCCGATGAGTTAATTAGTCTAATTATATTATTTTTATGTTTACAAGTTCCTAGGAGTATTGGGAAGAAATTGGTGCAAAACAGAACGAAATTGGAGAAAAATACCAAAAATCCAAAAACTGGAGCTTACTAGCTCCGGGTGTCCGGACGCCTGGTCACAAAGGCGTCCAGGATAAAATTACTCCTGGCGTCCGGACGCCCGGACCGGCTGGAGACACCGCCCCTACGCGTTTTGATGAGGTTTTTAGGCCAAAAATCTATAAATAAAAGCCCTAATCTCGTTTTAGAGACATTCAACATCAAGAGAGAAGTTCTGGAGGCTTTCTTGGAGCTTGGAAAGAGCGTCAATGGGGATTTCGTCAGGGATTCTTCGCCAATAGTCTTCCATGAGCAACTAAATCTCCATCTTAGGGTTGTGATGAAGCCCTAGTTTTGTGTTTATGGTGATGTATAGGCTTTAGGGTTTTACTTTAAACACTTTGATTATATGACATTGATGTTATCCATTGTTGGATTCTTTTATTAATTCAAGATCTCTCTTTGGTATTTTATTCTTGTAGTTTGGAATACCAAGACATATAATATGGTGCTTGAATGTGTGTGGAGTTGAAGCTTGGATAATCTATGCCTTAGAGATAGGTTATGCCCAGATCTAAACTCAAACCCCTTATTTGTTGACTCTGTGAAGGTTTGTAACCAGAACGGGTCTTGAAAGCATTAATAGTGAAACCCTAGATCTATATTCGTCATTGCACGAGGCTACGGTGGATTCATACCCTAAGAATTTTCCCTGCTTAGATCAAAACCTTGTCTTTCAATTTGTTAATTTAGGAATTACAACCAATCAAACCAACACTTCGTTTTCTAATAGGATTAGTATAAGAATCAGAACTTTGTTTTCTATTAGGATTAGTTTAGGAATTTAGGAAACAACACAACTTAGCCTTTTTGTCCCAGTGGATTCGATACTCAGTTAACATCTTTGCTTTTTCAAGCAGAGATAGTAGCGGAGAATAATTTATATTTGCAACCCTATTTTAGGACGGTCAAATTTTGGCACCGTTTCCGGGGACAATTAGCACGGTTGTTTATTTCTTTTAATTCTAACATTAGTTTAGCTTTTTCAATTTCTTTTTATTTTATTTAGCTTTATCATCTTTTCTCACATCTTTACTATCTTTACTGCAGGGTATTGGTTCTAACACAGAATCCTAGAATTTATTCAGGGATCTTCAAGAGTTCACAAAGTTTTACTCAAAGAAATCTCTCCTATCTTCCCAAGGGAGCGGTAAGCTTAGACTTTCTAATTCTTTTCATATAATTGCAGTAAGTTTTGTGTGTGCATGCTTGGTCGTCGCTCTTGTCATTCAGATTTGGTATCTCTAGACCAAAATTTAGAGCGAGTCCTTAGAAAAATTAGATCATCTAAACACCCTTCTGTTGTCTCACACACAAATCCACAAATGGCTGAGGAAAGAAAGGAAGATGAGGCTCCTGAGAATCCCCCTCTCCGACCCTTGAAGGAGCACTATACTCCTTCGGAATACGCGTCTCCATCGTGTATTCAGTTGCCTATTGTACAGGCAGCTCAATATGAAATCAAGCCTAGCACAATCAATCTTATTCCTTCTTTCTATGGCTTGAACAATGAGGACCCGTACAATCACATTGATGAGTTCTTGGTTATTTGCTCCACGGTGTGAATAAACAATTTCAGTAGTGAGGCCTTAAAAATGTTTTTCTTTCCGTTTTCATTGAAGGACAAAGCCAACTACAACAAAAGTTCTTAGATAAATATTTCTCTGTGGGTAAAACAAATCTGTACAGGAGATCTATCACATCTTTCGCCCAAACTGATAATGAACAATTTCATGAGGCGTGGGATAGATTCAAGGATCCCATTCGAAAGTGTCCTCATCTCCAAATTGCCAAGTGGCAATTGGTACAATTCTTTTATGATGGATTGTCTCCTGAATGGCGAAACATGGTAGTCACCGCCAGTGGGGGATCAATTATGCTGAAAAGCGAGGATGAGGCATGGGAGTTTTTCGAGAATATGAGTGAGACCTTTCAGCACCATGCTTCCACTACTCGATTAGAGAGACCGACAGCCTCTAATTTGCAAAAACCTAGATATGTGTTTGAAATTCAACCCTCTAATGAACTCACCACTCAAGTGGTTGCCTTGACCCAAAAATTGGATCAGCTATTATCTGTGGGTCAAACTCTCCAATCCCCACCCTCTCAAGGTAGTTGTGCTTTGTGCTCTAGTCCCGCTCATTTTGTGAGCAATTATCCTGCAGCCTCTCAGTTTCCTGAATTTGTGCAAGAGTAGGTGAATGCTGCATAGGGGTTCTCCAAACCGAGAAATGATCCATTTTCGAATACTTTTAACCCGGGATGGCGCAATCACCCCAACTTTTCTTGGAAGTCACCCAGTCAGGGCACTTCTTTCTCTCAACTGGGAAATGAGCCTAATTTTCAATACAATCCTGCGGCCTATCGTTCCCAACAATCCTATCAGCAACCCAACCCTCAACCACCTCAAAGAAATCCATCATTTGAGGAGACAGTGCTGCAAGAGCTCAAAGTAACCACTCAGCTGGTCCATTCCCACTCCCAATCCATAGCCAAGCTAGAGGTCCAGATTGGGCAAATAACTAATGCTCTTAACAGAAGAGAGGAGGGACGCTTGCCTAGCTAACCCACGGTTAACCCTAAGGACTCTTTTGAGGTGGGTAGTGGCTCGCAGCATAATGATACTTATCATGAGCAAGCAAAAATGGTTGTCGCATTACAGAATGGGCGTGAGGTTGAGACTAGGCCTGAGGAGCCTAAGCAAGGTGTGAAAGAGCCCACAGCCAATCCCAAGAGCTCTCGGGCTGAAATGGTTTCTAAGGGACACGAGGTTACCCCTCCCACTTTTTCATCTAACCCGGCTCTGGCACCCTCATATGTGCCTAAAGCCCCTTTTCCCACTTGTCTTGACGCACCCTCTCCCTTTAGTAAAAAGAAAGCGACCATGAATGAGATGTTAGAGGTGTTTAAGCAGGTAAAGATTAACCTACCTTTACTAGATGCTATCAAGAAGGTCCCTTCTTATGTTAAATTTTTGAAAGATTTGTGCACTCAAAAGTGCAAATCTAAATCTCATGTGACAAAGAAGGTTTTACTCACCGAGCAATTGAGCTCAATTCTCCATAATAACACTCCTCCCAAGCTGAAAGATCCTAGCACTCCTACCGTTACTTGCACGATTGGGAGTCATGTTATTGATCATGCATTGTTGGATCTGGAAGCAAGTGTCAATCTCTTGCCTTACTCGGTGTATGAGCAGATTGGGCTAGGGGACTTGAAGCCCACTCCAGTTACCTTGCAACTTGCTGATAGATCTGTCAGGGTGCCCCGGGGAATAATTGAGGATGTTCTGGTGAAGGTCGACAAGTTCTTTTTCCCTGTCGATTTCATCGTCCTTGACACTGAACCAGTGCAAAATTCACAAAAACACACTACTGTCATTCTTGGACTGCCCTTTTTGGCCACGGCCAATGCGAACATTAATTGTCGCACCGGAGTTATGGATGTTTCCTTTGGGAATATGAAAGTGAGGCTGAATGATTTTAGGACCTCTCATCAACCTCCAGACCAGGATGACTGCTTTGCAGTCGCTGTTGTTGATGAGCTCGTAGAAAACACTCTTCACCCTGAGGATACTTTGCCGGCTGTCATTGCTCCTAATCTGTCTGACGGTCGGGAAGCTCAAAGTTTGAATGTATTGGACATGCACAAGAGTGCACTCGGCTGTTCAGTTGCTGAGTTGAAAGATATTGACCCCTCCATTTGCTTATCCCGTCTTCCTTGCATTGTTGATTTTACACATTCTCGGGATATGCAGAGGTTTTTAATTCCTAACCTGGAGGAGGTAGACATGAAGGAAGTGTTGAGTCATGTCTTTTTGCAAGTTTGGTTTGTACTTCGTAGGTTGTCTTTATTTTTGTTTGTTGTGCTTGCCGCTAACATTCCGCAGGTACTTTGGTCTGAGTTGAGGGGTGTCCTCCCCGTTTTCCTCCATTCCACTTTTTGTTAAGCGGTACCCAGGTGATATCCCTCATTTTCCTTTACTTTCCTTGTCCTTTATCTTTTATTTTATGCTTCACATTGTGGACAATGTTAGGTTAAGTTGGGGGGTGGGGTATTAACCTTTAGGGTAGTCTAGGGGTACTCTTTAGCAGTTTTTAATTCTTTTTAGTTGAATTCCTTTTCCTCCGGTTTTAATTTAAGTTAAAAAAATGCTTTTGCTATTTTTATTAGTCTTTCGGGAGATTTCTAACCGGGTTTTTATGAAATGAAGATACCCTGATTTTTGAAACTTTTTGTGAGGAAAAAGAGAAAAATGGTTCACTATCTTGTTTTAGGAAAGAGTTTTTGAGAAATTGTTGAATTATTGATCTCTCACTTAACACATATTATATAGAAAATTTGAAATGTGAAACTATGATTTCCATATTAATGAAAACTTTAGAACAATTATGATGGAAAGCTGACCCTCGGTCATACTTAAGTCGGGCATATGGAAAGGGCTACCTATTGTTGGGGACCGTATTATAAAAAAAAAAAGAAAAGAATTTTGTGACTAGTTTGGGTTCGTAGCCTTTTTAGCCCGAGCCAGTAAGCCCATAGGGGTATTGTCATACCTAGTGCCCTAAAGACATCTGTTTTGAGAGTCATTAGTTGAATGCTTGTTACATGGGTTAATTAAAAAGCTTAAGGGACCTGGGAATTGCACAGTCATTCTTTCTTTTTGGTAAAAAAAAAAAAAGATCAAAATAGTGTTGGCACGTCTTTTGAAAAATAATAGTGTGAAAGCCACCACAAATGCCTTGAGAGGAATCATGTTAACTTTTACTGAGGTTCAGTGGCCCAGCATTTTGAAAGAAAAAGATATGTTTTCACGGAAATTTTTAGTGGATCGTTTTATGCTCTATTGTGTCTATATATATACACAATTATCACCGTGCACGATCGATTTTTCCAGCATGATTTTGAGGATTTCTGACCAAATGATAGGATTTGTGAACCACATTTGAGATGTGTATTGAAAACCCCAAAATCAGGAATATCCGGTGTTCGTAGATACCTTTGTGGAAAATACTCCCTGTTTTTCTTTTATATTTTAGGAATTTTGTGGGTAGATTCACTGCAAACCCTCACGATACTATAACTCGTCCTCTAAGGGGAACTTAGAGGTTTAAAGGCTTGATGCACAAGCTAAGTGCAACTGTGCTCCCTACGAAAGTGGCCTTAGTTAGTCTTTCTTTTTGTTTTAGCTTTGCTCGAGGTCTAGCAAAGTTTAAGTTGGGGGTGTGATGAGAGCCTAAAATGTACCATCTAGGCCCCTCAGTTTAGACTTTGATATACACTCCGATGAGTTAATTAGTCTAATTATGTTATTTTTATGTTTACAGGTTCCTAGAAGTATTGGGAAGAAATTGGTGCAAAAAAGAATGAAATCAGAGAAAAATGCCAAAAATCCAAATACTGGAGATTACTGGCTCCGGGCGTCCGGATGCCCAGTCATAGAGGCGTCCAGGATAAAATTACTCATGGCATCCAGACGCCCGGACCGGCTGGAGACACCGTCCCTGCGCGTTTTGATGAGGTTTTTAGGCCAAAAATCTATAAATAAAAGCCCTAATCTCGTTTTAGAGGCATTCAACATCAAGAGAGAAGTTCTGGAGGCTTTCTTGGAGCTTGGAAAGAGCGTCAATGGGGATTTCGTCAGGGATTCTTCGCCAATCGTCTTCCATGAGCAACTAAATCTCCATCTTAGGGTTGTGATGAAGCCCTAGTTTTGTGTTTATGGTGATGTATAGGCTTTAGGGTTTTACTTTAAACACTTTGATTATATGACATTGATGTTATCCATTGTTGGATTCTTTTATTAATTCAAGATCTCTCTTTGGTATTTTATTCTTGTAGTTTGGAATACTAAGTCATATAATATGGTGCTTGAATGTGTGTGGAGTTGAAGTTTGGATAATCTATGCCTTAGAGATAGGTTATGCCCAGATCTAAACCCGCACCCATTATTTGTTGACTCTATGAAGGTTTGTAACCAGAACGGGTCTTGAAAGCATTAATAGTGAAACCCTAGATCTATATTCGTCATTGCACGAGGCTACGGTGGATTCATACCCTAAGACTTTTCTCTGATTAGATCAAAACCTTGTCTTTCAATTTGTTAATTTAGGAATTACAACCAATCAAACCAACACTTCGTTTTCTAATAGGATTAGTATAAGAATCAGAACTTTGTTTTCTATTAGGATTAGTTTAGGAATTTAGGAAACAACACAACTTAGCCTTTTTTTCCCAGTGGATACGATACTCGGCTAACATCTTTGCTTTTTCAAGCAGAGATAGTAGCGGAGAATAACTTATATTTGCAACCCTATTTTAGGACGGTCAATCTCGACGGTTGCGGTAGCCAAATCTGAGAACCTACAAGCAATTAGAAAAATGAAATATATATTAATTTGTAGTTCCATCAAAATGAATTTAACTATCAACTTGCACATTTCAAATAAGTGACCAAATCTATGATTTAAGAATTGGTTGTAGAATGTGGCCCTCTTTCGTTCGTTTGAACTCAATTGCCTTGCAATAAGTCTACGTATAACCATAATTAGGCCCTTGTTACTTGGGAATGGTTATGGCAAGAACCAAACAACTATACCTTGCACTCAGTTTATAGAGATACAAAGAAAGCCGAAGGGTGTTCACAAGCTGAGTCTAGCCGTTTGAGGCATATCTAGGCCAGGTCCGGCACAATAGCGCCCCTAACAAAGCCCATTTGGAACATTCGTCGATGGGCATACTACCTTACTGTTGGAGCTCATGATCGAGTGCTCTAACATGTTGATCAGACATGCATATAACATAAAGTTAAATAGTTTAATATTGCTCTCTGACGTTGGAAGAGCCTTACCTTTCCAATTTGTGGCCCACAATCCCTTTCACCTGCGAGAGACCAAAGATCCAATTGGTACAGTCTACTCTGAAAATTTGAGATCTTCCATCTTCCAATTGGCTTTGGGATTGTAGATGTTCGAAGTTGGTACTGTACCATAGTAATAGGTTTGTGCCAGCTGCACAATATAGAAATGTAGGATACATGGTTCTTTTTACTTTCGATGGGTGATGAGGTACTAATCGCACTTCATTGTTTCCACTTCTAGGACTCTCCAAATCCATCTCCTCCCTTCTTGTAGCCAATTACTTCTACAAATGGGTGATTCATTGGGATAAGGGGTTCCACATGGGATTGTTTGTTTTCATCATTTTATTTTGGTATTTGTAGATGTTGGAAGATATAGGTGTACGAATGTGATGGGTTTGTGTTTACTCCATCAAATAAAAAGGTGAGATATAAGGCTCAGGCTTTTGATGAGATTCGAAAACATTGTTTTGAAGCTTCAGATTCAACAAATTGATGATGATATGCCAGGAGAATAAGAAACACTAGTGAGAATTATAAAACTCATTCTATATTTTTAAGTTGGGAAAAAGAGTCATTGTATTGATCTATATAAAGTTTCAGTCATCAATGATGAAAGTTAAAAAAAGATTTAGGCAAACATCAGATTAAATTTCACAGAGCGGTTGTTTTTTAGACTAATTCTTTCGAAAATGCAATCATCTATGCAATACTCGTATTTCTTCCACTAGAAAAACATGAAAAATGTGATATTGTATCTCGTGATTCTAGCTAAAGTTGGAAATTCTAAGCCATTGGTGGGAAGACTTCTATTATTGTAATACATATTTCTAAGTTAATAGAGAGAGATATTTATACGTAGCACTTTAATTCTCTATGAAAGAACTAAATGGTCAAAATAGAGAATCGGTTTCACATGAAGACAAATCAATTGAGGAAGATAATGAGAAGTTTAAGTTTGATAAAAAACACAGGGAAATAAGAAAGGTGTAATAAGCTTCACTCTCTTACCTCTCTACCTCATAATCCTCATCTCCCTTTTCACTTTTAGAAAGTACTCATCTCAAATTTGACCTACAAAAAAAGGGTACAAATTGTGCGACTTTTGGCAGGGAAAAATCCTTTTTTAGTAGTAGACAAAACAATCGCTAAAAGTCAGTCTTAGCAGCGGAAATTGTTGTTCACTGCAAAAATCACTCCAAAAGCTTAGGCGGTCCGTTTTGAGGCAAAACTGACTCTTTTACGGGCTGTAAAATAATTTTGCTGCTAAAATGAATTTTAGCGACGAAGAAAAATCTCTGCTTAAAGCCATTTTTTCTGCCACAAAAACTAATATTTTCTATAGTATGGACTGTAGATATAATTTTTAGATTGAAGATAATATGATAGATGCATAATCCCTTTGCCACATTTGAATTTTTCCCCAACCCATTAAGTCCAGCATTTTAAGGTCGTTGCTTCGAGTAAAGCTAAATCGTTGACTCAATTGAATACCTCACAATATGGCTGAGCGAAAACACAAACACGGGTCTAAATGTATAAAAACTTATGCGTTGCTTGAGTTCTTGATTAGCTGAAAACGGTGATAATCGATAAAAGAAAGAGGAAAATTGTGAATTACACATAATAATAAGTTTTCAATTTGGGTTGCTTTGAATAAAAAAATTAGTGAAAGTTGCACGCACATTAAATATTGAAAATTTAAACTTTATCCAACAGGTACAACTCTAATCATGTTGCATCAACCGTAGACCATTGAGCTAGTTGGGCCTAACTTAAATTGACAATAGCAATCGGCAAATGCATCTTATGACAATAATGTACGAAGTGTAGTAGATGACAGAAAGTCCAATCATTCTAGACTTCTACTTTTCGTTTATAGAAAAAGTACAAAATCTATTTATGTAATTTAAATAGGAAAGTTTTATCACTAGACTATTAATGCAATTTATGGAAATAGAAATTAGAAAATTTGAAACCCAAGATTCCAATTAAGTTCAACATTCATTATAGGTTGATCCTATCTTGTATTGAATGGGAAGCATATTTCAATGTCTTTGCACCGAAAAACTTCAGACATCCTTCAAAGTGGTGGATATTTCCACATAACATATAAATCGATGGATGCCAATTGGGTGACGTAAACCACGTGATGTTTTGGCTATTTTTTTTCTCTTTTTAGAAGATTGATGTTTAAAAGGTTAACATTAAATGGCACCCATTGTCGATCAATTTCGGCAGGGGAATATTGGTCAATTATAAAAATTGTAAGAAATGCTTTAAGCAAATAGGCCCCCGCATTTTCATTATAATACCTTTTGTGTACCCGAAATCAATAGTCTTCCAACCACCATAGGTTTTTAAAACGAAATGACACTTTTTTCCATCTCTTTTATCCTTATATGCATAATTTTAAAAGTTTTGACTCAATTTTTCTATAAAGCATGCAACATTAACAATTGCACTTAGTGGGAGAAAATAACCTCACATAAATTTAATTTTTATCAATTCAGGGCTCATTTCATTAGATTCAAAATGATCATGACAACAATCAACACCTTTAATTATAACCGATTATGATTTATCCAATCCATACATGACCCACCATTAGATTCATGAAAGTTTCAAAATACATGATTATGCTTCATGTGTAGGGGGTGTAAAAGAAATATTGGGGGAACAAGTAAATGTAAACAAAATATTAATTTTTTGAATTTGTGAGGTTAGTGGTGTTTGGCATTATGTAAAAGAAATATTGGGGGAAAGGGGCAAATGTAAAAAATAATATATTAATTTTTAGAATTTCCCGGCGGGGGGGTTGGAGGACTGATAAACTTTTCTCATATATGAGTGGGGGGTTCAGTCCCCAGGCCTTTGTACCTAGGTCCACCCCTGGTCATGTGCATGAGAGAGTTATTAAGAGAAACCAAGGTTCACCCCTGGTCATGTGCATGAGAGAGTTATTGAGAGAAACCATTGGGACTTTAGATAAAATAATGGATATAATGGCAAAGCTGTCATTTATATAAAAAAAAAACAATACAAATCTCATGGTGGCTGGCCATTCTTGTTAGGAATATTGATTTTAGGGACATGAAAGGTATTAAAAAGAAAAGGCAGGGACCTATTTGCAAATACTAAAACCTCAAGGGCCTATTTACAAATCCTACAAAACTTGGGGGGGGGGGGGGGGGGGGGGGGGGGGGGGTTGTATATACAAAATACAAAATGCTTATTTTAAAATGATGGTGAGATATGGATGCAGATCAAACCTCATGGCACATTTAAGGTTTAATTCTAGACTACAAGAAGGATCAAGTCACCCCATGGCCCATCTAACCCATATTTTTGCTACTGGAATTCCATATATGCATGCGATAACCAACTTGTCTCCTATCCATGTTGCCCATTGGTTCTTTATTGTTTTAATATTTGGTACTGGTATAATTATTAAGTGACTGTATTTTAAATGAGAAATTGATGGGAAGTTTTTTTTGCAACTTACATTAATAAGATATGGACTTCTATATATTTCCTTCTTCCATTTTTAGATGTCTCTTGGATAGGTATTAAAGAAAGCTTGGTAGTCTTCGCAGGCTTCATAATTCTGTGTCAAAATTCATTATTGGTATTCATATTTGATGTAAAGACTAGTTTTTTTTTTGATAGGTTTGTAGAATTAGTAAATCGTTGTAGGAAAATATAACATGAAAAGCACTTTTAATCGTTTGAATATAGGTTTCTCATTAAATGGATTTTCTTTAATCGTTCTTCCGTAATGATGAGTTTTCCCATTGATTTCAATTTAGAAACATTGTAATACACCATTTTTCCAGTGTTCCAACCAATTAACATGAAAATAGGTTGTTTTAATCTCTTTTTCAATATGTGAACATACCATTCAAAGAAAAAATGAATTATATGCTTACTAAATCTTAAATAAAGTTGAGAGTATTTAGAAAGCTAATAACAAAGAAGATGGGCAGTTCTTGTTGATAAATGGTCACTAAGGGTCTGCCTGTTTGTGTTGAAATACATAGATTTTTCTTAAGTGGTTTAAAATTAAGATCAAAGGCTGACAGGTTATTTGATGCGATTTTCATATAAGGAAATGTTATTTGATGTTCATTTTTGAAAATTCACCTTTGATCTTCATTTTTAACAACTTCAGAAAAATCCTATGTATTGAGTTCCCATGTGTTTTAATTCAGACAAGTAGTTCCGAAAAGCCTAGCTGATTTTATGAGGTGGTGTGTTGACACACCTTATTTTGAAAGGTAAGGTGCATTTATGTTCTATTGTGATATTAATAATAAGAGAGTTCATGACTTTGGTTAGGGATGAAAATGAATCTATTGTAATAGGCTCCATAATATACTGGGGCTTGAACTTGAATTACTTGGACCCGTGCCTTAACTCGGACCCAAATAGGGTCTATGTTACTAAACCCGTACCTATAACCAATTCAAAATAAAGACCTGAACTCGAAGCAACTGGATCCAAGCTCAAACCAGGCCATATATAAATATGATACACTTATGTTTTATTATACTTATAAATATAAATGAAATATGATCGACTTGTGCATTGGGTATATGGATGCTATATACAAATCACCAAACCAAATACGGACCAAAATTATAGATGGATTAAGATACTAGACCCTTACCTATTACAACCGATAATTTTTTAGATTCATTGTTGATTAATTTATTTACAATTTATGAGATACAAAGTCATTGCAGTGCTTCTATGAGTTTGATCAAGATTGGACTCCATCATGGACAATATGCACAAATGGCATGGTAGGTTAGCTAATCTGTCCTAATGCACCACAAAGAAAAATTTGTCACTTCTCTTTGCAATATATGAACTCCATAAAACTCAACCAAAAATTTTGTTTTCTTGTTTTCTAAATTTCTCACTTTCATTCCATTGGTTTTCTCACGTTGACATTTTCTTTACGTAAGGTAAGAACGGTGGAGTTAAAAGTAAAGTAGCGCTATTGTCTGCTTTGGATCAGTGATTCTGTTTGGAAAAACATTGTTGTTGGCTTTATATGAGTGATTCTGTTTGCTTTGTTATTATAGTCGATGGTAGTAGCCTAGCAGGAAGAATCCTTTTGGTTTATGCGAAAATAAATGTCAGTACCTTGTGTATCAACTTGTTCGCTTGTAAAATAAATGAAGAATTAAGGTCTGACGTCCTGCTCTATTCATGATGCTCTCAAAAGCAAATTTCCAAAGTTAAAGAGTATGGGAATTATCCATTCTTTATTTTGTGAAATCATAAGAACTATGATGAGCTGTTATTTAAAGGGTTGTGTTCCTTGCATTGCAAAATGGACGGTTGAAAGGTTGAGATGCATGCACGGAGATGAAAACGGTAAATAGTTGTTGAAAAATATATGAACAATTTAAGAGGCCTTCAGGAATTTCCTATTCAAACTCTAGGAAATCGTAGATGAGGGAACTCTATGAAAGGTAGTTAAAAAGAAGTGGAGGATTCTAACTTCTAACAACTCTTCCCGGTTGCTTGGGCTTTTTTCCCGCTTGTGCAGGCCGTGTGCGTGCGTGCTCTCTCTTGGTGCGTGCGTGCTCTCTCTTGGTGCCGTCCCCCTTGGCTCGGTTACCTAAAAACCAGTGGAGACATGCAAGAATCAAGCCATAAGCGGAAAGCGGAAGGAATATTCAGAAAGATAAGGAGCTGGTCGGGCATCGTTTGTGTTCATCCGAGTAAGAGGAAACCCGTGGAAGAAACACATTTTCCATAGGATGAGGTTGGACTCCAAAATCAAAGGAATTGGCTAGATTTTCATGGAGATTTCTATTTAGAAGCCTCACCTTTCTCGAAAGGGATCTAAATTCATCTCATTGTGGTTATAGTGGTAATGTCGCCGTCAAAGAGTGATTGTATTGCTCATGGGCCAGGCTGGGCCCGGCTGAGGTCTATCAAATCCTGGCCCGACTTCTAAAATATATGCCCAAGCCCGAATTAATTGGGCCTTGAGTGGCTGCCCAAGCCCTGCCTGTCTGAAAATTTGTAAGCCCAGGCCCAGCCCGAGTTTACTTTATAATAATAAAACAAGGCTTTTTTTTTTTTTCATGATTCCAAGTAGTAGCTCAAGTGGTGGTGACACATATGTATATTTGAGATGAATTAAGTAATACTTTTTATATTTTGGCTGGGCTCGGACTCTCTAAACTGAGCCCAGGCCAGGCCCATCTAGTAAACGGACCTAAAGAAACCGTCCGAGCTCGGCCCGAGTACAAAAATCTTTGGTCCAAGCCCTGCCCAAGCCTGCCTGGGCCCGGGTCTGGCTTGGGCTGGCCCGATCCATGAACAACCCTATTAACGCGTTAGCGTATGGTTGACCCTTCATAGCTCTCACGCTCAATATTAAGTGGGCAGTCTATAATGGGTCGGTCGAGTTCAAAGTGGATGTAACTTTTTGGATTTTAGCTTCATCACAAGTACGGTCTCAGCTTAGTATTTATTAAATTATGAAATAGTAGTGTGTAGCACAGTTAATATTGACATTTGCAACTTCCTAGCCACAATAATAATAATAGTCTTTTATATATATCACTTAGGTTTTTAGGATTTGTGGCCCTTGTGGTTTTAGTATTTGTAAATAGGTCCCTTCTTTCACATTTTAATACGTTCTATTTCCAATAATTATGAGAATGAGCAAACATCATGAGGTTTGTGTTAGATTTTTCTAAAATGACATATTTTCCCTTACATTTTTAAAAGAAAAATGAGTATATCATTATTTATAAAAATATTATTATTTTTATAGTCACAATGCTTTCTCTTTCTCAATAACTCCCTCTTGCATATGAAGTCTAATCATGTATTTTAAAACTTTCATCAATCTAACGGTGGTCATGCAATGATTGGATCAATTATAACAAATTATAAGTGCAGGCTTTGAGCGATTTGGATTTAATGAAATGACCCATGTATTCATGAAAATGGATTTATGTAGGGTCATTCTCCATTAAATGTACTTTAGTAATCGTTAATGTTATAAGCTTGGAGGAAAATAAGTCTAACATTTTCAAATTATGCATACAGGAATAAAAAGATGAGCAAAAGTGTCATTTTACTCTAAAGACTTATGGTGGTTGAAAGGCTACTGATTTTGGTGATATGGAATGTACTAAAATATAAAAGAAGGGGCCTATTTACAAATCCTAAAAACCTTAAGGATGTATAAGCAAAAAAAAAAAAAAACTCTTATAATAATAATAAGAAATAAAATGAAGTAATAAAAATAAAATAAAATAAAAAAAATATTGACATTTGCAAAAGCAGAAGTTGAAGGTTGCATTATAGGTCAAGAAATGTATATAATTCATTTTTTTTATAATAAAAGACAAAAATAATTGATTACAAGCCTAACCTGCTCCGTGCCTACCATGGAATGCATTTGTATCAGATATAATAAACCCGTTATACTGGCTCAACAACAAGAATTTCCTAGCAAAACCCTACCCCTTTGCCCATCCCTTCAAACCAACTAGTTTTATTCTGAACTAGTTCATAATCGAATCAACCATTATAGGGTATTCTCCTCCAAGCAGATCTAGATTGTGGGCTCCACTTAGATGCATGTCTAATAAAGGAGGGATGACAGATAGAAATGGAAAGGAAGAGCGCCCACCCGCGCCTGCGCCCCAGCCCCCCCCCCCCTACAAAAAAAAAAAAAAAAAAATCTGCCCTAACAAATTATCCTAATAAGTGGTGGACCGGGGATAGATCGACCCAAACAGATAGTTAGGTTATGGGTTTACAACCAGGATTATCATGTCGGTTTTAGGAGCAATACTGTAGGATATTGGAAATAGAATAAAAGCATGGCTTGGGTCCGGCTCGTTATCTTAACCATTGATTTAATAGTTATAAAATTCAATGTAGTTGTAGATCTTTTTATATACAATCCAATGGTGAGCGAAAATTCAATGGGTGTAAAATTGGGGCTCAAGCTAGATCACAGAACAACGAAAGCATCAAAATGGCTGCACTGATCCAAGTTGGGCCCAAGTGGGTCCCACGGGGGTTCATTTTCCATCAGACGTTGGACATAGAATTTGTCTCCCTCTTAAAAGTGGGTGAGCTAGTGAAACCAGACCTGATGAAATTTCAGTTACTTGCCTTCAAATGATCACTGGAAGCCTCTTTCCCGCCAATCTAATCAAGAAAAAACTTCATTTTGCAGCCAACCTCTCCACTCTGGCGGGAATCTCCCATTCCCAGATCCCTCCCAAATCATCATTTTCACCATCTTCTTTCAATTTCAATCTAGGCTCCTGCATTGCTTCTTTACAGGCATGTGCCCTTCAGAAGAACCTCTCAAAAGGTAAAGAAATCCATTCATGGATGATTCTCCATGGATTTCTATGCTCCCCAACTTCCATCACTAGCTTAATCAACATGTACTCCAAATGCCATCGCCTCGGCAATGCGCTTGCAGTCTTCCATTGGACCCAAGACCCAAATCTATTTGCTTGGAATGCGATCATTTCTGCGCTAGTTGCGAATGGATTCTCCACAGACGCCATCACTTTCTATAAGAAAATGCGGCAGGAAGAGAACGTAGTTCCTGATAAGTTCACATTCCCCTGCTTGATCAAGGCGTGCGCCGAAGTTGCAGAGTTGAGAGAAGGCGAAAAGACCCATGCGGAGTCGTTAAAGCTCGGTTATGAGATGGATGTTTTTGTGGCGAGTGCTTTGATCAATCTGTATTTGAAATTCAATATGACAGACGAGGCACGCCAGCTGTTTGATAAATTGCCTGTGAGAGATGTTGTTCTGTGGAATGCAATGATTAATGGCTATGCCCAAATTGGGGAATTGGATAATGCTTTGGAGGTTTTTGGGCGGATGGTGGAGGAAGGGATTGCCCCAAGTAAGTTCACGGTTACTGGTCTCCTATCGGTTTATGCGACAATGGGGGATTTGTCAAACGGGCGAAAGATCCATGGCTTTGTGGAGAAAATGGGGTGTGAATTGGATGTTGTGGTCTCAAATTCTCTGATTGATATGTATGGAAAATGCAAGAGCATTGAAGACGCACGTGAGATCTTTGAGCGGATGCCTGATTGGGACATATTTTCTTGGAACTCCATTCTTTCGGTTTATCAACAGTCTGGTGATCACAATGAGACCCTGAGGCTTTTTGATAGAATGTTCAGAACTCAAATTCAACCGGATTCTATCACGGTTACAACCGTTTTGCCAGCGTGTTCGCATCTGGCAGCACTGATGCATGGCAGGGAGATTCATGGCTACATGACTGTGAGCGGCATGGCAATAGATGAAAAAGATGTGTATGTGGACAATGCCATCATGGACATGTATGTGAAATGTGGGAGCCTGAGCAATGCTTGCACAATTTTTGATAGGATGAAGGAAAGGGATTCGGCGTCTTGGAACATCATGATCATGGGCTATGGTATGCATGGGCGTGGGGAGGAGGCATTGGCTATGTTCTCCAGAATGTGTGGGGCACAGGTGAAGCCTGATGAGGTCACATTCGTTGGGGTCCTCTCCGCCTGCAGCCATGCCGGTTTAGTGGGTCAGGGACGGGAGATCCTAGCAAGTATGGAACAGGACCATGGTGTGATCCCCACCTTGGAGCACTATTCTTGTGCTGTTGACATGCTTGGTCGGGCGGGGCAGCTCAGGGAGGCCTATGAATTGGCACTTTCCATGCCGATTGAGCCCAACCCTGTGGTCTGGAGGGCGTTCTTGGCCGCCTGTCGAATCCATGGGAATGCAGCTCTTGCTGAGTTTGCAGCTCGCCGGCTCTTTGAGCTTGACCCGGGGCACTGTGGGAGCTATGTGCTGCTTTCGAATGTCTATGGTGCCAAAGGGTGGTATAGAGATGTGTCCAACATTAGAAAAGTGATGGTGCAGAGGAATGTCAGGAAACTGCCTGGATGTAGCTGGATTGAGCTAAACACAGGCGTGCACACATTTGTGAATGGGGATTGGACCCATCCTGATTCTGAAGGGATATATGCTGAATTACAAGCATTGATTGGGCAGCTAAGAGAGTATGGATATGTACCAGATCCTAGGCACATTTTGCCAGATATGATTTAATTTTTTTCTATTTATTTTCTAGTAAAAATTATTTATTTCTCTCAACATCAAAGAGAAAAGACATCAAATAGAAAAATTAAAATGAGGGACGAGGCTACCAGAAGGAGGTGGCATTGTATCAATTTAAATCCCATGCAATTTTCTGTAACAGTAATGTAATGGTATTTTCATCAGCCAACTTTTCTCTTTCTTTTTCCCTCTGATTTCAAAATTCTGAGCAGTTGCAAAGGCTGCATATGCTACCTATATTTTCCTTGGAACTTGGAAACGAAAATGGTGAATGTGTTCAATGATGGTAAATGGTTACGCACATGAACCGTCTGTTGAGGGTTTTTTTATTTTTTTTTCATTTTCTTCTTTTTTTTTTTTTTGGGGTAAATAAGTGGAAGATAGAGAAAATCAAAATTGAAAAACTGTAACTACACAGGACAAGGATTTATGTTGTTCATGGAGAAAGGAGGGTTGCGTTAGGCGGGTCGACAGCCAGCATAAAATTTTGTCACAATCCAAATATGAATTCTGAGATAATAAATCAGAATGGAAAATGAAATTCACATAGCCGACCCAACATATTGGACAATGCTTTGATGGTGGTGATGAATGGCTGTGCCAATGGGAGAAGAAGATAATGACTTGCCTATATCAAGATCGAGATGGAAGAAAATACAATGCATTCAAAGAAAGAACCCGTGATTTAGTACTGATGGTGCACAAAAACGACAACATGGAATGTCAAGCAAGAACAAAGACACAGCTAGCAAGAGTAAAAAAGGGGCATCAGAAGACCAACAATTAGTAAATTTGACTAATTCCTATGAATGGGAATGTTTAGAAAATATCCATGAAGAAAGCAATAGAACCACAATAAAAAGTAATAAAAAAGATAGAGATGGTTTGAAAAGGAGAGATGAGAGCAGTAAGAACTACGTAGTAAAGGGTTAATGACTTTCCATAGAAGGGTGACTGAAGAAGCTTTAGGTTTTCGAAATTATGACTTTTTTGGGATGAGAGTTAAATATGATCATAGGAATGCAGAGGAAACAGTAGTATTTACAAAAGATTAGCTAGGAGGTATAGAGGAGACTGGAGAGTTATATAAATGGTGCGCGTAAGGAACAAGTACTTATTAGTGAAGGGCAGCTAGAGAAACTGGAGGGTAAGAAACAAAGTGTCACGCCCCCAAAAGTGAAACCAGGGTTATGCGTGAGATTAGGGCCAATTTAAAACTTTTTCCAATAATAATCACATGCCACTTGCCCTAATCGTGTCCCAACTGGATCGAAGACCATTGTGAGGTGTAAACATTTCCTCGAATAAATAAACAATTAGTGGAAGCTTCATAAAACAAGAGGTATCTTAAAGATGTATAGTTTACGAGCAATATACTGAATAACATAATTAGGGTTAAAGTTTAAGACTGTTAACAAAATATTAATTACAAGAAAGAAGGCCACACTAAAACTAGGCCTAAACAAAAGTATAAAGAAACAAAAGATGAAGCTAGGAGGATAATCATGAAGCTCTCATGTACGGGGTCATCACGGCTATACAATGTCGTCCGTACTATACTCTAGGAAGTCATCAGGCTGATTTGTCTGAACTTCTTCCGTCGTCTCCTTCTCCTCGGGGTAGTAGAGCTTGGTACCTATGTACCAAGAGTAGCATCATCAACACAACGGATGACAAGACAATAGATATATAAATCACCATAGATATGCAGTACTAAGAGAGTAAATGATAAATATGATTATAAGAGATGCATAGCACTCTGATAGTAAGAGATGTAGTGCACTCGAATCATAAACAAACAATCAAAGTAGGCGGTCCACATATGCTAATAACTCGTAGCTCCAATAGCTCAGGCTCCGTGAGCTCTGGCACTGTCTCGCTTCGAACTCGTAGCTCCAGTAGCTCAGGCTCCGAGAGCGCTAGCACTGTCTCGCTCGAGGAGCATCTCGTAGCTCCAGTAGCTCAGGCTACAAAAGCTCTGGCACTGTCTCGCTCGAGGAACATCTCGTAGCTCCAGTAGCTCAGGCTACAAAAGCTCTGGCACTGTCTCGCTCGAGGAACAAACAACTCTTAGCTCAAGTAGCTCGGGCTCCGTGAGCTCTGGCTCTATCTTGCTTAGAGGAACAAACAACTCGACAATAGTAACAGTCCTCTCACAGATGGTGCCCCAACTGTGTTGAACATTAACAGCTGAGTGGTGCCTGACACAAAGAATCCTAACAACATCGGTGAAGGGCTAGGCTTCTTGTGCGAACAAGATTCAATAACATTAGAGAACTACTTTATTTCCAATCAAATCAAACCTCAAACAAATACCAATAGTAGTCTTCTTTAAGCCTGACTATCAAGCTCCCTAACCTCGACACTTCAAACGAACATCAAAGTAAACGAAACAGCAAAGGAGATCCTAAGTCCATCATCTAAGTTCCCAAAGTGATCCTCTAATAAAGTAAAGCAAACAGAACTAAAGAACATGCTCATCACATGTAGAAGATA
Source organism: Cinnamomum chago (assembly GCA_038049695.1). NCBI lineage: Eukaryota > Viridiplantae > Streptophyta > Magnoliopsida > Laurales > Lauraceae > Cinnamomum > Cinnamomum chago. The sequence continues at coordinate 18,349,261 of CP142459.1, forward strand.
GTACCCGAAGATACAATTCAGAATCGAAGACGATAAACAATCCAATCCTAAGTATAATGTCAATCATGTAGCATCGTACAACCTATTCAGTCAACGAAGGGGTTAGAGTTCACGATACTCGGACGAACAATCTTCGTGCATAGATTAAAGAAGAGTATCCCGTTGTCCCATACCATTCAAGATTGAACTAGGTTAGCTTCCGATGCAACCGGATCGACAGTGACGAACGTCGGCTCAAGACATCCTCACAATCAGTCAAATGAGTCCAAAAAGGGGTATCCAAAGTTCCACCAAAGTCCATCTAAAAATGGGGAAAATTCCTTCCCAGAAGGAATTCTGCAGAAGGCTCGGTCGACCTGCCCCTTGGCCAGTCGACCTGGTACAAAGGGGGCAGGTCGACCCCCTTCCCAATTGCCAGGTCGACCTGCCTGTTGCCAAGTCGACCTGGTGACCTGCGGAAACAGAGTGCAGGCCCTGTTTCTGTACTAAAATGGACTCTTTCCATTCCGTTTCTTCTTGGACCTGATAAGCAATGTTTAAAATGATGAAAGCAACTTAATTGCAATACACCCAACTAACTAATCAAGCTATCCACCACCAAATCCATTCCATTCAACTAATAAGCCATATTATCATGTTTTCAATCTTCTAAGGTATCAATTGAGCCAAGAACATCTAAGACATGATTTTAGCATACAAATCAAGGTAAACAAACATATCAAGCATTCATATATCTTTATACTTGCCTTGGTGATGTGCTAAACTCAAAATCAAGAAGAACTTGGTTGAAAACCACTCTAAGAAGCTTCAAATGAAGTAGACAAGTCTCCAAACCCAAATGCATGCCAAAGGTCAAGGTGGGTCTCCCTAATCCATTTCTAACCAATAAGGAAGAAGGTGAGATGGTTTCCAAGCTTTAAAAGCTTACCTTTGAATGGGTTGTGGGTGAAACACTTAGAAAAGTGTATGGTTGTGATCTTGGAGACTTGAGGAAGATGATAAATGGAGCTCCGGTGCTCGTCGACGGAGAAGAAGAAGATGAAAGAAAGGAAGAGAAGGAGAAGGTCGGCTGCTACTGTTGTGTGGTTGTGTTGAGTGAATGGAGTGAATGAGATAAGTGAAGATAATGATGGGTTGGTAACCTAATTTAAGTAATGGGTTTTGGGCTTTAGGCTTTGGGCTTGGTTGGGCTTGGGTCAAGTTCTGGGTCGGCCTACGTATACTATCGATGATGTTTGGGCCCCTTCGACGCGTCGAATCGAAACGCAACAGAAGACTAAGGTTCATGAAACGACGAAACCTACCCAATGCACCCAACTGACAAAAACTCATAATCTCACGAATTCCCTGAAACCCTACCCAATTAGCAAAACGACTCTCTATCCTACCCAAACGCGCTCCGAATCGTGCGAAACTTCGCACACGAGATTCGACGTTAAACCCGACTATTTAGATTCTAATCAAGCTTACTAACTAAATACACAATTAATTATAATTAATAGGCCATTAGGGGACGGGATGTTACACAAAGCATTCTCATGAATGATATGAAGAAGTTAGAAACGTCTGGTCCCTCTCAAAATGATGAGGGGTCTAGAATGACAAGTAGACATGGTGATAGAAATGCATTTAATAGTAAAAGATGACCAGCAATATCTTGAGAGGGAGAGTTGGGTAAAGATTAGAATACTAGAGAAGCTGTAAATTTGAGCACAAAGCTTGAAGACTACAAGAACAGTGCAATGGGCAGTGAAACACAGAGAGTGTGCTCGATAGATGAGATGTCTCAAGATAATGCTTATTTTAGGATGAGTTATGAAAATGGCGATCGAAAGGCATTTGAAGGTTTGGGAATGACAAATGATTTAAAATAATCTTCTAAATAACAGCCAGTCTCAAATGTGTGGTCTTTCTAGAGATGGTGAAAGTTTGGTAGGTAAACAACAGGTGGGATTTACAAATGAAGAGCAAACAGAGGTGCCCTTCTTCTAATAGTGAAATATTGGAGAGGATAACTGGAAAGGACTTAATGCATCTGAAGGTAAAAACCAGGAGCAGACTTTAGTGATTGCGATTTGAAAATTCCAAAGAAGTATCAAGATGGCGAATCTTAGAGATTGTTACTGAATGATGGGTAAAACTCTCGAAGACAATAAACAAGAGATTTTTTATGAAATCAGAAAGAACAAAAAGGATATGGCAATGATTTTAGGATGAGAAGAGAAACGGGTGCTTGAACTAAGTTCGAAGATGGATGGGAAGCAATTTCTAATGAGAGGAATTTAGTGGCAATATCAAGCCACTGCAAAAGGTGGTAAATACATCGGCAAAAAACAAATTGCAGCTAAAAGCAAGGCACCTAAGAAATTAGCAATGAAAAAAAATGTTACCACTAAAATCCTAGACTATTAGTGGTGAAAAATAAAAACTCGCCATGAAACTAGTGGTGAACTTTAGCTACGACGAATGAGTTACTACTAAATGTGGCTACTATAATACTTGTCACGTCAGGTTTTCACCATAAAAAGTGAGTTTTTAGTGGTTATAATTTTAAAAAAAGTGAAATTTTAGTGGCGAAAATTAAGTTGCGTCTAGAAGAAGTCGCCACTAAAAGGCAACTTTTCTTGTAGTCGTCAAACTTAATCTTGATTAATACCCACAATGTAGTGAGCTTCATGAAAGTAGTGAGCTTCATGATATTCCTCTGGTCGTCTTCTACTCTCGCGCGTCTCATCTCTGATTCTTTACATAGAATCATGCAGAGTTATCAAAATAAGGTAATAAGAGTATATTGAAAAGGGTCCATATCAAAGATTTCAAAAGAGTAAATAAACAAAAGAAAGATACCTTGAGAGAGATTCTCCAACAATAACAGTTGTAAGTGCCTAAAAATTACGGACTTTATTTAGGTGAGTGTGAAACTCATAATGATGTTGTTTAAGTTTCTTTGGGGAAGATGGATTGTCTTAAAACCTGAAAGGGAAGGAGAAATAGGGATCGGAGACCTTCGGCTGCCATCAGCCAAAGGCTCTCCGATGCCTGAGTTAGTGCTGTCACTGAACAAAGGATGAAGAAAAAGGGCAAGTATGCTTGTATAAGATGCTATCTTGCATGGCGTTGTGTAACACGTTGCATTGTGTGTAGCCTCGCGTACCTGAGAAGGGATTTGTATCCCTGTATATAGGTGGAAGTTTCACATGGTGCTCCCTTAGTGGGGGTAGGTGGAGATACTGTCCAGTCAGATCAAGAGATGACGCTTCGTCTGCTCGAAGCAATAAACAGCACGTTGCTGTTTTGTCTGCCCAAGGCATTTAATAGAGCGTCTGGATCACAACGAGAGATGAACTGGCGGTTCCACGTGTCTCCATTTGGTTGGTCGTTCAGCGAATTTGAAGTGACGCGTGCCTTCAGGAATTCGAACGGGCGTCATTCCGTCTATAAATAGGGTTTTTCCTCCTTCGTCTCTTCACTTTTGGCATTTATCAGAGAGAGCTTTGCTGCAAGAGAGAAGAAAACACTGCCAGAACCCTGCTGGAACTCTGACTTAGCGAACCTGAGTTAGGAGATTGTCTCTTTCTTTTCCCTATGAGTCTTCTTCCTCTTCCCTTTCTTTGCGCACCTCTTATTCTCTGTTAGGGGTTCTGCTTTAGGCTTTAGGGTTTCTGTCCTTTGCCGTTTTCTAGCTCTCCATCTTTTAGAAAAATGGGGTCTTATAGGAGTTGAGTGGACACCCCTGAGGCCATGGCTGGGTTTTGGGAGATGTATAGGATCCCAGAAGACGTATAGACCAAATTAGATAACCCGAAGAACCTTTTCGAGGGTTATTCCTTCCGGGATGGCTGGATGCCATTCCCGTTAGTCTCAATAATAGAGAGAGGGGTAGGTTCCCTGTCCACCCTCTCGTTAGGGCCTGCTTGGCGACATGGCACATCGGCCATGCCAACTGATGCCCAATGGCTACAAAGTAATAATGGGCATCGCCGAGCTCAACAAGGTATTGAGCATTAACCTCGGTGTCCATGACATCGAGGATGTATATGACCTTTGCAAGTCTGCGGGGGACGGTCATAATTATAACCTCCGGGGGAAACTGAAGTTGGAGCCTTTTGTCCACGACCTGGAGGACTCGAACAAACATGCCGGGTACGATCGTTTGCTCGTCTCCGGCAACTGGGAGTTCGGAAAGGAAAAGACCGAGGTGGAGAAATTGTACAAGATTCCTCGTCACTTCGGGGTTCCTCCAAGTAACTACCGAGCTCAGAATACTTTTCGTTTTCTTCCTTCTTTCGGTTTGCTAAGCTGATGTTATCTTTTTTCGTCCAGAGGCCGACCAGAGGAAGCCGGGGGCTAAGCGTGCCGGCTGGAAGAGGAATGACAGCTGGTTCAGACTTGTGCACGAGTATCAAGGCCACCACAGGCGAGCTACCTGGTCCTTGCTCTGAAATGAGCCGAGGTACCACTCTTACATCAAGAGAAAGGAGCTCGCGCCCGCCAGTTCAAAGGCTGTCGATCTGTCTGAGCTTGTTGAGGCCTACTCGTCCCCCTCCAACCGAGAAGAAGAAAGGGGAGAGGAGATGGAGAAAAGACGCCCAGTCTTGAAGGTGAAAGACTTGGGGGCGAAACTTTTTGGAGGTCGAGCTCCCTCCACCTCTACGATCTCGAGGAGCGTCGGGGTTCCTGCTGCTGGAACTGCCGGTGCTACTGCTACCGCTGCTGGTGATGGTGCAACTTGGCAGTGGTCCGCCAAGACTTCAAGAGAGGGAGGCCAGGCGGAGAAGAGGTTGCGGTCTGAGAGTAGAGGCTTAGGAGCTCGGTAGCACTCTGCCGAAGAGGCCAGAGAGAGGGCCTCAAGGGAAAAAAGGCCTAGGGGCGAGGGCTCGTCGGAGAAGGGCCCTGGGCAGGCCTCGGCTCCTCAGCCCGCGGGGGCAGCTTTGTGGAGGCCAAGCCTCTAGCTCCGGCCTGGGAGGCCCATGACGGTGGAAGACCGTCTATCCAGCAGTCCTTCAGTCGTTGTCGCTCTCGCCAATGCATGTACCCTACCGCTCGACATGCAAAGGCACAAGGGAGCGGACGATGTGACACTGCTGGCCTCATCTCTACAGTTGATCTTCTCGGTAAGTCTCCATCACAGATCTCTGAGTATCTTCTGATCTCATTAAATTTTCTTCTGACGCTTGTTTCTTTTCTCAGATTGCTCAGAGGGTTCAGGTGGTCCTGGAGAGGACCCATGAAAGCGGCTCCAAGGTCGAGAAGCTGGAAGTAGAGAAGAAAAAACTTGCAGCGGCCCTGGAGGGGAGTAGTTAGGAGCTGAAGGCGCCAGAGGAGAAGATTAATAGCCAGGGGGCAGAGCTCGAGTTTTCACTCAACGAGCTTTTCAATGTGGAGGCCGAGACCCACGAGCTGAAGGGTGCGGTTGTTGACACCAAAAATGTCACTTTACCTCTTCAACTTCAAGAAGCCGCATCCTACTACAAGCATCAAATCTTGTTATAATCAAGCAAAAACTGCAAGATCCTTCAAGACAGCCAAAAGAGGGGTTCACATGAAGTTTTGGGCCATTCCAATATCACTTGACCCAACTTCACTCCTCCAACAGCTGGGTAGGCGCTCCCAGCAACGGTGAAGCCAGAGACCCTGACGCACAAAACAAAGCACATAGTTGGCCCCAAGATGCCATTAGGAGACTCTACATAAAGTTTCGGGCCATTCTAACATCATTTGGCCTAACTTCACTCCTCCGGCAGCCAAACAGGCGCTCCTGGCGGCGACAACGTCGAAGACATTAAAACTTCGATCAGAGCCTACAGATGGTCTCAAAATACCTCCAAAAGGCTCCATGCCAAATTTCAAGTCAAACCGACAACGTTTGACCCTCCATCAACCCTCGAGAATCACTAAGGTTGTCACTCATCAAACAGAGCACATAGGTGGCTTCAACATGCTTCTAAAGGGCTGCACGTCAAATTTCAAGTCATTCCGACAACATTTGACCAGACTTTGACGCTCCGAAACAAGATCAAGGCTACCAGCGGCGGAGCACCCCGGGACCATGACATCCAAATTGGAGCTAATGGATCGTCTCAAAATGACTCCAATAGATTCCCTGTCAAATCTCAAGTCAATCAAACATCGGTTGACCGTACATCAAAGCGCGACATCTTCCTCGCGGCAAAATCAAGTCTACTAGCAACGGGACCCCACACGACTTCAAAACTCAAACAAAAGCCCATGGTTGGTTCTATGTACTGCTCAGGAGGTTTCACCTCAAATTTCAGGTCGTTCCGACATCGTTTGATCTAGTTTTGATTCTTGACGGAAAATCGGTTACAAGGTCTCCGGCCTTCCCAAAAAATAGGAAACTTTGTGCTCCGATTTGCACGGCTTCTCGTCATGTTTTCTTCAGGACAATCAAGCCAATAAATGAGGAGAAATGTCAAGAAAAATAAAGGAGAAAAAAGAATCGAAAAAGATCGAAAAAGACCGGAAGGAGAAGAATCCCCGTCGGCGACCCCACTCCATGATCGCTGGATTTTTCGCCGGGTGGCCCGCTTTCCGACCCTTTTCGCTTTTCGGGAGTTCTAGCCTCTGTGGTTTTCCGAATATCTGATTTTTTATGCTCGAAATCGACTGATCTTCATCAACATCTCAGATCCGCCGTCAAGAGCATGAAATCATCATTGATCGCTCCAAGATCGTCAACCGACTGACCAAGAAAGTACACTTTCTGTCCGACCGATCAAGAAATCGACAAGACAGATGTCACCGGCCCACTGATATCAACCTATGTTTGAAGTTGTATCTCCATCCGACATCAAACAAATTGTAGATCCATCGGCGATCATCACAAGAAGAATTCCAAAAGACGCGGCATGGCCCGCGACTCTTCAAATGCCCTGGCGACCACTTAATGCAATTAATTGACCCGTTTTATGACAACTTAATGCGGTCATTAACCCATTATTTTGGACGGCCCAATCAAAATCATGCAAATGGGAGTTACAAATCCAAGCAATCATGGTATTAAAACCATGAAACTCCCCTCATCATGGAGATTAAGGGCGATTAAATGCCCATCATTCTCCATCGGCCAATCATATTCAAAGAAATATGAGTTACAAAATCAAAGAATTAAAACTTGTAACTCCTCCCATCATGGAGCATCAATGCCATCAATTCTCTCATCATGGGTCATCAATCCCATAAATCACCCCAAGGCTACCAAGAGCCTATAAAAAGGGGTCATTCCAAGAGAGATACATATATACACACACAGATAGAGAAACACACACACACACAGAGATCCATACTCACAAGCAAGTAAGAAAAACTCTAAAGAAATCCTGCTACTCTACTGCAGAAACACCACAAGGTGATCGAAGTCCTTTGGGGGGCCACCCCCCTAAGGTCCTCTCTCATTCTATCCAACATGGCCTAAACGCGGCTCTTCAGCCCGTTTACTCTTTTTTTTATATTGGATATAGGACCTCACCTTGGTCTTTATCCTCTAAAAAACTGAGGTCCAAGCCAAGTCAAAGAATCAAAGCATCAAGCGTTCTCATCTGAAGAACGATGGCGAAGTCCATACATGATTTGCAACCGTCGATTTGAACGAGTCCCTGCAATCTCCTGAGAAGTCAGTTTCATTTTCTCACTTTTCTATTGTATTTTGTATTCTTTGTAAAGAGACAAAAAATCACATTTCTTGTCTTTCATTATTGATGAGATTTATAAATCGCCTTCTATGGAAAAATCGCCTTTCACGGCACAAAAATCGCCTTTCACGGCAAACAAAATGAAATCGCTTCTCACAGCATTTAAAAAAAATTGTGTCTTTTTCTTAAAATATATGTGCAATGGAAAGTTAGAAAGAAGAATTGATTTCCTTTCTACTTGTGAAGGTGAATCTCCGGATCACCACTTCAAATTCCAAGTAGAATAGAAAATCTATACCCATACAAAAAATGTTGATGACTCGATTTTCCTCCTTCGCCGGACCTCAGCAGCCCCTGGGGCGGAAGGAGAGGACGAAAGGCCGGGCCCCCATCAAGTTGGCATACCCGGTGGGACTCGTTCATTTGATAATGCGATGCTTAATTCTTAGGCTCCTTTCTAGTTGGAGGCCTATGTTGGATCTTGCATCTAAAAAAAACATGAGATGGGATTTTTGGAAATTTCTATCTTTGAATTTAATTCCACTCTTTCTCATTTAAAAAAAAGGAAATCTGATTTCTCCTTTTTGGATTCAATTTTGAGAAACTTTGATCCTCTTCTCTTCGAATTTGATAGCTCACAGAGATGTTTGCAGCTATTGTTCGTATCGGGGAATGAGCCATCTTTTCTCTTTGATGAGTCCAATAGGGATTTTCAAAAAAAATCTCATTTCAAACTCTTTAAAAAAAAAACAGTCTTTTTCCTTTTGGATTCAGATTTGAGAAACTTTGGTTTCTTCCTTTTCGGACAATGGCTCGCGGAAATTGCTTGTAGCCAGCGTTTGAATTTGAAGGGACCATTCGCCCTCTTTGATGAATCCATTAGAAATCTCCTAAAAAAAATCAATAAAAAAAAGGTTCAAAACCCACTAAGGTTACACCAAGTGCGTTCTTTGACCAAAGTGGATCTAAGAAAAGCCTTGTCCAGAGTGTAAAGGCAGCTAGACTGTTCGAGGTAAGGGTCCTCCAAACGGGTTCATTAAGTAATCCTACCCTTACCTGGGGGCTGATCTATCGACTAAGGTTTCATAAGACCGAATTGGAAACCTATGTGTACTCTTAAAAAAAATCTTCAAAAAAAAATCTCCTCAACAAAAAACTTCCATCACATTTGAATTCAGATTTGAGAAATCTTGGTTCTCTCCTTTTCAGATTTAGTGCTCGCAGAAATGTTTGAGCCTTTATTTGGATTGGAACACCATTTGCTCTCTTTGATGAATTCAATCTTGACCTTAAAAAAAAAACCTCTGCCATATTCTAATTCAGATTTGAGAAATCTTGGTTCTCTCCTTTTTAGATTTAGCGCTCGCAGAAATATTTGAACCTATGATCGGGTTGGAACACCATTTGCTCTCTTTGATGAATTCAATCATGACCTTTCAAAAAAAAAAAAACTTCCATCACTTTTGGGTCAGATTCGAAAAACTCTGGTTCCCTCCCTTTCGGACTTAGTGCTCACAGAAATGTTTGAGCCTTGTTCGGATTGGAATACCATTTGCTCTCCTTTATGAATCCGATCTTGACCTTTCAAACAATCTCATCTCGTGTCCTTTCTGAGGATGCGATTTACAACATTTGTGTCTAGTGATGCTAGTACGCCCTTTCGGGTCTACTATATTCGCGAGCGACACATTTGTATCTCTAACCTTATATTATCTTACCTTGAGTGAGCCTTGCTTCTTGGTAATTTGAATTAAGGTTTACAATTGCTTCTAGCAGTCACTGGAACGCTCATCCTGAGCCTACCATACTTGCATTTAGAACAATTGTACCCTTTATGGCCTTTTGCTTCTTTCATCTTGCTTGGGCTAGGCCATGTCCCCTCGAACGATTTGAAAAGAAAAAACCATAGTTATTTTCCATTTATGATCACTATATTCTTGTGATTACTAATGGATCTGGTCTTGTTTCAGAAGTTTTCTAAACTAACAATGGCAGCTTCATTGACCATCACTTTCAATGAGAACAAGTACTAACTCCTGCTCCAAGAAAAGCAAAACAAGAGCACTCACAAGCGCCCTAGCAGCTACCGAAGCGTCATCTCCCTCAGCAACTCTCAAAACACCGGGTCGACCTCTACTCCTTGGACCATCATCTTCGGATCGTTGGGACCATTCCCACTTCCCACAGAAGAAACTGCACCTGCCAAGAAGCAGAAAACCGCCCATGAACATGTCGCTGCTCCGACATCAAGGGCAACAATCAAAAAGTCTGAAGCCCATGGCAACCCCACGAAGCCTCAACATGCAAGAAACCAGGTCTGCCCCAAGACCTTCCCCAAAGCAAAGGAGGTCCCGAACATCTACAAAGCCAGCGTACCTGACCCCTCTCAAGGAGAACCGGTTCTACCCTCTCTCTCACATGAAAGAGGAGAAACCTACCCTCCACCAAACAAACGAATCAACCCAGCATGAGCCGACTTGCTCCTACAAGCCCAAAATCAAGTCATGCATCACCAGGCCTCTGCAAGAACCTGTTAAGGCCTACATTCCTGTGAGTCAACCCTTCATCTCAACAGGGGCTGAACTTGCAAAATCCAAAGCCTCACTTCGACAAGCAAAGGACCTTGTCCGGATCCCGTCCATGCCTAGCTTCAAAGAAGACAAGCTCGGCTGCTGCGCACGGGGGACTACGTCCTTCATCGCCAAAGCACAGCCAAAGCTTACCGAAGCTTAAATTGCTCGTCATATGCTTCGCCGCGCGACATATTGACAAAAGAGACTAGAGAAGCAAAGAACCCGGCATTCTACCCTTTAGGTCTCTAAAAAATGGGTCGAAAAAGAAAGACCCGACTAAGTTGTTGATGTCTATATGGTTGGCAAAACCAGAAGATGCCAGAAGTCAGCAACCAAAATTCATGTCAGACGACCGGTGACTAGCAGCGTCTCCCGGACGCGAAGACATCAGGAGGATTCTCCCGCTCCTTCAAGCCAAGGACATCGGAGTAACCACTCCTTGGACTCTTCATCCAAAAGAATGAGCTCCAACTCAGTCACCAAGACGATATCCTCATTCAATTCTCAAAGGATGAAGTCCTGGTTACAAATGCTGAGCAGCCTCCACCGCATGATGACGTAACAACACGCATCCAGCAGTTGGAGCAAGGATAGCAAAGAATTGAGGCTTTAATGGAAAACCTCCTCCTCACTTGCCAGCGTCCACCGAACAATGAAGCTCCTCCGAGTCATCAAGATGACGAGGAAAACAATGAGTCACACGCCCTTACCAAAAAAGACGCTGACGATATCCTCGCTAAAGCAAAACAAGAGGATACGTAGAAGGAACAAGGGATCAGGCCACCATATCCCTTATGGATGGACTCGGTTCCATTCCCTGCAAAATTCAAACAACCTACTCTCCAAACATATACGGGGAAAGGTTCAGCCAGACAGCATGTCATCCACTTCAAGATCTTGACGGGAACTATTGCGGATCAAGACGCCCTCAAGATCCATCTCTTTGCAAGTACCCTAAAAGGTACGGCCTTTGATTGGTACTCTACTCTGCCGGAGGACTCCATCCAAAATTGGGCCATGCTGAAGACACGCTTCCTGACCCACTTCAAAGGTGAAGATCACCCTGTTACTATGGCACAGCTCTGCAGCCTAAAACAGGGAGAAAATGAGTCAACATACGACTTCATTCACAAGTGGAAGGCAATGGCATACAAGTGCTCAGTTGTACTACCACAAGCGTCGCTGGTCGACATCTGCTGTAACAACATGAGAGCAAGGATCCGCTCTATGATTATCGGCAACAAATCAAAAAATCTGGGAGAACTCCTAGAAGCAGCTATGGAAGCTGAAACGGTAACTAAAGACCTCAACAGTCAGAAATCATCAAAGAAAGAGTTGGCCGCCGTTACAACCTCGAAACCAAAGAAAAAGGAGGTTATTAATGTGCAACCAAGTCAGCTCCTCAGCAGCCAAAGAAAGTTGAAAAGAAAACTGCAGGTAAGAAACCTGAACTCTCTGAAGCCTTCAAAGAATGAGTAGAGAAGAAATACCTGTTCGAAGAAAATGTTAAAGAAAATTTTGAGGCTCTCGTAGCAAATGGTAAACTCACTTTACCTGAGCCCAAAAGACAAGGAGATGTTGGAAAAACCAATGATCCTCGGTATTGTCCATACCACTAGATGGTCTCACATCCCTTCAATCAATGTTTCGTTGTGAGAGAGAAGATCAATGAGATGTGGAAAAATGGAGACATCACCTTTGACAAAAACTATGGGTCTGCCTCCGTAAACATGGTGTCATATGGACAAACTTCCAAGTCACCAAACGAAAATATCACTACTTCCTTCAAGGTGATAAAAATGACTCAGACGTCCCAAGAGTTGGTTCCTTATCCAACATCAGACGGACAACCCATATGGGTGCATCCCAATCTCCTAGAAGATGAAAATTGGGAGATCGTCAAAACAAAGCCTACCGCTCAACAGCGAAGGCAAGCTAAGAGACAACTCTGCAAGCTCAAACAATAGGAGAAAGCTCAATCAAAGCAAGAAGTCCTTGAAAAGGCAGAGACCTCTTCCACTGCTTCATTGGGGGCAATGGAAGAATCCAAGACTTCAAAGGCGGTAAGAAAATTCACCCTTGGTGATTTCATGCCACCTCATTACATAAACGAAACTACACAGGGGGCATCATACTCTTGCAACTCAGTAATTGGATTCTCCATGGATGGGTACGAGTCCAGTTTTACTACCAGTGATACGGATGAGTGGGAATAATCCCTTGAAACATGAGAATACCTCTCCGATGAGGAATGGATTCCCGAATCTCATCTTATGCCTATAATCTGGTATAACCCATTATAGCCACAAGGATCCTAGTCTGATGATAAAGAAGACCAAGACGTTGTTTAAGAAAGTGTTATTGATCCAACACAAGCAAACGCTCTAGTGGAACTCAACATTGATGAACCACGAGGAGCAGATGACAAAGAAGATTTGGCCCCTATGCCCGATCTCGAAGAATATGCAAGAATCTTGCAATGTCTTGCCATAGAGCGGGAGCAGGATCGCATCGATGAGCTTCGTCAAAATCAAAATCCAGAACCGAAAATCCTGAAAAATTGACAGACATCTCCTCCGGTAACCCCGTAAAATGAAGAAAGCTGCTGGATTGATGATCCCCTCACAGCTGAAGACGAGTCTGAATCTCAACAGTGCGTTGCTTGCAATGCGATAGTTCGGGATGATGATGCCTCTGAAGCTTCGTCTGCCGAGGCCTCAGATTCTCAGACTACGTCCGATAGCATATCTTCCAGAACTACATCTCCTCAGGTGACTTCCACGGAGATATCATCTTCTCAGCCTTCGTCTCCTGAAACTATGACGTCGGAACCCAAGCCCCTTCCGACTGATCATCTCGAAGAAACTCCTCCCCAATGAAGTCTTCTTTAATGAAAATCTGGTCAACTGGTCCCAAATACCCGACCTCATAGGCGATGTCTGGACTGATAAATTACTCAACGAAGAGGAGAAGTTGCTGAATGTTGTTAAGAACTTGTTCCTGGAAAATGCTCCGTGCAACGCGATCACTGAAGACGGCAATACTGCTACAGAGACATCTTCAGCAAATTACAAGGATCAACCCCTTGGTCTCGAGGGTAATCTTTCGAACGAAGAAGACCCTTTTCCAGAAGCTCTTGAAGTTGGTAGAGGTACCCGCTCTGGCCGGGATTACCACAAAAATCACAACCAACCTTCTTCTTTTTATGTAAATCCTTCGGGAAAACAAGTTGTAAATGCCCTAAGTGGCGACAATAATGAAAATGCAGGCCCGAAGGAGGCTTTCAAGTACGACTTGATTGAGCACTTCAAACACATACCTGCACGACTGCACATCCTTGACTGATTACAAATGTCTCCACAAACTCGTGATAGTCTCATTTCAGAACTGCAAAGGCTGAATGTGGAAGTCGACAAGCATGCCCCACAAGTCCTACAAATTGAAATGGACTATAGGGTCAAAAAATCAAGTACTGCCTCAAAGGGAGAAAAGAAGAAACTGAGAGATCAAGCATTGAATGCCTCTCAGTTCAAAAAGCAGCGAGTGCAACCATTGCCTTCGATAAGGATGACCTCCTGCTAGGCGAGACAAAGCATAACCGACCCCTGTACTTAACAAGGTATGTCAAAGAAATGCCAATACACAGAGTCTAGATTGACCCAGGTTCTGCACTCGATCTTATCTCTACTTCGGCACTCAAAGAGTTAGACATCCCACCTAGCAAGCTGAGTCAAACGTCTGTATCCATCTTTGGATATGATGGGAGCGCTCAAAAGCCTATTGGCAAAATCAGGTTCAAATTACAAATCGGTTATCTTATCTCTGAAGTCACTACGTACGCAATAAGAACCCCTTCATGCTACAATATTCTTCTTGGACGCCCCTGGATACATGAGAATGGTGTCGTCCCTTCAACTCTACATCAGTGCATCAAGTTCATTGGCAACGACGACTTAATACATCGAGTGTTTGCAGAGAAAAAGCCCTTCAAAGGTAAAGACGTCCATCTTGCAGATGCTTAGATGTACAAGGATGAAAAAGAAGAAAAGGAGGAAGAAACAACTCCCTTTGCCGAAAATCTCCAGAAAGATAAGGGCAAGGCTCCTCAGAAATCATTGGAAGAAAACAAATCTTCCGACAAATCTGAAGAAAGTATTCATCCTCCCTTCGTTGTCTCCCTCAAACCTTTAAAGCCTTTGGTAATCACCACCAAAGCAAAGAAGACAAAATGAAAAACTGGGGGCATGTTCGTTGTCTCCTTTGTGTCCATTATGTAAGACACAGACTCGGATTCAGAGCCAGAAGATGATACACCGTCAAGCCAAGCTGATACTCAGCAAGTTCAGCCTGCTTCCACTCCATTGGAGACACCTGCCGACGTAGAAGACCCTACGTCTGCTTCCTTCGTCATTCCGGCAACTTCGGCAGAAAAAAAGACAATCTTCTTCCACAAATCGGAAGCTTCTTCACCAAATTCTTCGCTTGAACCTTTCCAAAATAAAGGTATGCCTCAACTATTTGATAGTCAGCCCCAAGTGCAAGGCCGCGATTGTAGTATTAACTCGATGAAGTCCGAGGTCGATCCACAGGGAGTAATTAATCGTGCAAAACCTGTCCTATTGAAAACTAGTTCTAACTTTAAAAAAAACAAAAAAAATATACAAATCAAATGTCCTACTTTAATTAAAAATTAATTACAAGTCTGAAAAAAAAAATTAATTACAACCAAAGAAAAATAAAAATCCTAATCTAGAAACCTAATCTAACTACTGCATCACCATAAGAATTATTAGTCCAACCAATTGCAATAATTATTGATATGCATGAAAATAAAATAAAAAAATAAAAAAAAATCAGAGAATAAAAAAATGGATTTTAATTCTAAAATTTCGCAATGGTTACTTTGCTAAATGCCATCAAGAAAAATCAAGACCACTGCACCAAGTGCGCACTGTCACTATGCACAAAAATTCGATGTTGATCAATTGGTGAAGACCAAGACCCCATAAACTTGATTTATTAATGAAAGACCCATTACAAGCAAATAACCAATACTAAATTATTTGAATTAAAATAAAGTGCATCCAACCTTACCCGAGACACAAGAAACACTAAACGGAGGACAGGGACTCGCGGTCTTAGGGAAGGCCTTGGATGAAGTAGTAATGGAAGTAGGGAGAGATGGAGGAAAATAATGAAAAGGAGGGATTTTTTTTTGTGTTCTGGTCGTGCAAAGGAAAGGGGGAATTTAAAAAACGATAATGGGAGAGAAAGAAAGAGAAAGAATTTAGGAGGGGAGAGATTCACGTGAGAGAGTGGAGATGGGAGAGAAATACAAAAACGTGAGGGATAGAGATGGGAGAGAGAAAGAGAGAAAAAATAGAGAGGAAGGAGTTAGAGATTGAGAGGGAGACAATAAAAAGAGAAGAATTAGGAGGGAAAGAGAGATAAAGAGAGAAAGAATAGGGGGAGAGTGATTTTCACATGAGGGACTTTTGGGGCCTCCCTTTTGGACGTGTGATGCCTTAATAAAGGAGGGCTTGGACGTGTAAATCTTGTTTGAAAAAGTGTTGGACGTGTGACTCCATCTTCCCAAGAATCTTGGGTTGCAAACTTTCAAATTTTGGAATGGTATTTGATTGAGATCCAACTTCTAGAGCGTTTAAGGAAATTTGGATTCTTTGGGTTTATCTTCCAACTTGGATTGCTTGGCTAGCAAGAATCTTGAATTACTTTAAACTTCTTTACGGCTTGAGAATCTCTTAACATGGGCCCACTTTCTCCTTGGAATTCATGCCAAAAGTAGATGGGTCCCATGGTGCATTTGATTCATCAATTCTCTTCCGCGGGCCCCAATTTCTGAAATTTACTACAAAAATGAAAACAAATGTCAAAGAATAATCTATTTATATAGGGAGGAATTATACAAGATGCGGGCCCAATTCATACTAAATAGATGCATAAAATGTCACCATTTTATCAAATCTTCAATTAAATCAATGGTGCAAATAAAATTCATCATTTCATGTGTAAATAAAAAGTAATGAGAAATTTGTAACTTCCAATACCAAAAATAAAGACATTCCTGATCTTATGTGAAAATGATTTTTTTCAATGAGTTTTGACTCGAATTTAAACTTTGATGCCCATAAACATAAAATCATGATTTTTTTACTAAATTGGTCCGTGATTTGATGATTAAGTCCTTAATTAATTCTAAAATGATGAGGAAATTATGCATTTTTAAGGACTTATCACACCCCCCAACCAGCATTTTGCTAGTCCCGAGCAAAATATGCAAACTAGGGTTGGTCTTCTAACCTAATCTAATATAATCTAAATGCAAAGACAAAATAGAAAACATCACTTTCGCTGGTAGCGTATGCAGCAAGCCCTTAAACCCCTAGGTTACCCCTAGTGGACGAGTTGTGCCTCGTGAGGGTTTGCAGTGAATATGCCCACAAGATTCATTTACCTAAAAATAAAATAAAATAAATCAACGAAAAGTTTTTCAAAAGATGATTGAGTCAAATCGGATGCCTTGAATCCTCGAATAATCAAGATTTCAGACTTTTCAAAATCTGGATCACGTTTTTCTTTTCAAATCTTTTAAAAAATTATACCAAAACTTTGGGTGCCCTGTGCAGGTGTATACATCAAATCAAAAATTTTAAATGTCTAAGATAATGCCATGAAAACAGAATTCTCCCTCAAGATTTCTAACTTTCCTAGATTCAGGGTACATACAAGTCTCCTCTCAAGACTACTATGACGGCTTTCGCACTACTGTTTTTTCAAAGGCCGCGAGACGCACCCATTTTTTTTTTGAATGCACACATGTGACAGTGCAATGCCTAGGTCCCTTAAGCTTTCTAATTAACCCATGTAATGAGCATTAGGCCAATGACTCCCAAAACAGATGTCTTTAAGGCACTAGGTATATAAATACCCCTACGGGCTTACTAGCTCAGGTTAAAAAGGCTACGAACCCAAACTAGTCACACAACTAAACACTTTCTTTTTTTTTTCTTTTGTTTTTGTTTTCTTTTGTTTTTTTAAACACCTATTTGTGCATCCCTTGACACCTTTTTTTTTTATTTTTTTAAACGGTCCCCAACAATAGGCAGCCTTTTTCAATTCGCCCGAATTAATTCACTGGTTTTGGTTGGCCTAACCTTACAGATGAACCAGGAGAACTCATATGACCAAATTTCAGAAAGTCGTCTCTTTTTTCTCTCTTGAAAGAATTCTAAAAATGACACTTAAATCTTTTTATCCAAGACTTTTGAAATGATGTACACGTGTTACAGTGAAAATCAAAGTTCGGTATTCTATTTTTCTTTCAAAAAATTGTGAACCTTCATTTTACTTCCTTCCAAAATTCTGAAATTCCAAATTTCTAGACATTTTCGAATCGTCAAGTTCTTTTGAAAACCTCCTTTTTTTTTTCTTTTTTTTGAGAAAACTTATGCAAAAATGAAAAAGAGATTTGTCTAAAATTGGACAAGTGTGCTTGTTCCCACCCCCCAACCTAAACTAGACAGCGTCCTCAATGTCATACATGAAATGTAAAATGGAATGTAACATGAGGTGAAAATGTAAAGGGAGGAAAGGGGTAGAAAGCACTTGAAATAATGACGCTTTTACGTAGAAACCTGTCCAATGTGAGACAAAGAATACAAAAAGGAAAGGCAGGAAAATATATATATACATAATGTACAAAGGTGTGGGCCACTGTCAGATCTAGTGCCCATCAATCCTGATAGACATGATTGATCAGAGGAATTTCATTTTCCTCTGGAGGAAAAGTCTTCAAGAATAGTTTTAAACGTTGCCCATTAACTTTAAAAGAGGAACCATTCGATGGATCAATGAGGGTCACTGCCCCATATGGAAATACTTCTTGAACAATGTAGGGGCCTGTCCAACGAGATTTTAACTTTCCAGGGAAAGGATGAAGTCGAGAATTGTACAATAGGACTTTTTGAGACAGATGGAATGACTTCCTTAATATTTGTTTATCATGAAAGGCCTTAGTCCTCTCTTTGTAAATTCTTGAGTTCATATAAGCCTTGTTTCTCTATTCTTCTAATTCATTTAAATCAAGGCCTCTTTTCTCCCCAGCCTTGTCTAGGTCAAGGTTCAGTTGTTTTATGGCCCAATAAGCTTTATGTTTCAACTCCACCGGAAGGTGGCAAGCTTTCCCATATATAAGCCAGTATGAAGACATCCCAATTAGGGTCTTATAAGCAGTTCTATAAGCCCACAAAGCATCATTTAGCCGCATTGACCAATCCTTACGATTTGGTTTCACCGTGGTCTCCAAAATTCTTTTGATTTCCCTATTTGAGACCTCTACCTGCCCACTTGTTTGAGGGTGATAGGGGGTAGCCACGTTATGTGTAATACCGTAATTTTTAAACAAACTCTCAATAATGCTGCTACAAAAGTGAGTGCCCCCATCACTAATGATGGCACGTGGAGTTCCAAAACGGGAAAAGATATTGTCCAAGATAAACTTTTTGACCGTTTTAGCATCATTATTCCTACATGGCATTGGTTCGATCCATTTGGACACATAATCGACTGCAACGAGGATATAATGAAAACCAAAGCTCGGGGGAAAAGGTCTCATAAAGTCTATACCCCAAACATCGAATAACTCGACGACCAAAATTGGGTTTAAAGCAGGGTTTAAAATAACGGTCGTTACCGTTACATAACGGCCGTTATGTAATGGTAACGGCCGATACCATGCCGTTATATTGAATATAACGGCCGATACCATGCCGTTATATTGAATATAACGGCCGGTATGTAACGGGGGGGCGAAATTCGTGTAAATAACCGCCCATAACGGCCGTTATTTTGAATATAACGGCCGTTATATTCAAAATAACGGCCGTTATATCGACTGACAGGTTTTTTTTTTTTAAAAAAAGTGTGATGTCTTCTTCCTTCACTTCTTTCTCTTCCCTAAGAGCTTCCTAAAGGTTCCTAAAGGGCTGCTACAACTTCTAAGGCATGGAGTAGACCTAAAAGCTTAGATCTAAGCTACTTTTGGGTGGATTTGTATGTAGGAAAAGCTAATCAAACTCAAGGGACCTCTTTGGTAAGCTTATTTTTTTATTTTTTGGAGTTATTTTCAAGATTCAACATCAAAATAACTTAGAGGTGGTTGAGATGTGTTAGATCTATACTTTTGGAGCAAAAAAAATTCAAGTTTTAACACTTTTTGTAATATTTTTCATTTTTTCATTATTTAAATCCGAATTATTTTAGGTTTTTTTTATTTTTAAGATTGTGTAATACACTAATTCATGAACCAAAGGCTTTATATTGAGTTAGATATGATGTTACTCACTAATTTTTCCCTAGATCTAGTATTTTAAGGTGTAGATCTAGATTTTTTTATTTTCAAAATTTGGGGCTTTTCTTGATATCATTTACATTTTTTCAAATTAGTGTTCAAATGCATTTATAATATGTTAGTTTAAAATAGATCTACACTTTTGGAACAAAAAAGTGTGATTTTTAGCACTTTATGAAGCAATCTTCGTTCCTCAACCACATCCAGTCATCTCAGTCTACTAATGACTCGGCCTCACTTTATGAAGCAATCTTCGTTCCTCAACCACATCCACAGGCACAACAATTTTATGGGCACCATGGGAGTGGAGGCTATATAACACAACAATTTGGTGCCTTCTACCCTTCAAGAAATAATGATGATGATGATAATATCGAGCCAGGACGCCACTCGTTTTGGCATTAGGCACATGCACTAACTCTATTAGTATTTATTGCTTGATTGTAGACTTTAAAAGTTTAAGTGTAAACTGTTAACACTATTAGTTTGTCCAAAATTATGGTTGCATTATGTCAAATTTATGATATTTCAGCCTATTTTAGTATATACATCGATACAGCAATGAATGTAGGATGTTATAACTTGAGGGGACCGTTATTTTGCTTTTAAGTATGCACTAATGAAAACAAAAAACATTAGTTTCTATCATTTTATAATATTCTGGATTTTTTGGATATTTTTTTGGATTTTTTTGGGGTCAAATAAAAATTCGCTTCGCGATGACCGCGAACCGCGACGCGATGACCGCGAACCACGATTTTAAACCATGGTTTAAAGGCATCATATTCCTTTTGGAAATTGAACCCAACTTTTGGCATTACTCACATGCCTTACAGAAGTCATGTGCGTCTTTAAATAACGTGGGCCAGTAAAATCCAAATTGCAAAATTTTGTGAGCGGTCTTCTTAGGAGAAAAATGGCCACCATAAGCATGAGAGTGGAAAAATGATATTACACTGTTTATTTCATAGTCAGGAATGCATTTCCTAATGATTTGGTCTGGGCAGTAATTAAAAAGGTATGGTTCATCCCAGAAAAATTGTTTCACCTCAATGAAAAACTTATTTTTATCTTGTTGCGTACATTCTTTTGGAATTTCACCCGAAGCTAGATAATTAGCAATATCAGCATACCATGGAGAATGGGAAAATGTGGCAAACAATTGCTCATCAGGTAAAGTGTCCTGGATTGGCAAGGGTTCTAAAGTGTTGGAAAGGACAAGCCTAGAAAGATGATCAGCCATCACATTTTCTACTCCTTTCTTATCTTTGATTTCGATATTGAACTCTTAGAGTAGAAGGATCCATTTGATCAATCTGGGCTTGGCATCCTTCTTGGAAAGAACGTACTTCAGCGCAGAATGGTCAGTAAAGATCACAATTTTGGATCCAATTAAGTAGGAACGGAATTTATCCAGTGCATAGACCACAACCAATAGTTCTTTCTCTGTTGTAGAATAATTAATATGTGCACTGTTTAAAGTCCTGCTAGCATAGTAAATCACATATGGCTTTTTGTCCCTACGTTTCCCAAGAACTACCCCAACCGCATAATCGCTAGCATCGCACATGATTTCAAAGGGCAGGCTCCAATCTGGAGGTTGCATAATTGGAGCAATCGTCAACATGTCCTTAAGCTTGGTAAAAGCTGCTTGACATGCCTTTGTCCACTCAAATTCTGCTTCCTTTAGCAGAAGTTTACATAATGGTCTAGAAATGACACTGAAATCTTTTATGAACCTTCTGTAGAATCCGGCATGCCCTAAGAAAGATCTTACATCTCTTACGGTTTTTGGGGCGGGCAAGCTGGAAATTAAATCTATTTTGGCTTTGTCCACTTCCAAACCTCTAGATGATACAATGTGGCCAAGGACAATCCCTTGTCGTACCATAAAATGACATTTTTCCCAATTCAGTACTAAATTCTTTTCTTCACACCTAGAGAGGACCTTAGTTAAGTTGCTCAAACAATCTTGGAATGAATCTCCAAAAACTAAAAAATCATCCATGAAGACTTCAAGAAGACGTTCCACCATATCACTAAAAATACTCAGCATGCACCTTTGAAAGGTTGCAGGAGCATTACATGCCCTTACACAGCCCAAAGGGCATCTGTCGATAAGCAAAGGTACCAAAGGGGCATGTGAAAGTTGTTTTCTCTTGGTCTTCCGGGGCGATCTCTATTTGATTGTATCAAGAATATCCATCTAAGAAACAATAATAATCGTGGCCAGCTACCCGTTCTAAAACTTGGTCCAAGAAGGGTAGGGGGAAATGATCCTTTCGTGTGACAGCATTTAATTTTCTGAAGTCGATACAAACTCGCCAACCTGTGGGTACACGGGTTGGGACGAGCTCATCATTAGCATTACGAAACTACAGTGACGTCGGCCTTTTTAGGTACAACTTGAGTAGGGCTGATCCATTGGCTATCCAAAATTGGATAGATGATACCCACATCTAGAAGTTTCAAAACTTCGGCCCTAACCACTTCCTGCATGGTGGGGTTTAACCGGCGTTACATTTGACGGGAGGGTTTTGCATTCTCCTCCAAATAGATATGATGTGTACACACGAGGGGATTAATTCCCTTAATGTCAGTCACGGTCCAAGCAATTGTACCTTTGTGCAGTTTGAGCACTTGTAAGAGTTGGACTTCTAGGTCCTTGTCAAGGTGTGCAGAAATGACTACAGGAAATGTTTCATTTTCTCCAAGGTATGCATATTTCAGGTGAGAGGGCAAGGGTTTCAACTCAGGTTTGGGTGGCCTCACCTGAGATGAAAGGGACGGAGTACCAGTTGGTACTAGCTCTTCAAAAGAGGGTTTGCCTACAGTGTTAACCAGTTCAACAGTGCTATCATGTTTTTCTTCGCAAAGGGTTAGGTCCTCAATTGACTTAATAGAATCGGAGATTGATTTTTCAAAATTTTCTGCTGTAGGAATACCAATCAAATCTACTTCTTTAAGGTCAATGTTATCATCCCGTGGTTGTTTGCAAAGGTCAAAAATATTTAGCTCTAAAGTCATGTTACCAAAAGATAGCGTCATTTTTCCATTCCGGCAATTGATCAATGCATTGGATGTGGTTAAAAATGGTCTCCCCAAAATTACCGGAATCTGAGCATGAGGATCTGCCACAGGATGAGTGTTTAGCATAATAAAGTCTACTGGGAAGTAGAACTTGTCAACCTGCACAAGCACATCCTTTATTATCCCTCTCGGTCTTTTGATTGATCGATCTGCTAGCTGCAGAGTAACCTGGGTGGGTTTGAGTTCGCCCAGTCCCAATTTTACAAAGACCGAGTACGGTAGTAAGTTGACACTTGCCCCAAGATCAAGCAATGCTTGTTCAATTTGATAATTTCCAATAATGCATGAAATCGTGGGGCATCCTGGGTCTTTGAATTTAGGGGGAGTGTTGTGCTTTAGAATTGCACTAGCTTGCTCAGTGAGAAACGCTTTCTTTTGTACATGTATCTTACGCTTCAACGTGCACAACTCTTTAAGAAACTTTGCATAAGATGGGACTTGTTTGATTGCATCTAACAACGGGATGTTAATTTTGACCTCTTTAAGCACATCCAAGATTTCCTGGTTCTGTATTGATGGCTTGGGAGGAGCTAATCGGTTGGGAAAAGGCGGTAAGGGCTTAAATCCTGTAGGAACTGGGCTTTTCTCCTTGATAGGAGGGACTTCATTTTCTTTCCCTTCCTGATCTAAGGATGCAGGTTGTTTATCTTTTTCCAGATTAGGCTTTTCAATCTCTTTACCACTACGTAGAGTAATAACAGCTTGAGCTGCTCCTTTGAATTTGACGGAACACCTTGATGAACCTCATATTGCCCTTTTGGATTGGGATGTGGTTGGGCTGGAAAAGCCCCTTTATTTTGTGCTTCAATTAACTTGCAGAAGTTTTACATGGTGTTCTGTAAATTCTCAAAGTTCCTATCATTTTTCTTATTAATGGACTCTTGATTCACCAAAAACTTAACCACAAGTTCATCCCAAGGTGTCATTTGAGTTGTAAGGGGTACCATTTGCTGTGTGTTTTGAGCATATGTACCAGAAGTACCCCCAAATTGATTTGACATTTGGTTGAAATTGGGCGGAGTAGCATTTGGGTCATTCCTCCAACTAAAGTTGGGGTGATTCCTCCAATTAAGGTTGTACGTGTTACCCAAAGAATTGTTAAACTGCCGGTTGTATGTGTTAGTGGCATTTGCTTGCTCGTGAAACACTTCTTGGAAAGCAGGGAGTATTGGGCACTCCGAAGAAATGTGTTTATCACTAGCGCAGATGCCACAAACTATAGCAGGTTCCTTATTCTTCACAAATTTCAAAGACTCAACTTCTCTTGTAAGATAGACAATTTTTGCTTGAAGTTCATCATTTTCTTTCAATACATATAACCCCCCTCCTTTGGCCTGATTCGGTTGCTTTACGGGTCTATACCTTCAGATGTGTCACAATTTTGTGCACTATCTGCCAAAAACTGAAGGTAGGTCCATGCTTGATTTGGGTTCTCTGCCATGAACTCCCCATTGCACATCATCTCCACGAATTGACGTGTTTCTGGACTAAGTCCATCATAGAAGTGACCAATTGTATTGTGCAACTCAAATCCGTAGTGGGGACATGCAAGGAGTAGTTCATTAAAGCATTCCCAACACCTATAATAAGACTCCTTGTCTTTTTGTTTAAAATTCATAATATTCCTCCGTAAGGTGTTGGTCTTATGTAATGGGAAAAATTTCTTTAAAAATTCCCGGACCATGTCGGACCATAGAGCAATCGAATTAGGCTGTAAGGAGTGAAGCCATGCCTTAGCCTTATCTTTGAGGGAAAATGGAAATAAACGAAATTTGATAAGGTCTTCCCTCACATTATTGAAGTGTAGTGTTGCACACACTTCTTCAAACTCTTTTATGTGTAAATATGCACTTTCCGATTCAAGTCCATGAAATTTGGGGAGACGTTGAATTATTCCCGGTTTGATATCAAATTGACCCACACCTGCCGGAATAACCATGCACGACGGTGTGGCTTGTCATGTAGGATGAAGGTAATCACGTAGACTCCTAAGTGGTTGATTCACCTCCCCAGTATTATTGGGTCCATTCCCATTACCGTTCTCATTCCTAATTTCATCATTATCAATGCTCATCAGCCATATTGGAAATCGTAAGAGAACCAGGAGATCTAGATTCGTAGAATTTTATCAAGTTTTTGACAGGTGATTCCTTCCTTTCTAACCGATTTGAGGTGTCCCTTTGCCAAGAAGATAGGGGTCTTTCTTTCTTTTTTGGAATTTTGAAAACTTTTTTTATTTATTTAAGAAACCTAAAAGGAAAAACTACCTAAGGACCGTTTTTAGATTTAAAAGAAAATGCCCAAATTCTTGCAAAGTCTTAATCTTAAAGAGTTTGATATCTCTAAGGAAAGTTTCTAAACTCAAGTCTATGAAACTGGCCCGACCAGATAAGCCCCCAGATCAGTGGTGGGGTCACGATGCGTTGCAAGGGTCCCGCTTAAAAACCACCTTCTAGAACAAGAGATTTGTCTCCCTAATATAATGGGATAAGGCTTGCCTAGACATCGAACCAATCAAGAAAAGCAGTTTGTTCGGCTTTCCAAAGAAACAACTAACCTTCTTAGAAAAAATTCCATCAATTTTTTAAGAATCCTTTTAAATTTAAAAACAATTAAAATAACTGAATTTCCAATAAAAGTTCTGAAAATTTCAGATTTTGGCAAGTTTGGTGGCCAAAAAGCCCAATTTGCGCAATCTAAGACTTGCCTTTGTAAGGGAAAGTTCCAGAATTTTTTTGGAAACTTTAAAAACATAAAAATATGAAAAATAATTGATTTTAACAGACCTTAATTAATCCTAACCAGCAACTAAAAAAATCGACCTAAACTAGGCCAAATTAGACAAGTAAACTAGGCAATTTTCCGAAATTGATGTGATTTTTGAAAAATCAGAAAAAATAATTTACCAGATCTGAAATAATTCCAATTTTATCAAAAATCAGAGATTAAAAATCCACTTTTTAATGCAATAGGGCTGGTCTAAACATTCCATGCATGCTACCCTTAGATCTAGAATGATTGCGGAATAGTAAAGGCACACCCACAAAGCAATTAAAAAGATAGGTTGGAAAAATTACCTCAAGCGAAGAAAAACTCCCCGGCAACGGCGCCAAAAACTTGACCGTCAGCCCCAAGTGCAAGGCCACGATTGTAGTAATAACTCGGTGAAGTCCGAGGTCGATCCACAGGGAGTAATTAATCGTGCACAACATGTCCTATTGAAAACTAGTTCTAGCTTTAAAAAAAAATATATATATATACAAATCAAGTGTCCTACTTTAATTAAAAATTAATTACAAGTCTGAAAAAAAATTAACTACAACCAAATAAAAATAAAAATCCTAATCTAGAAACCTAATCTAACTACTGCATCACCATAAGAATTATAAGTCCAACCAATTGCAATAATTATTAAGATGCATGAAAATAAAATAAAATAAAATAAGAGAATAAAAAAATCGATTTTAATTCTAAAATTTTGCAATGGTTACTTTGCTAAATGCCATCAAGAAAAATCAAGACCACCACACCAAGTGCGCACTGTCACTACGCACAAAAATTCGATGTTGATCCATTGGTGAAGACCAAGACCCCATAAACTTGATTTATTAATGAAAGACCCATTACAAGCAAATAACCAATACTAAATTATTTGAATTAAAATAAAGTGCATCCAACCTTACCCGAGACACAAGAAACACTAAACGGAGGACAGGGACTCGCGGTCTTAAACGGCGATCCAACCGGCTCTCACTTTGCGATCTGAAATCCAAGCAAGTGAAGATGATTTCAAGGCTGGTCCGATGGTGGAATGACGATAGCAACGGCGGCGGTGCGACGGTGGCGTAGAAATCCAAGTGGTGGTGTGCCTTAGAGAAGGCCTTGGATGAAGTAGTAATGGAAGTAGGGAGAGATGGAGGAAAATAATGAAAAGGAGGGAATTTTTTTTTTGTGTTCTGGTCGTGCAAGGGAAAGGGGGGATTTAAAAAACGTTAATGGGAGAGAAAGAAAAGGAGAGAGAATTTAGGAGGGGAGAGATTCACGTGAGAGAGTGGAGATGGGAGAGAAATAAAAAAACGTGAGGGATAGAGATGGGAGAGAGAAAGAGAGAAAAAATAGAGATGAAGGAGTTAGAGATTGAGAGGGAGACAATAAAGAGAGAAGAATTAGGAGGGAAAGAGAGATAAAGAGAGAAAGAATAGGGGGGAGAGATTTTCACGTGAGGGATTTTTGGGGCCTCCCTTTTGGACGTGTGATGCCTTAATAAGGGAGGGCTTGGACGTGTAAATCTTGTTTAAAAAATTGTTGGACGTGTGACTCCATCTTCCCAAGAATCTTGGGTTGCAAACTTTCAAAATTTGGAATGGTATTTGATTGAGATCCAACTTGTAGAGTCTTTAAGGAAACTTGGACTCTTTGGGTTTATCTTCCAACTTGGATTGCTTGGCTAGCAAGAATCTTGAATTACTTTAAACTTCTTTACGGCTTGAGAATCTCTTAACATGGGCCCACTTTCTCCTTGGAATTCATGCCAAAAGTAGATGGGTCCCATGGTGCATTTGATTCATCAATTCTCTTCCGCGGGCCCCAATTTCTGAAATTTCCTACAAAAATGAAAACAAATGTCAAAGAATAAACTATTTATATAGGGAGGAATTATGCAAGATGTGGGCCCAATTCATACTAAATAGATGCATAAAATGTCACCATTTTATCAAATCTTCAATTAAATCAATGGTGCAAATAAAATTCATCATTTCATGTGTAAATAAAAAGTAATGAGAAATTTGTGACTTCCAATACCAAAAATAGAATGTGAAAATGAAAATTTTCAATGAGTTTTGACTCGAATTCAAACTTTGATGCCCATAAACATAAAATCATGATTTTTTTTACTAAAATGGTCCGTGATTTGATGATTAAGTCCTTAATTAATTCTAAAATGATGAGGAAATTATGCATTTTTAAGGACTTATCACTATTCCTGTATAGTCCAATGGCACAAGCTATCATGAAGAAAATGGGCTATGATGCTCAGAATCCAATCGGTTTGGGAAGTGGCCGTGGTATTCTCACACCATTGGAACCCACCCTAACCAAAAGTCAACTGGAGGATTGGAAACTCCGTCGTCACATAGACAAGTCTTCATACGAGTTGGGGTATGATCCTGACACTCCCATGAGACAGTTGACACAAAGGCTACAAAGTCATTTTGCCGACCAAGCCTCAACATCTCGTGTCCATGGAGACATTGATCTCCCTGGATATCTCTTTGAGGAGTCACCCGTCAAGGATTCAGGAAGCTCTTCCAATTGGTACGATTTCTCCGATGATGAAGAGGAATTGTCCGATGACACATACCCACGGTTTTCTAGCCCAGAAGAACCATCGTCTCCAAAAGAAGTGCCTTACTTCGACCCAGTTTCAACAGGTGATTGGGATCATCTCATTGTCAGTCTTGAGAAGAATATCGATCAAGAAGACACATGGACAAAAGCAAAGCCTTGGTCTGTAAATGCCTTTGGAACTTCAAAAGGTCTTGTTAAGTTGGAAGCCTCCGAATACAATATGGAGGAACCAGTTTCAAACCTTCCAACAGAAGATCATGTTCAAAAGATAGACTTGGGGACACCTGATAACCCACATCCTGTATTCATAAGTAAGAATATAAAGGATGATGAGTTACCCGAGTATATCGCTTTTCTTCGTGAGTTCGTTGATTGTTTTGCATGGTCTTATGTTGAAATGCCTGGCTTAGACCCCAAAATAACAGTCCACAAAATCAATCTGCAAAAAATATCAAGCCTGTCAAACAAGGCCAAAGAAGATTCCATCCTGATGTGATGGACAAAATTGAACAAGAAGTTCAGAGACTCAAAAACGTTGGCTTCATCCGCGAGGAATAGCATCCTGAATGGTTAGCCAACGTCATCCCCGTGACAAAGAAATATGGGTAAATCAGGGTCTGTATTGACTATAGAGACCTGAATAATGCATGCCCTAAAGATGAATTTCCGTTCCCCATACCAGAGGTGATGATCGACAACACCTACGGATTTGAGCGAATGACATTCATGGATGGTTTCTTTGGCTACAATCAGATAATGATGCATCCTGAAGATGAAAGACACACATCATTTCGGACTCCATTTGGCGTGTATTGCTACACAGTCATGCCATTCGGTCTGAAAAATGCGGGTGCAACATATCAGAGTACTATGATGAGGACATTCCAAGATATGTAGCACAAGACGGTCGAATGTTACGTTGATCACCTCGCCGTCAAAAGCAGAAGAAAAGAAGTCCATCTCAAAGATCTTCGAGAAGTCTTCCTCCGACTTCGCAAACACAAATTGCGGATGAATCCACTAAAGTGCTTCTTCGGTCTCTCATCGGGTAAGTTTCTCGGATTCATAATTCGGAAAGGCGGAATAGAACTTGACCCCACCAAAGGCAAGGCTATCCTAGAAATGTCATCTCCAAGAACCCTAAGATAACTAAAAGGGCTTCAAGGAAGGTTAGCAAACATTCGACGGTTCATCTCCAATCTGTTAGGGAAATGCCGTCCATTCTCTCGCCTAACGAAGAAAGGTGTGGACTTTGTTTGGGATGCTGAATGTGAAGCCGCATTTCAAGACATCAAGACATACCTAACTAAACCTCCAGTGTTGGTTGCCCCCACAACTGGGAAACCATTCATCTTGTACACAAGAGCTCTCGATTACTCTTTGGGCGCTCTAATAGCACAAGAAAACGACGAAGGAAAAGAAGCTACTCTATATTACCTTAGCCGCATGTTGGTAGGTACAGAACTTCGCTACTCTCCAGTCGAAAAAGAATGCCTTGCAGTGATGTTCGCCGTACAAAAGCTGCGTAACTATCTAATGTCCAGTACAGTATACCTGATTTCGAGGATCAATCTTTTAAAGGTCATTGTCACAAAAACAGGTTCTCTCAATGCCCGATTGGCAAAATGGTCCATCCTTCTATCACAATTCGATATTAGGTATGTACCACAAAAGGCAATCAAAGGCCAAGCTCTAGCCAACTTTCTTGCATAGCACCCATTGCCTAAAGATTCTCCACTGAGGGATGATCTTCCAGACGAATCTGTCTACATTGTGGAAACTTTCTTACCAAATGCTTCCTAGGACATGTACTTTGACGGCGCAACCAGGACAAATGAAAAAGGAAAGCAAATATCGGGAATTGGCATCCTCTTTGTCAGTCCCGACAAATACATGATTCCACACGCTTTCTCGCTACTGGAACCATGTTCAAACAACGCAGTTGAATACCAAGCCCTGATTGTAGGATTGGAACTTGCCCTCGAATCTGGCATCACCATGCTGGAAGCTTTTAGGGACTCTCAACTGATCGTTAACCTGATGAATCAGAAATTTGAAATCAGGAAGCCTGATCTGTTGCCTTACTATAACAAGGCACAATCTCCTTGGCAAAAGTTTGACACATGTCACATCACTCACATCCTCAGAGCTAAAAACATCCGTACAGATGCCTTGGCTGGACTTGCAGCGTCTATGGCAACCCAAAACGGGAAAAACATGCAAATCACAGTGTGTCAAAGAAGGATTCTCCCTCCTCTTAACACACACCAAGCAGTTGCTGAATGCCACCAACTGGTTGGAAGTCGAATGTCCATCCTCAAACCTCCGATCAGCGACTGGAGGGATCCGTTTATTGATTACATTATGTTCGGATCCTACCTGAAGATCCAAAAGAACGGGTAAGCCTTCAAAGACAAGCCCCAAACTTTCATTTAGATATTCCTTCAAAAATGCTTTACAGAAAATAATTTAATGGAGTACTTCTACGCTACTTGTCACAACAAGAAGCCGAGGAAACTCTCAAAGAAGTACATGTTGGTCTTTGTGGAGCTCATCAGGCTGGTCCTAAGCTATACGATCAGGTAAAAAGGTTAGGTTATTATTGGCCTACCATGGTAGCGGACACTATGCAACTTGCTAAACGCTGCCAACAATGCCAAGTTCACGGACATTATGTCCACATGCCTTCAGAATGGTTACATCCTACAGTGATCTCATGGCCTTTCGAAGCCTAGGGTATGGACATCATAGGTCCTATCTCTTCCCCATCAAGCAAAGGTCATCGCTTCATCTTCGCCACCACGGATTATTTCTCTAAGTGGTCAGAAGCATTTGCGCTCAGCGAAATAAAGACCTCATCAGTCCTTCAATTCTTGCGCATCAACATTATCTGTCGCTTCGACATACCTAAAAGATTCGTCCATGATAACGGACCATAATTCCAGGATCACAGATTCTACAAGTTCTGCGACAAGTACAAAATTCAAAGTTGTCCTTCGACTCCATACAATCCGACAGCGAGCAGACTAGCAAAAGCCTTCAACAAAATACTATGCAAAATTCTCAAGAAAATGGTCTCTAGTCACAAAAGAGATTGGGGCGACAAACTATCTGAAGCTTTGTGGGCTTATCGAACCACCGTTCGAGGGCCAACCCATAGCACACCATTCTCTTTGGTCTACACAATCTTCCCTCTTCGTTTAAGGTTATCCATAGTAAGAGTATTTCTTCGAAGAACTAACCAACCAAAAACCACAGTTCTTTGTGGGGCCTTGAACTTCCAAATATTCTTTATCTGGGATCTCCTCTTTGTTAGCCAAATAGAATGATGCTACGGAGAATGAACCGTCTTTTGAGGCTTTCCAGATCCTGGTATACTCCCCTTCTTCAGGGATAAGGACAACCTTAAGAAGGTTAAGTGATGATAGAAACTGCCTTTCCTCAATCCCCTTTAGGTTTCTTCGGAATATGGGACTCTAAATCACCTCCTTCTTGGTGCCACAAATTCCTTCCTTAAGGGTATCTTTGCAAAATGACATAACGCAAGAAAGCAATGTCAAATTAAGACTCCTAGAGCTGGATAATCTTGATGAAAGATGGCTTGAAGCTCTACAAAGCATTGAGCTATACCAAGCACGCATGGCAGCATCTTTCAACAAGAATGTCAGGCAACGCGCCTATAAAAATGGTGACTTGGTTCTTGCCGTAAATAGGCCAATGGTTTTCGCCCACAAATCCAAAGGGAAATTCGAACTAAAATGGGAGAGACCCTTCGTCATCGACAAAGTTTTCTCCAACGACACATATGCTCTCCTAAATATGGAAGGTGACAGATGCATGTTGTCCATCAATGGAAAGTTCTTGAAGCGGTACTACCCTTGAAGACTTTCGCGACTGGATCAGAGCAATGCCTGCACGGTCAAAGCCTATTCCCAGGTACTTGCTCGTCAAACCCACTCCTTTTGGAATTTTCATCCTTATGTTGAGATTTCTAAAAAAAAAACTCAAAACAAAGCTCACTTTCATAGTTTCATTGTTCAAAAAAATCAAATCCAAGTTTAGGAGCCTCTTCCTGGACTTGACCAAAACTTTCAATCCTTGAACCTAAAATTCATGGTTTGAAACAAAAAATCAGGACTCAGGAATTTCCACCCAAGTCCACCCGACTTTTACAACCAAAAATGGTTTTGAGTCAAAATTTACAACCCTCGTTTCTTTAAACAAAAAATGATTTTTTAGAAACTGCGGGGAAGCAACGCTCAGTCAATACTCGCAAAACCCAAAAATCGAAAGGATGCGAACCGCATTCGATACTTCCAAAATTTCAAAATCGCAAGGAAGCGACACTTTGTCGATACTTGCAAAATTTCAAAAATTATGGAGACCTAACATTTCAGTTGATATCCACAACCCAAATTTTCAAACTTTAAAAATCGTGGAGACGCAATATTCCGGTTGATATCCACAACCCAAATTTTCAAAAAAAAAAAAAAAAAAAAAAAAAGAAAAAACCTCAAACTTCAAAAATCGTGGGACATTCAGTCGATACCCATAAAACCACACTTTTTGAAAAAAAAGCAAGGAAGCAACATTCAGTCGACACTTACACCCCAATTCGAAAGGAGGCGACATTCCATCAATACTCGCAAATCGAATGAGCAACGAGGCGATATTCCATCGATACTTGGAATACCATTCAGCAAGGAAGCGACTTTTAGTCGATACTTGCATTTTTGAAAACCAAAACCTGGCTTATTCGCCAAAAAAAATTGGCTTCTATGCCAAAAACTAAAATCGTCTTTTACGCCAAAAAAACTCGACTTTTGTGCCAAAAAATCCAAAAACCCGGCTTTTACTCCAAAAATCAAAAATTTCGCTTTCATGCCAACAAAACAAAACTTGGTTTTCAGAAAATCTGGCTTTCACGCCAACAAACAAATTCGGCTTCCATGCCATCCCAAAATTCCGGCTTTCATGCCAAAAACAAACAAATTTCTGCTTCCATGCCAAAAACAAACAAATTTCGGCTTCCATGCCAAAAATAAAATTTCGTCTTTCATGCCACAAACAAAACCGGCTTCCATGCCCTCCCAAATTTTGGCTTTCATGCCATAAATCCAAATTTTGGCTTTTACGCCACAAAATCCGGCATTTACGCCACAAAATTTCGGCTCCCATGCCATCCCAAAATTTTAGCTTTCACGCCAGCAAACAAAATTGGCTTTCATTCCATCTCAAAAATCGGCTTTCATGCCATCTCAAAAATTCGGCTTTCATGCCATCTCAAAAAACTTTGGCTTCCATGCCACCAACAAATTTGGCTCCCACGCCATCTCAAAATTCAGCTTTCAAGCTATTAAAAAAACCAGGTTTTCGCCACAAAATTTGGCTTTCATGCCAAAAAACAACCATTTGACAAAAGATTTTCACAAAATGACAACCTTTTGGTCAAATTTTCAAAAAAACACTCTCAACCAACTTTTGTTTATTTCATCAAAAAAAGAATTTGAGTAAAAGTTATATAAAGTACCAAAAATGTTTTTTACATGGAGGTACCAAAAGAGAAGATGAAAAAGAGTTTATTACAAAAATCAAGAGCTTAGTCTAACATGGTATTCAACCAAAGACTCAACTCCTCAAGCAAACTCTTGGCCTTAGCCTCTAAAGCTTCCAGGCCAAGCTTCTTCAAAATCTTTCCATAAAAAGTGTCAGAACGCCGTGACCCATCTGCAGCACGGGGAAGTTCTTCCCAAAGAATCTGCCATTGCTCGTACTCTTGAGTCTTTCTCCAGAGATTGCTATTAGCCTCCTCGACCTAGCGAATCAGAATACCTTCTCTAGCAAGAGCTTCCACAATGGCGGCCCATTTGGCAGCAACTTGTTCCTCCAATAACTCAAGACGCTGCCTGGTCTCAACGACCTCCCTATCAAGACGGCACAGATCTTCTGTTAGCTCAATGATCGCCAACTCGGTAACATTCATCTCCCGAACGAATTGCTTCCGAGTCCGCGAGATCTCATTCAATTCAGACTTGACCTCACCAGAAGGCTTTAAAAACATCTTATTGAAAAAGTCACCGCTTGGGAAGCTCTTGGTCTCATTCCATTTGTTACCGAGAGTAATGACTTCATCAACAAAAGCCTTCGCACTTGCAATGTCCAGACCGACCTCTTCACTATCAGCAAAGATGTCCTGTATATGCTTAATCATGCCAAAACCAGCTCCCAAATGGCCAGAAGAAAGAGTTTCGACCCAGGAGCTCAAAAAGCTCTTCGACACTTTCTTCGCATACTAAAGAGATGGCCCGGATGAAGGCTCGCCCCTATCCATTGGTCGACTGCCCGTGTCATGCCCTACTGGAGGAGTGATCATTAGACTATTTCTAATCGGAGACACTAGCGAAGGAATCTCCTCAGAAGATTTCATCTTTGCCACATTGAAACTAGAAGAAAAAGTCCCTACTTCTGGTTCAACTGCAGGCATCCCTTACTCTGGCCCTGAGAAAGATGGGGGAACTTCTCCTGTTACTTCACAATCTGCCAACAAAACAAAACAAAATAAGTATTAATATGATCCTGTTGAAAAAATCATTATCATCAGGGTTATTCTACAAATACCTTCTTCGACGACCGGCGGAATACTTTCTGCCTCCATGAGTTCATCCGAAGCATCGTCAAAGATCGCGTCCATGGATGGCTCAAAATCGTCAGAATCCTATGGCAAGTCAGCTGACAGGAAAACAAGCAACATGTTAGCAAATGACAGCATAGACAAAAAAAGGAAAGAAAATACAAAGAAGTCATACCAGGTGAAGATTCTAGAATCACTCCAGAGTCCCTCGATTCTTCTTCAGATGCCGTAATCGGATCTGTCATTGCTTCATCAGCCGAAACCTCAGGCATCACCAAATCATCATCTCCCACTGAAAAAGGGAGAGGAAAAAAAAATCAAAAACAAGAAAATCTCAATAAAATAAACGAAAAAGATAATCATACCCTCATTAACGGTCTCTTCCTCTCAGCTCCTCTTTTCTGGAGGCTCATCAGCGTCCCCTGACATCTCTTCAGCATTGGCGGGAGGGACTTCTAAATCAGGAGAGTCATCGTGTCGTCTCTTACTACGACGCTACCCTCTCTTCCTCTTACTTCTATGGGCCGGTTTGCTTGAAGTATCCGCCCCATCATCAACGTCAGGACCTTCGCTTGACTCCTAGCCAGATGGTTTGCTCCTTCCAGTGGACTCCAAGGAAGCCTTCGTTCGTTTCACTTGCATCCAAGCGTCGATCTCGGCCTCCTCCTCTTCTATCCGTTTCAAGACCTCACCAGGTATCTCTTGTACAGCTCTAGATCTGATGACGTCTTGTTCACCGAGAAAGCCTATCTTGTGCTTCTCTCCAGAAAGAAAAGCCATAACTTCCTCTCATCGAACTCCATCTGATCTGCCAAGACCCTTCCCAGAAGATTGCTTGACATCGAGCTCCTTCTTGGAAAGGCCCCGGTACACCAAAAAGCTCTCTACGAACCATTTCGTTAAGCCAGCAGTCCGGAAAGTGGGCAACTCAAGATAGGAAATCATAGCAGTAGTGTCCTCTGCACTGTTAAAAGCCCATGCATTCCTTTCATCAAGCAAACCTCCAAAACGCTTCACCATGCTCGAAGGCACTCCAACAATGCCTTGAGAGAAGCTCAACTGCAGCGTAAAACGCGAGATGACATACGGCTGGATATCAACAAAAAGATGTCTTTGGTACACCATCGTACCAATGCGTATGTTGAAAAGCCACCTCTTTTCTACGTTTGTCAAAGAATAGTGTCTTCCCAACCCAGCCCTGGTGGAATCACGGGAGACACCAAAATCAAAAGCCTTCTTCCGCAAACTTGGAGAAAGCTTCACTGAAGATTGCCTAATCTTGACGTCCCCGAACCGTCGGATCCTCAAACGGGCAGACAAAAGAGATTCGGAAACGGCTGTCCCTCTAGTCAATCGAATCATGAAAGGGTCATCATCCTTTGCAACTCCTAATCGATGGAAGTCGGGACAGTGGTACACATACCACGAATAAAATATATGGGCTAAAAAAACCATGTTCATAGGGAACCCAAGCCGAACCAGGAAAACAGCAGCCTGCAGTTTGGTACACAAATAGGAGTAAAGAGCAGGCACCAAAGCAAGCTGCTCTCCAAATGCCATTTGACAAGCCGGAAAATACAATGCGGCCTGATGTGCGTTCCATCTCCTCTAGCAAAAATAGCCTCACTCAGCCAGTAGGTGAGTAAATAGCGAGATCCCTCCGCAGCACAATGTTAGAATAAATGGCATCTGTGCTCATGAAAAAGTTCTTCAAGTCTCCTCGCGTGACAAAAATCTTCTTCGAACCCGGAGTCTTAGCTCTGGCTTCCCGGGCCGTGCTATCAAAAGACTCTCTGTTGTCAAAGAAGTTGGGGAACAAGGAGCCAAAACTCCTCCAACTGTTGGACCTGACTTTCGAGCCCTCCTTCTTCAAAAAATTGTAAAAGGCGACGAGCTAAAAGTACAAAAGCCTGAACTCCTCAGACTGCTCCTCAAGGACGCTGTCAATAGGCATGAACTCCTCATAAAGTTTGTCGAGGATAGGCAGCCCAGTGATGGCGCTCAATTCCTTCAAAGTAAAACCAATCTCACCATTCGTGACAATGAAGGTGTTGGTTTGTGGAAGGAATGACTCCAACATGGCCATAAAGGCTTCATCGGAGAAAACCACGGTTTGCCGAAAAGCGCGAACCTAGTCGAAGATCTCGGCCTCCTTTAAAATGGCCCCGCCAACCTACAGGGTGTGATCAGTCATGACTCCTAGCTTGAGTCAGCGCTGAAACGGCCACGAAGTCGAAAACGCTTCACCCAATTGTTACTGTCACCCTGGAAAATACCAAGGCCCACCTGTCTCAAATCGGCTAATGGATGGTAAAAACCTTGCGGACAGGCGACTTCTTTGCATATCCGGAAGAGCCGTTAATAAAAACCTCGATCTTGATTACATTAGTCCTCTTCATCCAACTCGGAGGATCTTCCCTCTTGGGGCATGTGGGAGAAAGGCTCGTGATCGAGATAGTGCGATCAAAGGTCGACCGAGTAGAAATAGTTCTCTCCTCGCCATCTACAGTGTAAGAGAACTTAAAACATCTCATTTGGTATGTCAAGTCGTCAGGGACTGTGACACCAAAGAAAAAGGTAGGTTTGGGCACAATGCTCTAATCGTCCATGACCCAAGGACGATTGCTTACCATAATCATGTAAAACTCCTCATCCTTGAGAGCGATTAATCGTTGTCTCATCTCATCACAGTTGAGGGAATCGCACTCTTCCAAGTTTCTCTCCACAAACTGGACCTTCTCCCAGGCTTATTGTACAGCCACATTAGGAGACCTGGTAGACCGGCGAGGTGCATCAGTACCAGGCTCTTTGCCTTTGTTTGTTCTGGAGGAACTACCTGCAAAGGATGGAAAAGAAAGATCAATCACCACCAAAGTGACAGAATTTTGCTAAAAATTCTAGCAAAATTTTGGCATGGTTTCGGGACAATTCCGAAGAAAAGGGAAACACCCCGAAAAAGATAGGAAGCTTGAAGATGAGCTCAACACCACTGCAAGCTCATAGTCAATGAAGCATTCTCAAACAAGGTTTAAACTCAAACATTGCTGCGAGATCAAACCAGTCTTATCAAATCTCCGCAAGCTTAAAGAAGGGCTCAACATTGCTGCGAGCTCCAAACTCCAAAACTTGCAAAGCTCCTCAAAATCCCGCCAGATTAAGAAAGGGCTCAACATTGCTGCGAGCTCCAAATCTCAAAACCTGCAAAAGATTTCCAGGTATGCATCATCATGCTTCCAATCAATGTACTAAAAATCATGCAACAAAGAAAATCATCATGCATTAGATGCAAGGAAAACTTTAACCAAAGTTTGACCAATTCCAACTCAACTTGGTCAAAACTAATCAAACTTTGTCTAAGTCAAAAATCATGTTAGCTTGACCTAGAGACTCTAGCCTTCTATCTTGATGCATAAAAAAAAATGCATGAACATCTTGGATTACATAAACCTCATTATCATCATGAGGAAAAGAGGGAAAGCAAAAAAAAAAAAGAGAAAAGAGAGAGATCTCATCAAAAAAAAAAATTCTAGGCTGGCCCACTACCACGTGGTAGTACGGCCAGGTCCGTATAGCCAAGAAAAAAAGTGCAAAAAAAAGCGAAGATAAACCGTGAGCAGAAAAAAAAGAAAAAAAAAGAGAAGAAAGAGCACGTGTAAAAAAGAAGAAGAGAAAACACGTGGAAAAAAAAAGAAAAGAAAACGAAAGAAAAAAAGGGGCAAAGAAAAGAGAAAAGAAAAGTTACTTCTACATGGATTTTCTTGTGAAGGAAGAAAACTTACTTGAAGCCATAGATGGAGAAGAAGAAAAAGAACTTGAAGGTTCTTGAAGAAGAAGAGAAGTTCTTGATCTTGGACCACTCTTGAAGACTTTTGCAAAAAGAAAGCAATAAGGGCAAGAGATCCAACCTCCTTTGCTTTTATAAAGGAGAGCAAACCAAAAGAGGAAACAAGGAGAAAACCAAGGAGGTAAGTGCTAAAAACTAGCAACTTTCCCAAAAGAAAGGAGATTTAAGATATTCTCTCCTAAAGAAAAGATTCTTTGAGAAATTCTCTCCAAAAAAGAAAGGAGATTTGAGATACTCTCTCCAAAAAGAAAGGGAATGAGAAATATTCTCTCCCAAAGAAAGATACTTTGAGAAAACCTCTCCCAAAATCAAGGAAACATGAGAAATTCTCTCCAAGTAATGATATTTTTAGATATTCTCTACCCACAAGAGATATTTTTAGATATTCTTTACAAAATGACACCATATGAGATCTAAGCCATTTCTTAAGCTTAAGATCCCATGGGTTAGCCCACATGAGCCAGGTTTGACCACCTAGGCACGAAAAAAGGGCTACCTATCAAAAATCTCCTTTACCAAGAGCATACAAAATGGTTTCATGCCTCTCTTGAGTTGATTGAACCATTCAAAAAAAAAATCCTTATGATTTTCCAAAAATCCAAACCATCCAACCTCATGAACCAAATTAAGCCAAAATCTTGAAATTGACATTCCACAAAAAAACAAACTCTGGTTAGGTCAAAAGGCCAAAGCCAAAAAAAAATCAAATCCTGACCCCCTAGATCGCCACATATAGCTTGTTAGGTCATAAGGTCAAAACCAAATTTGACCCCCCAATTTGCGACAGACAGCTTGTTGGGTCACAAGGTCAAAATAAAAAATCAAACCTCGACTCCCAAACCTGCCACATACAGCTTGTTAGGTCACAAGGTTAAAAACAAAAAACCAAAAAACCCTCTTGACCGCCTAATGCGCCACATACAACCCTTAGGTTCACAAGGTCGAAAGGAAAACCCAAAATCCAAAACCCAAATCCAACTCCCTCATGTCATTCTCAAAACTTTGCCTTCAGATAGTACGTGATCCCTCTCACTACTATAAAATTCCCTTGGAAACTCAAAAGGCTATTCAAAAAAAAAAAAAAAAGCTCAAAGACTCTTGGTCAAATCAGAAGCTCTCCTTCAAGTTTCTCTTCGAGGCACATCGACTCCTAAAGCTACTCATTGCTGTACCTCGAGAGGGCATTTGTTGACACCAAAAATGTCACTTTGCCTCTTCAACATCAAGAAGCTATATCCTATTACAAGTAGGTAATGCTACTTCAAGCATCCAATCTTGTCAGAATCAAACAAAAACTGCAAGATCCTTCAAGACAGCCAAAAAAGGGGTTCACATGAAGTTTTGGGCCATTCCAATATCATTTGATCCAACTTCACTCCTCCAACACCTAGGCAGGTGCTCCCGGCGGCGGTGAAGCCAAAGACCCTGACACATAAAACAAAGTACACAGTTGGCCCCAAAATGCCACTAGGAGGCTCTACATCAAGTTTCGGGCCATTCTAACATCATTTGGCCTAACTTCACTCCTCCGACAGCCAAAAAGGTGCTCATGGCGGCGACGGCGTCGAAGACATCAAAACTTCGATCAGAGCCTACGGATGGTCTCAAAATACCTCCAAAAGGCTCCATGCCAAATTTCAAGTTAAACCGACAACGTTTGACCCTCCATCAACCCTCAAGTAATAGAATCAAGCCTCTCGACGGCGAGAATCACCGAGGCCATCACTTATCAAACAAAGCACATAGGTGGCTTTAACATGCTTTTAAAGGGCAGCACGTCAAATTTCAGATCATTCCGATAACGTTTGACCCGACTTTGACGCTCCAAAACAAAATCAAGGCTACAGGCGGCGGAG
The DNA here is from genome assembly GCA_038049695.1 of Cinnamomum chago. Classification (NCBI taxonomy): domain Eukaryota; kingdom Viridiplantae; phylum Streptophyta; class Magnoliopsida; order Laurales; family Lauraceae; genus Cinnamomum; species Cinnamomum chago. The sequence goes on from CP142459.1 coordinate 18,389,626, forward strand.
CACCCCGGGACTATGACATCCAAATCGGAGCTAATGGATCGTCTCAAAATGACTCCAATAGGCTCCCTATCAAATTTCAAGTCAATTGGACATCGGTTGACCGTACATCAAAGCGCGGCATCTTCCTCGCGGTAAAATCAAGTCTACTGGCGACGGGACCCCACACGGCTTCAAAACTCAAACAAAAGCCCATTGTTGGTCCTATCTACTGCTTAGGAGGCTTCACCTCGAATTTCAGGTTGTTCCGATATCATTTGACCTAGTTTTGATTCTTGACGAAATATCGGCTACAAAGTCTCCGGCCTTCCCAAAAAATAGGAAACTTTGTGCTCCGATTTGCACGGCTTCTCGTCAGGTTTTCTTCAGGAGAATCAAGCCAGTAAATGAGGAGAAATGTCAAGAAAAACACAAGAGAAAAATGGATCGAAAAAGATCGAAAAACGGCCGAAAAACGGCGATCGGAAGGGGAAGAATCCCCATGGTCGTCGGATTTTTCGCCGGGTGGCCCGTTTTCCGACCCTTTTCGCGTTTCGGGAGTTCCAGCCTCTGTGGTTTTCTGAAAATCTAATTTTTTATGCTCGAAATCGACTAATCTTCATCAACATCTCGGATCCGCCGTCAAGAGCAGGAAATCATCATTGATCGCTCCAAGATCGCCAACCGGCTGACTAAGAAAGTACACTTTCTGTCCGACCGATCGAGAAATCGACAAGATAGATGTCACCGGCCCACTGATATCAACTTATGTCTGAAGTTGCATCACCATCCGACATCAAACAACATGTAGATTGGGCCTGTCAATGGGATGCATTGAAACGGGTAGAAAGCCCGGCCCGGCCCGTCCCAAGCCAGAAAATACAGGGCTTTTAAAAAAAAATTGAGCCCAATGGGCTTGGCTTGGACAATACATTTTAAAGCCCGGCCAAAATGGGACTAGGACTGGGCAGAAACAACCCAGCCCGTTCAAGCCCGGCCCGCTACAAAGTCATTTAATAATAATTATTTATATATTATAATGGTGGAATTAAATTCAACTAAGTATTTTATTTTATCTCGAATGGCTCGTGATATTTTACCTATTCCAGTTTCTACCGTTGCTTCAGAGTCAGTATTTAGCACTGGAGGGAGGGTACTAGACCCACATAGGATTTCTTTAAAACTAGATACGGTAGAAGCATTAGTTTGTGCCCAATATTGGTTTAATCATGACCCAACTAGTGATGGTGATTTAGACAATGATGGGAATGCACTAACTGTTGTTTTAGACTTATTAAAAGAAAAATAATTTCTGTTGATTTCTTTTTTACATTACTTGACCGATATAGGATATTCATTCTCATTCATTTTATTGATTTTCTACTTTCACCGGCAAAAAAAAAAACCCGATTCTACATTACTTAAACTTGACTCATATAGGATACTCATTATCATTCATTTCTATTGATTTTATGATTTTCTACTTTCAACGACAAAAAAAAAAGAAGATTTTAACCGTTCCTACATTACTTGACCCATATAGCCTATAGGATATTCATTCATTTCTATTAATTTTCAGATTTTCTACTATCATCGGCAAAAAAAAAAAAGTTTTTAACTCTGCCATGTTGCTTGTTGCATTGCATTGCCGGTCCTAAGCACAGAAAAAATGAGGAGGGTTTAAAGTCCGGTTCACACCGGGTGTCGGCGACAGTATGGATAATTAGAGAATGTTTTGCTTATGTCCAGGATCGGGCTAAGCCCAAGTCCGGCCCTGTCTCAGCCCGGGCCCGTACGGGACGGGATTTGATGTAGGCCCGTTCAATTTAGGGCCGGGATTGGACAACACCTGGCAAGCCCGTCCTATTTTCGGGACGGGATTGGACAACCCAAGCCAAGGCCCGGCCCAGCCCATTGACAGGCCTGATGTAGATCCATCGGCGATCATCACAAGAAGAATTCCAAAAGACGCGGCATGGCCCGCGACTCTTCAAATGCCCTGGCGACCACTTAATGCAGTTAATTAACCCGTTTTATGACAACTTATTGCGGTCATTAACCCACTATTTTGGACGGCCCAATCAAAATCAAGCAAATGGTAGTTACAAATCCAAGCAATCATGGTATTAAAACCATGAAACTCCCCCTTATCATGGTGATTAAGGGCGATTAAATGTTCATCATTCTCCATCGGCCAATCATATTCAAGGAAAAAGGAGTTACAAAATCAAAGAATTAAAACTTGTAACTCCTCCCATCATAGAGCATCAATGTCATCAATTCTCTCATCATGGGTCATCAATCCCATAAATCACCCCATGGCTACCAAGAGCCTATAAAAAGGGGTCATTCCAAGAGAGATACATATATACACATACAGAGAGATACACACACACACAGCGATCCATACTCACAATCAAGAAAGAAAAACTCTGAAGAAATCCTGCTACTCTGCTGCAGAAACACCACAAGGTGATCGAAGTCCCTTGGGGGGCCACCCCCTCTCCTTCTATCCAACATGGCCTAAATGCGGCTCTTTAGCCCGTTTACTCTTTTTTTTATTGGATATAGGACCTCTCCTTGGTCTTTATCCTCTAAAAAACTGAGGTCCAAGCCAAGTCAAAGAATCAAAGCATCAAGCATTCTCATCTGAAGGACGATGGCGAAGTCTATACATGACTTGCGACCGTTGATCTGAACGAGTCCCCGCAATTTCCTCAGAAGTCAGATTCATTTTCTCACTTTTCTATTGTATTTTGTATTCTTTGTAAAGAGACAAAAAAATCACATTTCTTGTCTTTCATTATTGATGAGATTTGTAAATCGCCTTCTACGACAAAATCGCCTTTCACGACACAAACCGCCTTTCACGGCAAACAAAATGAAATCGCCTTTGACGGCATTAAAAAAAATTTGTGTCTCATTCTTAAAATATATGTGCAATGGAAAGTTAGAAAGAAGAATTGATTTCCTTTCTACTTGTGAAGGTGAATCTTCGGATCACCACTTCAAATTCCAAGTAGAATAGAAAATCTGGTATACCCGTACAAAAAATGTTGATGACTCACTTTTCCTCCTTCGCCGGACCCCGACAGCCCCCGGGGCAGAAGGAGAGGACGAAAGGCCGGGCACCCATCAGCGGCCGCAGTCATGGCTAAGAGGATTCTTGAACTTGAGGCCAAGATGGCAAAACGGGATGCTGAGCTCAAATTGGTTCATAAGGAGAAGCCGAACTTCAAACCTTGCTCCAAGCTGAGATTGACAAATCTTTTCAAGACAGGGTGGATGCGGCTACAAGAGAGTACGAGGCCTAAGTCGAGAATATAAGCTCGGCGCTATCCGAGCTCGGTTGTCAAGCTGCACTGAAGAAGGCAGGGATCCCCGAGGATCACCCTGTTTATCAGGACCTGCCCAAGTTTTCTCTCCCTGAGCCCGAGCCGAGTTCTGCCCCCATTGCTGAGGTCGCTGCAGAAGTTGTTCCAACTCCTCCTGAGGCTGTTTCCCAAGCTACCACGTCTGAGCCCTTCGATGTTAACGTAGAGGCCACTGAAGCTCTTTTGATGTACTTTTCTTTTTCTTTTCTTTTTTTTGTAATGGAAAAGTGTACCGAACTTTGTAAACTATTCTTTCTATCAATGAATAGAATTTTTATTCATACTTGCCTTCTCTTTTCTTCTGAAAATAACATGTGTGTGCTTGATTTCTATTCCACAACTGGGCCCTTAGTACAAACGCCCGATTTTTGACAAAATAGTTGAGTTCGGTTCAATAACTGAAACTAAGTGATCACTAGGTAAATAACTTTGGTTCCACAACCAGAATTGTCTTAGGCTAATCAAATTCAGTTTAACAACCAGAATTTCAATTGTACTTAAGTTTAATAACTTTAAGAAGTACTTGTATCTTTAGAGATAGAAAACTTTAGCCGGTTCCGCAACCGAACTAGATTCTCATAGGAGGCCATCAAGTTCTTCAACTGCATAGTTGGTTCCATAACCGAACTAGGATAGCCGCCGAGTTCCGTAACTGGGCGTGTTGCACGATTGGTCCCACGACCAAGCTAGTTGGTTCCGTAACCGAGCCGAGATTTTGGCTGAGTTCCATAACTGGGCATTTTGTATAGATAGTTCTGTAACTGAGCTATAGTCTCTACCAAGCTGGTGCTATCACCGAGCTGAGACTCCTGCCGAGTTCTGTAACTGCGACATTCTGTGTAGCTGGTTCTGTAACCGAGCTGTAGTCTCTTCCATGCTGGTGCTGTCACCGAGCTGAGACTCATGCTGAGTTCTGAAACTGCGGCATTCTTTGTAGCTGGTTCTATAACCGAGCTGTAGTCTCTTCCATGCTGGGGTTGTCACCGAGCTGAGACACCTGCCGAGTTCTGTAACTGCGGCATTCTGTGCAGCTGGTTCTGTAACCAAGTTGTAGTCTCTTCCATGCTGGTGTTGTCACCGAGCTGAGACTCCTGCTGAGTTCTATAACTTGGCGAGAATTGAAGTTGCCGTGAGTGAAGCTGTCCGACTCGTGGCTGGTACTATCACCGAGGCCATTGCCGGGGCTTTGTAAGTCGAGGGTGCTGTCACTGAGGCCACTGCTGAAGCTTTGGTTTATGTTTGAAGAAGTCGGGCTAAGGCTGGCGTTGTTACCGAGGCCGCATCTGAAGCTGTGAAGATTGGAACTGTCCGAGCTGTGGCTGGTGCTATCACCGAGGCCACTGCTGGAGTTGTCAAGATTGAGACTGTCCGAGTTGCAGCTGGTGCTATCATCGAGGCCACTACTGGAGCTGTCAACTGAAGAAGATGAGCTAAGGTTGGAATTGACCGAAGCTCTTACTGGGTTGTGCTTCTACCCGAGCCGTGGCTGGTGGTATCGCCGAGGCCACTGCTGGAGCTGTCGCGATCGGAACTGTCCGAGCTGTGGCTGGCGCTATCACTGAGCCGGGACTTGAGGATGAAGACTACATGGCGAGTTAAGGAACTGCTTCCAAGATTGCCATTTCTTTTCTTTCTTTTTTTTTGGGGGGGGGGGGGCGAGGGGCTTATCCTACCAAAGATCTAGACTCTCGCGAGCTGGAGCTCGAGCCTCGTCCTGGTTCACCCTGGCGATCAGTGCTTTCATCGGGACCATGGGGAACCGAATGAGGTCCTTTCAAAGCTCGTTGCCTGGCAGCAGAACTTGTTTGAAGGACGTTGGGGCCGCTCTGTCAGTGGAGTCTATTTTTGGGATGATTCCGCGTGCCTGGAACTTTCCCACGAAGGAGTTTCAAAGCTGTCATCAGCTTGAAAACGATCCCTCTTAGAGCGCGCAGAACCACCTTAGGGGGAGGCCGTCCCATACCGACACCTGCTGGATGAAATGCTGGATTTATACCGCAGGGTTCGAGTCTTTGCCATGAAAGACGAAACCCAGGCGGACATTTGAGTTGGTGGATCAACTCATCTTGTTCCTAGATGACAAGGTTTCGAGCCCTGGTATCCACAAGGAACGGATCTTCGTCATTATCGCTGTCGCGGTCCACCTGGTGGAGGAAATGACGAGACCTGGTTGCTGCTAGAGCTTTGCTCCGCGGGGGAGTCTCCAGCAGGGTAGCATTCTGCTGGGGGTGCTCCAGTAGAGGAACATTTTGCTGGGGAGGTGCTGTCAACCCTTTTGCTGATGAACCTGTCTGAGTTACAGGTCCTTCTACGCCTGTCGCACCAGACTTTCCCCCGGACTCCTTCAACAGGGGATCGTTGGTGATGGTGGCAGGGCTTTGATGATCCTTCTTTCGCCGTTTCTAGAGGCATGGCATTTTGTATCCTTCCCCACAGACAGCGCCAACTGTAAGTGCCTAAAACTTACGGACTTTGTTTAGGTGAGTGTGAAACTCATAATGATGTTGTTTAAGCTTCTTTGGGGAAGATGGATTGCCTTAGAACCTGAAAGTGAAGGAGAAATAGGGATCAAAGACCCTGGCTGCCGTCAACCGAAGGCTCTCCGATGCCTGAGTTAGTGCTGTCACTGAACAAATGATGGAGAATAAGGGCAAGTATGCTAGTATAAGATGTTATCTTGCATGGCGTTGTGTAACGCGTTGCATTGTGTGTAGCCTCGCCTACCTGAGAAGGGATTTGTATCCCTGTATATAGGTGGAGGTTTCACCTGGCGCTCCCTTAGTGGGGGTAGGTGGAGATACTGTCCAGTCAGATCAAGAGATGATCTCTCGCATCAATGTGGATGTGATTGATAAAGACAACATCTGATCATTATCCGGCGCCCATCTTGTAACGTAGTTGTAATTTTATGGAAGTACAATAATGGTTTAATACTCATTTCTGTTGACGTACCGAGCTGAAGATGATACCGAGACTAGATTCGGATGCATTCTGACACTATTGCCGAGGTGCCTTAAACCGTGGCGCTAGCTGGCACTGTTGTCAAGCTGGATGAGATACCCAGCTGGTACTGTTACCGAGTTGGATGTGTCTTGGCACTATTGCCGAGCTTGGACACCGAGATTGAGATTAGCTGAGCTGGTACTGCTACCGAGACTAGTGTAATCCTAATCTTAGGAAAACACCCCACACAACAGTAGAACTTCCCCTTCCTGGGATGGAAAGTGGGGAAAAGAGTAAATAAACAAAAGAAAGATACCATGAGAGAGATTCTCCAACAATAACAATAGAACTTCCCCTTCCTGGGATGGAAAATGGGGAAAGTCTTTATCGATAATCCCAAAACAAAGATAAATGATACCTGCATAGGTTTGTTTCTGAGCTCCATTGACGCTCCCAAAACTCGATATACAAGAGAAGGAGTTGTCCACACACATAGCCAGTCTCCAGACACTCACATGAGCGATGTGGGAAGTTACAGGAATACTGCAGAAACATGGAAAGACCACCCCTGCTATTTAGCTTCCCTGTCAGTGAATAAAAATCACAATCATTATGAGCGACCAATGATAATGATAGAGCGACCCCAGATCTTCTTCCAGCATGTGCAGTTCGACCCACCGGATGAATGTAATCCTGGGCCCATTTTTAAGTTATTAATTAATAAAATAAGAACTGACACAATTTAACTATAAGATAACAAATATGCAACTACTACTGAAGATAAAGGTATGATGAAAATTCATGGTAGGAAGTTTCATGAGGTTTACTCATGAAGTTGAGATAAAGTTTGATTTTCATTTCCATAAACAAAGAATTCAGGAAAAAATTAGGTAGATACCGACTAATTGGTTTTGATTTTCCTGATATGTTGGAAATTAAACAGAATATGTTCGGTTGAAAAAAAAAACATCTTATATTAGTTTCGGGGACAAGCAAAACGGATTAGATAATATTCACAAAATAGAAATTCTAGGATTTTCCATTTTCTTAAATTCTCAAACATTTCTTTGTATTTTATTTTATTTTTAGAATCACAATGATATGGAACTTATATTGATGCAATATAGAATCATACTATAGCAATAATTGCACTCAATTCAATTGACTCGGCTTGTTGGCTGTGGCTTTGATTAGTGAAGTCAACATGGCCAAGACACACCATGTTGTTGAGCTATTATCAAATAAAGATATAGGAAAACATGATATAAAGAAATGAAAATTAAGTGAACCCATATAACCGAGAAAGAAAAAAGTTCCACAATGAAATTTAATGTATCATTTTAATCCTTAGAAAATACCTCAAAACTCAGCAAGTCACATGACTCTGTTTCCTTCACCAAAGTGACTCAAGCTGAGTCTTTGACATTTGCAGTTGTGCCAATGACTCGGCTTAACATCTTGATGGGTGAAGTCAGCTTGGCCAAGATTCATCAAATTAAGAAACTATATATGATATTGTACTACTAAAATGAAAAGTACTGAAGAGTACACCCATGGGCCAGAGTTACAGACACTTGTCAAGGGATGCCCGTTGGACCAGTCCAGCTGAGGTTATTCAGATGCAACAAACAAAAGCCCAAGGAATTTCTTACCTTGCACTCAATCTGCATGATGTATGTAATAAAAGTTGTAGTAAGCATGACATGCTGTAGGGGTCCACTCGCCCAAGATAATAAAAGGAGGAGATTGAGTTATGACTTATGAGTATGCCTCTATTGCAAGTAGCACCATCGGTCACTAGCTTTCCAGCATCTTCATCCAGATAGCACTCTACTCTCTAATGTATTAACAAAGGATTCAAAAACAAACGGAAGATGAAGATGAACAAGAAAGAAAATGGAGATGTTATCTATGAAATGAAATTTGTTGATGATGATGATGGAAGAAGATATATACACTGACCTGATTCCCTTCATCAGTTCATCTGGATGTGATTTTATGGAGATGCATGATCAAGGAGGAGGGGGAAGAAAATGGAGAGGGTTTGTGGGAGCATAAAAGAAGCTTATTGTTGAATTTGTTGCATCCCATCTTCAAGGGGTAAAATCATGGATTTCAGTCTTGAATCCTGATGTTTGGGACATGGGCTACCTTATACCAGTCCTGGCCCTTGTTTTGGTGCAGTCTTCTTTTCAAATCAGGGCATCCACTTATAGACAACCCATAGAGATTTGCCAGGCGTTGCTGCCCTTCTGTTCAAGTTGTTAATCCTGTACTGGGCAATTCCAAATATTTAATAAGCGATGTGAGGTTTCCCGCTGACTCTGGCAAAGACTTCATCCCAGGGCAATTTGCAATCCCTAAACACGCGAGTGATGTGAACAATGAGTCATGGTGGGTTCAAATGTAAAAAAATAGTGGAATCGAAGCATTTCAATACGACCACACATCGTAAACACTAAGGGCATGTTTGCTTGCATTATAATACATTTGAATTAAATACATAAAATTTAGGGAAAATGACCGTACGGACGTTCCAAAACCCAACATTTACCCAAGACCAGATGAAAGACTACAAATTGTCTAATAGAAGATCGTACATAAAAGGACATCCAAAGTTGGACAGTTTTACCCTTTATCCTGTGATATCCTAGGCTTGTAGGATATCACAGTATTCGATATCCCAGGCCCGTAGGATATCGCACCGTTCGATATCCTACATATATAGGATATCTCTGTAAAATTTTCATCATTCTCCTTTCAACCTAGGTGAAACAGGGACGGAGATAACAGGTAAAACCCCATTTTAATATGATCATTTTCTTTGATCCTCCAATGGTTTTTCCTCTGTGTTCTTCTCATCGTCTTGCTATGCATATTACAGGAACACAGCCTTCCACTCCATTCTCCTTCGTCAATCACTGCAACGTCATGGATCTTCAACTGTGTAGGGTTTTACTGCGGGAAATATACCCACTCGTCAGCAGTTTAAGGTATGGGGAAGAAATATTGTTTTTCATTTATCTCTTGATTTGTTTGTCTTTTTTCTAGATTAAGGCTTGTTTTAAGGCTGGGCATTTGGGTTTTTATTATTATTTGGGGGTTGCATCGTGTGATATTGCTATGAATCTTATTTTTCTTCCACTCTCTGATTATTGGAGATCCCTTGCAAAAAAATTTGGTAGTGATGCTGTTGTCTGCTTATTTTACCATTTTTCCATGAAAAACTTCGTTGCTCTCCATGTTTTACTTTCAGGCTTAAAAGGTTGAATACTCACAAAATGGTATATCAGCTGATTAAAATTTTTCAAGTACTACAGGGTAGTTTGAAAGCTACTTCATTCAAAATTAGTCCAATAAATTGGTAAACAACTCCTGGTAAACTTCATAGCACATGTTAAGAGACGACGTATGATGGAAGAACAAAATGAGTACGATGGCTTCATTTATCATGAGATCATTAGAGAACTAAAGACCATATTTAAAATTTAATTTGGATCCCTACTTTATATTTCTTTCAAACTTTTTTTTTTTTTTTTTGCTGAAGAATTGAAGAGTTAGATTAAGAAAAGGTTGGTAGGAGGATCCACAGAATCCTCTTTATTGTAGAGTAGTGGCTGAGCAGCCACAGTAGATAGTAAGTATATAACAGAACAAAAAAAAAAAAAAAAAAAAATCGACAAGTTTGACCAAAAGCAAAGATCCAAAAGTTTGCGAAAACGCCACATAACTGCCTTTATCAGGAGGCGAAAGTTCTCAGAGTGCCCTTCCATCTCTAGATTATCACTCCCACAGCGGAGGGGTCAATGTCTAGAAAAAAAAACAAAAACAAAAACCACCATGGCATGGCTCCCTGATTGATTTTTTGGCTAACCACTCTTAAAAAAATGGTGTATTGTGGCTTCAACCATTGAAATTATGTATATTGTAATAACAACAAACAGAGATCCAACTATTTGTGATTATAAGTACATGAAAATGACTGTCATAGCACCACTGTTCTGATGTCTGAGTTGATTATGATAGATTGTTTTTTTGGATGTTAGATTGGCTATTAAATTGCATTCTAGTTTTACTCAATTGTTATTTCCATCTAATTAGAGTAATTCTTGGCAGATGGAACCATTTCAACCCGGTCCGATTGATGCATCTGTATTATCATAACAAGATAATCACATATCCACATCAATAAAGAATGGCAAGGAACCAGGTGTTTACCGATGTATTCCCGCTAACCCTAAGAGTAGATTTTGGATATTAAATGATAGGCAATGCTACATTGTGAAAAGGACTGGCCTCCACCATCTATCGCAGATTTGCTACATGCGATTCAACCATGCTCTTATAAGTGCATTAATTGAAAGGTGGAGGCTAGAAACAAATACCTTTCATTTTTTTGTCTAAAGAGGCCATTATTACACTTGAAGATGTGGCATATATTTATGACCTACCCATTGATGGTCCACCAGTTATAGATCGTACATACATGAAGAGACCCATCATTGAGGAAGTATACAATTCGCTCTTAGGAAAGGTGCCGAAACCCACTGACATCGAGGGTGGACAGCTCAAACTGACATGGTTTCATAAAAACGTCGTTGAGCCCCTAGAGAATGCATTTGAAGAGGATATCAATAGGTATACTGTGGCATATCTCTTTTGCCTTGTTTCAACCCAAATTTGTGGGTTTACGTTAGGGTCAAGGGGGCCTGCCTACCTTCTTGAATTATTTGAAACATTTCAAGTTTATGCATGGGCTCCTGCTTGCCTCGCAAATTTATACAGAACACTGTCCAAGGCCACCCGAGTGAAGGATGGGATAAGAACAATGTGTGGGGCCCTCCTACTTCTTCAGGTAAATAATAACTGCCACGTAGATTGCTTGATTACAACAAATATTGAAAATTCAAGTTTATGAATTGATTATATTTCGACAGATATAGGCATATTCCCGAATGAAAATTGGATGTCCAATCAAACAAAATATGAATTCTATCAAATTCAAGTTCCCACTTTTTAAAATGTGGGAAAAAAGACTAAAAATCACTTTTGGTTGACTACTGTTGAAGAAGCTCGTCAACAACTTGATCAGCAAGGCATTGATCAGGTAAATTCTTTCAGTTATCTCTGTGTTCTTATCCATTTTTTCTCTTAATATGAAGTAATGAAAAAATGGGTGCAGTTTGAATGCCAGCCTTACCTCTAATTTGCTGAAGAGTTGATTGAACATGTGTTAGAAGCAGATAGTTGTCTTTTTACAGCATGCACGGAAATGATTTTTTACTCAATTGTTGAACCTCACAATGCGGACCGTGTAATGAAGCAATTTGGCTGGAGACAAATCCTACCTCCACCACTCCATCCAACTCCTTTGAGAGATGAAAAAAGCTCAATTGTTACAATCGATTATAGAATTAAGCTGAAACAACAAGTGGAAGCATGGAAAAATAGAGTGTCATTAGTTATCGATGGAGAGTATGATGACTTGGTCAGTAGACATTCTGATGAGTACTTAATGTCTACTTTGCTTGGTACCACCGTATCACTAGAATGCGTGTCGGGCAGCCACCAGAAGGGATAAGAAATCCACAATATGAACATGCAGTCTAATAGGTAATTGTAGCTGCAACATTAGCTGAAATAGTGGCGTAAGCAATAAATTTATGTTATTGATACATTACTTTGTTTTTTTTTTTTTTTTTTTTTTAAAGAACATGTTACTCTATGTTTTTGATACATTACTCTGTTTGGAGCTAATCTTGACATATTCTATCATCAGATGGAAATCTTCCTCAAACATGTTGTGGCTACCGTAGATAGTGTGGATGAGAAATATGATTCATGGTTCTTGTATAAAATTATGCAAACAATTCAACACCAATGTTTGAAATTCTCGGCTTCCTACTCTACTGGATTTGAAAATTTTAGCTTGAAGGAATGTATTAATAGAGTGTCATATGATAGAGGGTCATATGAGAATTTCAATAAGGTTAGTTTTGATGTATTAACAATTCTTTCATTGTATACTACAAGTTTATTGAATTCCATTGGTTGTTTAACTCTGATGTTGAATATAATATTATTATAAGATATCTATGGTGTGCAACAGGAAAATCAAGAGGAAGAAATGGGACAAGTGCTACCTGATGTCCACACACCCCAACCTTCCCCATTCGCAAACCTACGTCCCACACCCCATCCACCCCCATTCGTAACCCCAAGCGCTACACCCCAACCTTCTCCATCTGTGGTGTCACGCCCCCGGACCGAGATCCTGATAATCAAGTCCTTAACCCGGGGGACGCGGCGCGACAGGTCAGAAAATTCCGCCCGCACACACTAATTATTTTCCCACAAGATTCCGTGGTGAGGATTTTAGACGATCCATCACAACCAATTAATCGATTTCATAACAAATAATAATATGTGGAAGCATGTAGCAAAATAAAATTCAAATGAATCATAAAATAATTACTCAAACTTTGTATCAAAAGAGAAATATATATATATATATATGTATGAACATAACCCAAAGTTAGTTAAAGTTGTGAGGATCACAAGAGTATATTTAATTTATACAACCCAAAAAGGCCAACAGAGGCCATAAGCAAAATTCCCAAAAAATATCATTCCCCAAAAAGATGTTATTGAACTCCATACCCAACATGACGTCTACATGACATCATTTGGCTGCCACTCGTGCTCCACCGGAGGCCCTATTGCCTCCTCCGCGCGCTCCGCTTCAAAGGCTGTGGGTCCGACATCTGACACCAAACAAAAAAATATCAGACACGACAGTTTGGCAGGTGAATAAAGCAGATAAGGTATACAAGTTTTATAAATGCCATGTTTAAAATTATATAAGTGTCATTGAAACGAGATATATATAAAGAGTAAATCAAATGAACCATTTCTATACAAATAAAAGAATTTCATAATTTAAATGTTTCGAACTAACTAAAAATAATCAAAATATTGGCAAACCACATTTAACTATATTCTCCTATTACCGAAGTAACAAGAGCACACAAAAAAATAACCGTTGCCATATGAAATGGCCAGAACAGACAAACAAAGACCGTTGCCACTACTCGTGGGACCGGAATACATAACCGTTGCCATAGCCGGAGCAGACAGCGTCCAAACTGCAGTTGGCGGATAATTCAAAGATCTCAACCCGGGTAATCAACCAAACAAGGTTATCTAAGCTTAGTGGTGCCGTTCAAAACTAAAATCAATATATCAAATCATTTCAATACATTTTCATCGATAAAAATGACTACTCTCGAACAAAAACAAACGAACAATAGCAAACAAATCAAATGAGTAGTCTTATCGATATTTTCAAACATGAAGAATCATTCAATCCATTTCAAATCAGTTTACAAAAGAGAAACAAATATTTTTTATCACTTGGAATGTATTGGTGTATAATGGTTTAATGGCTTACCACAGGTCATTTCGATATACACTTAGACTCTTAATGTCGATAATATATGCAGAGCTTGGTGCCACTGAAGATCTCTGACAATTAAGGATATAAAGTGTATATTAAGACTTAAATAAATTCCCGGGTAATTCTAACATCAAGCAATTCCATTATTTTTCCCATTTAAATTTCACAATTCAAAATAACTCGATTCAATGTATACATTTCAGACTCCTATGCTCTAATAGGGTTTAAATGGGCTTCAAATAATAGGGGAAATGAGCCGGAAAAGAACCTGAAATGGGCTAGAAAACAGGCCAGAAAATGGGCCTGTAATGGACCTGAAAACAGGCCTTAAAACAACCCAGAAATGGGCCTGAAAACAGACCTGGTCCCAGACCAGGCCCGCTCGAGCGGTGCTGGGTCTGCTCGAGCGAGGCCCATCCAGAGGCTGGGTCGCTCGAGCGGACTGGGCTCTGCCCTGCCCGAAAATGGGTGCAGGTTTCTGCACCTCTCTCTCCTCCTTTCTTATTCATTCATTCATTCTTCTATTCCCCACTTAAAACATTTGCATTTCTTCTGCCTGCAATCTCATTCCATTCAACCACATACACACTAATCCATTCTCTTGCACCAAATCTGATATAAACATAGCATTTTAATTCATTGAAAGCCCAAAACTTTGAAATACAAAGACTAATAATTCAGAAGTTGTAATGAACAATAAAACTTTGATTTTTGAAGCAACAACTCATAATATATAAGGCATCATTCATAACTTAATCAATTCAAAAATCAAACCCATAAATTGTAGAGAAACTAATATCTTAATAGCATGCATTTCTTGTCCAGATTATTCACTTGCATCAAGTCAAATTGGGTCTCAAATACACTCCAAAAGAAGCTCTAACACAACTACAGACCTACACCAAAAAGTCCATGGAAAACCCACTAAAAATCCACAAAATTCTGAAAAACAAGGGAATTCTCCATGAAAATCCTTGCATGCATGAAAAAGAGCTTCTAAAGGCATAAAAGAGCACATGGTATCAATAAGGTAGCAATGGCTTACCTTTAGGTGGTTCAAACAAGAACAAAATCTTGGAGAAGATGATGAACCCAACTGAAATTCCTTAAAAATAGTATGGTTGGAAAGCTTGAAAGATGAGGAAAATGGTGGTGAAATTCGTTTTCCAATTGAGGCTTGGTTTCCTTGGCATGCAGAGGAGAGAAGGTAAGAAGAAGAGAGAAGACTCTCTCTTGGGCGAAGTTGCAGGAAAAGAAGGAGGAGGAGAAGACCCAACGTGGGTTTTCTTATATGTATGGGTTTAAGCCCATTTGTGGGCTCCATTGGCCCCAAAGTTTCAAGTGTTTAAAACTCCCTTTTGTGGTCCCGGATGAAGTAGATGAAAAAAAGAAAAATGATCGTTGAAAAATCTAATTTTCAAAAAGTATATTTTCCTCATGGTTTTCAAATTTCAAAATTTATGCACAGATTTGGGTGTGAAAAGACTGTTTTGCCCATTTTTCTTGAAAAATGCGATTTCTGGGTTTCAAATGCAAAAAGAACAAACATGAGAGTTATTGGGAAAAAAATAACAAATTCAAAAAATATCAAAATCAATGTTTTTCAAAATCAAATAATGCAAACTCCCTCATTCATACCCTCCAGCTCCACACCCGAGCCTTCTCCATATGTGATTCCAAGTCCAACAACACAACCACCCTTATTCATACCCTCAAGCTCCACACCCCAACCTGATCCATCTGTGATTCGGAGTCCAACACCTCAAGCAGTCCTTTTCGTAATCCAAAGTCCCACACCTCATCCACCTCCAATCGTTATCCCATCCATCTGTGATTCGGAGTCCAACACCTCAAGCAGTCCTTTTCGTAATCCAAAGTCCCACACCTCATACACGTCCAATCGTTATCCCAAGTCCAACACACGACGTATCTTCAATGGTTGGCCAAGTGAAAGGTAATCCTAGGAAAAGGATTATTCCTCCAAGGCTCTCTCCATATGTCTTGGGTCCAAGAAGCAAACGCCCACGACCCAACCCACAATATTCTCCTACGCCAAAAGAAGATAAGATCTAAGATAAGTTTTGGAATGGTTATTATAAAACGTATGTATGTATAATGTATTTTTTTAAGTTTACATTATTGGATTGGGCAATACAAATATATAATGATCTTATATATGCAGAGTACCAGAATTAAATCAAATTTGTTCAAGGGTTTCTCTGAGAGTCTGCGTCAGTGCTTGCGTAAACATTAGATCGATACCAATGTATGTCGTAATTATGGATAGTAATATTGTATTCAATATTTGTTTTTCCATGTAAATGAATAAATTGTGTCAGATGGGTTGATTATGGTGCATGTGTCTTAGATAATGGATTGCTAGTTTGAGATTCTTGAGGCCAAGGTCCCAGCAACACATTTCTTTCCATCTTCACTGGCGGTATGGAAGTTATTTGTCCTTGATGACTTATAGTATTATGATGTGGGTCATAGTAACATTTTGTTTCTTTTCCTCTCTGACTTTTCCTACCCACTCCTACTCTCATCACTTGTTTCTTTCATTTCCTTCTCTCATCTTCTCAGACTCGGGTATGATCCTCTTCTCTTCTTCTTATGGGTATTATCTTTTTTTTCTCTTACATTCACTCATGCAGTTTTGGTTTTCTTGGGTTTTCTTGGATTCATCCCAAACTTTATGTATTTGGCATTTCTCTTTACCATGTGCACGAAGAAGGGGTTCTCTTGAGATCCACTCAGATCTGAACATATTTCGAAGCCTGGTAAAATCAAAACAAAAGAAAAAAGACAAAAAATGAGGTTTCGAAATTCAAAAATACATGTTCTGTGTTTCCATTTTTCAACATCAAATGCCCCACTTGTATCATATACCACATGTCAGTAACCATGGGTCATGTGGAATAAGATGACGTTTACTAACGGAGGTCAATAGCCATTTTGGAACTAACTGTTCATTAACAACATTATTCAGGGCATAAGGCCCAACAACTTGTTGCTCTAAAAAAAATTAAGGAAAAAGGAACTTTCGAATTTGATTGAAGATTGGGTGGAAGTGCATGTGATTCCATTTTGGGTGTTCTCCATTTTAATGGTTGATTTCTCTTGGTTATATTCTCTATGACAAAGTGCTATATGTTGTTTCACCTTTTGGGATTATATGAAGTCATTTATATATCATGAAAGTTGGATATGATTTTTCTACACACTAAGTGTTTGTTGAATTGCCTGGGAGAAATCTTGCACCTTATGTGTTTGTTTATTTGTCTCTATGACTCTCCATGGTACAGCATGCCTCCTAAAACTTATAAAGGGAAGCGACCAGCTGGGTCTTCCTCTCGTTTCAATACTGAACAATTTAAGGATGCTGAGTGTGCTAAACACTTTGAATCAAGATTCACCAATCGCACAGTCATCTTTGAGAGAATAGTTGTGTAGACCGATCTCACCGCTATAAGGTTTCTACACTGGCTTCATCTTAACCGTTGCATGATTCTAATGAACTTGATTGATGAATGCTTTGAGAGCTGGGTACGGGAGTTTTATTGCAACATATTTGCTGTTACAAGTAGTGGTTTCAAGACCTATGCTCGGGGAAAGACATTGTCTGTGGTTGCAAATAAGATTGCCATTTTACTCAATCTTCAGAGACTTGCTCCCAGATCTTATCAATTCCCTTATCCGGATAACATTGTGATACAAACGAATGAGGTAGCTATCGTTCTCTGTGGTGAACCCAATGTATGGGATACTCCTGTTCTGAAGATATCCAGTCTAACCACTGATTACCGGTTGCTCAACACATTTGTCTGCCATAACATTGAGCCTAAAGGCCATACATCTGATCTTCTCTATCTTCAGGCTTTCCTTTTCTACTCCTTAGGTACAGGCACCTCTGTGGACATTCCATTGACGATACTTGAATCAATGCTGCGAATTTACGATGAACCACGGAAACTCACTCTTCCATTTGGTGCAACGATCTGCAACTTGATGATTGAGGCCAGTTGCCAAGCGTACACCCATGAATTGCTCGTCGCTCGAAGACAGAAAATAAATGACAGAACCCAAGCAATGTCTAATACACATGTGCATGGACGTCTTCAGGGGGGGGCAAGCCCCAATCCAAGCTAACGATGCAGAGGCAGATTCCATTGAAAATCGTCTCCTTGCGATTAAATATGCAGTGTTTGATCAGTCTGTCCAGATTGAACAATTAGAGGAAAGGGTGGCAACCAGTTTTTCTGACATTTGTAATCAACTCACCGAAATGTTCAACTAGCTTCGTCATCAATGAAGCGCCTCCTTCAGAATTTTTTTTTTTTATGATTTTTTCTTCGTTATCTATGACTATGTACAACCTGTATAAAAAATTTTAATGGTAGTTTTATGTTTTGGTTTAACCTTCTGTACAGTATTATCTAATGAACTCAATCAGACTTAACATATCCAACCTTCTCTGCTTCAGATTACCAACACCCTTAGGGTATCAATGTTCAATTAACTTGCACATTTGCGCTCAAAACAACTAATCCACATAATCCAACAAAAACATCACAAAAAATAACAATAAAAATAATTTTAAAAAAAGGTGTTACAATTTCACGGAAAAGATGTTGGATTCATTTTGTCCAGATGCTTCACAAATTTATCTATTACAAAAGGGCTATTACAAAAAGGACCCAAATGATGCTTGTTTCCCATATATGCAACAAGCAGTCAACAAAGTTGCTAATGCATTAGCATCTGTTACAATAAAATTATAGACAACAATCAGCAGTGGGTAATGGTAAACAAAATTCAGCTATTTTTTCTTGTTACAAAAGTAGTTACTATAAACAATGATCATCAACAAATCCTACCAACTTTTTGTACAAATGAAATGGCATTATTCTTGAGCCGGTGGATTGCGACATGTTTGTTGATTATGACCCTTTCCTCGACAATGGGAGGACGTGACTGGATTCCTTTGTCGGTTTTCCGTACGAATTATATTCTTCTTGGGTCGGCCAGGTTGTCTTCTTGCATGGGATGGTAACACACGCACGTTGCTTCTTTCCTCCCATTGCCTTATATATCATGCTGCACGCAAAATATAACAGTATGTTTGTCGATATGTGTCCCTGGAGAACCAATGTTGACAAAAGTCATATGGGTCGAAACCTCTGGCCTTGATTACCGCTAAGGCATGAGAACATGGGATCCTAAGTATGTCCCACTTCCGACAAATACAAGAATGTTTGTCAAGCAAAACGATGTCTACATACTCACCAGGTGAATGAACCTGAAATTCCCATTGACTAGCTGGATGCACTCCCAATCTACATGAATGTTCCAACTCCATGTTTATGACCTTTTCAGCATAATGGGTCATCCTTGTTTCCAACAATTGTGATTTCAAGCGTTGATCTTCAGAAAAATCCATCAGTTTGGCGCTTATCGTTTCAACTTGTTTCGCTATAGGAAACTCCCTCACTTCCTTCAACAAAGCATTCGTACATTCCACAATGTTATGAGTGAGCATATCATAACGTCAGCGCCTTACAAATGCATTTGCCCACTGCTCTTTTGGGATGTTGTCAATGTACTTGTATGCTTCCTCTGAAACAATTATTATATCAGCCATCTCTTTCTCATACTCGCATGCTTTGTACGTTTTTGCCGCTCTCTAGAACTTAGCCACGATAGCTTTATCCTTGAATCTTTCGGCTATATTTTATGTAACATGTCATATGCAATGACAATGATATGCAGTTGGCAACCTATTGGAAACAGCTTGCACAAGTCATTTTTGTCAATCAGAGACAGTAGTCAAATTCTGTGTAGGGCGAAATGCAATAGAAATTGCAGCAAGGAACCACTCCAAAGAATCTTGTCACTCAATTTCAGCTATGGCAAATGCGAGCGGAAAGAGTTTGCGGTCTCCATCATAAGTCACGGCTGTGAGTAAGACTCTAGGATATTTTCTGCCAAGATAGGTGCCATCGATAGCAATTAATGGTCTTAGGGATGAACGAAATAATTGTATGCTTGACCCAAATGCCCAAAAAAATCTTAAAAACGAATCATCATCTTCCTTAATCAGCACTGTTACGCTGCCAGGATTTGTCCTCTCCAGTTCAAGGCAATAGTGGGGTAAAGTACTGAATGACTCCTCGTAAGAACCCATGTATCAAGCATCACAATTTCTTTTGCTTTCCATGCCTTCATGTAACTAAGTAAAACACCAAATTCCAATTGAAAGTCAGTAATAATTTCCTTCGTTGTGTACGACGAATGGTGTCGAAGCCGCTCCTTGATCCACTTAGCAACTAAAATCGATGTAGCTTGCCTATGTCCCATCTCCATCGCTGGCTTTGAACAAGACTGCTATTATGTGTCATCACTTAAAATTGTGGTCCAGAAGCCACAATCGAAGCGTGAATACGCCACGGATAAGTAGGATCGGCACATCTTGTTATGACTTCTGTCTTGCTCATTTGTAGAGACTTAATAGCAAAGTTTTTGTGCATTGCAAATTTCGCCAATGTTTCTCTAAATGAATTACGATCTGGAAATTGTCTTCCATTCCACATGTCATGTTGGGAATTCTCTACATGCTCATCATCAGTGTGTTATAAATCAGGAATCAAAGTGTCAACAATATTATTGTCTTGTATTGCATTAGATTTCTCTCCATTAACTTCTGCGACACATGCACCGTTTTCTGCCATAACAAAATACTGGGATTAACGCAGTGGGGGAATAGCAAGTGCAATGGGACTGTTTAAATCGAACTAAATAGGTTCAGTGCCTGGACTGTTTAAATCGAACTGAATAGGTTAAGTGCCCGATAAATCAAACATGCATAGTGGATGATCAATCATAAACACATTGATGGAAGAAATATTCAGAAACTAAATTTCAAAAGTTTTAGTGCAAACCTATTGGATTTAGTAATTAGAAAAGGATTGACTTCATCCTCAAGGACTATTGATGGGTTTATATCAGCTTCATTCCTGAACAACCTCTTCTTTACACCATTACTTCTCATTACCTTTTCATTATCTTGTTCATCCTCAAGAACTATTGATGGGTTTATATCAGCTTCATTCATAAACAATCTCTTTCTTACGCCATTACTTCTCCTTACCTTCTCATTGTCTTGTTCATCCTCAACAACTCTTGATGGATTTATATTAGCTTCATTCATGAGCGATCTCTTCTTTACGGAAATACTTCTCGTTACCTTCTCATCATCTTGGTCTAATTGAGATATTGTACACCTACAATGCATCCAAATTGACTTAGGTAATAAAAATTATAATAATAGATATCAAGCAGTAATGTGATTTATTCCATACCTTAAACTTGGTGGTTGATGGTTTGTGGCAACACCATCACTTCTATGGATATACAGAAAGATAGGATCAACTCCATATCGAAATAATCTGAACATTCTCATGAGATCGTCATCACCTCTTAAGCCTACTAATGTAAAGTTCTGGCCTGTAGGATATATGTATTGCATGTAAGGATGCTCATTTCTCATATCCCAATTGGTTTCTGCTACAACATTTTCAATTAGTGAATTGTAAGTTATGTTGCTATAGACAAAGATAGGTTTCTGCTCTCCACCGTTATATATTGGATGTGAGCGATCCACATCTAACTCTCCATCAAAGTGCAGTAAAGACACAAATCAACATCTGACGTCCTAATTAAAACCATAAAAATACAATATATTTTATTAATAAAAATTGTATGGGTTGGAAATATGTAGTAATCATAGGATGAATTTTACCATCAAATCCTTTGTTATGAGATTAATAGGAACAATATAATGCCACAATATTAGTACCTATAAAGGACTCAGAATGCCTTATTTTCTAGTGAGTAACAACTTCATACATTTTATTATAACATAGAAATTCAAAAAAAAAAAAAAGGCTTCACCAATGGACTATTAAATAAGTTAATTGTGAAAGATATAAGATGAGGGAGCAGTATATAAAAAAACAAAAAAAAAAAAAAAAACACATCAAATGCAAGAAGATGAACAAAATAATGCATTCCAAGGAGGGATCTAAATCGTAATAAGTGATTTACAGTTTCCATCATAAGAATCAAAGCAGAAAAAAGGTTTATCAATACTACATTTATGGGCTATTTTTTTAACGCATTCAGAAATTATATGGTCCCACATACCTGTTGTGGTGAATAAAATATTTAAAGTACTGATTAAAGAAGATGGAAAGGTGATATCCTATCGGAACCCACAAGCCAAAACGGAGAAGATGGAAACGGAGGTTTTCAGTTCGTGGTGTAAAAGTGTGTTATCTGGTTGGGTGGGAGTAGTAGCGGTGCAATATCATATGAGCCTAGGATATCGAACGGTGCAATATCCTACGGGCCTAGGATATCGGATCCTGGGATATCCTACAGGCCTAGGATATCGCAGGATAAAGGGTAAAACTGTCCCAGTTTGGGCGTCCTTTTATGTACGATCTTCTATTAGGTAATTTATAGTATTTTATCTGATATTGGGTAAATTTGGGGTTTTGGGCAGTTCGTACAGTAATTTTCCCTAAAATTTATACTGTAAGTAGTTAGAAGGAAAGATCAAGTGTGAGTTTAAAAAATGAGTGTCAAATAATCTATTTAGGGAAATGAAATAAAAAAAAAATTGGAAATGAATAACCAACCATCACTAGGGGCATACCCAAGCACAACCACGCGGGTGCACCCGTTAAACCATGGTGCAATTAAAAAAATCCATTAAATATTGTGGACCTGCCCTCAAAATCCACACGAGAATCCTCGGTTTGCCCCCGAAACTGAACTACCTATTAAGGTTCCACCCCTTAAATGAAGATCATGTTCCGCCATTGACCATCACCCTAGTAGTTTATTTTCCATCTTCATTTGATTTTATTTCTCTAAAAGAAAAGATTATTTGAATCTCATTTTTTTAAATTCACCTTTGATCTTCATTTTTAACTCCTAATGTATGAATCCTGTGTTTTCAATTTCAATGTATTTTAATACAAACAAACAAGCCCTACAAATGATAAGAGCTAAGTCCATGGCAACAAGATTAACATTAAGATGACTTCATTATATTAAGATTGAGATGGAAAAAGTACAATGCATCGAAGAAAGATAAGTGATTAAACTATATACATTACAATGCAACAAATTAAGAAAGAGCAAGTGATTAAATTATATTTTGTTAATGATTCTTTTTATTAGCTTGCATGCAAAATGTAGATTATAAGGAACTCTCAAGGAATAGATGTTAGTCTTGAAATTTTATTTTTTTTAGGTTTATATGTTCATTCTTATTCTCAGTAAGAAGTTTTATTAGAATTTGCTTTTGGGGGCTTCTATTGGCACTGCAAATCTTGTTCTCCCCACCACACTAGAAAACGAAAAAGTAAGTTTTTCCTAAACTACACCCCACTCCACCCCCCCCCTCGCGTCTCCGGCGGGGAGGGAGCCCCAGCCAGCAACCTGCGGCGGAAGCCCCGACCAACTAGCCAGTCTCCCTCCCCCCTCTCCCTCTTTCTTCCTCCCTCCCCTTCTATTTTCTTTTTCTTTCCCTCTTCTCCCTCTCTTCCTTCCTCTTCTTCCCTCTCCTTCCCTCCCCTACTCTTCTCCTCCCTCTCCCTTCCCCTCCCAGTCGTCGGTGAGGAGGGAGATCGGGCTGCAACAGACCGAAACCCATCTGCAGCCCAGGGGCTACCACCTGATCTCCCTCCCCGCCGACGACTGGGAGGGGGAGGGGCAGGGAGAGGAAGAAAAAGAGTACGGGAGGGAAGGAGAGGGAAGAAGAGAAAGGGAGAGTGAGAGGAGCGGGAAAGAAAATAGAGGGGGAGAGAGGAAGAAAGAGGGAGGGAGAGGGGGGAGGGAGGTCGGCCGATCGGCAGGGGCTTCCGCTGCAGGCTGCCGGCCGGGGCTCCCTCCCCGTCGAAGATTGTGGGGTGGGGGGGTGCAATAAGGGAAAAGGGTGAGAGAGGGAGGGAGGAGGAGGGAGGGGTAGTTTAGGAAAGCTCTTTTTTTTTATTGTGCGGTGGGGAGAATAACTTTTGAGGTGCCAACAAAACTCCCCTTTGCTTTTTTACCTGTAGCATTAATGCCCACCTCTATCAGATCCAGACTATGACCAACTATTATAATTCAGGCTTGGTTGTCGAGTGATCTTACCACCTGAGAGTTTCTTAATGCTTAGGGCATGTTTCTTTACAAGCATTTCTGATAGGAATTCAAGCTGTCTGGGAATTCCTGAATTCCTGTCAGAAATTCAATGTTCACTTATGGGAATTCCCGGCATTTGAGGTAAGTGGCATTTTAGAATTCCAAAAAGGTAGAATTCTCAAATGCTAGCCTTTACTCTAGCATTTACAAATCCAGTCATTCCGGGAAACTTCTTTGCAACCCCAGCCATTTCGATGGAGATCTGTTGCAACTCTGGTTCTCCCCAATGCTTGAATGCCATCTTCTCATCTACCCAACTACACAAAAATCAGGTCCGATCATCTTCTTCCTCTGCACTCCTTTCACATACCTGGTTTATTTATCTATTTTTCTTCCATCTTGTTGCATGCTCTTTCTTTTCTTTTTTTTTTTGAAGTGTTTTGATGGAAAGGGAAGAAAAGGGTTCTTGGGGTTTTGATGGAATGGAAAGTAACCCACAATTCTCCTCTCTCTCATATACAAGAAGGAATCTAAAGGCCATAGAATTTAGATTTCTCCACTGAAGTAGATACCAAATCTATCATTCCTGGGATCAATTTTGGTTCCACATTAAAAAGTAACGATATATGCCTCGGTTTTTTATTTGTTGTATTGCTGCTCAAATGGCTTCTTTTCCTCTGGTTGAAAAACCATCAAATGGATTGATAGAGTCCTTATCTTGAATCGTGAGGCATGTTTCTGCGAAACCCATGATGGGATTTCCTTTCATCTATTGATTGATTTCATTTTTATTATGTTTTGATTTTGAATGCTTTGAATGACTCATGTATTGGGTTTTTCTTATCCTCTTTTCTAATTCAATCTATTTTCTTTTCCCTTGTGTATGATATTATTTCAAGAGGTAAAATGTAAGGTAGGAGTGTAAATTTCTGTACACTTTTGAAGACTAGATGTATTTGGCCTTATTCTAATTATGGAATCTTGAATAACCATGTTTCAAATGTAGACTTGCATTTAACTTTTGCTCATAACTTCTTACATTTTATTAAGTAAAAGTCACATTTTTATCACTTTTAAAGTTGTCCACAAATTTGATTGATGCAATTTATCATTGAGGGGACCCAAATATTTATAAAATATTATATTCATGAATACTTTAGCCTTATATTTGCATACAGATAATGCATAAATATGTAAAAATCCACTTAGAAATTCAAGTAGTTATGAAACATGGAATTTGTGGAATTTAGGTTGGATGAAATTCTCAGACAAGAATTTTAGTATGAAAGAAATAGAGAATTTTGGAATGTCAGGATTCAGCAGCATTTCAAAATTCTAGCATCTTGAATTATGCAAATTCCAGCAGACATAAATTCTAAGAATTCTTGTAAAGAAACGGGCCCTTAGGCTTCCATTTGTAATGAATAATTCAGGTTTTCTTAGAAATAGGCTTCTATTGAAAAGGCTAAGTGTCTCTTCGGATGAAGACAAAAGGTGAAGAAAATGGTGGTGGAAAATGGAGTTTGTAGTTAAAATTTATGGTTTTTATAGTTTTCTCCACATCTGATTGAAGGACATCAACCATAAAATAAACTCCGCCTTTCACTCCAAGAAGTTGAAACTGAATCTTAAGGATTTAGGATTTAATGGCTTTCTTAAGTCTAAACCCCCCCTTCTTTCCATTACCAGGTGTTGATTAAGAATTTGATACAGCTGTAGTGGCACCCATGTTTTGCATTGGTGATAGCAAAGGCTTGTTTTCATAACCAGTTTGGTATTGGACACCACTAGCCACACTCCTTATATAAAGTTGGATCAGCCATCAAGGGAGAATAAATATCAGTGGAAGACTTGTAATTGTAATTGACTTCAATTCCCATAAAGTGTTGACCTTGCTAAAAAAATATAAGTATACATTTTAAGAAGCTGTATATGAATTTTGTGTTTCCCTTTTGTTTTTTAAGTGTTATGTGTGATCATTGTTTGTTATCTGATCTTTGGTTCATGTTTTTGTTGTGCTTCATGTTGATTGTTTACAAATAGGTCTTTTAATGTATACAACAGCTGCTTCAATATTTTGCCCGT
Organism: Cinnamomum chago; assembly: GCA_038049695.1. NCBI lineage: Eukaryota > Viridiplantae > Streptophyta > Magnoliopsida > Laurales > Lauraceae > Cinnamomum > Cinnamomum chago. The sequence goes on from CP142459.1 coordinate 18,415,651, forward strand.
GTACTGGACCGAGGCATATTGTTTGTTTACATTACTGGTAAAGTAATGGTGAAACAAATGTCACATCAATGAAAAATATGAGATAAAGTTTGAGGAGCAGTAATGTTTGTGTTTGCTTTGCAAGAGGTTAAATAATCTGAGTGAGAGTGGTAAAGTAATCACTTTTTTGTATTTTCTTCACTTTACCATACATTACTTCTCTTTTATGAGGTGTTCAAGAGGTCAGATTCTTACATCTCTTTGGGAGGCTGGATTTGGTCTTTTGTTTTTGGTTGGTTGGGTGTATTTGTGTATTTGGTAGATATTTTTGTGCTTCATGTGGGCTAATATTTGTTATAAAAAAAATACCGCTTTTAGCAACAGCCCTATGATCGCCGCTAAAAGTAGTGGGCTTTTTTTTTTTTTAAATACTGATTTTAGGGCCGCCGCTAAAAAAACACAAGTTTTTAGCAGCAATCGTTTTTACTATTATCGGTGGCCAAGAAAAAAAAATCTGCTTTTAATGGCGGTCGTAAAAAACGTATTGTCACTATTACCGGCGGCCATGGGCCCACGCTAAAAATTTCTTTCACCGCTTAACCAACCCACGGATATCTTTTACCTGCAATCAGAGCCGCAACAATAAAAAACAATAGCGGCTGTCTGTGAGCGCCGCTGCAGCTTTTACTCACCCGATGTATACTGTCGCCAAGTGGCGGCCAGAAGCACTTTTACCGGTGGCCGTCGGCCGCAACTAAAACCAGTTTTTCTTGTAGTGAAGTCTGCACCCACTTAATTACCTTGAGCGGAATTGGAATCGGTTGGGAACCGCTTTCCCATTCCCATTAATGAGAAGATGGAACTGGATTCAGAACTTAAACCGGAATCTGGTCCAAGTCTAGGTCTGGGTCTAGGTAATTAATGATATGAAAAAAAAAGAGTAGTTTTTAGGAGAAATTCTCTAAAAGCTAGGTGATATATCGGATCCCGAGTACACAGGTCGAAACCAATGTGAAACCAGACCCAAACCCGTTTAAGTCGCGGGTAAAAAAAAAAAGACCCAAGCCTGTTTACTTATCGAGGCCTAGATAAGACCTCAAACTCAGCTTTTACTGGATCAAAACCTCTGGGTAATCGGAGAATCAAGGACCCATTTACATCTATACTCCTCAGGGACAATTGTGACTGAACATTGAGAGACCACTTGTGAGCCATTCCAATTTTGGGCAGAGGATGAAAACAACTCAATTAGACCCGGTCGTATGCAAATAATCTAACCTGATTATCTCTAAGTTTAATGGTTTTAAAAGAAATTAATTTTTAAGTTTTAAATCAAAATGAGTTGCAAATTGAATTTGTGTCAATTCATGGATGCCATTTTAAAAGAAAATAATAAAGAACAACATGGAACTCATTAATCTTCACTAACTAAAAAAGTATTACATTTCCTTAAAAATTTTAAAATTCGAGAAGTAGTCGTTGATTGGGTCCCATACTACAATGCTTTATTTTATTTCTCCAAAAACAACAAATAAAAATGACGAAAATTTAAAAGGAACTCAAATAATCTTCCCAATTAAAACTTCTTTTGATTCTAGCCCACACAGCTTTTAACTCTGTAAAAGTCTACGCACCCCGGGATCCTGACCCCGGACGGACCCCGGGGTGACTGGGATCCGTTGGATCCCAGAGGCGGCTGGGATCCAACGGACCCCAGTCACCCCGGGGTCCGTCCAGGGTCAGGATCCCGGGGTGCATAGCACCTCTGTTTAACTCTTCACCCAAGGAAGACAGTGGAAGAACTCTGTTTATTCCCAAGGAAGAACTCTCCACCCAAGGAAGCTTTAAAATAATTGGAAAAACTCTCCACCCAAGGAAGACAGTGGAAGAACTCTGTTTATTCCCTGTTGCTCATTCCAACCTTGGTTAGGGACTCTTATTTATCGACAAACCTAAACCTCTTATCCAATGGATGAGTAACCTTCTAGACATTTCACTAGAAATCTCTATACAACTCTATACTCATTGTACATTTGTCCACAATCTACTTAGAATACTTCACACATTTACCTAATTTAAGTGGCTTTTCTATATAATTCAAGATAGTGAAAGAATCATTTAGAATCCTCTAAACTCTTCAAGATCTCTATCAATCAATCAAATGCTTCAATCCAAGGGATTAGAGATGTATTACTTCCCTGATGCTTGTCAGCACTGGCGAATTTGTAAAAATATGTGGTGTGGTTATTCGTTAGGATTTTCTTCCTTAAAGTTGGAAACTGGTAGGAAAAAAGAGACCAAACTTGGCTTCCCCTAATCTATATAAGCACATCCATACCTTTTCATTTCAACACTTTGATCACTAACAAGCACATGCATGCATAGAGAGATTCAAGGACCCGCTTGCATGAAAATGCATCTCCTAAAGAACACATCAGGTATAAATTTATCCTTTATAAAACTACGCGATGTAAATTGATGCAAACAAACTATATCCTTTAAATGAAATTGAAAGGGGGTTAATTGTCCACCTATTAATATCACCTCATTTTCTCCTCATTCAAATTGATATTACTCAACCCGCATCAAACTTGACCTATCAAACTTGACCCTACCCGCCAACACACTCACAGTTAAGTGGTTTGGAATACAGTTGGCAAATCAAAAAGTCTACTTGGACAAACTTTTTGGCCAGAATTTTGGCCAACCGATATGGTTTCCATTGAATATCTATGATATTCAATGGAAACCATATGGGTTGGCCAAAATTCTGGCCAAAAAGTTTGTCCAAGTAGACTTTTTGCTGTCTGAATGGTTCTGGAATGGGTGAAGGTTTTACCTTCCAATCCCAAACCCGTCAGTGACCCGATGGTTATGGCCTATGGGTTGGGCCAGTTTTTATTTTATTTTTATTTTTTTTCGATAAGTTCGACCACTGGTCGGGACTCGGGAGTGATATCTTAAATTTGATGACTCAAGCATCGATCCATTGCCATATTTGCCAAGTAGCATTACTCCAAGCATCGATCCATTGCCAAAATTCTGGCCAAAAAGTTTGTCCAAGTAGCATTACTCTTCCGACAGTGCCTGCATTCCCTCCATTTCTCTGGATAAGATTTCAGAGCAGTAGATTGAAACACAACCCCTTCTCTTTATCTCTTCAATTCTTACAAATTAGGGTTTTAAAATCCCCCTTTCTCAAGTCTAAAGACAAAAAGACTTTCAAATCTCTTCAATGGAAGTCTGCAATCGCTTCATTTCCATCAGAAGTTCGTCCACTTTTTTCTTCCGCTCTCAGATTCACAAAACCATCAAACTCACCAATGTCAAATCGAAATCTTCTCTAGATAAGATTAGGGTTTTGAAGGAGCTCAAGAAGGAGACGGAGGAAACCCTAGAATGGCAGTCCATCTGTTCGAGTGTCTCCAGATTCACGTCCACGAGCATGGGTTCTTCCGTCTCTCGGAGCGGGAATCTTCCCTTTGGTCGCGACAGGGAAGAAAGTCAGAAGCTCTTGGACCAGACGACGGCGGCGGTCCTCCTCCCTCAGCCGCTCGATTTCTCTGGGATCGAAGATCTGTCGGAGATTGTGGGATCTGCGGTGTCGGGAGAGCTGCTGACGGTCCGCCAGCTGTGTGCTGTTGCACGGTCTCTCCAGTCGGCGAGAGGAGTCCTCGAGCAGTTGGAGAAGATGTCATCGGAGAATCAGGGCGATTCGCAACGGTGAAATTTTTACCTCTTCTGATTGAATTATAGATGTCGTTGTTGTTGTTGTTGTTGTTTTTTATAATATAGTTTGGTTGTTTCTTACTGTTATATGAAACTGGGAGGGTGTTGATTGTTTCTTTACCTGAATGTTCTGATTTAGGAATGGATTGTGATTTCTTATGTTTCAGAGAGTGATTATTCATGCTGCTCAGGATAAATCTAATAGGTTCCTTGTTGCTATTTGATTAATGTCTAAGATAGTTTGGATAGGCTAAGTAATGGAAGTCTTGTCAATAATTTGGTTTATATAATCAATCATATGGCCTGGAGCTTTGGATTACATATACCGCTCAAGAACAATTTTGTTCAGATGATCGTAGCTATCTAATCGATGCGAGAAATTACAAGAATAATTGGATTTGTGGGTTCCATATAGCAATCAAATAACTTTGGATGGTGGGTTCTTAAATATATATATAAAAAAAAAAGGAAAAGAAAATGAAACAACAAGTAAATATACATATATAATGCATAAATCCTTCTAAAATGTACAAATCTTATTCTACACAAACAAATGATAAAACTTTTATTTTTTTATTTTGGAGAAATTATTCGGTGGAACTGGATAACACCACAAATTGCAATGTATACCCAAGAGATTTCTGACATGGAGCCCATTTTGCTCAATCTAAAGCATATAGATATTCCTCCCCTTGTGAATGGAGACATGCTCAAACTATTACTTTGATCAAAGTGACATTCACCATTAAAGACAGCATAATTAGATAAGTGAGACAGCCACGATATCTGCACTTTCAATCCAACAACAAGCTGCTCTGATGTGTGTGATTTTCTAGCACGCTCCTTTTCTTGGGGGCAAGAGTTTGTTCCAACTGTATGGATTGAGAAAATTGGACACCACAGTGGAGATGATTGCAAAAGGACCTCAGGCCACGTATGTAGGGCCCAAGTAGATTTATGATTATTTTAATTCACTGATTATATGTGAGTTTTTAATTTTATTGTAATTAGGATTAGGTTTCCAATATTATTTAGTTTCCCAATTTAATTAGGATTCTTAGGGCTTAAGTTTTCTTTTCCTATTTATATGACATTGTAGAAGATTATTTTCAGAGTTTGATTAATTGAGTTTGGATTTTTCCATCGAGATGCATCCTTGTTTATCATCTCTGCGGAGACTTATTATGTCTTCGGACACGTGCTTTGGCACCCATTGTGCTTTGACCACTTCCCATGAAAGCCCTAACCCTAGGGCCTGCATCAATTTGGTATCAGAGCCGAACGATCCCTCGATCGATCGCCGTGTTACCCCTATCCCGTCTATTCGCCAAACATCACCACCGATCCATCCATTCATCTTCATAGCCACCCTCGTCACCTTCCAAACCCAAAACCCACAACCCTTCCGTTCGTCATCCCACAATCTCACCTCCAAATCTCAGTCAAACCGAACGCACCTACTGCCAAAACCCTTCTCATCCCAAACAGCCAAACCGATTGAAACCCATCATTAAAACCAAGACCCCATCTCCCCAGCCCAATCCCATCGTCACTACTTGGGCCCTACACATGTGGCCTGAGGTCCATTTCCATCAGGAGATCTCTCACAATTACGTGGCACTTTTGTAGTTGGATATGCTAGAACATTTCTCTTTGATTAGATCTTATGAGAAGAAAATGTGTACTAATGTTTTATCAACTACTGAAAGAAGGTTTGAATTGACACTAGATCCACAAGGAATCTGATGCGGGGATTTCAGTACATGGCTCATTTTGAAAAGCACATGCAACAAGGTGTCTTCATCAGCTTGGGTCATTATTTGGGCCCCAACAACCATGACTTGTCTTCAACTTGGAGCATCAATCCTTTCTAGGGCCCACCTTGATTTATGAATGCAACTCATGATGATCTCAAACTATCCAATCAGTGACTCATTAAATGGCTAGTTGCAATTGACTACATAACCTATGTCAGTCATGTGGTGCCATGTTGGATTATATGTGACACAGCATTTATAACTTCTATTAGACAATTCAGACTTTTGGAACAATGTCGAGCACAAATGGACAGTTTGTTTTGATTTCAACAGTTCTACCATCATTTTAACCATAATCTACTATGTCATGTATTCGTCTGGTATTGCTTGGGGATGAAATGAGAAAGCAAAATGGAAGGGTGACAAAGGGGGTTAACAAAGGATGCCCATAACACTTTTTTTAAAACTCTCTCTCTCTCTCTATATATATATATATATATATCCCTCTGCTTTCTTTATCAGTACCAACCTTACAGGTCCCATAATGCAGGTGCAAGTAACTCACAATGGATTGGATTGTACTTTCCAAATGGACTTTTGACCACCCTCATTTTTTTTTACTCTTAGAATAATAATGAAACTGTGATAAACATGGGTTTCTGAATCCTTTAGTGAAGGGATAGTTGCAAGAGATCTCATCGGCTGTATATTTTGATCAGGTACTCTCCTTTGCTTGAAATACTTAAGAACTGCAATTTTCTGACAGAATTGGAACAAAAGATAGGGTTCTGCATTGATTGTAGTCTTTCAGTTGTTAAGGATCAAGCTAGCGAGAAACTGGGATTCATTAGATCAGAAAGGAAGAGGAACATGGAGAGCTTGGAATCTCTGTTGAAGGTGGTGTCAACTAGGATTTTCCAGGCTGGGGGCATTGACAGCCCTTTGGTTACAAAACGCCGCTCCCGAATGTGTGTTGGGATCCGAGCTTCACGCAGATCTTTGCTTAATGGTGGTGTGATACTGGGTGTTAGTAGCTCTGGAGCAACTTACTTCATGGAACCCAGAGATGCTGTAGAGTTAAACAACATGGAAGTAAGGCTTTCCAATTCTGAAAAAGCTGAGGAGCTAGCTATCTTGAGCTTGCTAACTTCAGAAATAGCAGGGTCAGAAATGGAGATTAGATATTTGATGGACAAGGTCGTAGAATTGGATCTTGCTTCTGCCAGAGGCTCTTTTGCCCACTGGATAAATGGTGTATGCCCAGTTTTAGGTGCAATTCATGAAAGAGTTGAATTAAATAATACTGGAGAAACTTTATCTGTGGATATCGAATGTATTAGGCATCCCTTACTCCTTGAATCATCTCTTAGAGGCCTGTCTTCTGTTGAATTAGGGAATTCTATTCATTTTGATGGAAGTAATGGGATGGCAAAATCTGGAAGATTGCCTGAGCATGGAGCTGATTTTCCTGTACCATTAGACATCAAGTTAGGAGACACGACAAAGGTGGTAGTGATCTCAGGACCTAATACCGGAGGGAAAACTGCTACTATGAAAACTCTGGGTTTGGCTGCTCTAATGTCTAAGGCTGGTTTGTATTTGCCCGCTAAACCCAGTCCAAAGCTTCCATGGTTTGATCATGTTCTGGCAGATATTGGAGATCACCAGGTAGGGTCTCTTCTTCTTGGAGGAGAAAGCATCTGTTGTGTTTAGGTGAACATGTTTGATTTATTCTGAATCTCTTGTTTTTTGGGTTGAAGTCTTTGGAACATAACCTCTCCACCTTCAGCGGGCATATCTCGCGCCTCTGTAAAATCATGGAAGTGGCTTCATCAGAGTCTCTTGTTCTCGTTGATGAAATTGGAAACGGCACCGATCCATCAGAAGGCGTGGCCCTTTCTACCAGCATTTTACAGTATCTAGCAGATCGAGTTAATCTCGCTGTTGTCACTTCTCATTATGCAGATTTAAGTAGTTTGAAAGCAAATGATCCTCGATTTGAGAATGCTGCAATGGAGTTCTGCATTGAGACTCTTCAACCTACCTATCGAGTATTATGGGGAAGCACTGGGACTTCAAATGCTCTGAGCATTGCCAAATCAATCGGTTTTGATCAAAGACTACTAGTTCGTGCATATGAATGGGTAGAGAAACTGATGCCAGACAGGCAAAAGGAGCGAAAGGGTTTGCTTTATCAGTCTTTACTTGAAGAAAGAGAAACATTGAAGGCTCAGGCTGAGAAGGCTGCTTCTGCTCTTTCTGAAATTAAAAAACTTCATCAAGAGGTACGCTTCTATTGTTCTTGTAAAAAATAAAATAAAATAAAAACCAATGCTTCTTTAGTTCTTTATGATTGCTTCAGTTGGTCTCAAACAGATATCTCATCACTGACTCCATGCAGCTTTGTCACTGATGCTAACAACTGGATGCAAAATTACAGTATTTTTATGCTTTTTCACTACAATTTAAATACAGAAATGGCATGCCATGGGTGTAAATTGAAAACCTCCAAACTCACTGTTGACTCTCTACAGATCAATTGAATTGGATTAACTTTTGCACTCATTTCTGACAAATAGAAGTGAGTATTCAAAAATCGAAAGATCTCAGTCAAGTAACTACAATGTTGTAGCAGTGGAATTAATTACTCCTTTCAGACTCCATGGTAAAAATCTCATATTTGGAAACATCTATTTGAGCTGTGCTGCAGTGGAATGAGTTTTGAGTTTACTAAGATTTTGAGCTTCCTTGGATTCAATTCTATTTCAAGATTTTGAATCTTTAAGAATGCTGAAATAATCAGCAATAACTACATGGACAGATTAAACTATCTAGCTTTTGCTCTAGTGACTTCTAACTCTTAACTGTATTAAAGCTAGGGTCATCTAAGAATACCTTGAAAGTTGGAAACTTGTTCCCCTGATGTCTGCAAAGATAAGACTGTGTAAGAGATGAAACTTTCTGAATTCCTGCCATTTATTATTTTATTAATCACTATTAGGTTTGTATGACTATGCTTATCATTATTTAAATCAGCCCAAAATTCTTTGTTGTGCAAATAAGTCAATGTTGCTAATGTCTCTGAATAGGCAGGGAACAATTCATCAGAGAAATGTTTTGTGTATTACTTGCCATAGCTGGGAGGACTTCCTAACTGATAGGGACTATTCCCTGGAAAATAGGATGTCACACAAAGAAATGACTAAAATATCGAACTATAGACAGGTGTGTGTTATGTACCCAACCCAGGATAGTTGTGGTAAAGTTCTGAAGAAAAAGATACACAAGGCAGCTTTAGAGATATTATCTGAAATACAGATTTTAGTTGCTTTGAATCAGCAATTCTTCAATTCTTTCGGTTGATTAGCTTTTAAGTTCTATTCCCTACTCTAGGACCCCCTATGAATATTGGTGCTGATCTTCTTTTTGTTGATAAAGATCCTCTTTGAGGCTGAAGATATTGATAGGCGTGAGGCAGCTCTGAAAGCAAAGCAGTCGCAACAGGTCCACCAGGAACTAGAAGCTGCAAAATCTCAGATATATTCGGTAGTCAAGGCCTTTGAGGAACAACTGAACCATGCAAGCTCTAATCAACTGAATTTGTCAGTTAAAGAATCAGAAGCTGCGATCACAACCATCGTGGAATCACACCGTTCAAGTGGTGACTTACCAGTTCAAGAATCCAGTAGTAGTAGTACCTATATACCACAAACAGGAGATCAGGTCCAAGTCCGAGGATTTGGTAATAAGCTTGCTACTGTTATAAAAACATCTGGGGACGATGGCAATGCTTTAGTCCAGTTTGGGAAGATGAGGATCCTTGTGAAGAAAAACGACATGAAAGTGGTTTCGAACAGCAAAAGAAATTCTGTCAGTAGTTCTGTCTTGCACTTGAAAGAGCAGGTGCGTACTGAATTCTCTTCATCTTTTCTTTCTTTCTTTTTTTTCTCTCTCTTAAATTTTTTAGTTGACCTTATTTTCTGAATTGGGCTTTTCTTTTGGAGTGAAATTCTTGGCACCAGGAAAATGGCTTTCTTTGCTCTGGCCACTAATGGCTCTGGTGGGGCCACCTTTCAATGAGCCCACCTTTCATATGGTGGTGCCACCTTTACGAGGACGACTAATGCCTAAAAAAACTACAAATATAACAATTTAGTTTTATTTAAGCATCCATTTTCTGTACCCCAATAGGACAATTATCATCATCAGATGAAGATTTTTTGGACAAGGCTTAGGCCTGTCAATGGGACGGGACGGGCTTGGGTTTGGGCTGTCCAATTCTATCCCGAATATTGGACAGGCCTGCCAGGGGTTGTCCAATCCCGGCCCTAAATTGAACGGGCCTACGTCAAATCTCGTCCCGTGCTGGCCCAGGGAGGGCCAATGCTTCACAGGATCTTGAATATAAGCTAAACATTCTCTAATTATTCCTATACTGTTAAATAATAAAATAACTAGCAAATAGAAGAAATAAACATGGAGAAATCCATCACAAAGATGGGTCCAAAACAAAATCTTAACAATGTATAGTCTGATTGAAAGTTGCATACACTACTTAGAGCCCAGTGCATTTCATCATCCACTTAATACACAAGTTACAAATTAATCTAATCTTTCTTTAAAAGAAAAGGATACAAATTGAGAGAGAGCCATAGATACAAATGATATGACCCTTGTGTGGCAAGTTGTTGTTAGTTTTTTACTAGTTTTTTGACATTGTACATTGAAACTGTTTTACTCTTTAATGAATTTAAATATTCAACCCCGAGCGGTAGCTCAGTTGGGTTTGGACTACGGTTTGCACCCGAAGGCTGAGGGTTCGATACTGCACTACCACACTGGGCCACAGGGGATTTACCCGGCTCCCCCTGGGCCCGTAGGGATTATTCTGGCCCAAAGGGCTAGGACACCCTCCGTTATGAAAATAAATAAATATTCAAAAAAAAATTGAAACATTCATGATTTATTAATGTGAGAAAAAAGAAAAAAGAAACTATGCTAACCCATTAATGAGACCAGGTGATGAACCCTCCACTCAGACATGCAAATTCCCTTTTAGATTAGTCTCGGTAAAATGGAAATACATTATGGGTCAAGTGAAAGTCTCTTTTAATTTTGAAATACTTGGGTTAACTCAGAAGATGGGGCTTAGTTGGATCTATTTGCCTATGTCAAGGTTCATTTCTTTTGATGATCAAAGGTCCTTACACTGCAATAAATGCATAGTTTGCACTATTCAGGAAAAAAAAGATGGCAGTCTATGATAAGCATCTATGGACATGGGTGCAAGATGAAGATTGAAGAGTTATACCATACCATTTCCTTCAGAGAATGACTTAGTTAGATGCCATCTTTAGGACTTGGTTAGATGCCAGCTTTAGGATGGCCTAAATTTTATAGATTTAAGATACAGGGTATCAAAATGGAGAGAAACCTGAGGAGGTCTAGAATGGTGCTCTTTGTTCATGGAACCACATCAATAAGCAGAGATGCAAGTGGAGTACATATTACAGTCATGCGCCATACCTACCTCAAGTAATGGCAGATTACATGGGTAATTACTAAGTGGCACAAGAAATTTCAGTAAATTTATTCAAAATTAGTGAACTTTGCTTGTGGGCGGGGGCCGGGCTTATTCTACCCATTCCCAGTCCCATTTTGGCCGGGCTTTAAAACCATTGTCCAAGCTAGGCTCAAATTTTTTTAAAAGCCCTGTATTTTCGGGCTTGGGATGGGCCAGGTACCCATTTTAACGGGCTCAATTGGCAGGCCTAATAAGGCCTAACTCTGATGGGGCACACCAAATGAATGTTTTGGGCCAGATTTTGTACCAGCACAGTTGCTTAATCAAAGCAAATTGCTAGTTTCCTTGGGTGGAACATTGACCACTATGCATGTTTGTTAAAATGTTGCATACCTATTGTGCTTCTTGTTCAGCTTTGATTCCTATGCACCATCTTAGTGTTTCTTCATCAATGAAAAATCTTGGCATGCTAATATTTGACCTTGCATGCATTCTAGCATTCTTACGCAACCTCTCAAGCATAAATAAGGACAACATAAGCCCACAAACAAGCATTAATAGATGTCAAGACTCCAGTTGCTACCTTGAGGGGTGATCATAGATCTTGATCAATCTATAAAATTTCTATACATGATATGAGCTGTGACTTGTAGGGTCAACGCAGGATCCCCAAGCAATCCTCCACAGGGTCAGCTACAGATGAAGAGGGTTCCTTCAGCCCAGTAGTGCGAACGTCAAAGAACACAGTGGATCTGCGTGGAATGCGAGCCGAGGAAGCCATTTATCACCTCAACATGGCCATTGCTGCGTGCAGATCCAACAAAGTGCTCTTCATCATTCATGGTATGGGTAGTGGAGTCATCAAGGAGTGTGTGCTTGAAATATTGAGTGACAACCCTCATGTTGCAAGATTCGAACAGGAAAGTCCTATGAACTACGGATGTACAGTTGCTTATATAAAATGATCGGGACCTTGCTGGACATGTAGCTATCAATTGGAGAGAGTTCTATAGAAAGGTTTTGGAATTGGCATAGATAGGTTCCTACTCAATTGAAGAAGCAATGCATTTAGGGTCGTTTGGTGAGAAACAAAAAAGGTCTGGGAAGAGAAGTACAAGGAAATTGGAACTGGAGAATCTGGCAGGTGAAGAATCACCATCGTTTACTTTCATCGAAAAGTGTTCTAGTAAAAAAGTAGGAGAACACTAATGGGAGAGCATCCTAGTTTAAATGGAGGTGCTATTTATAGGATTATGAGCAGAAGAGTTCTCCAGATGGAGTCAACATGCATTTCTTTTTTCTCTGGAGACCCACATGGGGAGTATTGCCTGTTGGCCAGTGAAATCTCTTTCGCCATCTGTTGCAAAGCATTGGAGTTTCTTTAGGGCTGCCGTGGAAATGGAGAAGCATTATTAAATTTTTGTGGTACGTTGTTTGGAGCACTGCAGGGGAAAGGCTACTTTTTGTTCATTATTGAGTGTAATTCTTGTTTCCGAGTGAAGTGTTGAAACAAGGACGACAAGAAAGCTGGTGTGCGCCAACTGAACCCATTCTATAGAATGTTTTGACTGAACCCGAGCTGATGTAGAATGTCCAAACAAACTCTAGGGCATTTTGAAGTGTGCTGACTGAACCCAATCTTGTGCACTTAGGCATCAACTAGTATTAAAAATTTTAGGATTTTTTACAATATAAAGTCAAGTTTCTTTCTAGAGAAATAGTAGAAAAAATAATTATGTATGTTTAAATGCTAAAACTATATGAATGTGAAATATATAGAGTTCTTTTTTAGATGTGCAAATTCTGTGCTATAAATGCCTATATCTTCTATTTGTCGTAACACTTTTTGTGAGAAAATAAAGAAGTTATTTTAAAGTAAAATATTCTTCTACAACATGTGCAGTCGATTCCCTTGGAGCCCACTTGGGCCCACCTTTGATCAATGCATCCCCTTTGATACTCTTGTCAACCCTAGATCTTGGATCAAGCCCTATTTTACAATTATTGAACCTTCAATCCCCGTTGGTTTGAGTTTCAGAAAGGTTTACAATTAAGATACCATTAAATTTTAAGGCTGTTAAATCAAAGGCTGAGATAACATAGTGGGGCTGATTGATGTCAAAATTTCGCTTTATTTTCTTCCATTAGCATATAAACAGGCAGACTTTCTGCCAGTGACTAGTTGAGGTGGAACGAACTTTATTTGGAGAGTTCAAGGTCATTCTATAATTGATGATTTATTAATAATAAACCTGTCAAAAAGGGTTGGCAAAATTGTAGTTATTGAAAGAAAGAAACATACAAAAACAAAAAAATTGTAGCAACTGAAAGAAACATACAGAAAAAAAAGTAAGGATTGGAGAGAGAAAGGAAGAAAGCATGAAATAAGTAAGAGATGGAGAGTGAAATTGATTGCCCAAATTGTTGTAATTGAGTTAGCTGACTTTGAGAAAAAAAAGGGGGAGAGAAGAAAGGAAAGGAAGATAAGAGAGAAGATAGAAGAATGAATGAAATAAGGAGAAAAGGAGCGACGATGGATTTGCTTGCTAGCCATACGACTTCATGGATTAGAGATTCATGAATCTGAGTTCAGCCCTCTGCTCTACCATTTAACTTTTTTTCTTCAGGTATGAATCAAGAATGACAAAACCCATTTTAACATTTATTAAATATAAGGATCATGACCATACGGCATGCCTTAAACCCGACTATTACCTCAGAAATGTTGACAAATACATAATTTCCGCTCAGCTGTTCGTACTCAAAAGAATGCAGTAAAAGTGACGATTTTACCTTTATTCTTGTGCGATATCCTATGGTTGTAGGATATCGCACTATGAGATACCCTACAGCAAATAGGATATCTCCAGAAAACTTTCATCGTTTTTCTTTCTACCGAAGTAAAACAGAGCTAGAGAAAAGTGAATGTGGTAAAAAATCCTTTTTCACTGAGTTCATAGTCTTTGATTGTCTTATGAGCTTCCCTTCATGTTCATCTTATCATCTTGCTTTGGATATGGCATGAATACATCCTTCCACACCATTCTCCTTCAATCTCTACAAATTCTTTGATCTTCAATGGCTTAGGGTTTTAGAGTGGAAAATTCAAGGTCGAGAAGGCGCAGATCACCTTCAACGCCAACCCCTTCAAGGGGCTCTTCTTCCACTGCCTCGACCTCCTTATCAGCTCCGCCCAGAAACCCAATTCAACTCCCCCAGCGACGCCTTTTTCTCTTTTTTCTTATTTTTTTTTTCTTTTTTCTTAATTGGGGGATTTTTTAAGGCCAAGCATTTAGATGCACTCATGTCGATTTCTTACACTGCGTTCACATCTAGATGCACATCCAATAACAAGGCCAAACATTGAAGGAAAAGATAATAAAAAAAATGGTATAGTAAGAGCTCTCATAAATCCACAATGAAATGATAAACGAAGAAGACAAAACAGAGTTCTGAATTCGTGGTGAAAATGTGCTTTAGATTTGAGCAGGAATGGGTAATTTTACGATATCCTACGGCCATAGGATATCGCGACTTAGGATATCCTACAGCCATAGGATATCTATCGCACAATAAAGGGTAAAAATGTCACTTTCCCGACATCCTTTTGTGTACGAACAGTTGTGCGGTAATTAAAACTTTTCCAATAGTTTTTGGGCAAATGTCGGGTTTAGAGGTTATCGTACAGTAATTGTCCCTTAAATATATTTGAATGAACTCTACATCATTGTGCCTATTCCATAAGTGGGGGCCATGTTTGAAATCTAAACCATTTAAAAATATTATCCATTTGCATTTTATCATCAAATAATATAGATCCTTGTTAATATCACTCAAGCCACCATTAGATTGACTATAAAATACATGAACTTTTCATAATGTTCACGTCTTTTTTTTTTTTTTTTTGAAGAGTGAGTTAGTTCTTTAATTGCTTATAAGAAAAATACAGAATGGAATCCTATAATCAAATGATTATAGAAGCTTCCACTAAGGGGCATACCCCTATGATTACAACTCAAGGTAAACTAAATAAATTGTACCAAACAATGAAACATCATCTCATGGTCGCACGAATAGAGTAATACAGGATATCAATGTTATCCACAGTCAGTTGTGGAGGTCCAGGATGTCGGCCAATAACTTTGCTGAAACGCATAGTATGAGGGTGCAAAGGAGAAAACTGTACTTGGTCAAAGCGAGTAAGCACTCTATAAAGTCGACGTGCTTGGAAACGCATATTCTATTCAGATTGGTCTGGATAGAGGAGAATAGTTTGCAAAGAAGCATCAGTCTCAATGGTGATGGATGAAATATCATCTAGAACAAGATGCATAAGATTAAGGGTAAATTAGCCAACAGTCCCTGAACACAGTCTTCTAAGGCATCAAGGACAATAACTTTTTCTCTAATGTCTAAAATCCAGACAGCTGGAGATATATTGGTGAGAGGTCCCTAATATGCCACGTCATATATTTTCATGACTAATATGCCCCTTTCAACCCTTATTCATAGGCAAAGTTATCTTGTATTCTCTGTTGTGCAGAGAACTCCTTCCTTCTTCTCTTTCATTTTCCATTTTTGTTCATTTCCATGATTATGGAGTAACATTGCAGAGCACCTTCCGTCGCCACCATGACTTCCGATTCTCTCTTTCATTTCTTCAAAGATGAAAACGGATTTACTTTATCTTACTCTTTCATCTGAAGTCTCTTCCAAATCTCTGTCTCTCTACAACTAATTTGAAAGAGAGCACGATATTTGAGAATTTGGGGAAGGCTACAAAGAACATATAGTTTAGATGTGATTACTAAGATATATGTCTGGGGTAACAAAGAAGGATATAATTATGAATGACCACATAAGCAGAAAACTACAGGTTGCTCCATTACAGGGGAGAATAAATGAATGTTGTTTGAGAGTTTCGGTTTGTGCTTAGTAGAAAGGAATCAAGACTGTACAAATAACTAAATTATTCCAAATATATGGTAACAAAGGAATGTGAAGCAAATGAAAACTCAAGGTACTTATTAGAAGACACATGTTAGGTTGCCTGGTGACAGAGAAATTTAATAGAAGCTTTGATAAACTGGACGAAAACAAAGATAAATTTTCCAAAACTTAGATAAATTTATCTGAATTTTGGCAAACTTGCCCGACGAAAACTCAGATAAATTTCCAAAATTTAGATAAATTTATCTGAGTTTTTGGCAAGCTTACCTGAACTTCTGACAAAACTCAGATAAATTTATCTGAGTTTTGAACAACTTTTCTGAGTTTCGAACAAATTTATCTGAGTTTCAAACAAATTTTTCTAACTTTCGCCTGCTTTTTCTCTTGAATTGAGGTTTGTTCTAGCCATTGTCTACATAGAATTAAGCATAAAGAATAGATAAAATCAGAGAATAACAAAATCAAATTAGGTTTTTTAGTTTTTTTCAGACGAAATTATCTTGTACATCTTCTTTTTATGAATGGAAGAAGTACTTTTTCTAACCAAGTGAAGATTATTCAGATGGTGGAGGTAATCGATGAGTTGAGTTTGCTTCTAGGTTTTGCAGTTTCTTTCATCTTCGCCTTTTGTTTCTGCGATTCAGAAGAGTCTGACATTTGCTTCTCTGAAATGGTTTGAAGTGGTTTTAAAGGCACCCTTTTTGCTAATGTGTAGAAGGGCATTTTTGTCTTTTTCACGGAGTCATTTTCATGAGAGTACTGTTGCCGGTACGATAAAATGTTGTGGACCTTAGGCTATAAAAGCAAATGATGAGGGACCTATGGCCAAAAGCCCCTAAGATCGAAGATAGTATCATAATAACTCAGCAACTGCACTCTTCGACCCTTCCAAGGGTGGTGAATGTCTCGCCACATAATGCCAACCACCACCTGATTCAAAGTAGCTAGTGATAGCCACCAGCCATGAGGTTGTTCTCTAGTTGGAGGATTAGGCTTGACATTGGATATCATTTGGCAATATGAGACCAAGATACAAAATTTTAGTTGAACAATTTGCTGCACTACAATCCCACTTGACTTTGCTGTTGCCCTAAAGATCCTTGCAGTACGTTCAGCCCATACATGCCACACATAGGCATTAAAAAGAAGTTTAGCAAGAGTTGTTGCCGCTTCATTATTCTGATCAAGTCAATAAACAATAGAATCTAATAGCTCATGAACATCATAACAACTGATTGGAGTCAAATTCAATTTAGAAAGCAGCAATGTCCAAACCCCTTGTGCAAATGAGCAGTGTCAGTAGAAGATGTGTTGCTATTTCCCATGTACAGTCACAAAGAACACAACAAGTATCACAATCAACATGTCTTTGTAAAAGGAAAACCTTAGTTTTGAGTCTACCTTTGAAAGCCATCCAAGTGCAAACAGAATGCTTTTTAATACACCCTTTAAACCATATAGCAGATGTCCAAGGGAGCCGTTGGTTAGGAAGGTGACAAAGAAATTTGTATGTAGACTTGAAAGAAAAATGTCCCCTCGTTTCCAACATCCAAACAATTTCATCATCAAATTGACTCCATGGACGAACCTCAGTTGGTATGGTTTGAACAATATTCATCAGGGTGTTGGAGGTAGGAGTTGGAAAATGCCATTCATCATGCAGAATGAAATTAGAAACTCTTATGTCAGTTCCCATACCCATAGCATACACAGCACGAGAGCCATAGCAATCCTTTAGGCGTCCTCTCTGAAGCCAGGGATCTGTCCAGAATTTTGTAGCTTGCCCATTCCCAATCAAGAATTTAATGTGAGGTAGAGCCAAAGGTCGGAGTGCTAAGATACCTTTCCAACCCCAAAATGCAAATTGTGGGATTGAAACATCCCCGGGCCCGTTTGGTAATTTACTTTTAAAATAAGGTGGAGTGAAGTGAAATGAAAAGAATGAATAAAATATAAGTAAGTTATGATGATATTTTTTTTTTAGTTATTTGGAATGGAATATTTTTGACTTTTTGTATGGGGAAATGTAGATTTTTTGTCTTTTAGTGAGTAAATGTAGTTGCTTTTTAACTTTTTTTGGAAAAGATGGAGGGAATTTTTGTAAAAAGTGTTTTTGATGGGATGTTTAACTTAACTTGACTTTATTAGTAAATTTATCAAACGGGCCCACCCTTCAAATATTTTGCGTTTATCCAAATATTCCAACAAGTGGGTTTGTTAATGTTCACGTCTTTTACATGTGATCAATTTGATAGCGGGCTCAAATCTCAATGAAATGTAGATTTGTGGTGATCAAAACTAGCAAGCACCCCACTAAGAAATCTACTGAATTTATCATGAATCAAAGCCTTTGGATTCTTTGGATTGAGTACGTTTTAGTTAAATAATAAGAAATTCTTAATGTCCATTATATAAATCCTATGTGCCCAAACTTTTAAATTTAGATTACTCCAAAACATTGTCACAAATGGTCTATGATTAAAGAATAACTTACTTCAATCATAGTTATCTCACCACCAAATAGATACCAACTCATTGGAAGAACATTGAGCACAACTTAAATATATATTCTTTTCTTGTGCAATTTATTTAAAAATAATAATTTTATTTAGTACTTTTACTTTGGTCCCCCAACCAAAAATTTCTGATTCCACCCCTGGAGAGAACTGAAGAAGGGGGGATTTTTATGTCTTAGAAACAAAGAGAGTGAAGCCTGTTACAAAATTAAATATAGGGGTTTTGACAGTATGGCTGCCATCAGACTTGATATTTGTTTCTAAAATATTGAATTTTAAATATTTCACACAGTGCTGTTGATATAATAAAGATGTGATATTACAGAGTCCTAGAATATGGCATAGTGCTGTATGTGTGATATCACATTAAAATATCGCATGAAGGGATCAATGGGAAATAAACTTCAACCATTGACTGACAAAATCTCTTAAATATAATATGGCAACTTTCAAATTGAAATCCTAACGGTACCTACCTATAATGTTTGTCCGGTTGTATTTGTTTCCGTTTTTTCTTTTCTTTATCCACTTAACTCTGCCCGAAGGCTTGTTATCTCAGTCCACAATTCACATTTCTTTACTGATCTCGCTTCCAGCTCCTTCAACTTCTATCGGGCACATTTGTTGTGTCATTGAATTCCCAGGAGCTCTGGGACTTAAATTGTATTTCTTGACATAATTAAAAACCAGAGGTGGAAAAGAAAATGAATACCAAGCCATCACTCCGACTTAAGACTTAAATTGTGTTTTCAGAAATAATTAAAAGTTGAGAGGTGAATATCCAGAAATGACCTTCAAATAATCTCATTTTTAATGGAAAAGAAAATGAATGCCCAACTATCAACTCAGTAATTCAGATCCAAGGAAAGTCAAAATCTCATCTACATCTCTGGCTTATATCCTTTGTCCCCCACATCTTTAATAGTTTTTTTTTTTATGGAGCCCATTAGGCCATTAATTTCTATGTATCTAATTCCATGCAAATAAAGGGGTCCATAACACATTCATTGCAATGAGGGCTAATTAAATATTCTGTATATTTCACTCTCTGCTATCGAAGTCACCTGCAAATATCTCTAATCATCTTTAAATTGAGAGGTTGTGAAGAAAAAGATGGCCCAAATGCCATGGTACGGGATCTGTTGTCATTAAAGTGAAGGCAGTTATTCTTGGTCAAGCATATGCCAACAATAGTTAGCTTAAAAACTGCTCAGGGCTCCTCTGTTGGAGATATAAGGGGATCAGGACACTAATTTTAGCTTGCATTCTCCATTAGGGGACTTGCCTCTATTGTGGATCTCCAAGATGACGGGGAGCCACAGCCACGATATCTGGGAGACATGACATTTTAGGCAAGTTGCCGTTGCACCCATGAAATTCAAGGATATGTCATGGAAAATCATCTTTATTGGATGTCGTAAACATCCACATCCAACCATCCATTAAATGAATGCTAAGATGCCAATGGATAGTCATGTCTAGTAATGCCTGATGAAGATAATTTTTGATAAATGTATAATCCACAATCTCACCTTTCAGTTTAGTAGAGCTACTAGGCTCCACTAAAATGTCCAGTGTACTACAGGTCTCATCTAGATCTTGCATGGAACACTGAGGGAACCACCCCAAGATTTAGGCATGTAGACCATTTTAAGGGCAGAGTAAATAATTAAGTGCCAGTCTGATGGACATGAATTTCCAAGAATACTCAAGGAGAGATAACAGCCAGGCCATAGGCCATAGGCCAAAAGCCTATCTGCAGTTTCATAACATATCGAAATATCATCACTGAGATAAAAACATCATTCTTGCAATATTTTTTAAAATGTCATATACAGTGAGAATATGAATTACAGAAATTACCTAAAAAATTTACAGTCTTATGTTTCAATTTTTATGATTTCATTTTAGTGACATTTTCGCAACAATATCCAAAGCAGTACCTGAAAATCTCTGATATTACCTCAACATGGCAAATTTCTGGGTAAGAGGGATGTTTGTGAGTGGCTACCAGTCCTGAACTTCCTAATCTCTGTATTCACGAGTCTCACCAGAAATTAAAACCTATTCATCTGTATTTTCTATATTCAATATAAAAAAAAAAGGATATTAATTCTTCTGTACATGTGAAGTAACCTTATGTCTTATGAAAATATAATGACATTTGACCTTAGTATGATGAGATGATGTGAAATGACATCTTGTGGGATCCACTCAATAGGTTTAACTTCAAAAAGGAAAGGTTGGATGCTAGGAGACCCATACGGAGAGAGGAGATACAAAACCCACCCCCATCCAATCATACCATTGCTGGAAGTTGGGCTGTGCAAAGAACAATTGCTTCGAAAAGCAAAATTTTAACATCCCAAATAACAGCTCTAGGACGATTGGGCAAGGGTGAACCTTCATCTACTTGCAATCCATAAGGTCTCTACACATCCCACCACCCTGTCTATTGGTGGATCATGGACTGCATGTGGGGATACCTTTCATTCATCTTCTATATCCTGGCATGGATGCAGATCGCATAAATCCATTTCTCTGCGTATCCGATTGAGATCCAGAGGAAACAGATGCCGAAGGACGAAGTAGAGGTGTGCCAATCCTACTGGAGTTTTCATTCGCGAATTGTGATGGATCCGTGGGAGCAGCTGGTTGTAACTCAATTCCATTGCATGGATTGGCAGTGGGAGGATCTTCTAGCAGTTGTTGCTCATCTTCAACCGAGCAAATTGTGCTTGTCTCTGTGTATATGGTTGAATCATCAGTCGTGCCACGACCATGCCTCCTCTTCTTCCTCACTGCCTTTCCCCATCCGTGGATTGTGTCTCGTATCCTCTGTGGAATCAGGGCTGCTTTGTAGTTTGTCCCCATCTGGAGATGATTTTTTTTTTTACAAAAAAGGTTATTTTTATATACAGTGTTAATCACCAGTAAAATTAGAGGATAGCTTATCATGAGAAGTAGACGACAGAGCAATGTTGGCATTTGGGTGTTCACCAGGTGACAAGCAGGTTGAATATAGGCATGCCAACATGATTTTCCATGCAGAATAAAAGACCACATTAAGGGCCTATTTGGCAGAAGAATTTAGGGAAAACCAGATGGGAATTAGGGTTCTACTGAGATGCCAGACAGCCGTTTCAACTTGTCAGTGAGTTCCCAAAATCCCACCATAATTTACTGAATTCATCAGAATATCCCAAAACTCCTTGTCAGTGAATTCCACCAGAAAATGCAGCCAATTTTCAAGTCAAGCCAGTAAACATCAAGCCATCAATGAAACTTATCTTACCATATAGGACCATGTTTGGTCCAAGAAGCCGAGGTTTTCATTCGGACTCAGACCAGAACCAAGAGAGAGCTATTATGTTCCACAGATAATGACATGAGTGGGACCAGCTTTAGGTAATCTAAGTCTTACAACTGGGATGCTCATGGCTAACTACAAGTATCTGGCTATCTGCCATCAAATAATCCTACATACCAATCATATGATCGGGGGCTTATAAATGGATGAATTGGTCAGCAGTTCTTTTCTTTTTTCTTTCTTTCTTTTCCTGATCAATAAAACGTTTCATACTTTTAACAAGGGTAACCGTACACTACGAAAAATCCAATAAGGACTTTTACATGAACATTTTAGATCATCTACTCGACCCATCACATAAACATTTGGATCTATACTGGACCCTTTTTTATTGCCCCTTGATGTTAGGGGGTTCTGTTTTGTTCTCTTTTTGCCTTATGCTCTTTTGGGATTTTTGCTTTTAAGTATAGATCTCTTGTACTTGATAAGACCACAAAATTGTAGCTTTCATTCATCATTTTATATGCATTTGTGGACTTAATTGGGTTAATTGCATACAATTACACTTAATTTCATGATTTCATGCATTTGAGCATCAAAGTTCGAATCTTGGTCAAAATCCATTACATTGCATGATTTTTGTGAAATTAGGGATTTTCATCTCATTCATCACCTAAAATTAGTTTTTTTAGCTTCAATGCATACCTGCTAATTTTGACATCATGTGCTATTTTTGGAAAGTTGGGTATCTTTGGTGCATTAAGCAGGCATGTAGGGTCCCAGGCATAGTCCAGCCAGATTCCTTACACTTGATCATTATTGAAATTATTTAATTTTATTTATGTAGGAGAAATCAAGAGTGGGACTCGCATTGGTGAAATTTGAGAGAGATCAAAGGCGGGACACCCTTCATGATGGGCCCACATATCTTGGCATCTTGGTGGAGTTGGAAAGAAGATTTAAAATTCTCAAAGAAGAAAGAAGAAACTCAGATTTGGAAAGTTGGTGTTGACTTGCTAAATTTGGAAACCAAATTCAAGAAAGAGAGAAAATTAGAAACTTTGCAAGGGGAGAAACTTTGCAAGGGGAGTTGATTAGTCAAAGTTGCAAGTAAAGAAGCATGTCAAATATGGAAAGAAAATCAAATAAGCAAGCAAAAAAAAAGAGTCCCTTGGACGTCCAACATGAGTCCCACACACTCCATAGCATGCTCAAATATAGAAGCTTCGATATGAGCAAATTATTTCCGGATTTTTCAAGGGCAGCAAATTGATAAGTCCACAAAATTGTAGCTTTCATTCATCATTTTATATGCATTTGTGGATTTAATTAGGTTAATTGCATAGAATTACACTTAATTTCATGATTTCATGCATTTGAGCATCAAAGTTGGAATCTTAGTCAAATTTGGTCAAAATTCATTATGTTGCATGACTTTTGTGAAATTAGGGGTTTTCATCTCATTCATCACCCAAAAATTAGTTTCTTTTAGCTTCACTAATGCATACCTACTAATTTTTTTGACATTGTGTTATTTTTGGAAAGTTGGGTATTTTTGGTGCATTAAGTAGGCATGTAGGGTCCCATGCATAGTCCATCTAGATTCCTCACACTTGATTATTATTGACATTATTTAATTTTATTTATAGAGGACAAATCAAGAGTGGGACCTGCATTGGTGAAACTTGAGAGAGATCAAAGGCGAGACACCCTTCATGGTGGGCCCACATATCTTGACATCTTGGTGGAGTTGGAAATCTCTACAAATAAGGAAACAAGTCCTATAAGAGAGGAGATTCTTTGCTAAAAAGGAGGCATCAACAACTATAAAACCAACCCAAAAGGGGGATGGAGAGGCATCTCACGTGCAACACTCCCTCTCTCCAATTCCCGTTCTTTCTTTTCTTCCTTTCTTGTTTTCCATTAGTGTTTTTTTATTTATTTTATTTTGGTAGCCTTGGGCCATGTCCAAGGATTTATTTTGAAGGAGAATTTTTGTAAAGGAGAAGTTGTAAAGATGCAAGTTTTAATGACAAATTAAGAACCATTCTTTGTAAAGGCGGGCTAATTTTCTTGATTAGAGCTATGGATGAAGGTAAGTAAATCACCTTTTTATTTATTTAGTAGTTCTAATTTGTGTTCCATGATTATGTGCTTAATGATTAATAGGGTTCTCTTCGTGCCCTAGGCAAATCTCTATTTTTATTTCTAATAATAAAATTTGATTTTTGATTATTCATGGTTAGGTTTGATAGGCCATGCTTAGGATTTAGATCTTTTGATGGTTTATACTTACTTTTGATGGGTAGTTCTTAAATTATTTTTATTCTTTTATGAGATGAAGAAGTCTTGGGTTTTGGATTTTTATGAATAAAAAGGGATTTTAAAAGTTAGATTTTTCAAATTAAAAACATTGATTTGTCTTTGATTTAAAGTAAAAATAGGAACAAGTTAGGATTACTTGATAAATAATTGGTGGATGCTTATTGGATTCCTACGCTCTAATCACTTTCATTAATTGGTACAGTTCATATTTCTAAATTAGTTGCTTGCTTTTATTTCTAAATAATCAAGATTTTCCTTAATTTTTAGTTAATTAGTTTTCTTAATCTAAAAGTTTTTTTGATTAGCTCCCTGTGGGTTTGACCCGTTCTTGCCACTGTCTCATCTAGACACCCGTGCACTTGCGGTATTTTATGATTGATATTGATCACATCACAAATTAAAATGACCATAACTCTCAAACCGAGTATCGGATCGGCGCAATCTACCTACCGTTGGAAAGCTCTTTTCGAATAGATATCCGCGGAGCCCAAGATTTCATAAATCAGAGCTATATTGAGTGAGATATGATCTCAGGAAGTTGGATATTATAATTCTATGCGGGAATTGCAAAAAGTTATCAAAATTGGCAACATGAGAGATCTTTGAGGAGTTCAATTTGGCAAGAATCGGAGCCCAAGATACCACACTTAGTAACAAATCCTCTCAAATTCAAATTGTTGCCTAAGTGAGAAGCTTTGCTTGAAAGCTAAGCCAAGAATCATCTCAAGAAAGAAACAACTCTTAACAAAAGGAGGTGTACAAAACTATAAAAGGAGGCTACTAGTGTAGGACATGAGAAGCCTATTCTCCTTCAAAAAGTGGCCCAGCCATTCTCTCTCTCTTCTTCCCTTTTCTTCTTTCCCCTCTTCTAGTTCTACATATTTTTTTATTTTGGGTAGCTTTGGGCCTTGTCCAAGCAAGTACTTGAAGGAATTGTAAAGATGCAATCTTTAATGACAAAGCAAGAAGTCTTCTTTGCAATAGTGGGCTAATTTTGATTAGAGCGATGGATGAAGATAAGTGATTGCTTTTTATTTATTTAGTAATTCTAATTTAGTTCCATGTTTATGTGCTTAATGATTAATAGACTTGTCTTCGTGCCATAGGGAAATCTCCATTCTTAATTTCGGAAAATAAAAATTGATTTTTGACTATCCATGCTTAGGTTTGATAGGCCATGCTTAGGACTTAGATCTTTTGATAGTTTATGCTTACTTTTGATGGGTAGTGCTTAGATTGTTTTTATTCTTTTATGAGGTGAACGAAACCTTGGGTTTTGAATTCTATAATTAAAAAGGGGTGTTTAAAGTTAGATTTTCTAAGTCAAAAACATTGATTTGTCTTTGGTTTGAAGTAAAAATTGGAACAAGTTGGGGTTACTTGATAAATAACTGGTGGATGCTTATTGGATTCCTTTGCTCTAATCACTTTCATTAATTGGTAGATTTCATATTTCTAAATTGGTTGCTTGCTTTTATTTCTAAATACTCAAAACTTTCCTTAATTGTTAGTTAATTAGTTTTCTTAATCTAAAAGTTTCTTTAATTACTCCCTCCCTGTGGGTTCGACCCGTTCTTACCACTGTCTCATCTAGACACCCGTGCACTTGTGGTATTTTATGATTGATATTGATCACATCAATACTGCTTAGCTTTTTTAATGAAAGTCACTATTAAAAAAAATCATATAAAGGTAGGGCACAGAGAGAATTTGCAGGCCTGAGAAACTGTGCAATAAAATAATGTATGTTACTAAACTAGCCAACAGAAACACCTTTCAGGAACCAAACAAATCTAGGAACTGCAGAATGATTCTGTACCTGAGTTACTAGTGCATAAAGGGGTAAGGTGCTGTAACTGCAAAGGAATTGTCCAGCGAAACTGAGCCACAGAGTTTTAGAGGTTCATTAATGATATTTACCCAATTAAGTACAACCAAGTAGAAACCATCAGATGCCATTCAAGATAAATCATCAAAAGATCTCAAAATAAGAAAAAATACAGTAAATGCATACCCTACAATCAACCGTATGTATACCAGCAAATGGTTCCTAATAAAGCATGAGTTATACCCGAATTGCCACTGTCCACAAAATAAAAGGACATTAGATTAGCAAACATAAAAAATGAAATCAATTTGGCAACCGAGAAAAGCCCAGAGTTCCAAAAGTGCCAATTCTAACTGGTTTTGCAAGATCAACAGGTCCAAATTTCAAAAACCTGCCCAAGAAATAAGTGAACTGAAAATCTAGTTTTCAGCCTTAATTTGATATACTTCTACCTGGTTGTAATGTTATTAGCAATTCTCATCTGATGGATTATTAGGTCCTCAGCCCAACTGGTTCCATATATTTGGAGCCTGGGCCCAATGATTCTTCAACCATACTTTTCATCTGATGAGATCCCAGTGGATGATGTAGAAAAATCTTGCAGGTTGGGAGGCCTGTTGTCTGGACCGGTGCAGTGTTATACAGTTTTACTAGAGCTGTCTATTCGAAGGCCTTAAAACTAGGTTCTGAATCTTCTAGTTCTGGAGATTTAGATTTGATCAATCATTAGCGGTGGATTGTCATATAAATATGGAATCTGGATAACTGAAATACAGGCACCACATATAATGGGCACCACTTTGAGGTGTGCACTTGGGCCCTGGACCCTATTCCTATTTTAGTTTTAGAGCCTTGAAGTCTAATAAGTAATAACCCAACCCTCTCTAAGCAACACAGAATTACTTCAGTCTTCCTGTTTCTTGTCTCCTCATTCAAATATTTAGTACGAGGGAATTAGGTCCTTCTGCTGTTTTTGTTCTTTTCTTTGATAGTTTGTCTCTCATTTTTGGAGGACTTTCGCCAACTTTTCATCAACCTGGCAATCCGCCAACCCTTAAACCATCCAAGTTGAACCTGGATACCAGCAAATGACCTTCCAAAAGGATTTGAGTTTTTAAACATAATTTAAAGGATTTAAAATTGCATAAGGTTTGAGTTCTTTGATAGAATAGATGTAATCTAGTCCACTAGGGCCTTTTGGGTGCCAGGTTGGAAAATAATTAGGTACAGTATAGTATTTCTGCATTTTCCATGTAAATCATCATTACCTCTTTTTTCCAATAATAATTAGGTGAGAAATCCAAAAATGGTGTTCCACCTAATATGATCTTTTACAGTGTACAAAAGCCAAGATATGTATGAACTACTTGTGCTTTGGGGTAAACACCAATGCACCCTAAAGTGCACTCCCATTCAGAGAAAATTATATATTAACATCCACAAGAAATAAACCAAAAAAAAAAAAAAATGTATTCATCTCCAACTGTCTGAACAGAAAAACCAAAATATTTGGTTAAGAATGTACCCAGAACCAGAAAAATGAAGCCAGCTCAAATGCATTCTGTAAACATTCACAGCGAAAGAAACAAGGCATATCTGTTAGTTTTGCCAGTAGGCATTGGCAAGCACAACAAAAAAAAAAAAAAATGTAACTGTTCTACACCATACTGATTGGGATAATGACCAACCTGGAAGAGAACAAAATGAATTAACGATAACAGCAGCTCTGGCTTCTTAAACCAGAAGAGATCATCTCGAGGCCTTAACCTCAGACCATCAAACAATCCAGTTATGCCCGCATTCTCCAATGCCAAGGTTGCAATGACATGCTGCAGCTTTGCGCCCACAAGAAGTACCAGCTGCATGTAAAACATCTAACTTTTTAGCCCCCAAGACATTAAATGATGCTTCAACCATCAGGCCAGGGGTACGCAAAGACTAAAATATATATGGCCAGAGTTTTAGTAGTAGTTTGTTTTAAAATCTTAGTCGTTCTAAGAAGTTATTTTTTATGATAAAGTATTCTATTTTAAGTAGGACTATGCTATGTTGGATATGTTAGAACATGATCAAAAGGGAAATGATTAAGGAGACATGGGTTAAGAAAAATTGGCTGCAACTGTTTCATAACGACCGTTATGAAACGGTAACGGCCTATGCTATTACATATTTTCAATATAACATTCATAACGGTCAGGGTCTGAGAAAAAAGTGAAAATAACGGTCCATAACAGTAATAACAGCCGTTACTTTGAATATGACGGTCATAACAGCCTTTATTTGCAAAATATTGGCTGACAATGATTTTTTTTTCTTTCCCCATGATTCTTTCACAAACCATTTGTGCAGCTTCCTGAGATTGTGCTAGAGCTTCTCAAGCCTCTTTTTTCACCATAACTCAAGTGATTTGCAAGATTCTGTTGATTATCAACTTATCATGTGAAGGCTTCTTCCCTCCTCGACCAAAATACCCCTATGTCCATACTCCTCTGTTTTGATTAATTAATTCATCTTGATGTGGTAGTAAATATTGCTTGAAAGCTGAAGTTCACTCTCAACTTACTTGGAGATTGAGTAATTGAGCACTGCACTACTACTACTAGATCAAAATTATGGTTGCAATGCATACTGTAGAATTTGTGATAAACTTATTGTAATATATACATATAAATCTATTTTATTTAGAACAGACTTTACAAGGTTCATATTAGATAGTGATACAGGATGTTACGACTTAGTGGGACTGATAATTTGCTTTAAAGTGCATGTGAGTGGTAAAAAAACATTGTTTTCTAGCAAGTTATAATATTTTAGATTTTTTTGGAGATTTTTTGGGGGTTTTTTTTTTTTTGGTAAAATAAAAATTTGCGCAGCAAGGATAACGAACCAAAACGCAATGCCGCGTCATAACGGATTTCAGGGTCAACCGCAATGGCGACCACGACGCGGTTTTAAACCACGTTAGGAGAGCTAAGTTTTTGTTAAAAGAAGAAAGTAATAGTAAAGGGAAATTCAGAGTCTGGACAACTTTACCCATGGTTTCTTTATTGAAAAGATAACTTCATGGTATCACTTTGTAGGGTGTGAATATCATTTCTTCTATAGGATATGTTCAGATGTGTTCATATTTTATTTAGTAGAAGTTCTCTGAACAGGAAACATAAAATAGGTACAGATCTGAACACCCAACCATAATTGGGACAACCATAATCTTTTCCTATCAAGAAATTTTTTCTTTTCTATTTTTTTACATATATCTCTCTATCTTTTCATTTCTTTCACACATTATACTTTATTTCTCCCCTTAAACATTACCAATTTCATATCAGAGCCTCCCAACTGCTAGAAGAACTCAAAAGAGGAGTAAAAAAAAAAAAAAAAGGCTGATGATTTTACCTGTATAGGTGGTTGAACAGCACCTAAGACAGACATCAGCTAGGTAGATGCCGACATCAGCACCCTAGGTTAAAAGGTTGCTTTTACTAAAGCATTGTTTGCTCAGTTTGGTTCTTTGGGTAAATTTATGGTGGTATGTGATTTATTTAAAGCTCAATCAATTGTTTTATTGGTGTTTTTATGAGGAGAAAGGATTTCTAAGTGTTGGAAGATTGAATCCAAAGTAGTTTTTTGTTTGTTGGTGACTGTTTTAAGATCCTTTCTTCTAACTGGTTAAAGATAAGAAATTCAAGTCAGAGGAAGAAAGTTCCACTGCAACTCAGATCTCTATAGGTCGTAATCCAAACAACTAAATTACGATAAATTCGTCTAAAAGAAAGAATTATAAGGTCATCTTCTGCCATGATGGTTATCGGTAGGACAAAAAGGTGAATCAAGGAACCATTTATTGATGATCCAGAAAATGGTAATTGGGAAGCAGAAAACATGTTACTGATGAATTGGATCCTTAACTCCATGAAGGATATTATTTCCACTAGCTTTTGCTATAGTAAAATTGGAAAGGAGTGATGAGATTCAATAACACAGCATATGCTCATACGAAAAATAATTTTGGCAACATATTGCACATGGATAAAGAAATTCCTAAACTGTAATGCTTAAGCTTCAGTAGTTCTAATTATACTTGGCTGCAAACCACATAAATTGAGAATTAAATTTTTCAAGTTTGTTCAGGCTAATAGCCCAGATTGCTTTGAGCAGATCATGGCTGGATCAATATCTTTCCTGCTTTGCATCAACTAGGGCCCATGGTTACAAGATGCAGATAGTTTATCTAAGGAGCTTTACTATTGAGTATTGATATAGATCATGCCCTAAAAAAAATCCTTGATACAATGAACATTCCATTTAATCAATTACAAATGGAAAGTAAATAAAAGAAAACACCAAGATGAAACACAATTAACATAAAGTAGGGTGGATATTGGAGGCCTATAAATCAAATCTGACTAATTTCAGTCATGATTGGGACTGTCAATGGGCATGTCCTGGATTAGTTCAGGCCTGGCTGTTGGAACAAATGGGCTCGACATGGTCTACTTAGAATTTCAATGTTCCTAAATGTACCATGATTGAAGGGCCTAGGTATGTTATGTGTATGCATGATGAGAACACAATCAATGTTCTGCATCACCACAACATGAACCATATATGAAAATAAATAAATAGAACGCAGGATATTATGCATATCTCGTATTGAAAAACATAAAATACTCATGAATTTCAAATAAATATAAAATCAGGCAAGCATGTCAACATGCATGGATTTGCCTTAAATGAGTTTCCCACATTGAAGGTATAGCATGCCTCTTATTTCGAATATCTATGCATTTATATTGAAGAACACTTAAACAAACACATCCGCGTACTGGAAGATGAGAATATTGAAGTTAACATTTATGCTATAGACAGATTATCTTGGGGAAAAGTAACATATGAGAGAAATGTTAATAAAGGTCAGGATAACTTACGGTAATGGGAATGATGGCTATCCAAAAATAAAGATTAGATCCTGCATCATAGGATGTAGAAACCAATGATTGGTAAGTTCACAAAATTGTAGGTACAAAAGGAGTACAAATAGAACATGCAATATGCTGGATTAAGAACCAAACTCAACAAAAGAGGGCTTTTTTTATGAAGTGGGTATCCCTCGGGTCTTTGACCCAACAGGACTAATCCCCAAGATGGCGCTCGCTAAACCCACACAACGCACACCAGCCAAATCTGGGGTGGTTTCGAACACAAGACATGGGGAGCAAACCCACACCTCATGCCACTCCACAACTCCCAGGTGGGTAAGAAAAGAGGTTCCTTGTCAGTAGGCCAATAATTATGTCTCAAAGTTCTTTTTTTTTTTTTTTACTTCAGAAAGGTAATGGTAAATTTTGTCTGAAGTGAAGGTGTAAAATATTCCTCACCATTTATATTAAATAACATGAAAGCAACAACAAATCCCCACAGTGGAGCACTGCAATGCATTCAGCACAAAAAATAATGTTAGTTATGCACCGTGCAATCAATATAGCAACTAGCAAACCTTCAAGAATCGTTTTGTATAATCAATTAAATAAAAAGGAGAAAAAATTGTCATCTTTAGAAAATGAGGAATGCAAATATCATGACCATCATCATGTCATCATTAGACAATAAGGAACGCAAGTAGTCTCTCTGATGACCTCTTTCCAAGTCTTCGTATCATTGCCATCTATGATACCCAGATACTTGTACAAGCCCAACGTATCCGTATCGGACCGATGCTTATAGGGAACGAGTTTAACATATCCTACTTATAAAGCCCTTTACTGCATATAGTTCTTTTTAATATTTTTACTTCTCGCCATAAAAAATGCTAGAAAGGGATGAAAACAATGATAATTACATTGATTTAAAAGTGGTCTAAAAAAAACTGGGACACCTGTATTCGTATTTGTGTCTTAAAATTTCAAAAGTGAGTAGTATCCCCGATCTCCGTATCTGTGTCCGTATCCACATCTGTATCTGGGCATCATAAATCACCATCATTATCAAAGTGTTTCCAATTATCCTATCTGTCTTGGGTTACCTTTGTGTGTTCTACTTCTCCACTCATCCCTAGTTAAGGCTGTGCTCTTCTACACTCTGCAGAGCAAGTAGTCTCTCTGTTACTTCCCCACTCATCCCTATTTAAGGTTGTGCTCTTCTACACTCTACAGAGCAAGTAGTCTCTCCATTGATCTCATTTCCAAGTCTTTATCAGCCTTAGCTTTGTCAAATACAAGATGGCTCAGGCCCACTTGGGCCCAATATGGTGGCATCCAATCTCGTTGGATTTGGTCAAATCTTTGCACAATTATCTTCCTTCCTTAATTAGATTGTAATTAGATTTAGTCTCATACTCTTTCTTTAATTGGATTGTAATTGGATTGTAATTAGATTAGCTGATTTGTAGAGCTGATTTGTAGCCTTTGATAAGGCATCTGTATTCTATATAATGGGAGAGAATCTCCAATGAAGACACACAAATTGATAATTCAAAATCTCTTTTGCATGCTACGTTTGTCATGGTATCAGAGCT
Source organism: Cinnamomum chago (assembly GCA_038049695.1). Classification (NCBI taxonomy): domain Eukaryota; kingdom Viridiplantae; phylum Streptophyta; class Magnoliopsida; order Laurales; family Lauraceae; genus Cinnamomum; species Cinnamomum chago. The sequence goes on from CP142459.1 coordinate 18,448,083, forward strand.
ATCAATCTTTGATTTCTTTTCGAATCTTGGTGATAACAGTCATTGCTTGTGGCTGTTCGTGCATGATTAGCATAGATCTTCATCAACATCTTGAAGTCTGATCACTGTGGCCCACCTGCGATCAGCACTGCTACTCTTGGGAAACACAATCTTGTGTCTCAGAAGTAAACAGATCAAAGATCTATAACCTTGGCAACAACCAGATCAAGGATCTGTGTACATTGTAAGCAGAACAGTCTTCTGTCGTGATATGATCAACAGTGGCCCACCTGCGATCATCATGGCATCTTCAGCAATCTCTACAGCAGTGGTCGACCACCTGTACTGGTAATTTTGGAGATTTTTTCAACATTTTTCCAAGATCAGAGGTAGGTCATTTGCACCAATTTGTGATTTTCCAGTTTTCTAAGATAATTTTGATCTCAGTCGTACAAAATCTTGCATTATGGATGGATTTCAATAAATCTTGTACCACTGGAAAGATAAATGATCCTACTTGCACCTTGTGGATCTGATTCTCACTCAGATCAAGCAGTGGGGCGGCCCACGCAAGGAACCAGCAGTCCAACTCAAGGTCGCCTGGGCCTTTTATTTTATGAAAAAGCTCACAGACAGCTTGTTTGTTATTTCAGCACTATTTGCAAGCATCTTGTGTTGATCTGATCCCTCTTGGCTTGGTTTAAATTGGTCTGTTGCTCTTGTAATCAAGCCTGGAGATACATCAAAATAGGCTGTTTGCACTGTTTGGATTTTACTGTTTGGATTTTACTCTTTTTGATTTGCTGCAATTTGATTCTAGTGCTGTTTAAATGGAAAAATCTGAAGTTAAATTGATTCGATTTGATGGTAAAAACTATCCAGCATGGGCTTTTCAATTTCAATTATATCTTGAGGCCAAGGAATTATGGGGATTTGTTTCTGGTTCTGATCCAAAGCCTACAGAGGATGATAAAAAGATTTCTACTTGGAATACAAAAGATGCAAAAATAAAAACATGGATTCTTGGGGCCGTGGAACCTCATCTGATTCTGAACCTCAAACCCTATACGACTTCCAAGGAGATGTGGGGTTACTTACGGACAGTTTATCATCAAGATAATTTTGCACAACAATTTCAACTTGAGCGTGAAATTGCAGAATACAGTCAAGGCACCTTGTCCATTTAGGACTACTATTCTGGTTTTCGCAATTTGTGGGGATTAAATATGCTTCTGTTCCGAACAATGTTCTTAAAACTATACAAGACCTTCAAGCATCAAGTCACAGGGACCAATTTTTTATGAAATTGCGTCCTGAATATGAGACTGTAACATCGTCTCTGCTGAGCCGGAACCCATTACCATCTTTGGATGTTTGTTTGAATGAGCTTCTGCGAGAAGAACAACGTATTCGCACAAAAGCCCATCTGGAACAACAGCACACTGCGACTTATCCTGTTGCATAATCTGCTAAAGGGAACACTCAGTCTCTTCAAGTCTCACAGTCTTCTCCAACTCCTCAAACTCGGGATATGAGCAAAGTCCAATGCTACTCTTGCAAAAAATATGGACACCTTGCAACAAAATGCAACCAGAAATTCTGTAATTACTGCAAGAAGAAGGGACACATCATTACTGAATGTCGCCGTCGTCCACAAACTCGGACTCCCAATGCCTATGCTGCCACGATGGACTATTCTACTGCTGATGCTGCATCCACATCTGTGCCTTCACAGCCTGGTTCTTCTTCCCCTGCTCTCACTCCCGAATTAGTTCAATAAATGATCGTCAATGCATTTTCTGCACTTGGCATCACAGGTAAATCTAAAACCCCTTCCTCCATTTGGAATCTTGATTCCGAAGCATCAAATCACCTGACTCACTCCAATGCACAACTCTCTAACTTGACAAAATATACTGGCAATACTCATGTTCAAACTGCCGACGGCGGACATCTTCCTATCACTGCCATTGGAGATATTTCCAGTATCTTGCCCTTAAAGAATGTTTATCACTGTCCCAATTTAATTTCAAACCTTCTCTCAGTTGGACAACTCGTTGAAAACAACTGTAATGTTTCATTTTCTTCCTCTGGTTGTGTTGTGCAGGACCAGATGTCAGGGAGGGAGATCGCGAGGGGGCCTAAACATGGACGCTTATTTTCTTTTGATCTATCTACTCCAATTAGGAATAATTCAACAAATGATTTTTGTTTTTCTGCTCAAATTAATTGTCAATTATGGCATAGTCAGCTTGGACATCCTAATTTTAAAACCATGTCTCACGTGGTTAATTCTGGATTGTTAAACTCCGTAGGCTTTTCTAAGTTTGTTTCTTTTGATTGTGCTACATGTAAGATGGGAAAAAGTAAGACTCTTCCTTTTTCTGTCTCTACCTCCACTAGCACTCAATGTTTTGATTTAATTCATAGTGATGTTTGGGGTATTGCTCCTCATTTGTCTCATGCTCATTATAAATATTTTGTGACATTTATTGATGATTATAGTAGATTTACATGGGTCTATTTTCTGCATTCTAAAGCTGATGTCTTTAATGTTTTCAAGATGTTTTTAGCATATGTTGAGAATCAATTTTCCACTTGCATTAAAATATTACGTTCTGATTCGGGAGGTGAATGTGTCTACAAAGTTTCAAAATTTTTTACAACAAAAAGGAATAATTTCTTAAAACATGTTGTCCTTATACCCCTCAGCAAAATGGGGTCGCTGAAAGAAAAAATAGACATCTCCTTGATATTACTCGATCTCTTCTTATTGAATCATCTGTTCCTACACGTTTTTGGACGGAAGCTCTTAGCACTGCTGCCCACCTTATAAATCGCTTACCCTCCTTTTCTTTAGAAAATGAGAGTCCTTTTTATCGCTTATACAAAACTACACCATCTTATGATGGTCTACATGTTTTTGGATCGGTCTGTTTGGTACTTTTACCTCCTTCTGAGCGTAACAAACTTACTACCCAATCTACTAAATGCGCATTTCTAGGATATGCTAGTCATCAAAAAGGGTTTCTTTGTTATGATCCCCACATATGACGCATTCGTACCTCCCGTAATGTTGTCTTTTTCAAAAATCAATATTTTTTTCAACAACATCTTGATTCTGTAGAGTCCTCATCTGTTGTTTCCTTCCCTGGTTTTTCGGATCAAACACCATTTGTTAAATTTAATCCTAATTTCGTTTATCAGAGGCGGAGTAAAGCTGCGACCACACATAGTCCCCCTAACGATCCCCCAACTGCATCTAGTCCAACTGGAGACCCTCCCTTACGCCGTTCGTCTCGGATTTCAGTACCTCCAACTCGCTATGGATTTACCACACTGCCTTGATGGCCACCATGTCTTCTACTTCTATTCCGAACTCATATTCTCAGGCTGTGCAACATGAATGTTGGAATAACGCTATGCAGGATAAATTGGATGCTCTTACGCAAAATCATACATGGGATGTGGTTCCGTGTCCTTCTGTTACGCAAATAAGTTGCAAATGGATCTATTCTATCAAACTTAAACCTGATGGGACTCTGGCTAGGTATAAGGCGTGCCTTGTCGCTCTGGGTAATCGGCAGGAATATGGTATTGATTATGAAGAGACTTTTGCTCCTGTAGCAAAAATGACAACTGTTAGGACGATTCTTGTCATTGCAGCATCCCAATCCTGGCCTCTATACCAGATGGATGTCAAGAATGCATTTCTTCATGGTGATCTCAAAGAAGATGTTTATATGCGCCTTCCTCAGGGGGTTTCCTCTATCATCCCGGGTGTTGTTGCCAAACTCCGACGTTCTCTTTATGGCCTCAAACAAGCCCCCCGGGCATGGTTTGAAAAGTTCCAACATGCTCTTCGCCACTTGGGGTTCCATCCTAGTCCATATGATCCATCCATGTTCCTTCATCATAATTCTACGGGGATTACTATTCTTCTTGTTTATGTGGATGACATCATCATTACAGGTACCGATGCAGATATGATTCACCAACTTCAGGCCTCTCTTCATGAATCTTTCCACATGAAAGATCTTGGTCCTCTGAACTATTTTTTAGGTCTTGAAGTTCATCAACCTGCAAAAGGCATTGTACTTCATCAACATAAATATGCTCTTGAATTAATTGAAATGGCTGGACTTCAAGGTTCTGCTCCCGTCGATACTCCAGTAGAAGTCAATGTTAAACTTCAGCAAGACAGTGGGGATCCTATCTCTAATCCTACCCTCTTATCGTCGCCTCGTTGGCAACTTGATCTACTTGACGATAACTCGTCCTGATATTTCTTATGCAGTCAGTTTAGTCGGTCAATTCATGATTGATCCTCGACATCTTCATTTGGCTGTAGTCCGACGTATTATTAAATATCTAATTCGGACACCAGCCCGTGGATTATTCTATCCGGCCAACAAGTCCCTGACACTCAAAGCATACTCAGATGTTGATTGGGCTGGTTGTCCTGATACTCGTCGCTCTACCACAGGATGGTGCATGTATCTGGGAGATAGCTTGATTTCGTGGAAATGTAAGAAACAAGATAAGGTCTCCAAATCTTCCACCAAAGCTGAGTATTGTGCAATGTCTGCTGCTTGTTCAGAAATTCTCTGACTTCGCGGGTTGCTTTCCGATCTCGGATTTCCTGCTGATAGTGCCACACCTCTCTATGCAGACAATACTAGTGTCATTCGTATTACTGTCAATCCAGTTTTCCACGAACGCACTAAACACATAGAGATTGATTGCCATTTTATACGCGACGAATACAAGCGTGATGTAATTAGCCTTCCTCACATCTCTTTGGATCTTCAAAATGTCGATATCCTCGCAAAGGGACTTCCGCGACCTCGCCATCAGTTCTTGGTTAGCAAATTGATGCTTGTGGATTCCCTAGCATCAATTTGAGGGGGGGTGTCAAATACAAGATGGCTCAGTGGACTTGGGCCCAATATGGCGGCATCCAATCTCGTTGGATTTGGTCAAATCTTTGCACAGTTTTCTTCCTTCCTTAATTAGATTGTAATTAGATTTAGTCTAATACTCTTTCTTTAATTAGATTGTAATTAGATTAGCTGATTTGTAGCCTTTGATGAGCTGATTTGTAGCCTTTGATAAGGCATCTGTATTCTATATAATGGGAGAGAATCTCCAATGAAGACACACAAATTGATAATTCAAAATCTCTTTTGCATTCTACGTTTGTCAAGCTTCAGTCCCTTGCACTTGCAACAATGCACTTTTTAGTGCAACGGATGTTTCTGCCATTTCGGTTTTTGTCTTCCATTGCAGCCAATAAAGAGTTGGCTCTAAGAGTAAGATTTTCAAGGTTGACTGGGTTCTTTATTTGCAAATAGTAATCCCTCTTGTTAAGTGCCTGCCTGGCTGCTACGGGGGGACAAATTTCATTTCCCTCTGATCATCCAAACACATGATTTAAAAGCCTCTATATTTAAGTAATTCGTAGTAGCAGCAGAATGAAGCGACAACCATTACTGGTGAGACTTATGTACAATGATTACTGATAAGGCTTCACTTAATTTTATGTAATTTTTAGCTTACCTCACACCAACTATCATTTTGAACTCATCTTCCATAGATCGAATCATGTAGCTATGAAAATCATATTTTAGTGGTAGGTTGTGGTTCTGCAATGAACAAAATACGAATATGAGAAACCATCATTTAAAAGAATGAACAATACTTGATCTTTATCAAAGGCATATAAACTTGTCAAGAAGTTTTGCATCACATGATTTACAAAAGAGTGCAGCAGAAATGAAAAACTGTCAATAATGTATAAAATGTACAAATATAAATCAAATAATCCTTGTTCATCATGAAGAAATTCAGAGACTACATTTTGAAAAATTGATTCTGTTATTTTTCACTGAGAATAGTTTGGCTATTTAAATAGTACAAAAAAGATCAGTTACTAGAACTGGGATTGTTAAGAAAACCTAATTACGTCAAAAATCTAATCTACTCTAATGCAAATCACATCATGATACAAACTCATTGATTCACTCTTGGCCACGTTCACAATGATCAAACCTTAAATCAAACCCTAAAATATTTACGCCAATTCGATCTATCAAATAGGTCTCGTCCACCATACCAAGGATCCAATCAAGCGAAAATGGCTCAATCTGAAATCAGATGGTCAAAATGGGCCTAAAATTGTAAATTTTCTGATTTAAAAGGGAGATCAAACCAGACCCTTAATGGCCCATTTGGATCAGTCGAGTAAGTCACTTTGGCCCATCAAGCCCGGGGCAGGATCAGGTCCATACCTCCACAGTTCACCCAGCTGGGAAAGACCCAGCCTGGTCGCCCAGAACTGGCATCCAATTTCCAGCTAGCATCTGGTCCCACAGGACCTGCTTCTGGGGCCCACAGGTCGTAACAGATTGTTCCCCCAGAACATGTGCATGAACCCTTTATATTTTTCTTTACTTGTTTTAAGTCAGTTTTTTCCCCTTTCTTTTATACATATCATGACTCTCATGGTCAGAGTTTCTGTTGTGTAAGATTAGAATGAATGTTAGTTTTTCCCCCTCTATATGCCTAATATGACTCCCATGGTCAGGGTTCCTGTTGTTTAACAATTAGAATGAATGGATGTGACTTAAACTAGGATTTTTAGGGTTTTAATGTTGTTAAGCATTTTTTAAGTTTTCTTTGCCTTGATTGACTGTTCTCCCAGTGGTTTAAAGATATTCTACAGCAGATTCATCACAATTTGGGTAAGTAATCTGCTGCCTTCCTCCTCATTGAACCGTAGTATTATTTTCTGTTTTCATTGACGGGATTTGGGTTCACAAATCATAACAATTCATTTCCATGGCTGCATCACTCATCAATCTAATCTAATCTAGTTCTAAGAACATTATAATGTGATTAAAATTTTATGGTTACATCTTGACACAACGTTTTTTTATCTGTATTATTGAGAATAGCCAATGGCCATTTATAAGATACAAAGAAAAATGACAACTCAAACTAGGAGACCTAATCCTAATCCCATCACAACTCTAGCCTTAAATAACCCAAATTTAAACTAATCCTGATTAAGGGATTTTATACTCAAAATCACAAATAAAACCATTGACCTAGAATTACAAATAAACCCAACTATTTCTCAACACTCCTCAAGTTGGTACATAGATATTATGACCAGCTTGCTTTGTTGTCAAAATCCAAAGATTCATATCCCAAATTCTATGATTTGTATCAAATCACAAGGAAAAAGATTTGTATCTGTGCAACAAATCCCATTTACAAGTGAAGGTTAGATTTTTAGGCTATTCTCAATAATTATGACCACCAACTACTTACAGTTCACATAAATTCCTAATTTGACTATGTTTATGCATGTAAGGATTATTAAATTTGCTCCAGTTGTAAAAAAATCATCAACTTTAAAAGATATCATATATTTATAAACAATTTAATATATACATATATAAGGTGAGTGTTTTGAAGAATATTTATTTATTTTTTCCATCAATGCATGAGTCAGTTTTTTTTTTACTCTCTCTGCCCCAAACCTTTTTGTTTCTTTTTTTCTACATCTGCATCTACAGGGCTTTACAATATTATAGGTTCTTTCTTTAATAGAAATTAATTGCAAGGTCTACATTTGTACTTTAATTTTGTAACATATTTAATGGGTTAAAATTAAAAAGAATCTACTAAAATGGTGTCATTAGATGGATTGTGTCAAGTTAGCTATCCCATGGGCTCAAGAATTTGTAACGTATCACTCAACACCGATTTAGATGATACAAAAACAAAATCTAAACCAAAACTAAAACTACTTTTGGCAAACTTGTATTAGAAACTAGTAGTAAATTCCAAAGTTCTCCACTATGTCCCTTTGCCCACGTTCTCACCTCCAAAAGGGAATGGATAGAGAGATCAAATGGAGATAGAAATTATAATATCAGCACCAGAAATTATGGCCAAAACTTCTTATATGGCGAAAAGGTAACAGACAAAAGAAAGTAAAATTAGATAAGACTCCAAAATAAATGAAAGAAGTGGATTAACTTTACTTTATTCTTAACTCTTTAATTTTTATTTTATGTTTCTTTGTTTGACTATATTTTAGAATGAAACTGTGAGTATTTTATTCACACCAAGATCATGGAGTGAGATGATGGACAGCTTAGATCTGCCATTTTTATAAGGTGGGCGTTTTGGAGAATCTATCCATTATATATTTATTTGTTTTCATCAATGCATCCTCACGTATATGAACTTGAACTAATTTCCAGCAAATTGGATGTCTCGATCAACGCGATTGATCCTCCTTTTATATCTTTAAAGTTCTCATTACCAAAGGAGTCTAACAGATCACTCTAAATTGTAGGGATCCTAGAGATAATACAACACGCACATCATATACCACCCCAAATCACACATTAACCTCTCTCTCTCTCTCTCTCTCTCTCTCTCTCTCTCTCTCTCTCTCTCTCTCTCTCTCTCTCTCTCTCTCTCTCTCTCTCTCTCTCTCTCAAATTGATGAGGGTGAATCAGCCAGCATGAATTTGTTTAACAAAGAATCGATTTTGACAAGCGGAAGAGCTTTGGTTAAGTTATCAACAACTAGAAGATCAGTAGTTACATGAGCAAGAGTAATGATCATGCTATCAAAAGCTTCACATATGTAGTGGCAGTCAACACTTGATTCTCAGAAATTAGAATGGTGCTTGCATTGTCAGCATTCCATGGAGTAGCATTGTGTTGAGGGAAGCCAGGTTCATCTAGAAAATGCCATATCCAACGAACCTCTGAGCAAGCTGAGGACATAGAGCGACATTCCGCTTTGGTAGAGGATCACATGTTAATATTCAGGCTTTTTAATTTTAAGTCCTCTCTCTCTCTCTCTCTCTCTCTCTCTCTCTCTCTCTCTCTCTCTCTCTCTCTCTCTCCACACACACACACAGATACCAATAAATTGATCTATACCTCCCTTATCTATAATGAGTCAAAGGAACTTTTCTTCATAAAAAAGGATGTTGATATAAGACCTAATGTAAAAAAAGGATAGGAAATCCCTTTTTTTTCTTGGTAATATAATTTATTTTTGTGCAAGGAACAATAATTGTGAAAATTCAAAAAGACTCTGAAACACAGTTTTCTACCAAATCATGCACAAAAACGCGCATAGCTGCTTCTAAAAGTTCCATAATATAGCATACCGAGATGAAACCCGTACGAAGCGTAAGATAATCTGCACGCGCCACTGAATGGCCAAATTGGCGAAAAAAACATGTCTGCGAAAATAGCATACAATAAGATTATAAACATTATATAAGTTAAGGTTTTCAATGCTTGTAGGTTAAACTCATGAAACAAAAAGGATAAAAAAATTTAATCATTGCTGATAAACGAAAGGGACCTTAAATATCTTATACATATGCTCATGTTAAGAGTACATAAAAGAAGACAAAACGAATACAAAATAAACTTTAGAACAAAAAGAGTTGGATCAGATTGAAGACAAGATTATAAAGTATCAATTAAAGTACTACACAAAATCTCTTAACAATTTATTTATTTTTATTGGTAATCGCTAAACAAATTCATCAAGACGCATTCATTTAAGCAGAAAAAAACTCTATCTATAGGTTTATTCAAACATTGCATATCTATATTGGAGAAGTTTTCACAGGCTATCATTGAAGTAAAACAACATAATGAACAAAATCAAAATATTAACAAATGCAAAGATCGTTTCTTGAGGATCTGCAAGAAAATAACAAATGGATGGATGCAACCTTGACTCGGTGATATTGATAAACATAATGCAATATGAAAGTGAATAACCAAGAGTGGAGGTACAAGACAGAAAACCTGCTTCACATGATAATGTGCCAAGGATTTTCCAAAGTAGGAATACTCTTCATCTAGTAAACAGCTATCAGCTACTGATATTCGATAGACACTTGTTATTGTATATTTATGACAAGTGAGTGAGTGACACAGTCCAAGCAATACAGGTTGATAAGCACAACCCAAGACAAAATCAGATGCGTCCACATTGCAGCTAGGCCCATAACAGCCAGAACAGGCCCAGATCTAGAATAAGTCGGGGTCGATACTGATGTGAGCCCAGCTGCTTAGGGAGATACTCCTATGAGAGATACTCTCACCTTACTATAAGATAAGGTGAGGGCCCTCACATCCATATCTAATGCCAACAGTTTAATTGTGAGGGCCCCCACCTTATCTCTCATAATAAAGTGAGAGTATCTCTCATAGGAGCATCTCCCATATATATATATATATATATATATATATAGAGAGAGAGAGAGAGAGATTCTCAAAAACTCCCCCTTTTGCTGCCCTACTTTATTAGGTCATGGAGCCGAGCCAATCCAATCTTGACACACAACCCCCCTCCCCACCCCACCCCCCAAGAAAAAAAAAAAACAAAATGAATCGTCGCAAGTCCAAATTTGACACTCATCTAACTTTATGCTCACTGTTGGATTGAAAATCCTAAGAAAATGATGCCTCTAAAACCATTAAACTTTAGGGCCACAAATCAAGGTGTTAGGATGATCTAATAGAGTTGAATTTTTAAATATAGGTAGATCTTATTCATATCTTTCCATCCAACGGTGTTCCATGGTTGTAATGTATAACAATGGACCCCACTACGAGGGGCGTTTTCTGAAAGAAAAAAAAAGTCTCCGGGAGTTTTCTAGCGCTCCTCATTAACTATACACACACATATTCTAGAGATAGCCCCTCTCAAAAAGGGGTGTTTCTGCCCCTTATCGAACATCCAATCAGAGATGAGTTGTAAGGACTATGGAGTCATTTTCTACTTCTCTAAATGTATTAATTAGCTACCTTTTCTCTCCTTTCAAAATAAAAAAACACATTTACTTCACTCAAAGCTTTCTGGGCCCCATATAAAATCTATGCCATCCATAAAATCTTGGTGTCAACTTATTTCGATATTAAAATCTTCCTTTGAAGATGGAGAGAAAATAGGGAACACACATTAGTAAAGGAGAAAATCAGAAAGCTCATTGAATGGGATGAAAAGCTAGGAAAACAACATCTATCTTATTTATGACAAATTCACGCCAACTTGCAACTTTGAAATCACCTCTTTCCTTATTCATCCTGTTAATTTGTATGGCTCATTAGAAATTAGTAAGTCTTGGTTAACCTAGCCCTTGGATTTGTTATAAGATATGAAGGAGGAAGAAGAATGAGAAGAAGAAGAGTGGAGAGAAGGTCGTGCCAACACAGAGCATCGACTATCATATTTATATTGATATGATGCCTTAATCAAGGCTCTAATTAAGTAAAGATTACAAATTAGATACAAATCAGAATAACAAAAGAATAGAAAGAATCAATTATATCCTATACATAGAAGGAGAGAAATTAGGGACTAAATCTAATCCTGTACATATTTGTGTATATCCCATGAGTGGGCTTGGCACATGGGCTGGGCCTGCTGGGCCTGTTATCTTCTACACTCCCCCTCAAATTGATGTGGTAAGTTTGAAAACATCAATTTGCAAGTTAGATCATGATGACGCTGTTTGGGAAGTGCTTTGGTGAAGATATCCACCAATTGGTTAAAAGAAGATACATGAGGCAGAGTTATCTTCTCGGTAACAACATGTTGACGGATGAAGTGACAATCAATCTCGATGTGCTTTGTTCTTTCATGGAAGACCGGGTTGTTGGCAATTCTGGTAGCACTGGTATTGTCCCCATGGAGAGGTGTGGAATTACCAACAAGGATACCCAATTCACACAGAAGGCGGCGGAGCCAGATAATTTCAGCACTGGCGGAGGACATCGCCCGATATTCTGCCTCAGCAGAAGACTTTGAGACAGTGGTTTGCTTCTTGCACTTCCATGAAATCAGAGATTTTCCAATAAACATACACCAGCCAGTGGTAGACCTTTGAGAGTCCGGACAGCCAGCCCAGTCAGCATCCGCATAAGCTGATAATTGCAGTGAAGTATCTGAAGGGAAAAAGAGACCATGATGAAGAGTTCCCTTAACATAGTAGAGGATGCGTAAAGCAACAACAAGGTGCGGTTTGTGGGGATTGCTAACAAACTGACTTACTGTGTGAACTGCATGAGAAATATCCGGCCGAGTCATAGTTAAGTAAAGCAAACTACCAACTATCCGCCAGAAAACAAATGGATCATCCAGGGAAGTGCCATCATTGGAACTGAGTTTGTTGTTCAATTCCAGAGGCGTATCGAAAGTGTGAGCATCATCAAGCCTGGCTGACGTGATCAAATCTTGCGCATATTTGCGCTGAAGGACCCTAATGCCGGATTTGTTATGCACAAACTCAAGCCCCAAAAAGTAGGTAAGAGGACCAAGATCCTTCATTCTGAAGTGGCGAGTAAGGTGGTGTTTGAGATCTGTAATGCCGACAATATCATTTCCACTGATAATCATATCATCAACATAGACCAAGAGGAATGTGTAGCCCTTTGATGTCCATCTTAGGAAGAGGGAACTATCAGAGTGACTCTGACAAAATCCGGCTTGAAGGATTGCTGCCCGGAATTTATCAAACCAAGCCCAGGGAGCTTGTTTAAGCCCATAAAGAGCTTTCCTCAATTTGCACACATGCTTTGGAGGACTAGCATATCCCGGTGGAGGTTTTAAATAAACAGACTCGCGCAAGTCCCCATGTAGAAAAGCATTTTTGACGTCCATTTGCCATAGAGGCCAATTGCGGGCTGCCGCGACACAAAGAAGAGTACAAACGGTGGTCATTTTCGCCACTGGTGCAAATGTTTCCTCATAGTCAATGCCATATTCCTGCTTATATCCTTGTGCAACCAATCTGGCTTTGTAGCGATCAAGGCTCCCATCAGAGTGGACTTTGACGGAGTATATCCATTTGCTGCCAATCACAGAGGCTCCATCCGGGGCCGGTACCAATTCCCATGTTTGGTTTGCTTCAAGAGCCACTAATTCCTCGGTCATAGCATCCTGCCAGTAAGCAATCTTTGAGGCCTGTGAATATGATGTGGGTATAGGAGTACTATCTAAGGAAGTAAGAAGAGCAGGAAAACCATAGCGGTCAGGGGCAACAGAAGGACGACTAGTGTGTCGCAGAGAAATGGTGCTATCAGAAGGAGTGTCATTACCTGAAGATGCAGTAGGCGGCGTTGGGAGAGAATCAGGAGAGGGAGTCGCCAAAGGAGGGATTTTGTTCCGCCGGACAGACTTTGGGAAGAGGTGATGGAGACTCAGACTCCGAGAATTGTGGCAGATAGGATACAGCAATAGGATGACTATCCAAATGTAAAGAAAAGAAAGGAATACGTTCCAAGAAAATTACATTACTAGAGATGCACATGCGTTTTTCCAATGGATCATAACACAAATCCTTTATGGTCATTACTGTAACCCAAAAAGATGCATTTAGCAGCCTGTGGAGATAACTTTGTGCGCTCAGTCGGAGGAAGATGAACAAAACACAAGCAACCAAAAACACGTAAGTGAGAGTATGAAGGAGTTTGACCAAAGAGAACTTCATAAGGAGTAGTCTTTTCTAGAACAGTGCTAGGAAGACGGTTGATAAGATACACAGCAGTCTGTGCAGCATCACACCAAAATTTGGGAGGGACTAAGGATGCAATCAACAGAGTACGAACAGTTTCAAGAATATGTTTGTTCTTTCTTTCTGCAATCCCATTTTGCTGAGGAGTATGCGGACAAGATTTTTGGTGAAGAATTCCTTTATCAAAAAGGAAGGTAGAGAATTCATGAGACATGTACTCTCCACCGGAATCTGATCTAAGAATTTTGATTTCTTTCTAAAATTGGGTGTGGACCATGTTATAAAATTTTTGAAAGATAGAGAAGACTTCAGATTTCATGCGCATAAAGTAAATCCAAGTATGACAAGAATGATCATCAATAAAAGTCACATAGTATTTAAATCCTGTCCTACTCAAGGTAGAAGCAATTCCCCAAACATCTGAATAAATAATGTCAAATGATGCCAAAGCACGAGCATTATGAACTGGAAAAGGCAAAATATGACTTTTACTTAGGCAACAAGTTTCACACTTTGATTGAGATAAAGAAGACATCATTTTATTATCAATAGTAGAATCCAAACAACCAAATTTAAACAATGAAAGCAAATGCGCATTATTCACATGACCAAGACGTTTATGCCAAACAGTCCATAATGTATTGAAATTAGAAGAAGAAGCAAGGAAAGAATGATGTCCAATGTCCAGCAAGAACAGGCGCCCATGTTTACTACCCGTCGCGATCACCTTCTCAGTTTGCCGCCCCTGTATAACACAACCAGAGGAAGAAAAGTCAACAAGATAGCCATCATCTATAAGTTGTCCTACAGAAAGTAGATTAGCGGATAATTTGGGAACAAAGTAAACATTGGGAAGGGTGATGGACTGGCCAGAAACACAAGATAAAGTAATGGTACCAACTCCCGAAATGAGTAGTTGATCCCCATTGGCAGTGGTTATTTTCTCTTTTCCAAGGTAACGGTGGGAATCTGTAAAGCTATGTGCTACAGCTATCATGTGATTGGAGGCTCCTGAATCTAAAACCATGTGGAAGAGGTAATAGGAGAAGAAAGAGAAGCACAGGAATGAAAAGCAGGAGATGCTATATGAAAATGAGTTTGATACCGACCGCCAGAGAATCCCATTAACACATATGCAGAGGTAACCGTGCTCTGGATCAGTTCTTGAATCTGAGCAGGAGTCACGGAAACAGCCCCAGATGAAGTGCTTCCTGCATCGGATGATGGTACTTGAGCCTGGAATGCAGAAGGAAGATTTTGTCTTGGAAGATTGGAGGGAGGCTTTTTAGGCTGCGTCTCATTCCTTCGCTAGAGGCTGCGGCAGTCATCAATAAGATGACCAGACCTCTTACAGTAACGGCAAACCAACTTCTTACGACAATTCTTGGCAATATAACCAAAGCCTTTGCATTCAAAGCATTGAGTGGGCTTTGGATTGGGGGTTGCTAGAAGCGCAGAGTCAGCCGGAATGGGTGCAAGAAGGCCTTCGGTTCTTCAAGAATAGCCCGTTGGGAGGTGAGACGAAGTTCTTCGCGAAGTACTTCTTGAAAGCAGGTATCAAGATTAGCCGACAGTTCTCAGTTCATGAGGGCAGACCGAACTGATTCAAATTCTAGTCGGAGATTCATAAGGAACTGGCTAATGTGAGTTTCCTCTTGAAGTTTAAGAGCCTCGGAGAGAAAACCAGGAGAGACTGTCTGAATCAACATGGAATCCCGTTCAGTCCATAAGGTGAGGAAGCCATTAAAGTATTCCTGCACAGATCGATCCCCTTGAGTAAATTTGGCAATTTCATTATCTAAGTGAAATTTTCGGGCTTTGTTGGTTTGATGGTAGACCTTCTTGAGGTGAGCCCACATATCTGCTGCTGAATTATATGCTTGAAGAGCTACGGCAAGGGAGGGATCAATGGAGTTCTGAATCCAAGTAATCACCTTGGCATTTTCCTTGGACCAGGTGGTTATAGCTTTGGAGTCCGTGGTGCTTGGAGTGGGAGGTTTTGTAACCGTTCATCCAGATAACCAAATAGCCCCTATCCTTCTACGAAGTTCTTCAGATGGAAAGACCAGGCCATATAATTTTGCCCATTAAACTTAATGGGGATAACATCATATTTATCCATGATCAAAAAAGCAGTAGTAGCAACAGTAAATCAGCAAGTCGGCAGTTTTAAAGAAGACAAAGCAGCCCTCAGATCAGAAATCAGCAGTAACTAGTAGTTGATGAAGCATCCAAACAGTAACCAGCACATAAAGGTGGCAGTTTTAAAGAAGAAAAACAGCCCTCAGATCAGAAATCAGCAGTAACTAGCGGCTGATGAAGCATCCAACAGCAAACAGCACATAAAAGTGCCTGTTTTGTCAATAAAACAGCCCAGACATCCTGAAATTTGGATGCAGGATCCCTGCGTGGGGCCCACAGATGGATCTGATTGAGAATCAGATTAGAGATTAGAGACCAGTATCAATTTTCCTTTCCAGCAGTACAGGTCTCATCAAGATCTATTCAGAATCCAGGATTTTGTGCGGTTGAGATGAAAACTATTTCAAAAAGTTTGATAATCACAAGACAGATCAAAAGGCCTACCTCTGATCTCTGAAAAATACTGAAAAAATCTCCAAAAAGACTAGGAGAGATGGACGACCAAGGCTGGAGTGAAGCCTGTGGATTGTGAGACGATCGCAAGTGGGCCACTATTGATCAGATGAGGGAACCACGATTTGCTTTCCCAAAGCACAGATCCTTGATCTGTGTTTCTTCCAAGTAGCGTAGATGTCAGAATAATGAGGCCTCCAAGATGTTATGGCTCTGATACGATGTTATAAGATATGAAGGAAGAAGAAGAGTGGAGAGAAGGTCGTGCCAACACAGAGCATCGACTATCATATTTATATTGATACGATGCCTTAATCAAGGCTCTAATTAAGTAAAGATTACAAATTAGATACAAATCAAAATAACAAAAGAATGGAAAGAATCAATTATATCCTATACATAAAAGGAGAGAAATTAGGGACTAAATCTAATCCTGTACAGATTTGTGTATATCCCATGAGTGGGCTTGGCACATGGGCTGAGCCTGCTGGGCATGTTATCTTCTACAGGATTGCCCAAGTTGTACTGTGATTAGAAGTAGGTCTATTATAGTAGGTCTACTGTGATTAGAAGTAGTGTTTAGGTGTAACAGGGTTTTGGGGCTCATATTAAATAGAGACCCAGAGTCTCTAGGATGCACACCTCTATTCTGATTGCATAGTAAATTCTCTCATCTTCCCCGTGGACGTACGCCAAAAGCCGAACCACGTAAATCTCTATGTTCTTCTTGCGTGCTTGATTTCTTCTCGTAGGCCCTAGATCGCAACAAACTGGTATCAGAGCGTTGCGCGTGATCAAAGGAGATCCGACGGATCGGATTTCAAAGGGTTGATCGAAGAAGAAGAAGAGAGATCAGGGCTGGTTCTGATCGTGCGTGGCCCAGTGAAGTGCGTTCTCTCTGTTTCTGTCCGAAGAAGAAGAGTGCATGAGAAAAACAAAGGATCCGTTTGTGCCCACTGAAATAGAGGATCAGCGAGAGATCTTGACCGGAGAGGAAGAGGATCTGGGGTTCTCAGTTTCGCTGGTTGCTGATCTGTTGCGTGTCACTTGAGGTTCTGCGTCGCCGTCGCTGATCGGAGGAAGGAAACAAGGGCTATTGATATGCAGAGGACCCGCTATCGTGTTGTGCTACCGTCATCGGAGAAGAGAAATCTGAAGATTAGCAGTGGCTGGGCCCCACATCGCTGTGAAAAAAAAATTTGCCGGAGTTGTCGCCGTTGCCGCTGCGTGTTGCTGGAGAAGAGCCGCAGCCCCCTGCCGTGGCCGGAGCAAGGAAGGAAGAAGAAGGGAAGTGCTCTCGATTCTGGTTTCTAAACCAGAACAGAACTTGGGGAAGAAGAAAACCTATTTGGGTTGGTTCCAGGTCAGTTCAAGTCGACCTGACCTGCGAAGCAAAGAGTCAGTCTAGGCCTAGTAGCAGAGAAAAGGCGCTAACGTCAGCCTGTCACGTCTGATCCGTACGGTCAAGCCTGATTTGACCGGATCGACGGCTAAAGTTTATTTTCGCGATATCTTAACAATCCGGAATCCAATCTGAGATCCATTTGAACCTGCGGATTCGTATCGAGGAGATCTACGCAGATGTAGTGAAAGATTCGCGGAATGGCTGCTAAATTTGAGATTGAGAAATTCGACGGAAACAATGACTTCGGTCTACGGCGTTTGAAGATGCACGCTTTGCTGGTTCAGAATGGATTGCAGAAAGCTTTGAAATGAAATAATTCTTTGTCTGACAAACTGTCAGATGATGAGAAGGATGAGTTGCTGGAGAAGGCGTACGATCAAATTCTGCTACTTTTTAGCGATGGTGTACTGCGAAAGGTTGCTCAGGAGAAAACTGCTGCTGGCATATGGCAGAAGTTAGAGAACTTGTACATCACGAAGTCTCTCACGAATCGCTTGTATCTGAAAAAGCTATTGTTTACCTTACAAATGCAAAAAGGTACGTCTGTTTCAACCCACCTTAATTCTTTTACGAAAGTTGTTATGGATCTTGAAAACATAGACGTTCAAATTGATGATGAGGACCAAGTCATCATGTTGTTATGCTCTTTACCACCCTCGTATGAGAACTTTGTTGATACCATGATGTATGGTAAAGAAACTCTTTCTAAGGAAGATGTTGAATCGGCCTTGAACTCTAAGGAGTTAAAGAAAAAGGTCGCAACTGAAAACACTAACAATTCTAGTGAGGGTTTGGTTGCACGTGGCAAAATAGAGAAGAGAGAGCAGAATAGAAGAGGTCGATCTAGGTCAAAATCAAAATAAAAAACTAGAAAATTAAAGTGCTTCAAATATCACAAGGAAGGGCACTTTAGAAAAGATTGTCCAGAGCGTAAAGGGAAGGAGAAATCTGATTCTAGAGAAATTGTCGGAGGTGCAACCGAAGTTGCAGAGAGTAATTCTGATGGTGCAGTTTTCGGTTACTGTTGGTAGCTCAGCTACAAAGTGGATTCTTGATTTGGGGTGTTCCTATCATATGTGTCCTTACAGAGATTAGTTTACCAATTATCAATCTATTGATAGTGGTAAAGTGCTTATGGGAAATAATGCAGACTGTAAGGTTGTTGGGATAGGTGCAATCAAATTAAGATGTATGACGGTATTGTGAGAACTTTGTCAGATGTTAGGCATGTTCCAGAATTGAAGAAAAATCTAATTTCCTTGGGTATGCTTGACTCCAACGGTTGTACCTACAAAGTTGGATGTGGAGTTATGAGAATTTCGAAGGGCGCTCTTGTAGTGATGAAGGGACTAAAGCAGAATGGCTTGTACTTTCTTCAAGGTAGTACAATTACAAGTGCTGCAGCTGTGTCGTCCTCAGATTCAGATTCAGAAACAACCAAGTTATGGCATATGCGACTTGGGCATATGAGTGAGAGGGGTATGAATGAATTGACTAAACAGGGTTTGCTATGTGGTCAGAAAACAGGAAAGCTGGACTTTTGTGAGCATTGTGTCTTCGGAAAGCAGTGTAGGGTCAAGTTCAAGACGATTGTTCATCGGACCAAAGGTACTTTGGATTACATCCACTCTGATCTTTGGGGTCCCTCTCGTGTTCCGTCTCTTGGTGGTGGTTTATACATGTTGACTTTCATTGATGACTATTCTCGGAAGGTCTGGGTGTATATCTTAAAGCACAAACATGAAGCTTTTGCACAGTTCAAGCAATGGAAGGCTATGATTAAGAAGCAGATAGGTAAACAAATCAAACGCTTGAGAACTGACAATGGCTTGGAATTCTATAATAGTGCTTTTAATGAGTTCTGTAAGAATGAAGGGATTGTGAGACATCGCACAGTCAGAAATACACCGCAACAGAACGGAGTTGCAAAACAGATAAACAGGACTATTCTAGAGAAGACCCGGTGCATTCTCTCTAATGCAGGGTTACCTAGGAAGTTCTGGGCGGAAGCTATTAACACAGCTTGTTATCTGATTAACCGGTATCCATCAACAGCTATAGAATGTAAAACTCCTGTAGAGGTATCGTCTGGATCTCCTGCTGATTACACCAACTTGCGGATATTTGGTTGTCTTGCCTATGCTCATGTGAATGATGGAAAGCTTGAACCAAGGACAAGAAAGTGCATATTTCTAGGATATGCAGATGGTGTGAAAGGATATAGGCTGTGGTGCCTAGATGGGAAATCTCCCAAATGCATTATAAGCAGAGATGTGACCTTTGATGAGTCTGATATGTTCAAACTAAAAGAGTGTCATGATGCTGGAAACAAAAATGATGTCAGTAAAAAGGTGGAGGATAAAAACGGTGTCAGTAAACAGGTGGAGCTTGAGAAGGAAGCTTTAAAAAACTTGCAGGATAAGGTGCAAGCAGATGTCCCAGTTCGAAAGGATGTAGAGGAGATGCAAAGCTCAAACGAGGAAACTGCAGTTCCATTGATTACATGCTTACGAGGGACAGAGAGAGGAGGCAAATTAAGCAACCTCAGAGATACGGGTATGAAGATATTGTTGCCTACGCTCTTAATACTGCTAAGAGTATTGAGTCAGAGCCGGTTACATATCGGGATGCCGTCACTAGCAAAGAATCAGCAAGATGGGCTATAGCCATGGGTGAGGAGATTGAATCTCTTCACAAGAATCAAACTTGGGAACTTGTGAAACCTCCAAAAGGCCAGAAGATTGTTGGTTGCAAATGTGTCTTTAAGAAAAAGGAAGGAACTCCAAGGGTGGAAGATGCTAGGTTCAAAGCACAACTGGTTGCAAAAGGCTATACTCAGAAGAAGGGTGTTGACTTCAATGAAGTGTTCTCTCCTGTGGTGAAGCATAGTTCTATCCGGGTGCTACTTGCTATAGTTGCTAAATTGAATTTAGAGCTAGAGCAGCGTGATGCCAAGACTACGTTTTTACATGGCGAGCTAGATGAACAGATTTATATGCATCAACCAGAGGGGTTTGAAATTCATGGAAACGAAGATCACGTATGTTTGCCGAAGAAATCGTTGTATGGCCTGAAACAGTCTCCTAGGCAGTGGTACAAGCGTTTCGATACATTTATGGTTGGAAACGATTATTGCATGAGTGCATACGACAGTTGTGTCTATCATAAGAAGCACTCAAATGGCTCGTATGTCTATTTGCTGTTATATGTTGATGATATGTTGATTGCTGCAAAGGACATGTCTGAATTCAACAGGTTAAAGGCTCAGTTAAATAGTGAATTTGAGATGAAGGACTTAGGTGCTGCAAAGAAAATTCTTGGAATGGAGATTCAAAGGGACTGGAAAGCGGGCAAATTGTCTGTCACAAAAGGGGTACCTTGAGAAGGTTCTAGAGCGCTTTGGTATGCAAAGTTCGAAACCTGTGAACACTCCATTGGCAGCCCATTTCAAACTTTCCGCTAGTTTATCACCACAAACTGAGGAAGAGGTGGAGCACATGTCTTGTGTTCCTTATGCTGGTGCAGTTGGGAGTATCATGTATGCCATGGTTTGCACGATGCCAGATATTTCTCACGCAGTTAGTGTAGTTAGCAGATACATGGATAACCCTGGGAAGGCCCATTGGCAGGCAGTGAAATGGATACTCCGTTACTTGAAAGTAACTACTGATGTTGGGATAGTGTATGACAGAAGCAACAACACTTCTGGAAGTGTTATTAGCTATGTTGATTCAGATTTTGCTGGAGATTTAAACAAAAGAAGGTCCTTGACAGGTTATGTCTTCACTTTTGCTAGCGGTGCCATTAGTTGGAAGGCAACATTGCAATCCAAAGCTGTCTTGTCTACCACTGAAGCAAAATATATGGCAGCTACAGAGGCAGTGAAGGAAGCTATTTGGCTGATAGGCTTGGTTGGAGATCTGGGATTGGAACAGAAGTTTACTATTGTTTTCTGTGACAGTCAGAGTGCGATCGATTTGACACACAATCCTAAGCAGGGAAGTAAATATCGGCCGATACGAAGCGTATCGGCCGATCGGCCGATACGCTACAATGAAATTATCGGCCGCCACGGGTGTATCGCACCCGTGGCGGCCCGTATCGGCCGATACTCAAGAGTATCGGCCGATACATGCGTGGCAGCCGATATTTTGGACTTTTTAGGGTTTTTTACCCTTCTCTTTCATCTCTTCCCCTCTATGGTTGTTGTTTTCACCTCTTTGTGGTCCATCAGCCCCAAAGAGCCGTCGGACAGCCCTCCGGGGCTCGGCCTCTTTATCAGTACTTTTCATATATTGAATGATCTATCATGAATGCATGCAACATATAATGTTTATGTTCATATTAAGCTAATTTTGATCACCAAAGTTTTATGCTTAGGGTTAGGTCTCACCACAGTGACCCTAACAATTAAACACTGATATTTGGCTCTAATAGTACCATCATGATGTTTACATTACATATTGTTCAAATGTATGAATATAAGTGTCTCCCAAATCCCTTTTGGTGGTGATCAAGGTATTCCTAATTTCCTATTTCTTTCACTAACCCTCTACTCCCTTTGTCATTTCTAAATTGGTGTTGAATGTTGATTGTTGATCACTTCATAGTTCATTCACTTGATTGAATTTGAACCTTGAATGCTGAAGTATTGATATTTGATTGTTCAATGTTCACTAATGACCTAACTCTTAAGTCTTCTTAATTCTTATGCCTTTATTTCATGTTCTAATTTTTTTCTATTTAGCTTTCCATTACTTTTTAAGTTAACATGACTAAGAAACATGAATACATGTGAAAAAACTAATCATTACTATTATTTTCTATTTATACAGCGATACAGGACATCATATATTGAGGGCACCGCTACGCCCCCTTTTCTTACTTACTTTTGCAAAAGAACCACATTTTCTTTCATTTTACAATTTTCTGGATTTTCTGGAATTTTTTCAGATTTTTTTGGCGATTTTTTAAAATCGCACCGCTACGCCGATACGTATCCCCGATACGCTACGTATCGCCCGCTTCGTATCGGTTTGGCGGCGGGCCGCTACGCCCGCCACTACCGATATTTTCATCCTTGATCCTAAGTATCATGAACAGACCAAACACATTGATGTTAGGGCACACTTCATTCGAGATGTCATCGCCGAAGGTGCTATTGCAATGATTAAGATTGCTACGGTGGAGAATCCAGCAGACATGATGACTAAGACTATTCCAGCAGTCAAGTTCAAGCATTGCTTGGACTTTAATGCTTGGACTTGATCAATGTGATCAGTACCTGAGTGTCATTGTAATAGATTTGAAGCAGAATCAATAAAATGGTGAATTCAGTTCCCTTCTTAGGGATGACTATGTTTTACATATATAGAGGCTGAGTGCCCTCGTTACAAATATCTCAGATCCTACACTGTAGCTAACAAACTAAGTGTTATCCTTTGACTAATTCTACAATACAATGACTGGGCCTAAATGGGCCTGCGCAAATTGGGCTTGGATTGAACCCCACCCCCCCCCCCCCCGCCCCCCTCAAATTGATGCTGGGGAGTCATAAAGCAGCAATTTGGAGACAAGAAATTGATGTCGAGGCCGAGGAAGTCCCTTCATGAAGATATCTGTAAACTGAAACTCTGTAGGAACATGAGGTAGACTAATGACATCACGCTTATATTCATCTCGAATAAAGTGGCAGTCAACTTCGATATGTTTTTTGCGTTCAAGGAAGACGGGATTTTCAGTGATTCGGATAGCCCCAGTATTGTCAACATGCAAAGAAGTAGGAGAGGTTTGTGGGAATCCGAGTTCCGAAAGAAGTCCTCGTAGCCATATGATCTCAGAACAAGCAGAAGACATTGCCCTATATTCGGCTTCCGTAGAAGATCTGGACACACGTTCTTGTTTCTTGCATTTCCAAGAAATAAGAGAATTCTCAAGGTACATGCACCAACCAGTAGTAGAACGGCGTGTGTCTTGACAGCCTGCCCAGTCAGCATCCGCATAAGCGGTCAAATGAAGAGGATTATCCTTTGGATAATATAAACCACGAGGGACAGTTCGCAGCAGATAGCGGATAATGTGCTTCACAACTGTCAAATGAAGGTGTCGAGGAGCTGTCATGAACTGATTCACAAGATTAACAGCATAGGATATGTCAAGTCTAGTGATGGTGAGATAGACAAGACTTCCCACCAGGCGCCGATAGGTATGAGGAACAGGAAGAAGATCGCCATCATCTTTACTCAACTTGAGATTTACCTCTACAGGCGTATCAACAGGTGAAGAATCATGTAGGTCAGCCAACTCGATAAGATCGGATGTGTATTTGTGTTGATTAACAAATAGACCTTTAGGAGATTGATGCACCTCTAAGCCCAAAAAATAATGCAATGGGCCCAAATCCTTCATATGGAAGGAATCCCGGAGAGAAGCTTGGAGAGATTTGATCATGCCATCATCCGTGCCAATGATAATGATATCATCAACATACACGAGAAGCACCGTAACACCAGTAGATGTGTGGCATAGAAAGAGAGATGGATCATAAGGGCTCTGAGTAAAGCCAGTCTCGCATAAGCGACCCTTGAATGTTTCGAACCATGCCCGAGGAGCTTGTTTTAGACCATAAAGCGATTTACACAGGCGACAGACAGTCCTCTTTGAGGAAGAGGGGACGCCTTGTGGTATCCGCATATAGACTTCCTCTTTCAAATCCCCATGGAGAAAAGCATTTTTGGCATCCATTTGGTATAATGGCCAGGATTTAGAGACAGCAACGGCGAGAAGTAACCGAACAGATGTCATTTTTGCGACAGGTGCAAACGTTTCCTCATAGTCAATGCCATGAACTCCTGTCTGTTGCCGAGTGCCAGAAGTCTAGCTTTATGTCTATCCAAGGACCCATCAGATTTAAGTTTGATCGAGTAGATCCATTTGCAGCCAATGGGCTTAACTGCTGAAGGACACTCCACAATATCCCAGGTGTGATTCTGATCCAATGCATCCAATTCCTCCTTCATGGCCTGGTTCCAACAATCTTGTTGTACAACCTGCAAATAAGAACTTGGGATGGGGACAGAAGATAGGGTGGTCATCAAAGAAGTATGCGTAAATCCATACCGCGCAGGTGGTCGAGAAGTTCTGGAGGAGCGACACAAGGCTTGAGTAGGCACGGAACCATTTGTCGGTGAAGGATCAGGAGGACGGCCATCTGCAGTGGTAGGTTTTTCCCGTCGGTGATACACAAAATTAGGATTAAACCTAGTAACAGTTGTTTGATCCGAGAAACCAGGTAAGAGAGCTGGGGAAGATGGTTGAGGACAGTCCATGTGAGTTTGGAAGAAATACTAATTTTCAAAGAAACCAACATTTCGAGAAACCCTGATACGACGGCCAACGGGATCATAACAAACAAAACCTTTTTTATTAGTGGCATAACCCAAAAATGCACACCTGCGAGATTGCGCAGTTAGTTTTGTTCGTTCCGTGAGAGGTAGATGAACAAAACAAACACATCCAAATGTATGTAGGTGATCAAACACAAGTTGATGACCAAACATTTTTAAATGAGGTGTGAAATGAGCAATGGTAGGTGATGGAAGGCGATTTATGAGATAGACTGCTGTGGTGAGAGGTTCAGTCCAAAAACGAGGGGGAACGGATGATTCAATGAGAAGTGTTCTAGTTACATCAAGGAGATGTCTGTTTTTCCGTTCCGCGACTCCATTTTGTTGTGGAGTATATGGACAGGTACGTTGAGAAATGAGTCCTTTATCGTTTAGAAAAGATTGAAAATCATTGGACACATACTCCCCCCGAGTCTGAGCGTAAATTCTTAATGCATTTGGAGAATTGGGTTTCAACATATCTAACAAAAATTTTAAATGCCTTGAGAACATCAGACTTCGAATGTAATAAATAAATCCAAGTAAATCTGCTGTAGTCATCAATGAAGGTGACAAAGTACTTGAAATGACTATGGGAAAGAGTCGGAGCAATGCCCCAAACATCACTGTGAATTAAGTCAAAACATGCAGTGCTCCATGTTGTAGAGTGTGGAAAAGGTAAAGTTTTACCCTTTCCTAATTTACAAGCATTACATTCAAAAGAAGCAGAGGCAATAGGTTTATTTAATAATCCAGATTGAAATAAAGTAGACATTGTAGAGGCATTCGGATGACCAAGTCTATTATGCCACAACCGAGAATTATTTTGAATGGAAAAACAAAATAACTGATGGAAAATTTTATTCTAAACAAATGAAGACACTGGTAAGGGAAAAAGTCTTCCACGCTTAGGCCCCCTCGCGATTACTTCCCCCGACTCCTGGTCCTGCACAACACAACCAGAAGAAAAAAAGGAGACATTGTAGTTATTTTCAACAAGTTGACCCACAGAAACCAAATTGGTAGCAAGATGAGGAGAAACTAAAACATTGGTTAATGGTAAGGGACCAAGGGTATCACCAACAGAGGTGATGGGAAGATGATCTCCGTTGGCAGCTTGGACAGTAAGATAACCAATGTAAGGAACGACATTTTGTAATTTTATGGGTGAAGAGGTCATATGGTTACTTGCACCAGAATCTAAGTACCATGTGTTGGAAAGAGATGAAAACCCGATCAAATCAAATCCAGATCCAGGATTTTGGATGGCTGAGATGAAAACAACTGGAAAAAACTGAATTTTCACAAAAATAGGTAGAAGACCTACCTCTAATGAGCAATAAATGTTGGAAAAATCTTCATAAACAAGAGAATATCCAGGCGACCAAGAGGGAAGAAGCCGCTGAGATGGTGCTGATGATCACAGGTGGGCCACGCCTGATCTAAGATGATCAGGGATAATCAGAGAGTATCCAGCTGAAGAAGATGATCACAGATTGGCTTCCAAAGGCTTGGAAGATGACTCTAGAGACGATCACAGATGATCGATCAGGCTCTGATACCATGTCATTGTAATAGATTTGAAGCAGAATCAATAAAATGGTGAATTCAGTTCCCTTCTTAGGGACGACTGTGTTTTACATATATAGAGGCTGAGTGCCCTCATTACAAATATCTCAGATCCTACACTGTAGCTAACAAACTAAGTGTTATCCTTTGACTAATTCTACAATACAATGACTAGGCCTAAATGGGCCTGCCCATATTAGGCTTGGATTGACACTGAGTGCCCTCAGGGGCAGGTGGAGACGGTGAAACGTGTTTTATGCATGAGGATCAGCTTCAATGTTCGCCAAGGTGGAGACTTGTTAATTTGTATGGCTCATTAGAAATTAGTAAGTCTTGGTTAACCTAGCCCCTAGATTGCCCAAGTTGTACTGTGATTAGAAGTATGTCTATTATAGTAGGTCCATTGTGATTAGAAGTAATGTTTGGGTGTAACAGGGTTTTGGGGCTGATATTATAAATAAAGACCCAGAGTCTCTAGGATGCACACCTCTATTATGATTGCATAGTAAACTCTCATCTTCCCCGTGGACGTAGGCCAAAAGTCGAACCACGTAAATCTCTGTGTTCTTCTTGCGTGAATGATCGCTTCTCGTAGGCCCTAGATCGCAACACATCCAATATGGAAATCGATTTAGCTTTATTTCCTTAAAATTAGGATCCCTGTCTTAAAAGTATAAAGGATAAGAAGTGTGTGTGTGTATGTGCTGGTTGAATAGTCTGTCTCTGTAGAGCAGTTTTGATCAATGGAAACCCACGTAGAGGTATTTTGTTAATTCTTCTTGGTCATTGTATAAATAATTTTGAATAAAAATTCTTTTCAAAAAGAATTATAAACAATTAAAAAAACTAGAATTGTTAAAGTTGCATTTTTTTTTTGTTAAAAACATTCCAAAATCATCTAAATCTTGTTTTGAGTCAAAAACATTAGAAAATCGTAGAATGGCGCTTTTTCAACCAAAAACAGCCAAAATTGTAAAAAAATAAAATATTTCAAACAAGGCTTTGTTCGGTATATGTCTCTTGTACTAATTTCTTACACAAATAAAAGATACCGTTCATAAAAAGAGTAAAGACTCCCTTTGGTTTGTTTATGCAGTGTTTTGTCTTCAGCAACAGAACAGTTACAATTCAGAATTGGGCCTAGAATTCTATTACAGAGTGGAGGGATTGAGATTACATAAACTTAGTTATGCTATCCACTTCATTTGCACAAAATAGTGACTCCGAGTCATTGTCACATGTCACAAACTAATGAACTATGCACTTTAGGGGTGCATAAGACAGCAAATTATAAGTTGGAAATATGGTTGAGACTTGAGACTTGAGAGTATTCCCATGCCAAGCAGAAGTCTCAGGCAGAGGCAAAAGCTTCTTAGCATCAAAAGCCCCCAAGGGCCAGGACAATGGAAGCTCACCTACAACATTCCAAATTAACTCACAGACTAGTGGTGTCAAAGCGTACTAAAATCTGATAACAGAAAGATCTGGAGAGCTTTGATGCCAAAATTTGATACAGTGGTAATCCTGAATAAATCCCAAATCCCAATGCCCAGAGAGTTTAATTTAGGTCTACCATTCTAAGATATTCTGTCTAATAAAATTATAGAACAGATATATCCTTGTATTAAAGTATGAAGGAAACACCTAACAAAGAGCTTCCTTGGAATAATTTTATTCCAGGCTATACCATTAGGCATCCCAAGAAAAGCTACTGACGCCTGTGTAACTGGAGTAAGAGCATCGTATTTAAAAATAGGAAGAATCAGATACTGGAACTGTATCAAACCTAAATTTCTGGTGATAATTGCAGAAATTAGCAAAATAATATACGCAATTCTTGATAACATTCACAGGTTAACCTTTCACAGAACCTAGTACAGTATGCTCTAAGAACAACAGTAGCTCTGGATATCAAGCCCAGGAAGGGTGATCCTTTTCCTGTTGGAAAAATGGCTAAGAGCTACACTAGTTTTTGTCAAATTTTGGGCCAAAAACCAAGTGGGACCCACTTATCCTTTTGGGTGGGAATACAAGGGAATGTAATCTACTCCATGAGTAGATTAAGGACATGTATTGAGTTGCTCTAATCCATTAAGGAGTGAATGAGAAATTGCCTCCTAAACACCACTTCTTGAACATGTTAAACATGAAAACAAAAGGAAGTGGTAAACTTGCTTCCCACATTGCTTGGGAGCAAAGCACTCATTGGGTATAAATATGCCTACCTTGATAGTATAAGATGAGCCCCAAGGGGCATCCCACTTTTGTGGAGGAGGGGAGGACCTAGCTAGATCAAGGTAGGGTCACCACCACACGCGCGCGCTCCCAGCCCAGCACCGAACCGGGCCTGGCCCTGGGCCGGGCTTCGCACGCGAGTTGGGCCTAGCTCAGCCCACTACCCATTTAGTTTTTGGAGAAATTTTATTTAATAATTTTTTTTCTTTTTTGCAAATGGGATGTGTCCTTAGTGGTGTGTCCATTCGCCTTTGAAAGGGTGTGTCCAAACCCAAGAGAGGTGTGTGTAGCATCTGTTCACTGAACAGTCATTGTTCTGAACAGATGCAACCCCCCCTAAAGAGTCCTGAAGCAGGCTTATATATAGCATCTTGTCCATGTAATTTTGATCATTCAATCACTGCTGCTGCATTTTTGAGTCATCATCTGTGTCCTGTGTCTAGAGAGAGTTCTGTTGCACTGTTGGTTCGCCTGTCACACAGTTTGTAGTGCTGCAACTGCTGTGAGACCGATCATTGTATCTTGGGAGACAAACGCTGTTGAAGCTCGTGAGCACCATTGCGGGGGCGAATTTTGTCTTGAGGACATAGTGTCAAACACTAGCCTTGATCAATCCTCTTCTGCAAATTTCTGAAATTCGTAACTCCAGCAACATAGTACTGTATTCTGCCTTCAAACAGTAAGTGATTTCTATTCGTAAATTACATTATGTAGTTGTGTTTTATTGTTGTTTTAATTCACTGTTGTGAAGAACTGTTTCCTGAATTCTGAACTACTACTGTATGTACTCGGACTAACATTTCCAAGTCAAGTATATTTGACTATCTTATTAGGTATAATTTTAGAAGGATTTGAGTATCACAATCCAAGATTAATAGTGAAAGAATAAAAAGTAAAAAAATAGAAGAATGACAATTAAAAACAACTTACATACTTACCACCCAAACAAGAAATCTATTTCTGCTCCATGGATGAGAAGTATGGAATTTCACAAATGTCGACTGCCTTCTCAGTGTTAATGCTCGTGTGATCTCTGTCACAATATTAGCCATAAGGGTAACTACATAAAGGTCAATATAAGATGATGAAAACAGAACAACAAAGGTTATATTGTTCATGCCATAGAATTAAAGTACCATGTGACAACTATACATAAAAAATGGTATAACAATATACATTTGTTCCTTCTAAACTTCAAGAGTTAACAAGTGTAACTAACAAGATGGTCATCCATTCTCATAAATTAAGACACTGAAATCTCATGTTCACAGCTTTAAATGAAATATGATGTGGCCCAATGGGACCCTATCAATGAATTACCCAAGCCTACTTGCTCCAATGGAACCAAGTTAATATGTTGAGATGGGTCGGTTAGGGTTTCTTTTTTATTTTTACTTTTGGGTAAAAAAATTATGTTTAGCCCCTCATTTTTTTTTTTTTTCTATTTTAAAGGCTAACAACAAATATCACCAGAATTCTGGAATTTCGGCCAATTCAGCCGAAACTCTGGATTTTTGTCCAAATTGCAAAAATTTGGACGAATTGCACCGAATTATGAAACGAATATATATATGGGTGTCGCTCGGTTCGATAGAGGGTCCTAACTGAAATAATTCGGAAAATTCAGCCGAACTTAACCGAATTTCGTGAGGCTGGTATGAGACTCTTATGTGTTGAAATAAGAGGTTAATCCATCACAGCTTTTAATTTTAGTGAAGATGTTGATACTATGTAGAGACTGGAGAATTCAATTAATGCCCTACACACTTGGAGCATTGGAGCCTTAAGAGCTAGGGAAAGGTGAACCATGATTGAGGTAATAGCTTTTTCAGTTTGTGTAAGTTCCTTTCTCATTCCTAGTGGAATTTTTCCTTTGTTTAGTGGTAGATCTTAAGCATTTATACGTGAAGGGGATTATCAAATTGATAACTTCCATCAAGGGTTGTCTGGATCATCCAAGTCAGGTTGGATTTTTTTTTTTTTTTTTTTTTTTTTTTTTTAAGTTCTATGTTTTAAGTGTAGATGAATGGTAAGGATTGATTGTAGGTTTTCTTGTGCTTACGACTTTTGGGGAGGAGCCCTTGCCTACACCCTTGGAAGGAGCATTGGAACATTACAAGTCAGGGAAAGATTATCTCAACCATGATTGAGGTAATACCTTTCTTGGTTTTGTGTAAGTTTTCAGCTCATTTCTGGTTGGACTTTTCCTTGTTTATTGGTAGATCTTGGAAATGTAGACCCTTAATTAATCATCAGGTAGATAACTTCCTTGAGGTCTTCATAGTCTGGATCAGCCTACATCAAAATAGTCTACACAACTGTGAAGATCTGTACGTGTTTGTTACCTTCCTGTTTACCAGAAAGTGTAGAATTATGGACACAACAGTGCAGAGTCATGGGAACAAGGACCACAATAAAACAAACTTGCAATAGTTCACAAATTCTTTTTGACCTGATAAACTAGGTACTGTTAGCCAATGCAGACATGTTTTGTTCAAAATGAAACCCAGATTGATGGGGCTTACTTTGTTCTTTTATTAGAGTACTAGTAATGCTGATTACATGAAATGTCCATCACTTAAAGGTAGAATGGTATAAAAGGAAAAACATAATAAGCATAATAAAACACTCCTAATGAACATCAGATACAATACTCCATTGCAATTAGTGGCAAAAAAAAAAAAAAAACATAATCCAATTAGAAACTTGCAGCTAATTGAATAGGGTTTCATTGAAGCTGACTGTTGTACTCACAACACAATTGAAGAGCTTACCATTTAATGAATCATGACGGTCCACACGAGCCTCATCCTCCCATTTTCTCCAAGTATGGATCTGCCCACAGCATAAAACATGCACGCATATTAGTAGGATTCTGTACCTACTCAATTTGTGCTTTGAAAAAAATACTTGCTTACATTTCTAGAAAAGGATAACATAGTAGTGGTTTTCACTTTTCTTCTAAGATTAGAGATTACCAACTGGACTTCCATAATATGCAACAATAGACCATACAACAACACGATATTAGATATATTATCTTAGATGGGTAAATGGAAATGTTAGAACATATTGGGTATAGAAATGCATTAAATGCTGACACTTCACCAGTGCAAAGTGATTAAAGTTTTTTTTTTTTTTTTTAATGATAAAGTGATTAAAGTTGCCGCTATACATTATACAATAAAATGAAATACGAAAACTATAAGTAATATCTCAACTAGCTGAGAATAAGTATATTTCCACATAGATAGAGTCCAACCATGAGGGTAGAAAAGAAGGCATCAGCTGCTCTAGCTTGAAATAGAGTTTGTATAGAAATCTCATCCGAGCTGCAAATTGTTGATTTGTTTACTAAAGTCATGCCTCGCAATCGTCATAATTTCTTAGTATCTAAATTGATGCTTCTTGATGATATGCATCAATTTGAGGGGAAGTGTGAAGAGAGTTTCGATTCCAGTACACCGGTGGAGCATGATATTTCTACCAATTTGTGTACCTCTAGATAACTACTTGTATTTAGGTATTCCTAATTTACCCTTGTAGATATCCTCTCTTTAAACCCTTTCAGAGGGTATTTATGTAATTGTACGTACATTATACTCATTAATATAGATACAAGGCCCTCCCTCTAAAGAGGAGCCGGTAGATTTTATGCAATTCTCACCTTGTCATACATAAATATAGGCACTATTTATCACTCCAAATGACAACATACAAGTGCATACGCACAGGCAGAAGTGATAAAGGGGAAAGAAAACTTAGGAAAAGAAATTGAGGTGCATGTCTTCATTTGAGTTTCCTAATTAAGATTAAGAAGGTAGGAACAGGAACCCAAACCTTGACAATTGCCAGCAGCATTGTCAAACAGCTGTAAGATACATGTGTTATTGCCATAACAAAAATGAACCGGTGGAGCTGCTCCAAACCTTCATATGAAACAAATGGCTCATGACCCTGCACATCATTGGAACCCGTATCAGTTTAAAATCCATAATCAGGTTCCTGAGGATAAAGCATCCAGAAGCGTAAACAAGCATTCCAACATGAAGCCGAAAGAAGTTCAATAATTATAAGTGGGAAAGAATAATCATAATTAATCATATGATAATATCTAAGTTAGCCAATCCATTGATAGCTCAGTGGTTAGGCATCTTCCTCTCCACAGAAACAACCAGGAATCAATCCCGGTTGTAGCCTGCTAATTAGGGACTTTGGTAGCATGTGTGGGTGTGTCATGAAGCCGAAAGAAGTTCAATAATTATAAGTGGGAAAGAATAATCGTAATTAATCATATGACAATATCTAAGTTAGCCAATCCATTGATAGCTCAATGGTTAGGCATCTTCCTCTCCACAAAAACAACCAGGAATCAATCCCGGTTGTAGCCTGCTGATTACGGACTTTGGTAGCGTGTGTGGGTATGTGATTACTGAATATTTAGAGAGGAAAAATAAAAAAAACATGCCTCTTTACAGGAACTCTGGTTCAGGCTACTCAACACCCTTCTAAATGATAGATGAATGGTAGAATCCATCAACAGTTTACGATTATTGGATTTGCTAGTTCCAACATCTTCAGGAGCTTCCACCTCCTCCCTCGTACAAGGAGAAAATTTACCACTGTAGAACTTTGATTCAATACAGATATTTGAAATCAAGCTTGAGGTGGCTGTGAGAAGGAGCGATATAAAGCCTAGCAGCATAAGTTCTGTAGGACACAAACCAAAAATCAGGCAAGTGAAACTGTGTGAACAAACCTAGAACATGCCAATGAAAGAATTGCAATAAAAGTAATCAGACGGTCTAAATTGACACCAGTGTCATGGGAAGCCCCAAATTTGAAAGCTTCTTAGAAAAACATATTCATTAGCTTAGCATAATTTTACGCATAAATGGAAGTACCTTCTTTCATTTTTTCCACTGCTTCAAATAAAGGTTTGCGATTGGTCTTCTCCAACCACTGAAAAGATTTGAAAGTCATTAGATCAAATGACAAGAAACATGATGCATGATCATCAGGAGCATTAAAAAGATTTTGCACTATAAAGATCTCCATAATATTTCAGAGCATTCTAAAATTGGGTATTAATTCATCATTATAAGTCATTCTAAAAAACCATTGAACTCATAAACCTTTCAGCAAATGCCAGACAAAGCACAAAAATAACAGAGCAGTAAAGGATATCAATTTACAGATCATAACATTTGAAATGACTAACTTATAAATTGAGAAGAGAAACAACTTACAGAGCTTAGACGGTGAATAGAGCGCTCCACAAGCAACGAAACTGCCACAAAGATCGTCAATACAACAGCAACAGACCATGTTGGGGTCAATGCCAATGACCTCATTTCTTCTCCCTTCGCCGCCATCAGAAACTCTTTATCAATTACAGACTCCCACTGCCAACCTACTAATCCTTAAACCAGCTCCAAAAACCTTAATCCCTGCAAAAACCCAAAAATGGAACTCTCACCCTCAATTACAGGACCTACTCATACCATATCCCGAAAACTCCAAAACCCATCACAGCCTACATTTCCCATTAACATATTTGACATTTTAAAGCCTTAGCTCCTTCAAAGAACAGCAGATTTCAACAGTGCATAAAGAGGATTGGGACAACAAACAATCACAACCATATGCACTCACAAATCTGATTCTGATGGTCCTTCAGCTGGCAACAAAACAGACTAACAAAAAGAAAATCAAGAAAAGGGGCTGTTGAAGAAACTCTCACAAATCTCTTCTATTGCTTCCCCTGTTCTCCAAGGTCTCTTTGCTTGTAAGAAAATCTTAGAACTGATTACAAAAGACACCTACCCCCCCATTTTAGCTTTTAAGGACCCTCTTTAAACCTGTAAACAATTCATCAACCATCCAAAAAACCATGACCCACCTTATTAATTGCACCTTCGCTTTTATTGTCAAAGCCACCGCTCTCAAAGTCACAGCTATGCAGAGATCGACACGGTTTTGTAACGCAAGATCGTGAATTGCTTACAATGAGGTTCCGACACTTACACTTTTGGTTTCATCACCGCCAAAATCACTGTTTTTGCTTGCCAGTGATTCAAATGTCAAAAGCAGAAGTCACTTCAATTTCAAAGTTCAATCCAAGCCCTCCAAACTTCTCCTTTTGAACTGGGAAATTCAAAGAAGGTCTTCTTCCAAACAGTAGAAATTCCGGAGATCTGCAAATCTTCTAGGGATCTGACGGACTAGGTTTTCGGAAATAGAAGCTTCTAAAAGTCTTTACTGCTGCTTTTTCCATGACAGCAGATTTCATAGCAGAGAAATGTGCCGTAAATCACGGAACCCAGCAGATCTTTCAAATCCAGAGTCTATTTCAACTCTACCGTTACTGATCGATGTCAAATGCATAAAACTCTGCTCTTCCCGCGACAATGGCCGGAAGAAGGCCGGAATCCAGCGAGGAGATGACTGAGATTTCCACCGGCTAGGATTTCGAATCTGCGAATCTACGCGTATTTTCTTCAAATTGGAAAAAACGGACGGAGTCCGACGATTATCCGCCGGAAAACAAACGGAATCTCTGCTGTTCTTCCACGACAGCTGGAGATTTACTCTTCGAAATGAGCTGGAAATCTCCTGGAATCTGGATTTTCCGGCGAGAAAATGACGATTAATCCACGAAAACTTAGATTTCTACTTCAAAGTCCAAACAGAGATTAGAATACCAACATCACTACTTACATCTCCTATTTCGAGAGAATCACCTGAAAACAGCTGAGAACTCGGTGAGAATCACTTCAAAACAGCTGAGACCTGAGAAATCTACTTCCTTTTCCGAAGATTTCTCTTCAAAATCTTGTGAAATCCACGAAATCTGACACTTTCCAGCAGGAAAAATGAAGATGCCCGAGATTTCAACCTCTCTCGACACTGAACTGATCTATCGCATAGATTTGGATGAGAGTCGCTGAAACAAAAGACGAGAGATTCCAGGAACTTTCCTTTCACTGAAATCTACATCCTATTGCGAAGATTTTTACCTTCCGAGAACATTTCTCGCCTGAATCTGAAGAAGCTGGAGTCTTTCAGGAAGGAAAATGAAAATGAAAACGAAGAAGATTTTGATTAATGAAGGCTTCTTGATGACATCAACATGTCATGTGTTGGAGACGAGGGAAATTTGAGAAGGAACGGTTGGAATCTTGAAGAAAAAGAGCTGTTTTTTGAGGATTCTCTTTCGAAGAAATCTCTTTTCCTATTTTAGTACATGAACAGCAAAAGTGAAGTTGGTTTCTACTTAATATATAGTAAAAAGCGAATCGAGGATCCTCAGAAGGGAGAGGGAGCCTGGAAAGCGAGAGAGACGAGGAAGAAGCAGGAACGCAGCACAAGTAGCCTGTCTGAGTAGTTACTGGAAGTGAATGATAGTTTAATGAGCCAGTGTGCATGGAGATTCGGACCGCGTCTTTTACAAAAATGCCTAATGATTTTGAAATTGTCTCTCTCTCTCTCTCGTTTTTAACGCTTTTATCTGCGATGGGGCCCATCTGGATGACTGACACCTGACAACAGGGGCCAAGGAAATAAAGAGATTTATATTGATTTTGACTAATTGAATGTGCAGAGAGGGTGGGCCAGGCCAACTGATCAAGTCAAAATTGAATGTGCAGAGAGTGTGGGCCAGGCCAACTGATCAAAGCCCTTAATTTAAGAGTCCGGATTGCTTGTGCCAGACATTACACGGCAAGCGTAACACCGAGTTCTCCATTGTGGAGCCATATAGATAGTTCAATATGAATTTCATTCCCTTTGGTGATATATCCTTCTATTATAATATATATTAAATTAAAAGGAGGTTTTGACTTCCATTTTCACCTTCGATTTTGCTCAACGCTTATATACCTATTCATGCCAACTACCTACTCGTTTTTCCATCAAACCATTTAATGTTTCAGTTGTTCTTATATAACTAGAACATTTTTGCTCCAATTTCACTATTTCTATTTTATCCAACTTGTCTTATGAAAAATGATAATTTTTTAATATGTAATTATGTATTTTATACTGTACGGAGATATCGTGCTGAGCAAGGGTCATTGGGCTAGTTTGACTTTATTAGGAGTCGGCCTAGTGACCGAACAACATTATTGAAAATGGACTCTAACAGACAAAAAAATATTATTAAAAATGGAGTTCACAGTAATATGGCATTAATTATATTTTTATCATATACTCAATCGGATGGTGGAACGCTCTCCCATATAACCAAAATTTTAAAATAGATTTTTGGAGGGGTATGAGATTCATCTTCAATGGTCTAGATTATCTCTTCGGGGGACCCATAGTGGAGATCCCAAAATGTGCTATTTGTAGATCTTAACTCTTGATTTAAGACTTCAAAGTCTTACTATATATGCTAAATGTTTTTATGATTCAAATATAATAGTGGGTAATGTAAGATTAGCGTTAAATTTAAGTGACTTCGAATTTATAAAGGTTTTCAGAAATTGGATTGATGACACTTATTATAACAGTTTACCTTTTTTTTATTATTTCTTTCTTACTTTTGGAAATTATCTTTTATGATTTGTAGTTTGTGGTGGCACTCTCATCTACCGAGATTAGGAGCGTGCACACTTTCCTTAGACGTAAATATTCTTTTAGTAGATGTTACGTGCATGGCATGTCACGTGGGGACCAGATTTGGGTGAGCGTGAGAAGTCCAGGTTCTCTCCAATTAATGGCTGACAATAGTAACTCTGTCTCTGTCTCTCCAGCGGAGAGCGAGGGCTGTGTCCGAAATTTTCTCATAGCCGACCTTCCAACAGTTGCACTTCCACCCAATACCAATCCGGCTGTGAGAATCTTTTACTCTGGCCTACCTGTCATGTTTGAAATAAGAAGATTAGAGCAGGAGACATTTTTGAAATAAAAAGATTGCTCAGGGTAAGTTTGAAATTTTAGGGCAAGTTTGCAAACAGGAGAGGGATCCGCATGATCTAGCTTTTTTTTTATTTTTTTCCTAAATTTTTTGTTAACGATTTGCCTAGTTAATGATTCCTTGCATTTTATATTTAGTTGTAAATGTGGAGACATCTAGGATTTCATCAATCTATGTTTTAATAGTAATAAGAGTATGTGGTGTCTATACTCATAGGTCTTTTCTTTTCTAGATTTTTTTTCAACTTGTGAATTTTTAAATGCTATAAAATATGTTATTTATCACTTACGTAGCTTAAAATGATTTCAAACCTGAATCCTGATATTAAATTTTAATAAATCTTGATAATTTTCATCTTTATCTTTTCACTTTTACTTTGGTCCATTTATCTTTCCAAACATCCAATCTACCATAGCAATATGTGGGTCTAGGGGAGAGGTCGAGACGGTAGGAAGTGAGGGTGAAATTTTGGCTTTTATATATACACCTTTTGTACGTAAGATTTGCATATCTGATGGGGGGAGATCGGATCCCAAAATCATATCAATCGCAAATTTTAGGCACAAAAAATTAGTGATAATTTGCGGCTGCCAAATTTAGATATAGCATATAATAGTGGAAAGAGAAAATATTCTCCCCGCAAATTTTGTTACCAAACATGCCCTTATAGATAGGTGAAATATCATGAAGTTTCTTTTGCTAAAATTTCAAAATCCGACCACTTTAAAAATTCTCAAATGACCTTTTATAATTTCTATAATTTCACTTTTTTTTTTACTTTTGGTTGGAGTTTCAAATGCTCCAATCCACCAAGAGGTGGGATTTGGAATTCCACTTTTCAAGGGAATAATTTTTAGAATTCTTAGAATGATGGTAAAAAAACAGGTCTTAAATGTCATTTCAAAGGTCAAAATGTATTTTCATATAAGTTTTTATTTTACTTATTTTAGGGTTTTTAGTCCGTATAAAGCTGAGATTTTATGGAGAATCTTATAATGTAATTTAAAGTTCAAGGGGGTTAGTTTAATTTGAATTTTTTTACTATTTTTTATAACTTTAGTATTTGGAACAAGTTAGCGTTTTGGGATGCTAATTAGTCATTGTTAAGTTTCTATTGAGGAATAATATGAATTTCAGTTGATTTTAGTATTTTTCCTAGTTCTCTCTTGTGGATTTAGGATTTTGTTATCAAGTTAAGGATGGTGATCGTCTTTATTTGTTTTCGTTTGCTATGCAATTAAAATCAATTTTGAAGATAATTTGTTGAAACTTTTTTTTTTTGCTAAATGCCTTTTTATCATGGTAAGACTTCCCAAAGGGTAATTCAGTTGGCCTTAGACCACGGTTTGCACTCGGAGGTTGTAGGTTCAAAACTGCACTACCACATTGGGGCTACAGGAGAGTTTACTCGGCCTAAAAGGTTGGGAACCCTCCAATAGCAGAAAAAAAAAATGATAAGACTTCTCTATCCGGTTCCTTTAACAAAATTCTAGACGTAATAACATAGATATAGGAGAGTTTGGAAGGAGAGACTGGATCCCGTGACCCTGTGCACCCTTATCTTGCATCCTGCTGCTATGTGACTCATTGGGAGTGAGAAGATGGAAAAAAATTTATGGGCTGTATCTCTGTATAAAAGTTCAGGCCCATTAGATTATCCCTATCCCTTATCCATTACTCACAATTTTGATAGTTTTGCATTAAAAGAAAAATCAATCGGTTCAACGGCCTTAGCCAATCAGATAAGGGCACGTTTCGCAACGTTCCGCAGGGAGGAATCATCTCAGGTTTTCGAGCTTCCATGGAAAAGATACGTTTGGCAAACATAAGAAAACTAGAGAAAAGAATCATTGGATCATCGTTTCAAATGATTCTATGTGTCTGACCTCCCCCCGTCAAGACAACGTGTTAGTGAAAAGGCGGAGCAACAGTGCCTTTGGGTTTCATTTTAGCATCACCTCTCTTTT
Organism: Cinnamomum chago; assembly: GCA_038049695.1. Lineage (NCBI taxonomy): Eukaryota > Viridiplantae > Streptophyta > Magnoliopsida > Laurales > Lauraceae > Cinnamomum > Cinnamomum chago. Next base: position 18,487,709 of record CP142459.1, read on the forward strand.
AGATTGTTTTATTTTTCTGGACCCCAAGAGCAAGATCTGATCCAATAATCATGTTTAAAAGGCATAAAACGACTGCTATACCAAAAATCACCCGTTGATTCTTCACAGATTTCGAGATATTTATGAAAATGTCCCAAACATAGGATCATAACTTCTGAGATTTTGTGGGCCCCATTTGAATAATCCAAACCGTTCAAATTCCTCAGGAGGTCCAAAACGGTCAGTGGATCAATTTTGACATTCAGATTCCTTATGGTTCATTAGAAAAACGCAAGAAACAGAAGACTGTTTATATGCCACAATGTTAAAAAAGGGGATTACATGGGCAGTCCGTTTTTTAAATTTTTTTTATTTTTTTGGGGATCCAAAATGATGATCCAAGCCGTGCATCATTACCAGTATACCAAGACCGTGTTGGAGACCAAATTTCAGCGATAGATCCATCGTGGATCTTGAGATATATTTAAAAAATGTCCAGAATTTAAAATATATTTTTTTATTTTTATGGGCCCCATTTGAAAGATCCAACCGGTTTGAATTCTCTAGAGTGCCAAGAAATGTTATGGAGTGGAAGCTCAGCCCTTGAATTTTCATGGATTTTGGGAAAATTGCAAAAAATATATAACCATTGGATCACGTACAGTGTAGATCGCTGGATCTCTCTCTTTTGCCAAACTTGGAACTCTCCTCCGAGAATCCTCCTTGAGGATGGCTTGATTCTAGCTCAACAAAGGATTCCTCTCTCTTTGTCAAACGTGAAAGCCCAAGAATCCAATGACTATCAGGGATGGGGGTGGTGTTTGTGTGTGTGGTCCACTCTGAGGGTGATCAAGTGGGTCCCACCAAAAGTTGTGCTCCTAATCACCCACCATTTTGGGTATATATACTGAAATATACAAGTGAGAACTTTACGCCTACTTCTCGTTCTCTTCTAATATACCCTCTTAGTTACTGGCCCGCCAGGATTAAACTCTTCTGGGCAAACACTACATCTCTATGAATCGCCACAACACCAAGTTTAACATTCATTCACTCAGTACTCATCATTGAACTGGAATTTAAAAAAGATACTTTTTAAATTATTAAACTTGAGAGTCATGAATCATGGGGTTCAAATGATTTAATGGGTTAATATTTTGCATACCTCTAAGTCTCAATGAGATTTTTCCACACACACATATCTATAATAAGTCTGGATTCTCTTGAGTATCTCATTAGTTTCCTATTAGTGAAACGATCGGGGCCCACCTATTGAAAATAGAAGTTGATCAAAATAAACACCATATATGTGATTTTTCCAAAGTTTACTCCAATAGGAGTTTGTTGTATTGTGCACACCGCGTAGGTAGGCCCACTTGATTACCAATCCAATTGGCCATAGCAGCCCCCCTCCCCCAATGTCATCGTGTGTCATTGTTTGTACTGATGTGAATGAACTGGACCAGTATTGGATTTAATTATATATAAAAATTGTTAAATTCTTAAGCCATAGATCAAGGAATATTATGATGATCTGATGGGCCTGAACTTTTATATAGAGATAGGATTCATTGACATCTCTTAGTCCCCTACCTTCCCATTGATTGGTGGGGCCCTAAGTTAGGCTACATAACATGTAGCCTCCATTTACACACACACACGAGAGAGATGGCTTATCCAATGTACAAGGTGCGCCTGGAGGTTTCCATGAGCACCTCACTATGGGGCCCACCGAGGGATGGAAAGGGGGATCGATTCATCTGGGGTGGGGCCTTGATGTTTGGTTGTTAGGGCCCACATGATCATCCTAACTCCTTGCTCAACAGCCTATGAGTTTCACTCCTTAAGAAATTGACCCATTAATCCAATTAACAATACAATCCATTCGGGTGGGTGTAAAAATAATTGGGATTGATGACTAGCAGGGTTGTGCATGTATGATCCATTCAGATGGATCATGGGGTGGGCCCCACTATGAGGTGTACACCGTATGAGTTCTGCATCGGATAATTTTTGTGTGTGTATATATATATATATAGAGTATTATTTCTTAGGGACTCTTAATTTTATTAAAAATTTGGTCTAGTGCTAATTAATGCGAGGCAACAAGCGTGACCAACTTTGAGGAGGGTGTGAATATCCTTACTAACTACTCAAAGGAAATTGCACCCACCCCAATACTCACTGTTGGATTGAAACACTCATTTTTATCTTAAGTAGCGTTTGGTTCATTGTAATGAAAGTTGGAATGGAATGGTCATTCCAACAGAATGATCATTCTCGTATTTGGTTCGCAAAAAAGTAGCAGAATGACCATTACCTCCAGAATCACCATTCTTGTATGTAAGGGAATGGTCATTCCACTGGGGAGGAGAAGGAATGACCATTCCATTCATTTATGTTTTATCCTTGAGACCAAAATGCCCCTGAACCTGTCTTTCTTTTACCAACCCATCTCACAGCCCATGGATTTCAAGCTCCTCAGCTGCAATGCGTACTATGCATGCGCTGCTCCTGCTGGTTGTGGAAGCACTGCACCTACATCGGCTCCGACGACAATGCCACCTGGCCCCTCGCCACCCTAGAAGAGCTCGAGCCCATCCCTCGCATCTGCCGCTTCATCCTCGCCGTCTACGAGGAGGATCTCAACAACCCCAAGTACGCCCCTCCTGGCGGCTACTAGATGGACCCCAGTTGCGTCGTCGAGCGCTTCACCTACAAGCAAACCCAGGGCCGCGCTCTGCCCTACATCATCTACGTCGACCACTCGGAGCAAGAGATCATCATGGCCATCCGCGGCCTTAACCTGGTCAAGGAGAACGATTACAAGATGCTGTTGGATAATCAATTGGGGTAGTAAATGTTTGATGGTGGGTACGTGCATCATGGGCTGCTGAAATCAGCGATCTGGATCTTGAATCAGGAGTCGGAGACGTTGAAGAGGCTATGGGTGGATAAGAAGCTCCCACCCAGATGGAGATGCCGGAGAGGAATGTTGGGAGGGATGCCTGGTGGTACCAAGGGTGTTTTAGGCAATTTTATGTAAATTTTATTCTATTCTAGATATCATTCCAGCGTACTAAACGCAAGAACAAGAATCCAGAATTCTATTACTGAGTTGATTCCTCAGCGTACCAAATGCTGGAATGAAAAAAACTATTCATGCATCATTCCATTCTAGACTCATTTCACTCTCCATTCCATTCATGTCTAAAATCATTCCAGCAAACCAAATGCTACCTTACATTCTGACTTTTATCTTTAGAGTTTCAAAATCTATACATCCATTGGTTGGATTATTTTGATTTTTGGGACATCCTATATCATTATCATGTAAACAAAGTTATGCAAAATGCTTCACGATTGGAAAATAACTCTTAAGACTCCCAAGTTTGTGGTGATCTCCACGTGTGTTGACTATTGACTTCCATGCTCTAGATTTATAAAAATATTCTTGGGCGATGGACATACAATTCATCCATCATTTTATGTAATCTATTTGATCTTCTATAAAGTGTATTTTACTAGGGTACTTTTGTTTTTTCTATGACAAAGTGTCAAATACTTTATACAGGACCGGTTCTGAATTTTTCAGGGCCCAGGGCAAGAGTAAAAATTAGACCTCTATATATATAAACTTAGTGATGGCCTCACATTCATTTTTCAACCAATATCTAACCTGACAAAATTAACTAAAAATTTAACATTCAAAGCATATAAATTCAAACTTCAATATACAAACATTCAAAATAAAAGGCTATAATGTATAAACAAGACAAATACTTGTAAGTTGTAACAATTCAATAGTTCTTTTTCATATAGCAATAAGCAACCAACAAAACAAAAATTTCTTTGCATCCTCAATAGCCAAAGCAAACAACAGCAAATTCTAGGATCACAAAAGTTTAAAGGAAAACTTGGTTCTACACCCTCAGGTTCAATGTCTTCATTATTACAAAGATGATCAATATCTTCATTCTCAACATGTTCATCTTCACCTAAGTCACCTACATGTTCATTAAAATCATTCTCAGTTCCTACTAATTCTTCCACATGATTTTGTTGTTCAGATTCATTGACTAAATCATTATCAATTCCTACAAATTCTTCAACATGATTTTGTTGTTCAGATTCATTGACTAAATCTTCGGTTGAGTTATCAAGTGAACTATTTGTTTTATTAAGAAAAAATTTATTTAGAGCTCTAGTTTGAGATTTAGTTAATTCTTCTTTGTCTCTTTTTCTTTTTCTTTTTTGACTTCCAGATGGTTATTTCTTAGGGAACATTGCTACTTGAAAACTAGAAAAAGTACAAGTAAAACCAATGCAATTTTAATACTTAAAAGAATAAAGAAAGAACAACATAACCTGGAATTTGAGAAATCCCCCTCAGCAACAACAAACTTGATATTTCCAAATTTGCAGTCAAATAGAGTTTAAAAGAATTCATGCAAAGAGAATGTTTAACTCATGTGAATTGACTGAATTCACAAATCTACAAACAAACAAACAAATAAAAAATCATATTTTCCTTTTCATAAAAAAAGTACCAATAAAAAGTACTCACTCTCCTTTCTATCCCTACACATACACATAAAAGGCAAAGCCATCGGAAGAGTGCATTCCACATTATAATCAGTTTTCCTTCTTTGATTGATTAGAAAATTTTAACCATAAGAAAATCAAGTTACAAAGACATTGACTATATCAAATTACAAGTTTACAACGACGTTGGCTACAGGACACAACCATCTTATCCTAGCCAACAAATCAGCCACTATGTAGATTATTTCACACGACAGTTTGAGACGTTACAAAAGAAGATAAATATATACTCCTAAACATAAAAAGATCAGAGAATCGGCCATTTTTTTCATAAGTAAATACATATACATACAATTTTTAACCTCAGCAGAAGTTATTCTTAGAAATGTCCAAGCAAAATTCAAGGAGAAGAGATATACTCCACACATGGAACTATAAGAGAGATATATAGTAGCAGTTTTTTTTTTTTTAGTTTTTTCAATGGTTATAGTAGCACAACAGGGCAGAAACATAGCCTCTCTTTTTTACATGGGAAACATAGGCTTTGTTTGTATAATTTTCATTTCTAAAATAAGAAAGATGACTTAAAACATACAATATCACTGTGGAAAACAACTATTGCCATGAATGTTCAATTAATTACAAGAGAAGAAAAAACAGAACTTTCTCAAATTAGAAAGGTTAAGAGTCAGCTTAGGAACAGTGCAAATAGTGAGCAGATCTTGTATCAATTTAATGTGGGTCTTACCCAATTTTCATGTAATTTAGTGACCAAAAAACAAGTTAAAGTCATATTCCCTAGTGACCGCAAAAAAACCCATACCTTAGACTGGAGCACTTTTCTCCAATGAAAGTGAAAAGCAAGGACAACAACAGCGAGCACTTCAACAGAACCAATTCCTGAATATGGTCTTTGACAAAAATGCTGATTGAAGAGTCATTTAGCCGACTGCAGTCAAGGGTGAGGCTCTTAAGGACTTTGTTTTCATTTAGAATGCGATCTAGGAACTGGGCATCCGGCGAAAACCCCTGCAATTTCCCCAAATTCAAGAAATCAATTAAGGAGAGTGAAATTGAGAAGACCAATAGAGCAGCAAATCCATTTAAACATAGAGAGGAGATTTACAGGACCTATTCCTACAAAATGAGAAAAGGTCTTCACAATCATAAGAGGAAAGCTAAACTAACCCAAAATCAATGAAAAAAAAAACATTTTAGAATACAGGAATCAGTTGAAAAAAGAAAAAATGTGCAATGAAAAGAGAATAATAACGTTCACAAAGCAAAACCCATTACAGAATCAATGATAACAAGCTAAAACCCATACTACCCATCCCACAAAATATATAAAAATAGGTAAAAAAGAGTCTCATACACATAACCTATTAGGTAATGAGAGAGAGGAACCATTTCAGAAATCAAGAGGAAACAAAGACAACAGAGCATTTAAAACTTTAAAAATCACCCATTTCAGAATACAGAAATTGGTTAAAAAAATAAGTTTTAAGGGACCAACTATACAAAAGGAGGAAATCTATGCAATTAAAAGAGGAGAATGAAGTTCACAAGCAAGACCCATCACAGAATCAATGACAATAAGAAAAAAAAACCACAGTACCCATCTCATAAAAAAGTTAGAAGTAGGCCAAACAGTTTGAAATGCAAAACCCGTTTGAGAGAGTGAGAGAGACAGAAGACCCATTTCAGAAAATGAATAGAAAACAAAGGTAACAGTCTCTAATGATGAAAAGTTGAAGGGGTATTGTGTTTTGGAGGCCTTACAGAGAGGTCGAATATGGAGATAGAGGAGAGTGCTTCAGACGCAGAGAAACAGAGGGTTCTGCAGACAGGAGCAGTTATAAATGGAATCCACATCAAGCCTCATCAAAATCTCTTAAAGGACGCTCTGACTTGAGTCTCCTTCTCTCTTTGCTGAGAAATGAGAATTGCTGCCTTCTACCCCACAAAAGCACGTCAGTGAATGATGGAGGCTTCCTACATACGTCTTGAGTGTTGCATACGGCTTGCTGTCTTGAGTCTTGAGTCTTTTGGGCCCCCCCTGAAAAATGGGCCCTGGGCAAGGGCACTTACAACCCCTGTTAAGGGCCGGGCCTGCTTCTACCCCACGAAAGCACGTCATAGAATGATGGAGGCTTCCTGCATACGTCTTGAGTGCTGCATACGTCTTGCTGTCTTGAGTCTTGAGTCTTTTGCCCCCCCCTGAAAAATGGGTCTTGGACAAGGGCACTTACAGCCCCTGTTAAGGGCCAGGCCTGACTTTATATTCTCCATGCATGGCATGTGTTATAGCCATGTGCCCGGTTGCCCCCATGACCTTCCAATCAGCTCACTCTGCAGCCCTTCATGGATGTCCTTAAAGAGGAAATGTCAACCAGGGAAAAAGGAAAAAGACAATGAAATAAAACAGAATAAAAGGAAAAAGGAAGCAAGCAGTATTGGTGGTGCCAACTGTCAAAACAGTTTCACATGGCAAGTCCATTCTAGTGTTCTAATTTTATCCAAGGCCCAAAATTTTGAGGGTCAACAGATAGAGGAATAGAGCAGTGCTTTTCATCTTAATTGATTGTCCATTTTAATGCTTGGATCCAGAGGACCACAGCACAACAGTTCTATCAAGCTACATAGCATACCCAAATTTAAAATAGAGACACAAACTTGTACCTAACCCAAAGTAAATTGCCTGCACCCATGCCAAACTGAGATGCAAATACTTATCTACTGTATGTACATGTTGGAGCAATTTTCTCCTGTGGGCGTAGCAAGTAGGCCACCCCTGTAGAGAGAAAATTCTGCATACATATGGTAAATGTTGTGACAACGGGTATGGGGCCCTCAAACGCATAACCCATCGATTTAAATCTAGGCTCGACTTTTATCTGGTCCATGAAATCAGTATCTGGATCCATGAAACCAAGCATTAATAGGTTGATTTTGTAATTTGAGAGATATAGATAAGAAATATTTGAATCCGATTGGATTTCATTGAAAATTTCAGTAGTATACCAATGAATGTAAGGATTCAGTAGTATACCAATGAATGTAAGGATGGAATAAACCAATGTCTTTACTTGTTTCCACTGTTAGTATCCATTCCGGTCAGGACCAGTTTAATCTCCTGACCACTAGGCCAACTTAGCACAAAAAATAAAAAAATAAAAAACTGCCTATCCCCATAGTTGACTTGCGAGTGACTAGTGTATGACACGGAATATCAAACCTACACCATGATAAGTAATGATCAGGTCAAGTTTGATAGTTGGTCATCCCGTGCTTCTTCTTCTTCTTCTTCTTTTTTTTTTTTTTTTTTTTCCATAGAAGGGGTTTAAAATATAAAAAAAATAGATATTGTTAAATATTCCAACAATTTGACTCAAATGAAAAATAGATGAGCTCATCGCACCAACCTCAAAGGTAGCAATTCAACAACCAAAACTCTTTAATATATTGTAAAATTTTTGCAAAGGAGTTAAGCAACCTTCAGTTCATTGGTAAGAAGACCTCGTGCCTCACCTTAGACCATGCCAGTCATGGAGGTGGCGCTGAATTAAAGGATCATTCTAGCCTCTTGATATATATCCCTCAAGTTCAATGGTTTAAACCGCATCGTTTCTTTGTAAATACCAATCAACAATAAGTAAGAGCATAGTAAACAGAAGCATCGGAGCTGTTCTTGGGCATTCTAAAATCCCAGTTTGATGTAGTTTGAATGGTGAGAATTGTTTTGCTAGCATATGAAAAGTAATGACTTCTCGCCATGGAATATATATCTTCATGATTCTAAAATTTAAAATTCTACTAGACCCTTAAACATTTTGGAATTCTACTATAGAGAACAATATTTAGAATTCTCCAAAACTTCTATAGACAAGATGTCTTCAAATTCTTGCAACCAAGCAAGCCCTAGGCATAAATTTTAGACCTCTGGCAATTCATATGAAGTAGCGAGCAAGGCCGGCTCGAGATGCAAAATTTAGAATGAGGCATTTTTTATATTTTAATATTATTATAAAAATTTTATTTAAATTTTATTTTTCTTATTTTTTTGTGATGCAAAATTACTAATTAAGTTTTATATTCAAGTTTTGCTAATCTATCTTAAGTGCACCTCCAAAACTCACATGAAAATCTTGGCCCCTCCCCCCCCCCCCCCAAAAAAAAAAAAAAGAAATAAAATTTTTGAATATACCATTGGTGGGGCTCAAAGCATTTTCACTTGTGCACGGTGCTCATACGCAACATGAGTCAGGACCATCAAAGATAGACTTCAGAGTTATGCCCCACGTATTGGATGTTCCAGATGCACTGTGGGCAAGTGAATAAATTCTGGCGAGAGCCCATTGTTTTAAGATCTCAAGCTATGAATTTATTACAACCACATCATGGATCAAATCTGAATAGGTCCCTATTGAAATAGGATACACAAAAATAATGAGAAAGGCTTGTAAAGCAAATTCATGAGTGAATGTATGGTTGAGATTTGATACACATGTACTGTTAGAAATATAATGTTTTGCTAAAATCAATTGTACTCCTAGCCATAGTAATATAAGATTGAGAAATATAATAGGCCATAAATGACACTTTAAGGCCCATAGAAATCTTGGTTGTATCTTCTTAAGAGACAATTATTATGGGGCCTTATATTTTGGGGAGAATATAAAAGGGATGGGAGTTGACAAATTTGATTATTTGGAATTTCAGAAGATGCTAGCTATTATGGGGCCTTTTTCTGGGCCTTATTTTTTGGGGCCTAAAGCAAAGGCTTTATTGGCCTTATGCTTATGCTAGAGCCGGCCCTGGTAGCGAGCATTGATAGTGTAACTTTAGTGATCATAGATGGACAAAACTTTGCTTAAGGTTCTCATGCGAATACTTCACTGATTTCGATATTTAGCAAACAAATAAATTTCTGGGCCCAGATTTTTTTTCAAAATATTGTTGATGAGAATTGACGTTTTGACGTTGAAATTATGTCTCAAGAGCAATTGGAATTCCCTATTTGAATGCAAATTTTTTGAAAACAAACCTTTCGAAAAGTTAATTCTACCAATTGAAATTCTCACAGTAGACTATATTCAAACATTTTAGAAATCACTAGAAAAGAACATTTGGATAATTCATAATTTTTCTTTTGCTATTCAACATACTAAAAATATACCTCTGGAGAATTCATAAAAGATATTCAAAACCTCCTCCAAGCAGGCGAATGCTTGAGATGGTCGTCGCCAGTGGCGGACCTGGGGTGACCGCCCCAGGTTTGATCCAGAAAGGGTTAAAAGTTGTGGGCCATGCCTTATTCTAGTAAAGTGATCGCCCCACCCCAGGTCTTAAAAAACCCTTCGCTCTCAGTGTCAAAGATCTCCCGAATGAAAAGCCTTGGAACCCTTCGCCCAATCGTTCTACTTCTCCCACTCTAAGCTTAGACAGTTCGGTTTCTACACAATAGCATAGCATAGAGATCCACCCTCTCACTATACCTTTACACAATATAGGGAAGCAATATGTTGTTTAGTAGCAGGATATGAGTTCTTTAAATTTAATTTTCCAAAAAAGTAAAAATAATAATGCCTTTAAACTATGCAATAAGTGGAGATTATTGGTAGGTGGTGTTAGTTTTGACCTTTTCAATTTTTAATTGGCCATCATCTGCCCCACCCAAATAAAAATTTGGAGTCCCCAGTCCCCCTTGGTCGTCGCTCTATCCACCTCCATCCAGCTTCTTGGTGCATTTGTGGACCAATATGTTTTCACTTGTTTTTAGCATAAAGGGAATTGTATAGGAGTTGTGCTACCTGGACCGAATGGGGTACCGGGCCCGAAATGCTGGGATCCAATGGTCCTCTTGGGGGACCGGGCCCAAAATCGGTCCCCCAGTCCGGCCATGCATCTTTTTCCATTGTATAGATGCCAAATGACACAGTGCTAGTCAGTTTACAGACAACGAAGTAGCATAGTTGAGATTTGAGAATCGTCACTTAATCTAATTACTTGTCAGTCTCTTTCATTGTTTAATATGTTTTTCATTAAAGAGGACATGGTCTATTTTTCTTTAAAATGCACCAGCTCTTTTTTGTTATTAAATTAGCCTCCAACCCCCTCAAGTTTGCTTTCTATTTCCTGTTGGTGTGTGGGTCGCTACTGCAGAGCCCACACGATGACCATGACTCGAGACTTATTCCTATGTGAGATTAGTTCAAGTTATGTGTGACTACATTGCTTTTTCCAAAGACTAGTTAAGGGCACTGTTGTACAATTGCAAAATCATGGAACAGCTGGAGAGAAAGAACAATTGGCCCAAGTCAGTCCAAATCCGGATCTTCCGTGTAGCTGGTACATGTGTTATACACTTCTTTTAAATTATATACCGTGTCTCCCATAGAGATAATCTATCTGGACCGTTCAAAATAAACGTAATTCTCTCAAATTCTACATTCTCAAGTTCCGATTCAAAACAAAGACATTTTACTATACGATTGATCACCATAATTGAAATGTGATTAACACCACTTACACAGTGAAGCCACATCAGCGCCCAGTCATTGGTCCACCATGCTGCTCAATCGAACAGTGGGATAAACTACTTTTAGAACTAAAACTTGAGATACATGATTAGAGATGATGAAATTTATTCTAAATAGTTTGAATTATGTCTACGTGGGCTATAGGATGAAGTTCAGGGGCCAAGTAGTTTATATCATTGCTCTTCACCTTCATTTGCACTTAGGCCAATTTCACTCTAACCATGTGATATAGGCTAGTGGGTTTTTCTGTTTGTAAAAAGGGGACTTAGATCAATCATTAATCTTGTTTTCACATACTTATCCATCTAACAATGAATATTTGATTTGATTGAAGTGAAACTTAGCCACATATAGGACATACGATTAGATGGATTAGATTAAGAGTGAGGCCCACATGACCAATAGCAGATATACTGTCCATTTTTCATGCTAACATTACAATTATAAGGTCTACAGAATTAACTTATTTTTCAGGGTTTCTGTCTGTCATTTTCTTAGGAACCTCATCTCAGACGGCAACTTTTTCTACACCAATAAGCCCCAACTGGAGAAAAATTGAGGGGCTGTAGATTATAATTGTAAATACCACAGGAGCTGCTGTAAAATATGAGAAAAGGATAGTAGGTTTAGAAAAATCATATTGTAACATGAAACAAGGATCACGACAGTCCACTTCGAAAGAAAAAGTTTATTCATATTACAATCAAGAGTCCAATCCTGTAGTCATCCCTTGAGGTATATGATTGATTAGCCCCTTCAAGTGGAACGACGCTTTAGAGATAAGATATTTGTCAAATCTCAATTGCATTGCTCATTGTTGGATGTAAGAAAAAAAAATGATCAATCAGCATTTGAGATGGGAACTCTTATCCCAACCATCCACAAGGTGGAACCCCCTTAAATTGTATAGATGAGCTCGTGATGTAGGACATCGATCCATTCTCGTCCCGCATGTTAAATTGAACATCTTTATTTAATCCTGTGTTAATGTTAGCAATCAGTTTCATCATCATTGAATAAAAATGGTTAAGAATAATAAATATAATTTTTTTCTTGTTTCATGCTCATTTACAACCCCATGTGGGCCTTCTTGTTATTTTCTACAAAAATTCCTACAGTAAGAATTTAGAGGAATCAAATCATGTCACAAAAAAATTGCATTGAAAAAAGCTGTTGATTTGTTTAGTCCAGATCCCCCGAGCGTCTTCGACATGCTTCCTATGAATGGAAGGAGTGGGACCCACAATGGGCCCCACCTAATGAAAATATGAGGTGTTCAAAATGAATGCCTTTGTTTATGGATTGCCTTCAAATTTACTATAAAATGACTTAGTCCTGCCAATAGATTGGGCATATCATTCATAATGTAATTAATAAAGTCTTACATATTATTAATCATATTCATGAATCACATTATCAATAATATGTTCAATATTGTAATTTGACTAACTCGTTCTGGAGTAAAATTTGAGAACATCTCATAAATAGGGCGGGTATTCATTTTGAACAGCTTGAATTTTCCGACTTCAACTCCTTCCACTCATGGGAAGCATGTTGGCGATCACAAAGAAGATCCGTACTCTCAATTGGCGTGCCACATGGTAAAATAAGGTGTGCACACACACAAATACTTAGTTGGGGATCATGCACATGGTTTTCACCTGCGATTTGTCACATTTTCTCCTCTACTTAGGCTTGCCAATTATCGAGTTTCTTAGATTGGAATGAGAAAAAATTGATGCCTTTCAAAACCATTAAATTTAAAGGATATAAATCAAGGGATTAGGGTAAGTTAATTTAATTTATAATTTTTATGTCCCTAGGTCTTAATGAGATCCTTCCATCCCCTTCTCCTGTATTTGGAATAATTCCAAGTGGGCCCTATAGATGATTCTACATGATCTTATATTCTTATGTGCTGCCTTCCACACTAAAGTATTACAAATCATAGTGAAACCAGGAAAAGTCCACCATAATGGTTTATGGTGTTGGGTGGTGCAGCAAAACGTACGTGAGATCAACAATCTATTACAATGCACAAACCATCGATTCATCAAACAACGGCACAAAAAAACACAATGACTTTATCTGGTTTGACACAAGTGCTTACGTCCAAGGAGAAACAAAAACTTTTTTTTCTCTCCGCTCACCCTCTTATAAAGGAGTTGGAGTTATAATACATAATTATATATTCCTTTTGTAATCCCTAAGAAAGCTCTCCTAAATATCCTTAAACCCAGTGCATTCTAATCCAATCGCCAATCCAGTTAACCCGAAATACAAAACATAACCCGAAATATGACTTATTAGCTTTCATATTCCACCTTCTTGACATTGTTTATCAGTGACCATAGTTCATTAGGTCAGTTGTATAGATCTTATGGGATCCGGTGCATTAGCGCTGGTATGATCGCACCGGTAGAAATCTACCAATCCTCCTCAGGCCAACATATTAACCTTCTCAAGAGCCAGCTTTTCATAGGCAAATGTGGTAGTAGAAGAAAGGCAAGGATATGCTCCATCCTTGGTCTCCAAGATAGCCAGGCCCACCTAAAATACCTAGGTTTCCCTATAGTTTTTGGCTCCCCCAAGCGCGCTCATTTCCTCCCCCTGCTGGACTCCATTAATGCCAGACTCACAGCCTGGAAAGCAAGATTTCTCTCTTTTGCAGGTTGGCTCATCCTCATCAAGCATGTTCTCTCCTGCATCCCTATGCACTGTGCCTCCATTCTCCCTCTTCCAATCTCAATTTGCAAAGACATGGAACGCCTGATGAGAAACTTTCTTTGGTCTGGCAATGCCTCTTCCCCCAAAACCAGCTATGCGAACTGGTCCCAAGTATCCCTCCCAAAGCAAGAAGGCGGCCTTGGTATTAGAAGAATTACTGAAGTCAACAATGCTTCCCTCCTCAAGCTCAGCTGGCAATCCTTCTCCACGAGCTCTATATGGTCTTCCTGGTTCAAGGCTCGTTACTTCAAGAACAGCTCCATCTGGAACCCAGCCAACATTCTCTATGGCTCATGTATTTGGAAACGTATCATACGCCTTGCTCACTTCATCCACCAAGGCAGTGCATGGATTTTTGGCAATGGTGAAGAAATAAACCTCTGGCATGATAACTGGTGTGGAGAAAAGTCTATAGCTGAAGCATGGCCCAATCTGCAATTCCCTCAGAATCAACGGCTTGCTTCTCTCTTCTCCTCAGGTTCTTGGTATATCCCCTCCTACCTGCCAACAGCAGCCCAAGTCTTGCTTTCCTCAGCAACCTCCCTCCTCTCTCCATGTCACTATGCTCGAGACACTCTCCATTGGAAGGATTCCTCAGACGGTCAGCTCTCTCAGCTTAGTGCTTGGAACACTGTCAGAACCAGAAGCTCCATCCTCCAATGGCCTCCCCTTATTTGGAATGGTGTCTCCCTTCCCAGAGTCAGCTTCTTTGCCTGGCGTCTGATGCACAATAGAACTCCCACTGAATCTCGTCTTCAACACCTGGGGTTCTCCCTAGCCTCCAGATGCTGCCTCTGCTTCAATGGAATAGACTCAGCCTTCCACATCTTCTTCTCCTACTCTACAGCTCAAGTCCTCTGGAACTGGCTCCTCAGGGCAGCCAGTGTCTTGCCTCCGTCCCCCTGCTCTCCTTCGTCAATCTGGAGCTCCCTCTCCAGTGGAAACGACCTTGCAGGCAAAAAGATTCTGGCTTCTTCCTTCCTCTCAGTTCTCCACTCTCTCTGGAAGTCAAGGAACTCTGCATTTTTTGACAATCATCTCCCTCCCATCAACCAGATCCTTGGCCAGCTGCAGGAAGAACTAACCTTCACTCTGCGGAAGATCAAGGCCCCTGTTGGCAGCCAGCAGCTCATCTCCATCTTCAGCTTTTTGAAAATTCTAGCTCAATGATCCCAGCCCCCTCTTCTGTCGGTTGGCTGGTTTTTTGTGGGCCCCTGGGTTAGTTCAGTGGGATCCTCTGTTTGTTGTTTGGTTTATTGTTATCTTTGTTTCTTCTCCTCCCCATTTGGAGGTCTTTTTTTTTTTTTTTTTTTTGTTTTGTTTTGTTTTTCTCCGTATTTCTTCCTTCTCTCTTCTAATACAATTACCCTTAGGGAAAATTTCAACTAAGGCCCTAAGTTTTGGGCTTATTTCAAAAAAGGACAGTAAGATTGAGATCTTTCAAAATAGGGTCTAAGATTTCCAAAAAGGTTTCAAATAAGGACAACTGGAGAAAATAGCCTCCCGCCGGTGATTTTTTCCCAACTTTTTTAAAAAAAAGACAAAAATGCCCATAGGGCCTTTAAAACAAAAGAAAGATCGATTCATCTCCCATTTTCCTTTTTCCTTCTTACATTGGTTTCTACCCCACTTTCACCCGTGAGCATCGGAGCACCGGTGACCACCCGCACACCAGCAACCCCTGGCGCACCGGCGACCATAAGGCCTTCATAGTAGATCTTAAAAAAACAAAGGTTGTTCATAACCACTGTGCTAAGATGCTTTTCTCATGTGCGCCTTTGGATAGCACCATGAAACTTATACCTGGATAAACTATAAGAACTGATGCTTAGTGAAGGATGTATAAGGCCGTGGACACACCATGGATACATTACGGGAAATGGTTGTAACACTTGTTCAGACCCTCTTACAAGTAATACCAATTCATAGTATGACAGCAGCATAGGATGATAATTTCCATGATATGTGACTCAAATATATAGGAGTGGACAGAATATCCTTAATTTTGTTCATTATGCAACTTCATTTACAGTAAAATGCAGACGCTTTTCTTTGCTTTTGACAACTATCAACCCAAAACAGTGAGGATGCATTTTAAGTTTCAGACACATACATGGAAAATCTATATCATCATGTCAGAGTTTTTATCATCATGTCAGAGTTTTAAAACCACAATTTTAATAGTCATGTGCATCTATAATTTGGGTCCCCATTCATTCTTTCCTTCTCTTGAATCCTGATGGAACCAAAACTTACATGTAAGTTGATTGGGCGTCTTTGTCCACTATAGAACTCGGTAATGTATTGGAAACATTGGAAATATAGATCCAACCAAAACTTACATCTAATCTGGTTGGGCATCTCCCACCAAACAAAATTAAACATGATTGCAAATGGAAGAATCATGATTTCATTTAAGCAAACTGTGGCAACTATGATTCTTAGGTCATTACCTGTCTCCCTAAATCCAACGCACATCATAGTAATGCAAAAAAAAAAAAAAAAAAAAAAAACCACCAAAACTACTGATTGCATTGAGAGAGAGACAGAGAGGGAGGGAGAACACGCTGCCAGCATCCCGTATCCGTCATCGATGTCCACTGACGCCTATTGATGGCTCAAACGTGCAGAGAAAGTGGGGAGAGTGAAGAAGAAGAAAGAGGGAGAGGAGATAATAAAAGAGGAAGGGAAAGAAGGATGGAAGAACCCTCAAAGTGGCTGTCGGTGCTTGCCGGTGTGTGGGTGGTCGCCGGTGCTTCGATGCTTGCCAGTGAAAGTGGGGTCGAAACCGATGGAAGAAGGAAAGAGGGAAAATGAGGGAAATGGGAGATGAATCCATCTTTCTTTTGTATTTTTGTCCTTTTAAAAAAAATTGGGAAAAAAATCACCGGATAGAGGCTATTTGCACCGGTTGTCCTTCTTTGAAACTTTGGTGGAAACCTTAGACCCTATTTTGAAAGATCACAATCTTACTGTCCTTCTTTGAAATAAGCCCAAAACTTAGCGCCTTATTTGAAATTTTCCCTTACCTTACTTCAAAAAAAAAAAGTTGTATAGATCTAGATATTGTTTTTGAAAAACAAAAGTTGGATTAATCAGATGCAATCTCTGTTGCTTCAAAATGTAGTCAAAATATTTGGATTTTGCTGTATATTCATAAAGATAAATCCTGCTATCACAAGACATTTTCAGTGGGACCCACTCTAGGACAAACAACCATAAAGGGATGGCCATGGATCCGAGCGTTGATTAGTGTGGGCCATACAATTATCAAATAATTTATACCTTGAGTACTTTAAAGCCAAATTGCTTTATAAAAGTAGCTTTAAATGATTTAATTTAGTGGCGCAGAAAGGACAAATCAGTGTAAACTGCATAGCTGGGGTGGCATGCAATTAAATGGTTAACATCAGTTGCAGAGAGGTTTTGATTGAGCGGCTGGATTTGCAAATGGTGGACCTACAGCATTGACTCACAACATAAAGGCGTGTTTCTTTCATCTAATTGAATACACATAAATTACCCACCAGGATTTTGTGGAGGGGCATAATATAAGGGCAAGCTCCCCACGTCTTGTATTTGAAATTGATCGCATTTGGCCGGTGTAAATTTATGGGGGTTTAGCGGGCACCATCAGGGGAATAGTCCTCTTAGGTAAAAACCTCCCAGAAACTAGCCCACGTAAAAAAAAAAAATGATAACATATAATTTGAAAGACTTCTATTTCTAAAAGTTATGAAAAGCAAAGAAATAAAGGAGAATATCCAAAAATGATCATCCCATTATATACCCTCCATTGAAAAACTATTTAACGAGTGAAGTGAAAAGAATACTTAAATCATCATAATAATTCAAATTCTAGGAAAGTGTGGGTTGCCCCTACAACTCCACTTTACACCTTTCAACATTTGACCATGAATTCCTATATATTCAATCTCCATACAAACAAGCAAACCCAAAATGTGTATAAGAGAGGATATTTTTGTTAACAACTACAAAATCATCTATGGTAAAGAGATTTCATGTTCACAAAATGCATAGATTGATCTCTTTCTCTCCCTGGCACGTTTTTCCTAGACAACTTAACAGAAAAATCAAAATATTTTGAAAAAAATGGTGGGTCAAATTTGTGAATATATCCCAAAATATCCACAATCTTGAAGATTTTGAAGGGAAAGCGTTGAGTTCTTTTTTTCTTGCGAAAAAAAGTGTGGTCTCTTGTTTCTCTCTCTATCAAAGCACCTAAAAACCTTGGGGGATTGACGTTAAAAAAAGTCCATGGAGAAGGTACATTGGGGACTCCACATTCCATAAGAGCTCTAAATCTATTTAGATGTCAGATTTATGATTTTCATTTGGGTGATGTGGGCAATGATCAAGTTAAGAAGTCAAATAATAAAATAGAGATTTTTAATATATTATTTAAGGAGTTTTTTTAATGTTGCAGGTGCGGTCGCACCCACATTGCAACACTTAGGTCCACCCCTGGATGTGCTGAAAATCAAAAGAAAATAAAAAAAAGAACCATAAATAAAGAAGAATATCTTAACTGCCCACGCAAAGGAGATGGTTATCCTCTCTGGAAAAAAGAGAGTAGATTTTGCAAAGAGAGAGGAACTTAAAGGGCCACTGTTTTGGGCGTATGACCTAAAATGAAAGAGACCATAATTTTGTATAGAGACACAATATAGATCATATGATAGCGATTCAACATTTATAAGCCCAAGATAATTTATATGATCTTTATATTCGTATCACTCTCAATCTAACTTGTGAAACCCATGGTTCTATTATTAATTTGAGGACCCTGTAGTTGGTATTGAATTCATAAGAATTCAAATAATGATTTGTTATTAAAAGGGATTAATTGACAAGTTAAAAGTAAAGATTTACAAATGTTAATTTTATATAAATAGATTCTTTTTTAAGAATTCCAATAATGATTTGTTATTAAAAGGGATTAATTGACAAGTTAAAAGTAAAGATTTACAAATGCTAATTTTATATAAATAGATTTTTTTTTAATCTTCTCGGGTCTTCCCCTCTTCTACCAGCCTTGTGCAGGTCGCCATTTGCATTGGTAACGGAAGCAAATATTGTAGTCCTTTATATAGTGGGTTCTTCCCCCTTTTGGAAGCTTAACACTATTCTAATCTTCCAAAAAAAAAGAAAAAAAGTAGTCTTTCCTGTGGTGGAAATGGATTATCCAGCCACTATCCTAGTAATTAAATTTTAGAAGTGAAGTTTTCATTACATCCTAGTAATTAAATTTTAGAAGTGAAGTTTTCATTACATCTCCACCAAATATCATTCACTCTTTACCTCTTTAATTTCCATCATATACTTCAATTTATAAATTTCTAGGAATTCAATACGAAGCAAATTACAAACTGCTTAAATGTTGTGAAGTGAATCTTTAGCCGCGATCCTATTAATCTAAGCCACGCTCAAGCCATACTAAGGTTGAGCCAGATGGAGCTCAATCAACTTGTTTAATCATGTTGAAGCCAAGTGCCAACTAGATTAAGATTAATTAGATTTAGCTTGTTTCAACCTTGGTCTCACTCTCCGATGGGATCATCTCCATTTATAGAGCCACGGCCCACACCTCAACCGAGTTCTATGAGATGGTGAGAGGAAGAAGACATTGTTGGTCATTTTACAACGCAGTTTATGCATCCTCTAGTTTGATATGTCTTATCTATACCCTTATTATAAAAAAGAAGAAAGTGTGCTGCCTCACAATTTATCTACAAACTTGTGGAGCCCACTTAGAAACTCCAGCTCATGGTGACCTAGATGCAATCTGAAGATGCATGCTTGCCAACAATGACAAATCCAAGATTTTTATTTGGGTGGTGCGGACAACGATCAAGTGAAGAAGTTAAATAATAAAATTGATATTTTTTAGATTTTATATAGGGGTATTTTGAATCTCACGGGTGCGACCGCACCCACATGCTAACACCTCAGTCCGCCCCTGCTTGCCAAGGGGGTGTGGGCCTAATTAGATGAAAGTACGAGAATGAAGAAAACATCTCCACTCTTCCTTTCCTTTCCCCCTCTCATTCGCACTGCTCGAAATGCATTTCTGTCTTCATCTCTAGGCCTTTTTCTCCATCGACGATCATCTCTAGGTATCCTGTTCTTGAACTCAGTTCTTTCCCCACTCCCTTTTGCATGCAATGTTTGTAGATGGACAATATCCATTTTCAAAATGTGTAGAGAAGTCATTCTGATCTCTCATAAGAAAGGGTTTTTTTTGGCTGAAATCAAAGAAAATTAGTTTGACATTTTCGTCTTTTCATGCAAAAAAGCGTTGCACCAAATTGTGAGAAATTATATGTTTGGAGTATTTCTTAAGGCATCATAGAATCCTTGACATTTCATAAGCATGTTTGGTACCAGGCGAGGAATCCATAGATCTGGTGATTTTTCACTACCACCGGAACAATGATTACTTATTGGGAATTTGTATAGTTGATGATTTCACATTGATATTGGTGTGTATCGATGCAGATAACTGAGAAAAATAGGATTTGGTGTGAAGTCCACTTAAGTGATGATTTTCAAATCTTATAGGTGTGGTTGGATCTGAAAATCCTAACAAACGAAGATTCTCATTCATCCAAATCATCAAGAATTTATAATAGTCAAACATGGATTTACTACAAATTTAAGGAAACGGAAAATCTTTTCCCTAAAGATTTGGTTGCCAAACTGACCAATGTAGCCTGACAGAAAATTTGAAAATTTAGGATTAGTTAAATCAGGAATGATATTTTTAGACCAACTATAACATAAATAGATCTCAAGAGCCAAGTTCGTGTTTTTTTCCCCTGAAAAGAGAAATAGACTTTAGAATTAAACAAAGGTACAAAAATATATAAGTTCAAATGGGCCTACAGGCCCAAGGCACCACAACAGTAACATGTAACCACAAAAAATTATCAAAGCCAACAACAACAAAACGTGACCATCCTTTCAGACCAACACAATCCAAAATATCTTCCTAGGCCCTTGCGGCCTTGCCCGTCTAGGATACCAAGGCCGAGGGGTTAGATGAGAAAGCTATCTCGAGTCATCAGAAATCTGGATTGTAGTCCTTGATGTGTCTGAGCTGGGAGAAACATGAAAGTAGAACGATCTTGTGTACTTGTCAGCTTTCTTTTCCTCCTGATGATCCTCATCATGGATTGGAGGAGAAGGGACTCCAAATAGTGTTGTAATAACTACCAGGAAGTTAAGCTTTGCAAGAGCATCTGCTATACCATTTGCTGACCTATTATTGTGGTGGATGATCCCGTTGGCATCTGTGATGGAGCATACTCGTAGTCAGGGCCGGTTCTGAATTTTTCAGGGCCAAGGGCAAGAGTAAAAATTAGGCATATATATATATAAACTTAGTGATGGCCTCACATTCATTTTTCAACCAATATCTAACCTGACAAAATTAACTAAAAATTTAACATTCAAAGCATATAAATTCAAACTTCAATATATAAACATTCAAAATAAAAGGCTATAATGTATAAACAAGACAAATACTTGTAAGTTGTAACAATTCAATAGTTCTTTTTCATATAGCAATAAGCAACCAACAAAACAAAAATTTCTTTGCATCCTCAATAGCCAAAGCAAACAACAGCAAATTCTAGGATCACAAAAGTTTAAAGGAAAATTTGGTTCTACACCCTCAGGTTCAATGTCTTCATTATTACAAAGATGATCAATATCTTCATTCTCAACATGTTCATCTTCACCTAAGTCACCTACATGTTCATTAAAATCATTCTCAGTTCCTACTAATTCTTCCACATGATTTTGTTGTTCAGATTCATTGACTAAATCATTATCAATTCCTACAAATTCTTTAACATGATTTTGTTGTTCAGATTCATTGACTAAATCTTCGGTTGAGTTATCAAGTGAACTATTTGTTTTATTAAGAAAAAAATTATCTAGAGCTCTAGTTTGAGATTTAGTTAATTCTTCTCTGTCTCTTTTTCTTTTTCTTTTTTGACTTCCAGATGGTTATTTCTTAGGGAACATTGCTACTTGAAAACAGAAAAAGTATAAGTAAAACCAATGCAATTTTAATACTTAAAAGAATAAAGAAAGAACAACATAACCTGGAATTTGAGAAATCCCCCTCAGGAACAACAAACTTGATATTTCCAAATTTGCAGTCAAATAGAGTTTAAAAGAATTCCTGCAAAGAGAATGTTTAACTCATGTGAATTAACTGAATTCACAAATCTACAAACAAACAAACAAACAAAAATCATATTTTCCTTTTCATAAAAAAGTACCAATAAAAAGTACTCACTCTCCTTTCTATCCCTACACACACACATAAAAGTCAAAGCCATCGGAAGAGTGCATTCCACATTATAATCAGTTTTCCATTTTTGATTGATTAGAAAATTTTAACCATAAGAAAATCAAGTTACAAAGACATTTACTATATCAAATTACAAGTTTACAACGACGTTGGCTACAGGACACAACCATCTTATCCTAGCCAACAAATCAGCCACTATGTAGATTATTTCACACGACAGTTTGAGACGTTACAAAAGAAGATAAATATATACTCCTGAACATAAAAAGATCAGAGAATCGGCCATTATTTTCTTTAGTAAATACATATACATACAATTTTTAACCTTAGCAGAAGTTATTCTCAGAAATGTTCAAGCAAAATTCAAGGAGAAGAGATATACTCCACACATGGAACTGTAAGAGAGATATATAGTAGCAGTTTCTCTTTTTTCTTTTTTTAGTTTTTTCAATGGTTATAGTAGAACAATAGGGCAGAAACATAGCCTCTCTTTTTTACATGGGAAACATAGGCTTTGTTTGTATAATTTTCATTTCTAAAATAAGAAAGATGACTTGAAACATACAATATCACTGTGGAAAACAACTATTGCCATGAATGTTCAATTAATTACAAGAGAAGAAAAAACAGAACTTTCTCAAATTAGAAAGGTTAAGAGTCAGCTTAGGAACAGTGCAAATAGTGAGCAGATCTTGTATCAATTTAATGTGGGTCTTACCCAATTTTCATGTAATTTTGTGACCAAAAAACAAGTTAAAGGCATATTCCCTAGTGACCGCAAAACAACCCATACCTTAGACTGGAGCACTTTTCTCCAATGGAAGTGAAAAGCAAGGACAACAACAGCGAGCACTTCAACAGAACCAGTTCCTGAATATGGTCTTTGACAAAAATGCTGATTGAAGAGTCATTTAGCCGACTGCAGTCAAGGGTGAGGCTCTTAAGGACTTTGTTTTCATTTAGAATGCGATCTAGGATCTGGGCATCCGGCGAAAACCCCTGCAATTTCCCCAAATTCAAGAAATCAATTAAGGAGAGTGAAATTGAGAAGACCAATAGAGTAGCAAATCCATTTTAACATAGAGAGAAGATTTACAGGACCTATTCCTACAAAATGAGAAAAGGTCTCCACAATCATAAGAGGAAAGCTAAACTAACCCAAAATCAATGAAAAAAAAAAAAACGTTTCAGAATAAAGGAATCAGTTGAAAAAAGAAAATCTGTGCAATGAAAAGAGAATAATAACGTTCACAAAGCAAAACCCATTACAGAATCAATGATAACAAGCTAAAACCCATACTACCCATCCCACAAAATATATAAAAATAGGTAAAAAAGAGTCTCATACACATAACCTATTGGGTAATGAGAGAGAGGAACTATTTCAGAAATCAAGAGGAAACAAAGACAACAGAGCATCTAAAACTTTAAAAATCACCCATTTCAGAATACAGGAATTGGTTAAAAAAATAAGTTTTAAGGGACCAACTATACAAAAGGAGGAAATCTATGCAATTAAAAGAGGAGAATGAAGTTTACAAGCAAGACCCATCACAGAATCAATGACAATAAGAAAAAAACCCACAGTACCCATCTCATAAAAAAGTTAGAAGTAGGCTAAACAGTCTGAAATGCAAAACCCGTTTGAGAGAGTGAGAGAGACAGAAGACCCATTTCAGAAAATGAATAGAAAACAAAGGTAACAGTCTCTAATGATGAAAAGTTGAAGGGGTATTGTGTTTTGGAGGCCTTACAGAGAGGTCGAATATGGAGATAGAGGAGAGTGCTTCAGAGGCAGAGAAACGGAGGGTTCTGCAGACAGGAGCAGTTATAAATGGAATCCACATCAAGCCTCATCAAAATCTCTTAAAGGACGCTCTGACTTGAGTCTCCTTCTCTCTTTGCTGAGAAATGAGAATTGCTGCCTTCTACCCCACGAAAGCACGTCATGGAATGATGGAGGCTTCCTGCATACGTCTTGAGTGCTGCATACGGCTTGCTGTCTTGAGTCTTGAGTCTTTTGGGCCCCCCTGAAAAATGGGCCTTGGGCAAGGGCACTTACAACCCCTGTTAAGGGCCGGGCCTGCTTCTACCCCACGAAAGCACGTCATGGAATGATGGAGGCTTCCTGCATACGTCTTGAGTGCTGCATACGGCTTGCTGTCTTGAGTCTTGAGTCTTTTGGGCCCCCCTGAAAAATGGACCCTGGGCATGGGCACTTACAGCCCCTGTTAAGGGCCGGGCCTGCTCGTAGTTACATCCCAGAATTACAGGAAGTTTCGGTTGCCAATAGGGGTGAGTATTCGGTCGATTCGGTCGGTTTTGTTTGAAATCTTGACCGAACCGAAATATTTCGGTCGAAGAAATTCTAAACTGAACCGACCGAATTATGAGTTGTAACCGAATTCGACCGAACTGAAAATATTTTGGTTAAATTTCAGTCAATTCGGTCGAAAGGCTATATGGTGGGCTTTGTTATGGGGCCCAAATTTGTTGGGAACATTTCTATAATAAAAAACCCAAAGTATAGACAACTATCAAATTCTAAATATCCAAAATAAAAAAGATATTAAAGCAAGTATTCAACAGTTTATCAGCCTTAAGAGTTTATATTTTTTATATATCTAAAATACAAACTTTTATATGTATATTAATAAATCCGGTTAATTTGGTGAAAAAAATTCAAAACCGAACCGAACTATATTATCTAAATTTACTGTAAATCTTAACCGAACCTAACCAATTTAACCGTATAACTTAACCAAATAAAAAATTTCGGTTCGATTCGATTCGAAACTTCGGTTCGTTAGAGAGACGCTCACCCCTAGTTGCTAAGATACATTCATCTTTGTGTAATGATAAGAATGAGGATCCTGTTGGGTCCGGATTCTGATCTCTCTCCCTATAATCATCTCAAATCTGATTAGTCATCTTATCACTTGGGAAGAAGCCAAAAGGCTTAATAGATATGGAAGAGCTAGAGTTGCCTACTACTCTAATATTAAGTTCCAAGGTCCACGGGAGAAATTCTCCTCTTCCTTCCATTAGATTTGAAACATCATCATCATCTTTTACTTCTCCGTTAATAATGATTGTAGCGGCTAAGCCCATTTAGTTTTTTTCTTCCGCACAAGCTTACGTTAGATCTTGCTTCTACACCATCTAAAGCTTACATTGCTATCAGATCCTCTTTTGGCCCCACTCACGTGTATATTAGATCGATTTTGATTGCGTTTGAGGTGAACTGGAACAAATCTCATTGAATTACTAGATCTGAAAATCTGAAAAAATTTAGAAATAATTCCGCTTGATCTGAATAGTTGGATTAATAGATTGCATTGTGGTTAATAGGCCGACGCTTCTCAGATTTTAATACCTTAGATAAGGTTTTTCTTTTGTATTTTTCTGCTTTGCGATTTGGACTACCAGAACCCAGTCATGGCCACAGGTTGAGAATGCGCTTGCGCACAAGTGGGAGGGCGAAGTATCCCGTGCTTGCCAGCTGGATGGTGCGGGAAGCCCCAAGTTGGAGTCCGGATCACCTATCGTTGAAACAGTAATATATTATTTCATCCAATTAAAATTTATCAATTGTATAAAATATTATTAATTGTTCTTTGAATTAATTAAACGAAGAGATTTTATACCGTTGACAAATCTTGGTTAGATGAAACAATATATTCTCATGTTTCAACAAAACAAGGGATTACGACTCCCCAAGTTGGGGCAGCAGAGAACATTATTAACCACAGTAAAAAGGGTATAATGGTGAGACCTGGCTTAGGACCTGATGTAGAACCGTTAGAGGATTGAAATATAGTGTTCCTTTTTTGAAGTTTTAATGATTTGTTATTGTAAAGCCTATTTTGGGCCCATTGTAAATCAGATATGGGCTCATATTTTGGATAATTTTGGGCCATACTTTAGTTCAATTTTCAAGCTTCACCAGGACCATATTTGAGGCACTTGAATAGGGTTTATGGCCACAGCCAGAATCTGTTTTCAGGTTATGTTTGCTGGTCCATACCTGGCCTAGTCTGCTTATTGTTTTAATATGCCGAGAAAAGGGCTGTTTTTTGTTGAAGGAAAAGTGGCACGTTTAAACCTAATAATAAGCATGTTATAGGTCAGACTTTAGGCCTGAAAGGTATATAGATTGAGCCTGATTTGCAGCCCATTTTGAACCTTATATTTAATCTAATTTATGGACCTATTCCTTTCAAAAACAGAAAACGGAAAAGAAGTATGGGCCTATTTATTGAACTAAACCAAACCCTAATTATCTTTGAGTGGCCTAGACCTAGAGTCAATTTGGAACCATTTTAGAACCTCATTTAAGCATGCAATAGGGCTGGTTTCATGTCGTTCAATTTCAAGTCTATTATCTGACAGTGTTTGGCCACCTCAGTTTTGGGCCATATTTAACAATTTCTTTTAGCCAGGAGGGAAGTGCACTATGTAGATCAGTTTTGGGCTATTCTTAAATGCTCTTAAAAGCACTGATTTTTAATTTTATCTTATTTAATTTTACCACGCATCTACCTCAATATTCTTATCTTTGATACGTCCATATGGAGGATATTCCTATGCATCCATCCCATGGTGAGGGACAACATAGTAGGGTTGACTTTATAACAAATCCCAACTATCCACACACATGGAACCCCTTTAAGTACACTAGACCTATTGAATTTTTACCTATCCAAATGGATTGGACCATTGGATCAAGGGTTAAATATTTTCCTTTAATATAAATTCATTAAATTTATGGGCCACGAATGAAGGGGTTAGAGGCATGAGATTGATTCCAAATTTGATATATGGCCTCATCCAAGATGTCTCTTCTCACCCCTCACAAGTCTTATGATCAGTGGGTCCCTAGGTAGGCCCCATTAAGTTTGTCCCTCACCATATGGTGAGGGAATGATGCATAGGAATATCCCCCAATATATATTGTATTTTAATTAACCAATATTCTGCTATATAGGTCATAGCTGATCTAACTGCTAAAATATAAATTTTTTATGAATCCATGAAAACCGATTCCTCCAATGTGAAAAAGGAAAATCATTTTCCACTTATTAAAATATACAAGCATTGGGTAGCTTTGATTTTTTCTCTCAACTTTCACATGGATTATTAGATTGTCAACTCTCTTAAAATAACAGACGCTATTGATCATATATATAAGTTTCATTGATTAAAAACATGGGTAAATTAGGGAGAGATCCCAGACTAACATGTTATAAAGTCTCTAATACACAATATTAATGTTTAAGGCCTAGAGTCCCTTGCGCATGTGATTAATTCAGGTGGTGGTCCCTAAGCATGTCACATCAGATTTTTTATGACTCATTTGCCCTTCTAACCGTTTACATGAGTGTCATGCAATTTAAACATGAGTTTTAGCTCCAACTAATTGTCTTTCCCGGATTATTTTCCAATTTAAATGTTGTATGATGAGTTTTCGATCAAATTTTAAATTTTAAATTGGAGGGAACGACAATTGATGAAATTTTTCCTAGTGTGGTTTACTTGATGCTGCTTTTTTTTTCTTTTTTGTGTCATCTTCCCCCCTTTGGGTGCTTTTGGCTGTCCACACACATATACAACTCAGATAAATTGATATCAAACTCAACCCAGTCCAAAGCGAAATCAAATAAAATGTAACAAATTTATTTAAATTCACTTCAAACACAAATAATTTCACAAATTCAGATAAATTTGTATCAAAGCTAGATAAATTCAAACCAAATCTAGTCAAACCAAATCAAATCTATTTAGATAATCTCATATCGAAGTGACATAACTTGTTTTCAAACTGATTATGATTTCAAACATAGATAAATTCATATAAACTCATGCCAAAGTCAGCTTGTTTTCAAACTGGTTATGATTTCAAACATAGATAAATTCATATAAACTCATGCCAAAGTCAGATTAGTTCACATCAAAGCCAGATAAATTTACAGCAAACTCAGATAAATTCACTTCAATCCAGTTTAATTCGTATCACACTCAGATTAATTCAAAGCAAACACAAATAAATTCATATCAAA
Organism: Cinnamomum chago; assembly: GCA_038049695.1. Lineage (NCBI taxonomy): Eukaryota > Viridiplantae > Streptophyta > Magnoliopsida > Laurales > Lauraceae > Cinnamomum > Cinnamomum chago. The sequence continues at coordinate 18,515,905 of CP142459.1, forward strand.
CTTAGATAAATTCATACCAAACACAGATAAATCTATGTCAAAGTCAGATAACACATATAAAACTTAGATAAATTCACAGCAAACTCAGAAAAACTCATTTAAAACCAAGTTGAATACATTTTAAAGTCAATTAAACTAATGTGAAATCCAATTAATTTCATACCAAACTCATATTATTTCATAAGAAACTCAGATAAATTCAGTAAAAACTCAGAGAAAATCATATCAAAGTTACAAAAATTCATTTGAAAACCTATTTAATTGATAACAAACGTAGTTAAATTGAAATCAAACTCAGATAAATTCATTTAAAGTCATGTTTAATTGATCACAGACTAAGAAAACTTCACATAATGCTTGGATAAATACAAGTTAATGTCAAATAACTTCATATCAAACTTAGATAAATTCAAAACAGAACTTAGATAAATTTATGTCAAACTCAATTAAGTTCAAGTCAAGATGATTCGGTTGTTTGAGGTCACTGATGAGTTGATTTTGCTTCTTTCCGTAGTTTCATTCATCTTAGCTTTCATAATCTTTATTTTCCTGAGTTTTTGAAGTGTATGACGAAAAATTTTAAAGCGGTGCGTGTTTGGTGACGTATAAAGTATATAAAGAGATGACGTTTTTTGTCTTTTTAACTCATTTAATGTTAAAAGAGGACTGCTACCTCAATGAGAAAATATCCTGAAACACAGGCTATGAAATATAGTAGTGAGGGACCCGCTGCGAAATGCCCTTAAATTTTTTTTTTTTTTTTTTTTTGATAACGTAGGGTTCCCAGCCCTTTGGGCCAGAATAATCCCTACGGGCCCAGGAGAGAAAGCCGGATAAAATCCCCCTGTGGCCCCAGTGTGGTGGAGCAGTTTCGAACCCACAACCTCCGGGTGCAAACCGTAGTCCTAGGCCAACTGCGAAATGCCCTTAAAAAATTCACTATGCTGATTCTATACCCTATCCACTCAACCTGAGGTGGACTACTTTTGATCCCAACCACTCATGAATGCAAGATGGGACCATTTCTAGTAAGTGGCCCCACTAAATAAGGGTGGCCCACCTTCCAACGAATAAAAGCGTGCGAGGAGGGCATGTAACTACAGAGGACAGACAAAAATGTTTGTGGCGCCAGTAAACGTCTTGGTGTCATCTCCTCTTTCCCCTGTATATGACCGAGGCCGAGCATTTTCTTCCTCTGTTCGACCATGTCCATGTCCTCCCCCGCATCCTCTCTTCACATCTCTCACCAAATCTCCTTCATTCAGAACTCTGTGCACTGGGAAAGAAAACCATAATGCTTCCACTCAGGTAACAAAACTTGGTGGAATTGGAAATGGGTACCCCAGAAAGGCAAACACTTGTTAATTCCTTATTTTACAATTCCATGAAAATGGGGTGTGTTTTGATTATATCTTTTTATGAATGCTTTGTCTTTTGGTGGAATTTTTGTATGTAATGTTCAAAAAGTTGTGTAATGTTGTTTTCCCCTCTCATTATCAGGAGTTCTCAGTGCTCTCATCTGATATTCCATGGGACACTGGTGGTATATGGAGTACAATGGGCTTATATTTCTTTACTTTTCACATTCCTCTAAGTTTTGGAGGGCTCTCAGTTATTGCTCAAATACTGCATCAACCAGTTATGGATCCACTCACAGAGGTGAGTCATTTATTAAGTCCTCAAATTGTATGTGTGTGTGTGTGTGTGTTTTTTTTTTTAATTATAAGTTGGAAGATTTTGGATGGTTTTGTCAATATAATTCATGGGTGCCATTCTTTTCTCAAATTGGGGATGTTAGAAGAAAAAAAGATAATTTTTTTTTTTAACTCAAGTTCCGTTGATCATTGTTGTTTCTCAATAGAGAAAAATGGGGCTGTAGTTAGTTGAAACCTAAACTACAAGGAAAAAGAAAAAGTTTTTTGGCAGATTCTGTTGGGTGTATGGGATGGAATAAAAGGGAACTTGCATGTTCTGCTCCCAATCCATGTTGGGGATCAAGCAGATATTGTTTTCAGATGGAAAAAGAGAACAATGTTAGCCCTCGTATAATTAATTCTTGCGGGGCACCAAAAATACACTGTAGAAAGGGTAGAAATTCTTTATGATGGAATATTAATATGCTCCTGATTCATGGTACATGACACAGGCTGGATGTTTGGTTTGGACTTGAATAGTTCGGTCTTCTGAGCTTGTGCATTCCAATATAAATTTTAGAAACTTTAACTATAATTATCCAAACAATGAATTTAGTCACTTCTCCTTCCATAGTAACATAAATGATTTCCTCCGGGGTTGTGTCAACTGGCTTTTTTCCCCAACTTTTTGGTCTATTTCAGAAGTTCAAGAACCTATTTATGCTGTGAGATAATAATTGGTCTTTTTTTTTTAACCAATCTACTTCCATTTCTAAATAAAAGAATTTCAAAAAGCCCCAAATCTTTGGTTTCAAACACTTTCTTCAGATACTTGTTCAACCCATCAACTTACCTGTTTATGTGATGTCATTGGCACATACAACGAATGTTGTAGTTTCACTCCCTCACTTGACAAATAATGTGTGATCTGCACTGCTTTGTTGATTTCCAGTCTACGGATTTGCCTCATTGAACTTTTCAAACCACACTCGAGGCCATACAAAACTTTAATCAGCACTTATAGTATTCTCACATCTCTGGACGCCTTGGTTTACTGCCATTTGCATTTTCTATGACTCATGTTATTAACCTAATAAGAATCTGTCCTCATTACACTAGTAGATGACATGCATTCAGGTGAATGTTTCACTTAGGGTCAGTTTTTGCATTTAAATACATTGGAATTTATGGTAAAATGAACTCTAACAGAGGATTATTAAAGAGGTGAGGGGTGAAGAATGTGTGGTGAGGGGTGAATCATATAAGGTGGAGATGTAGATAATAAGACCTTCACTTTCCTAAATGTTGAATTTCTGGGGTGATGGCTGGGTATTTATTTCTCATCTTCTTTTGATTCTATTTCCCCCAAAGGAAAGTTGATTTGATGCCTTTTTTTTTTTCTTTCAAAACTCACCTTTGATCTTCATTTTAACCACTTATGGTGTGAATCCTATGTATTCAATTCCTATGTATTCTAACACAAACAAACAAGCCCTTAATCTCCTTGTGTATCTTTGTTGTCTTTGGTGGCTTTTAAGTAGCAGAATAGGAGAGTCTGCATAGGTTGGAAGATTAACTACAAGCACATCAACAATATTGATGAAGCTTGGTCCAATCAAACTACCGTGGCTTAAAGGAAATCAGGGTGTCTTTGGTTGCATCTGTCTTTTGAAAGCTATGTTGTCTATCTTTTAAGGCTTTCAATGCACTCAGATCATGTTCAGTTTGGGTTGGCACTTAACCAGACCTGGTCCATATATTACAGCCAATGTGTTAACTGGGATGTTGTCCAACTCAGTCACCATGGATACTGATGTGATTGGACGGGTCACTTGTTTCTCAAGCAGATACAGTACCATTGTTAAAACCCTGCTCCTACCTATTCCCTTCATGTTACTCAATGCTCAGTGGTCTAGCATTGGAATGGGGAAATGGGAAGAATACAGTCATTTAAAGAAGAAGAATTGCTTTCATTTAATCTGGGAAATTTTTGGGACATCTTCATTCATGCTGGGGCTGATTACATTATTATTTTACATCACTAACCATGTTCTTAATGTTCAGGCAGAAGGGACTGGGAACTGACCCTATAATTCCTCCAAGTTCATTTGTATGATTTCACTAGATCAATGATTGGTTGTGTGCCGATATTTGCACTTATTTCCTTTTCTAATTGGATATAGGCATTATCTTTGCTTTTACTTCAAACTACAGAGCTTTTGGGGGCTTTAACATTGTTACAGTACACAGCAAAGCCACAGTATAAACTAACTACACTCTTTCTGAGTAAGAAGCCTTCTGGAGAAAGGAACTGGATATTGGCAGCATCACTGGGATTTGGACTTGTGCTGTTGGTAGTTATACTCACATCTTTGCTTGCTGACATATTAGTTGGGCCCAAGGTTGGTTAAGTTTCTTATCTTCAACTGTTTTGTTCTTTCTTTCTTTGCTACATGGTGATGTTGGAACGTGAAAACTAGCCTAATCTGATGCACTTGAGATCAAATAACAAATTATGCTAATTTCACCCTAAGATTTGCAGAATTTCATATTCTCAATGATGTAACAATGTGAGGCATCTTCACAATCCTTGTGCAAGTTCCTTTTGAATATATATATATATATATATATATTGATAACGGAGGGTGTCCCAACCCTTTGGGCCAGAATAATCCCTACGGGCCCAGGGGAGCCGGGTAAATCCCCTGTAGCCCCAGTGTGGTAGTGCAGTTTCGAATCCTCAACCTCTGGGTGCAAACTGTGGTCCTAGGCCAACTGAGCTACCCCTCGGGTTAGGGTTCCTTTTGAATTTTGATTGAGGTTTCCAATGGAAGACTCAATCTCCACTAGCCTAGGGATCATCATATAAACAGTCAGATTATTCTTGATCTTCAAGATTTTCAGGAATAGGATCAAGAATCGGCTAGGCTCAAAATATATATATATATTTTTGATGACAAGGAACTCGGCTAGGCTCAATTTTGGAAATTCCAAACAAGTGGAATGGCTATAATCCGACTGGAGTTTGATTAACAACCCCAATAGGGGTTTGGCTCGGCCAATGGGAAGTGGGTTTTGTGGGGTTTGGCCAATGGGAAGTGGAGTTTGTGAGGTTCGGCCAAGGAGAAGTGAGTAAGAGGGGTTCGGTTGGTGTGGGATGGGGACTAGAGGAGTTCGGCTGGTGTGGGATGGGGATATGGAGTGCGGTTGGTTGGGTTTAGGGCTAGGAGTTCGGCTATGATGGATGGAGAATGGAAGGTGATCAACCAAGGCGAAATATGGATTTTGAGGATATGGCTAGGGCGGGGTTTGAGAAACCCGTTTGAGATGGTTTGGGCATGTCCAACCTATGCTGGTAATGGCGCCGGTAAGGAAAAGTTTGACTATAAAGGTTGATGGCCCACCAAGGGGAAGGGGTAGCCAAAGAGGACGTGGATGGAGGTAGTAAAAATAGATCTAAAGAAGTGCAATTTATTTGAGGATTTGGCTCAACATAGATCGGAATGGAGAAATAGAATTCATGTAGCCGACCGTAACATAGTTGGGACAAGGCTTTGATGATGATGATGATGGCTAGGGTAGGGTTGCCCTTTTGGAGGATAGGGTTGGTTTTCTGAAGGATTCAGGTGATTATCAAATTGAGGATGGAAATCAAAATCTCAACGAAGAATACAGAAAAGATAGAGAATTACCTTGGATTTGTACCAAGTGGCTACACTTCAGATTTCCATTCATAGGAGAGATCTCAAAAACATAGTTTCTATTCATGTATTCAGTAAAACCAAAAGAAGGCATTACAATGAATATATAATCAATGAACTACTAACCCTAAATCCAATCTCAACCATTAAAACACATAAATGGCCAAGATAAAAACATACACAACTTAACTTAAACTTGCCAAATAACCCAAAAATAATAAAGATACTATGTAAGTCCTAGGTGGTCATCCCCCTTTAATGGGCTGGATGTCCAATTCAAGTTGGGCCCAATGGGGCCTTCCTCATGTTATGCATATGGGGTCTTCTGTCTCTAACCATCCCAATGTGGGGGTCTTCAACTAATAACGGGGATGTGATCTGACTTGATCTTACCATTGATCTATAATAGAATCATGATCTGACGACGGATCCTCTCTAAAACCATGATCCAACTGTGGATCCTCTCTGAAACTATGATCCAATTGTGAAACCTCTTTGAAACCTTGAGCTGGGCTCAAATATTTGGACAGGGACACTCTTCTTCCTCCTTTGATAGATATTCTCATTACATGTGGATTTGAACTCATACACTCCTACACACACTTCCTTAACCCGCAACTGTTTTGTTCATTGTACATTTGTACTACATTCAAATAACCCTTATGTGGTCCATTGAGCCAAGTCTCATGTTTGATGCACAATGTTTAGGCATGGCCCACTTTTCAATCTTTTAATTGATTCGGTAATTTCACATGTGGAGGCTGTTGGGCTGAGCATATAATTGATTGTACATTGGATATTTCCTTAGTTTTATTAGAGAATAAGATCATCAGATACATTCTGAGTTTATATGCTTGACCTCAATGTTGAAATTGTGCCCTACATTTAGTCTATACTTTATATATTGAACCTGAATATTGAAAGCTATAAACTGATTGTGTTGTAATATTGATATTTTGCTGTTTTTCTGATAACTACTAAATGACTGTTAAACAGTTGATATTGAGCTTTTCTAGCAGTTGTTTTGTGCTCTCAAGCCTTAGAAACTATTTACTGGCCCATATATTGTGAACTTGGAATCAATATGATTCGATGGTGGTGGGTTTGCACCAATCTTTCTTCATTCCTGTACCTCCTCTTCATACTTCTATACCATCTCCTGAATCCTGATTCACTTTATTGCAACATCAAATCAACCAATTAGTAGGAACTGTCAATCATCACTTTAATTTGCTGGAAAACCATGTCGTAGTCGAAGTTCTGTTTCATAGTTTTCTGTGAATTGTTTCTGCTGCTTTCCTCAAATCTTGCTGGTCCTTACTCTATTTCTATGATTTCTATTTATGAGCGGTCCTTTCAGAGAAGTTTATTGTAATGCCCCGTAAGAGAGATTCCATCCTAACTAAGATTCAGTTTTGGAACTGAAATGAGTGTTTGAAACGGGAAAGTCTAGTAAATGGACTTTCCAGAATTTCTCCCAGTATCTTAGTATTTAGAGGGCATTTCCTGAAGCTGTCTTTTGTTGAGAGTGGGGAGCAAATGGCACTTCTATACTTGAATTGCCACATTTGCCCTACCATGGGCTGGCCAGCGAACAACACAATCTCCATCTCATCCTTTGTTTATATGTTTTGACAGAGCATGCATCGAAATCTAGTTGATTAATTTATGAGATACTCATCTATATTGGTTTTCTTTAAAATAAACCATCTATTTTGGAAGCCTAATAATCACATCGAAGGTGTTTTTGCGGTTTTCTTTTGTTTTTTTTGGGATGGACCACAAAATTTAGCCACTGCCCAGCAGTCAATTACCCACAAGTGTTCCATTGATGTGTTTTGCATCATTCATTTAGTGTTAAACTTAAACCTAGTTTTAAAACATGAGAATCCGACAGATTTGAAAGTCGACCAAGTAAAATCATCTTGAAAACTCGATGGACTCTTGTAAATCACCACCACCATCATCATCTTAGTCTCATCCATTCAATTTGAGATTAGCTTAATGAGTTTTACTACTTAAGTGAACATCTATGAACATGCTATTGGTGAATTGACCGAGTCTTAGTAAACAACAACCGCAATTTAAAATATATGAAAAATGACTCAGTTGAGCCCGGGCAAAGCAAGTGTTGTAAATCCATTGATTGTATTAATAGAGTAAATCAAGTCTACTAAGTCTCAACTCACTAAGAGTGTTTGTTTGAGACCAAAGATTCGATTGAGTTGACTTGCGACAAGTTTTCAAAATATGGCATGATACATGGTCCGTCCAAATGGGTGAGCAGATTTGATATAGCAAAGTTGGATGTCACAGGGCAGTAATTATCATGTGAAAGCATGGCCCATGATTACACTAAACCAGCCTTTGTTTCAATCTTAAAAAAAAAAAAAAAACATGCTTTCACATTTGATTTTGCTTGGGCAGAGGCTGGAAAAGCCTCAAATGAGTCCCAAACCACATATGCCCATTGACCTGATCCTATATATACATATATATAGTAATGATTTATGATCGTGTGCGATGAAAATTATGTGCAATGGTGTGATGATTTTCTCGGTTTTAAAAACGCTTTATGCATATATTGTTGGACACCCCCACTCCCCCACTCCTCTCTCCCACTCTCTCAATATTCCCACTGTCCTCTCTCTCTCTCTCTCTCTCTCCACCTCTAACTCACCACTATCTTCCTTCTCCTTTCTCTACACATTCCCAGCTCCCTTCCCTTCCTCCGATCTATTTTCTTCTTCCTCTCTTATTCTGTACACCTTCCTTTTCTCTCACATGTTATACTATATAAAGTAATTTTTTGAGGTTCCATCTACTAAAAGTTAAGTGAAAAACATACTTGAAGTTAGTTAATTGCACCTATTATGATAATGAAAATTTGAGAATGATCAGAATGTCCCTTGAGTTCAAATTTTACAAGTGATCAGTACCTTTGAGTTGTTAATTTCGTTTGCAATGGAATTCATGTGAAAACCTACCGACAAACAACTGAAGTTAATATTTGAACAAATGATTGGTGGATTTACCTTGATATCTATTCACTAAATTCCTAGTGACAGTAGATTGTAGAAGATAATGTGGCTTAGGCCCACTAGGCCCAGCCCATCAAGGGCTTGTACACAGCTGTATATAAAATCCCACGTGTGGGATCATCTTTGATATGTTGCTATTATGTCTCTTATTTACTTGTATAGATTAGGAGATTGATTATTCATTATTCTGATTGTACTGATTAGGATGTTTAAGGCCCTTGATTAGGGGATAATGTAATTATAAATATTCAAACGAACCTCACATTGAGGCATCAAGTTCTCTCCAAACTCGTCTCTTTCTTCCTTCTCTCATTTCATATCATTTCACGGTATCAGAGCATAGGTTATGATCAATCATCTTCTATCATTGATGAATCTTCTTCTCTCATTGATCCGCTGAGTCTTCCTGGCGTGGATCTTCTTCTTGCCGTGCATATCTTCTCTGTTAGTGTCACTGATCAACAGTGGCCCATCGCGGATCATCTTCGGATCTCCAAGAGACCTCCACAGTTGTGATCGACCATCCTTGAGGATCTTTTTAAGGATTTTCCTAGAATTTTTCAATCACATTTAAGGTAGTTTTCATCCACTTCTTCATCTGTCATTTTTAATAAAATTCTGTCAGATAGTTTTCACATGGACCGTCCAGATTTGTGGATCTTTTTCCAAATCTCATCAGGTTTGGACTGAAGGAAGCACTTTTGATCCACTTATGGAGATCAAACTTGATATGTGATTAGACCACCCTGTGGGGCCCACACACAGATCCAGGTCCCATTTTCAAGGTTGTCTGGCTCTGTTTTAAGGAAAAATTGCACTGAGTGTGTTGTTTTCTTCTTCTCTTGATAATATTGATTGCTGCTGTATGCTGTGGAAGCTACTTGTTACGGATTCAGGCTGATTAATGACTGATCAGTGCTAGTTACTTCACTGTTAGTACACTGTTGGTATTATTACTGCAGTATTTTAGCAGATCAGGCCATATTGTGGTTGGTCTGCGTGCTGCTCTCCTTTTTCTTTGGCACTGTGGTCAGTCCTATTTGCTGTTGTTTGCATAGTTGCTTGTTACTGTTGTTGGTTGCTGCTCTTAGTTGTTATTTTTTTACTATGGACAAGTATGATGTTATTCCTGTTAAATTCAATGGGAATAATTATATGGCCTGGTCTTTTCATTTGAAGAATTTTGTAGAAGGCCAGGGACTGTTTGGTTACCTTGATGGCTCGATAACTAAACCTGCTACAAATACTACTGACACAAAAGCATTACCCACCTGGTCTAAAGAAAATGCTAAGGTCATCACTTGGATTCTTAACTCCATTGACCATTCTCTTGCCATTGCTCTTCAAGCATATACTACCGCATCTGATATGTAGGGTCATATCAAGAATGTTTATCATCAAACAAATAAAGCTCGCAAATTTCAACTAGACAGTGAAATTGCAAAATTCAGTCAAGGCGATAGATCTGTGCAGGCATACTTCAATGGATTTCTCACCTTATGGACTGAGAGGGATGCTATGATTATTCAGACTGTGTCTGCTGGGTTTCTGTCTGAGGCTCTTAAATTACAAGAGGAAACCCACATCAGCCAGTTCCTTATGAATCTCAGACCTGAATTCGAATCTGTTCGGTCTGCTCTCATGAATAGAGAAGTCTCTGCGAACCTGGATACATGCTTCCAAGAAGTCCTTCGAGAAGAACTTTGCCTCAGCTCTCAACGTGCCATTCTTGAAGAACCAAAGGCCTTCCTAGCTCCTCTCCTGGCTGATTTTGCTCTCTTGGCAGCCCCCAATCAGAAGTCTACTCAATGCTATGAGTACAAAGGCTTCGGTCATATGACCAAGAATTGTCGAAAGAAATTGGTTTGCAGATATTGCAAACGCTATGGTCATCTTATTGATGATTGTCGCAGCTTGCAGCGAAAGAATGGGCCCCAGCAGAAGCAGAATCCTTCCACCATGCCCAGACAAAATGCTCCAGCTGCGTTCCAAGTTCAAGCACCTCTTCCTGATACGGAAAGCACTTCTTCCGGGGCTGTATCCATGACTCCAGCCCAGATTCAAGAACTGATTCAGAACACGGTGACCTCTGCCTATGCATCTATGGGTTTTAATGGTGGTCGGTATCAAACTCCTTCTCCTCTAGCACTTCCTGCTTTTCATTCTTCAATCTCTCTGTCTTCCTCCATCACCCCATCTACCTGGTTTTTAAATTCAGGAGCTTCAAACCACATGACTTCTGTGGAAAGTAGCTTTACAACCTCTCACCTTTACCTTGGCAAGACAAAATCACCACTGCTAATGGAGACCAATTAATCGTTTCTGGAATTGGTACCATTACTTTATCTGGTGTCTCTGGCCATTCCCTCCACCTTTCCAATGTTTACTTTGTTCCCAAATTATCAGCCAATTTACTTTTTGTCGGGCAACTTATTGATGATGGGTACCATATTAACTTTTCTTCCACTGGTTGTGTCATATAGGGGCGGCAAACTAGGAAGGTGATCGCGATGGGGAGTAAACATGGTCGACTGTTTCTGCTGGACATTGGACATCATTCCCTATTTTCTTCTTCTCCTAATTTCAATAAAATGTGGACTATGTGGCATAGTCGTCTTGGTCATGTGAACAATGCTTCTTTACTTTCTCTGTTTAAAATTGGTTGTTTAGGACCCACTATTGATAATAAAATGATGTCCTCTTTAGTTAACTCAAAGTGTGAAACGTGTTGTTTGAGTAAGAGTCATATTTTGCCATTTCCTATTCATCGTTCTCGTGCATTATCATCTTTTGATATCATTCACACTGATGTTTGGGGAATTGCACCCACATTAAGTAGGACAGGGTTTAAGTATTATGTGACCTTTATTGATGATCATTCTTGATTCACTTGGATTTATTTTATGCGCTTCAAATCTGAAGTATTTTCCCTTTACCAAAAGTTTTACAAAATATGGTCCACACACAATTTAAGACAGATATAAAAATTCTTTGGTCTGACTCCGGTGGAGAATACATGTCCCATGATTTTTCTGCCTTCCTTTCTGATAAAGGAATTCTTCACCAAAAATCCTGCCCACATACTCCACAGCAAAATAGTGTTGCGAAGAGGAAGAACAAGCATATTCTTGAAACTGTTCCTACTCTCCTACTTGCATCCTTAGTTCCTCCAAATTTTTGGTGTGATGCTGCACAGACTGCTGTGTATCTTCTCAATCGTTATCCTAGCTCCGTTCTAGGAAATACTACATATGAAGCTCTCTTTGGTCATACCCCTTCATATTCTCACTTACGTGTTTTTGGTTGCTTGTGCTTTGTCCATCTTTCACCTACAGAGCGCACTAAGTTGTCACCACAGGCTGCCAAATGTATCTTCCTCGGTTACAGTGCTGAACACAATAGATTTCTGTGTTATGACCAATTCGAGAAATGCATGCGCATATCTCGTAATGTGATCTTCTTGGAACACATTCCTTTCTTTTCTTTACGTTTGGATACTCATCCTGTGGCTGTGTCTTATCTGCCACAATTCCCTGCGACTACTTCTCCACCACCTATAACCAATGTTTATATCCGACGTAACACGGTTCCTCCTGTGGGGCCTCCTCCTCCTGATCCTATCCCAATGCTGCCTACTGCACCCTCAAGTATTAATACTTCCTCTACTGATAATGTCATACCGTTACGACCTCTAGTCGTCCTTCTGTTGCTCCTGACAGATATGACTTTCCTGCTCTTTTCACTTTTTTGGATAGTGCTCCTATACCCACCTCTTATTCACAGGCTTCTAAGATTCCATACTGGCAGGATGCTATGACTAAGGAGTTGCTTGCTCTTGAAGCAAACAACACATGGGACTTGGTGCCGACTCCTGAACAAGCCTCTGTGATTGGCAGTAAATGGATCTACTCTGTCAAAGTTAACTTTGATGGGAGTCTTGATCGCTACAAAGCCAGATTGGTTGCACAGGGTTACAAGTAGGAGTATGGCATTGACTATGAGGAGACATTTGCACCAGTGACTAAAATGACCACCGTTCGTACTCTTCTTTGTGTCGCTGCAGCCCGCAATTGGCATCTATGGCAAATGGATGTCAAAAATGCATTTTTTCATGGCGATTTGAAAGAGACTGTCTACTTAAAACCTCCTCCAGGATATGCTTATCCTCCTCAGCATGTTTGCAAGTTGCGAAAATCTCTTTATGGTCTTAAGCAGGCTCCCAGGGCTTGATTTGATAAATTCCGGGTAGCAATTCTTCAAGTTGGGTTTCATTAGAGTCATTCAGACAGTTTACTATTTCTTAGATGGACACCAAAGGGTTACACATTCCTTTTAGTCTACGTTGATGATATGATTATCAGTGGCAATGATATATCCGGCATTACGGATCTCAAGCACCATCTCAATCGTCACTTCAGAATGAAGGATCTTGGTCCTCTCACCTACTTTCTGGGGCTTGAGTTTTCGCGTACCAAATCAGGCATTCGAGTCCATCAGCGTAAATATGCTGCTGATTTGATCACCTTACCAAGACTTGATGATGCTCACACTTTTGATACGCCTATGGAATTAAACAGCAAACTCAGTACGGAGGATGGCCCTCCCTTGGATGATCCCTCTATTTTTCGGCGGATAGTTGGTAGTTTGCTCTACTTAACTATGACTCGACCTGATATTTCTCATGCAATTCATACGGTTAGCCAATTTGTGAGCAATCCTCGCAAATCCCATCTTGCTACTGCTTTGCGCATACTCCGCTATGTTAAAGGCATTCTTACTCATGGTCTCTTCTATCCTTCTGATACTTCTCTGCGATTATCAGCGTATGCAGATGCCGACTGGGTTGGTTGCCCTGATTCTTGGCGCTTTACCACTGGCTGGTGTATGTTTCTTGGCGGCTCTTTGATTTCGTGGAAGTGCAAAAAACAAACCACCGTGTCAAAATCTTATGCTGAGGCCGAATATCGGGCAATGTCGTCCACCAGTGCTGAAATCATCTGGCTCTGCCGTCTTCTCTGTGAATTCGGTGTCCTTGTTGATAGTTCTACACCTCTTCATGGGGACAATACCAGTGCTACTAGAATTGCTAATAATCCAGTCTTTCATGAACGGACGAAGCACATTGAGATTGATTGTCACTTCATCCGTCAGCATGTTGTCACTGAGAAGATAACCTTGCCTCATGTCTCTACTCATGACCAGTTGGCCGATATCTTCACCAAAGCACTTCCCAAACCGCGCCATCATGGTCTCACTAGCAAATTGCTGTTTTCTACATTACCACATCAATTTGAGGGGGAGTGTAGAAGATAATGTGGCTTAGGCTCACTAGGCCCATCCCATCAAGGGCTTGTATACAACTGTATATAAAATCCCACGTGTGGGATCATATTTTGATATGTTGCTATTTTGTCTCTTATTTACTTCCTTGTATAGATTAGGAGATTGATTATTGATTATTATGATTGTACTGATTAGGATGTTTAGGGCCCTTGATTAGGGGATAATGTAATTATAAATATTCAAACGAACTTCACATTGAGGCATTGAGTTCTCTCCAAACTCGTCTTTTTCTTCCTTCTCTCATTTCATATCATTTCATAGATGTCACGCTCCAATTCCGGATTCCGAGTTTACCGCCAAGGTCCCTCGGATTTGGCGCGTGACCTCCGAATGCATCAGCAGTTCCAGGATCTTAGGTCCGCAGTGAGGTTTGATTTAAAACTTTTTAAATAACATTAATAAGAAACGGTTAAGTGTAGAAGCAATATGAGTTATAAGCGGAAGCAATATCATCACATTCCATGGTACCATATGCATATGTCAAATGTAAGGGCACAAGTCCATCTAAATGTCAAAGTAGAAATATAAGGTGTTTATACAATTAAACATCCCAAAATCCTCACACAAATGATTGTCAAACCCAAAATAAAGTCACTCAACCCCCTGATCAGGTTCTTTGTCAACGGACAATACAACATCGCCCGGGCCCCACCTGAAATCCTTAGCTAGAGGCGCATCGAGAAATGCCTCGCCCTCCGAGGCGATGGGATCAATAATGATACCTAAGCACCAAATAATAATGGGTCAAATCCCAAGGACCCGGCAGCACGGTATGCCAAAATAGCTTAGTATGGATATATTGGAATAATGACAGTAAAAGATCATATAAGTAACCATGGTAACAATGCTAGGCAGATCATGCAACATCATAAACATAATGGGTCAATATGAAAGGAAACATGCTAACTATCCATCTAATCAATAAGGCACATCTAAATAGGCTAGTACCGCAGGAAATTATGACGCTGCCCTCCCTTATACTCTACATATGAGTTGCGGTTGGAAATGCACGGGATTATAGCCCAGCAGTATCGTATTATCAGAGTTTGCTGGCCGTATATTGGTATCGTGAAGTGGCATACGTCCAGCTTACCAGCTCATCATGATTGCCTTTCTCATATAATTAGCCTTTACAAAGGGTGATCAGCGCCAAGGCTAGGCTTCTCATCTGAGTGGATGTTTTTGCTAACTCACAGGAACCATATAATCAGGTCAGTGTCTGGCCGGGCTGCCCTTGCGTGAACAAGGTCTCATCAGTCCACACAAGATCCAGTATTATAGTCCAATCCATATCATAGTCCATACATGCCATACAAACCATCATCATATCCATAGTCCATCATCATGTCCATTCATATACAATCAGCATATAGTACATTTATGTTAGGTTCCTAATCATGTACACAATCCATCTACTCCATGATCTATCGTCCATCCATTCATTAGGTCATAGAATAGCCTGTTTAGCCACTGACACTCGTCAAATGTCCTCCAAACACATTCAAGGTCACCTCGAGGTCAACCCTAAGTCATGGTCCTCATTTCTATTTATTAACCAGGTATAACAATGGTATAAACAACAATAAACTGTAAAGAAGAGTATGGACGACATGTGACATCAATAACAATCAATAGAGGACGATCACAAATGATCCAACTTAGGTCCATGCCACAGCTTCTGGTCTAGGATTCCACTTTGCCCAAGTCAACGTCAAAAGGAGCCTCAGATGCTAAGTGAAGTAAATTTGGTGCTCTGAAGTTAATTGGCATCTAAGTCCACCGATAAGCACTGAGTGGGGTCCTATATTACAATCCTACACCTTACTTTGGGGTGGCCACATGGGTCCAGGTTAAGCCAACCCTTGACACATGTTCGGCCCACTAATCATAGTCCAAATGGAAGGTCAATGGGGCCTACAAATGGCTAAATTACAAATGGAACAGATTCTAGAAAACTCTGCTCGTAGTGTCCTTGGTTGAGCAAAGTGTAAGCTCGGTCGAGCGAGACTACTGGGTAGCCCAAATAGAAGATGTCCTTGGTCGAGTGAGCTATATGGTCGATTGACCGAGCAAGACATCCTGACCATCAGTCCATCCCAGAAGGTCTCCTTGCTCGAGCGAGCTTATATGTTCGCTTGAGCGGACATGGCGACCTTATTGTTATTCACCCTAGAAAGTCTACTCTCTCGAGCGAGCGATAGGCTGGTCGACCGAGCACTCCTAGATTCCCAAATTTTTCGTTCTTCATCTTCTTTCATCCAATTTCCAACATAATCCATCAATTCTGTCCAATTACTAAATTACCATACAACACCATCTCCATACACAGAATCTTCATCAATCATTATCATGCCATCATCAATGGGCAATTGATCTTCCAAAAGGAGAATTCCCATCTATCATTTTGATCATTCTCAAATTTTCATTGTCATAACAGTTTCAATTCACTAACTCCATGGATGTTTTTCACTTAACTTAAAGTAGATGGAACCTGAGAAAACTACTTGTATAGTAGTATGACATGTGAGAAGAATCGTGGTTGAGAGGAAAAGAAGTACAAAATAAGAGAAGCAGAAGAAAACGTATTAGAGAAAGAGGAAGGGGGATGGGAATGTGGAGAGATAGAGGGAGGGCTATAGGGAGGAAAAACAGGATGGTAGAGAGAGAGAGGAAGGTGGTGAGAGCAAGGATGAAATCGCCCGCCGCCAAACCGCTACAAAGCAGGCGCTACGTAGCGTAGCGGGGCTACGAAGCGACGTAGCGGTATGATTTGAAATACTCTAAAAAAAAAATCTGAAAAAATTCCAGAAAATCGAGAAAATTGTAAAATGAAAGAAAATGTGGTTCTTTTGCAAAAGTAAGTAAGAAAGGGGGTTTAGCGGTGCCCTTAATATATGAGGTCCTGTATCGCTGCATAAATAGAAAATAATAATAATGATTAGTTTTTTCACATGTATTTATGTTTCTTAGTCATGCTAACTTAGAAAGTAATGAAAAGCTCATAAAAAAAAAAAACTAGAACATGAAAAAAAGGCATAAGACTTAAGAGTTAGGTCATTAGTGAACATTGAACAATCAAATGATCAATACTTCAAACCTCAAGGTTCAAGGTTCAAACTTCAAATTCAATAAAGTGAATGAAATGATTAACAATTCAACACTCAACAGTTTAACACCAATTTAGAAATGACAAATAGTAGAGAGTTGGTGAAGGAAATAGGAATACCTTGGTCACCACCAAAATGAATGTCTACCAAAATTCAATGCATGGTTATCCTCATCATCCTTATCAGTGTTATCATTTTTATTTGCATCATATTGCATTTGATATTGATGAGCATTGGGATCCACAAATCCAAAGAAGGCAGCCGCATCATCGTAACTTGAGGGAGGAGGAGGTGGATATCTATTATATTGCGTTCCACCATAGTCACCATATGAGTTGGACCCTGAAACAGCAGACTTTTCTTCTCTTTGTTGCATTTGACCATATGGAAAATATTGTGAGGGTCGTTGTCCATTGTAACTAGGGTTCCACAAATCAACCCATGATGCCGCTTGTTGTCCTCCAACACCTCCACCCATATTTCCTTGTTCATTACTACCTCCAGGAGCAGGTGGAGCAGGTGGTGAGACTCTTTAACGCCGTTGATAACCACGGTTTCCTTCCATTCTTTTTGGAAAGTCCAGTACCTCCTCTATAGGAATGACATCTTCCTGATCATATTGGTAGTATTCACTAGTAGCACCTGTCCCACTAATTCTCCTACTCCATCTCCCCCATCTCCTCCACCATGGCTACACGAAGAGATGTCGCTTGTTGTCCCCCCATCTCCCCCATCTCCTCCACCATGGCTACAGGAAGATGCAGCTTGTTGTCCTCCAACACCTCCACCCATATTTCCTTGTTCATTACTACCTCCAGGAGCAGGTGGTGAGACTCTTTGACGCCGTTGATTTTTACAGTTTTCTTCCATTCTTTCCGGAAAGTCTAGTACCTCCTCTACAAGAATGGCATCTTCCTGATCATGTTGGTAGTATTCACTAGTAGCACTTGTCCCACTAATGTCTCCTACTCCATCTCCCCCATCTCCTCCACCATGGCTACACAAAGAGACGATGGTACTCGTCCTCTTAGAAGATGACACAACATGAGCAGGTTCTTTTCCTTTAGGTTGTGGGTGCTGTTGTGCACTTGAGCCTTCTACTCCAAGTGGGGCGCCCTCTGCCTCATCCATTTCTTCATCAAGCAAATATCTAACCTCCTCCTGAAAGCCCGGATCTGAATCTAGCAATGGATCCTCTATCTCAGCTATCCTCTATCGCAACATTCTAACTAAAGGCTCAAACCTTTAATAAATTAGACACTTTCTTTTAAAATTTATTGTCCCTCATCGAGTTAGGGATCTCAAATTCTAGACCACTTGTTGCATTGCCCCCATTTCGAACGAAGTCATTCTTCTGATGCAAACATCTGAATAAGCTCTGTTCTAAACCTTACAAGGCTCTCTATCGCAATGAAATGGGTAGCAAACCTAGTTGATCTCGGACGTATCAAGGCATGGTTATTTATGAATCTTTTCATCAAGCTCAAAAGCCATGAATGATCATAAATAAAATCTGGTAATGCCTCTACATGCCTTAATAACTTCAGTAATTTTCTTCTTCTTTCCAATCTCTTTCATAATGAGATCCATACAGTGTGCTGCACATGGAGTCCAAAACAAATGAGGCATTTTCTTCTTCAACATCTTACCGGCTGCCTTGAAATTGGCGCCATTATTTGTAACAATCTGTACAATATGCTCCTCTCCCACACTCTGTACAACCTTATCCATAAGAGTGTATATATATTTAGCTGTCTGTCTATGTTCAGATGCATCCACGGACTTCACAAAGACACACCCACCGGCGACTGATTGTACTAAAAAGTTTATTAATTGTGTTTGTGTGCCGCTGGTCCACCCATCACACATAATGGTGACTCCATTCTGTTGCCACATGGGCCAAAAGGTCTCCACCCATGCCTTTATTTTTTTATATTCTTATTCGAGATATTTAGTGCCTACATTATAAACAGAGGGCGATTGTATTTCCCGCCTAGTTTCGGCGGCAACATTAAGAATTATTTGGAAATAGGGGGGAATCTATTGCTATAGGTGGTATGTTTTTGTGAATTAGCCATTTTGCTGTAGCTTTGACTAACCTATCTCTTGCACCCTTCATCACCCCTTTCATCACACTTGATATATTTGGTTGTTTAGCCCCCTCTTTTCTATGTGCTTGAGGATCAATAGGGGGAGGAACTGCTCTTCTAGTAGAAATAACTTCTACATCAACATCCCGTTTCCGGGTGCTAAATGCCCTACGCATGACCCCTGCAATGCCCTTGCCCCTGCATCATAATATTTGATGCTTCCAGCAAATGCATGACGTTCATGTTCTTCTTAGTGACTCATAATGGACTCTTGGCGAGTAGCCTCCATCTGTGCATCTTCATCATCAAAACCTTCATCCCCAAATACATCATAACGGCAGCATCAACATCTTGATGCCTCTTTTCATTTATCTCTACTTTTCTTGCTTTGTTTTGACCAACTAAAGCTTTTATTTGTTCCCTGACTTTCCTTGGTACTTCGATACAGCCGGCAACATTGCCAGGAATATGGCTTAAGTGGTGCTTGAATCTTGTAATGCCCCCATTGGTCACTTACAAAACTTGCATTTGATTTTCAACCTGTTATTCTCAATTGCCTCACCAAAGCTCCATGCGGGATCAATATCACGAGACATTTTAAGTTATCAATTGACAAACACAAATGCACAATAGAAGACCGAATACCTATAAATATGAACAAGTAGTATGTTAAAATTAAAAAAAAAAAAACTTGTTAGAGGAAACATATATCTAACACTTAGGAATCATTCTCTTGACATTTAACTTGTATTTCATTACTTAAAGTACAATTTTTTTTCAAAAATTAAAAAAATCCGAAAATAAGAAAATAAAATAAAATTAGGAAAAGACAAATATATGTTGGATTGATTTATGCCAAACATAGATATAACATTTAGGGGCCTTATTCAAACCAATATAATGGGTAATGAATTAGTTAAGGCATTTTTTCATTCAAAAAATAAATAAATACGAAAATAAAAAAGGAAAAAAAAAAGAAGGAAAGACAAAGAAATGTTTGATTGATCTATGCCAAACATATTCAAAACATTTAGGAGCATTTTTCAATACATTTGATTGGCATTCCATTACTAAAAATATTTTTTTTACAAAAATTAAAAAATCCGAAAATAAAAAAAAAGGAGAAAAATTGAAAAACAAGGAATATATGTTGGAATGATCTATGGGAAACATAGATCTAAAATCTAGGTGCCCTTTTCAAGACATTTGATTGGTATTCAATTGCTAAAAATATTTTTTTTACAAAAATAAAATAATCCGAAAATAAAAAAAGGAAAAAAAAAATTGAAAAACAAGCGACATATGTTGGAATGATCTATAGGAAACATAGATCTAACAATATGAAACTATTTTCAAGTTGTTTCATGAGTTTTCCTTAAGTTATAATGTTTTTTTTTTAAATAACATAAATCCAAAAATAAAAATAACAATATATATATATGAAAGATATGCATGCAAGATCAAAAGGAAGCATGGATCTACAATAAAACAAGACAATGATGCCATTATGTTGTGATTCATAGTAGTTAAAGAGTGATAATCTCAAAAGTTGAAAAAAATTCACATACCTAGATGAAGAATCTTATTTAGTTTGAATAGTTGAATGTTGGTGATTTGGTGGCAAGAAATCTTGAAGAAATGGACTTGGGAGTCAATTGGGACAACAATGAGGAAGTAACAGCAGAAAGAGAGGGGAAGAGAGGGTTAAAAAACCCTAAAGTCGTCAAAAGGAGGGGTTATACGTATCGGCTGCCACGGGCCGCGGGCCGCCACGATTGTGACGGCCGATATATTGGCCGTAGCGTGGCGGTATCCGCCGCTATGGCCGATATATCGGCCGCCACGTAGCTATTTACATCCTTGGGTGAGAGAGGGAGTGTCGAGAGATGAGAAAGAGGAGAGTGGGAATATGGAGAGAGGGTGAAGAGTGATGTTTAGTTGGTCAGTATATTTCTCTTGTATTGTCTTGTTTTTTCATTGAAATCTTGTTACCATTTTAAAAAATATATTTTAATTGGTTAACCTAACTCTATTGATGATTGGAGCATTCAATCAAATGTAATTCATGGAACCTCGTAGATGGCTTGTACACTCAAGTTGTGTATCATATAATTTGAAGGGCAAGTGTCATCTTCAACTGATCCATGTCTTACGCATTGTGTTGGATTGCAGGATGTAAACAACCCTGCACTGAAGGAGATCCTATCAAGTGGCTCCATTGCCAAGGCAGCATGCTTCTTCATATACTGTTTCATCACTCCTGTACTGGAAGAGACTGTCTACAGGGGATTTCTACTGAAGTCCCTTGCCGCCACAATGGAATGGCGACGAGCGGTTGCAATAAGTGCTTGTGTATTCTCTGCGGCCCACCTCTCTTGGGAGAATTCTCCACAACTCTTCCTCATTGGGTGTGTATTGGGATCTGCTTATTGCTGGACAGGTAACATAGCCAGTTCCTTCACCATTCATGCAGCATATAATGCAGCAACACTATTGGCAGCCATGGTATCATAGGATGCCTTTTTTTTTTTTTTTCTTTTTTCTCTCATTTTGATGTGTCATGAGTACAATTGAGTGAGGTACCATATTTGCATGTGGCCCACTGGGGCACTAGAGAATGTTGGCCTGATGGTCCATACTGTTGGATGGTGATGATAGCTGAAAAATCTGAGAGGTTTACATCAACACTCTGAACCAGTGCTTTAATGAGGGGTCCATGATTCCATGAGTTTGTGTGTGGACCCAGCATTACGGAATGGCTTATCATGATTTAATCATATTGCAATGGGCCAACCATGATTGATCAAGTGGGACCCTCCATGGTTCCTGCATCTTGTTGGGGTTCCCTATTATGATTTAATCATTTATGAGTTGGCTCACTGTGATTCCATAATTTTTGTTGCATTGTACCTACCTCGGTTCCTTTATTTGAATAATTGGGGCTAAGCATGTTTGCATACATGTGGATCCGTTCACATTCTCATTTTTTTTTTCATTGAAAAAATTGTGAGATTTTTATTTCTTTGAGGTCGTTTCACCTTTTCCCTCTCTTAAAAGCTGGAAAAAATAGCAAAAAATGCTGCTACTTAATCAAAGAGTAATCTTTAGAAATATTTTCTTAGTTAATAGAGTTTTGGGAAATATCAAAACATTGGGAAGATCATCTTTATTTTTTTTTTCTTATTCCTCTGCATTTATTCTGGCCAGACTGCTTGTGTATCAAGGAACTTGATAAGTAGGTGATTTATCTAAGGAGTATTAAAGAGGTGTGGGATAAAATTTTTATGTTTATAGTGGATCTCTGTGTGTGCAATTTCTTTTTTCTTTTTTAATCAAAGGAGATGTTATTTGATGGCATTTTTTGGGCTATATATCACTTCTATCATTCACTTTTAGCTCCTTTAATATAAAGACATACACTGTACTAAAAAAAATAATAGTGATAATAATAAAATAAATGATATACATTCTCTAGAGCCTGTTTATTTGCATGCTATTGAATACATGGTCAAATATGCTCCAACAAAGGATCATTAAAGGGCAATGGGTGAAGAATATAAGGTTGACATGAAGATGATTACTTGACTTTACTAGGATTTGAATTACAGGGTGATGGCCGAGAATTTAATTTCCATCTCTCCTTTGATTCATTTTCTATTGATGGTCCTTCATTTTCAAGTGCTTTTAGGATTGTTTTTATTTTTATTTATTATCTAATAAATACACACATACGACCGAAGACCCTCACCATCAGTCCTACAATCAGGAATTGTGGAAGAGAGGTGCCTCACTACTGAGTTACCAATGGATTGACATTTCCTAGGAATAAAAGTCTTGAAACTCCTAGGAATTCAATTCCATGAAACAAATGGGCACATGCCAGGAAAGAATGTTCTCCTACATGTGCAGTCCATCTCTATGGGGCCCACCTGGGCCCATGTTTGATCAGTTCAACCACTTGGATCCTCTTCTCATCCTATGATTTGGCATTCAGACCAATTTCATAATCATTGGACTTTCACTTACCGTTGGATAGAATCTCAAAAGAATCGACGGTTAAGATACCATTAAACTTTAAGGCTGTTAAATCAGTTGTAGGATAATTTGGTGGGGCTAATTTTTTGGCTCTTCCTTGTGCTCAGGGAGACCTTTCCATCCGCGTTCCCTTATTAAGACATGTATCTAAGTAGGCCCCACAAGATGGACTGCATTTTGCTCATAGAACATTGCCCCATCTTAGGAACTCAATGCCAATTAAAGATGAGTATGTGTAACATGAGGATCCCGCGACGGAGAGAAAATTGGCTACAATTTTAGCCCGGTCTCATTTTTGACGATTTGGTGCAACATCTTTCTCCATGAAAACGATTTTGAAAGGAATGAGGAGAAAATCTAAATCCTATAAGAAAGGGATAAAGAGCCAAATTCCGCTCCCATCAAATTATTTCATGGTAGGCAGAATCCTTGTGTACAAAGCTAACCGTGGGTCTAAATTCTAGAAAAATATTCACCTAGGCACAGTGTAGACGCGCACCAGACCCATAGCATTTGAAATTCAGAAGTGGATCCCATTCCCACCTCTACGACTGTCCTGGTGTAAGTGTGCATGGGCACTGAGCACAGGTGAAAGTTTTCCAGCGTAACCATTTTGAGTACAAATGTCTCGTCCCCTCTCCTAGGACATGGCTAAGTGATTAAGGATTGCATATTTTGCAGGTGGAGTATGCATGGGTGAGCCCAAGCCTGGCTCGGCCATGCCAGCCCACGTGCTGGCTTGGACCATGCCCAACTGGCCCGTCCCCCGGGCCCCTCCTATTTTTTTTAAAACTTTTTATATATTGATAAGAGCTTTGTGGCGACTTTAGGGTTTTTAACTTGAAATAAAGTTGAAATTAATAAAAAAATATATAAATAAAAAATAAAATTTAATTATTTTATATTTATTGAAATAAAATAAATGCACAAATTTAATAAAATAATTATTTTAGAAAATGGAGTTGTATTGTGCCATTCTATGCCACGTCCCAAGCACCTTGGCTCAGCACGGCCAGCCCAATTTACACCCATAGGTGTAGGTCAAGTAGTTAGAATTAAACAATTATAATATGGGTGTGATATATATTTTGATTCGACTAAGGACCCAATACATGAAAATAAGGGTTTAAATAAACTTGTTATAATTTTAGATAAATATTTTAAATGGAGTTATTGTAAATTTTCAGGTCCCCTAGCTCAGTTGGTTAGAGTGTTGGTCTTATGAGCTAAAAGTCGCGGGTTTGAGCCCCGCCGGGACCAGTTATTAAACAATTATCTTGATCCTTCTAAAGTTTCTAATGAGTTAATGTATATTTTTTAATTCACCCACTTATTCTTAACCCATCTCTTTATGATGAATTTGGATATTATTTATAATCTATAAATAAATTTGATCAGTCATAAAAAGTAATCCAATTGAAGAATGGCTTTTGGTGACTGACAGCAAAAATGGGTAAAAACCTCTGATTGAACGAACTAATTGGATCCACCAAATCGTCCGCTCAAGCTGTTCTGGGTTCGATCTTTAAAACATTGAGAAGGTTTCACACATCATCCTCATTCTCATGTCTAATTATCTCTCTCTTGGAATCTGATTATTAACAAATACGGGTAATATTCATTCTTTGACTTGAGACATGCAATTTGCTGCAAAATTGTAACTAAAACTAGTGCTAATGGATCACCCAACATCAGTTTCACTATTAAAGCTATATAATTCAACTCCAATGAATCTAACAAACTTTGAAACCATTTTTTTCCCCTAAAAGATGCATTGCATTATATGATATAATGACATTAGGTTTCCCATTGTTCATCAGTTCTTGATTGGCCATCAATTCAAGCAAAAAAGATGGATTTCTATAACATGGGTTTATAGCTAGGTGTTAGCTTCAAGGAGAATCTTTGAGAAGCTTAATAAGGAAATGTATCAGTTACTTTCTAGGGGGAATGATATGAGACCAAAGATCAACATGAACATAGGGAAGAAAATCCCTACAGATGGAGATAATGGATGACATTGAAATCAGAAAAAAACCAAGAGAATGCCATTCAATGAGGAAGAAAAGAAATGTCTCGTACTTCCCTGATGTTTATGGGCCAATGAAATTCAGTAAACTGTTTGTAATCTACAATACCCAAACACTTTAAAATAGGCAACATATAATTTTATATCGAATATTAATTTGATATTTTAATTATTGTGTAAAATTCATGTCACTGCCATATTAAGGTATTCTCCGCAGAAAAATATTTCATGGAGCAAGTAGCTGTTACACCACTAGAGTAAGTTTAACCAAAACTTTCTTTGCAAGTTAAATGTATCAACCAAATGCACTTCACAAAATATAATGGAATGTGTTAGGGGTTGATTTGTTTGCATAGAATGCATAGAATTTCATATCATGAGTGGTTAAAAAATAAAGACATGTGGTGAATATACAAAACCTACCATGAAATAACTTCCTCTTTAGTGGAAAGTGAAAGGAAAGATGGAAAATTATTACCACTAACTACTCTAATTATTCTAAAAAAAAACAATACTCTAATTAGACATTATAGCCATTGAAAGCTAGAAAGTTTAATGGTAATAGACAGATTGTTTTTTTTTTTTTTTTTCTAAGGGGGCCACCTTGGTATAAAAAAATATCAATGGAGGAGATCCACCTTACCATAAAGAGGAGTTCTCAAAATCTTGTAAAGGCCATGGCCAAACCTTTGTCCCCTCCTAATTCTTCTCCGGGTCACTGAAGTGCGAGTACCAAGGCTAAAAATTGATTTTGCGATATCTTAACGATTCGGAGTTTGATAGAAGATCCATTTTAACCTATGGACTCATGGCGAGCAAAGCTACGTTGGTGCAGTAAGAGATGCTCGCAATGGCTATAAAATCTGAAATCGAAAAACTCAACAGCATAAACGATTTCAGTTTGTAGCGGATAAAGATGCATGCTTTATTAGTTCAGAATGAGTTGCATAAAGCACTGAAGGGTAAGAATGCCCTGGTAAGTTCCATGTCAGACAAAGATAAAAATGATTTGCTGGAAAAGGCATAGATTTAGCTATGTTTGAGCGACAAAGTACTGCAAAAGTTTACGCTGATATCAGTTGGTGGCCTATTCTTAGGCCATAGATCATAACAATATATATGCATTTTTGTATTGATTTAAGCTCAACATTGGATAAAGTCATATGAATGTTAAATTAGGTCGGGTGAGAATTTATATATATATATATATATATAAATGGTTGACATGATATATATAAAAACAGCAAATACTTGGTTGATTATATTATAATGATTTGAAATGAGGTTTGTTCTTCCAAAAAGTCTTTGCACCCCGGGTTCTAGACCCCGGACGGACCCCGGGGTGCATGGGATCCGTTGGATCCCAGAGGCGGCTGGGATCCAACGGACCCCATGCACCCCGGGGTCCGTCCGGGGTTTGGATCCCGGGGTGCATAGCACCGCTGTTGTTCTTCCAAAAGCCAATTCAGCACTAGATACTTCACTTCTCCGAACTATCCCTTGAATAAAACATTTGAAACGATATCTTATGCAAGGAACCCAAGGCTTCTGATAATGTAAAATATGAAAGGAAGTTGATTGACTGAAAGGCTTGCCTCAAGTGTCTATTATAAATCTGGAAAAGACCAACTTCCATTGGTTGGTACAATCTTGAAGTGATCAACTTATCACAGACTTTAGATAAAAAAGGAATCTCCAAAAGCCATAAAGTGCTCCAGACTTGCTAGAAATTTACAATTGATAAAAACGAGTGAGTTGGTACCATAGTGTGATTTAGACATGTCAGTGGCAGGGACGTACCAGCAAATCTTCTTTTGCGGGGACACCATGTGAAATATCTTTTAGCAGCCGATGTCTAAAAAGCCAGGGAAAGAATTTCGGGCAATGGCACCCGTGGTAAAGTTTTGGAAAACTTCCAACTGTTATATGAAAACGGTTGTATTATTTGGATAAATTTTTTTGTTAGAATTTTGGATAATTTCTATGATATTTCTTGAATATCAATTCAAGGTAGACTTTTTGATATGAAAAACTTATGCATTTTTTATAGGAAAATGATCGGGTGATAACCAATCCGTGTGAACTCAAATTTGAACTGTCGGATCGCGTGTGAGATCCAACGGTTCGTGTCATTTATATAAAGCAGTCCAAAAAGGACAAAAGCCCTCCAAATCCCTAAAACTCTCCCGCTCTCGGGCCCTCCAAATCCCCCAACGAAAAAGGGGAAAAGGCTTTTCAATTGACCACTGCTACCAGTTCCTCTTCTCGTTTCTTCTTCAACAAGGACAAGCGGTCTCCCCCATCATCTCCGGTCATCCTCGACGCCTCAGCTTTGACCGGACTCTTCCCCTTGTCTTTTCTTCTTCGACGAAAAAAGAGGAAAAAACTTGTCTGGTTCGACGGTTGTCTTCTTCCCCTGCGCGGATTGTTGCTGTCGTCCAAAGGCCTCCAAATCCCTCAATCGCTCCTGCTCACAGGCCCTCCAAATCCCTCAACGAAAAAGGGGAAAAACCTATTCCTTCCCTGGTTTGACGGTCCTCTTCTTCCCTTTCTCATTTCATCTTTGACGCCAGTCTTCGTCCCCAGATTTGCTCCACCGCGAGCCCCAAGGCTCCCGACCTTAGATCTGCCTCCTCTTCTCCGACGGTCATCTTCTTCCCCCTCAGATCTGCTCTTCTGCTCTGCTGTAAGTCCGGACTCAGATCTGGCGAGCTCGAATTCTCTCCACCTCATTTTCTGTTTGGAAAGGTAAATTATCTCTTTCTCTGTTATTGTAATCTTTTTTACTCTTTGATTTCAGAACCGTGGGTATGAGCTGATGAAGTGGGAAGATGATCACCCATATTAGGTAAGGAACACCCATCCATAGATCATGCTGATTGGTAGCAAATGAAGGAAAGTTGAAACTAAATAATGGCGAGCAGTCCATAATTGCTTTGAATTTGTAGGCTAAAATGTGTAGTTCGTGTGAAGCTGCAATTTTCGAATGGTGGCCTGTTCAGTGGATGGTGAATCAACTGGATAGACAGTTCTTGCGCTGGATGAACTGAATTGAATTCTTGTTTGTGGGATTGAATGTGCACTGATGAAGACAATACAAGCATTATCATTTTCTTTTATTTCTTTCAAAAACCCTGATTGAGTGTTATTTTACAATCCCAAATAAAAAATCTAGTGATTATTTCCATCTGATTTTTTTAAATCATAGAAAATTTTTTAATTACTTGTCTGAATCCCAATTATTTTTATTTAGTAGCTTTCCTTCGAGTTCAACTTACTGCAAACAAGCGTAGCCATGTCATCGTCAAATTCTAATTCCAATCAATGGGTGCCAAAGTGCTCGTGTGGTGATATGATTTGTTTGACCTCTCATACAATGTCTAATCCAAATAGAAAGTTTTGGAGATGTCCTAATTGGAAAGTATGTGTTTTATATGCATTTTTTAGCAATAATGCTATGATGTACTGATTAGAGATAATTTGTGCTGTTTTGTATTTTTATTTTTTTATTTTTTTGCAGCATGAACATGGTTGTGGAAGCTTTAAATGGAAAGATGAAATTGACAATGAAAAGAATCTAGCATATATGATTGAAGATATGAAAAAGATGATCGGTAGTATGATGGATAGGCAGAATGAGATTTTATGGGCATCAATTGAAGAGATAAAACATGCATCCAAAGAAAGGAAGAAATCAAATAAAGAAATTTGTCTAGTGATGTTTTTGTGTTGTCTTATGAGTGTAATTTGCATGTTGAAAATATTATGTTAAAATATGTTTTTAAGAACTGGAGGAAGGAAGTATTGAATGGATGTTGTATATGTTGACAAAATTTAATCCAATGGATGTTAGCCCAAGCGTATATATGGTTATCCTCTCATGATTATTGTTCTCTCTTGATTTTTGACATTGTAAGTCACATTGGGTGCTATTTCAGAAAAATACATGTTACACTACAATATGAATGAACACCACCTTTTAGACAATCAACACTACAATGGACTCAATGAACACCACCTGCAACAAAATATTCAAAACTAAATCTGATTGTACTCAATGAACAAAATTGAGACCACAAAATTCATAATGGGTTTTTGTATTGAATTAGAACTTCGACTGGGCCCTTTCTCAAAAGTTAGGAACGCAAATGTCAGAAGAATTATTCAAGAACTATTAGAATCAGATTTACTACAGCTTCTGACTAGAACCAATTTGCTTGCCTGTAATTGTTGTTGTTGCATGTAACTGAGTTCCAAGTGGATGGAACCCTATAAAAAAGACTTTGTTTGCCAAGTATATATGATTATCTAAAACCTGCATTCAGTAAAAGAGTATTGTTGTTTGGATCCATGGCAAATCTTATTGGCACAACATTTCCACAAATGTGTTCTACCTTGCTGAGTACCCCTGTTTAGGAATTTTTTTAGCCCACTTCCCGAGGGATTTTTTGGTTGGAATTCGGGGCTTTTCAAGTCCATATATTGAACTTAAAATCTGCTCATTTTCAGTTAATTACGACCATGTTTGCTATGTTTTAAACTCGGGCACTTTTTCAACTCGGTTAAGAAAATCTGCACAAACCTTGGTGAGTACCCCTGTTTAGGGAATTTTTTAGCCCACTTCCCGAGGAATTTTTTGGCTGAAATTCGGGGCTTTCTAAGTTCATATATTGAGCTTAAAATCTGCTAATTTTCAATTAATTACGTCGACGTTTGCTATGTTTTAAACTCGGGCACTTTCTCAACTCGGTTAACACAAATGGACTTAATGAACACCACCTACAGCAAAATATTCAAAACCTGGATATCATAACATCACCTTCCTGGATATTGGAAGATCATAGTTGAAATAAAACTCTCAAAATATCAGGTGACCATTCAGCTTAAGAATTCCATGCTTGTGTTTGGGTTTCATTGTGAAGGCATATATGGGGAGGCATAAAACACCCAGACACAGGCATGGAATTTATGGGGATGGGAATTGGGAAGGCATCCCATAAACAAAATTTTGGAAAACCCAAACACAGGCAAGTCATATATGAAAGTCAAAATTGACAACATCAAAACAACCTGTGGAGCACCTCAAAATTACAAATCAAAACAAATGTCCATAATACGTATATGAAATTTGGAATCTGATGCCACCAATTGAACCACTGCCAGCTGCAACAACATAAACAACTCCACCCAAAGCATTTAATCAAACACCACGAATTCAAACATACTTCTTTCATTCGAAACAAATGACCATAATACATTACAAAGTCCAACATCAAAACAACCTGTGGAGTCATATGAAACTACAAAAGTCCAACATTGACAACATCAAAACAACCTGTGGAGCACCTCAAAATTAAAAATCAAAATGAACCAACAACCATCACAATTGAAATTTGATGCCACCAATTGATATGTTTGCCAGCTGCGACAACATAAACCTGTGGTGTACATCTTCATTTGAAGCCTACAAAATAATATTGTAAAAGTCATTACCATTCATATAAACTGAAATATGTGTCAGTGAATTACATAAATAAAATATCTCTTTTTACAACGAATTTGCATTCCTAAATCTGTGTCAAAGTACCATCATCGGAAATAGCCATTTCCAAGCCCTCACATTCAATAAGATCATCGTCATCATCTTCTAAAATACTCCCATCGTTTCCAGAAACATTAACTATAGGACTGAAGAAGAATAGAAAGCACAATCTATATGATAATAAAATTAAAAATCAAATATAAAAGATTCTAATGTAAAAAACAATTAATACCTCTTGACGAGCATAGGACAATTACGCATGTCACGCCTACCACATCTACGACAAAGCTGGGGTTTTCTCATTTCTTTTTCCTTAGAAGACTTCAATCTCTTTGGACGACCCTTTGTCTTTGCATTCTTTGGCACAAGATATCTCTCTTCATGGCAAGTCCCCTTGTCTCTTCTCTTACTGTCAACTTTTGTCGTTACTTTCTTTTCATTTATCTCACGAATACTCTTTTTTAACTCTTGTAAAACCTTCTTTGCATGTTGGTATGCTGTTTTACACATGGATTCCTCATCAACGACTACTGTAGCATCATATGATAAATCTCCATGTCATTCAAGCAATGAACCATCACATGAAAAGCATGCTCTGCTGTCAGATTCATCGTCTATTCTTGTGAACCTTGTCCATCTTTTTAAAATAAACCATTGAGGCAATTCATAAAAATACAAATGATATGTCCACATGGAATTCCTCGAATCTCAAATAATTGACATAAACATTTTACTTCTTTGTCGTCCTTTTTGAAGAGGACGGTTCGTTCAATTTCTTGATCATTTTTGAATGAAGAAACATTATAAGCACGTTGCTCGATGTCATCATATATGACCTCAACAATGCCGCATGTTATGTAACAGAACTGTTCTTGAAACTTGTAGAACATCTTTTTCGTATATATTTCAGACATCCTCTTCTCCATTGGCAAATCTGTCATCAATCTTGGTCTTCCATTTATAGTGTCATGATCAACCTTCAAATGACGATATTTTTGAGTTGCGATGCCTCCCTCATATCGCAACATAAAATCATACAAACCATTCTTTTGTGTCACATATTGCTTAAGGAAGGCATTGATACTCTCACTTCTTGAAGTTGTAGACATCCCTCCAAAAAATGTCTCTCAAATACGTTGGCACCCACATCTCACGAATACCGTACATCGAATGCAGCCATTCATTGTCTACAAGATCAAATTCTGTCAACATATCCTTCCAAGCCATCTCAAAATGTTCTATTGTGATAGAATTGTATGCAATCTTCTTAAATTTTTTGATGAAGTTCGGATTATGAATCGCAATTCCACCCAAATTCTATTGTAAATTTTGCATAATGTGCCACAAGCAATAATGGTGGCATGTGGTGGGAAAAATGGACTTGATCGCTTTTGTCATTGCAGCATCTTGGTCTGTTAAGATTGCTTTTGGCGGGTCCCTTCGCATTGCTTCAATCCATTTGTTGAAAACCCACACGAATGTATCAAAAGTTTCATTTGATATTAGACAACAACCAAATAATATTGATTGATCATGGTGATTAATTCTGGTGAATGCACAAAAAATGAGACCACATCTATTTGTATTGTTAGGGATTTTGTATATTGCAATTTGATGGATGCATTATCATTTTAGCATCATTCGAATTTTCACACATGCATTGCTTTACAAAATATTGAAATCTTGATTTACACATGTATTGTTTTTAAGACTTGTAGAAATCTTGGTTCATGCATGTTTTGTTTTTAAACTTGGATGCAATTAGTTTTGAAAATAAGTTTTATGAATCAAGCAAGCTTATGAGTTTTAAATCTTTCAAATCATTTTAGGCTCTTTATATTTCATGTTTTTAAACCTCTTAGTTTCATTTAAATCATGATTCCAAGCTTGATTCATTGGCCCAAAATTCGCCTCAAAGAAATTATCTTTTATAATGCTTTTTTGGGGAAATTGGTCCCTGGGCCCGGGTCGACCTGTAGTGTGCTCGGTCGACCGAGCCCATGGACCCGGTCGACCGAGCACACTGCAGGTCGACCAGGAATAGAGCCGTTGAACTCTTTTTCAAATGGTCAGATTTTTGACCGTTAAGTCCAGGTCGACCAGGGAAAGGTGCAGGTCGACCGGGGACTCGCAGAAACTCATTTTTTGAGTATAAAAGCAAGTTCATTCCTTTGAAAATTTTGAGGAACTAAGAGGCCATCCTTGAGATGTTTTGAGGCCAATCAAAGGGGAATGAGCTAAGGGATAACAAGGGTCATTTATAAAGCTAAAGCTTGGTTCCATTGAGTTAAATCACTAAGTAAGCTTTACTTTTCTTAATCATATGTTTTCATGCTTTGCTTTAATTATTGGTAAACCTTTTCTAGCATAATAAACTATGATTTGTTGTGTCTTTAACATATATATGTTTTGAATTGATTTATTATTTTGGATACATCACCTTGATTCAAACTAAGTAGTACTCATATTGGTATATCTAAGTAAATCATGTTATTGAAAGCATCTTTGAAATTATATGTAACATGATTTCTATACTTGGTTGAATCTTTGGTAGTTGTTTTTCATCATAAGAAAATCACTTTCAAATCTATCTTATTTTTGGATTCAACAACTTCACAAATCATATGTACTTTTGTTTTAAAGTTTCACAACTTGCTTAGCATTGATAGGTATATCATTTTCAAGTTGAATTTTTAATTACATATGATTTGTCCCTTAACTTCAATCAAATCTATTTTTATTTTTTACACTTTCAAATGCTTTTAGCATACATATATTGAGCTACATTGTTAGTTTGATTGAAATCCCTATGCATCACATGTTTTGTTCTTAGAATTTCACAACTTGTTTGGAATTCATAGGTATATCTTTTACAAGTTATTTTTAACATGTTGTCGCGACCCCGGACCGGGCCCGCATGACTAATCCGGGATCTGGACTAATTAAAGTATGTGTGATACATTTACTTAATTTTCCAAAGGTGTCCGTGGTGAACATATCACAATAACGTAAATATTTCTTTCAATGCGAAAGCATGTGGCAAATCAAATTGATAATTCAAGTCACAAGATAAAAACACATTTATAAACCAAGTATCAGAATGAGCAATGATCATCAGTTCTTTCCTAAAAGAAAAGTAAAAGTTTATACAAAAGATCATTTAATTACATTTCCCAAAAATAGAGGCCAACAAAGGCAAATAAATACAAAATACCAATCCCCAAAAGAATGGTTAAATGGTTCCCAAAATGTTACGTCTCTCATAGCAACCAAATATCTAAACGACATCATCAGCATGCCACTCAACTAGGCGTTGCTGTTCACCAACTGTGTCCTCAAGCCCCGCCTCGGGATAGACAATGTCCGGACCTGAGTACCAAAGAGTGGGTCAAACACGACGGTTTGGCAAACGGGTGAAATGACATGACATTATAATAATAAATGAATTTACCTTCAAAAGCATTTAAACCTGTTTAAATAACAATTTCTATAAAGAGATAAATCATTTATTCAAATACAAGTATGCATTGTAAAACATGTAAAGGCCATGAGGTGACAGAGCATATCAAGGCATTGATCTCAGTCACACGAGGTGAGGAGAAACAACGAAATAAATACATATACATATAATATACGGGACATGACCACGGTAGTGAGCTGGACATTGGGAACCACGGTAACAATCCAGGGTATCGGGACAAGACCACGGTAATAACCCGGTAGCGGGATCCAAACTGTAGCTGGCGGGACAAGAGGGGGATCTCGAAGTCGGTGGATCAGACCAACAGGGTTATCCAAGCTTAGTGGTGCCGACTCATAGGTCAAATGACAAAATCAAAACATGTATAAAATACATCAAGTGCAAGTACATAAACAAGCGGGACGGGGGTGCTCAAAGGCACAACTGTCATATCAATCCGGGGTATAATTTCAATGCTTTCGGGAATAACAAGTTGTGTAGTATAAATTCCGGGAACAGTAAAATACAATAAACCATTGAAGTTTCGGGTAAAATATCGGGTTCAAGATTCATTTAAGGTGAATAGAGGTCCCGTATATCGATTTAATTGTAACTTGGTACTCTTTGAGTTTGGGAACATTCCGGGCTCCTTATACACCTTATGATCATCAAAACCTCAAATGAAATCTTTGTGATGTGGTTTATTTCTCAAATGGATATAAAATAAAACGAATGGGTCTTCTCATCACAATAGGGTTCCCAACAAACCTCTCCTAAAACTTTTAAACATTTCATTAGTGCTTCCAAAACAGTCCCAGGTGAACTGTACCCATCGCTCGAGTGGACATGGAGTTCGCTCGAGCGGTGAGCTCTCTGGAATGGTTGTCTGGGTGGGTTTGCTGGAGCGAAGTTGAGGTCGCTCGAGCGAACTCATCCAGTTTAGGTTGGCTCGAGCGAAGACTCAGTTCGCTCGAACTAACCACTATCTGAAATGAGTTCTGGGAGGGTTGCTCGAGTGATAAAGGGTTTGCTTGAGTGGACTGTCCTCTGGAATGGCTCGAACCCTTTTCTGGACACTTCGCTCGAGTGACTTGTCAAGTTCGCTCGAGCGAACTGTCCAGAAATTGGGTCCGGGACAGTTCTTTTCCTCTCTTTCTCTTCCTTCTACAACCTCCTTTTAGCCCCTTGAATACGCCAAATGAGGAGTTCAAAACCCTATCCAAACCGACATCAAATCTCCTACAACATCCATTCCATCCTCCTCCAATATTATCACATCCCAATATAAAGAGAGAAGGGAAGGAAACCACTACACCAAGAACTCATTTGAACTAAAAACAAGAGATAATTGAATGCTATGAACCAATACATTTCCAAGACATTAAATGCACTAACAAGACTCTTTCATGAACATTTATTTCAAGTCAATGCAATAAATAAACATGAATGAAAAAACAACAAAATCAACCACATTTCTTATAAAACCATTTAATGCTCAAATAACAAATCATCCACTTGCCTTAGGTCCAAGCTAATCAATAACAAGCTCTAAACACTCCTCCAAGCCAAAGATCCAAGTTATAACAAAAATCCCCAAAACAAACCCTAAAAGGGTTAACACAAGAAATAAAAGAGGAAAGCTTGCAATAATGGAGATGGAACCTCTTAAAGGTCAAAGGAACATAAATCTAAGAGATGGGGAGGGTTGCTTACTTGTAGGTCCTCCAAATGGACAAGGTGAGCTCAAAGAGAGTATTGGAAGGGGAGGTCTTCTCCAAAAATGGTATCAATGGAAAGCTATAGTGGTGAGGAAGAAGATGATGATCTCAACCTCTCAATTTGTGCAAGGTTGGTGGTGGATTTGGTGATGGAAAAGAAAGAGAAGAAGGAAAAAGGGAAAACCCTAGGTGAAGATTGGAGTTGTGCTAGAAAAGGGGGAAAGAGAAGGAGGGTTCTCCTTATATACAAGTCAAGAGTGGGCTCCACCACTAGAAATATTTATGGGCTGAAATTGTGGTTTTCGGGGCTTCAAATGAATTCGACGAAGAAGAGAAAAGTGATCGTCAAAAGTTCTAGTTTCCAAAAAATATATGTTTCACGGGTTTCAAGGATATTAAATTTTGAGTACAGATTTAGTGTAAAAATGACTGTTTTGACCTCAATGCTAGGAAAGTCCGGTTTTGGGGTCTCGAACGGGCACGGGATCAACATAAAAGTTGTATGGATTAACGAGACAAGTAAAACATGATTAAAACAATAAAACACAAGAATCTCAGATAATCCCCCAAGTAAACGCAAAGTCATAAAAGGAACCCCCAAAGGGCCCCACAAGTCAGAAAGGCACTCAAAATTCCTCAAAGCTATATCAAAAGCTATTCTAATCCCAATTTAACCAAGACACATTAAAAACGCTTATAACTAAAATACGACTTAATTAGCACTAATCGAGATCACTCGGGACGGGGTCTTACACATGTGATTAGCAATCTTTCCTCAATCATAAATGTTTTTATGAGCTAAAACTTTCAAAAGCCTTTGGCATACATTTATGAGCTTTTATTTTCAAATTGATTGAGGACATCATACATACACATTGTGCATTCATCTTTGCATTCATAGTGTGTGTGTGCGCGCGCGCGCGTGTGTGTGTGAGAATTAGATTTTCAGTTTCATATCCGCCTAATTAAGAGGCATTGTATTGAGCTAAATTGTATCTCCATCAAGTGTATTCTAGACACTATTTAGAGAGATAACCAACCTTTTGGTTGTAGAGGTTATTGCTTAGCCTAAGAAAAGCATAGTGTAGAGGTTATTGCTTACCCTTGGAAAGCATAATGTAAATGTTAGATAGTGAAAATCCGATGGGGTGTTGGATCACAAGTTGGTAGTGGATGTAGGCATTGAGGCCGAACCACTATAAATCATTGTGTGATGGTGCATGCTTTGTGGTGATTATTTTTGTTAGTTTCCGCATTTAGTTTGATAATCATCACTAGTGGCTAATTTAATTTAAAGAAGTTAAAATTGGTCATAATTGGTCACTAATTTGAACCTCACCCTATTCACCCCCTCTAGGGTTCGGATCACGAACTTTCATGTATTGTATGTTCTATCAAATGAAACAACATCCCCAAATTCCTCATATGACTTTTGAAAATAGTAATCAGCTCAAAACACATATTTAATGTGATCATCATCATCTTTCTCAATGGCAAAATAACATCTTGGATCTCTCTCCTTCATTTGTTTGAAGTACTCAAAGAACATCTCACCATCTTGATCTTTTGTTTCTTCCATTTTGTTTCTAATTTGATTTCAAAAATGTCTCAGTGAAACCAACTTTATCTCTCGTACCTGCCTGTAGCTCTAGCAGTGCCATTTGATCCTTCGGTCGTAGATTAGCAGCCCCATAAGTATAGATCAATTTTTTCTTGGGACCGCTGACTATACGATGTGATCGTAGCATATGAGTCTTTCTCGGGGTACTTAACAAATGAGTATGCTCCACAATAATTTTAAATACCACCCATTTCCCCTCCTTTGTTTTTTTAATTTGAAGGTGTGCCCCACAATCTGCCCGTGTATCTAAGTTCCGTCTCTGTACTATAGATTCAACGCCTAATTTTTCTTTCCTAGAACCTGTTTTGGAGCATACAAATTTTTACCTCACAACTTCATTATTCAGCCTTGTCTCAGAGCTTCGTCTGATACTAAAACCTGCCAATTTCACATAAAGGTTATAAGCATTGTCAGCCTCCTCTATGTTCTCAAAAATAATTCCAACTTACGGTATTTTCTCATCCTCAACTTGTGGTATAAATGTATTAATTGGTAAAGGTGGACTTGCACCATTCTTTTGGACGGTTTAAGGACAATAATAGAACCACACCATGAAAATCATGCAAAACAAAACCAAATAAAAGTAATAAGAAATAATTATTAAGGATGTAGGAAATTATTCCAATAGTACTAATTTCATGTCACATGTTATAGTCACTGATAGTCAAAGTTTGGATCTAAAATCAAGATAAATTCAGATTATTTCAACACATTGGTTGGATCATTTATTCCCCTGACACAAACTTTTTCTCAAATATAGACAACTGAACCAAGACAGAAATGCCACTACTGTGGTCATTTGTCAAGGCAACATTTTACTCAAAATTTTGTGCTATGTTTAGTTTCTGTCATTTTTCAATGCACGGATATTTATCAAACATGGTTGCACATTTTAAAGTCTTTAGGATTAATACATCATGCTTCCTAAGCGAATCTACTTCTTGAAGGTTGTCTGAGTATCTTGATAAAAAAGATGATTTATGATTCTTCTTATTGACTGAGCCATAGTAATTAACACATTTGCGATTAACATATGCAGTTACATGGAGGCATGTGCAGAATACTTCCCAAAATTGTTTGTAAAGTGTTAGGAATTTTTCTAGCCTTAGAGGCAGCACAACCAAGGAGCAAGTCTGGCATACAGGCACTCTGTTCATTGCATGTGGCTCTTGAGAGGGCCAAGAGTCATCTTCTGTAATGCTCAGACTCTAGCAAACTTTACATGGTACAATTATACTTCCTGTATATTCTTATCTTTTTGAAAATTTGATTAGCTAGTGTTAAAGCCTGAACAGAAGTTTATCAGGCCTGGTCGCTTTATCGTTTTCGAAGATTGGTGTTTTTTCATTAGTCACTAGTGTGAAGATATAAATATTGATAAGTACTGATTAATTTATAAGCTTGCAATTACATTAATCGCAAACATCGATTGTATAGAGAGAGAGGGAAAATCTGCAAATCTTCGGTCGGGTAACTAGCCTCACATGGGAATGGCTGCCGCGAGAGTGCTGTGACATTGATGGGGATAGACGTCCCTGTCTGCCATATGCCATGAAACTCAGATGGGGATGGTTGCTCCGAGGTGGTCTCAACATGGATGGCCGCCGTATTAGACCACGAGCCTGGAAACTGAGATCGGGATGGCTGTTGTGAGGAGGTCTAGACCTGGAGCCACAGTTGGAGAGTTGGGTCTTCAGCATCCATTTGGAGGCCTTTGGACAACAGCGACGATCCGCGCAGGGGAAGAAGACAACCGTCGACCCAGACAAGCTTTTCCCTCTTTTTTCATAGAAGAAGAAAAGAAAAGGGGAAGAGTCCGGTCGAAGCTGAGGTGTCGAGGATGACTGGAGATGATGGGGGAGACCGCTTGTCCTTGTTGAAGAAGAAACGAGAAGAGGAACTGGGAGCAGTGGTCGATTGAAAAGCCTATTCCCCTTTTTCGTTGAGGGATTTGGAGGGCCTGGGAGCGGGAGAGTTTTAGGGATTTGGAGGGCTTTTGCCCTTTTTGGACTGCTTTACATAAATGACACGGACCGTTGGATCTCACACGCAGTCCAACGGTTCAGATTTGAGTTCGCACGGATCGGGTGAGAACAGTTCTCACCCGATCATTTCCCTTTTTTATATTGGCCTTTCAAAAGCTGCTTCGGTTATTCATTTGTATCAAAACCTCTTAGTACATAGTTGGTTCATGGTTGCT
The DNA here is from genome assembly GCA_038049695.1 of Cinnamomum chago. Taxonomy (NCBI): domain Eukaryota; kingdom Viridiplantae; phylum Streptophyta; class Magnoliopsida; order Laurales; family Lauraceae; genus Cinnamomum; species Cinnamomum chago. The sequence continues at coordinate 18,555,426 of CP142459.1, forward strand.
TCACTGTTTCTTTAGTACCATGGGTGGATTTTAAAATTACTAATCATTGCCTTCTTTTCGTATATTCTTCCATGCATATGATTTCTTTTGTATATTCCTTTCATCGCTGCCTCACTGTTTATTTAGTACATGAGTGGATTTTAGATTTTAGAGATTTTTCTTCAATAGAATAAATTTAGAGATCATTGGAAATTTACTTCAAATTAAATTTTCAAATTGATTAATATTTGAAGATTTTGATATATATTTTCACCTCTGTAGCTAACCGTGTTGGTTGATTAAACGCCAGCGTTGTTTATTTCTAGTTTGAATTCCTTTTTGGAAAGGAATTTCCTTTCCTAGTTTGAGGACTTAGGTGGGGCATTGGTTACCCCTTTGATGACTCATTTAACTATGCGTGATAATGTTTTGAGCCGACGTTTTCTCACGGTTATTCCCGTTGTTTTGGGATCCAACTTATCTCAATCGTGGATGGCGTAGGGCAACGTGATACCCTCCTTTGCATCTGTGCACGAAGATTAATTGTTCGGGTATCGCGAGCTCTAATTCCTTTCGTTGACCGAGTAGAAATGTATGAAGCTTCGGGAATAACATTGTACTTAGGATTGAATTGTTTATCGCTTCTGATTCTAAATTGTATCGTTTGGTACTTTGTCTACATGTAACGAACATGTTCATTAGCTCTGTTTTACTTCGCTTTGGTTGAGATCATATGGAGAACTTAGATGTGGACTTAGGATCCCCTTTGATGTTTCGCTTGTTCCGATGTTTGACCAAAGTGTTGAGGCTAGGTGGCTTTGATTGTAAGGCTTGAAGAGAACTACTATTGAGATTTTGTCTGTAAGTTTGATATGATTTGATGCTTAGAAGTTTCTCTATCGTTTGATGAATCCTGTTCATGCAAGAAAGTCTAGCTCCTCACTAATGTTTGATTAGGATTCTTTGTGTCAGGCACCACTCAACTATTAACGTTCGACACTGTTAGGGTTTTTATAGATTGCAATTTGATGGATGCATTTTCATTCAAGCATCATTTGATTTACACACTTGCATTGGTTTTAAATAAACTTGAAATCTTGTTTTTATTCATGCATTGCTTTTAAGTTTTGTAAAAGTATTGATTTATGCATGATTTGTCTTTTTATCTTGGATGCATTTGTTTTAGAAAAGAGTTTTCTAGAAATCAAGCAAGCCTTTGTTTTAAAAGTTTTGAATCTTTTTAGGCTTTTTATGTCATGTTTTAAAAACCATTAGATTCTTTAAAACATGTTTTCCAAGCTTGATTTAGTGGCCAAAAGGTCCCCCAAAGCTAAACCTTCAAATATGCAAAAGTTGCATTTTTTTGTCAAAGGGAGGCTGTCCCGGCAGTGTCGCCGGTCGACCGAGATACAGGTCTCGGTCGACCGAGACAACTGGAGGTAAAATCTGCAGTTCTGAACTGAAACCTCCAACGGTCAGAAATCTGACCGTTGTGCCTTCCCGGTCGACCGAGACCTCTTTGCCGGTCGACCGAGGACTAGCCGTTGGCAACTTTTTGCTATAAATATGAGTTCTTTCCCTTGCCAAAAGTTGGGAATTTTAAGCCCCTCCTTGAGAGGTATTGAGGCATATCAAAAGGGAAAAGAACCAAGGGATGAAGGGGATGATTAGGAAAGCTAAAGCTTGGATTAATGAAGTTAAACCACCAAGTAGGCTCTTCCTTCCTTAATCATATGTTTTCATGCTTTTATTTTATTTTTGGTAAATCATTTCTAGCATGTTAAACTATGTTTGTGTTGTGTCCTTAACATGTGTTATGTTTTGAGTTGATTTATTGTTTTGGATACAACACCATATGATTCAATCCAAGTAGTACTTAACTTTGGTAAATCTAAGTAGATCATGCTAATGGAAAAATCTTTGAAATCATATGTAACATGATCCATATACTTGGTTGAACCTTTGGTTGTTGTTTTCCATCATAAGAACATCTCTTTCAAAACTAACTTATGTTTTGGATTCAACTTCTTTACAAATCATATGTTTTCATGTTTTGTTTTATCATTGGTAAATCTTAGTAACATGTTAACCTATGATGTGTTGTATCCTTAGCATGTGTTATATTTTGAATAGATCTATTGTTTTGGATACATCACCATTGATTCATCAAAGTAGTACTTTATCTTTGGTAAATCTAAGTAGATCATGTTAATGAAATATGTAACATGATTCATATACTTTGTTGAATCATTGGTTGTTGTTTTTCCATCATAAGAAAATCTCTCTCAAATGTATCTTATGTTTTGGATTCAACATCATTACAAATCATATGTGTATTATTGTTTTAAAGTTTCACAACTTGCCTTACTTTGATAGGTATATCATATTCAAGTTGTATTTATAATTACATATGATTTGTCCCCTCTTTTCAATCAAATCTATTTTTATGTTTTGAGCTTCATTGGTGATTTGATTGACATCCCTATGCATCACATGTTTAGAGCTAATCCATTTCATACAACTTGTGTAACTTTGATATCATTAACAAGTTGTTACTTTTAACATGTGATTGCATTACTTCCTCAATCATAAATGTTTTTGAGCTAACACTTTCAAAAGCCTTAGGCATACATTTATGAGCTTTCATTTTCTAAATGATTGAGGACCACACACACACACTTCATGTACTTTCATCTTTGCATCCATAGTGTGAGTGTGTATTAGTTTTTCACTTCCATATCCGCCTATTTAAGAGGCATTGTAATGAGCTTAATAGAATCTCCATCAAGTGTATGTTAGACACTATATTAGAGAGATAACCAACCTTGTGGTTGAAGAGGTTATTGCTTAGCCTATAAAAGCATAGTGTATAGGTTGATGTTAAGCCTTGAAAAACATCATTGTAAGGTTATTGCTTAGCCTTGGAAAGCATATTGTAAAGGTTATTGCTTAGCCTATTGAAAAGCATAAATAGTGGAAATCCGGTGGGGTGTTGGTTCACAAGCCGGTAGTGGATGTAGGCATTGAGGCCGAACCACTATAAATCCTTGTGTGATGGTGATTGCTTTGTGGTGATTCTTTTGTTAGCTTCCGCATCTTGTTTGATAATCATCACTTGTGACTAGTTTGTTTTAAAGAAGTTAAAATTGTTAAAATTGGTCATAAAAGCAGCTCACCCTATTCACCCCCCCTCTAGGGTTCGGATCCCCATGGAATTACAGACACAGCTGGGGCACCACCTGTGTAAGAGCTTTGAGTTTTTGACCGTCTGTAGTTCAGGTACAGTGTAATGGACACCTCTAGATACCACAAGATGATGGGGTTAATGATGTTTTAACCTTGGTATCATTCTGATTGACCGGGCTTTTATCCCGCATTGATATCTCTACCATAGCTCAATGAGAGTAGGGAGGGAAATGACACTATCTCGTGGTGATTGGCATATGTGGACTGCCTACTTTGATAGATGTTTATGTTAGCTGGTTTATGATTCAAATGCTATGCATTTTTTATGATCCTGTCTATCGTTTAGTCTAATTAGTACTGCTTATCCATTGATGTTTTATATATCTATTTGCTTACCGACCGTCGCGTCTGATGACGTTACTCTTGGTACATAAGTACCGAGCCCTTCTATCCCGAGGAGGAGGAGACGGAGGAAGTTCAGGCGGATCAGCCTAATGACCTCCTAGATTGTCTACCTATATTAACCCTGTACCGAGAGCCACATGATTATCTGGGCTCGATTTACCTTTTGTTCTTTTGATGAAGCTTGAGATTTAGGGTGGCCTTGATTTTGTAATTAATACTTTTGTTAAACTGTTTCAGACTTGAACCTCAGGTGATATATTTCAGTATTTGCTATTAACTATATATCTTGAGATACCTTTTGTATTTATGAATCTTCCACTATACATTTTATGTATTCGAGGAAATGCTTGTACCTCACAACTGACTTTGATCCATATGGGACATGATTTGGGCCACGTGTTGTTTATTAATGTTGGAAATTTCTTTAATTGTCTCTAGTCTAACGTATAATCCCTGGTTTAACGATTGGGAGCGTGACAATTGGCATTTAAATAAATAGCTTTATTATGTATTAACAGTCAAGTTGAGCATCTCCAACATAGAATCTCTCAGTCTCTCAAGTTACCATTTTTTTTCTTTCTTGTAGAATTAAAAGAAAACCTAAATGAGAACCACTATGAATCGATTTTGATAATAGAAGACCACAAGTTTTGGAACTCTTTAGGTGACCAAAACAAAAATAAACACAGATCTTGTCTGAATGAACTTATGAATTTCACAATTCAAGAGAAGTTACAAAGTTGTATAAAATTAAACTTCGTTGACCAGAAAAATAAGAGTTAATTTCTCTATTTACAACAGACACTGACAATTACTCTAAATCTATGAGCTGGTAATATAATTGAAATATAACCCTTAGCCATACACTATTTTCACCAAAACACACTCTAATATCTCATTCCATAATCTATATAGATTAAAAAAATATATGAACAAAAAGAAACAAAAAACCAACCCCCAAATGTTTTGTAGGGGATTCTCTGAGCACCTTCAATGTAAAAAGCATATGATAGGATCCTATACAGAGGTTTAGCCACCATAGGTAGGGTAGCAAAGTACTACACAAGCTGCATAGTGGAAGGGTGCAGATTAAGACCCTATGCCATGTGGAAGTTGAGTGCCAACCATGGGAAGCATCTAAGTCCTTGCACCCAATACCCAAATCCACATAAACCTAGCACTTGCATGTCACCCACATGAAGGAAATGGCAGCCACAGTTGTCTTGACCACAATATTCAACCTGTATCTTTACACAACTTACATATACAGTCCATGAAAACACATCCAACATAAAACCATCCAATACATGTGTATAATCCATCATCCACATGTGTAAAATCTCACAACACCAAATAAAAGTAAATCATTTTCAAGATATGTAAATAGTCTAAACATAGTGTCATTCTACAGTCCATGAAACACATCCAACATAAAAGTCATTGGAAAATACATATATTGTTCCATGCTCACAAACTTCATATAATACCAGAAAAAATGCTTAAACTTCATAAGATAAGAAATTTTTTTTGATTAAAGATCAATAATCATCCCACATTTTCTGAGCAATTGCATCTCGAAGTGCACATGCAAATCGGGTGTTCGCATCACTCGGCACAGAACTTCCCTATCTTCCTCAACATTTATGTTTTCATCAACATCCATCTCTAGGACCGAAACTTCTTCCAACTCATCGTTATAATTTCACTGTTTGATATAGTTGTGCATGACACAACAAGCGACTACGATTTTTTCTTGTGTGTTAAGAGGATATCGTGGTGCTATATGTAAGATTGGAAAGCATGGCTTTAATTCGGCAAAAGTGCGCTCCACTACATTGCGTACTTTCGAATGTCATAGATTGAAAAGTTCATGGGGCATTTGTGGTGCTTGTGTGGTTGACCACTCTTTGAGATGATAACCCCCCCACCCTGCGTAAGGTGCAATAAATCTGCTGGTTTTCGCATAACCCCCATCCACCAAGTAGTATTTGCTTATAAAAAATATTGTCAAATTTAAATGGAAAGTTCATAATATTAATTAAATATAATATATAAGGATTCATATTTACCCGTTGGAACTTGAAGCCTCAAATTGAAGTTTCATGTTAAAGGATAAACAACCATTATGTTTTGTGATAGGAAACCCTTCATGTTTCGGTAACGCACCTGATCTTCTAAACGAACCCATGCCGGTATATGTGTGGCGTCAATTCCTTCAATACAATCCTGATGGTAAACAAGTTATCTTAAATTTATTATAACAAATGAACAAAGTTTAATGAACAAAGTTATATTAAATGATAATAAAGTTTACCTTGAAATAAGGGTAGAATGTAGGATTTGTAGCAATTTCTGATGGAGTCTCGATCACTTGCAACGAGCTTAATATAATGAGGAGAAAGTTGCAAAATTGCACTCAAAACTCTGTTTAAGTACCTACTAATAGTCTCACCGGAGTGTTGAGATCTATTCTACACCACTCAATTACTCCTTTGCGAGCTATGGTGAGCAAAAATATCGCAACTTGTTCCTTTACTGTAACATCTCGTGAGTCTGTTAGTAGACTTCTTTCTTTTAACTCATTGGATAGATTCATATAACATCCTTTGCTCACCCGCAATAAATCAAAGCAACTACGTTCATGTCCAATCAGTAATTCATTAACAAAAGAATTACCACTTAAGATAGAGCTGTGGACCCTATCCCTATAACCATATGAGTAGTAGTGTCCACGGATGCAAATAAGAGTTATAGACTGGGCACAGAAATAAAAGAATTCCATATCCTTGTCCATTTTGAAACAAAACAAGGATCTGCAACACCATAATTAAGTGAAATGATGTAAAACTATGCTCATGAACCAAATATAAGCAACAACGACATCTCAAATAGAAAAGAATGCCAAATAATTAAAACAACTATGACATATCAAAGTTAAACATTGTCATATTCATATAACAACAATTACATTTCGGTTTCAAAACATTCTTTAATGTCCATAAGTCAACTATGACAATTCCAAAATTAGAGCTATTGTCAATTCCATAAGTCAACTATGACAATTCAAAATTAAAGCTATTGACAATTCCATAGGTCAACTATGACAGTTAGAGCTTGTGTCAAAACAATTCAGACTACTCTGAATCCAACATATCTTTAAATCCATTAAAAGTGCCTTCAAAGCTCAAACCCAAACTGTTCCATTACCCAACCTTCACGATCCATTGGAGGTAACGCCACAAAAAATTCAGCCTTCATTTCATTCCCCCAAAGACTGAATGCTTTGTAGTATAAACCACTTGGAAGTCCAAGCTCAGCTAGGTTGTTAATGCACTTATCAATAAATGGATGCTCTTTAGAACGCTTGTTAGCATATTCAGAAAATCCATTTGCGATAGTCTCAACTGCACCAATTATAGCCTGATCCATATTGGCACGATTTTTAAAACATGATGAGAGGCCAACATAGAACTATTATGCCGTTTCCTTGCATTGCCTACAGATACATCATTATCTTCTAGTCCATTTTCAAATGCATTATCGATTTCATCAGCTTGTGTGAACCATATGTCATCATCCATTTCTACTTCAACCGGCTTAGGATCGTTGCTTGTAAACACATCCCTACCATCTGCAACACTATCCCCAAAGATGAAGGCCAAGTATGCCCAATCCAGTAAGCTCTTACCTTTATATTGAATGTTTTTAGGGTGTGCTTGCAAATCATTATAAATCATTCATATTTTTAATAAGTTTTTGTATCACTATGTTAATAAATAAACTTTTATTAGACTTATGGGATATAACTCACCATCAAATATTGTTTCCAGACTTCGTGTTCAGCAGTGACCATTTTTCTAGTATCATCCCAACTGAATCCGCTAAGATCCAACATGGCTTTCATGTTTTCATTTTTTTTTCTTCAAAGTTTTAAATCTATTCTTAAGTTTATCCTTAGTAAATGATCACCAAATTCAGACTTCATGTTCTGTATCAATAGGTTCCATCATTCACATGTGAAACCTCCCTTAATACCATGACCCACCTTGCATTGATCTACCATGAGTTTGACAAGCTTCTCATCATGGGGCGGGGTCCATTTCAAGTTCTTTGGTAAGCGACTGGAATTATCATTTAAGTTTTGATCTTGCATTCCAACAAATTAGCCGGACGACACATATTAGAATGCATTCGTTAAATGGATATAGAGTTGCATTCATTGAATAACATTAAAAAAGGATTCAACATGATCCACACATAGTGGATTCAATTTCCAGAAACTGCAATTCAATTGGACTACACATTTTATACACAAACAACAGAAACACAGATAATACTCTTAATCAATAAATCATCCAAAAATGAATTTTCTTAGAATCAATCACTTCAACAATTGGTCCATTGAATTTAACATAAATAGATTCAACGTGATCCACACATAATGGATTCAATTCCTAGAAACTGCAATGGTTTTTGTGGCTAATCATAGTCTACTTGAATATCAAATAAAAAATCTTAACACATTACTAAATGATTGGAATAAGATGTTGGTTAGGATCAAGCTAGAAGATCTCATATAGAACTATCAAGGCACGCTTAGGGTCCATCCATTGTGGCTAATCAAGGTCGATCATTCTCTTGTCATAAAACTTTATATTTAAGAGCACTTTTGAGTTGTGATGAGGCAACTAGGATTAACACAGCCCCATTTAAAGCCCATCAAAAAATTAATTCACTCAAATTGGGTTCCAAATCAATATAGAACATGATATCTAAAGGCTCCAAAATAAAGCAACATGGGTCATGCTTCATTGACATTCAAATTGAGGAAAGCACATTTTAATTGAAACCAGTCTAATCATATGTAAAAGCATCACCAAACTAAAAACCCATCGGCCAAAACCCATCTAAATATTAAGACATGGAAATTTTTTGAGAAATGAAGCAACTAGGATTAACACAGCTGCATTTAAAACCCATCAAAAAATTAATTCACTCAAATTGGGTTCCAAATCAATATCGAACATGAGATGTAATGAATACAAAATATAGCAACATGGGTCATGCTTCATTGACATTCAAATTGAGAAAAGTACAATTTATTTGAAACCAGCCTCATCATATGTAAAAGCACCACCAAACATAAAGTACTATGTGATGTAAGTGACAATAACCAAACTCAAAATAAGTACTGTACTTTTATGGAAGAAGGACAGTAAACAAATTTAACTCTAGACCATTTCATAAAGAGACTCGGACCATAGAAAAATGACGCATTTGTTGTCTTATCTCTGTCATTTGTAAGATGATGTATTGGGTGATGAATGCATTATACATAAATATTTTATTTAGAGGAATGCCATAAAAAATCCATGTTTGTTCCATAAAAGGGTGCTTTCCTTCTCTATAAAGCATCAGAAAAGGCCTAATTGCTTAATCAAACTCTTCACACGGTGACAATTGGTTTTGAAACCATGTTTCTTTCAGGCATTTTATCAAATATTTGATGGGCATCTAACAAAAGGTCTATTTTCATGTACACGTTGAGAAGTGTATTCAAGCAAACAAATCCAGGGATAGAGAAACACATAGAGGGAGAAAGAGGGGGATAGAGTCTTCAAATGTTTGATGGCAATCTAATTTCACATACACATTGAGAAGTGTATTCTAAGCAAACAAATCTAGGCATATAGAGACACGGAGTGAGAAATAGGGAGAGGGAGAAAGAGAAAGATAGAGAGGGAGAGAAGCTTGTCTTCAATGAGGAGAAGCTCGAAATGAAGAGGCAATAGGGAACTTTCGCATAGGCTGAAAGAAGACTATCCTAGGGTCTTTTGAAATAAAACATTTGGAGGGGGGGGGGGGGGGGGGGGTGGTTCTCTTTGAGATACATGGGGCGTGGGTCTGGGGGGTTGTTCGCGGATCGTTTCGGGACTAATGGGGTCAGCGGATGTGAGAATCCATGACGCTTTACCCTTTTGTGACCGGAGACGAGCGAACAACCGCCTTTTCTTTGGCGTATAGGTATGCCAATTTTCTAATCTACTTGAAAATAACAAGCGATGATTTGTAGATCAACCTTTTTATGCAGAAAAGAAAATAAACTTTTTTCTAAATTTTATTGCACATGTGTTAAAAGGGAGACATAATTTGAATTTTGGATGCCATGAAAGGCGATTTGGTGTTGCAATGAGAGGCAGTTTTTGATGCCGTGAAAGGCGATTTTTGGTACCGTAAAAGGCGATTTACAATTCTCATAAAAAAGACAAGACTTGTGATTTTTTTTGTTTCTTTTAAAAATACAAATACAATAAGAAGAAAGAAAAGGGGATTTGACTTCTTAAGAGATTGCAGGGACTCTTTCAGATTGATGGTCGCAAGTCATGTTTGGACTTCACCGTAATCCTCTGATGATAACAGTGAATACTTTTTATTCTCTTGGCTAGGCTTGAACCACGGATTTTTAGAGAATAAGGATCAATGAGAGATCCTATATCCAGTAAAAATCCAGGTAGATGGGCTACAGAGTCACATCTAAGCCATGGAGATAGATGGAGAGGACCTTGCGGGGTGGCCCCCCAAGGGACTTCAATCACCTTGTAGTGATGGTCGCTATAGAACTTCTTCAACGAAGAGATCGTCATTAGAGCATCAAAGCAATGATGGGAAACTTTTGTGGGATTCTGCACATCATGCCTTACGATGGTGGAAATGGCCTCCTTTTATAGGCGTTTTGGTGGGCATGTGAGAAGTTTATGGGCTTTAAATACATTAATTGCATTATTGCTCCATGATGGGAGGAGTTACATGTTTTGAATTTATATTTTTGTAACTCTTTTTTCTTGATTTTTTATTGGCCGTTGGAGAATAATGAGCCATTATTTGTATTTAACCTTCATGATGGGGGGGAGTTACATGGTTTAATACCATAATTATTTTGATTTATAACTCCTATTCTTTAGATTCTGATTAGGCCGTCCATGATAATGGGCAATTAACCACATTAATTTGTCATAAAAATGGGTCATAACTGCATTAAGTGGTTGCCGAAGCGCTTGAAGAGTTGTGGGTCACGCAGCGTCTTTTGAGATTTGACCTGTGACATAGGGCCTTGATCGTTGATGGATTTCTCATACCAATTGTCGTCGGATGATCATGCAATTTCAGATGTCGCTGGTGGGCCGATACCATATGTCATGTCGATTTCTCGATTAGTCGGGTAGAAAATATGCTTTCTTGGTTGCTCGGTTGATGATTTCGAGGTGTCCGATGATGAGCCCATGATTTTGACGGCGAATTCGTGATGTAGTCAAAGATCGACGAATTTTGTGCCCCAAAAATCAGTTTTTTAGAAAATCACATAGGCCAAATGGTTCGAAATGCAAAACTAACCTAGAAAATGGGGTTTCGCAGAAATCCAGCGACCCCGGATTTCCAGGGTCACCGGCGACAATGGGCAATTCTGCCCGATCGATCGCCTTTTTCGGCCTTTTCTTGGTTTTTTTTCCTTTTTTCCTTTTTGATTTCTTTTTTCTTGGTATTTCTGTATAGTTTTTTGGAATAATTTCCCTACGTAAGATTTGATGAGAAACCATGCAAAACGGAGGGCAAAGTTTCTGATTTTCCGAGAAAATTGATGACTTTGTCGCGTAAGGGTGCCGATTTGCCACCAAAAGCCAAAACTGGGTCAAAGGAAGTCGATATGACTTGAAATCTGAGGTGAAACTTCATGGGAAAGAAATAATACCAACTATAGGCTTTTATCTGAATTTTGAAGCCGTTAGGGGTCCTGTCGCTAGTAGACTCGATTTCATCACGAGGGAGATGTCGTGTTTTGATTTGCGGTCAAACGATGTCTTATTGACCTAAAATTTGATAGTTAGCCTCATGGGACCATTTTAAGATGATTCATTGGCTATGATTTGCAAATCATTGTCCCAACGGGCTTTATCGCCGAGAGACCTAGTTTGGCTTTCGGGAGTCAAAGTCGGTCAAATGATGTCAAAATGACCTGAAAGTTGACATGTAGTCCCTTGGAAGCATTTTGAGACATGTGCTCTTTTTTTTTTCTTTTTATGAATGATGGCTTCCACAGTCCTGCCGCCAGGAGGCCTGGTTTTGCTGCTTTAGGGTTTATATTAGGTCAAACGTTGTCGAATTGACTTGAAATTTGACATAAAGCCTGTTGTAAGTATTTAAAGACTATTCACAGGCTCTGATTGAAGATTTGATGTCTCCGGTGTTGTTGTCACCGGAAGAGCTGACTTTGTCGCGTGGAGAATCCAACTTTTTGCACTTTGGGCCAAACGATGTCGGAATGGCCTGAAATTTGATGTGGAGCCTTCTATTGGCAATTTGAGGCCACTTGTGTGCTCCATTTTACGAAACTAGGTCCCTAGCTTCACCACCGTTGGGAGCTCTTGTTTGGCTGCTGGAAGAGTGAAGTCAGGTCAAAGGATGTTGAAATGACCCAAGACTTCATGTGTACACTTCACATGACTGCTTTGAAGGATCTTGAAGTCTTCCGATGGTTTCGACAAGATTCGATGCTTGAAGAAGCTTCGCCCGTCGTGGCCTAATTCAACTTCATGTGACTTCTTTGATTTTGAAAGTGTATGAAGAGGCAAAGTGACATTTTTTGTGTCAACAAGGGCCATATGAGATTTTTGGGATTTCTCTTGCCCATTTGGGAAGACCACCCTAGATATTGACCACTTGAGTCCACCCCTGGTTTCGAGGATGGGAGAGGACGGGGTGGTTGATTTGGGTGGGGTAGGGACTTGGCAGCAGGGGAGGTGAGAGAGAGAGAGGAGAGAGAAGAGCAAACCTGTTGATGATCGGCGACGAAGATGGGTCTGGTGTGGACAACGAAGGTGGAGTTGCTCCAAGAGAGTGGTCGACAAAGTAGGGTTTTGGTTGAGGCAAAGAAAAGAGCGTGGAAATGAGATCAAATAGTAATGATGAGTTTTCTGAGGAAAAGAAATTCCCATAGCCCCCCTCCATGGGAAGTCCATTTCCAGCATTTTCAAGGAAAGTGTTTCCGTGGAATTGGTCCACTCTAAACACATGAAAATTGGGTTTTCTGTGGAAAATTGCCCATTTTTCTTCATAAAAGTGTTACACAAACATGCCTTGAATGATTTTAGTTTCCTTCTTTTTCTTGTTTTCCCATATTACTTGATATGGTTATTTTTCACTCTAGCTCATTTTATAATGCTCTATGTAGTTTACTGGTCAAACCCATCATCACCACTAACATCATCACCTCTTATGAGACCAAACCAAGTGGTCAGCCCCACATCAACCCACCATCACCTTTGCATCACCATCACCTTAAGCTAATCCTCAGATCCAAACCACACCCTCAGTAACCATGGTCCTAGCCATCAAGCCATCCAACCAGACACTTCAAATCGCAAGGGCCTCGGATCTCGGGGCGTGACATGCATTATTAATTATATTATTGATTTTATGCTGAATCTCATGGCGAGACTAATTTTTAGTGAAGTAACATTTGGAGATATCCTATATATAATTGGGGCATTTATTTTGAGCTACTCGAATTTTCAAAAGATGAATCCCATTGTTGAGTTGCATTCCTACCACTGTTAGAAGCCTGAGTCAGACACTCAAGAGGACCTCAACCCCATTGTTGTGATTTGCATTGACATTTGTTGACACACAAAAATGCCACTTATGCCACTTCAACATCAAAGAACACACATGAAGCTGCATCAGGCCATAATGGGCAAAGCTACTTCAAGCATCAAATCTTCTCAAAATCATCTGAAAACTTGAAGATCATTAAACACAGCCTTAAGGACTGTATACATGAAGTTTTGAGCCATTTCAACATCATTTGGCTCGACTTAACTCTCCTAGCGACTAAACGGGACCTTCTGGCAATAGCAGTGCTGGAAATCCTATCTCACAAAATAGAGCACACAGTTGATCTCGAAATACCACTAGAGTGCTCTACATCAAATTTCAGGTCATTCCAATATTCTCCTCTCGATAACGTCAGCCCTTCCAGAGAAAACAGTATCGAAGACATCAAATTTTCAATTAAAGTCTGTAAATGGTCTCAAAATACTTCCAAGAGGCTCTATGCCAATTTCTTTTTATTAATCTGACAACATTTGACCTAAAAACAACCTTCATGCAGCAAAATTAGGCCTCCCAACAACGGAGATCGCCGAAATTGTCACTCTTCTAATAAAGTACATGGATGGTATCAAAATACTTCCAAAGGGCTACATATCAAGTTTCAAGTCATTTCAACATCATTTAACCCGACTTTTGCCCTCCCGCTAGCTAAACCAGATCTCCAGGTAACGGAGCCCCTCGGGACCATGATCTGAAAATCAGAGCTAATGGATTATCTTAAAATGGTCCCATGAGGCTCCCTATCAAATTTCAGGTCAATCAGACATCATTTGACCATACATCAAAGCACGATATCTCCCTCGTGATGAAATTGAGTCTACTGGAGATAGGACTCCTAACGGCTTCAAAATTTAGATAAAAGCCTATGGTTGGTATTATTTATTGCCCATGAAGCTTCACCTCAAATTTCAGGTCATTCCGACATAGTTTGACCTAGTTTTGGATTCTGGCGACAAATCAGCGCCCCTACGCAATGAAGTCTTCCGCTTTCCCAAAAAATCTGAAACTTCGCCCTTTGTTTTGCGCGGCTTCTTATCAAGTTTTTTGTGGGACAATCATGCCAAATAATGTACAAAAACACCAAAAAAAAAATATGCCAAAGAGAAAAGATTAGAAAACGTCGGAAAAACGACCGAACGAGCGTGGACCCTATGTGCATGGTCACCGGTTGCCCGCGACAATGGAAATCTAGGGTCGCTGGATATCTGTGAAAACCCATTTTTTGGGTCATTTTCACATTTCCAAACCATTTGGCCTCGTGATTTTATGAAAATCTAATTTTTGGGGTACAAAATCCGTCGATCTTTACCAACATCATGGAATCGCCATCAAGATCATGGGTTCGTCATTGGAGACCTCGAAATCATCGTCCGACCAACCAAGAAAGCATACTTTATATCCGACCATTCGAGAAATCAACACGGTGGATGGTATCGGCCCACCGGTGGCAATTAATGTCTGAAATTGCATAATCATCCGATAACATTTGATATGAGAAATTCGTCAGCGATCAAGGCTTCCTACGTCGTGGGTAGAATTTCAAAAGTCGCGATATGACCCATAACCCTTCAAATGCTTCGGCGGCCACTTAATGTGGATAATGACCCATTATCATGACAATTTAATGCGGTTAATTGCCCATTGTTATGGACTGCCCAATTAGAAACCAAGAAATTGGTGTTACAAGTCAATGCAATTATGGTATTAAACCCTGTAACTCCTCCCATAATGAGGATTAAATGCAAGTAATAGCTCATTATTCTACATCTGCCAATCAGAATTCAAGAAAAATGAGTTAGAAAAGGAGTTACAAAACCATAAATTAAAAGAGTGTAAGTCCCTCCATCATGGAACATTTATGCATTAAAGGTCCATAAACTCTCCTTGTGCCCACCAAAGGCCTATAAAAGGAGGTCTCTCCCACCATTCCAAGGCATGATGCAAATTACACACAAGTTCTCCTTCGTTGGTACGACAGTCTCTCATTCTTTGAAAAAGTTTTGCAAAAGCCACCATTACAAGGTGATTGAAGACCCTTGGAGGGCCACCCCCCAAGGCCCTCTCCTTCTCTCTCCATGGCTTAGACGCGGCTCGTTAGCCCGTCTACTTGGATTTTTGTTGGATATAGGATCTCCATTTGATCCTTATTCTCTAAAAATTCGAGGATCAAGCCTACCCAAAGAATGAAAAGCATCCCCTGTTATCATCAAAAGGATGACGGCAAACCCCAAACATGGCTTGCGACAGTCAATTTGAACGAGTCATCGCAATCTCCTGAGAAGTCATATTTATTTTTCTTTCTTCTTATTGTATTTGTATTTTTAAAGAGACACAAAAAATCACAAGTCTTGCCTTTTTCAATGAGAATTGTAAATCGCTTTTTCACGGCACCAAAAATCGCCTCACACGGCAAATACAAAACCACCTTTCATGGCAAAACCTCGCCTTTTACGACAAACAAATGAAATTCGCCTTTTACGGCATTTAAAACTCAAATTATGTCTCTTTTTTAACACATATGCAATGAAAGTTATAGAGACAAAATATTTTCCTTTCTGCATGAAAAGGTTGATGTACGGATCACCGCTTGTTATTTTCAAGTAGTATAAAAAACTTTGCATATCCGTACACAAAAGAAAAAGCGGTTGTTCGCTCGTCTCTGACCACAAAAAGGTTGGACACCACGATTCTCACATCTGCCAACCCCAGTAGTCTCCGAACGAACGCGAACAAGTACAACATTTTCACAACATAAACAAATGTAACCTTGGAGGATTCCAGTTGAGTTGGTTCTTTGCTTATAAAGTCTTAGCCTCGTGAAAATAAAAGCATAAAAATATGATTGGTTAAAATAGTTATGACTTCAGATGCAAAAGCACATGCCTTCATATGTCGAATGAGCTACATCCCACCAATGCCGTTGATAGGGCCATTGTACTTTAGAGATCCCTAGCTATAGCTGAAATTTCATTATAAAGTAAGGTAGGATGGGTATTTATTTAAAGTTAAAAAAAAATGACTTTGCTCTTCAAATGTACATTATACCTAATGTGATGACCACCGGAATGCATGTCAATTACAATGACATGATCAAAGGGAGATAAGGGTTCACAAAATTTCACTAAGCAAACTCATTATAACCATTAAAAAGAAACTTACTGATTTTGTAAGTGTATACATATAATAATTCAACTCAACTCATGTAAACAATGATTATGTTAGTGTCAATGCCAATTTCTGGATACATGCATAAGGACTTGATATGTAGACCCTACGGTAAGAAAAATGAAATGGAATTCAACCATTTGAAAATCCAAGTATTAATTTCTCTAAGACATATATTTTGATTAAAGTCTCAAATATTTAAGGTCGAAATAATATCTTGTACATAGGACCTAAAGCTTCCCGTGATATAAAATAATATAACATATTTGAGTGACTAAAAGCTTGCTCGGCCACTGTCAATCTTAAATTCGGAAAGAAGTGCTGCCATTGGCTGATGGACGTGCCTTGACATTATCAACTTGTGATAGAGACTGGAAGGAATCTCCAAAACCTTTAATTTTTACCAAACAGATGAAGAACTCACAAGTCACAACCTTCTAGCAATTAGAATCAACATGGGGCATCTTGGTGTGGGTATGGTGATAGCATGTGGGGACACAAGTACGTGGTACAACATAACATAGGTCGAATATTTGTTGGACGGCCCACTAATTACTTAAGTTTGATTTTGATTTTAGAATGCTTGGATTTTGAGTCATCAAATATATTTATACAGTAATTTTTCTTGTTTGAATAGGATATCGATGGCATGGGCTCTAGAGAAAGCTTCCTTTGGTTTACAGGAATTTGCATAGATGAGTAGTTACTTCAAGCCATTCGTTTGCATGGAAATTGAATGTTTAGAAATTTATGTTTAAATGAGCTCTAATAAAAAATTATTTAGAAGGTGAGCATGAATGATATAAGATATAAATATAAATGTGATATTCTTGATTTTCCTAGTATTTGAATTACTAATGTAATGACTAGCTATTCATTTCTCATGTCCTCTTAATTTATTTATTTTATAAAACTCTTGATTTAGCTTCCACTGAAAGAGATATTACTTAATAGTCATTTTTCGGCTTTTACGTTTATTCATTTTTTACCACTGTTATAAATTCAAGTTTTAGAATTTTTAGAAGTTTTATCACATCAAGCATACAAGCCTCTTGAAATTCATGGGATTGTAGAGAGGAAATGGATCAGCTGAATGCTACATATCATTCTAAAAAAAAAAAAACGAAATAAAAATTTATAAGGGAGCCATATATAATATTCGACAAGATGAAACAAACCAAAATGTAACTGGTCTTCTATTAGGCAGAGTACTTGTTTCCTTGTTGTGTTGACCCTTTAATCCAACCATGAATCAGTGGTTGAAAATTCTATGGCAAACTAAGTAATGATATCAGAGCATGTGGTTATTGCAATTATAATAAAAGAAGGGGCATTTAGTCGGAAGTCCCTCAACTTTGGTTTTTATTGCAAACGGTCCACGTATTTTTTTCGTAGAGCCAAAGGTCCCTTTTCCAGTTTTAAACACTTAAAAAGTTCAGAGTGCCCCTCTTATACACTCTGTGCAGTATACAAAAAAGGGAAACTGATTTCGTTAAAGTTTCATTTGGAGAAAAAAAGGGAGAAAATCCGTCAATTTCGTGAAGATTATTTGATTGCACAAATCAAGGATTACGACAGGTAAGAGAAAGAAAATGGGAAAACTGTTCAAAGAAGGATAAATAATCCAGAAAATCAGCACGTGGCACTGGGTAAAACTCAAATAAATTTATCGGAGAAGGAGAAATCATCCAGAGAATCTACACATGGGACCGGGCAAAACTTAGATCATTTTTTTCAAACTCGGATAAATTTATTTTAGTCCAAACTCAGATAAATTTGATCGAAACTCAGAAAAATTGTTCAAAACTCAGATAAATTTGTTTGAGTTTTGCTAGAAGTTCAAATAAGTTTGCCAAAAACTCAGATAAATTTACCTTAGTTTTTGGAAAATTCATCTGATTTTTGGTCCAGTTTATCAGAGTTTTTAGGAAATTTATCCGAGTTCAGCGACATCGAAAGTCAGAATATGGAAAATCAGATTCTAATAAAAATGGAAAGTCATGGATATTAACAGCGAAACTCCACGATCGAGAAGAAATCCAAAATAAGAACACTTGATGACCATGATCCAATCGAGAAAAAAGAGCGAGGGAAAACAGGCAAAAGAGCGAACTGCTCTCTTTCAAATTATATGTAGAGATAGAGATTTGAAAGAGACTTCAGATGAAAGAGTAAGAGAAAATAAAATTGTTTCTACCTTTGAAGAAACGAAAAAAAGAGAATCAGAAATCATGGTGGCGACGAAAGGTGCTTTGCAACGGTACTCCGAAACCATGGAGAGGAACCAAAAGTATTTATATCCAACAAATGGAAAATGAGAGAGAGAAGAAGACGGAAGGGGTTCTTCGGGATAACAGAGAATAAGAGAGAACTTGGCCTAGGAATGAGGGAGTATAGAAGATTTGAAAATTTAAAATTCAAAGGTTTATTTTCAAACCGTTGAAAGGGGCAAATTAGTCATGAAAATATATGATGTGGCGTATTAGGGACCTCTCACCAAAATATCTCCAGTTGTCTGGACTATAGACATTAGAGAAAAAGTTGTTGGACTGGATGCCTTAGAAGACCGTGCTTAGGGACCGTTGACTAATTTAACCGAGTTATAGTAATAGTTTTTTCCACGCCAACTTTGGGGTCACACAATTATGATGCTAGCTTGTTTTGAATTTGATTTGAAATAGACCTATGAGCGTCCCAACAAACGAACAAAAATCATATAGCTTTAATGCAAAAAAAGGAACCAAGGAGAGAAATCTTTTTTCCCTTTATTGGTATGTTTTGGGTCCTTTTTTTTATGGGTATATTTCAGATACAAGACTTTAGGCCTGTTTGTTTGGAAAAGAGTAAAGTGAAGAAGGGTTGAAATAAATTCAAATGGTTGTATTCTTTACTCAATGAGGTGTTTGTTTGCATCGGCCCAAACAAGTAAAGTAAATATGTCTTTCCAACTAGTAATTACTGTAACTGAACTTTTTTCTCTCCCACAATTACTCGAAGATACCGTAATAAAGTAGGGGTGGAGTAACTTATTTCTCATTATCTTTATTCAACCAAATGCAAATTTAAATCCTTTTACTTTACACCTACCATCCCAATGCATAAAAAGTAGTTCATCTTTTCATTTACTTAAACTCACTCCTCTTTAACTTTATCATAATATGACATCCTAGTCCACTTCTATTCCTCCCATAATGCAAACAAACATGCATGGTCGAAATTCATGGTAAAAAAGGTGAAGTGCAAATGACATGAGGTGAGGGTTGAATGATATAAAGTCGCATGATTGGACCTTGATTTTTCTTGGTTCGAATTGCTATGGTGATGGCTCGGTATTCATTTCTCATTTTTCCTTGACTCACATTCCATTAAAGAGAAGATTATTTGACGGCCATTTTTAGTAATATATAAGGAAGGTCTTAGAACCATTAAGGGGTTTTGCCTTTACATATATGCTAGGAAAATGGTATTTACATAATGTTATACATATGAAACACGTTACAATGTTTGTAAAAGGGGGCATTCGGCGACAGGTCCTTGAATATTTCACTTTTTGGCTTTAGATCCACAATCTTTTTTCATAGTGTGGTATGTCATTTTTCCAAATTTGAAGACCTAAAATGTCCAAGTTACCCTTTCTTTAAATCATATCTCATGATTAGTGGGATATGCCATTAATAATCGTCAACTACCATTTAATTAGCACGATTAATGAAATTCCATTAATGAGATTTTCAAATAAATTTAAAAAAAAACACAAATAAATCTAAAAAACACAAATATATTTCAAAAGAACGCAAATAATTTTGAAAAAAGCAATAAATTCCAAAAAACACAATAAACTTCAAAAGAATGCAGATAAATTTAAAAATACGCAAATAAATTTCAAAAAATCTAAATAAAATTAAAAACATATAAATAAATTTCAAAAGACACAAATAAATTTCAATAGACTAAATAAAATTTAAAAAAATGTAATAAATCACAAAAAACACAATAAATTTCATAAGAATGCAGTACATTTAAAAAGACACAAATAAATTTAAAAAGATCCAAATAAATTTCAGAAAAAGACTGCTTATGGTATTGACGTTTGAAGAAGCTTGCTTGATTGATCTTGACTTGATAATGGAAAGTAGTCTCTCTTTTGTTGATGAATCTTGTTCATGCAAGAAAGCCTAGCCCCTCACTATTGCTTGTCTAGGAATTTTTGTGTCAGGCACCACTCAGCTGTATATCGCCCAACACAGATGGGACACCATTTGTGTGAGGACCTTGATGAACGTCTGCGTAGTACGACTTGATATTTATCTTGCTTGTTGTCGGGTCATTACCGTGTCTTGTTGCCAGGATTTATCCTATGTCTTGTTTGTCGGGGTTTTTATCCCATGTCTTGTTGCCAGGTATATCTTGTGTCTCGATATCCCCACCACGACTCAATGTGAGTATGGGAGGGCAATGATACTATCTCGTGGTAATTAGCATATGTGGACCGCCTATCTTGTTAGATGTTTATGTTAGATTGATATTGATTTGAATGCTATACACTTCTTACGATCAGGATGCTATGCATGTCTTATGATCTTATCTATCGTTTACTCTGATTCGCTCTGCATATTTATTGATGTTTTATATTTATATCTGTCTGTCGACCATCGTGTATGATGCTACTCTTGGTGCATAGGTACCGGGTACATTTACCTTTGGGAAAGTGGAGGCGTCGATTTGTTGACACCAAAAATGTCACTTTGCCTCTTCAACATCGAAAGCTACATGAAGCCGCAGCCTACCACAAATAGGCAATGCTACTTCAAGCATCAAATCTTGTCAGAATCAAATAAAAACTGCAAGATTCTTCAAAACAGCCAAAAGAAGAGTACACATGAAGCTTCAGGCCATTCTAGCATCATTTGGTCTAACTTCACTCCTTCAGCAGCTGAACAAGCGATCCTGGTGGCAAAAGTGTCGAAGACATCAAAACTTTGATCAGAGCTTACAGATGGTCTCAAAATACCCCCAAAAGGCTCAGTGTCAAATTTCAAGTCAAACCGACAACATTTGACCCTCCATTAACCATCGAGCAGTAAAATCGAGTCTCTCGGCGGCGAGAACCACCGATGCTATCACTCATCAAATAGAGCACATGGGTGGCTTCAAAAGGCTTCTAAGGGCTGCATGTCAAATTTCAGGTCATTCCGACGACGTTTACCTGACTTTGACGATCGGAAACAAAATTAAGCCCCCTTGCGGCGGATCTTCCCGGGACTATGACATCCAAATCAGAGCTAATGGATCATCTCAAAATGACTTCAATAGGCTCCCATCAAATTTTAGGTCAATTGGACATCGGTTGACCACACATCAAAGAGCGGCATCTTCCCTGCGATTAAATCAAGTCTACTGGCGACGGATCCCCACACGGCTCCAAAACGCAAACAAAAGCCTATGGTTGGTCTTGTCTACTGCTCGGGAGACTCCACTTCAAATTTTAGGTCATTCTGACATCGTTTGACCTAGTTTGGCTCCGGACGGCAAATCGGCAGCTCTGCACGACAAAGTTTGTGGCTTTTCTGGAAAATTGGAAACTTTGCTCTTCGGTATGCAAGGCTTCTCGTCCAGTTTTCTATAGGGAAATCAGGCCAAAACATGTACAAAAATGTCATAAAAAATATCAAAGACAAAAAGTGAATCGAAAAAATCGAAGAAATGGCCGAAAAACGGCAACCAAAGGGGAAAAATCCCCCATGGTTGCCGGCGACCATAGCCCATGGTCGCCAGCGACCCTAGAAATCAGGGTCGCCGGATTTTCGCCGAAAAGGCCATTTTCCGACCTTGGAAATCCGGGTCGCCGGATTTCCGCCGAAAGGGCCATTTTCCGGATCACCTTTTCTAAATTCCAAGTCGATTAGAAAATCTGGCATACTCGTACAAAAATGTTGATGCTCGCCTTTCTCTTTTTCCCTCCGCCGGCCTTTCGGTAGCCCCGGGTGTAAGACCCCGACCCGAGTGAACCCGTTTAGTGCTAATTAAGTTGCGTGTTAGTGCTAAGCTTGATTAGTGTTTTTGGTCTAGTTGGGTTTGGAATAGCCTTGATTCTAGTTTTGGGCCTTTTGGAGTGATTGATAGCTTGTGGGGCCCTTTGGGGGTTCCCTTTTTCGGCTTTGCATTTTCTTGTGAAATTTTCCCGACATGTTTTAAATTGTGCTTTTGACCCGTTGCATTCATCTTGTGGATTCTTACAACTTTCATGTTGATCCCGTGTCCATTCGAGGCCCCGAAACCCGATTTCATAGCCTTGAGGGTAAAACAGTCATTTCACACAAAATCTGTACCCAAAACTTAATATTCTCGAAACTCGCGAAACATACACTTTTTGGAAACTAGATATTTCGACGAACATTTCTTCCTCCTTCGTCGAATTCATCCGAGGACCCGAGAGAGATGATTTCAGCCAACGTAGTTCTTTAAGTTGTGGGACCCAACCACCCAAGTGTTAACAAAGAGGAACCCTTCCCTTCCTTCTCCATTTTCATGTTCCAGCACAACTATTGAGTCTAGGGTTCTTCCTTGCTTTTCTTTTCTTCTTCTTGCTTCTCCATCTCCAAGCCTCACCAAGAGCTCATCAATCAAGAAATGGAGATTGCCAATCTCTTCCTCATCTCTCAAGCTTCCTCTTGATACTATTTTTAGAAGAATCCATCAACTTTGGGACTTCCCTTGAGCTTACCTTGTCCATTAGGGGACCTTGCAAGTAAGTGATCTTATTCATCTCCTAGATTAGTGATCTTCTAGCCTTAGGGAAGCTACATTTGCATTATTGGAAGTTCTTTCATTTTCATTCTTTGTGTAACCCATTTTAGGGTTGTTTTTGGGGTTTTTTTTATTGTAGCTTGGCTTTGAGCTATTGAAGTGATTTGAGGCTTGTTTTGGCTAGCTTGGACTTGAGGCAAGTGAATGTTTGGATGTTTTTAAGTTTGAAATGGTTTGGTGATGCATTTATGGTTTTCATGTTTTCATTGATTACTTTCATTGATTTTTCTATGGTTGAAATAAATGATCTCTACATATCTTGATAGCCTCATTTAATGTCTTGGAATCATGTGTTTAAGTCTCCTTGTTCATAGTTAATTGTGGTTGTTGAGGTGTTGGAAGGAAAGGAAACAAAAAGGAGAAAAATCAAGCTCCCGGGCATGCTTCACGCCCAGTGCCGATCGATCGGACCTACAGGCCGATCGATCGGTCTGTCTTTTAACTGTAAGGGTTTTTGGGCCGATCGATCGGCCGATCGATCGGACCCTGTGTATTTCTGGTGCAGAAATTTCGGCCGATCGATCGGCCCTTCGGTCCGATCGATCGGAGGACTCAGTTTGGGTCCAGTGGGTTTTGAGATTTTTTTTTTTGTGGACCTTGGCTACCCTCCTTGGACTCACTTGACCATATGAGAGAGCGTCTTGAGCCGATGCTCTTCATGGTTGATTCGGAATGCATCGAAGTTCAATCTATTTCAATCTTGAACGGGATGGAACGACACGATATCCTCTTCATACCTAAATGCAAAGTCTACTTCCTTAGATATCGCGAATTCTATTCCTTTCGGTGACTGAGTAGGTTGCTCGATGGTTCCGGGTTGACATCCTACTTAGGATGGACCGTTTATAGTCTTGTTTTCCTATCATAATATCTAGTTATAACCATAAGCTCAATTTAAGTTTTAAAAGTCGTAAAAGTGCATAAGGAGCCCGGAATGTCTTCAAACTCAAGGAGTACCAAGTAATGGCTATAATTGACATACGGGACCCCTATTCACTTAAATAGATCTTGAAATCAATATTTTCCCGGAATTGTAATAATTCATTTTATTTCTTCTTTTCCAAGATTTACTTTACATAATCTGTTTTCCCGAAAGCTTGATGGTTACACTAGTAACATGGACCCGTCCCGAAGAATATTGCCCGATATGAAATGAAAGTTATATATTGAATATTCTTGCCCGTTCATTGATTTACTTGCACCTTATTTACTTGCATATGTCTCGATGTGTTATTTATCCTATGAGTCGGCATCACTAAGCTTGGATACCTTGTCGGTTTGATCCACCGACTTGGAAATCCCTCTCCCGTCCCGCCAGCTGCAGTTTGGATCCCGATACCCGGTCATTACCGTGGTCCCGTCCCGATACCCGGTTCGCTACCGTGGTCCCGTTCCCGTATATTTATATTGTATATATGTTTACGTTGCTTCTCCTCACCTTGTGTGACTGAGATCAACGTCCCGTGATACTGTTGTCACTTTAGTGACAGAGGACTTAGCTTTATGTGATTGCCACCTTGTTATTCCCGATTTCCTTGGTTACCTCATATGTTTTATCTTGTTTACATGTTTCTGGCAAATGATTTATCTATTTTATGAGAGTTCTTGCTTTAACAGATTTCCTTGCTTTTCGAGATATTTCATCTATTACATGTTGTTGTATCTTCTCACTCTCTTGCCAGACCGTCGTGTCTGATACTTTGCTTTGGTACTCAGGTCCCGTTGCCGGTTTCCTTGAGGAGGAGCCGGAGGACGCGGTAGGTGAGCTGCAGCCTCTAGTTGAGTGGCGTGCTGACGATGTCATGTAGACATCGGGTTGCCAAGAGGCGTAACATTTTGGGGAGGACTTGTTAACTATTCTTTGGGTTATTATTTTGTAATATTGGCCTTTGTTGGCCTCGAATTTTGGGGAATGTAACTAAATGATATTTTGTCTAACTTTAACAACTTTTGGGAAACTTGCTATAGATCATTGCTCTTTCTGATACAGTTTTGACATTTGATATTAATGCTTGCATGACTAGAGATAGTCTTACTATTTGATTTGCTACACGCTTCCGCACTCAAAAGAAATGTTCATGCAAGGTTGTGATATCCTCACCGCGGACACCTGTGGGAAATTAAGTAGGTTGTATTTTGAGGATGTAGATAATCCTCTTGAATAATCATCACACACTAATGTCCCGATCCCGGATTGGGATCCCCGGTCCGGGGTCGCGACACCGGGGATGGAAGAGAGGTGTGTTAGATTGTATGGACTCAATCCATCAGTTGATGTAATAAATTGATTAATTTCTTTATTTATCAATGAAATCATGCTTTCTTTTCATGAGATGATTGATATTTTATTACTTAATGCACATAACCAATACATATGACATAATGGTTCATAAGATGAACCGGGTCCCATTAGTATATTAGATGTGATATATGTATATGGATGAGATCCACATACGGGAGATATGTGTCACAAATCTTATAGTTAAAATTATCTTCACAACCATTGATGAGACTGGGCATCTCATCTGGAATGTTGCAACACTTTGATCACTATGAGATAGTGTGATTTGTCTTGATCATCAGAATGAAAGATTCTGGGTCATAGTGTTGGTACATTGGATGTATTGAAGGACCATGAGAAGCACCTTATGAATACTGTCTCGATTTAAGGACCGCTCTCATAATTCCCTAGCAATAGGCTCTCAATCCTGAGACATTGATGAACTCAAGTTTCTATCTATTCATTTGCTTTGAGTCACCAATGAGTGAGGCCAACTGTAGGTCAACACCTCGGTGTCTTGGGTATGTGGTAGTAGGACTGTGGGAACATCCAATGGTCAAGATGAAATCTGTCTATATTATCCCTTTGTGCCAATTAATGAATTTATCATTAGTAAGTGCGCACCCATCTCGATTAAGAATTAATTGGATGGTACTGATGATCACTGTGATTAATTGGGGCTCAAGGATAATAAGATGTAGATCTAAGATTGGATGGGACAGACTTATTCCAATTGATCCATGGATAATGATAGAGGGGCCTACTTGTGGTAATTGGAAAGTATAGGGTCTTTATTGTAATTTATTCCTAAGACTGGAGTGCAATTGCATTTATATAGTGGTGTTATTTGCAATTAACCGTGGGCCCGGATTGTACATGAGATGTGGGGTCGCGAGTCCCAGTTGGAGTCAGCTTTCTAAGGAATCCCTAGTGGTTCCCACACTATCCCAAGTTATTAGATACTAGTCCTACTTGAACTCCAAAAGGAAGGAATTAGAAAGTTACTATTTCTATTTGAAGCGATACTTCTAATAGTGGTAATAGTAAGCTACTAATTAGTGTGGAAGTGCGACTTCTAATTGAATTAGTAAGAGAGGTAGATAGGAGATTACTTGAGGGCTTTATAAGGGGAAATAACCCCTTGGACGTCCACAATTATATCCCACGCCCAAAAACCTCTTAGTGCAAGAGTTGCACAATTGTTCTTCTCCTCTTTCTCTTCTAGTTACCTTCTAGTTTCTTGGAGTTTCTAGTAGAGTTTTCTCTTGGAGATTCCACCAACTTCTTGAGAAAAAAGATCTGATATATGGGTCATAGCGTGGAAGATCAAAAGGTCTTGGAGACTCTTGTTTGATACGTGAAAGTGTTTCATCATCAAAGAAAGACGCAAATTCTCCATTAGAGCACAACCGGGCTCCTAAGGTATAATCTACTTTCGTGCATGTTGTAGATTTTTATGAATGCTTGTTGGCTGCTGTTCCATCTTCTAGATAGGTTTACTTACTGATCATGATGGCTGAGATTGAGGACATGCATCCTGGATTGGGTTTTATAGCGTTCTGGATACTTGATCCCTGAGTCAAATGGGTCAAAAGTTTTGAAAACCTATCCACCAGGCCCACCTATTTTCAACAAGGTGGAAAGGAAGAAACGGGTCCCTCAAGTTGGCATACCCAGTAGGACGCGTTTATTTGAAAACGCGATGCTTGGATTCTTAGGCTCCTTTCTAGTTTATGGCCTATGTTGGATCTTGCATTTTTGTTTTAAAATAAAAATATGAGATGAGATTTTTTGGAAATTTCTATCTTTGAATTTATTTCCACTCTTTCTTATTTCACAAAAAAAATCTGGTTTCTCTATCTTGGATTCAATTTTGAGAAACTTTGATGATTTCCTCTCCGAACTTGATAGCTTACAAAAATGTTTGTAGCTATTGTTCGTGTCGGGGAATGGGTCATTTCTTTTCTTTGATGAGTCCGATAAGGATTTAAAAAAAAAAGAGTCTAATTCCAAACTCTTCAAAAGAAAAAAAATCAGTTTTCTCTCTTTTGGATTCAAATTAGATAAACTTTGGTTTCTTCCTTTTCGGACAATGGCTCGCGGAAATCATTTGTGGCCAGCGTTTGGATTGGGAGGGGCCATTCGCTCTTTTTGATGGGTCCGTTAGAGATTTTTCAAAAAAAATAAAAAATAAAGAGAAATCTTTTCAAAATTTCTCTCTTTTGGATTCTGAGAAACTTTGGTTTCTTCCTTTTCGGACAATGGCTCACAGAAATCGTTTGTAGCCAACATTTGGATTGGAAAGGGCCATTCGCTCTCTTTGATGGGTCCATTAGAGATCTTCCAACAAAAGTTTTTTTTTTTTTTAAAAAAGAAAAGAAAAAGAGGGCCACTAAGGTTACACCAATTGCGTTCTTTGACCAAAGTGGATCTAAGAAAAGCCTTGTCCAGAGTGTGGAGGCAACTAGACTACTCGAGGCAAAGGTCATCCAAACGGATTTATTAAGTAATCCTACTCTTGCCTGGGGGCTAATTTATCTACTGAGGTTTCATAAGACCGAATTGGAAACCTATGTGTACTCTTCAAAAAAATTTCAAAACAAAAAATCTCTTTAAAAAAGAAAAAAAACCATTTCAAAACAAAAAAAAAAAACCTCTGTCATTTTTTAATTCAGATCTGAGAAATCTTGGTTCATTCCCTTTCAGATAAAAGCTCGCGGAAACCGCTTGTATCTTGCGTTTGAACTGGAACACCATTTTCTCTCTTTGATGAATTCAATTTTGACCTTTCAAAAAAAAAATCCCATCTCGTGTCCATTCCAAGGATGCGATTTGCAACATCTGTGCCTAGCGGTGCTAGTATGCCCTTTCGGGTCTATTGTATTCGCGACCGACACATTTGTATCTCCAACCTTATATCATCTTACTTCGAGTGAGCCTCGCTTCTCAATAATTTGAATTAAGGTTTACAATTGCTTCTAGCAGTCACTGGAATGCTCACTCTGAGCTTCTTATACTTGCGTTTAGAAGAATTGTACCCTCTATGACTTTTTGCCTTCTTCACCTCGCTTGGGCTGGGCCATGTTCCCTTGAACAATTTGAAAAGACAACCATAGTTCTTTTCCATTTATGATCACCATATTCTTGTGATTACTTATGGATGTGGTCTTCTTTCAGAAGTTTTCCAAACTAACAATAGCAGCTTCATTGACCATCACCTTTGACGAGAACAAGTACTAGCTCATGCTTGAAGAGAAACAAAACAAGCGCACTCACAAGCGCCCTGCCAACTGCCGAAGCGTCATCTCCCTCGGCAACTCTCAGAACATCGGGTCGACCTCTACTCCCTAGACCATTGTCTTCGGGTCACCGGGACCATTCCCACTCCCCGCAAAGGAAACTGTATCCGCTAAGAGGCAGAAAATTGCCTCTGGACATGTCGTTGCTCCGACACCAAAGGCACCCATAAAAAAACCCGAAGCTCGTGGCAACCCCACGAAGCCTCAACCTGCAAAGAACCAAGTCTACCCTAAGAGTTGGTCCCCAAGACCTTCACCAAAACAAAGGAAGTCCCCCACATCTGCAAAGCCAGTATACCTGGCCCCTCTCAAGGAGAACTGGTTCTACCCTCTCTCTTATATGAAAGAGGAGATGCCTACTCTCCACCAAACAAACAAATCAACCCAGCATGAGTCGGCTTGCTTCTACAAGCCAAAAATCAGATCATGCATCACAAGGCCTCTACGAGAACCTGCCAAGGCCTGCATTCCTGCAGTTCGACCCTTCATCTCAATAGGGGCCGAACTAGCAAAATTCAAAGCCTCATTACGACAGGAAAAAGACCGCGTCCGAATCCTGTCCATGCCTAGCTTCAAAGAAGACAAGCTCGGCTGCTGTACACAAGGGACTATGTCCTTCATTGCTAGAGCTCAGCCAGAGCTCACTGAAGCTCAGATTGCTCGTCGCATACGTCACCGAGCGGCATATCAACAAAAGAGACTAGAAAAACGAAGAACCCGACATTCTACCATTCAAGTCTCTAAAAAATGGGTCAAAAAAGAAAGACCCGATCAAGTTGCTGCAGTCCATATGGTTGGCAAAGCCAGAAAACGCCAGTAGTCGGCAACTAAAATTCATGTCAGACGACTGGTGACTCGCGGACACGAAGATATCAGGAGGATTCTCCCGCTCCTTCAAGCCAAGGACATCAGAGTTGTTAAGGTTTTGTTTATTGCAATTTTGATGGATGCACATTCACATTCACTGTCAAATGATCACACACATGAGCTCTTAGGTTTTGACTTTGGAATCTTGGATTCTACTTGCATTTGCACATGTTTTTGAAATGAATTTGATTCATGCATGTTTTAGAATCCAAATACTTTTGAAAACCTAATTCTTTGTGCATTAAATTTTGAAAAATCAAATTGAGAATTTAGGTTTGTGCCTTGCATACATTCATCATTTTTAGAATCATTTTAGTATGCATAAGGCACACTGGCCTTGAGTTCCAAAGTGCAACTTCAGGATTTTGAAAAATCCGCAGAACTCTTCCCAGGCCAGTTTGGCAGGTCGACCCGCCCCTGTGCCCGGTCGACCGGTCCAACTGGCCTGCTGGAAAATGGGCCAGTGTACCCGGTCGACCGAGCTAGGCCCAGGTCGACCAGGAAACTAGCCGTTGGGGCTTTTTGACCGTTGGGCCAGGTCGACCCGACCAACTAGCCGTTGGACTGTTTTTCCTTTATAGTCCAATCTACTCCATCCTTTCTAAGGGCTTGATTTATGAATCTTTGAGACTCCATTGAAGCCTAAGAAAGGGGAATACGCCAAGAGAGCTAGAAGGTCATTGGAAATCAAATGCTTGAGTCTTAAATAGGTATATCTTAATAGTTATTTTGATTTCCATTCAAATTAGAATCCATTCATGTTTAAATCTTTGTATTTTCATTTATGCATGATTTCTAGCTTTTAAAGAGTTGTTTTGCAAACTCATTATCATCTTTGGAATATTAGAATGGTTTGCAATCACTCTTGTCTACATCACATGTGTTCTTAGACTTTAATATTCATACAACTTGTTTTAGTTCATTTCTTTAAGTTGTTTGAATCTTTCATGTGATTAGCATTTATCTTCAATCATCATTTTCTAAGCTTTGATTTTAAAATGCATCAAGCATTCATTTAAGAGCTTCATTGTTGAAATTGATTGAAGTAAAACATTCATACACTTGTGCACACACTTTAGCTTATTTTAGTGTATGTTTGTAGTTTGAATTTCACTTTCGTATCAGCCTATTTAGAGGCAATTCATTTGTGTTTAAATTGTATCTCTTAGAGTGTTCTTGAAGAGACACATTCTTAGAGAAAATCTTCATTTGTAAAGGTTATTGCTTAGCCTAAGAAAAGCACATTGTAAAGGTTATTGCTTAGCCTTGAAAAGCATCTTGTAAATGTTGTTGTTGAGCCTAGTAAAAAAAACATTGTAAAGGTTATTGCTTAGCCTAGTAAAAAGCATAATTAGTGGAAATCCGGTGGGGTGATTGGATCACAAGCCGGTAGTGGACGTAGGCATTGAGGCCGAACCACTATAAATCCTTGTGTAGTTCTTGTGGTGATTGTTTTCTTAGCTTCTGCATCTTGTCTGGTAAATCATCTTATGTGACTAGTTTTTCTTTAAGAATTAAAATTTGTTTAAATTGGTCATATTTGTAGCACACCCTATTCACCCCCCCTCTAGGGTTAGGATCCCGGGACTTTCAAGAGTAACTACTCCGATTCTTAAGAATGAGCTCCAACTCAGTCACCAAGATATCCTCATTCGACTCTCGAAGGGTGAACGTCTTGCTTACGAATGCTGAGCAGCCTCCACCTCCTGATGATGTAACCGCACGCATCCAGCAGCTGGAGCAAGGACAACAAAGAATAGAGGTATTGATGGAAAACCTCCTTCTCACTTTCCAACGTCCACCAAACCATGAAGTCCATCTAAATGATGAGACAAATGGTGGAGATGATGAGTCATGTGTCCTTACCAAAAAGGACGTTGACGATATCCTCGCCAAAGCAAAAGAAGAGGATACACTAAAGGAACATGGGATCAAGCCACCTTATCCCCTTTGGATGGACTCGGTTCCATTCCCTGCAAAATTCAAACAACCCACTCCCCAAACATATATGGGGAAAGGTTCAACTAGACAGCACGTCATCCACTTCAAGATCCTAACAGGAGCTATTGCGGATCAAAATGCCCTCAAGATCCGTCTCTTTGCAAGTACCTTAAAAGGTACAACCTTTAATTGGTACTCCACTCTGCCGGAGAATTCCATTCAAAACTAGTACATGCTGGAGAAACGCTTCCTGACCCACTTCAAAGGTGAGGATCATCCTGTTACTATGGCACAGCTTTGCAGCCTAAAACAGGGAGAGAATGAGTCAACATACGACTTCATTCACAAGTAAAAGGCGATGGCATACAAGTGTTCAGATGTACTGACACAAGCGTCGATGGTTGACATCTGCAGTAACAACATGAGAGCAATGATCCACTCTAAGATCATCGGCAATAAATCAAAGAACCTGAGAGAACTCCTAGAAGCAGCTATGGAAGCTGAAACGGTGATTAAAGACCTCAACAGTCAGAAATCATCAAAGAAAGAGCCGACTTCCATTAGGACCTCAAAACCGAAGAAAAAAGAGGTTCTTAATGTGCAAACTAAGTCAGCTCCTCAGCAGCCAAAGAAAGCTGAAAATAAAGCTGCAGGTAAGAAACCCAAATTCTCTGAGGCCTTCAAAGAACGAATAGAAAAGAAATACCCGTTCGATGAAGATGTTGAAGAAATCTTCGAGGCTCTCGTAGCAAATGAAAAACTCACCTTTCCTAAGCCCAAAAGACTAGGAGATGTTGGCAAAACCAATGATCCTCGGTATTGTCCATATCACTAGATGATCTCACATCCTCTCAATCAATGCTTCGTTGTGAGAGAGAAGATCAACGAGATGTGGAAAAAACGGAGTCATCACCTTTGACAAAAACTATGGGTCTGCCTCCGTCAACATGGTGTCATATGGACAAACTTCCAAGTCACCAAAGGAGAAAATCACCACTTCCTTCAAGGTGATAAAATTGACTCAGACGTCCTGAGGGTTGGTTCCCTATCCAACACCAGACAGACAGCCTATATGGATGCATCTTGATCTCCTTGAAGATGAAAATTGGGAGATCGTCAAAACAAAGCCGACTACTTAACAGTGAAGGCAAGCCAGGAGACAACTCCGCAAGCTTAGACAACAGGAGAAAGCTCAACCAAAACAAGAAGTCCTTGAAAAGGCAGAGTCCTCTTCCACTGCTTCACTGTGGGTAAAAGAAGAGTCCGTTCCCAAGACTTCAAGGGTAGTAAGAAAATTCACCCTTAGTGATTTCATGCCGCCACAGCTAAGAAATGAAGCTACGCAAGCGGCATCATATTCTTGCAACTCGGTGATTGGATTCTCCATGGATGGATACGAGTCCAGTGACACCATCAGTGACACCGACGAGTGGGAGGAATCCGTTGAAACAAGATAATACCTCTTCGACGAAGAATGGATTCCTGAATCTCATCTTATGCCAGTAATTTGGTATAATCCCTTACAGCCACAAGGATCTTGGTCCGATGATGAAGAAGACCAAGATGTTGTTCAAGAAAATGTTGTCGATCCAGCACCTGCCAATGCTCCTGTAGAACCCAACATTGATGAACTACAATGAGCAGATGGCGAAGAAGATTTGGCTCCCATGCCTAATGCTGAAGAATATGTGCGGATCTTGCAACATCTTGCCATAGAGCAATAGCAGGATCATATCAATCACCTTCGTCACAATCAAAATCCAGCACCAGAAGTCCTTGAAGATTAACAAGTGCATCCTCCGGTAATCCTAAAAAAATGAAGGAAGTTACTGGATCGATGATCCTCTTACATCCGAGGATGAGTCTGATTTCCAACAGTCTATTCTGGGGGCATTTCCTATCGGGGCAACCTGTAATGCTATACCTCAGGATGAGAATGTCTCTGAAGTTTCATCTGCCAAAGACACATACTCTCAGACTACATCTGGTAGTATATCTTCTAGAGCGACATCTTCTCAGGTAACTTCCACTAAGATAACACATTCTCAGCCTTCGTCCCTTGAAACTGTGACATCACAACTCATAGCTCTTCCGACCGATCATCCTGAAGAAACTCCAGCCGATGAAGTCCTCTTCAATGAAAACCCGGTCAACTGGTCCCAGATACCTGACTCATAGGAGATGTCTGGACCGATAAATTACTCAACAAGGAAGAAAAGTTGATGGATGTTGTTCATAACTTGTTCCCAGAAAATGCTTCGTGCAACGCAATCACTAAAGACGACGATGCTGCTACAGAGATGTCTTTAGCAAATGAGAATGATCAACCCCCTGATTCCGAGGGCGATCTTCTAAACGAAGAACCTTTTCTAGAAGCTCTTGAAGTTGGAAGAGGTACTCGCTCTGGCCGGGATTACCACAGAAATTACAACCAACCTTCTTCTTCCTATGCAAATCCTTCCGGAAAGCAAGTTGTAAACGCCCCAAGTGGCAAAAATAATGAAAATGCAGGCCCCAATGAGGCTTTCAAGTACAACTTGATTGAGCACTTCAAACACATACCTGCACGACTGCACATTCTTGACTTATTACGAATGTCTCCACACACTCGTGATAATCTCATTTCAGAACTACAAAGGCTGAATGCGGATATCGACAAACATGCCCCACAAGTCCTACAAATTGAAATGGACTGTAGGATAAAAAAAATCAAATACTTCCTCAAAGGGAGAAAAGAAGAAAATCGAGGGATCAGGCATTGAATGCGTCTCAGTTCAGAAAGCAGCAAGTGCAACCATCGCCTTCGATAAAGACGACCTCCTGCTAGGCGAGACAAAGCAGAACCGACCCTTGTACTTCATAGGGTACGTAAAGGAAATGCCAATACACAGAGTCCAGATTGACCCAGGTTCTGCACTCAACCTCATCTCTACTTCGACACTCGAAGAGCTGGGTAATCCACCTAGCAAGCTGAGTCACACATTTGTATCCATTTTTGGATATGATGGGAGTGTTCAAAGGCCTATTGGCAAAATCAGGTTCAAGTTGCAAATCGGTGATCTTATCTCTGAAGTCACTGTATACGCCATAAGAACCCCTTCATGCTATAGCATCCTTCTTGGACGCCCCTGGATACACGAGAATGGTGTCGTCCCTTCAACTTTACATCAATGCATCAAGTTCGTTGGCAACGACGGCTTGATACATCGAGTGTTTGTAGACAAAAAACCCTTCAAAGGCAAAGATGTTCATTTTGCAGATGCTCAGATGTACAGGGATGAAAAGAAGAAAAAGAGGAAGAAACAACACCCTTTGCCGAAAATCTCCAGAAAGAGAAGGGCAAGGCTCTTCAACATTCATCGGAAGAAAACAAACCTTCCGGCAAATCTAAAGAGAGCAATCCATCTCCCTTTGTTGTCTCCCTCAAATCCTCCAAGTCTTTGGTAATCACCACCAAAGCAAAGAAGACAAAACAAAAGACTGAGAGCAAGTTTGCTGTTTCCTTCGTGTTTATCATGCAAGACACAGATTCAGATTCAGAGCCAGAAGACGATACACCGTCAAGCCAAGCTGAAAGTTGATACTTAACAAGTCTGCTCTCACTCCATTAGAGACACCTGCTGAAAGTTGATACTTAACAAGTCTGCGTCTGCTTTCTTCATCTTTCCGACAACTACGGCCGAAGAAAAGCCAATCTTCTTCCATAGATCGAAAGCTTCTTCATCAAACTCTTCGCTTGATCCTTTCCAAAACAAAGGTATGCCTCAACTATCCCTATATAGTCCGATGGCATAAGCTATCATGAAGAAAATGGGCTATGATGCTCAAAATCCAATCGGTTTGGGAGGAGGCTGTGGTATTCTCACGCCATTGGAACCCACCCTGATCAAAAGTCAACTGGAGGATTGGAAACTCCACCGTCATATAGATATGTCTTCACACGGGTTGGGGTATGATCCTGACACTCCCATGGGGCAGTTGACACAAAGGCTACAAAGTAGTTTTGCCGACCAGGCCTCAACATCTCGTGCTTATGAAGACATTGATCTCCCTAGATATCTCTTTGAAGAGTCACCTGTCAAGAATCCAGGAAGCTCATCCAATTGGTACGATTTCTCTGATAATGAAGAGGAATTGTCTGATGACACAGAAACACGGTTTTCTGATCCAGAAGAACCATCATCTCCAAAAGAAGTGCCCTACTTCGACCTAGTTTCAACAGATGATTGAGACTATCTCATAACAAGTCTTGAGAAGAGTACCGATCCAGAAGACCCATGGTCAGAAACAAAGCCTTGGTCTGAAAATGCCATTGGTGCTCCAGAAGGTTTCGTTGGTTGGAAGCCTCCGAAATATCGTGGAGGAACCACTTTCAAACCTTCCAACAGAAGATCTTGTTCAAAAGATAGATTTGAGGACACCTGATATTGTGGAGGAACCACTTTCAAACCTTCCAACAGAAGCCTCCGAAATATTGTGGAGGAACCACTTTCAAACCTTCCAACGGAAGATCTTGTTTAAAAGATAGATTTGAGGACACCTGATAACCCACGTCCTGTATTCATAAGTAAGAATATAAAAGATGATGAGCTACCTGAGTATATCTATTTTCTTCGTGAGTTCGTCGATTGTTATGTATGCTCTTATGTTGAAATGCCTGGCTTAGACCTTAAAATAGCAGTCCACAAACTCAATTTGCTAAAAGATATTAAACCTGTCAAACAAGGCCAAAGAAGATTCCATCCTGATGTGATGGACAAAATTGAACAAGAAGTTCAAAAACTCAAAAGCGTTGGCTTCATTCGCGAGGAACAGTATCCTGAATGGTTAGCCAACATCGTCCCTGTGACAAAGAAAAATAGGCAGATTAGGGTCTGTATTGACTATAGAGACCTAAATAATGCGTGCTCTAAAGATGAATCCCCGCTCCCCATACCAGAGGTGATGATTGACAACACCTGTGGGTTTGAGAGAATGACATTCATGGATGGCGTCTCTGGCTACAATCAGATAAAGATACATCCTAAAGATGAAAAACATACATCATTTCGGACCCCGTTTGGCGTGTATTGTTACACTGTCATGCCATTTTGTCTGAAAAATGATGGTGTAACATATCAGAGGGCTATGATGAAGATATTCCAAGATATGCAGCATAAGACGGTCGAATGTTACGTTGATGACCTCGCCGTCAAAAGCCAAAGAAAAAAAGACCATCTCAAAGATCTTCGAGAAGTCTTCCTCTGACTTCACAAACACAAACTACGGATGAATCCACTAAAATGCTTCTTCGGTGTCTCATCGGATAAGTTTCTCCGATTCATAGTTCGGAAAGCTGGAATAGAACTTGACCCCACCAAGGTCAAGACTATCCTAGAGATGCCATCTCCAAGGACCCTAAGAGAACTAAAAGGGCTTTAAGGAAGATTGGCATACATCCAACGGTTCATCTCCAATCTGTCAGGGAAGTGCCGTCCATTTTCTCGCTTAATGAAGAAAGCTGCATTTCAAGACATCAAAACATACCTGACCAAACCTCCGGTGTTGGCTACCCCCACAACAGGAAAACCATTCATCTTGTACACAAGAGCTCTCGATTATTCTTTGGGCGCTCTACTCGCACAAGAGAATGGCGATGGAAAAGAAGTTGTTCTATATTACCTCAATCGCATGTTAGTTGGTGCAGAGCATCACTACTCTCCAGTCGAAAAAGAATGCCTTGCAGTGATGTTCGCCATACAAAAGCTACATCACTACCTGCTGTCCAGCAGAGTCTACCTGATTTCGAGAATCAATCTCTTAAAGGTCCTTGTCACAAAAGCAAGTTCTTTCAATTCTCGATTG
Organism: Cinnamomum chago; assembly: GCA_038049695.1. Classification (NCBI taxonomy): domain Eukaryota; kingdom Viridiplantae; phylum Streptophyta; class Magnoliopsida; order Laurales; family Lauraceae; genus Cinnamomum; species Cinnamomum chago. The sequence continues at coordinate 18,592,866 of CP142459.1, forward strand.
GCAAAAGGGTCCATCCTTCTATCGCAATTCAATATTAGGTATGTACCACAAAAAGCAATCAAAGGTCAAGCTCTAGCAGACTTTCTCGCAGAGCATCCATTACCTAAAGATTCTCCACTTAGAGATGATCTCCCAGACGAACTTGTCTACAACGTGGAGACTTCCTCATAAAATGCCTCCTGGGACATGTACTTTGACGGTGAAACCAGGACAAATGAAAAAAGAAAGCTGATCTCAGGAGTTGGCATCCTCTTTATTAGCCCTGACGAATACATGATTCCACACGCTTTCTCGCTAATGGAACCATGTTCAAACAATGCAGTTAAATACCAAGCACTGATTGTAGGATTGGAACTCGCCCTCGAATCCGGCATCATCCTGCTGGAAGCTTTTGGGGACTCTCAACTGATCGTCAACCTGATTAATCAGAAATTTGAAGTTAGGAAGCCCGATTTGCTGCCTTACTACAACAAGGCGCAATCGCTTTAGCAAAAGTTTGACATCCGTCACATCAGCCACATCCCTAGAGGTGAAAACATCTGTGCAGATGCCTTGGCTGGACTTGCAGCGTCTATGACAATCCAAGAAGGGGAAAACATACAAATTACAGTGTGTCAAAGAATGATTCCCCCTCCTCTTAACACACACCAAGCAGTTGCTGAATGCCACCAAGTGGTTGGAAATTGAATATCCATCCTCAAACCTCCGATCGGTGACTGGAGGAATCTGTTCATTGATTACACTATGTTCGGAATCCTACCTGAAGATCCAAAAGAATGGGTAAGCATTCAAAGATGAGCCCCAAACTTTCATTTGGATATTCCTTCAAAAATCCTTCATAGAAAATCCTTCAACGGAGTACTTTTGCCCTACTTGTCGCAACAAGAGGCCGAGGAAACACTCAAAGAAGTTCATGGTGGTCTTTGTGGAGCCCATCAGGCCGGTCCTAAGCTCTACGATCAGATAAAATGTTAGGTTATTATTGGCCTACCATGGTAGCTGACGCTATGCAATTTGCTAAGCGCTGCCGACAATACCAAGTTCATGGATATTATGTCCACATGCCTCCAGAATGGCTGCACCCCACAACAAGCTCATGGCCTTTCGAAGCTTGGGGTATGGACATCATGGGTCCTATCTCTCCCTGATCAAGCAAAGTTCATCGCTTCATCTTTGCCACTAAGGATTATTTCTCCAAGTGGTCAGAAGCATTTGCGCTCAGTGAAATGAAGACCTCATCAGTCCTTCAGTTCTTGCGCACCAACATTATTTTTCGTTTCGGCATACCTAAAAGGTTCGTCCATGATAACGGACTACAATTCCGGTATCACAGATTCTACAGGTTTTGCGACAATTACAAAATCCAAAGTTGTCATTCGATTCCATATAATACGGCAGCGAATGGGCTAACAGAAGCCTTCAACTAGACACTCTGGAAAATTCTCAAGAAAATGGTCTCTAGTCACAAAAGAGGCTGGGGCGACAAACTACCAGAAGCTTTGTTGGCCTATCGAGCCACTGTTCGAGGGCCAACCCATAGTACACCATTCTCATTGGTCTCTAGATGCGAAGCTGTTGTCCCTTTGGAAGTACAAATTCCTTCCTTAAGGGTATCTTTGTAAAATGACATGACGCAAGAAAGCAATGTCAAATTGAGACTCCAAGAGCTAGATAATCTTGATGGGAGACAACTCGAGGCTCTACAAAGCATTGAGATTTACCAAGCACGCATGGCAGTATCTTTCGACAAGAAGGTCAGGCAACGCGCCTACAAAAAGGAGACTTGGTTCTTGTAGTAAAAAGGCAAATGGTTTTCGCCCACAAATCCAAAGGCAAGTTCGAACCAAAATGGGAAGGATCCTTTGTCATTGACAAAGTCTTCTCCAACGGCGCATATACTCTTCTAAACATGGAAGGCGACAGATGTATGCTACCCATCAACGACAAGTTCTTGATGCGGTACTACCCTTGAAGACTTACACCACTGGGTCAAAGCAATGCTTGCACGGTCAAAGCCTATTCCCTGGTACTTGCGTGTCAAACCCACTCCTTTTGAAATTTTCATCCTTATGTTGAAATTTCTAAAAAAAATCAAAACAATGTTTACTTTCATAGTTTCATTGTTAAATTTTTTTTTTCAAAAATCCAAGTTTTGGAAAGTTTTCCTAACTTAACTAAAATTTCAACCATTGAACCTAAAAATCATGGTTTGAAACAAAATCAGGATTCAGGGATTTCCACCCTAGTCCACCCTGCCTTTTACCACCAAAATGGTTTTAGGTCAAAATTTATGACCATTGTGTCTTTAAACAAAAATGGTTTTTTAAAAAAAAAAAAAAAACAATCGCGAGGAAGCGACGCGTAGTTGATACTCGCAAAACCCAAAAATCAAAAGGATGCGAACCCCATTTGATACTTCCAAAACCTCAAAATCGCAAGGAAGCGACACCTCGTCGATACTTGTAAAATTTAAAAAATTGTGGAGAAGCAACATTTCAAGTTGATATCCACAAACCCAAAATTCAAACAAAAAATCCGAGGTCCAAAACACCTCAAAATTTCAAAAATCGTGGGGAAACGACATTCAGTTAGTACCCGCAAAACAATATTTTTGAAAGCGAGGAAGCGACATTCCATCGATACTTACGAATCGGATGAGTAAGGATGTGACATTCCATCGATACTTGCAAAACCATCCAGCAGGGAAGCGACACTTAGTCGATACTTGCACCCAAATTAGCAAGGAAGCGACATTCCATCGATACTCGCAAATCGGATTAGCAAGGATGCGACATTCCATCGATACTTGTAAAACCATCTAGCAGGGAAGCGACACTTAGTCGATACTTGTACCCAAATTCGCGAGGAGGTGACATTCCATCGATACTCACAACCGAATGAGCAAGGATCCGACATTCCATCGATACTTGCAAGACCATTCAGCAGGGAGGCGACTTTTTTTTTAAAACCAAAACCTGGCTTTTATGCGAAAAACAAAAACCGGCTTTCATGCTAAAAACAAAACCTGGCTTTTATGCCAAAAACCCGCCTTTCATGCCGCAAAACAAAACCTGGCTTTTACGCCAAAAACAAAAATCTCGGCTTTTACGCCAAAAAATAAAAACCCCGACTTTTACGCCAAAAATCTAAAAAATTGGCTTTCACGCAGATAAAACAAAACTTGGTTTTTAAAAAATCTCATTTTCACGCCAACAAACAAATTTTGGCTTCTATGCCACAAACAAATTTCGACTCCCATGCCACAAACAAAATTTCGGCTCCCATGCCACAAACAAATTTCGGCTTCAATGCCACAAACAAATTTCGGCTTCAATGCCACAAACAAAAACAGCTTTCATGCCCTCCCAAATTTTGGCTATCATGCCATAAATCCAAATTTTGGCTTTTATGCCACAAAATTTTGGCTCTCATGCCATAAACCCAAATTTTGGATTTTACGCCACAAAATTTGGCTTTCATGCCATTTCAAAATTCGGCTTTCATGCCATCCCAAAACTCGGCTTTCAAGCCATAAAAAAACCAGGCTTTTTGCCACAAAATCTGGCTTTCATGCCAAAACAATCATTTGACAAAAGATATTCACAAAATGACAACCTTTTGGTCAAGTTTTCAAACAAACATTCTCATCTAACTTTTGCTTATTTTCATCAAACTGAACTTAAGTAAAAGCTATATAGAGTACCAAAAATGTTTTTACATAGAAGAAGAAAAGAGTTTATTACAAAAAATCAGGAGCTCAGTCTAACATCGCATTCAACCAAAGATTCAACTCCTCAAGCAGACTCTTGGCATTAGCCTCCAAAGCTTTCAGGCCACGCTTCTTCAAAAGTTTTCCATAAAATGCGGTAGAACGCAGCGACCCATCTTCAGCACGAGGAAGTTCTTCCCAGAGAATCTGTCATTGCTCGTATTCCTGAGTCTTCCTCTAGAGATTGCTGTCAGCCTCCTCAACCCGGAGAATCAGAGTCCCCTCTTTAGCACGAGCTTCCATAATGGCGGTCCATTTGGCAGCAGCTTGTTCCTCCAATACCTTGAGACGCTGCCTGGCCTCGAAGACCTCCCTATCAAGACGGCGCAGGTCTTGTGTTAGCTCAATGATAGCCAACTCGGTGACATTCCTCACCCAAACGAATTGCTTCCGAGTCTGCGAGATCTCATTCAGTTCAGACTTGACCTCGCCGGAAGGCTTCTAAAACATCTCATTTAAAAAGTCACCATTTGGGAAGCTCTTGGTCTCAGTCCACTTGTTGTCCAGAGCGATGACTTCATCAACAAAAGCCTTCGCACTTGCAATGTCCAGACCGACCTCTTTGCTATCAGCAAGGATGTCCTACACATGCTTGATCATGCCGAAGCCAGCTTCCAAATCGCCAGAAGAGAGAGTTTTGACCCATGAGCTCAAGACACTCTTCAACACTTTCTTCGCATACTAAAGAGACGGCTCGGATAAAGGCTTGCCCCTCTCCATCGGTCGACTGCCCGTGTCATGCCCTATTGGAGGAGTGATCATCAAACTCTTTCTAATCGGAGACACTGGCGAAGGAATCTCCTCAGAAGGTTTCACCTTTGCCACATTGAAAGTGGAAGAAGAAGTCCCTACTTTTGGATCAACTGCAGGCATCCTGTTGGGATTGGTGTATGCCCTAAAGCCCACTGACTGCACTCACATCTCTGTTACTGGATATTTATTGGTTATTTAATAGAATGACATCTTTCTCTTATTACTTGTGTATATGTATGGTTGTGTAAGGCCCATTATTTTCTAGTAAATGACTTGGGTGTGTAGTGACTGCACACAGAAAGGTCTAAGTCATGGACACTGGAAATAACTAATTTGTTCATAACTGAAAGGTGGAGTTGGGCACTTCATCTTGGTATAAGTTATAGTGAGAAACTCTCCTGTGTTCAGGGTGACTTACCTTAGTCACGAGAGGTCTTTCCCGGATATATCTCATTAGTGCATGTGTCATGCATTGAACAGGACCATTAAAGGTGTGATCTCTAAAATAGTACTATCACTGAGAGAGATCAAGTCACCTTATGCTACTGAGTGACCAGTGCTCTTAATCTTGAGCAAATGTGGATGAACTGAGAAAGTCGAGTTCTTGTACTTTAATTCACTATGGGTGAGATCATGTTCATGGGTTAATAGCTCTGTGTTTTGGGTGCTCGGGCTTGATTAGTTGGGACGTGCAAATGCAATATGGAATCTATGCCATCGTGTGATGGAATGATCGTCCCCTTAGAATTATCCGATTAATCATCAGAATCTAAGATCTTAGTTTATGGATGTTCCATATGGATATTGAACTTGTGGGTCGCTCCCTGGATCAAGAGAATGATATCCGGATGATGATTAAGTCAAATGTATGAAGTTCTAAGGATAAGATGTAATCAAGAAGGTAGATAGTACATCAGTTAACCTACTTGATTATGGATGTTACATAGAGGGGCATTGTGGTCATTGTACTTGGTAGGTCAAAGACAATCGTCAGTTTATGATGAGCTTAATTTGCAATTTAATATTTGTCCCTGGAGTGCAACCATAACTCTCTAGTGGAATGAGTTAAGGTTAAAATGATCCTAGTGTTGCTATGGGGTTAGCATGGACATTTTTGTCATTTTGGAAGCCAAGGGCAAATATGTCTTTTGGTCCCTTCTCTAGCCACTTTCCTAGATTGGCAAGGTTTCCTAAATTGTTTAATAATGTGGATAAATAATTTTGAGTGTAAATTCAAATAGGCCCATGATGGCATACATGAATTACCACTCTAGATAAATTATTGATGCATGAGCCATAGTGTGTGTGGGCTAGCCAATGTGGTCCCTAATGTGTGGGTCCCAAGATTGTGAAGGTCCTATCACTTGGAAGGCTGAAATTCTTTTTGTGCAAGTTTTCCTAAAGATTGAAGTTTCCTAATTATCTTTGGAAACTAAAAATTAGGAGTGTTGGACGTCCATTGTAGTATTGGTTTATTTTTGGTAAGCTCCTCATGGTTTCCAAATTCTTTAAGGACACTTCTTCAATAGGAATTCCTTTATATATATACATGGTTCTCCCCTCCCTTGGGCGTGCAACACATAGAGAGAAAGAAAGAAGGAGAGAAATCCTCCCTTGGGCGTGCAACGGTTTGGAAACATTGAGAGGAGCCTCCCATAGAAAACGTCCAGCCCATTTTGGACGTCCTTTGCACAAGAAAAGGATCCTGGCTGATTGCATCTTCTATTCTTGAAGAAAGACCACATCAGATCTGATCTTTTCGCATAAGATCAAGGAAAAACAATAAGAGAGAAACCTAGTAAGTTCCCACCAACACTAGCCAATCAGATTTAGAGAAAGAGGAATAGAGGAGAAGACTAGAAGAGAAACCTGCTGCAGAAATTCCAGCAAGGTGTGCTGAAAGTTGCAGCCTACAGATCTGATCTTAAAGTTCAGAAATCAGAGGTTTTTCAACCCAAGTACATCAGGTATGTCTTCTCCATTGTATCTTCTTTGATTACACACAAGTTGATCATAATTGCATGGTGTTTGTGTGCAATTTCCATGGCTGGTTTACTTTCTATATTAGATCCTAGTTAGAAGTCTTAAAATTCCAGCCTCAGAACTCTTCGTTTCATCAAGAGTTCAGATATGAATCGCGCATTCTTTCACATCCCTTGCTCTGGCCCTGAGAAAGACGGAGGAACTTCTCCTATTACCTCATAACTTGCCTACAAAATAAAAAAGGGGTATGAATATGATCATGTTGAAAAATCATTATCATTAGGGTTATTGCTACAAATATCTTTTTCGACGACCGGTGGAATACTTTCTGCCTCTATGAGTTCATCCGAAGCATCGTCAAAGGTCGCATCCATGGATGGCTCGAAGTCATCGGAATCCTGTGGCAAGTCAGCTGACAAGAAAACAAGCAATATGTTAGCAAATGACAGCACAGACAAAAAGGAAATACCAAGAAGTCATACCATGTGAAGATTCTGGAATCACTCCAGAGTCCCTCGGTTCTTTTTTAGATGTCGCAATCAGATCCGTCATTGCCTCATCGGCCGGAACCTCAGGCATCACCAAATCATCGTCTCTCACTGAAAAAGGGAGAGAAGACAAATCAAAACAAGAAAATCTCAATGAAAGAAACGGAAAGAGAAAGAGGAAAAATCATACATTCACCAACAGTCTCTTCTTTTTGGCTTCTCTTTTCGGAGGCTCATCAGCGTCCCCTGACATCTCCTCAGCAATGGTAAGAGGAACTTCTAGATCAGGAGAGTCTTTGTGCCGTCTCTTATTACGGTGCTACCCTCTCTTCCTTTTGCTTCTATGGGTCGGTTTGCTTGAAGTACCCGCCCCATTGTCACTTGACTCCTCACCGGATGGTCTACTCTTTCCAGTGGACTCCAAGGAAGCCTTCGTTCGTTCTGCTTGCATCCAAGCATCGATCTCGGTCTCCTCCTCCTTTAGCTGTTTCAAGACCTCACTAGGTATCTCTTGTACAACTCCTGATTTGATGATGTCCTGTTCACCGAGAAAGCCTATCTTGTGCTTCTCTACAGAAAGGAAAGCCAGAACTTCCTCTCGTCATACTCCATTTGATCTACCAAGACCCTTCCCAGAAGACTGCTTGACATCGAGCTCCATCTTGGAAAGCCCATGGTACACCGAAAAGCTCTCTACGAACCATTTCGTAAAGCTAACAGTCCGGAAAGTGGGCAACTCAGGATAGGAAATCATGGCAGTAGTGTCCTCCACACTGTAAAAAGCCCATGCATTCTTCTCGTCCTGTAAACCTCCAAAACGCTTCACCATGCTTGAAGGTGCTTCAACAACGCCTTGAGAGAAGCCCAACTGCAGCGCAAAACGCGAGGGGACATATGGCTAGATGTCAACGGTACACCATCGTACCGACACGTATGTTGGAAAGCCACCTCTTTTCTGCGTTTGTCGGAGAATAGTGTCTTTCTGACCCTGCCCTGGTGGAATCACGAGAGACACCAAAGTCAAAAGCCTTCTTCCGTAAATCCGGAGAAAGCCTCACTGAAGACTGCCCAATCTCGACGTCCCTGAACCATCGGATCCTCAAACGGGCAGACGAAAGAGATTCAGAAACGACTGTCCCTCTAGCCAATCGAATCATAAAAGGGTCATCATTTTGTGCAACTCCTAATCGATGGAAGCCGTTACTGTGGTACACATACCACAAATAAAAAATATGGGCTGAGAATACCCTATTCATAGGGAGCCCAAGCCGAACCAGAAAAGCAGCAGCCTGAAGTTTGGTACACAAATAGGAGTAAAGAACAGGCACCAAAACAAGCCGCTCTCCGAGCGTCATCTAACAAGATGGATAAATACAATGCGGCCTGATGTGCATTCCATCTGCTCCAGTAAAAACAGCCTCACTCAGCCAGTAAGTGAGGTAAACAGCAAGATCCCTCCACAACACAATGTCAGAACAAATGGCACCTGTGCTCATAAGAAGTCATTCAAGTCTTCTCGCGTGACATAAGTCTTCTTCGAACCCGGGTTCTTAGCTCTGGCTTCCGAGGCCATGCTATCAGAAGACTCTCTGCTGTCAAAGAAGTTGGGAACAAGGAGCTAAAAGTCCTCCAACTGCAGGGCCTGACTTTCGAGCCCTGCTTCTCCTTTAAAAAACCATAGAAGGCGAAAAGCTGAAAGTACAAAAGCCTGAACTCCTTAGACTACTCCTCAAGGACGCTGTCAATAGGCATGAACTCCTCATAGAGTTTGCCAAGGATAGGCAGCTCGGTGATGGCACTCAATTCCTTCAAAGAAAAACCAATCTCACCATTTGTAACAATGAAGGTGTTGGTTTGTGGAAGGAATGACTCCAACATAGCCATGAAGGCTTCATCGGATAAAACCATGGTTTGTCGAAAAGCGCGAACCGCGTCAAAGATGTCGGCCTCCTTCAGAATAACCCCGCCAACGTGCAGGATGTGATCAGTCCATGGAGTCGAAAAGGCTTCACCCAATTGTTGCCGTCATTCCGGAAAATGCCAAGGCCCATCGGTCTCAAATCGACCGACGGATGATCAGAACCTTGGTAGCCGCTGGATGGCATCAACATGTCCATACAGACAGGCGGCATCTCTATATATCTGGAAGCCAACAAAAATCCCGGTCTTGATCACATTAGTCATCTTCACCCAGCTTGGAGGATCTTCCTTTGTAGGGCATGTGGGAGAAAGGCTCATGATCAAGATAGTGCGATTGAATTTAGACCGGGTAGAAATAGTTCTCTCCTCACTATCTGCTGTGTAAGAGAATTGAAAACACCTTCTTTGGTACGTCAGGTTGTCAGGGACTGCATCACCAAAGAAGAAGGTAGGCTTGGGCACAATGCTCTAATCGTCCATGACCTAAGAACGGTTGCTTACCATAATCTTGTAATATTCCTCATCCTTGAGAGAGATCAATCGCTGTCTCATCTCATCATGGTTGAGGGAGTCGCACTCTTCCAAGTTTCTCTCAACATACTGGACCCTCTCCCAAGCCCGTTGTACGGTCGCATTAGGAGATTTGGCAGAATGACGAGGTGCGTCAGTAACAGACCCCTTACCCTTGTTCGTTCTGGAGGAACTACCTGCAAAGGATGGAGAAGAAAATAAATCAATCATCGAAATGACAGAATTTTGCTAAAAAAAAATTTCTAGCGAAATTTTGGCATGATTCCGGGACAATTACAAAGAAAAGGGAAGTACCCCGAAAGAAATAAGAAGCTTGAAGATGAGCTCAACATCACTGCGAGCTCATAGTCAATGGAGCATTCTCAAAGAAGACTTGAACTCAAACATTGCTGCGAGATCATGCTAGTCTTCTCAAATCTCCGCAAGCTTGAAGAAGGGCTCAATATTGCTACGAGCTCCAGACTCCAAAAACTTGCAAAGCTCCTCAAAGGCCTCGCGAGGCTAGGAAATGGCTCAACATTGTTGCGAGCTCCAAATCCCAAAACTTGCAAAAGACTTTCAGGTATGCATTATCATGCTCCCAATTCAATTTACAAAGATCATGCATAGAAGGAAAGTTGTCATGCATTAGATGTTAGGAAACCCTCGACCAAAGTTTGACCAATTCCAACCCAACTTGGTAAAAACAATCAAACTTTGTCCAAGTCAAAACTCATGTTGGCTTGACCTAGAAATACTAGCCTTTTACTTGAAGCATAAAAAAATGCATGACCATCTTGATTTGCATGAACCGCATTATCATGGTGAGCAAAAAAAAAAAAAGAGAGAGAAATAAACTCTTAAGAAAAAAGAAAAAAAACATGTAAAAAAAAAGAAACACGTTAAAAAAAAGAAGAAAAAAGGAAAGAAAAAAAAGAAGAAAAGAAAAGAGTTTTTTTTTTTTACCATCCTACTACTACAATGGAGTTTTCTTGAAAGAGAAGACTTACTTGAAGCCATTGATGGAGAAGAAGAAGAAAAACTTGAAGATCCTTGAAGAAGAAGAGTTCTTGATCTTGGAGCACTCTTGAAGACTTTTGCAAAAAGAAAGCAATAAGAGCAAGAGATCCAACCTCATCTTGCTTTTATAAAAGAGAGCAAACCAAAAAAGGAAACAAGGAGAAAAGCAAGGAGGTAAGTGCTAAAAATTAACAACTTTTCCAAAAGAAAGGAGATTTGAGATATTCTCTCCTAAAGAGAAGATTCTTTGAGAGATTCTCGCCCAAAAGAGAGGAAACTTGAAAGATTCTCTCCCAAAGAAAGATATTTTGAGAGATTCTTTCCCAAAGAAAGATACTTTGAGATATTCTCTCCAAAAGAAAGGAAACTTGAGAAATTCTCTCAAAGTAAGGATATTTTTAGATATTCTCTATCCAAAGGAGATCTTTTTAGATATTCTTTACAAGGTGGCACCATGTGATCTAGGCTATCTCTAAAGCTTAAGGTCCCATGGGTTAGCCCTCATGAGCCAGGTTTGACCACCTAGGCTCTACAGGAGACTTTTAGTCAAAGAAAAATCTCTTTTACCAAGAGCACACAAAATGGTTCCATGCCTCTTTTGAGTTGATTCGACCATACTAGAAATTCAAGCCTCATGAGCTTCCAAAATTCAAACCATCCCACCTCATATACCAAATTGAGCCAAAATCTTGAAATTGACATTCTACAAAAATCCAAACCTGACCCCCTAACTTGCCACATACAGCTTGTTAGGTCCTAAGGTCAAAACCAAAACCAAATTTGACCCCCCGACTTGCCACATACAGTTTGTTGGGTCACAAGGTCAAAATCAAAAATCAAACTCCGACCCCCTAACTTGCCACATACAGCTTGTTAGGTCACAAGGTCAAAAATAAAAAATAAAAACAAAAAAATCCCTCTTGACCGCCTAATGCGCCACATATAGCCCTTAGGTTCACAAGGTCAAAAGCAAAACCCAAAATCCAAAACACAAATCCAAAACCCTCATGTCATTTTCAAAACTTTGCCTTAAGATGGTACGTGATCCCTCTCACTACCATACAATCCCCTTGGAAACTCAAAAGGCTACTTTACCAAAAATAAAACTGCTCAAAGACTCTTGGTCAAATCAGAAGCTCTCTTTCAAAGTTCTCTTCGAGGCACATCGACTTCAAAAGTTATGCAACTCATCGATGTACCTCGAATGGGCATTTGTTGATACCAAAAATGTCACTTTGCCTCTTCAACATCGAAAGCTAAATGAAGCCACATCCTACCACGAACAAGCAATGCTACTTCAAGCATCAAATCTTGTCAGAATCAAACAAAAACTGCAAGATTCTTCAAAACAGCCAAAAGAAGAGTACACATGAAGTTTCGGGCCATTCCAGTATCATTTGGTCTAACTTCACTCCTCTGGCAATTGAACAGGCATTCCTGGCGGCGACAGTGTCGAAGACATTAAAACTTCGATCAGAACCTACGGATGGTAGCAAAATACCTCCAAAAGGCTTCGTGTCAAATTTCAAGTCAAACTAACAACGTTTGACTCTCCATCAACCCTCGAGCAGTAAAATCGAGCCTCTCGGTGACAAGAACCACCAAGGCCATCACTCATCAAACAGAGCACATGGGTGGCTTCAAAAGGTTTCTAAAGGGATGCACGTCAAATTTCAGGTCATTCCGACGACGTTTGACCCGACTTTGACACTCGGAAACAAAATCAAATCCCCCGGCGACGGAGCTTCCCGGGACCATGACATCCAAATAAGAGCTAGTGGATCATTTCAAAATGACTTCAATAGGCTCCCTGTCAAATTTCAGGCCAATCGGACATCGGTTGACCACACATAAAAGCGCGACATTTTCCTCGCTACAAAATCAAGTCTACTGGCGACGGGACCCCACACGGCTCCAAAACTCAAACAAAAGCCTATGGTTGGTCTTGTCTACTGCTCGAGAGGCTCCACTTCAAATTTCAGGTCACTCCGACATCGTTTGACTTAGTTTGGCTCCTTACGGCAGATTGGCAGTTCTGCGCGACAAAGTCTACGGCTTTTTGGAAAAATTGGAAACTTTGCTCTCCGATATGCAAGGCTTCTCGTCCAGTTTTCTGCAGGGAAATCAGGCCAAAACATGTACAAAAATGTCAGAAAAAATATCAAAGAAAAAAAGGGAATCGAAAAATCGGAGAAACGGCTGAAAAACAGCGACCAAAGGGCCATTTTCCGACCCTTTTCGCGTTTCGAGAATCCTGGCCCATGTGGTTTTCCGAAATTCTGATTTTTTGTGCTCAAAATCAGCTGATCTTCACCAACATCTCGGATCTACCATCAAGAGCATATGATTTTCATCGCACACTTCAAAATCGCCAAACCGGCCAACCAAGATAGTACATTTTCTGTCCGACCGATTGAGAAATCAACAGGAGAGATGTTACCGGCCCACTGATATCAACCAGTGTCTAAAGTTGCATCACCATCCGACATCAAGCATCATGCGGATCCCTCAGCGATCATCGCAAGAAGAATTCCAAAAGACGCGGTACGGCCCGCGACTCTTCGAGCAACCAGGTGACCTGTTAATGCAGTTAAATGACCCATTTTATGACAACTTAATGTGGTCATTAACCAATTATTTTGGACGGCCCAATCAGAAGCAAGGAAAGAGGAGTTACAAATCAAAGCAATCATGGCATTAAAACCATTAAACTCCTCTCATCATGGAGATTAAAGGCGATTAAATGCCAATCATTATCCATCAGCCAATCAAAAGCCAAGAAAAAGGAGTTACAAAATAAATGAATTAAAACTTGTAACTCCTCCCATCATGAAGTATCAATGCCATCAATGCTCATAAACCCACCCCATGGGTACCAAGCCTATAAATGGGGGTCATTCCAAGAAGAACGAGAGACATCCATCCAGATCCAGAGAGAAGTCCAAGAAGAAATCTTTGCCACCTTGAAGAAACTCTGCTGCAATAAACACCACAAGGTGATTGAAGTCCCTTGGGGGGCCACCCCCACAAGGCCCTCTCTTTCCATCCGACATGGCCTAGACGCGGCTTTTCAACCCGTTTATTCGATTTTTTATTGGATATAGGACCTCATCTGGCATACCTGTAAAAAAATGTTGATGCTCGCCTTTCTCTTTTTACCTCCGCCGGCCTTTCGGTAGCCCTGGGGACGGAAGAGAGGTGGAAAGGAAGAAACGAGTCCCTCACGCTTTAGGAAATTTAGCCTGATGGTGAGTACGAATTGTGTATCGATGGTATTGGTTAGTTCATATTTATTCTTCCTTTGGCTTAGGTTTTGTTAGGAACCATTAATTAAAATATACTTTTGTTATCTTTTTCTAAATTTAAATTATAGAAAAGAAAGATGTGCACACTCTGAAATGTTATATCGAACCATTTGTTTAATATGATGTTTCGCTGTGTTTTATGGTTACCGAGGAAATATTTATACCTCACCGCTGAGGGGGTGCTCCGACCTTTCGTCCTCTCCTTCCCACCCCTGGGGCTGCCGGGAGTATGGCGTAGGAGGAAAAGCGAGTCATCAACATTTTTTGTACGGGTATGTCAGATTTTCTATTCTACTTGGAATTTGAAGTGGTGATCTGGGGACTCACCTTCACAAGTAGAAAGGAAATCAATTCTTTTTTCTAACTTTTCATTGCATATATATATTTTAAGAAAGAGACACAATTTTTTAAGTACCATAAGAGGCGATTTCATTTTGTTTGCCGTGAAAGGCGGTTTTGTGCCGTGAAAGGCGGTTTGTGCCGTAGAAGGCGATTTAAATCTCATCAGCAATGAAAGACAAGAAATGTGATTTTTTGTCTCTTTACAAAGAATACAAAATACAATAGAAAAGTAAGAAAAGGTATCTGACTCTTAGGAGATTGTGGGGACTTGTTCAGATCGACGGTCGCAAGTCATGTATGGACTTCACCATCATCCTTCAGATGAGAACGCTTGATGCTTTGATTCTTTGACTTGGCTTGGACCTCAGTTTTTTAGAGGACAAAGACCAAGGGGAGGTCTATATCCAATAAAAAAGCGAGTAAACGGGCTGAAGAGCCGCGTTTAGGCCATGTTGGATAGAAGGTGAGAGGAGACCTTGGGGGGGTGGCCCCCCAAGGAATTCGTTCACCTTGTGGTGTTTCTGCAACAGAGTAGCAAGGTTTCTTCGAGAATTCTTCGGAATTTTCTGGACTTTTTCTGGGGCGGATCGAAGGTTCTTTTTCCTTGGAATGACCCCTCTTTTATAGGCTTTTGGTGGCCATAAGGTGGGTTTATGAGCATTGATGGCATTGATGCTCCATGATGAGAGGAGTTAAAAGTTTTAATTCTTTGATTTTGTAACTCCTTTTTCTTGGCTTATGATTGGCCGGTAGAGAATGATGGGCATTTAATCGCCCTTAATATCCAGGATGAGGGGAGTTTCATGGTTTTAATGCCATGATTACTTGAATTTGTAACTCCCATTTGTTTGATTTTGATTGGGCCGTCCAAAATAATGGGTTAAATGTTAGTGTTATGGTCTCAATATCAGTATATGATGTAATAAATTGATTAATTTCTTTATTTATCAATACAATATTTCTTTCTTTTCATGAGATGAATGGTGTTTAATTATATACTTGCACATAATTAAACGAATGACATAATGGTTCATGAGATGAACCGGAGTCCACAAATATACTAGATATAATACATGTGTATGGATGAGATCCACATACAGGAGACATATATTGCAAATCTTATACTTAAATATCTTCACAACCAGTGATGAAATTGGGCATCTCATCTGACAAGGTTTGCAGCACTTTGATCACTATGAGATAGTGTGATTTGTCTCGATCATCAGAATGTAAGATTCTGGATCATGGTGCTGGTACATTAAATGTATTGAAGGACCATGAGAAGCACCTTATATACATTGTCTTTACTTTAAGGTCTGCTCTCATAATTCCCTAGCAATAGGCTATAATCCTGAGACATTAATGAACTTAAGTCTCTATCTATTCATTTGCTTTGAGTCACTAATGAGTGAGGCCAACTATTGGTCAACACCTCGGTGTCTTGAGTACGTGGTAGTAGGACTGTGAGAACATTCAATGGTCAAGATGGTATCTATCCTAATTATCCCCTTGTGCCAATTAATGGAATTATCATTGGTAAGTGCGCACCCATTCCAATTAAGAGTTAATTGGATAAGGTACTAATAATGATCACTATAATTAATTGGGGCTCAAGGCACTACAAGAAACTGCACTTTTAGCGACGAAATTTTTTGTCGCCAAAAGTCACTAAAACGTCGGTAAAACCCTTTACCAACAAAAATATTTTCGTCGGCTAGACGTCAGTAACAAATCGTGGACAAAACCTTTTATCGACGAAATATATTCTCGTCGGCAAAAATTGGATTTTTACCAACGATTATTTGACTTTTACAGAAGTTTTATTTTCGTCGGCAAAAGAAAAAGAAAAAAAATTAAAAACAATAATACTTTTACCGTCGTTTTATTTTCGTCGGCAAAAGAAAAATAAAAAAAATAAAAAACAATAATACTTTTACCAATGTTTTATTTTCGTTGGCAAAAGAAAAATAAAAAACAATAATACTTTTACCAACGTTTTAGTTTCGTCGACAAAAGAAAACGTAAAATAAATAAAAACAATAATACTTTTACCGACGTTTTATTTTCGTCGGCAAAAGAAAAAGAAAAATAAATAAAAATAAAAATACTTTTACCGACATTTTTTTTTCATCGATAAAAGTATTTTATTTTAAAAAAAATATATATTTATTTTTCAATATAATTTTCCTGTAAACCTATTTATGTACCTGTATCAAAAGATAAACTTGTTCATATACCTATATTCAATATAAAAAATGCATGCAAACAACCATTGCCATTTTTCATCAAATCATTCATCTCATTAAACAAATATTACAATCAATAATGATACAGTCCCATATAAATGTCCAATATACATATACAAATAAACTAAAAAGAATAAAACACATTTAGCTAGTCTGCAACCGACCCCAAAGCATCCATCAATCTGCAATGACGAAAACAACATTAGAATCTTTTCAATGAAATAAATTATAAATAAAAGATATACATATATATATATATAAATCTTTTCCTAAGTTTTTCCGCGGCCTGTTTTCCAACCTTAAGTGTTGAGATTCAAGCGGTTTTTGCGTTTAATTTGTTAACCGAAAGTCCGATTCACTAACCGTCAATTCCTACAAGTTACTTTGGCCTTGACCGAGGTACCCGTGTTGGTTTCTGGGCTGTCCGATGGTCGTCTCCCGTTTTCGACCTCCAACGGCATATTTTCGAGACTAAGTATTAAGAATCCAATGTTTTTAGGTCTAATTCGTTAACCGGGAGTCCGATTTACGACCCGTCAATTCCTGCAAGATAATTTCGCCTCGAGCGAGGTGCTCGTGCCAGTTTCTAATCTTTCCAGGGGCAATTTCCCTTTTCAGACCCCCGGCGGGCCATTTTCGAGTCGAAGTGTTGGAAAATCCTATGTTTTCGCTTCTAATTCTCTAACTGGGAGTCTTATTTGTGAACCGTCTGTTCCTACAAGCTACTCTACCCTCGAGAGAGGCGCTCATGCCGGTTTTTTATTTTTCCGAGGGCCCTTTCCCGTTCCGGACCCTTGGCGGCCGTTTTCGAACTTAAGTGTTGGAAAATCCGATGTTTTCGCTTCTAATTCTCTAACTAGGAGTCCTATTTATGAACCGTCAGATCCTACAAGTTACTCTACCCTCAAGCGAAGTGCTTGTGCCGGTTTCCAATTTTTCGGGGGGGCGTTTCCCATTCCGGACTCCTGGTGGGCCGTTTTCAAGTCTAAGTGTTGGAAAATCCAATGTTTTCGCTTCTAATTCTCAAACCGAGAGTCCAATTTGTGAACCGTAAGTTCCTACAAGTTACTCTATCCTCAAACGAAGTGCTCATGTTGGTTTTTTTATTTTTCCGAGGGTCGTTTCCCGTTCTGGACCCCCGGTGGGCCGTTTTCGAGCCTGTGTTGGAAAATCCTATATTTTCGCTTCTAATTCTCTAACCGGGAGTTCTATTTGCGAACTGTCAGTTCATACAAGTTACTCTACCCTTGACCGATTTGTTCGTCACCGTTTTTCAAATTTTCCAGGGGGCGTTTCGCGTTCACTACCCTCGGCGGGCCGTTTTCGAGCTTAAGTGTTGGAAAATCCGATGTTTTCGCTTCAATTCTCTAACCGGGAGTCCTATTTGCAAACTATCAGTTCCTACAAGTTACTCTACCCTCGAACGAAGTGGTCGTGCCGGTTTTTGATTTTTTCGAGGGTCGTTTCCCATTTCGGACTCTCGGCGGGCTGTTTTCGAGCCCAAGTGTTGGAAAATCCAATGTTTTCGCTTTTAATTCTCTAACCGGGAGTTCTATTTGCAAATCGTCAGTTCCTGCAAGTTACTCTACCCTCAAGCAAGGTGCTCGTGCCGATTTTTGATTTTTCTAGGGGCCGTTTCGCGTTCCGGACCCCCGGTGGGCCGTTTTCGAGAGTAACTGTTGGAAAATCGTCAATTTTCGCTTCTAATTCTCTAACTGGGAGTCCTATTTGCAAACCGTCAGTTCCTACAAGTTACTCCACCCTCGAGTGAAGTGCTCGTGCCGGTTTTTTATTTTTCCAAGCGCCGTTTCTCGTTCCGGACCTCCGGCAGGTCGTTTTCGAGCCTAAGTGTTGGAAAATCCTATGTTTTCACTTCTAATTCTCTAACCGGGAGTCCTATTTGCAAACCGTTAGTTCCTACAAGCTACTCTACCCTTGAGCGACGTGTTCATACCGGTTTTCAATTTTTTCGGGGGCCGTTTCCCATTCCGGACCCCAGGACGACCGTTTTCGAGCTTAAGTGTTGGAAAATCCTATGTTTTTACTTCTAATTCTCTAACCAGGAGTCCTATTTGTGAACCGTCAATTCCTACAAGTTACTTTGGCCTTGAACAAGGTACCCGTGCTGGTTTCTGGGCTGTCCGATGGTCGTTTCCCGTTTTCGACCTCCAACGGCATATTTTCGAGACTAAGTATTAAGAATCCAATGTTTTTAGGTCTAATTCGTTAACTGGGAGTCCGATTTACGACCCGTCAATTCCTGCAAGATAATTTTGCCTCGCGCGAGGTGCTCGTGCCAATTTCTGATTTTTCCAGGGGCCATTTCCCTTTTCGGACCCCCGGCGGGCCATTTTCGAGTCGAAGTGTTGGAAAATCCTATATTTACGCTTCTAATTCTCTAACTGGGAGTCTTATTTGTGAACCGTCAGTTCCTACAAGCTACTCTACCCTTGAGCGACGTGTTCGTACCAGTTTCCATTTTTTTTAGGGCCGTTTCCCTTTCCGGACCCCAGCTGGCCGTTTTCGAGCCTAAGTGTTGGAAAATCCTATGTTTTTGCTTCTAATTCTCTAACCGGGAGTCCTATTTGCGAACCGTCAATTCCTAGAAGTTACTCTACCCTCGAGTGAAGTGCTCGTGCCGGTTTCCGATTTTTCCTGGGGCCGTTTCCCATTCCGGACTCCTGGCGGGCCGTTTTCGAGCATAAAACAACTAGGAAGAAAATCAGAACGGAGACAGGCCTGGTTTAAATGTAGAAAAAAGGCAGCCATAGGATATTGAATTTGTGTTGTTAATTTCCTTCCATTAATGTGAAAGATGGCCTAATGAAGGCTTCTTCCACACCCAGATTTGATCTCACACTATGTCTATTATAGTATAAAAGACGAATTTTGAAAACACGAAAGACTACCTCGTGATATATGACCTCATTCAGTCTTAATCATATAAAAAGTTAAAAACAGTATATGTTACTAATTAAATTATGAATATTTGTGAATGAAACTGAACGTACCCACTGGGATCCTTGGTGCTGCCACTAAAGCCCTAGATAGATTTCCAGTCATCCCATCTGCATCACTCAAGTTACAGAAGGATGTAACTGGAAAAAAAAGTACATCATGCTCCGTCAAACTGCTTGGGCACCGCTGGTTTGCCCAAATATTCAAACATCCTGGGATTTGGGAACATTCAAAAGTGTCTATGAAGACTATAGATAAGCACATCAAGTGGACAGGGAATAGAAAAAGGATGAGTATCAAATTTACCGGTCTAAGAGGAAGTCCTTGTGAGCTGAGAGTGCCAGTAGCCAGTGGCACATGCCTCTCTTTTGGATTGTGGTATTTACAGGTTGATCCATATTGCATCTTTTTGCGACAAGTATCAAACATCAGAAGATGAATTGAAGAAGACAATGGAGAAAACTAACAATTTAATTGTTGACATTTTAAAGAAAAAACCACAATTGGCCTATGATTGTAAATCAGAGAACCTAGATAATATCAATACATGTATATTTTAAGTCAATAGACCACAAAAACAATAAGCCCACAGAAAATATTAGAACTTGTAGCTGGCTAAAGCCAAATGCAACCAATATTGCAGAAAGTCCTCCTAAAAGTGCAGTGAACTGAAGATATCTTTCTATTGAACCAAGTGTGGTGTCAACTGGTTAAAGAAGAGAAGATGGATCTATTCCATTCAGCCTCAGCTCATCCAGGGAGTAGAGTCGCTAAGGTACCTGCACTGCACCATCAAACAACATACTCGAATGATGGAAATAGCAGTTTATGATGAAAAGACAGATGTATAAAAGGAACTCTATCAATATCAGATGTGATTTTCTTTTCTTTTTTTCCTTCTTTTGGTGGGGGTGGTGCTGTCTGTTGGGTGGGAGGGGGGTGATAAAGAAGACTGCCAGAGAAGAAAAAAATAGTATGTCTTAATAACCTACTTTCCATGTGCATGTGTACATGGAAAGTAGTAAGTTCCCCTACGATGGTAAATCTTCTATTCTAGTCACCTTTTTCCTTCTCTCATTATCATTATCATCGTCAAAACCTTGTCCCAACTATGCTGGGGTCATTTATCTATAGGAAATATCAAATTTATAGGCTTGACTTCCCATACAAGTTGTTGGTATTGAAAATCTTGAATTTCTCTATTGATTTGAATTCATTGACCCGAACAAGACAAAAGTGGTCAGCATGTATCAGTCACAAAGTACACGTTTCTACAAAATGGAAGAAGTCATAATTGCCTTCCATGAGTCAATGAGAAAATAGTCGAGAAGAAGAAAGAGATGAAAATGAGAATATAGTATCATGACTTACATGTTCATCAGGAACCTGTGCAATTTCCAGGAGCGGCAGTCCAGAATAGGAGGAACAAATTAAGTTAACGAGCACTCAATAGCTAAGGTGCAGAAAACTATTTTGTTCAAACACAATTGGAATTAGCAAATTAAATGAATTTTGTTCGATCAATTCATGAACAGAACAGACGCATCTAATCCAAAAGTACATTAATAAAAACTATATCAGGTGTCCCCGAGCCGTAGCTCAGTTGGTAAGGGACATGGGTGTGTGAGTGAGAGTCCCCACTAATAAAAAAAATCAGGTTGATTTATGTCAACTTGTTTGCAATATTCAATTATTCATAATATTGGAAAATGAGATGAAACATTGATTCAGACCCTTAAAACTTTAATCAAGTTTTCATCTGAATCCAAATGCTAAACGGATAAAGCTGAATTTGCAAACCACAGTTCTCGCGACTGTAAGTCCATGGGGATCCGAACCCTAGAGGGGGGGTGAATAGGGTGAGCTTCTTTTATGACCAATTTTAACAATTTTAACTTCTTTAAAACAAACTAGTCACAAGTGATGATTATCAAACAATATGCGGAAGCTAATATAAACAATCACCACAAAGCAAGCACCATCACACAAGGATTTATAGTGGTTCGGCCTCAATGCCTACATCCACTACCGGCTTGTGATCCAACACCCCACCGGATTTCTACTATTTATGCTTTTCAATAGGCTAAGCAATAACCTTTACAATATGCTTTCCAAGGCTTAGCAATAACCTTTACAATATGCTTTCCAAGGCTTAGCAATAACCTTACAATGATGTTTTTCAAGGCTTAACATCAACCTATACACTATGCTTTTATAGGCTAAGCAATAACCTCTTCAACCACATGGTTGGTTATCTCTCTAAATTAGTGTCTATAATACACTTGATGGAGATTCTATTAAGCTCATTACAATGCCTCTAAAATAGGCGGATATGGAAGTGAAATTCTAATACACACTCACACTATGAATGCAAAGATGAAAACATATGAAGTGTGTGTGTGTGGTCCTCAATCATTTAGAAAATGAAAGCTCATAAATGTATGCCTAAGGCTTTTGAAGGTTTTAGCTCAAAAACATTTATGATTGAGGATGTAATGCAATCACATGTTAAAAGTAACAACTTGTTAATGATATCAAAGTTACACAAGTTGTATAAAATGGATTAGCTCTAAACATGTGATGCATAGGGATGTCAATCAAATCATCAATGAAGCTCAATACATAAAATTAGATTTGATTGAAGAAGGGGACAAATCATATGTAATTATAAAGACAACTTGAAAATGATATACCTATCAAAGTAAAGCAAGTTGATACTTTAAAAACAATAATACACATATGATTTGTAATGATGTTGAATCCAAAACATAAGATACATTTGAAAGAGATTTTCTTATGATGGAAAAACAACAACCAATGATTCAACAAAGTATATGAATCATGTTACATATTTCATTAACATGATCTACTTAGATTTACCAAAGATAAAGTACTACTTTGATGAATCAATGGTGATGTATCCAAAACAATAGATCTATTCAAAATATAACACATGCTAAGGATACAACACATCATAGATTAACATGTTACAAAGATTTACCAATGATAAAACAAAACATGAAAACATATGATTTGTAAAGAAGTTGAATCCAAAACATAAGTTAGTTTTGAGAGAGATGTTCTTATGATGGAAAACAACAATCAAAGATTCAACCAAGTATATGGATCATGTTACATATGATTTACCAAAGTTCTTTCATTAACATGATCTACTTTGATTTACCAATTCAAGTACTACTTGGATTGAATCATGTGATGTTGTATCCAAAACAATAAATCAACTCAAAACATAAAATATGTTAAGGACACAACACAAACATAGTTTAACATGCTAGAAATGATTTACCAAAAATAAAACAAGAGCATGCAAACATATGATTAAGAAAGGAAGAGCCTACTTGGTGGTTTAACTTCATTAATCCAAGCTTTAGCTTTCCTAATCTTCCCCTTCATCCCTTGGTTCTTTTCCCTTTTGATATGCCTCAAATCCTCTCAAGGAGGGGTTAAAAATTCCCAACTTTTGGCAAGGGAAAGAACTCATATTTATAGGAAAAAGTGGCCAACGGCTAGTTCTCGGTCGACCGAGAAACAGGCCTCGGTCGACCGAGAACACACAACGGTCATATTTCTGACCGTTGGTGCTCCCAGGCAATTTTTGCCTGCAGTTGTCTCGGTCGACCGAGACCTGCCTCTCGGTCGACCGACGACACTGCCGGGACAACCCCCCTTTTGACAAAAAATCCAACTTTTGTCATTTCAAAGTTATTTCTTTGGGGGACCTTTTGGCCACTAAATCAAGCTTGGAAAACATGTTTTAAAGATTCTAATGGTTTTTTAAAACATGACATAAAAAGCCTAAAAAGATTCAAAACTTTTAAAACAAAGGCTTGCTTGATTTCTTGAAAACTCTTTTCTAAATCAAATGCATCCAAGATGAAAATACAAATCATGCATAAATCACTACTTTTACAAACCTTAAAAGCAATGCATGAATAAAACAAGATTTCAAGTATTTAAAACCAATGCAAGTGTGTAAATCAAATGATGCTAGAATGAAATGCATCCATCAAATTGCAATCTAGAAAATTCCTAACAGCGACAACATGTGTTTCACCTAGAGCAAATCCTTGAGAAACTAGTTCACATGAATATTGTGCAGTGAAAGTGTTCCATCTATAGAGAAAAAAACTAAAGATGTATATCAACTGTGGACCACACTGACTAACATTTGACATAAACGTTTCTGGTTTCTGTGCTCTCTGTCACTTCACAATCTAAAATGTCAAATTTTGATAAAATTCAGAGCCATTGATCATAAGTTTCCCTTTATTGTTGCTTGTTGGGATGACATTTCAGTTCTTCGACTAGGAGCAGTTTCAATCTTCAATGTACAAGTCCATACCATGTTAAACAACATTACTTGATTTCTCTTTTACTGAAGAAGCCAATGGATTTCATGTTCCCAGCTTGTGTCTCTCTGTTTTAATGCACACATCCATAGGCATCTCAGCTGCATTTACTATGCCGCCTTGTCATTTCTTTGTTGTGCTACATTAACCTCCATTCAGTAAAGGAAATCTACCTACTGTATTATAAGAAATGCCCCTTAAATCTAAATAGGTAGGAGTAGCAACACAGGGCACTAGTGGTAGTAGCAGTAGTCGTCATCACAATCTTTGGTGTACGTGACCATTGATGGGTTTAGTCATATTGAAAGTGACGAAGACCGCTTTGATCCTATACCGGTATAATCAATGGACGAGATTGTTCGGATATATCATAAATTATGATAGCAAACTTTTGGAGCTCATACAGTCATACACATTTGTTAAGTTACACATATGGCCCAGTGGGAGATTGTTGGAAAAATTCCATCATGTGGGGCCACACATGTAACTATTAAATGTGTTATGCTATCTTTGGTTAAGCCTATATTAAAGTGATCTAATTAAGAATTAAAGTTCTAATGCTTAAGGGTATAATTGTCATGGGATTAATTTGTAGATACCAGAATGTTATTTCTAATTTGATGAGGGGCCAAATTAGAAATAACAAACTTATGATATCTTATATATTAGGGTTATGGTCCCCAATTCATATGGTGAATTCCTATTCTCTCTGACATCCCATCATCAGAAGAATCAAGAGGGTTTCTCTGGATAGCCATACTGGATTGGAAGATCATCAACCTGCGAACAAGTTCATTCAATGGATTCAGTATATTTTTCCGCTTTACTTCTATCAATGATTTGACATGGAGGATCTTAGTTGATCAAAGTTTTTTCAGATCTAGATTATTGTTTCTAACAATTGGTATCAGAGCGTCTCCATGTTAAGCCATTGGGAATCCAGATATAAATCAATCTGTTGTTATTCTGTTGCTTTGGGGTTTTCTATTTGTTTGCTGTGCAACTTTTCAAGCACTCTCTCTATCTCTATGGAATTGGGATTGGGAGGGTTCTTTTTTTATTTATTTACATCTGAACTGGCTGCGTTTCGGACCGAAATATACGGAACATGTTCTGTTTCTTGAATTCTAATTATATGAGGACTTGAGCATTAGTATAGAATGTGCCATCTCCTTGGTTATCTTTTTTCCCCTGTTCGACATTAAGTAGAAGATTTTCCTCTGCCACTGCTGACCCAGATCTGAATTTAAGGTTCCGAGAGGATCTTTGACTCTCACTGTACTGTCCAATGTTGGAAAAATTAGGGAGAAACACCCGACACCAAATAACAATGGCATGTTTAGGCAACACATCTTTTATGGCCCTGTCCCCCTTCTTCATGGTAGCCTTTTCATCAACCAGATCTTGGAAACACGTGTTGCCATCTGGAGCCGGAACAATGATTCCTATCCTAGGAATGTCACAGCCAGTACCGGTGGGATTACCTTCTTTAGGTGTGTGAACAATGGTTCTGCAGCCAGCATGACTTTGCCACAACATGCATCTGGGCCTATGCAATCACAATCAGAACCACCTCAATACTGCCCACCTAGTCCTTAATATAAACAGGCTTGACCTCATCCAAATCCATTCCATGGTGGTTTTATGATTATTGATTAATACAGCCCACCTATGTATGACATTGGTTACAGAACGTTTTTCTGGGAGAAGATGTTGGGTCGTATGGTGGTCCGCAGGAGCACACTTTATGGTGGTCCATGGGTTTAAAAAAAAGAATTTTTTTTTTTCGTTTGTGGTGATATGTGAAGACAACTCATTGGTTTTCTTCAACGCTAATTCAAATATTTTATGGTATCTCTTTTATGGTTAAATAAAATAGTCCATTATTTTAAAATGGCTGATTGAAACAAGATGTCACCAAAGTGACCTCTCTTGTGTAGATTGTTCATGAGAAATATTGGATGTTTGTGTGTGTGTAAATTCATGCGGGTCTTAGTTGGCCCAAAGGAAGGTTAATACTTGGCCGAATTGCATACACACCTGTGGTGGTAAACTTGTGACGATTATAAGGATTTTACATGTGAATAATAAGTCGATCTAAAGATAGATTTATTATTTGACATGAATTATTGTCAATGTTTGATCACTACAACAAGATGACCATTTACAATTAATATTACTGTCCAAAGACTTGATATTAATGTTGTGGTAGGTATCTTGACATGAGACTTACCATTATTTGAATTTGTTGCTTCAGTATTTGGTTAATAATATGAGCATGTTTGTCTGTTTTTTTTTTTTTTTTCTTTACAGCTAGTGTTTCTACTATATCTGCTAATATCAACTCTATACCTGTACTTAATGGGACCAACTTTAAGGATTGGAAAGAGAACATAGAAATTGTTCTCGGCTGCATGGATCTAGACCTTGCACTACGGATTGAGCAACCCGCTTCTCTTACGGATGCAAGTTCTCCTGATGACAAGAAGAACTTTGAGAAGTAGGATCGCTCAAATCGCATGAGTCTTATGATCATCAAGCGCGGCATTCCGGAGGCATTTAGGGGTGCGGTATCTGAAAAGCTAACCACAACCAAAGAATTCCTAGCCGAAATTGAAAAACGTTTTCTGAAAAACGATAAGGCAGAAACAAGCACGCTTTTGCAAAGCTTGATTTCTATGAAGTACAATGGCAAGGGGAACATACGGGAGTACATTATGGGAATGTCTCATATTGCTTCTAAACTTAAGGCACTGAAGCTCGAGTTGTCTGACGACTTGCTCGTGCATTTGGTATTAATATCACTTCCTGCACTATATAGTCAATTTAAGGTCAGTTACAACTGTCAAAAGGAGAAATGGACTTTTAATGAGCTCATTTCTTACTGTGTGCAAGAGGAAGAGAGATTGAAGCAAGACAGAACCGAAAGTGCTCATTTGGTTAGCACCTCTAAGGATAAGGGCAAAGATAATGGCAAAAAGAGAAAGAAAAATGAAGCTGCAAAGGGTCCAGCAGAAAAGAAACAACAGCCAGCAACTGAGGGTTGTTTCTTTTGCAACAAGCCTGGACATGTAAAGAATGACTGTACCAAATAACACGCTTGGCGTGTAAAGAAAGGTACATTTCTTGCTTTGGTCTGTTCTGAGGTAAATTTAGCTTCAGTACCTAGAAACACGTGGTGGTTGGATTCTGGTGCTACTACTCACATCAGTGTTTCTATACAGGGTTGCCTGAGCTACCGAAAGTCAAGTGATGCTGAAAGACACATCTTTGTGGGCGATGGAAAGTCGGTAGCAGTAGAGGCAATAGGGCATTTTAGGTTGTTATTAAAAACTGGTTATTATTTGGATTTATTAGATACTTTTATTGTACCATCTTTTCAACGGAATTTGGTTTCGGTTTCTTCATTGGACAAGTTTGGTTATTTTTGTTCATTTGGAAACAATCAATTCAGTTTATCTATAAATTCAAATGTTATTGGAACTGGTTCTCTATGTGTATATGACAGCTTATATTTGCTTGAAACAATTGTTTCTTATAATGAATCCTTACATGTGGAATCACGAGGTACTAAACGCAAACTGAGTAAAGAAAACTCGGCTACATTATGACACAAACATCAAAGATCACATCTCTAAGTCTAGAGTTGAGCGACTTGTGTCTGATAGCATTTTAGATTCCCTTCACTTTACAGACTTTGATGTTTGTATTGCTTGCATCAAGGGAAAACAGACCAAAATGAAGAAATTAGGTGCCACTAGAACTACTGACGTCTTAGAATTGATAAATGGTCACGTACACCAAAGATTGCACTTGTTCTATTTATTTGGAGTTGGCTTAGAGCAATACAGCAGCAGCAGTACTAATGATGATGATGATAACTGCAATAATTAAATAAACAAACTTCCAAAAAATAACAAATTAATAATCACCATTATTTACTGATAAATAGATTTTACATACAATAGAGGTGAACTTTGCCTAATGACCACGCTGAAACCTCAGTGTTTTATTCATAAAACCTTCTCATAGTTGGGTTGAACCTACGCATATAAGATTCAAACCATAGTATATGAACCACGCTGAATGAAACACTTCAACCTCAGTATTTATTGCATATATCCTTAGTATACAGTTTTAAAACCTATGAATATTCTTTGTCAGACATTCTCATATCCCCAAGGTTTGATATCGAATATAGGTTGGTCAAGTCTAACGAAACATTGAAACCTCAGTATTTCATTTAACCAACCTTAGTACACAGCTGAAACCTGCGAATTGTTTCGTGAGACCTAGGCATACCATCTAATAAATAGATTTTACATACAATAGAGGTGGACTTTGCCTAATGACCACGCTGAAACCTTAGTATTTTATTCATAAAACCTACTCAATCTGAGTTGAACCTACGCATATAAAGATTCAAACCATAGTATATGAACCACGCTGAATGAAACACTTCAACCTCAGTATTTATTGCATATATCCTTAGCATACAGTTTTAAAACCTATGAATATTCTTTGTCAGACCTTCTCATATCCCCAAGGTTTTATATCAAATACAGGTTGGTCAAGTCTAACGAAATAGTGCAACCTCAGTATTTCATTCAACCAACCTTAGTACACAGAGTTGAAACCTGAAAATATGTTTTGTGAGACCTACGCATACCATCTAATAAATAGATTTTACATCGAATAAAGGTGGACTTTGCCTAATGACCACCCTGAAACCTCAGTATTTTATTCATAAAACCTTCTCAATCTGGGTTGAACCTACACATATAAAGATTCAAACCATAGCATTGCCCTGCCATCTTGAAGTCTGAAGATTTTATATCCAATACAGGGGTTTGCTGAATGAAACAATAATAACACAATATTTCTTTCATCCAACCTTATTACACAGAATTGAAACCTGTGAATTTGCTTTGTCAGACCTTCGCATATGCCATCTAATACCAAGATTTTACATCGAATACAAAAGGGGACCAATTAGATTGGCAAGTAATCTGGTGAAGCACAACTTACATTGATCAAATTTACAATAATTACATTAATAACATCCAATCTGAAAGATTGTTCCAGTTATATACAAGAGATTAATTAACTAAGGATATCTGCAAGTTGTCTATACAAAATCTGTCACAAGGAGCTCAAAATAGCACAGCATGTGCCATAAATCCGTCTTGTGAAGAACCGTCTTCTAAAACTTGGTCCTGCATTGTATATCAAGTGAGCCTGGAGTGTGGCTAGTTGATATAAAATATTCTCAAATGAGCCTAGGTTGTATTTGATCCAAAAAAAGGTTGAATGACTGGATTTTTGAAATCCCAAAATAGGGACATCATCGTTTCAGAATCTCTTGAACTCCCTCACATGAACATATATTTCTATACAAGAAATTCTGTACGGCACCTGCAATAAATATGAGATCAATGTTAGAAAACAAAAAAAAAATCACCGGACAATATAAATGTAAGAGAGTATTAATTTGATCACCAACACCATAAAGAAGAAATATTGATAAGACGATAGTTTTTGTTTTTACCCGTTCCATAAGAAACTCTGCCAGGTCAGCCTATGAGTCTTCATGTTTGTCATTCGGTATTCGACCAAGCAATAAATGTGCTGCTATTTTTTTCCTATAATACCGGATTTCATCCTATTCCAAGAACAAAGAAAAGAAGAAGGAATGAAAGAATCAGACAAAAAAATTAGAACAAGGAGAAGGAGTTGTATACGTAAATTTGCTTATAAAAAATCACAGTATTTACTGGCTGGAAATCAAATGTATCGCCACGCGATAGACAGTCCATAAATTTCATCACGAAGATGCCACAATCATAACTGTTAAAAAAGGGGTATATAAGATGGATTGTTATACCAATTAGAATAGATACTGTATTTCTCATACGAGCCTCTAATAGAGAGACATACCCATTGTCTTGTTGAGGGCAGTCATCAACGAAATGAATATCAGCCTTATCCCATTTATGAATCTTCCTTTGTACAAATTGTTCTTTTAAGAAAGATATCTGCATAATCTCCATATAACAGTTAAGTTTTTATATACAAGTACATTGTTTATTTCGAACATTTCACAGGAGCATATACCTTATTATGGGTACTCACCGTTTCATTCACGTATGTAACGTCACCACAAGACTTCAAAGAGTTGTATATACAAAACAACTTCTTGTTTGAATCAAGTTCAAGGAGAAGCCAGTGTTTTGAAGCCCAATTCATTGGGATAAATATTCTGTCCCACGAGGTTAAGATAGACTTCAAATTCTTCACATTTAAATGCTTTTTAATTGATTCTTCATTGTTGGAATGTAATGCTGTCTGGGAGTTAGTAAGCTACATGTTAGCACTAATATTCAAAAATTAAAAATCACTACAAATATTAGGAAGAATACTTACATTAAACCACGAAGTAAAGAAGTAACACTTCAATGAAGCCAACTTCCCTGTTGGCTTTCTCCCACTCATCAACTTAGCATAGGTGTCAATAATCTAGAAGTGAAGATAGCATGTTCAGCGTTAGTTGTCAAGGTTCCAAATTGTATACATGATTGAATGCTTATAATAAGATGTGAAATTAACTACCAACCTTATCAGATATCCAACCTTCTTCATCCAATAAATTCTTGATTTCTGATCGCCAAATGTTTAGCTTGCCCACCTCCTCAGCACTAAAGAAAGAGAACTTATTATTTAGTAATTAATAAATATAAATACTGATTGTCTAGTGTGAGTACTATGGTATAAAGTGACTAGGTTTATAATGGTTCATACTCTTTTCCAACTTTGGCTTCAAAACTTGCAATTGCGTCCTCCTCTTCTTCCGAAATGTCAATCTTTGATTGGATTTCATCTGCAATCAATCTCTCTCTCTTGTGGCAAGCTCCTTTATTCTTCGTTCTTTGCAAAGTTGCTTTTGTGCATGCATCATATGGGGTCCGTAACATCTGCGATGGCTTCCAAACTCTACCCCCATTTTTCTTTGAAATATTCTCGGCGGCTCTTGATGTATCAACACAACCAGACATTGACGGAATTGGAGAAGAAGGATGATCCATACGATGGAGTGAGGCGTCCACAATATCCACGGGTGAGTGAGGCACCGAGATCCCTCTATTTCGCAACTCCATATTTTCACTCCTTAATCGTTCATTCTCTTCCTCCAATATGGTAAGCCTTAGCTCCAAATCCTTAATCTTCGTTATATAGTTCTCGCGATCACCCTATGTAAGTTTCAAATAGTTAGTGAAAAACATATTTAAAACATGAAGTTAATATTAAAGATTTTGAATAGCATTTTCCACTTTTAAACAAATATGGCTAAAGTTACAATGATATCTGGCATGCGTTCCTCCATTCTCCTGACTATGAAATCAGCCATCGTCGTTGTCTCCTGTAACCCATAATTAAAACAAGTATAAGTCACAAGAAGGATGCAACCATACAACCATGACCAAGTACTTTAAATTAAAGAATAAAAATAAGTTAATGAGACACTTTTGGGGGAGATAACATGGTCATTTCTTCTTTAGTTGGAGTGATTTCCTCAATGACCTAAAAAATAGAGTATTCGTTTCATTTATTGTAGTCAATATCATAAATTACTACAAGAAGTAAATCATAGAGAAAAGTGAAGGTATACATACCTCTGCATAGCTAAGATTGTCCAATATAGCTTTAAAAGACTTGTTTTGCATGTATTTCGAACTCTTCGCCCATCGCATATAACGTGGATAAGAATTGGCGTGAATAGGCTCATATCGGTTAACATGTTCATAAACCCAAGGCTGCAAGAAAAGGTATAAGAATGTAAGTGAAGATGTGAAAGTCACAAGTTCTATTGTATTGTAACAATTATAAAAACCCTAATTAAAAAAGAAAAATAGGATAACTACTTACTTCCAAGAGCATGACACGTCCATTTATAAATCCAGTTGTCTTCCTTGAGCTTTCGCGTATACTTTTTATCAAGAACTCATGTACAGCAATAGCCCATGCATAATCATTAACTTTTTCCAACTTATCAACCATGAATATGATATTGAATGGAAATGATCGACATGATTTTGGAAAAAGAAGGGTACTACAAACATACAACATATAAAGCTTCTTGAAATCAGCAATCGAATCCAACCTCTTCTTATCCAACGACTTCTTCTTGTTAGATGCAATCTTCTTCGAGATTACTTTTAAATGCTTCTCTAATGTTTCCGTTCCTATATAGTTCTTTTCGAGATATTTCTCCAAAAATTCACATTCTTCTGTCAAAACCCTTGTCTCTAATTGTATTCTTTCTCCATTCATATTCAACCCCATTATCAGCGCGACATCTTGAGGTAGAATTGGAAGGAGCTTTCCTCCAAGTTGAAATGCACTTTTTTCATTATCCCACCTAGTTATTATCGTTGACAAAAACGTACGCTGACATTTCAAGTTCGCAGGAATCTCTGTAAAGTGTTTAAAAGGTGTTTCTCCTATCGCATTAATATGAACCTCCTCTAGCTTTAAATCCTCGATGAACTTGATAAACCTTGAAGGGCAGCATTTCGTATCTAATTTTACAATTTCATTTGTATTTTGGTTGGCCTGTATCAAATTACAACAAAAGAAAAATAAAATAAACACGAAATTCAGATGAGAAGACACTAATGAATTGAAGTCATGTTCAGTGATTACCATGATTCAGTCTATACTCCCTCCCTCCCGTTTTAAATCCAAGGAAACTTCAGCAGCCAACCTAATCAGTAGTACCAAAACAACCCAACTGGAAATGAACAAGAAAAAAAAATTCAAAACCCAATCACCAAAAAAATCAAACAAGAAAACATGAAACCAGCACCCCAAAAATTAAGTTTCAATTGATCCTTCAACTGACATCTGAATTTCAATTTTCATGAAGATAAACCTTTTAACTACCATCCCATTCTGAGTTTCCTGGCTAAACGAAAATTTATTCACCGGAAGCGGCACAACTTCCACTGGCTAGTGGTAACAAAATAGCACTTTCCAAGTCGCTCTCACATTAACACATCAAGTTAACATAAATCCAATAAAAAT
Source organism: Cinnamomum chago (assembly GCA_038049695.1). NCBI lineage: Eukaryota > Viridiplantae > Streptophyta > Magnoliopsida > Laurales > Lauraceae > Cinnamomum > Cinnamomum chago. The sequence goes on from CP142459.1 coordinate 18,625,611, forward strand.
GGTTCAAACATAAGAATTTCTTCTCTATATATGTGCCACACTATGAAATCAGAATATCAAACATCCTTGGAGCTAACACAGTTTGTATAAAATAAATTAAAAAAATGAAGATGGTACTTAACAAATCAATATTTGTAAGATATATTCAGAACTGCTCTCATCTTTTCTCCTTCATGTCAAACAAGAATCCTCATATCACAGATTCCTCTATTGATAACTGTAACAAGAACAGTTTTTTATGGTAATTTTATTCAGTTTAGCTATATACCAAGGCTAGCCATTGTATGAAATGGACAACAATCAGATTCAGTGAATAAATTATCTATACAACAGATTCATGAAAACGTAAGTCATACAGATGTGTAATGATTTTAGTGTGGGCAAAAAAATGCTATAGAACGAGCGATACTAATAAGAAAAATGCTACAGCTAACAAAAAATAGAACAAACTTATACCAAATTTGTATGAAGGAACAGGTCAATTTAGTTATAATCAATCTACAACAAAAAAAAGTTGGTCATTTTGGAATAAGTTCCATAGCAATTTAGCTTCAGCATTTCCTAGCTTTGGATGTAACCTAATCACAAAAAGCCTGATGAGAAGATGGAGAAAAGCCTGACAACAAGAAGAAAGTCATCTAAATGATAAAAGAAAATTAAAAAAAATAAAAACTGAATTCAGAACCTTACAAAGGAAATGTTTGGATATTGTCAGGTTTCAAGTGCCTATCAAATAGAACATGACAGTCTGCAAACTGTACACCCAGGTATTGGGCAAAATGTGTGTCATCTTAACGGAGTCCTGAGATTGGCACTGGAGACTAATAGCATATTAATTGATTATGTTTTGACCAAGTCCTCATATCTTAGGTTTGTTGTATTTGAACTCGGAATATTTTTATTGCACTTAAAAGACTTGCAACTAAACTAAACAAGCATGAAACTTGATAGACAGTCCATAAACAAGATGAGCATTTCTTTCTTTAAATATTACCAGAATGAACATATAAACAACCAAATAGACAGTCCATAACCTCAAAAATCTTTAACCCATTTGGATTTAAAACTACTATCAATGAAACATGTCAAGTTTCAATCTTTCACTGTTGTTTCCAACAAATGCCACAAATTCCTCACAAAAACAGAGGCACAAACGAATGCATCGGCTCAATAACAAAGAAACAGAAATCCACATGAGCGATTTGGATGAAAACCCATGTCGAAAAACATCAAAATCTTCCACATTTGACAATCTTTTTTTATTACCTGAGAGAGAGGGTGGTGCTGCGCTGGATCTGAACAAGAGAGAGAGAGATTAGAGATGGGGAGGCGATGTGGAGGAGAGATGTTTGGGCGCTTCTGCGAGGGGGTGCTGCTTCGAGGTTCTTGCTGATGCGAGAGGGTGCTGCGCGTTGTCGCCGAGAGAGAGAGAGAGAGAAAGAGAGATGAGATCCAAGGAGGCGATGTGGAGGAGCGTTTGGGAAGGGAGAAAACCAAAGGAGAGACGTTAGGGCTTTTTCATTCATTCACCGATTTCGTTTCTGGCGGGCTTTGAAAATGAAAATGCCCACTTGGGCCACCTAAGCAATCCACGTAGGATCGGTCCAAAAATCGAGCCTTGGAGTCGGTCCATATAGACTTTTTGGGGAAAAATAGAGGATTTACCGAAGTTCACATTTCGTCGCAAAAAATTATATTATTTTTATTATTTAACAATAAATAAAAAGTCAACAATTTTTATCAACATTTAATATAAAACGTCAGTAATACATTTACCGACGCTAAGTTTCGTCGGTAAATGTCTCTAATTTTTAATTTTTCTAAAAATAATATTAAACTTTACCGACGTTTCACAAAAAACGTCGCTAAAAGTTCATTTCAATATTTATTTTCCACCTCATATTAAAATTGAACTATGCCGACGGTATTGTTTCGTCGGCAAAATAAAAAAGAAAAATAAATAATAAATAAAATACTTTTACCGCCGTTTTTTTCGTCGATAAACTAAAAAATAAAAAAAATAAAAAAACTTTTGCCAACCTTTTTTTTTTGTCGGCAAAATAAAAAAGAAAATAAATAAAAAATAAAAAGACTTTTACAGAAGTTTTTTTTTCGTCGGCAAACATTAAAAATAAAAATAAATAAAAGTATAAAAACTTTTACTGACGTTTTGTTTTCATCGGAAAAAATTAAAAAGAAAAATAAATAAAAATAAAAATACTTTTACCGACGACAAAAACGTATGTAAAAGTAAAAAAACGTCGTTAAAACCCTATTTTACCGACGTTTCCTAATTCGTCGGTAAGAATCTATAGTTTCACATGAAATTAATTCCAAGATTGAACTTTGCCGACGTTTTTTAGTAAAACGTCGCTGAAAGTCTACCTTTTAGCGACATTTTATATAAAATGTCGGTAAAAGTTGAATTTTCACCGACGAAATTATATACGTCGGTAAATAACACTCTTTACCGACGAATCTTTAAAAACGTCGGTAAAAGATCAACTTCTTGTAGTGAGGATAATAATAAGATATGGATCTAATTTGGTGGACAGGTCCAATTGATCCATGGATATAGATGGAGGGGCCTAATTGTGGTAATTGGGAAGTTTAGGGTCTTCATTGTAATTTATTCCTAAGACTTGAGTTCAATTGCATTTATATAGTGGAGTTATTTGCAATTAACTGTGGGCCTGGATTGCACATGAGATGTGGGGTCGCAAGTCCTACTTGGAGCCAGTTTTCTAAGGAGTCCCTAGTGGTCCCCACGCTAGCCTAAGATATTAGAAAGATACTAATTATAGAACTCTAAATGGAAATAGAAAGTTACTATTTCTATTTGAAGTAAGACTTCTAATAGTGGTAATAGTAAGTTACTAATTATTAATGGAAGTAAGACTTCTATTTTAATTAGAAAAGAGAAAGTTACTAATTATAATGGAAGTAAGACTTCTATTTAAATTAGAAAGAAGAGAGTTAGAGTTACTAATTGTTAGAGAAGTAAGACTTCTATTTCAATTAGATAACAAAGAGGAGGTTGCCTTAAGTGCTATAAAAGGAGAAGAGGAGCTCTTGGACGTCCCATGCAATAATCCTACCTAGGGATTCACGCCCAGCCTCTTTCTTTCTCTCTTGTGTAAGTTGTTGCACATCTCTTCCCTCTTCTAGTTCTCTTCTAGTGTCCTTAAGAGCTTTCTCTTGGAAATCCCACCCATCTTCTTGAGAAAAGAGAATCTGATATGGGTCATAGCGTGGAAGATCATAAGGTCTTGGAGATTCTGATTTGATTAGTGAAAGTGTTCATCATCAAAGAAAGAGACCAACTTCTCCATTAGAACACTACTAAGCTCCAAAGGTATAATATATTTCCTTGTATGTTGTAGATTTCGTGGTTGCTTGTTATGTGTTGTTTCTATTTTCTAGGTAGGTTTATTTGTTAGGTATTTTGTTTTTGCAATTTGGTGGATGCATTTGCACTTTAGCATCATTTGAATTCACACACTAGCATTGGTTTTTAAATAATCTTGAAATCTAGTGTTATACATGCATTGGTTTTTAGATTTGGAAAAGTTTGTGGTTTATGCATGTTTTGGTCATAAACTTGGATGCATTGGTTTTAGAACCCAAAACTCTTTTGAAAACCAAATTCCTTGTGCATTAGATTTGGAAAATCTTCTTGTGAATTTAGGTTTGAGCTTTGCATGCATTCATTACAAAAAGAATCATTTTTGTATGCTTGTTCACTTGAAAAGAGTTTTTATCAAATCAAGCTAGCCTTTGGTTTTAAACCTTTGAATCATTTTAGGCTTTGTGTGTTTCATGTTTTTAAATGTTTTAAAACATGTTTTTAAGCTTGGTTTAGTGACCCACAAAATTCCACAAAGAAAATCTTCAAAATGCAAAAGTTGGAATTTTTGGGGGTGTCCCGGCAGTGTCGCCGGTCGACCGAGACCTGGGTCTCGGTCGACCGAGAACACTGCAGGGCAAATGGACTGTTTTTTGAACTGAAGCCCCAACGGTCAGAAATATGACCGTTGTGCTTTCTCGGTCGACCGAGACCACCTTGCCGGTCGACCGAGAACTAGCCGTTGGCAACTTTTTGGCTATAAAGTCCATTCATTTCCAACCTTTTTCAAGGCTTGAAACTTGAACCTTTGAGAGCCTTTTGGAGCCATTGAAAGGGGATGAAGTTGGAAAGGCTAGGAGGCAATTAGGAGAGCTAAAGCTTGGATTATTAAGTTAAACCACCAAGTAAGCTCTACCTTTATTAATCATAGTTATGTGCTTTGTTTAAACTATTGGTATATGATATTTAGCATAATAACTATGATGTGTTGAATCCCTTCTTCTTCTAATCTTTGGTCTAATTAAGATTGGATTCTTCACCTTTGTTTTCAATCCAAGTTGTTAACTTTGTTAATCATGCTTAGACAAAATCCTTGTTTTTCTTTCATAGCATGAGTCTTTTACTTGGTTGAAACATTGCTTGTTGTTTTCATTCATTTAAGCATTAGTAAAATTTATTTGGTTTTGAAAACAACATGCACATGCATCACATGTTCTAAATTAGTCATTTTCATACAACTTGTTAGTCCTTGATTTTCATGTCATAAACAAGTTGAACTTCATACATGTGATTTGCATAAGACTTCAATCAAATCTTTTATATGTCTTAAACTTTGAAATGCTTTGAGCATACATATGAATGAGCCTTCATTTTAAACTTGATTGAAGTCATCACACACACACATCATGAGCATACACTTTCGCATGCATAGAGTGTTTGTGTGAGTTTGTATTAAACTTTTATATCCGCCTATTTAAGAGGCAATTCCATTGAGCTTAATTTGTAATCTCTTAGAGTGTTCTTTTGTGAAGACACTTTCTTTGAGAAATCTATATTTGTAAAGGTTATTGCTAAGCCTAAGAAAAGCAACTTGTAAGGTTATTGCTTAGCCTAATAAAAGCATATTGTAAGGATATTGCTTAGCCTAAGAAAAGCATCTTGATAGGTTATTGCTTAGCCTTGAAAAGCATCTTGTAAAGGTTGTTGTTGAGCCTTAGAAAAACAACATTGTAAGGGTTATTGCTTAGCCTTTGAAAAAGCATTCTTAGTGGAAATCCGGTGGGGTGTTGGATACACAAGCCGGTAGTGGATGTAGGCACGTTGGCCGAACCACTATAAATATGGTGTTGTGGTGCTTGCTTGTGTGGTGATTGTTTATTAGCTTCCGCATATTGATTGTTTTATCATCACTTGTGACTAGTTTATTTTAAGAATTTAAAATTGGTTTAAATTGGTCATAGTTGTAGCTCTCCCTATTCACCCCCCCTCTAGGGTTAGGATCCATAGCGGACTTTCAATTGGTATCAGAGCTGTAGAGCCTCGGAAAAACTCCTTGTGAGTCGTGATCACTCGCATCCACGGAAACTCTCGCTTGAAATAGCGGATAAATAGAGACTCTCCGTTCGTGGCAGGCATGTGGAGGGGGACTATCGTGCTCCATGTGTCTGGACTCTGATAGGTACCATTTGGTGATCCGTGTTAAGAGGATGTGGGTCCTCAAGGGTTTTGAAGAAATTCAGACCCCTCATCAATTGGTATCAGAGCCAAGTGCTCTAATCCCTTAGGATCAAGTGTTTGGAACTCTTGATTAGGTGTAAAAACCTAGAGTTAAAACCCTAGAGTTGTGCTTATTTGAAAATCATTAGAATGGACTCCACTAGCCTAGACTTTGTAGATTCTTCTAGACCTCTCACTCTTCCTTCTATTAGAGATTCAAACCATCAATTAAATGAATATCAATTTGACTCAAAAGAGGAAGAAAATGAGTATGATGAAGATGATCTTCAACAAGCCTATAATGAATTATATACATTATCTACAAAGCTTGATAAAAGAAACAAAAGCTTAAGAGAAGAATCTATGAATCTAACCAAAGAGCTAGCCTCTTCAAAAGATGAACTTAGAGAGAAAGAAGAAGTAATAAAATGTCTAGACTCTAAGTTCATGATCTCTTTAAATAATCTATCTAACATTCAAGATGAACTAAAAGAATTAAAGATGGATTATGACAATGTCAATAAGGAAAATCTAAATCTAAGAGATCAATTACAAAGGCAAGGTAAAGACAACAATCTTGAATCTAAATTGACTATCTCTAAGGAAAATTTATCTAATACTCAAAATGAATTAAATGAGATTAAGATAAATTGTGATGAGCTTAAAAATGAGAATTTGAACCTAAGAGATACAATTAAAAGACAAGATGAAGACATTGACCATTTAGAAACCAAGTTGATCAAAAGTAAGTTAAAAACTCAAGAACTTGGATCTAAAGTTGTAAATGAATTAAAACTTGCCAATGAAGAGCTAATCAAATATAAGGAACTTGAAAATGAACTTTCAAAAGTCAAACATGAAAATTCAATCCTTATAACCAAAGTCACTCAACTTGAAAACAATAAACAAAAGTATGAGTGCAAGGTTACCCAAAGTGAAGATAGACTTGAAAAATTATTTAAAATGGGTAAACCTCATGGAGATAGGACGGGTATTGGATTCAATAGGAATATGTCTTATGACCCTAAATTCACCAACACTTTTGTGAAAGGTGAGTCCTCATTCTCTAGCACTCACACTTCCTTGCCCAAAACAAAATGTGATTATTGTGGCAATGAAGGACACTTTAGGTTTGAGTGCAAACTAAGGAAAAGAAGCTATGTGTCTAAACCCATCTTTGAACTCAAGAAAGTAAAATCAAACTTGAAGGGTAAGACACTAAAAACAAAGGAAGACTCCATAAAGCTTAAACAAGTTAAACCAATTAACAAGGAGTCTCCAAAAATAGATTCTAAAAAGGTTAAACAAGTCAAACCAAGTTTAAAAGAATCTATTAACAAAAAGCTTCTCAACCTACCTCCCTTAAGTCAAAACATGAAAGAACTTTTGAAGAAATTTACTAAGTTAAATCTAAATTTCAAAAGTCAAAGAAAGGGAGAAAATAAGAAGAAAAGAAAAGTGAAACAATCCCCAAAGAAACAAACTCACCAACATCAAAAGACTAATCACCATTCTAAGCCAAATTTAGTAAAATCTAAATATCATGGTGATAAGTTCAAATTGAAAATTTATCAAGTTAAATCTCCTAAAGTTGGTGAGAACCCCAAAATAGACCTCAAAGTTCAACCCTCCCAAGACCTTAGGTGGATTCCTAAAGTTAGATACTTAGACAAACCTTAGGGTCTTGACCACCTTGACCAACCTATTCCTTAATAGTTAAATCCTTTTGTTGGTCATGTTGCTTTGCATTTTGTTCTCTCTTAGTTACATTTCTTAAAATGCATTGTTTCTTTATGATCAATTGATTTTGTTTTCATACACCATTCTAAGTTACACTTCATGGTTTTCAAAATCTTTTGATTATAACTTCATCATGTTTGATTTGCTTTTTGCTCACATTTAGTTTTATGCCTTGCATTGCATTTCTTTACATGATTAATTGATTGTGATGTTAAAAGCTTTCATAGCTAGATTTATTCATGATCAATTGTTGTTGAATCATTTGTAAGACTATTTGAACAAATGATTTGACTCAATTCAAGTTTTTCCATGGACTTATAAGTTATACTTTAATATGGAAAATCATTGTTTTGAATAATCAACTTGTATGTGTTTCAATTAAGTTATATCTTTTCAAATACAAGTTGTAAATTGATCTTCAAAATCATTCTTTGCTCATTGTTGGATTTTGTTTATTGAAATGATTTGAAGATTGGTTGAATGGAAATGCTTTTTAACATCATTAGTTATAATCTTCTAAGCATGTTCCATGTTATCATTTCCTTTTCTTTTGGTTTCATTATCTTAGAATTGGAAATGAATGTTGTTTGCATCTTTGCTTGTTTATTTACATTCTTTTTATATGCAAATGACTTTTGGTTCCATGTATGGTTGTGATCTTAGTTTTATTTGTAAAAACCATACTAGAACCCAAATCCATCCTTTTTGCCTTATAGTCATTTCTTTATGGATGGTTATGATGTTGATTCATGTAGATTCTCTTGGTGTCATCCTTGTACATGTTTCAACCTCATATGTAGTGTTCTTGATCATATGAATCTCTTTGAAATCCATTCCTTACATTTATGTTGGTTGATGGATATCTTAGTAGTTGAATTCATATGATTTGGACACTTTGAGTATTGCATGCTTTACCTAGTCATATCTTTTTGCATTGCAATTTCTCTTATTCATCACTATGCTCAATAGTTAAATCTTTAAAAGTGATGAATATGCATTAATGATGCTTGATGGAAGTTTGTCACATCCTTGCTTTTACTCATATTATTATATTCAATTGGTTTCATTTGGTATAACTTTCCATTGATTTCATATCCAATTGATATCTTATCTTGTGTATGTGATAGACCTTGTGTGCATTGGACTAAACTTGATAAGTAATATGATCATTCCATGTCACACACCATTAGCATCATAATGCTCATGTTTGCCACCTCTTTTGTTCTTATAGTTATATCTCATGATCACCATGTTTATGTGTTCATAATAATGGTTGGTTATTAGTTGAGGTTGGCTTCATGATTGAATTTCATTTCACTCATTCATGCACTTTAATAGTCATATTTATTGATTGAATGAAATGAGTTCAAAACTTACATAGCATATGATTTTCATAAGTAATATTGATTGATGCTATGTTTGTGTAAACCCCATATCATGGATAGCTCTAATTTGGATTTTTCCTAATAAGTAACATTCTTGAATCCATTTTAGAGTGATTATGTTATTAGTCATATCCTTTAATCTCAATTGATATGTTTGTTTCAATTGATATCCATGATTGCTTCTCCCATTAGACCTAGCTCTCTTTTGGTAATTTGATCATATTGAGCTTTATAGTTAAATGAATCTAATCCTTTCCTTGAAGTTGACCCTCACTTGGTTAAACCATCTACTTCTTGCATTTAATAGTTATATCTTGTCAAAGCTTGACAAAAGAAGAGAATGGATTGAGGGGGAGTGTAAACCTTCATAGGAAGAATTAGTTTTGATCAAATTCACCCTTGGAATGCTAATGAGCCCTTAGAGACTACTTACATACATGATAGCCTGTTATGAATTTCATTTTCGATTTCATTTGTTAACAGGTGCTACTAAAGGTATTCTTCTTGTCTCATGTGTGTAGGTACCTTTGCAATTTAATGTCAAAGGGGGAGAGAGAGTTCAAGTGTGACTCAAAGATCTCCTACTCTTCAAAGGGGGAGAGAGTTCGAGAGGTCAAGTACTCGAAGATCTCCTATCCATCAAAGGGGGAGAAAGCCTTCAAGTTCTCAAGAGGAAGAGAGAGGCATGGTCAAAGGGGGAGAGCAAATAGAAGAAAGAAAGCTTGGAGCTAAAGAAGATGCTTGGCCAAAGAGAGGAAGATGAGAAGAAAGCTTGAAGAATGATCAAGCACCAAGCATCAAGAAGATTGAAGAAAAGAGCCCAAGAGCCCAAGCTAAGAGAAGGAGCATCCAAGAAGATTTCAAGACTTGTCCAGCTTAGGGGGAGCTGAAGACTTGGTGTGAAATCTCAATGATGAGTAAGTTGCCATCAAATTGCAAAGGGGGAGATTGTTAGGTATTTTGTTTTTGCAATTTGGTGGATGCATTTGCACTTTAGCATCATTTGAATTCACACACTAGCATTGGTTTTTAAATAATCTTGAAATCTAGTGTTATACATGCATTGGTTTTTAGATTTGGAAAAGTTTGTGGTTTATGCATGTTTTGGTCATAAACTTGGATGCATTGGTTTTAGAACCCAAAACTCTTTTGAAAACCAAATTCCTTGTGCATTAGATTTGGAAAATCTTCTTGTGAATTTAGGTTTGAGCTTTGCATGCATTCATTACAAAAGGAATCATTTTTGTATGCTTGTTCACTTGAAAAGAGTTTTTATCAAATCAAGCTAGCCTTTGGTTTTAAACCTTTGAATCATTTTAGGCTTTGTGTGTTTCATGTTTTTAAATGTTTTAAAACATGTTTTTAAGCTTGGTTTAGTGACCCACAAAATTCCACAAAGAAAATCTTCAAAATGCAAAAGTTGGAATTTTTGGGGGTGTCCCGGCAGTGTCGCCGGTCGACCGAGACCTGGGTCTCGGTCGACCGAGAACACTGCAGGGCAAATGGACTGTTTTTTGAACTGAAGCCCCAACGGTCAGAAATATGACCGTTGTGCTTTCTCGGTCGACCGAGACCACCTTGCCGGTCGACCGAGAACTAGCCGTTGGCAACTTTTTGGCTATAAAGTCCATTCATTTCCAACCTTTTTCAAGGCTTGAAACTTGAACCTTTGAGAGCCTTTTGGAGCCATTGAAAGGGGATGAAGTTGGAAAGGCTAGGAGGCAATTAGGAGAGCTAAAGCTTGGATTATTAAGTTAAACCACCAAGTAAGCTCTACCTTTATTAATCATAGTTATGTGCTTTGTTTAAACTATTGGTATATGATATTTAGCATAATAACTATGATGTGTTGAATCCCTTCTTCTTCTAATCTTTGGTCTAATTAAGATTGGATTCTTCACCTTTGTTTTCAATCCAAGTTGTTAACTTTGTTAATCATGCTTAGACAAAATCCTTGTTTTTCTTTCATAGCATGAGTCTTTTACTTGGTTGAAACATTGCTTGTTGTTTTCATTCATTTAAGCATTAGTAAAATTTATTTGGTTTTGAAAACAACATGCACATGCATCACATGTTCTAAATTAGTCATTTTCATACAACTTGTTAGTCCTTGATTTTCATGTCATAAACAAGTTGAACTTCATACATGTGATTTGCATAAGACTTCAATCAAATCTTTTATATGTCTTAAACTTTGAAATGCTTTGAGCATACATATGAATGAGCCTTCATTTTAAACTTGATTGAAGTCATCACACACACACATCATGAGCATACACTTTCGCATGCATAGAGTGTTTGTGTGAGTTTGTATTAAACTTTTATATCCGCCTATTTAAGAGGCAATTCCATTGAGCTTAATTTGTAATCTCTTAGAGTGTTCTTTTGTGAAGACACTTTCTTTGAGAAATCTATATTTGTAAAGGTTATTGCTAAGCCTAAGAAAAGCAACTTGTAAGGTTATTGCTTAGCCTAATAAAAGCATATTGTAAGGATATTGCTTAGCCTAAGAAAAGCATCTTGATAGGTTATTGCTTAGCCTTGAAAAGCATCTTGTAAAGGTTGTTGTTGAGCCTTAGAAAAACAACATTGTAAGGGTTATTGCTTAGCCTTTGAAAAAGCATTCTTAGTGGAAATCCGGTGGGGTGTTGGATACACAAGCCGGTAGTGGATGTAGGCACGTTGGCCGAACCACTATAAATATGGTGTTGTGGTGCTTGCTTGTGTGGTGATTGTTTATTAGCTTCCGCATATTGATTGTTTTATCATCACTTGTGACTAGTTTATTTTAAGAATTTAAAATTGGTTTAAATTGGTCATAGTTGTAGCTCTCCCTATTCACCCCCCCTCTAGGGTTAGGATCCATAGCGGACTTTCATTATTTACTGATCATGATAGTTGGGTTTGAGGACATGGATCCTGGATTGAGGTTTATAGCCTTCTGGATAGTTGATCCCTGCATCAAGTGGGTCAAAAATTTCTGAAACTTATTCACGAGGCTCACCTACTTCCAACATTAATGACCGCATTAAGTTGTCATAAAACGGGTCAATTAACGACATTAAGTGGTCGCCAGGGCATTTGAAGAGTCGTGGGCCGTGCCGCATCTTTTGGAATTCTTCTTGTGATGATCGCCGATGAATCTGCATGTTATTTGATGTCGGATGGCGATGCAACTTCAGGCGTTAATTGGTATCAGTGGGCCGGTGATATCTGTCTTGTCGATTGCTCGATCGGTCAGATAGAAAGTGTACTTTCTTGGTCAGCCGGTTGGCGATCTTGAAGCGATCAATGATGATTTAATGCTCTTGACGGCGGATCCGAGATGTTGATGAAGATCAGTCGATTTCAAGCATAAAAAAATTAGTTTTTCGAAAAACCACAAAGGCTGGAACTCCCGAAACGCGAAAAGGGCGGAAAATGGGCCACTCGACGACAAATCCGGCGACCATGGGACCCGGATTTCCATGGTCGCCACCCATGGTCGGCGACGACCATGGGCTGGAGTTGCCACCGGCAACCATGGGGATTCTTCCCCTTCCGGTCGCCGTTTCTCGGCCATTTTTCGGTCTTTTTCAATGCTTTTTTCTCCTGTATTTTTCTTGATATTTCTCCTCATTTACTGGCTTGATTCTCTTCAAGAAACTTGAAGAGAAGCCATACAAATCGGAGCACAAAGTTTCCTATTTTTTGGAAAAGACGAAGACTTTGTAGCCGATTTTCCGTCAAGAGTCGAAACTAACTCAAACGGTGTCGGAATGACCTAAAATTTGAGGTGAAGCCTCCTGAGCAATAGATGGGACCAACCATGGGCTTTTGTTTGAGTTTTGAAGCCGTCTGGGGCCTCGTTTTCAGTAGGCTTGATTTTGCCGCGGGGATGATGTCGCACTTTGATGTGCGGTCAACCGATGTCCGATTGACTTAAAATTTTACAGGGAGCCAATTGGAGTCATTTTGAGACATCCATTGGCTCTGTTTTGGATGTCATGGTCCCGGGGTGCTCCGCCACCGGTAGCCTTGATTTTGTTTCGGAACGTCAAAGTCGGGTCAAACGTTGCCGGAATGACCTGAAATTTGACGTGCAGCCCTTTTGAAACATGTTGAAGCCACCCATGTGCTCTGTTTGATGAGTAATAGTCCCGGTGGTCCTCGCCGCCGAGAGACTTGATTTTACTGCTCGAGGGTTGATGGAGGGTCAAACGTTGTCGGTTTGACTTGAAATTTGACATGGAGCCCTTTGGAGGTGTTTTGAGACCATCCGTAGGCTCTGATCGAAGTTTTGATGTCTTCGACACCGTCACCGCCAGGAGCACCTATTCAGCTGTAGGAGGAGTGAAGCTGGGTCAAATGATGTTGGAATGACCCGAAACTTCATGTGAACCCCTCTTTTGGTTGTCTTGAAGGATGTTGCAGTTTTTGTTTGATTCTAACAAGATCTGATGCTTGATTGCATGTTTTGTAGTAGGATGCAGCTTCGTGTGGCTTCTTGATGTTGAAGAGGCAAAGTGACATTTTTGGTGTCAACAAATGCCCCCTCGAGGTACAACGACGAGTAGGTTTTGGAGTCGATGTGGCTCGAAGAGAAACTTGAAGGAGAGTTTCTGACTTGACCAAGAGTCTTTGAGCATTTTTTTTAATAGCCTTTTGAGTTTCCAAGGGGATTTTATAGTAGTGAGAGGGATCACGTACTATCTCAAGGCAAAGTTTAGAAAATGACATGAGGAAGTCGGATTTTGGGTTTTGGATTTTGGGTTTTCCTTTTTGACCTTGTGAACCTAAAGGCTGTATGTGGCGCATTAGGTGGTCAAGAGGATTTTTTGGTTTTTGACCTTGTGACCTAACAAGCTGTATGTGGCAGGTTAGGGGATCGGGGTTTGATTTTTGATTTTCACCTTGTGACCCAACAAGCTATATGTGACAAATTGGGGGGGGGGGGGGGTAGATTTCGTTTTGACCTTGTGACCTAACAAGATGTATGTGGCGAGCTAGGGGGTCAGGATTTGATTTTTTTTTTTTCGTTTTGGCCTTATGACCTAACAAGCTATATGTGGCAAGTTAGGGGACTAGAGTTTGGTTTTTTGTGGAATGTCAATTTCAAGATTTTGGCTTAATTTGGTTCATAAGGTTGGATGGTTTGGTTTTTTGGAAACTCATGAGGCTTTTTTTTTTTTTTTTGAATGGTTCAATCGATTCAAGAGAAGCATGGAACCATTTTGTATGCTCTTGGTAAATGAGATTTTTGATAGGAAGCCCCTTTTAGTGCCTAAGTGGTCAAACCTGGCTCATGCGGGCTAACCCATGGGATCTTAAGCTTTGGAGATGACTTAGATCTCATATGGTGTCATTTTGTAAAGGATATCTAAAAATATCTCTTTTGGGTAGAGAATATCTAAAAATATCCTTTCTTGGAGAGAATCTCTCATGCTTCCTTTTTTTGGGGAGAGATTTTCTCAAAGTATCTTTCTTTGGGAGAGAATATTTCTCATTCCCTCTCTTCTTGGAGAGAATTTATCAAAGAATCTTCTTTTTAAGAGAGAATATCTAAAATTTCCTTTCTTTTGGGAAGGTTGCTAGTTTTTAGCTCTTACCTCCTTGGTTTTCTCCTTGTTTCCTCTTTTGGTTTGCTCTCCTCTACAAAAGCAAAGGAGGTTGGATCTCTTGCCCTTATTGCTTTCTTTTTTTCAAAAGTCTTCAAGAGTGCTCCAAGATCAAGAACTCCTCTTCTTTTTCAAGAATCTTCAAGTTCTCTTTCTTCTTCTCCATCCATGGCTTCAAGTAAGTTTTCTTCCTTCACAAGAAACTCCATGTAGAAGTAGAGATTTCTTTCTAGTTTTGGGCCTTAGATGTTGGAAACCATGAACCTACTATCACCTGACCATTAATGGGGATTAAATCGTAGCACATGGCTTGGTGTGCTTCGATTGGGTTGTCTAGGTATTCCTATATTACACATGGTTTGACCGAATGCGTATGGCGTTGTTTCGACAGATGCTTGACATGATTGTACACCAAGTAGGGGTGTAAAAAAAAACCGAAAAACCGTCTAACTGAACCGATCCGAACCCAACCGCGGTTAATAACCGAATTTCACGGTTCGGTTACGGTTACGGTTAATGAAATCCAAAAACCATACGGTTCGGTTCGGTTACGGTTTTCAGTTATAATTCACGGTTATTAACCGAACCGAACCGTATAATACGGTTCGGTTAACCGTATACGGTTAACCGTACTGTTTACAAATAAAAAAGAAAAAAAGGGGGCTGAATGAAATTTCTTATCATATAAGATACAAACCAAACTTCCAAACCCTAAGCAGTAGCCAGCCGCCCAGCCCCTTTCGTTCTCAGTTCTTGTTAGGAATTTTGTAGATTGCAATTTGATGGATGCATAATCATTCAAGCATCATTTGATTTAAACACACTTGCATTATTTTAGATAAACTTGAAATCTTGGTTTTTACATGCATGGTTTTTAAGAGTTGTAAAAGTTTTGATTTATGCATGTTTTGTTTTCAATCTTGGATGCATTTGTTTTAAGAAAGAGTTTTCAAGAAATCAAGCAAGCCTTTGTTTTAAAAGTCTTTGAATCCTTTTAGGCTTTTTGTTTCATGTTTTTATACATCTTAGAATGATTTAAAACATGTGAAAATGCTTGATTTTAATGGCCCAAAAGATCCCCAAAGAAAATCTTCAAAAACCCAAAATATGGGAAATTCTGGGCAGGCCCGGTCAACCGGCCATGTGTGGCCGGTCAACCGGCCAAGAGGCCCGGTTAACCGGCCACACAGGGCAGGTCAACCGGGCTGGCACAACGGCTCTTTTTATGACCGTTGTGCTTGGCCGGTCAACCGGCCTGTCATGGCCGGTCAACCGGCTAAACTAGCCGTTGGGGCTGTTTTGGCTATAAAAAGGAATTCTTTCCCTTTCCAAATGTTGGGAATTTTTAACCCCTCCTTGAGAGGATTTGAGGCATATCAAAAGGGAAGAGAACCAAGGGATGAAGGGGATGATTAGGAAAGCTAAAGCTTGGATTAATGAAGTTAAACCACCAAGTAGGCTCTTCCTTCCTTAATCATATGTTTGCATGCTTTTGTTTTATTTTTGGTAAATCATTTCTAGCATGTTAAACTATGTTTGTGTTGTGTCCTTAACATGTGTTATGTTTTGAGTTGATTTATTGTTTTGGATACAACACCATATGATTCAATCCAAGTAGTACTTGAATTGGTAAATCAAAGTAGATCATGTTAATGAAAGAAACTTGGTAAATCATATGTAACATGATTCCTATACTTGGTTGAATCTTTGGTTGTTGTTTTCCATCATAAGAAAATCACTTTCAAAAGTATCTTATGTTTTGGACTCAACTTCTTTACAAATCATATGTTTTCATGTTTTGTTTTATCATTGGTAAATCTTGTAACATGTTAACCTATGATGTGTTGTATCCTTAGCATGTGTTATATTTTGAATAGATCTATTGTTTTGGATACATCACCATTGATTCATCAAAGTAGTACTTTATCTTTGGTAAATCTAAGTAGATCATGTTAATGAAATATGTAACATGATTCATATACTTTGTTGAATCATTGGTTGTTGTTCTTCCATCATAAGAAAATCTCTCTCAAATGTATCTTATGTTTTGGATCCAACATCATTACAAATCATATGTGTATTATTGTTTTAATGCTTCACAACTTGCCTTACTTTGATTGGTAAATCATTTTCAAGTTGTCTTTATAATTACATATGATTTGTCCCCTAATTTCAATCAAATCTATTTTTATGTTTTGAGCTACATTGATGATTTGATTGACATCCCTATGCATCACATGTTTAGAGCTAATCCATTTCATACAACTTGTGTAACTTTGATATCATTAACAAGTTGTTACTTTTAACATGTGATTGCATCACATCCTCAATCATAAATGTTTTATGAGCTTAAACTTTCAAAAGCCTTAGGCATACATTTATGAACTTTCATTTTCAAAATGATTGAGGACCACACACACACACTTCATTTGTTTTCAACTTTGCATTCATAGTGTGAGTGTGTATTTGTATTTCACTTCCATATCCGCCTAATTAAGAGGCATTGTAATGAGCTTAATAGAATCTCCATCAAGTGTATGTTAGACACTAATTAGTGAGATAACCAACCTTGTGGTTGAAGAGGTTATTGCTTAGCCTATAAAAGCATAGTGTATAGGTTGATGTTAAGCATTGAAAAACATCATTGTAAGGTTATTGCTTAGCCTTGGAAAGCATATTGTAAAGGTTATTGCTTAGCCTATTGAAAAGCATAAATAGTGGAAATCCGGTGGGGTGTTGGTTCACAAGCCGGTAGTGGATGTAGGCATTGAGGCCGAACCACTATAAATACTTGTGTAATGGTGATTGCTTTGTGGTGATTGTTTTCTTTAAGCTTCCGCATTTTGTTTGATAATCATCACTTGTGACTAGTTAGTTTTAAAGAAGTTAAAATTGTTAAAATTGGTCCTAAAAGAAGCTCACCCTATTCACCCCCCCTCTAGGGTTCGGATCCAGGTGGAATTACAAGTGGTATCAGAGCGGGTTACTCCATTTTAGGGCTTAACAACCCGGAGTTGATCCTTGCTAGATTTGAACCCTAGTGTTGTGTTTATTGCATATCTTTTTAAAAGATTTCCACTATGTTTGATAATGAATTTTTCCCTAGCCTCATTGCACCACTCTAAGTCTTTTCCAAGTTATATCTTCTAGAGTTGGTGAGTCCTCAAAGTGTTCTCTCATGGACAACCTTTTCAAGACCTTAGGTGAATTTTCAAAGGTAGACTATTTGAGTAACCTTAAGGCCTTGATCCCACTAGACCAACCTATTCTTTTTAGTTATATCTATTTGTTGGTCTTGTTACATTTGCATTTTGTTTCTTTATAGTCACATCTTTTAAAATGCAATGTTTCTTTGTGATCATTTGATTTTGTCTTTATGAACTTTTATAGTTATATCTCATGGTTTTCAAAATCCCTTGATTGCAATTTTTTCATGATGGATTTGCATGTTGTTCATTTAGTAATATCTCTTGTTGTGCATATCTAGTCATGATCAATTGATTGTGATTACAAATGCTTTCATAGCTAGTTTTTCATGATCAATTGATGTTGGAAAATCATTTGATGTTTGTCATAGTTAGATCCTTTTTGAAAATCAAATGATTTGAAGCAACTTTAGTTTTCCATTGATTTACAAGTTATATCTTTTGATATGGAAAATTTGTAAGTGTCTATTGTTTTTAAAAATTGAAAACTTTACAATAGTACACTTCTTGTTTTTCAAAATCACTTGCTCTTAATTCTATAAATGATTCTTTGTTGGAATTTCATACATTGAAGTGATTTGAAAAACTTTGGAAAATGTTCTAAGCTTTATTAGTTATATTTCTAGAAGCATTTTCCTTAAATTTATTTCCTTGTGCCTAACTATGATTATATCTTTTGGAAGGAAATAATTTTTACAAACAATTTGCATCTTTGCTCATTTAGTGACATTCTTTATGCAAATTGATTTTGTTGTCTTACATTGCATGGTTGGATATGATTTCATTGATTTGCATGTTTGTGCCTTTTTTGGTATATAGTTTCATTAATGCAAATTAATGAGTGTTTATGTGCTTTATAGTAAAATCTTGTATTTGAGCTTTTTAAGTACATTTGTGATTTAATGTGCTAAGTTCATTTGGTGTAAACCCCATATCTTTTTCCATTGCATTGTAAGCTTAGTACATTTGCTAAGAGTGAAAATGTCACATGATAGATTGATCCAAAGGGTTTCATTGATCCCTTCAACTTCATACCTTCTTGTGCTTAAATAGTTATATTCCTTTTTGGATGATTGGTATGAGTTAGATCTTGAATGTTGATTAATCCTCTCTATGCAAATGTCATAGTGTTCTCTGTATGGTTGTGTTATCTATTACATTTGTAGAAACCATACTAGAACTAAAATCCATCCTCTATGCTTTCTAGTCATATTTTTATTGGATGGTTATGATGTTGATTCATGTATATTTTCTAAGTGTTTTCATTCTTATACATGTTTCAACTTCATATTAGTGATCTTGATCATATGAAACTCTTTGAAATCCATTCCTCATATTTCTATGTGTTTGATGGATAACTTAGATGTTGAATTCATATGATTTAGTCACTTTTTAAATTGCATGCATTTCTAAGTCATATCATTTTGCATTGCAATTTACCTTGTTCATCACTATGCTCAATAGTTATATCTTTAAAAGTGATGAATATGCATTTATGATGCTTGATGGAATTTTGTCACATTCTTGCTCTTTATCATGTTATCAAATTCAATTGGATTCAATTGGTATATTGTTTGATTGATTTGATTTCTTGTGAATGTGATAAAATTTGTGTGCATTGGATTGAACTTGATAAGTAATATGATTGTTCCATGTCACACACCATTAGCATCATAATGTTCATGTTGCCACCTCCTTTGCTCATATAGGTATATCTCTTGACCACCATGTTTATGTGTTCATAATATTGGTTGGTTATTAGTTGAGGTTGGCTTCATGATTGAATTTCATTTCACTCATTCTTGCACTTTATTAAGTCATATCTATTGATTGAATGAAATGATTTCAAAACTTTCATAGCATATGCTTTCCATAGTTATATTGATTGATGCTATGTTTGAGTAAACCCCATATCATGGATAGCTCTAATTTAGATTTCTCTTAATAGTCATACTTTTAAATCCATTTTAGAGTGACTGATTTATTAAGTCATATCCTAAATCTCAATTGGTATTCCTTGTTTGTCCAATTGATATCCATGATTGCTTTTCCCATAGACCTAGCTCTCTTTTGGTAATTTGATCATATTGAGCTTTATAGTTATATGAATCTAATCCTTTCCTTGAAGTTGACCCTCACTTGGTTAAACCATCTTCTTCTTGTACCTAATAGTTAAATCTTTGTCAAAAGTTTGACAAAAGGAGATAATGGTTTGAGGGGGAGTGTAAACCTTCATAGGAAGTATTAGTTTGATCAAATTCACCCTTGGATTGCCTTTGAGCCCTTAGAGACTACTACCTCACATGATAGCCTGTTATGTATTTCATTTTCGATTTCATTTGTTAACAGGTGCTACTAATGGTATTTTCTTTGTTTCATGTGTGTAGGTACCTTTGCAATTTAATGGCAAAGGGGGAGAAAATATGCAAGTTCTCAAAAGGGTGAAGAGAATGTCCAAGCTTCCAAATGGGAGAGTTGTGTATGATCTTCTACAAAGGGAGAGAATGCATACCTTGCCAAAGGGAGAAAGAGGCATGGTCAAAGGGGGAGAGCTAATAGAAGAAAGAAAGCTTGGAAGCTAAAGAAGATGCTTGGATAAAGAAAGAAAGAAGAAAAAGAAAGCTTGAAGGTTGATCAAGCTCCAAGCATCATGAAGATTGAAGCCCAAGAGCCCAAGCTATGAGAAGAAGCATCCAAGAAGATTTCAAGCCTTGTCCAGCTGAGGGGGAGCTGAAGACTAAGTGTGTAATTTCAGTGGTGAGTGTGTTTGCCATCAAATTGCAAAGGGGGAGATTGTTAGGAATTTTGTAGATTGCAATTTGATGGATGCATAATCATTCAAGCATCATTTGATTTAAACACACTTGCATTATTTTAGATAAACTTGAAATCTTGGTTTTTACATGCATGGTTTTTAAGAGTTGTAAAAGTTTTGATTTATGCATGTTTTGTTTTCAATCTTGGATGCATTTGTTTTAAGAAAGAGTTTTCAAGAAATCAAGCAAGCCTTTGTTTTAAAAGTCTTTGAATCCTTTTAGGCTTTTTGTTTCATGTTTTTATACATCTTAGAATGATTTAAAACATGTGAAAATGCTTGATTTTAATGGCCCAAAAGATCCCCAAAGAAAATCTTCAAAAACCCAAAATATGGGAAATTCTGGGCAGGCCCGGTCAACCGGCCATGTGTGGCCGGTCAACCGGCCAAGAGGCCCGGTTAACCGGCCACACAGGGCAGGTCAACCGGGCTGGCACAACGGCTCTTTTTATGACCGTTGTGCTTGGCCGGTCAACCGGCCTGTCATGGCCGGTCAACCGGCTAAACTAGCCGTTGGGGCTGTTTTGGCTATAAAAAGGAATTCTTTCCCTTTCCAAATGTTGGGAATTTTTAACCCCTCCTTGAGAGGATTTGAGGCATATCAAAAGGGAAGAGAACCAAGGGATGAAGGGGATGATTAGGAAAGCTAAAGCTTGGATTAATGAAGTTAAACCACCAAGTAGGCTCTTCCTTCCTTAATCATATGTTTGCATGCTTTTGTTTTATTTTTGGTAAATCATTTCTAGCATGTTAAACTATGTTTGTGTTGTGTCCTTAACATGTGTTATGTTTTGAGTTGATTTATTGTTTTGGATACAACACCATATGATTCAATCCAAGTAGTACTTGAATTGGTAAATCAAAGTAGATCATGTTAATGAAAGAAACTTGGTAAATCATATGTAACATGATTCCTATACTTGGTTGAATCTTTGGTTGTTGTTTTCCATCATAAGAAAATCACTTTCAAAAGTATCTTATGTTTTGGACTCAACTTCTTTACAAATCATATGTTTTCATGTTTTGTTTTATCATTGGTAAATCTTGTAACATGTTAACCTATGATGTGTTGTATCCTTAGCATGTGTTATATTTTGAATAGATCTATTGTTTTGGATACATCACCATTGATTCATCAAAGTAGTACTTTATCTTTGGTAAATCTAAGTAGATCATGTTAATGAAATATGTAACATGATTCATATACTTTGTTGAATCATTGGTTGTTGTTCTTCCATCATAAGAAAATCTCTCTCAAATGTATCTTATGTTTTGGATCCAACATCATTACAAATCATATGTGTATTATTGTTTTAATGCTTCACAACTTGCCTTACTTTGATTGGTAAATCATTTTCAAGTTGTCTTTATAATTACATATGATTTGTCCCCTAATTTCAATCAAATCTATTTTTATGTTTTGAGCTACATTGATGATTTGATTGACATCCCTATGCATCACATGTTTAGAGCTAATCCATTTCATACAACTTGTGTAACTTTGATATCATTAACAAGTTGTTACTTTTAACATGTGATTGCATCACATCCTCAATCATAAATGTTTTATGAGCTTAAACTTTCAAAAGCCTTAGGCATACATTTATGAACTTTCATTTTCAAAATGATTGAGGACCACACACACACACTTCATTTGTTTTCAACTTTGCATTCATAGTGTGAGTGTGTATTTGTATTTCACTTCCATATCCGCCTAATTAAGAGGCATTGTAATGAGCTTAATAGAATCTCCATCAAGTGTATGTTAGACACTAATTAGTGAGATAACCAACCTTGTGGTTGAAGAGGTTATTGCTTAGCCTATAAAAGCATAGTGTATAGGTTGATGTTAAGCATTGAAAAACATCATTGTAAGGTTATTGCTTAGCCTTGGAAAGCATATTGTAAAGGTTATTGCTTAGCCTATTGAAAAGCATAAATAGTGGAAATCCGGTGGGGTGTTGGTTCACAAGCCGGTAGTGGATGTAGGCATTGAGGCCGAACCACTATAAATACTTGTGTAATGGTGATTGCTTTGTGGTGATTGTTTTCTTTAAGCTTCCGCATTTTGTTTGATAATCATCACTTGTGACTAGTTAGTTTTAAAGAAGTTAAAATTGTTAAAATTGGTCCTAAAAGAAGCTCACCCTATTCACCCCCCCTCTAGGGTTCGGATCCCGGTGGAATTACAGTTCTCTCATCTCCCATTTCTCCGTTCTCCCTTTCACCTTCTCCATCGAATCTCTCCACCCTCTCCATCTCCTTTGTCGCGCAACCCATCTCGCCTCTCCCTGCAACCCATCTCACGCACCACCATCTTCATCTTCCTCCACCAGACAGACCTCCATCTCCATCTTTCTGCCGGACACACGCACGCAGCACCACCATCTTCACCTTCCTCCTCTACCACTATCAGCAACAGAAACTGCAATAATTTATGGGTTGGAACCTGTCTGGGGTGCTGCTTTTGCATGGTTCCCCCTTGGTGAAAGGTGGAGCACAGGGGGCTGGGTTGGCCCTTTTCTTTTTGAATCTGATACAGAAATAGAAGTATGGCCCTTTTCTTTTCTACTTGTTTTGCACCTTTGTTTTCTTTCTACTGGGTCTGTGTCTATGTTTTTGCTTGATTTTTCCTTTCTTTTTTTTTTTCGGTGTGTAGATCTATGGAAAGTTGTTGTGTATTGGGAACTGAAGATGGGTTTTTATTTTTCTGTTGAAAGATCTTGTGATTTCAGCACTTGGGTGTTGGGTCATTTGTGGGTTGGATGAAATTTTTGTTTTTGTTTCCTGGATCTTGCCAAAGTTCTCCTGTTTTAGAAAATAGAGTTGGTAAATCTCTCTCTCTCTCTCTCTCTAAAGATCTTGCTGTTAGGGATTTTGTATTTGCAATTTGATGGATGCATTAACATATTCACATCATTTGAATTTACACTCATGCATTGTTTTAGAAAACCTTGAAATCTAGTTTTATACATGCATTGCTTTTAAGATTTGTAAAAGTATTAGTTTTATGCATGTTTTGGTTCTAAACTTGGATGCAATGGTTTTTGAAACCCAAACTCTTTTGAAAACCTATTTCCTTGTGCATTATATTTGGAAAATCATGTTGAGAATTTAGGTTTGAGCCTTGCATACATTCTTCACAAAAAGAATCATTTTTGTATGCATTTTCATTTAAAAAGAGTTTTATCCAATCAAGCTAGCCTTTGGTTTTAAACTTTTGAATCATCTTAGGCTTTGTGTGTTCATGTTTTTAAACATCTTAGAATGTCTTAAAACAAGTTTTTCAAGCTTGATTTAGTGGCCAAAAGATCCCCCAAAGAAAAACTTTGAAATGAGAAAAAGTTGGATTTTTGGTCCCAGGGCACTCACCTGGCAGTGTCGCCGGTCGACCGAGACCTGTATCTCGGTCGACCGAGACAACTGCAGGGTGACTGCACCTGAAGCTCCAACGGTCACTTTTTTGACCGTTGTGTGGTCTAGGTCGACCGAGGCCTGTTTCTAGGTCGACCGAGAGACTAGCCGTTGGCAACTTTTTGGCTATAAAGTCCATTCATTTCCAACCTTTTTCAAGGCTTGACACATGAACTTTTGAGAGTATTTTGGAGCCAAAGAAAGGGGAAGAAGTTGGAAAGGCTAGAGGGCCATTTGGAAATCAAATACATGAGTTTTTAAAAAGGTACACTTTACTTGTATTTTGATTTTCATTAAAATTAGAATCTATGCATGTTTAAATCTTTGTATTTTCTTTTATGCATGATTTCTAGTTTGTAAAGAGTTGTTTTGCAAACTCAACATCCTCATTGGTAAATTAGATTAGTTTGCAAACTCTCTTATCCTAATCACATGTATTCTTAGACTTTAACATTCATACAACTTGTTTGTTTCATTTCTTCAAAGTTGTTTGAATCTTTTATGTGATTAGTTTTATCTTCAATCATCATTTTATAAGCTTTGATTTTAAAATGCATCATGCATTCATTTAGGAGCTTCATTGTAGAAATTGATTGAAGTTAAGCATTCATACACTTGTGCACACACTTTAACTTGTTTTAGTGTATGTTTGTAATTTGAATTAAACTTTCATATTAGCCTATGTAGAGGCAATTCAATTGAGCTTAAATTGTATCTCTTGGAGTGTTCTTTTGTGAAGACACCTTCTTTGAGAAATCTCTCATTTGTAAAGGTTATTGCTTAGCCTAAGAAAAGCATCTTGTAAGGTTATTGCTTAGCCTAAGAAAAGCAACTTGTAAGGTTATTGCTTAGCCTAAGAAAAGCATTTTGTAAAGGTTATTGCTTAGCCTAGAAAAGCACATTGAGAGGTTGTTGTTTAGCCTAGAAAAACATCATTGTAAAGGTTATTGCTTAGCCTAAGAAAAGCAACTTGTAAGGTTATTGCTTAGCCTAAGAAAAGCATTTTGTAAAGGTTATTGCTTAGCCTAGAAAGGCACATTGAGAGGTTGTTGTTTAGCCTAGAAAAACATCATTGTAAGGGTTATTGCTTAGCCTAGTAAAAAACATACATAGTGGAAATCCGGTGGGGTGTTGGATGCACAAGCCGGTAGTGGATGTAGGCACGTTGGCCGAACCACTATAAATATTGCTATGTGGTGATTGTTTTTGTTTAGCTTCCGCATATTGATTGATTTATCATCACATGTGACTAGTTATTGTTAAGAATTAAAATTGGTCTTAATTAGTCATAATTGTAGCTCACCCTATTCACCCCCCCCCCCCCTCTAGGGTTAGGATCCCAAGGACTTTCAATTGGTATCAGAGCCTCGTTCTCTATCTTTTAGGATCAAGTGTTTGGAACTCTTGATTAGGTGTAAAAACCTAGAGTCAAAAACCCTAGAGTTGTCCTTATATGAAAATGATTAGAATGGATTCCACTAGTTTAGACCTTGTAGATTCTTGTGTAGATTCTTCTAGACCCCTCATTCTTCCATCTTATGGAGATTCAAACATTGAAATTAAAGAATCTCAACTTGAATTAAAAGAAGAAGAATTTGATGAACTTGAAGCCTATGAGGAATTGTACACATGGTCCTTAGAGGTTTCCAAGAAAAATAAAAGATTAAAAGAAGAATCTAAAAGGCTAAACCAAGAATTAGACTCTTCTAAAAATGAACTTAGAGAAAAAGGTGAATTTATAAATTGTGTAGAATCTAAGTTCATGATCTCTTTGAATAACCTATACAATGCTCAAGATGAACTAAAAGAATTAAAGATAGGTTATGATCATCTTAATAAGGAAAATCTAAAACTAAGAGATCAATTACAAAGGCAAGATAAAGACTTTAACAATCTTGAATCTAAATTGACTATCTCTAAGGAAAATTTATCTAATGCTCAAGATGAATTAAATGAGATTAAGATAAATTGTGATGAGCTTAAAAATGAAAATTTGAACCTAAGAGATACAATTAAAAGACAAGATGAAAACATTAACTATTTAAAATCCAAGTTGACAATTTCCAATGAAAATTTGTCTAATGCTCAAAGTAATTTAAAAACTTTAGAACTTGGATCTAATGTTGTTAATGAACTTAAATCTAAGTTAAAAC
Source organism: Cinnamomum chago (assembly GCA_038049695.1). Classification (NCBI taxonomy): domain Eukaryota; kingdom Viridiplantae; phylum Streptophyta; class Magnoliopsida; order Laurales; family Lauraceae; genus Cinnamomum; species Cinnamomum chago. The sequence continues at coordinate 18,651,484 of CP142459.1, forward strand.
TTGCCTATGAAGAGCTAAACAATTTTAAGGGAATTGAAAATGAACTAACAAAAGTTAAAAATGAAAATTCAACCCTTAAAACCAAAGTCACTCAACTTGAAGGATATAAACAAAAGTATGAGTGCAAGTTTACCCAAAGTGAAGAAAGACTTGAAAAATTATTTAAATTGGGTAAATCTCATGGAGATAGGACGGGTATTGGATTTAATAGGAATATGTCACATGACCCTAAATTCACCAACACTTTTGTGAAAGGTGAGTCCTCATTCTCTAGCACTCTTTCTCCTTTGCCCAAATCCAAATGTGTTTATTGTGGCAATGAAGGACACTTTAGGTTTGAGTGCAAACTAAGAAGAAGCAATGTGTCTAATCCCATCTTTGAACCAAAGAAAGTAAAATCAAACTTGAAGGGTAAGACACTAAAAACCAAGGAAAACTCCATAAAGCTTAAACAAGTTAAACCAATTAACAAGGAGTCTCCTAAGATAGATTCTAAAAGGGTTAAACAAGTCAAACCAAGTTTAAAAGAATCTATGAACAAAAAGCTTCTCAACCTATCTCCCTTATATCAACCCATGAAAGAACTTTTGAATAAGGTAACAAAGTTAAATCTAAAATTCAAAAGTCAAATAAAGGGAGAATATAAGAAGAAGAGAAAAATGAACAAATCCCCTAAGAAACAAACTCACCAACATCAAAAGACTAATCACCAATCTAAGCTAAATTTAGTGAAATCTAAATATCATGGTGATAAGTTCAAATTGAAAATTTATCAAGTTAAATCTCTTATAGTTGGTGAGAAGTCCAAAATAGACCTCAAAGTTCAACCCTCACAAGACCTTAGGTGGATTCCTAAAGTTATTCACTTAGACAAACCTTAAGGCCTTGAACCTCATTGACCAACCTATTCTTTTTAAGTTAAATCATTTTGTTGGTCATGTTGCTTTGCATTTTGTTCTTGCTTAGTTACATTTATTAAAATGCAATGTTTATTTATGATCATTTGATTTTTCTTTCATGCACCATTCTAAGTTACACTTCATGGTTTTCAAAATCATTTGATTATAATCTCATCATGTTTGATTTGCTTTTTGCTCACATTTAGTTTTATGTTTTGCATTGCATTTCTACATGATCAATTGATTGTGATTTCAAAAGCTTTCATAGCTAGATTATTCATGATCAATTGTTGTTGAATCATTTGTGTAGATGTCATAGTTAGATCTTTTAAACAAATGATTTGAATCAATTCAAGTTTTTCCATGGATTTCTAAGTTATACTTTTATATGGAGAACATTGTTTTGAATATTCAACTTGTATGTGTTTCTTTTAAGTTATATCTTTTAAAATACAATGTTGAAAATTGATCTTCAAAATCATTCTTTTTATGCTAATTGTTGGATTTTGTTTATCAAAATGATTTGAAGATTGGTTGAATGGAAGTGCTCTATAACCTCATTAGTTATATTCATCAAAACATGTTCCATGTTTTCATTTCCTTTTTCTTTTGGTTTCATTATCTTAGAAATGGAAATGTATGTTGTTTGCATCCTTGCTTGTTTATTTACATTCTTTTTATATGCAAATGACTTTTGGTTCCATGTATGGTTGTGATCTTAGTTACATTTGTAGAAACCATACTTGAACCCAAATCCATCCTCTATGCGTTATAGTCATATCTTTTTGGATGGTTATGATGTTGACTCATGTAGATTCTCTTGGTATCATCCTTATACATGTTTCAACTTCATAGTAGTGTTCTTAATCATATGAAACTCTTTGAAATCCATTCTTCATATTTCTATATGTTTGATGGATATCTTAGTTGTTGAATTCATATGATTTTGACACTTTGGAAATTGCATGCTTTACCAAGTCATATCATTTTGCATTGCAATTTCCCTTGTTCATCACTATGTTCAATAGTTATATCTTTAAAAGTGATGAATTTGCATTTATGATGCTTGATGGAATTTTGTGTTTGTCACATTCTTGCTCTTTATCATGTTATCAAATTCAATTGGATTCAATTGGTATAATGTTTGATTGATTTGATTTCTTGTGAATGTGATAAACCTTGTGTGCATTGGATTGAACTTGATAAGTAATATGATTGTTCCATGTCACACACCATTAGCATCATAATGTTCATGTTGCCACCTCTTTTGCTCTTATAGGTATATCTCATGACCACCATGTTTATGTGTTCATAATATTGGTTGGTTATTAGTTGAGGTTGGCTTCATGATTGAATTTCATTTCACTCAACTTGCACTTTAATAAGTCATATTTATTGTTTGAATGAAATGATTTTCAAAACCTTCATAGCATATGCTTTCCTTAGTTAGATTATTTAATGCTATGTTTAGTAAACCCCATTGCATCATGGATAGCTCTAAGTTGGATTTTTCCTAATAGGTATATCTTTAAATCCATTTTAGAGTGATTGTGTTTAATAGTCATATCCTTAAATCTCAATTGGTATTCTTTGTTTTTCCAATTGATATCCATGATTGCTTTTCTCTTTAGACATTGCTCTCTTTTGGTAATTTGATCATATTGTGCTCTATAGTTAAATGAATCTAATCCTTTCCTTGAAGTTGACCCTCATTTGGTTAAACCATCTTCTTCTTGCATCTAATAGTTAAATTCTTGTCAATATGTTGACAAAAGGAGAGAATGGATTGAGGGGGAGTGTAAACCTTCATAGGAAGTGTTAGTTTTGATCAAATTGACCCTTGGATTGCCATTGAGCCCTTAGAGATAACTTCCATACATGATAGCCTGTTATGTATTTCATTTTCGATTTCATTTGTTAACAGGTGCTACTAAAGGTATTTTCCTTATTTCATGTGTGTAGGTACCTTTGCAATTTAATGTCAAAGGGGGAGAGAGTTCGAGAGTTCAAGTACTCGAAGATCTCCTATCCACCAAAGGAAGAGAAAGGCATGGTCAAAGGGGGAGAGCTAATAGAAGAAAGAAAGCTTGGAGCTAAAGAAGATGCTTGGCCAAAGTAAGAAAGCTTGAAGATGATCAAGCTCTAAGCATCAAGAAGATTGAAGAAAAGAGCCCAAGAGCCCAAGCTAAGAGGAGGAGCATCCAAGAAGACTTCAAGTCTTGTCCAGCTTAGGGGGAGCTGAAGACTTGTTGTGTAATTTCTATGATGAGTAAGTTGCCATCAAATTGCAAAGGGGGAGATTGTTAGGGATTTTGTATTTGCAATTTGATGGATGCATTAACATATTCACATCATTTGAATTTACACTCATGCATTGTTTTAGAAAACCTTGAAATCTAGTTTTATACATGCATTGCTTTTAAGATTTGTAAAAGTATTAGTTTTATACATGTTTTGGTTCTAAACTTGGATGCAATGGTTTTTGAAACCCAAACACTTTTGAAAACCTATTTCCTTGTGCATTATATTTGGAAAATCATGTTGAGAATTTAGGTTTGAGCCTTGCATACATTCTTCACAAAAAGAATCATTTTTGTATGCATTTTCATTTAAAAAGAGTTTTATCCAATCAAGCTAGCCTTTGGTTTTAAACTTTTGAATCATCTTAGGCTTTGTGTGTTCATGTTTTTAAACATCTTAGAATATCTTAAAACATGTTTTTCAAGCTTGATTTAGTGGCCAAAAGATCCCCCAAAGAAAAACTTTGAAATGAGAAAAAGTTGGATTTTTGGTCCCAGGGCACTCACCCGGCAGTGTCGCCGGTCGACCGAGACTTGTATCTCGGTCGACCGAGACAACTGCAGGGTGACTGCATCTGAAGCTCCAACGGTCACTTTTTTGACCGTTGTGTGGTCTAGGTCGACCGAGGCCTGTTTCTAGGTCGACCGAGAGACTAGCCGTTGGCAACTTTTTGGCTATAAAGTCCATTCATTTCCAACCTTTTTCAAGGCTTGACACATGAACTTTTGAGAGCATTTTGGAGCCAAAGAAAGGGGAAGAAGTTGGAAAGGCTAGAGGGCCATTTGGAAATCAAATACATGAGTTTTTAAAAAGGTACACTTTACTTGTATTTTGATTTTCATTAAAATTAGAATCTATGCATGTTTAAATCTTTGTATTTTCTTTTATGCATGATTTCTAGTTTGTAAAGAGTTGTTTTGCAAACTCAACATCCTCCTTGGTAAATTAGATTAGTTTGCAAACTCTCTTATCCTAATCACATGTATTCTTAGACTTTAACATTCATACAACTTGTTTGTTTCATTTCTTCAAAGTTGTTTGAATCTTTTATGTGATTAGTTTTATCTTCAATCATCATTTTATAAGCTTTGATTTTAAAATGCATCATGCATTCATTTAGGAGCTTCATTGTAGAAATTGATTGAAGTTAAGCATTCATACACTTGTGCACACACTTTAACTTGTTTTAGTGTATGTTTGTAATTTGAATTAAACTTTCATATTAGCCTATGTAGAGGCAATTCAATTGAGCTTAAATTGTATCTCTTGGAGTGTTCTTTTGTGAAGACACCTTCTTTGAGAAATCTCTCATTTGTAAAGGTTATTGCTTAGCCTAAGAAAAGCATCTTGTAAGGTTATTGCTTAGCCTAAGAAAAGCAACTTGTAAGGTTATTGCTTAGCCTAAGAAAAGCATTTTGTAAAGGTTATTGCTTAGCCTAGAAAAGCACATTGAGAGGTTGTTGTTTAGCCTAGAAAAACATCATTGTAAAGGTTATTGCTTAGCCTAAGAAAAGCAACTTGTAAGGTTATTGCTTAGCCTAAGAAAAGCATTTTGTAAAGGTTATTGCTTAGCCTAGAAAAGCACATTGAGAGGTTGTTGTTTAGCCTAGAAAAACATCATTGTAAGGGTTATTGCTTAGCCTAGTAAAAAGCATACATAGTGGAAATCCGGTGGGGTGTTGGATGCACAAGCCGGTAGTGGATGTAGGCACGTTGGCCGAACCACTATAAATATTGTGTTGTGGTGATTATTTTTGTTTAGCTTCCGCATATTGATTGATTTATCATCACATGTGACTAGTTATTGTTAAGAATTAAAATTGGTCTTAATTAGTCATAATTGTAGCTCACCCTATTCACCCCCCCCCCCTCTAGGGTTAGAATCCCAAGGACTTTCACTTGCAAAGTGTATTTTTTTGTTCTTTTTGTTTGTTGTTTGTTTCCCTCTCAGATCTACTGTGAGTTACTTAGCTAGTTGTCATTTGTTTATTCTCAAAAATTGAGAATTTGACAGCTTATAATGCATAGATTTTCTTAGGTGCAACTAAGAACGCTTCTTTGACCTGATTTGGGTTGTTTGTCTGTTTTTTTTTTTTTTGTTAGAGTTCTCAAAATTTTGAATTTTTGGATTTTGGGGCGTTTCATGTGAGAAAGGTTTGTTTGATCTGATTTGGGTTTTGTTTACTTTGTACTTTTTATGTTTGTGAAGCTTGAATTGAGGAATGATAAGAAGATGGGGAAGAAAGGAGGTTGGTTTAATGCAGTGAAGAAAGCTTTCAGCCCTGAATCTAAGGTGAGAAGAGACAATGTTTTGATTCTTACATGAGCTTTTTGTTTGTTAATTGAAGCTGGGGTGTTGGATAATTTTTTTTTTTTTTTTATTGAAAACATATTCCTTGTGATTAGAAAGCAAAAAAATCAAAGAAGAAATGGGATGCTGGAAAATCATCGGGCTCAGATCTTACTACCACTTTGCCGGAAAATGTTGCACTTGCACCACCACATTGCTTTCACTAAAATCTCAATTTTTTATATCTCTGTTTTACATATGGTTTCTTTTTCAAACATAAGGAAAAGTGTATCTTTGTTGTTTTGCCTTGATTTTCTCATCCAATCCACTGGAATTGATTTATCCAAATGTCATGTAGACAATTATGTATGTCTTTCATCTTTTAAGGCTATTTGTGCTATATACATGACTATTGGTGCCTTTAGTTGTTACTAGATTTTTTTTTTCAGATTCTGATTCATGAAATAGCTAAACTTCTCTCTTCTGAAAACTTTGCGAAGTTCTTAAATTATTTGCAAACTTTTTTTTTTTTTTGGTTGAGTTGAAAAATTCATGCTTCTATTACGAGGTTTTTTGAAATATGAGGAACAATAATTTTAGTAAAGTTGTGATGCTTGGTTGATTCTAATTCATGCAATAGGTAAACTAATTCATACAACTTGGGGCAGTCCTTGTCCTAGGTAAGGTGATGCCTGTTTTAGACCCATCTCAAACATGTCTCTTTAATTTTTCTTTGTTTTAATTTTTCATCTCAAAATGATATCCTAATTAATTGGAACTGTTCTTTCTTTCTTCTTTTGGAATTTCATTTGAGATCAGCATTTCAGGGTTCCAGGTTTTAATGGGCTGAAGTGTTGCTAGTGCAAGGTACTAGTCTAGGTGGAAGATGAGGCCAACAAAGATTTGGAAGCAAGTTAGCATACATAATTTTTCCTCCCTTTGGGTGGGATTGAGAGTATATGTTTTGATTATGGCAAGAGTTAAACCACACTAGCAAGGAAGCTTTTTTATGGAAAAAGGCAGATTCCATATTGTTTTTTGTCTTTGTTAGTAGAAAGTGTCAAACATGTATTTCAAAAAAATCCTCTTAAATGTAAGACCATAATATTCTCATGTGACACCAATTCCATTGCGCCAGTGTTGGTGTTTCTCCTGTAAATATCTAACTAGGTGAGGTTCAAATGTGGACTTTGGTTTGCCTGGACTAGTAACTTACAGCTAAAGTTGGTTCTCATTGAACTTGTGCCAAAATGTAAATTTATGTGACACAGAAAGTGACTGCACAAGTTAAATTCAAGCTGACATTGGCTTTAACAGAACACTCGCCAGGATACACGGTGATGAAGAAGGAATCTCTTTGGGGACTTCCAATTGAGATTTGAATGCTGCTCGAGAAGGTGCAGTAAACCCCAAAAAATGGTTTTGGGGAAGCTTTAGTACAAGTAACACCATTAAATTCTCAGGCTTTAGTCCAGCTTGAGTCCAACATGAAATATATGATTTTCACTTAATAAGTCATTGTAATTGACTTTGATTATCAATTTAAATATATTTGTTGTTACTTTTTCCTACTTGGCAGTGAATAAATTAATATTTTTTTTCCACGGTTATTAACCGTAACCGAACCGTCTAAAACGGTTAACCACGGTTCGGTTTTTCACGGTTTTGAAAAATAGAAAACCGCGGTTACGGTTCGGTTAACGGTTTTCCCAATATGACCGGTTAACCGAACCGTTACACCCGTAACACCAAGGAATTTCCCTAGAAGCATCGTTGATTCAATTTCCACACGTACTCCGCTAAGACATTTAGAGTACAGGGATGACACCATTTGCCTAGGTTTGGATTGTAATTCCTCCTTGACTTGTAAATTGTATCCGTTGTTATAATTCCTTGCACACTCTCTTGGCATAAAACACTTAACTAATTATGAAACATAAATCCTTGTAGGACTAGGACATGGACCTGACTTAGAATCTATCATAGGAACCTTGTGTCATGTATTTGATAAACATGACTGGCTAGTAAGAAAGGGGTTATCAAGTGTTTGACTTGTCTTGTATTGTTTTGAATGAGATAATCCCTATGAACATGTCTTGTACATTGATCTAACCAGACTTTCTTGTCTTGGTCTATTCTCGTGTCAACACCACTTTATTATTATTTGCATGTCATAGCCATCTGCAGTATGGGATTTTTACTTGATGGGCCGGTTACTTGGACCTCGGGGTGGGCAGTCGGCGTTGGACGGCATCCATGGCGTTGAGTAGCTGGGAGCGGGCTTGGACCTGTTGCTATTCCCAGGACCGAAAGCTTGGATCCTACTGGAGCCGGACTTTGGTATCAGTAGTCTAGTCTGGATTGTTACTGGTACCCCGGGAGGTGGCTTGGACATCCTCGGAGTCTCCCTCTTGTTTCTTGCATTGCATTATTTGGATAGTGGTTATTGCTAGATGATGTTAGGATTTCTGTCTTTGTCTCTTACGATTATTATTCATGCTTTATGCCTAGTTTTGCTTTCCTTGTATTCACATGATATTACACTTTTCATTATTCTATACTTGATGCATGTCATGCCATTTATACATTGCTAATCTATTGGTCAACATGTCGTTGACTCTGTTCCTTGGTGTGCAGACACCCCAGGTGACTACTACTACTACGAGGAGGAGGCAGGTGAGGAGATCCTAGAGGATCTCCAACCGGCTGAGGAGGAACGAGAGTGGCGTGTCGATGACGTAGAGTAGCGTCATCATATCTGGCACGAGAGAGATTCATTGGGACTTCATTAGATTCTTTTATTCTTTATTATCTCTCGTTAGACCTTTCACATTATTAACATCAGTTATTGTTTTAAATGACCTTGATTATTGGGTTGGCCATTGTAATTAATTAACTTCTTCGTTTAGTTTTATTTATTCTTTTGTGAAACTTTAATTTATTAATTGAAGTCATTATCCATTGTTGATATTCCAAATGCCTAGAATTGTATGAATTCTGCAATTCTTATTATACTTGAGGCTTGAAACTTGATATCCTCACAGCGGACTTACGATCCTTAGGCTTAAAGGACAAAATTTTTAATTAGTCCTAAATTTCACTCCTCGGATCCGGTTTATTCTCTAATCGGGTTCAGGGGATGTGACAGAATGGTATCAGACCAATGGATGGTTTCTCAGGGTAAAAATTGTAGAAACCATAGGACGCGTGTGAGGATCCCGTTAGTTAGTAGGTTGATTTCCTAGTTCAATTTCTAGCATTGTATTGCTAGTTTTGGGTTGCATATGGCCTAACTCATATTATCTTGCAGTGACATGGCTAACAGCGGGCCATTGGGATCAGGATCCACACACTCATTTGTTGCACCAGCATATGCACTCCACTTGGGGGAGGATAATGAGACACTACCATATGATTTGATAGTAGCCACCCATGTAGGTAGATCGGTTCTTTGTAATGTCATCTACCCTAGATGTAATGTTCAGATTGGAGAAGTTCAGCTGACCGCTAGTTTGATTATCTTACCAATGTCGGAATTTGACGTGATGCTTGGTATGAATTGGTTAGCAGCGAACCGAGCGGTGTTAGATTATTTTAACAAAACGGTGAAGTTGCAGGGTGCAGTCCGTAGTGTTGAGTTTGTTGGCGCTGAAAAGCCCATCTCCACTCGACTAATTTCTGCATTGAAGGCAGAATGGTTGATGAGGAACGGTTGCGAAGGCTTTATCGCATTTATTGTGGAAGACAAGGAGTCCAAAACTGTTGATGAGATTCCAGTGGTGCGAGAATTCCCGGATGAGATTCCTGGTTTGCCACCTATCCGTGAGTTGGATTTCACGATAGAATTGCAGCCATGTACAACACTTATTTCGAAGGCCCCGTATAGAATGGCTCCAGCAGAATTGAAAGAGTTGAAGACTCAGATAGAAGATCTGTTGGAAAACTGTTGTGCACACAGATTTCTCTCTTACACATTTCCTGACTTGGCTTCGTCTTAATCGCCTCATGGTTTTGATGAACTTGGTCACTGAATGTTTTGATGATTGGGTGAGAAAATTCTATTGCAATATGCATAAGGTTTCAGCTTCTAAGTTCAAGACCTTTGTTAGGGGAAAGACATTAACTGTTGATGCCAACAAGATTGCCTTGTTACTAAATTTACAGAGACCAGCTAATCCGTCTTATCCTTTCCCAAATCCGGATAATGTTGCGCTCCAAAAAGATGAAGTGGTTGCGGTCTTATGTAGGGAACTAACCATCTGGAATTCTGCTATTTTGAAGATAGATGGTCTCACCTCTGATTATCGGCTCCTCAACAACTTCGTTTGTCATAATATGGAGCCTCGTGGTCATTCATCGGATCTCTTGTTTCCTTAAGCTGCTCTTCTATATTATCTGGGCACAGGTACTTCAGTAGATGTTCCACTGACCATCTTCAATTTGATGTTACGAATTTATGATGAAAAACGGAAGCTCTCTCTTCCATTTGGTGCACTGATTAGTAAACTCCTGATTGAGGCTGGTTGTCATGTGTATCCAAATGAAATACCACTTCCAAAGCGACAAAAGATTGATTGCCGGACTAAAGCCATGTCAGACTCTCATGTGAATAATCAGATTCAGGGGGAGCGAGCCCGTGATCAAGTTCTTGAAGAAGAAGATGAAGACTCCAATGAAAATCGACTGCTTGTAGTTGAACACGCGGTTTTTCATCAGTCACTTCAAATTGAACACTTACAGGAAAGAATGACTGCTGGCTTTGATGATCTTAAGATTCAACTGACTGACATGTTCAATCACCTGCGTCAACGCTGATGACATTGGACTTCTCACTGTTTCTGACTTATTTAATTCCTCCAATATTTTGAAATTGATTTGTCAATTCTGTGACAAAAAGGGGGAGTAGTTTTAGTTGTTTTAGTTGTTAAAAGGACATAGGCACTGCTTGAGTAGTATTTTACATTAATATCTGAATTACTATCATTTCTGTGATTTTATAGATCTTTGCCAAGGTTTGTTTCATGCAGGTAGTGACAATTTCTCTTCAGAGCTGAAGTTATTCCTTTTTTTGTCCTGGGTCTTCTAGTAGAAATGTTTTTGGAGTTTTGTTCACGAATTGCCAAAGGGGGAGATTGTTAGAATTTGTATTGGCTAATTCTTTTAGTTTGAACAAAACTTGTATTCATAGTCCAAACTGAGTTGTATTTTTTGTTTAATTTAGATAAGGACTGTGAAGGAACCCAAATAATGTGAAAGACTACCTCTGGATACTTGTGGTAAGCCTTGAAGACTTCTACATACACTTGAAGATCCATAAAGAAGTCCTCCCGAAGTTTCTGCAAGAGTTCAGCGTCAATTCCGTGATTACACAGCAACAGGTCTCGCCGTAGTGAGCCATTGTTCTGGCCCAGACAGAACATGGGCTCGCTATAGCGAGATGCCCAGTTCTGTCCAATAAGGACTCTTTTGTGCTGACGTTTCTCTACTCACTTTAAGAGTTCTACATTCTTTCAAACATGTCTTGTGCACGAAACTAAAGCAATTTAAAGACCCCTTGCAACCACCATTAAGGACCAAGAGAGCAATTAGCATTCTCTATTATTATTCCTTGATTATAGAGAGAGTTTGGTGGGAAAATTCTTGCAAGGGAGATTGTGCTGAAGTTCTTCTTCTTCTTCGTCCTCCTCTCTCAAGTACCTTGAAGGGGCATTCAAGGTGGGTCTCAAGCAAGCACGTGGAAGGTGAACGGCGGGTTGTCGACGAGTACTTCACAATCCTTTAGGTTGAGTTTCAACCGGGTCAAAGTTCTGTAAGTTCTTTGTAATCTTCGTATTTATAGTGCATTGCTTTCTGTGGCTTTTGCCACCCGTGGTTTTTTCCCGAGCATGGTTTTTCCACGTAAAAGTTTTGTGCCTCCTCTCTGTGTGTGGTGATTGATTATTTGAGATTTTATTTGTCTTGCTTTTAATATTGCATACAATAATCTAAGTTAGGACCTTAGCCTGTGTTAAGGCTTAAATAGAAGGTTGTTTTCAAACCTTCATTCTAGAACAAAGTCTGATTTCAAGACAAGTTTGAAGGGCCCAACTGACTCCGCATGCGAACTTATCTTGTTTCTTAAATAGATAAGGTGATCACTTTGCGTTGCTTTCGTTTGGTTGATTAAACCCTACATGGTATTGGCAAGATGGATTGTAGAACCAGAGTCAATCCACCAAGCATTATGAAAAACATCAGCCACATTAGGTTCACAACATACTACGGAGATGGGATTACCTTTCTTCTCGAGCCAAGCCTTTTATTTGGTGCATTCTTTCTTAATTTGCTTTTTCTTCTTACAGAAGAAGAATTTGATAGTATCCTTATTATCAACTTGACCAGTTGACATCTTCTTGTTCTTTTTCTTATGATGAGAACCTTTCCCCTTTCTTGGTTGTCCCTTTTCATGAGTCACTAGATGGACACTTTCTAGCTTCTCTTGCTTCAATCTCCCTTCCTCTTGAACACACATAGTCAGTAGTTTGTTGATAGACCATTTTTCCTTGCGTGTGTTATAGAAAATCTTAAATGGCCCATATACAGTAGGCAATAAGTCAAGCACAAATTGAACAAGAAAGGATTCTGAGAATGTGACTTCCAAAGATTGCAATTGAGATGTTGTCTCTCATTTCCATTGTCATGCTCGTGTGTGTGGAAGCGCGTGACCTGCGATCGATGAATCATGCCACACAAGAGAGATGAGGATTTTACGTGGTTCGGTAAAACCGCCTACATCCACGGCAAGAGAGCAACATTTACATCTTAACTTTCTTCACAGTCTAGGGTTGCATATTACATGGAATATATAATCTCCATTTTCCTGGCCCCTAAGAAAGCCCCGATACAATGACCAAAATATCCTTGACCCCCAACCCGGTCAATGGCTGACCCAATGGACCACTCCAGTAAACCCGAAATATAAGACATAAACCTAACAATCTTCACATTGGCTTAAGTTCCGCACAACTCGAGCTACCAAGAAATATAACTGGCAATGTCTCTCGTACCTTGCTGAATGGTATGTCCTGCACCGATGGGCGCATCCTTCATTCTTCAACACTTTGACATGTTGAACCAACAATATAAGACATAACCTAACAATCTCCAGCTTGGCTTGGATTTTGTAGAAGTCGAGCCACCAGGACACCGGGAGATAACCAGCAATGTCTTTCCGTACCTCGTTGATAGGTTCGCAATCTCTTCAACACTCTAACATGTTGAACCATCATTCAAACTTTGATTTTCCACAAAGTTCCTTTTTCCAATCAAGATTCTCCACCACGGACTCTGACGTTCCATTAACGACTCTGCGAGTGTTCTTCATGTCACTCACGCTACAGTCGTCAATTTGCCCAAATTTCTACGATATCTCTGTGTTCTGCGCGTGCTTGTTCCCTTTTGTGTATTTCTTAGGGCCTAGATCTCAACATCCATAATGTGTTCATGTACACTTTTTATTATTGACAAGCTTCATGGATGATAATTTGTTCATTAGGGTGCAGTGCCTTTTCGAAGATCGCATACTATTGTTCAACAACATTAATGAAATCCTTTGCCTTAGTGCATTCTGGGATGGAGCCCCGAATACCTTTTTCAACATGAGACTTAATGAGCATTAAATTTAAGTGACTTGATCGCTCCCACTGCTCATATGAGTCCCTTTCAACAGATGTACTTGATTCCGTAGGGATGGATCGTTCATCCATACGAAGTGCCAAATCCAAGTCCGTACACCCTAATGTTAGGAGAATCTTCTCCTTCTAATACGAGGAATTCTCACTAGTTAACATTAGGATACGAGATGATTCATTAGACATAAGGACAAATGCTGGAAAAATTTAAACAAATATATTTATTAAAATGCTATGAGTCATGCAAAACCATAATTTAGATTGTCCACCCACTTAACAATTCTGATAGCAAAAATATGCGCATCATAATAACCTCCCTGTGGGCCAAGGTTACAACATACTACTGATTTTTTTTAAATAATTTTATAATGAGACTAATAAATTAGTGACATTAATGTGGAAATGTCCTATTACCTGTGGGCATTTAGAATATTTCCAATTTAATGCGTAATACATCATCCCATTTCAATTAATTTATGAATAATGATTTCTTCCATGTGGGGCCAAGAGGTCACATTTCACAAATTAATTACAACCCTTTTTATGCTATTGCTTGATGTGATTAAACATACATAATGTGTGACTTATACTTTATCACATTATATCATTTGACTTAAGACGCTATGGCTATTCTATAAGTCAATTAGATACTAGAACCATATAATAGCATAAAAAATTTAAAAAAAATCAATATATTAACTGATACCCAATGTTAATGTACTAAAATTAACCACATAGAATCAAAAGACTCAAATAAACATGCATAAGTAACAATAAAGAAATCATGTTACAAAGCAATCCTTAAGATGTCAGAAATTACATAGAAGACCCTAATACAACTGGGCTAGAATAATGGGTTGGATCAGTTTGTTAGGTCAGAATAACCAAACCACCACCGAGCTCACCACCGTTGATCGCCGGTGAAGATTCGGCATGCTGTCGGCCATCGGTTACTTTTTTTTTGTTTTGGGTAACCCATGACACAACTCACACATATGAGGTGAGACAGACACAACTCACACGAGTGAGGTGATGGAAATCACACGTGTGAGGAGAAATACACACAACTCACACATGTGAGGTAATAAAACTCACATATACAAAGAGGGAGGAGGCAGGGTTTGAACCTAAGACCTCCCAATGAGAACTAGGACTCCTTACCACTAAGGTAAGGAGACATTTTCTTTCGGCGAATACTTAGAAACTTGTTTTCCCCATATATTTTGACCTAGAACTTTGTTTATCACATAATATATATGGATTTTGGGTAGAACAAAATTTCTTATTGATTTAGAATGGTTTCAAAGGTATCCAGAGATAAAACGTCAAGATACCATGGCCTTTTTAGAAAATTCCGAAAATAAATTCAAGAAATTATAGAAATAAAAATGTATTTATCATGAAATCTTGATGTAATTCCCACTTAGTTTAGGTATGTAATCCAATCAGTGCTATAACCCCAAACCCAAGACTATTAGGAGTTTGTATGAACCGTAAAAACATAATAAAATAAGATTCATACAAACCCTAAAACAAATTTAAAGAAATCAAACACCCCAGTTTGAAGAACCACTCTAATACCAAATGTAAGCATCCATTGTATTTAATGCGGAAGATAATGTAACATACCTTTTGCCATGATGATTAGATTTGACGATCTCTTGCGGTCTTGAAGATTGAAGACTTGAACCTTGAAAGCAATCTTCTAATTTATGCAAGTCCTTAAGCATGTAGTGATGGAGTCATAGGCAACGGAGTTCTTCTCTTACTAGATTAGGGATTCTCTTCAATACCTTATGTACCACCTTATTCCCATCAAAGAAGATTGTTCCCATAATGGAGATGGGATGCGTGGTTATCTCCAAAAACTAAACCTCAACTGGATAACTGCACAAAAGGGGTAACTGCATAGGTGGGTTTATGTGGCAATGTAGGGCCGCATTTGTATCTTAAAGGGGCCATGTCTGATGGGGAAGGGATTGGGGAAAGAAAGAGCAAAAGAAAAGGAGACTTCACCTGAGAAGAGAAAGATCTGGACATGTAATGGGATCGCCTGAAAAGAGCGGTGTCACCTAAAAAGAGGGGTGTCCTTGAGCCAAGGGTTCTCTGGAATGCTTGATGATGGGTAGCATCCTTGAGAATAGGGTTCTCTGGATGGAAGTGAAGATCATCTTCTTTGCAGAAGAAAAGGGTCGACCCTATTTTGAAATGCTTTTAAGAGAAGAAAATTTAAAACACGTTTTTTGTGGGTTCAAATTTTTACAAAAGCTGAGAAATGAAGATGGGCTTCTTGAATGCTTTCCACATTAGTGACATCCACGTCAACTGTCCCTCACCAAAATGGTGAGGGATGGATGCACCTAAATATCTCCATATATATATATATATAACACTTTGAAGCAACTTTTTTCGCCTCTGTTTTTTTTTTTTGGCCATGCGTCCCACCTTGAGCGAATCTAGTCTTTTCACACATACTTACGCCCTCATGAATAGTCACAAAACCAAAATTGATACTCATCCAACTTTTCCTAACCATTTGATTGAATTCATAATAAAATGATACCTCTAAACCATTAAATTTTAGGGCCATGAATCAAAAGGTGAGGATGATGTTATGGATTCAAAGTTTTGCATATAGGATGATCTTAAAAAATGTCTGGGTGCTGTCTAGCTCTGTGACCATATGAATTTACTGAATGGGTTGAGTTTCCAAGAGTGGGCCCCTTTCAATGATCCATATTGTTTGTTCTTAACAATTCATTTGAAGCCACTTAATGGATCAAAATGATTGTCTGCTGGAAGATATTCGACCATTTACTATGTTACAGGATGAATGTCCCATAGATAAGCACCACACGTACAAGCCCTCAGATTCAATTTTTTTTTTCTTTTTTCAAAACAATAACAAAAGATTTTATTAAAAGAGAAGCAAAAGGTTTGGAATACAAAAAGAACACAAAAAGGAGAAAGGGTAGAGGTGCAAGAGAGATGCAACACTTGAAAGTCCAAGATCCGAACCCTAGAGGGGGGATGTGAATAGGGTAAGCTCAAAAACTTAGTTTTAATTTTCTAATGCCAATTATACTTTGAAAATTAATTAACTTGACTACAAGTGAAGTTTTTAAGTCATACATAAACAAGTAAAGAAACTATGTAATCATTCAACATTGGCATTAATAAAGAAACATTAAGCATATGAGCATCATCCACACATTAAAAAATCGACCACCATAACAACCAAATTTATAGTGGTTCGGCCAATCATGCCTACACCCACTTCCGGTTTTCCTACCAGATTTTTCACTATTTCAACTTGAGGTTTAGGCTCACCTCTAACCTTACAACTACATATTTTTTTTCAAAGGCTTAGCATTAACCTTTACTACCACTTATGTTTTTCTAAGGCTTAGCAATAACCTTTATAACAAAATATTTTCATCTCAAAATTTTATGCCTAAGGATGCACAAGAAGAGATGAAATTAAGTGCATATTGATGCCATATAACATAGGCTAATATAAAAGTGAAAACTCAATTTAAGACATATGCATGAAGAATGCAAAGATTCATAAATGATGCATATGCTTGGAAGCCTCTATCTCTTTTTGAAGATAAATGCTTATAAATGATGCAAAGGTGAAAACCATAAATGAGAGATAGAGTGATTTAAATGATGCACACATGTTTTGGAATGATGAACAAACTAATTTTAGAAAACTCAATCTAACTCTAGCATGTTTGTTCAAAACAAAATTTTGATAACATATGTAAATCTATTCAAATGCTTAAGTCAAATCACTAACCATGTTTAAAATCAAAGCATATTACGCAACTAGGATTTGAACATGTCAAGTGAACATTAAATCACTCTATAAATGAAAACAAAGTTTTAAAGACTAACATGAATTAATTTTGAAACAAAGGGAGCAAACCCATTTGAAGAATCAAAGGTTGAAATCCATAGATTTTCCCTCCTAGCCTTCCTCTAGCCTAGCCTAGCTCTCCCACCTTCCTTGTCCCTCAAAAGACTCAAAAGGGTTGGCTCAAATCCCAAGGAATAGTCCTTTTATATAGAAAAATCAGTTCTAACAGCTAGTTCACGACTAGTTTACAACGATCATATTTTGCTCTACAGCTAACCTTAGGCTACTACACGGTTAGTAGTGAGGTAACCGTAAGGTCACCAAAAATGCTGAAATTCAAATTTTTGAGCATTCTGGAAATGTGACCACGAGGTAACCGAACTCCATGGCGGTTAACCACCATTTCTCGATATTTTTTATGTGAAAATGATTTTCTAAAGGTAATTTTGGCCATGGAAAAATTGACTTGAATTGAGACTAACATGTTTAAAATAGAGTTTCAAAATGTGATACAGAACATGTTTATGCATGAATTTCAAGTTTTCATTTTATAAAACTTCTAAAACTAAATTGAAAAGATTAAATCATGCAAAAAGATCAAGTCTTAACTTACATGGTGCCAAAGATAAAAATGCGTGAAGACTCTAACAATAAAAAGTATGAGTGCATGAGAGATCAAGTTATGATTAAAATGAATGCATCCAATCAAATTGCAACAAATGAAAACCCTAAGGGCATGTTTGGTAAAAGTCTTCTCTGTGGATTCCTCGGCATTTTTCTGTCATTTTGTGGAAAAACCACGTTTGGCTACACCAGGATGAAGGAAAGAGGACGTCCTCTTTCCACTGAAGCATGGTTGTGCTCGGTCAGACCAACCCCCGTCAGACTTACAAAATCATCAAAATGACTGAAACGCGGAGCTACAGTAACTCGCGCAGTAATTGTGGGCAGATCGATTTTTTTATTTTCTCATTTATATGGGCCATAAAATCACAATCCAAACCGATCATCCTATTAACATGGCCAAACATGCTTTATTCAGATATCAGCCGTAGATTTCTCATAGATTTTGAGATATTTACAAAACGTCCAGACCATTGGATGCTGATTTCTGGAATTATGTGGGGTCCATTTGTGAAATCCAAACCGTCCAATCTCTTCAAAATGCCTAAAACGGCTATGGGTCCAAATTTGGAAGCCTGATTCATCATGGATCATGAGAAATTGGCCAAAAACTATAGACCGTTGATTTCACACAATGCAAAAAAGGTGATGAAATAGTTTGTTTTTTTTTTCAATTTCTTGGTTCCAATGGGGCCCATAATCATGATCTAAACCGTGAGATGTCTCTGTAAAGTCAAGAATGGCCAGTTGATCAAATTTCAATTGTTGATCATGTCTAGATATCGAGACTTTTGTAAAAACATCTAGATTCTAAAATATTAATTGTGTATTTTTGTGGGGGCCCTTTGCACGATCCGAACCGCTCAAATACTCCAGATGGCCAAAAATGACTATGAGTAAAAAGTTGAGGTCATGATTCTTCATGGATCTTGACTTATTTTCAAAAAAAAAAAAACTTACAACTATTGGATCATATATTCTACTATTGGTGGAATCCTTTTTCAATGCCAAACCTGGAACTCTCCTTACAAATCCTACATGAAGATATCTTTATTCTTAGAGATGGAGGGAATCCTCTAAACTAAGGATTTCCCTCTATTTACTAAATGTGCCCTAACAACACTCCCAACCTAAAAAATAAGACACCCAATTACATAATCACTCCAATCCAACGAAGCAGTGTAAGGTCCCCGACCTTACTGGGTTAGTTGGGCCTAATAGTAGGCTCGTTGACCCGTTTATGTTATAATTATTATAATTAATTGTATTTTTAGATATTTAAGTGAGTTTAGATCATGATCGAGTTTTTTTTAGTGTTAGATTAGTGTCTGCGAAGTCTTGTGCGATTCCGAATGCGTTTGACCCTAGCAAGGGGGTAGTTTGCAATTTAGGGAAAATTGAGTGTTTTTCCAAAAATTCCAAATGCCATGATTTTTGGGTTCATTGGAAAGGTCTCGTCGTGCTGATCATTTCGGTCTCCTAACTCGTCGCAATCTAACGATCAGAAACCCTTCAAGTGGTCCATTCCTTCACCGGGCCCACTTAAGGGCAATTCAGTCATTTTCCCCCTCTTCTTCTTAAACAGAGATTAACCCTAATCTCTTATTTTAATCTCTGCAACGAACGAGAACTCCCGCAGCCTCTTTCATCTTTTTCATTTTCCTCAAGGCTCCAGAACTCAACTCTTGAGAGATCATCTCCACAATCCGGACCGCTTATCTTCATTCTCTCAATTTCATCTTTCCATTGATACAAGTTGGTATGCATTTTCCTACCATTAGTTTTTCAATCATCTTTTCTTTTGTTTAGATTAGATCAGATCTTGATCTTTTTTCTTTCTTTCTTCTTCTCGGTGTTCTAGATTACATTTGGTTGGGTTAGATCGGTGGTTTTCGTAGTATAAGGTTCCTCCTTGAGTTTCCCAATTTCCAATCTTCTTCTTGGTTGAGGCAAGTAGATTTACAATTTATATTTATGCATGTGTGTATGTTCCTTTATTGATTTCAATGATTTCTTGTTAAAATGCCCTAATTCCAAGCCTGTTCTTTATATTGATTTTTTTTTATTTGACATGTTAGGTTAGATTTATGGTATGAATTGGATTAATTGTCGAATTGGTACCCTTTTGTTTTAACATGCTAGAATGGATTTTATATGATAAATGTGATGATTGGGGAGCATGGTGGCTCATTTTATGCAGGTTAGCCATGCATTGGCAAGAGGAAAAAGGAGAAGAAAACCCAATTTCGGGGTTTAGGTCCGCTGTCTGATCGATCGGACTGTTAGTGCTGATCGATCGAACAAAGCCACTAACTGAGAGTGGTTTAGTGCCGATCGATCGGACCTGCAGACCAATCGATCTGATGGTTTATTAACTGAGACTGATTACAGGCCGATCGATTGGACCTTTTGTCTGATCGATCGGAGGGTAATTAATCAACAGGAATTGTCAACTTCGTACACGTGTAACTTTTAATCCGCTGTTGGATTTCTACATGTAATATATCGGTGGAAACCTCTTAGCTGCTTCTAAGAGTTCTCCCAGGTTTTTTGATTTGTTGCCGATAATCATAGAGCGGATCCTTGCTCTCATGTTGTCACGGCAGATATCGACCAGCGACGCTTGTGGCAGTACATCTGATCACTTGTACGCCATTGCCTTCCACTTGTGAATGAAGTCGTATGTTGACTCATTCTCTCCTTGTTTTAGGCTGCAGAGCTGTGCCATGGTAACAGGGTGATCTTCACCTTTGAAGTGGGTGAGGAAGCGTGTCTCCAGCATGGCCCAGTTTTGGATGGAGTCCTCCGGCAGAGTGGAGTACCAATCGAAGGCCGTACCTTTTAGGGTACTTGCAAAGAGACGGATCTTGAGGGCATCTTGATTTGCAATGGCTCCCGTCAGGATCTTGAAGTGGATGAAATGCTGTCTAGTTGAACCTTTCCCCGTATATGTTTGGAGAATAGGTTGTTTGAATTTTGTAGGGAACGGAACCGAGTCCATCCATAAGGGATATGGTGGCTTGATCCCGTGTTCTTTTAGTGTATCATCTTCTTTTGCTTTGGCGAGGATATCGTCAATGTCCTTTTTGGTAAGGGCGCGAGATTCATTGTTTTCCTCGTCATCTTGATGACTCGGAGGAGCTTCATTGTTTAATGGATGCTGGAAAGTGAGGATGAGGTTTTCCATTAGGGCCTCAATTCTCTGTTGTCCTTGCTCAAACTGCTGGATGAGTGCTGTTACGTCATCATGCGGTGGAGACTGCTTAGCATTTGTAACCAGGACGTTCATCCTTCAAGAGTCGAATGAGAATATCGTCTTGGTGACTGAGCTGGAGCTCATTCTTTTGGATGAAGAGTCTGAGGAGTGGTTACTCTGATGTCCTTGGCTTGAGGAGCGGGAGAATCCTCCTAATGTCTTCATGTTCGGGAGATGCTGCGAGTCACCGGTCGTCTGACATGGATTTTGGTTGCTGACTTCTAGCGTCTTCTGGTTTTGCCAACCATATAAACAACAACAACTTGGTCGGGTCTTTCTTTTTTTACCCATTTTTTAGAGACCTGAAGGGTATAATGCTGGGTTCTTTACTTCTCTAGTCTCTTTTGTCGATATGTCACGCGGTCACGCATACGACGAACAATTTGAGCTTCAGTCAGCTCTAGCTGTGCTCTAGCAACGAAGGATGTAGTCCCCCGTGCGCAGCAGCCGAGCTTGTCTTCTTTGAAGACATGCATGGACAGTATCTGGACGCGGTCCTTTGCCTGTAGCAGTGAAGCTTTGAATTTTGTGAGTTTGGCCCTTGTTGAGATGACGGGTCGACTCGCAGGAGTGTAGGCCTTAGCAAGTTCTTGCGGTGGCCTGGTGATGTATGACTTAATTTGGGCTTGTAGGAGCAAGCCGGCTCATGCTGAGTTGATTTGTTTGTTTAGTGGAGGGTAGGTTTCTCCTCTTTCATGTGAGAGAGAGGGTAGAACTGGTTCTCCTTGAGAGGGGCCAGGTACGCTGGCTTTGCAGATGTTCGGGACCTCCTTTGCTTTGGGGAAGGTCTAGGGGACCAAGTCTTGGGGCAGACCTGGTTTCTTGCAGGTTGAGGCTTCGTAGGAGTGCCACGGGCTTCAGGCTTCTTGATTGTTGCCCTTGGTGTCGGAGCAGCGACATGTTCAGGGGCGGTTTTCTAATTCTTGGCATGTGCAATTTCTTCTGCGGGGAGTGGGAATGGTCCCAACGACCCAAAGACGATGGTCCGAGGAGTAGAGGTCGACCCGGTTTGAGAGTTGCCGAGGGAGATGACGCTTCGGCAGCTACTAGGGCGCTTGTGAGTGCGCTTGCTTTGCTTTTCACGAAGCAGGAGTTGGTACTTGTTCTCATCGAAAGTGATGGTCAATAAAGCTGCCATTGTTAGTTTGGAAAACTTCTTAAAGAAGACCAGATCAATTAGTAATCACAAGAATATGGTGATCATAAATGGAAAATAACTATGGTTTTGTCCTTTCAAATCGCTCGAGGGGACATGGCCCAGCCCAAGCAAGATGAAAGAGGCAAAAAGTCATAGAGGGTACAATTATTCTAAATGCAAGTATGGTAGGCTCAGGGCGAGCGTTCCAGTGACTGCTAGAAGTAATTGTAAACCTTAATTCAAATTACCGAGAAGCAAAGCTCACTCAAGGTAAGATGATATAAGGTTGGAGATACAAATGTGTCAGTCACAAATACAGGAGACCTGAAAGGGCGTACTAGTACCGCTAGGCACAAATGTTGTAAATCGGATCCTTAGAAAGGACACGAGATAGGATTTTTTGAAAGGTCAAGATTGGATTCATAAAGGAGAGAAAATGGTATTCCAATCCGAACAAGGCTCAAGCATTTCTGCGAGCACTTAGTCTAAACGGGAAGGAACCAGAATTTCTCGAATTTAAACCCAAAAGTGACGGAAGTTTTTTTTTTTGAAAGGTCAAGATTGAATTCATCACACTCTGGACAAGGCTTTTCTTAGATCCACTTTGGTCAAAGATCGGAGTTGGTGCAACCTTAGTGGGTTTGGAACTCTTTTTTTTTTTTTTGAAGATTTTTTTTTGGAAGATTTCTAATGGATTCATCAAAGAGAGCAAATGGCGTTCCAATCCGAATAAAGGCTCAAACATTTTTACGAGCGCTAAATCCGAAAAGGAGAGAACTAAAGTTTCTCAAATTTGAATCCAAAAAGAAAAAAAAGATTTTTTTTTTTTTAAAGAGTTTTTTTTTGTTTTTTTGTTTTTTTGAAAATCCCTATCGGAATCATCAAAGAGAAAAGATGGCCCATTCCCCAATATGAACAATAGCTGCAACCATTTCTGTGAGCTATCAAATTCGAAGAGGAGATGATCAAAGTTTCTCAAAATTGAATCCAAAAAAGAGAAATCAGATTTTTTTTCTTTTTTTGAAATGAGAAAGAGTGGAAATAAATTCAAAGATAGAAATTCCCAAAAATCCCATCTCATGTTTTTTCTTTTTATGCAAGATCCAACATAGGCCACCAACTAAAAAGGAGCCTAAGAATTAAGCATCGCATTCTCAAATGAACGAGTCTCACCGGGTGTGCCAACTTGATGGGGGCTCTAACCTTTCGCCCTCTCCTTCCCACCCCTGGGGCTGCCGAGAGTATGGCGGAGGAGGAAAAGCGAGTCATCAACATTTTTTATACGGGTATGCCAGATTTTCTATTCTACTTGAAATTTGAAGTGGTGATCCGAGGATTCACCTTCACAAGTAGAAAAGAAATCAATTGTTTTTTCTAACTTTCCATTGCACATATATTTTAAGAAAGAGACAATTTTTTAAATGCCGTAAGAGGCGATTTCATTTTGTTTGCCGAGAAAGGCGGTTTTGTGCCGTGAAAGGCAATTTGTGCCGTAGAAGGCAATTTACAAATCTCATCAACAATGAAAGACAAGAAATGTGGTTTTTTGTCTCTTTACAAAGAATACAAAATACAATAGAAAAGTAAGAAAAGGTATCCGACTTCTCAGGAGATTCTGGGGACTCGTTCAGATCGACGGTCGCAAGTCATGTATGGACTTCGTCATCGTCCTTCAGATGAGAACGCTTGGTGTTTTGATTCTTTGACTTAGCTTGGACCTCAGTTTTTTAGAGGACAAAGACCAAGGGGAGGTCCTATATCCAATAAAAAAGAGAGTAAACGGGCTGAAGAGCCGCGTTTAAGCCATGTTGGATAGAAGGAGAGAGGAGACCTTGGGGGGGTGGCCCCCCAAGGGACTTCGATCACCTTTTGGTGTTTCTGCAGCAGAGTAGCAAGGTTTCTTCGAGAATTCTTCGGAATTTTCTGAACTTTTTCTGAGGCGGATCGAAGGTTCTTTTTCCTTGGAATGACCCCCCTTTTATAGGCTTTTGGTGGCCATAAGGTGGGTTTATGAGAATTGATTGCATTGATGCTCCATGATGAGAGGAGTTACAAGTTTTAATTCTTTGATTTTGTAACTTCTTTTTCTTGGCTTGTGATTGGCCGGTGGAGAATGATGGGCATTTAATCGCCCTTAATCTCCATGATGAGGGGAGTTTCATGGTTTTAATGCCATGATTACTTAAATTTGTAACTCCCATTTGCTTGATTTTGATTGGGCTGTCCAAAATAATGGATTAATGACCGCATTAAGTTGTCATAAAATGGGTCAATTAAAGACATTAAGTGGTCGCCGGGGTATTTGAAGAGTCACAGGCCGTGCCGCGTCTTTTGGAATCAGCCGGACATAAAGTGTACTTTCTTGGTTAGCCGGTTGGTGATCTTGGAGCGATCAATGATGATTTCATGCTCTTGACGGCGGATCCGAGATGTTGATGAAGATCAGTCGATTTCAAGCATAAAAAATCAGTTTTTCGGAAAACCACAGAGGCTGAAACTCCCGAAACGCGGAAAGGGGGGAAAACGGGCCAACTGGCGACAAATCGGGCGACCATGGGCTGAGGTCATCGCCAGCGACCATGGGCCAAGGTCACCGGCGACCATAGGCCATGGTCGCCGGCTGCCCTTTTTCTGTCTTTTTTATGTTTTTTTCTCCTTTATTTTTCTTGACATTTCTCCTCATTTACTGGCTTGATTCTCCTGAAGAAAACCTGACGAAAAGCCGTACAAATCGGAGCACAAAGTTTTCTATTTTTTGGAAAAAACCGAAGACTTTGTAGCCGATTTTCCGTCAAGAGTTGAAACTAGGTCAAACGATGTCAGAATGACCTGAAATTTGAGGTGAAGCCTCCTGAGCAGTAGATGGGACCGACCATGGGATTTTGTTTGAGTTTTGAAGCCGTTTGAGGTCCCGTCGCCAGTAGACTTGATTTTGCCGCGGGGAAGATGTCTCGCTTTGATGTACGGTCAGCCGATGTCCGATTGACTTGGGATTTGACAAGGAGCCTATTGGAGTCATTTTAAGATGATCCGTTGGCTCCATTTTGGATGTCATGGTCCCGTGGTGCTCCGCCGCCGGTAGCCTTGATTTTGTTTCGGAGCGTCAAAGTCGGGTCAAACGTTGTCGAAATGACCTGAAATTTGACGTGCATCCCTTTTGAAGCATGTTGAAGCCACCCATGTGCTCTATTTGATGAGTAATAGTCTCGGTGGTTCTCGTCACCGAGAGGCTTGATTTTACTGCTCGAGAGTTTATGGAGGGTCAAATGTTGTCAGTTTGACTTGAAATTTGGCATGAAGCCTTTTGAAGGTATTTTGAGGCCATCCATAGGCTCTGATCGAAGTTTTGATGTCTTCGACGCTGTCGCCGCAAGGAGCGCCTGTTCAGCTGCCGGAGGAGTGAAGTTAGGCCAAATGATGTTGGAATGGCCCGAAACTTCATGTGAACCCCTCTTTTGGCTGTCTTGAAGGATCTTGCAGTTTTTGTTTGATTTTGACAAGATCTAGTGCTTAAAGTAGCGTCGCCTGTTTGTAGTAGGATCCAGCTTCATGTGGCTTCTTGATGTTAAAGAGGCGAAATGACATTTTTGGTGTCAATAACCGCGGACTTCAATCCTATGGGACATGATTGGGGCCAAGTTACATTTGATTAATGTTTGAAATAATTTTAATTGACCCTAATCTCACGCATAACCCTGGATTCACTTTTGACGGCGTGACAAGTTAGTATCAGAGCGGGCTCGTTTTTAGAAATAAAATCTACTAGAAACAAGAGGCCGTGTGTGAGAAATTCGAATCAGTAGTTGGCATCTATACAGTGTATGTATGGATTCCGTAGTATTGTTTGTTAGTACAATAGGTGTTTAGTAATTTCTCTTACAGAAATGAATTTGGGGACAAAATTCCTTGTTAGTGGGGAGAGAATGTAATGTCTCATTACCCACTGTTTGTGGTTTCAGTACCGTAGTTGTGCTAGAATAAGAGTTTCTTAGATTTAGTTAGTTTCTTTCTTTGGTTTGTTCGAGGAGTTACAACTGTCTTGAGACGTTTGCAGTTCGCTGAAGAGGGGTTTGTAGTAGATCCTGTTGGAGTTAGAGTTGCTCTCTATGTTCAGTTCTTTGTTAGTGTTAGAGATTCAGAGTTTTCTTAGATTAGCAGGCTTCAATAGATTATTTGTTCAGGGTTTTCTTCGATTATAGATTCGTTGGAAAAGTTGATCAGGTAAGTTGTACTTTTGTGTGGTTAGACAAGTGTGAGATTTGTCTTGAGGAAGAATCGACTTCAGATATTACCGACAATCTTGTGATGTTTCTGGAGTTAGATTGGGATTGTATAGTTGCAAGTGACAGATGCTGAGTTTGTGGGACAAAAGAAGCCTATGTACCAGAGTTATTTCAGCTTTGAGATCAGACATGTTGATTCGAAGTAGGTGTGAAGGTTATGATATACCTATGATATGGGAATTTCCAGATTTCTTTCCGAAGGAGACACTAGATTTATCGCTAGTTAGAAAGATTGACTTCACTATGAGCTTGTGTCAGGGACGACACTAATATCCAAGACCGTGTACTGCAAGGTTCCAGCAGAGTTGAGGAAATTGGAAGCGCAGTTGCAGGATATGTTAGGCATAAGTTTTGTGAAACCAAGTGTGTCAACATGAGGTGCATTGATTCTTGCATAGATTTTTTTATGAAAAAGAGAGATAGGTAGTAAATCTAGCGTAAGTGGAAGCAGTGGTCAGTTGGGAAAGCCGAAGACAGTGTCAGAAATTAGAAGTTTCTTAGAATGGGCAGGATATTATAGAAAGTTTGTGAAGGAATTCCCTACAAATGCAACAAGTTGACAAGGAAGATGTTTTGTTGGTAAGGTCAAAGCAGTATGAGATCAGTTTTGAGCAGCAAAAGTAGAGGTTGACTACAAACTTTATTGATCAGATGGACAATTTTGTGAATTTTATTAGTGTTTTTGGGATTCTATAGAGATTGGTACTGATGCAGAATGGGAAAAGTAACGACCTACGGGTCCCCAGAGCTGAAAGAGCACGAAAAGAGATACATTGACCATGACTTGGAGATTGCAGCAGTTGTTTTAGCTCTACAGATGTGGATGCACTAACTGTATGGTGAGAGATTCGAACTCAGATTATAGAAATCTACAGTACCTATTTTCCAGGGAGGATTTAAACTTGAGACAACAGAGGCAGCTGCACTGAGCAGAGATATCAGCTAGTGGGTGATTGATAGCATGTTACGATGAGAGTAGACATTTTGGGCAGAGTCAAGGACAGTCATGTTGGAAGTAGGTGGGCCTCTAGGATAAGTTTCAAAAACTTTTGACCCACTTGATGCAGGGATCAACTATCCAAAAGGCTATAAAACCCAATTCAGGATGCAATCCCTCAAACTCATAAATCATGTGCAGCAATATAACCTATCTAAAAGATGGAAACAACACCTAAACATGCAACCACTAAATCTACAACATACAAGGAAGTAGATTATACCTTTGGAGCTTAGTAGTGCTTTAATGGAGAAGTTGTGTCTTTCTTTGATGATGAAACTCTTTCACTAACCAAATCAGAATCTCCAAGACCTTTTGATCTTCCACGCTATGATCCGTATTAGATTCTCTTTTCTCAAGAAGATGGGTGGGATCTCCAAGAGAAAGCTCTTAAGGAAACTAGAAGAGAAGTAGAAGAGGGAAGAGAGGAAAAGATGCAACACTTGCACTCAATAAAGGGGCTGGGCGTGAATCCCTAGGTAGGGATATGCTTGGGGACGTCCACCTCTATTCTCTCTTATTTATAACCCTAGAGCGACCTCCTCTTTGTTTTATAATCGAAATAGAAGTCTTACTTCTCTAACAATTAGTAACTCTCTTCTTTCTAATTTAAATAAAAGTCTTACTTCCATTATAATTAGTAACTTTCTCTTTTCTAATTAAAATAGAAGTCTCACTTCAATTAATAATTAGTAACTTACTATTACCACTATTAGAAGTCTCACTTCAAATAGAAATAGTAACTTTCTATTTCCTTTTAGAGTTCTACTATAATTAGTATATTTCTAATAACTTGGGCCAGCGTGGGGACCACTAGGGATTCCTTAGAAAGCTGGCTCCAACTGGGACACGCGACCCCACATCTCATGTGCAATATGGGCCCACAGTTAATTGCAAATAACTCTACTATATAAATGCAATTGAACTCCAGTCTTACGAATAAATTATATAGAAGACCCTAAACTTCCTTATTACCACAAGTAGGCCCCTCCATCTATATCCATGGATCAATTGGACCTGTCCACCAAATTAGATCCATATCTTATTATCCTTGAGCCCCAATTAATTATAATGATCATTTGGTACCGATCCAATTAACTCTTAATTGGAATGGGTGTGCACTTACCAATAATAAATCCATTAATTGGCACAAGGGGATATTAAAGATAGATTCCATCTTGATCATTGAATGTTCTCACAGCTCTACTACCACGTACCCAAATCACCGAGGTGTTGACCTACAATTAGCCTCATTCATTGGTGACTCAAAGCAAATGAATAGATAAAAACTTGAGTTCATTAATGTCTCAGGATTATGAGCCTATTGCTAGGGAATTATGAGAGCAGACCTTAAAGTAAAGACAATGAACATAAGGTGCTTCTCATGGTCCTTCAATACATCCAATATACCAGCACCATGATCCAAAATCTTATATTCAGATGATCGAGACAAATCACACTATCTCATAATGATCAAAGTGCCGCAAACCTTGTCAGATGAGATGCCCAATCTCATCACTGGTTGTGAATATATTTAAGTATAAGATTTGCAATATGTGTCTCCTGTATGTGGATCTCATCCATACACATGCATTACATCTAGTATACTTGTGGACTCCGGTTCATCTCATGAACCATTATGTCATTCGTATTAATTATGTGCAAACAAGTAATAAAACACCATTCATCTCATGAAAGGAAAGCAATAATATATATTGATAAATAAAGAAATTTAATCAATTTATTACATTATATACTGGTATTGAGACCATAAAACTAACAAGTCGGAGGAATGAACCGTAGTTGGTCAAATGATAGAAAAGATTGCAAGCAGACCAGAGTTCAGACTTGTGGAGGGTGTGTTTTTTTTTTTTTTTTTGTCAGGGCAGATTGTGTGTGTCAGATGTGACAGGACCTATGGAGTTACTACTGGTGGGATAGCATGAAGACAAAGATAGTGGGGTTTGTGTCAGATGTTTATTATGTTAGACTGAGTTATGGAGTTGTGAGTAGATTGTGGGTCAGTTTGCGAGTAGCTTGAGCACTATCTTAAGTTTCACCGTAGCTTGCCACCTTTAGACTTCAGAGATCGAGTTTAACTAAAGTAACCAAATCTTTTACCTATGATAGATTTAGTCATTTGGAGGACCAAATGTTCTAAGGAGGGAAGGATGTAACATCCTGGAATTCCAAGGTTGTAATTAGATTCGTTAATTGTGCTTTTAGCTAATTAAGCTCGTTTATAAGCCAAACATGTCCGATTAATCATTAGGATCATGCGTGCGAAGTTGGGTTGAGATTCGAGCCCGTTTGGGTACAGTAGGGGTGTGTGTCGCTATTTCTGGAAAGTTTCGAGAGCTTTTTAGTATTTTTCCGTTTTTCGAGATTTTGGCGCCATCAGGTAGATTACCTAATTTCCCGGACTTTGCCCTTCTGTAGCATCCTGATCCGGACCCTTGAACCTGACCAAAAACCTGACCTGACCCGAACCCACCTAAGCTTATTTTATTAATTTCCCCAAAAGTCAAACCCCACACCCACCTAATCTAATCCCATGTGAGTCCCACCTCACTCCCATCATATCCCCACCTTTAATCCACGTGAGCCCCCACCCATTTCCCCTTTCCCCTTTTTCCTTGACTAGGTCAGAAACCCCCCCCCCCCACTCTCTTCTCATTCCACTCCACCCAGCAGCAGCCCCCCCTTTCTCTCATCTCATCCCTCTCTTTCTCTCTCTCGTTCTCCACTCTCCCTCCCTCACTCTCCTCGCTGCCACCGTCGCTGGACGACACCGCCGCTGCCATCACCACCATGATGACCGAGCTCCCCTCTTTCTCCACTCTTTCTCATCTCATCTCTCAATCATCTCTCCCTCTTCCCAGCTCCTTGTTTCCCCTTCCATCTCCGACCCATTTCCGTCACCACCGAGCCACCACCGTCGCCATAGGCGATCACCAGCGCCACTACCAGCCACCACCGAACCCACTTCTCTATTTCTCTCTCTATTTTCCTATTTCTCTCTCTCCATGTTTTCCCCATTTTTCCCTCTCTGTTTCTCTTTCTTTCTTTCATTTTCTCTCTTTCTTTCTCTTTCTCCCTCCTTGCTGTCAACATGGATCGGCCACACCCATCTCACCATTTCTCTCTCTTACTTTCTTTCTCTCTCTCATTCCTCCCTGCCAACGTGGGATGATCTCCATCGCCCACCCATCTCTCTTATCTTTCTTTCTTTCTTTATTCACTCTTTTTCTTCCTCTTTGCTACTATTCTTTCTCTGTTTTCCTTGTTTCTTTTTCTTTATTTCATTCTCTCTCTCACACTCCTTACTGTCAATGTGTGGTAACCCCCACCCATTTCACTCTTTCTCTCTATTCTTTCTCTTCCTTTCCCCATTCTTTCTTTGTTTGTCTCCTTCCTTCTCCTTGTCAATGGAGCACCAAAAAGACCCTCCATCACCACCAAATCAGTGGGCCACCAATCTAGTGGGCCCCACAACCTCCCCATCTCAATTTCAATTCTTTTTCTCTCTTTCTCAATCTTTTTCACCCACCTTGTTGAAAATGGATCTTAGAGGCAGCCCCATCACCTCCGGTCTTGGCCACCATCATCTCCGCGTGGACCCCACGAGCTTCTCATCTCCAATTTGCAAGCCACCAACTCCATCCACCCATCTATTTGGTAAGCCCCCCTTCCCCTAGGTTTGGTTTATATACTTTGGGTGTGGAGTTGTGTTAAGATAGCTTAGAGCTTTCCATTCTTTTAGTTTTATATTTTAATTTAGTTTTATTTTACTAATTATCCCTTAGGTTTGGTTTGTTGGGCTATAAAGCTAGGATTTGTGTATTTGGGCATTTTCAACCAAAGGCAAGTAGATATTTATATATATGCTTAGATATGTTTATCTCTCCTTTGATTTGATGACTGATGATGATTTAGATGACCACATTCATTAATACTTTAGATATTTGAAAACATGGTAATATAAATTGAATGGTTGGATTAGGATGGATGTTGGTTTGAATGGACTTGATGAGAGGGGGTATGGATGTATGTGGAGAGGGCAATGCCCTATTCTCTTTGTTTGCAAGATTAGAATGGAAGGGCTAGGCCCTTCATATTGACTGATTACGTGTTCTGGGATTTTGGAAAGGGGTTTCCACCCATTTCACTTTAGTTACAGAACTAAGGTTCTATAACTGCAGTGTATGCGGTTGACCGGCCAAGGGGACCGGGTCGACCGGCCACACACAATCAGGCTCCCTAGAGCCTGATGAAAAACACTATACACTCCATTTGTTTACAACTTCCGGTTGACCGGACTAGGTCGGGTTAACCGGGTATTCTATGTGGGATGTCGACTGGGCCCATTGCTAGATACCTTTTTGAAGGGGCCTTTTGACCCCTTTTGGTTGGACTTAGGTGGAACTTCGGCTACCCTTTTTGGACTCATTTGACTATATGTGAAGATGTTTTGAGCCGACGTTCTTCACAGTTATTCCGGTTGTATCGGGTTACAACCTATCTCAATCTTGAACGGTACGAGACAACGGGACACCCCCCTTTATATCTATGCACGAAGATTGTCCATTTGGGTATCATGAACCCTATTCCCTTCGTTGACTGAGTGTGGTTGTACGATGCCTCGGGTTTAACATTGTACCTAGGATTGGATTGTCTATTGCTTCTGATTCCAATTGTCTACATGCTATGTTCATGTTCCTTAGCTTCGTTTGCTTTGTTTTGTTCTGGGATTACTTGATGAACCTAGGTGTTGAACTTAGGATCCCTTTTGATGTTTCACTTGTTTTGATGATTGATGGAAGTGTTAAGGCTAGGTGGCTTTGATTGTAAAAGCTTGACGAGTACTACTTATGGTATTGACGTTTGAAGAAGCTTGCTTGATTGATCTTGACTTGATAATGGAAAGTAGTCTCTCTTCTGTTAATGAATCTTGTTCGCTCAAGAAAGCCTAGCCCCTCACTATTGCTTGTCTAGGAATCTTTGTGTCAGGCACCACTCAGTTGTATATCGCCCAACACA
The DNA here is from genome assembly GCA_038049695.1 of Cinnamomum chago. Lineage (NCBI taxonomy): Eukaryota > Viridiplantae > Streptophyta > Magnoliopsida > Laurales > Lauraceae > Cinnamomum > Cinnamomum chago. The sequence goes on from CP142459.1 coordinate 18,683,844, forward strand.
GATGGGGCACCATCTGTGTGAGGACCTTGATGAATGTCTGCACAGTACGACTTGATATCTATCTAGCTTGTTGTCGGGATATTACCATGTCTTGTTGCCAGGATTTATCCTGTGTCTTGTTTGCTGGGCTTTTTAACCCGTGTCATGTTGCCAGGTATATCATGTGTCTTGATATCTCCACCACGACTCAATGTGAGTTTGGGAGAGCAATGATACTATCTCGTGGCAATTAGCATATGTGGACCGCCTATCTTGTTAGATGTTCATATTAGATTGATATTGATTCGAATGCTATGCACTTTTTACGATCAAGATGCTATGTTGCCAGGTATATCCTGTGTCTTGATATCTCCACCACGACTCAATGTGAGTATGGGAGAGCAATGATATTATCCCGTGGTAATTAGCATATGTGGACCGCCTATCTTGCTAGATGTTCATATTAGATTGATATTGATTCGAATGCTATGCACTTCTTACGATCAGGATGCTATGTTGCCAGGTATATCTCGTGTCTTGATATCTCCACCACGACTCAATGTGAGTATAGGAGAGCAATGATACTATCCCATGGTAATTAGCATATGTGGACCGCCTATCTTGCTAGATGTTCATGTTAGATTGATATTGATTCGAATGCTATGCACTTCTTACGATCAGGATGATATGCATGTCTTATGATCTTGTTTGTCATTTACTCTGATTCGTTCTGTATATCTATTGATGTTTTATATTTATATCTGCATGTCGACCGTCGTGTCTGATGCTACTCTTGGTGCATAGGTACCGGGTACATTTACCTTTGGAAAAGTGGAGGCGTCGCTTCAGGCAATTTTGCCTGATGGTGGGTACGAATTGTGTATTGACAGTATTGTCGTCGTGATCAGCACACAAGTGCCTTCATACTTTGGTTAATTCATATTTATTCTTCCTTTGGCTTAGGTTTTGTTAGGAGCCATTAATTAATATACTTTTGTTATCTTTTGCCAAACTTAAATTATAGAAAATAAAGATGTGCATACTCCGAAATGTTAAATCGTACCATTTGTTTAATATGATGTTCCACTATGTTTTATGGTTACCGAAGAAATATTTATACCTCACTGTGGACTTCGATCCTATGGGACATGATTAGGGTCAAGTTGCATTTGATTAATGTTTAAAAAAAATTAATTAGACGTACTCTCACGCATAACCCCGGATTCACTTTTGGGGGTGTGACAAAAAGTAACACTTGGACAAAATCTATATTCAGCATTGATTGAACAGTCTAGATCACAATGATTAAATGAAAGAGTCCAGATCGAGTTGATCATTTCATCTGCCATTTTTCAATCCAAAGGTGAATATCGTAATTCCAACTAACTCCTAATCATTGAAAAAGATCATGATCCTATCTCAGCAAATCAAGGATCAGTCCTTTTTCATCAACAATCAACAGATTTGCAACAATTCCAGTTCTAATCTCTGTGACTGCAGCCCAATCGCCCGGAACCCCGATCGCCCGCCCCAGCACAGGCACTGCTCCTGACGAAATCCAAAGCGTCACCCAGATCGCAAGAACAGCATAGGCCCGAGATCTGGGTTTTCCAAGGCCGTCTCGTTAATCTTCGACTGCTTCTTTGGTGTGGATTTCTTCTTTGCAGACGAGTTGTTATGATCGGGCGAGGGTTTGATGCGGGAAGAAGAAGAAAAGGAAGTGGTGGAGATCGAGAGGACTTACGAGTGAGAATAGAAGATTTGAAAGTTTAAAATTAAGAATTTTATGCCTAAACAGGTAGAAGAACAAATCAGTAATGAAAATGTCTGATGTGGCATATGTAGGGACCTCTCGCCAAAATCTATCAAGTTGTATAGACTAATGGCCTTAGAGAAAAAGTTGTTGGACTGGAGGCCTTACAAGACTGTGATGAGGAACTTTTGGCTAATTATCCCTTGTAAAAATAACAAATTTATGAGTACATCAAATGGCTTTAGATTTATTTGGATTTTTTGGAATTTTTCACAAATTTCTTAAGATCCATGAAGAATTTAAAATATGCAACAAGGATCTTAATATGTGCCATCAACAGAAGAATATTGAAATGTTCGGATCATAATTGGGGGCCCACAAAAGTGTAGAGAATTAGATCATACCTTGAGACTTTTTCACAAATTCATCGAAACCTATGAAGGTTTTAGCTTCAAGTTTTCGGGGTTTATTAGTTCAATGAACATATTAAATGGTTTCAATTACAAACATGGAGCGGACAGGAATGGAGAAAAATTAGGTGGTTGATGGGGCCTACATGAATGCAATCACCATATAAGAGGTTGTATTAGTCCCTTTTGCAATAAAGGTGTGAAATTGATTTTCACACTTGTTTAGGTGTGAACATTTTGGTATGTAAATAGCATTAGTTACACACCATTTTCATACCTTATTTATGTACCACATACATAAATGAGCACAAATAAATGCGATGATTCACAAATGATAAGTCCACAAAATTAGCACATAAAGTCATCATTTCATGAACATTAATGGACTTAATTAAGTCAATTATATTCAATTGCATAAGATTTCATGATATCATGCATTTGTGCTTAGGTCATAATGAGTCAAAATTGGTTCAACTGCATCATTTTCATGAAATTAGAGTTTTCGGCCACTAGATCATCCCACCAACTAGACCTTTTGATTTTCAAACATGCATTAATATCTTACATCAAGATTTAATTAAGCACATTGAAAAATAAGATGGGTCCCATGCATGATATTCAATTGTCTCACACAATTAATTAATTGCAATACTATCGTTGTTTTGTAGGATACTATGAAAGAGGGGGGCCAATGTTTGAGAGAAATTGAGAAGTAGAGAGAAAGAAGAAAAAAAAAAGAAATATAAAAAAGTAGGACCACCCCACCCTTGGGCATGAGTCCCTATGCACGCCCAAGGTGGGGTGTTCTACTTGTGTTGCTTGCAAGTTTCCAAGTTTTGAAGAATTCTTCTCTCCTTTGATGTCCAAGATTTGAAACACTTGATCTTCTATCAAGAATGAAATTTGAATTCAAGCAAGATATGTGGTCAATTAGGAGAAGAAATCCAAGAGAAATTTGAAGTGCCTCAAACTATGAGAACATGAGACCTAAGCCAACTAGGAGATGAAGACCAAGAGAGAAAGATAAGAAGGAAAGCAAGAGAGAAGTTCCAAGGAGGTGTTGCAGTTGCACGTCCAAGCGGGATCGCACTCAGCCCCTGGGCATCCCACACACAGTTTCAAAGAGAGTTCTCTCTCTCTCTCTCTCTCTCTCTCTCTCTCTCTCTCTCTCTCTCTCTCTCTCTCTCTCTTATTCCATTTGAATTTTCTAGAATATTTATCTTTTGGCAATCAAGAGGATATTTTTTAGAAGACGAAGATAAGATGAAGTGCTCAAAGACTCTTTGAAATTCAAATTATTGCTTAAGGATCAAGCCAAGAAGGAAATAAGTCTCTCACCAAAGAGAGAGAGAGAGAAATTATAAAAGGGGAGCCAAATCCCACATGGGACGTCCATGCCCATCCCTCTCTCTCACACATCCACTCCATCCCTCTCTCTCTTCCACGCCATCCCCTCTTTCTCTCTCATCCACTTCCTTTTTTCTTATTAGTGTTGATCAAGATAATTCAAGAGATGATGTATTTTGCAGTGCGAATGCTCATTTGATTTGGTGTTCATGTAATTAGAGTAGTAGGTGAGTCTATTTAGTTTTAAATTTTCATACTCTTGTTCATGTAATCTTAGAGATGCTCAAGGCATAAATTAAGATTTGTTAGTCGCATTAATTGATTTTAATAAATTAACACAGCGTGTTTGCATAAAATGACAGACTATGTTTGGTGTTGTGTTTCTAATTCGATTACTTGGCTCTAAACATGGAGTTTGAATATTGAAAATTGGAAATCTAAGTCCCATATTCTCTTTTCTTTTAATTTTATTTTCTCTATTTTTTTCTATTTTTATTAAATTGATGGTCTAATTATTCTAATGTTTTGCGGTCTTTAGCAATAACATAGTCAAAGATTTGTTTTAGCTAAGGTTTTTATTCAAGATTGTAATTTTTATGGGATGTAATTAATTTTCAATTTTAGTTTTTTCAGTAGATCAATTGATGATGTATATATTCTATTTAGGCTAGTTCTAGTTTTTATTAGGACATGTTCAAGTAAATTACTCCCGAGAACGACTTCTTACCTAAGTGGTAAGGAGTTGCAATTCTCACTTGCGTACACAGGGTTCGAAACCTAGGTACGCCACCTATTCTCGTATGTGCGGGCTTTCTTCCCACTTGTGTGAGATTTCTTCCCGCATGTGCGGCCTCCTTTCCCACATGAGTGGGCTATGTGCGCGGGCTCTGTCTTGGGTCCCAGCCAATTGTTCATTGTATTTCCTTGTTCCCGAGATTTATACTACATGACTCGTTATTTCCGAAAGCATTGAAATTGTACTTGTAATAATTGCTAGTCCCGAAGTGCATTGCCCGACGTGAAATGACAGTTGTGCCTTTGAGCACCCCCGTCCCACCCATTTATTTACTTGCACTTGATGTATTTTACACATGTCTTGATTTCTGTTATTTGACCTATGGGTCGACACCATTAAGCTTGGATAACCTTGTCAGTCTGATCCACTGACTTGGAGATCCCCCTCTTGTCCCGCCAGGTGCAGTTTGGATCCCGCTACCCGGTTATTACTGTGGTCTTGTCTCGATACCCCAGATTGCTACCACAGGTCCCGATGCCCGGCTCGCTACTATGGTTATGTCCCGTCTATTATATGTATATGTATATATATTCCGTTGTTTCTCCTCACCTCGTGTGACTAAGATCAACGTCTTGATATGCTCTGTCACTTCGGTGATAGAGGACTTAGTTTCGTGTGGTTGCCATCTTGCTTGTTTTCCCGTTTCCTTGGTTACCCTTACATGTTTTACAACGCATACTTGTATTTGAATAAATGATTTATCTCTTTTATGAAATTATTATTTGAACATGTTTTAATGCTTTGAAGGTAAATTCATTTATCATTATATTGTTATGTCTTTTCACCCGTTTGCCAAACCGTCGTGTTTGACCCACTCTTTGGTACTCAGGTCCGGACATTGTCTATCCAGAGGCAGAATTTGAGGACGCGGTCGGTGAACCGCAACGCCTAGTTGAGTGGCATGCTGATGATGTCGTTTAGAGATTTGGTTGCTATGAGAGACGTAACATTTTGGGAAACTTTTAACCATTCTTTTGGGGATTGTTATATAATTTATATTGGCCTTTGTTGGCCTCTATTTTTTGGAGATGTAACTAAATGTTCTTTTGTATAAACTTTAACTTTTCTTTTGAGAAAATACTTATGATCATTGCTCATTCTGATACTTGGTTTATACATGTGCTTTTTTATCTTTTGACTAGAATTGAATTATGAATGTTTGATTTGCTACATGCTTCCGCATTGAAAGAAATATTTATATTATTGTGATATCATCACCGCAGATACCTGTTGAAAATTAAATAAATATGGTACATACACATACACACATTAGTCCCGATCCCGGATTAGTCCCGCAGGCCCGGTCTGGGGTCGCGACAGGCTTAGAGAGAAAGGGTGGATGGGAGTGGAAAGGGAAAGAAAACTTCCAAGTTTTTTTTTAACTACAAAGCATTGGACGTCTAGCTACTTTGTTAGCTCCTTTTATAATTTTTGATGTTCCTTTATTGCCAAGTATTCCCCTCCTTCATAGGGCTTTTGTTTCCTCTTTTGCCTTGATTCTTTTTTTCATCTCCAAGCTACTCTTCTCTCTTTGGAAAGACTTTTAAATTTGAGAGATCTCCTTGCCTTATTAGGTTTCTTGTTGCACACACCTTCCTTATATAATTTCAAGAATATCTCTAAAGATTGCATGATGATGTAGAGGGAAGAAACTTTCCAAATATTGAGATTTATTGCAATTCTCGCCTAAAACTATAGCAGACAACTTCTTGAGATCATATCTCCCTCAAAATAGCTCTGATTTATGCAATCTTTGGCTCCATGGATATCTACTCAAAAAGAGCTTTCCAACGGTGGCTAGATTGCGCTGATCCGACACTCGGTTTGAGAATTATGGCCGTTTTAAGTTGTTGCCCCTGAAAAATTCGGGAATAATTGTGCACAAATGGAAGCTTCTATGTTGGCATGCAATAGGGTGTGTGGGACCCATGTTGGACGTCCAAGGCATGCTTGGACTCTTTCCTTTCTTGCTTATTAGGCTTTCCTTTGACCTCTCTTCTCAAATTTCTTCATTGTAGGTCCCATGTTGATTTCTCCTATAAGTTGAAAGAAATAAATTTTACATAAATTACGTGTAAGAAAATAAATATATATCATGCATGGGACCTACATGCCTAATGATGCACCCAAATGACAAACTTTTCAAAAATAGTAGGTATACATTGATGAAGCCAAAAAAACTGATTTTGAGCTGATAAATGAGATGAAAAACTTAATTTCACAAAAATTGTGCACTTCAATGAATTTTGACCTATTTTGATCATGTTTTCAAAAATAATCTCAAATGCATGAAATCATGAAATTGAGCGTAATCTATGCAATTAAACCTAATTAGGTCCACAAATACTAATGAAATGATGACCTAATGACCTAGTTTTGTATACTTATGAGTTTCTCACTTTACTTTTCCATTCCAACATCAAGAAATTAAAAATTATCACATCATTGCCTACTTTTATTCGAATTTCCATTTAAGTAAAATTTAGAATTACATGACATGTTGGGATGATTGGATGGCATTCATTATAAATGATTGGATTATCAAAATGTAGCCCTCACATTGGAGCTCTCACAACATCACAGTGGGAACCGGACTCTATCAGTTAAGTAAGGTAACTAGGGCAGTAAGCCTCGAGATGTGTGGTTAAGGCTGTCAGAGATAAGAAGATTCGGTGGACTGAAGACCACCGAATTCATTTGGGACCACGGTTTTCTTGTGCTTATTAGAAAAGAGCTTATTATAATAAGGCTGCTCAGTCAAGAGGCACGTGTTCATCCTGATCGGTGCGGGACGAAATCAGAGGCCACTCCTAATAACCAAGTAGACTTTTTGTATGTGGGAACCCATCTGTTTTGGTCTTGGTCAAAAGTTACACTCTAATGATAGGCTTAACTTTGAAGCAAAACTGATGATGTAGTACACATATAAGATGTGACCTTTATTTATGGTTTAGATTTTTATAGTGGACCATATTTTTAATCTAAACCTTCAATTTGTTTACTGAATTGATGAACTCTTAGATCTTGAAATTGATTGTCTTAAGAGAATGTCTACTCGTCCCGACTGGGAGACCGACCCATGGCCCGGTCTCCCAGTCGGGACAGCTAGCAGGGTTGTTGTCTTAAATATCCATAGATTTGTAGTCTGTGAACAAAAGGCCATAAAAATTGATAAACTTTCATGATCTGAATCATTCAGTGTTCCTTTGTTAATGACAAATAAATCATTGGTTGTACTAATTTACCCATGTTATAATAGTGATTTTATTAAATTATGTGTTTTACATTTGTAACATTTGCATATGTGACATTTATACATGTAAAATCTATTTTTTGTATCCTATATGTATAAGGCAAACTACCCTTTAATAAATAGACTTAAGGAGGTTCTATTCCTTATTCCTTCCTAATCAAAACAAGATAAATAATATCCCGGGCCACTTTTTCACCATAATAGAAAATGGAAGGATTTGGTCCAACAATCCTTTCAAAATAAGAAAATAAAGAGACCTATAAAGAACCTAAAAAAATGAATAAAGAACCTACAAAATTCTGAAAATGACATTATTCTTTATTTAATGTAATGCTGAGTAGCCCTATAAGCATGAAAAAGACTTGCATAGAAAGATGATTTTAGAAGATTATAAGAATATTGGTAAATCCATTAAGCACGGGATTAAATGATAATTAAAGGGAGGCAGGAGATGAAAGATTTAGATCTAGCTTGATGATGGAAATAGAATATATATTTTAGAATTCTTCTCCATGTAACCCATATCTCGAGTGCCCATCTAAGCATTTTTGTATTTAAAGCCGGTAGATAGTTGGATTTTGTGGGAAAACCTAAGATTCTTATATGGGTTTTGACAGCCGATTCAAAATTTTCATATGGGGTTTGGAGGTGGACACAAGATTTTCATGCAAGTTTTGGAGACGGACCAAAGTTAGATGGTGGTGACTACCCCCTAACCAAATATGTAGGTATGCCCCTCCTTGGAGCCCATTTATATTCAATTCCAAATCTCCACACACCCTAACATTTTAGAATTTTCATACTTCAGCCACTTGCATTCAAGTTGGCCCCTGAGCATTGATTCTAATTTACATTGTTCCATTCGCCTTCCACCTTTGAACTTTGAGGACATAAAATTAAAGGCCTAGGATCATTGATCTCACTTGATGTCTTTTATTTATCTCATGTACATCCGAAACTTTTTTATCCTCTCTCTCTCTCTCTCTCTCTCTCTCTCTCTCTCTCTCAATGGAGGGTGTCCTAATCCTCTGTCAACGGAGGGTGTCCTAATCCTCTGTGCTGAATTAATTTCATCAGGCCCTGGGGGAGCCCTGTAAATCTCTTGTGGCCCCTGTGTGGTAGTGCACTTTCGAACCATCAACCTTCGAGAGAAAACTGTGGCCCTAAGCCAACTAAGCTACCCTTCGGGGTCTCTCTTAATTAGATCAGGTTGGTAGTTTGCTTTAGAAAATGTTGCCATTGGCCTAAGATCTTATCTCAAAATTAGAAGTGAAAATGAAAACACACACACATGTGATGCCTTGTCACACGCACAAAAGAACCACCCACATTAATCCTGTCAATCAAGTCCTTTGATAAGGAATCTAGTCGGACCGACCCTCAAAAAGCCCTTACAATGAGAGCTTTTATTTTTCTTTAAAAAAAAATAACCTTAGGGCTAGGCTTGGATAGAATTTTGTACGCCCTCTAATTTTGAGCGATGGGCTTGTACAATACCTAGTCTTCGCACAAGCCAGACCTTATATTTTTCTTCATATTTAAATATTATATTTATATATATAAATAGTTGATTTGATAAAAAAAAATTTCTTAAATATACCAGCATAAATAAATGGATCCATTACAAAGTGCAATACACACTTTCACTATACGGTTGGTATTAAGAGAAAACAAGCTAAACTTCAAAACTTGTTGACAATTTGGAGGAATCATATGTTTTGTTTTGGTTTGGTTTACTCTAGAAATATAGATAAATATGCTAAACATACCTTAGAAGACTTATTTTATAGAAAACCAGAGAAATAAGCTCCTCTGGACCACATAATATAGAAGTTTAATATTTTTTTCTTCAAATGCTTTGTAATGTACCATGCCTTTACTAGATTAGATTAGATTAAATGTTTGGGACCACTAACCTATTTCTTAAACACCATTCAAAATAGGCACATAAAAAAAAAAGTGACATACAAAAAAGAGGCTAGATTCAAAAGGTGTTTGGTAATACAAGGTTCTATGTTAAATAGACTTTGTATATCAATGGTTGAGAGTTTTTCACATATTTCTTGAAATCCAAAAGGTATAAGACCATAAAAATTGACCCTATGGCTGTGCACATCTTTCCAAAGAAATCTGATTGTTTGGATTTTGTATTTGGGGCCCACATAATCCACAAAATTGCATTTAATGGCTTTTTTTTTTTAACATATCTAGAGATTGGTGATGATCAAACGAGTGAGATTTGGTCTCATGGTCACGCTTGATCTTGTGGAAATTTTCAACTGTTTGGATCTTGTTTTACACGCCCATACATAATAAAAAGAATTAAAAAACATCTGCTCCTGGACAAATGTAATATTTAACATAATACATCAATGATTGTTTTTATTTTGTAAATATCTTGAGATCCACAAGGTTCAAGTCTTAAAATTGATTACATCCATTTTCGGCCTTCCAAAGAGATCTAATGATTTTGATCTTGCGTGTGTGGCCCACATGTCATAGCAAATTGCATCCAATGGCTCCTTTTTTTTTACTCATATCTTGAGATTGGTGATGATCCGTCTCATGATTGTATTTGATCTTGTGAAAATCTCCAATGTTTTTGGATTGTGATGGAAACTCTTTTTTTATTTTGATAAAAAAAGAAGAAAAAGAAACGGACTGGGGTGCGAATAAGCAAAGTTATTATTGTTGGAAATAGGTGGGCCTGGTGGATAGGTTTTCAAAACTTTTTACCCACTTGACTCAGGGATCAAGTATCCAGAAGGCTATAGAACCCAATCTAGGATCCATGTCCTCAATCTCAACCATCATGATCAGTGAATAAACCTATTTAGAAGATAGAACAACAACCAATAAGCATCCATGAAAATCTACAACATGCACGGAAGTAGATTATACCTTAGGAGTCCGGTTGTGCTCTAATGGAGAATTTGCGTCTTTTTATTTATGATGAAACACTTTTACGTATCAAACAAGAGTCTCCAAGACCTTTTGATCTTCCACGGTATGACCTGTATATCAGATCTCTTTTCTCAAGAAGATGATGGAATCTCCAAGAGAAAACTCTACTAGAAACTCTAAGGAACTAAAAGGGAACTAGAAGAGAAAGAGGAGAAGAAGAATTGTGCAACAACTTGCACAAAAGGGGTTTTGGGCATGAATCCCTAGGTGGGGATTTGCATTGGATGTCCAGCCCTATATTCTCTTATATTTATAGCCTACAAACATCCTCTTATGACTCTTTTACTAATTGCATTAGAAGTCACACTTCTACACAAATTAGTAGCTTACTATTACCACTATTAGAAGTCTCACTTCAAATAGAGATAATAACCATCTAATTCATTCTTTTTGGAGTTTAAGTAGAATTAGTAACTTTCTAATTCTTGGGCTAGCGTGGGGACCACTAGAGATTTCTTAGAAAGCTGGCTCCAATTAGGATTCGCGACCCCACATCTCATGTGCAATCCGGGCCCGCAGTTAATTGCAAACAACACCGCTATATAAATGCAATTGGACTCCAGTCTTAGGAATAAATTACAATGAAGACCCTAAACTTCTCAATTACCACAAGTATGCCCCTCTATCATTATCTATAGATCAATTGGAATAAGTCTGTCTCATCCAATCTTAGATCTACATCTTATTATCCTTGAGCCCCAATTAATCACAGTGTTCATCAGTACTATCCAATTAACTCTTAATCAAGATGGGTGCGCACTTACTAATGACAAATCTATTAATTGGCACAAGGGGATAATATAGATAGATTCTATCTTGACCATTAAATGTTCCCACAGTCCTACTACCACGTACTCAAGACACCGAGGTGTTGACCTATAGTTGGCCTCACTCATTGGTGACTCAAAGCAAATGAATAGATAGAAACTTGAGTTCATCAATGTCTCAAGATTGAGAGCCTATTGATAGGGAGTTATGAGAGCAGTCCTTAAATCGAGACAGTATTCATAAGGTGCTTCTCATGGTCCTTCAATACATCCAATGTACCGGCACTATAATCCAGAATCTTACATTCTGATGATCGAGATAAATCACACTATCTCATAGTGATCAAAGTGCTGCAACCTTATCAGATGAGATGCCCAGTCTCATCAATGATTGTGAAGATATTTTTAAGTATAAGATTTGCGACACATATCTCCCGTATGTGGATCTCATCCATATACATATATCACATCTAATATACTGATGAGACTCGGTTCATCTCATGAATCATTATGTCATATGTATTGGTTATGTGCGTTAAGTAATAAAATATCATTCATCTCATGAAAGGAAATCATGATTTTATGGATAAATAAAGAAATTAATCAATTTATTATATCAACTGATGGATTGAGACCACACAATCTAACAATTGTTCTCTCACCTCTTCTATTTCGCCTTCACATGCAGTCAAATGTGAGCTATTTGTCTCTACACCATGTAGAGGCATTGTGATGCTACGAAACACCTCTATTTTTTAAATATCTACCTAATTTAGAGATTTTGGCAAATATAGGCAAATTTTGGACCTGCCAAACAAAGGCTAAGTAGTCGTCATGGGACAACAACTTACGACTAACAACCTATCTCTTTATTTTAAATTAGAAATGATCGGGACCTTAGTTTGTGCAAGGAATAGTGAGAGTGAATATGGAGATAGTGATGCACTAAATGATCTTTTATATATATTAAAAGAAGAGCAAATAATTAAATCTCGAAGATATTATTAAGTGTAATATCATTAAAAGCTATTATTATATTATCTAATCTTCCATCATCCAATCAAATAATTTAGGTATTTATTTTTTAACTCTACCATATTTATTATTATAAGAATTGTCAGTTTCAAGCTCAAAAAAAGAAGATGGGTTAATATCCTATTCACGATGATGACAGTGAAAGAAAAAAACAAAAATTTGAGTTTACTTTTGTGCTGTTTCTATAGCCCATGTCCCAGCCCGGCCGTGGAGGATAGGGTAAAATGTAGGGGTGTAACGGTTCGGTTAACCGGTCTTTTTGGGGAAACCGTTAATCGAACCGTAACCGCGGTTTTCCATCTTTAAAAACCGTAACCGTAACCGTATATAAAAAAACCGTGGAAAACCGAACCGCGGTTAACCGTATTATACGGTTCGGTTACGGTTAATAACCGTGAAAAAATATACACAGTAATACAGTATAATTACAGTATTATACGGTTACGGTTACGGTTCGGTTACGGTTAATAACCGACGATGACGATGTGGGAAGCTAGGGTTTGGTTTTAGGTAAGGAAAATTTCATTTACCCCTCATGTATATTATTTTATTTGTTATCGGTGCGGTTAACCGAACCGTATTTTACGGTTCGGTTCGGTTAATAACCGTGAATATTGTGGAAAACCGTAACCGAACCTAACCGTGCGGTTTTTTGATTTTATTAACCGTAACCGAACCGAACCGTGAAAATACGGTTAATAACCGCGGTTCGGTTCGGTTCGGTTTGACGGTTAGGTGGTTTTTTCTTACACCCCTAGTAAAATGTAAAATGAGCTCATGGCCACACGGGCGAAGTGAACAACTCCCACGTGCCACGTCAGCCTCCGTTGCTGTTGCGGTGTGTTTATCCGGTTCCATCTATAGATGCTTCTGCATCTCTCTCTTTTTTCCTTCCTTCCTTGTCTCTTCTATTTTTTTTTTCCTCTCTCTTTCTTCGAAGCCGTTGATTGATTGATTGAAATCGCCATTCGCATATTTTCTGATATTGCTGGAATCCATCTCCTACGAATCATCAAAAGCTCAAGAACAGATCTTTCAAATCGGTAAGCAATCAAAACCCCTCTCTTTCCTCTCTCTCTCTGTGAATCTTGAATCTTATATGGAATTCTAATGGTTAGAAATTTGATGAACATACGGATTCTTTCTCGTTTTCTTTTGATTTCTTCCCCCTCTTTTTTTTTAATTGTGTTAATGTTGTTTACGTTGAATTTTTTTCTTTTGATCGACGGATTTCATGGGAATTTCTAAATGGATTCCTCTCTCTCTTTCTCTGTTTATATTCTTTTCTGGTTTTGGATTTGATAGAACCCCCTGATCTGATGCAATTTGAAGATTGGTGTCTGTCTCTTTTCTTTCTCTTGGATTCTTGATGACTCGTTGGGTAGATTGAGTTGAAAATCGGTTCGAACAAGTTGAATCTGATCTTTTTCTGCTGCTTCTTTGATTAGATCGCTTGGATCATTCAAGAACATGAAAAAAAGGAGGTTTTTTTTCCCTTCTTTGCTGCGAATCTATGAGATTTTCCGTGTTGTTTCGGAGTTTCTCTTAGATTTCGTCGAGGGTGAAAGAGTCATTTTCCCACGATTCGTTTCGTCCATTTATTTAAAGTTTAAACTATAAAGTTCCGGAATTCGAGGAGGTTTTCTGGAAATGGTTTTTGAGATTACTGTTTCCGATGAGATTTCATGGAAATTGTTTTCAAGGCTTTTGGCAGACGCCTCTTTCCTGAAATTTCTCTTGTCTCCCTCGATTTTTCCGAGAGGCGGCTCTCTCTATGACTCTATATCTCTCTTCGATAGGTCAAGGACGAAAGCGTCATTTGGGGATTCGTTCCTTTCGAGGAACCCTAAAAAAGGAGGGGTTTTACTACTCTCATCCCACATGGATGCATCCAATTACAGGGTGTTATTGGCCCACGTGTCATCATCCAAATCGTTGATCTCAATGTTTAAAGGTAATAATGGATAAAATTAACGGTGGATATTGGTCGGATTAATGTGAGATTTTTGTCACCAACATGAATTATTGACATCAGAAGTGGGTCCCACTGCACGGAACGGAAATGGGGTTTTCTTATTTTAAAAATATTTTTCCTGTTGTGCCAAGTACCAACCATCCTGGCCTTCCAATGTGTCTTGTGTTTGGTACGGAGGGTCTCTGCCACATTTGTTTATTGAATCATATGCCTTCTTGTGTACGCAGGCACTTCCAAATTCCACTCCAATTTGAGTGTTATTCACCATAAGATTGATCATCTCTGCACCTGTACAAAGAGATGGGTGTGATTTCAGTCCTTTGGATGATACAAACATAGGCTTACATACATTAAATTGGGTTATAACTGCCGTCAAGGTCATATTTATAGCGGGGTTTTTTTTTATTAAATCCTTTTCTCAATCATGAGTTTTGTCACTTTGTGCAGAGTGGTGGTTGGAGAGTTGGTTGTGTTTATAAAGAGGAGTTGGGGGGTGATCTATTTACTTTGTGGTCTCTCTGATGAATTTTCTGGTTTACATTCTTTATGCCCAATTTAGTGGATTGTGGTCTTAGGTGGATGAAGTAAATGAAAGGGCCGGTAGTTGGGATTTGATTTACAATCATCTAACAGAAAAATGACCATTCAAAGAAAAACCTAACAGTAATCCCTCTGTCATTGTCTCTTTACATTTTTTCAGCATTCGGGTGTCTTTACGGTATCTACTTCTACAAATTTCTTTTACAATTTTCTATTGAAAGATGGTTATTACCTATCCACCTCCAAGGGCAGTAGGTAAGGGATCCAAATGTTCTTTTTGGGGGAGGTACAGGTAGAAACAACTGGGGCCTAATTGAAGGCTGATCAGGTATATTAGAATTGGTGGTTTACATTTATTAGTATTCACCCTGAAGGGCATATTTGTTTTATGTAATTGAACTCCTAGGGATTCTGACTATATTTCTAGACTGGGTTAGAAATGAAGAATCTAAAGTAAACATCCAAAAATGACCAATCAAGTAATCTCCCCATCAATGGAAATTGAATTAAGGGAAGATGGGAGATGAATACGCAGCCATCACCCTAGTAATTTAAATTCTATGAAAGTCAAGGTCTAACCTACATTGCAACCATATATCCTTTACCTCCCACCTCATATTCTTCACTCCTTAGTCCTTACCTCTTTATAATCCTTCGGTAGAGAGCTTATTTGACTAAGAATTCCTATGTATTCTATTCAAACAAACATGCACTAAAAGATTATCTAGAACAATTTATTCGGAAGGTTTCTTTTTCTATCAAGCCCTGTTGGAAACAGACACTACATTCCTCTTAGGGTGAGTTGGTTTGAGCCCTAGTTGGAACATGGATGAATTGACCTTATGAGGGTAGACTAGGTAAGCCGAAACTAATTGTTAGTCTCGTCGGTTGGCGATCTACATTTTGCATTTATAAGAGGGGATTAGTATTTGTTGCTTATCCCTTTAAAGATTACCTTTCTTATTAGATGATAAGCCATAACAAATTATTCTGGAAGTTCATATTTGCATGCTCACAGATTCAATGGTCACTATCATCTAATTGAATCAAAATTTGGAGAGGTGACATTGTCTATGGGGCTAACTCCACCCACAAAATACTGGAGGAGAATGTGGAGTAGCAATACTTGCAAGGTAATACTTGCAGTTTTAGCGCTCAGGTCCAAAACTTTGTGTCCAAGTATTACAAACTGCTTATATCCATGAATCTGCTCTCGAAGATTCATTTAGCTTTAATTGGAATGATATTTTTGAGCCTTCTTATTGATCCCACATGGTTAACTCCTAATCCTTGAGAATTCCCTGTACATCCCGCCACTGCTATGAATTAATGCAGAATTACTGCCAAGTAGGTCCCACATGAGGGGCACATACTTACTGATTTCTCTGCATCAGCTGATAAGTCAGCCTGGAGCCCACCAATATGCGGATTAGAGTGTGGTGGGTCTAATATCTATTCTTTTGGAGGGTTGTTGGATGTTTTTCTATTCCTTTGCCTTAAGGAATTTTCTTCTTCCTTTTGAAATCTTTTAATAAAAAAAGGTGAAATATTTTAATTAAAAAAGAGTAGATAGATGTATATGAAGTAACTGATCAACACATGCTATGCATTTCTTACTTGCGAGTGGGATGGTTGGCCTTGAATCAAGCAGCAAGTATGACATTTGAATTGATGCACATTCGGTCTGCTCTTCATAAAGATGATGTTACTAAATTGAACACTACACAAATATAATATGAATTAAGGAAACTAAATGTTTGGTGGAATTGTATTAGATTAATCTGTTGTAGTTTGGTTACTTCCTCACTTATACAATTCCATTGGTATCCAGATTCCAGATGCACTTTTTTTGGTAGAAATCCAGATGCACCTTATTTCACTGAAATGTATTATTTTTGTTTGCATCTGAGGAAGAAATTTCATCTATTTAAGAAACGAATTACCAACCTTGTCTTGGGTAATGAGAATAGGGCGTACATCCATTTTTTTTATTGATCATAGATAATTTAACTCAACGAGGCCTGAGAATTAATCAATTCTCCCTATTAACCATATTACTCAATGTTAGTTAAAAAAAAAAGAGTTCTTGAAAGGGTCTTCTGTTTTTACTCATGTTAATTATCAACTCAATACTACTAGTTTCTTCCAATCATTCATTTTATCTTCACATAGTTACTTTGATCCATCCATGCAATTCCTCACTAACAAACTTGAGACTGACTTTTTCACCCTCGTCTTTCCCAGCACCATTGCCAAACAGAGAACATGGATATAGACCACTTTCAAGAGGCTGTGGAGGAACCTCTAGCTCTAAATGACCAGGGCCAACTAAAGAACTTGACATCCAGCACATCGGCCTCATCGGACAACTCCACCGGCTGCTTCGATTGCAACATCTGCTTGGATTACGCTCAAGACCCCATTGTCACGCTCTGTGGCCACCTTTATTGCTGGTCATGCATTTACAAGTGGATAAATCACAAGAATTCTGGTCCCCAGCAGTGTCCTGTCTGCAAGGCAGACCTCTCGCAGTCCACCATTGTCCCGCTTTATGGTAGAGGTGACACTACCTCACGAGCCAATCATGTTTCCAAAGGCCCCTCTGCTTCTCATCTGGAAATCCCACAAAGGCCATCTGCCTATCGGCCGGACACAATTCAAGCACCACCTCAACCTCAGCATCCTCAGCAGCAGCTGCAGGGATTCGAATATCAAAATGAGCCATACCATTACAATCACGACATGACCCCACCAGCAATGAGTCTTGGTGGCAGGTCTCCTCGGCTCTTCCAATCAATGTCAGGGGCCTTTGGTGGAACAGCTATTGCGGTGCTTCCTTGGGTGTTTGGGTATCCAGAGACCGGATTGTACTATTCCAATCCTTACTACTTGTCGGGAGGGAGTGTTAACAGCCCCCACCTGAGAAGACAGGAGATGCAGGCTGAGAGATCTTTGAGTAGAATTTCAGCATTCCTCTTCTGTTGCATGGTCTTGTGTCTGCTCCTGTTCTAAAGGTCTCTCTCTCTTGCATTGCTTTGCCTTTGTGATTATACTTGTAAATAATAGAGGATATAATCATATGAAAAACCATAAATGTTATATAAAGTTACCACGAAAGGCAAGGCATTTCTCGGGGAAAATGTCAAGGTTTGTGTTTCCCACATGGCATGTCATTTGTTGTATAATGTAGTTGAAGTTACTTAGTAATGAAATCACACCCCTTGTTAGTTGTATGGTTTGGGTAGCTTCTGAGTATGATTTGAAACAGGGTTGTCATGTAACAGTTTTCTCCTGTTGGATAACCTTTTCAGTTGTAACAGATTATTGAGAATATGCCCAAAAGGTGAAGTCCATTTAAACTATTTATAATTCATTAGTATATCACGTTATATTTGAACTATTTATAGTGAGTGCATTAGTGTCTTATGTGTAAGGCTCTTTGTAGAGTGATACCATATTCTATGTTTCTCTGTGATTTTTCATAGTATATTGATAATTGTAATTCTATGATAGTGTTTTTACAAAATTTAATATTAATTTTCATCATAGGCATTGCAGGAAATAATAATAATTAGAGAAAAATAGAAGAACTTAATGCAGTGATGTTGAACAATGAATGGTGTATCACATTGAAAAGTAAAGAGCTTTTTAACTAACAAAATTTGATAAACCAGAATATAAAGACACTTCCAGAAACCCCTGGGCATGAAGAAGATTTAGATTTGGAAAATAGATAGCAGGTAATTTTACTGTTGCTATATTATGAACTTTGATTCTAGAACTATGATTATCACATCAATTGAATCCTAGAGCATGTCTAGTCCATGAAACTCAACTGAACAATCCATCTACATTATGGGTTGGGCATAACAGCGTTGTGATATTTCTGGAAAACAAATCTATGCACAAGCATATTGCCTTGATTTTATTATAAAAAAAATGTTATTTTCCAATTATTATTGCAACGTTTTCAAAATATCTCTCTAAATTAAAATGTCACAATACTAGTGCAAATTAACCTGACATATTACGAGAAATCTGAAAATTAGTAAACTCAAGAGAATAGAGTAGGATGTCTTCTTTTTTTTTCCTGGTAAACACCCACGCACACGCACCCACACCCACACCCACGAGCAATATCTGAAGTCACTCACCATACCGTAGAATGACTCCTAGTTGTTTCTGTTGGAGACTCAGATTTGTGGGATGCCTTGGTAAAGAATATAAGCATTTTGTTTTTAGCATTTATACATATAATGTGATGCTGGATGTTTTATTAACTTATTCTAGTCTCCATTATCAACATAAAAGTCTTATCCCAACTATATTAGTGTCGAATTAATATTTTTTGTATGACGTGGTATTTAGAGGTCTTTGATCCAACATGACTAATCCCTTAACTAGTGACTATTAAAAAGTATTTATGCTACCTCTACTAACGGCTCGAGGTTTTGGTAATAATCGTTAGTTGAGAAAATTTAATATGATATATTTTGATTAGTTTAAATGCATGAAAGCTTGAACTGCATGGGTGGTATATTTACTAAATGGGCCCTATATAGAAGATCAAACCGCCCTGTGAAGCTGACTAATTTGTGAACAGCGCATATTCTATCCATTACCAGATTTAGTTGACAAAGTCAGGGCTAATTTGTGAACAGTGGCTTTGCAAATAGCAGCTCCAAAAAAAAAAAAAAGAGCCAGCATTTATTTCCCTTCCAAAAACAATACTTATGACCATGCAATTACCTCACCCATCCTGCTGGACCTAAGTTGCATCTGCCCACCCTGACCTTTTTAGGTCCGAAATTTCTTGATGGATGGGTAGGTGTTTGTTTGTTACTTCAGGTGAAGGTCTCAGTGATCTTGCCATAAATCTTTAAAATATTATAAAACAAAGTCTTTTTCTATATGGTTTTATAGGAGGAGAAAATTAGGTGGTTGGCATTAAATGAGAGTCCATCTACCCTATTATTATTTTAAATTTAATTTATTCCAAGATCTCTTCCTGTTTTTTTTTTTTTTTTGGTAAATTTCAAGATCTCTTCTTATATAGTCTAAAAGCCAAAAAGTGGCCATCGGTGTCTCAACTACCCAACAAGAGGTTGGCAGTATAAATGAGTCAAGAAAATAAAGGGAGACTTGCCCGCACAAGTCTCTGTATTTAATTTCAACCAATTATATATTATGTCTCACCTTAATGTAACTAGATTGAAATGGTCTTACCTTCATAGTGACTCCACAATTCACATGAGGATCAGCACATAACCATACTTCACAATCCACAATTCAAGAAGATCACATATTTTCTCTTGAATGGTAAAGACGCACCTGTGCTTATCCTCAATCTGATGTCACAAAATACATCTTTGAGATGGGTGCCCGAGGTGAAATTTTTTCCACAGATTTTAGTTTAGTTTAGCCCAAATTAAATGTGCATTTCAAGGGATGCGCGGCATAGAAGATATTCATATTTTCCATGTTCTTTAATTAGAAAGTTTAGGTTTTAGGATGATTTTTCTTTATTTTAATCTTAATAGTATAGTATGACTCACTGTTCTTTAGTAATTTGTGAACATGGCCTGTTCCACTACCACATATAGTTTAAAAATCCGGACCTGTCAAGTGTTGCTCGGTCAACTTCAGCCATAAAACTGAATTAAGGCCTGTTTCTACAAATTCGAATGCAAATTTGGTTCCAAAAAAGAAGTTATAAAGAGGTAAGAGCTGAAGGATATTACATGAAGATGTTGTTGGGACCCTGTCTTTCATAGGGTTTGATTACTAGGTCGATGTATTTGTGAATCTTCATTTTTATTTTTTTTAATTGTAACTACTTTCATAAGTACATTTCTTAAAGTTTCTATAAATTCACTTCCATGCAAACATACAGCTCCTTGGCAGGTTTGACTGTACTCATGCTAACCCAAGGTTCATTATGAATTCAAGAAAAGATATTAGAAATGTACCACACGTCTTTGAAATGGTTATATGGCACTAATGGCTTTTTTTAGTGACTAAAATGCCTCTACTTATTATCAGCAAAAAAGCTTAAATGTCATTAAAAGTTTGTTCGCTTCCTAACAGATTTGGAGGTTGAGGTTGCATAACCATCTTCCCTTGTATCTGCAATCTTTGGCTTCTGAAGTTACTGAAGTCCAAAAGCAACCTTTCATTCACATTCTGCTTCATGTTCTCTACTAGCTTCTTCAAAACCTGCACCACATATCCAAAACATTGTCAGTAACTGAATGAATTCATGGCACACATTTGTTTATGATCAGGGTCCATAAGCTCACAACCGTTTGTTTGGTGACTTGGAAGTTGCAGAATCAGACATAGGAACCTCCTGTGGCAAACCGTAATCCACTTTCCCCACAAATCTAGTAATTTTAGGGCAAGTCTGTGCACATTGCGGAAAACCAGTCGAGCAAAAAACCTTTTCTGCTTCCGTGGAAAATCCTAATCCACTTTCCCCACAAATTTACTAATTTGGGGCATGTCTGTGCTGCACTGCAGAAAACCGGTTATGCAAATAACCTTTTCCTGCTTATGTGGAAAATCAAGTCCAACTCCATTAGAAATAATTTTTCATAGAATCGAGGAAATTTTAATTTATTTTTCTGCTTTTTCTCGCATAAAAGATGTTGCGGGACTTTCAGCTCTACATGAAATTATTTCCAATTTACACGGAAAAGTGGCCACACAAATGCGTCATAGGATTTGATATGAACCAACATGACTAATCCCTACACTAGTACTTACTGAAAAGTACTTTTGCTAGCTCTACTAACGTCTTGAGGTTTTGCCGGGGATGATTTGTTGAGAAAATTTAATATGGTATCAAAGCAAGCGAGTTCGAACCCAAATAGGAATTACTACTTTGTGAAGAGTGCATATACTATTCATTACCGGATATACTTTTCAAAGTCAGCACTCAGCCGGAGAGGCTGAGTCAACTTAGGCCATAAAACTGAGTACTTAGTGAAATCCTTGTCCTTTTGACTGTGTTATGACCTAACTATATGTATCTGAAAGTCGGTCTTTTGGCTTTTCAGCCCGAGTCGAGTTCCCGTTTTCTTCAGTAATACCTGCATCACAGCTTGCTGACTCTCTGAAATGACTCAGTGACTAGGTCGAGAGTTGACTCCACTCCTCACACTTAACATCATGGTACTTTTATCATAAAACGTCATCTTTCCAATAATATTGTGATTTTTGAAATGTCAAAAAAAAAAAAAAAAGGGAACTGTCACATAAAATCTCAAGAATTAATTGGTAAAAATCACACAAAAGTGAATTTGATCAGCACCTTTTTTTTTTATTAAATACTTGTAATTATGTAAAACATAACTTGATTTCCATGATACTTTCTCGATAATTTTCCGAAAACACTCTCCAAATGTGAAAAAAAAAAAGAAAAAAGAAAAAGAAAAAGGGGAGCTACTAATTTGCACATCCAGAATTGTTCCAGGCACATCCATCTATGGGACCAATGATGGACCCTTCTGAAATATCTCCAAAATGCCCCTCTGTTTCTTCCCATAGATTTTTCAGAGGGGTCCATTATAGGTCCCATAGATGGATGTGCAGGGAGGAATTATGGCTGTGCAAATAGTAGCTCAAAAAAAAAAACAGCATTTATTTCCCTTCCAAAAACAGTACTTATGACTATGCAATTATCTCCCCGGTCCTGCAGGACCCAAGTTGCATCTGCCCACCCTGACCTTTTTAGGCCTGAAATTTCTTGTTGGATGGGTAGGTGTTTGTTTGTTACTTCAGGTGAAGGTCTCAGTGATCTCGACATAAATCTTTAAAAGATTGTAAAACAAAGTCTTTTTCTATGTGGGTTTTGAAGGAAGAGAAAATTAGGTTGTTGACATTAAATGAGAGTCCATCTACCATATTATTATTTTAAATCTAATTTATTTCAAGATCTCTTTTTATAGTCTAAAAGCCAAAAAGTGGGCCATTGGTGTCTCAACTACCCTACAAGAGGTTGGCAGTATAAATGTGTCGAGAAAAGAAAGGGAGACTTGCTCCCACAAGTCTCTGTATTTAATTTGAACCAATTATATATTAGGTCTTACCTTAATGTAACTAGATCGAAATTGTCTTGCCTTCATGGTGACTCCACAATTCACATGATGGTCTTATTGCATTACCTGCAGTAGAGGCTTCTTGGAGTTGAATGAGCATCATGATTATCTAGGTGGTGAGACATGCTGGTGATTAAATTGACGGATAAATTTTGATGGATAGATGGAGATCTTGAAGGGTCTGAAAGATTATAAAAGATTCTTGGATGATCTTGAATTGTAAGTTTGGGGATTGAATTGTAAATGTGGTGGCACAAATTGGTCAACCTAATTAGATTTCCTTGACTGTAAGGATCAAGAAGACTACATATTCTCTCTTGAATGGTAAAGATGCACCTGTGCTGATCCTCAATCTGATGTCACAAAATACATCTTTGAGATGGACGCCGGAGGATGAAAATTTTACCCCGTGTTTGGATGTACGGTGAATTGAAGTGAGGTAAAACATCAAATCAAGAGAGCATAAAATTTGAGTTATGATGATATTTTGTTTGTAGTTGTTTGTTATGAAATCTTTTTAACTTTTTGTATAGAAAAGTGAAGCTTTTAGTAAAGAAAAGATGTTGCTTTTTTTTTTTTTTGAAAAAGATGGAAGGAATTTTGAAACAGTGTACTTTGAATATAACTCATTGTCTTTTCTTGTCTGGATAATGGAGATTTTATCTAACCTCACTTCACTTCACCGTACATCCAAACACAATAGTCACAAATTTTAGTTTAGTTGACCCCGCATTGAATGTGCATTTCAAGGGATGCAAAGCGCAGCATAGGATATTCATATTTTCCATGTCCTTTAATAATAAAGTTAAGTTTTAGGATGATTTTAGTTTATATTAATCTTAATAGTATAAATCCCATTGTTCTTTAGTAATTTGTGAACATGGTCTGTTCCACTACCACATGGTTTATAAATCCGGACCTGGGCGGTGTTGCTCCGTCAACTTCAGCCATAAAACTGAATTAGGGCCTGTTAGTTTACATAGTATTGAATGTCTACAAACTCAAACGCAAATTTTGTTCCAAAAAAGAAATTATAAAGAGGTGAATTTCTACAAACTCAAATGCAAATTTTGTTCAAAAAAAGAAATTATAAAGAGGAGAGAGCTGAAGGATATAATGTGAAGATGTTTTTGGGGCCTAACTTTCATAGGATTTGATTGCTAGGTTGATGTATTTGTGTATCTTCATCTTTATTTCTTTAATTGTAACTGCTTTCATAAATACATTTCTTGGTTCCTAGAAATTCAGTTCCTTGCAAACGTAGACCTCCTTCACATGTTTGACTGTACTCAGGCTAACCCAATTGACCATTATGCACTCAAGAAAAAATATTAGAAATGTACGTCGTCTTTGAAATGGTTTTATTGCACTGATGGCTTTTTTTAGTGACTAAAATGCCTCTACTTATCATCAACAAAAGCTTAAATGTCATTAAAAGTTTGTTCACTTCCAAAGTGATTAGGAGGTTGAGGTTGCACAACCATCTACCCTTTTATCTGGAGTCTCTCTTTTCTGAAGTTACTGAAGTCCAAAAGCAACCTTTCATTCACATTCTGCTTCATTTTCTCTACTAGCCTCTTCAAAACCTGCACCACATATCCAAAACATTGTCAGTAACTGAATGAATTCACTGGTCCTCAGCAGCAGTCAATCGGACTCAAACCCTTGCCACCAGTTAATTGGGAACTCATTAAGGTGCATCTGTGTAACGTGAGGATTCTGCTACAAAGAGGAATTTTTTTCTTATTTCCCATACAGCCTACTGTTTCGTCATTTGGTGTGAATGCACCATAAAAGGATAAAAAATAAACTGATTTTCATTTTTTGATTTCCTATGGCAGGGGTAGAAATGCAAGATTCATCTCTCCTTGTGGAAAGAGAATCCTCTCATCTACAGGGATGATTCTAATAATGGTAAAAAATACAAAAGGATTTCTAATATGCAACGAACCATATGCAATATATAGCACAAGGGATTTGGTCTAACCGTTTCCGAGACACCTCTGAGAACATCATCCGGCACCAAAGCCAATTCTCTAGGGAGAATGCAGCTGACACTCAACTCCAGTTGACCTTTGAGACGACTCTGAATGCCCTGCCTTACCGAATATAGGGCCCCTCGCACACCCAGTGAAAAATGAGAAGGCCTGAGAACACCGTCCAGGCCTGGAAGCTCCCATCTGGTCTGAAAATACAGAAAAACCAATTCCATTACATGAAATGAATCAGTAATGCCTGAATATAGTTGATGTCCCTAGTAACCCCTACCACTTTTCTTTTCCCTTTTTTTTATGAACCTCTTATTATTTAGTTACTAAGAACTCTTTGGCCTAGTTCGCAGTTGAGTACTTGGTATTTCCTAAGAGATGAATTTTCTAATCTCTATCTATGATTTCCTAAGAATTAAAAAAATGTGTCTGCTGTGCATAAATCTAACAGATCAAAAGAGCTTTTGGAAGGTACGACCTACCGGCCAGTAAAATTACGGTTAAAAGAAGTGGCTCCTTAAATATGCACTGCTTGCTTCCAATTACAAAAAGGGTGTAAGAAATATGAATGATGGAGCTCTACAGTATTACATGATCTGGCTGTGGAGCTACCAGCGTGCGAATGACAGCTAAAATACCTGCTTCCAACCACCAAAAGGGAGTAAGATACATGAATGGGATAAGATATGAAAGAAGTAGAAGTAGCTTCTCTCTATCCGGTGGGTGGGATTGGTGGGCAAGTGGGAAAAAACTGTCAGGACGAGTGCAGTTCATCACATATATTGGGCTGCCAATTATTTGTGCATATTCTCGTTGTGCTATGCCTTTTCCATTATTCTTGGATAAATGGATACTAATATCTATAGGTGTTCTCACTAGACTGCTATTATCTTGATTAAATGTTACACCTCATCCCGAGTTAATTAAGATTAACTCTAGTTAATCGAGATTAATGCGCTTTAAGCATGATTAATTAACTTAATGATGATTAACGATTAATATGGATCAAGTTAGTTTTTAAAGAATGAATTAAGCATAATGAAAAAGTTTGGAAGAGATTGGCTTAATGGGGTTGAATTTAGATCCAAATTAGTGGAATTAAGGAATTTTCCGTGAATACGGGCTTATACGTATTTCGTCGAATGTGGTGAAAGTTGATATCAACATGTGTATTTTGATGAGTACAATAATTTTCATATACACATTTTCATTTGATTTGAAATGCGTCAAGTGGGACTTGAATTGACTTAAACTTGAAATAAGCATAATAAGGTGGGTTTAGGTGTAAAAGTACCTTTTATAAGGTTCTAACCCATTCTCAGTCACTCAACCGTTCCAGAGAGCTCAAACGACCTGAGTTCGGTTTTCATCTTCTTTCTTGCTTCTTCTTCCATTTTCTTCCCTTCAAGTGATTGGAAAGTGAGATTACAAGTGATTAGAGAAAGGGAATTTGTGTCTTCATCTTCCTCATCTCCTTGCTTGGTTTTCTTAGAGTGAAAGTTTGAGAGAGATTTCAGATTTTCTACATCAAGCTATATAGTGAGTATCAAAAGTGATTTTCTTTGTTTCAATAGAGTTGTTTAGACTCTTTTTCATCTCAAACAGTTTGTTAAATTCGTTTTTGGTTATTTGTGATGTTAGGGATAGAGAAAAGGGTTTCATTTGGTGGATTTTGTGTTAAATAGAGCTTGAAAGAAAGGGGTTTTTGTGTGGATTCGAAATTAAGGCAAGTATAACAGTTATTTGTGATTGAAATGTTAATTGTATAGATTCCATTTGATTAGTTATAGAGATGAACTCAAATCTGATTGTATAGAATTGGAATGGATTTAATTTGATTTATGAATTGATTAAATGGCATTAGAATGGATTATATGATGGAATAGAAGTGTTTTCTTGATGAATGAATGGGATTGAGTAGGGAACAGGAGGTTCCAATGTTTATTGCAGGTTATAAATGGTTTTGGATGAAAGGAGAAAACTGTTCAGAATTTCGAAATTGGAATTCTGAAGCGTCTGCTCGAGCGAATAGGAGTCCGCTCGAGCGAACTACCTTCTGTATAGCATCCGCTCGAGCGAATGAACATCCGCTCGAGCGAACCTGTTATTGTCTGTTAACGCTTGAGTGAGCCAAAAAGGTCGCTTGAGTGACCAATTCTCTGTGAGGTATCGCTCGAGTGAACCTGAAGCAAATGTTTCAGGTTGTTTTCTCGATTGAGGTTCGATTTCCTTCTCGTTATTAAGAAGAATTAGTGATTATAGCTGGTAACTAAATTATATTTAGTTAATCAATGATGGAATTTGTTTGACCAAATGGTCAATCAAATATGATTTAAAGGATACTTGGGTTTTTCCAGGAATTATATTTCTAGGTTTGAGACTAAAGTGAATTGTGGATTAACCCAAGCTGATAGAACTTTGGGCTTAATTCCTGTATTGTAAGAGATGAGCGCATTGATTAAATCAAGGCTGTCAACATTGTCTTACCTCTATGGGTGTTAATCAAGGGGACTTTAATGTACAAAATGCATATAAATTGTGATGTCCATCGGGAATAACACGTACATTAAATAACTGAAGATTATACCTAATTGGTTGGTATTACTTAATTGAAATTGTTTATTGAACTGTATCCATTAATTTGTCATTGAACAGAATTAAATGTTAACTATGTTGTTCTTGAGTCTGGCACTACATAGTGATTTCAGTAAGCTCATTAGAGCTGTTACTGCTGCAGTAGATTATTTGAGAGTGTTCCGGAACTCCGTGGTGATGTCAGTTGTCCCTGGCTCGGGCACTGATAAATCCCACAATATATGAATCCTTCCGTATGGAAGATAAAAATCCTTCCTTTTTAGGAAGATGAGAATTGAAATGAAATGCTATTGTAGTTTTTGCCAAATAATAAAGACTCTTATTGATTTAAATTAAATGGTAACTGTATTGGTCTAACATTGGATTAGACAGATTAAATTGTGAGTTAGCATGTTAAATCATGTTCCTGTTTATACATTGCTGAATTGTCAAATTCATAGTGTTATTGATGGCATTACAGGTACAGCTGCCCATGCCGGTCCTTCTGAGGCCACAGTGCTAGCGGAGACGACCGATCCGGTTCCTCCAGGAGGACTAGTTGAGTGGAAATGAGACGATAACATTTAATATTAATTTTTGGAGAACAAAGTCAGTAAATGAAACTTTGAGGAAATTGTTGGAACGTTTCACACTTTTGATCCTTGCATTGTATTTAAATATGCAAGTGAATGGTTTTATACATGGTGTAAATAAGTTTTGTTTATACATGAACAATGTATATTTGTTTATATTCCGCATAATATGTAAATGTTATCCCTTGTGAATTTTATCTGATTGAAGTTCACAGGAGTAAGTATGCGACGCGACTCGAGGTTTACTTGGATTAATCCTAATTTCGAGCTCAGGTCGTGTCATTAAATCTCTTGAATATTTTCTCAATGTAGTGCGATTGAGATAATATTAGTCCATCCGATGATTTAGAAGTCTTTATTCCTAGTAATACATCGGCAATACCTAAATCTTTCATGTCAAACTTATTGTTTAACATTCTCTTGGTCGCTTGAATGATTTCATCATTACTACCCATAATGAGCAAATCATCAACATATAGGCAAATAATGACACATCCGTTGTTAGTGTTCTTGACATATACACATTTGTTACATTCATTGAGCTTAAACCCATTTGACATCATTATATTGTCAAATTTCTCATGCAACTGCTTTGGTGCTTGTTTTAATCCATACAAAGATTTAACAAGCCGACATACTTTCTTATCTTGACGTGGAACATTAAACCCTTCTGGTTGTTCTATATATATTTTCTCATCTAATTCACCATTTAAGAAAGCTGTCTTTACATCCATTTGATGTATTTCGAAATTGTTTAAGGCAACAATTAGAATTAACATTCGAATGGATGTTATCCTCGTAACGGGTGAATATGTGTCGAAATAGTCCAAGCCTTAGTTATCAGAATCCTACGATTCATATTCCGAATCCCGATTCGTATCTTGAATTTTAAGGAAAACGATTCGTATCTATGTAATGAATCCCATTTACAAATGAATCTTAGGATTCAGGTGTGAATCCTACGATTCGATACTCGTATCTATGAATCTTACGATTCAAGCGATTCGACTAAAGCGAGAATGACTATAGTCAATAAGCTAATATTAATAATATTTTACCTTTTTTCTTTCTTTATTCTCTCTTTCTTTTATTGCTTCTATTTTTTAAAGGTTATTTAGTTGTTAACGAAACCTCGTAAGAATTTTTTACAGCTTTGATAAGGTTTTAAAGATGAATAAAGAACATGCATTTAACAAAAACATTCGACTGTACGTATGGTGCTTGTTTATATCTTCTTTTTTTTAACCTATTTTGGTTTTTTTTTTCTTCATGAACACTTTTTTAACTTTAAGAGATATCCTACCGTGTAAGATTGATGGTTTGAATTTTATTTTATTTTTATATTTTGATTTAAAGATAATAAAAAATATATATTGATACTTTAAACTTATTTAACTATTTACACATCATTTATTTCATATATATATAGTAATAATAATAATATATGTAATGATGTTCTTGATAGGATTGTATGATAGACTTAGTTGTTATTATATGTATACTACTATAAATGGAAAAATGGACGGTTATGAATAATTACTATTTTTTTTTAATTTTTAATTATTTTTCATTTTTATTAGAAAAATAAAAAATTCCTACGATTCACGATACGATTCGCGATTCGATTCGATTCATGAGTATGAACAATTTGCGATACGATTTCGATTTTGAAAACTATGGTCCAAGTCTTCCTTTTGTTTGTATCCTTTAACAAGAAGCCTGGCCTTGTACTTTTTGATTGATCCATATGCTTTCATTTTCCTCTTGAATATCCACTTGCACCCAAGAGGTTTGCAACCTTGTGGAAGATCTACTAATTCCCATGTATGGTTTTGCATGATGGAGTTAATTTCACTGTTTATCGCCTCTTTCCAATATGGTGTCTCGAGACTAGACACAGCCATGGATGAAAATAGCGGCCGCTACGTAGCGTAGCGGCCGCTATATCGGCCGTAGCGGCCGCCACCGCTACGCTACGGCCGATTTATCGGCCGTCGCACCCGTAGCGGCCGCTACGTCCGCTACGGGACCGCTACGTCCGCTAAATGACCGCTACGGCCGCTACGGGGCCGCTACGGGCCGCTACAGGCCGCTACGGGGTGTGAAAATTTCTTACTTTCCATTTTTTTTTTTAAATGCATAATAAAACTTATTTCTTTTCTTCTTCTCTCCAAATAACATTTATACACAACTCTTCTATCCTTTTATGTTTAAAAGAACACTAAAAAGTATATGAACTCGCCGAATTACAGTCGATATAGAGAGTTCTTCTCAATGATTCTTCTCGAAGTACATCCTATTAGACAGCCCTTTGGTAGATGTATTTTTTTCTCTAGTTATTCTTAAGTTTTGACTTCGTGACATAGTTTTTTCTTTTATAAGCATTTCATTAGTTTCTAAGTTAGTATAACTAAGCAACATGAATACATGTGAAAAAAAATGATCATTACTATTATTTTCTATTTATACAGCGATACAAGACCTCATACAGTGAGGGGACCGCTACGCCCCCTTACCTTAGTTACTTTTGCAAAAAAAATACATTTTCTTTCATTTTACAATTTTCTGGATTTTCTGGAATTTTTTCAGATTTTTTTGGCGATTTTTTCAAATCGCACCGCTACGCCGCTACGTATCCCCGCTACGCTACGTATCGCCCGCTTCGTAGCGTTTTGGCGGCGGGCCGCTACGCCCGCCGCTACCGCTATTTTCATCCTTGGACACAGCTTCTTTAAAGCTTTGAGGCTCACCTTCTAACAAAAATGTTAGGAAATCCGAACCAAACATTTTTGATGTTCTAGCCCTCTTACTCCGTCTAGGTTCGTCAATCTCTTGTTGGTCTTGATTACTGCTACTAGCAGTATCATGAGTTCTTTCAATATAGCTTAATTTCTACGAGGGTTTACTAGGAAATACATGTTCAAAGAACGATGCATTCCTTTACTAAATAATAGTATTCAGATGCATATCGGGAATCTCAGACTTGTGAATTAGAAACCGATACACACTACTATTATGAGCATACCCAATGAATACACAATCAACTGTCTTTGGTCCTATTTTAATCTTTTTAGGTGTAGGAACCGCCACTTTAGCCAAACACCCCCATACTTTCAAGTATTTCTAAGTAGGCATTCTGCCTTTCCACAATTCATAAGGGGTCTTATTGGTTTTCTTTTGAGGTATTCGGTTGAGAATATAATTTGTGGAGAGTATAGCATCCCCCCACAAGTTCTGAGGTAATCCAGAACTTATTAACATAGCATTCATCATTTCTTTTAAAGTCTTGTTTTTCCGTTCAGGAACACCATTTTGCTGAGGTGAATAAGGTGTAGTAGTTTGGTGTATAATACCATGTTGCGAACATAATTCACCAAAAGGTCATTCGTATTCACAACCTCTATCACTTCTGGTCACCTTTTGTCACCTTAATTTTTTTATCAAGTTGATTATCAGCCTCATTCTTGTAATGTATGAACATATTCAAGGCCTCATATTTACTTCTCAGTAAGTAAACATAACAGTATCTTATGCAATCATCAATAAATGTAAGAAAATATTTCTTACCACCTTTAGTTTGAACAAACTTTAGGTCACAAATATCAGAATGAATTAACTGAAGAGATTCAAAAGTTCATTCAATTGAATGAAAATAAGTTCTAGTAAGTTTTGCTTCCACACATGTTTCACATTTGATATTGAAATCAAAAATAAATTTAGGCAAACATTCCATATTAACTAATCTACGTAATGCATCATAATTAACATGGCCTAATCTATCATGCCACACATTAGAAGACACAATCATATAAGCAGAAGACTTATTCTTATTAGAAACAACAATCATTACATTCATTTTGAAGAGCCCATCGCTTATATAACCTTTCCCACATACATCCCAGACTTAGTCAGAACAAATTTATCAGACTCTAATACCAATTTGAAACCCTTCTTACTCAGTAGTGAGCCTGATACCAGATTCTTGCGGATATCTGGTACATGCAGCACATTATTGAGAGTGAGTTCCTTTCCGGAAGTCATTTCCAACACCACCTGTCCTTGGCCTTCAACCTTAGAAATGGCGGAGTTGCCATGAAGAGTTGTTCTCCGTTTGAAGTATGATAAGATGAGAACATCTCTTTGTTTGAGCAAACATGGTGAGTGGCCCCAACGTCCACCCACAATTCCCTGGTGTTGGCAACCAGATTGACTTCGGAGACCACAACCGACAGATTGAAGGACCTGGGGCCTTTGACATATTTTTTGGGATTGGAGGTTCAACACTCTGCAAAAGGGTTGATTCTACATCAACATAAATATACTATGGATTTAATTGAACCGGCTGGCCTATCACAATCCACACCTGTGGATACTCTGCTTGAAGTAAATCTTAAGCTCCATAGTGAAAGCGGTGACCCCCTTTCGGATCCTACATACTACCGTCAGCTTATCGGTAGTCTCATATACCTGACTAATACCAGGCCTGACATCAGTTATGCAGTAAACTTGATGAGTCAGTATATGACCAAGCCCCATAATCTCCACTTAGCAGCAGTTCGACGAATCATCCGTTATCTTATTGGCACTCCGCACAGAGGATTATTCTTTCATGTTGGCTCTGCCATGACATTGACTGCCTATTCTGATGCGGATTGGGCAGGTTGCCCTGACACACGTTGTTCCACAACAGGTTGGTGCATGTATTTAGGGGACGCTCTTATTTCCTGGAAAGTAAAAAAGCAAGACAGTTTCCAGATCATCAACTGAGGCCGAATACCGAGCCATGTCCGAAGCCTGCTCAACAATTCTATGGCTTCGTGCCTTCTCACAGAACTTGGCTTCACACAAAGGTCACCCACAACTCTGCATGCGGATAACACTAGCGCAATTCGGATCACTGAAAATCCTGTATTCCATGAACGAACGAAACACATCGAGGTTGCTTGTCACTTTATCAGAGATGAATATCTCCGGAATGTTATCTCTCTTCCCTTCATCTCCTCCAGCCTCCAAATTGCTGATATTTTTACTAAAGCTCTTCCACGTCCGCGCCATCAGTTCTTGACAGAAAAATTGATGCTTGTGGACTCACCGGCATCAATTTGAGGGGGGGGGGGGGGTGGTGTTGTTAAAGATTATGGGTCCATCAGGCCAAAGGCCCACTTGTAAACTAAAGCCCATTTCCTTTAGTCAAATTCTAACAGATTTTGTATGCTATTTTAGGATAGGGCTGATTGTAATATGCCTAGTTTGTAGCCCAAATCAAGGATGTACAGCATAATATATAGAGATCAATTGATCCTGGGAAGATCATCCCATTCCATTCAACTTGCCTGCATCTTTGCATTCTTTGACACCAAAGTCTTCTATACTTATTTTCCTTTCCCATTCTTTGACTAATGTTTTATATTCATCAACAACCTTTTGGAATTTTGCATTTCACTACAAGATTCCCTAACTGCGTATAGCACTTCTATCCCCACTCTCTCCAAGCACATCATTAGGGACCTTTTTATTTCAACCCACAATCCAATCCCACATTTTATTAGAAAGCATCGCCAACTTCCAATGGCCTTCCCTTAATATTATTTCTTCAGATGTTGTTATATTCCCCTTTTATATTCCACAGCCATATTCTTGGGCAATTGAGCACCTTCTTATTAGCCTTTCTACTCTCAACAAGAACATCTAGAATCAATTACCTCTATTGCTTTGGCCTGTAAGACTCTCCATGTACTTGGTTGTAACCATCCCCTTCCACACACGACCATTGAAGTCTAAATAAATAGAAATATTATAAGGAAATTACAAATTAGATCAACTAGGAAACTATAAACATAAAACCCAATGATTAGTTGATTTGGATTGAATTAGAATGGAGTTCTCTTTGGAAATTCTAAGTCCATAAAAATATAGAAGAGTACATTTTGGATTAAAAAAGTCTAGGAATAGGAAGAACAGTATTTTTTTCTTTTCAATAGTGATATTCTGTAATTAGCTTTCCTTCCCCTGATTGCATGCTATATGAATCCTAAGAGGATGACTACAGTTTAAGAATGTTTATTTTTTATATTATGGTAATGTTAATGTTGGTGTATGATTCCTTCTTCCAACCAATAATATTAACAACATTAGTTTCACCATTCAAAAGCTTGACCTAGCTCACCCTGAATCAACCAGATCGACTCATGTTAAAGGCCATTGAGTCAACCAAGTCTGCCAAAATTTTGGTTGGGCTTGTGAGACGATCCAGAACAAAACTAGAAGCATACACGAGAGAGATTTTGCAAGAGAATTGTATATTCTTGTATTGACGATTGAGTCCATATATAATCGTTCTTTGTTTTGACCAAAATTAGGGTTTTTGGGGTTAGTCTGCCATTGTTTTTTGGGGTTTTTGTGTGTAGCTTGGAATCTTGGCTTGGAAGTGATTAGAGCTTGTGTTTTACTAAGCTTGGACCTAAGGCAAGTGGATGAATGGACGGTTCGAGCATTAAATAGTTTTATGACAAATGTAGTTGATTTTGTTGTTTTCACATTCATGTTTATTTATGTGCATTGATTTGAAATAAATGCTCATGAATGCATCTTGCTAGCTTATTTAATGTCTTGGAAACATTGGTTTTAACCTTTGATTTATTACTTGTTGATAGTAAATGGATCTTGATGATTGGTGGTTTTATTTTCTCTCTCTCTTATTATTGAATGGGATGTAGAAGGAGGTGATTGGATGAATGCTTATAAAAGTGTTGGAGAAGTGATGAATGATGATCTGGAGGAGCTCCTTATCTCATTTCATTGCAGGAAAATGAATGAAAAATGAAGGGAATTGACTGGAAGAAGAAAAGGCTCAGATCTGAACTCAGTGTGAATTTCCCGCAGCTGGGCTGTCAGCTGGCGGTCACTTGTCGGCTAGCCGCTTGGTGACTGGCGGCTAACCGACCTAGGTTCGGTTACAATTCCATAGAGCTGCTTTTCTCTTCTGAAGGCGCGGTCAGCTAGCGGCTAACCGCCGAACTAGTCGGCGGCTAACCGCCAGCTAACCGAGCCGTCGCGTTTACAATTCCAGAGAGCACTCTTTTTTTTCCTGAAGACACGGTTAGCCTCACGATTAACCAGTGGCTAACCGCCAACTAACTGAACCCATTTCAGTTACATTTCCAGTGTTCTGTATCTAGACTGACAAATCTGCGGTCAGACCGCCGAACCCATCAACGGCTAACCGCCAGGAGACCGACCTTACTCAGGAATTTTAAAACGAAGAGAAATGAAGAGGGTTTCCGTCCCAATCATTTGTGAACCCTTTTAGAGAACGATAGGGATTGTTCAGCTGGAGATATGTATGAAGCCCGTTTGAGAAAGAAACCACATAACGAATATTCATTGAATGTTTTGAAAATCCTAAGGTGTATAAGGAGCTCGGAATGTCCCCAAACTCAAGGAGTACCAAGGTTTTATTAATTTGGCATACGAGACCCCTATTCACCTTAAATAAATCTTGAACCCGATATTTTACCCGAAACTTCAATGGTTCATTGTTTTTCATTGTTCCCGAGATTTATACTACATGACTTGTTATCCCTGAAAACGTTGAAATTGTACTTGTATATTTGCTAGTCCAAAAATGCATTACCCGAGATGAAATGACAGTTGTGCCTTTGAGCATCCCCGTCCCGCTTGTTTACATACTTGCACTTGATGTGCTTTATACATGTCTTGATTTTTGTTATTTAACCTATGAGTTGGCACCACTAAGCTTAGATAACCTTACCGGTCTGATCCACCGACTTGAAGATCCCCCTCTTGTCCTGCCAGCTGCAGTTTGGATCCCGCTACCTGGTTATTATAGTGGTCTTGTCCCGATACCCCGGATTGCTACCGTGGTTCCTGATGCCTGGCTCGCTACTGTGGTCATGTCCCGTATATTATATGTATATGTATATATATATATTTCGTTGAATCTCCTCACCTCGTGTGACTGAGATCAACGCCTTGATATGCTCTTGTCACTTAGGTGATAGAAGACTTAGTTTCGTGTGGTTGCCATCTTGCTTGTTTCTAATTCCTTGGATACCTCATATGATTTAAATTGCATAATTGTTTTCTTGTAAATGATTCTTTCTTATGAAATTGTGATTTAAACAGGTTTAAATATTTTCCAAGGTAAATGTATTTATTGTGTAATTGTTATATCTTTTCACCCACCTGCCAGACCGTCGTGTCTGATCCTTTTCTTTGGTACTCAGGTCCGGATATTGTCTACCCCAAGACGGAGTTTGAGAAGGCGGTCGGTGAACCGCAACGTTTAGTTGAGTGGCATGCTGATGATGTCATTTAGACATTCGGTTGTCACAAGAGACGTAACATTTTGGGGAAATGTCTAACTCTTTCTTTGAGGGATTATTTTGTTTATATTGGCCTTAGTTGGCCTTTATTTTTGGGGAATGTAATTAAATGATAATTTGTACAAACTCTAACAATTACTTTTGGGAAAGCGTTAGTGATCATTGCTCATTCTGATACTTGGTTTATACATGTGGTATCGTCTTGTGACTAGAGTTGAATTACTAATTTGATTTACTACATGCTTCCGCACTTAAACAAAAATGTACTATGTTGTTGTGATATCCTCACCGCGGACACCTATGGGAAATTAAATAAATGTGTGCATCTTATCACCACACCTCATTACTTCACTTCACATCACATTAGTCCCAATCTCGGATTAGTTCGGTGGGCCCGGTCCGAGGTCGCGTCACCGCCGTAGCATCAACTTCACTCAAGAAGATATTCCTTACTTTCGCAGCAAAATCGTCATAGAGATATTCAAAGGGAGCTGACGGTTGAATGCCAACAAACTGGGTTTGACCGACTTGAGTGACTTCCCATGATGGCTTTGATGGTGATTTCCAACAAAGAGCGGAGTGTAGGAAATAGATTTTGTTTTGTTTTGGAAAAATGTTTGTTGGATGGTGCTTACGGGGCTTCTGTTTTTGTTATGCTTTTTTGTTGGAAATTGCAACATTGCCTATGATATGGTGTTTCATCAGTCTATCAGGTTGATAGACTTATACTTTGCCTCCTTTTGCCATTGTGCAGAATGAATTATACTTGTATATAGAATCATTTTGTTGGAGTATGTATACTTTGCCTCATGCTGGTTTTTTTTCTTTACTATTAGCAGATTGTCAATAGAATGGTTGAATGCATGTTAAGGTTCCACAGGTTTAATGAATGCATCTGTTGGGGTTCCACTTAGTATACTGCTTCATGTTCTCTGAGTTGAAAGCACCCGGTACATTTTCATTGATTTGATGGCACCTGTATGATTGTTATGAATCTGCAGTTGAGAGTAACTGCTTGAAAAAGAACTTGCAATCTGTATGACAATAACTGAGATTGAAAAGGGGAGAGTTGTTTTGGGTTGAGAAGAAGGGATGGCGGTGGGTTTGACGGTGCTGGGTATGTTGGTATGTTTGGACTGGATTGATAAAGGAGTTGTTTACCTTTTTTTTGCAGGAAGGTGTTTGATGTTGTTGCTGTCATTGCCACAGGCTTTTTTGAAGTGATGTGGGATGACATAAAAGTTGTAATATCGACAACTTTAAGCTGTCGGTATCAACTAGTTTCGTCAGTAGTATGAATTAAAAGTTTTAATTCAGTAGCTGCTAGAACATATAAAAGTTGGTATCGACTAATTTCGTCTTGGGTATGAATTAAAAGTTGTAAGTCAGTAGATGCTGGAATGGATAAAAGTTGTCGCTATCGACAACTTTAAGCTGTCAGTATCGACTAGTTTCATCAGTGGGATGAATTAAAAGTTGTAAGTCAGTAGCTGCCCGAATGGATAAAAAGTGTCGATATCGACAACTTTAATCTGTCAGTATCGACTAGTTTCGTCAGTGGGATGAATTAAAAGTTGTAAGTCAGTAGCTGTTGGAATGGATAAAAATTGTTGATATCGACAACTTTAATATGTTGGTATCGACTAGTTTCGTCAGTGGGATGAATTAAAAGTTGTAAGTCAGTAGCTGCTGGAATAGATAAAAGTTGTCGATATTGACAAGTTTAAGCTGTCGGTATCGACAGCTTTAATTTATTGATTTCGAACAAGTTTGCAAGGTCATGTTTAAAAATAAGTGTGAACCCAAACATACAGTGCTTTACCCAACTTATGGTGAAAGGAAATACTTAAGCACAACACCATGGAGCAACTGAATACAACAATCTAAATTTATATAAAACTCATTTATATCACCATTCACATTCCAACATTCATACAGTTGTCAAATACTTAAAAAAAGTAGCAAAACACTAAAACAAGGGAAATCTGCAGTGTTCAAATCTACATGGATCCCTTTTACACTGTTCAAAATATGTTATGCGCAACCCATTTGCATCACCAACTAGCCCATTTACATCAGCAGCCAACCCAAAAAAGCACTGCACTGTTCAAGCCTTGAACAACCCATTTACATCACCAACCGGACCAACAAATAACTGCAATCTTCAAGCCTACATGGAACCCACTTACATCAGTAGCCAACCCAAAAAAGAACTGCACCGTTCAAGCCTTGAACAACCCATTTACATCACCAACCAACCAAAAAATAACTGCAATCTTCAAGCGTACATGGAACCCATTTACATCAGCAGCCAACCCAAAAAAGAACTGCACTGTTCAAGCCTTGAACAACCCGTTTACATCACCAACCAAACAAAAAATAACTGCAATCTTCAAGCCTACATGGAACCCATTTACATCAGCAGCCAATCCAAAAAAGCACTGCACTGTTCAAGCCTTGAACAACCCGTTTACATCACCAACCAGACCAAAAAATAACTGCAATCTTCAAGCCTACATGGAACCCATTTACATCAGCAGCCAACCCAAAAAAGCACTGCACTGTTCAAGCCTTGAACAACCCATTTACATCACCAACCAGACCAACAAATAACGGCAATCTTCAAGCCTACATGGAACTCATTTACATCAGCAGCCAACCCAAAAAAGCACTGCACTGTTCAAGCCTTGAATAACCCATTTACATCACCAACCAGACCAAAAAATAACTGCAATCTTCAAGCCTACATGGAACCCATTTATATCAGCAGCCAACCCAAAAAAGCACTTGAACAACCCATTTACATCACCAACCAAACCAAAAAATAACTGCAATCTTCAAACCTACATGGAATCGCTTTACATCACCAACCAAAAAAAAAAAAAAAAAAAAAAAAAACTGCATTTTCAAGCCTTCATGGAACCCATTTACAACACTAGCCAGCCCAAAAAAACACTGCACTCTTCAACTGACTGTTCAACATATAAAAAAACTGATTCAGCATATCACATCACGTGGAGGATTGCAACAACCTCCACGGTTATGCCCCCTCTTTACAATTTAAGAAAGTAACTACCCTTCATTGGCGGCCACGATCTTCGGTACGAATCCTTTTTTTTTTTTTTTTGACGCGCTGGTTGTTTAGTTGCTCGTGGTGGAAGAAGTCTTTCTTGAATTGTGTCTTCCCAATGCTTGCTGTCCTGGGTAGCATGCAGAACTTCATTGTACGTTGTACGATAAACGCTTGACAAGTACCAATGCTCGCAAAACTCATATGGATCATAGTTCCTTACCTTCAATGATGCCAGTGCATGACAGCATGGGAGGCCCAAAATCTCCCATTTACATGTACAAGTTCTGCGTTCGAGATCGACTACGTCCACGTACTCTGCGGACTATACTTGAAATTCGACCAGGCTAGCAACGCGAACATGAACCCGTGGGCTTTCTCCATTTCTTGGCTCAAGATTTTTTTCCGCATACAGAGTTAGACGAGTAGTTACACTCTCTGACTGAAGATGACGCTTTTGATAGAACTCCATTAAATTAGCACGTATCTCCACGACATGTTTCACAATAGGCAGTACCCTTGTGTCCTTTAACAGGTTGTTAATACACTCAACCGCATTGCTAGTTAGCATGTCATACCGACGGCCTTGTACGTATGCATTTGCCTTGTACGTACACTCAGCTTCAATGTAGCTGAATGCCTCTTGGCTGACTACACGTATATCCGTCATATATGCCTCATAAGCATAAGGCCTATAGGATTTTGCGGCACGCCAGAATTTCATAACGATTGCCCCATCACTGAAAGCGGTTTTGATATTTTTAGCTATGTGACGGCAACAGTAACAGTGCACTGCAGAGGGTATAGTGTTCTGGAGAGCCGGAATAAGACCCTTTTGACGGTCAGAAACAATGGTCAAATAGGGTGGCTCTCCAAGTGCTATGAACAAGTTCGCAAGGAACCACTCCCAACTATCACGACTCTCAACTTCCGCAAAGGCAAAGGCGATTTGTAGTAGCTTATGATTCGCATCGTATGTCACGGCTACAAGCAAGACACCGGGATACTTGCCTCGGAGATGTGCACCGTCTACAACAATCATCGATCTTAGCGAAGACGTGAAAGACCTTATACAAGGTCCAAATGCCCAAAAAAATCTTCTGAAACGGTCATCAGACGTGGTGTCTATGTTTGTTATTGTGCCAGGGTTGGTTTTCTGCAATTCAATACAGTAGAGAGGCAGAAGCTGGAAGGACTCCTCGCATTATACGCAGAGCCATCTCCTTTGCTATAAGTGCCTTCCTATATCTAATGGTCGACCCAAATTCCATTTGGTAGTCGTTCATTATCTCATTCAACTTTAAATCGACGTTCTGCCGAACTCTATCCATGATGAATTCAGAAATAAGGGCTGAAGTTGCTTGTCGATGTGCCATGCTCATCATTGGCTTCGAGCATTGGTGGTTAGGATTGTATGCTCTAACTTTAAATTGTGGTCTTGATTCTACAATAGAAGCGTGGATCCGCCAAGGACAATCCCGATCTTTGCAGCCAGCCGTCACCTTGGTCGAGTTGGTCTTTAGGTGTTTAAGAGTGAAGTTGGCATAAATTGCAAACTTGGCAAGAGTATTTCGAAACGTCTGTCGATCAGGGAACTCACGGTCAACCAACATTTCTTGAGCCGAGTTATTACTAACCTCCGTGTTCACCTCCTTAGGCTTCATTCTGTCCTCAAAATCAACAATTGAAGTTTCATTTGAACGATTTACAGTGTTAACTAGATTGACCTCGACATCGTTGCTTTCGACCTTCACATTTGGGATCCGACGAATATGTCCGATGGCAGGATGTTCATCGGACTGAATTTCATCATGATTGTTTGTTCCAACGTCAATATCATCAATAACATCTTGTCCTACCGCCTGATGTGGACTGCATTCATTACGCACAGAAGGGAAATGCATGTCATTGTCTTCATGTAGATCAACAGTAGGCAGCTCTGTAGTGGGTGTTGGCTCTATGGCATGCTTTCCCGTACAAGTTCTTGGCGAGGTCCTCACTTTTTCTACACAGTTGTGACCTCGAACATTCCTTTCATACCTACAATGAATCAACAAATGACAATAACCAAGTAGGAAGACATACTTAGTATTTGGTAATCTATTGATTTAGCGATACAACCTATGCACATACCTCCATTGTTCTCCTCCTATACTTTGCCGGTTCTTCGGACCGTTGAAGACATATAAATATATCCCATTCACATCATTCCCCGGTGCTTTGAACATTCTCTTCACATCATTGTCGTCGACGATGCTTGCCATTGAAAATGCCCGTCCATTGTGATGAAGGTATTGTATGCTTAATCTCTGGATGGATGAGTCCCAATTAGATGCTTCAGTTGCTTCGTTAACCAATGAGTCATATGTTATATCCGTCAGTAAATATCTTATCTTTTGATTTCCTCAATTGTACACCGGACGGATTATATCGAATTGGAAGTCACCATCATAGTGGAATATGACCAACACCTCGCTAACTGACATACTATCGTCAAATCACAAGAATATAATTTAGAGCAATATGAAAGATACATACATTTTGAAAGACAGAGCAAATGCATATTTTCAAAACCATTAGCCACGGTTAAAATGCCCATGCTGGGCCTTATTTGATCATAAAATAAGGTTTATAGTCAAATTAGAGTAATGTAATGTGGTAATAAAAAAACTATACTAAGTGCCACTTATAGAAAGAATGTAATAGAGAAAAACAACGCCTACAAAAAAGAAACCCCTTTTCAAACCCTAAAAACCCAAAACGAAAGTCACATTAACCAATCCCAAAACGAAAATGATATTTACTACACAAATGGTAGTCTTTACGTAAAGCTACATACAGATATGCATTTACACAACTGGTACAATTTTAAAACAGCTCCTTTTAGGGTTCAGACCATAGCTCTAGGGCAGTGAAAGAAGTCATTACTGAAAAGGAATCAAGTTGATGACATTTTAGGGTAGATGATGCAATATAGGAAGGTGTTTATTGTGTGTACCAACCTCTTAATGGAATCTAACCACCACTTAGAGTAATTCTTGAGGTATTTTCTGAGAATGAAATTCGCCAGAGCACATGTTACAGTCGATGAAAAAGGTCTGACAAAGAAATGCAGACACGGGGCGATGTATAGAGGGTTTACGCATAATGGTCAATATCGACAATATCGCTAAACGACAAAAAAAAAAAAAAAAAAAAACCCACCCAAAGGACCCCTCCCGTCTCTTAACTCCTGCTGGGTCCTCTCCTTACTTGTGGCTCACTAGGGGGATTAGTTTTCTCTTCTTGTTTTTTTTTTTACATATATAGAGTAAACAACTATTACAAGATTCCCATATTTTGATGTTATTTTGAAAACCATGCAATAAAATCAGCTTTATCTCATTCTGCAATTTTCTCATGAAAGCATGACGATTTTTCATAATATCCAAATTATATGCAACTCCGAGTGGTAGAAGTGGTGTTTTTATTATCATTCTTCTTAAATGGTTTAAATAGAAATAGGAAAAGAAGCCTGCAAGAAGGACATACAACTTCAAGCTCAAGCACCCTTGAGACATGGAGTGGAACTCCTGGTGGATAATTCTTTCCTTCTAATTTGCATTCCAGCCTAATGTCAATGAGGGGCCTCACTGATAGGAAGAAGAAATCTAGGGGAAGCATTTGTATCCTCCACTCATCCTGCAAAAGAGAAACTAATGACTATCTTAAACTGGGGCACTAAATCCTTCAAGTGTTAATTCAGAATTGCCTATGCATGCAAGATCAACCACTTTAAAAATAAAAAAAAAGAATAAAGAGAGGATCT
Organism: Cinnamomum chago; assembly: GCA_038049695.1. NCBI lineage: Eukaryota > Viridiplantae > Streptophyta > Magnoliopsida > Laurales > Lauraceae > Cinnamomum > Cinnamomum chago. The sequence goes on from CP142459.1 coordinate 18,727,140, forward strand.
TCACCAATGATCTCTATAACTAAATTCCACCGAGATGATGCAGCTAACCATAAACATTTTTCATGATCTTAAATAAAAGAAACTTCAGTATCTTTCAAGAAATGAGACAGTTTGTCAATACAAAATTACAATAAAGGAAAACAAGAAAAACACAGTTCAACAGACTTACATTTCTTTATTTATTATTATTTTGTCTCTAGACATTTAATGGAAGACAAGCTTCTAAAATAGAAATCACCTTTTGTATTCTCAGGAGACTTCCAAAAAGAGAGGTCTACACATAAAAGAAATAACCTAAATGATGCCAAGAGGAAGCCTAGGCCCATACACTAAAGCCCAATTCATCAGACCTCATCATAATCCATATTTGCAAATATCTCATTAGATTTTTATTTGAAAACATCGTATTTCGCACTAATGAACCACCTCGCTTTTGTTGTGAACAAGCAAGTTCTGAGTTATACAATTAATCGCCTTGTGCCTTCTACACATTTTAGTGGCTCATTTGAGTCATTTGATGTGTCCTCAAAGTGACGGTTGATTGGAGCAAGCCACTGATCTTTGACGTATATCCTGTTGATGTGCTTAACATGCCAATTTACAAGTATCCACTTGAAAGGTTAGATCATGACATAAATGAAGGATTCACGTCAGCTGCACTTGTTAAGGACCCAATTAATGTTGCTCATGCCCCAATATCTGATGAACTATAAGATGATGATGTCAAAGATTACCCCCTGTGATGTATATCAAGAGAATATTGTTGCTAATGCTAATCACTACCCATAATAGTCTCTGAGTCAAATTCAGAAGGCATTATACTAGACATTGTTGTGGCTCTGCCAGAGCACAGTATGACAAGATCCACAACTTTGATGATCCACTTTATTAAAGCCATCCACAGCAATTTTCTCTTCTATATCCATGTGTGATCATGCATCATTGGATCAAGATTCATAGGAAAGACTGGAAGAACAAGATACATGGATTTTGTAAGTACACCATCTAACATTAACTTCAGAGGCAGATATCTCCAACGAGAATTTTAGAAGTGCAATTGGATCTCCTCCATAGTCGATATGGTATCGAATTCAAAGATTAATCTTATTTCACGCAGAGGAGAGGAAGTTCATGGTAGAAGCCTAGGCCCAATCACTTGGCCCAATTTAATCAAGCCCAACATGCCTACGTTCATTTTAAAAAATCTTATTAGAATTTTATTTTCTAGTTCTTTTCATATTAGGTAGTATCTTTCAGAAAACACTAAATATCTTTCATGCTAATTAGAATGCTCTGAAATACCATTTCTTTTGTGTTTGATTATCTTTTTCAAAGTTATCATGTATAAATACCAATACAATCAATGAGAAATGGAGATTCTGTATTATTATTATTTCAATTTAAGATTTGTCTATCTAACTTGGGTGTTTTCCCTCTACTTAATCAAGTTATTGGGTTGGCTAGGCCGAGGATTCCAGTGTTACCGATTGTTGGCATCACCATTCACCACTGAAATCAACACAGAACATTGACCTTATAAACATTAGATCAAAAGCATCCTGATATCAAACTAAGGAGCGAAAAGGGTTAGGCTGGGCTGGCACTACGGCCTAAAGAGAATAAAATCATTTAAAAAAATTGCTTTGCCACTGAGCATCAAGTCCCAATTGGACGTTAACCCTCCTTTGTCTAGGCTTGGGACGGGCATTTCAATGCAATAAGCAATGTGATGGAGTTTAAAAAAACTAAGTAAGTTTTTAGCCAATTGGCTGGTGGTGGAGTAGAAAATATTTATCAGCTAAAAAAGTATAAATGATAATTAGTTTTTTTCCAATGATAATACATTTAATAATATCTTCATAATCTCATTATCTTCTCTTATTTCAATACATCTAAAAGATCATCTACTGTATCACTATCACTATATTCACCATATTATTACTCAGCACCTGTCCAATCTGGATACAAACTGCAATGTAAGTGCTATTTTCACCATCCCTTTAGAAAATTAGCACCACCAGTAGCTTCCCTTTCTAGGGTTTGTCATACAAATTTAAGGTGGTGGACAAGTGCTTGGAGATACGGTGCAAGATGCTCGCTATTGCAACCTTAAGTTCGTGGTTTCAAGTCACCTTATCAATCAAAATTATTTTATTATTATTATTATTATTATTTTTTGTGGTTGTCCTTTCTGATAACTAGTTAGTTTGCCGCACCTTTAATGCCTAGGCATTTTGGGTGTAATTTGGGTGTATTGGTTAGCAATTTGAGATGCTATTGAAGAAAACATGTCACGGGTTGTGTGCTTCGAGTCCAGGGAGTGTCCTGTCCGAGAGGGTGTGTTAAGTAGCTAGTTTGCGGCAGCTTTTTTGCCTAGGCATTTTGGGTGTATTGGTTAGCAACTTGAGATTTTCATTCTAACTTGAGCATCTCGCAAATCCCTCTTATGGTTAATGGAGATTATATTCAGAGTATACATGTATATATATTAGTAGAACAAAAATGTGAGGGGAAATGATGACTTACATCATTCAACCTTTGGCTCCTCTGTTTATTATCTGGAAACATGGCCTGGAAAATTCGGGTTCGGTTGCTCAGATACTCATCAAAGGATGACTGCAGAGAGAAATAGAGAGAGGCAAATGCGGTTTAGTGCATCATGCATGGAGACATGGAATGGAGTTTGAAGAGAGGACGTGTGTTAGTACCGCAGGGGATTCGTAGAGAGGGAGATCTGTAGTAATGCTGGCAGAGAATGTGGAGAGCTTCTCTTTCTCCTTCTCATTCTTCTTTCTGGGGTGAAGACTCATCATATGACATTGCTGGTGCTTCCATTTCCCCTTTCTAACATGGGCACCTGACAAGAAATGCCATTGAATGAATGAATGAACGGAACAACGTTACATGCACATCATATGACCGAGAGAACAAACCAATTGAAATTGAATGCTAAATTACCAACCAGTTGAAGAATGTTTCCATGCTCCTGCGAGTGTTTCACAACTGCTGCTGCTCATTCTCCACCCCCTTTCTCTTTCTTTCTGCGTGCTAAACAAACCAAACAAAACGGGAAAAGGAAAAGCAAAGAAAGACTTCGTACTCTCTCTCTCTCTTTCTTATCCGTGCTTTTGTCTTGTTTCTTGCCCACCTGTCACTGCTGGCCACTTGATGTTGAATTAGGATCCTCTGAGTGTCACACACTCAACACTCAAATATAATGAGCATGGCTGGGTGGGTGGAAGGAGTGGGACACTCCGGTTGGGTCCACCAATTTGATGTCTCCTTGGTATGATGACCGTACCAACTCTTTAAACCCGGCAATTGCCCATAATAGTTGGTACGCACCGTAAAAGTGGCAATTTTATCTTTAATTATGCAATATCTCATGGTGGTAGAATATCTCATATTGCGATAACATAGGGATGTGAGATATCGCATAATGTGATATCCTACGACCATAGAATATCACAAGATTACCCATTTATGCCCAAATGGAAAGCACATTTTCACCACGAATTTAGAACCCTGTTTTATTATCTTCTTCATTTCTACTTCTTGTTGGTTTCTGTGGGATCTTACCATATCATCTAGAGTTTATACATTTCAGTCATCACAATCCTAAGCACAAATGAGTAGATTTTTCGCTCTAAAACCCTAAGCCATTGAAGACCCAAGAAGCTGAAAAGAATTAAGAAGGAGAATGGGGCGGAAGGATGTATTACTGCCATATCCAAAGCAAGGTGATAAGACGAAAATGGAGGGAAACTCATTAGAGAATCGAAGACAATGAGCTCAGTGAAAAGAGTTTTTACCTCGCTTTTCTCCATTTCTCTATTTTAGTTCGGTAGAAAGGAAGATAGTGAAAGCTTTTTTGTAATTTCCTATGGCTGTAGGATATCTTATAGACTCATATCCTAGAACTATAGGATATCACATGATTATGGGTAAAATCGCTACTTGCACACTGTCCTTTTGTGTATGAATAATTTTGCGGGAATTATGAGTTTGTCGACTGTTCTGGGGTAATTGTCGAGTTTAAGGACTGTTGAATGATCATTATCCCATTCTTTTTTTATTTTCCCACTCCACATTTACTTTGCCAGTAGAATCCATTCTCCAGTGATTAATTTGCACGAGTACACCTTTAATCATGCTTCGCCCAAGGACACTTGCTTTTAGTGCTTGGCCTTAAATAATTGAGCATCTCATGCTCCTCAATTCAAATTTCACCCATTCTTAGGGCCTGTTTGGTAACTCTAAAAATAAGCACTTATTAAATGATTTAGTGCTTATTAAAAATTTAGAGTGTTTGATCAAACTCTAATCATGATTTAAAATTAGAACTAATATTTAGAAATAAGTGCTTTAAAGCTCTTAAACATAAGCGGCTTAGAGTAGCTTTTTATTCGTAGCTTTTTGTTTTTTTCTAAAGTGGGGGAAGCCATATTATGATATCTTTCTATGCGTATCTCCTTCTCTCGGCATGACCATCTCAAAGAAGACGATGAGGACGACTTGAAGACGCTAAGGATCTCCTCCTTCTCTCTCTTATTTGGTAAAATCCTTCTCTTACTCTCTCTCTCTCTCTCATTATGATCTCTGTGTCTTCTATTTGTTTTCCAAATTCTATTTGCTTTCTATATCTATATATGTATATCTTTGGTATTGGGAATAACGGTTTCTGCATTTGGGTATTGGGAATAAGAAGATTTTGATGGCTGCAATGGAGAGAATCTTGCCCATTTTCAAAACCAAGAGGGGTGAGGGTGGAGAGACTGAAGAAAGAGGCAAATGGGATTTTGAGGGAAGAAGCGATGGAGATTTCAAGGGATCTAGTTTGTAGGGTTCTAGAAGGGAAAATAGAGTTGGAATATGGGCTTTTGAGTGGATAGCAGATATCGGTTGTCTTGCTTTTGTTGATTTTGGGTTGTTTGGCGATGGGTACTTAAGGTGTTTGATGAAATGCGTGAGAGAGATTGTTTCATGCATTTAACTAATTCAAAGAGTTTTGCTTCTTGTAGATTAGCTTAGTTGAAGTCTTGGATGATCTTATTTTATTTTATATTTTTTTTAAATGATGATTTCCATAATTTGTCCACAATGGTAATCACTTCTCACCCTTGTTTCAATTGGCAGTAGTTTGTTACTTTGTTGATGTGTTTTTTAATTTTTTTTATGGAAGAATCTCTCTCTCTCTCTCTCTCTCTCTGTGTGTGTGTGTGTGTGTATCAATTTGATTGGGAATTTACATTGATGTGCATCTGTTTGGATGATAATGTTTATAATCAGATTTAAAGTTTACCTAGAGTTGGGAATGTTTATTCTTTTTTCCTACCCATTATATACCTTGCATTTTATTTATCAGGAGCTCATCTTCACCGACAAATTGAAATGCCTAACATCTGCTTTTGGTTATGGTTTGGCTTGAATTGCTTTTGTGTCCATTGAACACAGAGTCTGCACCATCTTCACCAACAAATTGAAATGACATTCTTGACTACTGATGCTGTTGTTGATTCCCCAGAGAACACCATGCAAGAAATATAATCGATGGTGGGCAGTTTGAGTTGGGACGAACCCTTTGTTTACAATTTAAGCTCAATGGCTCGAGTGACTCAAAATGGATCAAGTTGAGTTAACTTGGGTAAGTTCAACCAATTTTACAGCTGACTTAGTTAGACTAGCTCGAATAAGTGCCCTGCTAGTGCTGCTGACTTGGTGAAGTCAGGAAGGCAAGTGAGTTGTTGAACTACTGATTGAAAAGCTTAACCAATTTGATGAGTAGAAAATTCTGTATGGAATGCCTCTTTCTCAATCCAACATGTTCAAATGATTATGGCCTACAAAGGTTAACATCAGTAGAAGAAGTCTTCTAAGGAATGCCAACTCCAAAGATGCTTATTTTGGATAACCTTGCAATGGAATTTCTATTATTCACATATTTTACGAGTGGTCAAGTTGATTGATGGCCCACTTCTTATTGCAATATAATTTGATGGATGACCCACCTCTTATCACGGTGGAATTTGACCAGATTGATATGACATCATTTAGATTTAATAGCTCGCCAGATACAGACTCTTGGCATCAGGGCCATGTCACTATTACCATACAAAATGACCAATTTGCGTTGTTTGAGTTACAGATTACATTCTGTGTGGCCCAGTTGGAATTAGCCCACAAATGGGGGTGGATGTGATCAACAATGGCCCGCATTACATGGACAGAGAGACGTCAGGTTGCCCATAAAAATTGAATGATTTGTTAAATTGAATGGAAGCCGAAATTTGTTTATTGGCGTGAAAGCCAGGTTTTTTTTAAAACCAAGTTTTGTTGTGTTGGCATGAAAGCCGAATTTTAGACTTTTGGCGTAAAAGCCGGTTTTTGTTTTTGGCGTAGAAGCCGGTTTTTGTTTTTGGCGTGGAAGCCGGTTTTTGTTTTTTGCATAGAAGCCATGTTTTGGTTTTCAAAAATTGCAAGTATCGACTAAAAGTCGCCTCCCTGCTGAATGGTATTGCAAGTATCGATGGAATGTCGCCTCCTTGCTCATTCGGTTTGCGAGTATCGATGGAATGTCTCCTCCTCGCGAATTGGGGTGCAAGTATCGACTGAATGTCACTTCTTTGCTTTTTCAAAAACTTTGGTTTTGTGGGTATCGAATGAATGTCGCTTCCCCACGATTTTTGAAATTTGAGGTTTTTTTTTTTTTGAAAATTTGGGTTGTGGATATCAATGAGAATGTTGCGTCTCCACGATTTTTGAAATTTTGTAAGTATCGACAAGGTGTCGCTTCCTTGCGGTTTTGAGGTTTTGGAAGTATCGAATGGGGTTCACATCCTTCCAATTTTTGGGCTTTGTGAGTATCGACTGAGCGTCGCTTCCCCGTGGTTTCTTTAAAACCATTTTTTGTTTAGAGACACGAGGGTCTTAAATTTTGACTTAAAACCGTTTTTGGTTGTAAAAGTCGGGGTGGACTAGGGTGGAAACTCCTGAGTCCTGATTTTGTTTCAAACCATGAATTTTGGGTTCAAGGATTGAAAATTTGGTCAAGTTAGGAAAAGGTTCCAAAACTTGGATTTTTGGGTTTTTAAAAAAAAAAATGAAACTATGAAAGTAAACATTGTTTTGAATTTTTTTTAGAAATTCCAACATAAGAATGAAAATTCCAAAAGGGGTGGGTTTGATGAGCAAGTACCTGAGAATAGGCTTTGGCCGTGCAGGCATTGCTCTAACCCAGTGGTGTAAGCCTTCAAGGGTAGTACCGCTTCAAGAATTTGCCATTGATAGGCAGCATACATCTGTAGCCTTCCATGTTTAGGAGAGCATATGCGTCGTTGGAGAAGACTTTGTTGATGATGAAGGTCCCTCCCATTTTGGTTCGAACTTGCCTTTAGATTTGTGGGTGAAAACCATTGACCTTTTTACTGCAAGAACCAAGTCACCCTTTTTATAGACGCGTTGCCTGACCTTCTTGTCGAAAGATCCTGCCATGCGTGCTTGGTAAACTCAATGCTTTATAGAGCTTCGAGCCGTCTTTGATCGAGATTATCCAGCTCTTGGAGTCTCAATTTGACATTGCTTTCTTGCGTCATGTCATTTTGCAAAGATACCCTCAAGGAAGAAATTTGTACTTCCAAAGGGACAACAACTTCGCATTCATAGACCAAAGAGAATGGTGTGCTATTGGTTGGTCATCGAACGGTGGTTCGGTAAACCCACAAAGCTTCAGGTAGTTTGTCTCCCTAATCTCTTTTGTGACTAGAGACCATTTTCTTGAGAATTTTGCAGAGTGTCTTGTTGAAGGCTTTTACTAGTCTGTTCGCAGTCGGATTGTATGGAGTCGAAGAACAACTTTGGATTTTGTACTTATCGCAGAACCTGTAGAATCTGTGATCCCGGAACTGTGGTCCGTTATCATGGATGAATCTTTTAGGTATGCCGAAGCGACAGATTATGTTGGTGCGTAAGAATTGAAGGACTAATGATGTCTTCATTTGACTAAGCGCAAATGCTTTTGACCACTTAGAGAAATAATCCGTAGTGGTGAAGATGAAGCAATGACCTTTACCTGATGAGGGAGATATAGGACCTATGATGTCAATACCCCTGGCTTCGAAAGGCCATGAGATCACTGTAGGATGTAGCCATTTCGGAGGCATGTGGACATAATTTTCATGAATTTGGCATTGTTGGCAGCTTTTGGCAAATTGCATAGCGTCTGCTACCATGGTAGGCCAATAATAACCTAACCTTTTTATTTGATCGTAGAGCTTTGGACTAGCCTGATGAGCTCCACAAAGACCAGCATGTACTTCTTTGAGAGTTTCTTCAGCCTCTTGTTGTGACAAGCAGCGTAGAAGTATTCCGTTAAAGGATTTTCTATAAAGCATTTTTGAAGGAATATTCAAATGAAAGTTTGGGGCTCGTCTTTGAAGGCTTACCCGTTCTTTTGGATCTTCAGGTAGGATTCTGAACATAATGTAAACAATGAACGGATCCCTCCAGTCGCCGATCGGAGGTTTGAGGATGGACATCCGACTTCTAACCACTTGATGGCATTAAGCAACTGCTTGGTGTATGTTAAGAGGAGGGAGAATCCTTCTTTGACACACTATGATTTGCATGTTTTCTCCTTTTTGGATTGCCATAGATGCGGCGAGTCCGGCCAGGGCATCTACATGGATGTTTTCACCTCTGGGGATGTGGGTGATGTGACAGATGTCAAACTTTTGTCGAACCGATTGCGCCTTCTTGTAGTAAGGCAACAGATCAGGCTTCTTAACTTCAAATTTCTGATTCATCTGGTTGACGATCAGTTGAGAGTCCCCAAAAGCTTCCAGCATGGTGATGCCAGATTGAAGGGTGAGTTCCAATCCTACAATCAGGGATTGGTACTCAGCTGCATTGTTTGAACATGGTTCCAGTAGAGAAAAAGCGTGTGGAATCATGTATTTGTTGGGACTGATAAAAAGGATGCCAATTCCCGATATTTGCTTTCCTTTTTCATTTGTCCTGGTTGAGCCGTCAAAGTACATGTCCCAGGAAGCATTTGGTAAGGAAGTTTCCACACTATAGACAGATTCGTATGGGAGATCGTCCCTGAGTGGAGAATCTTTAGGCAATGGGCCCTCTGCAAGAAAGTCTGTTAGAGCTTGGCCTTTGATTGTCTTTTGTGGTACATACCTAATATCGAATTGAGACAGAAGGATGGACCATTTTGCCAATCGGGCATTAAGAGAACTTGCTTTTGTGACAAGGACCTTTAAGAGATTGATCCTCAAAATCAGGTATACTGTGTTGGACAACAGATAGTGATGCAGCTTTTGTACGGCAAACATCACTGCAAGGCATTCTTTTTCGACTGGAGAGTAGCGATGCTCTGCACCTACCAACATGCGGCTAAGGTAATATAGAGCAGCTTCTTTTCCCTCGTCGTTTTCTTGTGCTAGTAGAGCGCCCAAAGAGTAATCGAGAGCTCTTGTGTACAGGATGAATGGTTTTCCAGTTGTGGGGGTAGCCAACACTGGAGGTTTAGTCAGGTATGTCTTAATGTCTTGAAATGCGGCTTCACATTCAGCATCCCAAACAAAGTCCACACCTTTCTTCATTAGGTGAGAAAATGGACGGCACTTCCTTGAAGATTGGAAATGAACCGTCGAATGTATGCCAACTGTAAGACCCCGACCCGAGTGATCCCGATTAGTGCTAATTAAGTTGCGTGTTAGTGCTAAGCTTGATTAGTGATTCTTGGTTAAGTTGGGTTTAGATTTAACCTTGATTTTGGTTTTGGGCTGATTCGATCGTCTTGATTTGCTTTGGTAACTTGTGGGGCCCTTTGGGGGTTCCCTTTTCGGCTTTGTATTTTCTCGAGGAATTTCCCGATTTGTTGTGAATTGTGTTTTTGGCCCGTTGCATGCATCTTGTTGATCTCAACAACTTTCATGTTGATCCCGTATTCATTCGAGACCCCGAAAACCGATTTCATAGCCTAGAGGGCAAAACAGTCATTTGCACATCAAGTCTGTACCCAAAACTCGATATTCTCGAAACCCGTGAAACATGTAATTTTTGGGAACTAGATATTTCGGCGACCATTTATTTCTTCTTCGTCGAATTCATTAGAAGCCCCGATAGAGATGATTTCAGCTAATGTAGTACCTTGAGTTGTGGGACCCAAGCTTCATTTGTTTACAAAGGAGAACCCAACCCCCCATTTCTCATTTCACTCTTCCTTGCTCCAGCACACATTTGAGTCTAGGGTTTCCCTTGCTTCTTCTTCTTCTTCTTGCTTCTTCATCTCCAAGCCATATCAATAGTTCATAGATCAAGCATTGGAACTCACCAATCACTCCCTCATCTCACAAGCTTTCCATTGATACTATTTGTGGAGGGATTCATCAACATTGAGATCTTCTTTGAACTAGTCCTCTTCATTTGAAGGTCATCCAAGTAAGTGATCATTTCCATCTCTTAGATTAGTGTTCCTCTAGTCATTGAGATTCTACATGTGCATTATTGGAAGCTCTTTCATTTTCAAGCTTGGTGTAACCCATTTTAGGGTTGTTTTGGGGATTTTTGATTGTAGCTTGGCTTTGAGCAATAGAGGTGATCAAAGACTTGTTTTCAGCTAGCTTGGATTAGAGGCAAGTGAATGTTTGGATGTTTTTAATTTTGAAATGATTTGGTGTAGTCTTCATGGATTTTCCACACTTTCATTTAATGAGGTTTGTTTGAAATAAATGCTCATAATGTATCTTGATAGTTTCATTCAATGTTTTATAAACATGTTGGTAGAGCATTTATTGTCCTTGTGATAGCTTAGATGAATGTTGGTGAAATGGTTTACTTCTCTTTTATTTGCATTGGATTTGACATGGAAGAAGTGATGGAGAGAACTCTTAATGAGGATTTGGAGAAGTATAAAGAGATGCATTGGAGGAACTATTAGCCCAATGTTATTGTAAGGACCTTGTGGATGTGAGGAAGATGGTTTTGAGGAGGAAAATGACTCAAAACTGAACTCAGTGAGCATTTTCGTAACTGGCGGTCAGCTCACGGCTAGCCAGCGGCTAACCGCCGAATGCATCGGCGGCTAACCGCCAGCTAACCGCGCACCGCGGTGACTTTTCCAGAGAGCATCATTTTCCACCTGAAAACGCGGTCAGCCTCACGGTTAGCCAGCGGCTAACCGCCGAACCCATCGGCGGCTAACCGCCAGCCAACCGCACAATCACGGTTCCTTTTCCCGAGAGCATCAGAATTCTCACCTGAAATTCGGTCAGCTCCACGGTTACCCAGCGGCTAACCGCCGAATGCATCGGCGGCTAACCGCCAGCTAACCGCCAGGTCACCGAAATTTCCCAGATTTCGAAAAAGCTCCCCGCTCGAACGAACTCTCCGGTTCGTTCGAGCGTTGAGCTTTGTCAATCGAAAGGGATTCACTAGGCATTGTTGATGCCATCCGAGAAAGAAACCATATCACAAAGATGTCATCCGAAACTTTGAAAAATCATAAAAGTGAATAAGGAGCCCGGAATGTCTTCAAACTCACGGAGTACCAAGTAAGGACTATAATAGACATACGGGACCCCTATTCACTTAAATAGATTTTGAAATTAGTATTTTACCCGAAATGTGTTATAACTCGTTATTTCACCTCGTTTCCAAGACTTGTATTACATGACTTGTTTTCCCGAAAGCATTGGAGTTACATTAGTAACAGTTAATTGTCCCGAAATGCATTGCCCGACATGAAATGATAGTGTGCCCTTGAGCACCCCGTTTTACCCGTTTATCTACTGTACTTGATTTACTTGCATATGTCTCGATTGGTTTTATCCTATGAGTCGGCATCACTAAGCTTGGATACCATGTCAGTCTGATCCACTGACTTGGAAATCCCTCTCCCGTCCCGCCAGCTGCAGTTTGGATCCCGATGCCCGGTTTACCACCGTGGCCCCGTCCCGATACCCGGTTCGCTACCGTGGTCCCGTTCCCGTATAGTTATATTGTATATATGTATACGTTGTTTCTCCTCACCTTGTGTGACTGAGATCAACGTCCCGTGATACTGTTGTCACTTTAGTGACAGAGGACTTAGCTTTATGTGATTGCCACCTTGTTATTCCCGATTCCTTGGTTACCTCATATGTTTTATCTTGTTTACTTGTTTTATAGCAAATGATTTACCTGCTTTATGAGAGTTCTTGCTTAAACAGATTTATATGCTTTTCAAGAGATTTCCTCTATATTATTGTTGTTGTATCTTGTCATTCTCTTGCCAGACCGTCGTGTCTGATCCTTTGCTTTGGTACTCAGGTCCCGTTGCCGGCTTCCTTGAGGAGGAGCCAGAGGAGGCGGTTGGTGAGCCGCAACCTCTAGTCGAGTGGCACGCTGACGATGTCATGTAGACATCGGATTGCTATGAGATGCGTACATTTTGGGAGCTATACTTTAACCATTCTTTGGGTTATTATTTTGTAATATTGGCCTTTGTTGGCCTCTAATTTTGGGGATTGTAACTAAATGATAACTTGTCTAACTTTAACAACTTTTGGGAAACATTGCTATATATCATTGCTCTTTCTGATACAGTTTGATATTGATGTAAATGCTTGCATGACTAGAGATAGTCTAACTATTTGATTTGCTACACGCTTCCGCATTAAAAAGAAATATCCATGCAAGGTTGTGATATCCTCACCGCGGACACCTGTGGGAAGTTAAATAAGATTATCTTGAGGATGTAGGTAATCCTCTTGAATAATCATCACACACTAATGGTCCCGATCCCGGATTGGGATTCCCGGTCCGGGGTCGCGACACCAACCTTCCTTGAAGCCCTTTTAGTTCTCTTAGGGTTCTTAGAGATGGCATTTCTAGGATAGCCTTGACTTTGGTGGGGTCAAGTTCTATTCCACCTTTCCGAACTATGAATCCGAGAAACTTACCCGATGAGACACCGAAAAAGCACTTTAGTGGATTCATCCGCAGTTTGTGTTTGCAAAGTCGGATGAAGACTTCTCGAAGATCTTTGAGATGGTCTTCTTTTCTTCTGCTTTTGACGGCGAGGTCATCAACATAACATTCGACCGTCTTGGGTTGTATATCTTGAAATATTTTCATCATAGTCCTCTGATATGTTGCACCAGCATTTTTCAGACCGAATGGCATGACTGTGTAGCAATACACGTCAAATGGAGTCCAAAATGATGTGTCTTTCATCTTCAGGATGCATCTTTATCTGATTGTAGCCAGAAAAGCCATCCATGAATGTTATTCGCTCGAATCCGTAGGTGTTGTCGATCATCACCTCTAGTATGGGGAGCGGAAATTCATCTTTAGGGCATGCATTATTCAGGTCTCTATAGTCAATACAGACCCTGATTTGCCCATTTTTCTTTGTCACGAGGACGATGTTTGCCAACCACTCAGGATGCTGTTCCTCGCAGATGAAGCCAACGCTTTTGAGTTTCTGAACTTCTTGTTCAATTTTTTCCATCACATTAGGACAGAATCTTCTTTGGCCCTATTTGACAGATTTGATGTCTTCTTGCAGATTGAGTTTGTAGACTGCTATTTTGGGGTCTAAGCCAGGCATTTCAGCGTAAGACCATGCAAAACAATCAATGAACTCACAAAGAAAAACGATATACTCGGGTAAATTATCATCCTTTATATTCTTACTTATGAATACAGGATGTGGGTTATCAGGTGTCCCCAAGTCTATCTTCTGAACAGGATCTTCTGCTAGAAGGTTTGAAAATGGTTTGTCCACATTGTTTTCAGAGGCTTCCAACTTAACAAGACCTTTTGGAGTTCTAAGGGCATTTACAGACCTATGCTTTGTTATTTACAGACTTATGCTTTGTTTTTGTCCATGGGTTTTCTTAATCGATATTCTTCTCAAGACTGGCAATGAGATGATCCCAATCACCTGTTGAAACTGGGTCGAAGTAGGGTACTTCTTTTGGAGACGATGGTTCTTTTGGGCTAGAAAACCGTGCATCTGTGTCATCGGACAATTCCTCTTCATCGTCAGAGAAATTATACCAATTGAAGAGCTTCCTGAATCCTTGACGGGTGACTCCTCAAAGAGATATCTAGGGAGATCAATGTCTTCATGGACACGAGATGTTGAGGCTTGGTCGGTGAAACGACTTTGTAGCCTTTGTGTCAACTGTCTCATGGGAGTGTCAGGATCATACCCCAACCCGTATGAAGACTTGTCTATGTGACGATGGAGTTTCCAATCCTCTAGTTGATTTTTGGTCAGGGTGGGTTCCAATGGTGTGAGAATACCACGACCACCTCCCAAACCGATTGGATTCTGAGCATCATAGCCCATTTTTTTTTATGATAGCTTGTGCCATTGGACTGTACAAAAATAGTTGAGGCATACTTTCATTTTGGAAAGGTTCAAGCAAAAAATTTGGTGAAGAGGCTTTTGATTTGTGGGAGAAGATTGTTTTTTCTTTTGCCGAAGTTGTCGGCACGATGAAGGAAGCAGACGTAGGGTCTTCTACGTCGGCAATTGTCTCCAATGGAGTGAGAGCGGGCTGAACTTGTTGAGTATCAGCTTGGCTTGACGATGTATCGCCTTCTGACTCTGAATTCGAATCCGTGTCTTGCATAATGGACACGAAGGAGACAACGAACTTGCCTCCAGTCTTTTGTTTTGTCTTCTTTGCCTTGGTGGTGATTACCAAAGGCTTTAAAGGTTTGAGGGAGACGACGAAGGGAGAATGAATGCTCTCTTTGGTTTTTTTGGAAGGTTTGTTTCCTTCCAATGATTGCTGAGAAGCCTTGCCTTTATCTTTCTGGATATTTTTGGCAAAGGGCGTTGTTTCTTCCTCTTTTCATTCTTCTTCATCCTTTTACATCTGAGCATTTGCAAGATGGACATCTTTGTCTTTGAAGGGCTTTTTATCTGCAAACACTCGATGGATTAAGCCGTTGCTGCCAATGAACTTGATGCTGTTAGGGATTTTGTGTATTGCAATTTGATGGATGCATTATCATTCTAGCATCATTTGAATTTTCACACATGCATTGATTTAGAAAATCTTGAAATCTTGATTTACACATGCATTGGTTTTTAGACTTATAGAAATATTGGTCTATGCATGTTTTGAGTTTAAACTTGGATGCAATTTATTTTGAAAATATTTTTTACCAAATCAAGCTAGCCTATGTTTTATATCTTTCAAATCATTTTAGGCTTTTTATGTTTCATGTTTTTAAACCTCTTAGTTTCATTTAAAACACGATTCCAAGCTTGATTCAGTGGCTCAAAAGTTCCCACAAGAAATCTCTTTGAAATATGATTTTTAAGGGAATTTTGGTCCTAGGCCCGGGTCAACCCGCAGTGTGGTCGGTCGACCGGCCCAGGGGACCCGGTCGACTGGCCACACTGCGCGGTCGACCGGGAAAGAGCCGTTGGCTCCTTTTTCAAACGGTCAGATTTTTTACCGTTGAAGGCCAGGTCGACCGGGGAAAGGGCAGGTCGACCAGGGAGACGCAGGAATTCAATTTTTGAGTATAAATACAAGTTCATTCCTTTCGAAAAGTGGTTGAAAAAGAGAGGAACCAAGAGCCACTCTTGAGGTGTTTTGAGACAAAGAAAAGGGGATGAACTAAGAGAGACCAAGGGGTCATTAGTGAAGCTAAAGCTTGGATCAATGAATTTAAATCTCTAAGTAAGCTTTACTTTTATTAATCATATGTTATATGCTTTGTTTAAATTATTGGTAAATGATTTTTAGCATGATAATTATGATGTGTTGAATCCATTCTTGTTTTAATCTTTGATCTAAGTTAGATTGGATTCTTCACTTTGATTTCAATCCAAGTTGTTTTAAAATCTTCCTTAATCATGCTTAGCCAAAATCTTTCTTTTCTTTTATAGCATGATTCTTTTACTTGGGTGAATATTTATTTGTTGTTTTCATTCATTTAAACCTTAGTTAAATTTATATGGTTTTGAAAACAACATTACACATGCATCACATGTTTTAAGTTAATAAATTTTATACAACTTGTGATCCTTTGATTTTCATATCATTAAAAAGTTTGTATCCATACATGTGTTTTGCATTTCACTTCAATCAAAATCTTTTATGTGCCTTAAACTTTTAAATGCTTTGAGCATATATTGATTGAGCTTTCTTTTTTAACTTGATTGAAGTTATCACACACACACATCATGAGCATACATCGTTACATTCATTTAGTGTTTGTGTGAGTTAGTTTTTTCACTTTCATATCAGCCTATTTTAGAGGCAAATATATTGAGCTTAAATTGTATCTCTTTGAGTGTTTTTGTAGACACTTCTTTAAGAGAAATCTTTTTCTTGTAAAGGTTATTGCTTAGTGTGAGAACCCGACCCCTGATCTCTTGGATTAGTGTCGTTTTATTTGTGGATTAGTTCTTGTAGTGGGATTAGTAGTTGTTGGGTTGAGTTTGTGAGCTAGAATGATTTTTCTTCTAGTTTTGGGCTTTGGAGTGCTTTGGTAGCTTGTGGGGCCCTTTGGGGGTTCCTTTTTCGGCTTTGCATTTTCTTGTGAGATTTTTCCGATTCGTTTTGTATTATGTTTTTGGCCCGTTGCATTCATCTTGAGGAATCCTACAACTTTCATGTTGATCTCGTATCCATTTGAGAACCCGAAAACCGATTTCTTGGCCTTGAGGGCAAAACAGTCTTTTCACACCAAATCTGTACCCAAAACTCGATACTCTCGAAATCCGTGAAACATACACTTTTTGGAAATTAGATATTTCGACGATCATTTCTTCCTTCTTCGTCGAATTCATCCGAGGTCCCGAGTGAGATGATTTCAGCCACCCAAGTTCTTTAAGTGGTGGGACCCAACCTTCATTGTTAACAAAAGAGACCCTTCCCCCTCCTTCTCCATTTTCATGTTCCAGCACAACCATGGAGTCTAGGGTTTTCCTTGCTCCCTCTTCTTCTTCTTGCTTCCCATCACTCAATCCACTTCCAAGCTTGCACCAAGAAGAGATTGGAGGCCACCATCTTCTTCATCTCCTTGAGGACTTTCTTTCCATAGCTTTTGTGGAGCTCACCAACCATTACAAGACTTTCCTTGAGCTTACCTTGTCCATTAGAGGACCTTCCAAGTAAGTGATTCTTCCCATCTCCTAGATTAGTGTTCCTCTAGCTCTTGAGAAGCTCCATTTGTATTATTGAAAGCTCTTTCATTTTCATTCTTTGTGTAACCCATTTTAGGGCTTTTTTGGGGGTTTTTGTAGAGATTGTTGATCTTGAGCTTGAGAGGTGATTAGGAGCTTGTTTTGCTAGATTGGAACCCAAGGCAAGTGGATGAATGGATGTTTTTAATGTTATCAAAGTTTTATGAGAAAATCCCAAGTTTATTTCTTGTTTTTGATCATTGGATACATGTTGCACATATGCTCCTTGTCACATATATATACGGATTTCGAAATTTGCACACTAATGGTTGTTTCTATCTTGTTAATCTCTTGGAGAGGTATGCATTTCATTTGATCAAGTTTACTCATATGGTTTTATAAAGAATAGGATTGGTTTGGCTAATCATGGTTATGTTTATGAGTTGCATTGATTTGAAATTGATACTCATTTATAGAGTTGTGCTAAAACATCTTTGGTTATGGAAATGTGATCAATAGACCTTGTTTATCTATAAATGTTGACTCAAATGAACCCTTGTCTATGATGGGAACTCCTCTCCTTGTTTGGGGATTGAATGTGAAGAAAGAGGTTGGATTTAATGATTCATTGAAGTCTTGATGGGAGTTTTATTGTAATTAGGATGTTGTTGAAGTAAGGAAAAACTCATTTGTATAAGTGTTGGAAAGGAAAAAGGAAGAGAAAGAAGGGAACTGAACTGCCAGAATTCAGTTTCTGGACAGTTCGCTCGAGCGACCATGACAGTTCGCTCTAGCGACCTGTCCAGAAAGGGATACGGGTTTTCCAGTAATCTGGTCGCTCGAACGCATTTTAATAACCGCTCGACCGATGAGTTCGCTCGAGCGAACCCTTCGATTCGCTCGAGCGATGCGGCCTGTCTGAACTGTTTTAAGGCGCTGGTACAGAAATTTCAGCCTATCGATCGGACCTTCGGTCCGACCGATCGGAGTTTTGAGGTTTATTTTTCCTTGTGGACCTTGGCTAACCTCCTCAGACTCACTCGACCATATGTGAGAGCGTCTGGAGCCGATGCTCGTCACGGTTGGTTCGGATGCATCGAAGTTCAACCCATTTCAATCTTGAACGGGATGGAACGACGCGATATCTTCTTTATATCTAAACGCAAGTCCTTCCCTTGGTTATCGCGAATTCCATTCCTCTCGGTGACTGAATAGGTTGCTCGATGTTTCCGGATTAATGTCATGCCTAGGATGGACCGTTGATAATCTCGATTCTTGCTATTGTAACATCTAGAACTACCCATAAGCTCAAGTTAAGATTTTAAAATAGTAAAAGTGCATAAGGAGCCCGGAATGTCTTTAAACTCAAGGAGTACCAAGTAATGATTATAATCGACATACGGGACCCCTATTCACTTAAATAGATCTTGAAATTAATACTTTTCCCGAAATTGTTATAGTTCATTGTTTCACCTCTTTCCCCGAGATTTGCATTACATGACTGGTTTTCCCGAAAGCATTGGAGTTACTCTAGTAACAGTCATTTGTCCCGAAGTGCATTGCATCACATGATATGACCGTGTGCCTTTGAGCACCCCCGTTTTACCCGTTTATTTATTGTACTTGATTTACTTGTTTCCCCGAAAGCATTGAAGTTACACTAGTAACAGTTATTTGTCCCGAATGTATTGCCCGATATGAAGTGACAGTGTGCCCTTGAGCACCCCTGTTTTACCCGTTTACTTACTGTACTTGATTTACTTGCATATGTCTCGATTGGTTTTGACCTATGAGTCGGCATCACTAAGCTTGGATACCTTGTCGGTTTGATCCACCGACTTGGAAATCCCTCTCCCGTCCCGCCAGCTGCAGTTTGGATCCCGATACCCGGTTATTACCGTGGTCCCGTCCCGATACCCGGTTCGCTACCGTGGTCCCGTTCCCGTTCCCGTATATTTATTATTGTATATATGATTTACGTTGAGTCTCCTCACCTTGTGTGACTGAGACCAACGTCCCGCTCTTGTCACTTCGGTGATAGAGGACTTAGCTTCTTGTGATTGCCATCTTGCCAGTTCCCGATTCCTTGGACATCCGACATGGTTTATATTGCTTACTTGTTTTCAGATAAATGATTCATTGCTTTTATGAAAGTTGTTATTTAGATAAGTGTTAATGCTCTCTATTGTAAATTCAGTCACTATTATATTGTTTTATGTCCTTTGCACACGTACATGTTTTACATGAATGCCGGTTGGGTAAATACCCGTGCTTTTACATATGGTTCTAACGATCGATGGTTTTGCTAGAGTTATATGATTACACATGTTTTAAAATGAATACCCGAGTTATTAAATGTCCATGCGTTGGAACGTGTTTTAAATGACACTCGTTTTGTTAGATCCCGATGTTTATACATGTTTTAAGTGAATACCCGATTTGTTAAATATCCCTGTTTTTGAAATATGTTTTAGATGACACTTGTTTTGCCAGATTCCTATGTTTATACCTATTCGTACATGATACCCGATTTGTTTAAATATCCATACTTTGGAATAGGTTTAAATGAACATTAGCCTTGTCAGATTTCCTTGGTTACACCTGTTTTAAATGAACACCCGGTTTGTGAAATATCCGTATTTTTACATATGTTTCAAATGGACTTTGGTTTTGCTAGACTGCTATGAATACTTGATTTGTTGTATACTTGTGTTTTACTTAAGTTTCAAATGAACGGTTGTTTTGTCAAACCACTATGTTTATACATGTTTTAAGTGAATACCCGATTGTCAAATATCTATGTTTATAGATGATGTAAATGAACACGTGTTTTATTAGATATTCATGTTTTACCCGTGCTTGAAATGAATACAGGTTTTTCCCCGAGATTCCCGACTTTGCACCCGTTTAATTATATGTAGCATTTGATCGAATAGCATGATGTATCTTATGTTTTATTCTTCAGTATATTTGTTATCTTTTCATCCACCTGCCAGACCGTCGTGTCTGACCCACTACTTTTGGTACTCAGGTTCAGATTTCTTCGCCCCGAGTTGAGTGCTTTTGTTGGCTGTAGAGCCATGCTTTGCAGGTTAGTTTGTCGGCTATGTCATGTAGACATTTAGCTTGACATCGGAGCTACGTCACATTTGGGTAGTGGTTTATAGCTTCTTGTTGTATGGCTTTCATTAGCCTTTTCTTGGGATTCTTAATTAATGTACATTGATAATTGTAACTTGAACATATTTGGGAATGCAATATCCTATTACTGTCAGCTCTGTAAATTATTGTGATGGTTACTCCAGTCTGATATGATTCTTGATATAATAGCTATGGGCTAAAGGTTGAGTGCGACGCGGAATCCGATGGCCACGGACTTCGGGTCGCAACGCCACAAATGCTTCCTCAAAAATATTCAGAATGTGTTGTCTTCACACACGCGGATCTTGGGAGAAGTAAAATACATTTATGCTTAATCCCATTTCCCGCCCCCGAGGTTTCGGTTCGGGGGCGTGACACTTAGCCTCAGAAAAGCATTGTGTAAAGGTTATTGCTTAGCCTTGGAAAAGCATCTTGTAAAGGTTATTGCTTAGCCTAGAAAAGAACATTGAGAGGTTGTTGTTTAGCTTAGAAAAACAACATTATAAAGGTTGTTGCTTAGCCTATTGAAAAGCATAGATAGTGAAAATCCGGTGGGGTGTTGGATCACAAGCCGGTAGTGGATGTAGGCATTGAGGCCGAACCACTTTAAATCTTTGTGTAGTGGTGTTTGCTTGTGGTGATTGTTTTATTAGCTTCTGCATCTTGTTTGATAAATCATCACTTGTGACTAGTTTATTTTATAGGAATTAAAATTTTTCATAATTGGTCACTTATTGTAGCTCACCCTATTCACCCCCCCCTCTAGGGTTAGCATCCCAGGACTTTCAATTTGTATCAGAGCCTCGTGCTCTATTTTAGGATCAAGTGTTTTGGAACTCTTGATTAGGTGTAAAAACCTAGAGTCAAAACCCTAGTGTTGTGCTTTCATGAAAATCATTAGAATGGATTCCACTTTTATAGATTGTTTAGATTCTTGTGTAGATTCTTCTAGACCCCTCCTTCTTCCTTCTATTGGAGATTCAAACCCTCAAATTAATGAATCTCAATTTGATTTAAAAGAAGAAGAAAATGATTATAATGAAGATGACCTTCAACAAGCCTATGAGGAATTATATATAACTTTGTCCTTAGAGCTTGATAAGAAAAATAAAAAATTAAGAGAAGAATCTAAAAATCTAAACAAAGAATTAGTTTCTTCAAAAGATGAATTTAGAGAAAAAGAAGAAGTTATACAATACTTAGACTCTAAGTTTATGATCTCTTTGCATAACCTATCTAATATTAAAGAAGATCTAAATGAATTAAAGATAGGAAATGATGATCTTAAAAAGGGAAATTCAAAACTAAGAGATCAATTACAAAGGCAAGACAAAAACATTAACAACCTAGAATCATAGTTGACCATTTCTAAGGAAAATTTATCTAATTCTCAAAATAAGATAAAAACTCTAGAACTTGGATCTAAAGTTATTAATTAACTTTAATTTGATTTAAAACTTGCTCATGAAGAACTAATCAAATATAAGGAAATTGAAAATGAACTATTAAAAGTTAAAAATGAAAATTCAATCCTTATAAACCAAGTCGCTCAACTTGAAAGCTACAAACAAAAGTATGAGTGCAAATTTACCCAAGGTGAAAAGAAATTTGAAAAGTTATTTAAATTGGGTAAATCTCAAAGAGATAGGACGGGTCTTGGATTTGATCGGAATATTTCACATGACCCTAGCTTCACCAACACATTTGTGAAAAGTGAGTCCTCATTCTCTAGTACTCATTCTTCTTTGCCCATGACTAAATGTAATTATTGTGGCATTGAAGGGCATTTTAGGTTTGAGTGCAAACTAAGAAGAAGAAGCCATGTGTCTAAACCCATCTATGAACCCAAAAAGGTAGAATCTAAATCTATGAAGGGTAAGACACTAAAAATCAAAGAAGACTCCAAAAAGATTAAACAAGTTAAATCAATTAAAATGGAGTCTCCTAAGATAGATTCTAAAAAGTTTAAACAAGTTAAACCAAGTTTAAAAGAATCTATGAACAAAAAGCTTCTCAACCTATTTCCCTTAAATCAACACATGAAAAAACTTTTGAAGAAAGTAACAAAGTTAAATTTAAAATTCAAAAGTCAAATAAAGGGAGAAAATAAGAAGAAAAGAAAAATGAATCAATCCCCTAAGAAACAAACTCACCAACCTCAAAAGACTAATCACCAATCTAAGCTAAATTTAGTCAAATCTAAATATCATGGTGATAAGTCCAAATTGAAAATTTATCAAGTCAAATCTCCTAAAGTTGGTGGGACTTCCAAACTAGACCTCAAAGATCAACCCTCTTAAGACCTTAGGTGGATTCCTAAAGTTAGATACTTAGACAAACCTTAAGGCCTTGAACCTCCTTGACCAACCTATCCTTTATAGTTAAATCATATTGTTGGTCATGATACATTTGCATTTTGTTCCTTGATAGTTACATTTATTAAAATGCATTGTTTCTTTATGATCAATTGATTTTGTCTTCATGTACATCTCTAGTTACATTTCATGGTTTTCAAAATCATTTGATTATAATTTCATCATGTTAGATTTGCTTTTTGCTCACTTTGAGTTATATCTCTTGCATTGCATTTCTATTGATGTTCAATTGATTGTGATTACAAAAGCTTTCATAGCTAGATTATTCATGATCGATTGTTGTTATAAGCCATTTGCATCTTTGCTTATTTAGTTATATTCTTTTTATATGCAAATGTCATTTGGTTCCATGTATGGTTGTGATCTTATTTATATTTGTAGATACCATACTAGAACTCAAATCCATCCTTTATGCTTTCTAGTCATTTTTTTTGGATGGTTATGATGTTGATTCATGTGTATTCTCTAAGTGATGTCATCCTTATACATGTTTCAACTTCATAGTAGTGTTCTTGATCAAATGAAACTCTTTGAAATCCATTCCTCGTATATCTATGTGTTTGATGGATATCTTAGTTGTTGAATTCATATGATTTTGACACTTTGAAAATTGCATGCATCACCAAGTTATATTCTTTTGCATTGCAATTTATCTTGTTCATCACTATGCTCAATAGCTATATCTTTAAAAGTGATGAATATCCTTTTATGATGCTTGATGGAATTTTGTGTTTGTCACATCCTTGTTATTAATCATGTTGTCATATTCAATTGGTTTCATTTGGTATAATTTTCCATTGATTTCATATCCAATTGATGTCTTATCTTGTGTATGTGATAGACCGTGTATACATTGGATTGAACTTGATAGTTATATGTTTTCATTCCATGTCACATTCCATTAGCATCATAATTTTCATGTTTGCCACCTCTCTTGCTCATTTAGGTAAATCTCATGATCACCATGTTTATGTATTCATAATCTTGGTTGGTTATTAGTTGAGGTTGGCTTCATGTTTGAATTTCATTTCACTCATCTTGCACATGATAGTCATATTTTTTTTTGAATGAAATGATTTCAAAACTTTCATAGCATATGATTTTCATAGTTAAATTGATTGATGCTATGTTAAGTAAACCCCATTTCATCATGGATAACTCTAATTTGGATTTATCTTAATAGTTATATTCTGTATAACTCCATTTTAGAGTGATTGATTTTATAGTCTTATCATTGAATCTCAATTGGTATTCTTTGTTTTTCCAATTGGTATCCATGATCGCCTTGACCTTGCTCTTTTTTGGTAATTTGATCATATTGTGCTCTATAGTTAAACGTGTCTAATCATTTTCTTAAAGTTGACCCTCAATTGGTTAAACCATCTTCTTCTTGAACCAAATAGTTATATCTTTGTCAAAAGTTTGCCAAAAGGACAGAATGGATTGAGGGGGGGGGGGGTGCAAACCTTCATAAGGAAGTATTAGTTTTGATCAAATTGACCCTTGGATTGGCTTTGAACCCTTAGAGATTACTTCCATACATGATAACCTGTTATGTATTTCATTTTTGATTTCTTTTGTTAACAGGTGCTACTAAAAGGTATTTCCTTATTTCATGTGTGTAGGTACCTTTGCAATTTAATGTCAAAGGGGGAGAGAGCATTCAAGTTCTCTAAAGGGGAAGAGAATGTCCAAGCTTCCTAAGGGGAGATTTTGTATGATCTTCTACAGGGGGAGAGAATGCATATCTTGCCAAAGGGAGAGAGTGCATGGTCAAAGGGGGAGTGTTGATAGAAGAAAGAAAGTTTGGGAGCTAAAGAAGATGCTTGGCTAAAGAAAGAAAGCTTAAAGAATGATCAAGCTCCAAGCATTAAGAAGAATGAAGAAAAAGACCAAGAGCCCAAGGTAAGAGAAGAAGCATCCAACAGATTTCAAGACTTGTCCAGCTTAGGGGGAGCTGAAGATTTAGTGTGTAAATTTAGTGGTGAGTGAGTTGCCATCAAATTGCAAAGGGGGAGATTGTTAGGGATTTTGTGTATTGCAATTTGATGGATGCATTATCATTCTAGCATCATTTGAATTTTCACACATGCATTGATTTTAAAAATCTTGAAATCTTGATTTACACATGTATTGGTTTTTAAACTTGTAGAAATATTGATCTATGCATGTTTTGAGTTTAAACTTGGATGCAATTTATTTTGAAAAGGTTTTTTACCAAATCAAGCTAGCCTATGTTTCATATCTTTCAAATCATTTTAGTCTTTTTATGTTTCATGTTTTTAAACCTCTTAGTTTGATTTAAAACACGATTCCAAGCTTGATTTAGTGGCTCAAAAGTTCCCAGAAGAAATCTCTTTGAAATATGCATTTTTAAGGGAATTTTGATCTCAGGCCTGGGTCAACCCGCAGTGTGGTCGGTCGACCGGCCCAGGGGACCCGGTCGACTGGCCACACTGCGCGGTCGACCGGGAAAGAGCCGTTGGCTCCTTTTTCAAACGGTCAGATTTTTTACCGTTGAAGGCCAGGTCGACCGGGGAGACGCAAGAATTCAATTTTTGAGTATAAATACAAGTTCATTCCTTTGGAAAAGTGGTTGAAAAAGAGAGGAACCAAGAGCCACTCTTGAGGTGTTTTGAGACAAAGAAAAGGGGATGAACTAAGAGAGACCAAGGGGTCATTAGTGAAGCTAAAGCTTGGATCAATGAAGTTAAATCTCTAAGTAAGCTTTACTTTTATTAATCATATGTTATATGCTTTGTTTAAATTATTGGTAAATGATTTTTAGCATGATAACTATGATGTGTTGAATCCATTCTTGTTTTAATCTTTGATCTAAGTTAGATTGGATTCTTCACTTTGATTTCAATCCAAGTTGTTTTAAAATCTTCCTTAATCATGCTTAGCCAAAATCTTTCTTTTCTTTTATAGCATGATTCTTTTACTTGGGTGAATATTTATTTGTTGTTTTCATTCATTTAAACCTTAGTTAAATTTATTTGGTTTTGAAAACAACATTACACATGCATCACATGTTTTAAGTTAATAAATTTCATATAACTTGTGAACCTTTGATTTTCATATCATTAACAAGTTTGTATCCATACATGTGATTTGCATTTCACTTCAATCAAAATCTTTTATGTGCTTTAAACTTTTAAATGCTTTGAGCATATATTGATTGAGCTTTCTTTTTTAACTTGATTGAAGTTATCACACACACACACATCATGAGCATACATCTTTACATTCATTTAGTGTTTGTGTGAGTTAGTTTTTTCACTTTCATATCAGCCTATTTTAGAGGCAAATATATTGAGCTTAAATTGTATTTCTTTGAGTGTTTTTGTAGACACTTCTTTAAGAAAGATCTTTTTCTTGTAAAGGTTATTGCTTAGCCTAAGAAAAGCATTGTGTAAATGTTATTGCTTAGCCTTGGAAAAACATCTTGTAAAGGTTATTGCTTAGCCTAGAAAAGCACATTGAGAGGTTGTTGTTTAGCCTAGAAAAATAACATTGTAAAGGTTATTGCTTAGCCTATTGAAAATCATAGATAGTGGAAATCCAGTGGGGTGTTGGATTACAAGCCGATAGTGGATGTAGGCATTGAGGCCGAACCACTATAAATCTTTGTGTAGTGGTGTTTGCTTGTGGTGATTGTTTTATTAGCTTCCGCATCTTGTTTGATAAATCATCACTTGTGACTAGTTTATTTTATAGGAATTAAAATTTGTCATAATTGGTCACTTATTGTAGGTCACCCTATTCACCCCCCTCTAGGGTTAGGATCCCAGGACTTTCAGATGCACTGGTGTAGAGTTGAAGGGACAACACCATTCTCTTGTATTCAGGGGCGTCCAAGAAGGATATTGTAGCATGAAGGGGTTCTTATTGTTGGAAGTAGGTGGGCCTCGTGGGTTGATTTTCAAAACTTTTGACCCACTTGACTCAGGGATCAACCATCCATAAGGTTACAAAACCCAATACAGGATGCAATCCCTCATTCTCATCAATCATGTA
The DNA here is from genome assembly GCA_038049695.1 of Cinnamomum chago. NCBI lineage: Eukaryota > Viridiplantae > Streptophyta > Magnoliopsida > Laurales > Lauraceae > Cinnamomum > Cinnamomum chago. The sequence continues at coordinate 18,753,825 of CP142459.1, forward strand.
CAACAATATTGTTAGGGATTTTGTATTTGCAATTTGATGGATGCATTTTCACTTTAGCATCATTTGAATTTTCACACATGCATTGTTTTAGAAAATCTTGAAATCTGGTTTTATACATGCATTGGATTTTAGACTTGTAGAATTAATGATTTATGCATGTTTTGTTTTGAAACTTGGATGCATTTGTTTTAGAATCCAAACTCTTTTGAAAACCTAATTCTTTGTGCATTACTTTTGAGAAATTAAATTGAGGATTTAGGTTTGTCCCTTGCATACATTCATAATTTTCAGAATCATTTTTGTATGCATTTAAATGTGAAAAGAGATTTTAGAAATCAAGCAAGCCATTGGTTTTAAAGTTTCAAATCATTTTAGGCTTTTTGTGTTTCATGTTTTTAAACATCTTAGTTTGATTTAAAACATGTTATTCAAGCTTGATTTAATGGCCCAAAAAGTGCCCTCAAGAAAAACCTTTAAATATGCAAAAGTTGGGAATTTTGGTCCCAGGGGGTCGACCTGCAGTGTGGCCGGTCGACCGGCCCAGGGGACCCAGTTGACCGGCCAAAGAGCCGTTGCTCTTTTTCAAACGGTCATTTTTTTGACCGTTGTGAAGGCCAGGTTGACCGGCGGTCATGGGGTCGACCGGGAAAACTAGCCGTTGGACTGTTTTTTCCTATAAAGTCCATTCTATTCCATCCTTTTTAGAGGCTTGATTCATGAACTTTTGAGACCATTTTGGAGCCAAAGAAAGGGGATGAAGTTGTAAAGGCTAGAGGGCTTTTTGGAAATCAAATGCTTGAGTTTTTAAAAGGTACATCTTACTAGTTATTTTGATTTCCATTCAAAGTAGAATCAATGCATGTTTAAATCTTTGTATTTTCATTTATGCATGATTTCTAGCTTTTAAAGAGTTGTTTTGCAAACTCATTATCATCTTTGGTGTATTAGAATGGTTTGCAAATACTCTTATCTAAATCACATGTGTTCTTAGACTTTAATATTCATACAACTTGTTTTAGTTCATTTCTTTAAGTTGTTTGAATCTTTCATGTGATTAGCATTTATCTTCAATCATCATTTTCTAAGCTTTGATTTTAAAATGCATCATGCATTCATTTAAGAGCTTCATTGTTGAAATTGATTGAAGTAAAACATTGATACACTTGTGCACACACTTTAGCTTATTCTAGTGTATGTTTGTAATTTGAATTTCACTTTCATATAAGCCTATTTAGAGGCAATTCAATTGTGCTTTAAATTTATCTCTTAGAGTGTTCTTTTGTGAAGACACCTTCTTAGAGAAATCCTTATTTGTAAAGGTTATTACTTAGCCTAAGAAAAACATTGTGTAAAGGTTATTGCTTAGCCTAAGAAAAGCATCTTGTAAAGGTTATTGCTTAGCCTAGAAAAGCACATTGAGAGGTTGTTGTTTAGCCTAGAAAAACAACATTGTAAGGGTTATTGCTTAGCCTATTGAAAAGCATAAATAGTGGAAATCTGGTGGGGTGATTGGATCACAAGCCGGTAGTGGACGTAGGCATTGAGGCCGAACCACTATAAACCTTTGTGTTGTGGTGCTTGCTTTTGTGGTGATTGTTTATTTTAGCTTCCGCATTTAGATTGTTTATCATCACATGTGACTGGTTTATGTTAAGAAGTTAAAATTGGTCTAAATTGGTCATATTTGTAGCACACCCTATTCACCCCCCCCTCTAGGGTTAGGATCCCCGGACTTTTCAAATATAACCTATCTAGAAGATAGAAATCAGCAACTACATGCAACAAAATAATCTACAATAAGTAGAGAAGTAGATTATACCTTTGGAGCCCGGTAGTGCTCTAATGGAGGAGAAGATAATTAACTTGATCAAGAACTCTTCTTGAAGCAATTAGAGATCTCCAAGGCCTTGTTGTCTTCCACGCTATGATCCTCTAATAGATCTCTTTTCTCAAGAAGATGGGTAGGATCTTCAAGAGAAAACCCTACTAGAAACTCCAAGGAACTAGAAGAGAACTAGAAGAGAGAGAAAAGGAGGAAGAGACTTACAACAATATGCAAAAGGGAGGGCTAGGCGTGCACTATATTGGCTGGACGTCCAAGGGGTGTATTCCCCTTTAAATAGCCCTCAAAACTCCTCTTACTACCACGTACCCAAGACACTGAGGTGTTGACCTACAGTTGGCCTCACTCATTGGTGACTCAAAGCAAATGAATAGATAGAAACTTGAGTTCATCAATGTCTCAGGATGAGAGCCTATTGCTAGGGAATTATGAGAGCAGTCCTTAAATCGAGACAATATTCATAAGGTGCTTCTCATGGTCCTTCAATACATCCAATGTACCAGCACTGTAATACAGAATCTTACATTCTGACGATCGAGACAAATCACACTATCTCATAGTGATCAAAGTGCTGCAACCTTATTAGATGAGATGCCCAGTCTCATCAATGGTTGTGAAGATATTTTTAAGTATAAGATTTGCGACACATATCTCCCGTATGTGGATCTCATCCATATACATATATCACATCTAATATACTAATGGGACCCGGTTCATCTCATGAGCTATTATGTCATATATATTGGTCATGTGCATTAAGTATTAAAACACCATTCATCTCATGAAAGGAAAGCATGATTTATTGATAAATAAAGAAATTAATCATTTATTATATCAACTGATGGATTGAGACCATACAATCTAACACTTTTTGCGTACACAGTGACTTCAGAGATAAGATCACCGATTTGCAACTTGAACCTGATTTTGCCGATAGGCCTTTGAACGCTCCCATGGTATCCAAAGATGGATACAGACATGTGACTCAGTTTGCTGGGTGGGATGCTTAGCTCTTCGAGTGTCGGAGTGGAGATGAGGTTGAGTGCAGAACTTGGGTCGATTTGGACTCTGTGTACTGGCATTTCTTTGACATACCCTGTGAAGTACAAGGGTCGGTTGTGCTTTGTCTCGCCTAACAAGAGGTCATCCTTATCGAAGGCAATTGTTGCACTCGCTGCTTTTTGAACAGAGAGGCATTCCATGCTTGATCCCTTAGTTTTCTTCTTTTCTTCCTTTGAGGAAGTATTTGATTTTTTGACCCTGTAGTCTATTTCAATTTGTAGGACTTGTGGAGCATGTTTGTCGACATCCGCATTCAGCTTTTGTAGTTCTGAAATGAGACTATCACGAGTTTGTGGAGACATTCGTAATAAGTCAAGGATGTGGAGTCGTGCAGGCATGTGTTTGAAGTGCTCAATCAAGTCGTACTTGAAAGCCTCCTTCGGGCCTGCATTTTCATTATTGTTGCCACTTGGGGCGTTTACAATTTGTTTTCCCGAAGGATTTACATAAGAAGAAGAAGGTAGGTTGTGATTTTTGTGGTAGTCTCGGCCAGAGCGGGTACCTCTACCAACTTCAAGAGCTTCTGGAGAAGGGACTTCTATTGGAAGATCACTCTCGGGATCAAGGGGTTGATCCTTGTCATTTGTTGAAGACGTCTCTGTAGCAGTATTGCCATATTCAGTGATCATGTTTCACAGAGCATTTTCTGGGAACAAGTCCTGAACTCCACCAGCAACTTTTCTTCTTCGTTGAGTAGTTTATCGTGAAAGTGCAGGCTAGGGCCAATGACTAAGTCCTAGAGGGGGGGGGGGTGAATAGGACTAAGGGTAATCAATTACCAATTTTAAACTTTTTAAGGCGATTTTAAAATAACCAGAACAAAGAACAGAACAAACACAATAAAGAGAATGACTCAAGTGGAATATGTGTCACGCCCCCGAACCGAAACCTCGGGGGCGGGAATTGGATTAAGCATAAATGTATTTTACTTCTCCCAGGATCCGCGTGTGTGAAGACAACACATTCTGAATATTTTGCAGAAGCTTTCGTGGCATTGCGACCTGAAGTCCGTGGCCATCGGATTCCGCGTCGCACTCAACCTTTAGCACATAGCTATATATCAAGAACCATATCAGACTGGAGTAACCATCACAATAAATTACAGAGCTGACGGTAACAGGATATTACATTCCCAAATATGTTCAGGTTACAATTATCAATGTACATTAATTAAGAACCCCAAGAAAAAGGCTAATAAAAGCCATACAACAAATAAGCTATAAACTACTACCCAAATGTGACGTAGCTCCGATGTCAAGCTCAATGTCTACATGACATAGCCGACAAACTAATCTGCAAAGCATGACTTTACAGCCAACAAAAGCACTCAACTCGGGGCGAAGAAATCTGAACCTGAGTACCAAAAGTAGTGGGTCAGACACGACGGTCTGGCAGGTGGATGAAAAGATAACAAATATACTGAAGAATAAAACATAAGATAAATCATGCTATTCGATCAAATGCTGCATATAATTAAACGGGTGCAAAGTCGGGAATCTCGGGGAAAACCTGTATTCATTTCAAGCATGGGTAAAACATGAATATCTAATAAAACATGTGTTCATTTACATCATCTATAATCATAGATATTTGACAATCGGGTGTTCGTCTGAAACATGTATAAATATAGTGGTTTGACAAAACAAACGTTCATTTGAGACTTAAGTAAAAACACAAGTATACAACAAATCAGGTATCCATAGCAGTCTGGCAAAACCAAAGTCCATTTGAAACATATGTGAAAATACGAATGTTTAACAAACCGGGTGTTCATTTAAAACCGGTGTAACCAAAGAAATCTGACAAAACTAGTGTTCATTTAAACTTATTTCAAAGCATGGATATTTAAACAAGTCGGGTATCATTTAAAACAGGTATAAACGTAGGGATCTGGCAAACAAGTGTCATTTGAAACATATTTCAAAGCATGGGTATTTAACAATTCGGGTATTCATTTAAAAACAGGTATAAACATAGATATCTGACAAACCAAATGTCCTTTAAAACAAGGCACGGATATTTAACAATTCGGGTATTCCTTTAAAACACGTGTAATCATATAAATCTAGCGAAATCATTGATCGTATGGAACATATGTAAAAGCATGGTTCTTCACCCAACCGGCATTCATTTAAAACATGTGCGGGTACAAAGGGCAGAAAACAACATAATAATAACTGAATTTACATTGGAGAATATTAGCACTTGTTTAAATAACAACATTCATAAAGGAAACGAATCATTTATCGGAAAGCAAGTAAACAATATAAAACATGTCGGGTATCCAAGGAATCGGGAACTGGCAAGATGGCAACCACACGAAGCTAAGTCCTCTATCACTAAAGCGATAGAGCAATAACTAGGCCCTGATCTCAGTCACTCGAGGTGAGGAGAAACAGGGGATCTCATATAAATACATATACATATACTAGGCCCTGATCTCAGTCACTCGAGGTGAGGAGAAACAGGGGATCTCATGAATGCATATACATATACTATACATGACCACGGTAGCGAGCCGGGCATCGGGGACCACAGTAGCAATCTGCGGTATCGGGACAAGACCACGGTAATAACCGGGTATCGGGACGGGACCACGGTAATAACCGGGTAGCGGGATCCAAGCTGCAGCTGGCGGGACAAGAGGGGGATCTCCAAGTCGGTGGATCAGACCAACAAGGTTATCCAAGCTTAGTAGTGCCGACTCATAGGTCAAATACAATCGAGACAATGCAAGTAAATCAAGTACAAATACATAATCAAATGGGCAAGACGGGGGTGCTCAAGGGCACACTAACATATCATGTGGTGCAATGCACTTCGGGACAATAACTGTTACCAGAGTAACTTCAATGCTTTCGGGAAACAAGTCATGTGATGCAAATCTCGGGAAATGAGGAAATATAATGCACTATACCATTTCGGGAAGAATATTGATTTCCAGATCTATTTAAGTGAATAGGGGTCCCGTATGTCGATTATAACAATTACTTGGTACTCCTTGAGTTTAAAGACATTCCGGGCTCCTTACGCACTTTTACTACTTTCAAAACTTAAAATGAGCTTATGGGTAGTACTAGATGTTACAATAGCAATAATCAAGATTATAAACGGTCCATCCTAGGCATGACATTAATCCGGAAACATCGAGCAACCGATTCAGTCATCGAAAGGAATAGAATTAGCGATAACCAAGGAAATAGACTTGTGTTTAGATATAAAGAAGATATCGCGTCGTTCCATCCCGTTCAAGATTGAAATGGATTGAACTTCGATGCCACCGAACCAACCGTGAGGCGTGTCGGCTCAAGACATTCTCACACTTGGTCCAAACAGTCCAAAAAGGGTAGCCAGGGTCCCACCTAGAACCAAGAATTAGTATCTAAATCAACACCATTCTTTTCTTTTAGTTCCCTAGTCTTAGAGACCTTAGATTAGGGTACAATTGGTCTTAACACTAAGGTATATACCTCTAGGACTCATAGAAAGCCCAAAGGTTTCCAAAAAAACCCAATACCAGAAATGCACAGGGTCCGATCGATCGGCCCAAAAAGCCTTACTGTTAAAAGACAGGCCGATCGATCGGCCTGTAGGTCCGATCGATCGGACCTGGGCGCAGTGCAGGTCCGGGAACTTGATTTTTTTCCTTTTTGTTTCCTTTCCTTCCAACATATAATCAATCACATAGAATTATACATAAGGAGACTTAAACACATGTTTCCAAGACATTAAAATGAGCTAAAGAGCTCCTCATTTCAAGTTCCTCCATTTCCATCCTTTCCATTCACAATAAATCTCAAAAGTGGAGAAAACTCATTCATGTGAAACCATTTGAAATCTTGACACTATGATACATACATTTCCAAGAGATTAACAAGGGAGAAATAACTCATCAATAAGCACATCTTGAAATCAATATTAATCATATTAAAGACAACTATTAAAATCACCAAAACCATTAATGAATCAAGATTTTCTCACAAAACATGTTAATAATCAAAACGATCCAATCAACCACTTGCCTTGGGTTCCAATCTCACAAACCAAGCTCCTAATCCCTTCTTAAGCTCACTTCCAAGCTACAATAAAAAACCCCCAAAAACAACCCTAAAATGGGTTAAACAATGAAATGACCATGAAACCTTTCAATAATCAAGGTGGAGCTTCTTTAAGGCTAGAAGATTACAAATCTAGAAGATGGAGAAGAACACTTACTTGCAAGGTCCTCTAATGGACAAGGTAAGCTCAAAGGAAGTCTTGTGATGGAGGGTTCTCTTCACAAATGGTATCAATGGAAAGCTTGCAAGATGAGGAAGAAGAAGACGGTCTCCATTTCGAGTTTGGTGCAAGATTGGTGAGGATTTGAGATGGAGAAGCAAGAAGAAGAAGAGGAAACACAAGAGCAAACCCTAGGCTCAGCTGGAACAATGGTGAAGAATGAGCAATGAAGGAGATGGGTTCCTCTTATAAACAAGTGAGGTTTGGGCCCCACAACTTAAGGGACTTGGGTGGCTGAAATCATCTAATTCGGGACCTCGGATGGATTCGACGAAGAAGGAAGAAATGATCGTAGAAATATCTAGTTTCCAAAAAGTGTATGTTTCGCGGGTTTCGAGAATATCAAGTTTTGGGTACAGATTTGGTGTGCAATGACTGTTTTGCCCTCAAGGCTATGAAATCGGGTTTCGGGTTCTCAAATGGATATGGGATCAACATGAAAGTTGTAGGATTCCTCAAGATGAATGCAACGTGCCAAAAACATAATACGAAACAAATCGGGAAAATCTCACAAGTAAATGCAAGGCCGAAAAGGGAACCCCCAAAGGGCCCCACAAGCTACCAAAGCACTCAAAAGCCCAAAACTAGAAGAAAAACCATTCTAGCTCACAAACTCAACCCAACAAATACTAATCCCACTAAAAGAACTAATCCACAAATAAAACAACACTAATCCAAGAGATTAGGGGTCGGGTTCTCACAATATGTGTTCATCAAGGCAGTACTTAAACAATAAAGAAGAGATACAATTAGATGTAAGTTGATAAGCACAAGTGTGTGTCTATTGACCTTAGTGATGAAATATCATACACAACAATTTCCACAATATATATAGAAATGTAAATCATGCCATAAGGAATAGACATAGGAAAATTATAGTGGTTCGGTCACATAGACCTACATCCACTCTCAAGGGTCACACAGTCCCTTGGTTCCATTAAGAAGAATCAAACTACATAAGTATTGATTTAACTTCAGTTTTGTTATCGCGGTTCGATCACTCAGATCTACTCCCCCTTACACAATTACAAAGTGATTTAGTCACACAGATCTGAATCACCATCACAGATTGTAGAAGTTTAAAGAAGGGTGAACACTTGCCTTTGATGAAGATGGAAAGAGTTTTAATGAGCTTTGACAGTAGTCGAAGGTTTCACCTCTTGACGACGCCTTGGAGTTGAGAAGGAAGCTTCCATCGTGTAGCACAACTAAGGTTCAGAGGTCTGGTCTTCTAGGATAACAAGGATATGGCTTTCATACACAATTAGGGATCCTAGAGAAACTCTTCTCACACAACACACTCATCTTGGAGCTAATGAAGCTCTTGGATTTTCCTAAATCTAATACATGAGTGTTTGGAAGAAGATTTGAGAGCTTAGGTTTGTTGGGAAGAAAATAGCATACAAAGCTCTACACAAAAAGTCCTCCCAGAAGAGAGAAACAAGCTTCAGTTTTATAGAAAATAATCCAACGGCTATATTGGAGGCTAACACCCCCCCCCCCCCGAATGAAGGCTAGTCTCTTTTCATTTTCTTAGAGATAACGGTCAGAAATTTCAAATAAGGTTGGCTCACGGTTAGCCGCAGGTAGACTTGGAGGCTAGCTGTGAGGCAACCGCTGGGATGACCGAGAGGAGGTTCATAAATCAAGTGCTCTCTGGAAAACAAACCGTAACTCACGGTTGCACTGCGGTTAGCTGCTGGAGTACACGGCGATTAGCCGTTAGGTAGCCGAACTCCAACCTAATGAAAAATAGCTCTCTAGAAAACAAACCGTAGGTTTGGCGGTTAGCCGCCCTTTGCAAAGGGGCTAGCCACCAGGTGACCATAAGGTCACCGAACCCTTTTTAGAAAGACTATTTAAGCTGAGAGAGAGAGATAGAAAACAAGATTTAAAACTCAACTTTTTCCCAGGGTTCTAAGGTTTTGGTCTGGGTATAAAATACCTGAAAAGGTTGTCAAACACAAGTGGAGACCTTCTTTGATGAATCTGGACTATTCAAAAGCTTGATAAACCCTCTGAATTAGATCTTCCTTGAGGCACTTTGGGAGACAAGGTCTTCGGAACACATTGGCATGGAATTGACAAAACAAACTCAGTGCTCACAGACATGTGACACTAACAATCTCCCCCTTTGTCAATTTCGTGACAAAACCATTTAGCTAATACAAGATTACAAGAGATATCCAATAAATCCCAAAGAACAACCATACACTAAGTACATGACCTTTTACAACTGAAAAACAAATACAAGAACAAAAAGGAATCAAGACTAGTACACATAGCTCTTCATATGAGATTGGGAAGATGAACCAGTAGAAGCACAACACTAACAAACATAGATTAAAAGCATGGGAAATGGAGATAGATTCTCCCCCTGAGATAAATCCTCCCCCTTAATTTGTACCTGCAAACTTAAACCTCACTCGCCCTTTTTGTCACAAATTGATAAAGGGAAAATAACCATAGATGTATAAAAGACAGACAATAATGCAAGTAGGTAATAGACAATGAAAGTATAAAAGCATTTAATCACTAATACCATAGAAACATCCATTTCAAGTTAGAGTGAACATCCATAGACAGTAAACATAATAAGTTTAAAAAAAAAAAAACAAGCAAGGACTGCTGAGTTTTTTTTTTTTTTGTTTTTTGTTTTTTTTTTGTTAAAGAAAAGAACTACTAAACTAAGAACAAACAAGCAAGGAGAGATCATCCAATATCACAAACACCAAGGGATTTTCGCATATTTTCAAATTTGGAAACATCCAAGGGTTTTGTTAAAATGTTTGCAAGTTGTTTTTCTGTAGGAATATGCTCCAAAACCATGACTCCTTCTTCAACCAATTCTTTATTGAAATGATGTCTAATATCGATATGTCTGGTTCTAGAGTGTTGGACGGGATTTTTGGAGATATTGATAGCACTAGTGTTATCACAGTACAAGTTCATGCTACATTGTTCAATACCATAGTCTTTGAGCATTTGTCTCATCCACAGCATTTGAGTACAACCACTACCAGCTACTATTTATTCTGCTTCAGCTGTAGATAAGGAGATGGATGATTGTTTCTTGCTGTGCCATGCAATAAGACAATTTCCTAGGTAAAAACACCCATCGCTTGTAGATATTTTATCATCCACATTTCCAGTCTAATCGGCATCTGAGTATTCAGCAATGCAAGTAGATGAGTCATATGGATACCATAAGCCATATCCTGAAGTCCCTGAAACATATCTAATGATTCTTTTAACAGCTTTCAAATGAATTTCTTTGGGATCAGATTGATATCTGGCGTAAGCTCCTACATTGAATGCAATATCAGGTCTACTGGCTGTAAGATATAATAAGCTGCCTATCATGCTCCTATACAAACTAGAATCAACACTCTTACCACTCGACTCCCTAGATAATTTGAGTGTTGTGCTCATGGGTGTGTTCATGTGCTTGGCTGAATCTAATCCAAACCTTTTGATTAACTCTTTAGCATATTTGGTTTGGGAAGTAAACATACCATCAGACAATTGTTTAACTTGTAATTCTAGAAAGAAATTAAGTTCACCAACAATGCTCATTTCAAATTCAGATTTCATAAGATTATTAAACTTTTCTGTGAGATCATTACAAGAAGATCCAAACACTATATCATCAACATAAATTTGAGCAATCAAAATGTTATGATTGTTTGTTTGAATAAAGAGAGTTTTATCCACACTACCCCTTTCAAAGCTTTGATCAATTAAGAATTAAGTAAGCCTTTCATACCAAGCTCTAGGGGCTTGTTTGAGACCATAGAGAGCCTTTCTAAGATGATACACATGGTTAGGCTTCTTAGGGTCTTCAAACCCTTTGGGTTGCTCAACATAAACTTCTTCTTCCAAAATACAATTTAGAAAAGCACTTTTGACATCCATTTGGTATAGTTTAAATTTTAAAGAACAAGCAATGACAAGAAGGATTCTAATGGATCCAAGTCTAGCAATGGGAGCAAAAGTTTCTTCAAAATCTATTCCTTCAATTTGAGAGTACCCTTAAGCAACCAACCTGGCCTTGTTTCTAACAATGGTACCATTTTCATCAAGTTTATTTTTGTAAATCCACTTAGTACCTACAACATTTTTGTCATCAGGTCTAGGCATTAGATCCCAAACTTCATTTCTAGCAAATTGATTTAACTCTTCTTGCATGGCATTTATCCAATTATCATCAGAAAAAGCTTCATCAACATTTTTAGGTTCAAAAGTAGAAGTAAAGCAAAGATAGCTAACAATGTTTTCTAATTGTCTTCTAGTCTTGACACCAGCCAAAGGATCTCCCGGAATTTGGTCCATAGAATGATGTTTCACATTTACCAAATCCTTAGAGATTGGAGACTCATCCAGTTTTTCAGTTGGGACATTTAACTCATCATTATCATGATTTTCTTGATGACTGAAATCATTTAGTTTGTCATCAATGACTACATTTATGGATTCTTGTATGGCTCTAGTGTTTATATTCAACACTCTGTAGGCACGACTGTTTTGAGAATAGCCAATGAAGATGCCTTCATCACTTTTAGAATCAAATTTGCTCAAGTGTTCTCTGTCCTTGAGTATATAGCACTTGCTACCAAAAACTTTAAAGTAGCTAATGTTAGGCCTTTTCTCATGCCATAATTCATAAGCAGTTTTATCCAAGCCAGTTCTCAAGTATACCCTGCTTATGATGTGACATGCTGTACTAACTGCTTCAGCCCATAGATCTCTTGGAACATTCTTTCCATGAAGCATAACTGTGGCCGTTTCTTGTAACACTCGATTCTTTCTTTCAGCAATACCATTTTGTTGAGGAGTTTTAGGGGCAGAAAATTCATGGTGAATTCCATACTTATCACAATATTTTTCAAACTTTGTATTTTCAAATTCACCACCATGATCACTTCTTATTCGAGCATCTGCTCTTCCTTTTTCAACTTGGATCCTTTTCACAATCTTTTTAAATTCAGCATAAGCATCAGATTTCTCTCTTAGAAATGCAACCCAAGTGAATCTGGAATAATTATCAACAATAACAAGAAAGTGCCTTTTGCCCCCCTTACTCTCTTTTTTTGTTGGACCAACCAGGTCCATATGAAGAAGCTCTAGAGGTCTAGTGGTCTTTAGAGACTTGGTCTTTTTGTGAGAGTTTCTAATTTGTTTACCTTTTTGACATTCTCCACAAACTGTTTTTGACTCTTTGCTTATATTTGGATGACCCTTAACATATTTTTTCAATTTGGACAGGTCTCTAAAGTTCACATGTCCAAGTCTTTTATGCCATAGTTGTGCTTCATCAAGATGAGCAATATGACAGGTTGAACTGGGTGATTCTTTGTGGTTACTAATAACATAATAGTTGTCATTGGTTCTAAGACCTCTTAGAATAACCTTTCCATTTTTGGAGATCTCACAACCATAACTACTAAAGTTAACAACATGATCTTTATCACATATTTGAGAAATGCTCAGCAAGTTATGTTTCAAACCAACGACATATAAAACATTTTCAATAATAGGCATGTTGGGAACATTCAATGTACCCTTACCAATAACTTTAGCAACATTTCCATCACCAAAAGTGACAGTTCCACCCTCATATTCAATTAAAGATGAGAAATGTGCTCTATCCCCAATCATGTGTCTAGAGCATCCACTATCTAGGTACCACAAGGTTGGTCAATGGCTTTAAGAGCTGTGTGAACTACTAGGCCTTTGTTCTTGGGAACCCATATGAATCTTTGGATGACAGGGATTTCACTAGGACCTTGAGATCTAGCTTTGTTAGGATTTTGTTGGTGAAAAGATCTCTTAGAGTAGTTTTCAGTTGATTTGACAGTTCTTGTATGATTATGGAATTTCAACTTTAGACGACCAATTTGTTTCATCAACACATTTAATTGTTGAGAGAATGAGTGATTGATGAAATTGTTTTGAAAAGATATTTTAGTCTGTTTATCTTTATGGGGGTTGACACAAGTTTTGGTGGACTGTCTTTTAATTTGTTTCATTTTGCACTCATACTTGTCCTGTCCTTTGCTTCCACATGAATAACATGTAATTTCAGAATTGTTTTGACTACTAGAGGAAGCTTCTCCTTTCACAAACACAGTAGAGGTATTAGGATTAGGTTTGTCTTCTTTGTTGAATCCTAATCCAGTTTTGTCTCTATGATATTTTTTATATTTTCCCATTTTAAAAAGTCTTTCAAAATTTTCTTCTCTATGGATAAATGAATATTCATATTTCTCTTTTAACCATTTCAGAGGAGTGACTTCATCTCTTAATTGTGTGTTTACTTCTTTTAGAGTTTCAGCTTCTTTTTCATCTCTCTTGAACTTGATTAATTTTTCATTAGCAATTTGAAGTTTAGAATTAACTTCTTTTAGTTCAATTGCTAAGATATTCTTTTCATCAATTAAGGTTTCAATTTTGTCTTTTAAGACTTTGTTCTTGGATTTTTGTTTGCTCATGGCATCAATCAATTTGCAGCTTTCCTCATAAAGTCTATCATATGTAACTTGAGGATCTTCATCTTCTTTTTCATTATCTGAGCTGTCATAATCAGATTCAGACTCATTCCCAAATTTCTCAACATCAGTTGTTTCAGAATTTTCTGATATCTCAAGTGATGGATCACACACTGTTCTGGCCATTAGTATAGTTTCATTGCCTGATTCTTCTTTAGATGGAGATGGTTGAGAAGCCTTTAAAGCTATAGATTTCTTCTCTTTGGATTTATTAGAAGCATTATTCATTTTCTTCTCAAAGGTTCTAATGTTACCCGACAGTTCTTCTACTTTCATAGTTTCAGGGTCATTGTACTCTTCTATAGAAGTCACTTTGGGGTAAAATCTTTTAGGTAGAGACCTAAGGATTTTGCTACAAACTTTGCCTTCAGGGATTTGCTCACCGAGTGACCACATCTCATTAACGATCACCATTAACTTTGTTCGAAAATCATCAAACATTTCATCTTCTCTCATTCTTAGAGATCCGAATTGGGAAGTTAGCATTTGGAGCTTGGCTCTCTTACCAATGGTTGTTCCTTCATAGTTTGTTTCCAACAACTCCCAAACTTGTTTAGATGTGGTACATGTCATAATCTTTTTGAATTCTTCAGCATTCATGGCACAAGTTATGGCATTCAAAGCCTTAGCATCATAGTCTCTCAATGCCTTTTGACTAGCTATCCACCTGGCCTTTGGAAGAGGCTTGACAATGCCATCTTCAACTGTGAAAGTAGGAGGAGTCCATCCATCCTCCACAACATCCCACACTTCTCCACAAATGGATTTGAGAAACACAGTCATTCGAGCTTTCCAAAAGGCATAGTTAGTACCATCAAATAATGGAGGTCTGTTAACGGCACTACCTTCTGGATTAGATATTGACACAATAGAAAAGGAGATAGATCAACTCCGAGTTGTAAAACCACAAGGGAGTAACCCGCTTTGATACCAATTGAAAGTGCAGGCTAGGGCCAATGACTAAGTCCTAGAGGGGGGGTGAATAGGACTAAGGGTAATCAATTACCAATTTTAAACTTTTTAAGGCGATTTTAAAATAACCAGAACAAAGAACAGAACAAACACAATAAAGAGAATGACTCAAGTGGAATATGTGTTCATCAAGGCAGTACTTAAACAATAAAGAAGAGATACAATTAGATGTAAGTTGATAAGCACAAGTGTGTGTGTGTCTATTGATCTTAGTGATGAAATATCATACACAACAATTTCCACAATATATATAGAAATGTAAATCATGCCATAAGGAATAGACATAGGAAAATTATAGTGGTTCGGTCACATAGACCTACATCCACTCTCAAAGGTCACACAGTCCCTTGGTTCCATTAAGAAGAATCAAACTACACAAGTACTGATTCAACTTCAGTTTTGTTATCGCGGTTCGATCACTCAGATCTACTCCTCACACAATTACAAAGTGATTTAGTCACACAGATCTGAATCACCATCACAGATTATAGAAGTTTAAAGAAGGGTGAACACTTGCCTATGATGAAGATGGAAAGAGCTCTAATGAGCTTTCACCTCTTGACAACGCCTTGGAGTTGAGAAGGAAGCTTCCATCGTATAACACAACCAAGGTTCAGAGGTCTGTTCTTCTAGGATAACAAAGATATGGCTTTCATACACAATAAGGGATCCTAGAGAAACTCTTCTCACACAACACACTCATCTTGGAGCTAATGAAGCTCTTGGATTTTCCTAAATCTAATACATGAGTGTTTGGAAGAAGATTTGAGAGCTTAGGTTTGTTGGGAAGAAAATAGCATACAAAGCTCTACACAAAAAGTCCTCCCAAAAGAGAGAAACAAGCTTCAGTTTTATAGAAAATAATCCAACGGCTATATTGGAGGCTCGCTCCCCAGAACGAAGGCTAGCCCCTTTTTCATTTTCTCAGAGATAACGGTCAGAAATTTCAAATAAGATTTGCTCACTGTTAGCTGCAGGTAGACTTGGAGGCTAGCCGTGAGGCAACCGCTGGGGTGACCGAGAGGAGCTTCAGAAATCAAGTGCTCTCTGGAAAACAAACCGTAACTCACGGTTGCACTGCGGTTAGCCGTTGGAGTACACGGCGGTTAGCCGTTAGGTAGCTGTCGCGACCCCGGACCGGGCCCACGGGACTGATCCGGGATCGGGACTGTTTGGGATGATGATCCATATCGGTCTAACAACAACATATAATGATTTCATATATTTATTTAATTTCCCACAGGTGTCCGCGGTGAGGATATCACAACCATACATGAATATTTCTTTTAAGTGCAGAAGCGTGTAGCAAATCAAATAGTCAAACCATCCTTGGTCAAGAAGATAACATCAAGTATGAAATACTGTATCGGAATGAGCAATGATCTATAGCATGTTACCCAAAGTAAATTAAAGTTTATACAATTAACATTTAATTACATTTCCCCCAAAATAGAGGCCCACAAGGCCAATATAACAAAAATACCAATCCAAAGAATGGTTAAATAGTTTCCCAAAATATAAAGTCGCTCATAGCCACCAACGTCTACATGACGTCATCAGCACGCCACTCAACTAACTGTTGCGGTTCTACGACCGCCTCCTCGTGCTCCTCCTTGGGATAACCAACAACGGGACCTGAGTACCAAATAGTAGGTCAAACACGACGGTTTGGCAAATGGATAAAACATAGTGATAATATGAAAATACATGTATTTACCTTCAAAACATGTAAACCTGTTTAAATAACAATTTCTATGAATGAGATAAAACATTTATTCAATTACAAGGATGCAATGTAAAACATGTAAGGTGACCAAGGAAACGGGAAACAATCAAGATGGCAACCACACGAAGCTAAGTCCTCTAACACTAAAGTGATAGAGCAATAACTAGGCACTGATCTCAGTCACTCGAAGTGAGGAGGAACAGTGGATTTTATAAATACATATACATATACATATACTATACATGACCATGGTAGCGAGCCGGGCATGGGGGACCACGGTAGCAATCTGCGGCATCGGGACAAGACCACAGTAATAACCGGGTAGCGGGATCCAAACTGCAGCTGGCGGGACAAGAGGGGGATCTCCAAGTTGGTGGATCAGACCAACAAGGTTATCCAAGCTTAGTGGTGCCGACTCATAGGTCAAATACAATCGAGACATATGCAAGTAAATCAAGTACAAATAATTAACCGGGCAAGACGGGGGTGCTCAAGGGCACACTATCATTTCATGTGGTGCAATGCACTTCAAGTCAAGTGACCATTTCAAGTGTACATCAATGCTTTCGGGAAAACAAGACATGTAGTATAAATCTCGGGATCGATAAGGTACGATAAGCCATTGGAATCTCGATAAAGTATTTGGTTCAAAATTTGTTTAAAGTGAATAGGGACCCAGTATGTCCATCTAATGACAATTCGGTACTCTTTGAGTTTGGGGGCATTCCGGGCTCCTTATACACTTTGAATTTTCAAAACTTCGAATGAAATCTTTGTAATATGGTTTCTTTCTCGGATGGCCTCATGCAATGCCTAGTGAATCTCCTTTGTCCGACAAAGCTCAGCGCTCGAGCGAACCGGAGAGTTCGCTCGAGCGAGGAGCTCTCCGGAACCTGGAAAATTTTGGTCACCTGGCGGTCAGCTGGTGGTTAGCCGCCGCTGGGATGGGCGGCTAGCCGCTGGCTGACCGTGGCTGGGTTGCAAAAATGCAGCTTATTGGAAAGCTAACCGCCAAGGTGCGGTCAGCTGGCGGTTAGCCACCGTTGGGATGGGCGGCTAGCCGCTGGCTAACCGTGGGTTAACTGTGTTTTCAGGTGGATAATTGTGCTCTCTGGAAAAGCCACCGTGACATTTCGGCTAGCTGGTGGTTAGCCGCCAGGTGACCGCTGGCTGACCGCCAGGTGCGGGAAACACCCACTGTATCCAGATTTAAGCCCTTTCTCCTCCTCAAAACCATTCTCCCCACTTCCACTTAGTCCCTGCGATGTAACTGAGCTAGGAGCTCCTCCAATGCACCTATCTATGCCTCTCCCAAAACTCCAATATGTGATCATTCATCACCTCATTCTTCCACATCAAGTCCAATACAAAGGAAGGAGGAAGGAAACCATTTCACAAACATTCTTTTAGGATATAACCAAAAGACAATAAATGCTAAACCAACATGTTTACAAAACATTAAATGACTTAGCCAATATGCATTCAAGCATTCATTTCAAAAATCAATGCAAGCCAATAAATATGAGTGAAATGACAAGTCAACCACATTCCTCATGAAAACCATTGAAAGCTCATAAAAATCAAATCATCCACTTGCCTTAAGTCTCTATTCAAGCAAAGCAATCTCTAACAATTCTTCCAAGCCAATGGTCCAAGCTATAAGGCAAAAACCCCAAAATAAACCCTAAAATGGGTTACACAAAGAATGAAAAAGCAAGAACTTACAATAATGCAAATGTAGCTTCTCAAGGGCTAAAGGAACACAAATCTAGAAGATGGGAAGGATTACTCACTTGGATGACCTTCAAATGAAGAGAACTAGTTCAAGGAAGATCTCAAGGTTGGAAGATTTCTCCACAATTGGTATCAAGATGAAGCATGTAAGGTGAGGAAGAAGGTGATGATCTCCACTTCTCAAGTTGTGCAAGGTTGGTGGTGGATTTTGGGTTGGAAGGCAAGAGCAAGAAGAAGACAATGGAAACCCTAGGTTTTCTCTCTTGTGCTGGAAAAATGAAGAATAAATGGAATGAAGAATGACTTCCCTTTGTTAACAAATGAGTTGGGTCCCACTACTAAAGGAGCTAGTTTGGTTGAAATCATCCATTTCGGGATCTCGGATGAATTCGACGAAGAAGGAAGAAATGATCGTCGAAATATCTAGTTTTTAAAAAGTATAAGTTTCGCGGGTTTCGGGGATATCAAGTTTTGGGTATAGATTTTTGTGTGCAATGACTGTTTTGCCCTCAAGGCTATGAAATCGGGTTTCGGGATCTCGAACGGGGACGAGATCAACATGAAAGTTGTAGGGATTATCAATATGAATAAAACGGGATTAAAACCATGAATGCAAAACCTTCGATAAATCCTCAAACATATGCAATGTCATAAAAAGGAACCCCCAAAGGGTCCCACTAACACAAGACAATCAAAATTCCCCAAAACTATTTCAAAAGCTATTCCAAACCCAACTTAGCCAAAATCACTAATCAAGCTTAGAACTAACACACGGCTTAATTAGTACTAATCGAGTTCTCTCGGGTCGGGGTTTTACAGTAGCCGAACTCCAACCTGATGAAAAATAGCTCTCTGGAAAACAAACCGTAGGTCTGGCGGTTAGCCGCCCTTTGCAAAGGGGCTAGCCACCAGGTGACCGTAAGGTCAACGAACCCTTTTTAGAAAGACTATTTAAGCTAAGAGTGAGAGAGAGAGATAGAAAATAGGATTTAAAACTCAACTTTTTCCCAGGGTTTTAAGGTTTTGGTCTGGGTATAAAATACCTGAAAAGGTTGTCAAACACAAGTGGAGACCTTCTTTGATGAATCCGGACTATCCAAAAGCTTGATACACCCTCTTAATTAGATCTTCCTTGAGGCACTTTGGGAGACAGGGTCTTCGGAACACATTGGCACGGAATTGACAAAACGAACTCAATGCTCACAGACATGTGACACTAACATATCGGTCTAGACATCGCCTATGAGGTTGGGTATTTAGGACCAGTTGACCGGATTTTCATTAAAGAAGATTTCATTTACAGGAGCTTCCTCGAGATGATCGGTCGGAAGAGGCTTGAGTTCCGATGTCACAGTTTCAGGAGACGAAGGCTGAGATGATGATATCTCTGTGGAAGTCACCTGAGGAGATGTCGCTCTAGAGGATATGTTACCGGACGTAGCCTGAGAATCTGAGGCCTCGGCAGACGAAGCTTCAGAGGCATGATTGTCTCGAACTATCGCATTCCAAGCAATGCACTGTTGAGGTTCAGACTCGTCTTTAGATGTGAGGGGATCATCAATCCAGTAGTTTTCTTCATTTTCCGGGGTTACCGGAGGAGATGTCTGTGAATCTTCCAGGATTTCCGGTTCTGGGTTTTGATTTTGACGAAGCTCGTTGATGCGATCCTGCTCCTGCTCTATGGCAAGACGTTGCAAGATTCTTGGATATTCCTCGAGATTGGGCATAGGGGCCAAATCTTCTTCGTCATCTGCTCCTTGTGGTTCATCAATGTTGGGTTCCACTGGAGCGCTTGCTTGTGCTGGACCAACAACACTTTCTTGAACAACTTCTTGGTCTTCATCATCATCAGACCAGGATCCTTGTGGCCGTAATGGGTTATACCAGATTTCTGGCATAAGATGAGATTCGGGAATCCATTCCTCATCGGAGAGGTTTTCTCCTGTTTCAAGGGATTCTTCCCACTCATCGGTATCACTGACAGTATCGCTGGACTCGTACCCATCGATGGAGAATCCAATTACTGAGTTGAAAGAGTACGATGCCCCTTGCGTAGTTTCATTTCTGTAATGAGGTGGCATGAAATCACCAAGGGTGAATTTTCTTACCACCTTTGAAGTTTTGGATTCTTCTGTTGCCCCCAGCGAAGCAGTGGAAGAGGTCTCTGCTTTTTCAGGGACTTCTTGCTTTGATTGAGCTTTCTCCTGCTGTTTGAGCTTGCGGAGTTGTCTCTTGGCTTGCCTTCGCTGTTGAGCAGTAGGGTTTGTTTTGACGATCTCCCAATTTTCATCTTCTAGGAGATCGGGGATGTACGCATATGGGTTGTCCGTCTGATGTTGGATAAGGAACCAACTCTTGGGACGTTTGAGTCATTTTTATCACCTTGAAGGAAGTAGTGATCTTTTCATTTGGTGACTTGGAAGTTTGTCCATATGACACCATGTTGACCGAGGCAGACCCATAGTTTTTGTCAACGGTGATGACTCCATTTTTCCACATCTCGTTGATCTTCTCTCTCACAACGAAGCATTGATTGAGAGGATGTGAGACCATCTGATGGTATGGACAATATCGGGGATCATTGGTTTTGCCAACATCTCCTGGTCTTTTGGGCTCAGGTAAGATGAGTTTACCATTTGTTACGAGAGCCTCAAAGATTTCTTCAACATCTTCATCGAACGGGTATTTCTTCTCTACTCGTTCTTTGAAGGCTTCAAAGAGTTCAAGTTTTTTACCTATAGTTTTGTTTTCAGCTTTCTTTGGCTGCTGAGGAGTTGACTTGGTTTGCACATTAAGAACCTCATTTTTCTTTGGTTTCGAGGTCGTAATGGTGGTCGGCTCTTTCTTTGATGATTTCTGACTGTTAAGGTCTTTGATCACCATTTTAGCTTCCATAGCTGCTTCTTGGAGTTCTCCCGGGTTTTTTGATTTGTTGCCGATAATCATGGAGCGGATCCTTGCTCTCATGTTGTTACGGTAGATATCGACCAGCGACGGTTGTGGCAGTACATCTGAACACTTGTACGCCATCGCCTTCCACTTGTCAATGAAGTCATATGTTGACTCATTCTCTCCCAGTTTTAGGCTGCAAAGTAACAGGGTGATCTTCACCTTTGAAGTGAGTGAGGAAGCGTGTCTCCAGCATGGCCCCGTTTTGGATGGAGTCCTCTGGTAGAGTGGAGTACCAATCGAAGGATGTACCTTTTAGGGTACTTACAAAGAGACGGATCTTGAGAGCATCTTGATCCGCAATAGCTCCCGTCAGGATCTTGAAGTGGATGACGTGTTGTCTGGCTGAACCTTTTGCCGCATATGCTTGGAGAGTAGGTTGTTTAAATTTTGCAGGGAATAGAACCGAGTCTATCCATAAGGGATATGGTGGCTTGATCCCATGTTCCTTCAGTGTATCCTCTTCTTTTGCTTTGGCGAGGATATCGTCGACGTCCTTTTAGGAAGGGCGCGTGACTCATTGTTTTCCTCGTCATCTTGATGACTCAGAAGAGTTTCATTGTTTGGCGGACGCTGGAAAATGAGGAGGTTTTCCATCAGAGCCTCAATTCTCTGTTGTCCTTGCTCCAACTGATGAATGCGTGCTGCTACGTCATCATGCTGTGGAGGTTGCTCAGCATTTGTAACCAGGATGTTCATCCTTCGAGAGTCAAATGAGGATATTGTCTTGGTGACTGAGCTGAAGCTCATTCTTTTGGATGAAGAGTCGAAGGAATGGTTACTCCGATGTCCTTGGCTTAAAGGAGCGGGAGAATCCTCCTGATGTCTTCGTGTTCGAGAGACGCTGTGAGTCACCGGTCGTCTAACATGAATTTTGGTTGCTGACTTCTGGCCTCTTCTGGTTTTGCCAACCATATAGACATCAACAACTTGGTCAGGTCTTTCTTTTTCAACCCATTTTTTAGAGACTTGAAGGATAGAATGTTGGGTTCTTTGCTTCTCTAGTCTCTTTTGTCGATATGTCGCGCGATGATGCATACGACGAGCAATTTGAGCTTCAGTCAGCTCTAACTGTGCCTTAGCAATGAAGGATGTAGTCCCTCGTGCGCAGCAGCCGAGCTTGTCTTCTTTGAAGCTAGGCATGGACAGGATCTGGACGCTGTCCTTTACCTGTCGCAGCGAGGCTTTGGATTTTGCAAGTTCGGCCCCTGTTGAGATGAAGGGTCGACCTGTAGGAGTGTAGGCCTTAGCAGGTTCTTGCGGTGGCCTGGTGATGCATGACCTGATTTTGGGCTTATAGGAGCAAGTCGGCTCATGCTGAGTTGATTTGGTTGTTTGGTGGAGGATAGAACCGGTTCTCCTTGAGAGGGGCCAGGTACGTTGGCTTTATAGATGTTCGGGACCTCCTTTGTTTTGGGGAAGGTCTCGAGGACCAAGTCTTTGGGGCAGACCTGGTTTCTATGAGGTTGAGGCTTTGTGGGGTTGCCATGGGCTTCAGATCTTTTGATTGTTGCCCTTGGTGTCGGAGCAATGACATGTCCAGGGGCGGTTTTCTGCTTCTTGGCAGGTGCAGTTTCTTCTGCGGGGAGTGGGAATGGTCATAACGACCTGTCATGCCCCCAATCCGGGGCATCGGGGGCGGGAAAGGGGATTAAGCATAAATATATATTTTTCTCCCAAGATCCGCGTGTGTGAAGACAACACATTCCAACACATTCTAAATATTTTGCGGAAGCTTTCGTGGCGTTGCGTCCCGGAGTCCGTAGTCATCGGATTCCGCGACGTACTCAACCTCTAGCATATAGCTATTATATCAAGAACCATATCAGACTGGAGTAAACTATTACAACCAAGTACAGAGCTGACAGTAACAGGATATTACATTCCCAAATATGTTTAAGTTACAATTATCAATGTACATTAATTAAGAATCCCAAGAAAAAGGCTAATAAAAGCCATACAACAATAAGCTATTAACCACTACCCCAAATATGACGTAGCTCCGATGTCAAGCTCAATGTCTACATGACATAGCCGACAAAACAACCTACAAAACATGGCTTCACAGCCAACAAAAGCACTCATCTCGGGACGAAGAAGTCTGGACCTGAGTACCAAAAGTAGTGGGTCAGACACGACGGTCTGGCAGGTGGATGAAAAGATAACAAATATACTGAAAAATAAAACATATGATAAATCATGCTATTTAATCAAATGCTACATATAATTAAACTGTTGTAAAATCGTAGATCTCTGACAAAACATGTATTCGTTTCGAGCATGGGTAAAACATGAAGATCTAATAAAACATATGTTCATTTACGCCATCTATAAAAGCATAGATATTTGACAATCGGGTGTTCGTCTAAAACATGCATAAATATAGTGGTCTGGCAAAACAAACGTTCATCTGAAACTTAGGTAAAAGCATAAGTATTCAACAAACCGGGTGTTCATTTAAAACATGTGTAACCAAAGAAATCTGACAAAACTAAGGTTCATTTAAACATATTTCAAGCATGGATATTTAACAAATCGGGCATTCATTTAAAACATGTATAAACATAGGGATCTGGCAAAACAAGTGTCATTAAAACGTATTTCAAAGCATTAGTATTTAACAAATCGGGTATTCATTTCAAACACGTGTAATCATAGAAATCTAGCAAAACCATTGTTCGTTTGAAACATATGTAAAAACATGGGTATTCAGCCAACCGGCATTCATTTAAAACATGTGCATGTACAAAGAATGAGAAACAATATAATAATAACTGAATTTACCTTGGAGAATATTAACACTTGTTTAAATAATAACTTTCATAAAGGACATGAATAATTTATCGGAAAACAAATAAGCAATATAAAACATGTCGGGTATCCAAGGAATCGGGAACTGGCAAGATGGCAATCACAAAAAGCTAAGTCCTCTATCATCGAAGTGACAAGAGTATAACGGGACGTTGGTCTCAGTCACACAAGGTGAGGAGACTCAACGCAAATCATATATACAATATACGGGACATGACCACGGTAGCGAACTGGGTAGTGGGACGGGACTACGGTAATAAACCGGGTATCGGGATCTAAACTGCAGCTGGCGGGACGGGAGGGGGATCTCCAAGTCGGTGGATCAAACCGACAAGGTTATCCAAGTTTAGTGATGCCGACTCATAGGTCAAATAACAAATCGAGACATATGCAAGTAAATCAAGTACAATAAATAAACGAGCAAGACGGGGGTGCTCAAGGGCACACTGTCGTTTCATGTCGGGCAATACATTTCGGGACAAATAACTGTTACTAGTGTAACTTCAATGCTTTCGGGAAAACAAGTCATGTAATGCGAATCTTGGAAATGAGGTGAAACAATGAACTATTACAATTTCGGGAAAAATATAGGTTTCAAGATCTATTTAAGTGAATAGGGGTCTCGTATGTCGATTATAATATTTACTTGGTACTCCTTGAATTTGAAGACATTCTGGGCTCCTTATGCACTTTATGATTTTCAAAACTTTACATGAGCTTCTGGATAATACTAGATGCTACAATAGAAAATCAAGACTATAAATGGTCCATCCTAGGCATGACGTTAATCCAGAAGCATCGAGCAACCTACTCAGTCACCGAAAGGGATAGGATTCGCGATAACCAAGGAAATAGACTTTGCGTTTAGATGTAAGGAAGATATCGCGTCGTCCCATACCGTTCAAGATTGAAATGGATTGAACTTCGATGCCACCGAACCAATTGTGAGGAGTGTCGGCTCAAGACATCCTCACACATAGTCCAATCAGTCCAAAGAGGGTAGCCAAAGTCCCACCTAAAACCATTCTAAATCAGGTTGAAAATTCACTCCAGCAGAAATTTTCCCAGTGGACCCGGTCGACCTGACCTCTGTGTGCCCGGTCGACCGGGGGTTGTAACTTGAAATGGTGCCAGAATTTTTCGTCAGTGTGTCCCAGGTCGACCGGGCACACTGCGGAACAGGTTCCAGGTGCTGTTCTGCGGTGGCCTAGTCCTCCTCTTTTTCCGTTCCTTCCAACACATAAACAACCACCAAATTTCTTCCACAAACACTTAAAACCCTCATCAAAACTCCATTAAAAATTAAATCTAAACATGTGAGAACCCGACCCCTGATCTCTTGGATTAGTGTCATTTTATTTGTGGATTAGTTCTTTTAGTGGGATTAGTATTTGTTGGGTTGAGTTTGTGAGCTAGAATGATTTTTCTTCTAGTTTTGGGCTTTTGAGTGCTTTGGTAGCTTGTGGGGCCCTTTGGGGGTTCCCTTTTCGGCTTTGCTTTTACTTGTGAGATTTTCCCGATTTGTTTCGTATTGTGTTTTTGGCCCGTTGCATTCATCTTGAGGAATCCTACAACTTTCATGTTGATCCCATATCCATTTGAGAACCCGAAACCCGATTTCTTGGCCTTGAGGGCAAAACAGTCTTTTCACACCAAATCTGTACCCAAAACTTGATATTCCCGAAACCCATGAAACATATACTTTTTGGAAACTAGATATTTCGACGATCATTTCTTTCTTCTTCGTCGAATTCATCCGAAGTCCCGATAAAGATGATTTCAGCCTAATTAGGATTGTTCATGGTGGAGCCCACTCCTCACTTACTACAGGAGGAGACCTTCTTCTTCCATTTCATTTTTCTAGCACAAACACAAGTTAGGGCTTCCTTCTCTTCTTCTTCTTGCTCTTGCTCTCCACCACTCAATCCAATCCAAAGCTTGCACCTAGAAGAGATTAGAGATCATCATTTCTTCATCTCATTGAGAGCTTCCTTCCAATAGCTTTTGGTGGAGCAAATCATCCATTTCAAGATCTCCTTGAGCCTACCATTGCCATTAGAGGACCTTGCAAGTAAGTGTTCTTCTTCATCTTCTAGATTTGTAATCTTCTAGCCTTAGAGAAGCTCCACCTTGATTATTGAATGGTTTCATTGTCATTTCATTGTTTAACCCATTTTAGGGCTTTTTTGGGGGTTTTTGTAGAGATTGTTGATCTTGAGCTTGATAGGTGATTAGGAGCTTGTTTTGCTAGATTGGAACCCAAGGCAAGTGGATGAATGGATGTTTTTAATGTTATCAAAGTTTTATGAGAAAATCCCAAGTTTATTTCTTGTTTTTGATCATTGGATACATGTTGCACATATGCTCCTTGTCACATATATATGGATTTCGAAATTTGCACATTAATGGTTGTTTCTATCTTGTTAATCTCTTGGAGAGGTATGCATTTCATTTGATCAAGTTTACTCATATGGTTTTATAAGGAATAGGATTGGTTTGGCTATTCATGGTTATGTTTATGAGCTACATTGATTTGAAAATGATACTCATTTATAGAGTTGTGCTAAAACATCTTTGGTTATGGAAATGTGATCAATAGACCTTGTTTATCTATAAATGTTGACTCAAATGAACCCTTGTCTATGATGGGAACTCCTCTCCTTGTTTGGGGATTGAATGTGAAGAAAGAGGTTGGATTTAATGATTCATTGAAGTCTTGATGGGAGTTTTATTGTAATTAGGATGTTGTTGAAGTAAGGAAAAACTCATTTGTATAAGTGTTGGAAAGGAAAAAGGAAGAGAAAGAAGGGAACTGAACTGCCAGAATTCAGTTTCTGGACAGTTCGCTCGAGCGACCATGACAGTTCGCTCGAGCGACCTGTCCAGAAAGGGATACGGGTTTTCCAGTAACCTGGTCGCTCGAACGCATTTTAATAACCGCTCGACCGATGAGTTCGCTCGAGCGAACCCTTCGATTCGCTCGAGCGATGCGGCCTGTCTGAACTGTTTTAAGGCGCTGGTACAGAAATTTCAGCCTATCGATCGGACCTTCGGTCCGACCGATCGGAGTTTTGAGGTTTATTTTTCCTTGTGGACCTTGGCTAACCTCCTCAGACTCACTCGACCATATGTGAGAGCGTCTGGAGCCGATGCTCGTCACGGTTGGTTCGGATGCATCGAAGTTCAACCCATTTCAATCTTGAACGGGATGGAACGACGCGATATCTTCTTTATATCTAAACGCAAGTCCTTCCCTTGGTTATCACGAATTCCATTCCTTTCAGTGACTGAATAGGTTGCTCGATGTTTCCGGATTAATGTCATGCCTAGGATGGACCGTTGATAAATCTTGATTCTTGCTATTGTAACACCTAGAACTACCCATAAGCTCAAGTTAAGATTTTAAAATAGTAAAAGTGCATAAGGAGCCCGGAATGTCTTTAAACTCAAGGAGTACCAAGTAATTGTTATAATCGACATACGGGACCCCTATTCACTTAAATAGATCTTGAAACCGATATTTTTACCCGAAATTGTTATAGTTCATTGTTTCACCTCTTTTCCCGAGATTTGCATTACATGACTTGTTTTCCCGAAAGCATTGGAGTTACTCTAGTAACAGTCATTTGTCTCGAAGTGCATTGCATCACATGATACGACAGTGTGCCCTTGAGCACCCCGTTTTACCCGTTTATTTATTGTACTTGATTGACTTGTTTCCCGAAAGCATTGAAGTTACTCTAGTAACAGTTATTTGTCCCGAGATGTATTCCCGATATGAAATGACAGTGTGCCCTTGAGCACCCCCGTTTTACCCGTTTATTTACTGTACTTGATTACTCGCATATGTCTCGATTGGTTTTATCCTATGAGTCGGCATCACTAAGCTTGGATACCTTGTCAGTCTGATCCACTGACTTGGAAATCCCTCTCCCGTCCCGCCAGCTGCAGTTTGGATCCCGATACCTGGTTATTACCGTGGTCCCGTCCCGATACCCGGTTCGCTACCGTGGTCCCGTTCCCGTTCCCGTATATTTATTATTGTATATATGATTTACGTTGAGTCTCCTCACCTTGTGTGACTGAGACCAACGTCCCGCTCTTGTCACTTCGGTGATAGAGGACTTAGCTTCTTGTGATTGCCATCTTGCCAGTTCCCGATTCCTTGGACACCCGACATGGTTTATATTGCTTACTTGTTTTCAGATAAATGATTCATTGCTTTTATGAAAGTTGTTATTTAGATAAGTGTTAATGCCCTCTATTGTAAATTCAGTCGCTATTATATTGTTTTATGTCCTTTGCACACGTACATGTTTTACATGAATGCCGGTTGGGTGAATACCCGTGCTTTTACATATGGTTCTAACGATCGATGGTTTTGCTAGAGTTATATGATTACACATGTTTTAAAATGAATACCCGAGTTATTAAATGTCCATGCTTTGGAACGTGTTTTAAATGACACTCGTTTTGTTAGATCCCGATGTTTATACATGTTTTAAGTGAATACCCGATTTGTTAAATATCCCTGTTTTTGAAATATGTTTTAGATGACACTTGTTTTGCCAGATTCCTATGTTTATACCTATTTTACATGATACCCGATTTGTTTAAATATCCATACTTTGGAATAGGTTTAAATGAACATTAGCCTTGTCAGATTTCCTTGGTTACACCTGTTTTAAATGAACACCCGGTTTGTTAAATATCCGTATTTTTACATATGTTTCAAATGGACTTTGGTTTTGCTAGACTGCTATGAATACTTGATTTGTTGTATACTTGTGTTTTACTTAAGTTTCAAATGAACGTTTGTTTTGTCAAACCACTATGTTTATACATGTTTTAAGTGAATACCCGACTGTCAAATATCTATGTTTATAGATGATGTAAATGAACACGTGTTTTATTAGATATTCATGTTTTACCCGTGCTTGAAATGAATACAGGTTTTTCCCCGAGATTCCCGACTTTGCACCCGTTTAATTATATGTAGCATTTGATCGAATAGCATGATGTATCTTATGTTTTATTCTTCAGTATATTTGTTATCTTTTCATCCACCTGCCAGACCGTCGTGTCTGACCCACTACTTTTGGTACTCAGGTTCAGATTTCTTCGCCCCGAGTTGAGTGTTTTGTTGGCTGTGGAGCCATGCCTTGCAGGTTGTTTTGTCGGCTATGTCATGTAGACATTGAGCTTGACATCGGAGCTACATCACATTTGGGTAGTAGTTTATAGCTTATTGTTGTATGGCTTTTATTAGCCTTTTTCTTGGGATTCTTAATTAATGTACATTGATAATTGTAACTTGAACATATTTGGGAATGTAATATCCTGTTACTGTCAGCTCTGTAATTTATTGTGATGTTTACTCCAGTCTGAGATGATACTTGATATACTAGCTATGTGCTAAAGGTTGAGTGCGACGCGGAATCCGATGGCCACGGACTTCGGGTCGCAACGCCACAAATGCTTCCGCAAAATATTCAGAATGTGTTGTCTTCACACACGCGGATCCTGGGAGAAGAAAAATACAATTTATGCTTAATCCCATTTCCCGCCCCCGAGGTTTCGGTTCGGGGGCGTGACAAAACACCTCTTTCTTCCCATTTAACAACAAACAAATGGAAGAATCTCCAACTTACACAAGGGTCCATTTGAGCCAAAAATCTAGAGATAAATAAAGGCTATAGATCACATTTCCATAACAATAGATGATTTAGCACAACTCTTTAAATGAGCATCTTATTTCAAATCAATGCAACTAATAAACATAAACATGAATGGCCAACCCAACCCCATTCATTATAAAACCATATGAGCAAACTTTGACCAAATGTAATGCATAATTTCCAAGAGATTTAACAAGAGAGAAACAACCATTAATATGCATTTTCGAAATCAATAGAAATGTGGCAAGAAACATATGTGAAAACATATATCAAATTATCAAGAACAAGATATAAAATTTAGGATTTCTCATAAAACTTTGATAACCTTCAAACCATCCATTCATCCACTTGCCTTGGGTTCCAATTAGCTAAACCAAGCCTCTAATCACCTCTCAAGCTCAAGACCAACCATCTCTACAAAAACCCCCAAAACAAACCCTAAAATGGGTTAAACAATGAAAGACAAGGAATGGGCTCAAACCAAACTAGGAAATAGAACCTAAGGGAAAGCCATTGCACATAAAAGGAAAATGGGAAGGAGTCTTTACCTCTAGGGTCATCAACCAACAAGAAGACGCTTGCAATAGGGGCTGCCCACCTTGGTTTCCCACGAAAATGATGTCAAACGAGAGAGGAGGTGAAGGGGAAGAAGTTGCCGGAGTTCCCTCGTCGGATTTGTGTCTTGGAGGCTCCATTAGAGCAAGAGAAATGGAAGAAAAGAAGAAGGATGGCTGTTGGTACTGTAGCTAGGGAGTTGTAGTCGATGGAGTGGAAAATGAGGGAGAAAGAGAGGGTGGAGTCATCTTTTATAATGGGTGGGTGTGGGCCCTACTACACTTAAAACTTGCCAAGGGTAAAACATCTATTTGTGGGTCTCGGATGCGATCGACGAAGAAGAGAAAAATGCTTATCATAAAATCTAGTTTTCAAAAAGTATAATTTTGGCATGGTTCTGAGATCTCGAAATTTGGGTCCAGATTCAATGTGAAAAGACCGATTTTTCCCTCAGGGCTGGAAAAACTGATTTTCGGAGCTTCGAATGGGGTACGGAGTGAACATGAAAGTTGTAGAGGTTAACAAAATAAGTCAAATGAGGCTAAAACAAGAATTATCAGGAATTTCAAATAATCTCCCAATATTGCGCAAAGTCACTAAAAGAACCCCCAAAGGGTCCCACTAATCACAAAGGCACTCCAAATTCCCCAAAACTAGAGAAAAACCATTCTAGCTCACAAACTCAACCCAACAACCACTAATCCCACTTAAAGAAACTAATCCACAAATAAACAACACTAATCCAGGAAATTAGGGGTCGGGTTCTCACACGACCTGAAGAGGATGGTCCGGGGAGTAGAGGTCGACTCGGTTTGAGAGTTGCCGAGGGAGTTGTCGCTTCGGCAGCTGCTAGGGCGCTTGTGAGTGTGTTTTCTTTGCTTCTCTTGAAGCAGGAGTTGGTACTTGTTCTCATCGAAAGTGATGGTCAATGAAGCTGCCATTATTAGTTTGGAAAACTTCTGAAACAAGACCAGATCCATTAGTAATCACAAGAATGTAGTGATCATAAATGGAAAATGACTATGATTTTTTCATTTCAAATCGCTCGAGGGGACATGGCCCAGCCCAAGCTAGATGAAAGAGGCAAAAAGCCATAGAGGGTACAATTTTTCAAAATGCAAGTATGGTAGGCTCAGGGCGAGCGTTCCAGTGACTGCTAGAAGCAATTGTGAACCTTAATTCAAATTATCGAGAAGCAAGGCTCACTCGAGGTAAGATGATATAAGGTTGGAGATACAAATGTGTCGGTCGCGAATACAGTAGACCCGAAAGGGCGTACTAGCACCACTAGGCATAAATGTTGTAAATCGCATCCTTGGAAAGGACACGAGATGAGATTTTTTGAAAGGTCAAGATTGGATTCATAAAGGAGATCAAATGGTATTCCAATTTGAATAAGGCTCAAACATTTCTGCGAGCACTTAGTCCGAAAGGAAGGGAACCAGAGTTTCTCGAATCTGAACCCAAAAGTGATGGTAATTTTTTTTTTTTGAAAGGTCAAGATTGAATTCATCAAAGAGAGCGAGTGGTGTTCCAATCCGAACATAGGCTCAAACATTTCTGCGAGCGCTAGATCCGAAAAGGAGAGAACCAAGATTTCTCAAATCTGAATTCAAAATGACGAAGGCTTTTTTTGTTTTTGTTTTTTATCAAAACTGAATTCATCAAAGAGAGCAAATGGTGTTCCAATCCGAATAAAGGCTCAAACATTTCTACGAGCACTAAATCCGAAAAAGGAGAGGACCAAGATTTCTCATATCTGAACTCAAATGTGACGAAAGTTTTTTTTTTTTTTTGAAAGGTTTTTTTTTAAGATTCTTTTTTTTGAAGTTTTTTTTTTGAAGACATAGGTCTCCAATTCGGTCTTATGAAACCTTAGTAGATAGATCAGCCCCCAGGTAAGGGTAGGATTACTTAATGAACCCGTTTGAAGGACCACTACTAGAAATTTGACCATTGGCTCATGAGAAGGCGGGCGGCCGCTTGTGGCGGTCGCAAAAGGCCCATTAGCGACCGCCATAAGCGGCCGCAATAGACCAAACGGCGGTCGCTAAAGGCCCTTATATTCCACCCTCGCGCCAAGCCCTCTTTTCCTTCCCACTTTTTTTCCCCTGCTCCCGCGCTCTGCATCTCCTTCTCCTTCTCCGCACGTCCTTCTCCTTCTCTGCCTCGATCGCTCATCTCTCTCTCTCCCTCCCTCCCTTTCCTCTCTCTCTCTTCTCTCCCTCTCCTTCCCTTCTCTCTCTCTCTCTCTTCTCTCCCTGCGTTCAGTACCCTCTCTCTCTCTCTCTCTCTCTCTCTCTCTTTTCTCTGCCTGCGTTCAGGACCAGCCGCCAGCGCTGATTCTCCCTTCCCACTGATTCTCTCTCTCTCTCTCTCTATTTGCACGTCCCTCACCTCAAGCCTTCGTCTCCTTCGGCATCTCCCTCGCCAGCGCTTCTTCACTGTCTCTCTCTCTCTCTGGCCGGCATCCATCAGGTATTCATCACCTCACTTTCTCTCTCTGCCTCTCTCTCACACATCAAACCCTAAATCCCTAAACTTCTAACTCTATCCCTGATTTTTTTTTAATTTTATCTTCTAATATTTCCATATTTTTGTGATCTGATTTAAATGTGGTGTAGATGATTAGACTCATTATGTTCATACATGAATCTTATATTATGAAGCAGTTGATGAGTTTTAAATGTGGTTTTGATTTGGATTGATTTTAAATGTGGGGAGGATGAGGCCTGCCGTAGGATTGCCAGTGCCAGCAGTTCCAATTGTTCCATCCTTTGAGATGGGGTGATGTTGCCTTTTTCTATTATTCATCATTGCTAGTATTCGAAAAACATTTGTGGTGAATTTTTTGCTGAGAGGAGGTTTTCGTGTTTTCTGAATCTAATTGTCATTTTATCTCTGATGGGGAATATCATAGTTATATTTTGGGACAAAACAATTGAATATGAGCACTCTTTCTCCATCCTATTATAACTACATTGGAGTAAATTATGTTATTGATTCATATTTGTTGTTTATGATGCTAACACAGTTTATTTTTAGCTGATATTTACTTTGAAGCTCCAGAATATCAGAACCATTGCCTTTGTTGGGCATATGTCACAGGACAGATACATCAATGTTGGAATGTTTATGTTAGAGGCTGATGAGCAATGGCTTAACAGAAGCACCTCTCATGCCTGAATTTGTTTATGTTAAGAGGCTAATGAGCAATGGCTTAACAGAAGCACCCCTTATGCCTGATTTCAATATTTCATGTTTTCCACAGATATTAGAAGCTTCCATATAATCTTTCTTTTCTCTTAATGTTGCATTGGAAATCTATAAAATTTTCATTCATTCTCAATTTGATTCTGATCAAACCAATATCTTCTCTCAGTACTGAAAGTATTTAAACATGCTGTGAGATTGACAATGGTCTAATTCTTTTATTTAGTGTCTCCCATAAATTTTAGGATTTTTGGTATTTTTATTAATAATTTGTGCAAAATAGTGTCTCTCGCTCTTCACATTAGCTTCTTGGGTTTGCTCAACTTGGTAGCTGATTAGTTAAGTGGAAGTGGAGTGAAAGTGGATTAGGGATTTTGTGTAGAAAAGAGTTTTCGCATTCAATGTAGATGTCATTCTTTTTATATGCAAAGAAATTGTCATTCTTTAAGTAGGAGTGGTTTGATAATCATGGTTGAAGGAGTGTGTGTGTGTGTGTGTGTGTGTGTGTGTGTGTTGTGGAGTGTTGGGTGAAATGATATGCATCTAATGATATGTAGTGTGATTTTGCCTGCATTTGGATGTGCAACTTTCGTTTATACGATGTACAAGCCTCTACACTGTATCATTTTCACTGAAAATCTGATTCCCATCCTACAATGCACATTGTATGGGAAGGGATTTAAACCGTCCTCCACATGAAATGGGAGAAGAAGGAACTGTTGCTTTGTTTATATTATTGTCCTTTTGTCGTTCAATGTTACTTCATGATATGCTCCCTTGCTTCTAAAGCGTGCAGTGTTGTTTATACCCTCTTTTGAATCAAAGCATTTATAATTCCTCAATTTTGAACGGCTGCAACAATGAGATTTTGTTCATGTGTTGTTTTGAAGATGATAATCATTTCACTATATCAAGAGTTATAGGATACCATTCATAAGAAGAAAAAAAGAAAAAGAAAAAGAAAAAAACAATGATTTACCTTTCAAAATATGTCTCTAACCCGAGGCCTCTCAACTTTATATCACATGCACCACACCTGTGAATGTAACTCCAATAGGGAGTCAAACCACAGTCCATTTCCGATAGTCATAGTGAATTTCTCTTCTAAATATAGCCCATTGAAGATTGTTTCCCAAATATAGTTCTTTCCAACAAGAAAGTAGTCATAAAGTCTCTTTCTAACTAAAACCATGATAATAAAGGAACAAATATTATTAATAAAGTCCACAAGACACGCAAATCCAGGTATGACTCTCTGTGGGTCCCTCCTAATCCTCATCTGTCCTTTTGTCAAAATCCTCCCAAGGCTTGTTTGTGGCTGCTTGCCCCACACCCACACACACAAAAAAAAAAAAAAAGATTTGTTTAATGACCCATATAAAATAAATTAAGTAGCATAACATCTCACACTGCATTCTTTTAGAAAAGACAAGGAAAAATATTCAAAGCCTTGAGTTGGGATGACTTTCTGTTTTTTTCCCAAAAATCAAAAATCAAAAATCAAAAATCAAAATGGATGATCCAACCATTTATAGATCAGCATAAAATATGACTAGTACAATACTTCGTGCTAAGTATGGGCATTTCAAACCATGATTTTATTACGAATAAATTTAAGATAATATTATACCAAATTAAAATTCTTTTAACTCAAATTAAAGTGACAGTAGTGCATTAATGAAGCTTATATCTCTTTTTCCCATAAAAGTCAATAGACATTAAACATTAAAGTACCAACAAAAGCCATCAAATCAATCCAAACCTTAATCCAAGAGGAAAAATATAATGCTATTATTTCTAAATCCCCTCAACCAACAGTTACTTCTACCCCCATCTGGGTTCATATATCTAAAAAGTTTATTGTCAATCAAACCCTCTCAGCCTTAGAAAGAATTTCCAGTTGGACTGTTGATGATAGGAACGGCATCGGGTGGATTAAAAGGGCCCGCCTTGATCTGGTTGAACCATTCATGGATTGGCACAAGATATAATTTCACTCATGTATTTATGAAGGCCAATGTTGGACTGATCTCATATTTTTCATGAGGTTTTGTTCTTTATTCTCTATTCTCAATAAATGACTTCATATGCAATTCATCAGAAATGAGGGGGTGTTTGGAAATCATATATTCATAAAGATTTTTCTATATTATATATTTCTTACTTTAGCATATAATCTATACATCTAAAAATTAGGTGTTTGGATAACTTAAAAAATATCATACGAAATCTCACTTTCTTGTAAAAACGTATGTATTACATTCAAGTTTATGTCGTATAAAATAACCTTTTGTTAAAAAAACTGCCCAAAACAATTGTGAAGAGTTTTTGCAAACATGACTGAAAGTTCATGAGATTTTACTACCATAGTGGCCCACTATATTTTCTAATTTTGATCACCTTCTTGATAGTATATATCATCATCAACATAATATTTAAAACTTTTGAATTTTTACATATACAAACTTATTTTAATAACAATAATCTTGTTATTTCTCATCTGTGTTCTAATTGGATGCAGATGAGCTCAATTAGTCTCTCCCACCCAAAAAAAAAAAAAAGGAAAATGTATAATACTGACGAATTTAAAATTCTAATGTCTTGAGTTCCAGATTGTTGAGTCGTGACACACGCCCATCCAAAATCTATCAATTTAAAAAGATCCATGAAATATAGATAAAAGAAAAACAACTAAAAAGGGCCCAGAAACCACAATTTTATTAATATATGGAAGCTTGGTTCTAGATCAAATAATATATAAAAATATACATGCCTATTTTGGATTGGATTGTATTTTATTACTGATGCAACATTTCATTCCACCTAATTAGTTGCATTTTATTTTTAATTTAAGGAGGCTTGGTGTTTGACAATGGGCGACCCCTCTGTGCCTGTGGATGTATATATGATTGGCTTGTTTAGTTGTTTCCTTGAATTGACTTGTTTAGAAAGTTGGAAGCATAAATACAATAATTTAAATCTATATCCTAGTACTTCTGGTGGTCATGAAATTCATGGAGAAGTTCAGATCAAAGAAAATTCTGATCCTATCCATGGATGAGATTCATCTATGCGGAGGCCAAAACGGAATTCCTAGCGTGTAATTGCTAGAAAACATCAAAATACTTCCACTTATCAACATCAACTTTATATTTGAAGATTTCATCGGTTGTGAACCTTTTATTATCAACTTTTATTCATTCGCATGCATTAGTGAAACTTAGACCCGTTCGAGAATTGTGTACGACATATGTTCGGTAATCCTTGACGCGACGGATTGGGTCTTTGACTAGATTCGTTGTTCTTGTGATGTACATTCGAACTTTGTCGTATACGATTCATGAATTGTCCAGTTCGGACAGTTTGAGAATGCAATTATCCATCTTATACTCAATAGCTCATGCAAGTCTAATGTTAGACAGAGTTTCGGTTGATGTCGCATTGTTCTCTGGGTACATACATAGGTACGATTGATGTTGTACCTGTGTCTTGTACTTGGAGAACCACACGGACATGCTGCCGAAATTTCGTCTGACTAGGGGACGAAGCATTCGAGATGTTGAGTGCAAGTTGGATCGTGCATTCTCGAATGGGATAGGACCAACCACCTTGTAGTAAGGAGTTTGCAGTTTATGGATAGGTGACTTGCATGTTGCCACGGTACAGTAGGCTAATTGTACTTGCTCATTTTAGATTTCCACAGAACCAATTACGGAGATGGACAAGAGTTGGATTGATTTACCGAATAGGATGTCTCGGGAATACATGGAGGGGATTAACCAGTTCATGGAATTTACCAATGGGTTTGACAATGACTTCATCAGTTGTCCATGTAGAAAATGTGCAAATTGGTATTTTTACTGTTAGACCCCAACCCAGACCAAGTCGATTAGTGTGCGATTAGTATGTGTTTAGTCCTAAGTGAGCTTAGTTGTTGTTGGGTTAGAAGTAATTAGTTTTAGTCTTGGACATAGTTTTGGGAATTTTGAGAACGTTCAGTATTAATTAGACACACTCAGGAAGGCCTGAGTGCACGTGTAAGCTTGGGAAGATCGTATCGATTTCCGTGTGAGTGTGATTTTGATTTCATTTGAATGATGTTTCGACATGTTGCAACTTTCGTTTTAAGCACATTCATGTTTGAAGCCCAAAAACCTATGTTTTGGCCCAAAGAGGGTAAAGATCTCTTTCTTGCACAAATCTGGACACAATCTTCGAGATCTCAAAACCATGTCAAAAATATACTTTTTGGAAACTAGATTTTTCGACGATCGTTTTATTCTTCTTCGTTGAAGTCATCCGAGGCTCCCAAGATCGTGTTTTGAGCACTTCAAGTTCAGCTAGTTGGGGCCCATTTTCCTCACTTAAGCCCCATCTCCCCCTCTTTTCAATCACTTTACCAAATCTCTGCAAGTTCTTGACCTAGGGCTGAAATCCCTCTTGTTTCTTTCCATCTTCCTCACCTTGCATGTCATAGCTAGAGATCACCAAAAGAAATTCTAAGAATATCATCTTCTTCATCTCCTTGCAAGCTTTCCATTGATACAAACTTATTGGAGTTTCTTGTGGCTCAAGCCCTACATTTTCTTCCTCCTCTCTTGTTTGACCTTCTCTAGGTAAGGGCTGTTAGGAATTTTGTAGATTGCAATTTGATGGATGCATTTCATTCAAGCATCATTTGATTTACACACTTGCATTGGTTTTAGAAAACTTGAAATCTTGTTTTATTCATGCATTGGTTTTAAGATTTGTAAATGTATTGATTTATGCATGATTTGTTTTTAAAAAACTTGGATGCATTAGTTTTTAGAAAAGAGTTTTCAAGAAATCAAGCAAGCCTTTGTTTTAAAAGTTTTGAAACTTTTTAGGCTTTTTATGTCATGTTTTAAAAACCATTAAAATCTTTAAAACATGTTTTCCAAGCTTGATTTAGTGGCCAAAAGGTCCCCCAAAGAAATAACTTTGAAATGTGCAAAAGTTGGAAATTTTGC
The DNA here is from genome assembly GCA_038049695.1 of Cinnamomum chago. NCBI lineage: Eukaryota > Viridiplantae > Streptophyta > Magnoliopsida > Laurales > Lauraceae > Cinnamomum > Cinnamomum chago. The sequence goes on from CP142459.1 coordinate 18,792,185, forward strand.
AAAAAGGGGGCTGTCCCGGCAGTGTCGCCGGTCGACCGAGAGGCAGGTCTCGGTCGACCGAGACAACTGCAGGCAAAAATTGCCTGGGAGCACCAACGGTCAGAAATATGACCGTTGTGTGTTCTCGGTCGACCGAGGCCTGTTTGCCGGTCGACCGAGAACTAGCCGTTGGCCACTTTTCCCTATAAATATGAGTTCTTTCCCTTGCCAAAAGTTGGGAATTTTTAACCCCTCCTTGAGAGGATTTGAGGCATATCAAAAGGGAAAAGAACCAAGGGATGAAGGGGAAGATTAGGAAAGCTAAAGCTTGGATTAATGAAGTTAAACCACCAAGTAGGCTCTTCCTTCCTTAATCATATGTTTTCATGCTTTGTTTTATTTTTGGTAAATCATTTCTAGCATGTTAAACTATGTTTGTGTTGTGTCCTTAACATGTTTTATGTTTTGAGTTGATTTATTGTTTTGGATACAACATCATATGATTCAAATCCAAGTAGTACTTAACTTTGGTAAATCTAAGTAGATCATGTTAATGAAAGAAATTTGGTAAATCATATGTAACATGATCCATATACTTGGTTGAATCATTAGTTGTTGTTTCCCATCATAAGAACATCTCTCTCAAAACTAACTTATGTTTTGGATTCAACTTCTTTACAAATCATATGTTTTCATGTTTTGTTTTATCATTGGTAAATCTTTGTAACATGTTAACCTATGATGTGTTGTATCCTTAGCATGTGTTATATTTTGAATAGATCTATTGTTTTGGATACATCACCATTGATTCATCAAAGTAGTACTTAACTTTGGTAAATCTAAGTAGATCATGTTAATGAAATATGTAACATGATTCATATACTTTGTTGAATCATTGGTTGTTGTTTTTCCATCATAAGAAAATCTCTTTCAAATGTATCTTATGTTTTGGATTCAACATCATTACAAATCATATGTTTATTATTGTTTTAATGTTTCACAACTTGCCTTACTTTGATTGGTAAATCATTTTCAAGTTGTCTTTATAATTACATATGATTTGTCCCCTCTTTTCAATCAAATCTATTTTTATGTTTTGAGCTACATGTTGATTTGATTGACATCCCTATGCATCACATGTTTAGAGCTAATCCATTTCATACAACTTGTGTAACTTTGATATCATTAACAAGTTGTTACTTTTAACATGTGATTGCATCACTTCCTCAATCATAAATGTTTTATGAGCTAAAACTTTCAAAAGCCTTAGGCTTACATTTATGAACCTTCATTTTCAAAATGATTGAGGACCACACACACACACTTCATTTGTTTTCAACTTTGCATTCATAGTGTGAGTGTGTATTTGTATTTCACTTCCATATCCGCCTATTTAAGAGGCATTGTAATGAGCTTAATTGAATCTCCATCAAGTGTATTAAAGACACTATCTTAGTGAGATAACCAACCTTGTGGTTGAAGAGGTTATTGCTTAGCCTTTAAAAGCATAGTGTATAGGTTGATGTTAAGCCTTGAAAAACATCATTGTAAAGGTTATTGCTAAGCCTTGGAAAGCATATTGTAAAGGTTATTGCTTAGCCTATTGAAAAGCATAAATAGTGGAAATCCGGTGGGGTGTTGGAGACACAAGCCGGTAGTGGATGTAGGCATTGAGGCCGAACCACTATAAATACTTGTGTAATGGTGATTGCTTTGTGGTGATTCTTTTGTTAGCTTCCGCACCTTGTATGATTAATCATCACATATGACTAGTTTGTTTTAAAGAAGTTAAAATTTGTTAAAATTGGTCATAAAAGAAGCTCACCCTATTCACCCCCCCTCTAGGGTTCGGATCCCCATGGACTTACAAGTGGTATCAGAGCGGGTTACTCCATTTTAGGGCTTAACAACCCGGAGTTGATCCTTGCTAGATTTGAACCCTAGTGTTGTGATTTAATTGCATATCTTTTTAAAGATTTCCACTATGTTTGAAAATGATTTTCCCTAGCCTCTTTGCACCACTCTAAGACTTTCTCAAGTTATATCTTCTAGAGTTGGTGAGTCCTCAAAGTGATCTCTCAAGGACACCTTTTCAAGACCTTAGGTGTATTTTCAAAGGTAGACTATTTGAGTAACCTTAAGGCCTTGATACCCCAAGACCAACCTATGCTTTTTAGTTATATCTTTTTGTTGGTCATAGTACATTTGCATTTTGTTTCTTTAAAGTCACATCTTTTAAAATGCAATGTTTCTTTGTGATCATTTGATTTTGTCTTCATGATCTTTTATAGTTATATCTCATGGTTTTCAAAATCCCTTGATTGCAATTTTTTCATGATGGATTTGCATGTTGTTCATTTAGTAATATCTCTTGTTGTGCATATCTATTCATGATCAATTGATTGTGATTACAAATGCTTTCATAGCTAGTTTTTCATGATCAATTGATGTTGGAAAATCATTTGATGATTGTCATAGTTATATCCTTTTTGGAAATCAAATGATTTGAAGCAACTTTAGTTTTCCATTGATTTACAAGTTATATCTTTTGATATGGAAAATTTGTAAGTGTCTATTGTTTTTACAAATTGAAAACTTTACAATAGTACACTTCTTGTTTTTCAAAATCACTTGCTCTTAATTCTATAAATGATCTTTTGTTGGAATTTCATACATTGAAGTGATTTGAGAAACTTTGGAAAATGTTCTAAGCTTTATTAGTTATATTTATAGAAGCATTTTCCTTGAATTTATTTCCTTGTGCCTAATTATGATCGTATCATTTGAAAGGAAATAATTTTTACAAACAATTTGCATCTTTGCTCATTAATTTACATTCTTTATGCAAATTGATTTTGTTGTCTTACATTGCATGGTTGGATATGATTTCATTGATTTGCATGTTTGTGCCTATTTTGGTATATAGTTTCATTAATGCAAATTAATGAGTGTTTATGTGCTTTATAGTAAAATCTTGTTTTTGAGCTTTTTAAGTACATATGTGATTTTATGTGCTAAGTTCATTTGGTATAAACCTCATATCTTTTTCCATTGCATTGTAAGCTTTGTACATTTGCTAAGAGTGGAGATGTTACATGATAGATTGATTCTTTTAACTTCATACCTTCTTGTGCTTAAATAGTTATATTCCTTTTTGGATGATTGGTATGAGTTAGATCTTGAATGTTGATTAATCCTCTCTATGCAAATGTCAAATTGTTCTATGTATGGTTGTGGTATTTATTATATTTGTTGAAACCATACTAGAACTCAAATCCATCCTCTATGCCTTATAGTCATATCTTTTTGGATGGTTATGATGTTGATTCATGTGTATTTTCTAAGTGTTTTCATTCTTATACATGTTTCAACTTCATATTAGTGATCTTGATCATATGAAACTCTTTGAAATCCATTCCTCATATTTCTATGTGTTTGATGGATAACTTAGATGTTGAATTCATATGATTTAGTCACTTTTTAAATTGCATGCATTTCTAAGTCATATCTTTTTGCATTGCAATTTATCTTGTTCATCACTATGCTCTATAGTTATATCTTTAAAAGTGATGAATATGCACTTATGATGCTTGATGGAATTTTGTCACATTCTTGCTCTTTATCATGTTATCAAATTCAATTGGATTCTATTGGTATAATGTTTGATTGATTTGATTTCTTGTGAATGTGATAAATCTTGTGTGCTTTGGATTGAACTTGATAAGTAATATGGTTGTTCCATGTCACACACCATTAGCATCATTATGCTCATGTTGCCACCTCTCTTTGCTCATATAGGTATATCTCATGACCACCATGTTTATGTGTTCATAATATTGGTTGGTTATTAGTTGAGGTTGGCTTCATGTTTGAATTTCATTTCACTCTTTCATGCACCTTAATAAGTCATATTTATTGATTGAATGAAATGATTTTCAAAATCTTACATAGCATATGATTTTCATAAGTAATATTGATTGATGCTATGTTTGAGTAAACCCCATATCATGGATAGCTCTAATTTGGATTTTTCCTAATAGGTATATTTTTAAATCCATTTTAGAGTGATTGATTTAAATAGTCATATCCTAAATCTCAATTGGTATTCTTTGTCTTTCCAATTGATATCCATGATGGCTTTTCCCATAGACCTTGCTTTCTTTTGGCAATTTGATCATATGAGCTTGATAGTTAAATGAATCTAATCCTTTCTTTGAAGTTGACCCTCACTTGGTTAAACCATCTTCTTCTTGTACCTAATAGTTAAATCTTTGTCAAAAGTTTGACAAAAGAAGAGAATGGATTGAGGGGGAGTGTAAACCTTCATAGGAAGTATTAGTTGTGATCAAATTGACCCTAGGATTGCCTTTGAACCCTTAGAGACTACTACCTCACATGATAGCTTGTTATGTATTTCATCTTCGATTTCATTTGTTAACAGGTGCTACTAATGGTATTTTCCTTGTTTCATGTGTGTAGGTACCTTTGCAATTTAATGGCAAAGGGGGAGAAATTATGCAAGTTCTCAATAGGGTGAAGAGAATGTCCAAGCTTCCTAAGGGGAGAGTTGTGTATGATCTTCTACAAAGGGAGAGAATGCATAGCTTGCCAAAGGGAGAAAGAGGCATGGTCAAAGGGGGAGAGCTAATAGAAGAAAGAAGCTTGGAAGCTAAAGAAGATGCTTGGATAAAGAAAGAAAGAAGAAAGAAAGCTTGAAGAGTGATCAAGCTCCAAGCATCATGAAGATTGAAGCCCAAGAGCCCAAGCAATGAGAAGGAGCATCCAAGAAGATTTCAAGCCTTGTCCAGCTGAGGGGGAGCTGAAGACTTAGTGTGTAATGTTCAGTGGTGAGTGAGTTTGCCATCAAATTGCAAAGGGGGAGATTGTTAGGAATTTTGTAGATTGCAATTTGATGGATGCATTTCATTCAAGCATCATTTGATTTACACACTTGCATTGGTTTTAGAAAACTTGAAATCTTGTTTTATTCATGCATTGGTTTTAAGATTTGTAAATGTATTGATTTATGCATGATTTGTTTTTAAAAAACTTGGATGCATTAGTTTTTAGAAAAGAGTTTTCAAGAAATCAAGCAAGCCTTTGTTTTAAAAGTTTTGAAACTTTTTAGGCTTTTTATGTCATGTTTTAAAAACCATTAAAATCTTTAAAACATGTTTTCCAAGCTTGATTTAGTGGCCAAAAGGTCCCCCAAAGAAATAACTTTGAAATGTGCAAAAGTTGGAAATTTTGCAAAAAGGGGGCTGTCCCGGCAGTGTCGCCGGTCGACCGAGAGGCAGGTCTCGGTCGACCGAGACAACTGCAGGCAAAAATTGCCTGGGAGCACCAACGGTCAGAAATATGACCGTTGTGTGTTCTCGGTCGACCGAGGCCTGTTTGCCGGTCGACCGAGAACTAGCCGTTGGCCACTTTTCCCTATAAATATGAGTTCTTTCCCTTGCCAAAAGTTGGGAATTTTTAACCCCTCCTTGAGAGGATTTGAGGCATATCAAAAGGGAAAAGAACCAAGGGATGAAGGGGAAGATTAGGAAAGCTAAAGCTTGGATTAATGAAGTTAAACCACCAAGTAGGCTCTTCCTTCCTTAATCATATGTTTTCATGCTTTGTTTTATTTTTGGTAAATCATTTCTAGCATGTTAAACTATGTTTGTGTTGTGTCCTTAACATGTTTTATGTTTTGAGTTGATTTATTGTTTTGGATACAACATCATATGATTCAAATCCAAGTAGTACTTAACTTTGGTAAATCTAAGTAGATCATGTTAATGAAAGAAATTTGGTAAATCATATGTAACATGATCCATATACTTGGTTGAATCATTAGTTGTTGTTTCCCATCATAAGAACATCTCTCTCAAAACTAACTTATGTTTTGGATTCAACTTCTTTACAAATCATATGTTTTCATGTTTTGTTTTATCATTGGTAAATCTTTGTAACATGTTAACCTATGATGTGTTGTATCCTTAGCATGTGTTATATTTTGAATAGATCTATTGTTTTGGATACATCACCATTGATTCATCAAAGTAGTACTTAACTTTGGTAAATCTAAGTAGATCATGTTAATGAAATATGTAACATGATTCATATACTTTGTTGAATCATTGGTTGTTGTTTTTCCATCATAAGAAAATCTCTTTCAAATGTATCTTATGTTTTGGATTCAACATCATTACAAATCATATGTTTATTATTGTTTTAATGTTTCACAACTTGCCTTACTTTGATTGGTAAATCATTTTCAAGTTGTCTTTATAATTACATATGATTTGTCCCCTCTTTTCAATCAAATCTATTTTTATGTTTTGAGCTACATGTTGATTTGATTGACATCCCTATGCATCACATGTTTAGAGCTAATCCATTTCATACAACTTGTGTAACTTTGATATCATTAACAAGTTGTTACTTTTAACATGTGATTGCATCACTTCCTCAATCATAAATGTTTTATGAGCTAAAACTTTCAAAAGCCTTAGGCTTACATTTATGAACCTTCATTTTCAAAATGATTGAGGACCACACACACACACTTCATTTGTTTTCAACTTTGCATTCATAGTGTGAGTGTGTATTTGTATTTCACTTCCATATCCGCCTATTTAAGAGGCATTGTAATGAGCTTAATTGAATCTCCATCAAGTGTATTAAAGACACTATCTTAGTGAGATAACCAACCTTGTGGTTGAAGAGGTTATTGCTTAGCCTTTAAAAGCATAGTGTATAGGTTGATGTTAAGCCTTGAAAAACATCATTGTAAAGGTTATTGCTAAGCCTTGGAAAGCATATTGTAAAGGTTATTGCTTAGCCTATTGAAAAGCATAAATAGTGGAAATCCGGTGGGGTGTTGGAGACACAAGCCGGTAGTGGATGTAGGCATTGAGGCCGAACCACTATAAATACTTGTGTAATGGTGATTGCTTTGTGGTGATTCTTTTGTTAGCTTCCGCACCTTGTATGATTAATCATCACATATGACTAGTTTGTTTTAAAGAAGTTAAAATTTGTTAAAATTGGTCATAAAAGAAGCTCACCCTATTCACCCCCCCTCTAGGGTTCGGATCCCCATGGACTTACAAGGGCTTCCACTCATGTCTTTCATAGAGTTATTTTGGTTCCTCAAGATTATGTTTTTCATGTTTGCAAACCCTTTTGTTAAAATGGGTTCTTTGGTTCCATTTTTGAGTGAGTTTGTGTGTTTTCTCTTGGGTTTTCTTGTAGTGTTGGCTTAGCTTTTGAGTGAAGTGCTTGGAGAGGATTGTTAGCTTTGGTCAAGGCAAGTAATCTCTATAGGACCATCGTGCATGTGTATTTTAAGCTACATTGTTGTTTTTGGAAATTTTGCATATGACAATGTTTATAAGCTTCATGATCATGTTTTCCTTGGATTGGATGTTTGGGATTGTGAGAAATGTGTATTTTATCCCTTGGAGAGCATGGAGGCTCAGGGAGTGCAGGTGGAATGAAAAACAAGAAGAAGAGAAGAAGGAAATATGGAAAATCTGCACTGAACTGTACTTCCCGTGCAGTTTCGGTCAGTTGGCGGCTAGCCGTAATTCCCATTTCGGCTAACCGCGAGCCAACCGAAATCAGCGGTTCCTTTTCCAGTAGCTGACTTTTGCTTCAGGGTCCTGCGGTCAGCCCTGCGGTTAGCTCACGGCTAGCCGCCAGTTCCCTTGCGGCTAACCGTAAGCCAACCGAAATTATTACGGTTCCTTTTCCAGAGAGCAACATCAGACCTGGGTTTTCAGCGGTCAGCCCTACGGTCAGCTTACGGCTAGCCGCCAGTTTCTATTTCGGCTAGCCGCCAGCTGACCGCAAGCTGACCGAAATTGACCAATTCCTAGTTTTGAAGAAGTTTTGCAAGAGTGAAAACTAGAACATGTTAAGTGACCTTTAGCTTGATATTGTGTACTCGAAACTCGAGATGTCTTGAACTTCCGGGACACCAACTCTATTCCAAATTCCAACATTTGGGCTTCGAATACACAAAGATCAATCAAGGGTCCTCACATGTGCTTGATAGGCTTTGTGTTCGTACCTTAGTTTGATATAATGAATATCATCGTGTACTCGTTTTGAAGTTTAGTACAAGCTAGTTTTGAAAATGTGTTCCAAGAAAAAGGGGATCACTTCCTAAGCGTGTTATGCATATTAATTATGCCCGTGCTAGTCGTGTTCATCGTGTTTCGATAAGTGATTTCCCCCTTTTTCTTATCTCGACGTGTTTAGACCGTGTTTCGCGTGTTTTGTGCATTCATGAATTAAGTAAACACCACTGAGCTTAGACTGCCCTTTCAGTCTGATCCACTGCCTGGGGGTCTTTAAACATGTGGACTGTCTGCAGACTGGTCGTGTATTTATTACACATCGTGCGTGTCCGGTTCCGCGGCCGGAATTCCCGTCTTTGTGGGAAATCGTGTCGTGCTTATATTATGTATATCGTGCTTGTCGTGCGTGCTTGCTCTTTTCATTATATAGATGATAGAGAAAGGATGGGTTCTTTGTGGATTGTAACTATTCATGATATATTATGTATTCATGCTAGTTTGTTTTGGTATCTCAGCTTGTTCGCATTTTTGAAAATGTACTTCAGTTCTGATAGTATTTCATATCAAGGATTTGTTTATATGTTTTCTCTAAATGTTATTATTCATGTTCATGCCTAAATTGATTACCTGCCAAACCGTCGTGTTTAACCCTTGTTGTTGGTGCCCAGGTGCAGGAGACGTTGCCTTTGAGGAGGAGCGTCAGGAGGAGGCTTGTGAGCCAACCCCTGTGAGAGAGTGGCAACCTGACGATGTCATCTAGACGTCGGGCGGGTTCTCGAGTTTCGTCACCTTTTGTCTTGGGTTTCTTTTGTTTTTTGAGGAGTGTATTGGCCTCTATTGGCCTCTCTTGGAATTGTAACAAAAACTTAACTTGTTTTAGTATTAGTCCTATAACTTGAATATTAATGGGAATGCTTGTTAGCTTCTTTCTTTGATACTATGTTTTGATATTAATTGTCATGAGCACTTAAACATCGTATTGGTGCTCATCGTGATGTGTTTTGCTACACGCTTCCGCACTGCTTGTACGTGTGAGTCAGATTCCTCGTGCCTTTGGGAATCCTCACTGCGGGAACCTGTGGGAAAGTATCATCTACTGCGTCGCGGGCTCGGGATCCGTTCCGGGGTCGCGACAGGACTGGTATCAGAGCGAGACATGTTTCAGGCACTTAAAAGAAACTAGAAAGATCTTAGGAACGTGGCGAGGATTCGTGAGTTCGATAGATTCGTTCGTATAGGATCTTAGAAACCCTTGTACCATGATTTTGTGTTCTAACTCTTTGTTTTACAGCAATATGCCTCCAAGAGAAGCTCCAAATCATCATGCTTCAGGCAGTAACCAAAATGAGTCAGTTGCATCTGATACACCAACAACCACACAATTTCAGGAACTTATGCAAGCAATTATAGCACAGCAAAGACAGGCTAATGAAAACCAGGCCAGATTTCAAGAACAGTTGGCTAAGAAGGATGATGAGATGGCACAAGTCCAAAGACAGTTGTTAGAAGTATTTCAGAACAGGAATGTAGCACCACCCGTGGGTCCACAGATTGTTATTCAGAATAGGGATCCTGATCCTAATGCTCTATTTGAGAAGTTTAGGAAGAGAGCACCGAAGGAATTCTCGGGCAATGAGGACCCGTTGGTGGCAGATGACTGGCTAGTCAATACCGAGAAGATCTTTGATGTCTTCATGTGCACGGGTGTACAGAAAGTCAACCTTACAGCTTCCTTATTTTATGGGCTTGTAGATAGGTGGTGGCAAACAGTCAAGGATCCTTATGCAGTAATGGCAGATGAAGAGGCATGGGCAGCTTTCAAGACACAGTTCCAGGACAAATACATCCCCTCTCATGTCAAGAGGCAGAAGGCTATTGAATTCCAGCAGCTTAAACAGGGTAGCATGACGGTTTTAGACTATGTCACCAAGTTCGAAAGATTGGCTAGATATGCCACTGAGTTGATTGATACGGAAAGGAAGAAGATAACCAAGTTTTTGGAAGGGTTGAATCCGATTATCATGAGAGATGTTATAGGAGTAGTACCTCCAGCTACCTATGATGAGGCAGTCAAGCGGGCATATACGTTCGAGGATATTAACAACATGATTGTCCAGGACAGGAAGCAGCAATACCAGCAGCAGAATCAGAGGCAGCAGCAAGGCAAGAAACCAAGGCAAGAGCAAGGTCATGTCAGGCAGGGTTGTGGACATTGTGGCAAGAATCATGAAACCCACGAATGTAGGAAGGCTATGGGTGCCTGTTTCAAGTGTGGGGCTATGAACCATTCTATCAAAGATTGCCCACTACTTCAGAATCAAGGGAACAGAAACCAGCAGCAGAGGCAAGTAGCTCCTCAGAATCAAGCACCAGTGCAGAATCAGATGAGACCACCTCAGCAGCAGCAACATGCTAGGCCACCAGTGCCGAATCAGAATGCTCGTCCTCCACAGCAGAACAGACAGGGCCAAGGAAGGCAGAACCAAGTATCGAACAGACTACAGATGCATGGACGGTTATACTATCTCAACCGTGCAGATGCTGAAGCTGCAGGAGACGTGGTAGAAGGTAAACTTCTTGTTTGTGGGGTAGAAGCCCAGATTTTGTTTGATCCCGGATCCACTCACTCTTTTTCATCCCCTAGTTTTGCTAAGTTGATTGATGCACCATGTAGTGAATTGGATTACATTCTAGTAGTGACCACTCCAGTAGGGAAACAAGTTGTGTGTAGAAACCATTACCCTAGTTGTACAGTGTTGTTAGGAGATGTTAATCTACCGGCCAACCTCATAGTTTTGGACATGCATGATTTTGATGTCATTTTAGGCATGGATTGGTTAGAAGCATATCATGCCACCATGGATTGTTTTAGTAAGACCATCACATTCAGATTCCAAGGACCATAGGCAGAGTTGATATTTCAGGGGAACAGGAGAAAGTCTCAGGCAGGGTTTATTTCAGTGTTGAAGGCAAGCAGATTAGTGCAGAGTGGGTGTCAGGCATTTATTGCATTTATCACGGAGGATAAACAGTCCCAAGGGGTGGAGGATATCCCCATTGTGTGTGAATTTTCGGACGTTTTTCCAGAAGAAATCCCGGGTTTACCACCAATTAGAGAAGTTGAGTTCACGATTGAGCTCCTTCCAGGGACAGCTCCGATCTCGATTGCACCATACAGGATGGCTCCAGCAGAAATGGGTGAACTAAAGCTCCAATTGCAAGATTTGTTGAGCAAAGGTTTTATTAGGCCAAGTGTTTCACCGTGGGGAGCACCGGTGTTATTTGTAAAGAAGAAGGATGGAAGTTTGAGAATATGCATAGACTACCGGAAGTTGAACCATGTGACAGTGAAGAACAAGTACCCTTTGCCAAGGATAGACGAATTGTTTGACCAATTGCAAGGAGCAGCCTATTTTTCCAAGATAGACTTGAGGTCAGGGTACCATCAGTTGAGAGTTAGAGACTCAGATGTTCAGAAGACAGCCTTTAGAACAAGATATGGGCACTATGAGTTCTTAGTGATGCCCTTTGGTTTGACAAATGCACCCGTAGTCTTTATGGCGTTGATGAACAAGGTCTTTGCGCCTTATTTGGATCACTCTACAGTAGTGTTCATTGATGATGTCCTTGTGTATTCTAAGAGTAAGAAGGAGCATGAAGAACATTTGAGGACAGCGTTGCAGCTCTTAAGAGACAACCAGTTATATGCAAAACTCAGTAAGTGTGAATTCTGGTTAGAGCAAGTTGCTTTTCTAGGCCACATCATCTCCAGAGAAGGTTTAGCAGTTGACCCAGCCAAGATAGAAGCAGTTGTTAGTTGGGCAAGGCCAAGCAGTGTGACAGAAATTAGAAGCTTTTTGGGGTTAGCAGGCTACTACAGAAGATTTGTCCAAGGTTTTTCGTCCATCGCAGCCCCGTTGACAAAATTGACTCGGAAGAATGCCCCATTTGTGTGGACCGATCAGTGTGAAACCAGTTTTCAGGAGTTGATAGGAAGGTTAACCACAGCTCCAATCCTTACATTACCATCGGGCAACGACGGATTTATTGTTTATACAGATGCTTCGAATGTGGGACTGGGTTGTGTATTGATGCAAGAAGGCAAGGTAATTGCTTATGGCTCGAGACAGTTGAAGGACCATGAGAAGAACTATGCGACTCACGACTTGGAGTTGGCAGCAGTTGTTTTCGCATTGAAGATATGGAGACATTACCTCTACGAAGAGAAATTTGAGGTCCACTCAGATCACAGAAGTTTACAGTATTTGTTCTCGCAGAAAGATTTGAACATGAGGCAGAGAAGGTGGATGGAGTATATCAAAGATTATGATTTTCCAATCAAGTATCATCCAGGCAAAGTGAATGTGGTAGCAGATGCGTTGAGCAGAAAATCAGTAGTCATGGCTAATTTGAGAGGAATGGGTGTCTTACAGCAGTTCGAAGAGTTGGGTGTAGAGGTACAAACCCTGAGATTGGGTGCGATGTTAGCGAATATGACAGTTTCAGAACCTACCTTCATCCAGAAGATCAAGGAAAATCAATTGCAAGACCCAGACTTGGCCAAGATAGTAGAAGTTATTGCAGAACGCCCCGATTTCAAGATGGTGAATGGAATAGTGTATTTCCGTGACCGGTTGTGTGTGCCAAATGTGGATGATTTGAAGAATGAGATAATGAACGAAGCTCACAGCACGAGATATTCTATGCATCCGGGTAGCACGAAGATGTACCATAATTTGAAGAATAGATTTTGGTGGAACAACATGAAGAGAGAGATAGCAGCTTTTGTGTCTCGTTGTCTAACTTGTCAGTTGATCAAGGCAGAGCATCAGAAGCCTCCAGGCTTGTTACAGCCTTTGGAAATTCCGGAGTGGAAATGGGAGCACATCACCATGGATTTTTTTTCCGGTTTGCCTAATACCAAGAAGGGGAATAATGCAATTTGGATCATTGTGGATCGTTTGACGAAGTCTGCTCACTTCATTCCAATGAAGACAGGGAACATGATGCATATGGCACCATTGGCGAAGTTATTTGTTGATGAGATTGTTAGTAAACATGGTCAACCCGTCTCCATTATTTCAGACAGGGACAGTAGATTTGTTTCAAAGTTTTGGAAAACTCTTCATGAGTCGATGGGTACCAAGCTCCAGTTTAGCACAGCTTATCATCCTCAGACCGATGGTCAGTCAGAGAGGACGATACAGACTCTCGAAGACATGTTGCGTGCTTGTGTATTGGATTTTAAGATTCAGTGGGATGAGTGTTTACCGCTTTGTGAATTTGCATATAACAATAGTTACCATTCTAGCATCGGTATGGCACCTTTTGAGGCACTTTATGGTAGAAGATGCAGAACTCCGGTTTGCTGGGAAGAAGTCGGTGAACGCAGTTTCCATGGACCGACGATAGTTGGAGAGACAAGTGACAAGGTCAAGCTGATTCAAGAGCGTTTGAAGATCGCCCGAAGTAGGCAGAAGAGTTATGCAGACACTCGCCGAAGAGAATTGCAGTTTCAAGTGGGTGACAAGGTGTTTTTGAAGGTCTCACCAACTAGAGGGACTTTGAGGTTTGGGCAGAAGGGCAAATTGTCTAGAAGGTTTATTGGTCCGTATGAGATTTTGAGCAAGATTGGAGATGTAGCTTATAGACTTGCGTTACCGCCGGAATTCTCCGGGGTGCACAATGTATTTCATGTTTCTATGCTCAAGAAGTATGTCTCTAGTCCTGCACATATTCTACAGCATGAACCTTTAGAGATTCGGGAAGATGCCTCGTATGTGGAAAGACCGATCAAGATCATTGACACCAAAGAGCAAGAATTGAGAAATCGGTCTATTCATTCGGTCAAGGTACTTTGGGAAAATCACGAGCCAGAGGAAGCCACCTGGGAATTGAGAGAGCAAGTGCAGAGGAAGTATCCACAGCTTTTACCAGAGGTAATTGTTTGATTTATTTGGTGGACCAAATATCCTAAGGGGTGGAGGATGTTAGACCCCAACCCAGACCAAGTCGATTAGTGTGCGATTAGTATGTGTTTAGTCCTAAGTGAGCTTAGTTGTTGTTGGGTTAGAAGTAATTAGTTTTAGTCTTGGACATAGTTTTGGGAATTTTGAGAACGTTCAGTATTAATTAGACACACTCAGGAAGGCCTGAGTGCACGTGTAAGCTTGGGAAGATCGTATCGATTTCCGTGTGAGTGTGATTTTGATTTCATTTGAATGATGTTTCGACATGTTGCAACTTTCGTTTTAAGCACATTCATGTTTGAAGCCCAAAAACCTATGTTTTGGCCCAAAGAGGGTAAAGATCTCTTTCTTGCACAAATCTGGACACAATCTTCGAGATCTCAAAACCATGTCAAAAATATACTTTTTGGAAACTAGATTTTTCGACGATCGTTTTATTCTTCTTCGTTGAAGTCATCCGAGGCTCCCAAGATCGTGTTTTGAGCACTTCAAGTTCAGCTAGTTGGGGCCCATTTTCCTCACTTAAGCCCCATCTCCCCCTCTTTTCAATCACTTTACCAAATCTCTGCAAGTTCTTGACCTAGGGCTGAAATCCCTCTTGTTTCTTTCCATCTTCCTCACCTTGCATGTCATAGCTAGAGATCACCAAAAGAAATTCTAAGAATATCATCTTCTTCATCTCCTTGCAAGCTTTCCATTGATACAAACTTATTGGAGTTTCTTGTGGCTCAAGCCCTACATTTTCTTCCTCCTCTCTTGTTTGACCTTCTCTAGGTAAGGGCTTCCACTCATGTCTTTCATAGAGTTATTTTGGTTCCTCAAGATTATGTTTTTCATGTTTGCAAACCCTTTTGTTAAAATGGGTTCTTTGGTTCCAATTTTGAGTGAGTTTGTGTGTTTTCTCTTGGGTTTTCTTGTAGTGTTGGCTTAGCTTTTGAGTGAAGTTCTTGGAGAGGATTGTTAGCTTTGGTCAAGGCAAGTAATCTCTATAGGACCATCGTGCATGTGTATTTTAAGCTACATTGTTGTTTTTGGAAATTTTGCATATGACAATGTTTATAAGCTTCATGATCATGTTTTCCTTGGATTGGATGTTTGGGATTGTGAGAAATGTGTATTTTATCCCTTGGAGAGCATGGAGGCTCAGGGAGTGCAGGTGGAATGAAAAACAAGAAGAAGAGAAGAAGGAAATATGGAAAATCTGCACTGAACTGTACTTCCCGTGCAGTTTCGGTCAGTTGGCGGCTAGCCGTAATTCCCATTTCGGCTAACCGCGAGCCAACCGAAATCAGCGGTTCCTTTTCCAGTAGCTGACTTTTGCTTCAGGGTCCTGCGGTCAGCCCTGCGGTTAGCTCACGGCTAGCCGCCAGTTCCCTTGCGGCTAACCGTAAGCCAACCGAAATTATTACGGTTCCTTTTCCAGAGAGCAACATCAGACCTGGGTTTTCAGCGGTCAGCCCTACGGTCAGCTTACGGCTAGCCGCCAGTTTCTATTTCGGCTAGCCGCCAGCTGACCGCAAGCTGACCGAAATTGACCAATTCCTAGTTTTGAAGAAGTTTTGCAAGAGTGAAAACTAGAACATGTTAAGTGACCTTTAGCTTGATATTGTGTACTCGAAGCTCGAGATGTCTTGAACTTCCGGGACACCAACTCTATTCCAAATTCCAACATTTGGGCTTCGAATACACAAAGATCAATCAAGGGTCCTCACATGTGCTTGATAGGCTTTGTGTTCGTACCTTAGTTTGATATAATGAATATCATCGTGTACTCGTTTTGACGTTTAGTACAAGCTAGTTTTGAAAATGTGTTCCAAGAAAAAGGGGATCACTTCCTAAGCGTGTTATGCATATTAATTATGCCCGTGCTAGTCGTGTTCATCGTGTTTCGATAAGTGATTTCCCCCTTTTTCTTATCTCGACGTGTTTAGACCGTGTTTCGCGTGTTTTGTGCATTCATGAATTAAGTAAACACCACTGAGCTTAGACTGCCCTTTCAGTCTGATCCACTGCCTGGGGGTCTTTAAACATGTGGACTGTCTGCAGACTGGTCGTGTATTTATTACACATCGTGCGTGTCCGGTTCCGCGGCCGGAATTCCCGTCTTTGTGGGAAATCGTATCGTGCTTATATTATGTATATCGTGCTTGTCGTGCGTGCTTGCTCTTTTCATTATATAGATGATAGAGAAAGGATGGGTTCTTTGTGGATTGTAACTATTCATGATATATTATGTATTCATGCTAGTTTGTTTTGGTATCTCAGCTT
This sequence comes from Cinnamomum chago, assembly GCA_038049695.1. Classification (NCBI taxonomy): domain Eukaryota; kingdom Viridiplantae; phylum Streptophyta; class Magnoliopsida; order Laurales; family Lauraceae; genus Cinnamomum; species Cinnamomum chago. The sequence goes on from CP142459.1 coordinate 18,808,473, forward strand.
GTTCGCATTCTTGAAAATGTACTTCAGTTCTGATAGTATTTCATATCAAGGATTTGTTTATATGTTTTCTCTAAATGTTATTATTCATGTTCATGCCTAAATTGATTACCTGCCAAACCGTCGTGTTTGACCCTTGTTGTTGGTGCCCAGGTGCAGGAGACGTTGCCTTTGAGGAGGAGCGTCAGGAGGAGGCTTGTGAGCCAACCCCTGTGAGAGAGTGGCAACCTGACGATGTCATCTAGACGTCGGGCGGGTTCTCGAGTTTCGTCACCTTTTGTCTTGGGTTTCTTTTGTTGTTTGAGGAGTGTATTGGTCTCTATTTGCCTCTCTTGGAATTGTAACAAAAACTTAACTTGTTTTAGTATTAGTCCTATAACTTGAATATTAATGGGAATGCTTGTTAGCTTCTTTCTTTGATACTATGTTTTGATATTAATTGTCATGAGCACTTAAACATCGTATTGGTGCTCATCGTGATGTGTTTTGCTACACGCTTCCGCACAGCTTGTACGTGTGAGTCAGATTCCTCGTGCCTTTGGGAATCCTCACCGCGGGAACCTGTGGGAAAGTATCATCTACTGCGTCGCGGGCCCGGGATCCGTTCCGGGGTCGCGACATTTACAGAAGAGAGATTGTCCGAGAGCATCTGATTCTGAACGGATTCTTTAAGGAGTACAAGAATTGGATACAACATGGAGAAGAGTATGTTTTCTGTCGCAGAGAGGAAATAGATGAAATTGAGGTGGATGATATGTCAGAGGCTGATCCGATGAACGTGATGCTAAATGATATCGCGTGCGGGTTGGCACCCGAATACAGAAGCTGTGAGACTGAGGGGGCGGGTGGGAGTAATCCTCGCTCTGGTGCCGATGAAGAAGCCTTGAGATATTTTGAAATTCTAGACGATGCACAGACAAAATTGTATCCTAGATGCAATGACTTCAGTAAATTGTCCTTTATTGTTGAGTTGTTACATTTGAAGGCATTGAAACAATGGTCTGACAAGTCTTTCGATATGCTCCTCCAGTTGTTGCATCGAGCTTTCCCATCCGGTGTAAAACTTGCTGAGTCCTACTATCAAGCTCGCAAGTTAACTGAAAATTTAGGCTTCACATATGAGACTATGGATGCATGTCCGAACAATTGCATGTTGTTTAGGAATGAGAATGCCCATCTTGATAAGTGCATTGTGTGTCAGACTTCGAGATGGAAGGAGGACGAGGTTGGTTACAATCGTCAGAATAGTTCTACAAGTGTTATCAACCGTGGCAAACTTGTGGCAGTAAAGCAATTGAGATATTTCCCACTTAAGCCAAGGCTGAAGAGGCTTTTTATGTCATCAAATATTTCTAAACTGATGAGATGGCATGCCGAGAATAGCAGGGACGATGGTAAGTTGACCCATCCAGCAGATTCCCCAGCGTGGAAAGACTTCGATCGGAGGAATCTAGACTTTGCCTTGGATTGTCGCAATGTGCGGCTTGGTTTGGCTGCAGATGGTTTTAGTCCGTTCAGATCCATGACTGGGGCAAATCACAGTACGTGGCCAGTTGTTTTGGTACCTTATAATCTTCCGCCATGGATGTGTATGAAGCAATCTTTTCTGATCCTATCCACACTTATTGATGGACCAAGAGGACCAGGGGACAAGATTGATGTATATATGCAACCTCTAATTGATGAATTGAATGAATTATGGGCTGATGACATTTGATGCCGAAGGCAATGAAATGTTTAAACTCCGCGCCGCATTATTATGGACAATCAACGACTTTCCTGCGTACGCCAACTTGTCGGGTTGGAGCACAAAGGGAGAGTTTGCATGTCCTTGCTGCAATAAGGAGAAGAAGTCAACTTGGTTGAAGCACGGCAGAAAATGGGTATACACGGGTCATAGGCGCTTTCTACCTCCATTGCATAGGTTCAGGAGGGACAAAGTGTCATTTGATGGGAGTCGAGAATATGGTCCAGCACCTCGAACAATGACGGGAGTTGAATTGTTGTCACAGCTCGAGCAGGAGCAAATACGTACTGTGTATGATTTTCAAGATTTACTGGCCCCGGTGCTGCCTTCTATTCCCGGTGCAAATAGAAGGCGAGGTCATAATTGGAAGAAAAAAAGTATTTTCTACGATTTACCATACTGGAAAGATAACTTACTCAGACATAACTTAGATGTAATGCACATCGAGAAGAACGTTTGTGATAATATACTGTGGACCATTCTCGGTGCTCCGGGGAAGTCGAAGGATGGTGTCAATGCACGCCGTGACTTGGAAGAAATGGGCTTGAGAAAACCGTTGCACTTGCAGTTGAGAGAGTCTAACAAGGCATACATGCCTCCTGCGCAGTACACGATGAGTAAAGATGAGAAAGATGTCTTCCTCTCAGTTCTGAAGGGTGTCAAGGTTCTTGACGGGTACTGTTCGAATATCGCAAAGCGTGTGAACATGAGAGAAAGAACATTACAGGGTTTGAAGAGTCATGACAATCATATTCTTATTCAACAATTACTGCCTATCTCTATACGGAATTGTTTGCCTAAGAATGTTGTAGCGCCGTTGATTGAAGTTAGTAACTTCTTCAGATAACTTTGTTCTAGAGTTCATTGAATTGATGAGTTGAATGGTTTGCAAGAGAGGATTGCTGTGACGTTGTGTCATTTAGAAAAAATTTTCCCACCTGCATTTTTCGATGTCATGGTTCACTTAACCATACACTTAACCAATGAAGCCCTGCTTGGTGGCCCTGTCCAATTCAGATGGATGTATCCGATCGAGAGGTACATGAACACATTGAAGAGATATGTTCGCAATAGAGCTCGTCGGAGGCTTCGATAGCAAAGGGGTATCTGATGGATGAGTGCACAAATTTCTGCGCAGCATATCTTAAAGATAATATTGAAACAAAGTTAACTAGGCCCTCGCGGATTAATGATGGTCCAGTTGGGGAGGGCACGCCATTTGATCTCAACAATATTGAGTGGATTCAAGCTCACCGGTGGGTGTTGTTCAACACCCCATCTGTTGTAGCTTTCACTCAGTAAGTTATCACTCATTTATACGTGTAACTTGTCAGTTTTTTGCCTAAATCATCACACTTGTCGTTAACACGTATTATGCATCGCGGGACACACATCGATGAGCTGAAACGGGACATGCCTCATGCTACAGAGAATGAAATTCATCAGTCTCATTACCAGTCATTTCACGAATGGTTCAAGAATCACGTATGTATTCAATCATTAGGAGTAGTTTCACTTGTTCTTGTCATATTACTTTCATGTAGTGATATTCACTGATTACATGCGTTGCGTAGGTATGTAGCTTACGAAGAACCAACGATCCGTATTTGACTAATGAAATGAACCAGTTAGCTGATGGCCCATTTATAACGGCCCGACGTTACACAACTTGTGATGTCAACGGCTTTCGATTTCGCATCAAGGATGTAGATGAGAAACGAGCGACGCAAAATAGTGGGCTCGGTTGTCCATCCGTCGATGCTGGTTACTACTATGGCCGGTTGAAAGATATTGTTGAAGTTGTGTATAATCACGGGCTAAAGTTTCTATTGTTTAAGTGTGATTGGGTGGATCCCATCCGAGGGGTGAAAACAGATAATTACCAGTTTACATTGGTAAATTTTAACAATTTGTTACATCGTGATGATCGAATAAGTGCCGAACCGTACATACTGTCCTCAATGGCGGAGCAAGTTTACTATGTCAGAGATCCAAAAGATCCTAACTGGCAGGTTGCAGTTAAAATGTCAAGGAGGGGAGTGTATCAGATTGAATGTGATGAGTCAGATATTGATGCATTCGCCCAACAAGTTCTTGACCAGAATACAATTGTTCAACAAGATGAAGATATTAACTGGGTTCAGGAAACCATTGAAGGAGATACAGTTGACTTACATGACCAATGAACGGTTGGGAACTATTTCAGTAATGTTAAATTTTAGTGTAAATAATTTTTAAATGTTAATTTGCATTATCTTGTTTAATGAAATTTATCTTACAAACATTTGAACAGATATGTCAGGACGAAAGAGGGGAGATCGTCCGCTGACGATGGACGAGAGCTGCTGCGCCAAGCCAGCGGACCGTCTGGGGAGCCTAGACCGGCACCGGATGCCACCCAGTCTAGTTCGATGGCCCCACCGAGTAGGTCATCGGCATCTCATCCGAGTCCATCCACTCCAGTGGATGCTTCGGCGTCGTCCAGTGCTTCAGCTCCACCATCTTCAGCACCACCATCAGCAGATACACAGACTGGTATAAGTTTATTTAATTAAAACATTTTAATTCTAGCAAATTATTTTATTTCAATTTAATTAGATTATCTCGAATTTAAACAGGTGCTACGAGCACGGGCCCATCTTCTAGCAGGGGGAGAGGCCCTGCTAGAGGGATCCAGATATGGAAGTCCGGCCATCCCATTGACGTAGAGTTTGATGAGACATATCATCCGGTGGGCCCTCATGCTCGCCAGCTCATCAGCCAGTTAGGACATATGGTCCAGGATCCATATGCATTTCCTTTGACCACACTTGATTGGGAGGCATTCCTGGTGGCGACGCTAGATCGTACCTGGCAGCAGGTCAAGGTAATAATTTAACATTTCTCCTCAGGATGTGTCAATTTAAACCATAACTTAACGAAAAATAATTTGACAAAAAAAAATTATTTGTCCTTTTCAGGACAATTTGAGGGCCTGTCCTGAGCTCTTCCGGCCAGTTTGCATGTCGAAGTGCCGGAAGATGTGGAAGGATCATAAAAATAAAATAAAGACGCAGCACTGGAAGCCTCATCAGGATGCGCCTGACATACTTCAGCGAGTTCCGACTGGCGTTCTCCCTGATCAGTGGAGTCAGCTCGTCCGGTACTGGACGAGCGAGGAGGCCCAGGTGAGAAACTTGTACTTTTTTTATTTTTATTTTAACATTTTACTCATAACTAACGTAACTAACAAAAATTCCGACTAATAAATATTGAAAACAGAGAGTGTCTGCTACGAATGCGCGGAACCGCGCATTGCAGGGTCCTGCACATAGGTTGGGGACTCGACACATCACCCAGGTCCGCCAAGAGGTAAAAAGTTAGATCGTACAGTTAATTTATGTTTTTGTCATTTTGTATGATAGTATACTAGTAATACATTTCTCCACCAAACAGTTGCGTTCCGAGGGTGTTCCGGTTGATAGGATGTCCGTTTGGATGCGTTCTCGAGATCCTCGCCACCCAGAGGTTGCAGCTATCTTCGTAAGTTTTTATATTGAATTGTTTAAATTATGTTTCTATTAGTATGTCTTGTTATGCATGATAATATACTAAATGAATGAACTATGCAGGCCCAGTATCAGTCACGCCTGGAGGAGTTACCCGAGGAGGAGCGCAGTTTGCCATCGCGGAGGGATGAGATATCCCACTCCGTCGTTGGCTGGGATGGGCATGGATACACGCTGACGTATGGGACGGGCATTCCACGCTCGCACATCACGCGATCAGAGTCATCCGGTGCTAGCTCCTCCTAGGGCATATGCTTCCGTACGGATGAGGAGGTTCAGGAGTTGCTGCAATCCATGAAGGCATCGATCAGAGAGGAGGTCAGGGCAGAGCTGAGGGCCGAGTGGAGAGCGGAGATGGCAGAGCTTGATAGTCGTCTATCACAGAGTCGCGCCCCGCTTGCTTCAGACCCACCACCCACTACTCAGGTTAGTAAGAAAAAAAATTTGTACATATAAATTGTCAATTATGTCATTGATGCATCAATACTTATGTCTTTTTTATTGTTTTTAATTGTATAATAAATAATTACAGGCACCAGACGCTGGCAACGGCCACAGGGCTAGACATGACTTCGGAGGAGAGGACAGTCATGATTTAGCAGGCTCGACTGATCCTGACCAGGTAAAATTATTTTTTTTTAATTTAAGATTTCAACATCTAAGTTAAAAGCTTAACATAAAACTTACAAATCGAGCTTCCGGACGCCCAAAATGAGGAAACGGGCTCCGTTGCCCGTGAAACTTGACGGCCACGGGCCCCTAGTCATTCATGACTTGCAGGAACTGACGGAACGAGATTCCGAATCCCGGATTGATCGTACAGTTGAAAAGTAGGTTTAACTTTGAACGCTAACATAAAACTTAGAAAACGAGCCTCCGGGCTCCCAAAATGAGTAAACGGGCTCCGTTGCCCGTGAAACTTGACGTGCACGGGCCCAAAGTCATTCCTGACTTGCAGGAACTGACGGAACGGGATTCCGAATCCTGGATTGCTCGTAATGTTGAAAAGTAGGTTTAACTTAAAACGTTAACTTAAAACTTAGAAATCGAGCTTCCGGACGCCCAAAATGAGGAAACAGGCTCCGTTGCCCGTGAAACTTGACGGGCATGGGCCCCTAGTCATTCCTGACTTGCAGGAACTGACAGAACGAGAATCCGACTCTCGGATTGCTCGTAAAGTTGAAATATAAGTTTAAGTTAAAACCTTAACATAAAACTTAGAAATCGATCCTCCAGGCGCCCAAAACGAGGATCCGACCTCCGTTACGGAAGAAACTTGACGAACACGAGCCTCTAGTCATTCCTGACTTGCAGGAACTGACGGAACGGGATTCCGAATCCCGGATTGCTCGTAATGTTGAAAAGTAGGTTTAAGTTAGAACGTTAAGTTAAAACTTAGAAATCGAGCTTCCGGACGCCCAAAATGAGGAAACGGGCCCCGTTGCCCGTGAAACTTGACGGGCATGGGTCCCTAGTCATTCATGACTTGTAGGAACTGACGGAACGGGATTCCGAATCCCGGATTGCTCGTAATGTTGAAAAGTAGGTTTAAGTTAGAACGTTAACTTAAAACTTAGAAATTGAGCCTCCGGGCGCCCAAAATGAGGAAACGGGCTCCATTGCCAGTGAAACTTGACGGGCATGGGTTCCTAGTCATTCATGACTTGCAGGAACTGACGGAACGGGATTCCGAATCCCGGATTGCTCGTAATGTTGAAAAGTATGTTTAAGTTAGAACGTTAACTTAAAACTTAGAAATTGAGCCTCCGGGCGCTCAAAACGAGGAAACGGGCTCCATTGCCCGTGAAACTTGACAGGCAAGGGCCCCTAGTCATTCATGACTTGGAGGAACTGACGGAATGCAATTCCGAATCCCGGATTGCTCGTAAAGTTAAAACTTAGGTTTATGTTAGAACGTTAACTTAAAACTTAGAAATTGAGCCTCCGGGTGCCAAAAATGAGGAAACGGGCTTTGGTGCCAGCGAAACTTGACGGGCATGGGCCCCTAGTCATTGATGACTTGCAGGAACTGACGGAACGGGATTCCGAATCCCGGATTGCTTGTAATGTTGAAAAGCAGATTTAAGTTAGAACGTTAAGTTAAAACTTAGAAATCGAGCTTCCGGATGCCCAAAATGAGGAAACGGGCTCCGTTGCCCGTGAAACTTGTCGGGCATGGATCCCTAGTCATTCATGACTTGCAGGAGCTGACAGAACGGGATTCCAAGTCCCGGATTGCTTGTAATGTTGAAAAGTAAGTTTAAGTTAAAACGTTAAGTTAAAAATTAGAAATCGAGCTTCCGGACGCCGAAAATGAGGAAACGGGCTCCGTTGCCCGTGAAACTTGACGGGCATGGGCCCCTAGTCATTCCTAACTTGCAGGAACTGACGGAACGAGAATCCGACTCTCGGATTGCTCGTAAAGTTGAAATATAAGTTTAAGTTGAAACCTTTACATAAAACTTAGAAATCGATCCTCCAGGCGCCCAAAACGAGGATCCGACCTCCGTTACTCATGAAACTTGTGTGGCACGAGCCTCTAGTCATTCCTGACTTGCGGAAACTGACCGAACGAGAATCCCACTCCTGGAATACTCGTATGGTTGAAACGTAGGTTTAAGTTAGAAAGTTAACTTAAAACTTAGAAATTGAGCCTCCGGGCGCCCAAAACGAGGAAACGGGCTTTGTTGCCAGTGAAACTTGACGGGCATGGGCCCTTAGTCATTCACGACTTGCAGGAACTGACGGAACGGGATTCCGAATCCCGGATTGCTTGTAATGTTGAAAAGTAGGTTTAAGTTAGAACGTTAAGTTAAAACTTAGAAATCGAGCTTCCGGACGCCCAAAATGAGGAAACGGGCTCCGTTGCCCGTGAAACTTGACGGGCATGGATCCCTAGTCATTCATGACTTGCAGGAGCTGACAGAACGGGATTCCAAATCCCGGATTGCTTGTAATTTTTAAAAGTAGGTTTAAGTTAGAACGTTAAGTTAAAACTTAAAAATCGAGCTTCCGGACGCCCAAAATGAGGAAACGGGCTCCGTTGCCCGTGAAACTTGACGGGCATGGGTCCCTAGTCATTCATGACTTGCAGGAACTGACGGAACGAGATTCCGAATCCCGGATTGCTTGTAATGTTGAAAAGTAGGTTTAATTTAGAACGTTAAGTTAAAACTTAGAAATCGAGCTTCCGGAAGCCCAAAATGAGGAAACGGGCTCCGTCGCCCGTGAAACTTGACGGCCATGGGCCCCTAGTCATTCATGACTTGCAGGAACTGACGGAACGAGATTCCGAATCCCGGATTGCTTGTAATGTTAAAAAGTAGGTTTAAGTTAGAACGTTAAGTTAAAACTTAGAAATCGAGCTTCCGGTCGCCCAAAATGAGTAAACGGGCTCCGTTGCCCGTGAAACTGGATGGGCATGGGTCCCTAGTCATTCATGACTTGCAGGAACTGACGGAACGGGATTCCGAATCCCGGATTGCTCGTAATGTTGAAAAGTAGGTTTAAGTTAGAACGTTAAGTTAAAACTTAGAAATCGAGCTTCCGGACGCCCAAAATGAGGAAACGGACTCCGTTGCCCGTGAAACTTGACGGGCACGGGCCCCTAGTCATTCATGACTTGCAGGAACTGACGGAACGGGATTCTGAATCCCGGATTGCTTGTAATGTTGAAAAGTAGGTTTAAGTTAGAACGTTAAGTTAAAACTTAGAAATCGAGCTTCCGGATGCCAAAAATGAGGAAACGGGCTCCGTTGCCCGTGAAACTTAACGGGCATGGGCCCCTAGTCATTCATGACTTGCAGGAACTGACGGAACGAGATTCCGAATCCCGGATTGCTTGTAATGTTGAAAAGTAGGTTTAAGTTAGAACATTAAGTTAAAACTTAGAAATCGAGCTTCCGGACGCCCAAAATGAGGAAACGGGCTCCGTTGCCCGTGAAACTTGACGGGCATGGGTCCCTAGTCATTCATGACTTGCAAGAACTGACGGAACGGGATTCCGAATCCCGGATTACATGTAATGTTGAAAAGTAAGTTTAAGTTAGAACGTTAAATTAAAATATAGAAATCGAGCCTCCGGACGCCCAAAATGAGGAAACGGGCTCCGTTGCCCGTGAAACTTGACGGGCATGGGTCCCTAGTCATTCATGACTTGTAGGAACTGACGGAACGGGATTCCGAATCCCGGATTGCTCGTAATGTTGAAAAGTAGGTTTAAGTTAGAACGTTAACTTAAAACTTAGAAATTGAGCTTCCGGGCGCCCAAAACGAGGAAACGGGCTCCGTTGCCCGTGAAACTTAACGGGCATGGGCCCCTAGTTATTCATGACTTGGCGGAACTGACGGAATGCGATTCCGAATCCCGGATTGTTCGTACAGTTAAAACGTAGGTTTAAGTTAGAACGTTAACTTAAAACTTAGAAATTGAGCCTCCGGGCACCCAAAACGAGGAAACGGGCTCCGTTGCCCGTGAAACTGGACGAACATGGGCCCCTAGTCATTCATGACTTAGAGGAACTGACGGAATGCGATTTCGAATTCTGGATTGCTCGTACAGTTCAAACGTAGGTTTAAGTTAGAACGTTAACTTAAAACTCAGAAAACGAGCATCCGGGCGCCCAAAATGAGTAAACAAGGTCCGTTGCTCGTGGAACTTGACGGGCACGGGCCCCTAGACATTCATGACTTGCAGGTACTGACGAAACGAGATTCCAACTCCCGGATTGATCGTACAGTTGAAACGTAGGTTTAAGTTAGAACGTTAACTTAAAACTTAGAAAACGTGCCTCCGGGCGCCCAAAATGAGGAAACGGGGTCCGTTGCTCTTGAAACTTGACGGGCACGGGCCCGTAGTCATTCATGACTTGCAGGAACTGTCGGAATGAGATTCCGACTCCCGGATTGATCGTACAATTGAAACGTAGGTTTGAGTTAGAACGTTAACTTAAAACTTAGAAAACGAGCCTCAGGGCACCCAAAATGAGGAAACGGGGTCCGTTGCTCGTGAAACTTGACGGGCACGGGCCCGTAGTCATTCATGACTTGCAGGAACTGACGGAACGAGATTCCGACTCCCGGATTGATCGTACAGTTGAAACGTATGTTTAAATTAGAACGTTAACTTAAAACTTAAAAAACGAGCTTCCGGGCGCTCAAAACGAGCAAACGGGCTCCGTTGCCTGTAAAACTTGACGGGCACGTGCCCATAGTCATTCATGACTTGCAGGAACTGTCGGGATGAGATTCCGACTCCTGGATTGCTCGTAATGTTGAAACGTACGTTAAAATTTTAATTTTAATTCTTAATTTTTTATATTTAGTATAAATTGCCAATTTTTATACTTTTCTTTTTCTGTTCAGGTTTGAGAGCATCGGATATACCACGGCAACCGGAAATTTTTTTTTTCTTTTTCCTGTAATTGTAATATTTTATTGAAACTTTTGTAATGTTTTGAATGCAATTAATATAAGACTTTCTTTTTTTATTTGTAATTTTAATTGATGGTAGTAGTTGTATATATTTAGGCTTTGTTATTTGTAATTTTAATTGATGGCAGTATTTGTATATATTTAGGTACAGGTACAGGTACAAAAATAAGAAAATAATTTGAGAAATACGAAAATTCTATTTAAAAAAAAAAAAGCTTTAGTGGCCGCTAGATGCGGTCGCTAAAAGCACTATTAGCGGTCGCTAATAGTTTCAAAAATAAAAAAATAATAAAAATTAAAAAAAAAAAACAATGTATTAGCGACCGCCAGATGAGTATTAGCGACCGCTAATACTTAAAAAATTTTAAAAAAATAATAATAATTCAAAAAAATGAGGCATTAACGATCGCTATATAGAGTATTAGCGACCGCCATGGCGGTCGCTAAAAGTCCAAGTTTTTTTTTTAAATTTTTTTTGCGACCGTCATGCAGCGGTCGCAAAAAGTATTAGCGACCGCCACTGGCGGTTGCTAATACCTTTTGCGACGAGCTTTTCGCGGCTGACACTTGGCGGTCGCTAAAGAGTATTAGCGACCGCCAATCTACTTTTAGCGACGGTAAGTGGCGGCCGCTAAAAGTCAATTTTCTAGTAGTGGACCCTTGCCTCGAACAGTCTAGCTGCCTCCACATTCTGGACAAGGCTTTTCTTAGATCCACTTTGGTCAAAGAACGCAATTGGTGCAACCTTAGTGGGTTTTGAGCTTTTTTTTGTGAGATTTCTAATGGACCCATCAAAGAGAGTGAATGGTGTTCCAATCCGAATAAAGGCTGAAACATTTCTGTGAGCACTAAACCCGAAAAGGAAGAAACCAAAGTTTCCCAAATCTGAATCCATAAAAAAAAAAAATTTGAAAGGGGTTTTTTTTTTTTTGAAGAGTTTTTTTTTTCTTGAAAATCCCTATTGGACTCATCAAAGATAAAGGATGGCCCATTTCCCGATATGAACAATAGTTGCGAACATCTGTGAGCTATAAAATTCGAAGAGGAGTGGATCAAAATTTCTCAAAATTGAATCCAAAAAAGAGAAATCAGATTTCCTTTTTTTTGAAACGAGAAAGAGTGGAAATAAATTCAAAGGTAGAAATTTCCAAAAATCCCATCTCATTTTTTTTTTGGATGCAAGATCCAACATAGGCCACCAACTAGAAAGGAGCCTAAGAATTCAAGCATCGCGTTCTCAAAAGAATAAGTCCCACCGGGTGTGCCAACTTGAAGGGGGCTCTGACCTTTCGTCCTCTGCTTCCCACCCCTGGGGCTGCCGGGAGTATGGCGGAGGAGGAAAAGTGAGTCATCAACATTTTTGTATGGGTATGCCAGATTTTCTATTCTACTTGGAATTTGAAGTGGTGATCCGGAGATTCACCTTCGCAAGTAGAAAGAGAATCAATTCTTCTTTCTAACTTTCCATTGCACATATATTTTAAGAAAGAGACACAATATTTTTAAATGCCGTAAGAGGCGATTTCATTTTGTTTGCCGTGAAAGGCGGTTTTGTGCCATGAAAGGTGATTTTTGCCGTAAGAGGCGATTTACAAATCTCATCAATAATGAAAGACAAGAAATGTGTTTTTTTAGTCACTTTACAAAGAATACGAAATACAATAAAAAAGTAAGAAAAGGTATCGACTTCTCAGGAGATTGTGGGGACTCGTTCAGATCGACGGTCGCAAGTCATATATCGACTTCACCATCGTCCTTCAGATGAGAAAGCTTGATGCTTTGATTCTTTAGCTTGGCTTGGACCTTAGTTTTTTAGAGGACAAAGACCAAGGGGAGGTTGTGTTAGTTTTGATGGTCTCAATACCAAGTATATGATGTAATAAATTGATTCATTTCTTTATTTATTAATACAATCATGCTTTCCTTTCATGAGATGAATGGTGTTTAATTATATAACATAACCAATACAAATGACATAATGGTTCATGAGATGAACTGGAGTCCACAAGTATACTAGATGTAATACATGTGTATGGATGAGATCCACATACAGGAGATATGTATTGCAAGTCATATACTTAAATATCTTCACAACCAGTGATGAGATTGGACATCTCATCTGACAAGGTTGCAGCACTTTGATCACTATGAGATAGTGTGATTTGTCTCGATCATCGGAATGTAAGATTCTGGATCATGGTGCTGGTACATTGGATGTATTGAAGGACCATGAAAGCACCTTATATACACTGTCTTTATTTTAAGGTCTGCTCTAATAATTCCCTAGCAATAGACTCATAATCCTGAGACATTAATGAACTCAAGTTTCTATCTATTCATTTGCTTTGAGTCACCATTGAGTGAGGCCAATTGTAGGTCAACACCTCGGTGATTTGGGTACGTGGTAGTAGAGCTGTGGGAACATTCAATGGTCAAGATGGAATCTATCTTTAATATCCCCTTGTGCCAATTAATGGATTTATCATTGGTAAGTGCGCACCCATTCCAATTAAGAGTTAATTGGATCGGTACCAAATGATCATTATAATTAATTGGGGCTCAAGGATAATAAGATATGGATCTAATTTGGTGGACAGGTCTAATTGATCCATGGATATAGATGGAGGGGCCTACTTGTGGTAATGTGGAAGTTTAGGGACTTCATTGTAATTTATTCCTAAGACTGGAGTGCAATTGCATTTATATAGTGGAGTTATTTGCAATTAACTGTGGGCCCGGATTGCACATGAGATGTGGGGTCACGTGTCCCAGTTGGAGCCAGCTTTCTAAGGAATCCCTAGTGGTCCCCATGCTAGCCCAAGATATTAGAAAGATACTAATTATAGTAGAACTCTAAAAGGAAATAGAAAGTTACTATTTCTATTTGAAGTGAGACTTCTAATAGTGGTAATAGTAAGTTACTAATTATTAATGGAAGTGAGACTTCTATTTTAATTAGAAAAAGAGAAAGTTACTAATCATATTTGAAGTAAGACTTCTAATAGTGATTTAGTAAGCAACTAATTGTTGTGGAAGTAAGACTTCTATTTCAATTAGAATGAGGTGGTTGCTTAAGTGCTATAAAAAAGGGAGAGGAGTGCCTAGGACGTCCCCATGCATTAATTCCATCTTGGAATTCACGCCCAAGCCCCTTTTGTGCAAGTGTTGCACACTCCTTTTCCTCTCCCTCTTCTAGTTTCTCTTCTAGTTTCCTCTAGGGTTTTTCTCTTGGAGATTCCACCATCTTCTTGAGAAAAGAGAATCTGATACGGGTCATAGCTTGGAAGATCAAAAGGTGTTGGAGATTCTGATTTAATTAAGTGAAGGTGTTCATCCTCAAAAAAAGAATTCAAATTCTCCATTAGAGCACAACTAAGCTCCAAAGGTATAATCTACATCTTTGTATATTGTAGATTTCGTGGTTGCATGTTTAGGTGCTGTTTTCTATCTTCTAGATAGGTTATGTTGCTGTACATGGTTTATGAGTTTGAGGGATTGCATCTTGGATTGGGTTTTTGTTGCCTTCTAGATAGTTGATCTCTGCATTAAGTGGATCAAAAGTTTTTAAAACCTATCTGAATGGCCCACCTATTTCCAAAAGGTTATATATCCAATAAAAAAGGGAGTAAACGGGCTGAAGAGCCGCGTTTAGGCCATGTTGGATAGAAGGAGAGAGGAGACCTTGAGGGGGTGGCCCCCCAAGGGACTTTGATCACCTTGTGGTTTTTCTACAGCAGAGTAGCAGGGTTTCTTCGAGAATTTTTTGGGATTTTCTGGACTTTTCCTGGGGCGGATCGAAGGTTCCAGGATCCTTCTTTTTCTTGGAATGACCCCCTTTTATAGGCTTTTGGTGGCAATAGCCTATAAAAGGTGGGTTTATGAGCATTGATGGCATTGATGCTCCATGATGAGAGGAGTTACAAGTTTTAATTCTTTGATTTTGTAACTCCTTTTTCTTGGCTTGTGATTGGCCGATGGAGAATGATGGGCATTTAATCGCCCTTAATCTCCATGATGAGGGGAGTTTCATGGTTTTAATGCCATGATTACCTGAATTTGTAACTCCCATTTGCTTGATTTTGATTGGGCCGTCCAAAACAATGGGTTAATGACCACAATAAGTTGTCATAAAACGGGTCAATTAACGACATTAAGTGGTCACCAGGGCATTTGAAGAGTCGCGGGCCATGCCACGTCTTTTGGAATTCTTCTTGTGATGATCGCTGATGGATCTGCATGTTATTTGATGTCGGATGACAATGCAACTTCAGGCATTGATTGGTATTAGTGGGCCGGTGACATCTGTCTTGTCGATTTCTCGATCGGTCGGACAGAAAATGTACTTTCTTGGTTTGCCGGTTGGCGATCTTGGAGCGATCAATGATGATTTCATGCTCTTGACGGCGGATTCGAAATGTTGACGAAGATCAGTCGATTTTGAGCATAAAAAATCAGATTTTCAGAAAACCACAGGGGCTGGAACTCCTGAAATGCGGAAAGGGCGGAAAACGGGCCACCCGGTGACAAATCCGGCGACCCGGATTTCCATGGTCACCAGCGACCATGGGCTGGGGTTGCCGGGGCGACCATGAGGATTCTTCCCCTTCCGGTCGCCGTTTCTCGGCCGTTTTTCGATCTTTTTCGATGTTTTTTTCTCCTGTATTTTTCTTGACATTTCTCCTCATTTACTGGATTGATTCTCCTAAAGAAAAACTGACGAGAAGTTGTAAAAATTGGAGCACAAGGTTTCCTGTTTTTTGGAAAAGCCGAAGACTTTGTAGCCAATTTTCAGTCAAGAGTCAAAACTAGGTCAAACGATGTCGGAATGACCTAAAATTTGAGGTGAAGCCTCCTGAGAAGTAGAGGGGACCAACCATGGGCTTTTGTTTGAGTTTTGAAGCCGTTTGGGGTCCCGTCGCCAATTGGCTTGATTTTGCCACGGGGGAGATGTCGTGCTTGGATGTATGGTCAACCGATGTCCGATTGACTTGAAATTTGACAGGGAGCCTATTGGAGTCATTTTGAGACGATCGTTGGCTCCGTTTTGGATGTCATGGTCCTAGGGTACTCCGCCGCCAGTAGCCTTGATTTTGTTTTGGAGCATCAAAGTCGGGTCAAACGTTGTCGGAATGACCTGAAATTTGACGTGCAGCCCTTTTGAAGCATTTTGAAGCCACCCATGTGCTCTATTTGATGAGTGATGACCTCGATAGTTCTCACCGCCGAGAGGCTTGATTTTACTGCTCGAGGGTTGATGGAGGGTCAAACGTTGTCGGTTTGACTTGAATTTGGCATGGAGCATTTTGGAGGTATTTTGAGACCATCCGTAGGCTCTGATCGAAGTTTTAATGTTTTTGACGCCGCGCCGCCAAGAATGGCCTGTTCAGCTCCGGAGGAGTGAAGTTAGGCCAAATGATGTTTGAATGACTCAAAACTTCATGTGAACCCCTCTTTTGGCTGTCTTGAAGGATCTTGCAGTTTTTGTTTGATTTTAGCAAGATCTGATGCTTGAAGTAGCATTGCTTGTTTGTAGTAGGATGCAACTTCATGTGGCTTCTTGATGTTGTAGAGGGAAAGTGACATTTTTGGTGTCAACACCTACAGTGTGCTCGATCGACCGGGTCCATGGGCTCGGTCGACCGAGCACATTGCAGGTCGACCCGGGCCTAGGGACCAATTTCCCCAAAAATGCATATTTCAAAGTATTTCTTTGAGGATAATTTTGGGTCACTGAATCAAGCTTGGAATCATGATTTAAATCAAACTAAGAGGATTAAAAACATGAAACCTAAAACGCCTAAAATGATTTACAAGATGATTTAAAACTCATAGGCTTGCTTGATTCATAAAATTTCTTTTCAAATTTAAATGCATCCAAGTTTAAAATCAAAACATGCATAAATCAATATTTCTACAAGTCTTAAAAACAATGCATGTGTAAATCATGATTTCAAGATTTTCTAAATCAATGTATGTGTGAAAATCCAAATGATGCTAAAATGATAATGCATCCATCAAATTGCAATATACAGAATCCCTAACAATCTCCCCCTTTTCAATTTGATGGCAACTCACTCATCACTGAAATTACACACTAAGTCTTCAGCTCCCCCTAAGCTGGACAAGCCTTGAAATCTCTTGGATGCTCATTCTCTTAGCTTGGGCTCTAGTTCTTTTTCTTCATTCTTATTGATGCTTGGAGCTTGATCATTCTTCAAGCTTTCTTGTCATCTTTTTTTCATTAGCCAAGCATCTTCTTTAACTCCCAAGCTTTCTCTTCTTTCAACTCTCCCCCTTTGACCATGCACTCTCTTCCTTTGGCAAGATATGCATTCTCTCCCCCTGTAGAAGATCACACAATATCTCCCCTTAGGAAGTTTGGACATTCTTTCACCCTTTAGACAACTTGATTGCTCTCTCCCCCTTTGACATTAAATTGCAAAGGTACCTACACACATGAAATAAGAAAAATACCTTTTAGTGGCACCTGTTAACAAAGGAAATCGAAAATGAAATACATAACAGGTTGTCATGTATGGTTAGCAAGCTATAAGGGTAAAGAGCCAATACAAGGGTGAATTTGATCAAAACTAATACTTCCTATGAAGGTTTACACTCCCCCTCAATCCATTCTCTCCTTTTGTCAACATGATGACAAAGATTTAACTATGTAGTGCAAGAAGAATATTGTTTTACCAATTGAGGGTAAACTTCAAGGAAAAGATTAGATACGTTTAACTATAGAGCTCAATATGATCAAATTACCAATATAAAGAGCAAGGTCAAGGAGATGAAAAGCAATCATGTATACCAATTGGAATAAAGAATACCAATTGAGATTCAAGGATAAGACTAATAAATCAATCACTCTAAAAAGGAGTTAAAAAGAATATAACTATTAGGATAAATCCAAATTAGAGTTATCCCTAATGTTATGGGGTTTACTAAACATAGCATCAATCAATTTAACTATGAAAATCATATGCTATGAAAGTTTTGAAATCATTTCATCAAATCATTAAATATGACTATCAAGTGCAAGATGAGTAAAATGAAATTCAAACATGAAGCCTACATCAACCATTAACCAACCAAGATTATGAATACATAAACATGGTGGTCAAGAGATTTACCTATATGAGCAAGAGAGGTGGCAAACATGAAAATTATGATGCTAATTGAAAGTGACATGGAACAAAAATATATTACTATCAAGTTCAATCCAATGTACATGGTCTATCACATTCTCAAGATATGAAATCAATTAGATATGACAATAATCGAAAATGATACTAATTGAAACCAATTGAATTATGAAAACATGATTAATAGTAAGGATGTGACAAACACAACATTCCATTAAGCATCATAAATGAATATTCATCACTTTTAATGATATAACTAATGCGCATAGTGATGAACAAGTTAAATTGCATAAAAGGATATAGCTTGGTGATGCATGCAATTTTCAAAGTGTCAAAATCATATGAATTCAACATCTATAAGATATCCATCAAACAATAGATATAACTATGAAATACAAGGAATGAATTTTAAAGTGGATCATATGATCAAGATCACTATTATGAAGTTGAAACATATATAAGGCTGACATCACTTAGAGAATATACATGAACCAACATCATAACCATCCTTTAAAAAAAATGACTAGAAAGAACAAAAGATGGATTTGAGTTCTAGTATGGTATCTACAAATATAACTAAGATCACAACCATACATGGAACCAATTGACATTTGCTTATAAAAAGTATGTAACCAAATGAGCAAAGATGCAAATAGCTTATAACAACATTCATTTCCATTTCTAAGATGATATAACCAAATGCATAAGGAAATGAGAACATGGAACATGCTTTGATGATTATAACTAATGATGTTTTAGATCATTTCCATTCATACAATCTTCAAATCATTTCAATAAACAAAATCAACAATGAGCATAAAAAGAATGATTTTGAAGATAACACATTATCAATTTTCAACTTTGTATTTTAAAAGATATAACTTATTTGAAACACATACAAGTTGATTTATCGAAACAATAATTTTTCATATTAAAGTATAACTTTAGAAATCTAGGAAAAATCCAAATTGATTCAAATCATTTGTTTTTTTTTTAAATAATCTAACTATGACAGCCACACAAATGATTTTGCAACAACAATCGATCATGAATAATTTAGCTATGAAAGCTTTTGAAATCACAATCAATTGATCATACATAGAAATGCAATGCAAGAGATATAAATCAATGTGAGAAAAAGCAAATCTAACATGATGAAATTATAATCAAATGATTTTGAAAACCATAATATTTAACTAGAAAGGTGCATGAAGACAAAATCAATTGATCACAAATAAACATTGCATTTTTAGAGATGTAACTATGAAAGAACAAAATGCAAATGTAATTATGACCAACAAAATGATTTAACTATAAAGGATAGGTTGGTCAAGTAGGCTCAAGGGCTTCTGGTTTATCTAAGTATCTTACTTTAGGAATCCACCTAAGGTCTTGAAAGGGTTGGTCTTTGAGGTCTAGTTTAGAAGTCCCACCAACTTTAAGAGATTTGACTTGATAAAATTTTAATTTGGACTTATCACCATGATATTTAGATTTGACTAAATTTAGCTTAGATTGGTGATTAGTCTTTTGAGGTTGGTGAGTTTGTTTCTTAAGGGATTGACTCATTTTTCTTTACTTCTTATTTCCTCCCTTTATTTGATTTTTGAATTTTAAATTTAACTTTTCTACTTTTTTCAAAAGTTCTTTCATGGGTTGATTTAAGGGAGATAGGTTGAGAAGCTTTTTGTTTATAGATTCTTTTATACTTGGTTTAACTTGTTTAACCTTTTTAGAATCTATCTTAGGAGACTCCTTTCTAATTGATTTAACTTGTTTGATCTTCTTGGAGTCTTCCTTGATTTTTAGTGTCTTACCCTTCATAGATTTTGATTCTACTTTCTTGGGTTCATAGATGGGTTTAGACACATAGCTTCTTTTTAGTTTGCACTCAAACCTAAAATGTCCTTTTATGTCACAATAATTACATTTGGTCATGGGCAAGGAACAATGAGTACTAGAGAATGAGGACTCACCTTTCACAAATGTGTTGGTGAAGTTAGGGTCATGTGAAATATACCTATCAAATCCAAGACCCGTCCTATCTCTTTGAGATTTACCCAATTTAAATAACTTTTCAAATTTCTCTTCACCTTGGGTAAATTTGCACTCATACTTTTGTTTGTAGCTTTCAAGTTGAGTGACTTGGTTTATAAGGATTGAATTTTCATTGTTAACTTTTGATAATTCATATTCAATTTCCTTATTGTTGTTTAGTTCTTTATGGGCAAGTTTTAAATCAAATTTAAGTTCATTAATAACATTAGATCCAAGTTCTAGAGTTTTTATCTTATTTTTAGCATTAGATAAATTTTTCTTAGTAATAGTCAACTCGGATTTTAGGTTGTTAATATTTTTGTCTTGCCTTTGTAATTGATCTCTTAGTTTTCAATTTTCTTTATTAAGATCATCATTTCCTATTTTTAATTCATTTAGATCATCTTTAATATTAGATAGGTTGTGCAAAGATATCATAAACTTACAGTCTAAACAATGTATTACTTCTTCTTTCTCTCTAAGTTCATCTTTTGAAGAAACTAATTCTTTGTTTAGATTTTTAGATTCTTCTTTTAATTTTTTATTTTTCTTAACAAGCTCTAAGGAAAATGTATATAAATCATCATAAGCTTGTTGAATGTCATCTTCATTTTCAACATTTTCTTCTTCTTTTAAATCAAATTGAGATTCATTAATTTGAAGGTTTGAATCTCCAACAGGAGGAAGAAGGAGGGGTCTAGAAGAATCTACACAATCTTGTAAGTCCACGAGGATCCGAACCCTAGAGGGGGGGTGAATAGGGTGAGCTTCTTCTATGACCAATTTTAACAATTTTAACTTCTTTAAAACAAACTAGTCACAAGTGATGATTATCAAACAATATGCGGAAGCTAATATAAGCAATCACCACAAAGCAAGCACCATCACACAAGGATTTATAGTGGTTCGGCCTCAATGCCTACATCCACTACCGGCTTGTGATCCAACACCCCACCGGATTTCCACTATTTATGCTTTTCAATAGGCTAAGCAATAACCTTTACAATATGCTTTCCAAGGCTAAGCAATAACCTTACAATGATGTTTTTCAAGGCTTAACATCAACCTATACACTATGCTTTTATAGGCTAAGCAATAACCTCTTCAACCAAAGGTTGGTTATCTCACTAATTTAGTGTCTAACATACACTTGATGGAGATTCAATTAAGCTCATTACATTGCCTCTTAAATAGGCGGATATGGAAGTGAAATACAAATACACACTCACACTATGAATGCAAAGATGAAAACAAATGAAGTGTGTGTGTGTGATCCTCAATCATTTAGAAAATGAAAGCTCATAAATGTATGCCTAAGGCTTTTGAAAGTTTTAGCTCAAAAACATTTATGATTGAGGATGTAATGCAATCACATGTTAAAAGTAACAACTTGTTAATGATATCAAAGTTACACAAGTTGTATGAAATAGATTAGCTCTAAACATGTGATGCATAGGGATGTCAATCAAATCATCAATGAAGCTCAAAACATAAAAATAGATTTGATTGAAATTGAGGGGACAAATCATATGTAATTATAAGGACAACTTGAAAATGATTTACCAATCAAAGTAAGGCAAGTTGTGAAGCATTAAAACAATAATACACATATGATTTGTAATGATGTTGAATCCAAAACATAAGATACATTTGAAGGAGATTTTCTTATGATGGAAAAACAACACCCAAAGATTCAACAAAGTATATGAATCATGTTACATCTTTCATTAACATGATCTACTTAGATTTACCAATAAAGTACTACTTTGATGAATCAATGGTGATGTATCCAAAACAATAGATCTATTCAAAATATAGAATATGCTAAGGATACAACATATCATATATTAACATGTTACAAAGATTTACCAATGATAAAACAAAACATGAAAACATATGATTTGTAAAGAGGTTGAGTCCAAAACATAAGATAGTTTTGAAAGTGATTTTCTTATGATGGAAAACAACAACCAAAGATTCAACCAAGTATATGGATCATGTTACATATGATTTCAAAGGTTTTTACATTAACATGATCTACTTAGATTTACCAAAGTTAAGTACTACTTGAATTGAATCATATGGTGTTGTATCCAAAACAATAAATCAACTCAAAACATAACACATGTTAAGGACACAACACAAACATAGTTTAACATGCTAGAAATGATTTACCAAAAATAAAACAAAGCAT
Source organism: Cinnamomum chago (assembly GCA_038049695.1). Taxonomy (NCBI): domain Eukaryota; kingdom Viridiplantae; phylum Streptophyta; class Magnoliopsida; order Laurales; family Lauraceae; genus Cinnamomum; species Cinnamomum chago. Next base: position 18,830,574 of record CP142459.1, read on the forward strand.
GAAAACATATGATTAAGGAAGGAAGAGCCTACTTGGTGGTTTAACTTCATTAATCCAAGCTTTAGCTTTCCTAATCATCCCCTTCATCCCTTGGTTCTCTTCCCTTTTGATATGCCTCAAATCCTCTCAAGGAGGGGTTAAAAATTCCCAACTTTTGGCAAGGGAAAGAACTCATTTTTATAGCCAAAACAGCCCAACGGCTAGTTTACCCGGTTGACCGGCCATGACAGGCCGGTTGACCGGCCAAGCACAACGGTCATAAAAAGAGCCGTTGTGCGATCCCGGTTGACCTGCCCTGTGTGGCCGGTTAACCGGGCCTCTTGGCCGGTTGACCGGCCACACATGGCCGGTTGACCGGGCCTGCCCAGAATTTCCCATTTTTTGGGTTTCTTGAAGATTTTCTTTGGGGATCTTTTGGGCCATTAAAATCAAGCATTTTCACATGTTTTAAATCATTCTAAGATGTATAAAAACATGAAACAAAAAGCCTAAAAGGATTCAAAGACTTTTAAAACAAAGGCTTGCTTGATTTCTTGAAAACTCTTTCTTAAACCAAATTCATCCAAGATTAAAACAAAACATGCATAAAACAAAACTTTTACAACTCTTTAAAAACAATGCATGTATACAATAAGATTTCAAGTTTATTTAAAACCAATGCAAGTGTGTTTAAATCAAATGATGCTTGAATGATTATGCATCCATCAAATTGCAATCTACAAAATTCCTAACAAATCTAACATAGTGGAATCCATTCTAATGATTTTCATGAAAACACAACACTAGGGTTTTGACTCTAGGTTTTTACACCTAATCAAGAGTTCCAAAACTCTTGATCCTAAAATAGAGCACAAGGCTCTGATACCAATTGAAAGTCTGGGATCCTAACCCTAGAGGGGGGGGGGGGGGGGAATAAGGTGAGCTACAAGTTAGTGACCAATTATGGCAAATTCTAACTTCTTTAAAAATCAACTAGCCACTAGTGATGATTGTCAAACAAAATGCGGAAGCTAACAAAAACAATCACCACAACCATACACCATCACACAATGATTTATAGTGGTTCGGCCTCAATGCCTACATCCACTACCGGCTTGTGATCCAACACCCCACCGGATTTCCACTATCTATGCTTTTCAAAAGGCTAAGCAATAACCTTTACAAGAAGAATATTTTCTCTCAATGTAGTGTCGACACAAACACTTTAAGAGATACAATTAAAGCTCAATTACAATGCCTCTAAAATAGGGAAAGTGGTACACATACCACGAACAAAAAATATGAGCTGAAAATACCCTGTTCATAGGGAACCCAAGCCAGACCAGGAAAGCAGCAGCCTGCAGTTCGGTACATAAATAGGAGTAAAGAGCGGGCACCAAAGCAAGCCGCTCTCCAAACGCCATCTGACAAGCCGGAAAGATACAATGCAACCTGATGTGCATTCCATCTCCTCCAGCAAAAACAGCCTCACTCAGCCAGTAGGTAAGGTATGTTAGATTGTATGGTCTCAATCCATCAGTTGATGTAATATATTGATTAATTAATTAATTTATCAATAAAATCATGCTTTTCTTTCATGAGATGAATGGTGTTTTATTACTTAATGCACATGACCAATACATATGACATAATGGTTCATGAGTTGAACCGGGTTCCATTGGTATATTAGATGTGATATATGTATATGGATGAGATCCACATACATGAGACATGTGTCACAAATCTTATACTTAAAAATATCTTCACAACCAGTGATGAGACTAGGCATCTCATCTGATAAGGTTACGGCACTTTGATCACTATGAGATAGTGTGATTTGTCTCGATCATCAAAATGAAAGATTCTAGATCACGGTGCGGGTACATTGGATGTATTGAAAGACCATGAGAAGCACCATATGCAATACTGTCTCGATTTTATGGTCTGCTCTCATAATTCCCTAGTAATAAGCTCTCAATCTTGAGACATTGATGAACTCAAGTTTCTATCTATTCATTTGCTTTGAGTCACCAATGAGTGAGGCCAACTGTAGGTCAACACCTCAGTGTCTTGGGTACGTGGTAGTAGGACTGTGGGAACATACAATGATCAAGATAGAATCTATCTACATTATCCCCTTGTGCCAATTAATGGATTTATCATTAGTAAGTGCACACCCATCTTGATTAAGAGTTAATTGGATGGTACTGATGATCACTGTGATTAATTGGGGCTCAAGGATAATAAGATGTGGATATAAGATTGGATGGGACAGATTTATTCCAATTGATCCATGGATAATGGAGGGGCCTACTTGTGGTAATGTGGAAGTTTAGGGTCTTCATTGTAATTTATTCCTAAGATTGGAGTGCAATTGCATTCATATAGTGGTGTTATTTGTAATTAACTGTGGGCCCAGATTGCACATGAGATGTGGGGTCGCGAGTCCCAGTTGGAGCCAGCTTTCTAAGGAATCCCTAGTGGTCCCCACGCTAGCCCAAGATATTAGAAAGTTACTAATTCTACTTGAGCTCCAAAATAAAGGAATTAGAAAGTTACTATTTCTATTTGAAGTGGGACTTCTAATAGTGGTAATAGTATGTTACTAATTAGTGTGGAAGTGAAACTTCTAATGTAATTAGTAAGAGGAGTAAGAGAAGGAAGCTTGAAAGCTATAAAAGGGGAAGCACCCCTTGGACGTCCAGCACTATTGAAACACATCCCTTGGACGTCCAGCCATTAAGAGTGCACTCTCAAGTCTCCCTTTTGCAAGTTGTTGCATAAGTCTTCTCCTTTCTTCTCTCTTCTAGTTCCTTGGAGTTTCTAGTAGAGTTTTTCTCTTGGAGATTCCACCCATCTTCTTGAGAAAAGAGATCTGATAAACGGGTCATAGCGTGGAAGATCAAAAGGTCTTGGAGATTCTTATTTGATACGTGAAAGAGTTTCATCATCAAAGAAAGACGCAACTTCTCGATTAGAGCACAACCGAGCTCCAAAGGTATAATCTACTTCCTTGTATGTTGTAGATTTTTATGGATGCTTGTTGGCTGTTATTCTATCTTCTTGATAGGTTTATTTACTGATCATGATGGCTAAGATTGAGGACATGGATCCTAGATTGGGTTTTATAACCTTATGGATAGTTGATACCTGAGTTAAGTGGGTCAAAAGTTTTGAAAATATATCCACCAGGCCCACCTACTTCCAACAAGGTAAACAGCGAGATCCCTCCGCAGCACAATGTCAGAATAAGTGGCATCTGTGCTCATGAAGAAGTCCTTCAAGTCTCCTCGCGTGAGAGAAGTCTTCTATAAACCTGGAGTCTTAGCTCTGGCTTCCCGGGTCGTGCTATCAGAAGACTCTCTGCTGTCAAAGAAGTTGGGGAACAAGGAGCCAAAACTCCTCCAACGATGGACCTGACTTTCGAGCCCTCCTTCTCCTTAAAAAAACCATAGAAGACGACGAGCTGAAAGTACAAAAGCCTGAACTCCTCAGACTGCTCCTCAAGGACGCTGTCAATAGGCATGAACTCCTCATAAAGTTTGTCGAGGACAGGCAGCCCGGTGATGGCGCTCAGTTCCTTTAAAGAAAAACTAGTCTCACCATTCGTGATAGTAAAGGTGTTGGTTTGTGGAAGGAATGACTCCAACATGGCCATGAAGGCTTCATCAGAGAAAACCACGGTTTGCCAAAAAGCGCGAACCACATCAAAGATCTCGACCTCCTTCAGAATAGCCCCGCCGACCTGCAGGATGTGATCAGTCCATGACTTCCAACTTGAGTCAGCACTGAAACGGCCACGAAGTCGAAAAGGCTTCACCCAATTGCCGCCGTCACCCTGGAAAATGCTAAGGCCCACCGGTCTCAAATCGACCGATGGATGATCAGAACCTTGGTAACTGCTGGTTGGCTGGCATCAACATGTCCATGCAGACAGGCGACTTCTCTGCATAACCGGAAGGGCCGCCAACAAAAACCCCAGTCTTGATCATATTAGTCCTCTTCACCCAGCTCGAAGGATCTTCCCTATTGGGGCATGTGGGAGAAAGGCTCATGATCGAGATAGTGCGATCAAAAGTTGACCGGGTAGCAAAATAGTTCTCCCCTCACCATCTTTCGTGTAAGAGAACTGAAAACATCTCCTTTGGTTTGTCAAGTCGTCAGGGACTGCGTCACCAAAGAAAAAGGTAGGCTTGGGCACAATGCTCTGATCGTCCATGACCCAAGGACAACTGCTTACCATAATCTTATAAAACTCCTCATCCTTGCGAGCGATCAATCCCCGTCTCATCTCATCACGGTTCAGAGAGTCACACTCTTCCAAGTTTCTCTCCACAAACTGGACCTTCTCCCAGGCCTGCTGTACGACCACATTAGGAGACTGGTAGACCGGTGAGGTGCATCAGTAACAGGCTCTTTGCCCTTGTTCGTTCTGGAGGAACTACCTGCAAAGGATGGAAAAGAAAAAAATCAATCATCAAAATGACAGAATTTTGCTAAAAATTCTAGCGAAATTTTGGCATGGTTCTGGGGCAATTCCGAAGAAAAGGGAAACACTCTGAAAAAAGATAAGAAGCTTGAAGATGAGCTCAACACCACTGCAAGCTCATAGTCAATGGAAGCATTATCAAAGAAGGTTTAAACTCAAACATTGCTGCGAGCTCCAAGTCACAAAACCATCACAAAATCACAAAATGGTTCTATGCCTCTTTTGAGTTGATTGAACCATTCAAAAAAAAAAGAAGAAGGAAAGCCTCATGACTTTCCAAAAATCCAAACCATCCAACCTCATGAACCAAATTAAGCCAAAATCTTGAAATTGACATTCCACAAAAAACCAAACTCTGGTCCCCTAACTTGCCACATACAACTTGTTCACAAGGCCAAAACCAAAAAACAAAAGAAAAAAAACAAATCCTGACCCCTTAGCTCGCCACATACAGCTTTTTAGGTGACAAGGTCAAAACCAAATTTGAACCCCCAATTTGCCACATACATCTTGTTGGGTCACAAGGTCAAAATAAAAAATCAAACCCCGACCCCCTAACCTGCCACATACAACTTGTTAGGTCATAAGGTCAAAAACAAAAACAAAAATAAAAAAAAGAACCTCTTGACCGCCTAATGCGCCACATACAACCCTTAGGTTCACAAGGTCAAAAGGAAAACCCAAAACCAAAATTCAAAATCCAACTTCCTCATGTCATTTTCCAAAACTTTGCCTTGAGACGGTACGTGATCCCTCTCACTACAATAAAACCCCCTTGGAAACTCAAAAGGCTATTAAAAAAAAATGCTCAAAGACTCTTGGTCAAATAAAAAACTCTCCTTCAAGTTTCTCTTCGAGGCACATCGACTCAAAAAGTTGCTCGTCGCTGTACCTCAAGGGGGCATTTGTTGACACAAAAAAAAAGTCACCTTGCCTCCTCAACATCAAGAAGCTGCATCCTAATACAAAAAAGCAATGCTACTTCAAGCATCAGATCTTGTCAGAATCAAACAAAAACTGCAAGATCATTCAAGACAACCAAAAGAGGGATACATCTGAAGTTTCGGGCTATTTTAACATCATTTGGCCTAACTTCACTCCTCCAACAGCTGAGCAGGCGCTCCCTGCGGCGGTGAAGCCAGAGACCCTGACACATAAAACAGAGCACACAGTTGGCCCCAAGATGCCACTAGGAGGCTCTACATCAAGTTTCAGTCCATTCCGACATCATTTGGCCTAACTTCAACCTCCGTCAGCTGAACAGGTGCTCCCGGCAGCGACGGCGTCGAAGACATCAAAACTTCGATCAGAGCTTACGGATGGTATCAAAATACCTCCAAAAGGCTCCGCGTCAAATTTCAAGTCAAACGGACAACGTTGACCCCCCCATCAACCCTCAAGCAGTAAAATCAAGCCTCCCGCCGTCGAGAACTATCGAGGCCATCACCCATCAAACAGAGCACATAAGTGGCTTCAACATGCTTCTAAAGGGCTGCACGTCAAATTTCAAGTCATTCCGACAACATTTGACCCGACTTTGACGCTCCGAAATAAAATCAAGGCTACCAGCGGCGGAGCACCCCGGGACCATGACATCCAAATCGAAGCTAATGGATCGTCTTAAAATGACTCCAATAGGCTCCATGTCAAATTTCAAGTCGATCGGACATCGGTTGACCGTACATCAAAGCGCACCATCTCCCTCAAGGCAAAATCAAGTCTACTAGCGACGGGACCCCACACGGCTTCAAAACTCAAAAAAAATCCCATGGCTGGTCCTATCTACTGCCCAGGAGGCTTCACCTCAAATTTCAGGTCATTCCGACATCGTTTGACCTAGTTTTGACTCTTGACGGAAAATCAACTGCAAAGTCTCCGGCCTTTCCAAAAAAATAGGAAACTTTGTGCTCCGATTTTCATGGCTTCTCGTTAGGTTTTCTTCGGAAGAATCAAGCCAATAAATGAGGAGAAATACCAAAAAAATACAGGAGAAAAAAGGATAAAAAAAGATAAAAAAAACGGCCGAAACCAGCGACCGAAAAGGAAAAAATCCCCATGGTCACCGGCGACCCTGGAAATCTGGGTCGCCGGATTTTCCTCCAGGTGGCCCGTTTTCCGCCCCCTTTTGCTTTTCGGGAATTCCAGCCCCTGTGGTTTTCCGAAAATTTGATTCTTGATGCTTGAAATCGACTGATCTTCATCAACATTTTGGATCCGCCGTCAATAGCATGAAATCATCATTGATCGCTCCAAGATCGTCAACCGGCTGACCAAGAAAGTACACCTTCTGTCCGACCGATCGAGAAATTGACAAGACAGATGTCATCTACCCACTGGCACCAATCAATGTTTGAAGTTGCATCGCCATCCGACATCAAACAACATGTGGATCCATCGGCGATCATCACAAGAAGAATTCCAAAAGACGCGGCACAGCCAGCGACTCTTCAAATGCCTTGGCGACCACTTAATGCAGTTAATTGACCCATTTTATGACAACTTAATGCGGTCATTAACCCATTATTTTGGACGGCCCAATCAAAATCAAGCAAATAAGAGTTACAAATCCAAGTAATCATGATATTAAAATCATGAAACTCCCCTCATCATGGAGATTAAGGGCGATTAAATGCCCATCATTCTCCATCGGCCAATCATATTCAAGGAAAAAAGGAGTTACAAAATCAAAGAATTAAAACTTGTAACTCCTCTCATCATGGAGCATCAATGCCATCAATGCTCATAAACCCACCTTATGGCCACCAAAAGCCTATAAAAGGGGAGTCATTCCAAGAAGAAAAATCCCGAAGAATTCTCGAAGAGATCTCTGCACAAACAAGCTCTCCTTCTTCGAAGAAACTCTATTGTAAAAGAATCACCACAAGGTGATCGAAGTCCCTTGGGGGGCCACCCCCCCCCCAAGATCTCCTCTCCTTCTATCCATCATGGCCTAAACACGGCTCCTTAGCCTGTTTACTCGGTTTTTTACTGGATATAGGACCTCCCCTTGGTCTTTATCCTCTAAAAAACTGAGGTCCAAGCCAAGCCAAAGAATCAAAGCATCAAGCATTCTCATCTGAAGGACGATGGCGAAGTCAATATATGACTTGCGACCATCGATCTGAACGAGTCCCCGCAATCTTCTGAGAAGTCAGATTCCTTTTCTCACTTTTCTATTGTATTTTGTATTCTTTGTAAAGAGAAAAAAAAATCACATTTCTTATCATTCATTATTGATGAGATTTGTAAATCGCCTTCTACAGCAAAATCACCTCTCACGGCACAAAACCGCCTTTCACGGCAAACAAAAAACTGCCTTCCACGGCAAACAAAAATCGCCTTTCACGGCAAACAAAGAAAAATCGCCTCTCATGGCATTTAAAAAAAAATTGTGTCTCTTTCTTAAAATATATGTGCAATGGAAAGTTAAAAAGAAGAATTAATTTCCTTTCTACTTGTGAAGGTGAATCTCTGGATCACCACTTCAAATTCCAAGTAGAATAGAAAATCTGGTATACCCGTAAAAAAAATGTTGATGACTCGCTTTTCCTCCTCCGTCGGACCCCAGTAGCCCCCGGGGCAGAAGGAGAGGACGAAAGGCTGGGCCCCCATCAAGCAGAAAGTGTGCTTTCTTGGTCAACTAGTTGGCGATTTTGAAGTGTCCGATGACTAATCCTTGATTTTAATGGCAAATCCGTGATGTTGTCGAAGATCGATGGATTTTGTGCGCCGAAAATCAGATTTTAGGAAAATCACAGAGGCCAAACAACTCAAAACGTGAAAATGGACCCAAAATGGGTTTTCGGCGAAAATCTGGTGACCTGGATTTCTAGGGTCGCCAATGACCATGGGCTAATTTTGCCTCTTTTGGTCGCCTTTTCGACCTTTTTTTCTAGTTTTTTCTTCTGACATTTTTCTTGGCATTTTTGTATAATTTCGGGCATGATTTTCCAACAGAAAACTTGATGAGAAGCTATGTAGATCAGAGGGCAAAGTATCTGATTTGTCCAGGAAAGCCGAAGACTTTGTTGCGCAGAGGCGCTGATTTGCCATCATAAGCCAAAACTGGGTCAAACGATGCCATAATGAATTGAAATTTGAGGTGAAGCTTCATCGGTAATAAATAAGACCAACCACAGACTTTTGTTTGATGTTTGAAGCCATGTGGGGTCCTGTCGTGAAAAAGACGCTGTGCTAAGATGTACGGTCAAACGATGTTCGATTGACATGAAATATGACATGGAGCCTCTTAGAGTCATTTTAAGATGATCCATTAGCTCTGAATTGGAAATCATGGTCTCGAGGCGCTCCGCCGCCGGGAGGCTTGATTTAGCTTGCGGGAGGTCAAAATCTAGTAAAATGTTGTCGAAATGACCTGAAACATGACATGTAGCCCCTTGGAAGTATTTTGAGACGATACATGTGCTTTATTTGATGAGTGATGGCCTAGATGGTTTCCGCCGGTGAGAGGCTTGGTTTTGTTACTTAAGACTTGTTGGGTCAAACGTTCTGGGTTTGACCTGAAATTTGACATATAGCCTCTTGGAAGTGTTTTAAGACCATCCATAGGCTTTGATTGAAGATTTGATGTCTCCGATGCTGTTGTCGCCAGGAGGGCCGACTTTGCTACATGGAGAATGCGACTCTTTGAATTTTGGGTCAAACAATGTTGGAATGGCTTGGAACTTGATGTAGAGCTTTCTAGTGGAATTTTGAGGCCAACTGTGTGCTCTATTTTGTGAAAGAACGCCTCTAGTTTCACCGTCGTCGGGAGCTCTTGTTCAGTTTCTAGAAGAGTGAAGTTAGGCCAAATAATGTCGAAATGGCCCAAAACTTCACATGTACTCCTCTTATGGATGTTTTAAAGGATCTTGCAGTTTTTGAATGATTCCGACAAGATCTGATGCTTGAAGTAGCATTGCCCGTTGTGGTTGGATGCAGCTTCATGTAGCTTCTTGATGTTTGCAAGGGTATGGAGAGGCAAAATGACATTTTTTGTGTCAACATCCTCACTGCCTCCCCAAGATTTCCAGCCACCGGAGCTCCGACTTCGTGCTGAGCATTTTCTTCTTTTTCCTCAAGCCCCCAAGACTCAACCCATCTCCTTTTCCGAGTCTTTCACTCACACCCATTGCTAGGTAAGCTTCCAAAGCTACTAGGTTTAGGTCGTTTTCATTTCCTTGCTTAGATATGGTTCTAGGAAGCTCATTCCCTCCCATTGCATTTATTTTGTAGAAAGGTTTTTGGGATGAGAGTGTTTTCTCCAAGTTTGAGCTCAAAAGAGGGATTTCCCCTAAATTTCTTTTGGTTTTAGTCAAGCTCTTCATCAAGGCAAGTTAATATGTATATTTATGTTTGGATGTGTTTGTCTCCCATTGAATTGATGATTGATATGTTAGGAATTTTGTAGATTGCAATTTGATGGATGCATTATCATTCTAGCATCATTTGTTTTACACACATATGCATTGATTTAAGAAATCTTGAAATCTTGTTTTATTCATGCATGATTTTTAAGAGTTGTAAAAGTTTTGATTTATGCATGATTTGCTTTTCAATCTTGGATGCATTTGTTTTTAGAAAAGAGTTTTTAGAAATCAAGCTAGCCATTGGTTTTAAAGTTTCAAATCTTTTTTGGATTTTTATGTTTCATGTTTTAAAACCCTTAGAATGATTTAAAACATGTTTTTAAGCTTGATTTAGTGGCCCAAAAAGTTCCACAAAGAAAATCTTTTAAACTTGCAAAAGTGGGAATTTTGGTCCCGGCAGTGTCGCCGGTCGACCGGCGCAGAGGTCCCGGTCGACCGGGAACACTGCAGGCAGAAAGTGGCTTGGCGCACCAACGGTCAGAAATTTGACCGTTGTGTGATCCCGGTCGACCGAGACCTGTTTGCAGGTCGACCGAGGACTAGCCGTTGGGCACTTTTTGCTATATATATATGAGTTCTTTCCTTTGCCAAAAGTTGGGAATTTGAAGGCCCTCCTTGAGGGGTTTTGAGGCATATACAAGGGAAATGAACTAAGGGATGAAGAGGATAATTAGGAAAGCTAAAGCTTGGATTATTGAGTTAAATTACAAGTAAGCTCTACTTTCCTTAATCATATGTTTTTCATGCTTTATTTTATTTTTTGTAAATCATTTGTAGCATGATAAACTATGTTTGTGTTGTGTCCTTAACATGTTTTATGTTTTGAGTTGATTTATTGTTTTGGACACAACATCATTTGATTCAATCCAAGTAGTACTTAATCTTTGGTAAATCTAAGTAGATCATGTTAATGAAAGAAACTTGGTAAATCATATGTAACATGATTCCTATACTTGGCTGAATCTTTGGTTTTTGTTTTCCATCATAAGAAAATCACTTTCAAAACTATCTTATGTTTTGGATTCAACTTCTTTACAAATCATATGTTTTCATGTTTTGTTTTATCTTTGATAAATCTTTAGTAGCATGTTAACCTATGATGTGTTGTATCCTTAGCATGTTTTATACTTTGAATAGATCTATTGTTTTGGATGCATCACCATTTGATTCAATCCAAGTAGTACTTTATCTTTGGTAAATCTAAGTAGATCATGTTAATGAAATATGTAACATGATTCATATACTTGGTTGAATCTTTGGTTGTTGTTTTTTCATCATAAGAAAATCCTTTTCAAATGTATCTTATGTTTTGGATTCAACAAACTTTACAAATCATATGTATTATTGTTTTAAAGTTTCACAACTTGCTTTGCTTTGATAGGTATATCCTTTTCAAGTTGTATTTATAATTACATATGATTTGTCCCCTAATTTCAATCAAATCTATTTTTATGTTTTGAGCTACATTGTTGATTTGATTGACATCCCTATGCATCACATGTTTAGAGCTAATTAATTTCATACAACTTGTGTAACTTTGATATCATTAACAAGTTGTTTCTTTTAACATGCGACTTGCATTATTTCCTCAATCATAAATGTTTTTGAGCTAAAACTTTCAAAAGCCTTAGGCATACATTTATGAGCTTTCATTTTAAAAATGATTGAGGACATCACACACACACACATCATATACTTTCATCTTTGCATTCATAGTGTGTGTGTATTAGTTTTACACTTCCATATCCGCCTATTTAAGAGGCATTGTAATGAGCTTAATTGAATCTCCATCAAGTGTTTATAGACACTATCTTAGTGAGATAACCAACCTTGTGGTTGAAGAGGTTATTGCTTAGCCTATAAAAGCATAATGTATAGGTTGATGTTGAGCCTTGAAAAACATCATTGTAAAGGTTATTGCTAAGCCTTGAAAAGCATATTGTAAAGGTTATTGCTTAGCCTATTGAAAAGCATAAATAGTGGAAATCCGGTGGGGTGTTGGTTCACAAGCCGGTAGTGGATGTAGGCATTGAGGCCGAACCACTATAAATCCTTGTGTGATGGTGATTGCTTTGTGGTGATTCTTTTGTTAGCTTCCGCATCTTGTATGATTAATCATCACATGTGACTAGTTTGTTTTAAAGAAGTTAAAAATGTTTAAAATTGGTCATAATTGGAGCTCACCCTATTCACCCCCCCTCTAGGGTTCGGATCCCCATGGACTTACATGATAATGATTTAGATGACCATATGTTCAATTGATGTCTTTGATTTTGGAAAACATGATAATTAGGTTTATATGTTTAATGAAATGAATTCTTAATTGGATGGTTAGATGGTTGGATTGGATGGGTTGTGTATGGACTTGTGATTGAAGGATGTCTAAGGCACTTGGAGAGGGCCTGGCCCTATATTTTCTTTGTTTGCAGGTGTGGATGGAAGAAGGGAGTGGAACTCCCCATTTTTGAACCAATTAGAGAATTCTTTTCAGAATTCTGGGAGCAGTCGGTTAAACTAACCTGGTTGTCGGTTAACCGAACTGCAACTTGGTGACCTGTCAGTTCCAATTCCAGCGAGCAGCATTTTAGAGGACTTGTGAAGTCGGTCACCTTGTCGTCAACCCCTCGATTAACCAAATTGGCCAGTTAACCAACTATGGTATTTATTCTAGACTGAATTCCTTTTTTCTTAAAGGGACTGTTACCCTAGTTTGAGGACTTAGGTGGATCCCTGGCTACCCTTTTTGGGCTCATTTGACTATGTGTGAGGATATTTTGAGCCGACATTTTTCACGGTCATTCCGGTGGTATCAGGATTCAACCTAACTCAATCACGGATGGTGTGGGGCAGCGGGATACCCTCATTTGTATCTATGCATGAAGATGATTCGTCCGGGTATCGCGAACTCTAATTTCTTTCGTTGACTGAGTAGGGATGTACGATGCTTCGAGAATAACATTGTACTCAGGATTGGATTGTTTATCGCTTCTAATTCCGAATCGTACCGTCTAGTATATTTATCTACATGTCAAGGGACATGTTCATTAGCTTTGTTTACTGTTTTGTTTTGGGATCACATGAAGAAACTAGATGATGGACTTAGGATCCCTTTTGATGTTCCGCTTGTTCCGATGCTTGATCGAGGTGCTGAGGCACGCCAGCTTTGATTGTAAGAGCTTGATGAGGACTACTTATGATGATTGATGTTTTGAAGTAAGCTTGCTTGTTTTGGTTTTGTTTTGATGATGGAAAAGTAGTCTCTTTCTTGTTAATGAATCTTGTTCAGTGATCCGTAGCAGTGAAAATAAAGCGATGATCTTTGCTTGATGGGGGAGAGATAGGACCTATGATGTCCATGCCCCAGGCTTCTAAAAGCCATGAGATCGCTGTAGGGTGTAGCCATTCTGGAGGCATACAAACATAGTCTCCATGAACATGGCATTGTTGGTAGTGCTTAGCAAATCACATAGCATCAGTTACCATGGTAGGCCAATAATAACCTAATATTTTTATCTGATTGTTGAGCTTAGGACCGGCCTGATGGGCTCCACAAAAACCAGCATGAACTTCTTTGAGTGTTTCTTCGGCCTCTTGTCGTAACAAGTAGCGCAGAAGTACTCCGTTGAAGGATTTTCTATAAAGGATTTTTGAAGAAATATCCAAATGAAATTTTGGGGCTCGTCTTTGAATGTTTACCCGTTCTTTTGGATCTTTAGGTAGGATTTTGAACATGGTGTAATCGATGAACGGATCCCTCTAGTCGCCGATTGGAGGTTTGAGGATAGAGATATGACTTCCAACCACTCGATGGCATTTAGCAACTGCTTGGTGTGTGTTAAGAGGAGGGATTACCCTTATTTCACACACTGTAATTTGCATGTTTTCCTCTTCTTGGATCGCCATAGATGCGGCAAGTCAGGCCAGGGCATATGCACGGATGTTCTCACCTCTAAGGATGTGGGTGATGTGACAGATGTCAAACTTTTGCCGAAGCGATTGTGCCTTGTTGTAATAAGGCAACAGATCAGGCTTCCTGACTTCATATTTTGGATTCATCTGATTGACTATCAGTTGAGAGTCCCCGAAGACTTCCAACATGGTGATGCCGGATTCTAGAGTGAGTTCCAATCCTACAATCAGAGCTTGGTATTCAGTTGCATTGTTTGATCATGGTTCCAGTAGCGAGAAATCATGTGGAATCATATATTTGTCGGGGCTAAAAAAGAGGATGCCTACTCTCGAGATCAGCTTTCTTTTTTCATTTGTCCTAGTTGCACCATCAAAGTACATGTCCCAGGAGCTATTTGTTGAGGAAGTCTCCACGCTGTAGACAGGTTCGTCTGGGAGATCATCTCTGAGTGGAGAATCTTTATGCAATGGATGCTCTACGAGAAAGTCTGCTAGAGCTTGGCCTTTGATTACTTTTTGTGGTACATACCTGATACCAAATTGTGATAGGAGGATGGACCATTTTGCTAGTCGGGCATTGAGAGAACCTACTTTTGTGACAAGGACCTTTATGAGGTTGATCTTTTTTATTTGCTGGGGATGTGTTTGCAGCTGAATTTCCATCCGCAGTGATTGTGTTGCACGGAACATTTTTCGGGAACAAGTCCTGAACCCCATCCAAAAACTTTTCTTCATTTTGGAGCAATTTATCGATCCGGACACACCTATGAGGTTGGGTATCTGAGACCAATTGACTGGATTTTCGTTGAAGACATTGTTAGATTGTATGGACTCAATCCATCAGATGATGTAATAAATTGATTAATTTCTTTATTTGTCAATAAAATCATGCTTTCCTTTCATGAGATGAATGGTGTTTTATTACTTAATGCACATGAGCAATACATATGACATGATGGTTCATGAGATGAACCGGGTCCTATTAGTGAATTAGATGTGATATTTGTGTATGGATGAGATCCACAGGGCGACCCCGGACCGGGAATCCCAATCCGGGATCGGGACGTTAGTGGTGTAAATGATGATTGATTGGTGATAATTATCTACATCCACAATATACAACTTATTTAATTTCCCACAGGTGTCCGCGGTGAGGATATCATAACCTTGCATGAATATTTCTTTTGAGTGCGGAAGCGTGTAGCAAATCAAATAGTTAGACTATCTCTAGTCATGCAAGCATTAACATCAAATATCAAAACTGTATCAGAATGAGCAATGATCTAAAGCATGTTTCCCAAAAGTTGTTAAAGTTAGACAAAATATCATTTAGTTACATTTCCCAAAATTAGAGGCCAACAAAGGCCAATATTACAAAATAATAACCCAAAAGAATGGTTAAAAGTTCTCCCCAAAATGTTACGCCTCGTGTAGCAACCCGATGTCTACATGACATCGTCAGCACGCCACTCAACTAGAGGTTGCGGCTCACCTACCGCCTCCTCCGACTCCTCCTCAAGGAAATCGGCAACGGGACCTGAGTACCAAAGCAAAGGATCAGACACGACGGTCTGGCAAGAGAGTGAGAAGATACAACAACATATAATAGATGAAATATCTCGAAAAGCAAGGAAATCTGTTTAAGCAAGAACTCTCACAAAATAGATAAATCATTTGCTAGAAAACATGTAAACAAGATAAAACATCTGAGGTAACCAAGGGATCGGGAACTCACAAGGTGGCAATCACATAAAGCTAAGTCCTCTGTCACTAAAGTGACAACAGTATCACGGGACGTTGATCTCAGTCACACAAGGTGAGGAGATCCAACGCAATCATATATACAATATAAATATACGGGATGGGACCACGGTAGCGAACCGGGTATCGGGACGGGACCACGGTAATGACCGGGTATCGGGATCCAAACTGCAGCTGGCGGGACGGGAGAGGGATTTCCAAGTCGGTGGATCAAACCGACAAGGTATCCAAGCTTAGTGATGCCGACTCATAGGATAAATAACACATCGAGACATATGCAAGTAAATAAAGTACAAAGTAAATAAATGAACGGGCAAGAATATCAAAATGTATAACTTCTATTTCATATTGGGCAATACTCTTCGGGACAAGTCCATGTTACTAGTGTAACCATCAAGCTTTCGGGAAAACAGATCATGTAAAGTAAATCTTGGAAATGAAGAAATAAAACGAACTATTACAATTCCGGGAAAATATTGATTTCAAGATCTATTTAAGTGAATAGGGGTCCCATATGTCGATTATTGAAATGATTTGGTACTCCTTGAGTTTGAAGATATTCCGGGCTCCTTATGCACTTTTACTATTTTTAAAACTTAACATGAGCTTATGGATAGTACTAGATGCTATGATAGAAAAATCAAGACTATAAACGGTCTATCCTAAGTATGATGTCAACCCGGAACCATCGAGCAACCTACTCAGTCACCGAAAGGAATAGAATTCGCGATACCCAAGGAAATAGACTTTGCATTTAAGTATGAAGAGGATATCGTGTCGTTCCATCCCGTTCAAGATTGAATAGATTGAACCTCGATGCATTCCGAACCAACCGTGAAGAGCATCGGCTCAAGACGCTCTCACATATGGTCAAGTGAGTCCAAGGAGGGTAGCCAAGGTCCCGAAATTTCTGTACCAGAAATGCACAGGGTCCGATCGATCGGCCCAAAAAGCCTTACAGTTAAAAGACAGACCGATCGATCGGCCTGTAGGTCCGATCGATCGGACCTGGGCGTGAAGCATGTCCGGGAACTTGATTTTTCTCCTTTTTGTTTCCTTTCCTTCCAACACATGATCAACCACATAGAACCATAAACAAGATGACCTAAACACATGTTTCCAAGACATTAAATGAGGCTATCAAGATGTATAAAGATCATTTATTTCAACCATGGAAAAATCAATGAAAGCAATCAATGAAAGCATGAAAACCATAAATACTTCACCAAACCATTTTAAACTTAAAAACATCCAAACATTCACTTGCCTCAAGTCCAAGCTAGTTGAAATCAAGCCTCTAATCACTTCTATTGCTCAAAGCCAAGCTAAAATAAAAAACCCCCAAAAACAACCCTAAAATGGGTTACACAAAGAATGAAAATGAAAGAACCAACAATAATGCAAATGTAGCTTCCCAAGGGCTAGGAGACAACAAATCTAGAAGATGGGAAGAATCACTTACTTGGATGACCTTCAAATGAAGAGAACTAGTTCAAAAGAGATCTCAAGATTGATGGGTTCCTCCAAAAATGGTATCAAGATGAAGCTTGTGAGATGAGGAAGTGATTGGTGATCTTCATTGCTTGATTGATGAACTCTCGGTGTGGCTTGGAGATGAAGAAGCAAGAAGAAGAAAAGAAAGCAAGAAAAACCCTAGACTCAATAGTTGTGCTGGAACATGAAAATGGAGAAGGAAGGGGAAGGTCTCCTTTGTTAACAAATGAGTTGGGTTGGGTTGGGTCCCACAACTAAAGGAACTACATTGGCTGAAATCATCTCTTTCGGGTCCTCGGATGAATTCGACGAAGAAGGAAGAAATGTTCGTCGAAATATCTAGTTTCCAAAAAGTGTATGTTTCACGGATTTCAAGAATATTAAGTTCTGGGTACAGATTTGGTGTGCAATGACTGTTTTACCCTCAAGGCTATGAAATCGGGTTTCGGGGTCTCAAACGAGGACGGGATCAACATGAAAGTTGTAGGATTCCTCAAGATGAATGCAACGGGCCAAAAACACAATTCACAACAAATCGGGAAAATTTATCAAGAAAACGCAAAGCCGAAAAGGGAACCCCCAAAGGGCCCCACTAGCCATCAAAACACTCAAAGTAGCCCAAAACTAGAATCAAGGTTCTTCTAAACCCAACTTAACCAAAAAAACAAATCAAGCTTAGCACTAACACGCAACTTAATTAGCACTAATCGGGTTCACTCGGGTCGGGGTCTTACATCCACATGCGGGAGACATGTGTCACAAATCTTATACTTAAATATCTTCTCACTAGTGATGAGACTGGGCATCTCATCTAATAAGGTTGCAACACTTTGATCACTATGAGATAGTATGATTTCTCTTGATAATCAGAATGTAAGATTCTGGATCATGGTGCTGGTACATTGGATATATTGAAGGACCATGGAAGCACCTTATGGAATACTATCTTGATTTTAAGGTCTGCTTTCATAATTCCCTAGTAATGGGCTCTCAATCCTGAGACATTGATGAACTCAAGTTTCTGTCTATTCATTTTCTTTGAGTCACCAATGAGTGAGGCCAACTGTAGGTCAACACCTCGGTGTCTTGGGTACATGGTAATGGAAATGTGGGAACATTCAATGGTCAAGATGGAATCTATCTTTAGTATCCCCTTATGCCAATTAATGGATTTATCATTGGTAAGTGCGCACCCATCACGATTAAGAGTTAATTGGATAGTACCGATGATCACTGTGATTAATTGGGGCTCAAGGATCATAAGATGTGGATCTAAGATTGGAAGGGATATGTTTAATCCAATTGATTCATGGATATTGATAGAGGGGTCTACTTGTGGCAATTGGGAAGTTTAGGGTCTTCTTTGTAATATATTCCTAAGACTGGAGTGCAATTGCATTTATATAGTGGTGTTATTTGCAATTAACTATGGGCCCGGATTGCACATGAGATATTGGGTCGCGGTGTCCCAGTTGGAGCCAGCTTTCTATGGAATCCCTAGTGGTCCCTATGCTAGCCTAAGTTATTAGAAAGATACTAATCCTACTTGAACTCTAAAAGGAAGGAATTAGAAAGTTACTATTTCTATTTGAAGTAAGCCTTCTAATAATGGTAATAGTAAGTTACTAATTGTTGTGGAAGTGAGACTTCTATAATAATTAGAAAGGAGAAAGTTACTAATTCTTAATGGAGGTTGGACTTCTATTTCAATTAGTAAAAAGAGGTTGCTTAAGGGCTATATAAAGGGGAACAAACCCCTTGGACGTCCATGCATAGGAATCCATGCCCAGTCCCCTTTGTGCAAGAGTTGGACATCTCTCTCTCTCTTCTAGTTTTCTTCTAGTTTCCTTAGAGTCTCTAATTGGTTTTCTCTTGGAGTTTCCACCAATCTTCTTGAGAAAAGAGATCTGATACGGGTCATAGCATGGAAGGCTAAGAGGTCTTGGAGATCCTAAATTTGCTACAAAGAAAGATTTTTTTCATCAAGCAAATCTTCTTCTCCATTAGAGCACTACCGAGCTCCAAAGGTATAATCTACTTCTCTATTTGTTGTGGATTGTTTTGGTTGCATGGTGTTGTTGATTTCTATCTTCTAGATAGAGTATAATGTTGTATATGATTGATGAGTTTGAGGGATTGTATCCTGGATGTGGTAGATCAACAATCTAGATCTAATCTTTGTATGAGATGCAAAGATGATAGACCTAGGGCTACGTAAGGATCAATTTTGATTGGGTTTGCTTACTTTTTGTAGTAGATCCATATTTGGAATGTCACAAAAGGGTTTAACTATGATGGAAGGATGGTAGGAAGCCATTAGATGGTATTTGGAATCATTAGAAAGAGTTTGGGATCATTTGGCTAAGATTTGCAAAAACCAAATTTTTGGGTGTTCGTCAGGTCGGCTAACCGACTTGGACCAGTCGGCCAGCCGACTGTAGACAAAAAAGTTTTCTAATTTTAATCCGAATTTTTTTCCTTTGGCATCCTATCTTTCTATTATGGTTTGACAGCCTGGTTTTGTGAGTTGCTTGGTTGTATGTGATACTAACTTGTAGGTGATCATGTCCTCTCCATGTGGCCCACAAAACTTTTACTTTCTATTTATGGTTGAAGGTTATTTTGGGCAACTTGTAAAGGGCATTATGGTTTCCTTGGTTTCCCGTGAAAGGGCAAGGCATGGTGAATTTCCCTATAACCCTTTTATTTCCATGTTTAGATAATCATGTAAGTCTCATTGTAGAGATATAAGAATTTATATAATTTTTGAAATTTGTAAATTCTGGCGATGTCCGAGACAAAGAAGGAAAGTGAAGTTGGACTCCTAATCAAAGAGTTTGAAGACTACCAAAAGCATTTTGGAGATGCCCAAAGAGTTTGAGGAATCCCAAAGTTTTGGAAAGTCTAGAAGTCTAAGAAGCCTATTCCGCTTGGGCCATGTGGAAGAGAGGACTAGTTTCTATTTTAGTACTTTCTATTTATGGATGAATGCTTGTTTTAGAAAGTTTCCAAATCTGATCCGAACATAGCAATTTCCAAAATTGGTCAAATCAAATTAATTTTTGGAAAGAGTTCTAATTAGTGTTGGTGGACCCATGAGATGGACCCATTGGTAACACTAGTCTTAGAAACTGAACTTTCCTTCAAATAACTTAACTTGGAACCACTCATTGGTCATACCATGAGATGATTTGATGTCTATATATGTGGGCCCATATACCTATAAGGAAATCCTCAATTCTAAAATATTAAGTGGGAGCGGGGCATTATATTTAGAAATCCCCATGGTTTTCCACCATCGGTTTATTGTAAGGAAAGTATTAGCCTCACGCCATCTTGAGAATGACCGTTCCCCATGGAGGGCTTTTATTTGTCTGGTTACTAAATATGGATCTCCTATGGATAGTGTTGGTGAGACGGGGCGGGGGTCCACTCCCCAAGGAAGAGTTGCTCGAAACGGTTGTCATGCAATGCTAGTTGATGAGTCACACTTAATTAAAATAATGATGTAGTATCCCCAAGGATTTGCCTCATGTATTTTAGAAACCAAAGCAAATCGAGAGTCATACATTATTTGGTATGAGATACCTAGATAATAATGAATGATGGGAATCATGGATAGTTAGTCTTAATCCTAATTTTGACCAACTTTGATCTGCACCAATCTAGGTGGTATTAGCACTCCGCTGGGGATTGAGATTCCGATGTATTCTGAATTTAGTGGTTATGAAGATTCCCACATAAATTTGGTAGAATACTAAACTCTAATCTAATATACTAAGGGAATGTTTTTCCCTGCATTTAACCACATCCCTCCAATTTAACAATCCTAAACTTCTAAAGCACTTTGGGACAGGTGTCCATATGGGATCCACTGCCCTCTCCTAATAGAAAAGAACTCAACTCCCCACGTAAACATCTGGGACACCTCAACATCCCTCAACTTCATCCCCACTCCCCACCACTCCCCACTCTTTCGTAACTGAACCTAACTGATTCTTACTACTTGCTCTCTCTCTTCTCTACCATCTATCTATACCTCCAAGGGAATGTTTTTTCCCTTCGTGTTACAACATGCCTCCATTTTAAGAATCCTTACTTTTAAGAACTCCTCAAAATAGATGTCAACACCTCATTCCACCCTCCCCTCCCCTCCCCTCCCCTGTCCTCTCTTTACAATAATTTGAAACCCATAACCTCCTAAAAAAAAAAGCGTACTCCTATCTACTACTATCTACTACTTCGTTAAATCGTTTCTTCTCCTCTTTGCCATTCACCGCCTCACTCCTTTCCAAAACTTGATAAAAGATGAGCGAGAAACCATTGTAGCGGCTGAAGAGGCAGGTGACCGTCGATCTCTACGATTTCTTGACGTTTCCGTCAGGAGATGGCCAGGAACAATTTGGTATAGCCTAAAGTTGAGCACCAGCGCCAACAATTTGGTATAGCCTACAATTGTTCTTCCATTAGAGCACCAGCGCCAACATGGATATCAAAAATCAAAGGAGAGGCCATGCACGATCCATATTTCAAGGATTTACATAATCGCATGACACAGAGCAAGTTGGATTCTGCCAAGTATTCAAATGATGGAGGGGGTTTTCTGGAGAAAAAAAAAACGAACTTTGGTTAGCCCCACTTTCCTTTTACGACTTGAGATGTTTAAAGAACTACACCGATCTGAAAGAGTATTTGATGTAGGTGACTGGGTCTATCTTCGCTTAGAGCCGTATCGCCAGAGTTCCATATCATCCAACCGATCTTAAAAATTGGCAGTCAGGTATTATGGGCCATTTAAGGTGTTGCAGAAAATTGGCATGGTGGCATAACGTTTGGAACTACCTAATGATAGTAAAATTCATCCCGTCTAGCACTGGCATTTCTGTCCACCAGATATGGGATTTCCGTCGAGCTGGACTGGCCGTTCTGATTAAATATCTTGTCATTCCTATCGAAGCACGCTCAGATGCCGTTGATGTTTGCACCAGCCCTTTTTCCCATCTGATGACCTGGGAGATCGCGTTTTGGATTGAAGAGAGTAATGGTCAGGATGCGACGATCCAGCCGGTCATTACATTTTTTTTAATCAAATGATGATGTTGTTATTCATATGATGCAATAAGTATGTTTGATCATTTTTTTTTATTGCAATATGCACCTCTATCTATCATTGCTCATTGCGTTGTTTAAGTCACTCCCAAGAGAGAAGATGGGTTATTGACTTCTGCAGATTATGAATATAGAAAGAAAAAAAAAACTTTATTTTACTTTTCATTATGCTGCTGCTTTCATGGTTTCTCCTATTAAAACCATTTTTTTATTTGACAATAAGGCAAGATCTTTTTTGGGTAATTTTTTTTAAAAGAATAATACATTCCCACATCAGAAAACAAACTTTCCTGTGAATTTCTTTTGCTGTCCGTTTTCAAAAAGCAAGGATGATATTCAGAGATAACCCACCTCATATATCATGATCTTGATATGGGTGTACAGCAGGCCTGCTAACTAACTACAAACCTTTGATGAATTGGAGACAAAAAAAAATGAGAAATAAAAAAAAAATCAACGAAAATGAACATAAATAAAAATATAATGACCATATCCAAAAAATAATAAATAAAATAAAATAAGAAAAAAGTAAACTTAGGTCAAACAAAAAATTTAATAATATAAATAAGATATGTTACACAATATTGCCAAAATGAACCTTAATGTTGAATTATATGTTAGCATCACCAAAGATGAACAACCAGCCTAAATATAGTAAAAAAAAAAGGCATCGCCCAAGATGGAAATAATTACTATTCATAAACTAAAAATAACATAGGATTTAATGCCTTTCCAAATTAAAAAACTTAAGTAATTGGGTACTGGGTCTAACTGCAAACCTGTAATGAATTTGTATTACACCCAAGCCTAATATTAGGCCACATAATTTATATTTTGAAATTATTTATTTAATATATTTTAACTTTGAAAGAAAAATAAATTTTATTGAGCTATCTCCAAACGGGAGCTTCGCTCGGGAAAAATAAATAATAATAACATAACTATCTTCGCATATAGACCACAGCCTGGAAAAATAAATAATAATAACATAACTATCTTCGCATATAGACCACAGCCTGGAGTAAAAAAATCTCAACTGCAGTTAGGGGTTTTGGTAGATAATTCTGTGTGATCTTTTTTTTTATTATTATTAATGATATAAGTGATGTTATAAAGCCTTTTAATTTTAGTATGTAACTCATTGACAATTATCCGAATATAATTTATATGTTTGTCGTACCTTTCTAAGTACAAATTTCTAGCATTGGGTTCCTGTATGGCAAGGGGTTTCATGAGTAAATGACTCGATAAAAAAAGAAGAGAAATAAAAAAAAAAAAAAAGACTCCCCACCAAACATGAACATAAAAAAATATAATGACCATATCCAAAAAACAAAAGAAATAAAATAAAAGGAGAAAAACCCAACTTAGGTCAAACACATATATATATATATATATATTACACAGTATTAACAAAGTGAACATTAATGGCAATACATGTAGCCGAAACACGCTCTAACAGAAAGGACAATGATATAATATAATTAAAAAATATTTGAGAAATTTAAAAAAGAAGGACTTACAATTTTACTAATTAATAAATTTATTAAAAAAATTCGTAGTAGTCTGTGCATTTGTTGGTTCTGTGGTCCGTGCATTGCATGGGGTTTTGAATTCAGTGTCTTCTCATTTGTATAATTCGTATGAATGTGTATATTGTGAACCCCGTGTTATTGAAATTACATTTACTTGGTTTATTATGTTGTTTTATTGTTAATATGCCTCTCCTTTAATTTTTTTTAAACGTGCCTGAGCTTCATCAAGCTCTATTTACAACTCATATAAATAATAAAACATCTGGAAAAACATATAAAGATCAAATTAGCAACAAAAAAATGGCTCAACTGTTTACTAATTAAATTCTTTAATAAAAATAACACGTATGAGTCTGTGCATTTGGTGGTTCTATGGTCCGTGCATAGCACGGGGTTTTGCTAGTATCATTTAATTGAATGTATGGTTATGTGCTACAATATTTCAAGCATGAATTCAAATACTTTCAATCCACTTGCGACCATCCTCAACCAGAATAAGTTGGTGGGATCCAACTATGTAGACTGGAAACGGAACCTGGATATTGTCCTGACTGCTTCAGGATATAAATATGTCCTTACCAAACCCCTCCTTGATGAGCCAGGGCCAGATGCATCACAGGAGGAAAAGGAACTTTACACCAAATGGGCCAAAGACGATGAGAAGGCCAGATGTTACATACAAGCATCCATGTCTAGTGTTTTGCAACACCAACATCAATCCTATAAGACTGCATATGATATTATATCAAACTTAAAGGAGATGTTTACAGAACAGGGCATGCTTGCTAGGTAGGCTGCTATGAGGGTGTTCATAAGCACCAAGATGGCTGAAGGCACACCAGTACATGACCACATGTTGAAAATGATGGACTCATTGAATGAGTTAGATGTACCGGGGGCAGCGATTGATGCAAAATCGCAGATTGACATAATCCTTGAGTCACTGCTAGAGTCATTCAATAATTTCAAGGTCAATTATAGTATGACTAAGATGAATTTGACTCTAGCTGAGCTGTATAGCCAGTTAGTGGTGACTGAAGGGATTATGAAGAAGAAGCCAACTACCTTGATGACAGAAAAGTCAGTTGCCAAGTCCAAGCTGAGAGGCAAAGGGCGGAAAGGCAAGAAGAAATCAGTTCCGAAGAGTCCTAAGGTGAAGAATGCTCCTAATGGTGGTGTGGCCAAGGCTAAGGGCTCGGGGACAAAAGGAAAGTGTATCCATTGTGGTATGACATGACATTAGAAAAGGAATTGTCCAGATTATCTATCTAAGAAGAAGACCTCGGGTATGATTAAGTCGCTTATTTCTAAAGTTAACAACTGGTACTTCAAAATCCTAGTGTGTTGACTCCGGTGCAACTAATCACATATGTAATATTTTGCAGGGGTTCAGGGAAACCATGAGGCTTAGTGACGGTGACGGAGAAATCATTGTCAATCTAGGATCTGATGCTAAGGCGGAGGCTGTTTCAGTGAGAGTCATTACTTTATATTTTTCAAATAATAAATTAGTTTTGTCAAATACATTATATGTACCATCTTTACGACGGAATTTAATTTTAGTTTCTAGTTTGGTGAATAAAAGTTATTCTATTACTTTTGATACTGAAGTTGTCATAAAGAGGAATGGTACTTTTATATGTTCTGGCAAGGTAACCAATGGGCTTTATTTGTTAACTTCCACGATGCATGAGATACATGATACTGAAACAATTAATAGACCATCATTAAAGAGGAAGTCACCTTCATCTAATCCAACAAAACTTTGGCACTTGAGGCTAGGTCATATAAACCTAAATAGGATTGACATGATAATGAAAGATGGTATTTTGCCTTCATTGGTGGTAGAATCAATGCTTGTCTGCGAATCCTGTCTGGAAGGCAAAATGACCAAAAGACCATTTTCATCTAAGGGCAATAGGGCAAAAAATTTATTGGAATCAGTGCATACTGATGTGTGTGGACTCATTAATGTCAGAACCAGAGGAGGATATGAGTATTTCATCACTTTCACAGATGATTACTCAAGATATGGATACATATACCTTATGCACCACAAGTTTGAGGCTTTTGAAAAGTTCAAAGAGTTTCGAGTGGAAGCGGAAAAGCAATTAGGTAATAGTATCAAGACTCTTCGATCAGATCGAGGAGGGGAATATCTCTCTGTTGAATTTATGGGATACTAATTAGAGAATGAGATTCTATCCCAGTTGTCTGCTCCTAGTATGCCTTAACAGAATGGAGTGGCGGAAAGAAGGAACCAGACTCTTTTAGATATGATCAGGTCTATGCTGAGTTTCTCAGGATTACCTATATCCTTTTGGGGATACACCTTGGATACTGTGATGTACATACTAAACCTCGTACCATCTAAGTTTGTCCTAAGACTCCTCGAGAGTTGTGGTTTCGGCGAAAGCCTAGTCTACGACAACACATTCGGGGTTGTCTGGCATATGTGCTAAATGTTAAGACGGATAAGTTGGAAATGAAGTCAGAAGTATGCACGTTTGTAGTATATCCTAAAGGAACTAAAGGTTGGTTATTCTATAATCCCAGAGAGCAGAAAGTGCTAGTGAGCACCAATGCGTTTTTTCTGGAGGAAGATTATATGATTGATCGAAAATCTTTAGAAAATGTGATCTTGGAAGAGATTCAAGAGCAATCAATTCCAAATCCATGTATGACCGAACTTGATGAAGAACCACCCTTACCATACCCAGTAGTTACACCAGTACCTCTCGTAGCAGGAGGATTGTCAGACCCCTAGATAGGTTCCCGTTCTTTGGAGAGTCTTACGAGGCAGTCCTGGAAGAACCGGAACAAGATCCCTGGAACTATGATGAAGCAATTAATGACATAGATTAGGGATGATGGCAAGATGCTATGACAACTGAGATGGAGTCTATGTACTCCTATTAGGTCTAGACGCTTGTGGACTTGCCTGCCAATATTAAACCTATTGGGTGCAAGTGACAAGAGAAAAAGAGGACTAGATGGTAGAGTGGAGACCTTTAAGGCCAGGCTTGTTGTGAAAGGGTATACTCAGAAAGAGGGCATCGATTATGAGGAAACCTTATCACTGGTAGCCATGCTCAAGTCCATCCGGATACTCTTATCCATTGCAGTTCATCTCGATTACGAGATTTGGCAAATGGATGTAAAGACGGCATTTCTCAATGGCTATCTTGAGGAAGACATCTATATGGTGCAACCAGACGGTTTTGTAGCTAAAAACCAAGACCAAAAAGTTTGCAAGCTGCAGAAGTCTATTTATGGACTGAAACAGGCATCCCGAAGCTGGAACATTCGTTTTGACCAGGCAATCAAGTCATTTGGTCTTTGTTAGAATCCGGATGAGTCATGTGTGTACATGAAAAGTGAGGGTGATAGGGTAGTTTTTCTGGTTTTATATGTCGACAACATCCTACTCCTTGGGAAAGACATAGGATTGTTGTCAACAGTGAAAGTTTGGTTAGCCAATACTTTTGATATGAAGGACTTGGGAGAAGCTAGCTACATCCTAGGGATTAAACTCCATCGAGACCGAAAAAATAGGATGATTGACTTATCCCAAGTTGCGTACATAGATAAAGTACTAGTACGGTTTGTTATGCAAGACTCCAAGAAGGGTATTACACCTTTCAGGCATGGAGTGCACCTTTCCAAGGATTAGTGTCATAAGAACCTGAGGAGAAGGAGCAGATGAGGTCGATACCATATGCTTCGGCTGTTGGTAGCCTCATGTATGCTATGCTATGTACTAGACCGGATATCTGTCATGCAGTGGGCCTAGTCAGCAGATATCAGTCTAATCCAGGTCCTAAACATTGGGCTGTTGTAAAGTGTATTCTCAAATACTTGAGAAGGACTAGAGATTACAAGCTGACATACGACAGTGATGAGTTAATTCCAGTCAGATACACAGATTCTGACATCATGTCAGATAAGGATTCCAGAAAACCCACCTCTGGTTATGTATTTATGCTTGGTGGCGGAGCTATCAGCTGGAGGAGTATTAAATAGGAATGCATCGTTGATTCCACGTCGAAGGCTGAATATGTAGCGGCTTGTGAAGCAACTAAGGAAGCAGTATGGCTCAAGAGAATCCTTATGGAACTTGGGGTGGTACCTTTGGCATGACAACCACTCACAGTTTATTATGACAACAACGGGGCAGTCGCTCTGTCCAAGGAGCCTAGGAGCTATAAAAGCCAAAGGCATGTACAGAGGAAGTATCATTTGGTCAGAGAGATTGTACAGAGAGGTGATATTGCTATTACCAAGATAAGCTCTGCAGACAATCTAGTAGATCCCTTTACTAAGCCTTTGACTGCCAAAGTCTTTGAGTAGCATGTAGATGGGATGGGCATGAGATGCAACCCTGATTGGCATTGAGCCCAAGTGGGAGATAGTTAGATTGTATGGACTCAATCCATTAGATGATGTAATAAATTGATTAATTTCTTTATTTATCAATAAAATCATACTTTCCTTTCATGAGATGAATAATGTTTTATTACTTAATGCACATAACCAATACATATGACATGATGGTTAATGAGATGAATCGGGTCCTATTAGTATATTAGATGTGATATATGTGTATGGATGAGATCCACATACGGGAGACATGTGTCACAAATCTTATACTTAAATATCTTCACAACCAGTGATGAGACTGGGCATCTCATCTAATAAGGTTGCAACACTTTGATAGTATGATTTGTCTCGATCATCAGAATGTAAGATTCTGGATAATTGTCGCGACCCCGAACCGAGAATCCGGGATCGGGACACATTGATGATGTGTGTGAACATTTATTTAATATTTATTTAATTTTCCACAGGTGTCCGCGGTGAGGATATCACATCAATATAATAAGTGTTTCTGTTTTAATGCGGAAGCGTGTAGCAAATCAAATGATGATTCATTTCTAATCACAAGATAAATCACATGTATAATCAAGTATCAGAATGAGCAATGATCATTAGTGCTTTCCCAAAAGAATAGTTAAAGTTATACAAAAGATCATTTGATTACATTCCCAAAAATAGAGGCCAACAAAGGCCAATATAAACAAAATACCAATCCCCAAAAGAATGGTTAAAAGTTTTCCCAAAATGTTATCTCTCTCTAGCAATCCAATATCTAAATTACATCATCAGCATTCCACTCGACTAGGCATTGCGGTTCACCGACCGCGTCCTCAAGCTCCATCTCGGGATAAACAATGTCCGGACCTGAGTACCAAAGAGTAGGTCAAACACGACGGTTTGACAAATGGGTAAAATACAATGACAATATAATAATAAATGAATTTACCTTTAAAAGCATTTAAACCTGTTTAAATAATAATTTCTATAAACAAGATAAAACATTTATTCAAATGCAAGTAGGCATTGTAAACCATGTAAAGGTAACCAAGGAATCGGGAAACAAGCAAGATGGCAACCACACGAAGCTAAGTCCTCTATCACTAAAGTGACAGAGCAATAACTAGGCACCGATCTCAGTCACTCGAGGTGAGGAGAAACAGTGGATCTTATAAATACATATACACATACTATACATGACCACGGTAGCGAGCCGGGCATCGGAAACCACAGTAGCAATCTGCGGCATCGGAACAAGACCACGGTAATAACCGGGTAGCGGGATCCAAACTGCAGCTGGCGGGACAAGAGGGGGATCTCCAAGTCGGTGGATCAGACCAACAGGGTTATCTAAGCTTAGTGGTGCAGACTCATAGGTCAAATGACAAGATTAAAACATATATGAAATACATCAAGTGCAAGTACATAAATAAACGGGACGAGGTGCTCAAAGGCACAACTGTCACTTCATGTCGGACAATCCTGGAGGCCTTTGATGTTCTGCCTTTATCAAGTGACAAGTCATGCAACGGGAGACAAATGCTGCAATTTCTCTCTTCATGTTGTTCCACCAAAATCTGCCCTTCAAATTCTGATACATCTTTTGCTGCCTGGACGCATAGAGTACTTCGTACTGTGAGCCTCAGGCATAATGTCATTCCTCAAATCTTCAATATTTGGTACACATAGACGGTCACGGTAGTACAAAACTCCATTAACAATACGGAAATCAGGACGGTCTGTTATATGCTCTGAAATCTTGGCCAACTCTGGATCTTGAAACTGACTATCCTTGATCTTCTGAATGAAAGAAGGCTCTGACACTGTCATGTTAGCTAACAAAACACCCTTCCTTACTGGCTGTAGATCTATGCTCAACTCTTCAAATTGCTCAAAGATTTTAGTGCCACTTAGATTTGCCAAGCCTATTGATTTTCTGCTCAAGGCATCGGCAACTACATTGGCTTTCCCCGGGTGGTACTTGATTGGAAAATCATAATCTTTGATATATTCCATCCATCTTCTCTGCCTCATGTTCAATTCCTTCTGAGAAAATAAATATTGCAAGTTGCGGTGATCGGAGTGGACTTCGAACTTCTCTCCATAGAGGTAATGTCTCCACATTTTCAGTGCAAAGACAACCGCTGCCAACTCAAGATCATGGGTGGCATAGTTCTTCTCGTGATCTTTCAATTGTCGGGATCCATATGCAATCACTTTCCCGTCTTGCATCAACACACAACCAAGTCCAACATTCGAAGCATCGGTAAAAATGGTAAAACCGCTGCTTCCAGATGGTAAAGTAAGGGCTGGTGCTGTAGTCAATCTCTTCTTCAGCTCTTGGAAACTATCTTCACACTGATCTGTCCACACATATGGCACATTCTTCCTTGTCAACTTCGTCAAAGGTGACGCAATCGACGAAAATCCCTGCACAAACCTCTGATAATAACCTGTTAAACCCAGAAAACTTCTGGTTTCTGACGCATTCTTCAGTCTTTCCCAACTCATAACTGCTTCAATCTTGGACGGATCTACTGACAATCCTTCTTTGGAGATGATGTGCCCCAAAAATGCTACTTGTTCCAACCAAAATTCACACTTGTTGAGCTTTGCATACAGCCGGTTCTCTCTCAAGAGTTGCAGTGCTATCCTCAAGTGCTCTTCATGCTCTCCCTTGGTCTTGGAGTACACCAAAATGTCATCTATGAATACTACCACAAACTGATCTAGATACTCTGCAAATATCTTGTTCATCAATGCCATGAATACTGTCGGTGCATTGGTCAACCCAAATGGCATCACTAGAAACTCATAGTGGCCATATCTTGTCCGGAAAGTTGTTTTCAACACATCTGATTCTCTGACTCTCAGCTGATGATAACCGGATCTCAACTCAATCTTCAAAAAATAAGAAGCACCTTGCAATTGATCAAACAATTCATCTATTCTTGGTAATGGATACTTGTTCTTGATGGTCACTTGATTCAATCTTCGGTAATCTATACACATTCTCATGGAACCATCTTTTCTTTTGACAAATAAAATTGGAGCTCCCCATGGTGAAATGCTCGGTCTCACAAATCCTTTATCTAATAACTCTTGTAATTGTATCTTCAACTCTCCCAATTCTGCCGAAGCCATTCTATATGGTGTAATTGAAATCGGAGATGTCCCTGGTAACAATTCAATAGTGAAATCAATCTCTTTGATGAGTGGCAAACCTGGAATCTCCTCCGGAAAAACATCTGGGAATTCCCAAACAATTGGGATCGCCTCCACCCCTTGGGACCGTTATCCTCCGTGATAAACGCCAAATAGGCTTCACATCCACCTCTCAAAAGTCTATCAACCTTCAATGTTGAGACAAACCCTGTACGACGATTTCTCCGCTCTCCCTGAAACAACACCCTTGCTGGTGTCTCATCTAACTTGAAGGTAAGGGTCTTATGGAAACAATCCATTGTGCCATGGTAACCTGCCAGCCAGTCCATCCCTAGGATGACATCAAAATCATACATCTCTAATAAAATGAGATCTGCGGTTAAAATCACTTCTCCTATCTGAACTGTGCAACTAGGGTAAAAGGTTCTACAAATAAATTGTTTGCCTACTGGGGTTGCCACAGTCAAAATGAACTCAAGTTCTCTAGCATGCATATCAATCAACTTAGAAAATTTATGGGATAAGAATGAATGTGTAGAGCCAAGGTCAAATAAAATCCTAGCTTTCATCCCACAAACAAGAAGTGTACCTTCCACTACATTTCCCGCTGCCTCTACATCAGCTCTATTGACCGCATTGATTTGCCCTCGATGTTATGGCCTATTCGGAGCTTGTGGCCTGCCTTGTGGTGCATTCTTATTCTGTTGTGGGGGACACTGATTCTGATTTTGTACTTGTTGAAAACGGACCTGTCGTTGTTGCTGTTGTGGTCTATGCTACTGCTGTTGTGGTGCTTGCTGCTAAAGTGGCATTGCCTGGTTCTGGATAACTATTGCGTTCTGTGGTGGTGCTGGACGTTGTGCTCCTTGTTGCTGCTGCTGATTCTGTCTGTTCTATCTTAGACAGTCTCCCATCTGATGGTTCATGGAACCACATCTGAAGCATACTCCTGTGAGTGTACGACATTCAACACTCACATGATTCTTCCCACAATGGGCACAAACGAATGGATTCTGAGTATTCAGTTCTGTCCTCTGCTTCTTATTCTGATGATTCTTGTGTTGGTAGTTCTGTTGATGAGCTTGTCCTTTGCCTTGAACTCTAAGGATCTTGTTATGGAAATTCTCAAACTTGTAGGCCCTCTTGACAGCTTCATCGAAAGTGATAAGTGGTACTACTCAGGTGGCTTCTCTCTCAATGAAAGGGTTAAGTCCCTCTAGGAACTTGACAATCTTCTTCTCAACTGTGTCCACTAACTCCGGAGCATATCTTGATAGTCTCTCAAACTTGGTGAGGTACTCGAGGACTGTCATATTCCCTTGGACAAGCTGCTGGAATTCCACTGCCTTCTGCCTCTTGATGTGTGTGGGTACATATTTATCATGAAACTGCCTCTTGAAGCTTGCCCAAGCCACCGCATCTGCCATAGCCCTGTATTCATCTCTGACTGTCTTCCACCATATGTCTGCTGCCCCAATAAAGAGGGATGATACAAGTTTCACTCTTTCTCCCCCGGTGCATTCGAAAATCTCAAAAATGTTCTCCTTATGCCCTAGCCAATCATCTGCAGTCAATGGATCTTATATGCCTAGGAATTCCTTTGGAGCTCTCTTCCGAAACCGTTCAAACAGTGCATTCGGGTCATGTTGCCTCTGATTGATGACAATAGCAGGTTGAGGTTGAACCGGTTCTGGTCTTCTCTGTAACACCTCTAGCAATTGCCTTTGCATCTCTGCCAACTCCCTGGAATGGTCTTCATCTTTCTTAAGCATCTGCTCTTGTAATCTAGTCTGGTTCTCATTGGCCTGACATTGTTGGTCAAGCATTGCCTGCATCATTTGTTGGAATTGATTTGGCATGATGTTTTCAACCAGATCTTCCTTAACTGGCCCTGTATGATCACTGTTGCTTGCGGAGGGGTTGCCATTTCCCGGTCTCCTACGAGGTGGCATGATGCTGCAAACCAAGTTGTTAGCACATAATAATCAAATAAAGGGTCACACATGGCTCACACGATACTAGCTAACGAAGAGTCTAACGAATCCTCGTCACGTCCTTAGGATTTCTAGTTTCTTTTAATTGCTTGAAACACGTCTCGCTCTGATACCAGTCTGTCTCGACCCCGGACCGAGAATCCGGGATCTTGACACATTGATGATGTGTGTGAACATTTATTTAATATTTATTTAATTTCCCGCAGGTGTCCGTGGTGAGGATATCACATCAATATAATAAATATTTCTGTTTAAATGCGGAAGCGTGTAGTAAATCAAACGATAATTCATTTCTAATCACAAGATAAATCACATGTATAATTAAGTATCAAAATAAG
The DNA here is from genome assembly GCA_038049695.1 of Cinnamomum chago. NCBI lineage: Eukaryota > Viridiplantae > Streptophyta > Magnoliopsida > Laurales > Lauraceae > Cinnamomum > Cinnamomum chago. Next base: position 18,864,090 of record CP142459.1, read on the forward strand.
CAATGATCATTGGTGCTTTCCCAAAAGCATAGTTAAAGTTATACTAAAGATCATTTAATTACATTCCCAAAAATAGAGGCCAACAAAGGCCAATATAAACAAAATACCAATCCCCAAAAGAATAGTTAAAAGTTTTCCCAAAATGTTATCTCTCTCTAGCAATCCAATATCTAAATGACATCATCAGCATGCCACTCGACTAGGCGTTGCGGTTCACCGACTGCATCCTCAAGCTCCGTCTCGGGATAGACAATGTCCGGACCTGAGTACCAAAGAGTAGGTCAAACATGACTATTTGGCAAATGGGTAAAATACAATGAGAATATAATAATAAATGAATTTACCTTTAAAAGCATTTAAACCTGTTTAAATAATAATTTCTATAAACAAGATAAAACATTTATTCAAATGCAAGTAGGCATTGTAAACCATGTAAAGGTAACCGAGGAATCGGGAAACAAGCAAGATGGCAACCACACGAAGCTAAGTCCTCTATCACTAAAGAGACAGAGCAATAACTAGGCACCGATCTCAGTCACTCGAGGTGAGGAGAAACAGTGGATCTTATAAATACATATACACATACTATACATGACGGCGGTAGCGAGCCGGGCATCGGAAACCACAGTAGCAATCTGCGGCATCGGAACAAGACCACGGTAATAACCGGGTAGCGGGATCCAAACTGCAGCTGGCGGGACAAGAGGGGGATCTCCAAGTCGGTGGATCAGACCAACAGGGTTATCTAAGCTTAGTGGTGCCGACTCATAGGTCAAATGACAAGATTAAAACATATATGAAATACATCAAGTGCAAGTACATAAATAAACAGAATGGGGTGCTCAAAGGCACAACTGTCACTTCATGTAAGGCAATGCATTTCGAGGCTAACAATTAATACAAGTACAATTTCAATGCTTTTGGGAATAATAAATCATGTAGTAAAAATCTTGGGAACAGTGAAATACAATAAACAATTGAAATTTCGGTAAAGTATCGGGTTCAAGATTTATTTGAAGTGAATAGGGATCCCGTATGTCGATCTAATAACAATTTGGTACTCTTTGAGTTTGGGGACATTTCGGGCTCCTTATACAGTTTGAATTTTCAAAACTTCAAATGAAATCTTTGTGATGTGGTTTCTTTCTCAAATGGCCTCATGCATTGCTTAGTAAATCCCCCTGACATAGAGGGGTTCTCAATGATTAGTCCCAGAACATTTAAACAACTCATCACTGCCCCAAACATAGCCTTTGACCGACAAAACTCATTGCTCGAGCGAATGAGGAGCTCTCTGGAATGGTTGTCTGGGTGGGTTCGCTCGAGCGAAGTTGAGGTCGTTCGAGCGAACTCATCCCGTAGGTGGTTGGCTAGAGCGAAGTATTGATTCGCTCGAACTAACCACTCTCTGGAACGAGTTCTGGGAAGGGGTCCGCTCGAGTGATCTGCCTACTGGAATGCTCTGAACCCTTTTCTGGACACTTCGCTTGAGTGAAGTGTCATGTTCGCTCGAGCGAACTGTCCAGAAACTGATTCCGGGACAGTTCAGCTCCTCTCTATTTCTTCCTTCTACAACCTCTTTCTAGCATCTTTTATACATCCAATGAGGAGTCTAAAACTTCATTCAAACAACATCAAATCTCTTACAATATCCATTCCATTCTCCTCCATCAACATCACATCCAATACAAAGAAAGAAAGAAGGAAACCATTACACGTAAGAGTACATTTGGGATAATTCAAGAGGAAATTAAATGCTATGAACCAATACATCTCTATGACCATAAATGCACTATCAAGGCTCTTCATGAGCATTCATTTCAAGTCAAAGTAATAAATAAGCAAGTAGGGAAAAACAATGAAATCAACCACATTCATATAAAACCAATGAAAGCTCATAAAAGTCAAATCCTCCACTTGCCTTGGGTCCAAGCTAAACAATAATAAGCTCTAACACTCTTCCAAGCCAAGAATCCAAGCTACAAGCAAAAACCCCCAAAACAAAACCCTAAAAGAGTCAAAACATGGAATGGGGAGGAAGAGGCTTCAATAATGGAAATGGAGATTCCCTTAGGCTAGGAGAACACAATATCAAAAAAGGGGAAAGATTACTTACATGAGGGTTCTTCAATGCTAGGTTAGTTCAAAAGGAGGTCTTGGAGTAGGTGGTTTTCTCCACAAATGCGATTAAAAGAGAGTTCTCAAAGAGATGAAGAAGATGATGGCCTCAAATCTCCTATTGGTACAAGTTTGGGGGTGGATTGAGGATGGAGAAGCAAGAAGAAGAAGAAAGAGGGGAAACCCTAGCTTGGTGTTTGGTTTGGGCTGGAAAAAGGGAAATGAGGGATAAGAGTTTCTTTATAAACGAGTGGAGAGTGGGCTCCACTAGTGAAATCTAATTGGGCTGAAATCATGTCTTTTGGGGCTTCTAATGAATTCGACGAAGAAGAGAAAAGTGATCGTCGAAATATTTAGTTTCTAAAACGTATATGTTTCTCAGGTTTCGGGGATATCAAGTTTTGGGTACAGATTTAGTGTAAAAAGACCGTTTTGCCCTTAATGCTAGGAAAGTCGGGTTTCGGGATCTCGAACGGGCACAGGATCAACATAAAAGTCGTAGGGATTAACAATACAAATAAAATGGGATAAAAACAATGAATGCAAGAATCCCCGATAAATCCCCAAGCACATGCAAGGTCATAAAAAGGAACCCCCAAAGGGCCCCACTAATTACAAAACAATCAAAATTCCCCAAAGCTATGTCAAAATCTATCATATTCCCAACTTAACCAAAATCCACTAAACACACTTAAAACTGAAACACAAGTTAATTAATGCTAATCGAGGTCACTCGGGACGGGGTCTTACAATAATGGTGCTGGTACATTGGATGTATTGAATGACCATGAGAAGCACCTTATGGAATACTATCTCGATTTTAGGGTCTGCTCTCATAATTCCCTAGCAATGGGCTCTCAATCCTGAGACATTGATGAACTTAAGTCTCTGTCTATTCATTTGCTTTGAGTCACCAATGAGTGAGGCCAACTGTAAGTCAACACCTCGGTATCTTGGGTACATGGTAGTGGAACTGTGGAAACAGTCAATGGTCAAGATGGAATCTATCTATATTATTCCCTTGTGCCAATTAATGGATTTATCATTAGTAAGTGCGCACCCATCACGATTAAGAGTTAACTGGATGGTACTGATGATCATTGTGATTAATTGGGGCTCATGGATAATAAGATGTGGATCTAAGGTTGGAAGGGACATGTTTAATCCAATTGATTCGTGGATATTAATAGAGGGGTCTACTTGTGGCAATTGGGAAGTTTACGGTCTTCTTTCTAATATATTCCTAAGACTGGAGTGCAATTATGATAAGTCCTTAAAATGCATAATTTCCTCATTATTTTAGAATTAATTAAGGACTTAATCTTCAAATCATGCACCATTTTAGTAAAAAATCATGATTCTACGTTTGTGGGCATCAAAGTCTGAATTCGAGTCAAAATTCATCCAAAATTGCATTTTCACATAAAATCATGAATTTCTCAATTTCTTGGCATTGAAAGTCACAAATTTCTCATTACTTTTTATTTACACATGAAATGATGTACTTTCTTTGCACCATTGATTTAATTGAAAATTTGATATAATGGTGACATTTATGCATCTATTTAGTGTGAATTGGGCCCGCATCTTGCATCATTCCTTCCCTATATGAATAGATTATTCTTTGACATTTGTTTTTATTTTTTGTAGGGAAAAACCAGAATTTTGAGGCCAGCGTTGAAGAGAAATTAAGAGAGAAAAGAAAGAAAATTTTTTTGCAAGAAGCAAAGGACGTCCATGCATGGGAGTTCAAAGCATTACACGCCACACATGGGCCCACCTCCATTGCAAGTTGGGAATAAAATTAAGAAGTTCAGATTCTTGGAAATTTTCAAGTCAAGGTGGGGACCATGCAAGGAGATTTACAAGACTCTTGTTAGCCAAAGTAATCCAAGATAGAAACTAACTCCAAAAGAGTGCAAGATTTTAGCGCTAAGATCTCCTAAAAGATAGGCTTCAAGATGTGAAAGATTGCAACCAAGATTCTTTCCAAGAAGTTTCACACGTCCAACCTCCACCCCTTATGCTATCACACGTCCAAGAAAGGGGCTACCCATATTGTTTCAAAATTTGAATTAAATCTAAAGTGGGCCCAAGAAAGGAAGTAGCATGAGATATAAAGAATCCTACCTTTACTAGGATGGTGTGCCAAGAAATCCAAGAAGCTGGAAAACCCCTTGAAACTCTCCCAAAAACCATCCTAATCCTAATCCAACTTGGACCCTACACTACTAATCCTTACCCAAACCAAAATCTTGCAACCCAAGCTATCAAAAAATCATAAAAAGAGCCAAAATGGGTTGCACGTGAGATTCATTCCATCCATCCCTTTTGGATGACCAACAACTCATTCCCTTTCCTTTTCCATTAATTTTTCTCCATCTCTCATCCTTCCATCAATATTTCATCCAAGGCCTTCCCTAAGGCACACCACCACTTGGATTTCTACACCACCGTCGCACCACCGCTGTTGCTACCATCGATCCACACCATCGGACCAGCCATTCATCATCTTCCCTTGCTTGGATTTCAAATTGCAAAACGAGAGCCGGTTGGATCGCCGTTTAAGGCTGCGAGTCCCTCTCCTCTATTTACTGTTTCATGTGTCTAAGGTAAGGTTGGATGCATTTTATTTTGATTCAAATAATTTTGTAATGGTTGTTTGCTTGTAATGAGTCTTTCATTAATAAATCAAGTTTATGGGGTCTTGGTCTTCGCCAATGGCTCAACATCGAATACTTGTGCGTAGTGACAGTGCACACTTGGTGCGATGGTCTTGATTTTTATTGATGGCATTTAGCAAATTAATTATTGCAAAGTTTTAGAATTAAAATCCATTTTTTTTATTCTTTGATTTTATTTTATTTTATTTTTATTTTAATGCATGATTTATTTACTTTTATGCAATTGGTGGTTTGATGTCTTTTATGTTTTTTGCAGTCTTTAGATTAGGATTCTTAGATTATGATTTTTATTTGGGATTGTAATTTTTAATTTGGATTTGTAATTAAATTTTAATTTCAGTTTCGTAGATATTTATTTATATAGATTTTATTAGGCTATAATTAGTTTTTCAATAGGACAGGTTTTACGCTATTAATTACTCCTTGTGGATTGACCTCGGACTTCACCGAGTTATTACTATAATCGCGGCCTTGCACTTGGGGCTGACGATCAAATTGCATTTATATAGTAGTGTTATTTGCAATTAACTGTGGGCCTGGATTGTACATGAGATGTGGGGTCGTGGTGTCCCAGTTGGAGCCAGCTTTCTATGGAATCCCTAGTGTCCCCGCGCTGCCCCAAGTTATTAAAAAGATACTAATCCTACTTGAACTCTAAAAGGAAGGAATTAGAAAGTTACTATTTCTACTTAAAGTAAGACTTCTAATAGTGGTAATAGTAAGTTACTAATTATTGTGGAAGTGAGACTTCTATAATAATTAGAAAGGAGAAAGTTACTAATTCTTAAAGGAGGTTGGACTTCTATTTCAATTAGTAAAGAGAGGTTGCTTAAAGGCTATATAAAGGGGAACAAACCCCTTGGACGTCCATGCATAGGAATCCACGCCGAACCCTTTTTGTGCAAGAGTTGGACATCTCTCTCTTCTAGTTCTCTTCTAGTTTCCTCAGAGTCTCTAATTGCTTTTCTCTTGGATTTGGAAACGAGATCTGATACAGGTCATAGCGTGGAAGGCTAAGAGGTCTTGGAGATCCTAAATTTGCCACAAAGAAAGAGTTTCTTCATCAAGCAAGTCTTCTTCTCCATTAGAGCATTACCGAGCTCCAAAAGTATAATCTACTTCTCTATTTGTTGTGGATTGTTTTGGTTGCATGGCGTTGCTAATTTCTATCTTCTAGATAGAGTATAATGCTATATATGATTGATTAGTTTGAGGGATTGTACCCTGGATGTGGTTTATGGCTTTATGGGTACTTGATCCCTGAGTCAAGTGGGTCAAAAGTTTTGAAAACCTATCCACGAGGCCCACCTACTTCCTACAGATATCATTAGCCGGAGCTTCTTCACGATGAACAGTCATGAGGGGTGTGAGTTCTAATGTCACGGTTTCATGAGACGAAGCCTGAAAAGGTGATATCTCAGTGGAAGTCACCCGAGAAGACGTAGCCCCAGAAGATATACTACCAGATGTGGTCTAAGAGTAAGTGGCCTCAGCAGACGAGGCTTCAGAGGAACTATCATCCCGAACTATCACATTACAGGTCGCTCTGATAGGAGACATTCCCAGAATGGACTATTGGGAGTCGAACTCTTCCTCGGATGTAAGAGGATCATCAATCCAACAGTTTTCTCCATTTTTAGGAGTTAAAGGAGGAGGTACCAGGTGGTCTTCAAGGACTTCTGGTTCTGCATTTTGATTGCGACAAAGCTCATTACGCGATCTTACTCTTGTTCTATGGCAAGCCGCTGCAAGATCCACGCATATTCTTCAAAATCTGGCATGGGAGCCAAATCTTCTTCTTCGTTTGCTCCTTGTGGTTCAACATGGTTGGGTTCCACTTGAGCAATGGCGAGTGCTAGGTCAACAACATTTTCTTGAACAGCCTCTTGGTCTTCTTCATCATCAGACTAGGATCCTTGTGGCTGTAAGGGGTTGTACTAGATTACTGGCATAAGGTGAGTTTTAGGAACCCATTCTTCATCAGAGAGGTATTCTCCTGTATTAAGGGATTCCTCCCACTCGTCGGTGTCATTGAACTAGTATCCATTCATGGAGAACCCAACTACCGACTTGCAAGACTGCGATGCCCCCTGCGTAGTTTCATTTCTGAATTGAGGTGGCATGAAATCATTGAGAGTGAATTTTCTTACCCCTTTGAAGTCTTGGGAAGGGACTTTTCTATTGCCCCCAAAAGCGGTAGACGAAGTCTCTGCCTCTTCATGGACTTGTTGCTTTGGTTGAGCTTTCTCCTACTGTTTGAGCCTGTGGAGATTTCTCTTAGCTTAGCTTTGCTATTGAGTTATCGGCTTTGTCTTGACAACCTCCCAGTTTTCATCTTCCAGGAGATTGGGATGCACCCATATGGGCTGTCCGTCTGGTGTTGGGAAAGGAACCAACTCTTGTGACGCTTGAGTTCTTTTTATCACCTTGAAGGAAGTAGAGATCTTCTTCGTTGGTGACTTTGATGCTTGCCCAAAAGACATCATATTGACAGAGGCAAACCCGTAGTTTTTGTCAAAGGTGATGACTCCATTTTTCCACATCTCATTGATCTTCTCTCTCACAACAAAGCATTAATTAAGAGGAAACGAGATCATCTGGTGGTAGGGACAATACTGAGGATCGTCGGTTTTCCCAGCATCTCCCGGTCTTTTAGGGTCAGCCAAGGTGAGTTTGTTGTTTGCTACGAGAGCTCTGAAGATTTCATCCACATCTTCATCGAACGGGTATTTCTTTTCTACTCGCTCTTTGAAGGCATTAGAGAGTTCAAGTCTCTTACCTGCAGCTTTCTTTAGGGGCTGAGGAGCTGACTTGGTTTGCACATTAAGGACCTCCTTCTTCTTTGGTTTTAAGGTTGTAATGGCGGTCGGTTCCTTAATGATTTATGACCCATGTTGAGGTCTTTGATCACCGTTTCAGCCTCAATGGAAGCTTCTAGGAGTTCTCCCAGGTTTTTTGATTTGTTGTTGATAATCATGGAGCGAATCCTTGCTCTCACGTTGTTACGGCAGATGTCGACCAGCGATGCTTGTGGCAGTACGTCTGAGCATTTGTACGCTATAGCTTTCCACTTGTGAATGAAGTCGTAAGTTTACTCATTCTCCCCTTGTTCCTCACCTTTGAAGTGAGTTAGGAAGCGTGTCTCCAGTACGGCCCAGTTTTGGATGGAGTCCTCTGGCAGAGTGGAGTACCAGTCAAAGGCCGTACCTTTCAGGGCACTTGTAAAGAGACGGATCTTGAGGGTATCTTGATCCGCGATAGCTCCCGTAGGATCTTTAAGTGGATGACGTGTTGTCTGGCTGAACCTTTCCCCATAAATGCTTGGAGGGTAGGGTGCTTGAACTTTGTATGGAACCTAAGGGTGTTTGGAGGGTATCTTGATCTGCAATAGCTCCCGTTAGGATCTTGAAGCAGATTAGTTTAGAGTGGGTGTCAGGCATTTATTGCGTTTATCACGGAGGATAAACAGTCCCAAGGGGTGGAGGATATCCCCATTGTGTGTGAATTTACGGATGTTTTTCTAGAAGAAATCCCGGGTTTACCACCAATCAGAGAAGTTGAGTTCACAATTGAGCTCCTTCCAGGGACAGCTCCGATCTCGATTGCACCATACAGGATGGCTCCAGCAGAAATGGGTGAGCTAAGGCTCCAATTGCAGGATTTGTTGAGCAAAGGTTTTATTAGGCCAAGTGTTTCGCCGTGGGGAGCACTGGTGTTGTTTGTGAAAAAGAAGGATGGGAGTTTGAGAATGTGCATTGACTACAGGAAGTTGAACCATGTGACCGTGAAGAACAAGTATCCATTGCCAAGGATAGAGGAATTATTTGATCAATTGCAATGAGCAGCCTATTTTTCCAAGATAGACTTGAGGTCAGGGTACCATCAGTTGAGAGTTAGAGACTCAGATGTTCAGAAGACAACCTTTAGGACAAGATATGGGCACTATGAGTTCTTAGTGACGCCCTTTGGTTTGACAAATGCACCCGCAGTCTTTATGGCTCTTTTGAACAAAGTCTTTGCACCCTATTTGGACCACTCTACAGTAGTATTTATTGATGATGTCCTTGTGTATTCCAAGAGTAAGAAGGAGCATGAAGAATATTTGAGGACAGCATTGCAGCTTTTGAGGGACAACCAACTTTATGTAAAACTCAGTAAGTGCGAATTCTGGTTAGAGCAAGTTGCTTTTCTAGGCCACATTATCTCCAGAGAAGGTTTAGCAGTTGATCCAGCCAAGATAGAGGCAGTTGTTAATTGGGTAAGGCCAAACAGTGTAACAGAAATTAGAAGCTTTTTGGGGTTAGCAGGTTATTACAGAAGATTTGTCCAAGGTTTTTCGTCGATTGCAGTCCCGTTGACAAAATTGACTAGGAAGAATGTCCCATTTGTGTGGACCGATCAGTATGAAACGAGTTTTCAGGAGTTGAAATGAAGGTTAACCACAGCCCCAATCCTTACATTACCCTCGAGCAGCGGCGGATTTATTGTGTATACAGATGCTTCGAATGTGGGACTGGGTTGTGTATTGATGCAAGATGGCAAGGTGATTGCTTATGGCTCGAGACAGTTGAAGGACCATGAGAAGAACTATGCGACTCACGACTTGGAGTTGGCAGCAGTTGTTTTTGCTTTGAAGATGTGGAGACCTAACTCTACGGAGAGAAATTTGAAGTCCATTCAGATCACCGAAGTTTACAATATTTGTTCTCGCAGAAGGATTTGAACATGAGACAGAGAAGGTGGATGGAGTACATCAAAGATTATGACTTTCCAATCAAATATCATCCAGGCAAGGTGAATGTTGTAGCTGATGCATTGAGCAGAAAATCAGTAGTTATGGCCAGTTTGAGAGGAATGGGTGTCTTACAGCAGTTTGAAGAGTTGGGTGTAGAAGTGTAAACCATGAAATTGGGTGCGATGTTAGCAAATATGACAGTATAAGAACCTACGTTCATCCAGAAGATTAAGGAAAATCAGTTGCAAGACCCAGACTTGGCTAAGATAGTAGAGGTTATCACAAAACGTCCAGATTTCAAGATGGTGAATGAGATATTGTATTTTCGTGACTGGTTGTTGAAAGTCCTTGGGATCCAACCCTAGAGGGGGGGTGAATAGGGTGCGCTACAATTATGACCAATTTAAATCAAATTTAACTTTTTAACATAAACTAGTCACAAGTGATGATTAACCATACAATATGCGGAAGCTAATAAAACAATCACCATAAGCAAACACCACAACACCAAGGTTTATAGTGGTTCGGCCTCAATGCCTACGTCCACTACCGGCTTGTGATCCAATCACCCCACCGGATTTCCACTATTTATGCTTTTTACTAGGCTAAGCAATAACCCTTACAAAGTTGTTTTTCTAGGCTAAACAACAACCTCTCAATGTGCTTTTATAGGCTAAGCAATAACCTTACAAGATGCTTTTCTTAGGCTAAGCAATAACCTTACAAGATGCTTTTCTTAGGCTAAGCAATAACCTTTACAAATAAAGATTTCTCTAAGAAAGTGTCTTCACAAAAGATCACTCTAAGAGATACAATTTAAGCACAATGTATTTGCCTCTAAAATAGGCGAATTTGAAAGTTTAAAACAAACTCACACAAACACTATATGAATGCAAAGATGAATGCTCATGATGTGTGTGTGTGTGATAACTTCAATCAAGTTTAAAAAGAAGGCTTAATCAAATATATGCTTAAAGCATTTCAAAGTTCAAAGCTCATGAAAGATTTGATTGAAGTCTAATGCAAATCACATGTATGAAAATCAACTTGTTAATGACATGAAAATCAAAGATTCACAAGTTGTATGAAAATGACTAACTTAGAACATGTGATGCATGTGCAATGTTGTTTTCAAAACCAAATTAATTTTACTAATGTTTAAATGAATGAAAACAACAAGTTATGTTTCAACCAAGAAAATGAACCATGCTATATAAAGGAAATCAAAGATTTAGGCTAAGCATGATTAAGAAGATTTAAAAACAACTTGGATGAAAACAAAGTGAGGAATCCAATCTTAATTACATCAAAGATTAAGAGAAGAATGGATTCATCACACCATAGTTAACATGCACAAAATCAATTACCAATAACTTAAACAAAGCATGTAAACTATGTTTTAGAAAGGTAGAGCTTACTTGGTGGTTTAACTCATTAATCCAAGCTTTAGCTCTCTTAATGACCCTCTAGCCTTTCCAACTTCATCCCCTTTCTATGGCTCCAAAATGGTCTCAAAGGTTCATGTGTTAACACTTGAAAAAGGTTGGAAATGAATGGACTTTATAGCCAAAAAGTGTCCAACGGCTAGTCCTTGGTCGACCTGCAAAGAGGTCTCGGTCGACCGGGAAGGCACAACGGTCATATTTCTGACCGTTGGCAGGTTTCAGCACAGAACCTGCACACTCGACCGACAGTGTTCCCGGTCGACCGGCAACACTGCCAGGGCCCCAAATTCCAGTTTTGCAATTTTCAAAGATTTTCTTTGTGGAACTTTTTGGGCCAATAAATCAAGCTTAAAAACATGTTTTAGATCATTCTAAGGGTTTTAAAACATGGAACATAAAAAGCCTAAAACATTTTGAAAGATTTAAAACTCATAGGCTAGCTTGATTTTCTAAAACTCTTTTCAAATCAAATGCATCCAAGATTGAAAACAAAACATGCATAAATTGATACTTTTACAAATCTAAAAAGCAATGCATGAATAAAACAAGATTTCAAGTTTATCTAAAACAATGCAAGTGTGTGAATCAAATGATGCTTGAATGATTATGCATCCATCAAATTGCAATTTACAAAATTCCTAACAATCTCCCCCTTTGCAATTTGATGGCAACTCACTCACCAATGAAAAACACACTAAGTCTTCAGCTCCCCCTCAGCTGGACAAGTCTTGAAATCTTCTTGGATGCTTTTTCTCTTAGCTTGGGCTCTTGGGCTCTTTTCTTCATTCTTCATGATGCTTGGTACTTGATCATTCTTCAATCTTTCTTTCTTTAGCCAAGCATCTTCTTTAGCTTTCAAGCTTTCTTTCTTCTATTTGCTCTCCCCCTTTGACCATGCCTCTCTCTCCCTTTGGCAAGATATGCATTCTCTCCCTTTTAGAAGATCATACACAACTCTCCCCTTAGGAAGCTTGGACATTCTCTTCACCCTTCTTGACTCCCCTTTTGAAGAATAGGAGATCTTTGAGTACTTGAATGTTCTCTCCCCCTTTGCCATTAAATTGCAAAGGTACCTACACACATGAAAGAAGGAAAATACCTTTTAGTAGCACCTGTTAATAAAAGAAATCGAAAATGATAATCATAACAGGCTATCATGTATGGAAGAAGACTCTAAGGGTTCAAAGTCAATCCAAGGGTGAATTTGATCAAAACTAATTCTTCCTATGAAGGTTTACACTCCCCTTCAATCCATTCTCTTCTTTTGTCAAACTTTTGACAAGATATAACTATTTGGTTCAAGAAGTAGATGGTTCAACCAAATGAGGGTCAACTTCAAGGAAAGGATTAGATTCATTTAACTATAAAGCTCAATATGATCAAATTACCAAAAGAGAGCAAGGTCTAAAGAGAAAAGCAATCATGGATACCAATTGGAAAAACAAAGAGTACCAATTGAGATTTAAGGATAAGACTATTAAACACAATCACTCTAAAATGGATTTAAAAAAATAACTAATAGGCAAAATCCAAATTAGAGCTATCCATGATGCAATGGGGTTTACTAAACATAGCATTAAATAATTTAACTATGAAAATCATATGCTATGTAAGTTTTGAAATCATTTCATTCAAACAATAAATATGACTATTATGTGCAAGAATGAGTGAAATAAAATTCAAGCATGAAGCCAACCTCAACTAATAACCAACCAATATAATTAACATATAAACATGGTGGTCAAGAGATTTACCTATATGAGCAAGAGAGGTGGCAACATGAACATTATGATGCTAATGGTGTGTGACATGGAATGTAAACATATAACTATGAAGATCAAACCAATGTACACAAGGTCTATCACATACACAAGATAAGATATCAATTGGATATGAAATCAATGGAAAGTTATACCAAATGAAACCAATTGAATATGACAACATGATTAAAAGCAAGGATGTGACAAACCCAAAATCCCATCAAGCATCATAAATGCATATTCATCACTTTTAAAAATATGACTAATGAGCATAGTGATGAACAAGGCAAATTGCAATGCAAAAGGATATGACTTTGAAAAGCATGCAATTTCCAAAGTGTCAAAATCATATGAATTCAACATCTAAGATATCCATCAAACATATAGAAATATGAGAAATGGGTTTCAAAGAATTTCATATGATTAAGAACACTACTATGAAGTTGAAACATGTATAAGGAAAATATCACTTAGAGAAAATACATGAATCAACATCATAACCATCCAAAAAGAATATGACTAGAAAGCATAGAGGATGGATTTTAGTTCTAGTATGGTTTCTATAAATATAACTAATATCACAACCATACATGGAACCAATTGTCATTTGCATATAAAAAGAATAACTAAATAAGCAAAGATGCAAACAACATTCATTTCCAATTCTAAGATAATGAAACCAAAAGAAAAGGAAATGAGAACATGGAACATGCTTAGACGAATATAACTAATGAGGTTAAAGAGCATTTCCATTCAAACAATCTTCAAATCATTTCAATAAACAAAATCCAACAATAGGCATAAAAAGAATGATTTTGAAGATCAATTTTCAACATTGTATTTTAAAAGATATAACTTAAAAGAAACACATACAAGTTGATTTTTTCAAAACAATGATTTTCCATATAAAAGTATAACTTAGAAATCCGTGAAAAAACTTGAATTGATTCAAATCATTTGTTCAAAAAAAAAAAATCTTACTATGACATCTACACAAATGATTCAATAACAATTGATCATGAATAAATTAGCTATGAAAGCTTTTAAAATCACAATCAATTAATCATGTAAAGAAATGCAATGCAAGACATATGTGTGCAAAAAGCAAATCAAACATGATGAAATTATAATCAAAAGATTTTGAAAACCATGATATGTAACAAGAATGGTGCATGAAAACAAAATCAATTGATCATAAGGAAACAATGCATTTAAATAAATGTAACTAAGAAAGAACTAAAATGCAAAGCAACATGACCAACAAAGAGATTTAACTATTAAAGAATAGGTTGGTCAATGAGGTCCAAGGCCTTAAGGTTTGTCTAAGTATAAAACTTTGGGAATCCACCTAAGGTCTTGTGATGGTTGATCTTTGAGGTCTATCTTAGAAGTCTCACCAACTTTTGGAGATTTGACTTGATAAATTTTTAATTGAGACTTATCACCATTATATTTAGATTTTACTAATGTAATCTTAGATTGGTGATTAGTCTTTTGAGGTTGGTGATTCTTCTTCTTAGGGGATTGTTTTCTATTCTTCTTATTTTCTCCCTTTCTTTGACTTTCGAATTTTAGATTTAACTTTGTAATTTTCTTCAAAAGTTCTTTCATGTTTTGACTTAAGGGAGGTAGGTTGAGAAGCTTTTTGTTAATAGATTCTTTTATTTTTGGTTTAACTTGTTTAAGCTTTTTAGAATCTATCTTAGGAGACTCCTTGTTAATTGGTTTAACTTGTTTAAGCTTTATGGAGTCTTCCTTGGTTTTTAGTGTCTTACCCTTCAAATTTGATTTTACTTTCTTTGGTTCAAAGATGGGATTAGACACATTGCTTCTTCTTAGTTTGCACTCAAACCTAAAGTGTCCTTCAATGCCACAATAATTACATTTAGACATGGGCAAAGAAGTGTGAGTGCTAGAGAATGAGGACTCACCTTTCACAAATGTGTTGGTGAACTTAGGGTCATGTGAAATATTCCTATCAAATCCAAGACCCGTCCTATCTCTTTGAGATTTACCCAATTTAAATAATTTTACAAATTTCTCATCACTTTGGGTAAATTTGCACTCATACTTTTGTTTATAGGTTTCAGGTTGAGTGACTTGGTTTTTAAGGGTTGAATTCTCATTTTTAACTTTTGTTAGTTCATTTCCAATTCCCTTAAAAATGTCTAGCTCTTCATAGGCAAGTTTTAACTTAGCTTTAAGTTCATTAACTATATTAGATCCAAGTTCTAGAGTTTTTACATTACTTTGTGCATTAGACAAGTTTTCATTGGAAATTGTCAACTTGGATTTTAAATAGTTAATGTTTTCATCTTGTCTTTTAATTGTATCTCTTAGGTTTAAATTTTCATTTTTAAGCTCATCACAATTTATCTTAATCTCATTTAATTCATCTTGAGTATTAGATAAATTTTTCTTAGAGATAGTCAATTTAGATTCAAGATTGTTAAAGTCTTTGTCTTGCCTTTGTAATTGATCTCTTAGTTTTAGATTTTCCTTATTAAGATGATCATAACCTATCTTTAATTCTTTTAGTTCATCTTTAATATTATGAAGGTTATCCAAAGAGATCATGAACTTAGATTCTAACCAATTTATGAATTCATCTTTTTCTCTAAGTTCATTTTTAGAAGAGACTAATTCTTGGTTTAGCCTTTTAGATTCTTCTTTTAATCTTTTATTTTTCTTGGAAACCTCTAAGGACCATGTGTACAATTCCTCATAGGCTTCATATTCATCAAATTCTTCTTCTTTTAATTCAAGTTGAGATTCTTTAATTTTAATGTTTGAATCTCCATAAGATGGAAGAATGAGGGGTCTAGAAGAATCTACCCTAGAATCTACAAGGTCTAAACTAGTGGAATCCATTCAAATGATTTTTATGGAAGCACAACTCTAGGGTTTTGACTCTAGGTTTTTACACCTAATCAAGAGTTCCAAACACTTGATCCTAAAAGATAGAGCACGAGGCTCTGATACCAATTGAAAGTCCTTGGGATCCTAACCCTAGAGGGGGGGGGTGAATAGGGTGCGCTACAATTATGACCAATTTAAATCAAATTTAACTTCTTAACATAAACTAGTCACAAGTGATAATTAACCAAACAATATGCGGAAGCTAATAAAACAATCACCACAAGCAAACACCACAACACCAAGGTTTATAGTGGTTCGGCCTCAATGCCTACGTCCACTACCGGCTTGTGATCCAATCACCCCACCGGATTTCCACTATTTATGCTTTTTACTAGGCTAAGCAATAACCCTTACAAAGTTGTTTTTCTAGGCTAAACAACAACCTCTCAATGTGCTTTTATAGGCTAAGCAATAACCTTACAAGATGCTTTTCTTAGGCTTAGCAATAACCTTACAAGATGCTTTTCTTAGGCTAAGCAATAACCTTTACAAATAAAGATTTCTCTAAGAAAGTGTCTTCACAAAAGATCACTCTAAGAGATACAATTTAAGCACAATGTATTTGCCTCTAAAATAGGCGAATTTGAAAGTTTAAAACAAACTCACACAAACACTATATGAATGCAAAGATGGATGCTCATGATGTGTGTGTGTGTGATAACTTCAATCAAGTTTAAAAAGAAGGCTTAATCAAATATATGCTTAAAGCATTTCAAAGTTCAAAGCTCATGAAAGATTTGATTGAAGTCTAATGCAAATCACATGTATGAAAATCAACTTGTTAATGACATGAAAATCAAAGATTCACAAGTTGTATGAAAATGACTAACTTAGAACATGTGATGCATGTGCAATGTTGTTTTCAAAACCAAATTAATTTTACTAATGTTTAAATGAATGAAAACAACAAGTTATGTTTCAACCAAGAAAATGAATCATGCTATATAAAGGAAATCAAAGATTTAGGCTAAGCATGATTAAGAAGATTTAAAAACAACTTGGATGAAAACAAAGTGAGGAATCCAATCTTAATTACATCAAAGATTAAGAGAAGAATGGATTCATCACATCATAGTTAACATGCACAAAATCAATTACCAATAACTTAAACAAAGCATGTAAACTATGTTTTAGAAAGGTAGAGCTTACTTGGTGGTTTAACTCATTAATCCAAGCTTTAGCTCTCCTAATGACCCTCTAGCCTTTCCAACTTCATCCCCTTTCTATGGCTCCAAAATGGTCTCAAAGGTTCATGTGTCAACACTTGAAAAAGGTTGGAAATGAATGGACTTTATAGCCAAAAAGTGTCCAACGGCTAGTCCTCGGTCGACCTGCAAAGAGGTCTCGGTCGACCGGGAAGGCACAACGGTCATATTTCTGACCATTGGCAGGTTTCAGCACATAACCTGCACACTCGACCGACGGTGTTCCCGGTCGACCGGGAAGCAGGTCTCGGTCGACTGGCGACACTGCCAGGGCCCCAAATTCCAGTTTTGCAATTTTCAAAGATTTTCTTTGTGGAACTTTTTGGGCCAATAAATCAAGCTTAAAAACATGTTTTAAATCATTCTAAGGGTTTTAAAACATGGAACATAAAAAGCCTAAAACATTTTGAAAGATTTAAAACTCATAGGCTAGCTTGATTTTCTAAAACTCTTTTCAAATCAAATGCATCCAAGATTGAAAACAAAACATGCATAAATTGATACTTTTACAAATCTAAAAAGCAATGCTTGAATAAAACAAGATTTCAAGTTTATCTAAAACAATGCAAGTGTGTGAATCAAATGATGCTTGAATGATTATGCATCCATCAAATTGCAATTTACAAAATTCCTAACAGTTGTGTGTGCCAAATGTGGATGATTTGAAGAGTGAAATAATGAATGAAGCTCATAGCACGAGATATTCTATGCATTCGGGTAGCACGAAGATGCACCACAATTTGAAGAATAGATTTTGGTGGAACAACATGAAGAGAGAGATAGCAGTTTTTGTGTTCCGTTGTCTAACTTGTCAGTTGATTAAGGCAGAGCATCAGAAGCCTCCAGGTTTGTTACAACCGTTGGAGATTCCGGAGTGGAAATGGGAGCACATCACCATGGATTTCGTTTCCGGTTTGCCGAATACCAAGAAGGGAAATAATGCAATTTGGATTATTATAGATCGTCTGACAAAGTCTGCTCACTTCATTCCGATGAAGACAGGGAACATGATGCATATGGCACCACTTGCGAAGTTATTTGTTGATGAAATTGTTAGTAAACATGGCCAGCCCGTCTCCATTACTTAAGACAGAGACAGTATGTTTGTTTCAAAGTTTTGGAAAACTCTTCATGAGTCGATGGGTACCAAACTCCAGTTCAGCACAGCTTATCATCCTCAGACAGATGGTCAGTCAGAAAGGACGATACAGACTC
The DNA here is from genome assembly GCA_038049695.1 of Cinnamomum chago. NCBI lineage: Eukaryota > Viridiplantae > Streptophyta > Magnoliopsida > Laurales > Lauraceae > Cinnamomum > Cinnamomum chago. Next base: position 18,882,171 of record CP142459.1, read on the forward strand.
TCGAAGACATGTTGCGTGCTTGTGTATTGGATTTCAAGGTTCAGTGGGATGAGTGCTTACCACTTTGTGAATTTGCTTATAACAATAGTTACCACTCTAGCATCGGTATGGTACCTTTTGAGGCACTTTATGGTAGAAGATGCAGAACTCCGGTTTGCTGGGAAGAAGTCGGTGAGCGTAGTTTTCATGGACCGACGATAGTTGGAGAGACAAGTGACAAGGTCAAGTTGATTCAGGAGTAGTTGAAGATCGCCCGAAGTAGGCAGAAGAGTTATGCAGATACTCGTAGAAGAGAATTGCAGTTTCAGGTGGGTGACAAGGTGTTTTTGAATATCTCACCAGTTAGAGGGACTTTGAGGTTCGGACAGAAGGGCAAATTGTCTAGAAGGTTTATTGGTCCGTATGAGATTTTAAGCAAGATTGGAGATGTCGCTTATAGACTTGCGTTACCGCCGGAACTCTCCGGGGTACACAATGTTTTTCATGTTTCTATGCTCAAGAAATATGTTTCTAGTCCTTTACATATACTACAGCATGAGCCTTTGGAGATTCGGGAAGATGCCTCGTATGTGGAAAGACCGATCAAAATAATTGATACCAAAGAGCAGGAATTGAGAAACCGAACTATTCATTGGGTCAAAGTACTTTGGGAAAATCACGAGCCAGAAGAAGCCACCTGGGAATTGAGAGAGCAAGTGCAGAGGAAGTATCCACAACTTTTACCAGAGGTAATTGTTTGATTTATTTGGTGGACCAAATATCCTAAGGGGTGGAGGATGTTAGACCCCGACCCGAACCAATTCGATTAGTGTATGATTAGTGTGTGTTTAGCTCTAAGTGGGTTTAGTTGTCGTTGTGTTAGAAGTAATTAGTTTTAGTATAGGACACAACTTTGGGAATTTTGAGAACGTTTAGTAATAGTCAGACACACTCAGGAAGGCCTGAGTGCACGTGTAAGCTTGGGAGGATCGTATCAGTTTCCATGTAATTGTGATTTTGATTTCATTTGAATGATTTTTCTATGTGTTACAACTTTCGTCTTAAGCCCATTCATGTTTTAAGCCCAAAAACCCAAGTTCTGGCCCAAAAAAGGGTAAAGTGGTCTTTTTACACAAATCTGGACACAATTTTTGAGATCTCAAAACTATGTCAAAATATACTTTTTGGAAACTAGATATTTCGAGGATCGTTTTATCCTTCTTCGTCGAAGTCATTCGAGGCCCACAAGATCATGTTTTTGTCATTTCAAAGTTCAAATTCATTGGGCCCCATTGTCTTCACTTAAGCCTAACCCTCATTTCTTTCATTCACTTCCCCAAAATTCCTGCAACTTTCTTAACCTAGGGCTGAAAACCCCTCTTTCCTTTCCATCTTCCTCACCTTGCATGATCTAGCTAGAGATCTCCAAATAAAATTCCAAGACCATCATCTTCTTCCTCTCCTTGCAAGCTTTCTATCAATACAAACTTCTTGGAGTTTCTTGTGGGACAAGCTCTTCATTTTCTTCATCTCTTCTTGTTTGGCCATTTCTAGGTAAGAGCTTCAACCCATACTTCCCATGAAGCCTATTTGGTTCTTAAAGATCTTGTTTTCCATGTTTACAAACCCCTTTGTAAAAATGGGTTCTTCATTTTCATTTGTGTTGAGTTTTAATGGATTTCCTTGGGATTATTTGTAGTGTTGGCTTAGCTTTTGAGTACGAGTGCTTGAAGAGGATTGTTTAGCATTTGGGCAAAGGCAAGTAATCTCTATAGGCTCTTTGTTGCATGTGTATTTTAGATTTCATTGCTATTTTAGAAATTGTGCATATAAACTTGTTTATAAACTTCATGATCTTGGTTTCATTTAGATTGAATGGTTGAAATTGTGAAAAATGAACCCTTGGTGAGCATGAAGGCTCAAGGGATTGTATGTGGCTTAAGGATGAGAAGAAAGAGAGAAATGTATTGAAAGTTGGACAAGAGAAAGGGTTTTTCTGCACTCAGCGAGCACAGGCAGAAGCTTGTCCGCTCGAGCGACCTTATGTCCGCTCAAGTGAACTGCCCAGTGTCTAATCTGGAGCAAGACAGAGAGTTGTCCGCCCGAGCGACCTTATTGTCCGCTCGAGCGAACCTGCCAGATTCAGGAAGAAGAATTATTTCATTTGTGTATTTCCTTGAAGGTTGAAAAACTAGACTATGTTAAGGGTTTTGACTTGACATTGTGTAAATTGAACTTCGAAATGCAACCCAACTTCGGGGACACCAATTCTTGTACATTCCGAAATGTGGGGTCCCAATTACACAAAGGTCAATTAATAGCCTTAACACATGCTTGATAGATTTCGTATTTGAATTTCCGTCTTGCTACGATAAGTACCATCGTGCACTCGTTTTGAATTTTAAGTATAAGCTTGTTTTGAAGATTTATTTCAAGAAAAAAGGGGATCACTTCCTAAGCGTGATATGCATATTAATTATGCCTTTTGCTAGTCGTGTTTGTTGTGTTTGATAAGTGATTTTCCCCTTATTTTTATCTCGACGTGTTTAGACTGTATTTCGCGTGTTTTGTGCATTCATGAATTAAGTGAACACCAATGAGCTTGAACTGCCCTTTCAGTTTGATCTACTGTCTGGGGGTCCTTAAACATGTGGACTGTCTGCAGACTGGTCGTGTATTTATTACACATCGTACGTGTCCGGTTCCGCGGCCGGAAATCCCCGTATATGTGGGAATCGTGTCGTGATTATATTATGTATATCGTGCTTGTCATGCGTGCTTGCTCTTTTCATTATAAATGATAGAGAAAGGATGGGCTCTTTGTGGATTGTAACTATTCATGATATTATACGTACTCATGCTAGTTTGTTTTAGTATCTCAGCTGTGTTGTATTCTCGAAAATGTATCTCAATCATTATAGTATTTCAAATCAAGGATTTGTTTATATGTTTTCTTACCACGTTATTTGTTTCATGTTTTCACCTAAATTGATTACCTGCCAAACCGTTGTGTTTGACCCTTATTTGTTGGTGCCCAGGTGCAGGCGACGTTACCTTTGAGGAGGAGCGTCCGGAGGAGGCTTTTGAGCCAACCCCTATTAAAGAGTGGCAGCCCGACGATGTCAACTAGACGTTGGGCGGGTTCTTGAGTTTCGTCATTATGTCATGGGTTTCTTTTGTTATTTTGAGAATTGTATTGGCCTCTGTTGGCCCCTCATTGGTTGTAACTAAAACTTAACTTACTTTTGAGTTAGTCTCGTAACTTGAATCTTGATGGGAATGCCATTTCAACTTCTTCCTTTGATACTATGTCTTGTTATTAATTGTTATAGCACTTAAAGATTTATTGGTGCTTATCTTGATGTGATTTGCTACATGCTTCGGCATACTTGATCATGTGAGTTAGATTCTGCGTGTCTTTGGGAATCCTCACCGCGGGAACCTATGGGAAAACATAAACAATCGTAAATTAAATGCTTCAACATGTCGCGGGCCCGGGGTCGTGACAGTAGGGACGCGTGAATCATTGTCTTCTCCATTTACCTCGTTATCTTGATGATTCGAAGGAGGTTCATTATTTTCTTGATGCTGAAAGGCGAGAAGAAGGTTCTTCATCAGAGTCTCAATCCTTTGCTGACCTTGCTCCAATTGTTGGATGCATGCAGTTGTGTCATCAGGAGGTGGATTGCGAGGTGGCTCAGAGTTTGTAACCAAGACATTCATCCCTTGGGGTTCGAATGAAGAAATTGTCTTGGTGACTGAGCGGGAGCTCATTCTTTTGGATGAAGAGCTCGAGGAAGGATTACTCCGCTGTCCTTGGCTTGAAGGAACAGGGGATTCTTCTGGATGTCTTTGCGTCCGGGTGACGCTGCGAGTCACCGGCCGTCGGACATAAATTTTGGTCGCTGACTTTTGGCGTCTTTTGGTTTTTCCAGCCAAATGGACAGTAGCCACTTGGTCGAGTCTTTCTTTTTCGAACCCAACTTTGAGAGACCTGAAGTGTAGGATGCTGGGTCCTCTGCTTCTCTAGTCTCTTTTGTCGATATGAGGCACGACGACGTATACGACAAGTAATTTGATCTTCGGTCAGCTCTGGCTGGGCTTTGGCAATGAAGGATGTGCTCCCTCGAGCGCAGCAACCGAACTTGTTTTCTTTGAAGTTAGGCATGGACAGGATCCGGACCTGGTCCTTTTTCTGTCGAAGTGAAGTTTTGAATCTTTCGAGTTCGGCCCCTATAGAGATAAAGGGTCGAATAAAAGGAGTGTAGGCCTTGGCTGATTCTTGCAGAGGCCTTGTGATGCACGATTTGATTTTGGTCTTGTAAGAACAAGCCAGTTCGTGCTGAGTTGATTTCTTTGTTTGACAGAAGGCGGGCCTCTCCTCTTTCATGTAGGCAAGAGGGTAGAATTGGTTCTCCCTGAGAGGGGCCAAGTATGTTGGCCTTGTGGATGCTTGGGACCTTCTTTGCTTGGCGAAAGTTTTGGTGACCAAGTCTTGGGATAGACCTGGCTGCTTTTAGGTTAAGGCTTCGTGGGGATGTCGCGAGCTTCAGGTTTCTTAGCGCTCGCCTTTGGTGTTACGGTAGTGACATGCTCTGAGGTGACTTTCTTTTTTAGCAGGTGCAGTTTCTTCTATGGGAAATGGGAATGGTCCCAGTGTCCCGAAGACGATGGTTCGGGGAGTAAAGGTCGACCTGATGTTCAGAGAGTTGCCAAGAGAGATGACGCTTCGGCAGTTGGCAGTGCACTTGTGAGTGCGCATGTTTTTCTTCTGTTGAAGCATGAGTTGGTACTTGCTTTTGTCAAAAGTAATGGTTAAAGAAGTTGCCATTGTTAGTTTCGAAAAATTTCTGAAACAAGACCATATCCATTAGTAATCACAAGAATATAATGATCATTGATGGGAAAACTATGGTTTTGTCTTTTCAAATCGCCCAAGGGACATGGTCCGACTCCAGTGACATGAAGAAGGCAAAAAGCCATAGAAGGTACAATTGTTCTTATCGCAAGTATGGTAGGCTCAGAATGGGTGTTCCAGTGACTGCTAGAAGCAATTGTAAACCTTAAATCAAATCACTAAAAAGCAAGGCTCACTTGAGGTAAGATGAATATAAGGTTGGAGGTACAAATGTGTAGGTCGCGAATACAGTAGACCCGAAAGGGCGTACTAGCACCGCTAGGCACAAATGTTGGAGAGACCAAGTGTGTCAGTCATGAATATAGTAGACCCAAAAGGGCGTACTAGCACCGCTAGGCACAAATGTTGGAAATTGCATCCATGGAATGGACACAAGATTGGATTTTTTTAAAAGACCAACATTGGATTCCTCAGAGAGAGCAAATGGTATTCCGATCCGGAAGCTGACTCAAACATTTGAAAGTCTTGGATCCTAAACTAAGGATCAACTCCGGGTTGTTAAGCCCTATAATGGAGTAACCCGCTCTGATACCAATTGAAAGTCGGGGATCCTAACCCTAGAGGTGGGGTGAATAGGGTGAGCTACATTATGTGACCAATTATGCCCAATTTTAACTTCTTTAAAATAAACTAGTCACAAGTGATGATAAACAAACAAAATGCAGAAGCTAATAAAAACAATCACCACAAAGCATTCACCATCACACAAAGAATTATAGTGGTTCGACCTCAATGCCTACATACACTACCGGCTTGTGATCCAATACCCCACCGGATTTCCACTATTTATGATTTTCAAAAGGCTAAGCAATAACCTTTACAATGATGTTTTTATAGGCTAAACAACAACCTATCAATGTGCTTTTCTAGGCTAAGCAATAACCTTTACAAGATGCTTTTCTTAGGCTAAGCAATAACCTTTACAAGAAAAATATTTTCTTTCAAAATAGTATCTACACAAACACTAAAAGAGATACACTTTAAGCTCAATTACAATGCAATTACAATGCCTCTAAAATAGGCGGATATGAAATTGAAAATCTAACTCACACAAACACTAAATGAATGCAAAGGTGTATGCTCATGGTGTGTGTGTGTGTGATAACTTCAACTAAGTTTAAAAAGTAAGCTCAATCAATATATGCTCAAAGCATTTAAAAGTTTAAGGCACATAAAGAGTTTTGATTGAAGTTAAATGCAAATCACATGTATGAATACAAACTTGTTGATGGAGTGAAAATCAAAGGCTCACAAGTTGTATGAAATTAATTAACTCTAAACATGTGATGCATGTGCAATGTTGTTTACAAAACTAAACAAATTTGACTAAGGTTTAAATGAATGAAAACAACAAATAAAGTTTCAACCAAGTAAATGAATCATGCTGTAAAAGAAATCAAAGATTTTGGCTAAGCATGATTAAAGAAGATTTTAAAACAAACTTGGTTTGAAATCAAAGTGAAGAATCCAATCCAACTTAGATCAAAGATTAAAAGAAGAATGGATTCAACACATCATAGTTATAATGCTAAAATTCATTTACCAATAATTTAAACAAAGCATATAACATATGATTAGTAAAAGTAATGCTTACTTAGAGATTTAACTTCATTGATCCAAGCTTTAGCTTCACTAATGACCCCTTAGTCTCTCTTAGTTCATCCCCTTTTCCTTGTCTCAAAACACCTCAAGAGTGGCTCTTGGTTCCTCTCTTTTTCAACAACTTTTACAAAGGAATGAACTTGTATTTATACTCAAAAAGTGAGTTCCTGCGAGTCCCCGGTCGACCTGCACCCTTCCCGGTCGACCTGGGCTTCAACGGTCATAAATCTGACCATTTGAAAAGAGCTCCAATGGCTCTTTACCCGGTCGACCTGCTGTGTGCTCGATCGACCGGGTCCATGGACTCGGTCGACCAAGCACACTGCAGGTCAACCCAGGCCCAGGGACCAAAATCCACAAAAATGCATATTTTAAAGTGATTTCTTGTGGGAACTTTTGGGCCACTGAATCAAGCTTGGAATCATGATTTAAATCAAACTAAGCGGTTTAAAAACATGAAACATAAAAAGCCTAAAATGATTTGAAAGATTTAAAACATAGGCTAGCTTGATTTAGTAAAACTTCTTTTCAAATTAAAATGCATCCAAGGTTAAAATCAAAACGTGCATAATTCAATATTTTTACAAGTCTTAAAAACAATGCATGTATAAATCAAGATTTTCTAAATCAATGCATGTGTGAAAATTCAAATGATGCTAAAATGATAATGCATCCATCAAATTGCAATACACAAAATCCCTAACAACATTTCTACGAGCTTCGTTCCTAAAGGGAAGGGGCCAAGATTTCTCGAATCATAACCCAAAAGTGACGGAAGTTTGAAAGGTCTAAATCGAATTCTTCAAAGAGAGAAAATGGTGTTCCGATCAGGAAGCTAACTCAAACATTTTTGCGAGCTTCGTTCCGAAAGAGAAGGGACCAAGATTTCTCAAATCTAAACCCAAAAATGACGGAAGGTTTTTTTTTTTTTTTTTTTGAAAGGTCAAAATCGAGTTCATCAAAGAGAACAAATGGTATTCCCATCCGGAAGCCGATTCAAACATTTATGTGAGCTTCGCTCCAAAAGGGAACGGACTAAGATTTCTCGAGTCTGAACCCAAAAGTGACGAAAGTTTTTTTTTTTTTGGGAAGAAAAATCTAAAGATTGAAGAGTACTCTCAGGCTTCCTAATTTTGTCTTATGAAACCTTAATTGATAGATTAGCCCCCAGGTAAGAGTAGGATTACTTAATGAACCCGTTTGAATGACCCTTGCCTAAAATAGTCTAGCTATCTCCACACTCTGGACAAGGCTTTTCTTGAATCAATCGTGGTCAAAGAACGCAATTGGTGCGACCTTAGTGATCTTTGCCTCTTTTTTTTTTCTTTTGGAAGATCCCTAACGGACTCATCAAAGAGAAAAGATGACCCATTACCCGATACGAACGTTAGCTTCAAACAGTTTCTGCAAGCTACTCTCCGAAAGGGAAAAGATCAAGGTTTCTCAAAGTTGAATCCAAAATGAGAAATCTAAAAAAAAAAAATTGAAAGATCCCTAACGGACTCATCGAAGAGAAAAGATGGCCCATTCCCCGATACAAACGATAGCAACAAACATTTCTGCGAGCTATCAAGTTTGAAAAGGAAAGGATCAAGGTTTCTCAAAGTTTAAATCCAAAATGAGAAATCTGAAAAAAAATTGTTTTGAAAAAAGAAAGAGTGAAAATAAATTCAAAGATAGAATTAGAAATTTCTAAAAAATCCCTTCTCATTTTTTCTTAGATGCAAAATCCAACATAGGCCACCAACTAGAAAGGGGCCAAGGAATCTAGAAAAGAAGTATAAGCATAGAGCAAAAATATGATATGCAAGCATTTCCTTTCTAAGCATCATGTTCTCAAATGAACGAGTCCCACCGGATATGCCAGCTTGATGGACTTGCTTTTCGCGTTCGCGGCACTACCGGGGTCAGCAGACATGAGAGTCCATGGGGTTCGACCCTTTCACAACCGGAAGTGAATGCAAGCATCAACATTTTTTACACGGGTATGCCAGATTTTCTACTCTACTTGGAATTGACAAGTGGAGGTTCGTAGATCCACCTTCGCAAGTAGAAAAGGAAATCAATTTTTTTTCTAGTTTTCCAATGCACATATATTTAAGAAAAGAGACATGGTTTGTTTTGAATGCTGTAAAAGGCGATTTTTTGTAAAAGGAGATTTTTGTCGAAAAAGGCGATTTTTCGCCGTGAAAGGTGATTTACAATTCTCATCAATAATGAAAGACAAGAGTTGTGATTTTTTTATGTCTCTTCAAACAATACACAATACAATGAAAAAAACCAAGAAAAAGGGGTCTGACTTCTCAGGAGATCGTGGAGACTCATTCAAATTGACGGTCGCAAGCCATGTGTGGACTTCGCCATCATCTTCTGATAAGAACAAAGGATGCTCTTGATTCGCTTGGCTCGACTTAAACCTCAGATTTTTAGAGGATAAGGACCAAGAGGAGGTCCTATATCCAACAAAAAGCTAAGTAGACGGGCTGAAAAGCCACGTATAAGCCATGGAGACAGAAGGAGAAGGCCTTGGGGGAGGGGGGGATGGTACCCCAAGGGACTTTTGGTCACATTGTAGTGGTGGTTGGTGTTGGACTTCTTCAACTGAGGAGAGATAGTTATAGCAACATTGGCAGAGTTTTCTCTTGCATATTTTTTGAATTCCGTTGATTCGATCTCGTCGATTCCCATTCATTTCTCTTGGAATGACCCCCCTTTTACAGGCCTTTGATACCCATGAGGAGGGTTTATGGGCCATTAATGCATTAAAGCCACATAATGGGAGGAGTTACAAGTTTTTAATTCATTATTTTGTAACTCCTTTTTCTTGGCTTCTGATTTGCCGGTGGAGAATTAAGGGCTTTTAATTGCCTTTTAGCTCCATGATGGGAGGAGTTGCATGGTTTAATGCCATGATTACGGTTTACTTGTAACTCCTTTTTCCTTGCTTCTGATTAGGCCGTCCAAAATGAGTTGATGACCGCATTAACTTGTCATAAAATGGGTCATTTAACCGCATTAAGTGGTCATCGAAGCACTTGAAGAGTTGCGGGCTGCCCCGCGTCATTTGGAATTCTTCTTGTGATGGTCACCAATGGATCTTCATGTTGATCGATGCCGGATGACCATACAACTTCAGACATTGATTACTACCAGTGGGCCAGTACCATCTGTCCTGTCGATTTCTCGATCGATCAGGCAGAAACTATACTTTCTTGGTCGGTCGATTGGCGATTTTGAAGCGATCAATGACAATTTCATTCTTTTGACGGCGGATCCGTGATGTTGACGAAGATCGACGGATTCCGTGCCTCAAAAGTAAGAATTTTGGAAAGCCACAGGGGCCAAACATCTCGAAACGCGAAAAGGGACCGAAAAATGGTCTTTCGGTGAAAATCCAGCGACTTGGATTTCTAGGTTCGCCGGCGACCATGGGCCATGTTTGCTGCAACCATGGGCCAAGGTCGCCGGCGACCATGGGGATTTTTATATGTTTTGGTCACCGATTTTCGGTCGTTTCTAGGGTTTTTCTGATTCTTTTTTCTTCGAGATTTTTCCTGACATTTTTGTACATATTTTGGCTTGATTTTCCTGCAGAAGACTTGACGAGAAGCCTTGCATATCGGAGAGCAAAGTTTCTGATTTTCCGGGAAAGCTGAAGACTTTGTTGCACAGAGTTGCCAATTTGCCATCAGAAGCGAAAACTAGGTCAAACGATGTCGGAATGATCTGAAATTCTAGGTGAAGCCTCCTCAGCAATAAATAAGACCAACCATAGGCTTTTGTTTGAGTATTGAAGCCGTGTGGGGTCTTGTCGCCAGTAGACTTGATTTTATCACGAGGAAGATGCCGCGTTTTGTTGTACAATCAACCGATGTCAGATTGACCTGAAATTTGACAGGGAGCCTATTGGAGTCATTTTGAGATGATCCATTATCTTAGATTTGGAAATCATGGTCCCGGGGAGCTCCGCGGTCGGAAGGTCTGATTTGGCTTCCGAGAGTCAAAGTCCGGTCAAATGTTGTCGAAATGGCATGAAATTTGATATGTAGCCATTTGGAAGAATTTTGAACCCACTCATGTGCTCTGTTTGATAAGTGATGGCCTCGGTGGTTCTCACTACCGAAAGGCTTGATTTTGCTGTTCGAGGGTTGATGTCGGGTCAAACGTTGTCGGTTCGACTTGAAACTTGACATGGAGCCTATTGGAGGTATTTTGAGACCATCCATGGGCTCTAATCGAAGATCTGATGTCTTCGACACCGTCGCCGCCGGAAGCTCCTATTCAGCCGCTGGAAGAGTGAAGTTTAGGCCAAATAATGTTGAAATGGCCCGAAACTTCATGTGTACTCTTCTTTTGGTTGTTTTGATGGATCTTGCAGTTTTTGTTTGATTCTAACAAGATTTGATGCTTGAAGTAGCATTGCCTGTTTATGGCAAGATGCGGCTTCATGCAACATTTTTTATATTGAAGAGGCAAAGTGACATTTTTGGTGTCAACAAATACTTTTGGATAACTGTTTCAAACTTGAACTCTAATTTATATATTTAGTATTCTCTCTTAACTATACATCTTGAGATACCACTTGTATTTTTGAAGCTTCTTGTTGACACAAAAAATGTCACTTTGTCTCTTCATGCACTTTCAACATCAAAGAAGGTACATGAAGCCACATCCTACCACAAGCAAGGAATGCTACTTTAAGCATCAAATGTCGTCAGAATCAAACAAAAACTGCAAGATTTTTCAAAGCAGCCAAAAGAAGAGTACACATGAAGTTTCGGGCTATTTCAACATTATTTGGCCTAACTTCACTCTTCCAGTAGCTGAATAGGAGCACCCGGCGGCAATGAAGCTAGAGACTTCGGTTCACAAAACAGAGCACACAGTTGGCCTCAAAATGCCACTAGAAGGGTCTACATCAAATTCCAGGCATTCCGACATCATTTGGCCCAAAATGGAAATAGCCGCAGCAAAGTGAACTCTCCCGGCGGCGACAGCATTGAAGACATCAAATCTTCAATCAAAGCCTATGGATGATTTCAAAATACTTCCAAAAGGTTCTATATCAAGTTTCAAGTCTAACCGACAACATTTGACCCTACATCAACCCTCAAGCAGCAAAATCAAGCCTCTCGGTGGCAAGAACCACCGAGGCCATCACTCATCAAATAGAGCACATGGTGTAGACACCTCATTTTGGCCCCCTATGATAGCCTTAAATACTTATCATATATAATGATGCCCCCATTTCACCCGTAATTGAATGGTTAATGGCATTATTCAAATTAATTAATGACGATGAAGATGCTTGTTGATAATTTTAGACTTAGTTCGACGATTTCTAGGAATTCGTGAGAGAAAAGCCAAATCGCGTCAAGATCCCAAGTCAAACCTATCATTCACATAAGGGCCGGACATTGACACTACTCGAACCTTTTTCGGACCACTTAAGACATGCTTAGGCCAATTTCCACCAAGATCACACTTAACTTACCTAAGTATCATATGACTAACACAAATCAGGAGGTTAGAATCGTTGATCCGAATATCCCTTCTTCTTTCCAACGTCCGATCACTATTACATATGAACCAATAGATTCTACGCTCCAAGAGCTTTCCGACCATATATAGAATGTCCAAATCCGACCAAGGGTCGAAAGTTATGAACTTCCGAAGTTAAGAAATGGCGAAATCTGTTTAGGCACCACCCAAGGGGCGCCCCACCTACTGAAAACCACATAGGCGCCCTAGGCTGGGCGCCCACAGTTCCCAGAATCACATAAGCTCCCTAGGCTGGGCGCCCACACTTATCAAACCCTAATTTGCCCTAACGTCACCCGATTAGCCTAAGTTACGGAGCTGGTTCCATTGGTCCATAGGTTCCCCTTTTTTTCCAGTACCTAATCATCAGGACATTTAGACCATTGGATTCTTGACTCCGAGAGCTTTCCGACAATATATAGAGCGTCCAAATCCGATAAGCGGGTCAAAAGTTATGAGCTTCCGAAGTTTGTCCCAAGAAGAGGTCAAAACCACTTAGCCGCCACCCATGTGGCGCCCACCCTACTATAAACCACATAGGCGCCCCACGCTGGGCGCCCATACTGCCCAGGGACACCTAGGCGCCTCATGGTGGGCGCCCACCCTCCAAATTCCACTAGTTGGGCTGAAAACAGACTTGGGCCATTTAGCGTAGGGACCGAACTCCAAAAATGAGTCGACTCCACTTAGGCGCCACCCATGTGGCGCCCACCCTACTGAATTCCACATAGGCACCAGCCCTGTGGCGCCCACACTGTTCAAGTCATCTGGGCACCCCGTGGTGGGCGCCCACTTTCCAGATTCCACTAGAATGGCTTGAAAGTAGCCCGGGACCACTCAAACATAGGGACCATGCACCGAAGACGAACCGAACCACCTAGGCACCACCCATGTGGCGCCCAGCCCTGAGTTCCACTTGGGCGCCACCCTGTGGACGCCTAGACTGCCCAGGCCATGTGGGCGCCACCCCATGGGCGCCCACCCTCTCTCTCAAACCCTAGTTCACCCTAAAATGACTTAAGCCGCCTTAGGATGCGTGAAACCTTCTAGAAGCACAAATTAATGAAGCCCTAGCCCTCCTAAACTCGTCCCAAAGCCTCTATATAATCCCTCTTAACCCCCATTTGCAAAGGGAGCGACCCTAAAAAAAAGAAAAAGATAGAAAATAGAGAATAAGGAAGAAGAAGAAAGGTAGCCACCATTAGAGAAAGAGTTTCAGATCTAGAGAAGAAGAAGAAGAGGTAAAGAAGACGGCTTCCATATCTTCAACTGGGGCTATTGGGTTTCGCGAAAGCTTCATTCTAGGAACTTGAGAAACCCGTCATATACCGGTATTCCTAGATCTCCCACTACTAGAAAAAAGGATTTTTATATCGGCTAAAAACAAATATAAAAGACCTATTATATCGATTTTTCAGTAAACTTCAAACCGATATAAGTACCCCCGATATAATAAACAACTATAACCGATATAATATGTGTAATATTTCATATCGGTTTTTGGACAACTGATATTGTCTTTTGAACCTGAAATTATAACACATATTACTGTAAAACCGATACAAAAAAAAAAGTACAACTAATATAAAAAATATTTATAATATCGGTTTTCGGTAAACTGATGTGTTTTGAAACTGAGATTATAGCATATATTACTGTAAAACCGATATAAAAAAGAGTGAAACCGATATAAAAATTATTTATAATATCGGTTTTCGGAGAACTGATGTGTTTTGAAACTGAAATTATAGCATGCATTACTGTAAAACCGATATAAAAAAGAGTGAAACCGATATAAAAATTATTTATAATATCGGTTATAAAGGGCTTTGTTATATTGGTTTTTTGGGATTGTATTATATCGTTTGTTCTGTAACCGATTTAATATTATATATGTATTTTTTTTAACAAAAGAATTTGCATTGCTGCAGTACCTATAAAACCTGCAGTACACTATACACTAATAAAACTTTGCACTATATATACAAATTAATAAAGTGATCATATATATATATATAACTAATTAATAATATTATACATTGATCACTAGACAAATCTCTATGGAAATATTGTGTGTGTGTATATATATAGTATCTACATTGTCTTCCATGGGATGTACAAAAAGTTGGAACTGTATATAAACAAAAAAACCAAATTAAAGATAAATAATCATAATTTACCTCCAAAGCTTCAACAACCATCTTTTGGCTCCCCTTGAAGGCATGCAAGACCCAACTCCTTTTTTTACTTGCGCTATGATCAGTTTCTGAAAAAAAAATTACACTACATGAATCATCTGTGAAATTGCACTCAATGGGACCATCAACTAAATTGCACTCAATGGGACCATCAACTAAATTGCTATAACTCTGATGTCTATAGACATGCATGCAGATGTAGCCCATCCACCCACTGATAAATGTGCTAGTATGGCATGGTTGGAAGGCGATCATTGTTGCAATCATAATTAAGGTAGCAGGTTCAACTTGTGCCACCATTCAAAGAAATTAAAAAATAAATAAAAATGATTGGTTCATCAGATTGATGTATTCGTTTGTGAGAGGCAACCGCAGGGGTAACCGCAAGAGTGATCTGACAAAACAAGGTCTTTGGAAAGCAAACCGAAAACCCACGGTTAGCTATGCGGCTAGCCGTAGGTGCACTGGCGGCTAGCCGCAGGTGCACTGGCAGTTAGCCACAGGAAGAACAGAAAAATATCCTGAGAAAAAAATGCTTACTGGAAAGCTAACCAAAGGTCTGGCGGCTAGCCCCCTTGCAAAGGGCGGCTAGCCGCCCACCTGACCCTTTTCAGAGGGACTATTTAACAAGGATAGAAATCAAGAATTTAAAACACATCTTTTTCCCAGGGATCTAAGGGTTTGGTCTGGGTATAAAATACCTGAAAAGGTTGTTAAACACAAATGGAGACCTTCTTTGAAGAATCCGGACTTTCCCACAGCTTGATAATCCTTCTGAATTTAGCCAACCCAAGTACTAAATCACATATAAAAGAGATCTTATAATTGGATGGAGGCTTATCTTACAACAAGGAATCATACCTGCCACTTGGACCTTCCAGAAGGCAAGTAACAAGTGGGCTTCCTTTGCTAACTCTAACCAAACCAAACCATCTTTTAACTACAAAAAAAAAAAAAAAAAACACTACAGAGTATATGTGATTCTGAGCCTAAACCATCTTTTAAGAGTTCTGAGCCTAAACCAAACCAAAAAAAAAAAAAACCACTACAGAGTACTTCTAACTTCTGAACCTAAACCAAACTAAAACATTAGAGAGTTGTGACCTTAACCATAACCATCTTTTATTTTGCTAACTCTATGAATTCCCTTGATAAAAAAAAACAAACAGGTTCTATAAGAACCAACAATATTAGGTATCCAAAGCACAAACTTCTCAGGTGAGTTTGGAAGTACACCAAAGCACCTACTTGTGTCAATGAACAACTTGGGTAATTTGATCAATGGATAGTGGGGTCCCAAAATGTTAAGAACTTTCTTCTCTAGTTTCTGATGCTTTTGATTAACATTTCCCTAAACTTGATTGGTTAGTATCTATTCAATGGTAACTTATGTTGTGTTTCGATATTTCTTTGCCACAACCAAAGAATAATGATGGCAGATTTATTCCATTTTAATCAATTATTCTCAGCTGAAAGATTTAAACTCCCATAAGCTCATACCCATTGAAAGCAACTTCCACATCATAAGTACCATCCAGATTGCAGAATCATACCCGAGACTTTGTCTCCACAGAAAGATCTGAATTGCCAAAATCTTCTCCACCTTGAGACTCTTTGTAACTGCCTTTTCAGTGCCAGCACCTTCATCTTCCCTTGGCGGTTAATTTGCATCTAGTGATGGGTTTCTGCAAGGAACTTTCTTCACTTGTTGCCTCCTGTTATGGAAACTGTAGAAAACAGAGTCAGCGGAAACAAACTAATCCAGGAACTGGATAAACAATTATAGCATATTCAGTCAATGCCAAAAGAGACAAATAGATATTTCTAAAATATAAACATGGATATTTCTAAAAGATTAGGATCTTGAAGGATTAAGGGCACTACAATCCAAGAATTCAACTTGATATGACCCGTCAGTCCTGCTCCGAGTCTAATGAATCCAATTTCAAGTCATTCTGGCAATGATGCTACACATCTGCCATCATTAGAAAATATGAAACATAAATTGGAATAAAGTTGCAACTTAAACCACCCATGGGCCATGGCTTTGAGTCAATTGGTTGAGACATGGGCTAATGTAAGTCTCATGTCTGCAGGCTATATCATGGTTTGAGCATGTCGGAATAAAGGTGCATATGTAAGAAAGCTATACTAAAATGGTTTATATTTATTTCCTACTAATGTCCAATGATGTGAAAGCTATCAAGAAAAATGCGGATAGATTCAGGTTCAGTAGACTGCAAGTGCCCTCATCCAGAAACAACAAAAAAGAATCTCTTGATATAATAGAAACTGATTTGGGTGCCGCTCCTATGATAACAATTTCCAAAACATAGAGCTTAAAACAATGGACATTGTCTCCTAAAATCAATGGCATATTATTTGATACCATGGTTCAAATTTTCAATCTATTGATCATTCCACTTTTCAAACTGAAATGCAACATTTTGGCCATTTTCATTGCCATGCCCCATTCACATTCACACAGAGAACTAAATAAACATGGAATTGTTTAGATAAAAGCTCAAAGAAAGACATTAGGGCATTGCTCAGCATGATGAGAGTCCACCTGAAAGGAGAAGCAGTGTCCATATCATAGTTCCTAGGTACTAGCTCAAGTCCAACCTGGTAGAGACAAGGATAATGAGATTCTTTGAAGAGTAACATATAAATGAAGAAACCAAAAATATGCAGAAAGTAAGATGGATCAAGATTTTAAAACCAAGTAAAGGATCAAGATTATGTACCTTGTAAGCATGTTCAATATCAAGCCAGCAGGTCCAACTAAACCCAACCCACTGCAATCCATAGGCATAAAATAAAATAAAAACCCAAAAAAAAAAGGAAAAAGAAAAGAAATCCATCTTGAAGAAAGCTAGAAACTCAAGACTTGATCAAAAGCAAGCTCAAGAAGCTGAGAATATAAAGAAAAACGAGAGAGAACCAAAAACACTTTCAAAGAAAGTAATTTCAATTGAAGCAGCACCCATAAAAGGAAATTTAAGAACATAAATAAAGATCAGCATCAAGATAACTTCAGACCACAAAAGATCTATGTACCTGCTTGCCATCAATGGTATCAATGTACCTGCTTGCCAATGCAAAAGCATATCTAAAGACAAACTTTCTGAGTATAAAAAACAACATTGAGACCTTAAGATCAGGGGATTGCAAAAGTGTCATGGCTCACACTAGAGCCACTTAACTCCTCAACAATGGAAATTGGGTCCCACCACTTCAATTGCATTGAATATGACATGGGCCATAGGGATATAAAACACGGGCATGATTCTCATAGGTGGGCCATGTGAGTTACAAATGCCTGGATTCACGTTTTTGAACAATAATGAAGCATGCATGTTGACAGATTGTAAAACGAGAACTGGAGTTCTTGGCCACAGCAAATGTGACCAGGGACCCTCAATTATTGGAGGCACATAAGGGACCCTCAATGAATCTGTTCTGCTGCTACATTTTTGCTAGTTACCCGCTTCAGACCATACATTCAAAAGAGTTGATGCCCCCGGTTTCACTTAGCAGTAAAGGCTGCTACAAATGCTACCTATAGTATGTAAATCATCCAAAATTCCAAAAAGAAACATCTTGAACAGACAATAGAACATGAGAGTTCTGAAAGACCCTATATCCAAAGCATCATTTCCAATTACTTTATGAACCGTTTTTTCAATCCTTAATTTAGACACCACATGTGACCTAAAACCCTTGTACTTTCTAAAATTTTGTTAAAAGCTACAGCAAGATGCCACAAGGAGAAATGCAGAGATTACTCCAGTTTCAAATCCAAGCTGAATAGTAACAAAAACCATATTGCATCTTTTTGCGACAAGTATCAAACGTCAGAAGATGAATTGAAGAAGACAATGGAGAAAGCTAACAATTTAATTGTTGACATTTCGAAGAAAAAACCACAATTGGCCTATGATTGTAAATCAGAGAACCTAGATAATATCAATACATGTATATTTTAAGTCAATAGACCACAGAAACAATAAGCCCACAGAAAATATTTGAACTTGTAGCTGGCTAAAGCCAAATGCAACTAATGCAGAAAGTCCTCCTAAAAGTGCAGTGAACTGAAAAAAATCACCAGTCATTACACTCCCCTCATACTAGTCACTACTCTAGAAAGGTTTAGGGTGTGTCACCCTACATTATAACATATCTTTCTTCATTGCATTCCAAGTCCTTGCTAGTCTCCCTCACTTGTTGCTAGTGCCTTAAATTTTAACATTCCAATACAACATCCAGGTCGTGAATCATATGTGCCCAAATCATTTCAATTAAAAGATTCTTTCTGTTTTTTTTATTGGAGCTCCCTGTAAGTTCTCCCCCAATGTGCTTATTCCTAATTCTATATCCTTTCTCAAAAATCCATATTTCCCTCTTACCATTTTCATCTCAGCTGCATGTTCTTGAGCTTCTTCTCTGTAACAAATCTTCATCGAAAAAATCAGCTCAGAAGATGAGATAAAAGAGCACTCTGCTGTCTTTATGCATGCATTTACGAGGGTCAGATTCATATTAACTGCAAAGGATTCATCACTTGGGTAGCATAATGCACGCATTTCATTTTTTGTTGGTATGATCCATCGCAGACAATAATCAGAAAGCACAGAAACAACTAAAACCTTAAAAAAAAAAAAGCCCTCCATCTGTCCATTGCCACTGTCACACCACCACCATCACAACAGACGTAACACACAGAAAATAAAAACTAAAAAATCTGCAACCATGAAAGCACATTTAAAATCTACATTTACATAAATTTAAAAAAATCATACCTTAGATGGTTGCAGAAATCGTGAGCAAATATAGGGTTGCAAAGACCTAGCAGAGAGAGGATCGCAAACCTGAGGGACAAAAAAAAAAGAAAAATGAAAAGAAAAGAAAGAATAGAGATGAGGAATCGCTAGGGCATACCTGATTTTTTTTTTGCCCAAACTAAAGAGAGAGAGAGAGAGAGAAGTAGAGGAGAGAGAATACCAGAGAGAAGGGAGCGCTGGCGGGAGAGGGAAAGAGAGCATCGGGTGAGAGAAGAGAAAGGGGGTGGATTTAACGTTTTTGGCGTAGTGAGAGAGAGAGAGCAGAGACCGAGAGAGAGAGCAGATCGACAGAGCGAGAGAGTCAGAGAGAGCAGAGAGATCGAGCGTCAGAGAGAGAGAGTAGAGAGAGCGAGAGTGAGAGGAAAGAAGGAATGATGGAGAAAGAAAGAGAAGGGAGGGAAGGAAAAATAAAAATGAGGGAAAGAACCACGTACTGAGCCCGCGCGGGCGATTAAGGGATTTGAAGACCAATGTAAAATCATTGGATATATAATATCGGTTTCATAATAACCGATATAAAATATGTATATATAACTGGCGGTTAGCCGTAGGTGCACTGGCGGTTAGCTTGAAAGTCCTTGGGATCCTAACCCTAGAGGGGGGGGTGAATAGGGTGAGCTACAATTACGACCAATTTAGACCAATTTTAAATTCTTAACAAAAACTAGTCACATGTGATGATTTTAATCAAACAAAGTGCGGAAGCTAATAAATGAATCACCAGAAGCATACACCACAACACCAAGGTTTATAGTGGTTCGGCCTCAATGCCTACATCCACTACCGGCTTGTGATCCAATCACCCCACCGGATTTCCACTATTTATGCTTTTTACTAGGCTAAGCAATAACCCTTACAATGTTGTTTTTACTAGGCTCAACAACAACCTTTACAAGATGCTTTTCAAGGCTAAGCAATAACCTTTACACAATGCTTTTCTTAGGCTAAGCAATAACCTTACAAAATAAAGATTTCTCTAAGAAAGTGTCTTCACAAAAGATCACTCTAAGAGATACAATTTAAGCACAATGTATTTGCCTCTAAACTAGGCGGATATGAAAGTGAATAACTAACTCACACAAACACTAAATGAATGCAAATGTGAATGCTCATGATGTGTGTGTGTGATAACTTCAATCAAGTTTAAAAAGAAAGCTTAATCAAATATATGCTTAAAGCATTTCAAAGTTTAAAGCTCATGAAAGATTTGATTGAAGTCTAATGCAAATCACATGTATGAAAATCAACTTGTTAACGACATGAAAATCAAAGTCTCACAAGTTGTATGAAAATGACTAACTTAGAACATGTGATGCATGTGCAATGTTGTTTTCAAAACCAAATTAATTTTACTAATGTTTAAATGAATGAAAACAACAAGTAATGTTTCAACCAAGAAAAAGAATCATGCTATATAAAAGAAATCAAAGATTTAGACTAAGCATGATTAAGAAAGTTTAAAAACTACTTGGATGAAAACAAAGTGAAGAATCCAATCTTAATTAGATCAAAGACTGAGAGAAGAATGGATTCATCACATCATAGTTATCATGCTCAAAAACATTTACCAATAACTTAAACAAAGCATGTAAACTATGATTAAGAGAGGTAGAGCTTACTTAGAGATTTAACTTCATTAATCCAAGCTTTAGCTCACCAAATGACTCTTTGGTCTCTCTTAGTTCATCCCCTTTGTCTTGTCTCAAAGCTCCTCAAAAAAGTCTTCAAAATCTCTAACAATTGACAAAGGAAAGAACTCATTTTTATAGCAAAAAGTACCCAACGGCTAGTCCCCGGTCGACCTGCAAACAGGTCTCGGTCGACCGGGAACACACAACGGTCATATTTCTGACCGTTGGTGCATCAGGCCCACTTTCTGCCTGCAGTGTTCCCGGTCGACCGGGACCCCTGGGCCGGTCGACCGGCCACACTGCTGGGACCCCAAATTCCAACTTTTGCAATTTCAAAGTTTTTCTTTGTGGAACTATTTGGGCCACTAAACCAAGCTTGAATACATGTTTTAAATCATTTGAAGATGTTTAAAAAACATGAAACACACAAAGCCTAAATAGATTCGAAACTTTAAATCCAAAGGCTAGCTTGATTTATAAAAACTTTTTTCATATGAAAATGCATACAAAGATGATTCTGAAAGTGATGAATGCATGCAAGGCACAAACCTAAATTCTCAATATGATTTCACAAAAGTAAAGCACAAAGAATTAGGATTTCAAAAGAGTTTAAATTCTAAAACCAATGCATCCAAGTTTAGAAACAAAACATGCATAAAACAATACTTTTACAAATCTTAAAAGCAATGCATGTATAAAACCAGATTTCAAGGTTTTCTAAAACAATGCAAGTGTGAAAATTCAAATGATGCTAAAGTGAAAATGCATCCATCAAATTGCAAATACAAAATTCCTAACAGTTAGCCACAGGTGCACTGGCGGTTAGCCGCAGGACGTGCTGATTAAGGGATTTGAAGACCGATGTAAAATCATTGGGTATATAATATCGGTTTCATAATAACCGATAGAAAATATGTATATATAATATCGGTTCCATAATAACCGATATAAAATATGTGTATACAACCGATATAAAATATGTGTATATCATATCGGTTTTGTAATAACCGATATAAAATATATGTATACAACCGATATAAAATATGTGTCTATAATATCGGTTTTATAATAACCGATATAAAATATTGAAATTAATATCACATACTTTTCTAACCGATATTATATATAGAGATTATTATGTCGGTTCCTGTGTAACCAATATAAAAAAAAATTGACCGATATAAAAAAATATTAACCAATATAAAATACCTTGACTGAAGATATTATATCGGTTATATGAAAAACCGATATAGGACAGTTTTTGCAACCGATATAAAAACCCTTTTTTCTAGTAGTGTCCTCTTTCTTTTACTGCATTCCATTAGCGTAAATGCTTAGAAATATGTTTAGGATCATTTGAGCATCATAAATCTACATTAGCTTGTGTTAAAAACTGATATTAGCATCTCATCATACTAGAAACATGTTTAGGTTCGTTCTAATATAGTAGATCTGCATTGATTTCGTAACCCTAATTGCATAACTAGGTTAGATCTCGCATTAACGATATCATTATTATCATTTATATCATAGAGATCGCGAAAAACCCTTGGTAGAAAGGTTGGGCGCCACCCCCTGGGCGCCTGCCCTCTCTCGGATAGGCTGGACGCCACCCCCAGGGCGCCTACCCTTCTGAGATTGGGTCCGGGTTCTAAACCTTCTCCCGTTGCATCGTTTTCTCGTAGATTTGCTAGCTGCATCATTAGTAGTTCGCATTAGGAATTCTCATCAGTTGCTGAATATCGGAAATTGTGTTGAAAATATTAAGATTTTTTGTGCATTCATTGGGATCCATTGAAAACCCTGACTGAGCAGGGTATGCACCACAGGTGTGGCGCCCAAGTGGATTTTTTCCACCTTCGTGCATAACTTCCGATCTTCAGCATTTAGTTTACTTAGAAACTGTTTGATAATGATATGTTTGGCTGTTTGATGTGTTCTGAACTCCGAATTACCATCTTTGTCACACTTCACATCATATCATTCGAATCGTAGAATCATACAAAAAACCCAAAAACATCATAAAACATAAAGTCATTTCTTCTCTTTCCTTACTCTTTAGTAAATTAGAGGGGAAACCAAAAACAAATAAAAAAGATATCCAGAAAAACCAAAAAATAATATTTAGATAGTCTAGGTTATCGAATTTAGCGCCTAAGTAGGATAAACCCTAAGATTAATTAGAACATCATAATTAATTAATTTCAGAACCATCAAATCATTAAGAACACCTTTAATCCCTTTAAAGGCCTAATTAATTTGGATTAAAAGCAACTAAGAATATAAGACACCTAAAACCCAAAACACAGCCACCTGGGCGCCACCCCCTGGGTGCCCATCCTTCCACAGCCACTTGGGCACCACCCCCTGGGCGCCCAACCTCTTCAGTCTCTAAGACACCCGGTTAAAGTTTAAACCAATTAATTAAAACCTTAAACTAATCCGAATCCGCACAGTAAAACATTTTAAACCTGAAATAACTAAAACCCTAATCAACTCAACCTCTAATTAACTCGAAAACACAAAACCAACAAAACCCAAAACAGTCCACCAGGGGGGCGCCCATCCTTTTGAGACACCTGGGTGCCACCCCCTTGATGCCCATCCTATCCCATCACTAAGGAACCCTTAATTACAACTTCTAATTAATCACAAACCAAATTTAATCCTAATTTACATAATAAAACACTTTTAAACTTAAGAAACATGAAACCCTAATCAATTCGAACTCGGATCAACTTAAAAGCACAAGACCAACACGAAACCAAAAACCAGACACCTGGGCGCCACCCCCTGGGCGCCCAGCCTATCAATCCGCTTAGGCACCACCCCTGTGGCGCCTATCCTACCCCATTCCCTTGGAGACCATCAATCAAAATTAAAACTTAACTAATTAGACCCGAATCGATACACTAAAGCACTGTCAATTTAAAAAAGACTTGAAACCTCAATCAATTTGATCTTGAATTCACTCAAAAACATAAAACCAATTCGAACCATAAAAACAGTCCACCTGGGCGCCACCCCCTGGGCGACCATCCTTCCGAGTCACCTGGGCGCCCATCCTTCCACATCCACTTGGGCACCACCCTCTGGGCGCCTATCCTACCCAATCACTAGGAAACCCCACTTGAAACTAATCCCGAATTCAATCATAATCAACACTTCAGAATTCCATTGAATTTAAAACAATTGAAGTCAGAAGTCCGACTTCAAATTAACTTAAAGATCATTGAACCAACTCAAAACTTAAAAAACTATCCGCCTGGGCGCTACCCCTTGGGTGCCTATCCTGCCATATCCACCAAGGCACCACCCCCTGGGCGCCTAGCCTCCCGAATCACAAAGAGACCTAATTAATTAAAACCTAATTTAATCCTAACAACGCAGCAAAACACTTTTATTTTAAAATACATCAAACCATAAAAGTTCAACCTCAAATCAACCAAAAAAATACAAAACCGACCCGAACCACAAAACAGTCCACTTGGGCGCCACCCCCTGGGCGCCCATCCTCCATTTCCACCTGGGCGCCACACCCTGGGCGCCCAGCCTACCTATTTTCATAAAAACCCCGACCAACGTCTTAGCCTAATTAATTAACATTCAAACCAATCCCAATCCACATATTAAAACACTTTTAACTTAAAATACTTAAGACTTAATCGATTCAGACTTAACACCCAAAACCCTTACGAACCAACAAACAACCACCTAGGCACCACCCCTGTGGCGCCTATCCTACGCTTTCACCCCGACCTACTAACTCGACCAAAAACAAATAACTAAACACCTTACAACTTAAATTAACTAAAACCAGAACCCAACATAATCCCTATATCCCAAAAAACCGAAAACTTAGTCCCATCTGGAATACCTGAAAATCACAAGCCATCACTTGGGCGCCACCCCCTTGGCGCCTATCCTTTTGTTTGCACTAAAACACAAATTCTTGGTTTTGTTTCCAAATCTGGACCCGACTAATTTTGACATTTGAACACCAGAGAACTAAAACAATTTGGAACATTAGAATTCAACAAGTAAGAATCCCCGGGATTCTGAAGATAACAACGACCGCCACTAGCCAAACCACCAAGAAACAGCCACTTGGGCGCCACTGCCTAGGGGCCCAAGTCACCAGAGTGACCTAGGCGCCACCCCCTGGGCGCCCAAGTCCTCCGCCAACTCTGTTCGTCGATTTTGACATTATTTCACTTCTCGAATTAAAACTTGAAATCCACGAGCCTTAAACAACTTAAGCAGAACCTTAAAACATCCCTAAATCACTCTCAATCAACTCATAACTTAAAACAAACTGAATCGACTAAAACCTTAATTAACAAACTGTTTAGGCGCAGGAACCATCGAACTTAGGCTATTTGCACTTTAGGATTATATCAGATTCCTCATTAGATAGATTAGAGTGTTAAGCTTCGTCCCATCACTTTTCTTGTTCCGTTAGGTGACCGGGAGAGCTGATGTGGGCGGTCTAGGACCTTAGGTTAGGGCCAATCCGATGATCAGTAATAAAGCATTAATCAAGAAAATCCAAGTAAAAATCCCCTAGTTAGGCCCTTCTAGCCCCAATATAAAAAAATTCATAAAAAATATAAAACCAACAAAATAAACCCAAAAAGTTTTTTCCTTTATTTCTTCCTCCACCTCAAGTGCCAAATATTCAATCGAACTTAATGATAAAAGGGAATAAAGAACTGACTTCTAAAAATTGAATAAATGAGAATAATTAGATGAGATGAGTGATTTCACACACTTTGCATATTTTTATCTCGGCCCATCGGCCACATCTAAATCAATCACGGCCCATTGGCCCTCTAAAACAAACACCGGCCCATCGGCCACTTTCAATCAATTACAGCCCATCGGCTCTTCACTTTATCACTCGTGTATCGCACACGAAAAGCACAGAAATCACAAGTCAAAGTCTCATTTGCATCATCATTTTGATTTAAAAAGTCAGCCTTTAAACCCAATTTTGCCAAGGGATTAGAAGGGGGTACCCGGGAACGGGGCCGATCCTCTTCTTAAATATTTGGCTTATGCTGTGTGAGGATTAACCTTACTTGGATTTTGACTCATAACCCTGAATTGACCCAATATTAAAGAGACCCAAATTAATGTGACAGGAAAACCGTCGTGTGTTGCCGGCAGCACATTAGACAAGAGAAGAACCCACCCTTTTATTTTCTCCCATTTTTCTTTGGCTTTTGTCAAAGAACGGTGTTATGGCCGTTACCGTAGCTGGGGATCGTGATCCTTCGATTTTGAGGGTAGTCGGAATCCTCATTTTCAATGTAAAATTTAAATTGCACATATAGATGAATGGCGATTTCCCTCCCCGGGGGGGATCAAAATTCACATCCGACACATGGGTGATTTCAAATACTTCCAAAATGCTACATGTCAAGTTTCAAGTCATTTCGACAACATTTGACCAGACTTTCCCAGAAGCCAAAACAAGCCTCCAAGCTGCGATGCCCCTTGGGACCATGATTTCCAAATCGGAGCTAATGGATCATCTTAAAATGACTCCAATAGTTTCCTTGTCAAATTTCAAGTCAATCGGACATCGATTGACCGTACATCAAAGCGTGGCATCCTCCTCGCAATAAAATCAAGTCTACTGGCGATATGACCCCACACGGATTCAAAACTCAAACAAAAGCCTGTGGTTGGTCTTATTTATTGCTCAGGAGGCTTCACCTCAAATTTTAGGTCATTCCGACATCGTTTGACCTAGTTTCGGCTTCTGACGATAAATCGGCAACTCTGCTCAACAAAGTCTTTGGCTTTTCCGGTAAATTGGAAACTTTGCCCCCTAGTATGCAAGGCTTCTTGTTAGGGATTTTATAGATTGCAATTTGATGGATGCATTATCATTCAAGCATCATTTGATTTACACACTTACATTGTTTTAAATAAACTTGAAATCTTGTTTTATTCATGCATTGTTTTTAAGAGTTGTAAAAGTATTGATTTATGCATGTTTTGTTTTCAATCTTGGATGCATTTGTTTTTGGAAAAAGTTTTAGAAATCAAGCTAGCCTTTGGTTTTAAAGTTTTGAATCATTTTAGGCTTTGTGTGTTTCATGTTTTTAAACATCTTAGAATGATTTAAATCATGTATTCAAGCTTGGTTTAGTGGCCCAAAAATCCCCTCTAAGAGAAACCTTCAAATATGCAAAAGTTGGAATTTTTTGTAAAAAGGGGGGTGGCCCGGCAGTGTCGCCGGTCGACCGGCGCAGAGGTCCCGGTCGACCGGGAACACTGCAGGCAGAAAGTGGCCTGGCGCCCCAACGGTCATTTTTCTGACCGTTATGTGATCCCGGTCGACCGAGACCTGTTTGCAGGTCGACCGAGGATTAGCCGTTGGGCACTTTTTGCTATAAATATGAGTTATTTCCTTTGCCAAAAGTTGAGAATTTTAAGGCCCTCCTTGAGGGGTTTTGAGGCAAATAGAAGGGAAAAGAACTAAGGGATGAAGGGGAGCATTAGGAAAGCTAAAGCTTGGATTAATGAAGTTAAATCTCCAAGTAGGCTTTACTTTCCTTAATCATATGTTTTCATGCTTTGTTTTATTTTTGGTAAATCATTTGTAGCATGATAAACTATGTTTGTGTTGTGTCCTTAACATGTTTTATGTTTTGAATTGATTTATTGTTTTGGATACATCACCATTGATTCAATCCAAGCAGTACTTAATCTTTGGTTGTTGTTTTCCATCATAAGAAAATCACTTTCAAAACTATCTTATGTTTTGGACTCAACTTCTTTACAAATCATATGTTTTCATGTTTTGTTTTATCATTGGTAAATCTTTAGTAACATGATAAACTATGATGTGTTATATCCTTAGCATGATTTATACTTTGAATAGATCTATTGTTTTGGATGCATCACCATTTGATTCAATCCAAGTAGTACTTTATCTTTGGTAAATCTAAGTAGATCATGTTAATGAAATATGTAACATGATTCATATACTTGGTTGAATCTTTGGTTGTTGTTTTTCCATCATAAGAAAATCTCTTTCAAATGTATCTTATGTTTTGGATTCAACATCATTACAAATCATATGTGTATTATTGTTTTAAAGTTTCACAACTTGCCTTACTTAGATAGGTATATCACTTTCAAGTTGTATTTATAATTACATATGATTTGTCCCCTCTTTTCAATCAAATCTATTTTTATGTTTTGAGCTTCATTGTTGATTTGATTGACATCCCTATGCATCACATGTTTAGAACTAATTAATTTCATACAACTTGTGTATCTTTGACATCATTAACAAGTTGTTTCTTTTAACATGTGACTTGCATTCTATCCTCAATCATAAATGTTTTATGAGCTAAAACTTTCAAAAGCCTTAGGCATACATTTATGAGCTTTCATTTTCAAAATGATTGAGGACCACACACACACACTTCATGTACTTTCATCTTTGCATTCATAGTGTGAGTGTGTATTAGTTTTTCACTTCCATATCCGCCTAATTAAGAGGCATTGTAATGAGCTAAATTGAATCTCCATCAAGTGTATTATAGACACTAAATTAGAAAGATAACCAACCCTGTGGTTGAAGAGGTTATTGCTTAGCCTATAAAAGCATAATGAATAGGTTGATGTTAAGCCTTGAAAAACATCAATGTAAAGGTTATTGCTTAGCCTTGGAAAGCATATTGTAAAGGTTATTGCTTAGCCTATTGAGAAGCATAAATAGTGGAAATCCGGTGGGGTGTTGGATCACAAGCCGGTAGTGGATGTAGGCATTGAGGCTGAACCACTATAATTACTTGTGTGATGGTGATTGCCTTGTGGTGATTCTTTTGTTAGCTTCCGCATCTTGTATGATTAATCATCACATGTGACTAGTTTGTTTTAAAGAAGTTAAAATTGTTTAGAATTGGTCATAATTGGAGCTCACCCTATTCACCCCCCCTCTAGGGTTCGGATCCCCAGAACTTACACTTCTTGTCAAGTTTTCTGCAGGGAAATCAGGCCAAAACATGTACAAAAATGTCAGGAAAAAAACTGATTAAGAAAGAATAAGAAAAAAACCGAAAAAAGGCTGAAAATCAGCGACCGAAAGGGACAAAGTCCCCATGGTCGCCGGCAACCTTGGCCCATGGTCGCCGGCGACCCTGGAAATCCGAGTCACCGGATTTCCGCCGAAAACCCATTTTTTGGTCCCTTTTCGCATTCCGAGATGTTTGGCCTCTGTGATTTTCCAACAATCTAATTTTCAGGACATGAAATCCGTCTATCTTTGCCAACATCAAGGATCCACCATCGAAATCATGGGATCGTCATCGGACGCTCTGAAATTACCAACCAGCCGACCAATAAAGCACACTTTCTGCCCAACTGATCGAGAAATCGACAGGACAAATGGTACCGACCCACTGGTAGCAGTTAATGTCTGAAATTGCATGATCATCAAACAGCAATCGGCATGAAAATCCATCGGCAATCAAGGCTTCCTACATCGCAGGTAGAATTCCAAAAGATGCAGCGCGGCCCGCGACTTTTCAAATGCTTTGGCAACCACTTAATGCAGTTAATGACCCATTTTATGACAAATTAATGTAGTCATTTACTCATTATTTTGGACGGCCCAATCAGAAGCCAAGGAATGGGAGTTACAAGTCAAGTGCAATCATGGTATTAAACCCCGTAACTCCTCCCATCATGGAGCTTAAAGGCAATTAAAAGCCCATTACTCTCCAACGGCCAATCAAAAGCCAAGAAAAAAGGAGTTACAAAAATACAAATTAAAAACTTGTAACTCCTCCCATCATGGAGCATTAATGCAATTAATGCATTGAAAGCTCATAAACTCCCCTAATGGCAACCAAAAGCCTATAAAAGGAGGTCATCTCTGAAAGTCCAAGATCGAATCCTAGAGGGGGGGGGGAATAGGGTGAGCTCAAATAACTAGACCACTTTTAATTCTCTTTGCTTTTAAGTCTTTTATGCTTTGAATAAGAATTGTAAATCAGCCAAGATAACATCATCCATAAAAAGAAAGCATAAAGACAATCACCATAACACAAGCATTTATAGTGGTTCGGCCAAATTGCCTACATCCACTCCCGGTACACCTACCGGATTTCACTAACTCCAAATAAGGTTTAGGATCACCTCAAACCTTACAATTCATCACTATGCTTTTCAAGGCTAAGCATAAACCTTTACAGCATAAACTATGCTTTTCAAGGCTAAGCATAAACCTTAACAACTAGAAGTTTTCTCTTAAGAAATATGCCTATGAGTGCATGGATTAAGAGATCTATTTAAGTGCAAAAGAGTGCCTCTAAATAGGCTAAATAGAAAGTGAAAACTCAACTTCTAGAAACATGCATATGGATGACAAAGTTTATGAATAATGCATTTACTATAAATTACTCTTCCTCTTTCTGAAAAGATGAAACTTTGAATGATGCAAAGATGATAATTATATGTTTGAGAAAGAGTTGTTTGCCTAACACATGAATTTAACAAAGTGAACTAACTTGTTTTCAAAGAAGATAAACTAAAGCTTAACAAGTTGGTTTTGAAACAAGAAAACAAATTCATGTGAAACAAAGACTATATGTTGGATTCATAATGCTATGAGATGTTTAAAGTTCTAAGCATGTTATGAAAAACAACACTACAATAGAAAATCATCTAATTAATCATGCATTGAAGAAAATCAAAGGTAAAGAACCAAAACATGATTTTTAAAGGACTTAGGATAAGAGAAGCACACCCATTTAGAAGAACAAAGTTTGAATCAATGGAATGGCTTCATAATCCCTTCAAAGATGCTCTAGAAAAGTTGCAAGTCCTTGGCCTCAAAAGTCTCTTGAGTTTCAGCAACTTTTTCAAAACAAAAAAGGCACTTTTTATAGAGAAAAAGTTCTCAACGGCTAGTGCCCGGTCGACCTGGTACAGGGCCGGGTCGACCGGGTACACACAATGGATAGAAAAGTGACCGTTGGTGCTTCAGAAACCCTGTCGACCTGTAGTGTGCCCGGTCGACCGGGTCCTTGGCCCGGTCGACCGGCCACACAGGCAGGTTGACTTGATGAAGCCCAGAAATCTGATTTTTTCTAGAAACTTGTAATATTTAGGGCAACACTCCAGGGACCTTTGAGGCACTAATCTCAAGCATGAATTCATGACAGAAAAAGATGAAAACATAATTTCTAAAGTCATGAAAACTCCAAATCAAAATAATGATTTTAAAGAAAGAAACTATGGAAAGCTTGAATGATTTTAGAAATAAAAAACTCCATGATCTTAAGATACAAACTGAATTGAAAACCAAGCATATCAAATGATGAAAACAAAGATTATGAAAGAGAAATATGCATGAAGATCCTAAGAATAAGACCATGAATGAATGAGAGGTCAAGCTTATGAAAATGAATGCATCCTATCAAATTGCAACAAAATAAAAACTCTAACAATCTCCACCATTTCTAGGACCGAAAA
Source organism: Cinnamomum chago (assembly GCA_038049695.1). Taxonomy (NCBI): domain Eukaryota; kingdom Viridiplantae; phylum Streptophyta; class Magnoliopsida; order Laurales; family Lauraceae; genus Cinnamomum; species Cinnamomum chago. Next base: position 18,913,384 of record CP142459.1, read on the forward strand.
ATCCATACACGGACTCCGTGCAAACTCTAAAAAAAAATTCTGTAACATTGCTACGACACTCCAACAACAACCTCTCCTCTTTTGAAAAAGTCCTGCATCGACCACTACTACAAGGTGACCAAAGTCCCTTGGGGGGCGCCCCCCCCCCCCCCCCCAAGGCCTTCTCCTTCATTCTCCATGGCTTAGACATGGCTTTTCAGCCCATCCACTTAGCTTTTTATTGGATATAGGACCTCCTCTTGGTCTATATCCTCTAAAAATCTGAGGTTTAAGCCGAGCCAAGCGAATCAAAAGCATCCTCTGTTCTCATTTGAAGGAAGATGGCGAAGTCCACACACGACATGCGACCGTCAATCTCAACGAGTGCCCACAATCTCCTGAGAAGTTAGATCGCCTTTTCTTACCTTTCATTGTATTTTATATTTTTAAAGAGACATAAAAATCACAACTCTTGTATTTCCTTTTTGATAAGAATTACAAATCGTCTTTCATAACAAAAACATCACCTTTCACGGCAAAACAAATGAAAATCGCCTTTCACGGCATTCAAAACAAACCATGTCTCTTTTCTTAAATATATATGCAATGAAAACTAGAAAAAAGGTTGATTTCCTTTTGTACTTGTGAAGGTGGATCTACAGACCACCGCTTGTCAATTCCAAGTAGAGTAGAAAATCTGGCAATGATGTTCGCTTTGTCTCCGGTCATGAAAGGGTTGGACCCCATGGACTCTCATGTCCATTGACCCCGGTAGTCCTGCGAGCGAAAAAGTGAGCCCATCACTTTTGTTGTTGTTTTATGTATTCAAGGAAATGTTTGCACCTCACAGCGGTCTTCGATCCATATAGGACATGATTAGGGCCATGTGTTGTTTATTAATGTTGGAGAATTTTGATTAACCCTAATCTCATGCATAATCCCCGATTTAAAGATTGGGGGCGTGAGAGCTGGTCTCATTGGATGATGGTTGGAGAGGAAGGTGGGCCTGGTGAGGCAAGTGTAAAGGAGGAGGAAAGGAAAGGCAAAGGGAGAAATGATGTATAGGCAAAGTTGAACCGGTAGATAGTTGGGCAAATGGAAATGAGCTTTCACTGAAAAGTACATTCCTTGAGATGTAAATGCGATTGGTGGGGATATGGAGACAATTATAACCTTTATGTGATGGGCTATAGCCAAGAAAAGCACATGGAAGTGATCATGGGCCAAGTTTATGTGCACTATATCGGCATAAACACGGATAGCACTCACACCCAAACACACGTAGTTGGGTGCAATCAGGAGAGGTTTTAAAATGAATTTCAAGGGGGGATTTGGTGCGACTGACTGACGATGGGAGTTGATTAGTCAAGTAACAGGTTGTTTGGAATGCATCATCCCAGCAGGTTAAAGGAATAGAGGCCATGGTTAGGAGAGCTAACCCAGTTTCAGCAATTTGCCTGTGACGTTGCTTAACTAAGCCATTTTGCTCGGGGGTGTGAGGGCATGCAAAACGATGGAAAATGTGTCGGGAATCAAAATATTTTTTAAACTTCAGATACTCACCCCCATTGTTAGATTGAAAAGTTTTTATTTTGCAATCTAGAAATTGTTCAATTTTATGTTGAAAAGAAATAAAGACAGTGAGAGCATCGGATCGCTTTGCAAGCGGTAAAATTCACAGATATCGACTAAAAACATCCATTAAAAAAATATAATATCTAAAGCCATTATTTGAAGCCAAAGGAGCAGGCCCCCAAATGTCTGATAAAATAACTTCCAAAGAATGCTTATAAATAGTAATGCTAGAAGGGAAAGGTAATTTATGACCTTTTGTCATATGAAAAGATTGATAAAAGCCAAAAAATTTATTTGAAATCGGAAGAGACTTAGATGTAACAATGGAGTGGACCGTTCGTTGCGTTGGATGGCCAAGTCGCCGATGCCAAATGTCCATTATTGTGCGCTCACCAAAAAGGCAGAGGGCCTAGAACTACTAGGGTATTGGCTTTGATCAAGGCAATAGAGACCTTGTTTATTCGGCCCTTGAAGAACAATTCTCCCAGTGCGGCGGTCCTTGACAACAAAAAATTTGGATGAAACTCATAGAAAACATCATTATCAAGAGAAAATTTGGGCACAAAAAGAAGATTTTTTGAAATTTGTGGAATATGAAAGATGTCCTTAAGTATCCTTAAGTATAAACCAATCCTTGGAAGTGGAAAGAGAGGACATACCAAACCGATCCTTGGAAGTGGAAAGAGAGGACATACCAATGTGAGAAACAGGAAGGCCCGCACCATTACCAATGCGAAGTTGGTCAGGTCCAGTGTACTCAGAGTGGATGCTAAGATTGCCAAGGTAAAAAGTTAGGTGATGGGTAACACCGCTATCGGGATATCAATTATGGAAGTCTGGAATGAATACACTGAATTGAATAATTTTGAATCATGAAATTTAAATGGGAAAAGTGATGGAATTGCTTGATGTTAGAATTACTCGGGAACTTACTAAAGTCTTAATATATACTTTATACCCTTAATGGTCGGAGATCTTTAGTGGCACCAAGCTCCTCATTTATTATCGACATTAGGAGCCTAAGTGTATATTGAGACGACCCGTGGTAAGCCAATGAACCATTACACACTAATTCATTCCAAGTTATAAAGTTTATATGTTTTTCTTTTATAATTTGATTTGAAATGGATTGAGTGGTTCGCCACGTTTGGAAATATCGATAAGACTACTCGTTTGATTTGTTCTCTATTGTTCGTTTGTTATTGTTCAGAGTAGTTATTTTTATCGATGAAAATGTATTGAAATGGTTTGATATATTGATTTAAAATTTCGATCGGCACCACTAAGCATGAGATCTTTGTTGGATTCATCACCCGACCAGGAATCCTTAAAAATTATTGCCAACTGCAGTTTGGGTCCCCATTGATTGTTCCGGCCATGGCTACGGTTAGATCGTTCCGTCCATTTAATATGGTTCGGTAATTGATCGAGTACTTTTATTACTTCGGTGATAAAGTACGTTATTGATTGAATACTCTTGTTATTTTAATAATGAGGTATGTTATTGATTGAGTGCTCTTGTTACCTCGGTAATAGGAGAATATTGCAGATGTGGATCGCCATTGTTTTACTCGATTGTCATTGATTTATTCTATTTATTATGTTTCTTGAAATTATTAATGTTTTATAAACTCTGTCTTTTGTTATCTGTTTAATTGCTTGCCAGACCGTCGCGTCTGATATTTTATTGTTTGGTACCAGATTTCGACCCCGCCCCCTTTGAGGCAGAGCGAGAGGAGGAGGCGGGCGAGCCGCCGATTGGACGAGAGTGGCAACCGAACGATGTTGTCTAGACGTCGGGTTGGGTTATGAGACAAATCACTTTTTGGGATAGATGTTTCTTTTTGGGAACTTGTTATAGCCTTTCTTAGCTTTTTGTTGGGAAAAATTGTAAATCTTAACTAACTTTTGTTATTGTACTAAACTTGAGTTATTATGGGCTTATTAATGATATATTTCTCATTTTGATAGAAGACTTCATCACCCATTTTATGTTATTTATTGAAATACATGTTTGCTACATTGCTTCCGTGAAGTTTATACATGATGAAAGAAATTTTGTATCATGATGGATTGATTTTGAGGATCCTCTCCGCGGAAACCTATGGGAAACCAGCATGTGCGGGCGGATTTTTCTAGCCCACCGCGCCGCGGCCCCGGATTCAGGACATGTCTTGTTAGCTCTCAGTCCGGGGGCGTGATAGGCTTGATATTAGTGTGAGAAATGTTTTGGGCAATTAAAAATGGATTAGGATCATAGGGACGTGGCAAGGATACGTTAGAATGTTCGTTAGTTAGTATCGATTGGGATTTGGGGTATGTTCTGTTTACTATATTTTGTTGTACTAACAAGTGGTTTTGCAGCACTATGCCTCCCCGTAGAGACCCATTGAATGCAAACGCATCTGGCAGTAATAGTGGTAGTAATAGTTGTTTGTAGCACTTATCACCTTAGTTGCACAGTTAAGATAGGAGATGTCACTTTTCCAGCAAACCTTATCCTGTTGGACATGCATGACTTCGATGTTATATTAGGGATGGATTGTTTAGCGCGTCACCATGCCACTATGGGTTGTTTTAACAAAACTATATCTTTCACATTGGAGGGAATGCACTCTGGTGTAGAATTTCAAGGAAAGAAAAGGATATCACAGACTAACTTTAGTTCAGCTTTGTCAGCAACAAAATTATTAAGGAGTGGATGTGAGGGATTCATAGCGTTTATCACGGAGAATAAACAATCCTAAGGGGTAGAGGAAATCCCCGTTGTATGTGAATTCCCAGATGTATTTCCGAAAGAAATTCCAAGTTTGCCACCTGTTAGGGAAGTTGAATTCACAATTGAGTTGATGCCAGGAACTGCTCCAATCTCCATTGCTCCGTACAGGATGGCTCCAGTAGAGTTAGGTGAGTTAAAACTTCAGTTGCAAGAGTTGTTAGAAAAAGGTTTTATTAGACCAAGCTTCTCACCTTAGGGAGCCCCAGTGTTGTTTGTTAAGAAGAAGGATGGAAGCTTGAGAATGTGCATAGATTACAAAAGATTGAATCTAGTGACCATCAAAAATAAATATCCATTGCCAAGGATAGATGAATTGTTTGATCAGCTGCAAGGAGCAGAGTATTTTTCGAAGATAGATTTGAGATCCGGATATCATCAGTTGAGAGTCAGAGAATCGGATGTACCGAAGACCATTTTCCGGACTAGACATGGTCACTATGAATTTTTGGTAATGCCTTTCGGACTAACGAATGCACCAGCAGTGTTTATGGCACTAATGAATAAAATTTTTGCACAACACTTAGACCAGTTCACAGTCGTCTTCATTGATGACATATTGGTGTATTCCAAGTCAAGAGAAGATCATGAGCAGCATCTAAGAATGTCACTGCAGCTTCTAAGAGACAATCAATTGTATGCTAAGCTTGGGAAGTGCGAATTTTGGCTAGAACAAGTTGCTTTCCTAGGCCATATTATCTCCAAAGAAGGTTGGGCAGTCGATCCAGCAAAAATTGAGGCAATGATCAAGTGGGAAAGACCGAAGAATGTGACCAAAATCAGAAGTTTTCTGGGTTTAGCAGGCTACTACAAAAGGTTTGTGCATGGATTTTCTTCTATTGCAGCGCCTTCGACCAAATTAACCCGGAAAAATGTGCCTTTTGTGTGGTCAGAACAGTGTGAAGTCAGTTTTGAAGAGTTGAAAAAGAAATTAACCTCAGCACCTATTCTCACTCAGGCAGTGGTGGTTTTGTGATTTATACCGATGCTTCGAATGTGGGACTCAGATGTGTGTTGATGCAAGATGGCAAAGTCATAGCGTATAGCTCCAGACAATTGAAGAAGTACGAGAAAAACTATGCAACACATGACTTAGAGTTGGCAGCAGTGGTCTTTGCATTGAAGATGTGGAGACATTATCTTTATGAAAAAAAAATTGAAGTCCATTCAGACCACCGCAGTCTCCAATATTTATTTTCACAGAAGGAATTGAACATGAGACAGAGAAGATGGATGGAGTACATCAAAGACTATGATTTTCCAATCATTTATCATCCAGGGAAAGTGAATGTAGTGACAGATGCATTGAGTAGAAAGTCGGTTAGTGTGGCCAGTTTGCAAGGATTTTGCAATTTCCAGCAGTTCGAAGACTTGGGGGTTGAATTTCAACCCTTGAGGAAAGGTGTTATGCTAGCAAATATGTCGGTGTCTGAGCCTATCTTCATTCAGAAGATCAAGGATAGTCAGTTGCAAGATCCAGATTTGGCTAAAATTGTTGAACACATCTCAGAACGTCCAGATTTTCGAATCGTGGATGGAGTACTTTACTTTCGCGACCGACTTTGTGTTTCGAAGATAGATAATTTGAGGAATGACATCATGGTGGATGCTCACAGAACGAGATATTCTATGCACCCGGGGAGTACGAAGATGTATCACAATTTGAAGAACCGTTTTTGGTGGAACAATATGAAGAGAGAAATCGCAGCTTTTGTGTCCCGATGCATGACTTGTCAACTAGTGAAGGCTGAACATCAGAAACCACCTGGTCTTTTGCAACCGTTAGAGATCCCGGTTTGGAAATGGGAACATCTCACGATGGATTTTGTCTCAGGATTACCTACTACCAGCAGAGGAAACAATGCCATTTGGGTTATAGTTGACCATCTCACAAAGTCTGCACACTTCATTCCATTGAAGACCGGGACCGGGAAAAAGATGCATATGCTACCTCTTGCAGAAGCATTTTTGAAAGAGATTGTTAGTCGTCATGGTCAACCAATGTCTATCACTTCAGACTGGGATAACAGATTTGTTTCAAGATTCTGGAAGACTTTGCATGAGTCTATGGGTACGAAGCTTCAATTCAGCACAGCGTATCACCCCCAGACTGATGGACAGTCAGAAAGGACCATTCAGACCTTGGAGGACATGCTCAGAGCTTGTGTACTTGATTTCAAGACTCAGTGGGATGAGAGTTTGCCTCTCTGTGAATTTGCTTATAATAATAGTTACCACTCGAGCATAGGAATGACTCCTTTTGAAGAACTGTATGGCAGAAGATGCAACACTCCAGTATGTTGGGAAGAAGTCGGAGAACACAGCTTTCATGGACCGTCATTGATTAGTGAGACAAGTGAAAAGGCTAAGCTCATTCAGGAGTGCTTGAAAGTTGCTAGAAGCCGGCAGAAAAGCTATGGAGATGTTCGAAGAAGAGACCTACAGTTCCAAGTAGGAGATAAGTATTTTTGAAGGTGTCACCGGTCAGAGGAACCTTGAGGTTTGGTCAGAAGGGTAAGTTGTCAAGAAGATTCATCGGACCGTATGAAATTTTGAGTCGTATAGGTGAAGTGGCCTACAGATTAGCTTTGCCACCAGAGCTATCGAGCGTACACAATGTGTTTCACGTGTCAATGTTGAGGAAATAAGTTTCAGACCCTTCACATGTATTACATCATGAGCCATTGGAAGTTCAAGAAGATGCCACCTACATTGAGGAGCCGGTTAGAATTATTGACACAAACGAAAACAGGAATTGAGGAACAGAACAATTCATTGGGTCAAAGTACTTTGGGAGAATCACGGGCCAAAAGAAGCTACTTGAGAATTGCGTGATCAAGTTCAGAGGAAGTACCCTCACCTGTTACCAGAGGTTAGTATCCATTTGGAGGACCAAATGCTCTAAGGGGTGGAGGATGTTAGACCCCGACCCAGGTTTAGTATGATTAATTATTGTTTGAGCCGTGAATAGTCTCTAAGTGGGATTAGAGGATGATTAGCTTAGTTTTTAGTTAGATCAGACTTTTCAATAGCTTTAGGGAATTTTGAAAGCCATTAGACTTAGTTTGACACGGGCCGGGGCGCCCATGTGACGTGTATTGAATTGGGAATTTGTTCTTTATTTAAAAAAAATCCGATTTTTACTCCTTTTGATTTGTTTTTTGGATCTTAACAACTTTCATGTTCTATCCTATTGGATTTGAGACTCAGAAATTGTGTTTTTCGAGAAAAAGGGCAAAAACGACTTTTCACACTAAATCTGTGCATGAATTTCAAAATTTGCAAAAATTGGGGAAAATATACTTTTTGGAAACTAGATATTCCGAAGATCGATTTTGTCTTCTTCGTCGATTTCGTCCGGGACCCACGTGTGTTAGTTTCAGCCACTTGAAGTTTTGGGGACCCACATGCCCACTTAAACAACCCAAGATGGGTTCTTTCTTCTCCATTTCATTGTTCCTACAATCTTTTGGCTTAGACAAGGGTTTACTATTCCTCTCTTCCAGCCTCTCTCTCTCTCTCTCCTCTTGCATGACTACTTCTTGAGTGCCAAATAGAGATTTGATATCATCCACTTCTTCCTCATCTCTCAAGCATTCCAAGGACACCTTTTTCAAGAACATTGAGTTGGAACGACCCTCTTCTCCAAGCCCTTCTTCTTGATTTGAGCTGTAAAAAGGTTAGCAAAGGCTTCCCTTCTTGAAAATCATGGTTTTCTTTACTTTTAGAGTTTCTTTTTCATACATGCAAAGGGGTTCTAGAAGAGCTTCCTTCATTTGCAAAAATGTTGGATTTCTAGGGTGTTTTCATAGGGTTTTTTTTTTTTTTTTTGGGTTTTTGTAGATTGGAGCTTGGGCTGTTGAGAGATCATCTTGGAGTGTTTTATTTCTCTTCTTAGCCAAGGCAAGTAACTATTCAGATGATGTGTTTATATACTATTTATAGAGATTAGTGGTTTCATTTCTTAAAATTTTTGACTCTCTCTCTCTCTCATGTTGTTTTTCTTCCTTCAATTTATGGACTAATTCTTAGGTTGTTTAAATGATTTGTTGATATCTATATTTTTGTTTCTAAGTGTTGTTTTAACAATTTGAAATTCTTTGGCAATGAATCTTCTTGAGTTAGTCCTAAACATTTTAATGTTAGTGTATTTGTGGTGAATGAAAATGCTTTGTTTGTATCAAATTTTTGTTTGGAAAGATGGAATAAATTAGTGTATGGATGTTTTAATGGAGTTGTTGTGGCAAGGAGAAGCCCAAAATGTGTGAGATTGATTGTGGGAGAGAAGAAGTGGAAAAAGAATCACAAAAATTAGAAAAAAAATGCAATTTCTGCACTTAAAACGGGCCCAGACAGCAACCTGGCCCGCTCCTGGGCAGGGCCCAGGCCTGTATTCTGGGCTGTTTTCAGGCCTATTTCCAGCCCATTTTCAGGCCTGTTTCCAGCCCATTTTCAGGCCCATTTCAGGCTTTTTTTCAGCCCATTTTCAGGCCCATTTCAGGCCTTGTTCCAGCCCATTTTCAGGCCTGTTTTGCAGCCCATTTTCAGGCCCATTTCAGGCCTGTTTCCAGCCCTTTTTCCAGCCCATTTCCTCCATTGTTTGAAGTCCATTTAGCCCCTATAGAGGCATGGAAGTCCGGAATGAATACATTGAATTGAATAATTTTGAATCGTAAAATTTAAATGGGAAAAGTGATGGAATTGCTTGATGTTAGAATTACCCAGGAACTTATTAAAGTCTTAATCTATACTTTATACCCTTAATTGTCGGAGATCTTTAGTGGCACCAAGCTCCTCATTTATTATCGACATTAGGAGCCTTAGTGTATATTGAGACGACCCGTGGTAAGCCAATGAACCAGTACACACTAATTCATTCCAAGTTATAAAGTTTATATTTTTTTCGTTAATAATTTGATTTGAAATGGATTGAGTGGTTCGCCACGTTTGGAAATGTCGATAACACTACTCGTTTGATTTGTTCGCTATTGTTCGTTTGTTATTGTTCGGAGTAGTTATTTTTATCGATGAAAATGTATTGAAATGGTTTGATATATTGATTTAAAATTTCGATCGGCACCACTAAGCATGGGATCTTTGTTGGATTGATCACCCGACCTGGATTCCTTAAAAATTATTGCCAACTGCAGTTTGGGTCCCCATTGATTGTTCCGGCCATGGCTACGGTTAGATCATTCCGTCCATTTAATATGGTTCGGTAATTGATCGAGTACTTTTATTACTTCGATGATAAAGTACGTTATTGATTGAATACTCTTGTTATTTTAATAATGAGGTATGTTATTGATTGAGTGCTCTTGTTACCTCGGTAATAGGAGAATATTGCAGATGTGGATCGCCATTGTTTTACTCGATTGTCATTGATTTATTCGATTTATTATGTTTCTTGAAATTATTAATATTTTATAAACTCTATCTTTTGTTATCTGTTTAATTGCTTGCCAGACCGTCGTGTCTGATATTTTATTGTTTGGTGCCAGATTTCGACCCCGCCCCCTTTGAGGCAGAGCGAGAAGAGGAGGCGGGCGAGCCGCCGATTGGATGAGAGTGGATACCGAATGATGTTGTCTAGACGTCGGGTTGGGTTATGAGACAAATCACTTTTGGGGATAGATGTTTCTTTTTGGGAACTTGTTATAGCCTTTCTTGGCTTTTTGTTGGGAAAAATTGTAAATCTTAACTAACTTTTGTTATTGTACTAAACTTGAATTATTATGGGCTTATTAATGATATATTTCTCATTTTGATAGAAGACTTCATCACCCATTTTATGTTATTTATTGAAAGACATGTTTGCTACATTGCTTCTGCAAAGTTTATACTTGATGAAAGAAATTTTGTACCGTGATGGATTGATTTTGAGGATCCTCTCCGCGGAAACCTGTGGGAAACCAGCGTGTGTGGGCGGAATTTTCTGGCCCGCCGCGCCACGGCCTCGGATTTGGGACATGTCTTGTTAGGTCTCGGTCTGGGGGTGTGACAGTTTGTAATGGATATATTTGGGGGTTTTGTGTAAATTGGTGATTTGAGCTTAAGAGAGTGAATAGAAGAGATCAATTTGCTAACTTGGACCCAAGGCAAGTGGATGAATAGATTTCTTGAGCATTAAATGATTTTTATGAACAATGTAGATGATTTTTACTATTCACTTTGACTTGCATTGATTTTGAAACAGATGTTCATGAATGGATCTTGTTAGTTGTTTAACTCTTAATGATATTGACTCTTACAGCTTTTATTTCATACTTGATTTTTGTACAAATGGATTCTTGTATTGTAAGGTCCTAGACCTTACCGAGTCAGTTGGGCCTAATAATAAGCCCATTGACCTGTTTATTTTGTTATTATTATAATTACTTGTATTTTAGATATTTAAGTGGGTTTAGATCATGAGCGAGTTCCTTCTAGTGTTAGATTAGTGTCTGCGAAGTTTCGTGTGACTCCGAATACGTTTGACCCTAGCAGATGGTAGTTTGCAATTTAGGGAAAATTGAGTGTTTTTTCGGAAATTCCAAACGCCATGACTTTTGGGTTCATTGGAAATGTCTCGTTGTGCTGATCATTTTTGTCTCCCGGCTCGTTGCGATCCGACGATCAGAAACCCTTCAAGTGGTTCATTCCTTCACCGGACCCACTTAAGGGCAATTCAGTCTTTTTCCCTTCCCTCTCTTCTTAAACAGAGATTAACCCTAATCGTTTCATTCCAAATCTCTGCAACAAAAGCTACAACAACCCTTCTTCTTCCTCTTCTTCTTCTCAAGCCCAGAACTCCCTCCGAAGGAGATCATCTCGAAGATCCGGACCGCACATCTTCTTCCTCTCGATCTTCTCTTTCCATTGATCCTAGTTTGGTAAGGTTTCCCTCACCTTCATCCTTTCAATCATTTTTCTCTTTTGGTTAGATTTAGGTTCTTCTTAATCTTTTTCCTTTCTTTCTCCTTCTTGGTGTTCTAGATTGCTTTTGAGCAGGGTAGATTATGGTTTTCGCGGTAGGAAGCTCCTTCTCAAGCTTTTCCCAATTTCCAATCTTCTTCTTGGTTGAGGCAAGTAGATTTGCAATTTATGATTTGGTATGTGTGTATGTTTCTCTATTGATTGCAATGATTTCCTTATTAGTTTTCCCTAATTCGAAGCCTCGTTGATATTGATTTGGGATTGACATGTTAGATTAGGTTTGGGATTTGGGTTGGTTTAATTTGTAATTGGTAACCCTTTTTATCTTTTAAGTTGTTAGAATGGGTGTGGAAAGATGAATGTGATAATTGGGAGAGCATGGTGACTCAGTTTTGTGCAGGTTACAAGCTTTGAAAATGTTTGAAATTGGTGGGGAATGGTTTGGAAGGAAGTGTAAGTCCTGGGGATCCGAACCCTAGAGGGGGGGGTGAATAGGGTGAACTTCATTTATGACCAATTATAACCAATTATAACTTCTTTAAAACAAACTAGTCACAAGTGATGATTATCAAATAAAATGCGGAAGCTTAATCAAAACAATCACCACAAAGCAAGCACCATCACACAAGGATTTATAGTGGTTCGGCCTCAATGCCTACATCCACTACCGGCTTGTGATCCAACACCCCACCGGATTTCCACTATTTATGCTTTTCAATAGGCTAAGCAATAACCTTTACAATATGCTTTTTAAGGCTAAGCAATAACCTTTCCAATGATGTTTTTCAAGGCTTAACATCAACCTATACATTATGCTTTTATAGGCTAAGAAATAACCTCTTCAACCACAAGGTTGGTTATCTCACAAAGTTAGTGTCTAACATACACTTGATGGAGATACAAATTTAGCTCATTACATTTGCCTCTATAATAGGCGGATATGAAAATAAAAATCTAATACACACACTATGAATGCAAAGATGAAAGTACATGATGTGTGTGTGTGATGTCCTCAATCATTTTGAAAATAAAAGCTCATAAATGTAAGCCTAAGGCTTTTGAAAGTTTTAGCTCATAAAACATTTATGATTGAGGAAAGAATGCAAGTCACATGTTAAAAGAAACAACTTGTTAATGATATCAAAGTTACACAAGTTGTATGAAATTAATTAGCTCTAAACATGTGATGCATAGGGATGTCAATCAAATCAACAATGTAGCTCATAAAACATAAAAATAGATTTGATTAAAATAAGGGGACAAATCATATGTAATTACAAATACAACTTGAATATGATATACCAATCAAAGCAAAGCAAGTTGTGAACTTTAAAACAATAATACATATGATTTGTAAAGTTTGTTGAATCCAAAACATAAGATATATTTGAAAGAGATTTTCTTATGATGAAAAACAACACCCAAAGATTCAACCAAGTATATGAATCATGTTACATCTAATTTCAAAGATGTTTCCATTAACATGATCTACTTAGATTTACCAAAGATTAAGTACTACTTGGATTGAATCAATGGTGATGTATCCAAAACAATAGATCAATTCAAAATATAAAACATGCTAAGGATACAACACATCATAGGTTAACATGCTACTAAAGATTTATCAAAGATAAAACACAAACATGAAAACATATGATATGAAAAGATGTTGAATCCAAAACATAAGATAGTTTTAAAAGTGATTTTCTTATGTTGAAAAACAACAACCATAGATTCAACCAAGTATATGAATCATGTTACATATGATTTCAAAGATGTTTTCATTAACATGATCTACTTAGATTTACCAATTCAAGTACTACTTGGATTGAATCAAATGGTGTTGTATCCAAAACAATAAATCAACTCAAAACATAAAACATGTTAAGGACACAACACTTCATACATAGTTTATCATGCTACAAATGATTTCCCAAAAATAAAACAAAGCATGAAAACATATGATTAAGGAAAGTAGAGCCTACTTGGAGATTTAACTTCATTAATCCAAGCTTTAGCTTTCCTAATGCTCCCCTTCATCCCTTAGTTCTTTTCCCTTCTATTTGCCTCAAAACCTCTCAAGGAGGGCCTTAAAATTTCCAACTTTTGGCAAAGGAAAGAACTCATATATATAGCAAAAAGTGCCCAACGGCTAGTCCTCGGTCGACCTGCAAACAGGTCTCGGTCGACCAGGATCACACAACGGTCAGAAAAATGACCGTTGGTGCATCAGGGCCACTTTCTGCCTGCAGTGTTCCCGGTCGACCGGGACCTCTGGGCCGGTCGACCGGCGACACTGCCGGGACCCCAAATTCCGACTTTTGCAATTTCAAAGTTTTTCTTTGTGGAACTTTTTGGGCTAATTAATCAAGCTTAAAAACATGTTTTAAATCATTCTAAGGGTTTTAAAACATGGAACATAAAAAGCCTAAAACATTTTGAAAGATTTAAAACTCATAGGCTAGCTTGATTTTCTAAAACTCTTTTCAAATCAAATGCATCCAAGATTAAAAACAAAACATGCATAAATCAATACTTTTACAACTCTTAAAAAAAATGCATGTTTAAAACAAGATTTCAAGTTTATCTAAAACAATGCAAGTGTGTAAATCAAATGATGCTTGAATGATTATGCATCCATCAAATTGCAATCTACAAAAACCCTAACAGGAAGGAGGTCAGAAAACCAGCAAAACAGGGGATTCCCAGGAGGTTTCTGCCTCCGGGCGTCCGGACGCCAAAAGGCAGAAGTCCAGGGTGCCCACGCTGCATCGGGCGTCCGGACGCCGGGACCCTATAGGGCAGTTAAAAAAGGGCTGCTTGGAATGCCCATAACTTTTGACCTGTTCATCGGAATTTGGAGTTCTACATATCGTCGGAAAGCTTTCGAGACGTAGAATCCAATGGTTCTAGTTTCATCACAATCGAAGGTCGGGAAATAATGAAAATACTTAGATTATTGATTCAGCTTATGTACACTATTAGAAAATTGCTTATTGGCGGTGGAGAATGCGGGCGGCCGCCTATGGCGGTCGCAAAAGGTAGCAATAGGCGGTCGCTAAAAGTCATTTTTAATCCCCCCGAAACCCACTTCCCCTCCTTCACTTTTTCCTTCCTCTTTATTTTTCCCCTCCCGTGCCCAAACCGAGCCCTCCCGCTGCCCCAGCCGCGTCACCGCCGGAGGATGCCTGCGCCGGAGCCGCCCAAACCAAGTTCTCTCTATCCCTCCCGCTCCCTCTCCCTCTCCTTCTCTCTCTCTCTCTATTTCTCTCTCCCTCTCCCTCTCTCTCTATTTCTCTCTCCCTCTCGCTTAAAACTGTACCCTCCCGCGCGATTGGAGTTGGCACTAGTTCTCTCTCTCGTTCCCTGCGCCGGAACCGCCACCAGTTCTCTCTCTCTCCCTCCCTCCCTCTCCCTCTCCCTCTCCCCCTCTCTCTTTCTATTTCTCTCTCTCTCTTTCCCGATTTATATATGTATACAGTTACAGATTTTTTTTATTTTTAATTTTTTTCCCGTTGCTGTTTTTGTGTATTGAGTGTAGGAAACCCTAGCTCGCACCATTCAATCTCAACCATTTCCACTCTTGCTACAGCTGCTGGTATGTTTTTTTTTTTTCATTTGATTTATTTGTTGTTGTTTTTTAATGTTGTTGAATGAATGATGGAGAAAAATCGGTGGTGCAAGGCCTCAGAGTCGAAATCGGTGTGTAATTGCATGCAGATCTTGACTACTTTTCCCCTTTTTTTTTTTTTTTTGGGATGATGAGATCTGGTTTGGTTTTTTTTTTTTTGTTGGCATGTGTTTCTTGATTTTGGATTGACAGTCGCTTCTGATTATGTTATACTTGTAGGGCTATTGTTTTGTAATCTGGATTTTTCTTTTTATGCTGGGTTTGGATGTTTGGTACATTTTATGTGGTGTGAAATATGCATTGATGAGAGACCCACTAAAACACATGTCTCTCAATGGTAGTTGCCTCGTTGACAAGGTCAAGCCAAAAAATCAGTCCCATCGTATTTTTCTAGCCTCTATTTTAACAACCTTAAATTAATACTATCTTAACCATATATAACCTTGAGATTAAGCCCAATTGTTATTGAAGATTCAATTAATGTAAAATTGGTTATGATGCCCAATCACTGAATTAAAAGGGTATGAAAAGGGCTTCATTGATCAAAGGTGGGGCCCAATTCAGCCTCATAGAACTGGAGTTCAGTTCGGACCACCTTAGAAAGTTGGATTTACATTGGATCTATCCTCCTGTGAAGTTTGGTTTCAAACTCCAGGTTGAACTAGAGGAGTACACCATGCTAATGTGCTTGGATGATCCACATCCCTGAGTCAAGAGTCAAGCGCTAATGAGCACATTGAAACATCCATGTGGCTAAGGTAGACCCAAGAAACTCAACTTGGGGGGCTTTAGGTTAGAGAAATATCGGGAGAAGGGGCAAATGTATAGAGAAACAGTTTAAATTTCCCAATCGACTAGATTTGAGCCCTAAGATCATAGTCAAACTCATTGAACATGTGACACTAATTATGGTCCTAACAGTTGATGCATTTAGCTATTGCCCATCGTCTTTCTCTTCTCATTTTTGTTGTTTAAATTATTTCTTTTTAGACAATAGCTGTATTAGATTTTCTTACCTAATTATTTCTAATAAAATCTCGAAGCATTAGTAGAAGCAATATAACTACTTTTTACACCACTCCTCGATAAATTGCATCCCGAAGAGAAATATGAGAAAGGAGCGAAAGAAACACGACAATCAGATACGTGCACAAAGAAGGAAAGAAACGGTCATACGATTTAGATGGACTCCTTTAATTTCAAACCTTTTTTTAAAAGTCTTTCTTATTTTATTCTCCTGTGTTGTGACTTTAGGCAACAGAATACCCCACAAATAAAATAAAACACAATTACTTTTGGTTGTGAAAAATTACTATCAATTTAATGATAGATTAAAAAAAATGATGAGACCCGTAATATCCCAACAATAAAAACTAATTTTGCAGAGAAAGTTGTGTTGGAATATCTTTTTATTTTTTTCTATTTTGCTAGAAGGTAAATAATGTATTAAAAGAAGGAAAAGAACTTAGAAATGGCTAAAAAAAATAAAATTCAAGAACTAGAACACTGTAACTCATCAGGCTGGATTATTCAAATTTGACACCTTATTCCAGTTATGTGTATTGAATCAGCTCTATTCCATATAAATAAGACTGACAGGGTTACCAACTTACCATAAAAAGGAAAGGAAGTCTTGTGACCCTATCACATTTGAAGGAGTAATTTTCACGGGTCCTTGTTTTTCTTCCCATCCATATTCGTACACGTCAGCTTGCATTATCTCTTTATGTCCACAAGGTATTATAATACTCCCTTGAACTTTTACCCCGTGGCCTGATATTTTATTTCTAAGACTTAATGATCCTAATTTGTATACTTATGTGGGGAGATTCTCTAGTGGCAGTAGTTATGCTAATCAGTCCAAGGTCGGATTGTCCTAATCTCGGCCAACGCACAGCGAGCTCGGCTAAAGGTCAGCTTGGAGGTCCCAAAGTTCATCTTGGTGAAGGTATCGCGGGGTCTCGTCTCGGTCTCGGTGTAGATGTCTGCAAAGGCTTGTCTCGGTCTCGGCCTAGAGTGGGTCTTGGTCTCTGCTGTCATTCAGCCATAAATGCGCTGACGCAGAGGCAAACGGCGAACTAACAGGAAGAGTGGGCGCCCGATCTAGATAAGTAGACATGCTTATCTAACAATCACATCAGCAGTCATTGGGACATGGTCTGATGGGACATTCCCTTTTTACCTACCCCTCACTTAGGGGGCAAAGTACAAGATGATGGGATTTCTATCTCCACCTACCCCCACTAAGGGGTATGATCGAATGATGACACTCACTCCTATATATATGCATAAGGTAAAACCACCAAAGGTATGAAAAACAGAGACATACACACTCTCTTCCTCCTTATTCATTCCTCCTCAGTTCAGTCACCAAACTAATTCAGGCATCAGAGTGCCTTCGGCTGCCTACAGCCAGGGGCTTTGACCTTTTGCTTTTGCTTTCCCTTTCAAGTTTTCAGGAGGCTAATCCTTCCCAAATAATCAAATCGAGAGCCTGATCCTCTCCTAGCCAAGTCCATAATTTTAGGCACTTACAATTGGCGCCGTCTGTATTAAAGCACAGATCTTGGCCGATTTCATTGTAGAGTTCACTCCTAGTTCGACACCAGCGCCGCTCGATACCGAACTGGGGGGCAACAAGGAGGATGAGGGAACCGAGACAGAACAAGACCGATCTTGGAAACAGTTCCTTGACTCAGCTTGGAAGGTCTTCGTTGACGGATCCTCGACGCCTAGAAGAGCTGGTGCTGGCGTAGTCCTCCAATCTCCAGAAGGCCTCGTCATCGAGCAATCCTTTACCCTTGACTTCAAAGCATCCAATAATGAGGTTGAGTATGAGGTACTAATAGCGAGTTCGGCAGCGCTAAAACCCTGGGGGCACATCGGCTGGTAGTTTTCAACGATTCCCAACTGGTAACAAGCCAGCTGAGCGAAGACTACTAAGCCGGTGACGAAAGGATGGCAGCCTACTTGATCCACGCGAAGCAGCTCCTCTCTCAATTCCAGAGAGCCGCAGTGAAGCAGATCGACAGAGAGTCCAATTGCCATGTGAAAGTCCACGAGGATCCTAACCCTAGAGGGGGGGGGGGGTGAATAGGGTGAGCTACAACTATGACCAATTTAGACCAATTTTAATTTCTCAAACTAAACTAGTCACATGTGATGAATTGTCATACAATATGCGGAAGCTAATACAAAAACAAACACCACATTGCAATCACCACAACACAATATTTATAGTGGTTCGGCCAACGTGCCTACATCCACTACCGGCTTGTGTATCCAACACCCCACCGGATTCCACTATTTATGCTTTTTACTAGGCTAAGCAATAACCCTTACAATGTTGCTTTTCAAGGCTAAACAACAACCTCTCAATGTGCTTTTAGAGGCTAAGCAATAACCTTTACAAAATGCTTTTCTTAAGCTAAGCAATAACCTTACACAATGCTTTTCTTAGGCTAAGCAATAACCTTTACAAATCAATATTTCTCTAAGAAAGTGTTTACTCAACACTCTAAGAGATTACAATTTAAGCTCAAATAAATTGCCTCTAAATAGGCGGATATGAAAATGAAAATCCTAACTCACACAAACACTCTATGAATGCAAAGTTGTATGCTTATGAGGTGTGTGTGTGATGACTCCAATCAAGTTTAAAAAGAAGGCTCACTCAATATATTGCTTAAAGCAATTCAAAGTTTATAGCTCATAAAAGGTTTGATTGAAGTCTTATGCAAATCACATGTATGAAATTCAACTTGTTTATGACATGAAAATCAAGGACTAACAAGTTGTGTGAAAATGGCTAATTTAGAACATGTGATGCATGTGCATGTTGTTTTCAAAACCAAATTAATTTTACTAATGTTTAAATGTATGAAAACAACAAAGGAAGTTTCAACCAAGACAAAGAATCATGCATTAAAGGAAATCAAAGATTTTAGGCTAAGCATGATTAAGAAAGTTAAAACAAAACTTGGGTTGAAATCAAAGTGATGAATCCAATCTTGAATATCAAAGATGGAGGGAAGAAAGGATTCAACACATCATTGTTATCATGCTTGAAATCATTTTTCAAAGTTTCAAATAAAGCACATAACAAATGATTAATAAAAGTAAAACTTACTTGGAGATTTAACTTAGTTGATCCAAGCTTAAGCTTCACTTAATGACCCCTTGATGTCTCTTAGATCATCCCCTTTGTCTTCTCTCAAAGCTCCTCAAAGAGGGTTTCAAAATCTCCAACCAAAGACAAAGGAAAGAACTCATTTATATCCCCAAAACAGCCCAACGGCTATATCCCCGGTTGACCGGCCATGACAGGCAGGTTAACCGGCCAAGCACAACGGTCATAAAAATGCCCGTTGAAGCCTCAGCAGTCCGGTTAACCGCCAGTTTGGCCGGTTGACCGGGCCTCTTGGCCGGTTGACCGGCCATACACGGCCGGTTGACCGGGCCTGCCCAGAAATTCCCATTTTTTGGGTTTCTTGAAGATTATCTTTGGGGATATTTTGGGCCAATAAAATCAAGCTTTTTCACATGTTTTAAATCATTCAAAGATGTATAAAAACATGAAACACACAAAGCCTAAAATGATTCAAAACTTTAAACCATAGGCTAGCTTGATTTCTAAAAACTCCTTTTTCAAAAACAATGCATACAAATATGATTATGAAGGGATGTATGTATGCAAAGTTCAAACCTAAATTGACAAGATGATTTTCCAAATATAATGCACAATGAATTAGGTTTTCAAAAGAGTTTGGATTTCAAAACTAATGCATCCAAGTTTAAAACCAAACCATGCATAAAACAAAAGCTTTTCCAAATCTTAAAAGCTATGCATGTATAAAACCAGATTTCGAGGTTTTCTAAAACAATGCAAGTGTGAGAATTCAAATGATGCTAAAGTGCAAATGCATCCACCAAATTGCAAATTACAAAATCCCTAACAATCTCCCCCTTTGCAATTTGATGGCAACTTACTCATCATTGACATTTCACACTAAGTCTTCAGCTCCCCCTCAGCTGGACAAGTCTTGAAATCTTCTTGGATGCTTCTTCTCTTAGCTTGGGCTCTTGGGCTCTTTTCTTCAATCTTCTTGATGCTTGGAGCTTGATCATTCTTCAAGCTTTCTTTCCATCTTCTTCTCTTTAGCCAAGCATCTTCTTTAGCTCCAAGCTTTCTTTCTTCTATTTGCTCTCCCCCTTTGACCATGCTTCTTTCTCCTCTTGAGAACTTGAAAGCTTTCTCCCCCTTTGATGAGTAGGAGATCTTTGAGTACTTGAACTCTCGAACTCTCTCCCCCTTTGATGAGTAGGAGATCTTTGAGTACTTAAACTCTCTCCCCCTTTGACATTAAATTGCAAAGGTACTACACACATGAAACAAGGAAAATACCTTTAGTAGCACCTGTTAACAAATGAAATCGAAAATGAAATACATAACAGGCTATCATGTATGGAAGTTAACTCTAAGGTCTCAAAAGCAATCCAAGGGTGAATTTGATCAAAACTAATTCTTCCTATGAAGGTTTACACTCCCCCTCAATCCATTCTCTTCTTTTGTCAAGCTTTTGACAAGATATAACTATTAGATTCAAGAAGTAGATGGTTTAACCAAGTGAGGGTCAACTTCAAGGAAAGGATTAGATTCATATAACTATAGGGCTCATATGATCAAATTACCAAAAGAGAGCAAGGTCTCATGAGAGAAATGATCATGGATACCAATTGAAATAAACATATCAATTGAGATTAAAGGATGTGACTATAAACTCAATCACTCTAAAATGGATTTAAAAGAATAACTATTATGAGAAATCCAAGTTAGAGCTA
Organism: Cinnamomum chago; assembly: GCA_038049695.1. Classification (NCBI taxonomy): domain Eukaryota; kingdom Viridiplantae; phylum Streptophyta; class Magnoliopsida; order Laurales; family Lauraceae; genus Cinnamomum; species Cinnamomum chago. Next base: position 18,934,101 of record CP142459.1, read on the forward strand.
TCCATGATATGGGGTTTACACAAACATAGCATCAATCAATATTACTTATGAAAACCATACGCTATGTAAGATTTTGAAAATCATTTCATTCAATCAATAAATATGACTTATTAAAGTGCAAATTGAGTGAAATGAAATTCAAACATGAAGCCAACCTCTATTAATAACCAACCAATATTATGAACACATAAACATGGTGGTCATGAGATATACCTATAAGAGCAAATGAGGTGGCAATCATGAGCATTGTGATGCTAATGGTGTGTGACATGGAACAATTATATAACTATCAAGTTCAATCCAATGTACACATGGTCTATCACATACACAAGATAAGATATCAATTGGATATGAAATCAATGGAAAGTTATACCAAATGAGACCAATTGAATATGATAACATGAATAAAAGCAAGGATGTGACAAACTTCCATCAAGCATCATTAATGCATATTCATCACTTTTAAAGATTTAACTATTGAGCATAGTGATGAATAAGAGAAATTGCAATGCAAAAAGATATGACTAGGTAAAGCATGCAATTCTCAAAGTGTCCAAATCATATGAATTCAACTACTAAGATATCCATCAACCAACATAAATGTAAGGAATGGATTTCAAAGAGATTCATATGATCAAGAACACTACATATGAGGTTGAAACATGTACAAGGATGACACCAAGAGAATCTACATGAATCAACATCATAACCATCCATAAAGAAATGACTATAAGGCAAAAAGGATGGATTTGGGTTCTAGTATGGTTTCTACAAATGTAACTAAGGTCACAACCATACATGGAACCAATTGTCATTTGCATATGCAAGGAAAGTAAACAAACAAGCAAAGATGCAAACAACAAACATTTCCATTTCTAAAGATAATGAAACCAAAAGAAAAAGAAATGAAAACATGGAACATGCTCAAAAGATTATAACTAATGAAGTTATGGAGCATTTCCATTCAATCAATCTTCAAATCATTTTGATAAACAAAATCCAACAATGAGCATAAAAGGAATGATTTTGAAGATCAATTTTCAACTTTGTATTTGAAAAGATATAACTTAGATGAGACACATACAAGTTGATAATTCAAAACAATGAATTTCCATATAAGGGTATAACTTATAAATCCATGGAGAAACTTGAATTGAATCAAATCATTTGATTTACAAAAAGGATCTCACTAAGACATACATCAAATGATTCAACAATTGATCATGAAGAGTCTAGCTATGAAAGCTTTTGAAATCACAATCAATTGATCATGTAAAGAAATGCAATGCAAGACATATGTGTGCAAAAGACAAATCAAACATGATGAAATTATAATCAAATGATTTTGAAAACCATGACATGTAACTTAGAATGGTGCATGAAACCAAAATCAAATGATCATAAAGAAGCAATGCATTTTAAGAAATCTAACTAAAAGAAACAAAATGCAAATGCAATCATGACCAACAAAGTGATTTAACTAATAAAGAGTAGGTTGGTCAATGAGGTTCAAGACCCTAAGGTTTGTCTAGGTAAATAACTTTAGGAATCCACCTAAGGTCTTGGGAGGGTTGAACTTTGAGATCTATCTTGGAATTCTCACCAACTAAAGGAGATTTAACTTGATAAATTTTCAATTTGAACTTATCACCATGATATTTAGATTTTACTAAATTTGGCTTAGAATGGTGATTAGTCTTTTGATGTTGGTGAGTTTGTTTCTTTGGGGATTGTTTCACTTTTCTTTTCTTCTTACTTTCTCCCTTTACTTGACTTTTGAATTTTAGATTTAACTTAGCAACTTTCTTCAAAAGTTCTTTCATGGGTTCATATAAGGGAGATAAGTTGAGAAGCTTTTTGTTCTTAGATTCTTTCAAGCTTGGTTTAACTTGTTTAAGCTTTTTAGAATCTATCTTAGGAGACTCCATTTTAAATGATTTAACTTCTTTAGCCTTTTTGGAGTCTTCCTTGATTTTTAGTGTCTTACCCTTCATAGATTTAGATTCTCCATTTTTGAGTTCAAAGTTGGGTTTAGACACATGGCTTCTTTTTCTTATTTTGCACTCAAATGTAAAATGCCCTTTAATGCCACAATAATTACATTTGGACATGGGCAAAGAAGTGTGAGTGCTAGAGAAAGAGGACTCACCTTTCACAAAGGTGGTGGTGAATTTAGGGTCATGTGAAGTATACTTATTAAAACCAATACCCGTCCTATCTCCATGATGTTTACCCAATTTAAATAATTTTTCAAGTTTATCTTCACTTTGGGTAAACTTGCACTCATACTTTTGTTTATTGTTTTCAAGTTGAGTGACTTTGGTTATAAGGATTGAATTTTCATTTTTAACTTTAGAAAGTTCATTTTCAATTTCCTTATATTTGATTAGCTCTTCATTGGCAAGTTTTACTTCATTAACAACTTTAGATCCAAGTTCTTTTGTTTTTAACTTACTTTTGATCAACTTGGCTTCTAAAATGTCAAAGTCTTCATCTTGTCTTTTAATTGTATCTCTTAGGTTTAAATTTTCATTTTTAATCTCATCACAATTTATCTTAATCTCATTTAATTCATCTTGAGCATTAGATAAATTTTCCTTAGAGATAGTCAATTTAGATTCAAGATTGTTAAAGTCTTTATCTTGCCTTTGTAATTGATCTCTTAATTTTAGATTTTCCTTATTGACATTTTCATAACCCATCTTTAATTCTTTTAGTTCATCTTGAATGTTGGATAGGTTATTTAAAGAGATCATGAACTTAGAGTCTAGACATTTTATAACTTCTTCTTTCTCTCTAAGTTCATCTTTTGAAGAGGCTAGCTCTTTGTTTAGTTTATTAGATTCTTCTTTTAAACTTCTATTTCTTTTATCAAGCTTTGAAGATAATGTATATAATTCATTATTGGCTTGTTGAAGATCATCTTCATCATACTCATTTTCTTCCTCTTTTGAGTCAAATTGATATTCATTTAAGTGAGGGTTTGAATCTCCAATAGAAGGAAGAATGAGGGGTCTAGAAGAATCTACAAAGTCTAGCATAGTGGAGTCCATTTTAAAGATTTTCAAATAAGCACAACTCTAGGGTTTTAACTCTAGGTTTTTACACCTAATCAAGAGTTCCAAACACTTGATCCTATAAGATAGAGCACGAGGCTCTGATACCAATTGAAAGTCCACGAGGATCCTAACCCTAGAGGGGGGGGGGGGTGAATAGGGTGAGCTACAACTATGACCAATTTAGACCAATTTTAATTTCTCAAACTAAACTAGTCACATGTGATGAATTGTCATACAATATGCGGAAGCTAATACAAAAACAAACACCACATTGCAATCACCACAACACAATATTTATAGTGGTTCGGCCAACGTGCCTACATCCACTACCGGCTTGTGTATCCAACACCCCACCGGATTCCACTATTTATGCTTTTTACTAGGCTAAGCAATAACCCTTACAATGTTGCTTTTCAAGGCTAAACAACAACCTCTCAATGTGCTTTTAGAGGCTAAGCAATAACCTTTACAAAATGCTTTTCTTAGGCTAAGCAATAACCTTACACAATGCTTTTCTTAGGCTAAGCAATAACCTTTACAAATCAATATTTCTCTAAGAAAGTGTTTACTCAACACTCTAAGAGATTACAATTTAAGCTCAAATAAATTGCCTCTAAATAGGCGGATATGAAAATGAAAATCCTAACTCACACAAACACTCTATGAATGCAAAGTTGTATGCTTATGAGGTGTGTGTGTGATGACTCCAATCAAGTTTAAAAAGAAGGCTCACTCAATATATTGCTTAAAGCAATTCAAAGTTTATAGCTCATAAAAGGTTTGATTGAAGTCTTATGCAAATCACATGTATGAAATTCAACTTGTTTATGACATGAAAATCAAGGACTAACAAGTTGTGTGAAAATGGCTAATTTAGAACATGTGATGCATGTGCATGTTGTTTTCAAAACCAAATTAATTTTACTAATGTTTAAATGTATGAAAACAACAAAGGAAGTTTCAACCAAGACAAAGAATCATGCATTAAAGGAAATCAAAGATTTTAGGCTAAGCATGATTAAGAAAGTTAAAACAAAACTTGGGTTGAAATCAAAGTGATGAATCCAATCTTGAATATCAAAGATGGAGGGAAGAAAGGATTCAACACATCATTGTTATCATGCTTGAAATCATTTTTCAAAGTTTCAAATAAAGCACATAACAAATGATTAATAAAAGTAAAACTTACTTGGAGATTTAACTTAGTTGATCCAAGCTTAAGCTTCACTTAATGACCCCTTGATGTCTCTTAGATCATCCCCTTTGTCTTCTCTCAAAGCTCCTCAAAGAGGGTTTCAAAATCTCCAACCAAAGACAAAGGAAAGAACTCATTTATATCCCCAAAACAGCCCAACGGCTATATCCCCGGTTGACCGGCCATGACAGGCAGGTTAACCGGCCAAGCACAACGGTCATAAAAATGCCCGTTGAAGCCTCAGCAGTCCGGTTAACCGCCAGTTTGGCCGGTTGACCGGGCCTCTTGGCCGGTTGACCGGCCATACACGGCCGGTTGACCGGGCCTGCCCAGAAATTCCCATTTTTGGGTTTCTTGAAGATTATCTTTGGGGATATTTTGGGCCAATAAAATCAAGCTTTTTCACATGTTTTAAATCATTCAAAGATGTATAAAAACATGAAACACACAAAGCCTAAAATGATTCAAAACTTTAAACCATAGGCTAGCTTGATTTCTAAAAACTCCTTTTTCAAAAACAATGCATACAAATATGATTATGAAGGGATGTATGTATGCAAAGTTCAAACCTAAATTGACAAGATGATTTTCCAAATATAATGCACAATGAATTAGGTTTTCAAAAGAGTTTGGATTTCAAAACTAATGCATCCAAGTTTAAAACCAAACCATGCATAAAACAAAAGCTTTTCCAAATCTTAAAAGCTATGCATGTATAAAACCAGATTTCGAGGTTTTCTAAAACAATGCAAGTGTGAGAATTCAAATGATGCTAAAGTGCAAATGCATCCACCAAATTGCAAATTACAAAATCCCTAACACCATGCAGATGCTCTCGCCAACCTAGCCTTCGCTATAGAGGCCGGAAAGAGAAGGACAATTGAAGTAAAGACGCTGGAAAACCTATTATAGAGGCTCAGCCACCTCGGCAGATTCTGTGTGCCTACCTCGGCCCAAGCTGGATGGATTCGGTCGTAGCATACCTAAAAGAAGATCAACTCCCCGAAGACAGAAATGAAGCTCACAAGGTTAGAGTCAAAGAAGCTCACTTCTGGTTATCTCCAGACGGAAAACTCTACAGAAATCATTCTCCAGACCCTACCTCCAATGTGTCCACCCGAGCAAGATCGAAGACTTCCTCTACGAAATCCATGAAGGAAACTGCAGGAGTCATATCGGGGGAAGATCATTAGCGTATTGAGAAATCAGTCAGGGTTACTGGTGGCCCTGCATGCAGAAAGACGCTCAGCTCTACGTCGTGAAGTGCCAGAAGTTTTCACACTCCCTGCACCAATCAGCATAAGACCTGAGTGCCCTCTCCAGCCCATGGCCCTTCGCTCAGTGGGGGTTAGATATCGTGAGACCTCTCCATCGATCTCCAGGCAATAAAAGGTGGTTGTTAGTGGCCACCGATTATTTTACCAAATGGATAGAGGCCGAAGCACTGTCCTCCATCACCGAGCAAGACACAAGGAATTTTGTGTGGAAAAACATCGTCACAAGATTTGGAATACCTCGGATTCTGGTCTTAGACAACAGGACCCAATTCGACTCCAACTTCTTCAAAACGTTCTGCCAAGAGCTCGGCATCAGGAACTACTATTCGACTCCAACCTATCCACAAAGCAATGGGCAAGCAGAAATCTCAAACAAGGTGGTACTGGATGGACTCAAGAAAAGGCTCGACCGAGCTAAAGGCAGGTGGGTAGAAAAACTACCAAGTGTCCTTTGGGCGTACAGGACTACCCCGAGGTGATCCACTTCGGCAACTCCTTTCTCCCTAGCCTATGGAATGGAGGTTGTGATACCTCTCGAGATCGGCCTTCCAACCATGAGGTCAGACCTCTTCGACCAGGGGCAAAACGAAGTCAATCTGGCTAAAGAGCTGGACTTAGCTGAGGAGCGAAGAGAGGCAGCAGTTATCCGCTTGGTTTCTTACCAGAGCCAGTTGGCTAGAGGATACAATCAGAACGTCAAGGAGAGAAAATTTTCAGTTGGAGAATTAGTCTTAAAGAAAACACTCCCGGCAGATAAGAATCCCAACGAGGGAAAGCTTGCATCAAATTGGCACGGGCCATTTAAAGTAATCTCAGCAGCTGGAAGATCGGCCTACAGGCTCAAAATCATGGATGGTAAAGAGTTACCACGACCATGGAATGCCACCCATCTCAAGAAATCTTACTTTTAAAGTGTATCGAATTGATGAATCAATGAAAGAAATACTTGTATGTGCCTTGTCGGCCCCTGAGATTTTGGCCTCGGCTTCAGTCACAGGACCAGCCTCTCTCCAGCTCGATTATGGAACCAGCTATTTGGGCTTCGTCACAAGACCAGCCTCTCTCCCGCTCGGTTATGGAACCAACTATTTGGGCTTCGGTCACAAGACCAGCCTCTCTCCAACTCGGTTATGGAACCAGCTATTTAGGCTTTGGTCGCAGGATCAACCTCTCTCCAGCTCGGTTGCGGAACCAACTATCTCGGTTTCGGTCGCAGGACCAGCCTCTTCCCCTATTTTTGGCTCGGTCGCGGGACCAGCCATATTTGGGGGATGTGCCTTATTGTTCTTAGGGTTATGGACCCCGTCTCTCCATTAGCTCGAAATTCAAACTATCTAAACTACACTACGGATAAACTGGTGCTCCTACACCGATCCCTTGAAAATACAATGACGGATCCTAACTCTTGAAGAAAGTAACGGGCTCGTTTATCAAAAGCAAAAGACAGAAGGCAACAGAAAGAAAGAAGAACACACAATCTAAAGAAGAATGGAATTTCATTGCATTCATGAAAAGATTAATTACAATTCACTTTCTTACAAAAGTTGGATTACATCTCACTTTTTTTTACAAAAAAGGTTGGATTACAATTCACTTCCCTACAAAAAGAAGAAATACATTAAAATTCAGGCAGCAGCCCCCGCTTCGGCATCGTCAACTGGAGAGGCGTTGGTGGGAGCTCAGGCTGAGGAAGGGGCAGAGCCTGATCCTGGGTCCGGGACCGGGAACCTGACCGAGTTCTTATATATCGGGTCGTCCTCAGGGACGCCCGCCTTGTCTAGCGCAGCCAGCCATCCGAGCTCCCATACTTTGTCCCGGATGGCCAGGACCTGCGCTTCATATGCGGTTGTCGCCTCGGCCACCCCCTCGTTGAAGGCTGCCTTGGTCTCCGCTTCCATCTTGGCCTTGGCTTCTTCAGTCTGCTCGGCCATTTTCTTTCTGCATTCTTCAGTCTCGGCCTTCACAGCCTCCACCTCGGCGAGGAGACTTTGGATCAATTCTTTTTGTTCAGTTGCCCTCTTTTTTCCCTCCTCCAAGGCAGCCTCCAGTTCCCTCTTCTGGGCCTCTGCCTCCGCTCTCTTGGCACCATTCAACCGTGCTCTCTCCAACTGTACGTGAGACCTCTACACTAGCTGTTAAGAAACAAGACGCTATAAGAATCGTGACCGAAACCAAAATTCTTGAGGAACTTAAAAAAGATAAGTACACTCACCAGGAGCGCCGCCTGCATTGACGCCATCACCAGCGCCATATCATCGGCTTCTCTATGCCTGGCCATGTCCTTAGGCAGCGAGCAGGCTCCGACGAGGGCCGCCATCACGAGAGGATTCTCAGTTACCTAGTCCTCTCCCGTGACGGGCCTCCCAGGGACGATCTGCAAAATCGGCCTCCATGGGGCAGGCCCTGGGAGTGGCACCTCGGAGACCATGGGGACATCCTCGGCCGAGGCTTCAGTCCTGGCCCTCTTCCCAGTCCGGGTGTCCTCCTCAGCGGCTCCCCCAGTTGGCCGTCCCTCTTCTAAATTCAGGGGTGGCGAAGGGACCCTATCAGTAGCAGGCGGCGAAGGGGCCCGGGGAGCTCGGCTAGCACTGCCGAACACGAGCGAACTCAGATCCTTAAGGGCAGCGTAGCACGGCGGCATCTCCTCCGAAGAGTTGTACTCCTCAACCCCTCTCTGCACCTCGGCAAAAAGACACTCTGGATCCCGAGGCTCTTTGATGACCCGAGCTCGTCGAGGAGGGCTCCGACTCTAACCACCTCTTAATAAACGACTAATATTTTGGCTCGTAGCCAAGCAGTTCAAAGGCAGCTCGGCCTTTATGTCCTCGATATCTCCTCACCCTTTTGAACCACTCGTTGTTTCTCTGCCACTCGTCTCGGCGCGCTTCTTGCTTCCTCTCACAAGCGTCTGCACAGAGTAAAGAAATATTAGTTCGGCAGATACACAAGGAAAAACAGAACTCAGTAAGTGTCGGTGATTACTCGAAGGAACCCCTAAGCGACGGGGGATCTTGTATAATCTTCCTGGCTCGGTCTCGGCCTCACCGACCTCCCAGTTGCCCGAGACGAATAGGCGATCATCTCTAGCATATTTGTTGGAATCCTCTAGGGCATGGACGAACGAATCACGCCTCGCCTTGACCTTGAGATAATAGGTGTTGTCGTCCGTGGCTGACTTGCAGAGGTCATAGGCGTCCTCAATGTCATGGACACCGAAGTCAGTACCGAGAATCATAATGATCTCGACCGTGCCCATAATGATTTTGAAACTATTGGGCATAAGCTGACAAGGACAAAGCCTCCACTTATTGAGGCATATCCTGAGGAACGGGTGCAGAGGGAATCTGACCCCGCCCTCGACAACGGCCACCAGGGGGAATGGCATCCACCCGTCGTAAAATTCCCGACCCTCGTAGGGGTCATCTGGGTCGTCTAACCTAACCAGAACGTTGTCTGGCACCCCATACCTGGCCCGAAACTCATCCAAGGCCGCCAGAGTATCTAACAGTCGCCTATAAATCCCCATCCTAGAAAACTAAAAAGAAAGATGAGGGGGAAGCAAAGGCCAGACGACTACAGAAACCCTACAGTGACAGGCGGAAAGTAAAAGACCCTAGAAACGGGTAAAACAGAACGGAGGCACAGCAGGGGACTTACAAACGCAGGCTTAAAGAGGTCAGACGTAGCAGAAGCACGGGAGTTCTTCCTGCGAGGTTTCTTCTTTTTCTCAGAGCAGCAAAAATGGAGACAAAAGGAAGAAACCTCCTTACTTATAGGGTCGGAGGCGTCGTTTCAGATTTCAAAAACACGACGCGTTCGAAACGTCACGCCGTTTACTACGCACATCTCATCATGACAGTCACATAGCCAATCGCGCTACGACACATGGTAGCGCCAGTTCATCTTCCGCAATAATTCAGACATGCCATTTATTACTCTGAGCAGACGAAACGACACGGGCATACCGTTGCCGTTAGCCATCTTAGGCGAATGAAATGACGTTTTGAGACGAATCGCGTCACCAGCCGATACACTCAACGAACCCTCTCGTACCACTTAAGTCCCGACCTCGGGATCACAGACCACCGAGCTTCGGAGCTAGGGGCAATTGCGTGGGGAGATTCTCTAGTGGCAGTAGTTATGCTAATCAGTCCCAGGTCGGATTGTCCTGATCTCAGCCAACGCACATCGAGCTCGGCTAAAGGCCAGCCTGGAGGTCCCAAAGTTCATCTTGGTGAAGGTATCTGCGGGGTCTCATCTCGGTCTCGGGGTAGATGTCTGTAAAGGCTTGTCTCGGTCTCGGCCCAGAATGGGTCTCGGTCTCTGCTGTCATTCAACCATAAATGCGCTGACACAGAGGCAAACGGCGAACTGACAGGAAGAGTGGGCGCCCGATCTAGATAAGTAGACATGCTTATCTAACAATCACATCAGCAGTCATTGGGACATGGTCCGATGGGACATTCCCTTTTTACCTACCCCTCACTTAGGGGGCAAAGTACAAGATGATGGGATTTACATCTCCACCTACCCCCACTAAGGGGTCTGATCCAATGATGACACTCACTCCTATATATATGCATGAGGTAATACCACCAAAGGTATGAAAAACAGAGACATACACACTCTCTTCCTCCTTATTCATTCCTCCTCAGTTCAGTCACCAAACTAACTCAGGCATCGAAGTGCCTTCGGCTGCCTACAGCCAGGGGCTCTGACCTTTTGTCTTTGCTTTCCCTTTCAGGTTTTTATTAGGAATTTTGTATTTGCAATTTGATGGATCCATTTTCACTTTAGCATCATTTGAATTTTCACACTTGCATTGTTTTAGAAAACCTTGAAATCTGGTTTTATACATGCATTGCTTTTAAGATTTGTAAAAGTTTTGTTTTATGCATGTTTTGTTTCTAAACTTGGATGCATTGGTTTTAGAATCCAAACTCTTTTGAAAACCTAATTCTTTGTGCATTACTTTTGTGAAATCATATTGAGAATTTAGGTTTGTGCCTTGCATACATTCATCTCTTTCATAATCATTTTTGTATACATTTTTATGTGAAAAGAGTTTTTAGAAATCAAGCTAGCCTATGTTTTAAATCTTCCAAATTATTTTAGGCTTTTTGTATTTCATGTTTTTAAACATCTTCATTTGATTTAAAACATTTTTCCAAGCTTGGTTAAGTGGCCCAAAAATCCCCACAAAGAGAAACCTTCAAATTTGCATTTTCTGGGATTTTTGGCCCAGGGGGTCTGCTGCCAGTGTGGCCGGTCGACCGGCCCAGAGGTCCCGGTCGACCGGGAACACTGCAGGCAGAAAGGGCCCCTGGAGCCCCAACGGTCATTTTTCTTACCGTTGTGTGATCCCGGTCGACCGAGACCTGTTTGCAGGTCGACCAAGGACTAGCCGTTGGACTGTTTTTCATTATAAAGTCCATTCATTTCCAACCTTTTTCAAGGCTTGAACCATAAACTTTTGAGACCATATTGGAGCCAAAGAAAGGGGAAGAAGTTGGAAAGGCTAGAGGGCTATTTGGAAATCAAATGCTTGAGTTTTCAAAAGGTTATTGCTTAGCCTAAGAAAAGCATTGTGTAAAGGTTATTGCTTAGCCTAAGAAAAGCATCTTGTAAAGGTTATTGCTTAGCCTATAAAAGCACATTGAGAGGTTGTTGTTTAGCCTAGAAAAACAACATTGTAAGGGTTATTGCTTAGCCTAGTAAAAAGCATAAATAGTGGAAATCCGGTGGGGTGATTGGATCACAAGCCGGTAGTGGACGTAGGCATTGAGGCGAACCACTATAAACCTTGGTGTTGTGGTGCTTGCTTTTGTGGTGATTGTTTATATTAGCTTCCGCATTTTGTATGGTTAATCATCACATGTGACTAGTTTTTGTTAAGAATTTATATTTGTTTAAAATTGGTCATATTTGTAGCACACCCTATTCACCCCCCCCCCCTCCTCTAGGGTTAGGATCCCCAGGACATACAATTGGTATCAGAGCCTCGTGCTCTATCTTATAGGATCAAGTGTTTGGAACTCTTGATTAGGTGTAAAAACCTGGAGTCAAAACCCTAGAGTTATGTTTGTATGAAAATCATTAGAATGGACTCCACTATGCTAGACTTTGTAGATTCTTCTAGACCCCTCATTCTTCCTTCTATTGGAGATTCAAACCCTCAATCTAATGAATCTCGATGTGACATAAAAGAAGAAGATTTTAATGAAAATGAAGAAGATCTTCAACAAGCCTTTGAGGAATTATATGAATTATCCTTAAAGACTGAAAAGAAAAACAAAAAGTTAAGAGAAGAATCTAAAAGACTAAACAAAGAACTAGTCTCTTCTAAAGATGAACTTAGAGAGAAAGAAGAAGTCATTAATTGTTTAGAATCTAAGTTCATGATCTCTTTAAATAACCTATCTAACATTCAAGATGAACTAAAAGAATTAAAGATGGATTATGATAATGTCAACAAGGAAAATTTAAATCTAAGAGATCAAATAAAAAGGCAAGACAAAGACTTTAGCAATTTAGAAGCCAAGTTGATTAAAAGTAAGTTAAAAACCAAAGAACTTGGATCTAATGTTGTTAATGAACTAAAACTTGAATTAAAACTTGCCAATGAAGAGCTAAGCAAATATAAGGAAATTGAAAATGAACTTTCACAAGTCAAAAATGAAAATTCAATCCTTATAACCAAAGTCATTCAACTTGAAGTTTATAAACAAAAGTATGAGTGCAAGTTTACCCAAAGTGAAGAAAGACTTGAAAAATTATTTAAATTGGGTAAACCTCATGGAGATAGGACGGGTCTTGGATTTAATAGGAATATGTCATATGACCCTAAATTCACCAACACTTTTGTGAAAGGTGAGTCCTCTTTCTCTAGCACTCTTTCTCCAATGTCCAAAACTAAATGTCATTATTGTGGTAAAGTAGGACATTTCAAATTTGAGTGCAAACTAAGAAGAAGCCATGTGTCTAAACCCCTCCTTGAACCCAAAAAGGTAGAATCTAAATCTATGAAGGGTAAGACACTAAAAATCAAGAAAGACTCCAAAAAGACTAAACAAGGTAAATCTATTAAAATGGAGTCTCCTAAGATAGATTCTAAAAAGTTTAAACAAGGTAAACCAAGTTTAAAAGAATCTATGAACAAAAAGATTCTCAACCTATCTCCCTTATATAAACCAATGAAAGAACTTTTGAATAAAGTAACAAAGTTAAATTTAAAATTTAAAAGTCAAGTAAAGGGAGAAAATAAGAAGAAAAGAAAAGTGAATCGATCCCCAAAGAAACAAACTCACCAACATCAAAAGACTAATCACCAATCTAAGCTAAATTTAGTCAAATCTAAATATCATGGTGATAAGTTTAAATTGAAAATTTATCAAGTCAAATCTCCTTTAGTTGGTGAGAATTCCAAACTGGATCTCAAAGTTCAACCATCTCAAGACCTTAGGTGGATTCCAAAAGTTATTTACTTAGACAAACCTTAAGGCCTTGGACCTTCTTGACCAACCTATTATTTTTAGTTAAATCACTTTGTTGGTCATGTTGCATTTGCATTTTGTTTTCTTTTAGTTACATTTCTTAAAATGCATTGTTTCTTTATGATCATTTGATTTTGTTTTCATGCACCATTCTAGTTACATATCATGGTTTTCAAAATCTTTTGATTATAATTTCATCATGTTTGATTTGCTTTTTGCACTCATTTAGTTTTATGTTTTGCATTGCATTTCTACATGATCAATTGATTGTGCTTTCAAAAGCTTTCATAGCTAGATTTTTCATGATCAATTGTTGTTCAATCATTTGTGTAGATGTCTTAGTAAGATTTTTTTTTACAAATGATTTGAATCAATTCAAGTTTTTCAATGGATTCCTAAGTTATACTTTTATATGGAAAATCATTGTTTTGAAAAATCAACTTGTATGTGTTTCAATTAAGTCATATCTTTTAAAATACAATGTTGAAAATTGATCTTCAAATTCATTCTTTTTATGCTCATTGTTGGAGTTTGTTTATCAAAATGATTTGAAGATTGGTTGAATGGAAATGCTCTATAACATCATTAGTTATAATCATCTAAGCATGTTCCATGTTCTCATTTCCTTTTCTTTTGATTTCATTATCTTAGAAATGGAAATGTATGTTGTTTGCATCCTTGCTTATTTGTTTACATTCTTTTTATATGCAAATGACTATTGGTTCCATGTATGGTTGTGATCTTAGTTACATTTGTAGAAACCATACTAGAACCCAAATCCATCCTCTATGCCTTCTAGTCATTTCTTTTTGGATGGTTATGATGTTGATTCATGTATTTTCTCTAAGTGATATCATCCTTATACATGTTTCAACTTCATAGTAGTGTTCTTGATCATATGAAACTCTTTGAAATCTATTTCTCATATTTCTATATGTTTGATGGATATCTTAGATGTTGAATTCATATGATTTTGACACTTTGGAAATTGCATGCTTTACCAAGTCATATCCTTTTGCATTGCAATTTGCCTTGTTCATCACTATGCTCATTAGTCATATCTTTGTAAGTGATGAATATCCATTTATGTTGCTTGATGGAATTTTGTGTTTGTCACATCCTTGATTTTAATCATGTTGTCATATTCAATTGGTTTCATTTGGTATAACCTTCCATTGATTTCATATCCAATTGATGCCTTATCATGTGTATGTGATAGACCTTGTGTACATTGGATTGAACTTGATAGTAATATGTTTACATTCCATGTCACATTCCATTAGCATCATAATTTTCATGTTTGCCACCTCTCTTGCTCATATAGGTATATCTCATGACCTCCATATTTATGAGTTCATAATATTGGTTGGTTATTAGTTGAGGTTGGCTTCATGCTTGAAATTCATTTCACTCATTCTTGCACATTAATAGTCATATTTATTGATTGAATGAAATGATTTCAAAACTTACATAGCATATGTTTTCATTAGTTAAATTATTTAATGCTATGTTTAAGTAAACCCCTTTGCATCATGGATAGCTCTAATGTGGATTTATCTTAATAGTTATACTCTTTATAACTCCATTTTAGAGTGATTGATTTAATAGTCTTATCCTTAAATCTCAATTGGTATTCTTTGTTTTTCCAATTGATATCCATGATCGCTTTTCCCATTGACCTTGCTTTCTTTTGGTAATTTGATCACATTGTGCTTTATAGTTAAATGAATCTAATCCTTTCCTTGAAGTTGACCCTCAATCGGTAAAACCATCTACTTCTTGAACCAAATAGTTATACCTTGTCAAAAGTTTGACAAAAGAAGAGAATGGATTGAGGGGGAGTGTAAACCTTCATAGGAAGAATTAGTTTTGATCAAATTCACCCTTGGATTGTCTTTGAACCCTTAGAGATTGCTTCCATACATGATAGCCTGTTATGATTATCATTTTCGATTTCTTTTGTTAACAGGTGCTACTAAAGGTATTCTCCTTGTCTCATGTGTGTAGGTACCTTTGCAATTTAATGGCAAAGGGGGAGAGAGAGTTCAAGTACTCAAAGATCTCCTACTCTTCAAAGGGGGAGAGAGCATTCAAGTTCTCAAGAGGGGAAGAGAATGTCCAAGCTTCCTAAGGGGAGATGTTGTATGATCTTCTACAAGGGGAGAGAATGCATATCTTGCCAAAGGGAGAGAGAGGCATGGTCGAAGGGGGAGAGCTAATAGAAGAAAGAAAGCTTGGAGCTAAAAAAGATGCTTGGCCATAGAGAGGAAGATGAAAAGAAAGCTTGAACAATGTTCAAGCTCCAAGCATCAAGAAGATTGAAGAAAAGAGGCCAAGAGCCCAAGCTAAGAGGAGGAGCATCCAAGAAGATTTCAAGACTTGTCCAGCTTAGGGGGAGCTGAAGACTAAGTGTGTAATTTCAATGATGAGTAAGTTGCCATCAAATTGCAAAGGGGGAGATTGTTAGGAATTTTGTATTTGCAATTTGATGGATCCATTTTCACTTTAGCATCATTTGAATTTTCACACTTGCATTGTTTTAGAAAACCTTGAAATCTGGTTTTATACATGCATTGCTTTTAAGATTTGTAAAAGTTTTGTTTTATGCATGTTTTGTTTCTAAACTTGGATGCATTGGTTTTAGAATCCAAACTCTTTTGAAAACCTAATTCTTTATGCATTACTTTTGTGAAATCATATTGAGAATTTAGGTTTGTGCCTTGCATACATTCATCTCTTTCAGAATCATTTTTGTATGCATTTTTATGTGAAAAGAGTTTTTAGAAATCAAGCTAGCCTATGTTTTAAATCTTCCAAATTATTTTAGGCTTTTTGTGTTTCATGTTTTTAAACATCTTCATTTGATTTAAAACATGTTTCCAAGCTTGGTTAAGTGGCCCAAAAATCCCCACAAAGAGAAACCTTCAAATTTGCATTTTATGGGATTTTTGGCCCAGGGGATCTGCTGCCAGTGTGGCCGGTCGACCGGCCCAGAGGTCCCGGTCGACTGGGAACACTGCAGGCAGAAAGGGCCCCTGGAGCCCCAACGGCCATTTTTCTGACCGTTGTGTAATCCCGGTCGACCGAGAACTAGCCGTTGGACTGTTTTTCATTATAAAGTCCATTCATTTCCAACCTTTTTCAAGGCTTGAACCATGAACTTTTGAGACCATATTGGAGCCAAAGAAAGGGGAAGAAGTTGGAAAGGCTAGAGGGCTATTTGGAAATCAAATGCTTGAGTTTTCAAAAGGTTATTGCTTAGCCTAAGAAAAGCATTGTGTAAAGGTTATTGCTTAGCCTAAGAAAAGCATCTTGTAAAGGTTATTGCTTAGCCTATAAAAACACATTGAGAAGTTGTTGTTTAGCCTAGAAAAACAACAGTGTAAGGGTTATTGCTTAGCCTAGTAAAAAGCATAAATAGTGGAAATCCGGTGGGGTGATTGGATCACAAGCCGGTAGTGGACGTAGGCATTGAGGCCGAACCACTATAAACCTTGGTGTTGTGGTGCTTGCTTTTGTGGTGATTGTTTATATTAGATTCCGCATTTTGTATGGTTAATCATCACATGTGACTAGTTTTTGTTAAAAATTTATATTTGTTTAAAATTGGTCTTATTTGTAGCACACCCTATTAAACCCCCCCCCCCCCCCCCCCCCCCTTCTCTAGGGTTAGGATCCCCAGGACATACAGTTTTCAGGAGGCTAATCCTTCCCAAATAATCAAACCGAGAGCCTGATCCTCTCCTAACCAAGTCCATGATTTTTAGGCACTTACAATACTAATTACAAATTTGTTGCTCTGAAACCATAATAAGGAAATGAAAACAGTAGAAGTTATATTTCTTTCTTCTAGCATAATTTATGCAAATGTTTGTAGCAGTTTATATAAGCTAGTGGTGGTAAATCCTCTTGACATTAAATTTCTGATTATTTCAGTAGGGAAGCTTCTTATATGTTCTTTGAGGAATATTTTAGTATTTCTTCTTTCAAGTGCTTCTGTATTCACTGTAAGACATAACACCTTCTTATTTATGTAATACAGTAATCTTGTAGGTCGGAATTCATTTTGCATTTCATTGCTGTCTGGAGGAATATTTTAGTATTTCTTCTTTCAAGTGCTTTCGTATTCACTGTAAGCACATAGGCAGTGACAGAACACCTTCTTATTTATGTAATACAGTAATCTTGGAGGTCGGAATTCATTTTGCATTTCATTGCTGTCTGTTTAGAAGTTATTCAGGGGCACACAAGGAAAAAAACAAAGGACTGCTGCATCGGATACTCACGAATGTGTGTTAGTCTATTAGACCCACGTTGAAATAGTTATAAGTAAAGATAAGGTTCTGAAGTGTTTCATGGTGAATTTGGTACCACCAAGGGATGCTCTGAGATCTTTATGGGATCTTCTGACGGTATATGCCTGGCATTTGCACATACATGTACATGGTTCACTTTACTATGGGCAATTTAATATCAAAGCATAGGACACCAATATCAGCTATGGAGATAACACATGTTTATGGGAACAAGAATTTTCTAAGTCTAGGACTTGGATATGGATAAGGGTGTATGTTCTGGCACCACAATTCCATGATGAGAAACATTTTGGATGTCAGAATTCATGATTCTAACACAGCAGATAATACTTGAGTTAAAATTGTAGGTTACAGTTACTCATGTTTTATGCAAAATCTCGATTGGGATCAAAACAAATACTATACTACTGCAATGGCACCACCAATACATGCATTCGTTGGCATTGTGCATGCAAGTGGATCAATGATCATCATACTCTTGCCATTTCAGGGAATAAATGATCACCATACTATCAGAGTATCAAATATTGCATTTTTTTTATTAATGAATCCTGTATGTTTGGGTTTAAATTTCTGCCATAGAAACATTGCCAATCTCTAGTCTACACAGTAAATTTGTTGCTCATAACACTACATTCTCATGGGCTTACTCTTCTGTGGCTTTCTAAATTCATACTAGATGTTTATGCTTGGTCTCTTTGATGGCTTGCCAGTAATATTCAAGTTATGGTATTGAATTTTGTAGCTTCATTTACCCAAACTGGCACTTGCCTACTGTGACCGTGTTTATGTAACCGAGCAGTACCAAGCCTCATCCAAATCACATGCTAACATCTATCTCACACTCCTACAAATATACCTTAATCCTCGAAGGTCAAAAGAGCTTTATCTAAGAATTAATGAAGAGGTGAGTGCTGGAAGTAGAGTTCGGATCCCTGTTTGGACCAATAAGCGGGTGACACATGAACTTGTTGAGTTTAAAAATTGTTGTTGTCTTTAAAAGTCAGCTCCGTCTTTAAAGGACAAAACAATGTGTCATCCCCTGATTGGTCCAAACAAGGTTTTCCTGTTTGGTCCAAACAAGGGATCCAGATTCGTGAAAGTGGGATGTGAGCCATATATAAGCTACAAAATGAGATGCAAATTTGAGTGTAAATAATTTTTAAATGTTAATTTCAATTATCTCATTTAATGAAATTTATCTTACAAACATTTGAACAGATATGTCAGGATGAAAGAGGAGAGATCGTCTGCGGACGATGGACGAGATGATGCGCCAGGCCCAGGCCAGCATGCCATCTAGGGAGCCTAGACTGACACTGGATGCCGCCCAGTCTAGTTCGATGGCCCCACCGAGTAGGCCATCGACGTCTCATCCGAGTCCATCCACCCTAGTGGACGCTTCGGCCTCATCGACTGCTTCAGCTCCATCATCTCGGCTTGCATCGGCCGAGACACAGACCAGTATAAGTTTATTTAATTAAAAAATTTTAATTCTAACAAATTATTTTATTTCTATTTAATTAGATTATCTCTAATTTGAACAGGTGCTACGAGCACGGGCCCATCTTCCAGCAGGGGGAGAGGCTCTGTTAGAGGGATCCAGACGTGGAATTCCGGTCATCCCATTGACGTGGAGTTTGATGAGACATACCATCCGGTGGGTCCGCATGCTCGCCAGCTCATCAGCCAATTGGGACATATGGTCTGGATCCATATGCATTCCCTTTTACTACACTTGATTGAGAGGCATTCCCGGTGGAGACACTAGATCGTACCTGGCAGCAGGTTAACGTAATAATTTAACATTTCTCCTCGAGGTGTGTTAATTTAAACCATCAGTTAATGAAAAATTGTTTGTCCTTTTTCAGGACAATTTGAGGGCATGTCCTGAGCTCTTCCGGCCAGTTTGCATGTCGAAGTGCTGGAAGATGTGGAAAGATCATAAAAATAAAATGAAGATGCAGCACTGGAAGCCACATCAGGATGCGCCCGACATACTTGAGCGAGTTCCGACGGGCGTTCTCCCGGATCAATGGACTCAGCTCGTCCGGTACTGGATGAGCGAAGAGGCAAGGGTGAGAAACTTGTAGTTTTTTTTATTTTAATTTTAACAATTTACTAGTGACTAACGTACCTAACAAAAATTAACTGATAAATATTGAAAACAGAGAGAGGCTGCTACGAATGCTCGGAACCGTGCAATGCAAGGTCCCGCACACAGGTTGGGGACTCGACACATCACCCAGGTCCGCCACGAGGTAAAAAGTTAGATCGTACATGTAATTTATATTTTTGTCATTTTGTATGATAGTATACTAATAATATAACTCTCCACCAAACAGTTGCGTTCCGAGGGTGTTCCAGTCGACAAGATGTCCGTCTAGATGCGTTCTCGAGATCCTCGCCGCCCGGAGGTTGCAGCTATCTTCGTAAGTTTTTATATTGAACCGCTTAAATTATCTATCTATTAATATGTCTTGTTATGCATGATAATATATTAAATGAATCAACTACGCAAGCCCAGTATCATTCACGCCTGGAGGAGTTGCCCAAGGAGGAGCGCAGTTTGCCATCGCGGAGGGATGAGATATTCCACTCTGTCATTGGCCAGGACGGGCACGGATACACGCTCACATATTGGACGGGCGTTCCACGCTTGCACATCGTGTGAGCGGAGTCATCCAGTGCTAGATCCTCCTAGGGCTTACGCCTCCGTACAGATGAGAAGGTCCAGAAGTTACTGCAGTCCATGAAAGCAGCGATCAGAGAGGAGGTGACAAATGAGGTGAGGGCAGAGATGAGGGCCGAGTTGAGAGCAGAGCTGGAGGCTCGTCTATCACAGATTCGCGACCCGCTCTCTTCAGACCCACCACCCATCACTCAGGTTAGTAAGAAAAAAATTTGTACGTTTAAATTGTCAATTATGTCATTGATGTGTCAATATTTATGTTTTTTTAATTGTATTTAACTGTATAATAAATAATTACAGGCACCAGACGCTGGCTGCGGCCATAGGGCTAGACATGACTTCGGTGGAGAGGGCAGTCATGATCCAGCAGGCTCGACTGATCCTTACCAGGTAAAATTATTTTTTTTATTCAAGATTTCAACATGTATAGAAATTTGTTAAATTGTGTTAGAAATTTATAGATTTTGAAACTTAAAAAGTTAGACACTTAGGTTGAAACTGGACGGGCACAGGCCCGTAGTCATTCCTGACTTGCAGGAACTGATGGAACGAGATTCCGACTCCCGGATTGCTCGTAGAGTTGGAACGTAGGTTTAACTTAAAACTTAGGAAATCAGCCTCCAGGCGCCCAAAATGTGAAAACGGGCTCCGTTGCTCGTGAAACTTGACGGGCCCGGGCCCGTAGTCATTCTTGACTTGCAGGAACTGACGCAACGAGATTCCAACTCCCGGATTGCTCATAGAGTTGAAATGTAGGTTTAACTTAAAAGGTTAACTTAAAACTTAGGAAACTAGCCTCCGGGCGTCCAAAACGAGCAAACGGGCTACGATGCCCGTGATGAAAGTCCGGGATCCGAACCCTAGAGGGGGGTGAATAGGGTGAGCTACAACATAGTGACCAATAATGCCCAATTTTGACTTCTTTAAATTAATTAGTCAGAAATGATGATATAGAATTGAAAATGCGGAGGCTAATGAAATCAATCACCACAAGCATTTACCAATACACAAAGATTTATAGTGGTTCGGCCTTAATGCCTACATCCACTACCGGCTTGTGATCCAACACCCCACCGGATTTCCACTATCTATGTTTTTCAATAGGCTAAGCAATAACATCTACACTATGCTTTTCTTAGGCTAAGCAATAACCCATACACTATGCTTTTCTTAGGCTAAGCAATAACCCTTACAAGAGTTGATTTCTCAAAGAAGGTGTCTATACAAAAACACTCTAAGAGATACAGTTTGAGCTCAATTACAATGCCTCTTCAATAAGCGGATATGAAAGTGTAAAACAAACTCACACAACACTCTATGTAATGCAAAGATGAATGCACATGATGTATGTGTGTAAACTTCAATCAAAGTTGAAAGTAAGGCTCAAATGATATGTGCTCAAAGCGTTTCAAAGTTTAAAGAACAGAAATGAATAGATTGAAGTTGTATTGCAAATCACATGTTCTTTTTCAAAAGACAACTTGTAAAGATTTCAATAACCAAGAAATGCAAGTTGTAAGAAAATTTAAATCATAAGGAACATGTGATGAAGGAGCAAAGATGTTTTCACAACTTAAAGATTTCCTATGAGATCATAGAGTGAAAACAACTAGTTAAAGCCTCAACCAAGTAGAGTGATCATGCATCAAATGGAAACAAGAAAACTGAAGTACGCATGATTTATATAAGAAGGCAATGACTTGGTATGAGACTAAGTGATGAATCCTGTAAAGAATAAATCAAAGATAATATAGAGGATTCAACACATCAAAGTTAACATCCTACAAGAGATTTTCCAATAAGATATATTAGCATGTAACAAATGAGAAGAGCAAAGCTTACTAAGATGTTTAACTTATGTAATCAAGCTTTGTCTCTTCAAGATGTTTCCCTTGCTCCTTTGTGTTAAACTTGATCTTAGGTTTGAAAAATGTTCAGAAGAAAACTCCCAAAATTGGTCTCCAAAGAGACTCTCTAAAGCCTTTTCACAAAACAAGGAGAGCTCTTCTTAAATAAGGAAAACAGAGTCCAACGGATCTCTTGTCAGTTGACCGACAAACAGGGTTCGGTCGACCGAGCCCAACGGTCAAATTTACAACGGTCATAAATTTTTGAAACAATCGTATTGTCGGTTCACCGAGATTCATTCGGTCGACCGACATGGAACCGACACCTGACCGACAGAACAAAAAGGACTGAAAACAAACTCCCTGGAATCAGAACCGACACAAGGTTCGGTCAGGTACTGAGACTACTTCGGTCGACCGACACTCGACCGACAGCCTAACCGACAGAAAAACAGCTTGCTGGAAATGGAACCGACAAACGCTCGGTTGAGCTCGGTTCACTTGTCGGTTAGCCGACACCTGACCGACAGGCTGACTGACAGTGTATACAGTCAGAGGATCTGAAGGTTTTGATTGGAGAATCTTTGGAACAAGGATTAACATAGAAAATAAAAAGATTTCTAAGTCAAATAAAATTACATTTTGAAACAAAATGAAATCAACCAAAGAGTTTTTGAATAAAACAAGATAGGGTTAATTTTCAAACATGATTTTCAATAAATCAAAATGCAATTTTGAGATTAGGTGATGTGATGAAAATGAATGCATGTGTTAACCATCAAATTGCAATTTTGAGATTAGGTGACGTGAAACTTGACGGGCACGGGCCCGTAGTCATTCCTGACTTGCAGGAACTAACGGAACGAGATTCTGACTCCCAGATTGCTCGTAGAGTTGAAACGTATGTTTAAGTTAAAAGGTTAACTTAAAACTTAGGAAACCAGCCTCCGGACGCCCAAAATGAGCAAACGGGCTCTGTTGCCCTTGAAACTTGACGAGCATGGGCCCGTAGTCATTCCTAACTTGCAGGAACTAACGGAATGAGATTCCGACTTCCAGATTTCTCGTAGAGTTGAAAAGTAGGTTTAAGTTAAAAGGTCAACTTAAAACTTAGGAAACCAGCCTTCGGGCGCCCAAAATGAGTAAACGGTCTCCGTTGCCCATAAAACTTGACAAGTACGGGCCCGTAGTCATTCCTGACTTACAGGAACTGACAGAATGAGATTCCGGTTCCCGGATTGCTCGTAGAGTTGAAACGTATGTTTAACTTAAAAGGTTAACTTAAAACATAGTAAACCAGCCTCCGGGCGCCCAAAGTGAGTAAACGGGCTCCGTTGCCCATGCAATTTGAGGGTCACGGGCCTGTAGTCATTCTTGAGTTATAGAAACTGACGGAACGAGATTCCGACTCCCAAATTGCTCATAGAGTTGAAACGTAGGTTTAAGTTAAATGGTTAACTTAAAACTTAGGAAACCAGCCTTCGAGCACCCAAAATGAGTAAACGAGCTCTGTTACCCGTGAAACTTGACTGGCGCAGGTCCATAGTCATTCCTGACTTCCAGAAACTGACAGAATGAGATTCCGACTCCCGGATTGCTCGTAGAGTTAAAACGTATGTTTAAGTTAAAACGTATGTTTAAGTTAAAAGGTTAACTTAAAACTCATGAAACTAGCCTCCGGGCCCCCAAAATGAGCAAACGGGCTCTGTTGCCCGTAAAACTTGTCAAGAACGGGCCCATAGTAATTCCTAATTTGTATGAACTGACGGAACGAGATTCCGACTCCCGGATTGCTCGTAGAGTTGAAACGTAGGTTTAACTTAAAAGGTTAACAAAAAAATTAGGAAACTAACCTCCGGGTGCCCAAAATGAGCAAACGGGCTCCGTTGCCCGTGAAACTTGATGGGCATGGGTTCGTAGCCATTCCTGGCTTGCAGGAACTGACGGAACGAGATTCTGACTCCCGGATTGCTCGTACAGTTGAAACGTAGGTTTAACTTAAAAGGTTAACTTAAAACTTAGGAAACAAGCCTCCGAGCGCCCAAAACCAGCAAACGGGCGCCGTTGCCCGTAAAACTTGACGGGCACAGGTCCGTAGTCATTCATGACTTACAGGAACTGACGGAACGAGATTCCATCTCTCGGATTACTCGTAGTGTTGAAACGTAGGTTTTGAATTAAAAGGTTAACTTAAAACTTAGGAAACCGACCTTCGGGCGCACAAAATGGGCAAACGGGCTCCGTTGCCCGTGAAACTTGACGGGCACGGGCTTGTATTCATTCCTAACTTGCAGGAACGGACAGAACGAGATTCTGATTCACGGATTGCTAGCAGAGTTTAAACGTATGTTTAACTTAAAAGGTTAGCATAAACCTTAGGAAACCAACCTCCGGGCACCCAAAATGAGCAAATGGGCTCTGTTACCCGTGAGACTTGAGGACCACGGGCCCGTAGTTATTCCTGACATGCAGGAACTGATGGAATGAGATTTCGATTCCCGGATTACTCGTAGAGTTGTAACGTCGGTTTAAGTTAAAAGGTTAACTTAAAACATAGGAAACCAGCCTTCGGGCGCCCGAAAACGAGTAAACGGGCTCAGTTGCCCGTGAAACTTGACGGGCACGGGCCCGTAGTCATTCCTGACCTATACAAACTGACAGAACGAGATTCCGACTCCCAGATTGCTCATAGAGTTGAAACCTATGTTTAAGTTAAAATGTTAACTTAAAACTTAGGAAACCAGCCTCCGAGCTCCCGAAATGAGCAAACGGGCTCCGTTGCCCATGAATCTTGGTGGGCACGGGCCCGTAGTCATTCTTGACTTGCAGGAACTGACGGAACGAGATTCCAACTCCAAATTACTTGTAGAGTTGAAACGTATGTTTAAGTTAAAAGGTTAACTTAAAACTTAGGAAACCAGCCTCCGTGCGCCCAAAATAAGCAAACGGGCTCAGTTGCCCGTGAAACTTGATGGGCACGGGCCTGTAGTCATTCCTGACTTGCAGAAACTGACGGAACGAGATTCCAACTCCCGGATTGCTGGTAGAGTTGAAACGTATGTTTAAGTTAGAATGTTAACTTAAAACTTAGAAAACCAGCCTCCGAGCTCCCAAAAAGAGCAAACGGGTTCTGTTGCCCGTGAATCTAGGCGGGCACGGGCCCATAGTCATTCCTGACTTGTAGGAACTGACGGAACGAGATTCCGACTCCAAGATTGCTCGAAGAGTTGAAATGTATGTTTAAATTAAAAGGTTAACTTAAAACTTTGGAAACCAGCCTCCGAGCGCCCAAAACGAGTAAACGGGCTCCGCTGCCCGTGAAACTTGACAAGCACGGGTCCGTAGCCATTCCTGACTTGTAGGAACTGACGGAACGAGATTCGGACTCCCAGATTGCTTGTAGAGTTGAAACGTATGTTTAAGTTAAAAGTTTAACTTCTTAGGAAACCAGTCTCCGGGTGCCCAAAACGAGCAAATGGGCTCCGTTGCCCGTGAAACTTGATGGGCACGGGCCCGTAGTTATTTCTGACTTGCAGGAACTAAAAGAACGAGATTCTGACTCCTGGATTGTTCCCAGAGTTGAAACGTATGTTTAACTGAAAAGGTTAACTTAAAACTAAGGAAACCAGCCTCCGGGCACCCAAAATGAGCAAACGGTCTCCGTTACCCTCGAAACTTAACGGGCACGGGTCCGTAGTCTTTCCTGACTTGCAGGAACTGACAGAACGAGATTTCAACTCCCGGATTGCTCGAAGAGTTAAAACGTATGTTTAACTTAAAACTTAGGAAACCAGGCTCTGGGCGCCCAAAACGAGCAAACGGGCTCCGTTGCCCATGAAACATGACGGGCACGGGTCCGTAGTCATTCCTGACTTGTAGGAACTGACGGAACGTGATTCCGACTCCCGGATTGCTCGTAGAGTTGAAACGTATGTTTAAGTTAAAAAGTTAACTTAAAACTTAGGAAATTAGCCTTCGGGCGCCCAAAACGAGCAAACGGACTCCGTTGCCCGTGAAACTGGACGAGAACGGGTCCGTCGTCATTCCTGCCTTATAGGAACTAACGGAACAAGATTCCGACTACTGGATTGCTTGTAGAGTTGAAATGTTGGTTTAACTTAAAAGGTTAACTAAAAACTTGGGAAACTAGCCTCCGGGTGCCCAAAACGAGCAAACGAGCTCCGTTACGCATGAAACTTGATGGGCACAGGCCCGTAGTCATTCTTGACTTGTAAGAACTGACGGAACGAGATTTCGACTCCCAGATTGCAAGTACAATTGAAACGTAAGTTTAAGTTAAAAGGTTAACTTAAAACATAGGAAACCCGCCTCTAGGCGCCCAAAACGAGCAATCGGGCTCCGTTGCCCGTGAAACTTGACAGGAATGGGCCCATAGTCATTCCTGATTTGTAGAAACTGACGGAACGAGATTCCAACTCCCGGATTGCTCGTAGAGTTGAAATGTAGGTTTTTAATTAAAAGGTTAACTTAAAACTTAGGAAACCGACCTCCGGGCGCCCAAAATGAGCAAACGGACTCCGTTGCCCGTGAAACTTGACTGGTACGGGCCCGTAGTTATTTCTGACTTGCTTAGATACATTCATCAAGATGTATAATAGAGAAATCAACTCATCAATATGCATTTCAAAAGTGAAAAAAATCAAGACAAGAAAGACTATGAAAACATATGTAAAAATCATTAAGAACCATTAATGCCAAAAACAAGAAATTTCCATGAAACATGTAAGTGTTCAAAACTTATCCATTCATCCACTTGCCTTGGGTCCAAGCTAGCAATTCAAGCTTCTAATCACACTCTTAAGCTCAAATCACCAATCTACACAAAAACCCCCAAATGCAACCCATTACAAACCCTAAATAGTCAAAACAAGAAAGACAAGGAATGGGTTCAAATCAAACTAGGAAATAGAACTTAAGGAGCTGCTATTACAAAAAATGGAAGAGAGAAAGTGATTTCATACCTATAGGTGGTCCAACCAACAAGAAATAGCTAAATGAGGGCGCTGCCATTCATGGTTTACCACAAAAATGGTGTCTAGAGCAAAAGGAGATGGAGGAGAATGCAATGGCAAGCTTCGTTTGGTGATTGGTAGCATAGATCTTGAGTTTGGAAGCAACAAAGTGCGAAAAAGAAGGGAAGGGAGCTGCTGTTGCAGGGCTGGGCGTGCTCCATCTCGTGGAGGGCAAAAGTGAAGAAGAAAACATGGGTTTTGGTCATTATTTAAAGGTTCAAGTGGGGCCCACAACTAATAATACTACATGGGCTAAGAACTGGGCTTTCTGGGCCTCGGATGGACTCGACGAAGAAGAGAAAAATGTTTCTCATAAAATCTAGTTTTCAAAAAGTGTAATTTTGGCATGGTTCTGATATCTCGAAATTTGGGTCCAGATTTGGTGTAAAAAGACTGTTTTGCCCTCGAAGTCGGAAAAGTCAGGTTTCGGGGTTTCGAACGGGGATGGGATCAACACGAAAGTTGTAGAAATTAACGAGATAACTCAAACAGAGTCAAAATGAGAATTTTTGGGAATCACAAAGAACCTCTCCAACTTGATCATGTAAAACAAGTAGGACCCTACGGTCACTATCTAGGTTCACTGGCTCTCAAAACTCCCCAAAACTAGTGAAAAACCATTCTAGCTCACAAATTCAACCAAACAAACACTAATCCCACTTAGAGAAACTAATCCACAAATAAAACAACGCTAATCCAGGAAATTAGGGGTCGAGGTCTCACACCAATCTAATCATAAAAGGGTCATCATCCTATGCAACTCCTAATCGATGGAAGTCGGGACAGTGGTACACATCCCACGAATAGAAAATATGGGCTGAAAATACCCTGTTCGTAGGGAGCCCAAACCGAACTAGGAAAGTAGCAGCCTGCAGTTCGGTACACAGCTAAGAGTAAAGAGCAGGCACCAAAGCAAGCCGCTCTCTAAATGCCATCTAACAAGCCGGAAAGATACAATGTGGCCTGATGTGCGTTCCATCTCCTCCAGCAAAAACAGCCTCACTCAGCCAGTACATGAGGTAAACAATGAGATCCACCCACAGCACAATGTCAGAATAAATGGCATCTGTGCTCATGAAGAAGTCCTTCAAGTCTTCTCGCGTGACAGAAGTCTTCTTCGAACCCAGAGTCTTAGTTCTGGCTATCCGGGTTGTGCTATCAGAAGACTCTCTACTGTCAAAGAAGTTGGGGAACAAAGAGCCAAAACTCCTCCAACGCTGGACCTGACTTTCGAGCCCTCCTTCTCCTTTAAAAAATCGTAGAAGGCGACAAGCTGAAAGTACAAAAGCCTGCACTCCTCAGACTGCTCCTCAAGGACGCTGTCAATAGGCATGAACTCTTCATAAAGTTTGTCAAGGACAGGCAGCCCGGTGATGGCACTCTATTCCTTCAAAGAAAAACCAATCTCACCATTCGTGACAATGAAGGTGTTGGTTTGTGGAATGAATGACTCCAACATGGCCATGAAGGCTTCATCGGAGAAAACCGCGGTTTGCCGAAAAGCGCGAACCGCGTCAAAGATCTTGGCCTCCTTCAAAATGGCCCCGCCAACCTGCAGGATGTGATCAGTCCATGACTCTTGGCTTGAGTCAGCGCTGAAATGGCCACGAAGTCGAAAAGGCTACACCCAATTGCTGTCGTCACCCTGGAAAATGCCAAGGCCCACCGGTCTCAAATCGACCGATGGATGATCAGAACCTTGGTAGCCACCGGCTGGAATCAACATGTCCATGTGGACAGGCGACTTCCCTGCATAACCGGAAGGGCCGCCAACAAAAATCTCGGTCTTAATCACATTAACCCTCTTCACCCAGCTCGGAGGATCTTCCCTCTTGGGGCATATGGGAGAAAGGCTCATGATCATGATCGAGATAGTGCGATTGAAAGTCGACCGGGTAGAAATAGTTCTCTCCTCACCATCTGCCGTGTAAGAGAACTGAAAACATCTCCTTTGGTATGTGAAGTCATCAGGGACTGCATCACCGAAGAAAAAGGTAGGTCTATGCACAATGCTCTGATCGTCCATGACCCAAGGACGACTGCTTACCATAATCTTATAAAATTCCGCATCCTTGAGGGCGATCAATCGCTGTCTCATCTCATCATGGTTGAGGGAGTCACACTCTTCCAAATTTCTCTCCACAAACTAGACCTTCTCCCAGGCCTGCTGTACGGCCGCATTAGGAGACCTGGCAGACCGGCGAGGTGCATCAGTAACAGGCTCTTTGCCCTTGTTCGTTCTGGAGGAACTACTTGCAAAGGATAGAAAAGAAAAGATCAATCATCACCAAAATGACAGAATTTTGCTAAAAAATTCTAGCAAAATTTTGGCATGGTTCCGGGGCAATTCCGAAGAAAAGGGAAACACCCTAAAAGAAATAAGAAGCTTGAAGATGAGCTCAACACCACTGCAAGCTCGTAGACAATGAAGTATTCTCAAAGAAGGTTTGAACTCAAACATTGCTGCGAGGTCAAGCCAGTCCTATCAAATCTCCACAAGCTTAAAGAAGGGCTCAACATTGCTGCGAGCTCGGAACTCCAAAACTTGCAAAACTCCTCAAAAACCCCCAAGACCAAGAAAGGGCTCAACATTGCTGCGAGTTCCAAATCCCAAAACTTGCAAAAGATTTCCAGGTATGCATCATCATGCTTCCAAATCAATTTACCAAAAATCATGCATCAAAGAAAATCATCATGCATTAGATGCTAGGAAAACTTTAACCAAAGTTTGACCAATTCCAACCCAACTTGGTCAAAACCAATCAAACTTTGTCCAAGTCAAAAATCATGTTGGCTTGACCTAGAGACTCTAGCCTTCTATCTTGATGCATCAAAAAAAAGAAAAAATGCACGAACATCTTGGATTGCATAAACCTCATTATCATGGTGAGCAAAAGAAGGGGGAAAAAAAGAGAAAAAAAAAAAGAGATCTCTTCAAAAAAAAATCTGGGCTGACAGGTCGTGGCCCATTGCCACGTGGCAGTACGGCCAGGTCCATACGGACCTGTCCGTATAGCTAGAAAAAAAATGGAAAAAACCATGAGCAAAAAAAAAAAAAAAAAAAAACAGCACGTGTAAGAAAAAATAAAGGGAGAAGAAAACACGTGGAAAAGAAAAGAAGAAAAAAAGATAGGAAAAGAAAAAGAAAAGAAAAAAAAGAAAGAAACCTTTCCTACTTCTACATGGAGTTTCTTGTGAAGGAAGAAAACTTACTTGAAGCCATGGATGGAGAAGAAGAAAGAGAACTTGAAGATTCTTGAAGAAGAGAAGTTCTTGATCTTGGAGCACTCTTGAAGACTCTTGCAAAAAGAAAGAAATGAAGCAAAGATCCAATATCCCCTTGCTTTTATAGAGGAGAGCAAACCAAAAGAGGAAACAAGGAGAAAACCAAGGAGGTAAGTGCTAAAAACTAGCAACTTTCCCAAAAGAAAGGAGATTTGAGATATTCTCTCTTAAAGAGAAGATTCTTTGAGAAATTCTCTCAAAAAAGAAATGGAATGAGAAATATTCTCTCCCAAAGAAAGCAACTTTGAGAAAATCTCTCCCAAAATCAAGGAAACATGAGAGATTATCTCCAAGTAAGGATATTTTTAGATATTCTCTACCCAAAGGAGATATTTTTAGATATTCTTTACAAAATGACACCATATGAGATCTAAGCCATCTTTAAAAGCTTAAGATCCCATGGGTTAGCCCACATGAACCAGGTTTGACCACCTAGGCACTAAAAGGGGCTTCCTATCAAAAATCTCATTTACCAAGAGCATACAGAATGGTTTCATGCCTCTTTTGAGTTGATTGAACCATTCAAGAAAAAGAGAGAGGAAAGCCTCATGACTTTCCAAAAATCCAAATCATCCAACCATATAACCAAATTAAGCCAAAATCTTGAAATTGACATTCCACAAAAAACCAAACTCTGGTCCCCTAACTTGCCACATACAGCTTGTTAGGTCACAACGGCAAAACCAAAACCAAATCTGACCCCCCAACTTGCCACATACAGCTTGTTGGATCACAAGGTCAAAATAAAAAATCAAACCCTGACCCCCTAACCTGCCACATACAGCTTGTTAGGTCACAAGGTCAAAATCCAAAAAATCCTCTTGACCGCCTAATATGCCACATAAAGCCCTTAGGTTCACAAGGTCTAAAGGAAAACCCAAAATCCAAAATCCAAAAGTCCAACCCCCCATGTCATTTTCAAAACTTTGCCTTGAGACGGTACGTGATCCCTCTCACTACCATAAAATCCCCTTGGAAACTCAAAAGGCTATTCAAAAAAAAAAAAAAAAAAAAAACTGCTCAAAAACTCTTGGTCAAGTCAAAAGCTCTCCTTCAAGTTTCTTTTCGAGGCACGTCGACTCCAAAAGCTACTCGTCGCTGTACCTCGAGGGGGCATTTGTTGACACTAAAAAAAGTCACATTGCCTCCTCAACATCAAGAAGTTGCATCGTACTACAAACAAGCAATGCTACTTCAAGCATCAGATCTTGTCAGAATCAAACAAAAACTGCAAGATCCTTCAAGATAGCCAAAAGAGGGGTACATCTGAAGTTTCGGGCCAGTTTAACATCATTTGGCCTAACATCACTCCTCCAACAGCTGAGCAGGTGCTCCCGGCCGTAGTGACGCCAGAGACCCTAACACATAAAATAGAGTACACAGCTGGCCCCGAGATGCCACTAGGAGGCTCTACATCAAGTTTCAGGCCATTCCGACATCATTTGGCATAACTTCACTCCTTCGACAACTGAACAGGCGCTCCCGGCGGCAATGACATCGAAGACATCCCTTCGATCAGAGCCCACGGATGGTCTCAAAATACCTCCAAAAGGCTCCGTGTCAAATTTCAAGTCAAACCGACAACGTTTGACCCACCATCAACCCTCGAGCAATAAAATCAAGCCTCTCTGCGGCAAGAACTATCGAGGCCATCACCTATCAATCAGAGCACATAGGTGGCTTCAATATGCTTCTAAAGGGTTGCACGTCGAATTTCAGGTCATTCCGACAACGTTTGACTCGACTTTGACACTCCGAAACAAAATCAAGGTTACCGGCGACGGAGCACCCCGAGACCATGACATCCAAATCAGACCTAATGGATCGTCTCAAAATGACTCCAATAGGCTCCCTGTCAAAATTCAAGTCAATCGGACATCGGTTGACCGTACATTAAAGCGCCGCATCTTCCCCGCGATAAAATCAAGTCTACTGGTGACAAGACCCCACACGGCTTCAAAACTCAAATAAAATCCCATGGTTGGTCCTATTTACTGCTCAAGAGGCTTCACCTCAAATTTGAGGTCATTCCGACATCGTTTGACCGAGTTCTGACTCTTGATGGAAAATCGGCTACAAAGTCTTCGGCCTTTTCGAAAGATAGAAAATGTTGTGCTTCGGTTTTCTCGGCTTCTCGTCAAGTTTTCTTCAGGATAATCAAACCAATAATTGAGGAGAAATGTCAAGAAAAATACAGGAGAAAGAAAGAATCAAAAAGATCGAAAAACGGCCGAGAAACGGCAACCAAAAGGGGAAAAAATCGTAGGCGACCCTGGAAATCCGAGTCGCTGGGTTTCCGTCGGGTGGCCCGTTTCCGACTCTTTTCGCGCTTCGGGAATTCCAACCCCTACGATTTTTCAAAAATCTGATTCTTGATGCTTGAAATTTACTGATCTTCATCAACATTTCGGATCGGCCGTCAAGAGTATGAAATCATCATTGATCGCTCCAAGATCGCCAACCGGTTAACCAAAAAAGTACACTTTTTGTCCAACCGATCAAGAAATTGACAAGACAGATGTCACCGGCCCACTGGCACCAATCAATGTCTGAAGTTGCATCGCCATCTGACATCAAACAACATGTAGATCCGTCGGCGATCGTTACAAGAAGAATTCCAAAAGACGCGGCACGGCCCACGACTCTTCAAATGCCCTGGCAACCACTTAATGTAGTTAATTGACCCATTTTATGACAACTTAATACGGTCATTAACCCATTATTTTGGACGGCCCAATCAGATTCAAGGATAAAGGAGTTACAAGTCCAAGTAATCATGATATTAAAACCATGAAACTCCTCTCATCATGGAGATTAAGGGCGATTAAATGCCCATCATTCTCCATCGGCCAATCATATTCAAGGAAAAAGGAGTTACAAAATCAAAGAATTAAAACATGTAACTCCTCTCATCATGGAGCATCAATGCCATCAATGCTCATAAACCCACCTTATGGCCACCAAAAGCCTATAACAGGGGGGTCATTCCAAGAAGAAAGGGTCCAGAAAAATCTAAGAAAAACCCCGAAGAATTCTCAAAGAAATCCCTGCACAAACAAGCTCTCGTTCTTCGAAGGAACTCTGCTGCAAGAAGCACCACAAGGTGATCAAAGTACCTTAGGGGGCCACCCCCCCAAGATCCCCCCTCCTTCTGTCCAACATGGCCTAAGCGCGGCTCTTCAGCCCGTTTACTCTTTTTTTTATTGGATATAGGACCTCCCCTTGGTCTTTATCCTCTAAAAAATTGAGGTACACGCCAATCCAAAGAATCAAAGCATCATGTGTTCTCATCTGAAGGATGAAGGCGAAGTCCATACATGACTTGCGACCGTCGATCTGAACGAGTCACCACAATCTCTTGAGTAGTCAGATTCATTTTCTCACTTTTCTATTGTATTTTGTATTCTTTGTAAAGAGACAAAAAAAATCACATTTCTTGTCTTTCATTATTGATAAGATTTGTAAATCGCCTTGCACGGCAAAAATCGCCTTCCACGGCAAAAACTGTTAGGAATTTTGTAGATTGCAATTTGATGGATGCATTATCATTCTAGCATCATTTGATTTACACATATATGCATTGATTTATAAATTCTTGAAATCTTGATTTATATATGCATTGTTTTTAAGATTTGTAAAAGTATTGATTTATGCATGTTTTGTTTTCAAACTTGGATGCAATTGTTTTAGAAAGAGAATTTCTTAGAAATCAAGCAAGCCATTGGTTTTAAAGTTTCGAATCTTTTTTGGTTTTTTATGTTTCATGTTTTAAAACCCTTAGAATGATTTAAAACATGTTTTCAAGCTTGATTTAATGGCCCAAAAAATTCCCAACCAAAATTACTTTAAAAAATACATTTTTGGGAAAACAGGACTTATACCGGCGGCCAAAACCACTTTTACCGGCGGTCTCTGGCCCCCGCTAAAAGCAGTTTTTCAAACGGTTATTTTTATAGCCATTGTGTGTACCCGGTCGACCGGGCAAGGGTCCAGGTCGACCGGGGACTAGCCGTTGGCATTTTTTGGCTATAAAATGTAGTTCTTTCCTTTGTCAAAGTTGGAGATTTTTAAGCCTTCTTTGAGGTGTATTGAGACAAGATAAAGGGGATGAACCAAGAGAGACCAAAGAATCATTTGGAGAGCTAATGCTTGGATTAATGAAGTTAAATCTCTAAGTAAGCTCTACCTCTCTTAATCATAGGTTATATGCTTTGTTCTAATTATTGGTAAATGATTTTAGCATGATAACTATGATGTGTTGAATCCATTCTTCTCTTAATCTTTGATCTAATTAAGATTGGATTCCTCACCTTGTTTTCAATCCAAGTTGTTTTAAAAACTTTCTTAATCATGTTTAGACAAAATCTTTGTTTTTCTTTCATAGCATGAGTCTTTTACTTGGTTGAAACATTGTTTGTTGTTTTCATTCATTTGAACTTTAGTTAAACTTGTTTAGTTTTGAAAACAACATTGCACATGCATCACATGTTCTAAGTTAGTCATTTTCATACAACTTGTGAGTCTTTGATTTTTCATGTCATTAACAAGTTGTTTCTCATACATGTGATTTGCATTAAACTTCAATCAAATCTTTTGTGCCTTAAACTTTGAAATGCTTTGAGCATATATTTGAACGAGTCTTCTTTTTAAACTTGATTGAAGTTATCACACACACACATCATGGGCATACACATTTGCATTCATATAGTGTTTGTGTGAGTTGATTTTCACTTTCATATTAGCCTATTTAAGAGGCAATTCCATTGAGCTTAAATTGTATCTCTTAGAGTGTTCTTTTGTGAAGACACCTTCTTAGAGAAATCCTTATTTGTAAAGGTTATTGCTTAGCCTAAGAAAAGCATCTTGTAAAGGTTGTTGTTGAGCCTAGAAAAACAACATTGTAAAGGTTATTGCTTAGCCTAGTAAAAAGCATAATTAGTGGAAATCCAGTGGGGTGATTGGACACAAGCCGGTAGTGGACGTAGGCATTGAGGCCGAACCACTATAAACCTTTGTGTTGTGGTGCTTGCTTTTGTGGTGATTGTTTATATTAGCTTCCGCATCTTGTTTGATTAATCATCACATGTGACTAGTTTATGTTAAGAAGTTAAAATTTGTTTAAATTAGTCATAATTGTAGCTCACCCTATTCACCCCCCCCCCCCCCTCTAGGGTTAGGATCCCAGGACTTTCAAAAACCGCCTTTCACGGCACAAAAATCGTCTTTCACGGCAAACAAAGAAAAATTACCTCTCACAGTATTTAAAAAAATTGTGTCTCTTTCTTAAAATATATGTGCAATGGAAAGTTAGAAAAAAGAGTTCATTTCCTTTCTACCTGTGAGGTGAATCTCTGGATTACCACTTCAAATTCCAAGAAGAATAGAAAATCTGGCATACCCGTACAAAAAAAATGTTAATGACTCGCTTTTTCTCCCACCACCGTGAAAGACCAAGACCGAATCCTAGAGGGGGGGGGGGTGAATAGGATGAGCTCTAAAAACCTAGACCAATTTTAATTCTTTTAACTTCTAAGACAATTAAGTTAAGATGAAGATTAATAATCTTGTGAAAGATAGGAATCTCTAAAATAAGCATACACCAACTACAATCTTCAATCAACCAAAAGTAAATCATCCATGAAAAGAAGTCAAAAATCAATCACCATGACAAGCACATTTATAGTGGTTCGGCCAAATTGCCTACATCCACTCCCGGTACACCTACCGGTATTCACTAACTCCAATTAAGGTTTAGGATCACCTCAAACCTTACAACCACCACTATGCTTTTCAAGGCTAAGCATAAACCTTTACAACATATGATTTTCAAGGCTAAGCATAAACCTTAACAACTAGAATTTTTCTCTTAGAAAATATGCCTATGAATGCATGGATTAAGAGAACTATATGAGTGCAAAAGAGTGCCTCTTAATAGGCTAAATAGAAAATGAAAACCTCAACTTCTAGAGACATGCATATGAATGACAAAGTTTATGAAAAATGCATTTACTAGAAATTACTCTTTCTCTTTTGAAAAGATACAATCTTGAATGATGCAAAGATGATAATCAATGTTTGAGAAAGAGTGGATTGTCTAACACATGAGTTTAACAATGTGAACTAACTTGTTTTCAAAGAAGACACACTAAAGTCTAACAAGTTGATGTTGAAACAAGAAAACATGTTCATGTGTAACAAAGACAATATGTTGTATTCATAAAGCATATGAGATTTCTAAAGTACTAAGCAAGTTATGAAGGACAATATTTTAATAGAAAAGTATCTTGTTAATAATGCATTGAAGGAGATCAAAGATTTGAAACAAAACATGATTTTAAAAAGACTAGGATTAAAGAAAGCACACCCATTTGAAGATCAAAGGTTGAGTTAATGGAATGGCTTCATAATCCCTTCAAAGATGTTCTTGAGAAGTTGCTAATCCTTGGCCTCAAAAGTCCCTCTAATGTCAGCAACTTTTTCCAAACAAAAAGCCACTTTTTATAAAGAAAAAGTTCCCAACGGCTAGTCCCCGGTCGACCTGGAAACAGGGCCCGGTCGACCGGGTACACATAACGGCTAGAAAAAGATCCGTTGGAGAGGCTACTGCTCAAAATTCCCTGATGACCTGCAGTGTGCCCGGTCGACCGGCTACCTTGGCCCGGTCGACCGGCCACACTGGCAGATCAACCTGAAGAGTGCCCAGAAATCTGAAAATTTAGAAAATTGCAACTTTGGAGGGCACCTTTCCAGGGGACTTTGAGGCACATATCCAAGCATGAATTCATGACACAAAAAAAGATGAAAACTGAATTTCTAAAGTCATGAAAACTCCAAATCAAAATATTGATTTTAAAGATAGAAACTATGGAAAGGTTGGATGATTTTTGAAATCAAAAACTCCATGATCTTAAGAGACAAACCTGAATTGAAAATCATGCATATCATGAGATAAAAACAAAGATTAAGAAAGCGAAATTTGCATGAAGATCCTAAGACAAAGACCATGAATGAATGAGAGGACAAGCTTATGAAAGTGAATGCATCCTATCAAATTGCAACAAAACAAAAACTCTAACAATCTCCCCCTTTGCAATTTGATGGCAACTCTTGAAGCTTGAACTCTCTCTCAATCTCCTTTGAAACTTGAACAACAACGTCTTTGGATATTTAAGGAGCTTTGGATATTTGGGAGTATGTGGATATTTTGGAGCTTTGGATTTTCCTTGCAGGAGCGACGACACAAGACGACCAACCTAGAAGCTATACAAAATAACACTCTAGGCAAAGCTACTCCCCCTCAACATAAGCAACCCTTGAATCTTCTCCCCCTCAATTGGTGAACACCTTGAGGAACAATTGATATTTTCTGTCCCCCTTTGACATCTAATTGCAAAGGAGCCTGCCCATCAAAGATGAAACATACAACCTCGTTAGTAGCACCTGTTTATAAGAGATATTAAAATAAAATGAGGTAACAGGTGATTAGCCAACAAGAATTTAGAATTCAGGGCAAGGGCCAAGGCCCAATTGATGTCTCAATTTTATGAAACGATCATTTCCAAGGGGTTTAGTAAATAAGTCAGCCAATTGGGTATCTGTAGGAACAAACAATAACTCAATGGTGCCTTGGTCAGCATGATCACGCAAGAAATGATAGCGAATGTCAATGTGCTTAGTGCGAGAGTGCTGAACTGGATTTTTAAAGATACTAATAGCACTAAAGTTATCACACATGATAGGCATACATTGTTGTGGAACATTATAATCTAACAAGGTTTGTTTCATCCACAACATTCATCCACAACAGTTGGGCACAACAGCTACCTGCAGCAATATATTCAGCTTTTGCAGTAGACAAGGATACAGAATTTTGCTTTTTGCTATGCCAGGCTACTAAGCAGTTCCCTAAGAAATAGCAGCAGCCACTAGTGCTTTTCCTATCATCTATTGATCCTGCCCAATCTGCATTACTATATCCAACTAATTGCAGAGTTGAGTCATGAGGATACCAGATACCATAGTGAGAAGTCCCATTAATATATTTTATGATACGTTTAACAGCTTTAATGTGAGACTCTCG
Source organism: Cinnamomum chago (assembly GCA_038049695.1). Taxonomy (NCBI): domain Eukaryota; kingdom Viridiplantae; phylum Streptophyta; class Magnoliopsida; order Laurales; family Lauraceae; genus Cinnamomum; species Cinnamomum chago. The sequence continues at coordinate 18,972,378 of CP142459.1, forward strand.
GGGGTCAGATTGATACCTAGCACATATTCCAACGCTAAACGAGATATCAGGGCGGCTAGCAATGAGATAGAGAAGGCTTCCTATCATGCTCCTATAAAGTTTCTGGTCAGCTTTCTTACCCTGAAGATCACTAGAGATTTTAGTAGTGGAGCCCATAGGATTGCAACAAGTCTTAGATTCTCCAAAGCCAAACTTTTTTACTATTTCTAGAGCAAACTTGGATTGACAAAGAAAGATACCATGATCAGTCTGACTAACTTGTAATCCTAGAAAGAATTGCAGGGGACCGACCAGACTCATCCCAAAAGTGGAGCTCATCAATTCTGAAAATCCTTGTGCTAGTTTCTCTAAAGTAGATCCAAATACTATATCATCAACATAGATTTGAGCTACAAGAATGTTTTGATCAATCTTCTTGATAAACAGAGTCTTATCAACTTTCCCACATTCAAAATCATTTTCAATCAGATGATTTGTAAGCTTTTCATACCAAGCCCGAGGTGCTTGTTTTAATCCATAGATAGCTTTCTTGAGCTTATAAACATACTCAGGATGATGAGGGTCTTCAAAACCTTCAGGTTGAGTAACATAAACATCTTCTTCAATTTCTCCATTCAAGAAGGCACTTTTGACATCCATCTGAAATAGTTTGATTCTCATGCTACTAGCATAACTCAATAGAATTCTTATGGACTCCAAACGGGCTATAGGAGCAAAAGTTTCTTCAAAATCAATTCCTTCTATTTGAGCATATCCTTTTGCTACTAGTCTAGCTTTGTTTCTCACAACATTTCCAGATTCATCTGACTTGTTCTGAAAAATCCATTTAGTGCCTATGGGATTTTTCTCTGCAGGCAATGGGACAAGATCCCAAACATCATTTTTCTTAAATTGATTCAATTCTTCTTGCATAGCTTCCATCCATTCAGATTTTGATTCAGCTTCAGAAAAATTCTTAGGCTCGATTTGAGAGACAAAGGAGTAATGAGCACATAGGTTTTGAACTTGTCTCCGGGTCATAACCCCACTGCTGATATCTCCAATAACATTATCCAAAGTGTGATTTTTCATTAATTTTGTTGGAACAATGGCTTTGGAAGGAATGCTCTCATTACTATCTTTTGGATTAGATTGATCAATATCCATTTCAATTTCATCATTGTCTTGAAGAATTCTTCCAACTTGATTTGCGTCATCAATGACAACATGACTTTCAATTGGTATCAGAGCCTCGTGCTCTATCTTTTAGGATCAAGTGTTTGGAACTCTTGATTAGGTGTAAGAACCTAGAGTCAAAACCCTAGAGTTGTGCTTACTGAAAATCATTAGAATGGACTCCACTATGCTAGACTTTGTAGATTCTTCTAGACCCCTCATTCTTCCTTCTATTGGAGATTCAAACCCTCAAATTAATGAATCTCAATTTGATTTAAAAGAAGAAGAAATTGAATATAATGAAGATGAACTTCAACAAGCCTTTGAAGAATTATATGAATTATCCTTAAAGCTTGAGAAGAAAAACAAAAGTTTAAGAGAAGAATCTAAAAATCTAAACAAAGAATTAGCTTCTTCAAAAGATGAACTTAGAGAGAAAGAAGAAGTAATAAATTGTGTAGAATCTAAGTTCATGATCTCTTTAAATAACCTATCTAACATTCAAGATGAACTAAAAGAATTAAAGATGGGTTATGATAATGTCAATAAGGAAAATTTAAATCTAAGAGATCAAATAAAAGGGCAAGATGAAGACATTAACAATTTAGAATCCAAGTTAACCATTTCTACGGAAAATTTATCTAATTCTCAAAATAAGATAAAAACTCTAGAACTTGGATCTAATGTCATTAATGAACTTAGATTTGAATTAAAACTTGCCAATGAAGAGTTAAGAAACTATAAGGAAATTGAAAATGAACTTTCAAAAGTCAAAAATGAAAATTTAATCCTTATAACCAAAGTCACTCAACTTGAAAGCTATAAACAAAAGTATGAGTGCAAGTTTACCCAAAGTGAAGATAGACTTGAAAAATTATTTAAATTGGGTAAACCTCATGGAGATAGGACGGGTCTTGGTTTTAATAGGAATATTTCACATGACCCTAAATTCACCAACACTTTTGTGAAAGGTGAGTCCTCTTTCTCTAGCACTCTTTCTCCTTTGCCTAAAACCAAATGTAATTATTGTGGCATTGAAGGGCATTTTAGGTTTGAGTGCAAACTAAGAAGAAGAAGCCATATGTCTAAACTCATTTTTGAACTCAAGATGGTAGAATCCAAATCTATGAAGGGTAAGACACTAAAAAACAAGGAAGACTCCAAAAAGATTAAACAAGTTAAACCATTTAAAATGGAGTCTCCTAAGATAGATTCTAAGAAGTATAAACAAGTTAAACCAAGTTTAAAAGAATCTATTAACAAAAAGCTTCTCAACCTATCTCCCTTATATAAACCCATGAAAGAACTTTTGAATAAAGTAACAAAGTTAAATTTAAAATTCAAAAGTCAAATAAAGGGAGAAAATAAGAAGAAAAGAAAAGTGAAACAATCCCCTAAGAAACAAACCCACCAACCTCAAAACACTAATCACCAATCTAAGCTAAATTTAGTCGAATCTAAATATCATGGTGATAAGTTCAAATTAAAATTTTATCAAGTTAAATCTCCTTTAGTTGGTGGAAATTCAAAAACAATCTCCAAAGCTCAAGACGTTAGGTGGATTCCTAAAGTTATTTACTTAGACAAACCTTAAGGCCTTGAACCTCCTTGACCAACCTATTCTTTAATAGTTAAATCATATTGTTGGTCATGTTGCATTTGCATTTTGTTTCTATATAGTTACATTTATTAAAATGCAATGTTTATTTGTGATCAATTGATTTTGTCTCCATGCACTATTCTAGTTACACATCATGGTTTTCAAAATCTTTTGATTATAATTTCATCATGTTTGATTTGCTTTTTCCACACATTTAGTTATATGTCTTGCATTGCATTTCTATACATGATTAATTGATTGGGATTTTAAAAGCTTTCTTAGCTAGTTTATTCATGATCAATTGTTGTTTCAAGTCATTTGCATCTTTGCTTATTTAGTTATTCTTTTTATATGCAAATGACAATTGGTTCCATGTATGGTTGTGATCTTAGTTATATTTGAAGATACCATACTAGAACTCTCAAATCCATCCTCTATGCCTTCTAGTCATTTCTTTTTGGATGGTTATGATGTTGATTCATGTGTATTCTCTAAGTGATATCTTCCTTATACATGTTTCAACTTCATAGTAGTGATCTTGATCATATGAAACTCTTTGAAATCCATTCCTCATATTTCTATATGTTTGATGGATATCTTAGTAGTTGAATTCATATGATTTTGACACTTTGAAAATTGCATGCATTTCAAAGTTATATCCTTTTGCATAGCAATTTACCTTATTCATCACTATGCTCATTAGTCATATCTTTAAAAGTGATGAATATCCTTTTATGATGCTTGATGGAATTTTGTGTTTGTCACATCCTTGCTATTAATCATGTTGTCATATTCAATTGGTTTCATTTGGTATAATTTTCCATTGATTTCATATCCAATTGATGTCTTATCTTGTGAATGTGATAGACCTTGTGTACATTGGATTGAACTTGATAGTTATATGTTTTCATTCCATGTCACATTCCATTAGCATCATAAATTTCATGATTGCCTCCTCCCTTGCTCATATAGGTAAAACTCATGACCACCATGTTTATGTGTTCATAATATTGGTTGGTTAATTGTTGAGGTTGGCTTCATGTTTGAATTTCATTTCACTCATCTTGCACATTAATAGTCATATTTATTGATTGAATGAAATGATTTCAAAGCTTACATAGCATATGATTTTCATAGTTAAATTGATTGATGCTATGTTTAGTAAACCCCATATATCATGGATAGCTCTAATTTGGATTTATCTTAATAGTTATATTCATTATAACTCCATTTTAGAGTGATTGATTTAATAGTCCTATCCTTGAATCTCAATTGTTATTCTTTGTTTTTCCAATTGATATCCATGATTGCTTTTCCCATTGACCTTGCTCTCTTTTGGTAATTTGATCATATTGTGCTTTCTAGTTAAACGAATCTAATCCTTTCCTTGAAGTTGACTCTCAATTGGTAAAACCATCTTCTTCTTGAACCAAATAGTTATATCTTTGACAAAAGCAGAGGATGGATTGAGGGGGAGTGTAAACCTTCATAGGAAGTATTAGTTTTGATCAAATTGACCCTTGGATTGCCTTTGATTCCTTAGAGTCTTATACCTCACATGATAACCTGTTATGTATTTCATTTTCGAGTTCTTTTGTTAACAGGTGCTACTAAATGTATTTTTCTTGTTTCATGTGTATAGGTACCTTTGCAATTTAATGTCAAAGGGGGAGAGATCTTTCAAGTTCTCAAAAGGGTGAAGAGAATGTCCAAGCTTCCTAAGGGGAGATTTTGTATGATCTTCTACAGGGGGAGAGAATACATACCTTGCCAAAGGGAGAGAGAGGCATGGTCAAAGGGGGAGAGCTATTAGAAGAAAGAAAGCTTGGAGCTAAAGAAGATGCTTGGCCATAGAGAGGAAGATGAAGAGAAAGCTTAAAGAATGATCAAGTTCCAAGCATCAAGAAGAATGAAGAAAAAGACCCAAAGCCCAAGCTAAGAGAAGAAGCATCCAAGAGATTTCAAGAGTTGTCTAGCTTAGGGGGAGCTGAAGACTTAGTGTGTAATATTCAGTGGTGAGTAAGTTGCCATCAAATTGCAAAGGGGGAGATTGTTAGGGATTTTGTAGATTGCAATTTGATGGATGCATTATCACTCTAGCATCATTTGATTTACACACAAATACATTGATTTAGAAAATCTTGAAATCTTGTTTTATACATGCATTGGTTTTAAGTCTTGAAGAAATATTGATTTATGCATGTTTTGTTTTTAATCTTGGATGCATTTGTTTTTTAAAAGAGTTTTATCAAATCAAGCAAGCCATTGGTTTTAAAGTTTCGAATCAATTTAGTCTTTTTGTGATTCATGTTTTTAAACATCTTAGTTTGATTTAAAACATGTTATTCAAGCTTGGTTTAGTGGCCCAAAAGTTCCCCCAAGAAATACTTTGAAAATATGCATTTTTGGGATTTTTGGTCCCAGGGGGTCGACCAGCAGTGTGGCCGGTCGACCGGCCCAGAGGACCCGGTCGACCGGCCACACTGTAGGCCGACTGGGTCCCTGGAGCACCAACGGTCATATTTCTGCCCGTTGTGAGTACCCGGTCGACCGAGACCTGTTTCCAAGTCGACCGGGGACTAGCCGTTGGACTGTTTTCTTATATAAAGTTCATTCATTTCCCATCTTTCAAAAGGCTTGATTCATGAACTATTGAGACCATTTTGGAGCCAAAGAAAGGGGCAGAAGTTGGAAAGGCTAGAGGGCTTTTTGGAAATCAAATGCTTGAGTTTTAAAAAGGTACACCTTACTTGTCATTTTGATTTCCATTAAAATTAGAATCTATGCATGTTTAAAATCTTTGTATTTTCTTTTATGCATGATTTCTAGTTTTTAAAGAGTTGTTTTGCAAATTCATTATCATCTTTGGAATATTAAGAATGGTTTGCAAACTCTCTTGACTAATTCACATGCTCTTAGACTTTAAATATTCATACAACTTCTTTAGTTCATTTCTTCAAAGTTGTTTGAATCTTTTATGTGATTAGTTTTATCTTCAATCATCATTTTCTAAGCTTTGATTTTAAAATGCATCAAGCATTCATTTAGGAGCTTCATTGTAGAAATTGATTGAAGTAAAGCATTCATACACTTTAGCTTGTTTTAGTGTATGTTTGTAATTTGTTTTAAACTTTCATATTAGCCTATTTAGAGGCAATTCAATTGTGCTTAAATTGTATCTCTTAGAGTGTTCTTTTGTGAAGACACCTTCTTAGAGAAATCCTTATTTGTAAAGGTTATTGCTTAGCTTAAGAAAAGCATTGTATAAAGGTTATTGCTTAGCCTAAGAAAAGCATCTTGTAAAGGTTATTGCTTAGCCTAGAAAAGCACATTGAGAGGTTGTTGTTTAGCCTAGAAAAACAACATTGTAAAGGTTATTGCTTAGCCTAGTAAAAAGCATACTTAGTGGAAATCCGGTGGGGTGATTGGATCACAAGCCGGTAGTGGACGTAGGCATTGAGGCCGAACCACTATAAATCTTTGTGTAGTGGTGTTTGCTTTGTGATGATTGTTTTATTAGCTTCCGCATTTTGATTGTTTATCATCACTTGTGACTAGTTTATGTTAAGAAGTTAAGATTTGTTTAATTTGGTCATAATTGTAGCTCACCCTATTCACCCCCCCCCCCCTCTAGGGTTAGGATCCCAGGACTTTCAATGGGGTCCGAAATGATGTGTGTTTCTCATCTTCAGGATGCATCTTTATTTGATTGTTGCCAGAAAAGCCATCCATGAATGTCATTAGCTCGTATCCGCAGGTATTGTCAATCATAACCTCCGGTATGGGAGCAGAAATTCATCTTTAGGGCAAGCGCCATTCAAGTCTCTATAGTCAATAGAAACCCTGATCTACCTATTTTTCTTTGTTACAGGGACAATGTTGGCCAACCATTCAGGATGCTGTTCCTCACGGATGAAGCCAACGCTTTTGAGTTTTTGAAGTTCTTGTTCAATTTTGTCCATCACATCCGAACGGAATCTTCTTTGGCCATGTTTGACAAGCTTGATGTCTTTTCATGGATTGAGTTTGTGGACTGCTATTTTGGGGTCTAAGCCAAGTATCTCGGCGTAAGACCATGCAAAGCAATCAATAAACTCAAGAAGAAAAGCGATATACTGGGGTAACTCATCAACCTTTATATTCTTGCTTATGAATACAGGACGTAAGTTATATGGTGTTCCCAAGCCTATCTTTTGAACAGAATCTTCTGTTAGAACATTTGAAGGTGGTTCCTCCATAATATTTTCGGAGGCTTCCAACCCAACGAAACCTTCTAGAGTACCAAGGGCATTTTTAGACCAATGCTTGGCTTCTGTCCATGGGTCTTCTGGATCGGTGATCTTCTCAAGGGTTGCTATGAGATGGTCCCAATCGCCTGTTGAAACAGGGTCGAAGTAGGGTACTTCTTTTGGAGATGATGGCTCTTCTGGGTCAGAATGCCACATTTATGTGTCATCAGACAATTCCTCTTCATCATCAAAGAAATCGTACCAATTGGTAGAGCTTCCTAAATCCTTAACGGGTGACTCTTTAAAGAGATATCCAGGAAGATCGATGTCTTCATGGACATGAGATGTCGAGGCTTGATCGGCAAATGGACTTTTCAGTCTTTGTGTCAACCGTCTCATGGGAGTGTCGGGATCATACCCCAGCCCATGTGAAGACTTTTCTACATGACCGTAGAGTCACCAATCTTCCAGTTGGTTTTTGGTTAAGGAAGGCCCCAATAGCGTGAGAATACCACGACTTGTCCTAGACCGACTGGATTTTGAGCGTCATAGCCCATTTTCTTCATAATTGCTTGTGCCATATGACTACATAGGGATAGTTAAGGCATACATTTGTTTTGGAAAGGTTCAAGCAAGGAATTTGATGAAGAAGCTTCCGATATGTGGAAGAAGATTGGTTTTTCTTCTGCTGAAGTTGTCGGAACAATGAAGGAAGCAGACGCAGGATCTTCTACGTCAGCAGGTGTCTCCATTGGAGGTAAAGGAGACTGAACTCGTTGAGTATCAGCTTGGCTTGACTATGTGTCGTCTTCTGGTTCTAAATCTGAATCCGTGTCTTGCATGATTGACATAAAAGAGATAACAAGTTTGTCCCCAGAGTTTTGCTTTGCCTTTTTTGCTTTGGTTGTGATAACCAAAGGCTTTGAAGATTTGAGGGAAAAGATGAATGGAGGTTAGTTGCTCTCTTCAGATTTGCCGGAGGGTTTGTTTTCTTCCGATGATTGCTAAGGAGCCTTGCCTTTATCTTTCTGGAGATTTTCGGCAAAGGGTGTTATTTCTTCCTCCTTTTCTTCCTTTTCGCCCTCGTACATCTGGGAGTCTGCATAATGGACTTCTTTACCTTTGAAGGGTTTTCTATCCACAAACACCCGATGTGTCAAGCCATCGATGTCAACAAACTTGATACATTGATGTAGAGTTGAAAGGAAAACACCATTCTCATGTATCCAAGGGCGTCCTAGAAAGATGTTGTAGCAAGAAGGGGTTTTTATTATGTACACAGTGACTTCAGAGATAAGATCACCGATTTGCAACTTGAACCTGATTTTGCCAATAGGCCTTTGAGTACTCCAATCGTATACAAATATAGATACAGATGTGTGGCTCAGCTTGCTGGGTGGGATACTCAACTCTTCAAGAGCCAAAGTGGAGATGAGGTTGAGTGCAGAACATAGATCAATCTGGACTCTGTGTATTAGCATTTGCTTCATGTACCCTGTGAAATACAGGGGTCGGTTGTGCTTTGTTTTGCCAAGTAAGAGGTTTTCGTTAGTAAAGGCAATGGTTGCACTTCCTGCGTTTTGAACCGAGAGGCATTGGATGCAAGATCCCTTAGTTTTCTTCTTTTCTCCTTTTGAGGAAGTTTCTGATTTTTTGACGACCCTATAGTCCATTTCAATTTATAACACTTGCGGGGCATGTTTATCGACATCCACATTCAGCATTTGTAATTCTAAAATGAAATTATCACGAGTGTGTGCAGACATTCGTAATAAATCTAGGATATGAAGTCGTGCAGGTATGTGTTGGAAGTGCTCAATCAAGTCATACTTGAAAGCCTCCTTCGGGCCTGCATGTTCATTATTGTTGCCACTTGGGACGTTTACAACAACTTTTCCCGAAGGATTTACATAAGTAGAAAAAAATTGGTTGTAGTTTTTGTAGTAATCCCAGCCAGAGCGGGTACCTCTACCAACTTCGAGCGCTTCTCGAGAAGGGTCTTCGTTTGGAAGATCACCCTCGAGATCAAGGAGTTGATCCTTCTCATTTGCTGGGGATATGTTTGCAGCAGAGTTGCCATCCTCAGTAATTGTGTTGCATGGAACATTTTACGGGAACAAGTCCTAAATAGCATCCAGCAACTTTTCTTCTTTGTTGATCAATTCATCGGCCCAAGCATCATTAGCTGGAGCTTCTTCACGATGATCAGTCGGGAAGGGTGTGAATTCTGATGTCACGGTCTCAGGAGACGAAGCCTAAGAGGGTGATATCTCTGTGGAAGTCACTTGAGAAGAAGTGGTTCCAGAAGATATACTGCCAGATGTGGTCTAAGAGTAAGTAGCCTTAGAAGACGAGGCTTTGGAGGAACTATCATCCCGAACTATCGCATTGCAGGTAGCTCCAATAGGAGACATCCCCAGAATGGACTGTTGGGAGTCGGACTCATCCTCGAATGTAAGAGGATTGTCTATCCAACAGTTTTCTCCATTTTCAGGAGTTGAGGGAGGAGGTACCTGTAGCTCTTCAGGGACTTCCGGTTCTAGATTTTCGTTGCGACGAAACTCATTGACGCGATCTTGCTCTCGCTCTAGGGCAAGAAGCTGCATGATCCTCGCATATTCTTCAAGATTAGGCATGGGCGCCAAATCTTCTTTTTCGTCTACTCCTTGCGGTTCAACATGGTTAGGTTCCACTGGAGCAATAGCGGGTGTTGGGTCAATAGTATTTCCTTGGACATCCTCTTTGTCTTCTTCATCATCAAACCAGGATCCCTGTGGCTGTAAGGGGTTATACCAGATTATTGGCATGAGGTGAGTTTCAGAAACCCATTCTTCATCAGAGAGGTATTCTCCTATTTCAAGGGATTCCTCCCATTCATCGGTGTCACTGAACTCGTATCCATTTATGGAGGATCCGACTATCGAATTGCAAGAGTATGATGCCCCCTGTGTGGTTTCATTTCTGAATTGGGTGGTATGAAATCACTGAGAGTGAATTTTCTTACCTCCTTTGAAGTCTCGAGAAGGGACTTTCCCGTTGCCCCCAGCGAAGCAGTAGTGGAAGTCTCTACCTTTTCATGGACTTATTGCTTTAGTTGAGCTCTCTTCTGTTGTTTGAGCTTGCGGAGATTTCTCTTAGCTTGCCTTCGCTGTTGACCTGTCGGCTTTGTTTTGACAACCTCCCAGTTTTCATCTTCTAGGAGATCAGGATGCACCCATATGGATTGTCCGTCTGGTGATGGGTAAGGAATCAGCTCTTGGGACACTTGAATTCTTTTTATCACCTTGAAGGAAGTAGTGATCTTCTTCTCTGGTGATTTGGATGTTTGTCCACATGACAGCATGTTGACGGAGGCAGACCCGTAGTTTTTGTGAAAGGTGATGACTCTGCTTTTCCACATCTCGTTTATCTTCTCTCTCACAACGAAGCATTGATTGAGAAGATGCAAGATCATTTGGTGGTATGCATAATACCGAGGATCGTTGGTTCTCCCAACATCTCCCAGTCTTTTGGGCTCAAGCAAGGTGAGTTTACCGTTTGTTATGAGAGCCCCGAAGATTTCAACAACATCTTCATCGAAAAGGTATTTCTTTTCTACTGGCTCTTTGAAGGCATCAGAGAGTTCAGGTCTTTTACCTGCAGCTTTGTTTTCAGCTTTCTTTGGTGGCTGAGAAACTAACTTGGTTTTCACATTGAGGACCTCTTTTTTCTTTGGTTTTGAGTTTGCAATGGCGGTTGGTTCCTTCCTTGATGATTTCTGACTATTGAGGTCTTTGATCACCATTTCAACCTCCATGGAAGCTTCTAGGAGTTCTCCCAGGTTTTCTGACTTGTTGCCGATGATCATGTAGCAGATTCTCTCTCTCATGTTGTTACAGCAGATGTCGACTAGCAATGCTTGTGGCAGCACATCTGAGCATTTGTATGCCATGGCTTTCCACTTGTGAATGAAGTCGTAAGTTGATTCATTCTCTCCCTATTTTAGGCTGCAAAGCTGAGCCATAGTAACAGGATGGACCTCACCTTTGAAGTGAGTCAGGAAGCGTTCTCTAGCATGGCCCAATTTTGGATGGAGTCCTCTGGTAGAGTGGAGTACCAATCGAAGGATGTACCTTTTAAGGTACTTGCAAACAGACGGATCTTGAGGGCATCTTGATCCGCAATAGCTCCCGTCAGGATTTTGAAGTGGATGACGTACTGTCTGACTGATCATTTCCCCGCATATGTTTGGAGAGTAGGAAGCTTGAATTTTGTAGGAAACGAGACCGAGTTCATCCATAAGGGATATGGTGGCTTGATCCCATGTTCCTTAAGTGTATCCTCTTCTCTTGCGTTGGCGAGGATGTCGTCCACGTCCTTTTTTATTAGGGCACGTGACTCATTGTCTTCCCCGTTTACCTTATCATCTTGATTATTCGGAGGAGGTTGATTATTTTCTTGACGCTGAACAGAGAGAAGAAGATTCTCCATCAAAGTCTCAATCCTCTGCTAACCTTGCTCCAATTGTTGGATGTATGTGGTCGTTTCATTAGGAGGTGTGTCGAGACCCCGGACCGGTTTAGCGACCAAATCCGAGATTGGGACTAAGTAATGTTTCGATGTGTGGTGATAAGAGGCACACATTTATTAAATTTCTCACAGGTGTCCGCGGTGAGGATTCACAACAACATAATACATTTTTATTTAAGTGCGGAAGCGTGTAGCAAATCAAATCATAATTCATTTCAAAATCACATGACTGATAACATATTTATATAACTTGATGTCAGAGTGAGCAATGATCAATATAGCATTTTCCCAAGAGTAATTGTTAGAGTTTATACAAAAGATCATTTAATTAACATCCCAAAAATAAAGGCCAACAAAGGCCACTACAATCCAAAATAATCCCTCAAAAAAAGAGTTAGACATTTCCCCAAAATGTTACATCTCTCGTGGCAACCAAATGTCTAAACGACATCATCAGCATGCCACTCAACTAAATGTTGCGGTTCACCGACCGCCTCCTCAAGCTCTATCTCGGGATAAACAATGTCTGGACCTAAGTACCAAAGAAAATGTTCAGACACGACGGTCTGACTAGCGGGTGAAAAGATATAACAATATATAATAAATGAAATACCTTGGAAAACATTTAAACTTGTTTAAACAATAAGTTTCATCAAAGAAAAGGATCATTTACTGGAAAACAAATATGCAGTATAAAAAATGTAAGGTATCCAAGGAATCGGGAAACAAGCAAAATGGCAACCACACAAAGCTAAGTCCTCTATCACCGAAGTGACAAGAGCATATCGGGGCATCGATCTTAGTCACACGAGGTGAGGAGATTCAACGAAAAATACATATACAATATAAATATACGGGACAAGACCACGGTAGCGAGCCAAGTATCGGGACGGGACCACGATAATAAACCGGGCATCGAGATCCAAACTGCAGCTGGCGGGACGGGAGGGGGATCTCCAAGTCGGTGGATAAAACCAACAAGGTCATCCAAGCTTAGTGATGTCGACTCATAGGTCATATGCAAGAAATTGGGACATGTATAAAATACATATGATGCAATTGTATAAACGGGCGGGACGGGAGTGCTCGAAGGCACAAATATCACTTTGTTTCGGGCAGTTCATGATGGGCTAGCAAAGTGCTAAAATACAATTTCAGTGTTTTCGGGGATTACAAATCATATAGTATAAATTTTGGGAACAATAGAACATGATTGGATTTCAATCTTTCCTGGGCCGGGCGTCAGGGTTCAAGATTTAATTCAATGTGAAGAGGGGTCCCGTATGTCGAATTCAATATGAACTTGGTACTCATCGAGGTTTGAAGATATTCCAAGCATCCTATTCACATTGATAATTCGAGAGTCCTCAATGTATTTCCGGGACGAGATTTTCTCTTTAAATTCTCAAACAGTCCTTCCTAACCATTTCATGAACATATGGTTCGAAACAGTTCTTTTCTTCCTTCTCAATTTCTAAATTTTTTCTGGGAGGTCGGTCACCAAGCGGCTAGCCGACTGGTCACCACCTGGTGACCACCCATGCAGAACTCATAATTTCAGCTTACTGATCTGGTGACCGACCCTAAGTGGTCACCGCAGTCGGCCAGCTGACTGGCAACCGCCTGCTGACCACCCAGTCAGCGAGCAGTGCAGATTTTGAACAGATTTCAGCCCCTTTTTCCTCCAACACATTTCTCCTATAACCCTCTTCATTCCCTGTGATAAAATGAGCTCAAAAGCTCCTCCAACACATCATTCAACACTTCCATTCTCATCATTCAAATTTCTCCAAACACCTCCATTCTTTTCACATTCAATCACCAAGAGAGGAAAGAAATCCAGCATTTACAAGAATTCATTTGTACCAAAATCAAATATGAAATAAAAGCCATATGAGTCAATACTATTAAGAGTTAAACAACTAACAAGATTCATTCATGAACATTTGTCTCAAAATCAATGTAAGTCAAAATGAATAGTGAAATCATCTACATTGTTCATAAAAACCATTTAATGCTCAAAATATCTATTCATCCACTTTCATTGGGTCCAAGCTAGAAAATTAATCTTCTAATCACTCTCTTAAGCTCAAAATCACCAAGCTCTACAAAAACCCCCCAATACAACTCATTACAAACCCTAAATAGCCAAAACAGTGGAATAAGAAGAGAGAACTTCCAACAATGGAGGCGAAGCTCCACTAGGGTCAAAAGAATACAAATGTAGAAGATGGAGATGATTGCTTACTTGGATGACCTCCAAATGGAAAGAGTTAGCTCAAGGAAGGCCTCAAAGTCGTAGGATTTCTCTTCTAATGGCATCCATGGAAAGCTTGCAAGGTGGAGAAGAAGAAGATGACGTTCATTCTCTTTTTGACAAAGGTTTGGTGGTGGATTGAGGAGGAAGAAATCAAGAAGAAGAACAAAGAAGAGCAAGGAAAACCCTAGGCAGCTGGGTTTTTGAGCTGGAAAAGGAGAAGTGGAAAGAAGGAATGGGTTCCCTCTTTATAGAAAGTGAAGGTGGGCTCCACTACTAACATTTCTTGTCGAGCTAGAAACATGTTTCTCGGGACCTTGGATGAGTTTGATGAAGAAGGAACAAATGATCGTCGAAAATTCTAGTTTCCAAAAAGAATATATTTCGAGGGTTTTGGAGACATTGAAAATAGTGTCCAGATTTTGGTGTAAAAAGACTATTTTGCCCCTAACATTAGAAAAGTAGGGTTTCGGGGTTTCGAACGGGGACGAAGTCAACACGAAAGTTGTAGAGATTAACGAGATAAGTAAAACGAGGCTAAAAAAAAGAATTATCGGAATCTCGAATAATCCCCCAATCACACGCAAAGTCACTAAAAGAACCCCCAAAGGGTCCCACTAATCACAAAGGCACTCAAAATTCCCCAAAGCTATTCTAATCTCAACTTAACCACAATCTACTAATCTAACTTAGAGCTAAAAAACAACTTAAGTAATACTAATCGGGGTCACTCGGGTCGGGGTCTTACATCCTCCACCCCTTAAGGATTTGGTCCTCCAAATGAAATATACAACTCACCTCAAGTAGTAGTGAAAGTCCTGGGATCCTAACCCTAGAGGGGGGGGTGAATAGGGTGAGCTACAATAATGACCAATTTAGACCAATTTTAACTTCTTAACATAAACTAGTCACATGTGATGACTAATCAAACAATATGCGGAAGCTAATATAAACAATCACCACAAAAGCAAGCACCACAACACAAAGGTTTATAGTGGTTCGGCCTCAATGCCTACGTCCACTACCGGCTTGTGATCCAATCACCCCACCGGATTTCCACTAAGTATGCTTTTTACTAGGCTAAGCAATAACCTTTAAATGTTGTTTTTCTAGGCTAAACAACAACCTCTCAATGTGCTTTTATAGGCTAAGCAATAACCTTTACAAGATGCTTTTCTTAGGCTAAGCAATAACCTTTACACAATGCTTTTCTTAGGCTAAGCAATAACCTTTACAAATAAATATTTCTCTAAGAAAGTGTCTTCACAAAAGATCACTCTAAGAGATACAATTTAAGCTCAATGAAATTGCCTCTTAAATAGGCCAATATGAAAGTGTAAATCAAATTCCAAACATACACTAAAGAAAGTAAAGTGTGTGCACAAGTGTATGAAAGCTTTACTTCAATCAATTTCTATAAAGAAGCTCCTAAATGAATGCTTGATGCATTTTAAAATCAAAGCTTAGAAAATGATGATTGAAGATTAATACTAATCACATGAAAGATTCAAACAACTTAAAGACATGAGCTAAAACAAGTTGTATGAGTATTAAAGTCTAAGAGCATGTGAATTAGTCAAGAGAGTTTGCAAATCATTCTTAATATTCCAAAGATGATAATGAGTTTGCAAAACATCTCTAGAAATCATGCATAAGTGAAAATACAAAGATTTAAGCATGCATGAATTTCATTTTAATGGAAATCAAAATACTAGTAAGATGTACCTTTTTAAAAACTCAAGCATTTGATTTCCAAAAAGCCCTCTAGCCTTTCCAACTTCTTCCCCTTTCTTTGGCTCCAAAATGGTCTCAAAAGTTCATGTGTCAAGCCTCTTGAAAGATGGGAAATGAATGGACTTTAAACCAAAAAACAGTCCAACGGCTAGTCCCAGGTCGACCTGGCAAAAGGGGGGGTCGACCTGCCCTACACAACGGCTCTATTACTGACCGTTGGAGCTTCAGGAACCAGTCAACCTGCAGTGTGGCAAGTCGACCCGGGTCCCTGGGGGGGTCCGGCTAGTCCTAGGTCGACCTGGCAAAAGGGGGGGGGGTCGACCTGCCCTACACAACGGCTCTATTACTGACCGTTGGAGCTTCAGGAACCAGTCAACCTGCAGTGTGGCAGGTCGACCCGGGTCCCTGGGGGGGTCGACCTACCACACTGCAGGTTGACCCCCTAGGACCAAAAATTCCCAAATTTGCAAATTTCAAAGTCTTTTCAAGTGGGAATTTTTGGGCCATTAAATCAAGCTTGGAAACATGTTTTAAATCATTCTAAGGGGTTTAAAAACATGAAACATAAAAAGCCTAAAAAGATTCAAAAGATTAAAACCAAAGGCTTGCTTGATTTCTAAAAACTCTTTTCTAAAACAAATGCATTCAAGATTAAAAACAAAACATGCATAAATCAAAACTTTAACAATTCTTAAAAACAATTCATGTATAAAACAAGATTTCAAGTTTATCTAAATCAATGCATATGTGTAAATTCAAATGATGCTAAAGTGAAAATGCATCCATCAAATTGCAAATACAAAATCCCTAACAAGTAGATGTGGATACTTCTTCTGAACTTGATCTCGTAGTTCCCACGTTACTTCTTCCGGTCCATGGTTTTCCTAAAGCACTTTCACCCAATGAATTGTCCTCAATTCTTGTTCTTTCGTATTAATGATCTGAACAGGCTTCTCAACATATGTAGCATCTTCTCTAATTTCCAAGGGCTCATGACGGAGTACATGTGAAGGATCGGGGATGTACTTCTTCAACATTAACACATGGAAGACGTTGTGTACGCCGGAGAGTTCGGGTGGTAAGGCTAATCAATAAGCCACTTCACCAATCTTGCTCACAATGTCATACGGCCCAATGTACCTTCAAGATAACTTGCCCTTCTGTCCAAGACTCAGCGTTCCTCTGGTAGGTGACACCTTTAAGAAAACCGTATCTCCTTCTTTGAACGGTAAGTCCCTTCTATGAGAGTCTACATAGCTTTTCTGTCTACTCCGGGCTACTTTCAGACATTCTTGGATCAACTTGACTTTATCACTAGTTTCACTTACTTTGGCTGGTCCATGGAAGCTGCGAAAGCCTACTTTTTCCCAACATACAGGTGTCCTACACCGTCTGCCATACAAAGCTTCGAAAGGCGCCATTCCAATGCTTGATTGGTAACTGTTGTTGTAAGCAAACTCGCACAACAATAAAGCCTCATCCCATTGAGTCTTGAAGCCCAACACACAAGCACGGAGCATATCCTCAAGGGTCTGAATTCTTCTCTCGTATTGGCCATCTGTTTAAGGGTTATAAGCCATGCTGAACAGTAGCTTCATACCCATGTATTCATGCAATGTCTTCCAAAATCTTGAGACGAATCTGCTATCTCTGTCGGATGTGATAGAAATTGGTTATCCATGTCGACTGACAATTTAGTTAACAAACAACTCTGCCAAAGGTAACATGTGCATCTTCTTCCCTGTCCTTATAAGAATGAAATGAGATGATTTGGTAAGACGATCCACAATGACCCATATTGCATTGTTGCCTCTGCTGGTCCTCGATAGTCCCGAAATAAAATCCATGGTAATGTGCTCCCATTTCCATTCCGAGATCTCCAACAGTTGTAACAACCCTGGAGGCTTCTGATGCTCTGCCTTTATCAACTGACAAGTCATACAACGGGAGACAAATGCTGCAATCTCTCTCTTTATGTTGTTCCACCAAAATCTGCCCTTCAAGTTCCGATACATCTTGGTACTGCCTGGATGCATTGAATACTTCATACTGTGAGCCTCTGTCATGATGTCACTCCTCAAATCTTCAATGTTAGGCACACATAACCGGTCACAATAGTACAAGACTCCATCGACAATACGAAAGCCAGGACGCTCTGCTATATGTTCTGAAATCTTGGCCAACTCTGGATCTTGCAATTGACTGTCCTTGATTTTCTGAATGAAAGAAGGCTCGGACACTGACACGTTGGCTAATATTAACCTTTCTTCAGCGGCTGTAGATCTATTCTCAACTCTTCAAATTGTTCAAAGATGCAAGTGCCACTTAGATTTGCCAAACCTACTGATTTTCTACTCAAAGCATCGGCAACTACATTTGCTTTCCCCGGGTGATATTTTATCAGAAAGCTATAATCTTTGATATATTCCATCCATCTCCTCTTTCTCATGTTCAGCTCTTTCTGAGAAAACAAATACTGTAATCTGCGGTGGTCGAAGTGGACTTCAAACTTCTCACCATAGAGGTAATGTCTCCACATTTTCAATGCAAAGACGACCGATGCCCACTCAAGATCATGGGTTGCATGGTTCTTCTCGTGATCTTTCAACTGTCAGGATCCATAAGCAATCACTTTTCTATCTTGCATCAACACACAACCAAGTCCAACAATCGAAGCATTGGTAAAAATGGAAAAACCGCCACTTCCGGATAGCAAGGTAAGGACTGGTGCTGTAGTCAATCTCTTTTTCAGCTCTTGGAAACTAGTCTCACACTGATCTGTCCACACATACGATACATTCTTGCTGGTCAACTTCGTCAATGGTGACGCAATCGAAGAAAATCCTTGGACAAACCTTCGTAATAACCTACCAATCCAAGAAAACTTCTTATTTATGACGCATTTCTCGGTCTTTCCCAATTCATAATTGCTTCAATCTTGGACGGATTAACTGACAACCCTTCTTTGGAGATGATGTGCCCCAAAAATGCTACTTGTTCAAGCCAAAATTCACACTTACTGAGCTTCGCATACAGTTAGTTGTCTCTTAGAAGTTGTAGTGCTATCTTCAAATGCTCTTCATGATCTTCCTTGGTCTTGGAGTACACCAAAATGTCATCAATAAACACTACTACAAACTGATCTAGATACTGTGCAAATATCTTGTTCATCAATGCCACGAAAAATATGAAGCACCTTGCAACTGATCAAATAGTTAATCTATCCTTGGCAATGGTGTTAGGAATTTTGTATATTGCAATTTGATGGATGCATTATCATATTAGCATCATTTGAATTTACACACTTACATTGATTTAGAACAACTTGAAATCTTGTTTTATACATGCATTGTTTTTAAGATTTGTAAAAGTATTGATTTATGCATGTTTTGTTTTTAAACTTGGATGCATTTGTTTTAGAAAAAGAATTTCTTAGAAATCAAGCAAGCCATTGGTTTTATAATTTCGAATCTTTTTAGGCTTTTTATGTTTCATGTTTTTAAACCACTTAGTTTGATTTAAAACATGTTTCCAAGCTTGATTCATTGGCCCAAAAGTTCCCACAAAAAATACCTTCAAATATGCAATTTTTGGGATTTTTGGTCCCAGGGGGTCGACCTGCTGTGTGGCCGGTCGACCGGCCACACTGCAGGTCGACTAGGTAAAGTGTCGTTGGCCCTTTTTTAAACGGTCATTTTTTTTACCGTTGTGAAGGGCAGGTCGACCAGGGGTATGGCAGGTCGACCGGGCACTCGCAGAAACTCAACTTTTGAGTATAAAACCAAGTTCATTCCTTTTCAAAAGTAGAGATTTTCAAGACTCTTTTGAGGAGTTTTGAGACAAAGAAAGGGGATGAACTAAGAGAGACCAAAGAGTCATTTGGAGAGCAAAAGCTTGGATTAATGAAGTTAAATCTCTAAGTAAGCTCTAACTCTCTTAATCATATGTTATATGCTTTGTTTAAATTATTGGTAAATGATTTTTAGCATGATAACTATGATGTGTTGAATCCATTCTTCTCTTAATCTTTGATCTAATTAAGATTGGATTCTTCACTTTGATTTCAATTCAAGTTGTTTTAAAATCTTCCTTAATCATGCTTAGCCAAAATCTTTGATTTCTTTTGTAGCATGATTCATTTACTTGGTTGAAACATTATTTGTTGTTTTCATTCATTTAAACCTTAGTAAAATTAATTTGTT
Organism: Cinnamomum chago; assembly: GCA_038049695.1. Taxonomy (NCBI): domain Eukaryota; kingdom Viridiplantae; phylum Streptophyta; class Magnoliopsida; order Laurales; family Lauraceae; genus Cinnamomum; species Cinnamomum chago. The sequence continues at coordinate 18,992,064 of CP142459.1, forward strand.
TTTTAAAACAACATTGCACATGCATCACATGTTCTAAGTTAATCATTTCCATACAATTTGTGATTCCTTGATTTTCATATCATTAACAAGTTGATATTCATACATGTGATTTGCATTAAACTTCAATCAAATCTTTTATGTGTCTTAAACTTTGAAATGCTTTGAGCATATATTGATTAAGCATTCTTTTTAAACTTGATTGAAGTTATCACACACACACATCATGAGCATACACATTTGCATTCATATAGTGTTTGTGTGAGTTTGTTTTTCACTTTCATATTAGCCTATTTAAGAGGCAATTCCATTGAGCTTAAATTGTATCTCTTAGAGTGTTCTTTTGTGAAGACACCTTCTTTGAGAAATCTCTCATTTGTAAAGGTTATTGCTTAGCCTAAGAAAAGCATTGTGTAAAAGTTATTGCTTAGCCTTGAAAAGCATCTTGTAAAGGTTGTTGTTGAGCCTAGAAAAACAACATTGCAAAGGTTTTTGCTTAGCCTAGTGAAAAGCATAATTAGTGGAAATCCGGTGGGGTGATTGGATCACAAGCCGGTAGTGGACGTAGGCATTGAGGCCGAACCACTATAAATCCTTGTGTAGTGGTGTGTGCTTGTGGTGATTCTTTTGTTAGCTTCCGCATCTTGTTTGGTAAATCATCACATGTGACTAGTTTATTGTTAAAAAGTTAAAATTGGTCTAAATTGGTCATATTTGTAGCACACCCTATTCACCCCCCCCCCCCCCTCTCTAGGGTTAGGATCCCAGGACTTTCAAATGGATATTTGTTCTTGATAGTCACTTGATTCAATCTCCTGTAATCAATGCACATCCTCATTGAACCATCTTTCTTTTTTACAAATAAAATTGGAGCTCTCCACGGTGAAATGCTAGGTCTAACATAACCTTTGTCTAACAACTCTTGCAATTGTATCTTCAATTCTCCCAATTCCGCCGGAGCCATTCGATATGGTGCAATAGAAATCGGAGCGATCCCTGGAAACAACTCAATAATGAAATCAAGTTCTCTAATGGGTGGTAATCCTGGAATTTCTTCTGAAAAAACGTCCGGGAATTCCCAAACAATAGGGATCTCCTCCACCCCTTGGGACCGTTTATCCTCCGTGATAAACGCCAAATAGGCTTCACATCCACTTTTTAGAAGTCTATCAGCTTTTAACGCTAAGACAAACCCTACACGAGGATTCCTCCTCTCTCCCTGAAACAACACTTCTGCTGGTGTCTCATCTAATTTGAAGGTGAGGGTCTTATGGAAACAATCCATTGTGGCATGGTATCATGCCAACCAATCCATTCCTAGGATGATATCGAAATAAGGCATCTCCAATAAAAATAAGTTTGTGGGTAAGACCATTTCTCTTATCTGAACTGTACAACTAGGATAAAAAATTCTACACATAACTTGTTTGCCAACTAGAGTAGCCACAGTCAAAATAAACTCAAGTTCTCTAGCATGCACATCAGTCATTTTAGAAAATTCATGGGATAAAAATGAATGTGTAGAGCCAGGGTCAAATAAAATCCTAGCTTTAATCCCACAAACAAGGAGTGTACCTTCCACTACATTTCTCATCGCCTCTGCATCAGCCCTATTGACCGCATAGATTTGCCCTCGATGTTGTGGCCTATTCTGAGCATGTTGTGGCCTGCCTTATGGGACATTCTTGTTCTGTTGTGGGGGACGCTGATTCTGATTATGTCCCTGTTAACGGGCGTACTGCTGCAGCTGTGATCTATATTGCTGTTGTGGTGCTTGTTGCTGAGGTGGTCTTGCCTGATTCTGGGCAACCGGTACGTTTTGAGGTGGTGCCGGACGTTGTGCTCCTTGCTGTTGCTGATTCTGCCTATTCTATCTTGGACAGTCTTGAAACTAGCCAAGCCACTGCATCTGTCGTGGTCCTATACTCTTCTCTGACCGTCTTCCACCATATGTCTGCCAAACCGGTAAACAAAGAGCTGCCAGTTTCACTTGTTCTCCTCCCGTGCATCGGAAGACTTCAAAGATATTCCCCGTGTGTTCTAGCCAATCATCTGCAGCCAAGGGATCCTCTGTCCCAATAAACTCTTTCGGAGCTCTCTTCCGAAACCACTCAAACAAGGCATTTGGGTCATGTTCCCTTTGATTGATAACAATCTGTGGGCCTGCTAGTTGAACTTGAACCGGTTCGGGTCTCCTTTCCAGTACCTCTAGTAATTGCCTTTGCATCTATGCCATCTCCCTAGCATGATCTTCTTCCTTTTTAGCCATTTGTTCTTGTAGCCTAGCTTGGTTTTCATTGGCCTGACGCTGCTGATCAAGCATTGCATGCATCATCTGTTGGAACTAATTCTACATGGTGTTGTCAACAGTATCTTCCTCAACTGGCCCTGTATGATCATTATTGCTTGCGGTGGGATCGTCGTTTATCGGCCTCTTACGAGGTGGCATAATGCTGCAAAACAAGAGTTAGCACATAACAATCAAATGAAAGGTCACACATTGCTCGCATGATTCTAGCTAACGAAGAATATAACGAATCCTCGCCACGTCCTTTGGATTTCTAGTTTCTTTTAATTGCTTGAAACACGACTCGCTCTGATACCAGTCTTCGCGACCCCAAACCGGGTTAGCGACCTAATCCGGGATCGGGACTAAGAAATGTGCCGATGTGTGGTGATAAGATGCACACATTTATTTAATTTCCCACAAATAACTACGGTGAGGATATCACAACAACATAATACATTTTTGTTTAAGTGCAGAAGCGTGTAGCAAATCAAATCATAATTCATTTCAAAATCACATGACTGATAACATTTTTAAAATTTGATGTCAGAGTGAGCAATGATCAATATAGCATTTTCCCAAAAGTAATTGTTAGAGTTTATACAAAAGATCATCTAATTAATATCCCAAAAATAGAGGCCAACAAAGGCCAGTACAATCCAAATAATCCCTAAAAAAAAAAAAGAGTTAGACACTTCCCCAAAACACTACGTCTCTCGTGGCAAACGAATGTCTAAACAACATCATCAGCAAGCCACTCAACTAAATGTTGCGGTTCACCGACCGCCTCCTCAAGCTCCGTCTCAGGATAAACAACGTCTCAACCTGAGTACCAAAGAAAATTATCAGACATGACGGTTTGGCAAGCGGGTGAAAAGATATAACAATAAATAATAAATGAAATACCTGGAAAACATTTAAACAATAAGTACCATCAAAGAAAAGGATCATTTACTGGAAAATAAATATGCAGTATAAAACATGTAAGGTATCCAAGGAATCGGAAAACAAGCAAAATGGCAACCACACAAAGCTAAGTCCTCTATCACCGAAGTGACAAGAGCATATCGGGGCGTCGATCTTAGCCACACGAGGTGAGAAGATTCAACGAAACATACATATATAATATAAATATACGGGACGGGACCACGGTAGCGAGCCGGGTATCCGGACGAGACCATAGTAATAAACCAGGCATCAGGATCCAAACTGCAGCTGGCGGGACGGGAGGGGGAACTCCAAGTCGGTGGATCAAATCGACAAAGTCATCCAAGCTTAGTGATGCTAACTCATAGGGCATGTGCAAGAAATCGGGACATGTATAAAATACATATGATGTAATTGTATAAACGGGCGGGACGGGAGTGCTCGAAGGCACAAATATCACTTTGTTTCGGGCAGTTCATGACGGGCTAGCAAAGTGCTAAAATACAATTTCAGTGTTTTCAGGGATTACAAATCATATAGTAAAAATTTCGGGAACAATAGAACATGATTGGATTTCAATCTTTCCTGGGCCCGGTGTCGGGGTTCAAGATTTAATTCAATGTGAAGAGGGGTCCCGTATGTCGAATTCAATATGAACTTGGTACTCCTCGAGGTTTGAAGACATTCTGAGCATCCTATTCTTAATGATAATTCAAGAGTCCTCAACGTATTTCCGGGACGAGATTTTCTCTCTAAATTCCCAAACGGTCCTTCCTAACCATTTCATGAACATATGGTTAGAAACAGTTCTTTTCTTCCTTCTCAATTTCCAAGATTTTTCTGGGAGGTCGGTCATGTAAGTCCATGGGGATCCGAACCCTAGAGGGGGGGTGAATAGGGTGAGCTCCAATTGTGACCAATTTTAACAATTTTAACTTCTTTAAAACAAACTAGTCACAAGTGATGATTATCAAACAATATGCGGAAGCTAATATAAGAAAACAATCACCACAAAGCAAGCACCATCACACAAGTATTTATAGTGGTTCGGCCTCAATACCTACATCCACTACCGGCTTGTGATCCAACACCCCACCGGATTTCCACTATTTATGCTTTTCAATAGGCTAAGCAATAACCTTACAATGATGTTTTTCAAGGCTTAACATCAACCTATACACTATGCTTTTATAGGCTAAGCAATAACCTCTTCAACCATAGGTTGGTTATCTCACTAAATTAGTGTCTATCATACACTTGATGGAGATTCATTTAAGCTCATTACATTGCCTCTTAAAAAGGCGGATATGGAAGTGAAAAACCAATACACACTCACACTATGAATGCAAAGATGAAAGTACATGAAGTGTGTGTGTGTGGTCCTCAATCATTTAGAAAATGAAAGCTCATAAATGTATGCCTAAAGCTTTTGAAAGTTTTAGCTCAAAAACATTTATGATTGAGGAAGTAATGCAATCACATGTTAAAAGTAACAACTTGTTAATGATATCAAAGTTACACAAGTTGTATGAAATGGATTAGCTCTAAACATGTGATACATAGGGATGTCAATCAAATCATCAATGAAGCTCAAAACATAAAAATAGATTTGATTGAAAAGAGGGGACAAATCATATGTAATTATAAGGACAACTTGAAACAGATTTACCAATCAAAGTAAGGCAAGTTGTGAAGTATTAAAACAATAATACACATATGATTTGTAATGATGTTGAATCCAAAACATAAGATACATTTGAAAGAGATTTTCTTATGATGGAAAAACAACAACCAATGATTCAACAAAGTATATGAATCATGTTACATATTTCATTAACATGATCTACTTAGATTTACCAAAGATAAAGTACTACTTTGATGAATCAATGGTGATGTATCCAAAACAATAGATCTATTCAAAATATAAGACATGCTAAGGATACAACACATCATAGGTTAACATGTTACTAAGATTTACCAATGATAAAACAAAACATGAAAACATATGATTTGTAAAGAAGTTGAATCCAAAACATAAGATACTTTTGAAAGTGATTTTCTTATGATGGAAAACAACAACCAAAGATTCAACCAAGTATAGGAATCATGTTACATATGATTTACCAAGTTTCTTTCATTAACATGATCTACTTTGATTTACCAATTCAAGTACTACTTGGATTGAATCATATGGTGTTATATCCAAAACAATAAATCAATTCAAAACATAACACATGTTAAGGACACAACACAAACATAGTTTAACATGCTAGAAATGATTTACCAAAAATAAAACAAAAGCATGCAAACATATGATTAAGGAAGGAAGAGCCTACTTGGTGGTTTAACTTCATTAATCCAAGCTTTAGCTTTCCTAATCATCCCCTTCATCCCTTGGTTCTTTTCCCTTTTGATATGCCTCAAATCCTCTCAAGGAGGGGTTAAAAATTCCCAACTTTTGGAAAGGGAAAGAACTCCTTTTTATAGCCAAAACAGCCCCAACGGCTAGTTTAGCCGGTTGACCGGCCATGACAGGCCGGTTGACCGGCCAAGCACAACGGTCATAAAAAGAGCCGTTGTGCGAGCCCGGTTGACCTGCCCTGTGTGGCCGGTTAACCGGGCCTCTTGGCCGGTTGACCGGCCACACATGGCCGGTTGACCGGGCCTGCCCAGAATTTCCCATTTTTTGGGTTTCTTGAAGATTTTCTTTGGGGATCTTTTGGGCCATTAAAATCAAGCATTTTCACATGTTTTAAATCATTCTAAGATGTATAAAAACATGAAACAAAAAGCCTAAAAGGATTCAAAGACTTTTAAAACAAAGGCTTGCTTGATTTCTTGAAAACTCTTTCTTAAAACAAATGCATCCAAGATTAAAACAAAACATGCATAAAACAAAACTTTTTCAACTCTTTAAAAAACAATGCATGTATAAAACAAGATTTCAAGATTTCTTTAAATCAATGCAAGTGTGTAAATCAAATGATGCTTGAATGAAGATGCATCCATCAAATTGCAACCTACAAAATTCCTAACAGGTCACCTATCGGTCGGTCACCGCCTGGTGACCGCCCCTGCAGAAGTCATAATTTCAGCTTACTGATCTGGTGACCAACCCTGAGCGGTCATCAGGTCGGTGACCAGTCGGCAGACCGCCCAGTCAGCGAGCAGTGCAGATTTTGAACAGATTTTAGCCCCTTTTTCCTCCAACACATTTCTCCTATAACCCTCTTCATTCCCTGTGATAAAATGAGCTCAAAAGCTCTTCCAACACATCATTCAACACGTCCATTCTCATCATTCAAATTTCTCCCAAACACCTCCATTCCTTTCACATTCAATCACTAAGAAAGGAAAGAAATCCAGCATTTACAAGAATTCATTTGTACCAAAATCAAATATGAAAAAAAGCCATATGAGTCAATACTATTAAGAGTTAAACAACTAACAAGATTCATTCATGAACATTTGTTTCAAAATCAATGCAAGTCAAAATGAATAGTGAAATCATCTACATTGTTCATAAAAACCATTTAATGCTCAAAATATTTATTCATCCACTTTCATTGGGTCCAAGCTAGAAAATTAATCTTCTAATCACTCTCTTAAGCTCAAAATCACCAAGCTCTACAAAAACCCCCCAATACAACTCATTACAAACCCTAAATAGCCAAAACAGTGGAATAGGAAGAGAGAACTTCCAACAATGGAGGTGAAGCTCCACTAGGGTCAAAAGAATACAAATCTGGAAGATGGAGATGATTACTTACTTGGATGACTTCCAAATGGAAAGAGTTAGCTCAAGGAAGGTCTCAAAGTTGATGGATTTCTCTTCCAATGGCATCCATGGAAAGCTTACAAGGTGGAGAAGAAGAAGATGACGTTCATTCTCTTTTTGACAAAGGTTGGTGGTGGATTGAGGAGGAAGAAAGCAAGAAGAAAAACAAAGAAGAGCAAGGAAAACCCTAGGCAGCTGGGTTTTTGAGCTGGAAAAGGAGAAGTGGAAAGAAGGAATGGGTTCCCTCTTTATAGAAAGTGAAGGTGGGCTCCACTACTAACATTTCTTGTCGAGCTAGAAACATGTTTCTCGGGACCTTGGATGAGTTCGACGAAGAAGGAACAAATGATCGTCGAAAATTCTAGTTTCCAAAAAGAATATATTTCGAAGGGTTTTGGAGACATTGAAAATAGTGTCCAGATTTTGGTGTAAAAAGATTGTTTTGCCCCTAACATTAGAAAAGTAGGGTTTCGGGGCTTTGAACGGGGACGAAGTCAACACGAAAGTTGTAGAGATTAACGAGATAAGTAAAACGAGGCTAAAAAAAGAATTATCGGAATCTCGAATAATCCCCCAATCACACGTAAAGTCACTAAAAGAACCCCCAAAGGGTCCCACTAATCACAAAGGCACTCAAAATTCCCCAAAGCTATAACAAAAGTTATTCTAATCCCAACTTAACCACAATCTACTAATTAACTTAGATCTAAAAAACAACTTAATTAATACTAATCGGGGTCACTCGGGTCGGTGTCTTACATGGTGGATTGCGAGGTGGCTCAGAGTTTGTAGCTAGGGCGTTCATCCCTCGAGATTCGAACGAAAAAATCGTCTTGGTGACTGAGCTGGGGCTCATTCTTTTGGTTGAAGAGCTTAAGGAAGGATTACTCCATTGTCCTTGGCTTGAATGAGTAAAGGATTCTTTTGGTTGTCTTCGTGTCCGGGAGATTCTACGAGTCACCAGACGTCAGACATGAAGTTTGGTTGCTGACTTCTGGCGTCTTTTGGTTTTTCCAACCATATGGACAGTAGCAACTTGGTTGGGTCTTTCTTTTTCGACCCATTTTTTAGAGACCTGAAGTGTAGGATGTTGGGTCCTCTGCTTGTCTAGTCTCTTTTGTCGATATGACGCGCGGTTGTGTATACAACGGGCAATTTGAGCTTCGGTCAACTCTAGCTAGGCTTTGGCAATGAAGGATGTACTCCCTCAAGCGCAGCAGCCGAGCCTGTCTTCTTTGAAGCTAGGCATGGACAGGATCTGGACCCTGTCCTTTGACTGTCGTAGCAAAGCTTTGAATCTTTCGAGTTCGGCCCCTATAGAGAGGAAGGGTCGAATCGAAGGAGTATAGGCCTTGGCAAATTCTTGAAGAGGCCTTGTGATGTACGATTTGATCTTGGGCTTGTAGGAATTAGTCAGCTCGTGCTGGTTTGACTTTTTTGTCAGGTGAGAGGCGGGTCACTCCTCTTTCATATAGGCAAGAGGGTAGAACCGGTTCTCTTTGAGTGGGGCCAGGTACACTGGCCTTGTGGATGCTTGGGACTTTCTTTGTTTTGGCGAAGGTTTTGGAGAACAAGTCTTGGGATAGACCTGGCTGCTTGTACGTTAAGGCTTCACAGGGGTGCCACGGGCTTCGGGTTTCTTGACGCTCGACTTTGGTGTCATGGCAGTGACACTTTGAGAGGCAATTTTCTGTTTTTCAGCAGGTGCAATCTCATCAACGGGAAGTGGGAATGGTCCCAATGTCCTGAAGACGATGGTCCAGGAAGTAGAGGTCTACCCCGTGTTCAGAGAGTTGCCGAGAGAGATGACGCTTCGACAGCTGGCAAGGCGCTTGAGAGTGCACGTGTTTTGCTTCTGTTGAAGCATGAGTTGGTATTTGTTCTCTTCGAAAGTAATGATTAAAGAAGTTGCCATTGTTAGCTTCAAAAAAAAATTCGGAAACAAGATCACATCCATTAGTAGTCACAAGAATGTAATGATTATAAATGGGAAAACTATGGTTTTGTCTTTTCAAATCGCTCGAAGGACATGGTCCGATTCAAGCAACATGAAGAAGGCAAAAGGCCATAGAGGGTACAGTTGTTCTATTCACAAGTATGGTAGGCCCAGAATGGGCGTTCCAATGACTGCCAGAAGCAATTAAAAACCTTAATTGAGATCACCGAGAAGCAAGGCTCACTCGAGGTAAGATGAAAATAAGGTTGGAGGTACAAATGTATCAGTCGCGAATACAGTAGACCCGAAAGGGCGTACTAACACCGCTAGGCACAAATGTTGGAAATTGCATCCGTGGAATGGACATAAGATCGAATTGTTTCTGAAAGGTCAAGATTGGATTCAAGAAAGAGAACAAATGGTATTCCGATCCAGAAGCCGACTCAAGCATTTCTGCGAGCTTCTTTCCAAAAGGGAAGGGACCAAAATTTCTCGAATCTAAACCCAAAGGTGACGGAGTTTGAAAGGTCAAAATCTAATCCATTAAAGAGAGTAAACGGTATTCCCGTCCAAAAGCCGACTAAAACATTTCTGCAAGCTTCGTTCCAAAAGGGAATGGACCAAGATTTCTCGAATCTAAACCCAAAAGTGACGGGTTTTTTTTTTTTTTTTGAAAGGTCAAGATCGGATTCGCAAAGAGAGCAAATAGTATTCCGAGCCGGAAGCCGACTCAAACATTTCTACGAGCTTCGTTCCGAAAGGGAAGGGACCAAGATTTCTCGAATATGAACCCAAAAGTGACGGGTTTTTTTTTTTTTTTTTGAAAGGTCAAGATCGGATTCGCAAATAGAGCAAATGGTATTCCGATCGGGAAGCCGACTTAAACATTTCTGCGAGCTTCGTTACAAAAGGGAAAGGACCAAGCTTTCTCTAATCTGAACCCAAAAGTGATGGAAGTTTTTTTTTTTGAAGGTTTTTTTTTTGAAGATTTCTCATCTTTTTTTTTTTTTTTTGAAAGAAAAATCTAAAGATTGAATAGTACACCTAGTCTTCCTAATTCGGTCTTATGAAACCTCAATGGAGGCCTAGAACAATCTAGTTGTCTCCACACTTTGGACAAGGCTTTTCTCGAATCAATCATGGTCAAAGAACGTAATTGGTGCGACCTTAGTAATCTTTGCCTCCATTTTTTTTTGGAAGATCCTTAACGGACTCATCGAAGAGAAAAGATGGTCCATTCCCCGATACGAACGATACCTGCCAACATTTCTATGAGCTATCGAGTTCGAAGAGGAAAGGATCAAGGTTTCTCAAAGTTGATTCCAAAGATGAGAAATCTAAAAAAAAAAATTTGGAAGATCCCTAACGGACTCATCGAAAAGAAAAGATAGCCCATTCCCCGATACGAACGTTAGCTGCAAACATTTATGTGAGCTATCGAGTTCGAAGAGGAAATGATCAAGGTTTCTCAAAGTTGATTCCAAAGATGAGAAATCTGAAATTTTTGTTTTGTTTTTTTTTTTTTTTTTGAAAGATCCCTCATAGACTCATCAAAGAGAAACGATGGCCCATTCCCCGATACGAACGTTAGCTTCAAATGATTTCCGCGAGCTATTGTCCGAAAGGAAAAGGATCAAGGTTTCTCAAAGTTGAATCCAAAACGAGAAATCTGATTTTTTTTTTTTTAAGATCCCCAATGAACTCATCAAAGAGAAACAATGGCCCATTCCCCGATACGAACATTAGCTTCAAACGATTTCCACGAGCTATTGTCCGAAAAGAAAAGGATCAAGGTTTCTCAAAGTTGATTCCAAAATGAGAAATCTGATTTTTTTTTTTTTTAAGAAAGAAAGGGTGGAAATAAATTCAAAGATAGAGTTAGAAATTCCCAAAAAATCCTTTCTCGATTTTCTTTAGATGCAAAATCCAAAATAGGCCACCAACTAGAAAGGAGCCAAGGAAACTAGAAAAGAAGTATAAGCATAGAGCAGAAATATGATACGTAAACATTTCTTTTCTAAGCATCATGTTCTCAAATGAACGAATCCCATCGGGTATGCAAGCTTGATGGACTCGCTTTTCTGGGCGTGGCACTACCGAGGTCAACGGACGTGAGAGTCCGTGGGTTCCAACTCTTTCGCGACCAGTGTCGGAATGCGAGCATCAACATTTTTTGTACGGGTATGCTAGATTTTCTACTCCACTTGGAATTGATAAGTGGTGTTCTGGAGATCCACCTTCGTAAGTAGAAAAGGAAATCAACTTTTTTCTAGTTTTTCATTGCACATATATTTAATAAAAGAGACATGATTTGTTTGCCGTGAAAGGCAATGTTTGCCGTGAAAGGCAATGTTTGCCGTGAAAGGCAATGTTTGCCGTAAAAGGCGATTTTTGTGCCGTGAAAGTCGATTTACAATTCTTATCAATAATGAAAGGCAAGAGTTGTGATTTCTTTTATGTCTCTTCAGAAAATACAAAATACAATAAAAAAGCGAGATAAGGGATCCAACTTCTTAGGAGATTGTGGGGACTCGTTCAGATCGACGTCACAAGCCATGCGTGGACTTCATTGTCATCCTTCATATGAGAACTAAGGGTGCCCTTGATTCACTTGGCTTGGCGTAAACCTCAGATTTTTAGAGGACAAAGACAGAGAGGAGGTCCTATGTCCAATAAAATGCCGAATAGACGGGCTGAAAAGCCACGTCTAAGCCATTGAGGAGGAAGGAGAGGTTCTTGGGGGGAGTGACCCCGGAAGGGACTTTCGGTCACCTTGTAGTGGTGGTCGATGCAGAACTTCTTCAAAGAAGGAGAGGTTGTTGTAGCAACTTTTTGCAGAGCTTTCTCTCGTATATGATTGATTTTTCAGGAGATGGATTTCAGATGATTTTTTTCGGATCTTTCTAGATTTTTCTCTGATCGATTTTCTGATCTTCTGATAATTTTTTCCAGATCCGTTTTCCTTGGAATGACCCCCTTTTTATAGGCCTTTGGTAGCCATTAGGTGGGTTTATGGGCTTTAAATGTATTGAAGCTACATAACGGGAGGAGTTACATGATTTAATTCATTATTTTTGTAACTCTTTTTCTTTGACTTCTGATTGGCCGATGGAGAATTAAGGGCCTTTAATCACCTTTAAGTTCCATGCTGAGAGAAGTTATAGGGTTTAATGCCATGTTTATGGCTGACTTGTAACTCCTTTTTGCACGCTTCTGATTGGGTCATTTGAAATAATGAGTTAATGACAGTAATTATTTGTCATAAAACGGATCATTTAACTGCATTAAGTGGGCCGGTGACATGCTGATCGATGGATCCTCATGCTGATCGATGTCAGATGACTTTGCAACTTTGGACATTGGTTGCTACCAGTGGGCTGATGACATCTGTCTTGTCGATTTCTCGATCAATCGGGCAGAAAATGTGCTTTCTTGGTCGGCCGATAGGCGATTTCGAAGCGATCAATGATGATATAATGCTATTGACAGCGGATCCGTGATGTTGACGAAGATTGACGGATTGCGAGCCCCAAAAGTAAGAATTTTGGAAAATCACAGGGGCCGGACATCTCAAAACACGAAAAAGGACCGAAAAACGGTCATTCGACGAAAATCCGGCTACCCAGACTTCTAGGGTCACCGGCGACCATGCACCTAGGGTATCCACATCTACTACCAGAGGTGAGTTTTATATTTCATTTGGAGGACCAAATGCCCTAAGGGGTGGAGGATGTAAGACTCCGACCTGAGTGAACCAGATTAGTGTTGATTAAGTCGTGCGCCAGTCTTTAGCGTGATTAGTAGTCTTTGATTAAGTTAGGAATAGAATAGATTTTGAGATAGTTTTGGAGAATTTTGATTGCTTTGTGATTAGTGGGGCCCTTTGGGGGTTTCTTTGTATGACTTTGCATGTGCTTAGGGATTTATCGGAGATTCTTGCATTCATTCTTTTAATCTCGTTTTATTTGTATTGTTAAACCCTACAACTTTTATGTTGATCCCGTCCCCGTTCGAAATCCCGAAACCTGATTTCCTAGCCTTGAGGGCAAAACAATCTTTTTACACTAAATCTGTACCCAAAATTTGATATTCTTGAAACCCGCGAAACATATGCTTTTTGGAAACTAGATATTTCAACGATCACTTTTCTCTTCTTCGTCGAATTCATCCGAGATCCCGATAGACATGATTTCAGCCCAATTAGATTATTAGTAGTGGAGCTCACTCCCCATTTACTTATATGGGAACCCTTCTTCCTCATTTCCCCTTTTTCCTGCTCAAACTAAACACAAATCTAGGGTTTCCCTTTCTTCTTCTTCTTCTTGCTTCCCCATCCTCAATCCACTCCCAAACTCGCACCAATAGGAGATTTGAGGCCATTAACTTCTTCATCTCTTTGAGAGCTTTCTCTTAATAGCATTTGCGGAGAAAACCACCTAATCCAAGACCTCCTTTGGTACTAACCTAGCATTTTGAAGAACCCTCATATAAGTAATCCTTCCCTTCTTTTGATATTGTGCTCTCCTAGCCTAAGGGAATCTCCATCTCTATTATTGAAGCTTCTTCCTCCCCATTCTATGTTTTGACTCTTTTAGGGTTTTATTTTGGGGTTTTTGCTTGTAGCTTGGACTTTCTCTTGGAAGGCTTGGTTAGAGCTTGATTTGCTTATTAGAGACCCAAGGCAAGTGGATGAATTGGTTTCTTTGAGTTTTCAATGTTTTTCTAGAAATGTAGTTGATTTCATTATTTTTCTATACATGCTTATTAATTACTTTGACTAGAAATGAATGCTCATGAAGAGCCTTGTTAGTGCATTTATGGTCATAGAGATGTGTTGGTTCATAGCATTTAAGTTCCTCTTGTTTTATCCCAAATGTAATCTTATGTGTAATGGTTCCTTCCCTCTTTTCCTTGTTTTTGGATGTAATATGTTGGAGGAGGCTAGAATGGATGTTGTTGGAAGATTGATGTTGATTTGGATGAAGTTTTGAACCCCTCTCTTGGTGTATACAAAGGAGCAAAAAGGGACTGTAAAAGGAAAAGAAAGAGAGGAGAAGTACTGCCCCGGAATCAGTTTCTGGATAGTTCCCTCGAGCGAAGTGTCCAGAAAAGGGTTCGAAGCATTCCAATAGGCAGTTCGCTCGAGCGGACCCCTTGGTCGCACGAGCGAACCTCCCAGAACTCGTTCCAGAGAGTGGTTGGTTCGAGCGAACCAATACTTCGCTCAATCCAACCTGACTCTGGATGAGTTCGCTCGAGCGACCTCAACTTTGCTCGAGCGAACCCACCCAAACAACCATTCCAGAGAGCTAACCACTCGGGCGAACCTCGAGTCCGCTCGAGGGATAGGTACTGTTCACCTGGGACTGTTTTGGGAGCATAAATAAAATGTTTATATATTTGACAGAGGTTTGTTGGGAACTCCATTGTAGTGAGAAGAACCGTTCATATGATTTGACATCCGTTTGAAAAAGAAACCATGTCACGAAATTTATAAGGACCCCGGGATGTCCCCAAACTCAAGGAGTACCAAACCTTTATCTAATTAGACATACGGGATCCCTATTCACTTTGAGCAATTCTGAACCCGAAACTCCGATTGTTTTATTGTACGTTACTGATCCTGAGATTTATACTACATGCCTTGTTTTCCCGAAAGCATTGAAATTACACTTGAAACAGTTACTTGATTTGAAGTGCATTGCACCACGTGAAATGACAGTGTGCCATTGAGCACCCCCGTCCTGCCCGTTTATTTACTTGTACTTGATTTATTTACACATGTCTCGATTTGTTATTTGACCTATGAGTCCGCACCACTAAGCTTGGATAACCTTGTTGGTCTGATCCACCAACTTGGAGATCCCCCGCTTGTCCCACCAGCAGCAGTTTGGATCCCGCTACCCAGTCATTACCATGGTCTTGTCCCGATGCCGCAGATTGCTACTGTGGTTCCCGATGCCCGGCTCGCTACCGTCGTCATGTATAGTATATATATATATGTATGTATAAGATCCACTGTTTCTCCTCACCTCGAGTGACTGAGATCAGTGCCTAGTTCTTGCTCTGTCACTTTAGTGATAGAGGACTTAGCTTCGTGTGGTTTCCATCTTGCTTGTTTCCTGATTTCCTTGGATACCCATACATGTTTTACACTGTACTAATGTTTTCATTAAATGATTTGATTCTTTTATGAAGTTATTGATCGAACAGGTTTAAATGTATTTGTTATGTTTTATTGTTATGTCTTTTCGCCCGTTTGCCAAACCGTCGTGTTTGACCCACTCTTTGGTACTCAGGTCCCGTTGCCGGTTACCTTGAGGAGGAGCCAGAGGAGGCGATCAATGAACCGCAGCGCTTAGTTGAGTGGCATGCTGATGATGTCGTGTAGACATTCGATTGCTAAGAGAGACGTGATATTTTGGGAAACTGTTTAACCATTCTTTGGGGATTGGTATTTAGTTTATATTGGCCTTTGTTGGCCTCTATTTTTGGGAATGTAATTAAATGATCTTTTTGTATAAACTTTAACTTACTATTGAGAAACATGCTAATGATCATTGCTCATTCTGATACAGTATTACACTTGTGTTATTGTCTTTATGACTAGAGATGGTTTGAATATTTGATTTGGTACACGCTTCCGCACTTAAAAGAAATGTTCATATGTGGTTGTGATATCCTCACCGCGGACACCTGTGGGAAATTAAATAAGTGTGTACACCTTGATGACACACTCCACGTGTTAACCACTCATTCACACTCACCACACCCCACATTAGTCCTGATCCCGGATTAGTCCCGTGGGCCCGGTCCGGGGTCGCGACAGACTGGTATTAAAGCGAGACGTGTTTCAAGCAATTAAAATAAACTAGAAATCCTAAGGACGTGGCGAGGATTCGTTAGACTCTTCGTTAGCTAGTATCGTGTGAGCAATGTGTGACCCTTTATTTGATTATTATGTGCTAACAACTTGTTTTGCAGCATCATGCCACCTCGTAAGAGACCGATAAATAGCAACCCCTCTGGGAGTAATAGTGATCACACAGAGCCAGTTGGGGAGGATGTAGTTGGTAACACTATACCAAATCAATTCCAACAAATGATGCAGGCAATGCTTGATCAACAGCGTCAGGCCAATGAGAATCAGGCTAAACTGCAAGAACAAATGCTAAAGAGAGAGGAAGATCATGCAAGAGAACTAGCAGAGATGCAGAGGCAATTGCTAGAGGTATTATAGAGAAGGCCCGAACCGGTTCAACCTCAACCCGCTATTGTCATCAATCAGAGGCAACATGACCCGAACGCCCTGTTTGAGCGGTTTCGGAAGAGAGCTCCAAAAGAGTTCCTAGGCACAAAGGACCCGTTAGCTGTAGATGACTGGCTAGAGCATACAAAGAACATCTTCGAGATCTTCCAATGTACGGGAGTAGGTAGAGTGAAACTTGTATCATCTCTCTTTATTGGTGCAGCAGACATTTGGTGGAAGACTGTTAGAAATGAATACAGGACTATGGCAGATACAATGGCTTGGGCAAATTTCAAAAGGCAGTTCCATGATAAGTATGTACCCACACACATCAAGAGGCAGAAGGCAGTGGAATTCCGGCAGCTTGTGTAAGGGAATATGACGATCCTCGAATACCTCACAAAGTTCGAGAGATTATCTAGATATGCTCCAAAAATAGTGGACACGGTGGAGAAGAAAATTGCTAAGTTCCTAGAGGGACTTAATCCCTTCATTGAGAGAGACACCACGGGCGTAGTGCCACCCATCACTTTTAAGGAAGCTGTCAAGATAGCCTACAAATTTGAGAACTTCCATAACAAGATCCTCAGAGTTCAGGGAAAGGGTCCAGCTAACCAACAGAACCACCAGCACCAGAAGAATCATCAAATAAAAGACAGAGGCCAAAACAGAATGCCCAGAATCCAATGGTTTGTACCCACTGTGGGAAGAACCATAAGAGTGCACAGTGTCGTACACTCACAGGGGCATGTTTCAGATGTGGTTCCATGACCCATCAGATGAGAGACTGTCCAAGGCAGAATAGACAGAATCAGCAGCAACAAGGGGCACAACGTCCAGCACCACCACAGAATGCAATAGTTGTCCAGAATCAGGCAAGACCGCTTCAGCAACAAGCACCACAGCAACAGCAACAGGCTCGTCAACAGGGACAAAACCAAAATCAACATGCACCGCAACAGAATAGGAATGCACCACAAGGCAGACCACAGCAGGCTCAGAATAGGCCACAACATCAGGGGCAAATCTATGCGGTCAATAGGGTTGATGCAGAGGCAGCAGGCAATGTCATTAAAGGTACACTTCTTGTTTGTGGGATTAAAGTTAGGATCTAATTTGACCCTGGCTATACACATTTGTTTTTATCCCGTGAATTTTCTGAGTTGATTGATATGCATGCTAGAGAACTTAAGTTCATTTTGACCGTGGCAACCCCAATAGGTAAACGAGTTATTTGTAGAACCTTTTACTCTAGTTGCGCGGTTCAGATAGGAGAAGTGGTTTTAACCGCATATCTCATTTTATTGGAGATGCATGATTATGACGTCATCCTAGGGATGGATTGCTGGCAGGATACCATGCTACAATGGATTGTTTCCATAAGACCCTTACTTTCAAGTTAGATGAGACACAAGCAGGGGTGTTGTTTCAAGGAGAGAGGAGAAATCCTCGTGCAGCATTTGTCTCAGCGTTGAAGGCTGATAGACTTTTGAAAATTGGATGTGAAGCATATTTAGCATTTATCACGGAGGATAAATGGTCCCAACGGGTGGAGGAGATCCAATTGTTTGGGAATTCCCAGATGTTTTTCCAGAGGAGATTCCAGGTTTACCACCCATCAACGAGATTGATTTTACTATCGAGTTGTTACCAGGGACCGCTCTGATATCTATTGCACCATATAGAATGGCTCCGACAGAGTTGGGAGAATTGAAGACTCAGTTACAAGAATTGTTAGACAAAGGTTTTGTGAGACCGAGTATTTCACCATGGGGAGCTACAGTCTTGTTTGTCAAGAAGAATGATGGTTCGATGAGAATGTGTATAGATTATAGAAGATTGAATCAAGTGACCATCAAGAACAAATACCCATTGCCAAGGATAGATGAATTGTTTAATCAGTTACAAGGTGCTTCGTATTTTTCGAAGATTGATTTGAGATCCGGTTACCATCAGCTGAGAGTCAGAGAATCAGATGTGTTGAAAACAGCTTTCCGGACAAGATATGGCCACTATGAGTTCCTAGTTATGCCATTTGGGTTGACAAATGCACCAGCAATGTTCATGGCGTTGATGAACAGGATATTTGTAGAGTATCTAGATCAGTTTATGATAGTATTCATTGACGATATTTTGGTGTACTCCAAGACCAAAGAAGAGCATGAAGAGCACTTGAGAATAGCACCGCAACTTTTGAGAGAGAACCAGCTGTATGCGAAGCTCAACAAGTGTGAATTTTGGTTGGAACAGGTAGCATTTTTTGGGCACATCATCTCCAAAGAAGGATTGTCAGTAGATCCGTCCAAGATTGAAGCAGTTATGAGTTGGGAAAGACCGAAGAATGCGTCAGTAATTAGAAGTTTTCTGGGTTTAGCAGGTTATTATCGGAGGTTTGTACAGGGATTTTCGTCGATTGCGTCACCTTTGACGAAGTTGACAAGGAAGAATGTGCCATGTATGTGGACAAATCAGTGTGAAGATAGTGTCGCAACCCCGGACTGGGCCCCACGTGACTGGTCCGGGATCGGGACTGTATTAATGATGATAGGGATGATGATACTACAGCATTTAAATGATACCATACATTTATTTAATTTTCCACAGGTGTCCGCGGTGAGGATATCACAACCATAAATGAACATTTCTATTAAGTGCGGAAGCGTGTAGCAAATCAAATATTCAATCCATCTCAATTGATAAAGATAATAGCATAAGTGTAAATCGTATCAGAATGAGCAATGATCATTAGAATGTTACCCAAAGTAAATTAAAGTTTATACAAATATCATTTAATTACATTTCCCAAAAATAGAGGTCCCCACGGCCAATATAACCAAAATACCAATCCAAAGAATGGTTAAACAGTTCCCAAAATATAAAGTCTCTCATAGCAACCAAACGTCTACATGACGTCATCAGCACGCCACTCAACTAACTGTTGCGGTTCTACGACCGCCTCCTCGTGCTCCTCCTCGGGATAACCAACAACGGGACCTAAGTACCAAAGAGTAGGTCAAACACGACGGTTTGGCAAAAGGATAAAACACAATGACAATATGGTAGTAAGTGAATTTACCTTTAAAACATGTAAACCTGTTTAAATAACAATTTCTATGAACGAGATAAAAACATTTATTCAAATGCAAGTAGACATTGTAAAATATGTAAGGTAACCAAGGAAACGGGAAACAAGCAAGATGGCAACCACACGAAGCTAAGTCCTCTATCGCTAAAACAATAGAGCAATAACTACGCACTGATCTCAGTCACTCGAGGTGAGGAGAAACAGTGGATCTTATAAATACATATACATATACATATACTATACATGACCACGGTAGCGAGCCGGGCATCGGGAACCACAGTAGCAATCTGCGGCATCGGGACAAGACCACGGTAATAACCGGGTAGCGGGATCCAAACTGCGGCTGGCGGGACAAGAGGGGGATCTCCAAGTCGGTGGATCAGACCAACAGGGTTATCCAAGCTTAGTGGTGCCGACTCATAAGTCAAATACAATCGAGACATATGCAATTAAATCAAGTACAATAAATAAACGGGCAAGACGGGGGTGCTCAAGGGCACATTATCATTTCATGTGGTGCAATGCACTTCAAGACAAGTAGATATATCAAGTGTAATTCAATGCTTTCGGGAAAACACGGCATGTAGTATAAATCTCGAAATCGATAAAGTACAGTAAACAATTGACATTTCGGGTAAAATATCTATTTGAAGTGCATCGGGACTCCGTATGTCAGTGTACTAACACTCTGGTACTCTTTGAGTTTGGGGACATTCCGGACTCCTTATACACTCCGAATTTTCAAAACCTCAGATGACATCTTCGTGATATGGTTTCTTTCACGAATGGCGTCGTACATTGCTTAGCAAATCTCCTTGACATGGAGGGTTTCCCAAAGAATAGTCCCAATACGTTGAAATAGTTAAACGTTGTCCCAAACATAGCATTCACCCACAAGGCTCATCGCTCGAGCGGACTAGAGAGTTCGCTCGAGCGGACTAGAGAGTTCGCTCGAGCGAGTAGCTCTCTGGAATGGCTGTCTGGGTGGGTTCGCTCGAGCGAAGTTGAGGTCGCTCGAACGAACTCATTGGGTCGAGCGAAGTTTATAGTGCGTTCGAACGAACAACTCTCTGGAACAGGTTCTGGGATGTCCGCTCGAGCGACCAAGGGTACGCTCGAGCGACCAAGCTACTGGAATGCTCTGAACCCTTCTCTGGACAGGTCGCTCGAGCGAAGTGTCATGTTCGCTCGAGCGAACTGTCCAGAAACTGATTCTGGACCAGTTCAGCTCCTCTCTATCTCTTCCTTCTACAACCCCTTTTTAGCCACTTTTATACATCAGATGAGGAGTCTAAAACTCCATTCAAATAACATCAAATCTTTCACCACATCCATCCCATTCTCCTCCACCCATATCACATTCAATACAAGGAAAGAAAGAAGGAAACCATTTCACATAAGATATATATTTGAGACAAAACAGGAGGAATTAAATGCTATGAACCAACACATCTCTTGGACCATAAATGTACCATTAATTCTCTATCATGAGCATTCATTTCAAAACAAGGCAATAAATATGCATTAATGGAAAATATCCAAAGTCAATGAAAGCTTAGGAAAAATCATGCATCCACTTGCCGTAGTCTCTAGTAAGCAAATCAAGCTCTAACAAGTCCTTTAAATCAAAGGTCCAAGCTACAAGGAAAATCCCAAAATAAAACCCTAAAGAGTCAAAACATAGAATAGGAAGAAAGAAGTTTCAATAATAAGGATGGAGATTCCCTTAAGCTAGGAGAACACAATTCTAGAAGAAGAGAAGGGTTACTTACTTGCAAGGTCCTCTAATGGACAAGGTGGGCTCAAAAGAAGTCTTGTAATGGAGGGTTTTCTCTAGCAATGGTACCAATAGAGAGCTATGGTGATGAGGAAGAAGGTAATGATCTCCTCCTCTCAATTTGTGCAAGGTTGGTGGTGAGTTTGGTGATGGGAAGCAAGAGCAAGAAGAAGGCAATGGAAAACCCTAGATTCACTCTCTTGTGCTGGAAAAAGGAAATGGAAAGGGAAAGGGTTTCCTTATACACAAAAGGGGAGTGGGCTCCACCACTAGAAATCTAATTGGGCTAGATTCACGGCTTTCGGAACTTCTAATGAATTCGACGAAGAAAAGAAAAGTTATCGTCGAAATATTTAGTTTCCAAAAAGTATATGTTTCGCGGGTTTCGGGAATACTAAGTTTTGGGTACAGATTTTGTGCACAATGACTGTTTTGCCCTCAAGGCGATGAAATCGGGTTTCGAAATCTCGAACGGGGACGGAATCAACATAAAATTTGTAGGGATTAACAATACCAATAAGATGAGATTAAAACAATGAATGCAAATTCTCCGATAAATCTTCAAGCGCATGCAAGGTCATAAAAAGGAACCCCCAAGGGTCCCACTAACACAAGACCATCAAAATTCCCCAAAAACTATTTCAAAAGCTATTCCAAACCCAACTTAGCCAAAATCACTAATCAAGCTTAGAACTAACACACGGTTTAATTAGTACTAATCGAGTTTACTCGGGTCGGGGTCTTACAGATAGTTTCCAAGAGCTGAAGAGGAGATTGATTACAGCACCAGTCCTTACTTTACCATCCGGAAGCGGCGGTTTTACCATTTACCGATGCTTTGAATGTTGGACTCGGTTGCGTGTTGATGCAAGAAGGAAAAGTGATTACATATGGATCCCGGCAGTTGAAAGATCACGAGAAGAACTATGCCACCCATGATCTTGAGTTACTGTTGTTTTCGCGTTGAAAATGTGGAGACATTACCTCTATGGAGAGAAGTTCGAAGTCCACTCCGATCACCGCAGCTTACAGTATTTATTTTCTCAGAAGGAATTGAACATGAGGCAACGTAGATGGATGGAATATATCAAAGATTATGATTTTCCAATCAAGTACCACCCGGGGAAGGCTAATGTAGATGTCGATGCCTTGAGCAGAAAATCAGTAGGTATGGCAAATCTAAGTGGAACTTGTATTTTCGAACAATTTGAGTTGAGCATAGATCTACAGCCACTAAGGAAGGGTGTTTTGTTAGCTAACATATCAGTGTCAAAGCCTTCTTTCATTCAGAAGATCAAGGATAGTCAGTTGCAAGATCCAGAGTTGGCCAAGATTTCAGAACATATAGCAGACCGTCCAGATTTTCATATTGTTGATGGAGTTTTGTACTACCGTGACCGTCTGTGTGTACCCAATATTGAAGATTTGAGGAATGATATCATGACCGAGACTCACAGCACAAAGTACTCCATGCACCAAGGCAGCACAAAGATGTATCAGAATTTGAAGGGCAGATTTTGGTAGGATAACATGAAGAGGGAGATTGCAGCGTTTGTCTCTCGTTGCATGACTTGTCAGTTGATTAAAGCAGAACATCAGAGGCCTCCAGGATTGTTATAGCCGTTAGAGATCCCGGAATGGAAATGGGAGCATATTACCATGGATTTTATTTCGGGACTACCAAGAACCAGCAGAGGTAACGATGCGATATGGGTCATCGTGGACCGTCTCACCAAGTCAGCTCATTTCATTCCTATGAGGACAGGGAAGAAGATGCACATGCTACCTTTGGCAGAGTTGTTTGTCAACGAGATTGTCAGTCGACATGGGCAACCAATTTCTATCACATCGGACAGAGACAACAGATTCGTCTCGAGATTCTGGAAGACATTGCATGAGTCTATGGACACGAGATTACAGTTCAGCACTGCTTATCACCCTCAGATAGATGGCCAGTCAGAGAGAACAATTCAGACTCTCGAGGATATGCTCCGTGCTTGTGTGTTAGATTTTAAGACTCAATGGGATGAGACTCTACTGTTGTGTGAGTTTGCTTACAACAATAGCTACCACTCGAGCATTGGGGTGGCGCCTTTTGAGGCATTATATGGCAGAAGGTGTAGGACACCGGTATGTTGGGAAGAAGTCGGCATTCGCAGTTTTCATGGACCGACCATAGTAAGTAAAACCAGCGACAAAGTCAAGCTAATTCAAGAACGTTTGAAAGTACCCCGGAGTAGACAGAAGAGCTATGCAGATTCTCATAGAAGGGACTTACAGTTCAAAGAAGGAGACAAGGTTTTCTTGAAAGTGTCACCAATGAGAGAAACTTTGAGATTTGGACAGAAGGGCAAGTTATCACGAAGATACATTGGACCACATGACATTGTGAGCAAGATTGGTGATGTGGATTATAGACTAGCCTTACCACCCGAGCTATCTGGTGTACACAACGACTTTCATGTGTCTATGTTGAAGAAGTACATCCCCGATCCATCACATGTACTCCGACATGAGCCTTTGGAAATCAGAGAAGATGCTACATATGTTGAGAAGCCCGTACAGATCATTGATACAAAGGAACAAGAGTTGAGGACACAGACTATTTAGTGGGTAAGAGTGCTATACGAGAATCACGGACCGGAAGAGGCAACGTGGGAATTACGAGATCAAGTACAGAAGAAGTATCATCTACTACCAGAGGTGAGTTTTATATTTCATTTGGAGGACCAAATGCCCTAAGGGGTGGAGGATGTAAGACCCCGACCCGAGTGAACCCCATTAGTGTTAATTAAGTCGTGCGCCAGTCTTTAGCGTGATTAGTAGACTTTGAATAAGTTGGGAGTAGAATAGATTTTGAGATAGCTTTGGGGAATTTTGATTGCTTTGTGATTAGTGGGGCCATTTGGGGGTTTCTTTGTATAACTTTGCATGTGCGTAGGGATTTATCGGAGATTCTTGCATTCATTGTTTTAATCCCGTTTTATTTGTATTGTTAAACCCTACAACTTTTATGTTGATCCCGTCCCCGTTCGAAATCCCGAAACCTGATTTCCTAGCTTTGAGGGCAAAACAATCTTTTTACACTAAATCTGTACCCAAATTTTGATATTCTCGAAACCCGCGAAACATATACTTTTTGGAAACTAGATATTTCGATGATCACTTTTCTCTTCTTCGTCGAATTCATCCGAGATCCCGATAGACATGATTTCAGCCCAATTAGATTATTAGTAGTGGAGCCCACTCCCCATTTTCTTATAAGGGAACCCTTCTGCCTCATTTTCCCTTTTTCCTGCTCAAACTAAACACAAATCTAGGGTTTCCCTTTCTTCTTCTTCTTCTTGCTTCTCCATCCTCAATCCACTCCCAAACTCGCACCAATAGGAGATTTGAGGCCATCATCTTCTTCATCTCTTTGAGAGCTTTCTCTTAATAGCATTTGTGGAGAAAACCACCTATCAAAGACCACCTTTCGTACTAACCTAGCATTTTGAAGAACCCTCATGTAAGTAATCCTTCCCTTCTTTTGATATTGTGCTCTCCTAGCCTAAGGGAATCTCCATCTCTATTATTGAAGCTTTTTCCTCCCCATTCTATGTTTTGACTCTTTTAGGGTATTATTTTGGGGTTTTTGCTTGTAGCTTGGACTTTGTCTTGGAAGGCTTGGTTAGAGCTTTATTTGCTTATTAGAGACCCAAGGCAAGTGGATGAATTGGTTTCTTTGAGTTTTCAATGGTTTTATAGAAATGTGGTTGATTTCATTGCTTTTCCATACATGCTTATTTATTACTTTGACTTGAAATGAATGCTCATGAAGAGCCCTGTTAGTGCATTTATGGTCATAGAGATGTGTTGGTTCATAGCATTTAATTTCCTTTTGTTTTATCCCAAATGTAATCTTATGTGTAATGGTTCCATCCCTGTTTTCCTTGTTTTTGGATGTAATATGTTGGAGGAGGTTAGAATGGATGTTGTTGGAAGATTGATATTGATTTGGATGAAGTTTTGAACCCCTCTCTTGGTGTATACAAAGGAGCTAAAAGGGATTGTAAAAGGAAAAGAAAGAGAGAAGAAGTCCTGAACTGGAATCAGTTTCTGGACAGTTCCCTCGAGCGAACATGACACTTCACTCGAGCGAAGTGTCGAGAAAAGGGTTCGGAGCATTCCAATACGCAGTTTGCTCGAGCGGACCCAATGGTCGCTCGAGCGAAGCTCCCAGAAGAGAGTGGTTAGTTCGAGCGAACCAATACTTTGCTCGAGCCAACCTAACTCTGGATGAGTTCGCTCGAGCGACCTCAACTTCGCTCGAGCGAACCCACCCAAACAACCATTCCAGAGAGCTAACCGCTCAGGCGAACCTCAAGTCCGCTCAAGCGATGGGTACTGTTCACCTGGGACTGTTTTGGGAGCATAAATAAAATGTTTATATATTTGAGAGAGGTTTGGTGGGAACTCCATTGTATTGAGAAGAACCGTTCATATGATTTGACATCCGTTTCAAAAAGAAACCAAGTCACGAAGATTTCGTTTGAAGTTTTGAAAAATCCGAAGTGTATAAGGACCCCGGGATGTCCCCAAACTCAAGGAGTACCAAACCTTTATCTAATTAGACATATGGGATCCCTATTCACTTTGAGCAATTCTGAACCCGAAACTCCAATTGTTTTATTGTACTTTACTGATCCTGAGATTTATACTACATGCCTTGTTTTCCCGAAAGCATTGAAATTACACTTGAAACAGTTACTTGATTTGAAGTGCATTGCACCACGTGAAATGACAGTGTGCCATTGAGCACCCCCGTCCTGCCCGTTTATTTACTTGTACTTGATTTATTTACACATGTCTCGATTTGTTATTTGACCTATAAGTCCGCACCACTAAGCTTGGATAACCTTGTTGGTCTGATCCACCGACTTGGAGATCCCCCGCTATTCCCGCCAGTAGCAGTTTGGATCCCGTTACCCAGTCATTACCATGGTCTTGTCCCGATGCCGCAGATTGCTACTGTGGTTCCCGATGCCCGGCTCGCTACCGTCGTCATGTATAGTATATATATATGTATGTATAAGATCCACTGTTTCTCCTCACCTCGAGTGACTGAGATCAGTGCCTAGTTCTTGCTCTGTCACTTTAGTGATAGAGGACTTAGCTTCGTGTGGTTTCCATCTTGCTTGTTTCCTGATTTCCTTGGATACCCATACATGTTTTACACTGTACTAATGTTTTCATTAAATGATTTGATTCTTTTATGAAGTTATTGATCGAACAGGTTTAAATGTATTTGTTATGTTTTATTGTTATGTCTTTTCGCCCGTTTGTCAAACCGTCGTGTTTGACCCACTCTTTGGTACTCAGGTCCCGTTGCCGGTTACCTTGAGGAGGAGCCAGAGGAGGCGGTCGATGAACAGCGGCGCTTAGTTGAGTGGCATGCTGATGATGTCGTGTAGACATTCGATTACTAAGAGAGACGTGATACTTTGGGAAACTGTTTAACCATTCTTTGGGGATTGGTATTTTGTTTATATTGGCCTTTGTTGGCCTCTATTTTTAGGAATGTAATCAAATGATCTTTTTGTATAAACTTTAACTTACTATTGGGAAACATGCTAATGATCATTGCTCATTCTGATACAGTATTATACTTGTGTTATTGTCTTTATGACTAGAGATGGTTTGAATATTTGATTTGGTACACGCTTCCGCACTTAAAAGAAATGTTCATTTATGGTTGTGATATCCTCACCGCGGACACCTGTGGGAAATTAAATAAGTGTGTACACCTTGATGACACACTCCACGTGTTAACCACTCATTCACACTCACCACACCCCACATTAATCCCGATCCCGAATTAGTCCCGCGGGCCCGGTCCGGGGTCGCGACACCCAGACCCTTATATATGGTTCCGCCCTTGACTATTTCCATTGCCAACATGCTAAGAAAATGAAACAGAGAGACACCTTAATTTCATTTTCCTTAACTAGCATCGTAGCCCATGCATGGTCGCTTTTTCTGCTAAGTTATTTAAAAACATATATATTGAAAAAACTTTCCTTAATGGAAAATGAATTAAGGAAAGTTGGAAAATGAGTTATTTTTTACAAAAGTTCCCCTTACAGAAATTTATTTTATGTGGTGGTCCTCCTATGAAAATTTGTTGGGTCCACCACTAAACATGACCCTAGTAAATCAAATCTCCATACTTTATATCCTTACCTGTCAAGTCTTTTATAATCTTGTGGTGGAACCATTGTACCATGTGAATTTAAATTCATGCTAACAAACAGTGCCTTATTATTCAAATAGGAAGATGTTGGATTTTCTTGCTGCTTCTCTTAAAAACGCTATCAACTGTAAACATTACAAATTCCTTTTTCTTTTGGCTCTTCTCTAACATAACACTAACAAATTGAAAATACAAATTCCTGTGGCATGCTCCGGAATGAACTGCCGAAGCATATACTTCTTGAGTCTGGATCCCCTCTTTCGTTGAAACAGGGAGATACTATTTTATCCAATCAAGATTTGTCAATTGCATAAAATCTCTTCTTTTCTTTTTGGGTGATTCTGAACACACCATGGGTATTCCTAAACACACCCACAATTTAATTTTTTTTAATGACTAAAATGGCCTCATATGAAAGGACGAAATCGCCCTTCACCATCAACATCCATCTTCCTCCTTTGGTTCAGCAACAGCAATAGGGCTGCACAGAACCGGACCGGAGACCGGACCGGACCGGATTTGTGGTCTTTACAACACAAATCCGGTCCGGTTCGGTCCGGACCGGATTTGAAAAACCGATTAAATCCGGTCCGGTCCGGTCCAGACTTTTTAAAAACCGGTCCGGACCGGATTAATAATAAAAAAAAAAAATTAATACAAAACTTTAAGTATATAAAATTCCTAAGTCAAATACCCTAGTGAAATCAAAGATCTAGCTTCTTACATCTAGAAAAACAGGTAGGAAATGGGCTGAAAATGAAAAAATAAAATAAAAACTTAAGGGAAAAAAAAAACAAATGAAACCGGTCCGGACCACTTATAAGTGGTCCGGTCCGGTCCTCTCATTTAAGCCGGATCGGAAATCCGGTCCGACCGGATTCCGGTCCAAAAACCGAACCGGATATGCGGTTGTGCAGCCCTAAACAGCAATGGTCTCATTTCTCTTCTCTTCTTCTTCTTCTTCATTTTCTTCTTCGTTCTCCCATTTATCCCTTCCCATCTCACTGCACCTCAGCACTCCTTCCTCCTCATTGATTTTCATTTCCTTACTTGTCATCTTCTTCAACTCTTGGAAGTATCATCAAGTCTCCTCCATTTCTTGAACGAGCTTGGAAGTACTTATCTCCCTGCACCACATTGTGTATTGAAAGTAAGCATTTTTAACATGGACAAGCAGTTGACGATCTACGAACACGAGGTATACGACTTGACTTCGTTTTCTTTTTTGTTCTCGCGTCCTGCTCGGACTTCCAGAACAGTGCATTTAATATATACTCGATTGTCATAAGACGTGCGTAATAATATTACATGGCACTATTAAACCGCACAAAGTACTAATGATCAGTCAACTTAAATCGAGCATAGACATTAAGAACGGCCTATATATCCCGTGCAGTATAATATTGCACGGTTATAAAGGAGCATGCAATGAAAACTAAGAATTTGTGACATATTTGCAGGAGATTGAATCAACCAGTGCTAGAGAGTGCCATTTGGATTTTACAAATGTCTTCACCACTAACATGATATTCAGAAGCCGAGATGGCCTAATCCAATGGACAATGGATGTTGGAAAGAAACATGGCTTGGTAATTGTAATCAAGACCTCAGATGTTGGTGGAGATGGTAGGAAGCCGAGAATCATTTTTTCTTGTGAGAAGTGGTAGTTATAGGGGTCCATCGAAGGTCTTCAAAAATAAATATCCTAATAAGGCAACGGGAATGAAGAAGTGTTTTTGCCCTTTTGCTTTGAAGGGCCGAAAGTTGGCAACTGACGATGATTGGATGTTAATAGTGGTTTGTGGGGTTCACAATCATCCAAACGTACAACATCTCAAGGAGCGGTCGTTTGCTGGGAGGCTTTCTGAGGAAGAAATCAACGTTTGATTGATATGTCTAAGAGTTTGGTGAAGCCGAGGAACATCCTTTGGATATTGCAGGAAAAGGATGTGCACAACACCACTACCATGAAGAGTATCTACAATGCATGTCAGAAGTTCAAGGTGACAGAGATGGCCGGTCGATCACAGATGCAGCAACTCATGATGCATTTGGATGATAACAACTACATTGAGTATCACACTAGCAACGACGCTACAGGTGTTATCATGGACCTATTCTAGGCACATCCATCATCTATTCAGTTATTACGTGCATTTTCAGAAGTTTTGATAATGGATTCCATGTACAAGACTAATAGATATCGACTTCTCTTGCTTAAGATTGTTGGTGTCATATCTACTCAACTGACGTTTTCCGTTGCTTTTGTGTACCTCGAATCAAAGAGGGAGGCCAATTACAGATGGGGCTTGGAGAGGCTTAAAGAATTAATGGATGGATGCATTCTGCCCCGTGTAATTATCACAGACAGAGAGTTAGCGCTGATGTATGCAGTAAATGTTGTTTTTCCGAATGCGACAAACTTATTATGCAGGTGGCATATTTCTAGGAACAGCTTGGCAAATTGTAAGAAGTTTTTCTAAACCAACAACAGATGGGAAGCATTTATCTCTTATTGGAACATGTTGGTAGTCTCTCCAACTGAAAATGACTACATACAACTGCTAAGTTCTTTGGAACGGAATTACTGTGGGTATCCACATGCTGTTGATTATGTGAAGAACTCGTGGTTGAATAAGCATAAGGAGCAATTTGTGGCTGCTTGGGCGGATCGGCGTATGCACTTTGGGAACGTCACTACTAACAAGGCTGAGAGTGCACATGCAAAAGTAAAGAGACACCTAGGCACATCGAGTTGTAGCTTTGATACGTCCTAGCGGGTTATCCATGCCTTGCTTGAGTTGCTCTTTATGGAGATAAAGGATTCTTTTGAAAAGAGTTTGAACACAATGCAACATAAGTTCAAACCGGCACTGTTTCGTGAGTTGAGATGATTTCTATCAAAGAATGCTTTAGATATAGTGTTAAATGAGTCGATAAGAGCTGGTGATATTGGTCTAGATTCGGCGGCATGTGGGTGTGTAATTCGACGAACCAATGGTTTACCATGTGCACATGAAATTGCTAAGTACATAAGGGAAGGCTCCCATATACCACGGAGTTGTGTACACCACTATTGACGGAAGCATAATTTAGAGGCCACTACGGTGAACGAAGCCCCTGAGTTGACCACAACTTCCGAGTTCGAGTTGTTCGCTAAGAAATTTTAGAGTAGTGATCAGAGGGGTAAAATACAAATATTAAAAAAACTTAGAGAATTGGGGAGTCCTTCATCTACTTCTCTTCTTGAACCGGATGTTAAATTGAATGCTCGTGGTCGGTCTTTATCAAAAAAGAAAAAGTTGGATCGGTCTACACATCGGGAAATATTTTTCGAGTATGCACTGTCAAGTAAAGATAGCGTTCCAGCTAGATTAAACAGTACAGCTGTAACGAAGAAGAAAGATAAACTGAGTGTCCATCGCACTCGGTCATGTACGTTTCTGCATTTGCTTCCTCAGTCTCTAGGACCCTATATCCAGATTGTTAAAGATTTTGCAGCTGATGGTAAATGTGGATTCAGAGCTATAGCTGATCTTCTGGGCATGGGTGAGGATAATTGGATGCAGGTTAGAATGGATTTGAGCAATGGAGGTACCAAAATTATTTTCAATGGTCTATGGAGGAGAGGAAACGGTTGGGGAGCTGTATTACACATTGTCTTACTTTGAAAGCAATCCTTCATTTGATCGGTGGATGACAATGCCGAACACGGGTCACTTAATATCTTCATATTATAACATTGTATCGGTCCTTCTTTCATTGCAACAGTGCCTTACTTTCCTGCCTTTGAGATCATCCCTGATTCCATCAAGTTCTCGCAAGTTATCTTGGTTGGTTTTGTCAATTGAAACCATTTTGTTCAGGTCTTCATGACACCCGGGCCACCCATGCCTCCCATTGCTACAAATTGGCAGACACTACTATCCTAATGCAGACGGATGGCAACTCCCATATGTTCAGAGCATCCAGCAATTTAGAGATATAATTGGAGACAGTGTCGCAATACAAGAGTCGGTCAATCTTGACAACGATTGAATATTTGCACTCTCGATTTAATGTAAACAACTTAAAACTTGTTTTTTTGTTATTTGTGGAAAATGGATGGCTGATTAAAAATGGATGCAAAATTAATGTTATTGTGTTATGTGTTTATTCTAAAAATACCCTTGCTCGGTTGATTAGGGTCGCACAAATGACATTCTGCACGACATACAGGTGTCGTGCATTAGTTACTTGCACATCCAACAATTTCTGAGGATATAGAGTTTGCACTGTATTATAGTGTCGTGCAGAATCATTTTTGCTCAGAACCTGATGGTCATGCACGGGAGGTACTCATACAAGTTCTTGTCCCCCTTTCATTCCATTTTGATCAAAATCATACAAGTTCATCAACACCTCAAATGATGGTGGATTTCTGGTCACTATAACATAAACACCTCAAAATGATGGCAGCCCATTTTTTAAACATAAACACCTAAAATGATGGTGGATTTCTGGTCACTATAAAAGAGCCTTCATCTAAAAAGGAAGGAAAAGAGAGAGAAAAGAACTTTTTTGCATTGGAAATGAAAAATAAAAAAATAACACCTTCTTTGACCTTTTAGTTTTATAACACCTTCATATGCCTCCATTATCCATTTTTGTAAGATGACTGCTCGGTTGAACAATGCCGTGCAGATGACACACTACACGGTCAAAAGTTTTTGACCTAATAGAGTTTGCACGGTATTATAGTGACGTGCAAAACTATTATTGCTCGGAACCTGATGGTTGTGCAGGTTAATTTTATAAAATCGGACAAGTTCTTGTCCCTCTTTCATTCCATTTTGATCAAACTCATACAGGTTCATCAAAAAAGTACACATATCAATCATTTCATATAAATTGTAACAAAATCATACAAGTTCATACAATACACCAACATTCATCAAAAAGTATACCCATTCAACATTCAATTTAAAAAAAAAAAAAGCCCATCCAAAGTTCATCAAAAGAAAACTACACATAAGTTCATATAAATCCTAACAAAAAGACCCATCCAACAAAGAAGTTCTCATCATGGTTGCGTACGTCGTCGATACGTCACCAGCAAGCCACTAGAATCTCGAGGGTGGTTTGCAATGCCCGGTATTAGAAATTAGCAGGCTGCTCCGTTCGCACAATCATGGCACGAAGATGATCCTTCGCTCAAAGCAGCTGTAAGAAACAATAAAATGTATCAATACTTAAGATAGTTTGGAAAAATGGATGCATAATGTTTAGAAAAAGTCCAAACCCTCACCGTTCTTGGAGTCGGGTCATCTCTACCCTCATTAGGGTTATAGTGGGAATGACGATTGGGGTTCTGTACTCGAGAGTGTGAAATCCTAAAAAACCACTGGAGGTAGTCGGATGAAAACTCTCATGCATATTGCGCTAAATGGCCGCGGTGCGCTACAAATAATACATGATCCTCCCAAGTAACCCAGTACTGGTCTATAAATTTGTAAGAGTCCTTGTATTGTCCAGCCGTAGATCCCTGAGATGCATGAACGGGGGCGAGCGGTGCGGGTGGCTGTACATAGTCAAACTGCCGGAGAACCTATGTGGGTTGTAGGGTTCAATGACATCTAGTGATCTCAAGCAACCACAGAAGAAAGATATCTTATGAAATGGATGCTAAGCCCCGGCACCAGTGTACAGATCCCAAGTCACCTGTGGTAAGTAAATGAAACAACTTATCAATATAATAAAAAGTATTCTGTCGCAAAAACGTAAAATATATATATCAAGGACTCCTCTATTAGGTGCTCACCTCACTCGGATGTAGGTCGTCCAACCCTCACACAACAGCTGGATGTTCTCCCTCGCAATCCCGGAATCCTGACCACGATTCCAGCGACTCGCTATAGGCATTCCAACAGTATATCCCCACTGTGCAGGAGGACGGACAAATGGGAAGTGCTCGTACACCCAAGCCTGCACACCATACAAATTATTAATTATACAATTTAAAGGATCAATTACGAGGGAACATGTATAATGTATATATAAAGTGTACACAATTACCGTGAGCAGCGTCAGATATCCAGCGATCTGTCGCACATCTGCCCTAGTGGCAGTCCCCAACTAGCGATACAGATATGCCAGTGCGGCAGCCCCCCATCATAATGACGGACCCATGGCAAGTCCATCAGTAAAGATAGGTAGTAGATGGGGACTCGAGTCAATGACTTATCGGTGAAGAGTATGCAGCCTAACAAATACAGAAGATAGCTTATAGCTACATACTCTACCTGCTGAACAGACGACGTAGGAGTCACATTGTTGCACAGCCGTTTGATCCACGCCATCCTAACTACCCCACCACGCGCCACTCTCAACTCAACTGTCGCAAATGCCCTATCCACACCCAATCCACGCTCAAGTAAATCTACTTGACCAGTAAATCTCATACTTGTCGATGTGTGGACAGGAAAACTCGTTACTAGGATGCCAAGGAGAGTACCCACATTATATAAGGTGATTGTCATCTCACCAAATGGCATGTGGAAAGTATTTGTCTCAGGCTGCCATCTCTCTACAAAGCTCAATACCAAAGGGCAGGGATGTATCGGTACGAGAGACACTTCAAGTCTGTCAATCCAGACTCTTCTATAATAGCATTAAACCGAAGAACATGAAGATTAGCCCCATCCCCGGGCAGAGGTATGTACCAATCCTTCAACTGACGTCAATGATTGATATATTTGAGCGGGTCACGTTCCTACACATTATAAGTATAAATCTTCATCAATATATGTTATTATAGACTTCAACACATCTTGTTTGAAAAACAATTAATTAAAACATTAAAAGAATGCAAGTGTATCTCCCCGTCCCATATGGATATGGCAACGTGTGTCCTAACACTCATAAGGACAGATAGGTCCTCTGGACCACCAAGAATAGAACCATCCCTTGCTACCACTGCAGGAGAATTGGATGGCTGTGCCTCCTCGTCTGAGGAATCATCCTCCCTTGCTGCCGCTGCAAGAGGACTGGATGGATGTGCCTCCTCGTCTAAGGAATCATCCTCGAAAGAACTGCCAACATCCTCCTTAATCGGCTCCGTGAGTGAATCCTGCTGCAATTTTTGTCTTCGTTCAGACGCTGTTGACCGTTGATGGCCGATGATCGAAGAACTCACATGCACACCTCGGTGACGCGGTCTTGCAACACCAGTCTTGGTCCACACTCTCGATGGCTCACTAGAAGAACTAGCCCGT
Source organism: Cinnamomum chago (assembly GCA_038049695.1). Lineage (NCBI taxonomy): Eukaryota > Viridiplantae > Streptophyta > Magnoliopsida > Laurales > Lauraceae > Cinnamomum > Cinnamomum chago. Next base: position 19,026,585 of record CP142459.1, read on the forward strand.
CCACCAGTCGTCTGTGAGCTACCACCAATACGGCGAGCTGGTCTTCTCAGCATTTCTTCCAATCTGTTAAAAATGAAAATCAAAAAGAGGAAACAGCGTAATTAAATATATCATTTTTTTTACTGCTCGGTTCAACTATACAGTGCAAAATGATTCTGCACAGCGCAATGAAAGTGTGCAAATTCTATTTGCACGTTATGATGGATCCGTGCATATTTTTTATACTCGCCCATTATATTCCGTGCATATAACAAATGCACGGCTTAGATGGGTTGTGCATATATAGTAACTGCGCAAGTTCGATGCGCCGTGCATATAGACCAATGCATGTTTCTTCATTGCCGAGCAGATCGCGAACAACTGTATGAAGAAGAGGAAGAAGAACAATGGACAGAGTTTAGAGTTAGAAACTCCCATCCATGTCATTCATTAGAGACGTCCCTATTTGTTGCAAATGTCTATGCTCTCTAATGCATAAATTACAACAAAAAAAATATGTGAAAATGATTAACCTATTATGAACAAGAAGAAGAAGAAGAAGAGCTCACCTTGTTTGTGTGTCCCTGGTTATAGATAAAAGCAGTGCAGTGCAGAAAGGATGGTGATGAGAGTTGTGAGTTGTGCAGTGGAGAAGAGGTCGACGCTTCCGCTGTGGATAAATTTGAAAACTCTCGACGAGGGAATGGAAATGGAAATGGAAACAAGTTGGTCTTCTCGCCTGGGCAGTTTGGGTATTATCGTGGGTAGGCTCAGCAAAATGTTTTTAAAAATAGAATGGGTGTGGTGAGCTCAGCAAATGGGTGTATTCAACAATTTCAGTGGGTGCATTTAGAATTGCCCTTTCTTTTTTTCATTTAAAGAAGCAATTAAGAGGGTACATTAGTTGGCATGAGATTGAGAGAAGCTAAATGCACACTAAAAATTGATCTATGCACACTGATTTTTTTTTTTTTTACCAAAATACCCATGTAGGAAATCACCTAAAAGGGCATCTATCAAACCCTCACCCGAAAAATGATGACAAGATTCAATCCCCCCTTCCTTTTTAGGAACTCAACACGGCCCCTCACTCTCCTAGAGCAAAGTGACTCTCCTAGAGCAAAGAGACAAGGACGAGAGGGAGAGAGACAGGGAGAAGGGGAGAGGAGGGAGAGGGACAGAGGGTGGTGGCAGGCAAGGAGAGAGGGAGAGGGACATAGGGCGACGGCTGGCGGTGGAGGCAGGGAGACGGTGGGAGGTGGGCAAGGAGAGGGTGGGAAATGGAGAGAGTCATAGAGGGGAGAGACTGGGAGAGAGGGGAAGAGAGGGAGAGAGACTGGGAGGGGGAGAGCGATAGGAGGCGGGAAGGGAGAGGGAGGGAGGGAAAAAGACCGGGAGAGGGAGAGCGGGCTCAAGCGACGGCCAAAGGCAGGCAAGGAGAGGAAGAAAGAGGGAATGTAGAGAGAAGTTGAGAGTAGAGGTTAGGGTATTTTGGGCAAAACAAGGTGTGTATAGAGTATGTGTGGGGAGTGTAGAGAGTACCAGTGTGCAGAGAGCAAATACAAGTGTTTATTTAGCTGAGATTTTATACAATTGACAAATCTTGATTGGATAAAACATTATCTCCCTATTTCAACGAAACAAAGGATCCGGACTCAATACTTCTTTGGATCTAAACTTTTTGTTCAAAGAATACTGATGTAAGAATTATTAGTGTCCCTAGGCCACAATTTCTTTTTGGAACTTAACCTGTTCCTGTGCTGGGGAATTAGGAGGTGCAGAGACATTGGTGACATGAATGCCAGACCAGCAGTAGACAGTAAGAGATTACTGATCCAACGGGCCAACATTCGAATTCTAGTTTGGTTCTTTTAACTGATCAGGAAGGTTGCAAAAATAGATCTTACAAAGAGAGAGTTTAGAACAGTTTTCAACCATCTTTGTTTAACAAACTAGTATAGCTTAGAACAGTTTTCAACTATCTTTTTTTAACAAACAAGTAGCAAAGTCATAAAAAAAAATAATAATAATAATAAATAAATAAATAACTCTTTTCCTGCAGATAATATAGGAAGGTTTTCCATTTTTGGATTTTTAACAAAATAGACAAATTAATAATATAATGAGAAAGAAGGAAATCTTAGATAATATCTCATCCAAAAATGTTGGAAGGGAATTAATTTCATAATTTCAAATCAATGGAGAAAGGACCAAGTGATGAATGGATATTTTTCTCCAATCTCTACCTTTTAAATCACAAAAAGGCATGACACAGTTTATCCTTTCTTACCGTTATTCCTTCATTTTTTTTATATTTTTCCACTCTGTTAGTTTAAATCTTTTATAAAATTTGCACTATAGATTCTGAGTTTGTTAATGACGTATTTTTGGGTTTGCCACCTTGGGTTTTAAGCCTACTTTTTTATTTTGATTTTCGTTGTTTGATGTTGCAGCAGAAAATAACCTTGAATATGGAAAGTTATAAATTGATAGATGCACCCACGTTTCTTCGATAAAATCATGGAAAAGATTAAAAAGAAAAATATAATAAATACAAATCAGAATACACCTGTAAACTGATCAAAGAAACGACTAAAACAATATTCCACCAAAATTACACCAATACATTTACTTTGACCCCTCAGAAGAGAAGTACCTAGTACTGCATCTGAAAAAAGGTCAAAACGCCCCTCCTTTACATTGTCTACCTAAATCATCTGTCAGCGAAAAAAGAGAAAAATAATGAAATAGCAGGACCAATATCATAGATAATAAGATTGAATCATAGACAGCAGGATTTAAGCACTGCTTCATTCACAACCGCGTCTCATCATATCCAGTGAAATCCTATGCTCTGCACTTTGAGGTTTAAAATATCCATCTAACCTAAATGGCCACCACAAACTAACAGCTATAAACGATTCTGGGAAATTTATAGGTTAAGCTCGAATGTACCTCAAATTTCAATCGGGTCAAATATTTTGGCAGACATTTTTGTCTGCTCCAGCTTCGCAGTTCCTGCAGGTGGCGGGGAAATTAGTTGCATTAGGTGCGTTCATTTTCCCTACTTCGCTGCTTCAAACCAATATAGGTGATTGGCCTTGGTTATAAGTTCAGGTATGATGGGCAAGATAACAGTCTCTCCTTGTTTGGACACTGCTACCATAAAACAGAAGAAACAACTTATTCTAATGGATTTCAGTCTGGACTGCCTCTCAAGATTTCTTCAGTTTCTTCATCAGCATCCACACCATCCTCTTTCATCCTATTAAGTACATCAGATACTGGTTTCCCAGCAACAAGATGAGTTCTAAGCAGCCTATGGTATACATCCCTAGTCAAGGGGATCCTGAGCCTTAATAACCTTATAAAGTCTTCCAGTCCTTCCACATCTCCCTGCTTTTCAAAGAACTCAAGACATGCGGCCAGTATAGCAGTGTTTGGCTTCCACCCAGTTTGGTTTGCGGACAGTGCAGCCTTCATCATCTCCACTCCTTTGGAGATCTGATTATCCACTACATACCCAGTTGCCATGCACTCCCATGTACTGGGGTAAGGTGTGCGCCCTCTCTCAATGGCTTTGCTTATAAATGATTCAGCCTTGTGAAAGAGACCCTTCTTGCAGTACGCAGCAATTAGCCGATTTGGCACGCGGAAATCATAGCAAAAGCAAGTTGATTCCCACTCCTCCATTATCTTTTCTGTGCCCTCAATGTCATCCAATTTGGTTAACGAAAATATCATAGAGAGATAGGACCTATTGGTTATATTCTTCGATGAACTGTTGAGAAGATTCCAGATCCTGTATACATCATCCTTCCATCCTATGCTGGCATACATGGTGAGGAGGAAATTGCAAGCAACCCAATTATCTTGAGTAGTCAATGCCTCTGATTTCTTCAGCATCACTACCGCCTTGTCTGCCAAGCCTGCTTTGATATATCCATTTGCGGCAGCAGAATAGGCGTCCCAAGCCAAGACAATCTTTGGATCATCTTCCATCCTTTTTAGGATACTTTCCATCCCATTGATGTCAGATGCAGCCACATATGCACTCATTCGAGTCCTGAAAGTAAAGATGTCAAAGGGGATGCCCATCTCTTTCATTTCTTCCATCACAAGGTCTAGTTTCTCATACTGTCCCATCTGATAGTAAAAGTTCAACAGTACATTATATGTGAAAGAGTTGAGGAATCCCAATGCCTTCATTGTCTTCAAGAGGGTCTCCACCTTCTCAACACCCTTCTTCTGTGCATAGCAGTTGAGTAGTGCACTATATGTTTTAAAGGTTTTCGTTCTCTTTGGAATATTATTGAAAAACTTCTCCGCTTGTTCTAGGCCATGTACTTTAGATATCAAGTCCAGTCGAACCGCAGTATCACCTGGTGTTAAGTCAAAATACCTTTTACAAGTCATCCACTCTGACATCTGAAATAAAATCAAGAAAAAGAGTCAGTGAGAGTATGCATTACAGAATAACTTTTTGCTTATGGGCAATCTGTTTGGTTAGAAAACTCTTCTGTTTGAGTCAACACATTAAGAATTTAAGATACACCAAATGACAACACAAGTGCCTTCTCTCCTTCACACTATAATGAGAAAAATCACTCATGCTAATTACCAATCAAAAAATTGAAAAGAAAAAATTCAATATCACCAAAATAACACCTGTGATAGCTGCATTTCCCCTTAGAATAACAGCTATTGAAAATAATAATTACTTTAGAACATAAACAGGACAATTTAGATGGGAATTTGTAGATATAACAGTCTAATGGATGGAATGAAAAAACAAATTATTTAGCATCATCAATGACTCTAACCATTTAAAAATAAAATAAAAGGACTGAGTTTAACAATGCAACGAGATTGCCAACCATCAATATTAATGCTTCTTTTCGTTATCAGTATTTATTTTTTTTGGGGAAGGTAATTGTGTTACGAAGAAAAAGAAAAAAAGAAAAAAAGACACTTGTGGGGCTCAATCCTCATAACCCAAGCCACAAAAGGGATCCGACCCCCTTTCCCCTTTTCCATTCGACAAACACAATAGAGAGAGAGAGGGAGAATGACGTAGCATAGGAGAGGGAGAATAGCCAACGGGCTTGGAGATAGGGATCCATGGGATCCAAAACGTCTTGGTCTTACACCACAAACAAATAATTGAGAGAAAATTCTCAATGAAGAAATTTTATCAATTACTGAACTTGTCCCTAGGGAGGGATTACAATCCTTTATATAGACTTATACTCTAACCTATTCTTGGAAACAACTCTAATTCACTAAATCAAATAACATAAACTATCTGATTAATCTCATAATTATCCCTAAAATTCAGCTAATACTAAAACTAGGAAAAGTCTTGCACGATCTGGAGATTCTCTTTATGGTTTAGTAGGCTTGGGCCCAATGGCCTGACAGCATAGTTGTCAAGTTCATTTCGGATGCTGTTTCGGCTTGGCTCCAAAATAAACATTTCGGTCGATTCGGACATTTCTCTTTTTAATTCGAAAATTTGTTTTAGAAAAATTATATATATATAAGTGGGACTCACTTAAAAAAATTTATATATATAATTTTTAATGATTATAAATAAGTGGGTCTCACTTTCTGTAAATTATCAGGACCTCTCGTTATAATTTTTAAATGGTTTCATAAATCATCAGGACCTCTCGGTATTTCACTGAAAACTGACAATTAAAAATAAGTGGGCCTAATCATCGCATAAAAAAATCCTCAAGGGGGAGGGGCCAGGAGTGTTCAGATTCCACTCAGGTTAGCCTGCCTGTTTTGTAGCCCTAATGACCAGGTGTACGCAGGGTTACCAATTACCATTCGTCAGTAGCCAGAAGGTCCCACATGACAAAATCTAAATAGACAAAAGTATCAGCATTGGAAGATTGAGAATTGAGATTGCAATGATCCAAAGGCTGCAATCAAATTATGTTAAGCAGCCACATGATCAAATGGTGGACCATGATTCTAAGACCTCCACAATCTAGTGTTTAAAAGATAATCATTGCACAAGACACGTGATCAACTGGTGGACCATAAAAATGCAGCCTTTGATCAACTATCAAACTCCATAAATTTATATAAAATAGAATAAGTTTTCAACGAATACAAATAGTGGGCCTCACTTCCCGTATCTGATCAGAGCCACTTATTTTTCTTAATCGTTCAGGACCAAACCATAAAAGGTATATAGTACCTTTACTCTTTCGTAAGACCCAAACGGAGCTCCCAACCCAAACCCTTTCACAAAAATGTGGAAATGACAAGGAAGAAACAGAAGGAGAGAGAAATCGATGCTTACTAGAGGATTCAACGAGATTTTTTTCCAAATAGATCAGGCAAAGCCAGCAAAGACGACCCTCAAGGACAAAGGAAATCCACCCAACAGCCTTGGCGAGGGAGAAATTCAATCAACAGCCCTCGGCAAGGGAGAAATCCAATGACAGCCCTCAACAGAAGAATAATCGCAAGATATTGAAAGGGGGAATAGGGAGAAAAAAGAACTTGTGGTTGATACCTGCATCTTTGAGCCCAATTTATAGATTGAATGAGATTTTGAAGACTGCATGTTGTCGAAGGAGAGGAACATGAGGTGTCGCTGCTCAAGAACAGGTATTTCAAACGATTTCATTTATTTCGTTTCAGATTTGGTAGAATGCTTGACTACATTCATTCATTTTTTTTTCTTCTTTAATGGTCTTCCCCCCGATGTTCGTCCGAATTTAGGGGTTTTTTTGCACGAAACCCTATATTTCGGCGAATTTTAACGAAATCTGAACCGAACATCTTCAGGAGAGATATTTGGTTTCAAAACGAAATAACTTAAGACATTTCGTCCGAATCGAAACGAATTTGACAGCTATGGTGTAAATCCTCAGGTGGGGCATGCCCATGGGTTCATCTAATTAAATAAAGAAATTAAATGCTAGTTTAGAGGGGGACTTTTTTAGTTGTTGATTTAATTTAATTTAAATTTATATTATTATTATTATTACTATTTGGAACCTAGACAGTGTTTGAATCCAATCTTGGGAATCGCGAGTGGGTCCCACCTGGGCCTTCTTGACCTTAAACTGTTTATTAAAGTATTATACTTTAACCAGACTTAAAGACCTCGCAAAAATTCAATTTTGTTTTATTTAGTATAATTGATCGATTGGGTCCCAACCATATGACTGTAGAAGATAATGGGCCCTGTAAAACAAGGTTTAGGCCCAGCCCATCAAGGCCATATACAGCCTGTATCCACACATGGGATCAAGTTTATGCTAATTCATCTCATATTACTTCCTTGTATAGACTAGGAGATATTGTTTACTATTCTGATTTGTATTATTAGCATGTTTAGAGCCCTTGATTAGGGTATAATGAGATTATAAATAGACAGATGATCCTCCCATTGAGGTATCAGTTTCTCTCCAACTTTCGTCTCCTTCTTCCTTCTCTCATTACACGTTATAACATGGTATCAGAGCCTTTCTCCTTCTTCTTCTCCTTCTAGCTTTCCTCTTCGACCTTGTTGTCGAATCTTGGTGATATAACAGTAATAGGCACCTTGCTTGTGACTGTTCGTGCATGTTAACAGAGTGTTTTTCATCAACCTCTTGAAGTCTGATCACTAGTGGCCCACCTCCGATCAGTCCAAGTTCATCAAAGTTCATCAAGGACATCATTCGATCTTGATTAACAGTCAATCAAAGACTTGTGGACCTCTGTATTGACTCAGCAGAGAACTCTGAGTATTATTTTGGGTTCAGGGAACCAATCTCGTCAGCCGATTGGAGCAACTCATCAGGGGCCCACCTCGGATCAACACAGCAGCATCAGCAAACTATACCATCTTGGTCGACCATTAATCCTGGATTTCTTGGACATTTTTTCAGAATTTTTTGCTCATCAGAGGTAGGATTTCTGATCGATTTAGTGGTTTCTTGTTTTGGTGCATACGTTTTCATCAAATGCTCATAACATCATGGATCTGTAATCGATTGGAGTGAAACTTGGCTTGATTTGAAGAAAAAAAAGGAGTACTAGACATCCACCAGATCTGATTAGTCATCAGATCATCTACTGGGCCCCACAGTCCCTTTTAGAACACAAAAACAGGGTCATCAGACCTGTTTTTTTTTGTGGAACCAATCCTGCAGCCTGTTTTTTTTTTGGGATTTTGTTCATCTCCGGACTACTTGAGATCCAGTTGTGTGGCTGGAGATACCTTAAATCACTTCCTGATTTTACAGCAGAGATCACTCTAATAGATCTGAGTTGAGATTACAGCAGAGTTGATTTTCTGCACTACTTTGATGCTGTGTCATGTTGAATGCTCTGTGGTATTGCTACTGTTAGTGCTGATTCATGCTGTCTGGTGGAAATCTGCACCTTTAGTGCACTATTGTGGGCTGTTTGCTGCTAGATTAGCCATTCGTATCCAATCAATCTTGTTCTGCTACTTACATATTGATTGGATACTTTAGATCTAAGGGCTGATCTCATCCCTTTACTACTGATTTGAGTGGTCTGCTGTCTCTTTTCACTTTATTCTGCAATGGACAAGTATGATGTTATCCCAATTAAATTCAATGGGCAAAATTATATGTCCTGGTCCTTCCACTTAAGGAACTTTGTCGAAGGACAGGGCCTTTTTGGTTATCTTGATGGATCGATAACCAAACCTCAGATTACAAGTGCTTCTGACTCAAAAGGCCTAGCCACCTGGTCCAAAGAAAATGCGAAAGTCGTCACTTGGATCCTTAACTCTATTGATCCCTCTCTTGCCGTGGCCCTTCAAGCCTACACCACAGCCGTTGATATGTGGGCTCATCTGAAGAAAGTTTACCATCAAACAAATAAAGTCCGGAAATTTCATCTGGATAGTGAAATTGCCAGATACAGTCAAGGGGATAAAACTGTGCAGGAATACTTTAATGGTTTCCTCACCTTGTGGAATGAAAGGGATTCCATGCTGATCCAAGCGGTCTCTTCTGGATTTCTATCTGAGGCTCTCCAGTTAGAAGAAGAAACTCATATAAGCCAGTTTCTTATGAATCTCCGACCTGAATTTGAATCTGTTCGGTCTGCACTTATGAATAGGGAGAATACTGCTAATCTTGATACTTGCCTCCAAGAAGTCCTTCGCGAAGAACTTCGTCTCACTTCACAGCACACTATTCTAGAAGCACCCGAAGCACCCAAAGCCTTCCTTGCGCCTCTTCCTGCTGACTCGGCTCTTCTGGCAACTCCAAAGCAGACTCAATGTTATGAATGCAAAGGCTTCGGACATATTGCCAAAAATTGTCGCAAGAAATTGGTTTGCAGATATTGCAAACGGACAGGTCATGTGATTGATGACTGTCGAAGCCTGCAGCGACGGAATGAGACACAGCCTAAGAAACATCCCTCCCATGTGCCAAGACAGAATGTTCCATCCGCTTTTCAAGCTAAAGCGCCCTTATCAGATACAGGCAGCACTTCCTCCGGAGCTATATCCATGACTCCTGCTCAGATTCAAGAGCTGATCCAGAGCACAGTCACTTCTGCATATGCGTCTATGGGCTTCTCTGGTGGTCGGTATCAACCTCATTCTCATATAGCATCTCCTGCCTTTCATTCTTCTGCATCTCTTTCTTCTTCTATCACCTCTTCCACATGGTTTTTAGATTCAGGAGCCTCAAATCATATGACATCTGTAGAACATAGCTTTACAGATTCCCACCCTTACCTTGGAGAAGAAAAAATTACCGCTGCTAATGGTGATCAACTACTCATTTCTGGAGTTGGTACCATTACTTTATCTAGTGTCACTGGCCAGTCCATCACCCTTTCCAATGTCTACTTTGTTCCAAAATTATCGGCCAATCTACTTTCTGTAGGACAACTTATTGATGAGGGCTATCTTATTCACTTTTCTTCTTCTGGTTGTGTCATACAGGGGCGACAAACTGGGAAGGTGCTCGCGACGGGGAGTAAACATGAGCGCCTGTTTTTGCTGGACATTGGACATCATTCCTTCTTTGCTTCGTCTTCTAATAATTTCAAAAACTTGTGGACGGTTTGGCATAAACGTCTTGGTCATGTGAACAATGCCAATTTAATTTCTTTGTTTCAACTTGGTTGTTTGGACTCTTCAATTGATAATAAAATGATGTCTTCTTTATCTCAATCAAAATGTGAAACTTGTTGTTTAAGTAAGAGCCATATTTTGCCATTTTCTGTTCATAACTCTCGTTCATTAGAATCATTTGATATCATTCACACTGATGTTTGGGGCATTGCTCCTACCTTGAGTAGGGCAGGATTCAAATACTATGTGACATTTATTGATGATCATTCCCGTTATACTTGGATTTATTTCATGCGTTTAAAATCTGAAGTATTTTCTATTTTTCAAAGATTCTATAACATGGTAAACACTCAATTTAAGAAAGATATCAAGATCCTTAGATCCGATTCTGGCGGAGAATACTTGTCTCATGAATTCTCCGCTTTCCTTTCTGATAAAGGAATTCTTCATCAAAAATCTTGTCCGCACACTCCTCGGCAGAATGGAATTGCGGAAAGAAAGAACAGACATATTCTTGAAACTGTTCACACCCTTTTACTTGCATCCTTAGTTCCTCCGGAATTTTGGTGTGATGCTGCACAGACTGCGGTATATCTGATTAATCGTATTCCTAGTGCTGTTTTAGGCAAAACTACTCCTTATGGAGTTCTCTTTGAACATCCACCTTCATACTCTCACTTACGTGTATTTGGTTGCTTGTGTTTTGTTCATCTTCCACCGACTGAACGCACTAAGCTGTCCCCACAGGCTGCCAAATGCATATTTCTTGGCTATAGTTCTGAACACAAAGGGTTCTTGTGTTATGATCGGTTTGAAAAACGCATGCGAATCTCTCGTAATGTGATCTTCCTGGAACATATTCCTTTCTTTTCATTACGTTTAGATCATCATCCCATTGCTGTGTCCTATTTGCCACAATTCCCGGAGTCTGCTACTCCATCACCTGCTCTCAAGGTCTATGTCCGGCGTAACAAGGTTCCTCCTCTGCTGCTCCCTCTCCTGATCATCTCCCAGTGCCGCCTACTGCTCCTACAGGTAACCATGCTTCTTCTGATAATCTCATCTCTCTGCGACGATCTAATTGTCTTTCCATTGCCCCTAACCACTATGGCTTTCCTGCTCTCTTTTCATCCTTAGATAGTACTCCTATACCCACCTCATATTCACAGGCCTCGAAGATTGTTTACTGGCAGGATGCTATGAATGAGGAATTGCTCGCTCTCGAAGCTAATCATACATGGGACTTGGTACCGGCTCCTGAAGGCGCCTCTGTGATTGGCAGTAAATGGATCTACTCCATCAAAGTCCACTCCGATGGGAGTCTTGATCGCTATAAAGCTCGATTGGTTGCGCAGGGTTATAAACAGGAGTATGGAATTGACTATGAGGAGACATTTGCACCAGTGGCTAAAATGACCATCGTTCGTACTCTCCTCTGTGTCGCTGCAGCCCGTAACTGGCCTCTGTGGCAAATGGATGTCAAAAATGCATTTCTTCATAGCGAGTTGCAAGAGACTGTTTACTTAAAGCCTCCTCCAGGATATGCATGTCCTCCTCAGCATGTTTGCAAGTTGCGGAAATCTTTGTATGGACTTAAGTAAGCTCCCAGAGCATGGTTTGAAAATTTTCGGACTGCAATTCTTCAAGCTGGATTTCGTCAGAGTCATTCGGATAGCTCACTGTTTCTTCGATGGACAACGAAGGGCTACACGTTCCTTTTAGTCTATGTTGATGATATGATTATCAGTGGCAATGATAGTGCCGGCGTTACGGATCTCAAACATCATCTCACTCGACACTTCAGAATGAAGGATCTTGGACCTCTCACCTACTTTCTGGGCCTGGAATTCTTGCGTAGCAAATCTGGCACTCGGGTTCATCAGCGGAAATATGCTACAGATTTGATCACTTCGGCAAGACTTGATGATGCTCACACTTGTGATACACCTATGGAGTTAAACAGCAAGACCAGTGCGGATGATGGCCTTCCCCTGGATGATCCCTCTGTTTTTCGGCGAATAGTTGGTAGTTTGCTCTACTTAACTATGACCCAGCCGGATATCTCTCATGCCGTTCATACGGTTAGCCAGTTTGTGACCAATCCTCACAAACCTCACATTGCTGCTGCCTTGCGCATACTTCGCTATGTCAAAGGCACCTTTAATCATGGTCTCTTCTACCCTTCGGGCGCTTCCCTGCACTTATCCGCTTATGCGGATGCTAACTGGGCTGGTTGCCCCGATTCTCAGCGATCTACCACTGGCTGGTGTATGTTTCTTGGGGACTCACTGATCTCATGTTAGTGCAAGAAGCAAACCACCATTTCGAAATCTTCTGCTGAGGCAGAATATCGGGCCATGTCATCCGCGAGTGCTGAAATCATCTGGCTACGCCGTCTTCTTTGTGAATTCGGTGTCACTATTGGTAGCCCTACACCTCTTCATGGGGACAACACCAGTGCCACCCGAATTGCAAACAATCCGGTCTTTCATGAAAGAACGAAGCATATTGAGATTGATTGTCACTTCATCCGTCAGCATGTTGTTACTCAAAAGATAACTCTGCCTCATGTCTCTACTCTTAACCAGTTGACGGATTTCTTCACAAAAGCTCTTCCCAAAACGCGTCATCATGATCTCACTAGCAAATTGATGTTTTCTGCCTTACCACATCAATTTGAGGGGGAGTGTAGAAGATAATGGGCCCTGTAAAACAAGGTTTAGGCCCAGCCCATCAAGGCCATATACAGCCTGTATATAGTCCCACACATGGGATCAAGTTTATGCTAATTTGTCTCATATTACTTCCTTGTATAGACTAGGAGATATTGTTTACTATTCTGATTTGTATTATTAGCATGTTTAGAGCCCTTGATTAGGGTATAATGAGATTATAAATAGACAGATGATCCTCCCATTGAGGTATCAGTTTCTCTCCAGCTTTCGTCTCCTTCTTCCTTCTCTCATTACACGTTATAACAATGTCCGTGTCTGGCATTCTACTCGATTCAATAATTTATTTGAATTTTCTCAATCAACTTGAGTTAATATTTTATTATTTAAATAATCATCATCAAATGCAATACTCAACCCAATTATTAGATGAGAAAAATTGAATTCGGGGTTGGGTCGGGTCCTGACATCCTCCCCCTCTTGGGCAATTTAGTACTCCAAATTTTAACATCATACGTTAAGGAAATAGATACGGGTACTTTTCTTGCATATCCTTTTCGCTCTCCTAAGTTGCTTCCTCAGGAGTGTGGTGTTGCCATAAAACTTTCACGTAGGAGATTGTCTTGTTCCTTAGGAGTTGTTCTCTTCAATCCAAGATTTGCGTCGGCCTTTCCTCGTATGTCATGTCCTCCTTGATGGTAATTGGCTTGTAGGCAATTACATGTGTTGGAACTGGTTTGTAACCCCTCAACATTGAGACATGAAATACATCATTATTCCCGAACAGTTGTGGCAACACAAGTTTATAAGCGACTTCTCCAACTCGCTAAAGGATCTCAAATGGTCCGATGTATCTCGGGGTCAACTTGCCTTTCTTGCCAAAATGCATGACTCCTTTAGTTGGCGATACCTTTAAGAAGACATGGTCACCTACCCGAAATTCAAGTTCCCTTCGTCTCTCGTCAGCAGTAATCCTTTGGCTTACTTTGCGCTACGCTCAATCTTTCTCAAACCACACGAACAACATATATAGTATCTTTCACAAGCTTTGGTCCATACAATTGGCGTTCACCAACTTTGTCCCAGCACATAGGCGATCTACAAGGTCACCCATACAATGCTTCAAATGGTGCCATTTGTATGCTCGACCATGGCCCGGATTTGAAAGCCAAGTATCCTAACCGGACTAGACGACAATGGAATTTGCATACAAAAACAGCTAGACAGTGTTCGAATCCAATCTTGGGAATCACGAGTGGGTCCCACTTGGGCCCTTCTTGACCCTTAATTGTTTTATAAAGTATTATACTTTTACCAGACTTAAAGACCTAGAAAAAAAAAATCAATTTTGTTTTCTTTAGTTTAATTGACTGATTGGGTCTCAAGACAAAGAGTCAATCCAATGGTGGGAAATTTTCTGATTAATATAAAATTTGAGGGCACCAGGGAGTATATTTTGAACGGTTCTGATTCAAACATAGAGGCCCCACTATGGGGCTACTTTCTTGTAACTCAAGATTTCCACATGTTAAAGCCTCAGTGGATTCGGATTCGTGAGGGAATTAGAGGGAAATGTATTTGCAAGATTTTTTTTTTGGGTGAAAGGACATGTGCATGGATAAAAAGGACGGTAACTATTAAAATATTAAATTCACTCTCGATGGAAAGGACCTGGACGATGGGATCCTTTGTTTCTTCACCTACGTTCATCAATGTCTTTCTCCCTTTTATCGTCCGCAACATGGAATAGAAGACCTGAAATAGAAGATCCACAGCGAATTTGCAACATCGCATGATTTAAGACTACGACTTCAAGATGGCAAAGGATGATGAGAGGAGAATGAGATTATAGGGGTGTGAGTGTTTTAAATAATACACCTTCTATTGACTTTATATTTATAAACCCTCTCTTTTTCCTCTTCAAAATCAACTTTTGTTAGATTTTCCCTTTTGAGTTGGTTTCCTTATTTATATTTTTTTTCTTTAAACATTTTTATATTATACATTTCTATTTTCTATTTTTTAGAAAGGACGAATCTCCACCATTTTTTTCTCTTCCTAAAAGAACAAGGAGTCATACTGTTATGAACTGGAATTTTTCAAATGTTTGAATCCCACAGGATTGAATCCCAAATTATTTGAATCAAATAGTTCAGGATTCGGAAGCTCTAGGAGCGAATTAGGTAACTATGGGAGGGACCACATAGAGAAGCAAAAGATGGAGAACATTGAAGGGGGGGGAGGGAACTGTAGAGTAAAAATCTTACCTGGGAGGGAATGAGAGATGGCAACAAGAGACTCTGAGTTTGGTCACAACAAGAATAGGGACGACAGCTAGAAGCCAAGAACTTTCCACTTTTGTTGCAGGAAGAAGGGCGACAACTCATTTAGGGTTCTCTTGATATCATGAGAAATAAGGGCATTTTGGTCATTTTCCACAAGCCATTGACTGCATTATGTTATAAGTCAGAGGGATTTATTCGTAATTTTGGAATTAGTCAGGGACTTTGATGTAAATGTAGTAATATTCTAGGACTTTTTTGTAATTTCATAAATTAGTAAAATAATAATATAGGAGCGGTCGCCCAGCCTAGTAGGGTGGATCATCCTACGATTTCAGCTAATTTCCTTTCTTTCTCTCTCTTACTCTTTTCTTCTAGTTTTTATTTCTCATGACACATTTAGTTAAAATCCTAGATCCAATCCAAACTAGGGCTCCAACTTGCTATAAAAGCTTCCAATCTAAGGGTAGACAAACAGGTAAACAAGTTTATTGGCTCAGATCTAAGGAACAAGCAAGATTTGAAGTAGTTCTACCCTAGCCGAACCATAATAAAGGTTCGACTGGACTTGCAATCAATGACGATCATGTGGATGGTGGTCTTTGGTGCCCCAGAATGGCTGGTTCGTGTCTGATTTGGGCCATAGAAACCCTACGTGAGTGTTTTCTAGTGTCGATTTGATGTTTGAAGCTTTGGATTGGATCTTTGTGTGTCGACTAATGTCTGTAATGTATTGACTTGCTAGTTTGAACTATCGACCAGATGTTCCAGAGTTTTGGATACATGTTTGTTTTGCCAAGTTATGTTTGAAGTGTTGGCTTGATGCTTTGGGGTATGAACTTCTATTTCTGAAGTTCTGATGTGTTTTTCAGCAACTCAGTATCAGTGAATTGGTGTCCCAGCATGTTTTTGACCTTCAACAGTCTTTTCCTAGTGTATTGTTTTCAAGGTTGACAGTGTGCTAATCAGATTCTTTTGGGTTCATCAAATTGTCCTTAATTGGAACGTTAATCCTAGTCAAAAGGTGAAAGTTCCACAGGATCCAGTCAATTAATCCTCCCTCATTGTTGTTAATCCTAATACAAGCATAACATCAAGTCATTTCAATCATATTAACTATAAGGATTGAGCATATTCGGCCAGAATGGCCATTGGAGGTTCGAAAAGACTTTTATATCACCGGGAGTATCAAGGAACCGGGAAAGGATGACCCTATATATTCGATTGGATTTCAGAAAATATGTTGATCATTGTACCCTTAAAACGCGACAAATGGAGAGTCAATTTGTGGAAAGATCAAGTTTTCGGTGGCTCAACGGGTGTTAATAAACCCCATCTTCAGAGATATTTCTGTAGACCAAATCATGTACGATTGGAAGGAAGTGGCTATCATGTAGTTCTGCTTAGGGGCTGCCTATACTTGTGTTTAGCTCGTAGGGGTTAAGGCCTGTCTTCTTCGGCCCCTGTTTTAGGGGTCCTGACGTTGTTGTTCTCTTCTTCAGTACGAGTCTCTTGTACTGTCTTCTTTTAATGATATTAACCATTCAAAATATATATATATATATATATGTTGATCATGAACTGGATCCTTAATTTGATGGAAGGGATTGCGAAAATTTTCAAATATTTTGAGACTGCAAAGGAACTCTAGGAGTCAATTGAGGCAGCCAATGCACAAAAGAGGAACAGTGCCAACATCCTAAAATTGAAGATGGAGATTGCCGGTTTTAAACAGAAAACTCTATCAATTGGAGATTACTATTCTCTAGTCAGGTCATTATGGATGGGGTTGGAGTCTTACGTGACCCCCGAAGCTCGCTGTGCCAAAAAAAAAAAAAGAGGCAAAATTGTTGAAGGACCAAGATATATTTGAACTCTTGGGGGGCTGTCAACCAAGAGTATGAATCCATTTGCACACAAGCATGATTTCAAAAATCGGCCAAGTTCGAGTCAACACGGACTTGGCACATATTGATTCGGGTCCTACGGGACTCAAACTCAGAATCATGTGACTCGGCCCTCCGACCATTTTATTTGAAATTGGGACTCGGCCTAACTCGGCTGAGTCCAATGCGACTCAGGTCCCGAGTCTAATTTTTAAACCTTGCACACAAGTAACAAGTCAGGATCCTCTACCTCCCATTGGTCTAGTATTTGCCCTATTGCAAGGATAAGAAAGTTGTCGGATGGTTATTGACTCCCAAACTTGATAACATAACTAAGAGGTCCACTCTTGCAACCAATAATCTGCACAACAGTGCGAAATATAGGATATGGTGGTTATGGTGGATATGGCGGCGGCCAAGGACCTGGCCATGCAAAATAATCGTGGAGGTGAACGAACTGGTGGTCGTGGTCGAGGACTGCCACCCAATGCTGGACCCCTATGGTGGACAACAAAATCCAAATTGTGACAATCGTGATAAAGAATTTTGTAAAGTTGTAAAGTTGACTCACAGCATTGGAAGGACGAGCTCACAAATCTTCGCCGGAAATTAGATGCATTAGAGGGTGAAACTTATGATTCTTCAGTGGGTATGGCTTCTTCGCATAATCCTACTACGCTTGCCTCTTCTGCTTCTTTTACTTAGGTGATTGAATCAAAGGCCATTGACCATGTGACAGGTATGCGTTCTGAGTTTTTATCTTACACTTATACTATTGATGGAAGGGTGAGAATTGTTGATGGTTCCAATAACCATATAGGTGGGAAAGGAACTATCCGAGTCTTACCCCACCTTTCCTTATCATCTTTTCTCCATGTTCCAAGTTTTTCATTCAACATTTTGTCTCTTAGTGCCCTAACCAAAAATCTTAATTGTTGTGTTTCCTTTCTTCCTTCTTACTGTGTGTTTCAAGATCTGTAGACAAAGCAGAAGAATGGTGGTGGTAGCGAAAGTAATGGTCTTTACACCATGGACTTGAAGAACATGGAGTCCAAAGCATTACAGACTGAAGTTGTTGATGAGAATAAAGTGTCTCTGTAGTATCGTCAGCCTGGTCATGCGCTGTTGCAGTGTCTTAGGAATGTTTCGTTTCTGGATTTTGCAAATAAACCTGGTAGCAGTATGAGATGTTAGAGTGACGCTTGTCAATTAGCTAAGAATAAGAGATCGGCGTACCCAATTAATATTAATAGAAGTACTTTTCCATTTTGATCCATTATGATGTCTAGGATGCTCCCATTACATCTATTTATGGTCATCGACATTTTGTTACCTTTATTGGTGATGCCACCAGGGTGACTTGGGTGTATCTTCTGAAATCTAAAGATGCAGTCTTACATGTTTTTCAAACATATTATAAAATGATGGAAATTAAGTTTGGAAAAAAGATTAAGGCGTTTCGGTTTGACAATGGAGGAAAGTATACT
This sequence comes from Cinnamomum chago, assembly GCA_038049695.1. Classification (NCBI taxonomy): domain Eukaryota; kingdom Viridiplantae; phylum Streptophyta; class Magnoliopsida; order Laurales; family Lauraceae; genus Cinnamomum; species Cinnamomum chago. Next base: position 19,044,966 of record CP142459.1, read on the forward strand.
TCCAATGTTTTCATCATGGATGAAAATAGCTACGTAGCGGCCGCTATATCGGCCGTAGGGGCCGCCACCGCCACGCTACGGCCGATTTATCGGCAGTCGCACCCGTAGCGGCCGCTACGTCCGCTACGGGGCCGCTACGGCCGTTACGAGGCCGCTACGACCGCTACGGGGTGAGAAAAATTCTTACTTTCCAAATTTTTTTAAAATGCATAATAAGACTTATTTCTTTTCTTTTCTCCAAATAAAATTTCTACACAACTATTCTACCCTTTTATGTTTAAAAGAACACCAAAAAGCACATGATCTCGCCGAATTACAATCGATACAGAGAGTTCTTCTCAACGATTCTTCTCTAAGTACATCCTATTAGACACCCCCTTTGCTAGATGTATTTTTTTCTCTAGGTACTCTTAAGTCTTGACTTCATGACATAGTTTTTTCTTTTATAAGCCTTTCATTAGTTTCTAAGTTAGCATAACTAAGCAACATGAACACATGTGAAAAAAATGATCATTACTATTATTTTCTATTTATACAGCGATACAGGACCTCATACAGTGAGGGGACCGCTACGCCCCCTTACCTTAGTCACTTTTGCAAAAAAAAAAAAAAATACATTTTCTCTCATTTTCCAATATTCTAGATTTTCTAGAATTTTTTTCATATTTTTTGACGATTTTTCCAAATCGCACCGCTACGCCACTACATAGCGCCGGGCGCTACGTAGCGTTTTGGCGGCAGGCCGCTACGCCCGCCGCTACCGCTATTTTCATCCTTAGTTTTCATCACTATCTTGCTGAAAATGGTAGTGAATCGCAGACCTGATGTGCATACATCAGATCAAAACAGTGTTGTTGAACGTAAGAGCAGACATCTGGTGGAGGTCACGGGGCTCTTCTTTTTTAGATGAATGTTCCTAAATCTAATTGGTCGGGTGGAGTTTTAACTGCAACATATTTAATAAATAGAACGCCTTCAAAGACATTATGAGGAAAGAGTCTTGTGGAAATCTTATGTCCCAATCATGGTTCAAAATAACAGAAGCCACGTAGCGTAGCAGCCTCATTATAGGCCGTAGCGGTTGAGGCCGCTACACTATATTGAAAATAGTGGCGCTATGGTCTAAAAACTAGTAGAGCCAAGCAATTTTAATTTAAAATATTATTTCTTCTATTTCTTCTCCTCAATAGCCTTTCATCTTCATCCCACCCACCCCGCATCAATCCGCCATCCGCATCAGTCTAAGAGTAATTTACTCAAAAAATCCCTAACAATAATGCCCTTTGTTGTTTATGGTCACACTTCTGAAATTCATTTTGATTATTAAACATGAACAAGAATAAACCATGACAATACAAATATTAGGAATTGTATCAATTTCAAAATTTTATTGCATTATATAAAGCTTAGAGCAAAACACAAGAAAAAGAGTCTAAATTCATTGGAACTAATACTTATATATTATATCATTATCATATGCAGTCCATAGATCCACTAAAAAAAAATAAAGCAACTAAAAGACAATATTCCTCAACACTACCCCTCAAACCAGAGCATGGACTTCAATAATGACCGGCTTGGAAAATACATGATAAAGACCACTTTAACAAATACTCTTCATTAAGAAATTTGTTTCTTGATCATTCAACCTTGGATATTAAATAAACTAATCTCTTTGTTTTCACTATTTTTCTGATGAATTGATAATCAACTTCCATATGCTTTGTTCATTACTCGTGAAATTGCAACAACTATATCAAAGCGAAGAACCAATGGACCACAATATGCAATTCACCAACCACTATTGGGGAAATTTGTTAGCAAAATGATGGAAATTGAACAACAATTAAGAAAGCGCAAATATACTTGGGGAAGGCACACCGTTGAAGATGCATAACATTAAGGGGGTGTTTGGATAAGTGCATAATATAACATCAACAAGTTTAAATATTGTAAGATTTCATTATCATAGAATAAAATAGTGTCATATTATTATATTGTGCCACTTATGGTGTTTGGCAGTCTTCACAGATTTTAATATACCTTTGAAGTGTTTGACAATTTATAAAAAATAAAAAATAAAAAAAAGAACTCACAAGATGATGTACCAAATAAGAAATAGAGAGAATATAATCAATTAACCCAACACAAGACCCACTAATTAGTAATCACAGTTGTTAATAATCATGGTAGGACCCATCTATTGTTAAAAGAAAATATAAGATTAAATTTAAATCATGAGATCCAAGCAATGTTGTTTAATTAAGATAGATCCACCAAACGCTGGTAACTATACTAGAATATATCTAGAGGTGATTATCACAAATGACCCTATCTAGCTTTTTTTTATGAGAAATCATTTTAGATCCATTTGATGCTGATAGTCATATTAACACTAGGAGAGCTATCAAATAGTAGGACCCATTTAATGATGGCAAATTGATAATTACAATCACAAAATTCAATCTTGGTAATCATGGGACCCGACTAATTTGGGTAGTATGAGACCCCACCTAATGTTGGTAATCACAATGAAATCCCCGAGCGTTACATTTGTAGGACCCACCTAATATTGATAATAAACAAGGGCTGTGTAGTCGTGATATGGCTATAGGACCCCACATTAAATTTGTAAGCACTGTGGGGCCAATCTAATAGTGGGGCTCATAAATGTTAAAACTTATAGTGGGCCATTATAATTAATGGTTGCTCATGAACTCTCCAATGGTTTTTACTCAAACTCTCCATTCGTATTTAGAAAAGATTTGTTAAATATTATTTTATACAGCATATCATTGAATAATGTAATATGAAGGTTTTTAAAAGAAAGTGAGATATTGTACGATACTTTCTAAGTTATTCAAACCCCTCCTGTTTAGATAAATAGATTACATTCTAAACTAGCAAATAATATAGCAAAATATCTTAAAATATCACGTTTCCAAACACCCCCTAAACAAATTTAAAAATGAGATGATAACATAAAACTAACTTTACATGCTAAATGATTAATGAAGACATAAAAATTACATAATTGCTAAATTCATTACTTCATTCTCTATTTATGTTTATCATTACCATCTAGTTATCCATTCATTCTAAAAATAGAAATATCCAACCTACAACAGATCCAATCATCATTATCATTAAAGCCTTGTCCCAACTATGTTGGGGTCAACTACGTAAATCATATTTCTCCATTCCTATCTATTCTAAGCCAAATCCCTGGATAGGTTGCACTTCTTCAGGTTATGTTTTCAAACTTATTGAGGACTTCAAACCTGCAGGTGTGTGGATATCAGGTTAAGTTATCATTACCAAAGCAGTGTTGCCGGGTACGTAGTTTATGTTGTGCAGCATATCAAGTTTTCATCTCCATGTTGAGGTCATTTTAAATGCACAGGCTACAGTTGTTTTGGTGAAGAAACACACAAAAGGAACATAATCCAATTTGCAGGCTATTTGGTTCAGTATGCCAACTTTTTGCTTCCATTTTTTTCCTTTTTTTTTTTTTTTGCCAAAAAGAAGCGGTCAGATATTGTCTATCATACATTCAAATGCTACAGTATGAGTTGTCTTGGATTTTGAGTTGAGTTAGATCATGGCACAAGGTTTTTCTGAAGGGGGAAGAGGGCGTCAGACCAATAGGCCTCCTCTTCCCGTGCAGATTTGCAAAATAAGGGAGGAGTCCTCAATCATTGTTTCAAATCTCCCACGGCAAATATCCAACACTGAACTGGAGGCAATGTTCTTAGAGCAGGGAGAATAGTCTAAGCGTTCGTCCCTATAGAAAAGAGGAGCAAGAGAAATAGAGGCTTTGCATTTGCCAGATTCGCTACCTTAATTCTCAACAGAAAAGCCAGTTGAGCTAGCAGAAGGGAGATCCTGGGGTGGCAAGAAAGTTCCGGTCAACATCGCTCACTTTAGTTCTAACAGAGGCGCGAGAGGTGAACAGGAGAGGTCCAGGGAGGTCTGGAAAGACAATTCTCAGTCTTTGTATTCGTCAGAAATGTTACCTACAACTAGACTCTCAGATACAGAGAAGGTGAGACCTGTTGAGGGAAAAAAAGAAAGGAAGAATTCAAGAGCAGCAGGGTGGGATAGTCAAAGATGGATCAGGAAAAGGAGTCAAGGTAGCACCATGGGTGATAAAGGAGCAGAAAAGATCACGTGGGGTTCTTGAAATCAAAATCAGATGGACTGAAGCAGTCAGAATTGGAAAGCAGTTGGGGGGAAAATGCTTCAATATATAGATGTTGGACAACCAGGTGGTCTGGATGCAGTTTCTTTAACAAAAAGAAGTTGAAGAGGTCCTCCATAATGCTGCCTCTAGAGGTGTTCCATCCCCTTTCTCAGTGCTGGAGAGATGGATGGAGGTCTTGGGTTCCCCACCAAATCCTTCTTGGGTTAAAGTCAAAGGTCTGCCTCTCCATGCGTGGCATGAAGGAACTTTCAGGCTCATGTGAGACTGTTTAGGTCATACAGTGGAGGTGGATAAAAGAACTCATCAGAAGTACCTGAAGGAAGACAGAATAAAGATTCTGCTTAATAAATCAGTGACCTTGCCTCTCTTGGTGCCTATCTGGGTGGAGGGTTTGAGGTTCATGGTCCTTGTGGAGCACGACAAGGAAGATCTGAGTAGACAAGAAAGTAAGGAGGGGGGTGGAAAAGGGTTGAGGGAGAAGGATGAAGAGGTTGCAATTACAGGAGCCAACCTAGAAGGGAGGAGGATGATGATGTCGCCACCCCCCTCGGTTTCGAATTTTAAATTGCCCGCTCCTACTTTTAAGGGGAATGGGTTTTCGGGCAAGGAAAGGGCTAAAGTCCAAAGAGACGGGTTCGCTTGCGTTAATGGGCAAGGTTTCAGTTAGAAGATATGGGCTTACTAGAGGTGAGCCGCATAGTTGTCAACTACATTCTGTTCCGGCCGGAATTGGTCAGAATGTTCCGGAATTAACCTTGGGCAAAACAGAATGACCCCTAAAAGTTCCCAGTCCCGATTCTGGTCCGTTCCAGTCATTCCGGTCCCAATTCCGGACTAATTCCAGCCAAGATTTCATACTTCCATTCATATGTAGTGTGTAGTTTAATTTAAGTGATGCAAGTATGCATTTTTAGTACTATTATAGCATTCAACTATTCTTTCAATTCTAGGTATTCTTTTCTATTTGTTTTTCCATTTTTCAATCATGTCTTCTCCAAAACGGAATACCGAAATTGACCAGAATGCCAAAACATTCCACTACATGGTCAAACCAAAACGGCTACCAGAACGGAATTGACAACTATGGTGGGTCGGGAAGGTCCAGTCCAAAGAAAGTTAATAAATTGATGGTAGGGCAGAATTTGGGGAATATCGACGCAGAAGCGAGAAGAGAGGAAGGGGATTCCATAAGCGAGACGAGAAGCCCTTCCCTATCATGCAGAAGGCCGACCAGCTTTGCGTCGAACGCGGAGATGGTCTCAGAGGCAAAATCAAGAAGCAGCAGGGAGAGCCTTTTCGAAGGATACGCTAGTAGACAAAGCGACAAAAACCTATCACCCATGGCCGAGGTCTTGAAGTGCTTGATGGAAAGGGAGTACTCAGGTGGGAAGGACACGCAGTTGAAAAATCAGATCATCACCGGATTAGCAACAGGAGGTTGTCACGATGGTGAAAGTGGAGCGAGAACGGAGGAGAAAGGTTGTCAATCGACATCTTTGGAAAATGGCAAGGAAGACATATGTAGAAGTCCTGATAGGACTTCACTGAGGGACTTACAAGGTTGTATTACGATTCCTAAGAGGAAAAATGAAGGCTCTATTCATCCTGCAAGGTAGTGTACTTGCTCCTCAGAGTTGTTGATCCAGGTTAGTTTCAGCCAATAGTATACTACTAGAAGCGAGAATCCATTACCACCCCAAAAAATGGTGTGAATGACGACAATGTTCCAGGAGGGTTATTCACAAAAGGGGTGCTGGGGGAGGGGGACTCCTCAAGCAGACAAAACAAAGGCCAGTCTGGGGACTCTGAGCAAGGTGAGGCGCATTGGCTGTCACAAAGGGTTGTCCACTGTGGTAAAGCAACTGGTGTTACCCTGGAGGAATTTATGCAGGCCAGACCCATGGTCTGCCAACTAATTGGGCCTAGTCCACAAGCCCAATAGGTCATTCATTTAGTTAGAGTTTTAATTAGTTAAGAGTCTTATTTAGAGAGTTGTTATTTATTTAGAAGTCATTAAAATTAGGAGTTTTATTATATTTGGATTGTAACCAAGTTTAGTTTCCTTTATTGTTTAGGAAAGCAAAGTCTTATTTGGAAAAGGGATGTCCAACCCTTCCTATAAATATGTAATCCCTCTATTAGGAGAGTAGTTGAAGATTATTCAATAATAAAGATTGGTTTTTGTTTGGTTTGTTCTTTCTCTTCAATGGAAGAATGTTATTGAGTTCCGAGAAGAATTCGGCTAATTCCCTTTTTGCGGAATTGGTCCTCACTGGAATCCATCCAGGATTCGGTAAACTCTCTCGCAGGGCTTGTCTATACCCGTTTCATCACTACTTGCAGACCCAGGCTACTTCAAGAATCGAAAGGGGGATGGGCCTCATTGATAGAGTTTGCTCGGGGCAAGGAGAAGCAAAATCAAGCGGAGGAAAAGAAATGGAAATTAAAGAGGAAGGGAGTGAGAGAGCTTAATAGCCTATGTTGCTCTATTAACTATGAAAAGGCCAATGATTAGGAGGTAGAGGCGCATGTTTCTAGCAATAGTGGGAGGAAAAATTAGGGGGCTTAATATTCAAAAAAAGAATTTAGGGGGGCTTCTCTATGTCCTAAATGAAAGTCTTTTCGTGGAATGTTCATGGCTTCAAGGGAGCCTCTCTAAGGCAGGTGGTGAAGCAGCTGTTGAGAAGTCAAAAGGTTCAGATTGCTATGTTGCAGAAATCAAAGCCAAAAGATGTGTCTAATAGGTTAGTTTAAGAGATTTAGGAAAGGAGATATGTCAAATGGGTGGTTGTCGATGTTGTAGGAGCTGCTGGCGGGCTGTTGTTGGTGTGGGATACTTGGCCAGTCTCGGTGTTATATAGCTACTAGAAGGACATCTTCACCCTTTCAGTTTTGGTGGAGGATCTGGAGAACAATTCTAAATGGCTTCTTACATCTGTTTATGGACCAAAAAATAGTAAGAGGAGAATGGAGTTTTGGAAAGAGCAGGATATGATTAAGGTGGAATGGTGCCTGGTGCATAGGTGGAGATTGGAACACTATTAGATTCCCAAGCAAGAGATTGGGTGGAAGCAAAATTACAGGTGACATGAGACGCTTCTCGGATTGGATCAATTCCCACTCCTTGGTGGATTTGCAGCTTAGTAAAGCATCCTTCACTTGGTCAAATCACCAGTCATCCTGCCATGTCCAAACTGGATAGATTTTTTGTCTCCATTGAGTGGATGGATGTGTATCAAGAGGTCTTCCAGTTAGCCTTACCAAAGCATGCATCTAATCATTGCCCTATCCTGATTGACTCTGGTTGGATAGATGGGGACCTACTCCTTTTTGTTTTGAATTAATGTGGCTAGAGGAAAAGTATTTCCTAGCTTGATACAAGAGTGGTGGGAGGAGCTCATGGTGGAGGGCTGGACAGGTCACAAATTTGCTACTAAGACGAATTTTGGGGATGTGAGGATTCAAGAATCTAATATTCTAGAAGAAATCCAGTCACTAGACAAGGAGTAGAGAGGCCAGTTGCTTCTTGAAGAGGAGAAGAAAAGACTAGATCTAAAAGAAAATTTTCATAGAAAACTGAGAGAGGAGATAAAGTGGAGACAGAGGTCTAGGTGCAGTTGGTTGAAGGAATGTGTTTAAAACACTAGATTTTTTCACGAGATGGCATCCTCTAGGAGTGTAAATAGGATTTCTTCCATTATGGATGGGCAAAGAAGATTGGAAAAGAAAGAGGAGATTATAAATTACATAGAAGATTACTTTGTCTCTCTATGCTGACGAGGGCACGAAGAGGCCATCCTTGGATAACATGGCCTTCGTTGGTATTGGGGATCATTGGGCTCAATGGCCGGTAAGGAAGTTTGAAGAAGTTCGTCAAGCGGTTTTTGACCTTATAGGTGATAAGGCTCTAAGTCTAGATGGATTGTCGTTGGCTTTCTTTCAACGTTTTTGGGTGATGTTGAGGGAGGATATTTTTAGCCTTCATGGATGAATTCCATCAAAGGGGAAAGCTTTCTAAAGGATGGTGCTTCTTTTATTGCACTTATCCCTTAAAAGTCGAGGGAAATTGATATTAAGGACTACAGGCCCATCAGTCTTCTTGGAAGCATTTATAAAATTCTAGCCAAAGTGCTAGCAAGGAGAATTTAGAAGGTCTAACCGAGTCTAATATCCAAAGAGCAAGGAGCTTTTGTGAAGGGGAGGCAGATTTTGGATGATACTCGTGGCTAATGAGTGCATGCATTCGAGGCATAAGGATAGGCTATCGGGGCTCATTTGCAAACAAGACTTGGAGAAGGCCTATGATAGAGTGGATTGACAGGAATGGGATTTGGTGAAAAGTGGAGAGAGTGGATTCATAAGTGTGTTTCTTCAGCCTGGATCTCTATTCTGTTAGATGAGGGGCCCCCAAAAGGGTTTTTTCCTGCTGAAAGGAGACTAAGAGCCTGTTTGGATGCACAAGAAAACATAAGAAAACCTTGGGGGGCTCTTTTATCGCACTAATCCCGAAAAAGGTAGGAGACCTTGGCATCAAGGACTACAGGCGCATCATTCTTCTTGGTAGCCTCTACAAAATCCTATCCAAAGTCCTAGCAGGGAGAATCCAAAAGGTTCTGCCGAAGCTTGAAGGTTTTATCCATCGAGCAAGGGGCCTTTGTTAAGGGAAGGCAAATCTTAGATGATATCCTGGTGGCCAATGAGTGCGTACATTCTAGGCTCAAGGAGAGGCTTCCAGGGATTATTTGCAAGCTAGACTGGGAGAAGGCCTATGATAGGGTGGATTGGAAGTTTCTTCAATACATGTTAAGAAGAATGAGGTTTGGGGAAAAGTGGAGGATGTGGATCCAGGAATGTGTCTCATCAGCTTGGTTCTCGATTTTGGTGAATGGTTCTCTAAAGGAATACTTTCCGGCAAAAAGGGCGCTACGAAAAGGGGATCCTCTTTCCCCTTTCCTCTTCCTGATAGTGGCAGCAGCGCTGGGTAGGATGGTTACAAAGGCAGTCAGTGCAGGTTTATTTGAAGGCTTCAAAGTGGCTAGAAACACCCCTACTATCAGCCACTTACAGTTTGCTGATGACACTCTCTTATTCTGTGGAGCTGAAGAAGACCAGGTTAAAAATGTCAAAGCCACTATCCTACATTTTGAAGCGGTTTCAAGCTTGAGAATCAACTTCTTCAGGAATGAAGTGATCGGGCTAAGAACAGAGCAACTGCTGCTTCTTAAGTTTTCAGACATAATGGGGTGTAAGGTTGCAAAGCTGCCAGCTTTGTATTTAGGGATGTCGTTGTGCTTGGGGCTGGTAACGTCATCAATGTGGAACACGGTTGTGGAAAGGGTTGAGAGGAAGTTGTCAACATGGAAAGCTAATTACTTGTCTATCGGAGGACATGTCACCCTCATCAAAGCGGTTCTATCCAATCTGCCAGTCTATTACTTCTCCATCTTTAAGTGCCCGACATCAAATATAAAGAGACTAGAAAGGCTGCAACGAGATTTCTTATGGAATGGAACCGGTGCTCAGAACAAGTTTCACTTGGTAGATTGGGCCTCCATCTGTAAACCCAAGGAAGGAGGTGGCCTGGGAATTAGGCCTCTCAAGCAGATAAACCAAGCCCTTTTGGGCAAATGGTTGTGAAGGATAGGAGATGGTTCAGAAGGGCTTTGGAGAAAGGTTCTAGAAAGGAAATATAATCTTCCAAGACATGGTTAGGATGTCCAGGAAGCACCAAAGAAATTGTCTGCAGTTTGGAAAGGAATACTCTCGATTAGGAGGCTTTTCATGGAGAACATTAGATATCAAACCGGCTCGAGGGAGAGGACTCTCTTTTGGAAAGACATGTGGATTGGAGAAAGGTCTCTGAGTGCTCAATTCCCAGATCTATTCAGGTGTGTGTAGGATAAGGAAGCAACAGTCAGCTCTCATATGAATACAAGTGGAGGTCAAGTGGTGTGGTGTCCGACTTTCAGAAGAAACCTAAAGGAAAATGAGGAATCTCAATTCATCTCACTCTTAAACCTCCTGAACGATGTAAATCTTCAAGATAGAGGGGAAGATGTTAGAGTGTCTCAAAGAATGGATCCTTTTCAGTGTCATCTTTCTTCAGGACAATCCTTAATAATTTGGGGGAAAGGAGCACAGTAAGCAGTATTTGGAAGTTGAAGGCTCCCCCAAGGGTGCTAGCTTTCGGGTGGTTGGCCCTCGAGAACAGGATTCCTACTATGGATCTCTTAAGGAGGAGAGGGATGACTTTTGTTAGGCTGCCCTATGTTCTTGAGATACGAGGAATCTGTGAACCACCATTTGCTAAATTGCAAAAAAACTCAGTTTCTCTGGATGTCAGTGGTGGGTTGGTATGACTGCAGTTGGGCCCTCCTTAACTCTCTTATCGAGCTCTTTCAAGCTTGGAAGAACCCTATTGGGGATTCTAGAGGAAAGGCGATGTGGAGGTTATCTTTTCCGGGGGTGATTTGGACAATCTGGAAGCAAAGGAATTCAAGATGTTTTGAAGGGATAGCCTCTAGCAAAAGCATTTTGGTGGAGAAATCAAATCTTCTTGTGGCTCTATGGGTGTCCATCAATCCGTCTTTTAGAGGACATTCCTTACAACAAATAGTGTATCACTGGAAAAAGTTGGACTTATCTAACGCAGGCCTTAGTTTGTTGTTTTTCGTTGTTGGTTTTGTGTGTTTTCCTGTTTCCAATCTTTTGCTCTCAGTACTTTTCTCTTGTACTGTTTGCTCTTTTTCAATAAAAGTAACCATTCAGGAAAAAAAAATAAGAAAATAATATTTTATAGAATATAATCTTTTATTTTCTAAAGAAAAAAATCTTGTGCGTTTGCTAACCCAAGAAAATTTTGAAGAAAAGATTCTTTTCTTTCAAAAGGTCAATATTTTCTCTCACTGCTCCCCCCTTAAGAAAACTATCTACAAGATAAGAATCTTTCAAAATGACGATTACAAAGTGGTAGAGTAAAGTAAAGACTTTAGTTCACCAAATCCATCATGATGTGTTTGTTTACATATATGTAAAGTAAAAGTAAATGTCATACCACAGTAAAGGTGGGGTAAAGTAAATGTGGGATAAAGTATATGGTGAAGTAAAGTGGGAATGAATGGTAAAGTAGTTTCTTTTTTTACTTAACTATATCACATTTTATCGTAGATTTATATGGTAAATAAAAAGTGACTTGTTTACATGTGGGGTAAAATAAAATAGAGATTGATGTTATATGATGGTAAAAGGTGAGGTAAAGTAAGGTGAGATGAAGTATGTGGTAAAGCAAAGTGTGAGAGAGAGTTATAAAGTAGTTTTTTGTATTGACTTTACTTTGCTATACTTTACCATGGTTTTATGTGACAAAAGAAAAATAACTTATGGTAAAAACATGACAGTTGAACTTTACTTTACCACACTACTTTTTTATCCAGACGTGGCAAATCACATATAAATTAAAATATTTAATAAAAAAATCATTCTAATAATGTAATTTACTTTAATCATAGCACCTTCCAAACAGTTCAATTTAAAATCTGTAATATTCTTCAAAAATCCCCAAACAATAAAAATATTATAATATTATAACATTGCATTATTCTATTCTATATTATTTTGTAATTGCAATATTTAAATCTGTCAATATTTTATTCTGTAAACATCCAAACCAGCCCTAAGACAAGGGGGCCCTCTTTACCCTTTTCCATTTGTAATTGCAGCAGATAGAAACTTTGAGTAGAATGAAAAAAGAGGCAGCAAATGAGGTTTATTTCAAGGTTTCAAAGTGGCCGGAAACATTCCCACAGTCAACCACCTGCAATTCGCTGACAACATCCTCATCTTTTGTGGAGTCGATGAAGACCAAATTAGTAACGTGAAAGCCACTCTTATTTGCTTCGAGTTGCTTCAAAGTTGTGTCGGGCCTTAAAAGTTAACTTCTTCAAAAGTGAGCTGATTGGGATAAGAATTAAGAAGTCTTTGCTTCTCAAATATGCAGATATTTTGGGTTGCAGGGTGGGAGATTTGCCTACGTCTTATTTAAGGATGCCTTCGTGTTTGAGATCGGTTACTAAATCTTTGCGAAACCCGGTAATGGAAAGGGTCGAGAGAAAGTTGCCTTCTTGGAAAGCTAACTACTTGTCCATTGGAGGAAGGGTCACCCTAATCAGGTCAGTTTTGTCAAATTTGCCAGTATATTATTTTTCTCTTCAAATGCCAGGTTTCAGTTATTAAGCAAATAGAATGGTTGCAAAGAGAATGCTTATGGAAACAATCTTCAGAAGAAGTACCATTTGATGGATTAGGATTCAATTTGTAGATCTTAGGAAGAAGGGTGTTTGGAAATCAGACATCTTAGACAGATGAACCAAGCCCTTTTGGGCAAATGGCTTTGGAGGCTAGGCAAGGGATTAGATGGTCTATGGAGACAGGTGTTGGCGGGGAAATATGGTCTCCCTATAAATGGATGGGATGTCCAGTATGCCCCTCTTAAGTTGTCGGTAATATGGAAAGGAATCCTTTCAGTTAAAAGGATCTTCCTGGAGTATATCAAATATCATATTGGATTAGGTGAGAGGATGGGTTGGAGATAGGCATTGGCTTCCCAATTTCCAAATCTGTTCAATTATGCCATGGATAAGGAAGCAAAGTCAAGTCTTAAACGTCAAGAGCCAGTGGTTAGGTGGTTTGGAGCCCCATTTTAAGGAGGAGTTTAAAGGATCATGAGAGAACTCAATTCTTCTCACTCCTTAACCTTCTAAATTGTATGTATATCCCGGAAAAAGGAAAGGATGAAAGGGTGTGAATTGCCTCAAACGATGGATCCTTCTTAGTTTCTTCTTTTCTCTTGGCTCTATATCTAACAAATCGAGGGAGAGGAATGCGATGAGTAGCATTTAGAAGATTAAGGCTCCTCCAAGGGTGATCTTTGGGTGGCTAGCTCTCTGGAAAAGAATTCTAACCATGGACAACCTAAGGAGGAGAAGGGGGATTGTGGTTAATGGTTGCCCCCATGTGTTTAAGAGATGAGGAATCAGTGGGAATTGCAAAACTGCTCAGTTTATTTGGCATTCAGCGGTTGAGTGGTTTGATTGCTGCTGGGTTTTCTCAAAGACCTTCCTAGAACTTTTCCAGGCTTGGAAGGCTCCAATCGGTGTGCCTAGAGACAAGGAGCTGTGGAGATTGACCATTCTTGCAGTCCTCCAGACAATCTAGAAGGAAAGGAACTCCAGATGCTTTGAAGGGGTTGGATCCAGTTCCAGCTGCTTGGTGGAGAAAACTACACTTTCGGTTGCTCGCTAGGTGTCCATCAATCTATCTTTTAAAAGGATACTCCAGGGGACAGATAATGGTGCATTGGAAGGAGCTGACCTTTTCTTTTGCAGGGCCCAAGTAGTCTTCTGTTAAAGGGCCTCTGGTTTTTCTTTTCTTAGTTTTGCTTCGCTGACACTCTTTCCATGTTTCTTTCCTGTTTTTCTGTTTTAGCATGTCAGTATAGATCTCTTGTAGTGCCTGCTTTGTTAATGGAAGTAACCATTAAAAAAAGGTTTTCATCTCCTTCATCAGTTAAGTTGCAACAAAAGATTGAAGATTCATAAAAAAAGTTATGTGTTGAAGATAAAGCCAACAACCGAAAAAGCAGGCATACGGTGTTTAGTCCAAGTTGGTCATAGTATCCATGTGCCAGATTGAGGAGTGTTGAGTAACAATTGGGTTTATTAGAAATTTTGGATCAATGAGTTTATTTGTAATTTTAAGAGTAAGTTTTCTAAATTAAGATTAGTTCAAATCTAAGTTATTACAGGCTAGAGTAATGATGGGATTAGGATCAGGTTTCATGGTTTTAGTTGACATCTTTGCTTGTACTTTATAAATAGCCATTGGTTGTTCACAACAACACAGATCAAAGAAATGTATCAAGATGTAGCCCTCAAATTTCAACTCCTTGTACCAAAATTCAATTCAATAAAAATACATTTGAATCCTACATTACTTGTTGTTTGCCCATTTATTTGTCTACAAACATCATTCCTTAAAAGTCACCCAATTTTAACACTTGTCACCAGACGTCCGGATCATTGAACATGTCAAACCACAAGTCTACAAATTTTCTAAGATAATATTGACAGAAGAATTACATGATGAACTTCCATTCAGATTAGGTGAAACTTACATTTTCTGATTGATTGAGAGAAACATTTCCTTAAAACGGAGGAAGGAAACAAAGATCTAGAGTAATGGTCAAAAAGTGGCAAAAATTGATCATCCAATAACTCCGTGTGAGACGTTTGCAAATGAATATGAAAGGTTGTCTCCGCTAGATAATTAATTGCAAGATACTACCTATTGTATGAGACTGTGGTGTCAAGGCAGAGTGTACACGGTAATCATTGATGGAAAGATCAGCAAGAACATGGTCTCACATGAGGCGATCAACGAACTACATTTGCCAACTGAGACACGTCAATATCCTACCAAATTTTATGGATGAATGACACCCATTCAGATGACAAAGTGATGCCTATTAGATACCCAAACTAGTAGGTAGGATTATATGAAGGCTCTATATGGTGTGATAATATCAATAAATGATAGGATTATATGAAGGTTTTATACGGCGTGATATAATACCAATAAATGTCACCCATATCCTTCGTTGAAGTCCTTTGGACTTATGAGTGAAGGGCACAACAAGTGAATAGTCCACCACATTAACTAAAATCCAAAGCCAAGTAGATCCTCTTAATGCCAAAACAATGGAAACTCAAAAGGAAGCAATGGAGCCAGAGTTGGAAGCACCTTGTAGCATTCTTTCCTTATGGCGATCAGATGATCAAAGCAAGAAAGAAAGGAACTTGCAGGCCATTGTGCTAAAAGAGGTCAATGAAGAAAAAAAAAATACGAATCCCAAAGAGAAGAAAACAAAGATGCATGAAAAGGACCGATGAAAGAGAATTTTACAACTGTTCTCGTAAAAGATAATCCAAAAGTGGAAGAAAAAGTAGATGAGTCAACAAATTGGTGAGGAGAAAGAACTAGTAGCACCTATAATCACATGATCCTTTCATGAAAAGATCGTGTGATTGTCCATTACAATTAGGTTAACCATCTCTTTCTTCACTGTAAGGTGGCGGTCAGTAATTCAAGTAATTTTATTGGGATTGCTTGGTGCTGTCTAGCAGAGTCTTGGTTGGGTGGCTGGTTTGTAGGGTGTACACATTCTATGGAGGATTGTTCTGTTCCTAAATTTTTGGTCTATTTGGGGGAAAAGGAATGATAGGATCTTTAGGGGCTCTTCATCTTCGTTAGCAAAATTGACTTAAGGGTTGACCTAAGGATTGCGAAATGGGCTTTGGTAAGAAAGGAGTTTCATAATTTCAACCTGAATGATATTTTTTTAACCGGAAAGCTTGTAAGGGGTGCGGCCCAATTAAGGTGAGAAGCTTTGTCCCCCTTCCCCCTCCTCTTCCCCTTCCTCCTCTCTCTCCCTATTCCCCGTCCCCAAACTAGGGTGTTGAAATTCAAGGTGGATGGAGGTTCGTGAGGTAAGTTAGGGCTGGCGGGAATGGGAGTAGTGCTTCGCAATAGCACAAGTGGAGTTTTAATTGTGTTCTTTAAGCATGAGGGTGTTATTTTATGCTAATGAGGCGAAGGTATTAGGTATTTTGGAAGCTGTTCAGTTGTTTTCAATAAGTTTTCATGGAGGCCATATTGTGGAAAGCGATTCTTCTAATGCTATCACATGGGTGTCCAACTGGAAGGCAAACCTTTGGGAAATTCAGTTTCACTTTTAATAATACTAGGGAGTTATCCTCTAGCGTTAATGTAGCCTTCCGTCATGAGGTTAGATCGGCCAACTCTACAGTGGATACTTTAGCCAAACAAGGGTTGAGAAGGAGTCTCTTTGGCTGGGTGTTATTATGTAATTGGCAGTTGGATGGGCGTATAATGCTCTTGTGCCCTCTTGTTTTTGTGACTTTTCATTCCTCGTAATTTCTTCTCCTTTAAATGAAAGTTTATGCTAATGATTAAAAAAAAGTTCATTACAAACCTTTGATCGTTGAAAATAAATGGTCAATGTCTTGCAAAATCGACCATCATGCTTCGCTTGTGGCCACCGTCTATTTATAGAGTTCATCACCATTGCATCCTGCTCTTTTAAGTCTTTAGTTTTTGGCGGCCCGCTAAATCAGATTTGTCATGATACTTCTAAGAGCATAGGATCGAGAGGCTTGATGAAAATGATGGGATTGTGGGGCTTGGACAAATGCACATATAAAGGAGAATGATTGGGTTTTTTTTCTTTTGATTTGGGAGAAAAAGATAAATATCACGAAAGAGAAAGGGGATGGACCTTTTTTATAACAGTAAATTTCATTTAAAAGAAAAGGACAATACAAACGAGAGAACACACATTGAGCTAATCAAAATACACAAACAAAAAAGAAAACCAAACCAAAAATACAACCATACAAAAAAATTAAACATCAAAAGAAATGTTTAATCGAAACACTCCTTCCTTTGCAGACCATCTGCCATATCATTCGCTACACACAAAATGCAATCAAATTAACATTCTATTAAGACAAAATATGTCGCACCTCCTCCACCCAATTAGCCAATCTCCAAGGATATGATGATTTTCTTGATCTCCTCTAAATAGTTGATAAAGGGTCTCCTTCAATTATTGTATTATAACCTCTCGGTTTTCGGAATTCACGGCAGTACACCAATAAAGCAAACACTTCAGCGCCATTGAAGAGTCCAAAAGGACTCACGGGTCCCTGGCTAGCCTGATCACAAGATCCTAACCGTTTTATAGTGTTGATAGCCACGGAGGAGACTACTTTTTCACAAAATTCGTCATAACTTTATTAAGAGAAAGATCCCAATTTTAAAAAGGGAGAATCAGATGAAGGAATCTAATCAAATTCAAATAACCTTTTTTTAAAACTTAAACTAATTTCTAATATCTCTAACAAATTGAACCTTAAAGGGTTTTGCATATAAGAACATTTATGGCATGTTTATATGCATTAGTTATTTACCATTCAAAAAAAAAAAAAGGAAATAGTTTTCCTTGGCATTTTATTCCCACGGTGATTTCACTTTTGTATGAAGCAAACTTGGAGAGGTATAAAGAAACAAAAAGAGAAACCAAAAAGGCAATTAGTGAAGCAAAGGCAAAGGCTTTTGAGGAACTATATAGGCGACTCGACACTAAGGAAGGCGAAAGAGAGCTATTCAAGCTTGCCAAAGCGAGATAGGCGGACCAAGGACTTAAACCAAGTTAAATGCATTAAGGATGAGGATGAAAAGGTATTAGTAAAGGATGAGGAGATAAAGGAGCGTTGGAAGAGCTACTTCTACAAGTTATTTAACGATAGCAGTAATAGTGACATACAATTGGGGCAACTTCCATTTCTAGGGAAGAATCGAATCATATGTTTTATAGGAGAATCAGTAGGGAAGAAGTTAAAGAAGTATTGAAAATGATGAAGAATGGGAAAGCGGTTGGGCCAGATGGTATCCCTATTGAGGTTTGGAGGTGCTTGGGGGAGGAGGGCATAAGTTGGTTGACAAAACTTTTTAATGTAGTGCTAAAGAGCAAGAAGATGCCTGATGCATAGAGGAAAAGTATTCTCATACCCATATACAAGAACAAAGGAGATATTCAGAACTGTGCGAACTACCGCGGGATTAAATTGATGAGCCATACAATGAAATTATGGGAGAGAGTTATTGAGAGAAGACTAAGAAGAATAACAAACATTTCAGAGAATCAATTTGGTTTCATGCCTGGGAGATCAACCATGGAGGCTATCTTTCTCCTGAGAAGGTTAATGGAACAGTATAGAGAAGGCCAGAGAGATTTACATATGGTGTTCATTGACTTGGAGAAGGCCTATGACCGAGTTCCTAGGGAGATTCTATGGAGAGTACTGGAAAAGAAAAGAGTGTGTGTCGCATATATTGAGGCGATAAAGGATATGTATAATAGAGCCGTGACATCTATAAGAATGACTGGCGGAGAGACTAAAGAGTTTCCTATCACGATTGGTCTACACCAAGGCTCAGCGTTAAGCCCGTACTTGTTTGCCCTAGTTTTGGATGAGATTACAAGACATATTCAGGATGAGGTGCCGTGGTATATGCTATTTGCAGATGACATTGTTTTAATGGATAAAACGAGAGAATGAGTGAATGCTAAGCTAGAATTGTGGCGAAAAACGTTAGAGACAAAAGGGTTTAGGCTAAGTCGATGCAAGACGGAATATATGGAATGCAAGTTTAGTCAAAGTAGGACACTTGGTAACTTAGAAGTAAGTTTGGGCACACAAAAGATTGTAGAGAAAGAAAACTTTTGGTACCTTGGATCTATGGTGCAACAGGATGGAGAGATTGATACTGATGTAAGTCACAGGATTCAGGCCGGGTGGACCAAATGGAGGAGTGCTTCGGGGGTCTTGTGTGATCGGAAAGTCCCCCTCAAGGTTAAAGAAAAGTATTATAAGGTGGCGGTACGTCCAGCGTTGTTATATGGATCAGAGTGTTGGGCAGTAAAGCATAATCATGTTAAGAAGATGGAAGTTGCGGAGATGAGAATACTAAGATGGATGTGCGGGATCACAAGGAGGGATCACAAGGAGAGATAGGATTAGGAATGAGGAGATTAGGGGCAAAATCGGAAAAGCACCGATTAAAGATATAATGAGAGAAAATCGACTGAGATGGTTCGGCCATGTTAGAAGGCGTCCAACGGAGGCGCCTGTTAAAAGGTGTGAAAGCATGGAGATTACCCGAAGTAGGAGAGGGAGAGGAAAACCCAAGAGAAGTTTGAAAGAAACTATTAAACATGACCTTGCCTACATGGATCTAAACGGAGGACATGGCCCTAAACAGATTTGATTGGCGTCGTCAAATCCATATAGCCGACCCCACCTAGTGGGAAAAGGCTTGGTTTGGTTTGGTGATTTCACTTTTGTGTAAAATGGAAGCTGAAAGTTCACTTTCAATGGTTTTAGTTTCTATTCTTAAGTGCAGTGAAAGATTTTTTTTCTTCTATTGTAAAAGTCTCAACCTTTTTGTGTAAGACTGGAAAATGGTTTTCAACCTCTTGGGTCTCATCTGCTTCACAAAAATCGCTAAAAAAAGTTTAAAATAAATGCTTTCACCTCAGAAAATGGAAACATTGCCCAATGTCAACATGGAACAATGGAAAATTCTTCTCCTTGTGAAAACCATTTTCATTTTCCGCGGAAAATGCTCGTCATGAAAATCCCCTAATAAACTTATCAATGAAACAGTAACAGAATCCCAAAAAAAAGAAACAAAACAAAACAAAACTTCAACCCATAGCAAGAATTCCCTTTGCATTTCTCTCTCCCCCTTTCTTTATCAACAATCAAACTTTTAAAACATCAACTGCAAAAAGATTTCCATGCAGCAAGCAACCCACCCGAGCCACCGATTCAAGTCGACTCGGCCGAGTTGTTCCTAACATCCCTCACAAAACATCAAAACCACAGAATTAGAAAGAGAGAGACCTGTAGAGCGTGTTTGTATCTTTTGTAGCGTCTGAGCTGTTTGACCATCAGCTGAAGCTCCGGCTTCTCAACAGTATTCCCATCTTCGATCCATCCATCAAGAAGAGGGATGATCGAGACCGTCGGATCTCCGATGGGGGAGATCCTACGGTAGAGAGAGTCCCTCGGTTTAAAGGCTAGGGTTTGGGTGGTGTAGTAGAGAACTCTCGCGCTGCTCCAAAGATATCTTTTGGAGAAAATGACGAGATTCATCGACTCTTTTCGTCTTCTTCTTTTTCCTCTTCTTGGAAGCAAATTTTTAGTTTCAAGAGGTGAAGGACAAGGTAGAGTAATGTGGAAGGAGAGAGTAGTAGCCTTAATATAAGCAAAAGGATCCTCATCGTAGAGATTGTTAGTTTAAGTTGGTCCGGCATGGACTCGGGTGTGTTTTGTTAGGCTTGTTTACAGTGAAATGTCCTGTTTTTTAAAATAGCTTTTAAAAAACTACTTAGAGCAACTTTTTGAGTGGAAGGGTTGTTTGGTCTGCTCAACTTCTATACGGACGTTTTTAAGAGCAAAAGCATCCAACATTGGTTTAATACATAGAAAGCAACTTTTAGCATAAATAATAAAAAAATTATATATAAAAGAAGGGGAGTGTTCATATGCATCTATCCCTCACCATGGGGTGAGGGATGCTTCCATAAATGGAGGGTTAATATGCACGTTCCTTGTATATAATAACTGTTCCCTCGGTGTACACTGAGAACGTGTGAGGAAAATATCACAACTTTCATCACTAGGTAGGTTATTGATGGCTAAAGGTTATAGTACAAGCAAACAAAAAAATTTAGTTATTTTAATAGTACAAGCAAACAAGAAAAAAACCTTAGATGGCTAGGATAGTCGTAGAAACTTGTGAAATTTTCAACCCCCATGCCTCTCTCCATGACCAAGTGTTTGTCCATATAAGTGCCCACCATAAGCAATTGGGAACCATTATCACGAAGAGCTCTAAAAATTCACTCAAAATAAATTAAGTGTGATAGAAGAAATGAACCTAGTTTATGTAATCAACCTCCTTATGAACACTATGTGGAATCACTCAAAGGTTATCAGCTGCTTCTCATGTCATAGCGAGCACATTGCAATGAAAACAAGAATTCAAGTCCAAACACCAAATTATTGATTAAATTTGAATTGGGTTGACAAGTCAGTCCTACGGCGGTTTTTCTTTTCAATTAGTTTTTTGTTCAAATACATGGTGTGCTACTCATAACTAGTACATACCATCTGATTTGGAATCAATAGTAACATGGAAAAATTGGCATTCAACAAAAATGTTTTCTTTCTCTAGTTCAAAACCAGAAAACAAAATAACATAGCGAATGATTAAAAGACGATTGGGAAAAGATGGAGAAGATCGGTAAAACATAGCTTCATGTGTATATTTCTTCTTGCCTAGGTGTCAAATGTATTTTCTACAGAAATCGAAGAGAATGAAATCTACTGTGACCATGTGAGCAGTTGAGATTTTTTATTTTAGAAAGAGGACAGGGACCAAGGGTTATGGTGAGAAGGGAAGGAAAGAAGGAAAAGTAAAAAAAAAAAAAGGAAAGGAAAGATGATCGTTTCCCGCCATCACTCTGTTCCCGTGTGGAGTTGCTTCCCGCAAAACCCAAAAAGTGTCTTCCCCAATGCGAAGTCGTCCCTCCCTAACTTCACAGCGAAGCAGTTTTTTTACTTTTACTTTTAGGAAGCCCTTTTAAAAAACAGAGATATCCAAACAAACTTATTTGCACTTCTAGGCTTTGAAAAAGCCTAAAAAGAGCTTTTACCAAGTCCAACCAAACGCACCCCCATGTACCCACTTCTTCTACTAGTTAGTAATTATCCATATAAGGGGGTGTTTGGATAATGCATAATATAATATCAATAAGTTTAAATATTATAAGATTTCATTATCATAGAATAAAATAGTATCATATTATTATTTCGTGTCACTTATGGTGTTTGCCAATTTTTATAAATTTCAATATATCTTTGAAGTGTTTGGAAATTTATAAAAAAAAACTCGTAAGATAATATACTAAATAAGAAATGGAATTAAAGTAATCGGTTGACCCAATGCAGGACCCATTAATTTGTAATTACATGTGTTAATAATCATGGTAGGACATACTATTGTTAAAAAATCACAGGATTAAATGTTAAAACCTTGAAATCCAAGCAATGTTGTTTGATAAAGGTATGTCCACCACATGTTGATAGCCATTGTGTAATACATCTAACGGTGATTATCACGAATGGGCCTATCTTTTTTATTTTATTTTTTTGTGGTAAAACCTTATCTAATGCCAAGTATCATTGATAAATCTATCTATGAGAAATCATTGTGGGACCCATGTTTATATTGGTAGTCATATTAACACAAGGGGAGCTATCAAAATAGTAGGACTCATTTAATGATAACAAACTTCTAACTGCAATCACACAATTCAATCTTAGTAATTAATAAGAAACTCAGGTAATTTTTGTAGTATGGGACCCACCTAATGTTGGTAATCGCGATAAAGGGTCCCAAGTGTGACATTAGTAATACCCTCCTAATATTGATAATTAATAAGGGTTATGTAATTGTTATATGGTTATAGGGCCCCACATTAAATTTGTAAGCATTGCGGGGCCAATCTAATATTGGGAGTCATAGTTGCAATAAGGATCATTAATGTTAAAACTTACAGTGGGCCACTATAATTAATGGTTGCCCATGAGTTCTTTCATATATAGAAAAGATTTTGTAACAAAAGATTGTAAGTCCATGGGGATCCGAACCCTAGAGGGGGGTGAATAGGGTGAGCTTCTTTTATGACCAATTTTAACAATTTTAACTTCTTTAAAACAAACTAGTCACAAGTGATGATTATCAAACAAAATGCGGAAGCTTAAAGAAAACAATCACCACAAAGCAAGCACCATCACACAAGTATTTATAGTGGTTCGGCCTCAATGCCTACATCCACTACCGGCTTGTGATCCAACACCCCACCGGATTTCCACTATTTATGCTCTTCAATAGGCTAAGCAATAACCTTTACAATATGCTTTCCAAGGCTAAGCAATAACCTTTACATTGATGTTTTTCAAGGCTTAACATCAACCTATCCATTATGCTTTTATAGGCTAAGCAATAACCTCTTCAACCACAAGGTTGGTTATCTCACTAAGTTAGTGTCTTTAATACACTTGATGGAGATACAAATAAGCTCATTACATTGCCTCTTAAATAAGCGGATATGGAAGTGAAAAACAAATACACACTCACACTATGAATGCAAAGATGAAAACAAATGAAGTGTGTGTGTGTGTGATCCTCAATCATTTTGAAAATGAAAGTTCATAAATGTATGCCTAAGGCTTTTGAAAATGTTAGCTCATAAAACATTTATGATTGAGGATGTAATGCAATCACATGTTAAAAGTAACAACTTGTTAATGATATCAAAGTTACACAAGTTGTATGAAATGGATTAGCTCTAAACATGTGATGCATAGGGATGTCAATCAAATCATCAATGTAGCTCAAAACATAAAAATAGATTTGATTGAAATGAGGGGACAAATCATATGTAATTATAAAGACAACTTGAAAATGATTTACCAATCAAAGTAAGGCAAGTTGTGAAACATTAAAACAATAATACACATATGATTTGTAATGATGTTGAATCCAAAACATAAGATACATTTGAAAGAGATTTTCTTATGATGGAAAACAACAACCAAAGATTCAACAAAGTATATGAATCATGTTACATATTTCATTAACATGATCTACTTAGATTTACCAAAGATAAAGTACTACTTTGATGAATCAATGGTGATGTATCCAAAACAATAGATCTATTCAAAATATAGAACATGCTAAGGATACAACAAATCATAGATTAACATGTTACTAAGATTTACCAATGATAAAGCAAAACATGAAAACATATGATTTGTAAAGAAGTTGAATCCAAAACATAAGTTAGTTTTGAAAGAGATGTTCTTATGATGGAAAACAACAACCAAAGATTCAACAAAGTATATGGATCATGTTACATATAATTCCAAAGGTTTTTCCATTAACATGATCTACTTAGATTTACCAAAGTTAAGTACTACTTGGATTGAATCATATGGTGTTGTATCCAAAACAATAAATCAACTCAAAACATAACACATGTTAAGGACACAACACAAACATAGTTTAACATGCTAGAAATGATTTACCAAAAATAAAACAAAAGCATGAAAACATATGATTAAGGAAGGAAGAGCCTACTTGGTGGTTTAACTTCATTAATCCAAGCTTTAACTTTCCTAATCATCCCCTTCATCCCTTGGTTCTTTCCCCTTTTGATATGCCTCAATACCTCTCAAGGAGGGGCTTAAAATTCCCAACTTTTGGCAAGGGAAAGAACTCATATTTATAGCAAAAAGTTGCCAACGGCTAGTCCTCGGTCGACCGGCAAACAGGCCTCGGTCGACCGGGAACACACAACGGTCGGATTTCTGACCGTTGGTGCGCCAGGCAATTTTTTTGCTGCAGTGTTCCCGGTCGACCGGGACCCCTGCGCCGGTCGACCGGCGACACTGCGGGGACCAAAAAATTTCCACATTTGCATTTTCAAACCTTTTCTTTGTGGAACTATTTGGGCCATATAATCAAGCTTTAAAACATGTTTTAAATCATTCTAAGGGTTTTAAAACATGGAACATAAAAAAAAGCCTAAAACATTTTGAAAGATTTAAAACTCATAGGCTAGCTTGATTTTCTAAAACTCTTTTCTAAAACAAATGCATCCAAGATTAAAAACAAATCATGCATAAAACAAAAACTTAAAAACAATGCATGAATAAATCAAGATTTCAAGTTTATCTAAAACAATGCAAGTGTGTGAATCAAATGATGCTAGAATGAAATGCATCCATCAAATTGCAATCTATAAAAACCCTAACAAAGATTATCTTATACAACGTATCCTTGACTAATGTAATATGAAGGTTTTTAGAAGAAAGTGAGATATTGTAATATAATTTCTAAGTTATCCAAACCCCTCCTTTTTTGGTGCACGGATTATATTTTAAACTAGTAGATAATATGACAAAATCTCTTGAAATATCTTGTTTCCAAACATCCCCTAATCTACCATTACTTTAGGACGTGTTTAGAAATTAACTTCTCTAAAGTGGAGTGGGGGTGAAGTGTCACATCGAGGTAAACTCGTGGAAGGTTGAAAGTAGAGTTGACATTCGGCAGATGAAAAGTGTGTTTGGATTCTTATGGTAAAGGGGAGTGCCTTTACCTAATCATGTTTGGATCATTATTTGTGTGGTGAGGAGTTAAACACATGCAACATTTATTTATTTGTAACCGTAAGATTTTAAAATGATGGATGGGTTTTCAATGATGATCGTTCGTTTTGTTGGTTGATTTCTAGGATGTCTGTGGAATTATTTCCTCGAGGGACTTCCATTGCAATATTTTGTCAAAACAGATCCGTTCAGAGACTAACTGGGTGCGTGGGAGGGGGGGTCATGCGATGTAGGACAGGCCATTTTTGGCCTAATTCATTATAGGCCAATCAATGTAACCTTGGGAGGTTTTTTGCTGATTTACAAGGCGGCATACGTTTACTCTTCTATTCCCTCTATTCTATCATGCTGACTAATACATTTAATCTTCCATTTCCTCTATTCTATAATACATTTATAAAAGGAAAGTTAGGGCCAAATAAGCTTGTATATAAAATTTGTAATTGTGCATGACCAAATAGCATTCTTAGAATAGAATGGCACCAGGGTAATCTCGGTAATAAAGTATTTGTAAGTTAATAGAATGTAAAATAGATTACCAGAAATGCTTCTTCGATAAATTCACAACTGAATCCATTTCATCAATAGAACAGTTGTACAGTTGGTGGAGTACAACAAATGTATATTACAGGAAACAAGCATCAGTAGTAAAGAAAAAAACAACTCAAACATTCGTGTGGAAGCTCAAAACAGAACACGTGCGCCACTCCACTTTGAAGTATAACTGGAGAATAACAGTAGAACAGTAGTAGCAATTCTTCCAAAGCCAAGTAATGGAAGGTCTTCATTGAGTGAGGTCGATGCGAACATACAGCTAGATCAACTAGCTTGTTCATCAACAACTTCTCTATCAAAGAGCCTCAAACGCATAGCATCTGCGCATTTCAAAAAGAAAATAAATATTGATTTGTTGTGATCTCAAAGAAGTACTTGACATAGCAAAAAATAAAATCAGCTTCTATTTGAACAACTCGATTACATTTTTTATCTCTGACAGGTCATTAGTGAAATCGCAGCGATCGCCAATAGAGTAAGCCACATAATGTTTCAGTTTTCTCTTATCTTTAGACCCTGCATGCCATAAAAAACTTTGAGACAGAATTAACAATTTGGATATCAACATCACTTTACCCAGGCAAGAAGATAGACACTAATGTGAATGGTTCAATACCTGAATGTTGGGGACCCGCAGACACTGACAGAGTATTCACTCTAAATTTCCAATAATCTAATAGAAAAGATAGGCACTTTGGCTGGCTCACTACATTTCAAGAGGAAAATTTACGAACGGCAGTAGAGTAAGCCACATACTTCTTCAGTTTTCTCTTATCTTTAGACCATGCATGCCATAAAAAACTTTGAGACATAGTCAACAATTTGGATATCAACATCACTTTACCCGAGCAAGAAGATAGACACTAATGTGAACGGTTCAATACCTGAATGTTGGGTACATGCAGACACTGACAGAGTATTCCCTCTAAATTTCCAATAATCCAATAAAAAAGATAGGCACTTTGGCTGACCCACTACATTTCAAGAGGATAATTTACGATCGACAATAGAGTATGCCACATACTTCTTCAGTTTTCTCTTATCTTTAGACCCTGCATGCCATAAGAAACTGAGACAGAATCAACAATTTGGATATCAACATCACTTTACCCAAGCAAGAAGATAGACACTAATTTGAATGGTTCAATACTTGAATGTTGGGGTACCTGCAGACACTGACAGAGTATTCCCTCTAAATTTCCAATAATTCAATAGAAAAGATAGGCACTTTGGTTGGCTTACTACATTTCAAGAGGATAATTTACTTACCTACCTCACTACTTCAGAAGGTGAATGTAAAACGAAGCCATGTCAAACATTCTGTCATAATAAAATAGAAGTAGTCCTAAACTAAGAGAACACCACATAAGCTGTGGATTGAACTCAGTGTAATTAAACAAGAGCCCAAAAAATTCCAAATTTTCGTCACGGGAAACACAAATCACACTTATTCGAGTTCAGATAGACAATCTGGTTAACAAATAAATACAGATTAAACCAATATACTATGAAGACAGTGTCATTGGGCTGCAACCAAGCACCACGGTGGCACAGTTTTAGTGTATAGTCCATCCATACAGAAAACCATACAAAACATCAGGTCAACCAAATTTACTTTAATCCACCATAGCAAGATAGATGGAGAAGCACCACAGAAAGCATATGAAAACAAGGAGGCAGATAATGATCCAAAGCAGAGTCTTTGCTCGAACTGAATTCCGCTCCGATCTTCTGCACGACGTCGGAGTGAGCATACTTGCAGGTTCTGGTATCAATTTAGCATGTCCATGGTAGTTCAAGAAACTTACCCTAGCCTCCTCTGCAGAGCTGAATTCCTTGAATTGAGCATTCGGGTAATCCAGGACTTGCGCTTTGCATTCATCCCACATTTGATAAATACCCAGATGACGTCCCCTATATACCACATAAAAATGGAAGCGAGCCACTTACTGTGGCAGCAACTGATGAGTATTAAATATTTCATGTTTTACCCCTCATTAGTCCGAGTTTTATCAGCATCTCATATGCATATCATTTGCTTTACATGGAGATTTTATCATTCTATCACATTAATAGATTATCAGATTATCATGTATAAATTTGATTATTTATAGCGTATTTTTATGTAATTTCTCTTATGTAGGTGGACCCCGCGACTACCCAAACCTTCCGGCTAGTGTCCTAATGCATCAAGAAGAGGTTTCAATAAAAGAAGTTACATGAAGAAATCTTAGGAAGAGTTGAAGAATTCTAAAATAAGAGGAGAAGGCTTTAAGAATAAAAGAAGTCGTTTTCTAATACAAAGGAGTGGTTGGTGTATTGGTTAGAGCTTGGGTGAGAATGAAACAGGTTATGGGTTCAAACCCCAACAAATTGAAGCAATTCATGTGAAAGTAAATGAGTCAATCAAAAGCCTTCAAGTTGCAACCAATCAAATGGAGGCAATCATTGTGAAACTAAATGAGCCAATCAAATGTCCTCAATGTTTTTATAAATTAGAATGTATTTGTAGAGAGAGAAAAAATGATCTTTTGGCAAGTTAGTCTTTTAGAAATTTTATTTTACATTCTCTATACTTTTATATTGTAATTAGGAGCTTATTTGTAACTAATCTAGAGAGTGTGTGTGATTGAAGATCATTAATGAAAATTTGGAGCTCTTTCTTGATGTTTAGTGGCTAAAGCTCTTAGATTAGGCTTTCCTTTTGAAGCTAAGTAATGTGTTTAGTTCAATATTTTATGCATGTTTTAGTTTAAATACCCGACTTGTGACTTGATTGATTAGTAGATTTTAGATCTAATTGTGCTAATCTCTCTCATTTCTCATACTCTATCTTTACACTTGATACTTGGATAATCTCAATTGATGCTTTATAATTAGATTAAGTTCTCTCACATAGCATGCTCTAGAGCCCTTATCTTTGATCCTTTGTAACTTGATTTTGATGAATTATTGTTAAGGTAGCTAGATGATGATCTAGGATCTTGACTTTTGATTTTCTTTACTTTAATCTTCATTGTTATATCATCCAATCCAATTAGGTAAGAGATTTCTAATTGGATTGTAGATTTGAAAGTTGAATTAGAACATGCATTGGTTGGATTAATTACATACTTAGTGGATTTTTTATTGCCTAATCTCTTACTTTGATTGTTGTTTATTTAAATCTTTGTTTAATTTGTTATTTTCACTTCTAGATTGTTAGATTTACACTTCACATCACTTGTTTTAAAATCTTACACATTTCACACCACATCTTCACCTTAAATCTTCCATTTTCACCACCATTCATCCACTAGTTTAGTGTAGTTTGTTAGATTAGCTTAGGTCTTGTTAATTTCATATTTTAGATTGTTAATTAGAGTGGTCTAATTGCTATTTTAGTTTTATTCTACATTTCATTTAGTTTAATTCCATTTTTCACACATAGTTTTTTAATTTTAATTGTTCATTTCAATTGTCTATATTAGTAATATCTTAATTCAATTCTACTTTAATCGGATTCATTGCTTGTTCCATCCTCTCTAAGTGGGATCGATAATCCGGACTCTTTAGTCCTTTACTACTTGACGACACCGTAGTCGTGCGGTTAAGCGTTGCACATCTTAGTATCGATCAAGTTCGATTGTGGTATCCGCATAGATTAAAAAAAGAAGATGAACAAATAATAGAATATGTTGTTAAACAAAGAAAAATACATGTAGGTACATAAACAAAGTCCAC
Source organism: Cinnamomum chago (assembly GCA_038049695.1). Taxonomy (NCBI): domain Eukaryota; kingdom Viridiplantae; phylum Streptophyta; class Magnoliopsida; order Laurales; family Lauraceae; genus Cinnamomum; species Cinnamomum chago. The sequence continues at coordinate 19,074,333 of CP142459.1, forward strand.
AATAACTTAATTAGATAGTTCAGTTGCACGTTCATAGTCAGATGAGAACACAACCAGTACACTAAGTACAACAATATATGGGAAGTCTCCAAACAGTAGGGTAGCCCATTTAATCAGACCAAGCATAAAAGGTCAACACATAAGGGAAATTTTAAATGGGCCTTCCTTCAGGCAGTGGCCCGCCAAAATATAATGTTTGCATCCAATCATGGACACAACATAGAAAATTCTAGATCCCTCCACCAGCCATAAACATCTCCTAGAACCGAAGCTCGTCACGAATCCTAGACATCTGTCTCAGAATCCAGTCTACCTTGTTGTTAGCAGTGATGAAGATAGTAGCCACTTCTTGATGCACAGTCAACCACTCATGAGCTAATTCGATGTCTAGACCACTTAGTGCTGAGATTCTACGCAACTCTGTCAATATCTGACCGGAGTGCTGCCTTTTGGGCAACCGAATGGTATCAGCTACATCACGAATAGCTGTTGTTAGACCTTGAGATGTAGCTATTGTTAGACCTTCAGATGATCTTTCAATGCAGTTGATAATTTCTAGCAGTTTAGAGTTTCTTTTACGTGGATTTGTCCGCCTTGAGGAGGTCTCTATGCTGGATGATTAGATTCTAACACCCCCTAATTGATCAGTCAAACCCACATCAAAATTGGCTTGCAATGGGGTGAAATTTGTAGTCCCGGATTCGGTAGACTGGTGACTTAGAGCTATTGCGGCGGATCTCACGTACTGTCCTGTTGCCACATCCTTCCCAAAATAGATAGTCAGCTTATTATAATCAATGGTTGAACTTTTGTACGGAAGCGCCTTCGGATGGCCCTGTATGAAACACATGCACAAATTACATGTATATTGAGATTTGATTAAAAACAGCAGGTAATGCTAATTTATTTTAAATGCCACGAACCTAGAGCGAAGCGGTCCATACATTGTCTTTTGCAATGATGCATTTCATGGCATTATCATACCTGAATCCAGAGGCATTGAGGATCTAGGTCATTATGGCATAGTTCTTTTTCAAATGCTTGCACCTATTTTGGACGGCTTGACTTGTCAGTATGTAAGCTCCATCACTATGCTCGGTCATGGTCCTAGCCACATGCTTATAAACATCCATCTTGAAACCGCGATTAGCCTTTCGACCCAGTAGTACTTGTTCGTATATCAAGTCCAGCAATTCCTCGTCCATCATTGTATTGAATGCGATATTCTTCTTCTTTGGCGACATTGCTACTTGAAGAAAAAAAAAAGAAGAAATAGCAGAGAAAATTATTAGTGTCAATCCATGCCCATATAGATTGGAAATGCTGGACAAATATAACATTGCATTTTCCTTTTATAGTGCAGAAAGTGACAGCAGGCACACAACAACTGATTACATTTTGCAAAAAAAAAAAAAAAAAAAAAAAAAGAGGAACAAAAAAGAACAGTACATTAAACTATTGCCCATTCAAATTGATATAGTAGTCATCCCATAGCCGCCTGATAATGTCGTCCTTGAATCTATGCCACTTATCCAAGCATCAAAGGTCGTGTTCGGGTACCATTTGGTTGGGTTGTATCTTCAATTGGATCATCATCACTATTAGCTGACCCAATGCTAACTTCATTATTGTCCTCCAAACTATTATTTAATCCTTCTAGTGAATCCACACAGTTTGCTTTGATGAAATTGTGCATGACACAACAGGTGACCACAAGGGACACTTGGTCGCTGTACTAATATTGCGTACCCATCTTTAAATACAGAAACAATTTTTCAATACCCCAAATATCCGTTCTATGACATTGTGGGCTTGTGAGTGCCGCTTGTTGAATATTTCCTTTTCATTTTGGAGATTCATGCCCCTGAATTCGCTCAAATGGTATCTTATCGCACGATATGGAGCTAAAAAACCAGGTGCATTCGCATAACCAGCATCTACTAAGTAATACTTTGCTAGTAGTACGAAATGAAAGTGAAACTCATGTTAGAAGAAATATTGGAAGGAAAAAATTGTGAGGAATAATACAGAACAATGTTTACCTTGTGACACAATTAAGGGATCTTCTCTCAACAATGCATTTTGCAAGACCTGTGCATCAGTAGCGGATCTCTCCCTTCCAAGTAGAACATAATGGAAATTCATATCAAAGCCACATGCACCCAGAACATTTTGGGATAAAACACCCTTCCTGTTCCAAAATGCCCCATGTATTTTAGTCGGAACGTGTACTAGAACATGAGTTCTGTCAAGAGCTCCAATGTAATCCTATTGGGATATTTTGGGATAAATGATATCTTGATTGAAATGAAACAAGAAATAGAAAGTAGCAATTCTTGACAGAAAATATACCTCAAATGCATATGGCTCTTTGGGCGTGTGAGGTCCAACTTGAACAAAATAATTAGGTGCCAATCTATTTATTGCGTAAAGAACTTCTTGAAAGTGCTGGCTAATGGTTTCTCCATACCTAAAAAATTTGACACTATTGGTCCTGTTTCCAACCCTGTGTGCAATAGTGTGCATGAACTTTGCTACAACCTCCTCTATAGAAACTTGACGAGTGTCTCTTAGCAACTTCTTATCACGCAGTCTTAGACATAGCAACCTAAATGTGCTAGTGTCCATCCTTAGTTGGCTTATACACTCACCGTCCCTCCCATTTATTAAGGTCATGATGAATTCAGCCCATGCAAGGTCCCAAGTTCTTTTCTTAAACTTACGCTTGGACAAAGCATACTCAAAACACAACACCAACATTTGTTTCCTCCATAATGATACACTGGTCCACAGTGTACTTAAAATAGCATTATTATGATTCTCAATGTCTTCACTGTCATGGCTGATATCTATATGAACAGATGGTGCACCCTCCATGCTTCTTATGCGTTTAGTTTTTACTTAGTGCATTCAACCACTTTGAATACCTGGCCACATTAGTTATGCCTCAATTTCTTTTCACCCATGGAGCAGTTGTACATTAATAATGGGCGACTGACTCTACCCATTATAAATTTGGTAAATCAAACGAAATGAACCAACCATTTATTTCTAATCAAAAGTATTTTAAAGAGGGCCAATCAAATAGAGATTATGACTTGTATGACATAAAAAAAAGAATGTGAAATAAAGAGACTTATGATAGCAGAAATCCAACATGCACGACCATTTTTATTATAGCATATGAGGTAAGTACCCCCCATTCTAGTTGACACTACCATGCAGTAGAGTATAAAACAGAAGGGATATGAAGTAACTAATACAGTAGAAATTGACCTTCAGCTTGAGGGCCTGCTGTTGAAACAAGATCTTGTGCCAGTCACTGTGGTCAGTAGTCAATTTAATCATATAGTGAAGACGAGATTTCTTAATGTAAAATAATTGTAAAATGCAATTTCGAAAACAAATAGTCACACCCAACTGTGAGAAAGCATGCCAGCATAGTTTTCAATTAAGCTGACAAATAATTTTTTGTTGAAGAATGGTAAAAAAAGCTACAGAACCCACATATAAGAGATTATTTGCATAAGACTGAAAATATTTATCAGAAACTTCTCTATCAGATTCACTTTTTCATGAGAAAGTAATGTGCAAATATCTCGTGCTTCTTTTGTAGGAGTGTCTACTAGTCTTCATTAGATTAGTACCAGAAGTTACCAGCATCTACAAAATTATCATTCCCACTAGATTTCTTGAGCACACAAATAATAGCATGCAATTGATGATTAAACTCAATATAATATTTATCTAGTGGACACAATCTAGCATGTTGGTCTACACATCAAACTTCGCATAATCCAACCATATTGAAAGCTATGCCCAGTTGATGACTCGCCCCACCCAGGGCTGCAATTTGTTTAAGATAATCCACGTGCATGAACAGTTGGGATATTCGAAACCCTTTGATCCGGTGTGTGAAAGAAAGGAGAAAAGGGAAAGGGTCTGTAGGCTGAGGACATACCTCTCAGATCTGGTTCCCCAGGTCTTTTCTGTGAAGATGAGGGGAAAAAATAGAAGCACTAGGACTTTATAATGGCACCGATTATGCCTGCACCATTCAAGATAGTTGGTAGGGTCTTTAAGTTACTCACCAAATCTGCGATAGGTATCAATCGGATCTATGAAAAAATAAGAGGTTTGCAGCAGGAAGAGACGCTCTGGAGAATGCTTTGGATAAAGGCTGATTTGATATGTGGATAAATGGCTGCACTTGTACGTTGGGTTGCAGATCATCGCGAAAGGCGGAGATGTGATCGCAACCGTTGGAACCCTCGTTTGATGCTGCGATATCCGATCAAGATTTGCGGATGCTACCTAGACTAGCAGGATGGAATCGGATGAAGATATGGAGGACTCTGCACCAAAAAGATTTTTGGGGATCTTATCGTTGGAGATGGGAGACTGAATAGGCAAAGAGGAGGTTGGGAGGTCTCTTTTGCCTTTACTCCTCATGAAGAAGCCAGTAGCGAACAACACTTTCTAGGAAGGGGTAAAGTGCCAAATGTGCTTCACCTCGAGATGCGAATGGATAGACTTCACTCTCCCTTCAAACTTTGCCCACCAAACACGGTAGATATTAATTTCTATCTGTTGGTGTATGGCTCACACCCACTTCACCCCGATGTTAAATGTCCAAACAGGCCTTAGGTACGTATGACACATGTATGTAATATATATTCCATTTGTATCTCTACCTATTGATGCGGTTCCAACAACAAAGAGCACAATTCTAGACATCCTCAGGTTTTTCTCCAATTTGATACCATATCTCTTATATCTATAAAATTTAAGTATCCTAATGTTAGCATCTAAGTAAGTCATCCATCGAAGAAAATGATATAGTATAACCCTTAATCCAGCACCCATATCCACATATACTTATCATAGACTGTAACCTATGCATCTTTTTTTTCCTGAATGATGCAAACTATGCATAATTACATTGTAATATCCTCTAATCATTAAAAGAAATGAACCTCAATACAGGCATATTGATCCAACTAAACTCGCTCTTGCGAGTTCACTCAAGTATTTCAAAATTAAAAGAGATTTTCACTTGACCCAGAAGGTGTTTGTGTTTTACCGAGGCTAATCCAAAAAGGAATTTCCATGTCTAAGTAGAGGGTTCATTGTCTGGTCTCATCAATGGTTAAAATAAATTTTCTCACATTCATAAATCATGAATGTTTCAATGTTATATTGTTAAAAAACTAGTAAAAAACTTACAATAGCTTGCCACGCAAGGGTCATATCATTTGTATCTATGGCTCTCTCAATTTTTTTTTCCAGAAAGATTAGGTTAATTTGTAACTTTTGTATAGAGTGGATGATGAGATGCACTAGGCTCTAAGTAGTTTCTGCGTGAATTATTGGATATGCGTAAAAAACTTTCAACCAAACTTTACATTGTTAAGATTTTGTTTTGTTGATTTCTGCCATTACTTGACCCACATACGATACTTAGCTGATTTTTGTTAATTTCTGTTGATTTTTTGATTTTCTACTCTGTCACCAGAAGAAAAAAAAAAATACTCCGTCATTCTTCTTGTTGCATTGTATTGCCAGTCCCAAGCCCAGAAAAATGAGGAAGGTTTAAAGTTTGGTTCACACCTAGTGTCCAGTGACAGTATGAGAATAATTAGAAAATATTTAGCTTACATTCAAGGTCGTGCTAAAAACCTGGCGTAGCCTGGGCCCACATGGGACGGGATTTGACGTAGTCCCGTTCTAATTAGGGCTGGGATTGGACAACCCTCGGCAGGCTCACCCAATATTCAGGACAGGATTGGACAACCCAAATGACATGCCAAGTTTTTTAGGTAGATTGGATTTCAATGTGGGCCCTACTCTTTGGAGCATGAACTCAGATAATCTATAACACGTGTAATAAGGAAAACCTAACTTCTCAATAGAATTTTTGAGTCAAAATGAGTGAAACTTTACAGTGGGGCATTAGAAGTAGAATTTCGAAATTCTGATAGCAAAAGAGTACTATAAATTTCAAAATAAAGTGATTTTTCACTCAGTTTCCAACCATATAAACCGGATCAATGTTTGTGTCATACTTTTATGTAGAAAAGGAGATGAGAACCGGGTTTGAAACCAACAAAAGAGTTTCGAGTCAAAATCGAACTCGGACTCAAATCTGTTATTTAGAAACGGGTCCGGGTCTAGTATGGTTCTGACCTGGAACCGTTTTGTTTGCAAACCTAGGTGCAGTACAATTCCGTAAAATCACTTTTCTGCCATGTTAGCATTTTCCTTGAAATTGTTAGAAATAAAATTCCTATTGGGACAATTGGAGTTTCATTTTCACAGAAAAGTTCACCCCCTTTATAGGCTGATTTCCTCTCATTTCACCATATAAATTTTGGATTCCTTAATCAATTGCAACACTTTCTCCCTTCATGTCTGGACTTTTCTCTATCATCGAGAAATTCTCAACTATACCAAACAACATTGCAGCAATGAAAATAAAATTGCACTAGTTTTTAATGGCATTCATCTCCTAGACTCTGTTGATGTGCCAACTTTCTCTTTCCACATTTATTATAGACTTTTCCGATTTCAATTGGTGGCCCTGCTCTGGATTTCCTCTCCATCAACTCAGTATTTCTCCTTGTTAAAGCCTCAAAGAGGATCCGGATTCCATTAATAAGAGAGTAATAAACCCTACATGCAGCCTAAAAGGCTAAAACCCTACTTCTCTGTCTTACACAGTGAGAAAGAGAGAGGGAGAACATAGAAATCCGCCATGGATTCTTCGATCTTCTCTTCCCTGAACCGTCTGATGAGAACAATCCAATCCCATCACGTATTCTCCGCCGTCAGATCTTACTCTTCCAGGGGAACCTCCCGTGCGAGCCTCTTCTCGAAGATCAGCCCCCTCGGAAACCCTAGTCTGAGCGTCGTACCAGCTCTCGACGGATGGATCGACGCCGGCAAGACCACCAGCGTTGCAGAGCTCCAGCGCATCATCCGCGACCTAAGGAAGCGTAACCGGTACGGCCACGCTCTTGAGGTCCGATACGTTACGCCTTCTTTCTCTTTCATTGCTTCACTCAAAACCTCAAAACACTATTTCCGTCTCGCATATCGGCAAAGCCGAAACTTTTATGCTTCGGCCGATATATGTTGGTCCAAGTCTGATATCTCTGTTTGTTTCGGTTCTAAGAGGGGAAAAAAAGTTTAGGAAATGAAAAAAAATCTTGGAATCCTTGTTTTTTTAGAGTGTTTTAAATGTGGATGAAATAACGAGATAGACTATAGAGATGGTAAGAATGGATTTTGAATCCGGATACTGTATGGACCGAAGTCAAAACCGATATATCAGTCCTACTGATATCTCGGTTTCTTTCTGTCCTTATCTTCTCTAGAAGGAAAAGTTTAAGGGAAAAAAAAAATGGAAATTAGGGTCTAAAAAATTGGAATTTATCCTTCTTTGTTGTTTTGGAATGGAACATTGTGAGTAGAACCTGTGAATTTCACTACAGGTGATGGTCGCCGGAAAGTGAACATAGATTCTATGCAGTTGGTGTCAGAAATGTGGATGAAGAGGGAGATTTGTTTCTGCTTCCTTGTGCAGTTTTGTTGGAAACATATTTCCTGATTGCATTGACCTGATTCATGTTTGTCTGATTTGGCGAAATGGCTATATTGAAGATAGTTTGTTGGAAATGGTACTTTGAGGAAGTTTGAATCTTGTTTCTTTGGTTTACAATCATTGTCTTTACATTGTTGGATCAGCACAAGTGCATGTGAGGAGTCAGAGCTGAATTTTCCTTTCTTAAAGGTGATTTGTGGCATGGAAGTTGAAACAGTTAACCTGGATAAACAATGTTAGCCTATCTTGTTTGCTGTAGTCATCTAGGCTTTTGCAGGGTTCTTTGATCACATATACTTACTATTTTCCTAATTGCTTGGTTGCCAGGCATTTCAAATGCTAGGTGGATTTCCGAGTTTCAAGCTCAAGGAAATAAATATTACCAATGCTCCCTTTGAAAACATCTCTTGTCTAATACATGAATTTCTTTCCTTAGCCCCAAACCCCCAGTGCATTTTACCGACCTCTTTTATAAATCAAATGGTCATTTTTTTATTACAAGAAGAATGGTCTCCTTGGGCCTCATATCCTTTTCTTTAACCCCTTTCATAGCTTTATTCGCTTGCATATGTTCATTTTAATAGGAAGTAATAATTTCTAAACATCGAAACATTAATTTATGATTGAAAGTGAAATTATTTATAAAAAGGGAAGTTATGCCTTTGTGAGCAAGGGCATACTCCTTTTCTCTCTTATCTTCTTCCTAAGAAAGTGCTTCCATGATAACTTGTTTGTTGAGTTCGTTGCCTAGGCTATTCTGGTTGTTATGATTGTTGGATCCCTTGAAAACCAATTTGCTCATTTGGTTACTCCTTTTGGCTCTAGTCTCATGATTGTGGATATTGGATGGGACAAAATTTGATATGCCCCTGAAATAATTGAGAAGTAATGGCATACAGTTGTCATAATACGATTTTCTCATGGAGAGACCAACATAGTGGAAACAGGAGGTTGGGGGTTGGAAGTTCATGTAAAGAAGATGAGAGAATTTGGTAACTATTTCTTTCAATAATCCTAGGGAGAAAAAAAAAGGCTCTCTAGGGATAACTTGAGGTTTACTTTATAAGACATGGAGTGGCTAGTGATATTTTCATCCCCAAGGAGGAGTGCAGGGGAATCCTTTCAGGTTCATACATTATAGAAATGAGGGGAAGGTGAAAAGGCTGTGAGAACTTCTAATGGCTGTCTCTTATTCTCTTTTGTGGGTAGAAAGTTGGTGGTGGAAAAAGACTACTTTCAATTGGAGCAAAATAGGGAAAGGTGACATAAATGCTCATTTGTCTCCAACGTGTCAAGAGGGACAAGGGGGTTTGGAGAGATTATTAAAAGGACCATCAATTGCATTTCGGGTTATCAGGGAGGATTAGTGAGAGAGGAAGATAAACATAAGTTATTTTGAAGCAGAAAGATGCAAAAAATGTCAGTGATTGGGGTTAATGAAAGTTTAATTCTAAAGGTATCATCTATCTTATGACATGGGCGAAAGGGCATGCAGTGTGAAGGTAGAGGGAATCATTTACTCTTAGATTTTGAAACTTCTAAAACAATGCATAGTGGGAAGGGGAAGTTGAAGGATCAGTCCATAGTCAAGATAAAGAAATGATGTAAGGACATCTGGAATATATGGTATCATCATCAACAAATTTGTGAAGAACCAGTTTTTTTTAGAAGATGTTAATGAAAAAGATGCTGAAAGATTATTTGAGGTTGACTAAACGTTAACAGTTTTGCTTTCCTTTTATTGGAACCTTGGAGTCCAAAATTTGATGAAGCCAAGAGGATGCATTAATTAATCTTCATAAGGACACATTACAAGCATAATCAAATAAAGGTGCTCATATATTAATAGTTTGCTTGGAACATGTGTGCATACTGGTGGAAGTTTTAGTTTTATTTGTTGAGAAAAGGGGAGAATACATATCACATACCCCCAAAGGCCAGCAAAAATAGCAATGCTTACTGGTGGAAGTTGATGCTTTGTAGCCGGTCTTGCCAAAAGTTCGAATTAATGGTGAAAAGATTATACTATGGTTGCAGATTTCCTTTCTAGCGATCATTTGGTTGTATGGAAGGGGAGAAAATTGTTTTAAAGACAGATCTTCATCTTTGGACTCTTCAATGGAGTAGGTGAAGTTCTTTGTAGCCTATTGGTTCTCTACCTTTCCTAATTCTTGTGAGTTTCCATTGTTACCATCATAAAAAACTGGAATGTGATAGCTTTTTCTTCGGTGTTTAAGACTCCAACTTGTCCAATTTAGTGACCTTTGCTTCCTGGGTGTGATAAGCTCTATTTTAATTGGGTGCTATAGGAAATCTGAAATTTGTTGGTATGGGAAATCCCAACCTTACCATCATGTATTTCTTGGGTTCAGGTGGGTTGTGTTCCGGAAATGGAAGCTTTGCATTAGGCCTTTGGGATGCTCACTGGTTGAATTTTTGGTGTGTTTTGGTGGAAGGTGATTTAGTTTCTCCTGTCTTTCGATTTGTGCAGCGCTCCTTGGGTTCGTGCATATGTGGTGGGAGCAAGGATAAAAATAGCAGCTGCGGTGGGCTTAGCGGTTAGTGCCCAGAACGATATGTAGTGGGCGATACGCAACGGTTGCGGCGATAGGTAGCGGCATAGTAGTGTGAATTTTTTAAGCATCAATTTTTTTTTTTTTTTTTTTTTTGAATCTTGTGTAGCAACCAATCATGTGTTTTTTTAGTGATTTGGAACCATATAAGGGTAGAGACACCCATAGGAAAGGCTTTGAGGAGGAGAAATAGAAAAGAAAAATTGTTATAAATTAAAACTGCTTGGCTCTATTAGGTTTTAGATTATAGCATTGCTATTTTCAACTTAGCGTAGCGGCCTCAACCACTACGGCCGATAATGTGGGCGCTACGCTACGTAATGGCCGTTATTTTGAACCATGGTTGGAAGAGGTGATAGATTTATCCAAGGATATCGAGATTTCCTTTACTCATGCCAAGAGGAGTGCAAATTAGGCAGCAAATCTTCTGGGCAAGGATTGTGTAGGTCGCAGCCCATATCTAGTTGATTTATAGAATGGTTCTTCGAGTTCTTAGCTTTCTTTTTGGATTTGTGGGGTTTGTGATGTTGTTGTTGATATATTTTTTATTGGTTGCCAACCATCTAGTATATCACTCTTGTGGAAATTTATAATAAAATTTTATCAAAGGAAAATAAATAAAAAATAGAGAAGATTATACTATATGGACTTTGTGTGAGAAAATTTGGAAAATGATCCATTGATAGAAGTGAGATGATTCATAAAAGGAATAATGAAGAAGATCGAAGTTGGCGTTCATGAGGCAAAGAAAATGGAAATTTTCTTAGATGAAAGTTGGAAGAGAATCGAGGTCCCATGTTAATGGAGGAACAAGACTTGATTTGAAAAGCGATCTAAACTCAAGCGTAGTGGAATGGAGAATGTATTAGCATGTTTGAATCACCACCACTATCATCATCATCATCATAATCAAAGCCTTGTCCCAACTATGTTAGGGTCGGCTACATGAATTTTGTTTCTCCATTTTGATTATCCTTTACTAAATCTTCAGATAAGTTACACTTCTTCAGATCTATTTTTACTACTCATATCCACGTCCTCTTCGGCTTACCCCTTCCCCTTCATGGGCCATCAACCTCCATAGCCAAACTTCTACTAATTGGTGCCATTGTTGGCCTGCGTTGGACATGCCCAATCCAGCTCAGATAGGTTTTCCTAATTTTATCCCCTAATGATGCTACCCCTAAATGCTCTCGAAAATTCCTCACTTTTAATTTTATCCATCCGAGTTTTACTATACATCCACCTCAACATTCTCATCTCTGTTACATCCATTTTGTGCACATGTTGCTTCTTGATTAGCCAACATTTTGCTCCATAGGTCATAGCTGGTGTAATCACCGTCTTGTAAAATTTTTCAATCAATCTTGTTGGCATTCGTTGATCACAAAGCACTCCAGAAGCAAGTCTCCACTTCGAACATCCTGCTTTGATACGAAGTAAAATACAATTTCATCTTCAAACAACATAAAGGAAAGAAAGGCTAGGAGTGATGCCATTAGAGCTAATGATGTAGATTGTACAACCAAAGCGGGTAAGTTCTAAACTGTGCTCGTGTTGCATCGCGTAAGAGCAACATTTAGTTACCTAATCTTTGCAGATGGTTATTGAATTGTGATTTGCGAGTCGTTTTGTTTGAACAATTCATAGTTCATTTTCCCAATTTTTGGGGTCTAAAGTTATTGAATTATGATGCAGTTTGCAGATTTGATGCATTCAGTTCCTTATGTTTTAAAATGTAGTTGTTGCCATCATCATCATAGCTTTATCCCAGTTTTTTATTTTTGAAATATATGTACATTTCCGGAAAATTCTCCAGAATGCCCCTTTCTCTAGTTCTCCCATTTTGTTTTCATAGAGGGGATCCACCTGTAGCAATCCATTATCTTCACTCACACCTGCCCTTGAATTGGCACTGATCCTACTATTGATGTTATGTATTCTTTGTTCTGCGGTCTATTGCCTTCATAAATATAGCATTGATGTGCACTTTATCTTTTTCAGTAAAATTTCATTGCTGATTCGCATTGAAAAGAAGTATAAAAGAATTTATTGTGAGTTACGGATGATAGTGCCTCTTTGTAATGGGTCCATAATTGTTGTAGGTCCATAATCTTTGTAGATTTTATCTTTATCCTACAGTTTGTGTTTTCGTGATTTTATCTTATTAAATGAAGTTGTAGTGTCTTTCAGAAAGAGAGGAAAAAAAAAAAATTGCTTGTCAGTGTCAACTAGAGCCCGTTTGCTTGCTTTGTGCCTAGAACCTGCTTTCCAACATTTTCTCACCGAACTTTATTTGGTTGTTGTGTGTTCACTGTCCACCCACTTTACTGCATGAACTGGAATGCTGTTCCAAGGAACCCGTTTTCCAACATTATTACACCAAATGTTATTTGGTTGCTGTGTGTCCAGCATCCACCTACTATTCTGCATAAACTGGAATGCTGTTTTAGCTGCTGAAATAAAAAGCGGGTCATTGCTAATTGAATTTTTACCCTCATTATTATTATTTATTTATTTTTCTTTTTTATATTAAATTTCAGTCATTGATGCATATTATGGATGCAGGTGTCTGAATGGATGGATAACAAAGGCATTTGCAAAATCACCCCAACTGACCATGCTGTGCGGTTGGATCTCATCGGTAAGGTCCGCGGCTTGGCCTCTGCCGAGAGCTATTTCAATAATATGAGTGAAGGAGACAAAACTTCAAAGACGTATGGTGCACTCTTGAACTGTTATGTTAGAGAACGCTTGCTTGAGAAGTCCCTGTCACATATGCAGAAGATGAAACAGTTGGGTTTCGCTTCATTAGCTCTGCCATACAACAACCTCATGTGCCTCTATGCAAACATAGGCCAGCATGAGAAGGTCCCTTCAGTGATTGCTGAGATGAAGGATAATGGGGTCTTACCTGACAATTTCAGTTATAGGCTTTGCACAAACTCTTATGGGTTTGGATCTGATTTTGAAGGTATGGAGAAGGTTCTGCAAGAAATGGAGGGCCAATCCCACATCACCATGGATTGGAATGCTTATTGCATTGTAGCTAACTTCTACATAAAAGCCAGTTTCACCTCCAAAGCAGTTTGTGCACTTAAAAAAGCAGAGGAGAAGCTGCTGGTAAAAGCAGATGCGGAGGGTTATAAACATTTAATTTCTCTTTATGGCAACCTTGAAAATAAGACTGAGATGCTGAGGTTATGGAAGCTTCAGAATTCAGTCTGTAAGAAGCTTAGTAACAAGGATTATATTACTATCCTTGGGTCCTTAGTAAAGCTCGGTGAGTTTCAAGATGCCGAAGCTTTGCTGAAAGAGTGGGAATCATCTGATTGTTTTTATGATTTCCGTGTGCCAAATGTGCTTCTTTCTGGGTACTGTCAGAAGGGGTTGATAGAGAAGGCAGAGGCGATTATTGACGAAAGAGTAAAGAAAGGCAAGACTCCAGCCCCAAGCAGTTATGGGTTCATTGTGGTGGCATGTGTGGATCAGGGTGTGATGGGGAAAGCTGTCGAGTATATGAAAGCGGCCCTTTCAGTAGCTGATGGCAATGAAGAATGGAAGCCTAACGCTAAGGCAACTGCAAAGATATTGGCTTGGCTTGGTGATGAAGGTGATGTTGATGGGGCACAAGCTTTTATGGGTTTGTTGAATATTGTGATGCCTATGAATAGAGCAATGTATCATACATTGATCAAGGTGAATATCTTAGCAGGAAGGGAAGTGGATGATATCCTGAACAGGATGAAAGCTGATAATTTTGAAGTGGATGGAGAAACAAACAAGATTCTGAGCTTACGGAAGATGGAAACTAAATGATTGTGTGATAATGATTGGAGATCTAATGGGTACTCCATTGCATACCGGTTGGCGGCCCACCTATCCCTTTTGTAAGATATGCATGTTATGGATGCCATGATGATTTGTTGCATAAGCATTTTGAGGTGAATCTGTGGTTGTCATCAAATCTGTACTTACATTTATAAGCATGATTTGAGAAGGAAATTTTCAAGTCTTTCCTCTTGTTCTCTTTGCCATAGGAACTAAGATCTAGTTCTAGTGGTCAGTAAGTAGGGTTGTAAACGGGTTGGTTCCGGTCCAGGTTCATGGTGGACCCAGAACCGTTAAGGAGTAGGTGGAACCAGATTTGGATCCGAAACCGTTTCGAAACCGGTTTCTTAGCTCCGGAACCGGAACAAGAACCATATATAGGACGGGTCTGGATCCGGGTCCGGGTCCGGGTTTAAGTAGAGAATGATATTAAAAAAATATGGCTTTTAGGAGAAATTTTCAAAAATCGAGGTAATATGTCGGGTCTCTGGTCTACGGGTCCGAACCAAGGTGGAACCGGACCCGGACCCATTTACTTATCGGGGCCTAAATAAGGACCCAGACCCGGTTTTTAACGGGTCGGAACCTCCGAGTAATCGGAGAATCGGGTATCCATTTACATCCCTATCTATAACACTTCACAGTTACCTAGAAGAAGAAGAAAAAAAAAAAAGAAGAATGCGGCCCATCTTTTTGCCTTAAAGGTCTCTGATTTAATATTTCAGCCAAGATTCATTTTACTCTCTTCTTGTGGTGAGATGAATTCGAGCCAAGGAATTAATTAACATGTCATAAATCCATTGTTACCTACATGGATATTTGAGGTGTCCTGTATCATGATGTACAACTTTCTTTACATGTTTGCTTCTTCTCCAAAGGAATTTAGGTATTGCAATTGTACTGGGCATGTTGTTTACTGTTCTTTAAGAGTGTCGCCATCATTTGTGTTTTACTTTATTTTTATTTTTTTGCCTATTTATATATATGAGATTTTCTTGTAAAAATGAAGAATTAAACATGTAAGCCTCATTATCTACAGTTATTTCTGGTAAAATCCAAAAATAGCATTATTGTTTAGTAGTTCAATACTTCAATTTATGCTTCAGGTGAACCCAGGGTAGAGGGTATGCATGCATTAATCAGCATTTTGGTTAACCCTTTTAACTTTTGGATTGGCTTCAGGATGACATTTTCAACTTGATTTATAAATAGGTCAAGTTTAAATTACCTATGTTGTTGAACGTGATCTTAACCTCTTTCTCCCTCTTCCCCTCATGTGTCATGTAAACAGGAACTCCCAATTAAACAGGCCTATTAGATGTCTTTTCCATGTTGGTGGAACCAATGACCTTATAAAATACAAGAGGTGATCGACCAAAATCCAACTGCACTCAGCATTTTCTTTGTTTGATCTAAGGGTGAAGATTGACAGCCATTAACTGATTAATATTTTGATTGTCGATTTCAAATTCTATATATAAATGGTGACTTTAATTAATTAAAAATTAGTAGTAAAAGCGATATATACTGATAAGCAAACACCCAATGGCAGGGAAAGAGAGAGGAAAATAACACAGAGATACAAATAAGTTATAAGAAAATTCTCATGATTAACAAACTGTCACAAAACTCTGCCTTAGCTAACATATCCGCCACCTTATTGGCCGTTCACAATACATTAGAGAAAGAAGCATTAAGAGTTCTTGCAAGATTCCTATCTTAAAAAAAGAAAAGGAGCTCTTGCAAGATTAAGCACCTCTTCCACCTCCTCCACCAATTTCCAAAGTGTCTCTTAACTACCTAAAGGCCTCGGAGGTTCAGACAAGAAGCTTCTCGCAGCACCATTCTCAAATTATAACTCAGCCTTATCAATAGAGCAAGAACTCACCACGGGGAGGAGCAATCCAAATAATGCCACCAATTCTTGCATTTTTTCAGATTCTACACAACACTACCATCAATTCAACTTATAAAGCATCTCGATGGAGGAGCGGACCAAGATAGTGTAATCCGTTTGAAGGCAATGGAGGTAAAAGCGACGTCTCCTAATTTGACATAATTGTAGACAAACGAAAATCTTTAAAATGATGAAGAGAAGTCACCCATGATGCAACAATATATCTAACTTTATGAATGAAGGCCTCCATTGAAGAGATTTTTAGCTTCAAAGCATCTTAAATTCCTTTTCCTTTATATTACCATGGTACGCCCAAGAAGGAAACTCTCAACGTGATTCCACCTCTGGATGAGCCTACGGTCAGCTTCCACGCTTTAGAAATCAAGAAAAGAGATGAAAGGGAAAACCCAACCACATTCAAACTAAGTACTGATCCCTAGAATTAGGGAATTAGTAATCCACCATCTCCTCATCTGAAAGGCATATTAGGCAGGAATTCGCAATTAATTTTTCTCTTGTGCAGATGGTCAATCATAAAAACACCACAATGCAATGCTAATCAGCCAAAAGTGATGACCCTTTCCGGGGCTGAAATTTCCATAAGCTGCATAAGGGTCTAGCAACCGTAGATTCTCTCCCCAAAAGTCTAAACTGAGATAAAAGAATCTACCGAAAAGGAACCACAAGAGGAGTCTGTCCATATCCTTTCTGTTATGATGAATGAGTGCTAGATGATGCATTGTTGGTGAACGAACAATCCCATATCAAGTGATTAAAAAAAAATATGAACCATATTATTTTGTTTTATTTTGTGGTATAACGAGCCTCATAGACTGCCACGCCATTCATTTCCTAAGCGAGTTGCACGTTGGTTTATAACCTATGATGCCTGGATACAATATTGATACGGCTAGGATACGCTATAGACACGGTAGAGACACAAATTTTACACATAGGAAGTAAAATATCGGATACGATATGACACGATACGTTATCCATTTCGAAGTATCCGTGCATCATAGTTTATAACTAGCCAAGTCATGTGAGAGACCTCATCTAAGTCATCCCAAGTCTCTTTGAGGCATTCACATAATGTTAATTAAAATGAAGTAAGTGTAACAATGATTTTAGAACGGCAGGAGCATGTATGAAACAGGTCATTCGGCATGTAAAGCTTCACTGGTAACAGAGTTTGCTTGAATAGTTTTGTGAGCCCATATCATTTGACATTGTTAGTCATTTAATTTAAAATGATGATCACTAATTGTTCGTCATCAACTTCCTTTCAATTAGATAGTGATATCCAATGATCATAATCTTTTCTTTTCTTTAAATTTTTTTTTTTTTTGTTCTATTAACCACACTGAATCCTCTACAACCGTGATTGTAGGTATCTCTCCGCAGCCAAAGTGGAGACCCTATAGGGAGAAGATGATTGTATGTGTCATGGATAATTTGTTTATAAAATGCTGATTATTCTGTGAAGATCAGACGGTTAGTTGAGGTCATATGACAAGATTATGATCCAAAGATCAGATGTAGTTCGCCCTCATCATATGACAAGCCACCTCCAAAATTGATAATTCTATGGGGCAGGTGATTTTATTTAAATGACACTTCTCAAGATGATTGAGAGACGTGATCGGGTAGGGGGGGTTTATTGAAGTAAGGGGTTATTGATTCCTTAAGGTAAATCAAATTATGTTGAATCATCTGCCTTAAAAATTATGATTACTGAATGTTGCTAATTCTCTGCCCAAAAAGAGCCCCAAGGAGTAAAAAGAGCAAGTAGAGTCACAAATTATTACTTCTCCACTCCACTTCTATTCAAATGAGTGGTAAAATTAATGGGGGCGGACCCAAACAGGTACTTAGGTTTTGTGGGCCGCAGCAAATCCACAAATTTTCATGTGGGGTTTGAGGACCCAAAACTTCCATTTGGGTTTAGGAGATGGATGCAAGGTTTTCAAATGAGTTTTGGAGGCAGATCCAAGTCCAATAGGGACGACTGCCCATAACCATATCTATGGGTATGCCCTTCGTGGCTAACAACTAATTTATCTCTTACAGGACCAACCTTAGTTTGATCGAAATCCATGTGTCTAGTCACAAGACCCTTATAACTTCAGATAAGCAATATCTTCTACAATAACTTCTATTTAATTATTTATTGGCCTACTGGCCACAAGTGATACCATCCCCGAGCATCATATGGTTTTTTATTTTCTTTTATAACTAAATTTTTTTCATGTTACCATGTTAGTACGGTGTTTAAGACGGCTAATATTTGCAGGTGGCAGAGGCATTCCCTCTAATCAGAGAGGATTAAGGTTTTGAGGCCAGATCAGCCTATCTCCATGAAAACATTTCAGTCATTTAGCTGCTGCTACCCATGAAAGAAAATAATCACCCACCCATATCTTCTGCTATAGAAGGCCAAGACCTTGACTTAGTGGTCTGGTCTAACCCTGCCTATTCAACTCTATACCTATTCTTGACTGGATGGAGCATAAAAAGCACACTTTCTGTATAGTAATCTTTATGGTAAAGCAGAAAATGATAACCAAACCATTCATAGCTCAATGATAGGGCATCTTCACCTCACAACACAGACCATATCCCATCAAATTGGAACAGAACAGATACTTCACAGCTGAGTTGCCTACCTGAAGGCAACACTCCTTCAACCAAGTTTAGGACAGGCCCAGAGGCGCAACATATGACAAAACAAAAGGTTGGCACAAACAGGTTACAAAAAGGTCCTCACCAAACCTAAACACTACAATGTGCTACTTGGAAGAGCCACCGACAGGGGTAGTTGAGAAGAGGCCATTAGAAAGGCTCCATATTCTATCAATTCATGCAAGCCTCTAAGAAAAGGAAACATATTTTGATGAGAGACACTGAATACATGTGGGATTGAACAGAGATGGAAATCAGCAAATCTTTTTAACAATTCTGAAGACTAGCAGTTAGTCAAGAACCCATTATAAAGATCAGATCTTAAAACAGATGAAATATGGATGTGAACAAATTTAAAGAACCATTGCTCATAAATCTGAAGATATTTTAAGTATCAACACTAAATGACAAGTTCTCTAAGCAGGACCAGATGCTGACAGAAATAAATTTTAGAGCTGGGCCTTTGAGCAGGACTTATGACAGAATGGAATTCTATCAGGAGATAGCAAATGGTCCTCAAAGGAAATCTGATAACCGTCCCCCATCCAAGCTCCAATATCTAGAGTTTCATTTATTAATTAATCCTTTTGGAACACTCCAGGATTTCTCCAAAATTAGATTCATAGGAAAGATTTCAATGAAGTTATTATATAGATACATCATACTTCAGAAAGTTACCATGGAGAACAGGAATCCAGTCTTATCTTACGAGTAACATCTGGAGAACAGAATGCACCATCTATTTTTAAAAACTCAGAACTCCATCGTTTTCTGGCCTTTCTAACAAGCAAAGACCAACAACTCCAATGTGAAGACAGAAATAGAGGGAGATCGTAGAAACAAAAAAAAAAAACTCACATAAACATGGTACCATTCATTATCCTTTATAAACTGTATGCCCACTGAGGTAAATGGTTTGGAGCCTGAGATGGTTGGCACATAGACCACGCAGAACCCCATTGAAGCTACCCACCATATGCACCTGATTCATTGTAATTGCCACCTACTAACCTCACCAAAGAAAAGATAGGTTACGAATATTAGGCAGCTATAAGAAATCAGCTCCACCGAACTATGAGCTGTTCAATCAAAGGCAGTTATTGTGAACTATTTACTAGTTTCGATTTTGATTATCAATTTCATTGCCTTGATCAGAAAACATCGTCTGATGGGCTGACGGGCTGGTGTTATGATAGCTCAAACTGCAAGTGCAGGCTAACATAAAAAAACTCAGCACAATGAGATGGTTCTCTGATTTAGTGAATTTCCAATTTAGAAAGCAGTTGAACATTAGTGCAGAACATAAATCATCAGTGTGAACAATTCGATGTTAAATTATACCAACTAAAATCTGTATCAAGATTTACTGTCATAATAACCAGAGTAAAAATATGTATCAATATAGACCCAACACAAGTGCTAAATACTCAGTTCAACACTTCCAGACCCAGAAAAGTTTAGAGACAGGAACACATTGAGAATGAGAATTGGTAGGTTGAGATACAGTGCCTACTCTGAAAGGGTTGATTTGAGCTCACCGCTGCTGTGCAGTTCCAACACAATGTCACATCCCCCAATCAATTCACCTTTGTGGTAAAGCTGTGGAAAGGTGGGCCAGTTCGAAAATGTCTTCAAACCCTGCCTCACTTCATCATCTGTTAGTATATCAAAGGATCCGAAACTAATGCCATCTTCTCTCAAAGCATTCACAACCTTGGAGCTGAAACCGCATCGTGGAGCGTCAGGTGTACCCTTCATAAAAAGAATTGTTGGAGATGAAGAAATCAGATTCTTTAGCCGATCCTCAAGACTTTCTTTTGAAACAATACCCTTCTCAATCAACAGCCTCTGGAGCTCTCCACTCTTCTGCATCTCTAAGACAATGTCAGATCCTCCAATAAGTTCACCCTTTATATATAGCTGGGGATAACTAGACCAGTTTGAGAAGACTTTAAGGCCTTGACGGACTTCATCATCAGTAAGGACATCAAAGCTCCCAAAACCCACCTTCTCTAGCTGAAGGATCTCAACCACCTTGCGACTGAAACCGCACTTCGGTTCTTCTGGGCTTCCTTTCATGAACAACATGACAGGGTTCAAATTAACAAGGCCTTTAAGCCGGGCAGTTAAATTGGTGTTTAAACCAGAAGTTGAATCAGATATGCCACCCTCCAGCGACTTTTCTGATGCATCCGAAATTGGAAGAATTCCATGATCTCTGAAAACTTCCTTCAGCTCACCACTTTCATGCATGGCAATCACAATATCACAACCACCAAGGAGCTCACCCTTGCAAAAGAGCTGAGGGAAAGTGGGCCAGTTGGAGAACTTTTTCATCCCATCACGAACCTCATTATCTGAAAGTATATCAAAGCTCCCGAACTTGATCCCTTCATCCTTGAGAACATCAACCACTTTTCGGCTGAAGCCACACTTGGGTTGTTCAGGGCTCCCTTTCATGAAGAGGAAGACAAGGTGCGAGCCTACTAGCTGTTGTAAGCGCTCCTTCAGTGAATGGCTGAGATCAGATTTAGAGCTTTCTGTTTGGGAAGAAGCACCATTTTCCTTAGCCAATTCCTTCACTGTTTCAAGGACAGCAGGTCCTGCAGCCATTCCAAGGCTAGCAGGAGCAGTTATTTCTGTTATATTGGAAGCTCCAGCAACTTTTAATACTTTGTTGGCCAAACTTGATGGGTTTGCACCCTCCAATGTATCAAAAAGTTTTCCATCCTGAGAAAGGTATAAAGTATATTTCAGAGTTCTAAGCAGGATAGATGTTCAAAAGCTCACAGTTCAACAAAGATTGGCCTAAGTTTTGATGATCCAACTAGCTTCCAAACAGACAAGTCCAAAATCCAGTTTCTAAAAGACCACCAAGTTATTAGTCACCAATCTAATTACTAGAATGGCCAAATAGGGGAAGTAGGGCATTAATAGACAGGTGGGCCTACCATATGAATGGCCTACATTAGCGTACACCATTACTCGCAGACAAAAAAGGAATTTCTATTAAAAGTTAACAGCAAATGAGGCCCGACTAGCTTATAAAGACCGTAAGGTTATTTCTGGAGAGCATTTGACCATACAAGAGAGAGAGAAGAGCGGGGGGGGGGGCGCATTTGAAAGGGGAAAGAAAGTGGGAACATTGTAAAGGCAAAATAATTAACTATAAAGTGATTGAGCAGGAAGAGTGGAATTTGGAGGAAGAAACTATATTTATATGCAATAAAATGGCGGATAATGAGGTGCTTAGAGAACCGAAAGGGAAAAGACTCCCTAATAAAGAAACCTAGTTGTGAAGTGTAGAAGTTCAAGAAGCGAGAGAAAAGACATTACTGGAAAGCTTGGCAGGGAACCAAGAACATGAAAAATTATGAAATCTACAAGAAGACAAATAAAGAAGTAAAGAAAGTAGTAAGGGATGCAAAGTCTAAAGCATATGATAACCCATATAATAAGTTGGGAACAAGAGAAAGAGATATCGTCAAGCTTGCAAAAAATGAGGGAAAGAAAAAGTAGGGGCTTAGATCATGTTAAATGTATAACGAGCTATGACCAAAAGATTTTACTAAAGGACAATGATATTAAAGAAAGATGGAGAGATTATCTTAATAAACTTTCAAATAAAGATTTTAAAGGAGGATTAGGAACGAGACAGGATAATTCGTTAGAAAGATAAACCCTTTACCGCTGATTAAGGGTAACAGAAGTGAAGAAAGCATTGACAAGAATAAAGGCAAGAAAGGCTATGGGCCAGATGGCATTTCGATAGAGGCTTAAAAATGCCTAGGTGAAACTGGATTAATTCAGTTAACTAGGCTTTTCAATAACATATTAAGTACAAGGGCTATGTTCTGCTAAGAGGTACCTTTCAAGGCTTGCATGAAAGGTAAAAATCTAAGCCACTTGTGGGACCCACTTGGATGCATTTCTTTTTTTTTTTTTTTTTTTTTTTTGAATGATACACTTAGATGCATTTCAATCATGGGAAGATGCTTATGAGAAAGAAAGTCACCTCAATTAGATAATCACAACCATCGATTTAGGGACCTTAAATTTTAATAGCTTTAAAAGTTAAATTTTCACGAAATTTAATCCAACAATGGGTATAATTCAGATTTGTGCCAAATTAGGGGTGACTACAGGTTCTGTTTTTTTTTCTTTTTGAGGATGGGACCGGGGGCGGGGGGGGGCAAGTATCAAGTTTGACCCCAAGCCCCTTCCCTAACCTCTTCATCCGTGGCCCACAAGCTTAATGGCTTCATATTCAAAAAAATATTCAACCCTCGATCCAACGGGTCAGTCCATTCAGATGTGTGCCAGTCCATGAGATTTGTGACTATCAGGAGGTTCCCTATTGGTTGCTAGGTTTGGATGGGTGGGCCCCGCAAAAAAGTTCTCATATAATAGGTGAGAACTAGTTCTTAAGGATACAAATAGCAGCCGCTACGCGATATATCGTTTGTAGCAGTGGGCCTTGCCACGCTGCGGCCAAAATATCGGCCGTCGCAACTGTGGCAGTCTTTTTCACTTCCTCCTTCTCTTCTCCACTTTCACTGTTGTAAAACCCTCTTACTACCCTCTAGTGGTCGCAACTTCTTTTTTTCAAGATTCTTGCTACCAAATCAAAAGATCCAACTATTCTAAGGATTCTAAACAAGATTCTTCATCTAGGTATGCATTTCTTTGTGATTTTTTTCAACTTTTGAGATTATCACTCTCTAACTACTATAAATCACAACATAATGGCATCATTGTCTTGTTTTATTGTAGATCTATGCTTCCTTTTGATCTTGCATGTATATCTTTTGGTTTTTTTATATATATTGTTATTTTTATTTTTGGATTTATGTTATTTAAAAAAAAACATTATTGCTCATGGAAAACTCATGAAACAACTTGAAAATAGCTTCAAATTGTTAGATCTAGGTTTCCCATAGATCATTCCAACATATACTGCTTGTTTTTCATTTTTTTTTCCTTTTTTTATTTTTGGATTTATGTTATTAAAAAAAAACATAATTACTTATGGAAAACTCATGAAACAACTTGAAAATAGCTTCATATTGTTAGATCTATGTTTCCCATAGATCATTCCGACATATATTGCTTGTTTTTTTTACTTTTTTTTCTTTTTTATTTTTGGATTTTTGTTTTTTTTTGGAAAAAAAATATTTTTAATAATGGAATACCAATCAAATGTATTGAAAAGTGCTCCTAAATGTTTTGAATATGTTTGGCATAGATCAATCCAACATTTCTTTGTCTTTTCCTTTTTTTTTTCTTTTTTATTTTCTGATTTATTTATTTTTTGAAAGAAAGAATGCCTTAACTAATTCATTACCCATCATATTGTTTTGAATAAGGCCTCTAAATGTTATATCTATGTTTGGCATAGATCAATCCAACATATCTTTGTCTTTTACTCTTTTCCTATTTTTATTTTCAGATTTTTAAATTTTTTGAATATGTTTATATACTTTAAGTAATGAAATACCAATTAAATGTCAAGAGAATTGATTCCTAAGAGATAGACATATGTTTCCTCTAACATGTTTTTTTTTTTTTTAATTTGTAACATACTACTTGTTCATATGTCTAAGTATTCAGTCTTCTATTGTGTATTGGTGTTTGCCAATTGATAACTTAAAATGCCTCGTGATATTGACCCCGCATGGAGTTTTGGTGAGGCAGTTGAGAATAATAAGTTGAAAATCAAATGCAAGTTTTGTGGGAAAGTGACCAATGGGGGCATTACAAGATTCAAGCACCACTTGGGCCACATTTCTGGCAATGTTGCTAGCTGTACCGAAGTACTAAGGGAAATCAGGGAACAAATGAAAGCTTTGGTTAGCCAAAACAAAGCTAGAAAAGTAGAGATAAAAGAAAAGAGGTAACAAGATGTTGCTGCTGCCCGTTATGATGTATTTAGGGATGAAGGTTTTGATGATGAAGATGCACAGATGGAGGCTGTACGCCGAGAGTCCATCATGAGTCTCCAAGAAGAACATGAAAGTCGTGCATCTGCTGGAAGCAAATATTATGATGCAGGGGGCTCATCTGCTGTGCCAAGCAGGGGCAAGGGCATTGCGGGGGCCATGTGTAAGGCATTTAGCACCCGGGAACGGGATGTTGATGCAGAAGTTATTTCTACTAGAAAAGCAGTTCCACCCCCTGTTGATCCTCTAGCACATAAAAAAGAGGGGGCTAAACAACCAAATATATCAAGTGTTATGAAAGGGGTGATGAATGTTGCAAGAGATAGGTTAGCCAAAGCTACAACAAATTGACTAATTTACAAGAACATACCACCTATAGTAATAGATTCCCCCTATTTCCAAACAATTCTTAATGTTACCGCCGCAGCTGGGCGGGGAATACAGTCGCCCGATGTTTATGATGTGGGCACTAAATATCTCAAAGAAGAATATAAAGAAATATAGGCATGGGTGGAGACCTTTAGGCCCATGTGGCCACAGAATGGAGTCACCATTATGTGTGATGGGTGGACCAGCAGCACACAAACACAATTAATAAACTTTTTGGTACAATTAGTCGCTGGGTGTATCTTTGTGAAATCCGTGGATGCATCCGAGCATAGATGGACAACTAAATATATATACTCTTATGGATAAGGTTGTAGAGAGTGTGGGAGAGGAGCATATTGTACAGATTGTTACAGATAATGATGCCAATTTCAAGACAGCCGGTAAGGTGTTGGAGAAGAAAATGCCTCATCTGTTTTGGACTCCAAGCGCAGCACACTGTATAGATCTCATTATGAAAGAGATTGGAAAGAAGAATAAAATTGCTGAAGTTATCAAGGCATGTAGAGGCATTACGAGATTTATTTATGATCATTCATGGCTTTTGAGCTTGATGAAAAGATTCACAAATAACCATGCCTTGATACGTCTGAGATCAACTACGTTTGCTGCCCATTTCATTGCGATGGAGAGCCTTGTAAGGTTTAGAATAGAGCTGATTCAGATGTTTGCATCAAAAAAAGAATGGCTTCGTTCGAAATGGGGCAATGCAACAAGTGGGCCGGAATTTGAGATCCCTAACTTGATGAGGGACAATAAATTTTGGAAGAAAGTGTCTAATTTATGAGCCTTTAGTTAGAGTGTTGCGGCTTGTAGATGGTGATGACAAGCCAATAATGGGATATATATATATATATATATATATGAAGCAATGGATAGGGCTAAGCAAGCGATCATGAAAAATGTTAGATATCATGAAGAATATATAAAGATTATTGATGCTCGGTGGAACGACTAGCTGCACCATCCATTGCATGCTGCAAGTACTCAATAATAATATCACTATTTGATGCATTTAAAGCAAGCTATCTCTCTTTTATTGATGTTTAATCATTTTGCATTTCAACTTGTTTTCTATGTAGGTTATTTCCTTAATCCCGAATTCTACTACCCTAATGCCTAACAACACAACGATGCAATAGAAACTGAGTTGAGGGTGGGATTAAGGCAAGTGTTGAAGAAATTGTTAGGAGATGATCAAATCAAAGCCATCCAAGAGGTGAGTTAGTGATTGAGATTTGAGATGACATATGTATATGCTTGAGATAAATCCGTTAAACATTTATGGTTTATTGATTTATTCCTAATTTTCACATTGTAGATATCTACATACACACAAAGGAGAAGAGGCTTTGCTGACCCTCTTGTAATAAGGGCGATTGGAAAGATGCCACCTGGTATGAACAAAAGACCCAAACACCCAATGTTATTTATCTCTCAATTTATTGGAAGGACTTAAGGAATATCTAATTTTATTTGTTTATTTTGAATTTCAGCTGATTAGTGGATGAATTGTGGAGAGGATACTCCAAATCTAAGGAGAGCAGCTGTTCGCATCTTTAGTCAAGTTACAACTTCATCAAACAATGAAAAGAATTTGAGCACTTTCTCCTTGATCCACACAAAGTCCAGGAATCGGCTTACCATGCAAAAACTCGACATGCTTGTGTATTGCCATTACAATTTGAAGTTGAGAAACAAAACAAGAGAAAGGAAGGCAAGGGATAATCCGAGCTATTGTCCTATTAGTTTGGATCACATATTCAGAGAGGACGATCCCTTACTCCCATGGATAACTGAGACATAGGATCCATTGCTAGACTTAGATCCGGGCTTTCAGGAGGAGGTTAGAGATTTGCCTGATGAAGAAATGGACGAGGCGGAGGGTGCCCCACTTGGAAGAGAAGGCTCAAGTGCACAGCAGCACCCACAACCTAAAGGGAAAGAACCTGCTCATGTTGTGTCATCTTCTTAGAGGACGAGTACCACCATCTCTTCGAGTAGCCATGGTGGAGGAGATGGGAGGAGATGGAGTAGGAGACACTAGTGGGATAGGTGCTACTAGTGAATACTATCAACATGATCAAGAAGATGCCATTCCTGTAGAGGAGGTACAGGACTTTCCCGAAAAAATGGAAGAAAACCGCGGTTATCAACGGCGTCAGAGAGTCTCACCACCCACTCCACCTGGTAGTAATGAACAAGGAAATATGGGTGGAGGTGTTGGAGGACAACAAGCGACATCATGGACTGATTCGTGGAACCCTAATTATAATGGACAAGGACCCTCACAATATTTTCCATATGGTCAAATGCAACAAGGAGAAGAACACTCTTCTGTTTCAGGGTCCTACTCATATGGTGACTATGGTGAAACGCAGTATAATAGATATCCACCTCCACCTCCTCCAAGTTACGATGATGCGGCTACCTTTTTTGGACTTGTGGATCCCAATGCTCATCAATATCAAATGCAATATGGTGCCAATAGAAATGATAACACTGATGGGGATGATGAGGATAACTATGCCTTGAATCTTGGTAGACATTCCTTTTGGTGGTGACCAAGGTATTCCTATTTCCTTCACCAACTCTTTACTATTTATCATTTCTAAATTGGTGTTGAACGGTTGAGTGTTGAATTGTTGATCACTTCATTCACTTGATTGAACTTGAAGTTTAAACCTTGAACCTTGAGGCTTGAAGTATTGATCATTTACTAATGACCTAACTCTTAAGTCTTATGCCTTTATTTCATGTTCTAGTTTGTTTGTTTGTTTGTTTGTTTTTGTTTTTTTTTTTTTTTATGAGCTTTTCATTACTTTCTAAGTTAGCATGAGTCTGCATGACAAGAAACATAAATACAGATGAAAAAACTAATTATTACTATTATTTTCTATTTATACAACGATACAAGACCTCATATATTAAGGGCACCGCCACACACCCTTTTCTTACTTACTTTTGCAAAAGAACCACATTTTCTTTCATTTTACAATTTTCTGGAATTTTTGGAATTTTTTCATAATTTTTTTGGCAAGTATTTCAAATCACGCGCTATGTAGCGGTTTGGCGGCGGGCGTCATCCTTGCTAGTTCTCACTCGAATATTTCCCTTATTTATTTATTTATGTGTGTATATATATGTATATTCTGAAATGGTAAATGGTTCATTTTCAGCAGGAATATAATACAAAGATATCAAAGTTCACAAACCTACTGCACAGCTTATTAAAGGTTCTTGTACCGAAATGGATTCTTGTGGAAAATGACTTTCAAGGTCTCAATATTGGTGAGTTTATGAAGGTTTTCCTACTGCAACAAGTAAAATTTTATTAAATACAATAATTGTTCAAGTAGACATGATACGGGTATTGTAGATTTGTAGTACACAAGTTATAGATGTCAAGAAGCCCAGTTCAGTTCCCTTATTGTACAAATTCAGGCCCAATTATATCCAGCCCAGTTGTAATATATGTAGGATATAGTCAAAGATTGTACAAGTCATAACAGTGTGTAATTTAGATTGTGATTACTGATTTATAGACTAAATAAGCCATGTAATGTCTATATAATGAATGGAAATCTCAAAGAGGGATATACAATTACAATCCAATATTTCTCTCTTGTGCTCGTGTCATGATATCATAGCCAACTTCAACAACAGTCGTTTGGTCTGGTACTTCATTCTCTTCAAGATATAGAGATCCATAGATCCCTCCTGGTTCATCTTCCATCTCTAGAAGCCTTCGAAGCAGCCTCTCATCAGTCTGATCATCCCTGATCATATCCGATCATCTGGGACTTCTTCCAGTAGTTGATCGACATCACGACAACAGCAGAGTAAGCCATTCAGGGTCGCCTGGTATTCCTCTTATTATGGTGATTTTTCCAACAATTTTGGCTCATCAGAGGTAGGCCATCTACCTTTTTTTTTTTGGTATTTCACTTTTGTCCAAAAGATTTCATCAGAGCCGTCCAAAATTGTGGATTTTGATCCGTTTTGAGTGGGACTTCTTCCAGTAGTTGAGAAAATCATCTGCCCCTTCATCCCCAGACTCTGATTTGTCCATAGATCATCTGATGGGGCCCATGTGGAAATTCTTCCACTAACGACAGGGTCGTTTGTGCATTGTTTTGGTTCTGTGCACTGTATTGAAGTCTGTTTTTTAGGCTCTGCTGCTGATATTTCTCTTGCCAGATTTATATCTACAGCCTCTTGTTTCCCTTGTTTAGATTATCTACTGTGGTACTCATCAACGCGTGCAATCTGTCTTAACCTCTTGAGACTAATGGAGAAATCTGAACTTAGACTAATTAAGGTCAATGGAAAAAAATTATACCTCATGGTCTTTACCAATTTCAAGTTTACTTGGAAGGAGAGAAATGTGGGGACATATCTCTGGGATAGATCCAAAGCCCTATGATGATAAATTTTTTTTTTTTTTTAAATCTTGGAATACTAAAGATGCCAAAATCAAAACCTGGATACTTGGATCTGTGGAACCTCAAGACATACTCAATCTCAAACCGTACAAAACTTCCAAGGGCATGTGAGAGTACTTGAAGAAGGTCTATCATCAGGGGAACTCTGCCTGTCAGTATCTACTTGAGCTTGAGATTGCTCAATATTCTCAAGGCACTTCTTCAATTCATGATTATTACTCTGGTTTTCTGAATTTGTGGGCTGAATATGATGAAATAAAATATGCAAAAGTTTCTGATGCAACACTTTTAGAGATTCAGCAACCACAGGACATCAGTCATTGCGACCAGTTTCTTATGAAATTAAGACCGGAATATGAAGCTGTCCGTTCTAGTCTTATTAGCAGGGTCCCTTCTCCTTTAGATGAATGTCTTAATGAATTTTTGCGTGAAGAACAGAGCCAACTAACTCAACATGCATTGAAACAGCATGTCTCCATTCCTCCTCTCGAGGTTGCTTATGTTACCAATGGAAACTCTTCACATGTTCACTCTACGGGCACAGTGGGTGGATTAGATTAGGTGGCCTATGCTGCAAAAGGAAATTCTCTGGGACGCGACTTAAGCAAAGTTCAATGCTATGGTTGCAAGTTGTTTGGTCATTATGCATCACAGTGCAAACATAAATTTTGCAATTACTGCAAAGCCAATGTGCATGTTATTGTTGAATGCAAAAGGAGGCCACAAAATCGCACTTCTCAAGCATATCATACTACCATTGCAACTGTCTCTTCCGATGCTGCTTCTCCATTAGTCATGTCTTCACAACCACCTCCTTCGATCACTCCTGAGGCTATCCAACAAATGATCATTAATGCCTCCTCAGCTCTTGGAATTTCAGGTAACCATCAAACTACATCCACTGCTTGGTATTTTGATTCAAATCATATGATCATCTTTCTAATGTTCAAAAGTACACCGGTGATCTCCAAATTCATGCTGCAGATGGTGAAAACCTTCCCATTACTGCAGTTGGTGATGTTTCCAATTCCATGCCTCTGAAACATGTTTTTCTTTCTCCATCTTTAACCACCAATCTTATCTCTGTGGGACAACTTGTTGATGATGATTGTAGTGTCCATTTTTCTTGCTCTAGTTGTGTTGTGCAAAATCAAGCATCGGGGAGAGTGATCACGAAGGGGCCAAAATGTGGTCGTCTTTTTCGTATTCATTTGTTTTCTCCTGCTCCTACTAAAAATATTTTTATTATTTCTCTAGTTTATCTTCTCAGGATGTTTGGAGGCTCTGGCATAAT
This sequence comes from Cinnamomum chago, assembly GCA_038049695.1. Classification (NCBI taxonomy): domain Eukaryota; kingdom Viridiplantae; phylum Streptophyta; class Magnoliopsida; order Laurales; family Lauraceae; genus Cinnamomum; species Cinnamomum chago. The sequence goes on from CP142459.1 coordinate 19,104,984, forward strand.
AGATTAGGCCATCCTCATTCTAAGATGTTATCTTTCTTGTTGAATCATGGGATCATTCATAATAATAAAGTCATTTTCGTTCTATTGATTGTACAGATTGCAAACTGATGCAATGAGATCCAAGAAGAAGTGGGCCCTAATGGACCCCACCAAGAATGATTTACTTTCTTTACATAGTTTATTAATTTTAGTAATTTGAGATTTTAGTGATTTGATTTACTTAGAGATTTTAGTAAGGGCCCGTTTGGTAATTTACTTTTAAAATAAAGTGGAGTGAAGTGAAATGAAAAGAATGAATAAAATATAAGTGAGTTATGATAGTATTTTGTTTTTAGTTGTTTGGGATGGAATATTTTTGACTTTTTGTATGGGGAAATGGAGTTGTTTATCTTTTAGTGAGTAAATGTAGTTGCTTTTTGACTTTTTTTGAAAAAGATGGAGAGAGTTTTGGTAAAAAGTGCTTTTGATGGGATGTTTAACTTGACTTGACTTCACTTAACTATATTAGTAAAATTACCAAACGGGCCCTAAGAGATTTTAGGGAGTGATTTTAGGAATCATTGAATAATAATAGTTTCTTTATTTAGACCATTCATCTATTATAAATAGAGAGGGATGCTTGATTGTAATGCATGCTATATTGATAATAAAATTGAGAAGTGTTCTTGTGAGTTCCCCTTTGGGGTATTTCCCCTAAGTAATCTTAAGGTTTTGAGTCTTAAGACTCGATCTCACCGTCGGAGGTGTAAATCTTCACCATGGCCTCCGGGCTATGCCATCAATTGGTATTGGAGCAAAGATCCAATCTCGGGTCGCTATCCAGATCGCCGATTCGAGGTAACCCGTGATCCCCTTTTTATCTACATTCATCATCGTCCATTGTCATCATCATCCACACCCAATCCTTCTACTTTGCCCATCATTACCACCGACGCTGCCCCCACAATCCCTGCCACGCCATTCAGCCCTCACAGAACCCATATCTTCCATTCCTGGATCCACCCTCACCGTCGCTAATCCATTCCATCCATACTTCCAGTAGCCACCGAACCTAGATTCATCCTTCAGCCCTTCCCGAACTCACATCCAACCCCAAACCGAACCCATATCATCCCCACCACAGACCCCACCTATCCAGCCACCCCCTTTTCCCAAACCCACCACATCTACCACCCCACTCCATCAACCACCGTTAGTCCTAAAACCATCCCAACCCAAATCGGCCTACACCCCACCACCGTCAAGCCTCCCTCAATCACAAAACCCATTCTTCCTTAGTTGCCAATTCCAAACACTCTCCCAAAATCCAAAACCTGCATCCAAATCCCAGCCAGCCCACCATCGAACTCCATCCATCCACCCCACCCACAAACAGCAACCACAATCTGGAACCTCTTCCCACCTCACCAACACCTAACCCAAGCACAAGAAGAAAGCGCAGAAAAGAAGACACAGCAGAAAAGAAGAAAGAGCAGGAAAAGAAAAAGGGAGCTGAACCGAAAGAAAACAGAAAAACAGAAAAAACAAACAGAGAGAGCAGAAAGTAGAAGAACAGAGAGCAGGAAAAAAAAAAAAAGAAGAAGAAGAAGAAGAAGAAGAAGAAGAGAAGAACAGAGAGAGAAAGGAGCAGAGAAGACAGACGAAGAAGAGGGGATACTGTGCACCGGGGGATTGCCATCTCTCCGCAGCCAGCCAGCATCTTCGACCCCCATCACCGGAGTTTCTTTTGCTTCTTTGAAGTTCAAACAGTAAGCCTCACTCTTGTTTTTACTTCTTTCCCTGCACAAAACCCAAGGCAGAACTAAGGGTTAAGATCAATCTTCACACGTGTTTTGTCTCTCAGGATTGAACTGGGCCACAATTTGGGATGACCAGCAGTATGGGCCTGATCTGAGACTAGGTTCGACCCGCCCAGACCCACCCAACTGAAAAAAAAAAAAAAAAAAATCTCTCTCTCATGTGCCTTCTATTCTGGGCATAAGTTTGGGCCCAACCTGAGCCCAAGCCCAAACCTGCAGAAACAGCCAAAAAAAAAAAAAAAAAGAGACAGCGAGAAGTGCAGAATTTTGCAGCATGAGGTAGGTGGGCCAGTTTCTAGTCCGACCCTTTTAGGGTGTCATCAATCCAGACCATTTAGTTAGACAATTGTCCATCTACAAGAGCAATATTTGAATCATTGATTCGAGTCAAATATGAAAATTTTTGGGAGCTCCATTCCACTTCAAAGAATTCAGTATAAGCGCAAATATGGCAACTGGTATTTTGAATATGAATTCTATTTTGAGGAATTTCTCAACTTGACGCAAGAAAATTGGACGGTTGATGAATACACCCGCCACTTTCGAGAGTTGCATGAGATATGCGAATTGGAGGAAGATGGGATGCATGATTTAGCTCATTATGTCCAAGGCTTGCGACCAGATATCTTGAAAAATATGAATTATTGCAAAACCAGTCAAGATGCATACTTAGAAGCCATCTGTGTTGAGCGCATGCTTCGAAAGTCTCGCAGGCAACAATGTAGTCAAAAAGCTCATATTGTGGAAAGACTTTTTGCAGGAGAAGAAAATCCCACTATTGTCATTCGCAAACTCCTCAATACCAATGTAGAAGAAGACAAAGAATGGAAACAAGCTAAGAAATTTCACACGCGGGTGATAGTCGTTGACAAAGTTGTTAATGTGGTTATTGACAATGGTAGTGCGATTAATTGTTGCACAGGAGGTCATTGACAAGCTTAAATTGCCTACTGAGAAGCTTCCTAAACCCTACTAAGTCACATGGTCTAATGGTCATGTCATTCCCGTGACTCACAGATGTTTGGTATCTTTCAAGCTTGGCGGCTATGAAGATCAGATTTGGTGTGATGTGATCCATATGAATATTGCTCATATCCTTTTTGGTCGTCAATTGATTTTTGCTCGAAAGGTGCATCATGATATAGAGGCAAACACATGTACCCTTTTCAGGAATGGACGATGGCATAAACTCATGCCACTGACATCAACATCTCAGTCGTCGTCTGCACCTTCAACAAAAGTAGTCATGATCACACCAAAAGATCTGACTTCGAACATCAAAGATAACATTGAAGAGCAAGTTCATGGCAACGACGATTTCGTTGGTCCACATACTATTGATCATAGTAATATCAGTAAAGAGCTCCAAAGGGTTGAGGAAGTACAAGGTCGAGCAAATATTGAAGACTCTGACCAAGTTAGCAATAAGATTGAACATCCGGTAGATCTCATTGTCATGCCAATTCCAGAAAATCCAATTGCATCATCGAAAATTAAATCAATTGTCCCAGTGGTTTCACAAGAAGATCAAGTTATTAAAGTCCTTCACATTGACTTCATCTTTAGGGATCAACAATGGACGCTTACAAATTACACTCAGATATGACGGATTTTACAGTTGCAGTCTCTCATAGGAAACTCACAAGCTCGCAATCAATACAGACAGCAGAAGAAGCGCCGCTTCCGAACTACTTTTAGATGCCTGACTACATTGCTTCAAACTCCCACGCCATACCATGCAGATGCAGATCAAAATAAGAGGCGGACATTTGTGCGCTTCATTTTCGACCCAGGTGGACATTTTCCGAACTTGTGGTTGGATTCTCTCCTGCGTTATCAACCTTTCAACTCGCCGGAGTTGAGTTTTTCCAAGAGGGGGAAAGTTGATGCAGTGAGATCCAAGAAGAAGTGGGCCCTAATGGATCCCACCAAGAATGATTTACTTTCTATAAATAGTTTATTAATTTTAGTAATTTGAAATTTTAGTGATTTGATTTACTTAAGAGATTTTAGGGAGTGATTTTAGGAATCATTGAATAATAATGGTTTCTTTATTTAGACCATTCATCTATTATAAATAGAGAGGGATGTTTGATTGTAATGCATGCTATATTGATAATAAAATTGAGAAGTGTTCTTGTGAGTTCCCCTTTGGGGTATTTCCCCTAAGTAATCTTAGGGTTTTGAGTCTTAGGACTCGATCTCACCGTCGGAGGTGTAGATCCTCACTGTGGCCTCCAGGCTAAGCCATCACAAACTTGGTAAAAGTAAGATACTTTCTTTTCCTATGCATCATTATGTGGCTTTTGCATGTTTTGACATCATTCATAATGATGTCTAGGGAATTTCTCCCGTAATTTCTCATACTAACTACAAATATTGTCACATTTATAGATGATCATAGTCGGTTCCCATGGGTGTATTTTTTCCATTCCAAATCGGAAAAATTTGATGTTTTCCAAAAATTCCTTGCTTATGTTGAGAATCAGTTTTCTACAAGTATCAAGATTCTTCGCTCTGATTCAGGGGGGGAGTATATGTCCCAGCGGTTTCAAAATTTCTTGCAAACCAAAGGGATTTTATCAGAGAGATCGTGCCTATATATACTCCTCAACATAATACAATTGCCGAACAGAAAAACAGGCATCTTCTTGATACCATTCGTTCACTTCTTTTAGAATCATTGGTTCAGGCTAAGTTTTGGCCTGAAGCATTAGCTATTGCAGTTCACTTAATCAATCTTCTCCCCTCACCAATGCTATCTTATCAATCTCCATTTATAGACTTTTCAACAAACAACCGACATACACTCATTTGCGCACCTTCGGTTGTGTGCGCTTTGTCCATCTTCCTCTGACTAAACGGACAAAGCTGTAAGCTCAATCCAGAAAGTGTGCTTTTCTGGGCTATGCTTCTCACCAAAAGGGCTTTCTTTGTTATTATCCAGTCATTCATCGCTTCCGAGTTTCTCGAAATATCATTTTTTTGGAAAATCAGCTTTTCTTTTCAAATCACAAAGATTTATTTCCTTTTGTCTCTCTTACCCAATTTTACTGATGATGTTGCTCCGTCACCTCTCATCGTCTATTAAAGGCGTCATCATAAAGATGTTCCACAACTGTCATCCCCTATAGATCATTCCCCGCCGCCTAATCCTCCACCAGAACCCGATCCTTCTTCTGCTCCTGCTCCTGCTCCTGCTCCACCGCCGATTCAACTTGGGCAATCCACTCGCCACTCGTCCCCCAGACAAATATGGCTTTACTCACACTTCGTTACTTGCTGCCTTATCTACTGTTGCTATTCCTAACTCATATTTGCAGGCAGTGAAACATGACTGTTAGAAGAAAGCTATGCAAGAAGAGTTAGATGCACTTCGGGAAAATCACACATGGGCTATGATGCCCAGATACGGACACGGGTACGGATATGGGACACGGCAACGAGCGTCCGATACGTCAACTTCAAAATTTTAGGACACGGATACGGGTACGGCATTATTAAAAATATATAAATATAAATATTTAATTGGGAGTTTATTTTAAATGGAATATTTATTTTTTTAATTTTGATGGAGCTGTCAAATTGGAGAAAAGATCTTTAAAGAGTAAAGCGTTTCTTATTTTGCTGCTGTTTATTTTTAATATAGCTGGGCCGAGCTGGACTTGATCTCAAGCCCACAAGATGGGCCTTGCCTCACTTGAAATTGGAGTGGGGACACATGGGTCATGCCTCACTATGAAATAAGAGCGGGACTGTGGGATGTAGGAGACACGTGGTGCTTGACTTATTTGAATTTGGAGTGGGTAGGGAACATACCCACGTGACAGAGAGATGATGTGAAGGAAAGATAAAAGAAAAAAAATTGGAATGGGAAACACGTGACAGAGAAAAGATAAAAGAATGGTGCCCTCTCTGCCCTTGATGAGAAGAGAAACATGAGGGGAAGAAGAGGGCAGGCGACGATGATGGTGGAGGTGAGGAGATCTTCTCTTCGCGCCTGATGGTGGCTTCGCGCCTGATGGTGGCAGACCATGGAGATGGGAGTCGGCTGTGGCGACGTCGGTGCAGGTACGCTGCATTTTTTTTTTCTTCTCCTCTAGTCTAGGGGATGGAGGTGAAAGGGAAGGGGTTCGGCAAAGAGCAGGGGTTGAGGTTGTGGGTGGTCGGGGAGGCTGTATTTCCTCTATTTTTTATTTTTTATCATATAAAATACGAGACAGTCGTATCCAATTTTTTTGCACCGTATCCCTACCGTATCTTGCGATATCTCGTACCCGTATCCGTATCGTACTATGTCTGCACCGGTACCATGAGTAAGTTGCCGTATTTGGGTATCAGAGCACATGGGATATTGTGTCCTGTCCATCTCATGTAAAACCTATTGGCTGTAAATGGGTTTTCTCCATCAAACTTAAACCTGATGGCTCGTTGGATCATCACAAGGCGCGCCTAGTTGCACTTGGTAATCGCCAAGAATATAGAATTGACTATGATGAGACATTTGCTCCGGTCGCAAAAATGACTACGATTTGCACTATGTTAGCCATTGCAGCATCACAGTCATGACCTCTTTATAAGTTCGACGTCAAGAATGCCTTTCTGCATAGGGATCTAAAAGAGGTCTATATGAAAATTCCACCAGCCATTTCGAGTTCTTCTGGTGATGAAATTGTTTGTTTACATCGATCCCTCTATGGTCTCAAACAAGCACCTAGAGCTTGGTTCGAAAAATTTCGAGATACCCTTCTTCGACTTCATTTTCAACATAGTCCATATGACCCTTCTCTATTTCTTCAACGCACGTCAGCTGGGATTACTATGTTACTTGTCTATGCAGATGATATCATCATATCTGGAACTGATTCATCGATGATTTGACAGCACCAAGCCTCGCTTAATGAATCATTCCATATGAAGGACTTAGGCCCTCTTACCTAATTTCTTGGGTTTGGAAGTTCATCACTCACAAAAAGGCTTAATTCTTGATTAGCATAAATAGGCATTAGACCTCATTGAGATGGCCGATCAACAGAACGCTACCCCGGTTGATCCTCCTCTTGAGGTCAATGTTAAATTGTCTCAAGATACGGGAGATCTTCTTTCGGATGCCACCTTATATCGGAAATTAGTGGGCAACTTGGTAAATCTCACAATTAGCCGGCCTTATATTTCTTATGCTGTCAACCTTGTTAGCCAGTTTATGATGCAACCACGTCATTTACATCTAACTACTGTCCGACGCATCAGAGGCGGACCTAGGATTTTCGTTTAGGTGGGGCTAAACTTTTGCTAGAATTTTTTCACATCAACAATAACAAAAGAAAAAATGTATTCCATGTAAATAGACGCAAAATATTTAACTATATCAACTTAATATATTTGTTGTTTGAAATGATGACTTCATTTCTCCAAAATTTACAGTATAAGAAAGTATACTGAAAACAAAAAAGTCTCCCAAAAAATAAGGGCAAACTAATCATCCTAAAAAAGAAAGGGTTCACAACCTCCAAAAAATTCGGGTGTCAACCTGAAGAAAGTACATATTAACGATTGGACATCAACATACACTTCTCTCATCAAAAGTCATCTCAACTCCAAAACAACGTTTTTTACAATTGCCCTCTACGGCTCTTCATGTTTTGAAAGCGTTGCATGATCGTCTCATCATCAACGCTATTGAATATGTCATTTTCGATAAACACAAGCAAACAATCATTCATCCACTCATCTTCCATTCGATTGCGTAGTCGATTCTTAACGATTTTCATAGCAGAAAATACCCTCTCAAAAGTAGCAGTGGCAACTAGTAGGGTTAGCGCTAATTTCAAGGGCAAATAAATTAAAGGATATGCAATGTCCCTTTCTGTTTCAACCATTTTTTGATTGAATGATTTTTTTTTTAAGAGTACACATGTTAGCTTTTGCAGATAGTTTTATTTATTAACAATAGAACTTGATTTTGGATGGGAAGCATTAAGTAGGGGCTCATTTGAATGTCAGGATTTCTAAGACTTCTTGGGCTTTTTGTCATTTTAGTGAAATGGCCAACCAACAGACCACCAACAAGAAATCATCTTTAGATGCACCTACTGGTAAGTGAAAGTGGACTATCATTTGAAGGACATCTCATCTGGTTAGCCCACCAGTGCCGTAAATTGGGTTTGTTGATATTGGATGAGAAAGTGGACTCATCCATGTCCCTATTGTCAGATAATCTGAACATCAACAACAACCCACAAATCTCACTCATTCATAAATCAAACAAGAACACAAGATTAAAAAAAAAAAAAAAAAAGCAAAATCAAGTAATGTAACAATGAATATCATAAATAAAAAGCCCTAAATCAAAACAACCCTAACCGGCTAACCCTAACCATGAAACAAAAATCAAATAAACAACCCTAACTTCTTTGTGCAACGCCTAAAATAATGAATGAAATTAAAGAAAATAGGGGAGAGGGAGAGATAGGCGGCATGAAGCTATTAAAATGGATGTCCGACAGAGAGAGGCGACAGAGAGGGAGAGGGAGGTGACAGAGAGAGGGAGAGAGAGTTACCTAAAGCTCAAAGATCCTCATAGATGTACGATGAGAAGTGTGAGAGATCCGTGCCGCGTGCACTAGAAGGAGGAAGAGTTCAGGTCGTCGAACCGTTGAAGAAAGAGGGTAGGTCGGAAGAGGGAAGGTCGAAAGAGGATCTTGTTTTTTTTTTTTTTTTTTTCGTTCTACCTTTTTTATATGGGGCGAGGATTTTACTGATGTGGGGCATGGGCCAAGGCCCAATACTATTTGAAGAGGATTTTGAAATTTGCCCCAGGTCATGAAAACGTGGGTCCGCCTCTGCGGCGCATTATTCCTTACATTCTTGGCACTCCAGCTTGTGGTTTGCTCTTTCCAGTTGGCAACACTCTCCTACAGCATACTCTGATGCAGATTGGGATGGTTGCTCGGATACCAAGAGATCAATGACAGGATGGTGCATGTTCTTAGGGGACACATTGATCTCTTGGAAATGTAAAAATAGGATGAAGTGTCCAAGTCCTCCACCGAAGCTGAATATCATGCTATGCGTGTCGCCTCTTCAGATTTCGTATGGCTTCGTGGATTGCTTTTCGAGCTTGGCTTTCCTCAGACATATCCTGTAGAAGATAACAGGCCCAGCCCATCAAGGGCCTGTAAGGCCCATGTACAGCCTCCCACACACGTGGGATATACTCAAGATTGTGTAGCTGATTTCTCTCATTCATGTATAGAATATGATATATTCTTTACATTCTTTTGTTTATTCTAATTTGTAATCTTTACGTAGTTAGAGCCTTGATTAAGGCATAATCTCTTTATAAATAGAACAGTCGATGCTCATAATAAGGCACGACCTTCTCCCAGTATTTCTCCTCTCCTTCCTTCACATATCTAACATCTCCAACACCCCTTTATGCTGATAATACTAGTGCCATTCGGATTACCTCAAATCCTGTTTTATTGAGGTGGACTGTCAATATATCTGGGATGAATTTAAAAATGACACCATCGGCCTTCCACATATATCATCCAGACTTCAAGTTACAGATATCTTTACCAAGAGCCTACCAAGACCACGTCATCAGTTCTTGGTTGGTAAATTGTCACTTGCTGACTCAACAACATCAATTTGAGGGTGGGTATCAAGAAGACCAGTTCAATTCCCTTATTGTACAAATCCATGCCCAATTATATCCAGCCCAGTTGTAATATATGTAGGATAAAGTCAAAGATTGTACAAGTCATAACCGTGTGTAATTTAAATTGTGATTACTAATTTATAGCCTAAACAAGGCATGTAATGTCTATATAATGAATGGAAATCTCAAAGAGGGGTATACAATTACAATCCAATATTTCTCTCTCTTGTGCTCGTGTCAATGGAAGCATCTAGAATGGCATTGACTGCCCTAAAAAAAATGGAATCCTTACCCACCCCCTGTTTTGCAATTATATCCACTTACTCATTAGCTTTACTTACGCCTTCAGATATGTAAGCCACTTTTCTTCTCTGACAAGTTGTCTTTCAATGGTTTTATTTTGAATTGTTATCAGATATATGAAACCTTAGAAGTTTGCCCTTTATTTTTTAACGATCCAAGATAACCGATTATGACCAATAGTTAGCTATCCTATGGGCTATGAAAGCCCTCACCAGTATCAACTATCAATAGTTTCGAAGTTCAAAGACACTGAGAAGAAAGAAAGGCAAAAGATCAAATGTCTGAGATAAAAATGTCTTACCTTTTCATAGTAATGGGATTCAGATGAAAATCCAGAGCCCTAATAAAGGATTTTCATTAAAAAAAGGCTACATTTTATCTCTATTACTTTATTCTTTTCTTTTTCTTTTGATTCTTTATTCTTTTTCTGGAGAGGGGCATCATTCTAGCTTGCATTATGCACGAGCATTGAATAAACGAGATGTAATGATCTCAACCTTGAGAAACACAAAATAAGGCACTGCTGAAACTGAATGACTCATAATAATAATAATAATAATAAAACCCTGACTGACTCCAAAATCATTATTTTTTAGATAGGAGTACTGAACTAGCTTGCTGCACAGCACTATAGATAAGAGATGTAATTAACTTAACCTTGAAAAATACAAAATAAGGCACTGCAGAAACCGAATATGACTCAGAAATCTCAGGCAGCTCCTCAGCTTCAACCTGTGTTTGGAAAAAGAAAAATCAAGTCAGAGCTAAGCATTTGAACCCATGCAGTCACTAAAATCACACACCCTATATATATATATAGATATATAGGCATCTATAGATATATAGGAGATGCTCCTATGAGAGCATCTCTCACCTTATTATGAGAGATAGGGTGGGGGCCTCACAACCATATCCAATGCCAACAACTTAAATGTGAGAGCCTCCACCCATATCTCATAGTAAGGTGAGAGAAGCTCTCATAGGAGCATCTCCCTATATATATATATATTTAAATGATTGCCATACCTCAGATCATATATTGACCATACTAAGGCACTTCAATCCCGAAACATTTCTTCTTTTAATATAAAATCATCAAGATATCACTCCCAAAATGGATGTCTATCGTTTTTTCATTTTTTTTCCCAGAAAGCAAGTGAGCATACTAAGATTAAGGCAAAAGAATAAGAAGAGGGGAGGGGGACCCTGCTGTATGTTCCAAAAAAACATGGAACCACCCCTAACTCAAGTGCATTAGGAAGATGACCAGCTACGCGAAGCAAATTGCGATTGCAAAACAGACACAAGGAAAAAAGAGACAAAGAAACAGCTGCCAAACCAAAAAAATTATCCCAAAATCCAGGCTAGCTGAACCCAAGCTAAAACAGAACATAGCAACCCAACCAAGAACCAGAAAAACCAGAGATCCTGGAAAAGAAAAACTAGAGCTAAAATTATTGAAGAAAGCTGGTGATCCATGACATTCCTAATGCTATTCCAATCATGAAGCTGGCGTGCCAAGAAGAAAAGATCTTCTTGCATTTGAGAAACCTGAGAACTCGGAAAAGAGAAAGGAAAGCTAACTTTGTTGAACGAAGCTGGTAAATTGTGACATTGCTAATGCTATTATTCCAATCATGATTCATGAAGCACGTGTGCCAAAAGAAAATAGCTTCCTGCATCTTTTTTTTTTTTCCTTTTAAAAAGGCAAAATAACCAGGTAGCTGATACTGTTTTATTGCATGCCTACCACAGAGTATGGTAGTTCCTTCTATTTCAGGTTGTTCCTGTTCTGGATGGACTGATAAAGACAAGGTCAGACCATCAATCGTATCACGTGTGCCCATTTTTCATTGCATGGGACTCCCAAAAGTGGAAAAGAATGGATGACTGGCTGGTGATCTTTGGGTAAGAGTGATTTTTTAGGGTCCTAATTCTGGCATTAGTTGGTTGCTGACTTCATCTTATGGGTCAAATGATCCACAGTTTAGAGGCTAGTATTGTTCTGAGCTGACTTTTGTGGTGAACTGCTGAAATATGTCATTGTATGTGGCTGGATATTATACTTTTCCTAGTTTCTCAGGCAGAAAAGATTGGGTTGCAGTATTACTTCTTTGATGAGAGGATTCTCTATATGGATCCACATCATGATCTTGTTGACTTTCCAATAACTGGTGCCTTTCACCTAGTCAATCTCCAGGTAGATCCCATAATTACGAGACTAAATCATTTTGCATTGTTTCCTGGTCGGTTGGAACTCCTTCCAGACAACTAACAGCTTGCCTTGCCAAGGTTGAGAAAAGCTAGGGATATAATTGTAATTTTTTTTAAGTAATTATAGACGATTTGTAATTATGAAAATTTTAATTTCTGAAAATAGCAAATAATATAAATGAAACGTTGTTGCTAGTCATAAATTAGGGAAAATAGTGAATAATATAAATGAGACGTTGTGGCTGGTCATAAATTAGGGTTGAACTTTAATCTTTTATGTTTTTTCCTTAGTTTCCTAGAGGATAAAAAGTTTTAACTGCCAATACCTCAAACCATTGTCCAACCATTCTGGACATTGTTATAGAGTCATATCTGTCAAAGCTGAAGGGCTATGTATATTATGTAGTCCTATGATATACCATACCTACTGTCGGACTATACGGCTCATAGTCTCATCTTGTCTTAGGAGATATAGTAGGCATCATTAGAGATTGGATTGATTTGTACTTTAAATTTTTTTTATGCAACTGAGATCTATATAAACAAAGTGGCAGGTCACTCAAACCTTTCCCAAGTTACAATAAGGACCTGCTTTCTTTGAGATGATATGGTTAAAGAAAAGAGTACAACCTGAATTCACAACAAACCTCTCTACATTTGTTCCAGCAACGCATCATAAAAAAAACCATGTTGGTGTCTGAAAAGTGAAGGTGAGAAATCAATAACCACGGCAGTCCAATTTGGAAACTCCATGGCTTTTTTGGAAAAGCCTACTCAAGCATTCAGCCATTATTGAGAAAAGAAATGGATATACTGGATCCCCTCAGAGAAGGAGCTAGTGAAATATCCTCTTGGTCTGCCATTGCAATTACTGAATTGGATACAACTGATATTTGAGATGCAATCATAAATCCACCGCAATCCATCTTTCTTCAAACCCAATTCTACTCAGTATACTATTTTAAACAACAACAACAACAACAACAATAATAATAATAATAATAATAATAATAATAATAATAATAATAATAATAACTCAGTATATAGATGAGGAGTGGCCAACCAATATGGTCACATGCTTTTTCCAAAACCAATCTTCCACACCACCCCCAAAATATCTGCAGCCTTCCTGGAGTGAATGCATCTATGATGCCCAGATACGGAATACGGAGATGGATACGGACACAAATACCAAGATCAAGGATACGACTCTTCACTATTGGAAATCCAAGATGCAGATATAGATATGGCTGTTCTTAATTTTTCTTCAGAACATTATTATACTTATGAAATTGCCACTGTTTACATTTCTTTCTAACATTTTTCTATATTGAGAATCAATAAAACTAATAAAAAATATATGAGATAATGGACTTAGTCTAGTAAGATGTCCTAAACTTGAACCATATTGAGTACCAATACGAGCATTGTATCGTTCCGACATGGTTGCACTGGGCACATATGAGTATCATGAGTACCACAGGAACACATACATGGGCTACAAGAACAACATCAAGAATTTGTGGCCTTGAACAAAGGCATTTTTGAAAAGTGCAATATTTGACATCACCACTTTAAGTCTATTCACCAAGATCAAACCACTAGGCTAATTGGCCTAAATTTCAATAATTGTAATGCTTGGTATTAAGTGCAACTTGGCTGAGGATTTGGCTCAAGAAAAATCGGAATGGAGAAATAGAATTCATGTAGCCGATCCCAATATATTTGGGACAAGGCTTTGATGATGATGATGATGTGGAGTTCATGCCTTTATGAAGCCACCCTCTACTATAGAATTCCGAGAAAACCCCCGTTAGGCTTTATTTAATTGTCTGTGAGCAATTCTGATAGGAAGCCACATGGAAACCATCCTGCCCTAGTGCCTTATCTCTTTAAATCATGAACCTTTTCTTCTGAAAATGGATGCTCTAGCACCGTGGAGCCTCTTGACACAGGATATCAAAAACTAACTCACCCAACTTCGGTCTACTCCAATCTTTAGAGTTGATATATTTGAAGAACTGGACAATTTCCTTTGCTATGCCTTCTTTGTCTTCAATTGTCAACCCATAATTTTTAATTTGCTAATATAACTATGCTTCCTTGTTGCATTTCCCATTCTATGGAAGAAGATCCAGATCAATTCCAATCAATCTGGATCGATCAGATCCACCCAAAGGCCTAACTTGCCGTGGGATACAATATTTGGCCCAATGGAATCATAAGCATATTTCAACACTTCCACTGAGTAACAGAGGCCACGATTTGTAAATTGAAATACAAAGGAAAGCATTTATGTTTGGATATATGGGTGCCAGTGTTCTAAAACTTTGCCAAGCCGTCTTCTTCTCATCCAATTTAAACCTAACACTCGCTCTCTCATAGACACTTCCACACAACACCCATCAAATCCCCAAACCCTAAGTCCTCATCCCAAGGACTCAAGCAGTGATTTAAACCCAAGTCTCCCTTTCCCCCTCATAGACACTTCCACATGAAGCCCATCAATACCCCAAATACTAAATCCCTTTCTCGGCCATGATTTCATCTCTCCCATGAATCATGCTTCCATCCTTCTTCTTCCATGATTCCATCCCCCTTCCTCTCCTCATCGTCTTAATGAAAACCCATCCCTCCAAATCCCAATCTAAAAACCCATCTCTCAATCTCCCCAACTTTCCCTCTTCCTCCAATCTCCCATCCTCCACCCCTTTTTTGGAAAAAGGAAGGAAAAAACAAAACATTTAGGAGTCAACCCAACTCGGCCAAGTTGCACTAACCTAACCCCTGCCAAGTCGGGGACCAAGTCCAATTTTGAAAGGCCTATATTGAAACAGGAGTTGACCGACGCCATTTAACCAGATCCACACAACTGGATTCAGTTCTTAAAGGGCTGGTTATAAAGCAATTTCAGTCTTGAAAACAGCAGCAATAGATCATCAAAGAATATTCATAATAGAAGCAACAGTAATAGCCCCACCAGCAGCATTACAGAGAAAAAAGAAACAGGATGAGAATATCAACCAAGCCTCATGCCAAGGAGATGATGGATCTTGGGTCCAAAGCTTTACATAAACCTGAATCCAGTCTTTGATAAAGAAAGCCAACTGAATTTTCACAACAAAAGAGCTTTACGAATTCTTAAAATCTCAAAACTCCAAAAAACTACATGGCCAAATGCCTTATTTCCATATTTATGTAATTCTTAAAGCATGTAACTGATCATGAATACTAACCTTCTGTCAAATAAATCTTCACCTTTAAATGCTTAGTTGCTAATATATTCCCTAAACAAAGGATTCCCAACTTCACCGATAAAGATGATGGGAAAACGCACAACGAAGTACAAAAACTTGAAAAAGTTTGAGACATGCATAAGAGGGTTGTCCCCAGTGGGCTCTAGCCAATTAAGGATTGCATTGGGTCGGGTTAAACAGGTGACTGCCCAACCTGGTCCAAGTTTGGTAGTGGTATTGTCAAGTTCAGGGAGGGCATGGGATTACAGATTTCAAACTGGCTTAGGATCAGGACAGGTTTAGGTTTTGGCTGCCCCAACATGCCCTGCCTTGCCTTGCATATGACCAATTTACATATTTAGAATGATTATATATATATATTATAAAATTTTCTTGATATAATTTTTGTTTAAAGAAATGAAGAATAGGCTAACCAATATCAAACGTGCCCAACACAACCAATGCCCGTCTTCGGGCAGGTTTGGAATCACATATTATAACCTGCTACGTGTCTGTCAAGACAAATAGATATGGGGCAGTGTGAATTGTCCCTCTCGCCCAAGGATGAAAATAGCGGTAGCTACGCCCGCCGTCAAAATGCTACGAAGCGGGCGATACGTAGCGTAGCGGTGCCATTTGAAAAAATCGCCAAAAAGATATGAAAAAATTCCAGAAAATCCAGAAAGTTGTAAAATGAAAGAAAATGTATTTTTTTTGCAAAAGTAAAGTAAGGGGGCGTAGCGGTCCCTTCACTGTATGAGGTCTTGCATCGCTTTATAAATAGAAAATAATAGTAATGATCATTTTTTCACATGTGTTCAGGTTGCTTAGTTATACTAACTTAGAAACTAATGAAAGGCTTATAAAAGAAAAAACTATGTCATGAAGTCAAGACTTAAGAGTACCTAGAGAAAAAATTACATCTACCAAAGGAGGTGTCTAATAGTATGTACTTAGAGAAGAATCATTGAGAAGAACTCTCTATATCGACTGTAATTTGGCGAGATCATATGCTTTTTGGTGTTCTTTTAAACATAAAAGGGTAGAAGAGTTGTGTAGAAATGTTATTTGGAGAGAAGAAGAAAAGAAATAAGTCTTATTATGCATTTAAAAAAATTTGAAAAGTAGGAATTTTTCTCACCCCGTAGCGGCCGCTACGGGTGCGAGGGCTAATAAATCGACCGTAGCATAGCGGTGGTGGCCGCTACGGCCGATATAGCGGCCGCTACGTAGCTATTTTCATCCATGCTCTCGCCGATATACATTTGCATTAAGATTGACATGGTCCCTTAAATTATTTAAGAGGGTGAGAACAATTAATCAAACATGGAAGATCCTGAAGTCTCTGCTTCCTCTTCCACGCATCCTTCATTTTGAGTTTGGAGCTATCTTGAACATCAAAATCCTTGTCCTTAAAGCCCTTGCTTAAAAATTGCCTGTCATTTTCATTTTTTGCCAAAAGTAACCACACCACTTCCCAACCTCTAACCTGTGATCCTTCATTGTAATTTAATGGTCATGATTACCATACCACCACCCCCACAAACTTCTTTGGACCCTTGCATGGATCTTATTGAGCTTGATCATCAACAATCCAACTACCGCAATCCTAATCAATAACCTGGTCAGTCGATTGCTGATATTCAGCTCACTGGGATATTATGGGCATATTTGGCACTATTTCCTCCAAAAGAATTATATGGTGAAGTAGGACAAGAAACAAACACTTGCTGTTTATTCTATGGATATGGATGGAGGAGCCTACTTGTGGTCATAGGAAAGTTTAGGGTCTTCTTTGTAATTTATTCCTAAGACTGGAGTGCAATGGTATTTATTTAGTAGAGTTATTTGCAATTAACTGTGGGCCCGGACTGCACATGAGATGTGGGGTGGCGGTGTCCCAATTGGAGCCAGCTTTCTATGGAATCCTTAGTGGTCCCCACGCTAGCCCAATTATTAGATCATTACTAATTCTACTTGAACTCTAAAAGGAATTAGAAAATTACTATTTCTATTTGAAGTGAGACTTCTACTATAATTATTAGAAAGGAGAAAGTTACTAATGCTTAATAGAAGTAAGACTTCTATTTTAATTAGTAATAGGAGTTGCTTTGAAGCAATAAATAGGGGAGCAAGGGGTTGGACGTCCACTACTAGAACCATCCCAAGGAGTTGCATGGCCCGCCTGATGGCGTAGCCTGGAGGCCACTGTGAAGATCTACACCTCCGACGGTGAGATCCAGCCCTAAGACTCAGAACCCTAAGATTACATAGGGGAAATACCCCAAAGGGGAACTCACAAGAACACTTCTC
Source organism: Cinnamomum chago (assembly GCA_038049695.1). Taxonomy (NCBI): domain Eukaryota; kingdom Viridiplantae; phylum Streptophyta; class Magnoliopsida; order Laurales; family Lauraceae; genus Cinnamomum; species Cinnamomum chago. The sequence goes on from CP142459.1 coordinate 19,122,512, forward strand.
AATTTTATTATCAATATAGCATGCATTATAAGCAAGCATCCCTCTATTTATAATAGATGAATGGTCTAAATAAAGAAACTACTATTATTCAATGATTCATAAAATCACTCCCTAAAATCTCTTACTAAAATCTCTAAGTAAACCAAATCACTAAAATCTCAAATTACTAAAATTAATAAACTATTTAAAGAAAGTAAATCATTCTTGGTGGGGTCCATTAGGGCCCACTTCTTCTTGGATCTCACTGCATCAACTCTCCCCCTCTTGGAAAAACTCGACTCCGGCGAGTTGAAAGGTTGATAACGCAGGAGAGAATCCAACAAGAAGTTCGGAAAATGTCCACCTGGGTCGAAAATTAAGCACACAAATGTCCGCCTCTTCTTTTGATCTGCATCTGCATGGCATGGCGTGGGAGTTTGAAGCAATGTAGTCAGCCATCTAAAAGTAGTTCGGAAGCGGCGCTTCTTCTGCTGTCTGTATTGATTCCGAGCTTGTGAGTTTCCTATGAGAGAGTGAGACTGCAACTGTAAAATCTGCCATATCTGAGTGCAATTTGTAAGCGTCCATTGTTGATCCTTGAAGATGAAGTCAATGTGAAGGACTTTAATAACTTGATCTTCTTGTGAAACCACTAGGACAAATGATTTAATTTCCGATGATGCAATTGGATTTTCTGGAATTGGCATGACAATGAGATCTACCGGATGTTCAATCTAATTGCTAACTTGGTCAGAGTCTTCAATATTTGCTCGACCTTGTACTTCCTCAACCCTTTGGAGCTCTTGACTGATATTACTATGATCAATAGTATGTGGACCAACGAAATCGTCGTTGCCATGAACTTGCTCTTCAATGTTATCTTTGATGTTCGAAGTCAGATCTTTTGGTGCGATCATGACTACTTTTTCAAGTTTTTGCTCCGTTTGTGGCGTTTTTGTTGAAGGTGCAGACGACGATTGAGATGTTGATGTCAGTGGCATGAGTCTATGCCATCGTCCATTCCTGAAAAGGGTATATGTGTTTGCCTCTGTATCATGATGCACCATTCGAGCAAAAATCCATTGACGACCAAAAAGGATATGAGCAATATTCATATGGATCACATCACACCAAATCTGATCTTCATAGCCGCCAAGCTTGAAAGATACCAAACATCTGTGAGTCACGGGAATGACATGACCATTAGACCATGTGACTTGGTAGGGTTTAGGAAGCTTCTCAGTAGGCAATTTAAGCTTGTCAATGACCTCCTGTACGACAAAATTAATCACACTACTATTGTCAATAACCACATTAACAGCTTTGTCAACGACTATCACCCGCGTGTGAAATTTCTTAGCTTGTTTCCATTCTTCGTCTTCTTCTACATTGGTATTGAGGAGTCTGTGAATGACAATAGTGGGATTTTCTTCTCCTGCAAAAAGTCTTTCCACAATATGAGCTCTTTGACTATATAGTTGCCTGCGAGACTTTTGAAGCATGCGCTCAACACTGATGGCTTCTAAGTATGCATCTTGACTGGTTTTGTAATAATTCATATTTTTCAAGATATCTGGTCTCAAGCCTTGGACATAACGAGCTAAATCATGCATCCCATCTTCCTCCAATTTGCATATCTCATGCAACTCTCGAAAGTGGCGGGTGTATTCATCAACCATCCAATTTTCTTGCGTCAAGTTGAGAAATTCCTCAAAATAGAATTCATTTTCAAAATACTAGTTGCCATATTTGCGCTTATGCTGAATTCTTTGAAGTGGAATGGGGCTCCCAAAAATTTTCATATTTGACTCGAATCAATGATTCAAATATTGCTCCTTGTAGATGGACAATTGTCTAACTAAATGGGTTGGATTGATGATACCCTCAAAAGGGTTGGACTAGAAACGGGCCCACCTATCTCACGCTGCAAAATTCTGCACTTCTCGCTGTCTTTTTTTTTTATTGGCTATTTCTGCAGGTTTGGGCTTGGGCTCAGTTGGGCCCAAACATAGGCCCATAATAGAAGACACATGAGAGAGAGAGAGAGAGAGAGATTTTTTTTTTCAGTTGGGTGGGTCTGGGCCGGTCGAACCTAGTCTCAGATCAGGCCCATACTGCTGGTCAGTCCAAATCGTGGCCCACTTCAATGCTAAGAGACAAAACACATGTGAAGATTTTTTCTTTTTTTTTCCTGCTCTTTCTTCTTTTCTGCTATGTCTTCTTTTCTTCGCTTTCTTCTTGTGTTTGGGTTAGGTGTTGGTGAGGTGGGAAGAGGTTCCAGATTGTGGTTGCTGTTTATGGGTGGGGTGGATGGATGGAGTTCAATGGTGGGCTGGCTGGGATTTGGACGCAGGTTTTGGATTTTGGGAGTGTTAGGAATTGGCACCTAAGGAAGAATGGGTTCTGTGATTGAGGGAGGCTTGACGGTGGTGGGGTGTAGGCCGATTTGGGTTGGGATGGTTTTAGGACTAAAGGTGGTTGATGGAGTGGTGGCAGATGTGGTGGGTTTGGGAAAAGGGGGTGGCTGGATAGGTGGGGTCTGTGGTGGGGATGATGATGACAAAAATAGATAAACAGGGGATCACAGGTTACCTTGAATCAGCGATCTGGACGGCGATCCGAGATTGGATCTTTGCTCTGATACCAATTGATGGCGTAGCCTGGAGGCCACGGTGAAGATCTACACCTCCGACGGTGAGATCCAGCCCTAAGACTCAAAACCCTAAGATTACTTAGGGAAATACCCCAAAGGGGAACTCACAAGAACACTTCTCAATTTTATTATCAATATAGCATGCATTATAATCAAGCATCCCTCTCTATTTATAATAGATGAATGGTCTAAATAAAGAAACTACTATTATTCAATGATTCCTAAAATCACTCCCTAAAATCTCTTACTAAAATCTCTAAGTAAACCAAATCACTAAAATCTCAAATTACTAAAATTAATAAACTATTTAAAGAAAGTAAATCATTCTTGGTGGGGTCCATTAGGGCCCACTTTTTCTTGGATCTCACTGCATCACTGCCCTATTGTATGCAAGAGTTGCACGCCCCTCTCTCCCTCTTCTAGTTTCTCTTCCGGTTTTCCTTAAGAGCTTCATGTTGGTTTCTTTTGGAGATCCCATCCATCTCCTTAAGAAAAGAGATCTGATACAGGATATAGCGTGGAAGACGATTGGGTATTGGAGATTCTAATTTGATTCGTGAAAGAGTTCATCATCAAAGAAAGAGATCAACTACTCCATTAGAGCACAATCGAGCCTCAAAGGTATAATCTACTTCCTTGCATGTTGTAGTTTTCGCGGTTGCTTGTTAGGCGTTGTTTCTATCTTCTAAATAGAGTTTATTGCTGTTCATGGTTGATGAGTTTGAGGACTTGGATCCTGGATTGGGTTTTGTAGCCTTATGGATAGTTGATCCTTGCGTTAAGCGGGTCAAAAGTTTTTAAAACCTATCCACGAGGCCCACCTACTTCGAACACTTGCCTGCAGCCTTGCAGGAAGTGATTCAGCAGTAGCACAAATCAAATTCAAACCAGATCTTTGACATGCAAACAGAAGCACGTTAGAATTGTCGTCATTATTAAAATTGGAGGTCCCTTCTCTAAATTGGTAGTCCAGAACCTGCGTGTAATGGACGGAAACCACTAATAGAATCCACCACCATCCCCAAAGCATTGAATATATTATATCATTTGAAATCATCATCATCAAATCCTTAATGTTGGGGTCAACTACATGAATTTTGTTTTGCCATTCCAGTCTATCATGAGCCAAATCCTCGATAGGTTGCACTTCGTTAGATCTATCTTTACTACTTCCATCCATGTCTTCTTCGACCCATCCCTTTTCTTGAGGGGCCAAGAACGTACATAGAGAAACGTCTCCTCGACAGCGCCATTGTTGGCCTACGTTGGACATGTCCAAACTATCTCTAATGAGCGTCTCTTAAATTTATCACATTGATGTTATTCCCAAATGTTCTTGAATGGGCTCACTTTTTATTCTATCTTCTTTAATTTTACCACACATCATCTCAACATTCTCATCTCTCCTACAACTCATTTTTTGCATGTGTTGAATATTGTTCAGTATCACCCCCTCCCCAAATTATACTAGCACAAGACTGGCAATTTAGGTATTCCTTGCTCATTAAATGGCCTGTTTTCAAATGATACTAAAACTCATGGTCACCAAACGGCACCCTCACCCTCCATATTCAAAGTCTGCCCATGCTTGAAAGAACCATGCCACACTCAATAAATATAGGGTTTCTAGATAATTATACCTATCACTCGCCCCCGCTCCTTAAAACAACGGTGGCTTCAAACACCCACTCTCTAAATATGATTTACATCCCCACATTCAGCTCTTTTGCAGCAGCAGCCCACAAAAATAACTGACAGCTTACCCAAAAACCCTCTGTTTGGAGAAGAAATTATGCTATTTCCATCAGCAACAAACGACCGTCCACATCTCCAGATTTCTCAAGATCATGGTCCACAAATCCTAACTTCAGAATGCTCCCCTAATCCGAATTCATTGATCTCTCAACCTCTGGAAAAGAACCCAAACAATCTCCAGGGATTCAACATGTGCTTTCCATCCACATGTACTAATGCCCAATAGAGAGCCCAAAGTGGGTTCAAAGTAAGCCATATCGCCTCAGTCAGCAATCAATTCATCAAAGAACCTCATTGTTGAACACCAAACCATCATCTAGTATCCATGGGAACAACTATTGAAAGAAGGGACAATTCACATATGGATTGAACTCAGTCTTCTTTATTTTTTTTTTTTTTTAAATGATTTGAACTCAGTCTTCTTACCACAATAGGAACATCAAATCCCCTTCATTGTTGAATTATGACAACATATCCATCCCAGAAGAATCAACTCGAGAAATGGATGCCACAAAGCTTTTGACAATGTGGAGTCCAGTTGTTTGAATGAGAGATTTGGGCACTTCACCAACTTTTTAATCACATATAAGTCAATCCAAGGTTCCTAATGACCTTGCAAACCAATAGAAGAGAAGTCTTATCCTTCTCAAAAACAATTTCCCCATAAACACAACTAGCATTCTTGCAAGCACCAGTGAATTCCCTTCAGCCATGTGCAACAGGTATATGAGCACCTGTCACAATAACCAACGGCTTTCCGTTAAAGGTATCCAATGGACAGTGACCTTCCTGTTTTGTCTTGTATCAGACAGGTGAACCCCTAAATTGACCTAAGTTCCTCTCTGTTGGAACATAAACATTGAAAGCTCTGCCAGATGCTAGAGGCATTACAAAATTTAGATGCAGAAACATGAGCCTGAAGGTTATCAATGAACAGAGAAAAGGTGTTTCAAAACCAAAGATAGTTCTTCCCATCTTGGACTTATATCCCTACTTGGTGCAGCCCGGATCCGCGATCGAGTGATAATAGACCAATCTCCCGAGGGATTGATCGAATCCAAAGATGGATTCAACCACTAGGGCACACTCATGATGATGAGAAACACCATAACTGAAGAGAAAACTCTCATAACTCAAAAGATTAATTGATAATAAACACTCTAAATACAATGAGGCCTAACATCCTTATATAGAGGAGTTGGCTAAATCCCTAAGCAACAATATTTCCTAATATATGAATAATGCCTAAAATAGGTAACACACTAATATTAATCCTAAACAAATTAAAATACTTAATAATACTTCCTAATTAAATGGATGTCCTGTTGGGCCTATGGACCGGACCCAATGGGTTGGGCGACCTATTGTCTGGCTTGCATCACTTCTTCTAGTTGCTAAGGGCCCATTTGACATCATTCCTTTCCTTTTTTAGATGTGCAGAGATTGGGTTGTAATGAGCTGTGCTGAACTTGTTTGGCAACGTTATGTTAGCTTGTTCTGCTGAGAGTAAACTATGCAGAACTTGTTTGCTGACATTATACCAATATTGTTCTAACTAAGGAACATAATCAACAGAAGCATATTTGGCAACATAGTTGAATTTGAATCTATTATAAATAATTCCTAACTCCATCTTATGCATTAAAAAATTGAAAAACTATTTTCAAGAATATCCATACATCCATGTCATATGATAACATTGCAAGAACAAAATTAATTGGTGTTCATTAAAGCAAACATAAATCGCTCTCTCAACCAAGCATGATACACAGAGTGCATCTATAGTTTCATGCAAGTATCAACTCCTATGAATCTAATTCCATGCAAACAATTAGTATATGGGCTGGAACCCACTAATTAAAAATTAGTGTGTCAAATGGACATATATGATATAACACATAACAGATCTGAGCTATCAAGTAGTTCCTTTCTTTTTCAGATATCTGCAAATTCAGCACTTAAAGGAAATAAAAACACTTTAGGAAAACTTACATCCACATGTAAATGTACAAACCATCTTCCTTTGTCCACTAATTAATTATACACATGTTAAAGCAATGTTAATGTAATGGCAACCTGTCCACAACTTTTTGTACACAATAAGCTTTTTTCTTTTTTATATTCATGTACACAATAAGCTAACAAATGAATAAAATCATGTCATGAAAATTTTGAAAATGCTAAATGCTTATTCCTTTGAAAATACTAAACACATATGTAGTTTTCTGCAATTCATGAAGTGCATAAACAACATTCCTTACGATACATGTGTGGAGACACCACAATTTCAAAAATGAAGCTACAGGTGGATAAAAATTTTAAGAAAAGAAAACCCCACAATAATTGAAAACATTTGCTAGGGATGAGAAGATTTCTAATACAAATGAAAACTCCTCACGCATGAGACTAACAAATAATAAACAGGGGAAGAGAAAGAAAACCCAAATTCTCAATCACTCAGACTTCCTAACGAAAATGGACATAAATTTGAAAAGAGATGAAAGCTGAGCACATTTCTTCAAACGCCCACTTTCTTCTTAACTGAGAAAGATCTCCATGTTCAAGAAGAAATGGAAGAAAACCCACTTAAAACATTTCTTCAAAAACCCTCAATCATTCAAAATTATGATACAATACAGTTTCATCATACCATTATTAAGGATACATATCCAGGTAAAAGTTTCAAATGAGAACCTTTTGGTAGAGAACAAGTTAGGAACCCAATTATGATCATCCACCGCACTCACACTATGAACGAATGAGTGATAGGCAATCACTCCAATATGATACCGATCCAACCAATGTCTGCTAGGTTTTTATTAAAAAAATCTACATTTACAAAAGCACTAGACTTTGGACCCTTAAGTAGGTTGTTGTTAGGATCATCAGGCCAGGTTGATAAGTGCAACTCCTCCCACTAATGACCCACCCAACTAATAGGAATGAACCCATGGATCCATCGAACGAGCTCTCAAATTTGGAATTTGAGTTTGGTTCCCACCTTAAAATTTCTCTATAAATATAGAGAAAACCAAATAAGAGAGATACGTTGCTATGATTATCATATCCTCTAAAAGCCTTAACAGAAAAAAAAAAAAAAAAAAGAAGAAGAAAAAAAAATAGACTCCAAAACAATGAGAAAGATAATATCAGAACAACCCAAATGGGTTTTTATTCAAAGACTAAAAAATGAATAACATCATTTGTAATTTATAAGTTGCAATGTTTTACCGGCACCAACGAAATTGCCAATAAATTTTTGCAAGACTACCCACTATTATCTACGGAGCATAATGTTATATGACCTATGAAGTAGAATATTAGCCAATCGAAATGAAACACGTGTATAAAATGAGTTTAGCAGAGATATGAATGCTAAGATGGATGTGTGGTAAGACTAAGAAATATAGAATAAAAAATGAGCACATTCAGAAGCATTTAGGGGCTGCATACTAGCATCAATGGGTGATAAATTAAGAGAGACTCGTTGGAGATGGTTTCCACATGTCCAACACAAGCAAGCAACGGCTCCTTTTGAGGAAAAGTTTTTCAATGTAGATTGATGGCCCACCAAGGAAAAGGGTATGCCGAAAAGGATATGGATGGAAGATGGAAGTACTAGTGATAGATGATCGATATAAGTGCAACCTATCTAGGGATTTCGCACCAGATATATCAGAATGGAGAAACAGCATTCATGTAGCCAACACCAATATAGTTGACCAGTAGGGTTTGATGATGATGATAAACCTTTTACCAGCAATACAGGTAGGTCGCATGCTACTATGAAAATAGACTCAATGTCAATTTCAGCAGGCTTCTGCAGGGCACACCCCACCTTTTTTATCTGCACATGTAGACATACAACAACTGGCAGAGAAATTACCCACAGTGGGATTGATCCAATCGGGGCAACAAAACAAGACAAACAAGAGAAGGGAAGGGGCCAACATAATGCTCACAAACTCTGCCCCAATAAAGCGGCCATCAAATAGGTACCATCAAAGAGGCGTCCCAAGGTTAAAGAGAAATAGAATAGGCATGTTATTTCATTCATTTTCATCACTAATCAGATGAAAGTGTCAAGAGAAATAGAATAGGCTTGTTATTTCATTCATTTTCATCACTAATCAGATGAAAGTGTCTACTAGAATCAAACAAGCTTTTACCCTTTTGTTATCGAAAAAGGTCATCAATCTCTTTAACCCATTAATGGGTATCACAAACTAAGATCAAAAGCAAGCATGAAAATATATCAGAACGGGAATATAGAGAGTAGGGACTAAATGGGTGTTTGAAGAAAACATACACGGAAGAAATGGGCGTGAGGGAAATCGATAGAGAGATGGGCAAAGACTTTGTCCATATGCTTGGAAGCGTCGCACCACGACGCCCAGAAGTGAAGGAAAACTGGTGCTCCCTCCTGGATCACCTTAGCAAGCTCCTCCTTGGACTGCAGATCTTTCGCAAACCCAACCATCTTAGTCGTCTTCTTCTTTTTTGGTCGTCTTCTTCTTTTGGGGCGAGAGGAGATGTGAAAGGGCTATGGGAGTGAAGCAAAAGGGCAAGAAAACAAGTACAGAGCCTATAGATACTCCCGATGAGGTGAATGAATACCACACTTCTTTTTCCTTTGAGTAATGCTACATGGACAAACTTTTTGGCCCGAATTTTGGCCAACCCCCATGGTTTGCATTGAATATCACTATGATATTCAATGCAAACCATGGGGGTTGGCCAAAATTCGGGCCAAAAAGTTTGTCCAAGTAGACTTTTTGTTTTCCTTTTATTCTTCCTTTCCTTGGAGAAATTATCAAAGCAGCCTCTCATTTTTTTTATTTTTTTTGTACTCTCCCCATAGAGAATTTAATCGGAAAAAACATTTAATCCGGACGTGTTACGTAATCAAATACTTTAACAAGTGGGGCACCAATTAGAGCAATTGAGTCCGATTTTCATCTTTTTCTTTTTACCATTTTGTCACATGGTTGGCGCCGACCTTATTTACACTGAATAAAGTCGGTAATGACCATGTCCGCGAATACTATTAGGGTTCAAATCCCTGTTTCTTCTCATTTGTTTCTTTCTCTCTTCCAGCCTACCGTTGAGACTGACCTTGGGCGAGCGATGAGGAGTGGTTACTTTCATTTTACAACCACCAGCCTTCAAACCGAAATCCTCAAGTGCTTCTCTTTCCTTCGTCCTTGATTTCATTCGTTTTTTCCATCGTCCTTGACTTCAATCGACACTCCAGAGGTATAAATCTCCTTCCTTTTTTAATCATTTTCAATATTTTTGTATTTTCCCTCCATTTTGTTTTCCCGCCATCCCTCATATGATATCGAAGTTCATTGTTTGTTATCTTCAATGTCATATTCAATTTGTACATTGTTTGTTTGCTTTGATTAGGGTTTGTAGATTCCAAATTTAGGGTATTTTCAGTGTGCATTTTTTTGGATTACGATAGCAGTCATCGTCATGAGATCACAAGTGGAATTCCAAGTAAAACCGTGTAACATGGCGCCAATAGCGGAGGCCAAACAGGGATAGATCCATGCATTCACCTTACGGTGATATGTAATTTTCTAGGGACTCCAAGCTATGGTGGTGAAGTCACTGCTCACAGAGGAAGGTTGCAGATAGAAATCTCTAAGGGAGATTGCACCTTTTGAAAAGATATTTTGAAGAATAATCAACTATCCTTATTTTATTGAAAACATTTATTTAAATACAACTAATCCTAATGGCTACACAATAACCCACGATCTCACTATTTAAGGAAATGCTAACAAACTGCCTATAGAAAATGGGAAGTGCTAACAAACATTACCCAGCTACACAGTAAACATCCTATTATTTAGGAAACACCCCATAACAACCATGGCCCACATGAGATGTTGCATGCAAGCAACATGGGTGGTGCATAAAGGAAATGACACGTATCATTCCACCCTCCTTGGGAAAACCTTGTCCACAATGTTAGCATATCTCTAAGGGAGATTGCACCTTTTGAATAGATATTTTGAAGAATAATCAACTGCTTTAATATTGTCACTAGTTCTCCTATCTTGATTTTACTATTTCAGAACATTGTTTTTTACTATTGCTGACATTTAAATTAATGTGTCATTGTAAAAATTGCTTTTTACTATTCAATGCTATCATGTATAATTGGATGTACACAGATGTCTAAAGAGAATATCACCAGTGCTGAAGTGCCCCGCAACAAGGCTAGTACCTCAAAGGAGGCTAGTACCTCAAATGCACAACCAGCGGTTCTTTTATGCGAGCAAGAGCATCACATCTCGGCTGCTGTTCATCGTGGCTTGGTATACTCTCTTCCATAAAACTAATAATCAATTGAACTTCCTTTCGATCTATGACTAACGTTATTAAAACTTTCATTTTTCTCGCAGGAGTTGGGTACATACAGATGCTTTCTCACTAACCCCGACAATGGGCAGTGGGACCTCAACGAGTGACAGATGTAGTGGGTTGTCGATGCCAGGCTGTATCATCTAGCTCAGATGAGATGGATGAGGATTGACCATGGATTGATAATGGGGCTGATCGAGTGGTGGAGGCCGGAGACGAACACATTTCATCTCCCATCCAGCGAGGCGACCATCACATTAGAGGACGTAGCATACATCTACGGCCTACCTATTGATGGTCCGCCCGTAAAGGGCCGGACATACACCCACTACAAGATCGATGATCTATGTCGGGAGCTTCTTGGTGTGGTGCCCCAAATGAAAGAAGACTACAATGGGGTCTCCCTTAAGTTCACATGGCTGGAACGCATCTTCCGTCCCACTCCGGAGGAGTTGAGGGAGAAGGAGAAGCCAAAACCAAAGGGAAAGAAGAAAAAAGGAAAAGGAGATGCGAAGAAGAAGACAATAGAGGCCGATGATATATTTAAAACTCGGGCCTATTTGTTTTTTCTTTTTGTGGCGGGACAGATTCTTTGCTATTCTTCAGGGGCACGAGGCCCCTTTTATATTTTAGAGTTGTTTAGGGAGTTTAGGCCCTATTCATGGGGCTCCGCTTGTTTAGCGAACTTGTATAGAATGCTAAACAATGGTGTATATTGGAAAGGGGTCCAGAGGCGTGGATGCTCGACCCTACCGATGAGGGGGATGCTGTGAAAAAGAAGTTTAAATCTCTTTCTGGCCCCCTTCAGCTTCTTCAGGTGAGCTTGATATATTTCCCCTTCATACTTTCACTATTTATATCTTAATATTCTAATGAATCCCTTTCTTTTAACAAATCTGGGCTTAAACTAGAATGAAGATTGGTAGAGGTCTAAGTCCAAGCAACCGCTTAAACCATGACATACAGTTTCCCCTCATGGTTACATGGGCGAACCGACTTTTAGGAATGACCCATCTTACAGCCGTGAGAGAAGTACGAAAGCAACTCAATTACATCACGTCCAAAGAGGTAGAAAGATTTTATTTTAATTTTCCATTAATTTGAATAACTTACTTTAATGGTTCTAACTTACTCAATGCTTCATGCACAGTTTGAGTGGTAGCCGTATAAGAAATACGGAAAGGATTTTTTGAAGCATGTCAAGAAGGCTGAAAGAGCACTCTTCACAACAGACTATCCCCTTATCTCATACTTGGTGTTGGAGCGTCATCCTACCCCTAGGGTCATGAGGTAGTTTGGCCTGAGACAGACGGTGCCTCCACGCTTCTTCAGACCCATATTACAGAAAGAAAATAAGGGGAGATCCGTGATAGATTGGAGTCTAGTGAATGAGGAGGAGGTGAAGTCATGAGAAGCTCGGGCCAACAATGTGCTCAAGAGAAAAGGAAAAAAATCAAAAGGGGGGGGGGAGGATGAAGAAGAATACATGAGATGGTATGAGGCGAATACCATCATGCATATTGGCTGTGTCAGGCAACGGGACGAGCCACAAAGGGATCACCCCCCAGAGCCCGAAGCCCAAGCTCCTACAGTCCCACAGACTTGAGTATGATGTTCACACCTTTTGCATCCCTTACTTTGTTTCACATTGATTTAGTTAATATATTTTCTAACAGGGTCATTTCAATATGTCCACTGCAGGTCTCTCTCTTCCTCGACCACGTGGTACGGTCATGAGATCGTTCGATCGCTGTAAATGTGGACCTACCCACCTTCATAACTTCGATTAAGAGAAAGACCAACAGATTTAGGTCCACATTTGGGACTACGTACCAGGACTATGTCGAGAAAGGTAGTTCATCCGATCAGGAAGTTGTTGATACTCTCGTAAGGATTTAATTAAATTCGAACATTTCATTTTGTGAATTGATGAATGTTTTTTGTGATTTTCTCACCATAACTTGCTTCATTTTGCAGACCGTCAAATCGCAAAAGCGTGCAAGGATTAAGAGGAAGTCCTCTAAAAGAGCCGCTAAGAAGCCTCGACCTAGTATCGAGGCTCCCTTGATGATAGATGACTCCCTCGTCAAGGCAACAGCCTCCCACACTTTGTATGAGGAGAAAAAAATGAAGCTGATGTAAGCAATTTTGACGCAGCTTTTGGTGATGTGGATGACATCCCTATCGAGGATCTTATCTCCGTCTCGCCTAGTCCTCAAGGATACAACACTCCACTGAAGGGCACTATGTTAGACCCCGACCCAGACCAATCCGATTAGTGTGCGATTAGTATGTGTTTAGTCCTAAGTGGGTTTAGTTGTTGTTGGGTTACAAGTAATTAGTTTTAGTCTTGGACATAGCTTTGGGAATTTTGAGAACGTTTAATATTAGTTAGACACACTCAGGATGGTCTGAGTGCACGTGTGAGCTCGGGAAGATCGTATCGATTTCCGTGTGATTGTGATTTTTATTTCATTCGAATGATTTTTCTATGTGTTACAACTTTCATCTTGAGCCCATTCATGTTTGAGGCCCAAAAACCCATGTTTTGACCCAAAGAGGGTAAAATAGTCTTTTATGCACAAATCTGGACACAATTTTCGAGATCTCAAAATCATGTCAAAAATATACTTTTTGGAAACTAGACATTTTGACGATCGTTTTATCCTTCTTCGACGAAGTCATCCGAGGCCCACAAGATAGTGTTTTGGGAATTTCAAAGTTCAAGTTATTTGGGGCCCATTTCCATCACCAAAACCCCATCTCCCTCTCCTTTCATTCATTTCCCCCATTCTCTGCAATTTTCTGAACCTAGGGCAAGGAAAACCTCTTTCCCTTCCATCTTCATTTCTCTTGCATGAGCTAGCTAGAAGACTCCAAAGAAAATTCTAAAGACATCATCTTCCTCATCTCATCTCAAACTTCCTATTGATATCTTCTTCTTCAAAGTTCAAGTTGGGAAAGCTCTCCATTTGTTCTCATTTCTCTTGTTTGACCTTCTCTAGGTAAGAGTTTCAAACCACAATCTTCATGAAGTCTTTTTAGTTCTTAAAGATCATGTTTTCCATGTTTACAAACCCTTTGGTAAAATGGGTTCCTTGTTTTCAAGATTTAGTGATTTGTGTGGTTTTTCTCTTGGGTTTTCTTGTAGTGTTGGATTAGTTTGAGTGAAGTTCTTGAGAGGATTGTTAGCTTTGGTCAAGGCAAGTAATCTCTATAGGGAATGATGCATGTGTATTTTGATTTCATTGTGTTTTAGCAAATTGTGCATTAATCTTGTTTACAAGCTTCATGATTTGTTTTCATTTGATTTGGATGGTTGGAATGATGGAATGAACCCTTGGTGAGCATGGAGGCTTAAGGGATGATATGTGATTGATTGATGAGAAGAAGAAGAAAAATGTAGTGGAAGAGGTGTAAGAGAAAGGTAGTTTCTGCGCTCAGCGAGCAGCAGGCAGAAGCTTGTTCGCTCGAGCGACCCTTGGGTCCGCTCGAGTGACCAAGCCTCTGTTTGGTCCGAGCGCAGACAGAGAGTTGTCCGCTAGAGCGACCCTATGGTCCGCTCAAGCGAACTGCCCTCTGTATTATCTGGAACAAGACAGTGAGCTGTCCGTTCGAACGCACCTTATATCCGCTCGAGCGAAGTGTCTCGCTCAAGCGAAGTGTCATCAGTTTATAAAGTTCGCTCGAGCGAACCTGCCTGATTCAGGAAGAAGAATTATTTCATTTTGTGTATTTTTCTTGAAAGTAAAAACTAGACTATGTTAAGGGTTTTAACTTGACAATGTGTAAGTGGAACTTCGAAATGCAACCCAACCTCGGGGACACCAATTCTTGTATATTCCGACATTTGGAGTTTCAATTTCACAAAGGTCAATTAGTAGCCTTAGCACATGCTTGTCAGATTTCGTGTTTGAATTCCGTTTTGGTACGATAAGTACCATCGTGTTCTAGTTTTGGAATTTCAAGTATAAGCTTGTTTTGAAGGTTTGTTTTAAGAAAAAGGGGATCACTTCCTAAGCGTGTTATGCATATTAATTATGCCTCTTTGCTAGTCGTGCTCGTCGTGTTTTGATAAGTGACTTCCCCCTTTTTATCTCGACAAGTTTTGATAGTGCTTCGCGTGTTTTTGTACATTCATGAATTAAGTAAACACCACTGAGCTTAGACTGTCCTTTCAGTTTGATCCACTGCCTGGGGGTCTTTAAACATGTGGACTGTCTGCAGACTGGTCATGTATTTATTACACATTGTGCGTGTCCGGTTCCGCGGCCGGAAATCCCCGTATATGTGGGAATCGTGTCGTGCTTATATTATGTATATCGTGCTTGTCGTGCGTGCTTGCTCTTTACATTATATAAATAATAGAGAAATGATGGGCTCTTTGTGGATGATAACTATTCATGATATATTATGTACTCATGCTAGTTTGTTTTGATATCTCAGCCTTGTTAGCATTCTCAAAAATGTACCTCAGTTATTGTAGTATTTCAAGTCAAGGATTTACTTATATGTTTTCAAAACGTTATTGTTCATGCTTTCACCTAAATTGATTACCTGCCAAACCGTTGTGTTTGATCCTTGTTTGTTGGTGCCGAGGTGCAGGAGACGCTACCTTTGAGGAGGAGCGTCAGGAGGAGGCTTGTGAGCCAACCCCTGTGAGAGAGTGGCAGCCCGACGATGTCATTTAGACGTCGGGCGGGTTCTCGAGTCTCGTCACCTTTTGTCTTGGGGTTTCTTTTGTTATATTTTGAGAAGTGTATTAGCCTCTGTTGGCTTCTTAAGGGTTGTAACCAAACTTAATTTACTCTTGTGTTAATCTTGTAACTTGAACTATGTTGGGAATGCCATGTGAACTTCTTTCTTTGATACTATGTTTTGATATTATTCATCATAGCACTTAAATATTTTATTAGTGCTTATCATGATGTGTTTTGCTACGCGCTTCCGCATACTTGTACGTGTGAGTCAGATTCCGCGTGTCTTTGGGAATCCTCACCGCGGAAACCTGTGGGAAAACAGTTGACAGCGTAATGCACCACGTCGCGGGCCCGGGGATCCGTTCCGGGGTCGCGACAGGACTGGTATCAGAGCGGGACATGTTTCAAGCACTTAAAAGAAACTAGAAAGGTCTTAGGAACGTGGCGAGTGAAAGTCCTTGGATCCTAACCCTATAGGGGGGGGTGAATAGGGTGAGCTACAAATATGACCAATTAAGACCAATTTTAATTTCTTAACAATAACTAGTCACATGTGATGATTAACCATACAATATGAGGAAGCTAAACAAAAACAATCACCACATAGCAATCACCACAACACAATATTTATAGTGGTTCGGCCAACATGCCTTTCCAACTACTTCCCCTTTCTTTGGCTCCAAAATGCTCTCAAAGGTTCATGGTTCAAGCCTTGAAAAAGGTTGGAAAAGAAAGGATTTTATAGCAAAAAAGTGTCCAACGGCTAGTCCTCGGTCGACCGGCAAAGGGGTCTCGGTCGACCGGGATCACACAACGGGCAAAAAAATGACCGTTTGAAAAACTGCTTTTAGCGGCGGACACAGAAACCGCCGCTAAAAGTGGTTTTTCCGCCGCTAAAGGTCCTGTTTTTCCAAAAATGTATTTTTCTAAAGTAATTTTGGTTGGGAATTTTTTGGGCCATTAAACCAAGTTAGAATACATGTTTTAAGACATTCTAAGATGTTTAAAAACATGAAACACCCAAAGCCTAAAAGGATTCAAAAGATTAAAACCAAAGGCTAGCTTGATTTGACAAAACTCTTTTCAAATGAAAATGCATACAAAAATGATTCTTTTTGTGAAGAATGTATGCAAGGCTCAAACCTAAATTCTCAACATGATTTTCCAAATGTAATGCATAAAGAATTAGGTTTTCAAAAGAGTTTGTATTCTAAAACCAATGCATCCAAGTTTAGAAACAAAATATGCATAAAACAAGTACTTTTCCAAATTTAAAAACCAATGCATGTAAAAATCAATATTTCGAGATTTTCTAAATCAATGCAAGTGTGTGAATCAAATGATGCTAGAATGATAATGCATCCATCAAATTGCAATCTACAAAATTCCTAACAATCTCCCCCTTTGCAATTTGATGGCAACTCACTCATCACACTCACCACTGAATAAACACACTTAGTCTTCAGCTCCCCCTAAGCTGGACAAGTCTTGAAATCTTCTTGGATGCTCCTTCTCTTAGCTTGAGCTCTTGAGCTCTTTTCTTCAATCTTCTTGATGCTTGGAGCTTGATTATTCTTCAAGCTTTCTCTTCTTCTTTCCTTTCTATGACCAAGCATCTTCTTTAGCTCCAAGCTTTCTTTCTTCTATTTGCTCTCCCCCTTTGACCATGCCTCTCTCTTCCTTTGGCAAGATATGCATTCACTCCCTTTGTAGAAGATCATACACAACTCTCCTTAGGAAGCTTGGACATTCTCTTCACCCTTTGAGAACTTGAATTCTTTCTCCCCCTTTGATGGATAGGAGATCTTCGAGTACTTGAACTCTCGAAATCTCTCCCCCTTTGACATTAAATTGCAAAGGTACCTACACACATGAAATAAGGAAAATACCTTTAGTAGCACCTGTTAACAAATGAAATAAAAAATGAAATACATAACAGGCTATCATGTATGGAAGATATCTCTAAGGGCTCAAAGGCAATCCAAGGGTCAATTTGATCAAAACTAATACTTCCTATGAAGGTTTACACTCCCCCTCAATCCATTCTCTTCTTTTGTCAAACTTTTGACAAGATATAACTATTAGATGCAAGAAGAAGATGGTTTTACCAATGAGGGTCAACTTCAAGGAAATGATTAGATTCATTTAATTATAAAGCTCAATATGGTCAAATTACCAAAAGAGAGCTAGGTCTAATGGGAAAAGCAATCATGGATATCAATTGGAAAAACAAAGAGTACCAATTGAGATTTAAGGATATGACTTATTAAATCAATCACTCTAAAATGGATTAAAAAATATAACTATTAGGAAAAATCCAAATTAGAGCTATCCATGATGCAATGGGGTTTACTCAAACATAGCATCAATCAATATAACTATGAAAATCATATGCTATGAAAGTTTTGAAATCATTTCATTCAAACATTAAGTGTGACTATTATATGCAAGAATGAGTGAAATGAATTTCAAGCATGAAGCCAACCTCAACTAATAACCAACCAATATTATGAACACATAAACATGGTGGTCATGAGATATACCTATAAGAGCAAAAGAGGTGGCAAACATGAACATTATGATGCTAATGGAATGTGACATGGAATGAAAATATATAACTATCAAGATCAATCCAATGAACACGAGGTCTATCACATACACAAGATAAGATATCAATTGGATATGAAATCAATGGAAAGTTATACCAAATGAAACCAATTGAATATGATAACATGATTAAAAGCAAGGATGTGACAAACCCAAAATCCCAACAAGCATCATAAATGCATATTCATCACTTTTAAGGATATAACTATTGAGCTTAGTGATGAACAAGGCAAATTGCAATGCAAAAGGATATGGCTATGAAATGCATGCAATTTCCAAAGTGTCAAAATCATATGAATTCAACATCTAAGATATCCATCATACATATAGAAATATGAGAAATGGGTTTCAAAGAGTTTCATATGATTAAGAAAACTACTTATGAAGTTGAAACATGTAAAAGGATGAAACCAAGAGAATCTACATGAGTCAACATCATAACCATCCATAAAGATATGACTATAAGGCATAGAGGATGGATTTGGGTTCTAGTATGGCTTCTACAAAAATAACTAAGATCACAACCATACATGGAACCAAAAGTCATTTGCATATAAAAAGAATGACTAAATAAGCAAAGATGCAAACAACATACATTTTCATTTCTAAGATAATGAAACCAAAAGAAAAAGGAAATGAAAACATGGAACATGCTTTGATGAATGTGACTAATAAAGTTAAAAAGCATTTCCAATCATACAATCTTCAAATCATTTCAATAAACAAAATCCAACAATAAGCATAGAAAGAATGACTATGAAGAACAATTTTCAACATTGTATTTTAAAAGATATAACTTAATTGAAATACATACAAGTTGATTTTACAAAACAATGATTTTCCATATAAAAGTATAACTTAGAAGTCCATGGAAAAACTTGAATTGATTCAAACCATTTGTTCAAAAAATCTTACTAAGACATCTACACAAATGATTCAACAACAATTGATCATGAATAAATTAGCTATGAAAGCTTTTAAAATCACAATCAATTAATCATGTAGAAATGCAATGCAAGACATATGAGTGCAAAAAGCAAATCAAACATGATGAAGTTATAATCAAAAGATTTTGAAAACCATGAAGTGTAACTTAGAATGGTGTATGAAAACAAAATCAATTGATCATAAAGAAACAATGCATTTTAATAAATGTAACTAAGAAAGAACAAAATGCAAATGCAACATGACCAACAAAGAGATTTAACTATAAAGAATAGGTTGGTCAAGGAGGTTCAAGGCCTTAAGGTTTGTCTAAGTATCTAACTTTTGGAATCCACCTAAGGTCTTGAGATGGTTGAACTTTGAGGTCTATTTTGGAATTCTCACCAACTATAGGAGATTTAACTTGATAAATTTTCAATTTGAACTTATCACCATGATATTTAGATTTTACTAAATTTGGCTTAGAATGGTGATTAGTCTTTTGATGTTGGTGAGTTTGTTTCTTTGGGGATTGTTTCACTTTTCTTTTCTTCTTACTTTCTCCCTTTACTTGACTTTTGAATTTTAGATTTAACTTAGCAACTTTCTTCAAAAGTTCTTTCATGGGTTCATATAAGGGAGGTAGGTTGAGAAGCTTTTTGTTCTTAGATTCTTTCAAGCTTGGTTTAACTTGTTTAAGCTTTTTAGAATCTATCTTGGGAGACTCCTTGTTAATTGGTTTAACTTGTTTAAGCTTTATGGAGTCTTCCTTGGATTTTAGTGTCTTACCCTTCAAGTAAGATTTTACTTTCTTTGGTTTAAAGAAGGGATTAGACACATTGCTTCTTCTTAGTTTGCACTCAAACCTAAAGTGTCCTTCATTGCCACAATAATCACATTTTGTTTTAGGCAAGTGACAAAGAGTGCTAGAGAAAGAGGACTCACCTTTCACAAATGTGTTGGTGAATTTAGGGTCATAAGACATATTCCTATTAAATCCAATACCCATCCTATCTCCATGAGGTTTACCCAATTTAAATAATTTTTCAAGTCTATCTTCACTTTGGGTAAACTTGCACTCATACTTTTGTTTATACTCTTCAAGTTGAGTGACTTTTGTTTTAAGGGTTGAATTTTCATTTTTAACTATTGTTAGTTCATTTTCAATTCCCTTAAAATTGTTTAGCTCTTCATAGGCAAGTTTTAACTTAGATTTAAGCTCATTAACAACATTTGATCCAAGTTCTAAAGTTTTTAAATTACTTTGAGCTTTAGACAAATTTTCATTGGAAATTGTCAACTTGGATTTTAAATAGTTAATGTTTTCATCTTGTCTTTTAATAGTATCTCTTAGGTTCAAATTTTCATTTTTAAGCTCATCACAATTTATCTTAATCTCATTTAATTCATCTTGAGTAATAGATAAATTTTCCTTAGAGATAGTCAATTTAGATTCAAGATTGTTAAAGTCTTTATCTTGCCTTTGTAATTGATCTCTTAATTTTAGATTTTCCTTATTGACATCATCATAACCCATCTTTAATTCTCTTAGTTCATCTTGAATGTTAGATTGGTTATTTAAAGAGATCATGAACTTAGATTCTAAACAATTAATGACTTCTTCTTTCTCTCTAAGTTCATCTTTAGAAGAGACTAGCTCTTTGTTTAGTTTTATAGATTCTTCTCTTAAACTTTTATTTCTCTTATCAAGCTTTGAAGATAATGTATATAATTCATTATAGGCTTGTTGAAGATCATCTTCATCATAATCATTTTCTTCCTCTTTTATGTCACATTGAGATTCATTTAATTGAGAGTTTGAATCTCCAATAGAAGGAAGAATGAGGGGTCTAGAAGAATCTACAAAGTCTAGCATAGTGGAGTCCATCCTAATGATTTTCATATAAGGACAACTCTAGGGTTTTTTACTCTAGGTTTTTACACCTAATCAAGAGTTCCAAACACTTGATCCTAAAATATAGAGCACGAGGCTCTGATACCAATTGAAAGTCCTTGGATCCTAACCCTAGAGGGGGGGGGGGGGGAAATAGGGTGAGCTACAAATATGACCAATTAAGACCAATTTTAATTTCTTAACAATAACTAGTCACATGTGATGATTAACCATACAATATGCGGAAGCTAAACAAAAACAATCACCACAACACAATATTTATAGTGGTTCGGCCAACATGCCTTTCCAACTTCTTCCCCTTTCTTTGGCTCCAAAATGCTCTCAAAGGTTCATGGTTCAAGCCTTGAAAAAGGTTGGAAAAGAAAGGATTTTATAGCAAAAAAGTGTCCAACGGCTAGTCCTTGGTCGACCGGCAAAGGGGTCTCGGTCGACCGGGATCACACAACGGGCAAAAAAATGACCGTTTGAAAAACTGCTTTTAGCGGCGGACACAGAAACCGCCGCTAAAAGTGGTTTTTCCGCCGCTAAAGGTCCTGTTTTTCCAAAAATGTATTTTTCTAAAGTAATTTTGGTTGGGAATTTTTTGGGCCATTAAACCAAGTTAGAATACATGTTTTAAGACATTCTAAGATGTTTAAAAACATGAAACACCCAAAGCCTAAAAGGATTCAAAAGATTAAAACCAAAGGCTAGCTTGATTTGACAAAACTCTTTTCAAATGAAAATGCATACAAAAATGATTCTTTTTGTGAAGAATGTATGCAAGGCTCAAACCTAAATTCTCAACATGATTTTCCAAATGTAATGCATAAAGAATTAGGTTTTCAAAAGAGTTTGTATTCTAAAACCAATGCATCCAAGTTTAGAAACAAAATATGCATAAAACAAGTACTTTTCCAAATTTAAAAACCAATGCATGTAAAAATCAATATTTCGAGATTTTCTAAATCAATGCAAGTGTGTGAATCAAATGATGCTAGAATGATAATGCATCCATCAAATTGCAATCTACAAAATTCCTAACAGCGAGGATTCGTGAGTTCGATAGATTCGTTGGTATAGGATCTTAGAAACCCTTGTACCGTGATTATTGTATACTAACTCTTTGTTTTACAGCGATATGCCTCCAAGAAAAGCTCCAAATCATCATGCTTCAGGTAGTAATCAGAATGAGTCAGACGCATCTGATACACCGACAGCCACACAGTTTCAGGAACTAATGCAAGCCATGATAGCACAACAAAGACATGCTAATGAGAACCAGGCCAGATTTCAGGAACAGTTGGCAAAGAAGGATGATGAGATGGCACAAGTCCAGAGGCAGTTGTTGGAAGTGCTTCAGGATAGAAACGTAGCACCACCCGTGGGTCCACTGATCGTCATCCAAAATAGGGATCCTGACCCTAATGCACTGTTTGAGAAGTTTAGGAAGAGGGCACCGAAGGAGTTTTCGGGCAATGAGGACCCGCTAGTGGCAGATGACTGGCTAGTCAATACGGAAAAGATCTTTGATGTCTTCCTGTGCACGGGTATTCAGAAGGTCAACTTCACAGCTTCATTATTTTATGGGCTTGCAGACCGGTGGTGGCAAACAGTCAAGGACCCATATGCAGTGATGGCTGACGAGGAGGCATGGGCAGCCTTCAAGATACAGTTCCAAGATAAATTTATTCCCTCTCATGTCAAGAGACAGAAGGCTATTGAGTTTCAACAACTCAAGCAGGGTAGCATGACGGTGTTAGATTATGTCACCAAATTTGAGAGATTAGCTAGATATGCTACCGAACTGATTGATACGGAACGGAAGAAGATAACAAAATTTTTGGAGGGATTGAACCCAATCATCATGAGAGATGTAATAGGAGTAGTCCCACCCGCTACATATGATGAAGCAGTCAAGCGGGCTTATACCTTTGAAGATATTAATAATATGATTGTTCAGGACAGGAAGCAGCAATATCAGCAGCATAATCATAGACAACAACAGAGCAAGAAGCCAAGGTAAGAACAAGGCCATGTGAGGCAGGGTTGTGGCCATTGTGGAAAGAATCATGAGACGTATGAATGTCGTAAGGCCATGGGTGCCTGTTTCAAATGTGGGGCTATGAACCATGCAATCAAAGATTGCCCACTACTTCAGATTCAAGGGAACAGAAACCAGCAGCAGAGACAAGTAGCTCCTCAGAACCAACCACCAGTGCAGAATCAGATGAGACCACCTCAACAGCAGCAGCAGCAGGCTAGGCCACCAGCACAGAATCAGAATGCTCGTCCTCCACAGCAGAACAGACAAGGCCAAGGAAGGCAGAACCAAGTACCGAACAGACTACAGATGCATGGACGTTTATACTATCTCAACCGTGCAGATGCTGAAGCTGCAGGAGACGTGGTAGAAGGTAAACTTCTTGTTTGTGGGGTAGAAGCTCAGATTTTATTTGATCCTGGATCCACACATTCCTTTGCATCTCCTAGTTTTGCTAAGTTGATTAATGCACCATGTAGTGAATTGGATTACATTCTAGTAGTCACCACTCCAGTAGGGAAACAGATTGTGTGTAGAGACCATTACCCTAGTTGTACAGTGTTGTTAGGAGATGTTAATCTACCGGCCAACCTCATAGTTTTGGACATGCATGATTTTGATGTCATTTTAGGCATGGATTGGTTAGAAGCATATCATGCCACCATGGATTGTTTTAGTAAGACCATCACATCCAGATTCCAAGGGCCACAGGCAGAATTGATATTTCAGGGGAATATGAGAAAATCTCAAGCAGGGTTTATTTCAGTGTTGAAGGCAAGCAGATTAGTTCAGAGTGGATGCCAGGCATTTATTGCGTTTATCACGGAGGATAAACAGTCCCAAGGGGTGGAGGATATCCCCATTGTGTGTGAATTTCCGGATGTTTTTCCAGAAGAAATCCCGGGTTTACCACCAATTAGAGAAGTTGAGTTCACAATTGAGCTCCTTCTAGGGACAGCTCCGATCTCGATTGCACCATATAGGATGGCTCCAGCAGAAATGGGTGAGCTAAAGCTCCAATTGCAGGATTTGTTGAGCAAAGGTTTTATTAGGCCAAGTGTTTCACCGTGGGGAGCACCGGTATTGTTTGTGAAAAAGAAGGATGAAAGTTTAAGAATGTGCATAGACTACAGGAAGTTGAACCATGTGACAGTGAAGAACAAGTATCCGTTGCCAAGGATAGACGAATTGTTTGACCAATTGCAAGGAGCAGCCTATTTTTCCAAGATAGACTTGAGGTCAGGTTATCATCAGTTGAGAGTTAGAGACTTAGATGTTCAGAAGACAGCCTTTAGAACAAGATATGGGCACTATGAGTTCTTAGTGATGCCCTTTGGTTTGACAAATGCACCCGCAGTCTTTATAGCTTTGATGAACAAGGTCTTTGCACCTTATTTGGACCACTCTACAGTAGTGTTTATTGATGATGTCCTTGTGTATTCCAAGAGCAAGAAGGAGCATGAAGAATATTTGAGGACAGCGTTGCAGCTCTTGAGGGACAACCAGTTATATGCAAAACTCAGTAAGTGTGAATTCTGGTTAGAGCAAGTTGCTTTTCTAGGCCACATCATCTCCAGAGAAGGTTTAGCAGTTGATCCAGCCAAGATAGAGGCAGTTGTTAATTGGGTGAGGCCCAGCAGTGTGACAGAAATTAGAAGCTTTTTGGGGTTAGCAGGCTACTGCCGAAGATTTGTCCAGGGTTTTTCGTCCATTGCAGCCCCGTTGACAAAAATTGACTAGGAAGAATGTCCCATTTGTTTGGACCGATCAGTGTGAAACCAATTTTCAGGAGTTGAAAGGAAGGTTAACCACAGCCTCAATCCTTACATTACCCTCGAGCAATGGTGGATTTATTGTTTATACAGATGCTTCGAATGTGGGACTGGGTTGTGTATTGATGCAAGAGGGCAAGGTGATTGCTTATGGCTCGAGACAGTTGACGGACCATGAGAAGAATTATGCGACTCACAACTTGGAGTTGGCAGCAGTTGTTTTCGTATTGAAGATGTGGAGACACTACCTCTATGGAGAGAAATTTGAGGTCCATTCAGATCACCGAAGTTTACAGTATTTGTTCTCGCAGAAGGATTTGAATATGAGACAGAGAAGGTGGATGGAGTATATCAAAGATTATGACTTTCCAATCAAGTATCATCCAGGCAAAGTGAATGTGGTAGCAGATGCTTTGAGTAGAAAATCAGTGGCTATGGCCAGTTTGAGAGGAATGGGTGTCTTACAGCAGTTTGAAGAGTTGGGTGTAGCAGTACAAACCCTGAGATTGGGTGCGATGTTAGCAAACATGACAGTATCAGAACCTACCTTCATTCAGAAGATCAAGAAAAACCAGTTGCAAGACCCAGACTTGGCCAAGATAGTAGAAGTTATTGCAGAACGTCCAGATTTCAAGATGGTGAATGGGATATTGTACTTTCATGACCGGTTGTGTGTGCCAAATGTGGATGATTTGAAGAGTGAAATAATGAACGAAGCTCACAGCACGAGATATTCTATGCATCCGGGTAGCACGAAGATGTACCACAATTTGAAGAATAGATTTTGGTGGAACAACATGAAGAGAGAGATAGCAGCTTTTGTGTCTCGTTGTCTAACTTGTCAGTTGATCAAGGCAAAGCATCAGAAGCCTCTAGGTTTGTTGCAACCTTTGAAAATTTCGGAGTAGAAATGGGAGCACATTACCATGGATTTCGTTTCCGGTTTGCCTAATACCAAGAAGGGAAATAATGCAATTTGGATCATTGTAGATCGTCTGACAAAGTCTGCTCACTTCATTCCGATGAAGACAGGGAACATGATGCATATGGCACCACTTGCGAAGTTATTCGTTGATGAGATTGTTAGTAAGCATGGCCAGCCCGTCTCCATTACTTTAGACAGAGACAGTAGGTTTGTTTCAAAGTTTTGGAAGACTCTTCATGAGTCGATGGGTTCCAAACTTCAGTTCAGCAAAGCTTATCATCCTCAAACCGATGGTCAGTCCGAAAGGACGATACAGACTCTCGAAGACATGTTGCGTGCTTGTGTATTGGATTTCAAAATTCAGTGGGATGAGTGCTTACCTCTTTGTGAATTTGCTTATAACAATAGTTACCACTCAAGCATTGGTATGGCACCTTTTGAGGCACTTTATGGTAGAAGATGCAGAACTCCGGTTTGCTAGGAAGAAGTCGGTGAACGTAGTTTCCATGGACCGACGATAGTTGGAGAGACAAGTGACAAGGTCAAGTTGATTCAGGAACGTTTGAAGATCGCCCGAAGTAGACAGAAGAGTTATGCAGATACTCGCAGAAGAGAATTGCAGTTTCAGGTGGGTGACAAAGTGTTTTTGAAGATCTCACCAGCTAGAGGGACTTTGAGATTCGGACAGAAGGGCAAATTGTCTAAAAGGTTTATTGGTCCGTATGAGATTTTGAGCAAGATTGGAGATGTCGCCTATAGACTTGCATTACCGCCGGAACTCTCCGGGGTACACAATGTTTTTCATGTTTCTATGCTCAAGAAATATGTCTCTAGTCCTGCACACATTCTACAACATGAGCCTTTGGAGATTCGGGAAGATGCCTCGTACGTGGAAAGACCGATCAAGATCATTGATACCAAGGAACAAGAATTGAGAAACCGGACTATTAACTGGGTCAAGGTACTTTTGGAAAATCACGAGCCAGAGGAAGCCACCTGGGAATTGAGAGAGCAAGTGCAAATGAAGTATCCTCAGCTTTTACCAGAGGTAATTGTTTGACTTATTTGGTGGACCAAATATCCTAAGGGGTGGAGGATGTTAGACCCCGACCCAGACCAATCCGATTAGTGTGCCATTAGTATGTGTTTAGTCCTAAGTGGGTTTAGTTGTTGTTGGGTTAGAAGTAATTAGTTTTAGTTTTGGACATAGCTTCGGGAATTTTGAGAACGTTTAATATTAGTTAGACACACTCAGGATGGTCTGAGTGCACGTGTGAGCTCGGGAAGATCGTATCGATTTCTGTGTGATTGTGATTTTTATTTCATTCGAATGATTTTTCTATGTGTTACAACTTTCATCTTAAGCCCATTCATGTTTGAGGCCCAAAAACCCATGTTTTGACCCAAAGAGGGTAAAATAGTCTTTTATGCACAAATCTGGACACAATTTTCGAGATCTCAAAACCATGTCAAAAATATACTTTTTGGAAACTAGACATTTTGACGATCGTTTTATCCTTCTTCGACGAAGTCATCCGAGGCCCACAAGATAGTGTTTTGGGAATTTCAAAGTTCAAGTTATTTGGGGCCCATTTCCATCACCAAAACCCCATCTCCCTCTCCTTTCATTCATTTCCCCCATTCTCTGCAATTTTCTGAACCTAGGGCAAGGAAAACCTCTTTCCCTTCCATCTTCATTTCTCTTGCATGAGCTAGCTAGAAGACTCCAAAGAAAATTCTAAAGACATCATCTTCCTCATCTCATCTCAAACTTCCTATTGATATCTTCTTCTTCAAAGTTCAAGTTGGGAAAGCTCTCCATTTGTTCTCATTTCTCTTGTTTGACCTTCTCTAGGTAAGAGTTTCAAACCACAATCTTCATGAAGTCTTTTTAGTTCTTAAAGATCATGTTTTCCATGTTTACAAACCCTTTGGTAAAATGGGTTCCTTGTTTTCAAGATTTAGTGATTTGTGTGGTTTTTCTCTTGGGTTTTCTTGTAGTGTTGGATTAGTTTGAGTGAAGTTCTTGAGAGGATTGTTAGCTTTGGTCAAGGCAAGTAATCTCTATAGGGAATGATGCATGTGTATTTTGATTTCATTGTGTTTTAGCAAATTGTGCATTAATCTTGTTTACAAGCTTCATGATTTGTTTTCATTTGATTTGGATGGTTGGAATGATGGAATGAACCCTTGGTGAGCATGGAGGCTTAAGGGATGATATGTGATTGATTGATGAGAAGAAGAAGAAAAATGTAGTGGAAGAGGTGTAAGAGAAAGGTAGTTTCTGCGCTCAGCGAGCAGCAGGCAAAAGCTTGTTCGCTCGAGCGACCCTTGGGTCCGCTCGAGCGACCAAGCCTCTGTTTGGTCCGAGCGCAGACAGAGAGTTGTCCGCTAGAGCGACCCTATGGTCCGCTCGAGCGAACTGCCCTCTGTATTATCTGGAACAAGACAGTGAGCTGTCCGTTCGAACGCACCTTATATCCGCTCGAGCGAAGTGTCTCGCTCAAGCGAAGTGTCATCAGTTTATAAAGTTCGCTCGAGCGAACCTGCCAGATTCAGGAAGAAGAATTATTTCATTTTGTGTATTTTTCTTGAAAGTAAAAACTAGACTATGTTAAGGGTTTTAACTTGACAATGTGTAAGTGGAACTTCGAAATGCAACCCAACTTCGGGGACACCAATTCTTGTATATTCCGACATTTGGAGTTTCAATTTCACAAAGGTCAATTAGTAGCCTTAGCACATGCCTGTCAGATTTCGTGTTTGAATTCCGTTTTGGTACGATAAGTATGAAAGTCCTTGGGATCCTAACCCTAGAGGGGGGGGGGGGTGAATAGGGTGAGCTACAATTATGACTAATTAAGACCAATTTTAAATCTTAACTAAAACTAGTCACAAGTGATGATAAATCAATCAATATGCGGAAGCTAAAACAAAAACAATCACCACAAAGCAATCACCACAACACAATATTTATAGTGGTTCGGCCAACGTGCCTACATCCACTACCGGCTTGTGCATCCAACACCCCACCGGATTTTCACTATTTATGCTTTTAACTAGGCTAAGCAATAACCCTTACAATGTTGTTTTTCTAGGCTAAACAACAACCTCTCAATGTGCTTTTCTAGGCTAAGCAATAACCTTTAGAAAATGCTTTTCTTAGGCTAAGCAATAACCTTTACAAAATGCTTTTCTTAGGCTAAGCAATAACCTTACACAATGCTTTTCTTAGGCTAAGCAATAACCTTTACAAATCAAGAAGATTTTCTCAAAGATAGTGTTTACACAACACTCTAAGAGATTACAAGTTAAGCTCAAATAAATTTGCCTCTAAATAGGCGGATATGAAAGTTTAAAACAAACTCACACAAACACTCTATGAATGTAAAAGTGTATGCTCATGATGTGTGTGTGTGATGACTTCAATCAAGTTTAAAAAGAAGGCTTATTCAAATGTATGCTCAAAGCATTTCAAAGTTTAAGACATATAAAAGACTTGATTGAAGTTTAATGCAAATCACATGTATGATTAAAAACTTGTTAATGATATGAAAATCAAAGAATCACAAGTTGTATGAAAATGACTAACTTAGAACATGTGATGCATGTGCAATGTTGTTTTCAAAACCAAATTAATTTTACTAAAGTTCAAATGAATGAAAACAACAAATTTGGTCTCAACCAAGAAAATGAATCATGCCATCAAAAGGAAATCAAAGATTTATACTAAGCATGATTAAGAAGGTTTTAGAAACTACTTGGATTGAAACCAAGGTGAAGAATCCAATCTTAATTAGATTAAAGATTAGGAGAAGAATGGATTCAACACATCATAGTTATCATGTACAAAATCATTTACCAATAGCTTAAATAAAACATGAAAACTATGATTAACAAAGGTAGAGCTTACTTGGTGGTTTAACTCTTAATCCAAGCTTTAGCTCTCCTAATCACCTCCTACCCTTTCCAACTTCACCCCCTTTCAATGGCTCCAAAATGCTCTCAAAGGTTCATGTGTCAAGCATTGAAAAAGGTTGGAAAAGAATGGATTTTATAGCCAAAAAGTGTCCAACGGCTAGTCCTCGGTCGACCGGCAAAGGGGTCTCGGTCGACCGAGAACACACAACGGTCATATTTCTGACCGTTGGTGCTCCCAGGCAAATTTTGCCTGCAGTTGTCTCGGTCGACCGAGACCTGTATCTCGGTCGACCGGCGACACTGCCGGGACACCCCCCTTTTTGCAAAATTTCCAACTTTTGCATATTTGAAGGTATTTCTTCGGGGGATCTTTGGCCACTAAATCAAGCTTGGAAAACATGTTTTAAAGATTCTAGTGGTGTTTAAAAACATGAAACACAAAGAGCCTAAAATGATTTGAAACTTTAAAAACAAAGGCTAGCTTGATTTCTAAAAACTCTTTTCAAATGAAAATGCATACAAAACTGATTCTGAAAGTGATGAATGTATGCAAGGCTCAAACCTAAATTCTCAAAATGATTTTCCAAATGTAATGCACAAAGAATTAGGTTTTCAAAAGAGTTTGTATTCTAAAACCAATGCATCCAAGTTTAGAACCAAAACATGCATAAAACAAAACTTTTACAAATCTTAAAAGCAATGCATGTATAAAACTAGATTTCAAGGTTTTCTAAAACTATGCAAGTGTGTGTAAATCAAATGATGCTAAAGTGCAAATGCATCCATCAAATTGCAAATACAAAATCCCTAACAAAGTACCCTCGTGTTCTAGTTTTGGAATTTCAAGTATAAGCTTGTTTTGAAGGTTTGTTTTAAGAAAAAGGGGATCACTTCCTAAGCGTGTTATGCATATTAATTATGCCTCTTTGCTAGTCGTGCTCGTCGTGTTTTGATAAGTGACTTCCCCCTTTTTATCTCGACAAGTTTTGATAGTGCTTCGCGTGTTTTGTACATTCATGAATTAAGTAAACACCACTGAGCTTAGACTGTCCTTTCAGTTTGATCCACTGCCTGGGGGTCTTTAAACATGTGGACTGTCTGCAGACTGGTCGTGTATTTATTACACATTGTGCGTGTCCGGTTCCGCGGCCGGAAATCCCCGTATATGTGGGAATCGTGTCGTGCTTATATTATATATATCGTGCTTGTTGTGCGTGCTTGCTCTTTACATTATATAAATGATAGAGAAAGGATGGGCTCTTTGTGGATGATAACTATTCATGATATATTATGTACTCATGCTAGTTTGTTTTGATATCTCAGCCTTGTTAGCATTCTCAAAAATGTACCTCAGTTATTGTAGTATTTCAAGTCAAGGATTTACTTATATGTTTTCAAAACGTTATTGTTCATGCTTTCACCTAAATTGATTACCTGCCAAACCGTTGTGTTTGATCCTTGTTTGTTGGTGCCCAGGTGCAGGAGACGCTACCTTTGAGGAGGAGCGTCAGGAGGAGGCTTGTGAGCCAACCCCTGTGAGAGAGTGGCAGCCCGACGATGTCATTTAGACGTCGGGCGGGTTCTCGAGTCTCGTCACCTTTTGTCTTGGGGTTTCTTTTGTTATATTTTGAGAAGTGTATTAGCCTCTGTTGGCTTCTTAAGGGTTGTAACCAAACTTAATTTACTCTTGTGTTAATCTTGTAACTTGAACTATGTTGGGAATGCCATGTGAACTTCTTTCTTTGATACTATGTTTTGATATTATTCATCATAGCACTTAAATATTTTATTAGTGCTTATCATGATGTGTTTTGCTACGCGCTTCCGCATACTTGTACGTGTGAGTCAGATTCCGCGTGTCTTTGGGAATCCTCACCGCGGAAACCTGTGGGAAAACAGTAGACAGTGTAATGCACCACGTCGCGGGCCCGGGGATCCGTTCCGGGGTTGCGACACACTAGCCAAGTAATCACTGTATCCCCCACACAGGATACAATCGATTCTTTGATATGGAGGTGCAAGCATATACCGAGGCTAAGGAAGATTCCGGATAGGTTTATAGATTATCAACATCCATTGCCCCAAACGGTTTATGTTCTGACGGATGTGGAGAAGGAACTGTTGGTGGATTTCTATAAATATTACAGACATAGGTAATTGCAATTGTTGAAAAGCCTTCCATAGTAATGCAGTCTTTGTTTGGTTTTTTACTAATTCAACGTCGAAGTACTCATTGCATTGACAGGAAAGAGCAGCTGGATATGATCATCTCGTGCGTCGATTCTAAGTCCCTAAGAGATTTATTGGACGAGGGCACTTGGATGGACTCGAGTATAATATATTTTTGGTTTGAAGTGCTACGGGAAAGGTGCAAGGATGCATACTTGGCTGACCCTAGTATATGCGTAAGTTCGATAAAAAATGAAAGTCACTTTGATTTTCTACTCACTTGGTTAAATGTCCTCTCTTGTTTGATGTCTGAGATGCTTGTCTTGCAGAGTTATTGGGAAAAGGGTCTAAAGACTGGGGATGACATGGCGTTTGGGCCAAAGGGAGAATGAGTAATGGATGCGATGGAGTGCAAAACTCTAGTCTACGTGATTCACGCTCACAACCATTGGTCCTTACTCGTTGGATATGTCGATGAGAACCGCTGAGAGTACTATAACAGTTCAAAGGGAGAGATTTGAGGCCAAAAGACCTGTGAATGATTTGTAAGTACATATTTGATCCTCTCGTGGCAGCATAGTGTTTGGATAGTACATAAATTTTAAAATTGAGATATCATTCAATTTCACTTTGTTTGGACAAATATTGTGGCTTTAACAACGAGTTTTGGATCACGGGTGGTCGGTGCCTATGATGTGGACGATGACGACAAAGACGGACATCTCATTTCAAGAAAATGGAAATGACTGCGGATTGTTCGCCTGTGCATTCGCGGAACATTGCATATATCGTCGTCCCATCGAGTTCACCCAGTCAGACATCCCGTACTACCGGTGGAGAATTGTCATCGACATATTTGAGCAAAACTGGGTTCGAAATGCTCCAAGGCTTAACCTCTTTTCACTCCCGGTCTTGCCCCCTGACTTGCAGTGAACAGTTCCTCTGTGTTACATGTGTTGTAATTTTACTTATAATTGAAATGGTTATGATGTGAATGTTGTGAATTCCTAACTTTGGATGTTGATTTCTAACTTGTATATGGGATGTTGATTGAAAGTGGATTAAATCCATGTTTGTATGTTGGATGTTTGAGCTCTTTTGTTACACTGTGTTGTTGTATGGATGTAAAT
This sequence comes from Cinnamomum chago, assembly GCA_038049695.1. Classification (NCBI taxonomy): domain Eukaryota; kingdom Viridiplantae; phylum Streptophyta; class Magnoliopsida; order Laurales; family Lauraceae; genus Cinnamomum; species Cinnamomum chago. The sequence goes on from CP142459.1 coordinate 19,155,360, forward strand.
GTCATAGTCTCTGCATATTATTTGTTTCCTTCTTCATACAACGTCATCACCGACCTTGTACGGCTAAAACATACTCGAAAAGTTACAACTTTCACCACAAAAATTACAGCGCTAAGGTCATCACCGACCCTGTAACACTAAATCATACTAGAAAAGTTACAACTCTTTGTCAGAAAAAGGGATACCTGCGTCGGTGATGACCTTATTTACAAAGGGTAAGGTCATCGCCGACCCTGTAGGAGTAAATCATAGTCGAAAAGTTACAACTCCATGATGAAAAATTAGGAAACCTGCGTCGGTGATGACCTTATTTACAGCGCTAAGGTCATCGCCGACCCTGTAACACTAGATCCTACTGGAAAAGTTACAACTCTTGGTTTAAAAATATTGAAACCTACGTCGGTGATGACCTTATTTTACATAGGTAAGGTCATCGCCAACCCATACTTAGATTTTTTTGCCCAACCTTCTTGGAAAAGTTACAACTTTTGATTTAAAAATATTGAAACTTGCGTCGGTGATGACCTTATTTTACATAGGTAAGGTCATCGCTGACCCATACTTAGATTTTTTTGCCAAACCTTCTTGGAAAAGTTACAACTTTTGGTTTAAAAATATTGAAACCTGCGTCGGTGATGACCTTATTTTACATAGGTAAGGTCATCGCCGACCCATACTTAGATTTTTTTGCCAAACCGTCTTGGAAAAATTACAACTCTTGGTTTAAAAATATTGAAACCTGCGTCAGTGATGACCTTATTTTACAAAGGTAAGGTCATCGCCGACCCATACTTAGATTTTTTTGCTAAACCATCTTGGAAAAGTTACAACTCTTGTTTTAAAATATTCAAACGTGCATCGGTGATGACCTTATTTTACATAGGTAAGGTCATCGCCGACCCTGTAATCAATTTTTTTCACATTACTCTCTTGAAAAGTTACAACTTTTTGTTAGAAAAATAGCTTACCTGCATCGGTAGTGACCTTATTTAACACTACTAAGGTCATCACCGACCCTGTAATGAAACATTCTACGTACATTAGATAAAAATCCATGCAGAGTCTTTACGTTGCCATAACTGCATTACATCATCTTCGAGAAAAAAAATTGGGTTCCACACCTCTTTTCAAAAGAAATGATAAATTATACAAAAGCATCCAAAAGTGTAAAACATTGTTTCAAAAGAAATGATAATTTATACTGAAACTTCCAAAAATGCAACAAAAAACAATACTTCCATGTTAATAAGACAACCCATAAACATACATACAAAAAAAAACTTTGCAAGAAACATACCCAAAAAAAATAAATTACATGAGCGTCCCCAAAACAGAAAATCCATAAACGTCATTGTTGAATTGGCGGATTTTTACAGCTGCCACGGTTGTGACCCCTCTCTTTACAAGACGAACAAGTTACGACTCTTTGCTTACGATGTCGATCTTCAACTCTGTTCTTTTTTGGTCGACCTGGTTGCTTGGTAGCCAATGGTGGGAGGACTCTCCCGGTGGTTAAATGTTGTTCTCATTGCTTTCTATCATGGGTGGCATGAATTACATCATTGTACGTTCTCTGGTACGTGCTTGTGAGGTACCAGTGCTCGCAATACTCATATGGATTCATATTCCACGCTTTCATGGCGGTAACAACATGGCAACATGGGATCCCTTTCATGTCCCATTTGCGGCACAAGCATGTCCTACGATCTAGATTAACTACATCAACATACTCTGAAGATTGCACTTGATGTTCATTCAATGCCGCTATCCTTACCATCAGCCTTTGTGATTCTTCCATCTGTGTGGCTAGGTACTTCTCTGCGCATGTTGTTAATATTGAAGTGATGCTTTGTACTTTAGTTGATCGTCTCTGAAAGAATTCCATGAGTTTTGCACGTATCTCTTCCACCTGTTTTGTAATCGGGAGCACTCGGGTGCAATGGCGGACTCACGTTACTGGTACCTGGGGCGGGCGCCCCAGGTCAAATTTGAAAACCCTTTAAAGTTGTATTGGGCCAGTTGAAAACTCCTTTAAAGTTGTATTGGGCTACTGGCCCACGCCCCACATGATCAAAGGCCCACGCCCCATATGATTAAGTCCATCGCCCCATATCAAAATCGATGAATGAAGAAGAAAAAAAAACCCTTCTTCCGTTCTTCATTCTTCTTTCTTCTGTTCTTCTTCTTCACTCCTGACTCTCAACCTCAGCCTGCCCTTTCTGGCTTCTTGGCTTCTCTTCGGATGCTTGTGAGGCTGTAACAATCGTTCATCGTTCGGCTTTAGGTAAATCTATCTCCTTCTCTCTAGCTTTGTTGCCTCTCTCTCCCCCTCACTCTCCCTCTGTGTTTTTCTCTATGGACTCTCTTTCTCTCTCTATGTGACTATGTCATTGTCGCCTCTCTCTCTCCCTCTCCCCCTTCTCTCCCTATCTTCTATGATTAATGATTCCACACCCAATCATTTTTTTTAATTTATGTTTGATGGCTCTCTTTATTTATTTATTTCTTATCTTGTGTAATTTGAATGGGTGAGATTTGTGACAGAGATGTTAGGGTTCTTTTTTTTTTTTATGTTTGATGGTTAGGACTTAAGGTTAGGGTTATGTCTTTTTATTTATGGTTCTCTTTATTACATTACTTGATTTTGGGGTGGTTTTTTTTTTTTTTTGTTTTTTTATCTTGTTTTCTTGTTTAATTTATGAATGAGTGTGATTTGTAATCATGGATAAGGGTTGGCTGGTTGGGCAATATTATTTGACTTCACGCATATGTCTTGACGTCTTGTTTGATTGGAGTTGGTGTCTTCCCACAAGTAGTTCTGTTACTTACTTAATTCTATAGTTGATAGTAGTGTTGTGAATTGTGATTATCATTCATCATTCAGCAATTAGTATTTGTTCATTTGAAATTGCATCAGGCCTAATGTTGAACCCAGTTGTGATCATCATAATTATTTTGTGTTTTGATTGAATGATTGATGAGTGACACTAGCAACTACTTGGGTGTGGTTTCTTCTTGGTTTTTGTTGATTTTCTTTGATTAGTAACACAAGTTAAGGAGCAATATCCCATTAGAGATAAATACCAGACTGAAGCTTACAAGATAATATAAAGACAAATTACAAAACAGCTCTCTGTATGGCTTGTTTCGCCAACATTTCCACTCAAAAATTAGCTCCCAGCCTAACATGCTTGTATGAAACAGAGGCCAGAGCATAAATCTCTAATTTCATTGAACACAAAAAATATAGAGCTTCAATGGCCGAGCCATGATAGAGATGACCCAAGATAAAATATTCCAACCATCACTTTATATAACAAGGTTTCTTGAGAAAAATTCTGTTAAGATTTTGTAGGGCTTGCTTGATAGTTGGCACCTTTGCTTCATTAGACTCCTTAAAACCAACAAGAGTGGCAAGTAGCATCTTTGGAGATGATTGAATTAATTCGGGTTGATATCCGGGTTTTTTGGAGGTTGTCAACCCTTTCTTTTTGGGGATAATTGGATTGCCCATATTTTTTAGGGGCTTTTTTGTTTTCAGAATAAGAGATATACTGTAAATTTTGAAGAAATGAATATAGTCATCATTTCAAACAAAAAATATATGTTGGTTGATGTAGTTAAATATTTTGCGTCTATTTAAATAGAATACATTTTCTCTTTTGCTATTGTTAATGTGAAAAAATTCTAGCAAAAGTTTCCCCCCACCCAATTGAAAATCCTGGGTCCGCCACTGCTCGGGTGTCTTTTAGTTACTATTTGTGCACTCAGCAGCATTGCTGGTAAGCATGTCATACCTGCGTCCATGATCAAATGCCCTTGACCAGAACTGACAGCCGATCATATGGATGTAATTATATGCACACTCATCTACACTTTTTATGTGGTCCATACAAGCATCGTACTCACAAGGTCGGTATGACTTCGCCGCGCTCCAAAATCTTCTTATAATGACATGGTCGTTGAAAGCCGCCTTTATGTTTTCAGCTATATGATGGCAACAAAAACAATGTTTTGCGCTTGGCATTATGGCTTGTACTACATGAATCAGACATTTCTGACGGTCGGATACGATTGCCAGATTTTTTGGCTCACCCAAGGACAAGGATAAGTGTGCAAGAAACCACTCCTAACTATCACGTCGCTCCGCTTCAGCAAAGGCAAATACAATAGGGAACAATTGATGATTTGCATCATGTGTTACAACCACCATTAGCACTCCAGGATATTTGCCACGAAGGTGTGATCCATCCACTGTTATCAATGGCCTTAGAGAGGTTTGGAATGACCTTAAGCATGGACCGAAGGACCAAAAGAAGCGTCTGAATCGTTCATCCTCCCTGATGTCCAACGTAGTGTACGAATCGGGGTTGGTTCTATGAAGCTGTTGCAATAGAGCGACAATATCATAAAAGATTCCTCGTACGATCCACGCACTTTGCATAGTGCAAGCTCCTTTGCCATATGTGCTCTCCTATATGTAATGCGGGTCCCAAACTCAATCTGATATTCATTGATGATCTCCTTTGGCCTAAGATCGTTATTGCATCGCACCTTCTCTTCAATGAACTCTGCTACTAGCTTCGCGGTTGCTTGCCGATGTGTAGTTCCCATGAGCGGTTTAGAGCAACAATGTTTGGAATTATACTTTCGAACTCTGAAGTGTAGACCAGAATCTACCATGGAGGCATGTATACGCCAGGGACAATCTACTCTTTTACAACTCATTGTCACCATCTTCATGTTAGTTCTCTCGTGTTTTAAGGTGAAGTTGTTGTATATTGCATACTTTGCTATAGCTCTTCTAAAAGCCTCACGATCAGGAAACTCCATACCTAGCCACATCTCCTTACCTAAACTGGTCCCTTCTTCGAGCACGACATTATCTCGGACCATCGAGTCCACGAGGGGAGCTTCTGAAATGCTGTCTTCTTCATTTCTGCTTTTAGTATCTCTTTCGACACCTGATTTAATTAGCTCAGTGGCTGCTGAACTTCCATTTCCAACCACATTAGTTACGGGAGCACCTATGAAGCTGTGCACACTTTCGCTTCCATGCACATGAAGCATTTCTACATTGATTTCTTCGAACATGGACTCATCATCATCTGCAAAATAAGACAATGTTGTTGGGAATTTTATAACGTCAACCGCCTGTATATCGATTGTGGGAAATTCTTTCAAAGGTGGAGGTGATGGTGGTAGCTTGCCGGCCCTTTAATTTATTATCAGGCTTTTCAATGCTAGGAGGGTTTCGAATGATTTCGTTTCTTTCATCCTGTAAAGACCTACAATATAGAGTTAGGAAAATAAAAAATTACTTTCGATCCAGGCTGAAAATGTTGAAATATAGTTTTAACTTCAGAACATACCTATTGCCATAGGTGTGCTAGAAACCGTCTTCATCGCATAGCCTTCTTGAAACGAATATTAATATCCCATTTGCTTCGCTTCTTGACGATTTTTACAAACCATTGATATCATTGTCATCGTCGATATCTATCAACGAAAAAAATTGCCATTGTGTAGAAGATACTTCAGAGTTAACTCATCGGAAGTTGTTGACCAACTCGATGCTTCTAAAGCAATTTTGGACAGCTCCTTAAACATAACATTGCTTGACAGATATCTTATCTTCTGCCTTCCACCCTTGTAATGAGGACGATTGAGCTTATATTCAAGCTCAACATTTGCCAAGCTACTAGAACATCATAAAAAACATAAATTACTTAGACAATCCTTCTCACGCAATAATGCATGGGGTGTAGATTAAATTTGTGAGCATTTTCCTCCTTATTAGAAACTAATTATGTATAAAGTGCTTTGAATAGTGCAAAACAGTAAATAGGGCTCATGTGCAACATATACCATATTCAATGAAACAGACAATAAACATCATACAATGAAAGAGAACGTGTATCCATGCATTGAATGATAGTATATGTATAATATGTTGTCAATAGAAAGAGGGGATTGATTTATAGGGTTCCATCATGTGAAGAGAAGAATTTTCATTACCTCCTTTGTGTAGACCCTATCAATAGCAAGAGGAGATAGATTGAAAATTAATGGTGACATCAACGGTGGAAAAATATAGTAGTCATCATGTTTCACACCTATACAATACTGAAGGAAGGCGGCCTCTGCATTTTTGGTGAAGTTGGACAAATGGAGCTTGAAATCGGATTATATAGAAGTTAGCGAACGGGGTCATCGCCGACCTTATTCAATGTAAATAAGGCCGGCGCCGACCATGTGACAAAATGGTAAAAAAAAATGAAAATCGGGCTCAATTACTCTAATTGGTGCCCCACTTGCTAAAGTGTTTGATTGTGTAACACGTATGGATTAAGTGTTTTTTCCGGTTAAATCCTCTTTAAAAAAAGATACCCTGTATTTGTTAGGTTTTTTTTTAAATGTCAAAATTTTTAGAGTGATTTCAATTGGGTCCTTGCCTTCCAATTAGAGATTAGCTCAACATGGCCGCGCTAATCCCGGGCAATATAATTTACAATATTAAAAGATTTTTACTACAACTTAATACTAAAAAATAAAAAAAAATAAAAAAAACCACCTTAAAAGAATAACAAATATTAGCAAAAAAAAGAAAAAGAAAATGATATAGAAAGCAAACCTTCTTGCCATTGCCATATAATCATTAACAAAGCCTCATCCTTTCAATTCAAGTTAATTCAAAGAGTTCTTTCAAAGAGTTTTGTTACAATTCAATACTAAAGAAAAACCCAACAAAAGTTAAAAGAAAAAATCTCACCTAAAAGAACAATAAATTAATATTCGCAAAAAGAAGAAAAATGATAGAGAAAAGTATGCAAATCATTGACCAAGTGGTAGAACATTTTGCCAATGGTTCTTGAGAAAGTGAGTGACTACTTGATGATAATCAATCACTATGGACAGAAAAATTGAAGCCCCCTATATTAAAAAAGTAACGGCCGGAAATGTGATTAAGATAGAACTTAAAATTATAAGATCACTGGTTCAAGCCGTAATCAATCTGACAGTGAGAATAACTCTAGATAAATTGAAACTTGATCTTAATTCCAATATAAAATAAGATAGTGATCTTTATGGTTTTGATTTCACGGTATGGACCCCGTATGGTAGACCTTATTTAGTACGCGTTTAATTGAACTGATTCCACTACGTGTATTTTTCAAAAGCTGATTTGTCGTATCACTTACGGGTTAGCTTGATTTTTAATATGGAGATATGAAGTTTAGAGTAGAAAGGTTTTAGGAATTGATTGAAATTGGAGAAATTAGGGAATTACTTATTTAATATATAGGGAGAGATTTCGGGAATCAATAGAAAAGGTTGAGAGATTTTAGGACAGGATAAGGATTTTGAAATTTATCAAAAGAGTTCTCCTTATGATGAGATAAAATCTCTCATATTTAGATTGGACTCTTTTGAAAAGAATTTTTTTTACATGGGAATCTTTAAATCGGTCAAAATATCTCAATCAGGTAAAATCAATTGCAAAACTGAAAGCTATTTTGAGTTGGAAACGTCAGTTGAATTGATTGATAGAGCTTATTTCTTGAAATTGATTTGAGATCTAATTTCTCAAATTAATTTGAGATTAGAGTCCAATTTTGCAATCGATTAGCAAATCGGACTCCAATTTTGAAATCGATGTCTATGTCTATAATATATTATAATAGTGGTGGTAAATTTCTTTTTGAAGTCTTCCAAATGACAAGGTAACCAAGGTTGAAAATTGACTCTTGAGTTTGCCGAGTCACCTCATTTTGAGGAAAGACAAAGCCAAATGTAAGGTAAACTTCAAATATAAGTAATTAATAATTAAGATTTGAAGTTAGCAGTTTAAAACTAATTGTTGTTATGATTAATACATGCAAATTAATGTATATCTAAAATTTATAAGTATTTGATCTATTTGTTAAAGGGCAAGGCTCTCCTAAGCTTAAGCTTAGGATAAGATTCGGTAAGCTAACGCTTCTGAGACTCATCCTTGGTCCATCCAAATGGACCAAACACACGACCCTCCTAAATTGCACATGCCCACTAACTTTTGGTCAGATCCAAATTTACTAGACCGTTGGATCGATTGTGTACTAATCCGAATGGACTGTTGACCATTAAATTTTTGGTGCCTAGATGGAGATGATAGAAATCACGGTTGGGGCTGATTTTTTGCAGGAAAGAGGGTCATAAGGAGTCCTTGAAATCCCCCCACCCCCATCCCCATTGGGTCCCCAAGTGGGCCCCACCACACAATTGAGCTTACTTCAGTTTACCTTATCATAAGCTTTAGCTTAGGAGAGTTGGCCCCTTTGTTAAATATTTAAAAAAAAAAACTCTACATAGTCGTTGAGTAGATTCTCTCCAACTCCAAGTCGATATTTTAGAGTCAAATGAGTTGAGTTTGAGTCACAAGTTTTTCAATCTTACAAATAACTTTTGAAATCACACTCACCTAAGATTGCTTTTCACCTTCTCATCAAATTCACCTCTTACCTTTACATCTTTTTCTTTCTTTCTTTCTTTCTTTCTTTTTTTTTGGAACACTTCCTCTTATTAGTTGACTTGTGACAATTATAGATTCTCAAGGATTTGGGCCATCTAATCATATCCTTATTTGTTAGAAGTTAGAATCTTTAGGTTCAACTAGAGGTGGACCCAGGAAATTGAACTTGTGGGGGCTTTATGTAAAAGAAATATTGGGGGAAGGGGCAAATGTAAAAAATATATATTAATTCCTAGGATTTTTTTATTATTTTTTTTAACTTTAAGCTCCTTTTGGGTCCACCCCTGGGTTCAACTCCCCAAAGATGTGAAAATTCTCAAGTAAAAAGGGGAGGGTATAAAATCCTTAAATTTGTGATTGCCTACTTATTGGTTTTTACCAAATGTGATATGAGGGATCCTCAGTGATACAAATCCTGAGTGAGGAAAGCCATGTTCCAAGGGTGGTGAGGAGTTTATAAATCTATGGATTCCTCGCCTATTATAATAGGACATTGCTAACCATAGAAAGACTATCCTGTTTTTCCTATTTCTATAATAGAGAGAAAAACCCTTCCTTTATGCTTATATATTTTTATTATTCTCATGCAAAGAATAGAGAGTTCTTTGTTTCTTTGCGGAGGTAATTGTGGATCCAATATTAATATTAGATGCAAGATGACCTGTTGTGGGTCTATAATTTCAATAATAGAGACTTAGATCGTCTTGTTGAACTACTATTCAAATGCTTGAGTAACCCTATCCTTCTCAAAGAAGTGAAGTCACAAAATATTTTTCCTCATATTTTTTAGAATCTAGATTGATCTTGATTCTTACAACATAGGTTGTGCCTCTTTAATCAAATGCATTAAAAGCAATATTTGAACCTACGGGGGATAGACTTTATCTTAGTTTTTATTTCTTTAATTAGTCTATGGAGCCTGACTAATAAGCCCGAATTGTAGCCCGATCGGACTCCAGCTGGACCTCTTGTTTAAGACATCAAAATGAGTATGGAGAGCTCGTCCGACGAAAAGAATTGCCCACTTGAAATTGGAGACCGCTGCAAATGCCTTAGGGAGGAGTTTTCACCCATTCAGTCATCTCTCTCGGCCCATCACGATTCTCCCTCTCTCGCGCTCGATTCTCCCTCCCCATCAGTAGCTCTCTCTCTCTCTCTCTGAGATCCTCCCTCCCCATCAGCAACTCTCTTTTTGTCTCTCTCGTACGATTTCAAACAGCCATCGCAGCGCCAATTGGAGCGCCTCCCACTCTCGACATTTAGTATCCCCATCGCAACAGCAACCATGCTCCCCACAGCTCTGCCTCCACATCGTAGCACCGCATAGCAACCCATCGCTCATCTCTCTCCCGGCAGATCCAGCGCAGCAATCCCATTAAAAAATCAACCCCCCTCGCAGCAGCACCCCTCTTTCTCTCAAACACTTAATAGGTATCCTCCTTCAATCTCTTGAGGTATATATCATTGGATGATGGGATATATTCTGATTGACTGCTGATCATTTGGTTGTGGTTCTGGTTTCTCAGTTCTGCCTTTTGTTGTTGTGGGGTTGGAAAAAGTTTGGTGTTTTGAATCTGGGTTTTGATTTTTCTTTGTGAAAAGTTGATGTTTCCAATTTGTGTTTTAATTGTTCTTTGTGAGATGTTTCAATACTGGGGATTTGAATCTTCTTGGTAAAAAAAATTTCAAGATCTACCGCCGAAACTTGCACATGCATAAAGTATATGAGGCCATATGCAATAAAGTTAAGCACAACATATGGTAAATTGGGGGCATTCTTACATTTAAATTCATAGTCTCTTGTATATGTGATAGTTGATGGGCCATGGAGTAGAGTAGTACCTCTAGTAAATGATCCCAAAGATGTTAATTTTGGTTTATCAATAGCCAGACATGTTTTGGTTGTAAGCACAGTAAGGATTCCAACACCCAAAATCAAGTTTGTGGTCAACAAGAACCATGTAGTTTGCCCAATAAAGACCTAATCTAATTGGGTCTGTGTCTATTTTGGGTCTTAAATCCAATGAAATGGATGTATCAATTCATTTACATTGCTTTTGCTATGATAAGTGTTGTTTTCTGTCATAAATTAACACCTTCTAAATAATTACTAAAACGATCCAATGTTGTTTACATAGCACACTAGCACATTTTCTACAGAAAATGAAAATGGTTTATGTGGCAGAACGATTTTAATTTCTAAGGCATTAGAAATTAGGATATTCATGGGTATGCTGATGTGCCCATTTCTTGTGATCAACGAAGCCTATGGAAAGATATCTAAACTGCTGCTCTGATGGGCCACATCTTGTAGTCTAGAAATTATAAATAAAACAGATTGGAAGATATTTGTCACATTCCCCTTTTCCAACTAGAGAAAAAGTTTGCTTAGTACACTAGCACATTTTCTACAGAAAATGAAAATAGTTTATGTGGCAGAATGATTTTCTAGATTTCTATGTTGAAAATTTCCACTGTATTTATTTTCTTAAGTAGAGGCATTTTCTGTAAAAAATTTTACCAAGAAGATTCAAATCCCCAGTAATGAAACATCTCACAAAGAACAATTTTTTTATTTGGTAGAACACAAAGAACAATTAAAACGCAAATTGGAAACGTCAACTTCTCACAAAGAAAAATCAAAGCCCAGATTCAAAACACCAAATTTTTTCCAACCCCACAACAACAAAAGCAGAACTGAGAAACCAGAACCACAACCAAATGATCAGCAATCACTCAGAATAGAACCCATCATCCAATGATATATACCTCAAGAGATTGAAGGATTAGGAACATACCTATCATACCTGTTAAGTGTTTGAGAGAAAGAGGGGTGCTGCTGCGAGGGGGGTTGATTTTTGAATGGGGTTGCTGCGCTGGATAGACCGAGAGAGAGAGAGACATGAGCGATGGGTTGCTGCGCAGTGCTGCGATGTGGAGACGGAGCTGTGGGGAGCGTGGCTGCTGTTGCGATGGGGGTACCAAATGCCGAGAGTGGGAGGCGTTGCCATGGTTGTTTGAGAGAGAGAGAGAGAGAGCTGATGGGGAGGGAGAATCGTGCGCGCGTGAGAGAGAATCGTGTGCGAGAGAGAGAGAATCGCGATGGGCGAGAGAGATGACTAAATGCGCGAAAACTCCTCCCTAGGGCATTTGCAGTGGTCTCCAATTTCAGGCGGGTGATTCTTTTCATAGGGTAGGCTCTCCATACTCATTTTGACGTTTTAAACAAGAGGTCTAGCTGGGATCGAGCTCCAATTCGGGCTTATTAGTCAGGCTCCATAGTTTTTATGTTGAAATTTCAGGTGCGAATATTGTTTTCTGATTTTGTATACAAAAGAAATGGGAAAAGGAATCCTTGTTTTCTTCTCTTCTTTTTCTTGTTTTTATTTAAATTATAGATGCATAAAAAAATGAAAACCTCAAAGGGACGAGGCGTCTCTTTTCCATTGAGAAGAAGAGAAAGTGTTGGAAAGAAGAAAGTGGAGAAGGTGAAACATAATTGTCATGGACAGGTGAAGAGGAACTTTAGGTTAGTGTAAGTTCATAGGTATTTTGGTCATTTTGAAATGTTGGGAAAGAAATTTAGTGCTATTACCTTTAATCTGATAATAAGTATCAAAGTGAAGTCTAGAAAACTAGACAACTTTTAGCTGCCAATTCATAGAAATCCTCTTTTAAATAGGTGGAAAATAGTAATGATTCCCCTTCTTCGAGAAGTGGAATTCTCAAGATAACCCATTTATTCAACTAGTTTTTTTCGTGAGCTTTTACACTTGAAGCCCACTTTTAATCAATTCAATACGTTCATCCACATTGGACCCTTTCATTGGCACTGTTCCAAATTTTATAGTATTAATGACATTATTTGTTCTTGAGTTTTAACATAAAAATTGCATAGAATAGTCATTAAACTTTAAAGACTTAAAAACTAATTAAGGGCCAAGATATTGGTTGCCCTAATCTCTCCTTGTAAGGTCCCCGACCTTAATAGGGTGTTTAATTTCCTAATATTGGCGATTAGCCTAATTAATTGTGATTCTAGCTAATTAGATGGGTTTAGTGGTTAAGCGAGTTTCTTTTATCATTAGTAAGATGTTCCCGAAGTTTCATTTGATTCCAAGTGCGATTAGTCTTAATAGGGGGTTAGGTTGTGATTAATAGGAAAATTAGGTATTTTTCTGAAAAATCCTGTTTTCCCCGAATTTGGGTCCGTTGAAAAGATCTCGTCGCGCTCGTCATTTTTCGTTCTTGACTTGTCGCGATTCGACGCCTCGAAGTCCCTCATATAATCACTTTTCTCTTAATTCACTCAAAAAGGGCATTTGAGTCATTTCCCCTCCATCCCTCATTTTTAACTCCATTCCAGCCCTTTCATTCATTTCATTCTTCCATTTCAGTTGCTAGGGCTTCTTCTTCTTCTTCCTACTTCTCTCTCTCTCTCTCTCTCTCTCTCTCTTCTTGCATGAGACATTGGAGAAGTGATTCAAGGTCAATCAAGCTCATCAATCTCTTCATCTCTTCTTCCTCTACATCTTGATCCAAATTGGTAAGTTTTCCTCAACCATTTCTTCCCTAATTTCCTTCCTCATTGTTGTAGAGATGTTGCATGTTAATAGATTTCCTTTCTTTCTCTTTCATTGTGCTCTTTGGGTGTAGGAGAAGGGTTTTTGGAAGTGGTTTGGCTAGGGTGTTAGTGGAGAGCTTTCTGCCTCCTCAATCTTCTCAAATTCCATTATTTCACTCTCTTTGGTGAAGGCAAGTAGAGTTGCTTTATAAATTGGGCAGCACGTATTATTATTGTTCTTGTTAACTCATTGTTTAGATTTTCCCTAAATTCCAAGCTTTTCATGGTTAATTGGATTACACATGCTAAAATTGGATTAACGGGTTGAATGGATTTTATTATGGGTGGATGACTTGATGAATGGATGAAATGTGATGATTGGGAGAGCATGGTGGCTCAGTTTTGTGTAGGATACAAGCTTTGAAAATGTTTGAAATTGGTGGGAATGGTTTAGAAGGAAGGAGGTAAAAAAACTAACAAAATAGGGGAATCCCGGGAGGCTTCTATCTCCGGGCGTCCGGACACTGGGGTTCTGGCTTCCGGACGCTAGAAGGCAGAAGCTCAGGGCGCCCACACTGCTTCCGGGCGTCCGGGCGCTGGGAACCTGCAGGGTGGTTAAAAAGGGGCTACTTGGAATGCCATAACATTTGACCAGTTCATCGGAATTTGGAGTTCTATATACCGTTGGAAAGCTCTTGAGACGTAGAATCCAATGATATACTAATCTTGATCATCAGATATTGGGAAAGGAAGTTGGTATTGGATCAATGAACCAACCCTTTATCTCTTATGGAAAGGGATTCTAAACCTAATTTGGACCCTAGGTTGGAACCCATTGACCCTACCCTTGCATAACCAATTGGGGGAAATGAAAATGGAGCACGGTTGGCTTGGCGTGCTTCATTGGTTGTCCAGGATTTTCCATATATCATTGTAATGTGGCCAAATGCGTGTGGAAATGAGTTAATTGGTGCCCAACAACTTCCGTACACCATGGGCCCGCCAAACTAGGACACCATTGACTCATCCTCCATACGTACTTCGTTGGGGATACATTCGGTACACGGTGGGCAACTCTTGAACTAGGATTGACTTGTTCTTCACTCTTGGCTCATGAATCTTATATCCGTAGCTTGTCGTATCTTGTACACTCTATCTCTATACTTGTATAACTTGTAACTTAACTTGTAGAATTAGGATGTGACTAGACTTAGAGTGTATCCTTAGGTACCTTGTCTTGTATTGATAAACACGTGTGGATAGACTTGAAAGAGGACTACTCATGGGACTTGAAACTTAACTTGTATCTTGGCTTGACTTGGAGTAGCCCTCGGATTGTTGTCTTGTACTTGGAAACCTATCCACGTGTATTTGTCTTGGAACTTGTGTCGTATACAAACCATCATCATCATCATTATCTTGCATTCATGACCAGCTGCTGACTGAGGATTATAAAGTGGGCCGGTTATTGGACACTAGGGCGGACAGTTGGCTTTGGACGGCGTCCATGGCGTGAATAGTCGGGAGCGGGCTTGGACCGTGTTGCTATTCCTAGGATTGGGAGCTAGGATCCCCCTAGAGCCGGACTTTGGGTATTCGTAGTCGGCTTGAACGTCACTTATTTCCCCGGGAGGTGGCTCGGACATCCTCGGAGTCTCCTCTTGCTTGACATTGCATTTCATGGATGGTTATTCTTAGTTATCTTGTTAGGACTTACATTGTTACTTGACTCTCGTATTACTCATGCCTTATGCATAGCTTGTACCTTGTTATCTTATAATCATGTACTTGTCTTTATTCTCATTTGGAACATGTTATGAATAATGGATATTGCTTATCTTCTTGCCAACATATTGTTGTTCCTTTATTCCATGGTGTGCAGAGGACACCTACTACTATTACGCACACCCGGATGCTGAGGCAATCCCAGAGGATCCTCAACCGGGGGAGGAGGACGAGGTACGAGAGTGGGGTGCCGATGACGTAGCTTAGCGTCATCACTCCCGGCACTAGTGCGCGTCACACGGGGATATCTTACCGTGCCACTCATTCTCATCTTTTGGAAATTTCTATACTTTTGTATATCTTTTGTACCAGGACCTAAGTTTTTGGGATGGTCCTGATGTTTACAAATCTTATATGTTTTATCCTTTGAAACTTGAATATATAATGGGATGAATACCGTACTTGCTTTGATATCTCTATAGGTTTAATGAATGTGTTTATTGGACAAGTCCCATTGACTAATTTGTTAATGAGGCTCAACCATACAATCCTCACAGCGGACTTCGATCCTTGGGCATTAAGGGCAAGTTTTTTTAAATTAGCCTTAAATTTCACACCCCGCATCCGATTTTATCTCTAATCGGGTTCGGGGCCGTGACAAAGTGGTATCAGAGCAATTGATGGTTTCTCAGGGTAAAAGTTTTAGAAACCATAGGACGCGTGTGAGGATTACCGTTAGCCTAGTGTTCGTAATATATTCTATGTTCTTATAGCTTTGTGTTGCTAGTTTTGGGTTGCATAGGGTCTAACTGACATCTTCTTGCAGTGACGTGGCTGGTAGCGGGCCATCGGGATCAGGTTCCACACATTCTTTTGTTGCACCAGCATTTGCATTTCATTTTGAAAGGATAGAGAGATGTTACCGTTTGTTCTAGTGGTTGTTATCCCGGTAGGCCGATCAGTAGCGTGTGATTTTGTTTATCCTAGGTGCACAATTCATATTGGGGGTACTCAGTTGACCGCCAATTTGATTGTGTTGGCGATGTCCGGCTTTGATGTTATTCTTGGTATGGACTGGTTAGCGGCGAACTGCGCGGTGTTGGATTGTTTTTAACAAGACTGTGAGGTTACAGGGTGTAGACCGTAGTGTTGAGTTTGTTGGTGCGAAGAAGCCCATCTCCACTCAGTTGATTTCTGCATTAAAGGTAAATCGCTTGATGAAGAGCGGATGGGAAGGTTACATTGCGTTTATCGTAGAGGACAAGCAGTCCAAGAAGAAGGATGGAACTATGAGGATGTGCATCGATTATCGACAATTGAATCAAGTGACAGTCAAGAACAAGTACCCACTTCCAATAATAGATGAGTTGTTTGATCAGCTACAGGGAGCCCAGTTCTTTTCAAAGATTGATCTACGTTCGGGATATTATCAGCTACATGTTAGAGGGGAAGATATTCCTAAGACATCATTCTGGACTAGATATGGCCACTTTGAGTTTCTAGTGATGCCTTTCGGTTTGACGAATGCACCAGTAATGTTCATGGCTTTAATGAATAAGATATTTACTCCTTACCTTGACCAGTTCGTAGTGGTATTCATTGATGATGTGTTGGTTTATTCCAAGTCCAAGGAGGAACATGAACATCAGTTGAGGACTTCATTGCAGCTTCTGAGAGACAGCCAATTGTATGCCAAGCTGAGTAAATGTGAGTTCTGGTTAGAACATGTGTCATTTCTAGGCCATGTGATTTCCAAGGAAGGATTGGCAGTGGATTCCAAGAAGATAGAAGCAGTTGTCAATTGGGGTAGTCCACAAAATGCAGTAGAGATTCGCAGTTTCCTATGACTTGCAGGCTACTACAGAAGATTCGTAAAAGGATTCTCTACTATTGCAGCTCCTCTCACTTAGTTGACTAGGAAGAACATTCCTTTTGTTTGGACCGAGGAGTGTGAGAAAAGCTTCTAAGAATTGAAGACCAGATTGACCACAACACCCATTCTTGCTTTTCCATCGGGCAGTGGAGGATTTATTGTTTACACAGACGCATCAGGGGTTGGTTTGGGTTGTGTTCTTATGCAAAACGACAAGGTGATAGCGTATAGTTCGAGGCAATTGAAAGAACATGAGAAGAAGTACGCCACCCATGATTTAGAGCTAGCAACCGTTGTACTTGCACTCAAGACGTGGAGACATTACTTACACAGTGAAAAGTTCGAGGTGCGCTCAGATCACAAGAGTTTACAATATCTGTTTACACAGAGTGAGTTGAACAACAAACAACGAATGTGGATGGAGTACATTAAAGATTATGATTTTCCTATCAAATACCACCCTGGTAGAGTCAACGTGGTAGCAGATGCTTTGAGCAGAAAGTCAGCATTCAGTGGGTGTATAGTGCCATAATGGAGATGGATGGAACAATTTAGAGATTTAGATGTTGAAGTTTGGCCTATCAGTGAGAAGGTGATGAGTGCTAGCATGGCAGCATGGGAACCAGAGATAATGAATAGAATCAAAGAATGTCAAAAGGATGATCCAGGGTTACAACGCATCATTGAGGAAATAGATGACATTCCTGGGTTCAGACTAATTGAGGGAGTTTTCTATTGCAAAGACCGGTTGTGCGTACTGGATGTACATGACATAAAAACAGAGCTGATGACAGATGCACACCATACGAGATATTCTAATCATCCGGGTAGCACTAAAATGTACCAAAATTTGAAGAACCACTATTGGTAGATGAGTATGAAGAAAGAGATTGCAGAGTTCGTTTCCAAGTGTTACATGTGTCAAGTGATCAAGACTGAACACAAGAAGCCTCCTGGTTTACTTCACCAGCTAGATATTCCCAAGTGGAAATGGGAGCACATCACTATGGATTTTGAGTTAGGATTGCCAAATACCAGGAAAGGGAATGATGCTATATGGGTGATCGTGGACCGATTGACCAAATCAGCTCATTTCATACCATTTAAGACTAGTCAATTTATGGATAAGATGGCTAAGTTGTAGAATGATGAGATTGTCAGGTTGCATGGAGTGACTAAATCTATAGTATCTGATCGAGACACCAAGTTTGTCTCTCTGTTTTGGACTATACTTCAATCGTCCATGGGCACACAGTTGAGATTCAACACAACTTATCACCCTCAGACGGACGGACAGTCAGAGCGTACTATTCAGACTTTAGAGGATATGCTCCGGGCATGTGTGTTGAATTTCAAGAAGGATTGGGATGAGAGTTTGCCTCTCTATGAGTTCTCCTATAACAACAGTAATCATTCAAGCATTGGCATGGCACTGTTCGAGGCATTGTATGGACTTAGATGTAGAACTCCGGTGTGTCGGGAAAAGGTAGGAGTACGAAGTTTCCATGGACCATCAGTAGTTGGTGATTCCAGCGAGAAAGTCAAGGTCGTACAGTTGCATTTGAAGGAATCTCGTGACCGTCAGAAGAACTATGCAGATAAGAGACAGAGACCACTAGAGTTTCAGATTGGTGATAAAGTGTTCCTCAAGGTCTCTCCGATGCGTGGTGTAGTCAGATTCGGTCAGAAAGGGAAGCTTTCCAAGAGATATGTGGGACTGTTTGAGATTCGTACCCGGATCGGTGACGTTGCGTATCGTCTTGCTTTGCCGCCAGAGTTATCAGGTGTACACAATGTGTTTCACGTGTCGATGTTGCGCAAGTACATTCCAGATTCCACCCACGTGTTACCACACGAGCCACTGTAGATTCAGCCCGACACTTCTTTTGTGGAGCAGCCAGTGCAGATTATAGACACCAAGGATATTGTTTTGCGAACGAGGACCATTCCATGGGTCAAGGTTCAGTGGGAGCAACATCGTCTAGAGGAAGCTACGTGGGAACTCAGGTACTAGATCAGGAAGACCTATCCTCATCTTCTTCCTGAGGAGGTATTTTAGGCATTTGGAGGACCAAATGTTCTTTTTAGAGTGAAGGGATGTAAGGTCCCCGACCTTAATAGGGTGTTTAATTTCCTAATATTGGCGATTAGCCTAATTAATTGTGATTCTAGCTAATTAGACGGGTTTAGTGGCTAAGTGAATTTCTTTTTTCATTAGTAAGATGTTCCTGAAGTTTCGTTTGATTACGAGTGCGATTAGTCTTAATAGGGGGGATAGGTTGTGATTAATAGGAAAATTGAGTATTTTTTTGAAAAATCTCGTTTTCCCCGAATTTGGGTCTATTGAAAAGATCTCATCGCGCTCGTCATTTTTAGTTCTTGACTCGTCGCGATTCGACTCATCGAAGTCCCTTAAATAATCAATTTTCTCTTAATTCACTCTAAAGGGCATTTGAGTCATTTCCCCTCCATCCCTCATTTTTAACTCCATTCCAGCTCTTTCATTCATTTCATTCTTCCATTTCAGTTGCTAGGGCTTCTTCTTCTTCCTACTTCTCTCTCTCTCTCTCTCTCTTCTTACATGAGACATTGGAAAAGGGATTCAAGGTCAACCAAGCTCACCAATCTCTTCATCTCTTCCTCCTCTACATCTTGATCCAAATTGGTAAGTTTTCCTCAACCATTTCTTCCCTAATTTCCTTCCTCATTGTTGTAGAGATGTTGCATGTTGATAGATTTCCTTTCTTTATCTTTCATTGTGCTCTTTGGGTGTAGGAGAAGGGTTTTTGGAAGTGGTTTGGCTAGGGTGTTAGTGGAGAGCTTTCTGCCTCCTCAATCTTCTCAAATTCCATTGTTTCACTCTCTTTGGTGAAGGCAAGTAGAGTTACTTTATATATTGGGCATGCATGTATTATTATTGTTCTTGTTAACTCATTGTTTAGATTTTCCCTAAATTCCAAGCTTTTCATGGTTAATTGGATTACACATGCTAAAATTGGATTAACGGGTTGAATGGATTTTATTATGGGTAGATGACTTGATGAATGGATGAAATGTGATGATTGGGAGAGCATGGTGGCTCAGTTTTGTGCAGGTTACCAGCTTTGAAAATGTTTGAAATTGGTGGGAATGGTTTGGAAGGAAGGAGGTCAGAAAACTAACAAAACAGGGGAATCTCGGGAGGTTTCTGCCTCCGGGCGTCCGGACACTGGGGTTCTGGCGTCCGGACACTAGAAGGCAGAAGCTCAGGGCGCCCACACTGCTTCCGAGCGTCCGGACGCCGGGAACCTGCAGGGTGGTTAAAAAGGGGCTACTTGGAACGCCCATAACTTTTGACCAGTTCATTGGAATTTGGAGTTCTATATACCCTTGGAAAGCTCTTGAGACGTAGAATCCAATGGTATACTAATTTTAACCATCAGAGATTGGGAAAGGAAGTTGGTATTGGATCAATGGACCAACCCTTTATCTCTTGTGGAAAGGGATTCTAAACCTAGTTTGGACCCTAGGTTGGAATCCATTGACCCTACCCTTGCATAACCAATTGGGGGAAATGAAAATGGAGCATGGTTGGCTTCGTGTGCTTCATTGGTTGTTCGGTATTTTCCGTATATCAACGTAATTTGGCCGAATGCGTGTGGAAATGAGTTAATTGGCGCCCAACAACTTTCGTACACCATGGGCCCGCCAAACTAGGACACCATTGACTCATCCTCCATACGTACTCTGTTTGGGATACATTCGGTACACGGTGGAAAACTCTTAACCAAGGATTGGCTTGTTCTTCACTCTTGACTCACGAATCTTATATCCATAGCTTGTCGTACCTTGTACACTCTATCTCTATGCTTGTATAACTTGTAACTTAACTTGTAGAATTAGGATGTGACCAGACTTAGAGTGTATCCTTAGGTACCTTGTCTTGTATTGATAAACACGTGTGGATAGACTTGAAAGAGGACTTCTCATGGGACTTGAAACTTAACTCGTATCTTGGCTTGACTTGGAGTAGTCCTCGGCTTGTTGTCTTGTACTTAGAAACCTATCCACGTGTATTTTTCTTGGAACTTGTGTCGTATACAAACCATCAACATCTTGCATTCATGACCAGCTGCAGATTGAGGATTATAAAGTGGGCCGGATACTGGACACTAGGGTGGATAGTCGGCTTTGGATGGCGTCCATGGTGTGAATAGTTGGGAGCGGGCTTGGACCGTGCTGCTATTCCTAGGACCGGGAGCTAGGATCCCCCTAAAGCCAGACTTTGGGTATTCGTAGTCGGCTTGAATGCCACTTATACCCCCGGGATGTGGCTTGGACATCCTCGGAGTCTCCTCTTGCTTGACATTGCATTTCATGGATGACTATTCTTGGTTATCTTGTTAGGACTTTCATTGTTACTTGACTCTCGTATTACTCATGCCTTATGCATAGCTTGTACCTAGTTATCTTATAATCATGTACTTGTCTTTATTCTCATTTGGAACATGTTATGAATAATGTATATTGCTTATCTTTTTGCGATTATGTTGTTAATCCTTTATTCCATGGTGTGCAGAGGACACCTACTACTGTTACGCAGAACCGGATGCCGAGGCAATCCTAGAGGATCCTAAACCGGGGGAGGAGGACGAGGTACGAGAGTGGGGTGCCGATGACGTAGCTTAGCGTCATTACTCCCGGCACTAGTGCACGTCACACGGGGATATCTTACTGTTCTACTCCTTATCTTTTGGAGATTTCTATACTTTTGTATATCTTTTGTACCAGGATTTAAGTTTTTGGGACGGTCCTGATGTTTATAAACCTTATATATTTTATACTTTGAAACTTAAATATATAATGGGATGAATACCGTACTTGCTTTGATATCTCTACAGGTTTAATGAATGTGTTTACTGGACAAGTCCCGTTGACTAATTTGTTAATGAGGCCCAACCATATAATCCTCACAGCAGACTTCGAGCCTTGGGCATTAAGGGCAATTTTTTTTAATTAGCCCGAAATTTCACACCCCGGATCCGATTTAATCTCTAATCGGGTTCGGGCCGTGACACTCTTTTTCACTTCATTTTAAATTAGACACCCATTATCATGTCTTCCTTAATTGCCGTCATCCATCTAGATAGCCCCCACTCGAAAGAGTGTTGAAAAAAAAAAAATCCTTGTGAGACCCTTATACAAATAGCCACCTCCCCTTTTCACTTTTATTTAATGGAATCTATCCTAAGTTTCTTACACATTTATTATTATTTTCAAATTTACAGATTGGCCCCTTCAAATCTTTTTTTTTTTTTTTTTTATATTGTTGGCTAGGGATATTCATAGGACAGATCAATGTGGAGCCTAAGCTTGACGTCCTGAGTCTAGGTCAGGGGTAAAAAAGACAAGATTTGGTTCAACCCTTCATGGTTAAATACATTTCAGATAATTGGGATGTTAATAATATTGGTTTAAATGACTCAAATTAATAGGGTTTATTTTTTTGCTAACAAATTGTGTCTAATCCAAACAAGATTATGAAAAAATATGGTAGAAAGCACCAGTACTTTTATTTTTATTTTTATTTTTGGGTACCCTAGCCAAGGGGATTGGAACCCAAGATAGTCCACACAAGTAGGAACAAATTTCACAAATGTGGGAAGATTGGCATACCAGCATTGATCCACTCGGTAGCCATGTGACATCTAGGGTTGCCAATGATCCACTCAGTAGCCATGTGACATCTAGGGTTGCCAAACGACTGAGCAACCCTACGTAATTGTTAATAGATCTTGTAGGCAAAATTACAGGCCTTTATATGTAAAATCTTTTGTAGCTTTTTTCTTTTAGTTAGGCATGTAGCTTTCAAAGAATACACACCTTCCCCATTTTTTAAAGTTTTGATCAGACTAAAAAATGATCCTTCCTAGTGCTCAAGGGAATAAATCTAAAGAAGCTGTGAATTATGAGGTGTAGAAAAAAGTAAATGGAAATATAGATGAAAGATATTGAATAAGATTCTCAATCTGTTATCTGATTATCCAGATTTTTGAAGTCTTCAACTTTGAAAAAATATGCATGGAGCTCCTTCTCAAATCAATGAAGAAATGCGAATGCTAACTTAGATTCATTGCATATAATGTCAAAAAGATACAAATCCGTGTGCGTTAGGATGATTTGGGTATGAAATAAATACAAATAAATCTAAATGAAATATATATCAATAGTCTACAAAGATTGAATCATATTAATATTTTGACTATCTATAGACACTAGCTAAAATGTCCCGCGCTAAGCCCGGGCCCAAAATATAAAAACATGTTGATATATGGAATTTTATTTAAAATATTATCAATAAAAATGAATTTAATATAAAAAAGTATTATTTATGCAATTCATACACAACCACCATACATGAAATAGAAAATCACCCATATTTATCTGTACACATCATGAAAAAAAAAAAGAAACATGAAATGCCTTATTTTGATCTTTAAAAAAATAAAAAAAAATCCATGTAGAATACCAATTATTTTGGCCAACTTCAAAGTCATTCAGAAAACCAACATGCGCAACACCCTATAACCGAGCACCTTCTCCTTCTCTCCCTTTCTTTTTTTTTTATTTTAATTTTATGTTTTCCATTTTCTATTGTCATTTTTCATCCCCCTTTCTTGACTCTTTTTCTTCTCTCTCTTTCTCTCTTATCTCCCCAAAAAAACACTGGCGTCAGTCATCATGCGGCTCACAAGTCACACCACCCTATAATGAACCCGAGCCTCCTTTCTTCGTTTCCTTCTCCTGTCCTTTTTCTTTTCTTCTTCTTTTTCTCCTCTTCTCTCTCCCATTTTTCTTCCCGGACCACATCTCCATGCTTTGTGTGTGTGACATCAACTCTGTTAGACACCGCCATCTCCATCACCTTCTATCCCCTCGCCTCTCCATCTCTCATCAAACTCAACAAAATCAAAACAGATAAGAAATTGCTCTTATAAAATCTTGATTTTGTTAAAAAAACCTTGATGAATAAAAAATATATAAAAGAGTTCTTAATTAGATTAAGGGTTTTCTTTTCTTGTTTTTATCTTAAAGAGTGAAAGTAGTGTAGGTAAATAAAGAATATCAATATCTATATACATACTGTAAGTGCCTAATCTTACGGACTTGATTAGGTGAGTATAAATCTCATAATAATGCTGTTAAGCTTCTTTTGGGAAGAGATTGAGTGCCTGAGACCTGAAAGAGAAGGAGAAAAAGAGATCATAGACCCTGGCTGCCGTCAGCCGAAGGCTCTTCAATGCCTGAGTTAGTGCTATCACTGAACAAAGGATGGAGAAGAAGGGCAAATATGATATTGCGTTGTAAGGCCTTGTAGTGCCTACCTGTTTGGGATCCTTACCTTTGCATATATAGATGGAAGTCTTACCTGGCGCTCCCTTAGCGGGGGTAGGTGGAGATATTATCCAGTCGAGTAATGAGATGACTTCTCGTATCAATATGGATGTGATTATCTGATAAAAACCAGCCCTTATCAATATCCGGCGCCCATCTTGTCTGTCAGTACGTTCTGCAATGTAGTCGTAACTTTATGGAAGTACAATCATGGTTTAGTACTCATCTCTAGGGGCATACCGAGCTGATGATGATACCGAGACCAGATTTGGACGCATCTTGACACTGTTGCCGAGGTGCCTTATACTGAGACCGAGGTGAGCCTAGCCGGTACTCTTACCGAGGCTAGCTCAAGCTTGGTGCTGGCTGACACCTTTGCCGAGCCGAAGGTGTCTTGGCACTATTGCCGAGCTTGGACATCAAGATCGAGATAAACTAAGTCGGTACTATTACTGAGATTAGCTTAATCCTACTATTAGAGAATCATGCCACACAATTGCCCCCTAGCTTGTGACCTTTTAGCCCACTTCATATCATGTTCCTCTTGGCTTAGAGCTTGGTGGTTTCAAATCTCATCCCCCTTTCAGGTTTGAGAGAGCATGGCTAGGCTACCTAGACTTTGATTCTAAGGTTGGGAATTGGTGGTCTTCGTCGAACATCTCTGAATTAAACTCAGCAAAAGGGTTGGCATTTAAACTTAGAACAATAAAAGAAAATATCAAAAGGTGGAGATGTGATACCTTTGGGTCCATTAGATCCAAGAAAGATAACATAATGATGGAGATTCAGAGCCTCGATCTCAAGGAGGAAGTGGCCCTTCTTCTCCCGCTTGAGAGGGATTGTAAAATCAAGTCTTTTCCTACTCACCGAGATGTCGATGTGGAAGCTAATGGATAAAGTTAGGATCCTTCCCTTGGGACTAGACCTCAATCGGACCATTCAAACCTTCTACTCATAGAAAGATTCAAACCACTGAAAAATTACTTACTTCTTAGTTCAAGTTCCATCTCCCTGTAGTGCAAGTTCCTTCTCCCGGAAGCCTAGATAAACAAAGGAAGAAAGAGCCTTATCAGTTCAGTAAAGCTTAGTAAAGCTCGATCACCGAGTCAAAGTGGAAGTTCACCCGTGTATCCTAGCATGGATGTGGACGTTGATCTAAGATCCTCTCCCGTTGGTCGAGTGACGCAAGGTTCTTTGATTTGGATTGGTTGGAAAACTCTTTCAGGTCGGGAGTTAAGTACTATGTCGGGAGATTCTTGGATACCAATTTGAATTTGACCTCATTGTTGGCTGATGACGTTTGATCCTTATCATGGAGTCTGTTCGTCTACCCGAGATAATAAATATCACGCTGGTGTCGTGCTGGTGTCGCTTCTTCTGCCCAAGGCAATAAATAGCCACTGCTGGATCCCAGCGGGAGATGAACTGGCGGTACCACATGTCCCCATTTGATTGGTCGTCCAATGAATTCGAAACGACACGTACGGTGCCCGAGGGGACGCCTCGCACCCATGCTGGAAGGGCGCCATTCTTTCTATAGATAGGGTTCTTCCTTCTTTGTTTCTCTACTTTGGCATTCATCAGAGGGAGTTCCTGCTGCAAGAGAGAAGAAACCCTGCCGGAGTTCTGCCTGCAGTGAGTCTGAATATGAAGTTGTCCCTCTTTCTTTTCTATGAGTCTTCTTCCTCATCTCTTTCCTTTTGCGCTCCTTCCACTTCTGTCAGGGTTTCTGTCCCTTTTCCAGCTTCTTCATCCTTAAGAGAATGGGATCATATAGGAACTAGGCGGACACTCCTGAAGCCATGGCTAGGTTTAGGGAGATGTATGGAATTCCAGATAGCGTCCAGACCAAACTAGATAACCCGAAAAACCCTTTTGAGGGTTACTCTTTCCTCGATGGCTGGATGCCATTTCCTTTAGTTTCAATAATAGAGGGAGGGGTTAGGTTTCCCGTCCACCCTCTTCTTAGAGCCTGTTTGGCGACATGGCACCTTGGCCCTTGCTAGTGATGCCCAACGGCTACAAGGTAATAATGGGTGTCGCTGAGCTCAATAAGATTTTGGGTATTAACCTTAGTGTCAATGACATCGAGGATGTGTATGACCTCTGCAAGTCCGTGGGAGACGGTCATAGCTACTACCTCCGGGGGAAGTCGAAAATAGAGCCTTTTGTCTATGATCTGGAGGACTCGAATAGACATGCCGGGGACGATCGTCCACTCGTCCTGGTAATTGGGAGCTCGGTGAGGTAGAGATCGAGGTGGAGAGGTCATACAGGATTCCTCGTCACTTCGGGGTTCCTCCAAGTAACTACCGAGCTCAGAATGCTTTTGTCTTTCTTTTCTTGTCTTGCCGAACTGACGTTGTCTTTTGTCGTGTAGAAGTCAGCTAGAGAAGACAGGGGGCTGAATGCGTCGGCTGGAAGAGGAACCACAACTGGCTAAAGGCTGTGCGCGACTATCAGGGCCACAACGGGCGCGTTGCTTGGTCCTTGCTCGAGTACGAGCCAAGGTACAACACTTACATTAAAAAGAAGGAACCCGTGCTTGCCTTGACTGACGCCGTGGGCCGAAGAGCTTCAGGCACTGAGGCATCCAAATTGCTCATCGGCTCGGAGGCTGCCGACTTGTCCCAGCTCGTCGAGACCTACTCGTCCCCCTCCAACCGAAAAGAAGAAATGGGAGAGGAGATGGAGAAACGACGCCCTGTTTTGAAGGTCAAAGACCCGGGGGCGAAACTTTTTGGAGGTCAAGCTCCCTCCGCCTCCACGTTTGCTATTGCCGCCGCCACTCCCGCCTCTGCGGCCTCGGGGAGCACCGGGGCTCCTGCTGCTGCTGTTGTTAGTGGTGCAGCTCGGCAGCGCTCCACCGAGACTACAAGGGAAGGAGGCCAAGCGGAAAAAAGGTCGAGGTCCGAGGCATGGGAGCTCGGCAGCGCCTTGCTGAAGAGGCAAGAAAGAGGGCCCCGAAGGAGAAAAGGCCCAGGGGCGAGGGCTCGTCGGAGAAGGGCCTTGGGCAAGCCTTGGCTCCTCAGCCTGCAGGGCCGACCCTATGGAGGCCAAGCCTTCAGCTCGGGCCAGGGAGGCCTATGACGGTGGAAGACCGTCTGTCCAGCAACCCCTTAGTCATCGCTGCTCTCACCAACGCATGTGCTCTACCACTCGACATGTAGAGGCATAAAGGGAGCAGACGATGCGTCGCTGCTGGTCTCATCTCTGCAGTTGATATTCTCGGTAAGTCTTCATCATAGATCTTTGAGTTGCATTTGATCCCGTTAGCTTTTCTCTGATACTTGTTTCTCTTCTCAGGCTGCGCAGAGGGGTCAGGTGGTCCTGGACAGGACCTGTGAAAGCAGCTCCAAGGTCGAGAAAATGGAAGCGAAGAAGAAAAAACTAGCGACGGCCTTGGAGGGGAGTAGCTAGGAGCTGAAAGCAGCGATGGAGAAGATCAGTAGCTTGGGGGCAGAGCTCGAGTTTGCGCTTAATGAGCTTTGCAATCTGAAGGCCGACACCCACGAGCTGAAGGGTGCGGCTGCAGCTAAGGCGAAGAGGATTCTCAAACTTGAGGCCGAGCTGGCAAAACGGAATGTCGAGCTCAAAATGGCGCACAAGGAGAAGGCCGAACTCCAAGCCTCAGTCCAAGTTGAAGTTGACACATCCTTCCAGGATGGGGTGGAGGCGGCGACTAAAGAATATGAGGCCCAAGTTGAGAAGATAAGTTCGGCTCTGTTCGAGCTTGGGTGTTGAGCTGCACTGAAGAAGGCGGGGATCTCCGAGGATCACCCTGTTTATCAGGACCTGCCCAAATTTTCCGGCCTCGAGCCTGAGCCGAGTTCTGCCCCCAATGCTAAGGTCGCTACAGAAGCTGTTCCGACTCCTCTGCCCGAGGTCACTCCCCAAGTTGCTACAACTGAGCCCCTCGATGTCAACGCAGAGGCCTCTGCTGTTTGAAGCTTTGTATTTTCTCTTTTGTAATGGAAAAGTGTACAGAATTTTGAAACTATTTTTCAATCAATGAAAACAACTTTTATTTCATACTTGCCTTCAATATGTATGCGCTTGACCTTTGTTCCATAACTAAGCCTTTAGCACAAACATCTGATTCTTTGACCAAGTAGTTGAGTTCGGTTTAGTAACCGGAACTGAGTAAAGATTGGGCAAATGACTCCGGTTCCACAACCAGAAGTAACTTAGCATAATCGAATTCTGTTCAACAACTGGAATTCCAATTGTTCTTAAGTTTTGTAACTCAAAAAGTACATTGATGATGGAAAAAACTTAGTTGGTTTTGTAACCGAACTTAGTTTTTAGGATTAGTCAACGAGTTCTTCAACTGCATAGTTGGTTCCATAACCGAACTAAAATAGCTGCTGAGTTCCATAACTTGACGCGTTGTACGTTTGGTCTTGTGACCGAGATGGCTAGTTCTGTAACCGAGCCGAGATTTTCGCTGAATTCTGTAACTTGGCGTTGTATAGCTGGTTCTATAACCGAGCTGAAACTTCTACCAAGCTGGTGCTGTCACCGAGCTGAGACTTCCACCGAGTTCCGTAACTTGGCATTTTGTATAGCTGGTTCTGTAACTGAGTTGAAGCTTCTACCAAGCTGGTGCTGTCATCGAGCTGAAGCTTCTACCAAGCTGGTGTTGTCATCGAGCTGAGGCTTCTGCCGAGTTTTGTAACTTGGCAAGAATTGGAGTTGTTGTGAATGAAGCTGTCCAGGTCATGGCCGGTGCTATCACCGACGCCATTGCCTGGGCTTTGTAAGTCGAGGCTGGTGCTGCTACACGAGGCCCAACGTTGAAGCTGTGCAACCGAGGCTGGTGCTGCCACTAGGGCCACTGCTGAAGCTTTGTAAGTCGAGGCTGGTGCTGCCACCGAGGCCCAGCCCTGAAGCTGTGCAGCCGAGGTTGGTGCTGCCACCGGGGCCACTGCTGAAGCTTTGTAAGTCGAGGCTAGTGCTGTCACCGAGGCCCAAAGCTGAAGTTGTGCAGCCGAGGCTAGTGCTGCCATCGGGGCCATTGCTGAAGCTTAGTAAGTCGAGGCTGGTGCTGCCACCGAGGCCCAACACTGAAGCTGTGCAGCCAAGGCTGGTGCTGCCACTGGGGCCACTGCTGAAGCTTTATAAGTTGAGGCTGGTGTTGCCACCGAGGCCCAACGCTGAAGCTGTGCAGTCGAGGATGGTGCTGCCACTAGGGCCATTACTGAAGCTTTATAAGTTGAGGCTGGTGCTGCCACCGAGGCCGAACACTGAAGCTGTGCAGCCGAGGCTTGTGCTGCCACCAGGGCCACTACTGAAGCTGCCAAGATGGGAACTGTCCGAGCTGTGGTTGGTGCTATCACCTAGGCCACTACTGGAGCTATCAAGATTGAGACTGTTCGAGTTGTGACTGGTGCTATCACCGAGGCCACTTCTATAGCTATCAAGATTGGAGAAGTTAAGCTGAGGCTGTTGCTGTCACTGAGGCCGCAACTGGAGCTTCTACCGAGTTTGTGCTTCTACCCAACTGGTGTTATCACCGAGTTGGGACTTGAGGACAAAGACTTTGTATGGCGAGTCAAGGATCTGTTTCCAAAACTGCTGTTCTTTTGTCTGAGGATTTATCCTGCTAGAGGCCGAGGCTGTTCCGAGCTTGAGCTTGAGCCTCGTCGCCTTCTTGTTCGACAAACTGGTTCACCTTGGCCATCAGTGCCTTCACCGTGACTATGGGGAACCAAACTAGGTCCTTTCGAAGCTAGTTGCCTAGTAGCATAGCTTGTTTGAAGGATGTGAGGGCCGTTCTGTCGGTGGCGTCCGTTTTTGGGATGACTCTGCGCACCTGGAACTCTTCCACGAAGGAGTTTCGGAGCTGCTACCAGTTCGAAATCGATCCCTCTGGGAGCGCGCAGAACCACCTTAGGGGGAAGTTGTCCCACACCGACACCCGCTGGATGAAATGCCGGATTTGTGCCGCAGGGTCCGAGTCTCCGTCATAATGGGTGAAACCCGGGCGGACATTTGAGTCGGTGGATCAACTCATCTTGTTCTTGGATAACAAGGTTTCGGGCCCTGGTATTCACAAGGAACGGATCTTCGTCGTTATTGTTGTCGCAGTCCACCTGGTGGAGGGGATGACAAAACCTGGTTGCTGCTGGAGCTTTGCTTCGCAGGGGTGGCTTCAACAGGTAACACTGCTGGAGGTGCTCTGTTAGAGGAACATTTTGTTGGGGAGGTGTTGTCACCTCCTCTGATGATGAACCTGACTGAGTTATAGGTCCTATACGCCTGCCACACCAGACTTTCCCCCGGATTTTCTCTGGCGGGAAATCATCGGTGGTGGTGACGAGGCTTTTGATCGTCCTTCGCCGTTTGTAGAGGCATGACATTTTTTATCTTTTCCCACAGACGACGCCAATTGTAAGTGCCTAAATCTTACGGACTTGATTAGGGGAGTATTAAACTCATAATAATGTTGTTAAACATCTTTTGGGAAGAGATTGAGTGCCTGAGACCTGAAAGAGAAGGAGAAAAAGAGATCAGAGACCCTGACTGCCGTCAACCGAAGGCTTTCCGATGCCTGAGTTAGTGCTATCACTGAACAAAGGATGGAGAAGAAGGGCAAATATGGTATTGCATTGTAAGGCCTTGTAGTGCCTACTTGTTTGGGATCCTTACCCTTGCATATATAGATGGAAGTCTCACCTGGTGCTCCCTTAGTAGGGGTAGTGGAGATATTGTCCAGTCGGGTCATGAGACGACTTCTCGTATCAATGTGGATGTCATCGTCTGATAAAGACAAGCCCTTATCAATATTCGGCGCCCATCTTGTCTGTCAGTACGTACGTTCTGCAACGTAGCCGTAGCTTTATGAAAGTACAATCATGGTTTAGTACTCATCTATGTGGGCGTACCGAGCTAAAGATGATACCGAGACCAGATTTGGACACATCCTGGCACTGTTGCCGAGGTGCCTTATACCGAGACTGAGGTGAGTCTAGCTAGTGCTTTTACCGAGGCTAGCCCAAGCTTAGTGCTGGCTGGCACTGTTGCTGAGCCGAAGGTGTCTTGGCACTATTGCCGAGCTTGGACACTAAGATTGAGATAGACTAAGTCGGTACTGTAATCGAGATTAGCTTAATCATGCTATTAGGGAATCGTGCCACACACATACATAAGAGAAATGACTGCCACGCAGTGGAATGAGAGAGTGAGCTTATCGGCATAGGCAAGAAGGGAAGAGAGAACCACTAGATTGCTCACCTTTTTGGAAAGATCTCTCTCCATTGTTATAACTTTCTCAACCGGCTTACAGGAAAGGGCAGTATAAATGAGGAGTTGTAGAGATAGTGTAGTAATGAAAACAAAATGAGAGGGGAGTTAAGAAGGTGATAAGGATAGGGAGAGCGAGATGTGGTGGAGTTAGAAAACTAATTAAGAGGGAAAGTAACACATTTTGGCAACAATTTAAAACAGGCCAAAATTAATTGAGAGTCAAAGTTGATTGATCAAATCCGACTTATTTCAATTGGAGTTGTAGAGAAAGTGCAGTAATAAAATCAAAATGAGAAGGGAGTTAAGAATATGGTAACGGATAGGGTGAAGGAAACATGAAGGAGCTAGAAAACTAATTAAGAGGGAGAATAACACATTTTTGTAACAATGTAAAATAGGTCAAAATCAATTGAGAGTCAAAATTAATTGAGCAAATTCGACTGATTTCAATTGAAATCGGTTAGCTTCATTATATATATATATATATAAAACTAGAAAAACATGCCCGTGATTAGCACGGGCAATATAATCATAAAATTAAAATTTATAAATTTTTTTTTATGATCAGTTTCTTTAAAATTAAATGCAAAAGGTTTTAGTTTGAGAGACAAGAAAAAAAATGAAGTCCATAAGAATTCAATACCTATTACCATATAATTAAAAAAAAAAAAACAAGCCCATGAAAATTGAAAATTAATGATTGAGAAAACTAAAAAACAAACTCAAAACAAACAAACAATGTAAACTATGAATAAAATCCAATGAGATTCGAAAGACACATAGAAATAAAACATAGAAATGAAAATCCATAATC
This sequence comes from Cinnamomum chago, assembly GCA_038049695.1. Taxonomy (NCBI): domain Eukaryota; kingdom Viridiplantae; phylum Streptophyta; class Magnoliopsida; order Laurales; family Lauraceae; genus Cinnamomum; species Cinnamomum chago. The sequence goes on from CP142459.1 coordinate 19,187,470, forward strand.
AACTCAATAACATAAGTAATTTTAAAGAATTAAACACTCACGAGAAAAGAAAAACCTAAAAATGGAGCACAAAAGAGCAAAGACAAAAGAACCCACAAATTCATGAAAAACCATCTTAAAAAAACCCCTAAAAACCCATCACAAGTGAGAAATTATAATAAAAGAAATACAAAATAAAATGAAATAAATTTTATTAAAAAGGCTATAAAAATATATATAAATATAGATCCATAGACAATACAATGATAAAGGAAATTTAGAAGAACCAAACCAACTTATGATAATCTAATACTAAAAAATGGAAATCTGAAGCCACAAAAGAAATAAGAAAAATCCATAAAAAGATTTCACAGAGAGAACTTAAAGAACCCAATGGAAGTAAAATAAATAATTAACTCATTATTATAAGCATTAAAAAATAAAAAAAATACAAAAGAAAAATGAGAATTCACAGAAAGTCCCATGATAAAAAGTGATTTAAAAGAAAAAAAAACCAAGGAGAATCCAATACCCAAAAGTTGAAATAAAAAAGGACAAAAAAAGAAACTCACAATCTATGAAAACCATACAAATACAAAAAATAAAAATATTGCAAATCTTTAGAAATTTTAAAATGATGATTCTTTTGTATAAATATATTAAAATGACATAATTAAAATTGCTCAAATAAAATATGATGAACTCAAAAGTAAATGAATTAAAAAAGGTTTACCTCTCAAATTGAAACGTTTAATAATTGCACCAATTGTCTCAAGATGCTCACATTTTAAAATGAGTTGATGAATACTGATCTAAACTAAGCATGCAAATGAGATCTGAGACGGTACTAAAAAGAGACACAAAGAAACAAAAGAATTATTGAAGTTGCTCTAATAAAATACAATAAACTTAAAAGTAAATGAATGGAAAAATGAAAATTCTCTTGTTGACATAGAGAAATAAAATTATATTGGAGAAAGTAGAAAATGATGATAGTAAGAATGAGTTTAATTCTTTATTTAGATGGACCAATATTATTGGAGATTATTTTTACCATTGGTACGTTCTACATTCTTTAAAAAAAAAGTGTACGATCAAAATCAATAGATAAAAATAAACCCGACAACTCAAAACCGAGAGTGAATTAAATAAAAAAGACTAAAGATTAAATAAACCAAACAACTCAGAAATCAGCATTTCACATTCTAAAAAAAAAGAAAAAATTCATATATTCAGAACAAACAAAAATACTTGAAATTCTTTAGATTAGTGGCACTTAGACACTGGGACCCATTAACACTCAAATGCTATTGCCTTGATAGAAATAGGATGATATTGAGAGTTTCTTAAAAGACAAAAAGCATGATGGAGAATCCAAATCATAGAAAAAACTTTATTTGGAAAACTCTAGTATTTTGTATTTTTTTTATCAGAGAATCAATTTGACCGTGGAAATAACCCAGAATGAGGTGAAAATTTGAGATATCCCATAAATAGCAAGGATGTTTGTCTTAATGATTGTGACTTTTAACAGATGGGGTCTATCGTAGTGTTCCACTCCATTTACATCACAACTTATAAAAGTTAAAGTCACACACACAAAAAATAAAAAAAAACCAAACTCTACCATTTCTCCCTCGACAAGCGTGCATGGTAGCACATTAGATACATGGAAAGTTTCTCGTCTCCTCTTTAGCTCCACGCTGTTGTCGTGAGTTTATAGAGGTCAATATTCTAAAAATATAATTATTTTTATAAATACCCCGTAGATAAATTCCAACTCCCGGTCAATATTCTAAAGCGGGGTTGGGTCCCTTCCTCATTAACTAATTTTAAGTTTTTGTTGATAACTATTAACAAAAAGATGCTCTGTGGTGTAGTGGTAGAGTCGCTCCTTTAAAATCTATATTATCTCCTGTTCGAGTCTCAACACATACCATGTGTGCTTACAAAAAAGTGTTCTCCAATTACACTGTGGTTCCACATACTCTAACTTGTTTATATCAAGCCTAGATCAAGCATAAGTATAGCTTGTACCAGCTCATTTATCTCACACTTAATATACTTGTGTCCAATGGGCTGACCTAGGCATTTCTTAGGTGCTCCAGCCAAGATGGAAAGCATGCTGAGGCCAACGTAGTGATGGAAGCATGGCGCCCTATCAAATGAAAAATTTCTTGATGGGTTCATTTGAAGATGAAAACACGATGGAGACAACAAAACGATGAAAGAACTCAATTGATGGGGTTCAAAATGATTTTCAATGCCTGAGAAGCTCCACCAGCACCTGTGCAAAACCTTGCTTTCGATCATTTAGTAAGTTTGTGCTTTTTACCGTATTTCATGAAACTCTCTTTAGAGAATTTTGAAATTTTCAGATATGGTGGAATTCCTAAATGCTCCCTTATACTTGAGCATCAGAAATTCCACGAAAAAGCAAAGGGGCTGGAATTCTTAAATCCCCAAAGGTCATTTGAGACCTTTTAGGTGGCTGGAATTTTGAGATGCTTATGGAAAAAAAAAAATGGCATTTGCACATGTCACATTAATTATGAGAATTCTAGTAAATAAACAGGCCCCTAGTGTTCATGGGCCGAATCAGATTGGGACCGAAGCATGTCCAAGTGACTTGAATCTATGTGGTGGGTGAAACAACAAGATTTGGTTCAACCCATTTGATAAATATAAAGAGTTAGTTATGTTGAATATATTGGCTGGACTGGGCCTCTAGCAAGCATAGGCCCATCTCCGATGAAGTTGACTGCCGGTTTAGAAAGTTAGGCCTGAGTTTAGCCACAAGCCCAACAAATGCAATCCAAATCATGGTTAATTCTAGCTGGTCAAAGGTTGGTCTTAGGCTAGCCCAGGCCATGAGCCCATCTAGAAAGGCTGTTTAAATCTAAAGTGATTTACTATAAAAGGAATAATCTTCTCCTAGGTCGAACACTTTTCCAATAATTGGGATGTTAATCTTGGTAAAAATGACAAAAACTTTTGTAGTGTTTTCTCACTTACCCATTGAACTTGATCTAAACAAGGTTAGAACAAAGGGATTTTATCTCTTTATGAAAGAATACAGTTGAGAGTGATAATTGACCAATATCTTTGAATGGATGGAGATGGTTTGTTGCAAAATGGCAGACCTTTATTTGTAATTGTTAATAACATGTGGTTCTATGTGAACGGTTTTGTAGTTTTTTTTCCCAGAGACATAGCTTTCAAGAATACATACTTCTCTCCTCTGATATTTTCCTCTCTCTAGTTTTGATGGAAAAGAAAGATGCCTTTTTAGTGCTCCCCAGAATAATAAACCAAAGAAGGTGTCCATCGTGACGTAGAAGGGGAAGGGGAAATCCGGATGGACGGTCTTGATTAAGATTCTCAATGGGTTATCTGATTACCCAGATTTCTGAAGTCATCAATTTTGGTAGATGTAATCAAGGAACTTTTTCTCCAATCAGTGAAGAAATTTGGGTCCAGATTCAAATACAAGCATATAATGTCAAGAAGAAACATATCTATGTTGTGATGAATTTGGATTCAAGAGTCAACAAAATTTGCATCATCTTTCCGCGTGTGGGGGCTTTCGTTCCATTTGTGTGGGCTTTCTTCCCATATGTGCGTGCTCCTTTTCCACTTGAGTGGGCTGTCTTTCCGTGTTTACGTGCAGGCTCCTTTCCTACTTGAATGGGCTGCCATCCCATGTTTATGTGCAGGCTTTCAATTGGGCCCCAACCCCCTTTTGTGGGTTACCAAATTTTTTTTTTGTATCATCTTGCAACCTTGAAAGTCCATAGACGAGTAGGTCTATTTTGAAAAAGTGTTGCATGCTCACTCAACCCTCACTTTTTTCTTAGATCCATATCTAGATCTGCAAATGGGTCTGTGGGGTTTTAATTGATGTTAAATTTGGATCCAAAAAGTAGTACCTGCGTCCAATCCGGATCTGTTAATAGATCAATCCTTGGAGAAAATAGGACGTGAATCTGAACACCTCATGGCTGGCATACTCAACTTCTTTACAACCGTGGGCTACCACATGTATAGGTCTAGGGACTCACATGATGATAATTAGATCCGTTCATCTTGAATGTCACCCCTCTAGTGCTATATCTTTAAATTTCAATTCTATAGGAGCAAGTCCCACCGTTAGATTGAGCTCAATCATATTTTCATTATGTGTTCAATCTGATGGTGGGACCCACTCCTATTGAATTGAGATTTGAGGATATAATTATTTGGGCCCCTCCACAGGCATCCAAAACGCTATTAGATCTCTCAAGGCCTAAGGAGTCGTATATGGGTGGTGCGAGGTATAATTTGAAGTCACCAAAAACTTTTTTTCGAGGGTTTTTCGGGCGGGGGAGCCTCAAATCATCATTCCAACCAATTGATAACGCTTGATAAGTTTTCACCATCCAAAGTTAGTACACAGTCGGCTTAGCAGTCCAATCCATTCAAATGGGTGGCAAACATAGCACTGGTGACTATTGGGGGAGTCCCTATTTTATAGTCCACTTAAATGGATCACTAGGTGAGCCCCACTAGGTACGAGGCACACTGTGCTTATCTTATTGTTAGTGTCCGTGCTCACATGAGGGTTTTTTCATACATGTGATTAAAGAAAAAACCTTCTATATGGAGATTTTCAAGAGGCACTATATTGAGATAAAATCATTGCACTTTTTATTAAATAAAGTAATCATTATTTATACATAAAATGGGATAAGAAAATCGATAACAACTTAAAAAAACTAAACCTTATTGCATCTAATAACATGGCTTTGAAAAGAATCTTGTGGTTGGTACAGAAAGAATAAAACCCATGAATAGGGGGCATATATAATGAAAATAATTATCATGCTTTAGTAGTAATCATAGTTTGTTAGTAGAGTCTATTATTGTTGTATTATATTCATTTTGAGTCTCTCTCGTGCCTGTGGCATAGTAGATCAGATCTAGCGCGATCTCTTTTAGAAGCTTTCAATTGCACAACTTATCTATCTATCTATCTATACCATGAAAAAAAATTTTCCCTTCATTTAACCACAGGCTTCCAAAGTTCCAATCCTTGCTAACCTAACATACATTAGGCCAGCTGTCAGAATGTTCATGCAACCTCCACTCCACTCCCCTCTCTCTCTCCTCTCTCCACTCCAATCTCCTCTCTCTAAAATAACTGAACAACGTAACTTCCTAAAAAAAAAAGCTCAATTCCCACTTCATATCTAAACTGATGTGGGACCCTTGGGCGACCTCATGGATGGTGGCATCTGAGATTTGGACCAGTGGGACCCACTATTCACTCTCCTCATATATTTCCAGGTGTGAGTGAAGTGAAGGTTGATACAAGCCACCGTTTGGATCTATGGGCCCCCAGGAGTGGTTTGGTGATGAATCAAATCCACTGGTATTTTATATTAGACTAGTGAGATCCATTGGATTTTACACCAAGGTATATTCAGTTGTGGAACAAATTTTTTTCTATGTTATGTATGTGAGATTGAGGCCTTGGTGGGACTTATAGATGGGGACAGTCCTATACTTAGTAGGTAATTAACATATGATCATTCCATCTAGTTATTCAAGGTATATTTATTGGTCTGGTGATGAATCAAATCCACTAGTACTTTAGATCAGACCAGTGGGACCCACCATATTTGACACCAAGGTATATTAAGGCGTGGAACGCTTGTTTTTTTTTTTTATATCTATGTTCTGTATGTGAGATTGAGGCCTGGGTGAGACTTAATAGATGGTGACAACCCTATACCTGGTAGGTAATTAATATATGATCATTCCATCTAAGTTATTAAGGTTTCTGTGTGGATATTATTAAGTCATATTGGACTGTCTTATTTGATTTTATCATGGTCCCACTTAAATAGGTTTCGATCTAGGGGTTAGGGTATTAACTTTCTAAGAATAGGTTTATGAAAAATTAAAAACGCATCTCATCAGCCCATTGTATGTATCTTGTTTCTTTTGTCAGACTCTGTAGATCCATTTTTGAATTTGTTATGTAGATCCATTGTATGTATCTTTGTTCTTTTTTAAATGTGAATTAGAGGAGTATCTTTTTTATTAAAGGTCAATTTGTGAGGTCTATGATCATTTGTTCCTTTGATCTTTATCAAGCAATTCATGGGTCACAGCCTGCATCATATGGTTTAATGGACGGTTAGAATAGAGATGGTGGACCACATTCATTTGTGTAAGATCTCGGTCGCACTCATAATATTTTATTATATTTTAATTAGAATATTACCATTATTTTAATTAAATGTATTTTAGTCATTTAAGTGGTTAGGATTAAGTGGGGCACACACTAGATTAGATGCGTGGTTTGGTGAGTTGGGTTAATGGGTAGGTGACTTGACCTGTAGTTTGACCTAATGGCTTAAGCTCCGAGGATATTCTATTAACCTAATCCCTAGTTTTAATAACCACATGACTTATCCTTTTCCACTTATCTCTGCAACTCCTCCCGTTTTTCCGTTCGTCTTCTTCATCTTCCGACATCCCCAAGCCTCTGCAACTTTAGGATCCAGCCATCAGAATTAAGATATGAAGACACAATCATTCTTGGTTTAACTTTCTTATCCCAGGTAACCATTTCCTCAAACCATTAGGAGTAGGTCTGTACTTTTAGGTTACATCCTTAATCTTTTCAATGTTGGGTTTTGGGTAGGAATACAATGGATCTGTTCATATGAGCATTTTTGTCCCATATTCTTTGTTAGATCGGTGATAGGATTATTCTCGAGCGCTGAGGAAATCTCGGTTTGGGTATTTGTTAGGATTTGTGTATTTTTCTTCAACCCGAACCCAGTAAAATGCAAGTACCTAAACATAATTTTTGTGAATTTAATACATGGTGCATATAGAAACCCTTTGATGCCCTTTTGATAATTTTAATTGTTTTTGATCGAAGATTGGGGATGGTTGAATTAATTTTCTTATTTTACTTCTTACCGTTGACGCCCCAATCCCCAAGCCCGCGAGTATTGAATTTGCAGCAGAGCCCCGAATACAGAATCATGAAAGTTGTTAGTGTGTATTGATGGTGGAACCCACTAGATGATCTGATCATAGATCTGGTCCGTTCATTGGGCCAGACATGGCAGGGCAATTATAAAGATGGTGGACCCATGTTAGGTGGGCCCTATTTGGTCCACCATCCAATAACTAGAAGAGAGGGTTGACGGTATGGAAAAGGGTTTGGGTTGTTTTCGTTTTTGGGACTGTGGAACCCATGTGGACCATAAATTTTAGATCGGGTCCCTACATCTTGAAGAGTGGGCTTGGGTGACCATATGGATGGGGCTGATCGTGGGCTTTTGATCAGTGGGCCACTAACCGAAGTGCACATATGCACAGATGCTGTTGACGATGAGCCATTACAAAACTGGTTCTGTGAAAAGAAGAAGAGAATGGAGATGACGATGATGTCATCCCATGCCACTCCCATGTGACATTAGTATAGACTAGTACAGACTTGATGGGATGAATGGGGGAAGGAATTCAGTGGTCTGGGAGTGCATGGGAAAAATGTAGCCATCACCCATGTTTAAGATTTGACTTTTAAGTTCTGTTAAATTGTGGTCCTTGCCCTTTATGGTTGTGAAAATTAGGAAAAAGGCCCTGATGGTTTTATAAACTCAAATTAAACCCTTTGACTTATTTTGAAGAATATTTTGGAAAGGATCCTCAGGTTTTCTAAAATAATAAACTAAGGTTATTATTCATAATTATTATTTACAAATTAATTTTGAATGATATCTTTGATTTTTAATGTGTTAAAATTATATTTTTGTACTTTATATTTGGATTATGGGACCTGAGTAAATACCATCTGGGCACACGATATCTTACTAGCATGGGGTTTAGTGCTTGGTATGACCTCGGGCAAATCCTAATGGATTCAAGTTCAATCCATCTCTTTTGGAAAACCCTTAACTGGGTCTATGCACCATTGATAGAGAATGGATGCGTTGATCTTATATTTATTAGAGATTCCTGTGGTTGTTGGGTTCGAGACATTGTGTTTGACCGTAGGATCGATTCGTATCTATGTCTTAACCTTTGCATGCATATATATATGTTGGTTTATGATATGTATTCCTTTAGTACCCTATTGTGTGTTATGGACTATAAAGTGGCTTGACAAATTTTGTATGACGATTTGATTATGATATGGAATGTGGTATGACCAGCATTTTACTTTGACTTAGGACTCTTGTGTCGGAACTTTATTATTTAGGTCTATTATGCTTATATGTTTATATTTATGTGGGTCATTTATGGACGACTGCAGATCGATATATGGACGGTTGATCACCGATGTGACCGGATCACTTATAATCCGCTATGAATGTGAACAGGTTATCCTATATTTTTTAATTTGATCGGTTTATGACCACCGACGTTATGGACGGGCTTTCCCGATTTATTTAATGCCGACCACCCAAAACGGGGACACTTGTCTTCGTGTGAATCATAATGCTCATTTTGCTTTGTTTGGATTATGTTATACGTTCTTTCTTGTCATTGTCATTGTCATTACTTCTATATGATCATACTTGTCTATATTCTTCTCGTTATTGTATTAAATTTCGAATTATGATTATGTACTTGCTATTTACTTTGTAATATTTGGTGCATAGGTACCGAGCCCTACTTTACCGAGGAGACAGAGGAGGGTCAAACGTTGCAAACGTTTGAGCCAATTGACGAACTCGAGTGAGACGCCGGAGATGGTTTTGAAGCCGTCTGAACCAGCACAAGAGAGAACGTCATTTAGAATCTCTTTAGATGAACTTTCTTTAATGATAAACTTTTCCTTAGTAATTGTTTGATTTATCCTGCAATTTTAATTATTATTCCTTCATCTGATGATTATGTTGGGTTACATTTATGAACTTTGAATATCAGTGAAGCTTCCGTTGCATTTAATGAAATTTATTTTGACTCACCACTGAAAGTCCTTGGGATCCTAACCCTAGAGGGGGGGGGGGGGGGTGAATAGGGTGTGCTACAACTATGACCAATTTAGACCAATTTTAAATTCTTAACAAAAACTAGTCACATGTGATGATATTAACCAAACAAGATGCGGAAGCTAATAAATGAATCACCACAAGCATACACCACAACACAAAGGTTTATAGTGGTTCGGCCTCAATGCCTACGTCCACTACCGGCTTGTGATCCAATCACCCCACCGGATTTCCACTATTTATGCTTTTTACTAGGCTAAGCAATAACCCTTACAATGTTGTTTTTCTAGGTTCAACAACAACCTCTCAATGTGCTTTTCTAGGCTAAGCAATAACCTTTACAAAATGCTTTTCTTAGGCTAAGCAATAACCTTTACAAGAGAGAGATTTCTCAAAGAAGGTGTCTTCACAAAAGAACACTCTAAGAGATACAATTTAAGCACAATGTCTTTGCCTCTAAATAGGCTTATATGAAAGTGAATAACAAATTACAAACATACACAAAAACAAGCTAAAGTGTGTGCACAAGTGTATGGATGCTTTTCTTCAATCAATTTCAACAATGAAGCTCTTAAATGAATGCATGATGCATTTTAAAATCAAAGCTTATAAAATGATGATTGAAGAGAAAACTAATCACATAAAAGATTCAAACAACTTTGAAGAAATGAAATAAACAAGTTGTATGAATAATAAGATCTAAGAATGTATGTGATTTAGTTAAGAGAGTTTGCAAACCAATCTAATTTACCAAAGATGATTTGAGTTTGCTAAACATCTCTTTACAAACTAGAAATCATGCATAAAAGAAAATACAAAGATTTAAACATGCATAGATTCTAATTTTAATGGAAATCAAAATGACAAGTAAGATCTACCTTTTAAAAACTCAAGCATTTGATTTCCAAATAGCCCTGTAGCCTTTCCAACTTCTTCCCCTTTCTTTGGCTCCAAAATGGTCTCAAAAGTTCATGTATCAAGCCTTGAAAAAGGTTGGAAATGAATGGACTTTATAATGAAAAACAGTCCAACGGCTAGTCCTCGGTCGACCTGCAAACAGGTCTCGGTCGACCGGGATCACACAACGGTCAGAAAAACGGCCGTTGGGGCTCCAGGGACTCTTTCTGCCTGCAGTGTCCCCGGTCGACCGGGACCTCTGGGCCGGTCGACCGGCCACACTGGCAGCAGACCCCCTGGACCAAAAATCCCAAAAAATGCAACTTTTCAAAGTATTTCTTGGGGGAACTTTTGGCCACTAAATCAAGCTTGAATAACATGTTTTAAATCAAACGAATATGTTTAAAAACATGAAACACAAAAAGCCTAAAATAATTTGGAAGATTTAAAACATAGGCTAGCTTGATTTCTAAAAACTCTTTTCACATAAAAATGCATACAAAAAAGATTCTGAAAGTGATGAATGTATGCAAGGCACAAACCTAAATTCTCAATATGATTTCTCAAAAGTAATGCACAAAGAATTAGGATTTCAAAAGAGTTTGAATTCTAAAATCAATGCATCCAAGTATAAAAACAAAACATGCATAAAACAATACTTTTACAAATCTTAAAAGCAATGCATGCATAAAACCAGATTTCAAGGTTTTCTAAAACAATGCAAGTGTGATAATTCAAATGATGCTAAAGTGAAAATGCATCCATCAAATTGCAAATACAAAATTCCTAACAATCTCCCCCTTTGCAATTTGATGGCAACTTACTCATCATTGAAATTACACACTTAGTCTTCAACTCCCCCTAAGCTGGACAAGTCTTGAAATCTTCTTGGATGCTCCTCCTCTTAACTTGGGATCTTGGGCTCTTTTCTTCAATCTTCTTGATGCTTGGAGCTTGATCATTCTTCAAGCTTTCTTTTCATCTTCCTCTTTATGGCCAAGCATCTTCTTTAGCTCCAAGCTTTCTTTCTTCTATTAGCTCTCCCCCTTTAACCATGCCTCTCTCTCCCTTTGGCAAGGTATGCATTCTCTCCCCTTGTAGAAGATCATACACAACTCTCCTTAGGAAGCTTGGACATTCTCTTCACCCTTTTGAGAACTTGAATGCTCTCTCCCCTTTGAGTACTTGAACTCTCTCTCCCCCTTTGCCATTAAATTGAAAAGGTACCTACACACATGAAATAAGGAAAATACCTTTAGTAGCACCTGTTAACAAATGAAATCGAAAATGAAATACATAACAAGCTATCATGTATGGAAGTTATCTCTAAGGGCTCAAAGGCAATCCAAGGGTCAATTTGATCAAAACTAATACTTCCTATGAAGGTTTACACTCCCCCTCAATCCATTCTCTTCTTTTGTCAAACTTTTGACAAGGTATAACTATTTGGTTCAAGAAGTAGATGGTTTAACCAAATGAGGGTCAACTTCAAGGAAAGGATTAGATTCATTTAACTATAAAGCACAATATGATCAAATTACCAAAAGAAGGCAAGGTCTAATGAGAAAAACAATCATGGATACCAATTGGAAAAACAAAGAATACCAATTGAGATTTAAAGATAAGTCTATTAACACAATCACTCTAAAATGGATTTAAAAATATACCTATTAGGAAAAATCCAAATTAGAGCTATCCATGATGAAATGGGGTTTAATAATCATAGCATCAAATAATCTAACTATGGAAAGCATATGCTATGAAGGTTTTGAAAACATTTCATTCAATCAATAAATATGACTATTAAAGTGCAAGAATGAGTGAAATGAAATTCAAGCATGAAACCAACCTCAACAATTAACCAACCAATATTATGAACACATAAACATGGTGGTCATGAGATTTACCTATAAGAGCAAGTGAGGTGGCAAACATGAACATTATGATGCTAATGGTGTGTGACATGGAACAAATATATAACTATCAAGCTCAATCCATTGTACACAAAGTCTATCACAATCACAAGAAATCAAATCAATCGTAAATTATACCAAATGAAACCAATTGAATTTGACAACATGATAAAGAGCAAGAATGTGACAAACACAAAATTCCATCAAGCATCATAAATGCATATTCATCACTTTTAAAGATATAACTATTGAGCATAGTGATGAACAAGGTAAATTGCAATGCAAAAGGATATGACTTAGAAATGTATGCAATTTCCAAAGTGTCAAAATCATATGAATTCAACATCTAAGATATCCATCAAACATATAGAAATATGAGAAATGGGTTTCAAAGATTTTCATATGATTAAGAACACTACTATGAAGTTGAAACATGTATAAGAATGACATCACTAAGAAAATATCCATGAATCAACATCATAACCATCCAAAAAGATATGACTAGAGTGCATAGAGGATGGATTTGGCTTCTAGTATGGTTTCTACAAATATTACTAAGATCACAACCATACATGGAACCAATAATCATTTGCATATAAAAAGAATAACTAAATAAGCAAAGACGCAAACAACATACATTTCCATTTCTAAGATAATGAAACCAAAAGAAAAGGAAATGAGAACATGGAACATGCTTTGAAGAATATGACTAATGAATTTATAGAGCATTTCCATTCAAACAATCTTCAAATCATTTTGATAAACAAAATCCAACAATGAGCATAAAAAGAATGAATTTGAAGATCAATTTTCAACATTGTATTTTAAAAGATATAACTTAAATGAACCACATACAAGTTGATTTTTCAAAACAATGATTTTCCATATAAAAGTATAACTTAGAAACCCATGGAAAAACTTGAATTGATTCAAATCATTTGTTCAAATAATCTTACTATGACATCTACACAATCATGAATAGATTAGCTATGAAAGCTTTTAAAATCACAATCAATTAGTCATGTAAAGAAATGCAATGCAAGACATATGAGTGCAAAAAGCAAATCAAACATGATGAAATTATAATCAAAAGATTTTGAAAACCATGATATGTAACAAGAATGGTGCATGAAAATAAAATCAATTGATCATAAAGAAACAATGCATTTTAATAAATGTAACTAAGAAAGAACAAAATGCAAAGCAACATGACCAACAAAGTGATTTAACTTAAAAAGAATAGGTTGGTCAAGAAGGTTCAAGGCCTTAAGGTTTGTCTAAGTAAACAACTTTTGGAATCCACCTAAGGTCTTGAGAGGGTTGAACTTTGAGGTCTAGTTTGGACTTCTCACCAACTAAAGGAGATTTGACTTGATAAATTTTCAATTTAAACTTATCACCATGATATTTAGATTTTACTAAATTTAGCTTAGATTGGTGATTAGTCTTTTGATGTTGGTGAGTTTGTTTCTTTGGGGATTGATTCACTTTTCTTTTCTTCTTATTTTCTCCCTTCATTTGACTTTTGAATTTTAAATTTAACTTTGTTACTTTATTCAAAAGTTCTTTCATGGGTTTATATAAGGGAGATAGGTTGAGAGGCTTTTTGTTCATAGATTCTTTTAAGCTTGGTTTAACTTGTTTAAACTTCTTAGAATCTATCTTAGGAGACTCCATTTTAAACGATTTACCTTTGTAAGTGCCTAAAAATTACGGACTTAAGTAATGGAGGATTAAGCTCCTGATGCAAGGTTTTGAGGGAGGTAAGAGGAATGGATCGAGCCTCCAATGACTGTAAGTGCCTAAAAATTACGGACTTAAGTAATGGAGGATTAAGCTCCTGATGCAAGGTTTTGAGGGAGGTAAGAGGAATGGATCGAGCCTCCAATGACCTGAAAGGAAAAGAACAACGGTCAGAGACCCTGGCTGTGGGTAGCCGAAGGCCCTCCGACGGTTAAGTTAGTGCAGGGACTGAGAGAATGGAGAGAAAGAGTTCTGGGAGGGAGAGATTATGCGTGTGCGTACCTTTCATGGATTCTCTCATGCAATATATAGGTGGAGAAGTCATCATTGGACTGTCTTCCTGAGGAGACGGGAGTCCCATCTGAGCGTACTCTCATCTCCTGAGTGGGGGTAGGTAAAAAGGGGACGTCCCATCGGACCAGCCCTCCTCGCCTATGGATATGACTGTAGATATGGCGTGCCCCTCGCGTAGGTCCGGAGCCCATTCTGTTGTCAGACCGCCGATCCTGTTTTGGCAGTGCATTAATGGCGGCATTTATGATTGAATGAAAGGAGGCCGAGCTCGGTCGAGGCTGAGGCCGAAGTTGGGACTCGTGACGTAATCACTGGGGCCCGCTCCATAATTGCCCGAGACGGCGATGCAGCCGAACTTGGCGGCACCGAGATCACGGGTTACCGAGACGGGGTGGTGGCCCCGTTTAATTCCATGATCACGGAATGACCCCACACAATTGCCCCCTAGCTCCCTGACCTCGGGCTTTCTCCGAGGTCGGGAGCTAAGACTTGGATGTGACGGGGCTGTCTTTTCGTATCCCGCCTTAGGAATATCCTCATTATGGCGCCTCTTCACCTGCCCTAGGCAATAAATAGGGCGTCATGATTGCCCTGCCACAGCGGATACGGAGAGCGCCGTTTCGCATACCCGAGGCGATTAATGTCGTACCAGAGGCATGGCGGAATACTTATCGTCTCTGCCACGTGGAGCCTTCTGTCTGGTAGGACACCGAAGTCGAAGCGACGCGACGTGCGGTAATCAAGAGGGGGCGCTCCTTTATAAAAAGGGGCCCGCTCCTCTTTCTTCCTCTTTTACCCTAGCTGTTAGTTTGAAGGAGACTCTGCTGCAACTTTGTTCAACCCAGAAGACCGCCGAACTCGGAGACTCTTCGCCCTCTGCTTCCCGTTCCTTGCCCTTCCGTCTTCTGCAGTCCTCTTTGCTTTTTCTGTGAGTTATGCTTCTTGCCTTCATCTCCTCTCTGTATTTCTCCTTCTTCTGCGATTTCTGAGATTCCTAATCCCTTAGGCCCTCCCAGCCTTCGTTCCCTTTCTTCTATTTCTTCCTTCTCTTCTGTTTCAAGAAAATGGGAATATACAGCCACTGGGTAGAGGGCCCTGCAGCCCTAGAGGCTTTTAGGGAGAACTTTAGGATCCCAGAGGTTGTCCTGGTGAAACCCTTTGTCTTCCAGGGCTCCGTCAAGGGTTTCGTCACCTATAAGGAATGGATGCCCTTCCCTTTGCTCGCTGTGTGCGAAGGGGGGGTAAGATTCCCCATCCACCCACTCCTCCGGTCCTGTCTCCACGCGTGGAACCTCTGCCCCTTCCAGCTAATGCCGAACGGCTTCAAAATAATAATGGGCGTGGCCCAGCTGAACTGGATCTTGGACATCGGTCTCGGCGTACATGATTTAGAAGATGTCTACGATATCTGCAAGGCCGCGGGGGTCGGGGACGCTTACTACCTTCGGGTCAAGGCCAGGCGCCGTCCCTTGGTGAATGCCCTGGAGGACTCTACCAAATACGCCGGAGATGACCGCTTTTTGATCTCGGGAAACTGGGAGTTCAGGGGGACCGAGACCGAGGAGGACCGGAGGATCCAGGTCCCACGAAAACCTGGGACACCCCCTAGTAAATGCCCACCCTTCTAGGTTTAAGCTTATCTTGCCTTTGCCTGCTATTATGCCGAACTGATGTCCTTGCCCATTTTTCCGTGTAGGTATTCAGAAGAGGAGGAGAGAGGCCGGTTTCGACAAGTGGAAGCGCAACGACGCGTGGCTAGAGAGGATTGAGCGCTACCACGGTCATTACGACCGAGCCGCTTTCTCCTTGCTGGGGTACAAACCTCGGTATCAGTCTTACACCAGGAAGGCTGCCGAGATTCCTCTTGCTCCACTGGGGGAAGTCGGACCCGACCCTGCCGAGACAGACGGTCAAGCCACGGATCCTCGGGACCCGATAGTCATCGGCGACAGTCCTCCCCGAGACCGAGGAGAAGCAGAGGAAGAGGAAATGGAGAGGCCGCGCCCACCCTTGAAGAACCTGGGGGCCCTGATTTTTGGAGGTATGGCCCCGGAAGCCCTCAAGAACGTCCCCAGCGGTGCAGGTGCCGCCCAGGGATCCGCCCCCGCCGCCTTTTCTAGCTCGTCGGGCGCGGCAGGCGCTTCTTCGGCCAAGCCTTCGAAGGGGAAGTCGGGGGAGTCTTCCGTGGCCGCTCGGCAGACGAAGGACCCTCGTCCGCTCCGAGAAAGCAGGCCGCGGGTGGTGGACCCCGGGAAGGAGACTCCACCTCCTCCGCCGCAGAAGGAAGCCCGGCCTCGGTCCGCCGCTGCCGGAAAGGAGGGCGAGAGGCCCCCTCCCGAGAAGAGGCCCCGTCTGTCGAGCGCGGAGGGGAGGCATCCGTCGGCGGAACCGCAGTCCCAGCAGTCCACGCCAGCTCCTTGGAGGCCCAACTTCGACCTCAACCCCAACGAGCCGATGACGGTGGGGGTGCAGCTGGGGACGAGCTGGGAGTCGGTCATGGCTCTCGCCCGGGGATGCGCCCTCCCCCAGGATATGGAGAAGCACAGGAAAATCCGGTCTCCGAACTTAATCCATCATACCTTGAGGGCGTCGCTCGAGGTAGCTTTTCTCCCCTATTTCTAAAATTTTCACTTCTTAGTCACCCGATCCAACCTACTCACCGTTTCTATTCTTTTCACAGAACGCGCAGAGGCTCCAAGTACTGATGGAGAGGGAGGCGGAAAGAGCTGCCCAGATTGATGGGCTAGAGAAGGAGAAGAGGAAGCTGGGGAGTGCGCTGGAGGCCAGCGCGGCCGAACTCAAGAAGGTGGGGGAGAAAATCGCCCAACACGCAACGGATCAGCAAGCAGCGAAGGCTGAGATCATTAAGTTGTGGGGCGAGAACAACAACCTGAGGAGCGCCGCGGACGAGAAGGCGAGGAGGGCGTCCCGGCTGGAGGTTGAGCTCGTCGAGAGGGGGGCCGAGCTCGCGAAGAAAGATGCTGAGGTTGCCGAGAAGCAAGGCGAGCTGGCCAAGAAAGAGGCTGAGCTTGAGGCCTCCAAGAAGGAGAGATCCGAGGCCGAATCCATCCTGCGAGATCAGGCTACAAAGGCTTACCAGGACGGGGTGGATTGGGCCTCGGAGGATTACGCGGCTCAGATCACAAATCTGAGCTCAGTGCTGTACGAGATGGGGTGCAAGGCGGCCCTGCTCAAATATGGGGTCTCTGAGGACCATCCCATCTTCTCGGATCTTCCTCAGTTCCGACCTGCAGCAGTGGGTTCAGAGCCAGAGCCAGGCTCCAACCCTTCTGAGGCTCCGGCCGATGCCCCCATCGCTCCTCCTCCGCCCCCGACCTCTGCCGAAGTCCAAGGCACTCCTCTTCCTCCTCTGACCCCGGCTGAAGCTGAAGGCGCTCTTCTTCTTTCTCCGACTCCTGCCGTCGTCCCGGTGGCCGAGACTCTTGCTGCTGCTCCTTCATCTGCTTGTGATCCCCCCATTTCCTCTACACCTCCAGAGTCGGAGACCCATAAGGAGGTGTCCAAGGAGTAGACTTTTTTTTTAGGAATTTTCTCTATTCTTCGATGTAATTTTTCTTCTTTAAGTGCACAGAGATCATGTAATCGTACTTCCTGATTAATGAAAAGAAGTTCTTTTTCAATCTTGCTGTTTCTCTTCTTTGCTTCTTCTTTTGCAACGGTCTGTGGATGCTCTGATGTGAGGTGATGTCCAAAGTGGATGAGGTCGGTAGGAGGGGCCTGCCTCGGGCAGACCTTTTCCAGTCTCGGAAGACTAGGTTGTCCCTTTCCCACTTTTGAATTTCAGCGAGTAAGCGAGTCATGCTGTCGTTTGACCGAGGGTTAGGCCTTAATGGCATATCTTTGAGGGGGAGGTTCCCAGGGTGAAACGGTGGCGAGCCCCCGACTTACATGCCGGGGTTCAGCTGAGGCCGTGCTCCCACGGTCTAGGTGAGACCCTAGGGTAGGCCGAGTTCCGCGGTCAGACGCCGCAGAGGACGCCTCTTGGTCAGTTGGCCCTGCAACCGAACTCGAGGAGGGTGGCGCGATGGCCGGAGCCTTGCGGAGTTGGTCCTAAGACCGAACTCAAAGAGGATGGCGCGAGGGCCGGATCCTCGCGGAGTTGGTCCTACGACCGAACTCAAAGAGGATGGCGCGAGGGCCGGATCCTTGCGGAGTTGGTCCTACGACCGAACTCAAAGAGGATGGCGCGAGGGCCGGATCCTTGCGGAGTTAGTCCTTCGACCGAACTCAAAGAGGATGGCGCGAGGGCCGGATCCTTGCGGAGTTGGTCCTACGACCGAACTCAAAGAGGATGGCGCGAGGGCCGGATCCTTGCGGAGTTGGTCCTACGACCGAACTCAAAGAGGATGGCGCGAGGGCCGGATCCTTGCGGAGTTGGTCCTACGACCGAACTCAAAGAGGATGGCGCGAGGGCCGGATCCTTGCGGGGATCGAAGAAATTCAAGGCAAATCTGTGTCAAAAGGTTCTTCTTTATTGATCAAACATCTCGAATACAGCTAGAAATAATATTTCTTTAAGTGGGCAGCGTTCCATGGCCGGGGCAATTCCTTGCCGTCCATCCCTTCAAGTCTGTATGCCGACCTGCCCGAGATGGAGACTACTTTGTAGGGGCCGAGCCAGTTTGGTGCCAGCTTGCCGTCATTGGGATCTCTATCCGCGGGGAGCGCTTTTTTCAGGACCAGTTCTCCAACCGAGAACCTCCTCTCTTTGACCTTTTGATTATACCCTCGGGAAAGCTGCTGCTGATAGGCGGCCAGACGTACGGATGCTGCTTCCCTTCGTTCCTCGGCGAGGTCAAGTTCTCTGGCGAGGTTCATCTCGTTCTGCCCTTGATCGAAGAGATTTGTTCTTAAGGTCGGGAGGCCGACTTCAAGGGGAATGACTGCTTCCATCCCATAGGCTAACGAAAAAGGGGTGGCCGAAGTGGATCGTCTCGGCGTGGTTCTGTATGCCCAGAGGACACTTGGCAATTCCTCTGTCCATCTGCCTTTAGCTTTATCAAGCCTTTTCTTCAGCCCCTCCAGAACTACTTTGTTCGAGATCTCTGCTTGCCCATTGCTCTGCGGATAGGCCGGAGTCGCATAGAGGTTTCTGATGCCGAGCTCCTGACAAAAGCTTTTGAAGAATTTTGAATCGAATTGGGTTCCGTTGTCCGAGACCAGAGCTCTGGGGATCCCAAACCGTGTGACGATGTTTTTCCATACAAAATTCTTTGTGTCAAGCTCGGTGATGGAGGATAAAGCCTCTGCCTCAATCCATTTTGTGAAGTAATCGGTGCCCACCATTAGCCATCTTTTGTTTCCCGGGGTTCGGTGGAGAGGTCCGACGATGTCCAGCCCCCATTGAGCAAAGGGCCATGGACTGGAGATTGGGCTCAGGTCCTGAGCTGGCTGGTGGAGGGAATGGGAAAACTTTTGGCATTTCTCACATTTTCTGGCGTAGATCTGGGCATCCTTCTGCATGTAGGGCCACCAGTAGCCCTGGCTAATAGCTCTGTAGGCCAGCGATCTTCCACCGATGTGGCTACCGCAGATCCCTTCATGAATTTCAAATAGAAAATCCTCTACCTTGCTCGGATGGACGCATTGGAGATATGGTCCAGAGTAGGATTTCCTGTAAAGCTTTTCATCTGGAGATAGCCAGAAGTGAGCTGCTTTTACTCTGACCTTGTGGGCTTCGCTCTTGTCTTCTGGGAGCTTGTCCTCCTTCAGGAACGCCATGATCGGATCCATCCAGCTTGGACCGAGGTCAGTGCACAGAACCTGCCGAACTGGGAGGAGCTCTATGCTCGGTTTTTCCAGCGTCCCTACATCGACTGTTCTTCTTTTTCCAGCTTCTACAGCCGAGGCCAAGCTTGCCAGGGCGTCTGCATGGCGATTGGACTCCCTACCAACTTGCCTGACTTCAACTTTTTCAAACTGGGAGAGGAGCTGCCTGGTATGGGCTAGATAGGCCACCATTCTTTCGTCTCTGGCTTGGTAGTCCCCGCTCAGCTGGCTCGTCACCAACTGGGAGTCGCTGAAGACCACCACCCTCCGTGCCCCCAGTATTCTCGCACTGCCGAGGCCAGCGATCAGTGCTTCATATTCTGCTTCATTGTTTGATGCTTTGAAGTTGAGGGTTAGTGCTTGCTCTATGACTAACCCTTCTGGGGATTGGAGGACGACGCCGGCGCCTGCCCTCTTGGATGTAGACGATCCGTCAACGAAGATTTTCCAGGCTGACTCCAGAAATTTTTCCCAGGATTGGTCTTCCTCAGTCTTGGCGTTACCTTCATTGCTGCCCTTGGAGTCCCCCAGTTCGGTATCGAGCGAGGTCGGTGCCGAATTAGGAGAGGTGAATTCGACGACGAAGTCCGCCAGGACCTGTGCCTTGATTGCCGTTCTGGGCTGATACTGGATGTCGAACTGTCCCAATTCCACGGCCCACTTGGAGATTCGGCCAGAAAAGTCCGCCTTGCGGAAGAGGGACTTGAGCGGGAATTCCGTGATGACTACCACCGTGTGAGTCTGGAAGTAATGGGAGAGCTTGCGAGAGGCGCTGAGCAGTGCTAGTGCTAGCTTTTCAAGAGGTAGATATCTGGTCTCGGCATTGAGCAGGGTTTTGCTGGTGTAATAGATGGGGTACTGTTGCTTGTCGCTTTCTCGAACCAGCACCGAGCTCACCGCATGGTCCGAGACTGCAAGATAGAGATAGAGAAAATCGTCTTGCGACGGAGTGGACAGTAGAGGTGGTGAGGAGAGGTACCTTTTGAGCGTCTCTAGTGCCGAATCGCATTCTGGAGTCCATTGGAACTTGGAACTCTTCTTCAGTAGCTGAAAGAATGGACGGCACTTGTCTGAGGCGCGGCTGATGAAGCGATTGAGTGCAGCGGCCATCCCCGTCAGTCTCTGGACCTGCTTGGCCGAGGTGGGGCTTTGGATAGCCTGTATGGCCGCGATTTGCTCCGGATTGGCCTCAATCCCTCTCCGTGTCACCAGGCTCCCCAGGAATTTGCCGGAGCCGACGCCAAATGCACACTTCGAGGCATTGAGTTTGAGCTGGAACTTTCGGAGGATGGCAAATGTTTGGCGCAGGTCTGTCAGGTGGCTCTGCGACTCCCTGGATTTGACTACCATGTCGTCAATATAGACCTCCATCGTCTTTCCGAGCTGATCTCGGAACATCCTAGTGACCAGCCTCTGATATGTCGCTCCGGCGTTCTTCAGCCCGAAGGGCATCACCTTGTAACAGTAGATGCCCCGAGGTGTGATAAACGCAGTTTTTTCCTCATCAGATCTGTGCAGGGGGATCTGATGGTAACCTCGGTAGGCGTCCAAGAAGCTCATTCTGTCATGCCCCGAGGTGGCGTCGATCATCTGGTCGATCTTTGGGAGCGGGAAGCTATCTTTGGGGCAAGCTTTGTTAAGGTCGGTGAAGTCTACACAGACCCTCCACTTGCCGTTCTTCTTCTTTACAACCACTGTGTTGGCTAGCCACTGGGGATAGTGCACCTCGCGGATTGCCCCAGCCTCGAGGAGCTTCTCCACCTCCTCTATAATCGCCTCTGTCTGTGGGATCCCCGTTCTGCGAGCCTTCTGCACTACGGGCTTGTGTCCGGGGTCCACATTTAGCTTGTGACATATGACCTCGGGGTCAATCCCGGGCATCTCGTAAGGAGTCCACGCGAAGATATCTTTGTTCAAGAGTAGGAAGTCCAGCAATTCGGCCTTTTCAGCGTCAGGGAGCTGGCTACCCAGCAGGAAGTAGCGCTCCGGATCTTCGGGATTGATCCTGACCTCGGTGAGATCTTCTATGCTTTTCTGCCCTGCTGTCCGCCCGACATCCTCGATCTCGGCTTCGAGCTCGGCCATGTGCACTCGTCTCGGTTCCTCTTCTCCAGGTGCTACGACCACGAGACATTCTCGGGCCATCTGTTGGTTTCCGCACACAGTCACTATTTCGACCGTTCCTCCAGGCTTCTCCAATGGAAACTTGAGTTTTTGATGAAGGGTGGATGGCACTGCCTCCATGGCGTGCAGCCAACTTCGTCCCAATATCACATTGTAGGGGGACGGCGCGTCTATCACCATAAAGTCTGCTACCTTTGCTGCGCCTCCGATCCGGACTTCAAGTGAGATCCTGCCTTTGGGGTATACTGGCTGGGCACTAAACCCTATCAAGGGGACGTGGGCCTCCCGCAGGGCGGATTCGGGCAGGCCGAGCTGTTTGAAACAGCTATAGTATACAATCTCGGTGGAGCTCCCTGGGTCCACAAGGACGCGCTTGGTAGTGTAATTGTTCAGCCGCAGGGTGAGGATGAGGGCGTCATTGTGGGGGAGCTCGACTTCCTTCAGATCCTCATCCGAGAACCAAATCTTGGGCTTTTCTCTCTTACGCCTCTTCGAGGCGCTTTCCCACTCTGCCGACATCACCTGCTTGCCATGGGCAGCTCTCCTGGCGTCTGACCGAGCCTGGGCGCTTCCCCTGCCTGGGGCGGGTGCTAGGTGGATGACATTGATGGTACCCGCCGGCTCATCGCTCTCATGGTCATCACTGGGTCGAGTGCGCTGCTGTGCTCGGTGGACCCTTTCCTCCTGTTTGATATACTCCTGGAGGTGTCCGTCATGGATGAGCTTTTCGAGATGGGACTTCAACGCAAAGCAGTCTTCGGTCATGTGCCCGTGCTGCTTGTGATAGGAGCAGCGCTTGTTCTGGTCTCGGATGGATGGGTCGCCTGTCATCGGCCGAGGCCACTGGAAGTATGGCGCTGCCTTGATTTTGTTCAGGAGTCTATAAATAGGCTCCTTAAACACAACACTGATAGCCCTGTAAGGATCGTTGGCAGGCTTGGCGGACTGTGACCTCGGCCTCTTGCTGCTGTCCGAGGCGATCGAGAAAGAGCGGGCGGGCTTCCTTTTATCCGACCTCGGTCGGGGGAATGTTTCTTCCTTGGTGGAGGTCTGGTGTTTCTTCGGGAATCCGAACCGCTCTGTGCCATGGGCCTCGTCTTCTTCCTGCTCAATGTACTGTTTTACCCTTGCCATCAGTGCTTTCATCGTGGCCACGGGGTTTCAGACTAGATCTCTGCGGAGTTCATTTCCTGGGGGTAACCCCTCCCTGAAGCACATGATGGCGACTTCGTCATTGGCGTCGGTGATCTGGCTGTATATCGTCCAGAATCTTCTGGCGAAGGCAGTGATACCCTCGCCGTCTTTCATCCGGATCGCCATGAGATTGCTACCCGTCTTCGGGATGACGCGGTGCGCTTGAAACTTTTCAAGGAAAGAGCTCCGGAGCTGCCGCCAGGTTGAGACCGACCCGGGAGGGAGCGCGCAGAACCAACGGAGAGCGAGGTCCCCCAGACTGGACGAGAAAACCCTGCAGTTCAGAAGACCGACGTCCCCCCAGACCGACATCCGCTGAGTGAAGTGCCGCAGATGCGCCTCTGGGTCTGAGGCCCCGTCGTAAAGTACGAACCTTGGGACGTTAAATCTCTCGGGGAGAGAGAAGTTTTTAATTTCCTGCGAAAAGGGGGACATGCCCTGATCGTCCTCTTCATGCTCATCAGTCTGGTCTCGGGCGATCCCGATCTCGGCCAAGCGGGCCTGGACCTCCTGCTTGACGTAGTGGTCTAGCAACTCCTTGAGGCCTGTCTGGTCGCCGAGTCTCGGGGATTCTGGCTCGTGCTGCGATCCCCCGAGTCCATCAGGCAGATGGCTGCTACTCGAGCCCTCCTCTTCGCAGTGATATCTCCTTCTGCTGTTGAGGGCCCGCCTCAGGTCTTGGTGGCCCGGACGGGTCCGCGGTCGCCGGGGAGGTGGACCGCGAGACCTCCTCTCATTCATTTCGAGCCGTTCCTCGAGACGACGAATCACCTCGTCTTTGTGTTGGAGAGCTTGGTTCTAGGCATCCAGCTCTTTAAGCAGGGGATTGTTATCTCGGTCCCCATGGGTTTGGTGAAAAGACTGGCCGTCATCATGGACGTGCTGGTGGGAATGACGGGATCCTGTCCTGACGGGAGTCTTGCCCTGCCGTCGAAGATCCGCTGTGGAGGCGTTCTGCTGCGGACCGCCGTGCGACCGCTCGCCAGTGTGGTGAGGGGCATCACGACGGCTATCCTGGCGGAGGCGCGTGGCTATGGGCCGAGATGAAGAGGCCGATTGGACGACGCCCTCCACGCATGCGGCACTCGGCTTTCCCCCTGACCTCCTCTGGCGAGGGTCCTGCGGCTCCTCCTGCCTGATGGGAGGAACCGCTGGCGGTCCCGGAGGGGGAAGAAGAGCACCACGAAGGTCAGGGGGTGGTTCCGGAACAACCGACTGGGCTGGCTGCGACGGTAAGAATGGTGGGAATGCAGGTTCCTCCCGTAGCGGGAAGGACGATGCTTGTTTAGACGTCGACGGTCCTCCGCCACCGTTTCTGGTTTTTGGAGGCATAGCTTCTGCAGAGGCTTTGGCACAGATCCTATCCCCACAGACGGCGCCAACTGTAAGTGCCTAAAAATTACGGACTTAAGTAATGGAGGATTAAGCTCCTGATGCAAGGTTTTGAGGGAGGTAAGAGGAATGGATCGAGCCTCCAATGACTGTAAGTGCCTAAAAATTACGGACTTAAGTAATGGAGGATTAAGCTCCTGATGCAAGGTTTTGAGGGAGGTAAGAGGAATGGATCGAGCCTCCAATGACCTGAAAGGAAAAGAACAACGGTCAGAGACCCTGGCTGTGGGTAGCCGAAGGCCCTCCGACGGTTAAGTTAGTGCAGGGACTGAGAGAATGGAGAGAAAGAGTTCTGGGAGGGAGAGATTATGCGTGTGCGTACCTTTCATGGATTCTCTCATGCAATATATAGGTGGAGAAGTCATCATTGGACTGTCTTCCTGAGGAGACGGGAGTCCCATCTGAGCGTACTCTCATCTCCTGAGTGGGGGTAGGTAAAAAGGGGAGGTCCCATCGGACCAGCCCTCCTCGCCTATGGATATGACTGTAGATATGGCGTGCCCCTCGCGTAGGTCCGGAGCCCATTCTGTTGTCAGACCGCCGATCCTGTTTTGGCAGTGCATTAATGGCGGCATTTATGATTGAATGAAAGGAGGCCGAGCTCGGTCGAGGCTGAGGCCGAAGTTGGGACTCGTGACGTAATCACTGGGGCCCGCTCCATAATTGCCCGAGACGGCGATGCAGCCGAACTTGGCGGCACCGAGATCACGGGTTACCGAGACGGGGTGGTGGCCCCGTTTAATTCCATGATCACGGAATGACCCCACACAACCTTGTTTAGTCTTTTTGGAGTCTTCTTTGATTTTTAGTGTCTTACCCTTCATAGATTTAGATTCTACATTTTTGAGTTCAAAGATGGGTTTAGACACATGGCTTCTTTTTCTTAGTTTGCACTCAAACGTAAAATGCCCTTCAATGCCACAATAATTACATTTTGATTTGGGCAAGGGAGAAAGAGTGCTAGAGAAAGAGGACTCACCTTTCACAAAAGTGTTGGTGAATTTAGGGTCATGTGAAGAGTACTTATTAAAACCAATACCCGTCCTATCTCCATGAGGTTTACCCAATTTAAATAACTTTTCAAGTCTTTCTTCACTTTGGGTAAACTTGCACTCATACTTTTGTTTATAGCTTTCAAGTTGAGTGACTTTGGTTATAAGGATTGAATTTTCATTTTTGACTTTTGAAAGTTCATTTTCAATTTCCTTATATTTGATTAGCTCTTCATTGGCAAGTTTTAATTTGAAATTAAGTTCATTATCAACATTAGATCCAAGTTCTAAGGTTTTTAACTTACTTTTAATCAACTTGGATTCTAAGTTATCAATGTCTACATCTTGCCTTTTTATTTGATCTCTTAGATTTAAATTTTCCTTATTGACATTATCATAACCCATCTTTAATTCTTTTAGTTCATCTTGAATGTTAGATAGATTATTTAAAGAGATCATGAACTTAGATTCAACACAATTTATTACTTCTTCTTTCTCTCTAAGTTCATCTTTTGAAGAGACTAATTCTTTGTTTAGATTCATAGATTCTTCTCTTAAACTTTTGTTTTTCTTCTCAAGCTTTAAGGATACTTCATATAATTCATTATAGGCTTGTTGAAGATCATCTTCATCATAATCATTTTCTTCTTCTTTTGAATCAAATTGAGATTCATTTAATTGAGGGTTTGAATCTCCAATAGAAGGAAGAATGAGGGGTCTAGAAGAATCTACAAAGTCTAGCATAGTGGAGTCCATTCTAATGAATTTCATATAAACACAACTCTAGGGTTTTTTACTCTAGGTTTTTACACCTAATCAAGAGTTCCAAACACTTGATCCTATAAGATAGAGCACGAGGCTCTGATACCAATTGAAAGTCCTTGGGATTCTAACCCTAGAGGGGGGGGGGGGGGGGTGAATAGGGTGTGCTACAACTATGACCAATTTAGACCAATTTTAAATTCTTAACAAAAACTAGTCACATGTGATGATATTAACCAAACAAGATGCGGAAGCTAATAAATGAACGTTGGGGCTCCAGGGGCTCTTTCTGCCTGCAGTGTCCCCGGTCGACCGGGACCTCTGGGCCGGTCGACCGGCCACACTGGCAGCAAAAAGCCAGGGGGCAGCAGACCCCCTGGACCAAAAATCCCAAAAAATGCAACTTTTCAAAGTATTTCTTGGGGGAACTTTTGGCCACTAAATCAAGCTTGAATAACATGTTTTAAATCAAACGAAGATGTTTAAAAACATGAAACACAAAAAGCCTAAAATAATTTGGAAGATTTAAAACATAGGCTAGCTTGATTTCTAAAAACTCTTTTCACATAAAAATGCATACAAAAAAGATTCTGAAAGTGATGAATGTATGCAAGGCACAAACCTAAATTCTCAATATGATTTCTCAAAAGTAATGCACAAAGAATTAGGATTTCAAAAGAGTTTGAATTCTAAAATCAATGCATCCAAGTATAAAAACAAAACATGCATAAAACAATACTTTTACAAATCTTAAAAGCAATGCATGCATAAAACCAGATTTCAAGGTTTTCTAAAACAATGCAAGTGTGATAATTCAAATGATGCTAAAGTGAAAATGCATCCATCAAATTGCAAATACAAAATTCCTAACAACCACAGGTTAATACTTTTGTTAGACCACTTTTGGAAGCTTGTGTTGTATTACACACAGGAAATTTGAATTTGATTTAATTTTTCACGTTTTTCCCAATTCTTATTTTGGGGACGTCACAATCTGGGTCCTACTTAAATAGGTTTGGTCAATTTGTGAGGTCTATGATAATTTGATCCTTAGATATTTATCAAGCAATTCATGGGTCCCAGCCCGCATCATATATGGACGGTTAGAATAGAGATGGTGGACCCCATTCATCACGGCCCCACTTAAATATATTTGGTTAATTTGTTAGGTCTATGATCATTTGATCTTTCCTAATCAATTCATGGGTCCCATCCCGCATAATATGATTTTATGGATAGTTAGAACAGAGATGGTGGACCCCATGCATCTGGGGAGGGGGGGGGGGTTCCACTTAAATAGGTTAGGTATAGTTAATTTGTGAGGTCTATAATCATTTGATCCTTTGATCTTTATCAATCAATTCATGGGTCCCAACCCGCATTATATGGTTATATGGACAGTTAGAATATAGATGGTGGAGGCCATTCATCTGGGTCCCACTTAAATAGGTTTGGTCAATTTGTGAGGTCTATGATCATTTGGTCCTTTGATCTTTATCGAGCAATTCATGGGTCCCAGCCTATATCATATGGTTTTATGGACACTTAGAGTATAGACGGCGGACCCCATTCATCTGGGGGTCCCACTTAAATAGGGTAGGTCTGGTCAATTTGTAAGGTTTATGATCATTTGATCCTTTCAACTTTATCAATCAATCAATGGGTCCCAGCCCACATCATATGATTTTATGGACGGTTAGAATAGAGATGGTGGACCCCATTCATCTGGGTCCCACTTAAATATATTTGGTCAATGTGTTAGGTCTATGATCATTTGATCTTTCTTAATCAATTCATGGGTCCCATCGGGCATAATATGGTTTTATAGACGGTTAGAAAAGAGATGGTGGACCCCATTCATCTGGGGGTTCCCACTTAAATAGTTTAGGTTTGGTCAATTTGCGAGGCTGATGATCATTTGATCCATTGATCTTTATCAAGCAATTCATGAATTGTTACACCCTAACCCAAACTAATCATGATTAAGGCTAATTAATTGATATTAATGCTAGTTAAGCATGAGTAATTGGTTTAATGGAGATTAATGACCAAAGAGAGACAAATTAGTCTCAAATGATGCATTAAGCATAATGAAATGAAATTGAGTTGGTTAAAATGAGTTTAAACTCAAATAAGGTAAGCTAAGGACTTTTTCGTAAATACGAATTTTTACGTATTTTGTCGGATACTGAAATTCTTGATACCAACGTGTGTATCTCGAATAGTAAATTAACTTTCATAATAGACGCGATTCCATTTGACCTCAAATGGACCAAGTGATGCTTCATTTGATTCAAAATGTAATAAGACTTAATAGGAGGGGGTCTTAGTGTGAGAGCTCCTTATATTAGAATGAGATAAAGCAAATGAGCTCATTTCCACTGCAAGCAAACCCTAGGCTCATCTTCTCCCTTTCTCTTCCATTTTCTTCATCAAGAGTGAGATTAAGAGAGATTCTAGTGGTTTTGAGTGGGATGCCTCATTTTCATCTTCTTCCTCAAGTCATTTCCTCCATTTTTGAAGAGATAGAGCTTGAAAGAGAACTCAAGATCTCTTTGCTTGGAGCCACAAGTAAGTAGTTGGTCTTCTCTTAGGTTTTCTAAGTTTTATTAGTTGTTTTGTAGTGATTTCTAGCACAAATGGCTCATAAGAGTTCATTTGCATGTTTTTATGGATTCAGGTTTGAGTTTTGGGGAAGACTTGTGTCAAGCCAAGCTAGGAAAGAAGCTTGTACAGGAGTTAAAGGATATTCCTGTAGTCTGTGAGTTTCCAGACGTATTTCGGGATGAAGTGCCAGGTTTACTTCCAGCAAGGGAAGTAGACTTTACTATAGAACTTGTGCCAGGTACTGCACCGATATCAAAGGCACCGTTTAGAATGGCACTGTCGGAATTGTTTGAACTGAAGAAACAAATACAAGATTTGCTGGACAAAGGATTTATCCAGCCAAGTGTCTTACCTTGGGGGGCACCTGTGCTGTTTGTGAAGAAGAATGATGGCACCATTCGTATGTGTATTGATTATAGGCAAATAAACCAAGTGACAATCAAGAATAAATATCCATTGCCTAGAATCAATGAGTTGTTTGATCAACTCCAAGGTGCATCTTACTTTTCCAAGATTGATCTTCGATCTGGATATCATCATATTCGAGTTAAAGATCAAGATGTACAGAAGACTGTATTTAGGACTCGATATGGCCACTATGAATTTTTAGTAATGCCTTTTGGTCTAACCAATGCACCTGCAGTTTTTATGGCCTTAATGAACAGGGTTTTTGCTTCGTATCTGGACTAGTTTGTTGTTGTCTTCATTCGCGACATTCTGGTATATTCAGAATCAGAGTAAGAACATTCACATAATCTACGAACAGCTTTGCAGGTACTCAAGGATAATCGGTTGTATGCAAAGTTAGAGAAATGTGATTTCTAGCTACAACATGTGACATTTCTGGGTCATATAATTACCAGAGATGGAGTAGCTGTTGATACAGCTAAGGTTGAAGCAATTACCAAATGGCAGAGTCCGAAAAATGTACCGAAAGTACGGAGCTTCTTAGGGTTAGCGGGCTACTATAGAAGATTTGTAAAAGACTTTTCTAAAATAGCAACTCCATTAACGAAGCTGACTCGGAAGAACGTTCCATTCCAATGGGATGATAAATGTGAGTCTAGCTTCCAGATTTTGAAGCAAAGATTGGTTTTGGCCCCAATCTTAGCGTTTCCTGAAGAAAGAGGAAGATTTGTGGTTTACTCGGACGCTTCAGGTGTTGGATTGGGATGTGTATTGATGCAGAATGGTAGGGTGATTGCCTACGGTTAACGTCAGTTGAAGGAACATGAGAAGAATTATGCAACACATGATTTAGAGCTCGCGGCGGTTGTGTTTGGTTTGAAGCAATGAAGACATTATTTGTATGGAGAGACTTTTGAAGTCCATTGTGATCACCGGAGTCTCCAGTACCTATTCACTCAAAAGGACATCAACTTGAGACATCGTCGTTGGTTAGAGCTCATCAAGGACTATGATTTTCCATTCACATATGTGCCTGGAAAAGGCAATGTAGTAGCGGATGCTTTGAGTTGAAAATCTGTTGACTTGGCATCGCTAGTTGGTCAGTGGAATATAATTGAAGAGTTCAGAGATCTGGATGTATCCATTGAGATGGTAAACAGTGAAGTAATGGTTGCAGCAATGTCTGTCTTCGAACCATTGCTTGTCAAGGAAATCAAGGATAGACAATTTGAAGACCCTAAATTGGTGAAAATCAAGGACAACCTTACACTTAGACCGGATTTTGTGTTGGTTGAAGGAGTTCTGTATTTTAGAGACAGATTATGTGTGCCAGCACGAGAGGATTTGAAATAAGCAATAATGTTTGAAGCCCATCACACTAGATATTCCATGCATCCGGGGAGTACAAAAATGTACAGAAATCTCAAGGATAGATTTTGTTGGAATAACATGAAGCGGGAGATAGCTAGTTATGTGTCTTCTTGCTTAACGTGTCAACGTGTGAAGTTTGAGCACAAGAAACCGCCTGGTCTACATAATCCTCTGAGTATACCTAGATGAAAATGGGAGCATTTAACTATGGACTTTGTGTCTGGTTTGCCAAGGATGAGGAGGCAACATGATTCCGTGTGGGTGATTGTTAACCATCTTACGAAGTCCGTGCATTTCCTTCCATTTAGAAAAGATATGGGATTCTACGATATGTCCAAATTGTTTGTCAGGGAAATAACTCGATTGCATGGAACACCGGTCTCGATAGTTTCAGATCGAGATAGTCGGTTTGTTTCCATATTTTGACAATCCTTTCAAAATTCAATGGGTACTAGACTTCGGTTTAGCACCGCATATCACCCTCAGACAGATGGACAATTGGAAAGGACTATTTAGACTTTGGAAGATTTGCTTCATGCCAGTGTTATGGATCTTGGCAGTGATTGGGATGAACACTTAGCGTTGTGCGAATTTGCATACAACAATAGTTATCACTCTAGCATTGAAATGACACCTTTTGAAGCACTGTATGGTCGGAGATGTAGGACTCCAATTAGCTGGGAAGAAGTTGGAACAAGGAGTTTCCATGGTCCTATTGTGATTGCTGAAACAACAGAGAGAGTTTAGAAAGTGCAAGACAGACTAAAGGTGGCTCGATCAAGGCAGAAAACCTACGCTGACAATCGTCGGCATGATCTGGAGTTCGCCATTGATGACTTGGTATTCTTGAAGACTTCTCTAATGAAAGGTACTATCCGGTTCGGTCAGAAGGGCAAGCTTTCACCGAGATTTATCGGACCTTTCAAGATTAAAAGTAGAATTAAAGATGTGGCTTATCGTTTTGAGCATCCACCGGAGCTTTCTGGTATTCACAATGTCTTTTACGTATCGATGCTTCGAAAGTATGTGGCCGATCCTTCGCATGTCATTCGACATGAAGAGATCCAAGTTTTGCCAAATGCCACATATTTTGAGAAGCCGATCCAAATTATTGATACCAAGGAGCAAGTCCTTCGCACGAGGACAATCAAATGTGTTAAAGTCCTTTGGGATCATCATGAACCCAATGAAGCTACATGGAGCTTGAAGAACAAATGACTCAGAAGTATCTAGAGCTATTTGTTCAGGTAAATTTAAAATTTTAATTGACTATTAAATTGTATTGCATTCGGAGGACCGAATGATTGTAAAAGTTTGGGGGAATGCTACACCCCAACCCAAACTAATCATGATTAAGGCTAATTAATTGATATTAATGCTAGTTAGGCATGAGTAATTGAGTTAATGAAGATTAATGATCAAAGAGAGACAAATTAGTCTCAAATGATGCATTAAGCATAATGAAATGAAATTGAGTTGGTTAAAATGAGTTTAAACTCAAACAAGGTAAGCTAAGGACTTTTTCGTAAATACGAATTTTCGCGTATTTTGTCGGATACGAAAATTTTTGATACTAACGTGTATATCTCGAATAATACGTTAACTTTCATAATAGACGCAATTCCATTTGACCTCAAATGGACCAAGTGATGCTTCATTTGACTCAACATGTAATAAGATTTAATAGGAGGAGGTCTTAGTGTGAGAGCTCCTTATTTTAGAATGAGATAAGGCAAATGAGCTAATTTCCACTCCAAGCAAACCCTAGGCTCATCTTCTCCCTTTCTCTTCCATTTTCTTCATCAAGAGTGAGATTAGGAGAGGTTCTAGTGGTTTTGAGTGGGAGGCCTCATCTTCATCTTCTTCCTTAAGTCATTTCCTCCATTTTTGAAGAGATAGAGCTTGAAAGAGAACTCAAGATCTCTTTGCTTGGAGCCATAAGTAAGTAGTTGGTCTTCTCTTAGGATTTCCAAGTTTTATTAGTTGTTTTGTAGTGATTTCTAGCACAAATGGCTCATAGGAGTTCAT
This sequence comes from Cinnamomum chago, assembly GCA_038049695.1. Lineage (NCBI taxonomy): Eukaryota > Viridiplantae > Streptophyta > Magnoliopsida > Laurales > Lauraceae > Cinnamomum > Cinnamomum chago. The sequence goes on from CP142459.1 coordinate 19,219,963, forward strand.
TTGCATGTTTTTATGGATTTGAGTTTGAGTTTTGGGGAAGACTTGTGTCAAGCCAAGCTAGGAAAGAGGGCTTTTTGCTACTAAGCTTCATAAGAGGCAAGTATAAGCATTTACTTGTGATTAGTGTTAGTCATTGTAGAAGTTCATGGAAATTCCATGATTTTGTGCATTTTCCAATGAGTTTGAGATTGTTTATGGTTTGTATGAGATTGTTAATGAATGATTAGAAATGTTGTTTGTGAATGGATGATGTATGAGGAGGGAATAGGAGGTTGCAATGCTATTGTAGAATGTGGATGAGTAATGGAGAAAGGAGGGTAAAAGAAGAGATAAAGAATTAGATTTTCGGAGTTGAAACTCTGGACAGTTCGCTCAAGCGACCAAGGTTCTGTGACAGAGTGAACGTTCAGAATTTCAGAAATCTGGATAGTTTGCTCGAGCGAACATGGAGTTCGCTCGAGTGACCAACATTCTGTGAGGCGTCCGCTCGAGCGAACTTGGACTCGCTCGAGCGAACCTAATACAGGTCCAGACATTACTTATAAGTGAAGTTTTGGCCAATTGACCGGACCTAACGGTTCGATCGATTGAGGGACTCAGATTGAGTCCAGTGGATTTAGGATTTTTGCATGGATTTGGAGTACTTATAAGTGCTCCTTCAATTAGTTTTAAGATTAAACTTCCATGGGTGATAATTACAGGGACTATGCAATGCACACATTAAATATATAAATGTGATGTCCATCGAGAATAACATGTGCATTTGGAAACCAACGGTTACACCCAAATGGTTGTTTAGATTTGAGATAGAATTAAGTAAAACCATAATGATTAGTAGGTTCTCTCATTATATCGTATTCCACATTGTTGGGTCCCAATCTAGTGAGATTGGCATTACCGTTACTCCTTTCTCTTGTTATGAAGAGAATTCTTGAATTGAATTGAACCCAGGAATGGATTGCTTATTGGAAAGCATTAGCTCTTGAGTCTGGCACTACCTAACTATGGTATTAGAACTTTAAATGAGTTCAATAAATTAATAAATAAAACAAATGACTATTCCTACTGCAGTAGATGGATTTGAGGCGTTCCGGAGCTCCGTGGTGATGCTAGTTGTCCCTGGCCCGGACACTAGTAAGTCCCACATATTCCGATCATATCTATCGGTGTTGATTGATGCCTTCCATTTGGAAGATAAATCATTCCTTTGAGGGAAGATGGTAAATTAATGAAATGAAATGAAATAAATGAAAGAAAGCTACTGTAACGCCCCAATTCCGGATACCGAGAAAGTCGTCGGAATACCCGAAGTTGGCGCGCTACTTCCCGGAAAATCCGAGAACTTCCAAGATCGTCGGTCCACAGTGAGGTCCAATTTAAAACTTTTGAACAAGATAATAACAATGGTTAAATTTTGCTGAAGCTCAAGAAGTGAAACAGAAGTAATGGGTATCATAATATATCAAATGTGAGCGGAACTGTAGTCCAGTTTAAAAGTATTAACTGATAAGATCAAAGATTAATTACATTTTTAACTGTTACCCAGCTCACTACAAAATCGCTCCAAAAACCCAAACAAAGGTAAACTCTTAAAGCCCAGGTAATGGCTCTCCACCCTTCGGCTCGACATCGTGGTCGGCCGGTCCCCAACCAAAATCTCCGGCTACAGGCGCCTCTACGAGCGCAAGCGCATCGTCCGCGTACTCGGGATCGAGACCTCAGCACCAAAGATGGGTCAGATCTAAAGATCTGGCAAGTCACAGTATACAAGTAACATAGGACATATATATCAAAAGAGTAGAGACAGTTACATAAATTAAGGAATATTAAGGTAAATGATCTAGGCAGATAAGCAAGATAAACATTTAGAATCATGATAAATATAACATCTAGTCTAATACAATATGACACATTCACACGAGCTGGATACCGCGGGATATTATGCCGCGGCCCTCCCATACTGAACACAGTTGCGGCGGGGAATCTCACCAGTGCTGGGGATAACTAACCCCGCAAATCACTCAACAATCTCACCACACTCATCACTCGGGGAGACTAGAATTCGGTATCACACCGTCCGTCTAAAAACATAGCTCATCATGATAGCTCACTCAACACTCAATAATTAGCTCCTACCAGGGATGATCAGTCCAAAGACTGAGCTTAAATCACCCGAGTGAATGTCTATGCCGACTCGAGGAAACTCTAAAGGTCTGTGTCTATCTAGGCTTTGCCTTGCGTGAACAAGGTCCTAACCAAGTCTCTAAGAGGTTCATATATCAATTAGTCCATGGATTACAATCCAAGTCCAAGCCCACTCGTTGGATCCATACCTAGGCCCATCAACACATGGCCTGATCTAGAACGGTCCAACAAGGTATCCATCCATTTCTATTGATAAACAACTCATTCTCATCCATCATGAGTTATAATCCCAATGTACCCACCTCTCCAGTCTAAGGGTACACATATCCATACTTAGGCCACAATAAGGCCCGCCTAGCCACAAACACGGGTCATTATTCTCCCAATCACACCATCGGGTCACCTCTAAGATATCCTAGGTTCATGTCCTCCATTTCCATTTAATTAACAGTAAACAGCTACAGTAAAGACATAAGAGTGACAGTAATAAGAAATGTGAAGTAGGAACTTCAAATATGAGAATTAATAGGGAAAATAACAATAGTCCAACCTAGGTATTGGATCACGTTCAGGTTCAGGTCCATCTCAGGTAATTTGATCTCTAAATGGAGTCTCAAATGCGAAAGGATACTGTGTTTGGTGCTCCTGAGGTTACGGGCATCATTGACAACGTTTAAAGATCGAATCATTGTAGATTATACAACCGAAACCTTACTTGGTGGTCCCCACGAGTCAATGTTGAGCCACACCATTGACTCGGGCTTAGCACATCAATAGAAGTCCATTTGGATGGTCAATGGGCCCTATAAATGACCACATCTTCAGACTACTGAAAACTGGAAAATCACAATTCACAGTGTGCTTGGTCGACCTGGCACAGGGCTTGGTCGACCGAGTACACTGGGGGTGGACCCCCAGGTCGACCCTGGTGCAGTGTGCTCGGTCGACCTCCTGGCTTGGTCGGTCGACCGAGTGCACTAAAAAAGTTGGGTCAGGCACCTGGCAGGCATAATCCATCCTCAAGGAATTTCCTGTGTGTCTAGTCGACCTCCTGGCCTGGGCGGTCGATCGCATACACAGAAACCCTGAAAAAATGATGTCCCAGCTCTCAGGCATTTTCACTGAAGGTCTAGTGTGCTCAGTCGACTCGGAGCAGGGCTCGGTCTACTGCGCACACTGGAATGCAAATTCTACAGGAGATTTAACTGGGACTTGTTTTTCCCAGATTTTAGTGTGCTCGGTCGACCGGGCTGCAGGTCAGTCGACCGGGCACACGCAAACTGCAGAAAACCCATATTTTTTAGGGTTCCTTCCTTTCAACCCATTTTCCATTAAAACTCCTCCAATCTCGCTCAAACACCACCAAATCAACATAAAACTTAAAAACACTTCAATGTACTCCCACCCAACACCCAAATGGGCCATTGATCTTCCAAATGGGTAATCCCATCCATCAATGCCACAAATCCATCAATACTAAGCTCATAGGTAGATCTAGCACATGTTTATTAACTGAATTGAAAAATGCAAAGTCAAGGAAATAGAAACATATATTCTATGTTAAATTAGTATATTGTACTTGCCTTGTTGAAATGAGAGGTTGTAGAGAGAGAGAGAAGAGAGAACCAATCCAAGAAGATGAAATCCCAGCTACTAGGGTCTTCCCACACACCAAACCAGCCCAGAACTCAGGTCTAGAAGAGAGAAAGGAGGAGAGGGGAAATGAAGAAGATGAATAGTAGCTAGGAATGGTATGGGGAAATGTGCAATATTTATAAGATGGGGTTTGGGCTAAGGACTGAAATGCCCTTCTAGTTTGCATAGGATTAGGGTTAGGGTAGAGGGCATTTAGGTCTTTGGGGGAAGGTTATAGAAGAGTCTTTCATGGATACCCCCTTATGGAAAATACTAATATCTAGCTAGGTCCTCCACTCACAACTAACCCTAGAAATTGCAAAAAGGACCCCCTATTAACACTATTACTAACACAACTAGACCAATCTAACTCAAACTTAGGAAAATATACATAACTACCCTTACTAACCCACTAATTAGTATAATTAGCTAATAAACTCTATTAATTAGTATAATAAGCTAACGTATACTATTAAATAGTATTCAAAATTCCAATTGAGGGCCCACGAGGGGTGGGGCCTCACATCTATGGTAGTGACCATATTGTACATGTCTATTGATTAACTTTTAAGTTTACCTATTGTCGTTGTAGGAATTATTTAGACTTGTTTAGAATGGAAATTGTTACTAAATAGATTTGATGAATTTTGTATATGTATTAACATGCGTTAATACAAGATCTGTTTATACATTGTTGAACCGTTGTGTTCACTAGTGTTATTGATGGCATTACAGGCCCGATTGCCCTTCCCCGTCCAGCAGCGCCCTCGGCGGCAGCAAAAGTGACCGCTCCGGTTCCGCGAGGAGGTTTAAACGAATGGAGTGGTCGGGATACCATTTGATATGGGTATCGAGTGTGAAATGGAACTATAACATTTTGAAAAGTTATTTTTGTATAATCATTTTGAGATGTAATTAATTGTTATTGCATGGTGTTTGGGATATGCACCGATTGACAAGCAAATGATGGGAATGATACATGTATAAGGACTTTATTCTTTTTGTATACATGTAAATCATAAATTAATATTGTCAAATATATATGTTTTTGCAAAAATTGTGTATTTGACAGGTTATTGAGTATGTTATCCCTTGTGGATTCCATTTTAACCTCGAGTAACTCGGAGTTCAAGGGAGTAAGTATGGGCTCACGGCTCTGGGTTATCGTAATTCGGGCCCGGGTCGTGACATGAATCCCAGCCCGCATCATATGATTTTATGGACTGTTAGAATAGAGATGGTGGACCCCATTCATCTGGGGGGGTTCCACTTAAATCTATATCTCTATTGGAATGTGCCTTGCCTTCGGTTAACCATAGTCCTCCTAACTACAAATCCTAATTTTAGAAAACATATCAAAATAGGTGTCAAAATCTCCATCCATTCCAAGTCTCCTCTCTCTCCACTCTCCTCTCTCTACTAACTGACCCGCACAATTTCCTCCACAAAGAACCAACTTCCCAATTTGTAACTGCTCTCCTATTTACTACTCCAATTACAAAGAATAAAAAAAATAAAATCGAGTGACAACAGAGGAGGAGAAGGAGAGAGATATAGAAGGGAGAATAAAACATTTCTGCTTTGATGTCATGTTAGTATATCTCTCTCTCAACTTCATTTTTCTTTCATTTATCCCGATTCTGTTTCATGATCTGCTGCAACGCTGTAGCTTATATGAATTTCTTATATCATTTGATGATTTGGGTCACCTTCACACATGTAATGTAATCCACATCAAGAGCTTTTAATTTCATCCCAATTCCAAGTTTAGGTTGCTAGATGTGTACTGAGTCTAACTGCAAGCCTGTGATGAATTAGAGACCCAAGCCTGATATTAGGCCCTGTAATTTATATTTTGAAATTCTTTATTTAATATATTTTTCTTTTGAAAGAAAAACACATTTTATTGAGCTATCTTCAAACAGAAGCTTCACTCGGGAAAAATAAAAAAATAATAGAACTATATTGACAAATGGACCAGGGTATAGAGTAAACAAATTTCAACTTCAGTTTGGGGTTTAGGTAGATAATTCCGTGTTATCTTTTTTTTTTTTAATGATAGAAGTGATGTGATAAAGCCTTTTAATTGTGGTATGTAATTCATTGTCACTATTATCCGAGTATAATTTATATGTTTGTCGTACTTTTCCAAGTAAGAATCTCTAGCATTGGGTCCCTGTATAGCACGGGGTTTCATAAGTAGAATGTCTCGATAAAAAAAAGTGAAATAAATGAAAAAAAGACTTATCAACAGAAAAGAAAATAAAAAAATATAATGACCATATCCAGAAAATAAAAGAAATAAAATAAAAGGAGAAAAAACCCAACTTAGGTAAAATAATAATAATAATAAAAAAATATATTACACAATATTGACAAAATGAAGCTTAATGGCAATTCATGTAGCTGAAACACACTCTTACAGGAAAGGACGATGATATAAAATAACTAAAAAATGTTTCAGAAATTTAAAAATACCCCAAATACAAAAACAACGTTTAACAAAATGAAATCCCGTGCTAATTGGTGAACAAATTAATTTTAAAGGAGCAATGGATACAAATGGGTAGGATTACTTCAGCAATAAAAGCACAACTTATCTATCCAGTATAATAAAAGGTTTGAAATTAAATATGTTCATGATATTGTGAACCCCGTGTTATTCAAATTAAATCCACTTGCTTTATTCTTTTGTTTTATTGTGAATATGTCTTTTCTTTATTTTTTTTTTTTTTTTGCACCTGCCCAAGCTTCATCAATCCCCATTTACACCTCACCTTAAGAATAAAATATCTGAAAAAAACTAATATAAAGATCAAATTAGCAACAAAAAAGACTCACAAGTTTAACTAATTAATAAATTTATTAAAAATAATTCGTATTAGTCTGTGCATTTGGTGGTTCCGTGGTCCATGCATCGCACGGGGTTCTGCTAGTTGAAAGCGGTGAGATTGTAAGGCTTGGATAAATGCGTTTGATTTTATTGAGGAGGGAAAGTATGATGGTGAGACTATTATGGAAACAAAAGAGTAGGACCATGGGTGGCCTGATTGATCACTTTCGGGTTATAACTCTAATTCAAGAGGCACTACATTTGGATAAGATCACCCTACCTTTTGTTAAAGAAAACCATCATGTTTTGTACCATGACATGAGATAAGGAAATCACTAATAACCTAATCTACTCATACCTTTATCATCTCTGCCATTATCTGACTCAATCTTATCCTAATACCTCTAACACTATTTAATTAAAATTAAATTACACAACCTTTAATAGTGCTCAATTAATATATATTATAGATGTAGGATTCGATTTCAAAATTGGAGTCCGATTTGCTAATCGATTGCGAAATTGGACTCTAATTTCAAATCAATTTGAGAAATTGGATCTCAAATCAATTTCAAGAGATAAGTATCAATTAATTTAGAGTCCACTTTTGTTAAGCTTCTTTATGTGAATTTAAAATTTAATATATATCTATTATGGATAGGTGTTTAAAGAGTCCAGATGAGAAAATCCATCGTGCTCAATAACTCCATCCAACCAAGTTAAAATGAGTATTCTTTAGGTGGATTTAGAATTTTAATATATCTATTATGATTAGAAAATCTTTAATGTTTGTGATTTTTAAAAGTGGATCCTTGTTAGTGATTTATACATATGGGCTCCACATACAATAAACTTTTTTAAAGTAGGCCTCAAAGACAGGGCCACATGCAATTTTGCAAATGTTAATTTACATAAGACTTGAAGTTTTATACTCATTTATATAAAAAGTAATATTTACTTTGTATAAATATCGGGCTGGGCCATGCTTCGAACCGTAATAATGGTATATTTATTTGTTTTATATTTATTTTCTTATTAATTAATATCTCATAAAATAGCCACAAATTGCACGTGTTTTTTTTTTCTGGGCCCTGACATGCTTTGCTAGTTAATTATATATTATAGGCATATGCATCGATTTTGAAATTGGAGTCCGATTTACTAATTGATTGCAAAATTGGACTGTAATCTCAAATTAATTTGAGAAATTGGATCTCAAATCAATTTCAATTTTAATTTTTTTTTAGATAAATTTTTTCGAACGAGAGATAAGCTCCATCAATTCAACTGACGTATCCAACTCAAACACGAACTCTCTAACTCTGTTCTTGGCTTCTAACTCTGTTCTTGACTTCATCACCGCAGAATCATCCTTCTCTTCTCCGTTTCATCACTGCAAAAAGCCTCCGACTCTCTTCTTCACTTCATCACGGTAAGAAGCCTCCAAATCCATTATGTATGTCCCCATATCCTCATTCTTTTTAATGGTGTTTTGTCATATCTTGTTGTGTGGGGGCCCATTTCGTGAGCCGGTTTCTCTTGGTCTCGGCTAGGGTGTGCTCGGTTAGCTACTGTATGGGAGACCACGTCCCTTGATCTCGGCTACGATCCGATCCATATCGGTCTCGGCACTACGTGCTGGTCTCGGCCAAACAGAATTCAGTTCGGCCGCGCATACCGTTCAGTCTCGGCAACGCAAGCTCGGCAATGCAGTATTGCGCCTGCAGCTAACAGCCACGGCCCTGTCGTGGCAAGGCCCAAGGAAGGGATCTGATGGGACTTCAGCCACCACCAGATCAGGGCAGGATCAGGCCCAATGTGACTGGCATTAAATGCATTGTGGGCTGATCGGACCCACATTAAATGCAAAGAGGGCTATGATGGACCTTCATTAATGACTTTGTGGGCTGATGTGACCCAGGTCACATCACTAAGCCCACTGGCACTCACCCCAGACTGTTCCATATATAAGGCACGAGCCAAAGGGAGCAAGGGGTAAGCACTCTCACATAGACACTCAGTCTTTCTTCTTCTTCTTCTTCTCCGATCCATTGCTGACTTAAGCATCGGAGAGCCCTGCGCTGCCCAGAGCCAGGGTCCTCTGACCCTTGTCTTTCTCCTCTTTCAGGTTCAGACCGTCGCAGCTATCTCCTCCATGCATTGAGTAAGTCCTGAGAGGCATCCTGATCTTGTGAGTATATTATTTCTGCACTTACAATTGGCGCCGTCTGTGGGAAGACTTCTATAATCTTTCCTATTCCTATTCCTAAACACCATGACGAGGAGAGCTGCGAAAGATGGAGAAACTTCCAAGACAAAGCATGCAAGGCCGCCCCCTGCCAACCAGAGGGCTGGGAAGCAACCAGTCACAGAGGACGATGCTGAACGTGCTCTCATCCGGATCAACGTTCAGGAGCGTGACCTCCGCTCGGAGTCCGCTCCCGGGAAGGAAGACACCCAGCAGCCTACAGGTCTCCTGACGGGGGGAGACCAGCGGGATAAGTCTCCAGTGGTCGATGGATCACGCCCCCCGGGCCAAGTGGAGGACGTTGAGGATACTGAGGATGAAGACTACAGCCCTGATGACGACTTGGACTCCACCCTTCTGGAGATTAAAGCACAGAATGAGGCCATCGAGGAGAGAGACGCTCTGATCCTCCGGCTCCAGCAGCAGCTGGAAAGAGCTACGGGATCAGCGGGGCTTCGGCAGCAGTCCCAGCAGCAACGGGCTCGTCGGGAGCAGTCCCAGCAGCAGCGGACTCTTCGGGAGCAGTCCCAGCAACAACGGGCTCGTCGGGAGCAGTCCCAGCAGCAGCGGACTCGTCGGGAGCAGTCCCAGCAGCAGCGATCTCGGCAGCAGCAGCGATCGCCACATCACGAGAAGGGAGTTACTCGTGTCACGCGCATCTCTTCCTCAAAGGAGGATTTGAGGGACCGCTTGAACAGGAAAAGGGACGACCGAACCCGAGATGAAGGCTCAAGCACCAGCCGTAGCTACTCGAGGAAGGCGTCCGAGACCATTCCGGAGGGTACGTATCATAATCAGGAATGGCTGGACGCGCACATAAGGGAAACGGTCCAGCGCAACCTGGAAGTAGCCGGCTTCGGCCGAGACCAAAACAATGCTTGCTGCGACCCCGTTGATCTCGGCGCTTCTCCTTTCTCCCCAGATATCAGGAGGTACCCATTACCGAAGAAGTTCACCGTACCAAGATTCGTCACCTATGATGGGGTCTCGGATCCAGCTACGCATCTCAGACACTTCTCTCAGAGGATGTCTGTCTGGGGAGACGAGGGCCATCTGAACTGCCGAGTCTTTTCCTCCAGCTTGGGCGACCTCCCCCTGAAGTGGTTCTGTGCGCTCCCAGAGGGATCCGTCTCGAGTTGCCAGCAACTCCAGCAGTCCTTTATGAAGAAGTTCCAGGCCTACAGAGTCCTCCCGAAGACAGATGCAGACATCATGGCCATGAAGATGAAGCAGGGAGAGAACGTCACCCAATTCGCCAAGCGCTTCTGGGCGGTCTACAGTCAGATTGAGAATTCCAAGGACGAGGTTGCCGTCTTCGCATTTCAGAATGCCTTGCTCCCAGACAGCGACCTTCGCAAGGACCTGGCCAGGAACCCGGTCTCTTCCATAGCAGCGCTCATGTCGATCGCCAACCGGTACATTGCTCAAGAGGATGGCCAGGCCCGTGCTCGGGAAAGCCATGGAACCGTGCAAAGAAACCGAGACCGAGGTGAGAGGCCCCCCAAGAAGGACGGAGGACCGTTTCCGAGGAATGAGCCTCGGCGAGACGAGCGACGAAGAGGTGACTCAGACAGGAGTTGGGTGCCTACAAGCTCGGCAAGGACTCAGACGTTCGCCTCGGCAAGGAGCAAAAGGCCCAGGCTATCCGAGGACGCGTATCGGGGGGTCAACACGGTCTTCAAGATGCCAATCCACAAAATCATGTATAAGATCAAGAGCAGGCCGTACTTCAGCTGGCCAGAGCCCATGCAAGGCGACCCTTCTAGACGAGATCAGACGAAGTTCTGTTCCTATCACAAGGAGGGCGGCCACAAGACTGAAGATTGCAGGATACTGCGGTCGCATTTGGAGAAGCTTGTCCAGGATGGACACCTACAAGAGTTTGTCAGGAGAGAAACCAGGGCCGACACCCGAGCCCCGCGCCGAGACGAGGGGAGTCACGACAGCGACGGGACAGAGAAGATAATAGACGTTATCCATTTGGCACCCCCGCCCAAGGGGAGTAATCAAGCCCGTGCCGAAGCCAGGAAAGCCGCTCACATCAAGCAGGTCATGGCCGCCGAGCTCGGCCCAGCACAGAAAAGGGCTCGGAGGGAGCGTCCCGAGATCAGGTTCACTGATGCAGATCTGGAAGGGGTGCAGCTCCCCCACAACGACCCCCTGATCGTCACTCTGAAGTTTAACTGCTCTAAACAGGGCGTGAAGAATTGCACTGTGAAGAAAGTCCTTGTTGACCCCGGTAGTTCTTCCGAGGTCCTCTATTTTGACAGCTTTCGAAGGATGGGACTGACGGAGAAAGATCTGCAGGAGGCTCGAGTTCCCCTTATCGGCTTCAGCGCCAAACCTGTTTATCCTAAGGGGAAAGTGACATTCAAGGTCGAGGTCGGTGGCGCGTCTGTCATGGCAACCTTCATGGTGATCGACGCACCCTCTCCCTACAATGCCATAATGGGCAGGTCTTGGCTCCACAGCCTGGAAGCAGTCCCTTCCACCCTCCATCAGAAGCTGAAATTTCCGTGGGAGGGAAAGAGCGGCCGAGTTGAAATCATCACGGTCAGAGGAGATCAGCAGGCAGCCAAGCAGTGCCTGACCGCTGTGGTACCCGGGGAGCAAGAGCCCAAGGAGGTCAATGTGGCCGAGATGGAGAAAAACCTGGAGCAGGGGCTGGATGAGCTCGGCCAAGATCCAGGCAGGAAAAGCGTGGAGGAACTGGCCGAAGTCAGGATCGACCCAAAGGACCCGGATCGGTTCTTCCTGCTCGGCAGCCAGCTCGGAGAGCCGGAGAAGTCCTAACTGGCCCAGTTCCTGGTGCAGAACAGAGATGCCTTCGCCTGGACACCTCAGGAGATGCCTGGCGTTGACCCCGAGGTAATGTGTCATAAACTGAATGTTGACCCTAACCACAAACCTGTGATGCAGAAGGCACGGAGGACTGGGGTCCCGCAGACCGAAGCCGTCGTCGAGGAAGTGGATAAGCTGCTTGAGGCCGGCGCCATCAGAGAGGTTCAATACCCGACCTGGTTAGCCAATCCGGTGGTCGTCAGGAAGAAGACTGGCAAGTGGAGGGTGTGCGTCGACTTTACCGACCTCAACAAGGCCTGTCCGAAGGATAGCTTTCCCCTACCAAAGATTGACCAGTTGATCGACGCCACGGCCGGGCACGACAGAATGAGCTTCCTTGATGCCTACCGCGGTTATCACCAGATTCCGCTGTACAGACCGGATGAGGAGAAGACAGCTTTTATCACTCCCAGGGGAACCTACTGCTATAAGGTGATGCCGTTTGGGCTGAAGAATGCAGGAGCCACCTACCAGAGGCTCGTTACCAAGATGTTCCACGATCAGCTCGGCAAAACCGTAGAGGTCTACATCGATGATATGGTGGTCAAGTCCAAGCAGGCGCGGGATCATCTGTCGGACTTGGTCGAGGTCTTCGCCACTCTAAAGGAGTTCCGGCTGAAGCTTAACGCCTCGAAGTGCGCCTTCGGTGTTGGCTCCGGCAAGTTTTTGGGCAGCTTGGTTACGCGCAGAGGCATTGAGGCAGACCCAGATCAGATCTCGGCTATCCTCAGAGTGCAGAGTCCCACTTCGGCCAAGGAGGTTCAGAAGCTTACAGGGATGGCCGCGGCACTGAATCGCTTCATTAGCAAATCTTCAGATAAGTGCCGACCTTTCTTTCAGCTTCTTAGAAAAAATTCTAAATTTCAATGGACTCTAGAATGTGACCATGCCTTGCAGCAGCTCAAGGCTTACCTTTCTTCACCACCGTTGTTGTCAACCCCGACCCATGGGGAGACCCTGTATTTATATTTGGCGGTCTCGGATCATGCGGTCAGCTCAGTCCTCATCCGAGAAGAGGACAAGGTTCAAAAACCAGTGTATTATACGAGCAAGACCCTTATCGATGCCGAGACCAGGTATCTGCCTCTTGAGAAGCTCGCCTTGGCGCTCGTTAGCGCCTCGCGAAAGCTCTCCCATTACTTTCAAACCCATTCTATTGTGGTTGTCACGGAGCACCCACTCAAGTCTGTTTTCAAGAAGGCTGACTTTTCAGGAAGAATCTCCCGATGGGCTGTCGAACTAGGGCAGTATGAGATTCAATATCAGCCACGGACAGCAATAAAAGCCCAGGTTCTGGCGGATTTCCTCGCCGAGTTTGATTCAAGTTCGGCACCAACCCAGCTCGGCACCGAACTGGGGGGTGAGGAGCATGAGGTGCCCGCGGGTTCGGAACAATCACAATGCCATGCCGATACCCCAGTTTGGAAGGTCTTCGTCGACGGATCTTCCACCTCGAGAAGAGCCGGAGCAGGAGTTGTTCTCCAATCGCCAGAAGGACTGGTCATCGAGCAGGCTCTGACCTTAGACTTCAAGGCGTCAAACAATGAGGCTGAGTATGAAGCCCTTTTGGCCGGACTGAATAGCGCCCATATCCTCGGGGCTCAACAGCTGGTGGTCTTCAGCGATTCACAGTTGGTGACAAACCAGCTGACTGGGGACTATCAGGCTCGCGACGACCGGATGGCCGCGTATTTGGCCCTGGCCAAGAAGCAGCTCTCTCAGTTCCACACGGCCGAAGTCAAGCAGATTGGCAGAGAAGTAAACTCTCACGCAGATGCTCTTGCAAACTTGGCCAGCGCTGTTGAGGCAGGAAGAAAGAGGAGCATCGAAGTCGGATCGCTAGCTGCGCCCAGCATTGAGCTCCGTTCACCTCGGGAGGTGTTATGCATCGGTCTCGGCCCGAGCTGGATGGACCCCATTATCACCTACCTTAGGGACGACAGGCTTCCCGAGGACAGTGGCGAGGCCCACCGGGTCAGATTCAAGGCAGCTCGGTTCTGGCTATCTCCCGAGGTCAAGCTCTACAGGAAATCGTTCTCGGGACCGTACCTCCAGTGCGTCCATCCAAGTAAGGTCGAGGACCTCCTTTTCGAGATACATGAAGGAATCTGCGGGAGCCATATCGGAGGAAGGTCCCTAGCCTACCGGGCCATCAGCCAGGGTTACTGGTGGCCGTATATGCAGAAAGATGCGCAGGTATATGCGAAGAAGTGCGAGAAGTGCCAGAAGTTCTCACACTCTCTCCATCAGCCCGCGCAGGATCTCAGCCCGCTCTCTAGCCCGTGGCCATTCGCCCAGTGGGGGCTCGACATAGTGGGCCCGCTCCACCGAACCCCAGGGAACAAGAGATGGCTTATTGTGGCGACAGATTACTTCACCAAATGGATTGAAGCAGAGCCACTTTCATCCATCATAGAGCGAGACTCCAAGAATTTTGTGTGGAAGAATGTCGTCACAAGGTTTGGCATTCCCAGAGCGCTGGTTTCGGACAACGGAACTCAGTTCGACTCTAAACTTTTCAAGACCTTCTGCCAGGAGCTCGGCATCCGAAACCATTATTCCACTCCAGCCTACCCACAGAGTAACGGCCAGGCCGAGATCTCCAACAAGGTGATCCTCGATGGGCTCAAGAAACGGCTGGACCAAGCAAAGGGAAGATGGGTGGAAGAACTGCCGAGCGTCCTGTGGGCTTACAGAACTACTCCGAGGCGTTCCACTTCGGCTACCCCCTTCTCGCTCGCCTATGGCATGGAAGCAGTCATCCCTCTGGAGATCGGCCTCCCCACTTTGAGGTCCGAACTCTTTGACCGTGGACAGAACGAAACCAATGTGGCCAGGGAGCTAGATTTAGCGAACGAGCGAAGGGAAGCAGCTGCAGTGAGGCTAGCCGTCTACCAGCAGCAGCTAGCCAGGGGCTACAACCAGAACGTCAGAGAGAGGAGGTTCTCTGTAGGAGAACTGGTCCTCAAGAAGGCCCTCCCAGGGGACAAAGATTCGAATCAAGGGAAGCTAGCGCCGAATTGGCATGGTCCGTTTAAAGTCACTTCGATTGCTGGACGGTCGGCTTATCGGCTTGAAGACATGGAAGGACGGCCTCTTCCGAGACCATGGAACGCGTCACACCTCAAGAAATTCTATTTTTAGTTTGTATAGTGCTTCTGGATTTAATAGAACTACGTTCGTTTTGGGGCAACAATGGCAATGTGACAGCGACAATGGTGCGAGTATGGAAGACCGTCTAAGGATGGTACTCAGCCACCTAGATGCGCTGCAAAAACGGACCATGTCTAAGGTTGGCACTCAGCCACCTAGACGAGTTTCCGAAACGGCCCATATCTAAGGATGGCACTCAGCCACCTAGATGAGTTGCCGAAACGGCCCATATCTAAGGATGGCACTCAGCCACCTAGATGAGTCGCCGAAACGGACCATGTCTAAGGTTGGCACTCAGCCACCTAGACGAGTTTCCGAAACGGCCCATATCTAAGGATGGCACTCAGCCACCTAGATGAGTCGCCGAAACGGACCATGTCTAAGGTTGGCACTCAGCCACCTAGACGAGTTTCCGAAACGGCCCATATCTAAGGATGGCACTCAGCCACCTAGATGAGTTGCCGAAACGGCCCATATCTAAGGATGGCACTCAGCCACCTAGATGAGTCGCCGAAACGGACCATGTCTAAGGTTGGCACTCAGCCACCTAGACGAGTTTCCGAAACGGCCCATGTCTAAGGTTGGCACTCAGCCACCTAGATGAGTTGCCGAAACGGCCCATCTCTAAGGATGGCACTCAGCCACCTAGATGAGTCGCCGAAACGGCCCATGTCTCAGGTTGGCACCCAGCCACCTAGACGAGTTGCCGAAACGGCCCATGTCTCAGGTTGGCACCCAGCCACCTAGACGAGTTGCCGAACTGGCCATGGCTATGGTTGGCACTCAGCCACCTAGATCAGCCGAAACGGCATCAGTCGATGATGGTACCCAGTCTACCACCGCCTTGACAGGTCCGATACGGTTCTCTGGTCTCGCCGAAATAAAAGAGGCCTCCAAAGGGTCAGAGTGCTCACAGAGAACCCTAATCTAACCGGTCCACTCTAGTCCGAACTCACACCCAGACTCATAACACTCACGGAAAGCGTACAAAGGAAAGCAAATAAAAGCCACACCACACAGGAGACAAATATGAGAAAGGGCCTTTCATTGATAACATTGATACATACACTTGAGCTTACATTGAAATAGTCTGAAACAAAGACTACATTTTTTAAGAAGAAAGAGGAAGTCAAGTCGACGGCCCTGCTTCTATGTCTTCGATAACGACCACGGCGGCCTCGGCTTGAGGAGCTTCTTCAACGGGGTCAGGCGTTGGCTCGGAAGGGACTTCGGCCGGAGTGACAGGGGTCTCGGCCAGGGCTTCATCTAGGGGCTCATCTCCGAGCTCGGGGAGATTCTGATATATCGGATCATCTGCAGGAACCCCCATCTTCTTCAACACGGCCTTGCAGCCGAGTCGGTATAGCTTCGGGCTGAGTGCCGTGATTTGATCAACGTAAATTTTCGCAGCTTCCTCAGTCCCCTCCAGGAAGGCGGCATCGACCTCGGTTTTTTTCGATGCAAGGAGTTCCTCCTTCGATGCAAGAAGTTCCTCCTTCGCCTTCCTTTCCAGCTCCAGCTCGGCCTTGAACCCCGCCGACCTCTTTTCCTCTGCCTGGAGCTTCGTTTGCCGCTCGAAGCTCTCTGACCTTGCTTTGCAGAGGTCGTTGGCCATTATATCTGATTGAGCATTGAGCTCTGCAGTCTTGGCCGCCTCCGCCTTCAGCTCCTCCTTGGCCGCCTTCAGTTCGGCTTCGGCTCTCTGTTTTTCCTTTGCTAGGCGGGCCAGCCGGTTGTCCTCTTCCGCTATTCTGTCAGCGACTATCTGGAGCCTTTGGACAGCCTGCAGTGGAGCAAACGAAAAAAAAAAAAAAAAAAAAGGGGCTCAGCACGAAAGCAAGAAATATCAAAGGATAGAAACCTGTGACCAGGAAAGTCGGGCACTTACAGCGAGGGAGTGCTGTATGGTCCTTATAAGCAGCAGGGGGGAGTCTTCCGACCTGTGCCTCTCCATGTCCTTGGGGAGTGCACAGGCTCGGCTGAGCGCCGCAATGACATCTGGGCTCCCCACCAGTCTGTCCTCAGCATTTAGGGGCCTCCCCTTCCTCAGCTCCATGTCCGGCCTGAACTCGGCCGGTTCGGCACCTGAGGACGTTGCCGCCTGGGGCTCGGAGCGACTCTCCACCAGAGGAACCGCCGGAGTGGGCATCACGTCCGCTGCCCTCTCCCTCGCAGCTTGGGGTGAACGTTGCCGTGATCGCTCCTCCTGATCCAGCCCCTTCCCCTTCGCCTTTTTCCTCGGCCTCTCGCTTTCCGAGTCTGGGGGAGGTCGGGCCTCAACTCTGGCAGGGACGATGGTCCCGAAGGAGGGCGGGGCAGTGCGGGGTGCGGCAGCCTGTCTACCGCCACCGAGGACGGTGTCTGCCAGATTCCGTGGCTGAAACGGAGGCCTGCGCCTCTCCATATTGTCGGCTTCGGCCTCGGCTCCGGAAGAATAGTTCTCAACCTCCCTTGTCGGAGAGTCTACCTCGGCTCCGGAGGTATAGTCTTCAATTTCCCTTAGCGGGATGCCCGCGACCACGGCCAACGTTGGGGACGCTCCCGCAGCCGAGACGGTCCCGCTTGTTTCTGCTAGATCGGGGGCGAATCTCTCCGGGTTGCCGGATTTTCGTGTATAAGACACGTATCTCGGCTCGTACTTCAGAAGAGAGTAGGCAGCTCTTGTGTGGTGGCCGTGGTAGCAGTACACCTTGTTCAGCCAAGGTGAATGCCTTCTCCAACCGTTCAGCTGGGCTTCGCGCTTGCGCTGAGAAAGGTCTGCAAAAAACAGCCGAGTTAGAATCCGGCAGCAGAGATCAAACATAAGAAGAAATCCGAAACCCAGGGAGTTAGGTCTTTACTCGGTGGAGTCCCGAAGCGTCGAGGGACTCGGACCCTCCTAGCTGCTTCGGTCTCGGTCTCGCCGAACTCCCAGTTTCCCGAGACGAGCAGGCGGTCATCTCCGGCGTATTTATTGGAGTCCTCCAACGCCGTGACGAGGGGTTGGCACTTGGCCTTGACACGAAGATAGTAGGTGACCCCCTCCCTGGACTTGCAGAGGTCATATATATCCTCTATATCATGGACGCCGAGGTCGATGTCTAGAATCTTATTCAGCTCGGCGATGCCCATGATGATTTTATACCCGTTGGGCATCAGCTGGCAGGGGCTAAGGTTCCAGGTCTCCAAGCAAGACCTAAGAAGGGGGGCCACGGGGAATCTGACCCCACCCTCGATCACGGCTATCAGGGGAAACGGCATCCAGCCGTTGTGAAATGAGTAGATGGAGGGGTCGGCTACCATGATCCGGACATCGTCTGGGATCATGTAGACTCTCCTAAGAGTTGCCAGGCCTGCCTGGGAATCTATCCAATGGGTGAAAATCCCCATCTCTGAATCTAAGGAACCCTAACAATCTCTAGGGGTCTGAACTGTGGAAGGACCTGAGGGACGGAGGAGATCCTAGGAGGGGTTTAGGTCAGAAATACAAAATGGAAGAGGAGAGAATCGAGGCAGAGAGACTCACAGACTCGGGCGAAATCACAACTCAGGCCGTTGATCCCTCACTGGTCCTAGAGGAAGTCCTGGACGAAGCTAGGAGGCGACGGAGGTGGTTCTGGCAGTGAAGGTTCCGGCGAACCGAGGTTCTAGCAGAGCTTCGACAAGGTTCGTTTGCAGAGATGACAAAGGGAGAAGACAGAAGTGAATATAAAGGGGAGGAATGAGCGCCATTCCGGAATTCGAAGCGGGACACGCGTGAGATGTCGCCTCGGCTTGCGTCGCACGCCCCCCTCGAAAAGACAAGAGAGCCTACCGGGCAATAACGCGTGGCGCAGTTGCGATGATGGTTCGCCTTCCCCTACTAATCATAGCCCCGCATTTATTGCCCCCTTTATTATCTCTGGCAGACGAAGCAGCGGCGGCGTCTGGCGCCGAACGAGTCACAACCCTTGACCAAAAGGCAGATGGAAGGCAAGCACTATCCGTCTCGGGAGATCGGTCCAGCTCTTAACCCTAGCGCCCGAAAAAGCCCTAGAGGTCAAGAACAGAGGGGCTATTGTGTGGGGGCCCATTTCGTGAGCCGGTTTCTCTTGGTCTCGGCTAGGGTGTGCTCGGTTAGCTACTGTATGGGAGACCACGTCCCTTGATCTCGGCTACGATCCGATCCATATCGGTCTCGGCACTACGTGCTGGTCTCGGCCAAACAGAATTCAGTTCGGCCGCGCATACCGTTCAGTCTCGGCAACGCAAGCTCGGCAATGCAGTATTGCGCCTGCAGCTAACAGCCACGGCCCTGTCGTGGCAAGGCCCAAGGAAGGGATCTGATGGGACTTCAGCCACCACCAGATCAGGGCAGGATCAGGCCCAATGTGACTGGCATTAAATGCATTGTGGGCTGATCGGACCCACATTAAATGCAAAGAGGGCTATGATGGACCTTCATTAATGACTTTGTGGGCTGATGTGACCCAGGTCACATCACCAAGCCCACTGGCACTCACCCCAGACTGTTCCATATATAAGGCACGAGCCAAAGGGAGCAAGGGGTAAGCACTCTCACATAGACACTCAGTCTTTCTTATTCTTCTTCTTCTCCGATCCATTGCTGACTTAAGCATCGGAGAGCCCTGCGCTGCCCAGAGCCAGGGTCCTCTGACCCTTGTCTTTCTCCTCTTTCAGGTTCAGACCGTCGCAGCTATCTCCTCCATGCATTGAGTAAGTCCTGAGAGGCATCCTGATCTTGTGAGTATATTATTTCTGCACTTACACTTGTAATGCTATCTAGATTTTTTTTCTCTGATGTTTTTTGTGCATGATATATGATGAACAGATTAGTACAATGGACATTCGTTCGCTCGCTGTTTCTATAAGAATTACGTGTACAACATTATTATATTGTACTCCATTTTCCTCCTAAGATGTCGAGAAAATACTGGCTTAACGACTGACGAGGGTGTTGTCATCCTTATCGTGATGACGGTGGACATAAGATAGAAGGGCCAAGGAAAAAAAGTTTGGAGGTGTCTGCGTGGCCCAGTAGTTTTTCTTTTTTTTCTCTTTTTGCAATAGGAGGGTCCAACCCTTTGAGCTAGACTAATTTCTCCGGGCCTAGAGGGAAGCCAGGTAAACTCTCCTGTAGCTCAAGTGTGGTAGTGCAGTTTCGAACCTACAATCTCCGGGTACAAACCATAATTTTGGCCCAGTGGTTAAGAATGGTGGTTAAGAATGGTTTGATCGATTGAATTCTGATGTTGTGAATTGGACCGATCATCAACTTTCTTTTTTTCTTTGGCGAGGAAGAAATTGGTGATAATCTATGAGATTGATATTTCATATAGACGAAATCTTACAAGTTTCTTCTTTACCAATGCCTGCTGGGCCGCCAAGGTGGCCAATCCATGCCAATTGTCTTCTATTTTCCACATCATCGTGGTCATTTTCTAACCTTGTTGGATCCCACGACTTCACTATTTTGGATCCCATGAACGGTTGGAGACCACGACTTCAGTGTAAAAGACTCACTTAGACGCATGATCTTAAGCAAAATTCTTGAATTTCTAAATCTAGGGTACCTCTATTTTTGGTAGGGGTGCACAAAAAAACTGCTAAACCCATTTGGACTGGGCGGTTCGGATTGATTTTGTAGTAGACCGGTTCGGTCACGGTTCAAATTTCCTTCAAATCGTTCGGTTCGGTTTTCAGTTTGAAGGTATGGTTAAACCATTCAAACCGAACCGATCCAATTATATAAACATTTTTTTTATAAAACATATAAAAGAATATGAAAAGTCACTTGAAGAAGACTCGAACCTCACTTCATTACTTGAAGTCCAACGTCTCTCACCAATTGAACTGCCATTTTTTTTTATGAAAAATAAAATAAAATAAAATACCTACATGAGTAATTGAGCTCCAATTTCGTAATTGGTTGAGAAATTAGAGCTCAATTTTAATTTTAATTTTTAATTGGAGGAGAGATTTTAGAGATTCAAGAGAAATCTTTGATTTTAGCCATCTAAATAAAGTGTCCAATCTAAAAGAATTTTTTTTCAAAGAGTCCAATCTTCTGCGGTCTCTAATCAATCGATGCATATTTATATTTTCTTATTTTTCTTTTTCGATTTTAATGAATTTTTTTCAGTTTCCGTGGTGATATGTTTTCATGGATTTATAATTTTTCTTTTACTTTTTCATTTCAATATTTTATTTTTAGGCATTGGGTTTCAATGGGTTTATTTGTTCCTTTTAAGATGTTCTTATTATTGGACTGTCTTTGGACTTTTTTTCATGTTATACTTTTTTTGTGTTTTTAAAAGTTTTATTTTAAAAATTTTTATTATGGGTTTATTCTTCCGATCTCAAAAGATTGCTCGAAGTAAAATACTCAAGTAATTCCAAAGAATTCAAAGTGCACTCATTTTGAAATTAACCAACTATGTATATTTTTGAATTATTATTCTAGGTTTTAGTTTTGGTTGCAATTTTTACCATTTCAATATAATTTGACTTAATATTATTTTTAATATTATAAATTATATTGCGCGGGCATGTTTTGCTAGTTATTATTATATTAAAGGGATAAGATTCAATTTTGAAATTGGTGTCTGATTTCCCAATTGATTGAAAATTTGGAACTCAATTTCAATTTTGATTTGATCTGATTCCAATTTAGAGAGAAACTCTAGTAATTTTAGATCTTTATTGCAATTTGAATTATTGTGGATTCTATCTTTTATCTTATCTTATCACTTCATAATTCATCCATCCAAAGTCTCTTAGACTAGGAATCTTTTAAAAATTCAAACTTAAATACTCAATCCTTATCTCTTATATAATTGATTTTGTTCGAATGCACGTTTTGTAATAAAGCTGTTTGGATGAGACAAACATATTGGACTAGGAATCAATTTCGCAATTGGAACTCAATTTCGCAATTGGAGTTCAATTTCGCAATTAATTAAGAGATTAGAGCTCAATTTCACAATTGATTGAGAAATTGCGAAAGTCGGCTGATCCGAACTCTTGATGTATTGATTCTTTTGATGTTACGATTTATATGCACTCATCTGGTCATAAATGGAAGAAAATGATGTAGACAAATATAATCATTGTTATGGCATGAATATTGACTTTACGATTTTTTTTTTTTGTTAAGATCTTGCCGAGAGGATCCAGACTCTTGGCTAAAGATCTCCTATAGGTCCCAATTGGTTGGCATGTATTCTTAGGGAGGTTGTAAAGAAAAATGGGTATTGCCAAAATCAGACAAATAGTAGGATTTTCTTTATCTGATTTTTAAGTGTCTTTTGTAGTTTCGAATGCTTTGGTTAATAAGTAGAGATTCATTTTGGTTTTCAATCATTACTTCTTTGTATCTTGATGCGATCCATTGCTCCACTGTTACTGTGGTAACATACCACTTTCTCTCCCCCGGGAATGTATTAGTATTTGACTATTTGTCAATTCTAACTCAATTGGTGTGTAGATTGTGTTGTATTGACAGTTGAAAATCATCTTGACCAAGTCATAACAAACGATGATGCCCAAGAGATTACTAATCTAAAAAACTCCATGTGCCAACCCACTAGAGATATCATCGGCAACTATAAGACCAACATAAATTACTGCTTCGAATCCTACACCATCTTCGGCATGTAGTGGATCTTTTTTTCTTTATATAATCTTCCTCTCCTTCTCTTATTTGGGGTTTTCATGTGTTTTTGGCAAGGTCGTTGTATTTTTAGTCCTTTTAAAATTTTAATTATCTTATTTATTATCATTTTTTTAAAGGACTAATGTTTTTATTTTCATCATGTGTTTCTTTTTGCAGGTATT
Source organism: Cinnamomum chago (assembly GCA_038049695.1). Lineage (NCBI taxonomy): Eukaryota > Viridiplantae > Streptophyta > Magnoliopsida > Laurales > Lauraceae > Cinnamomum > Cinnamomum chago. The sequence continues at coordinate 19,242,633 of CP142459.1, forward strand.
CATCAATTGAGTATGGATGGGTATAATCCCAAGGGGGTAGCTTAGTTGGCCTAGGACTACGGTTTGCACCCGAAGGTTGTAGGTTCAAAAGTGCACTACCACACTGAGGCTACAGTGGAGTTTACCCAGCTTCCCTTTGCGTCCGGAGGGATTAGTCCAGCCCAAAGGGTTGAGAACCCTCCAATAGCTAAAAGAAAAAAAAAAGTAGGGGTGGGTATAGGTGGAATGAGTGGAAATTGTAAGTTTGCTCAATTGTTTTCTAATGAATATATCAAACCCATGTAGTGTAGATTATTTATGACATTGTAGAGTCGGTTATTTTCTATTTCTTTTATTTTATTGGTATACATATACTTTTTTTAATTTAGCAGTTAGTATTTAATATTTATTGTTATTTAATTTCTAGGATTGTAATGCTTAGTGGGTAGTATTTTTATTATTGTTTAATACTTATTTTGTTTTAATTTTTTCATTGCTTGCGATATTATACAGTGCCAGGGCCAAAATTTATTTTGATTAAGTAATACTAATTACTAGCCGTCGCCAGAGAAACCGTTGATTGAAGCATTGAATAAAAAGGTGAGATAAAATTAGACTTTTTTAGATATGTGAGGCCCCACCCCTTGTGGGCCCTCTAATTGAATATTTGAATACTATTTAATATTAATTATTAGCTAATTATCCTAATTAGGGGTTAGTGAGGGTAGTTGTATATTTTCCTAAGTTTTAGTTAGATTAGCTTAGTTGAGTTAGTAAGGAGTCTTGTGTAATTCTAGAGTTAATTAGTGAGGGGAAGCCCTAGCTAGTTAATAGAGTTTTTTATAGGGGGTTATTCCTAAAAAGCACATTTCTAGAACCTTCCCACCTAAAGACCTATTTGCCCCCAACCCCAACCCTAATCCCATACAACCCTAAAGGGCATTCTCGTCATTAGCCACCCCCAAACCCTATAAAGCAAGCACATTTCCCAAGGAAACCTAGCAACTATTCATCTCTTCTTCCATTTCCCTCTTCTTCCACTCTCTTATTTCTCTTCTAGACTTAGTATTGAGCTGCTGTTGTGCTGGAGAAAGGCTCTAGGAGCTGGGTCATTATCTTCATCTTCTAGGATTAGCTTGGTTCTTCTCTTCTCTCTCTCTCTCTACTACCTTCTATTCCAAACAAAGTCAAGTTCAATATACTTACTTAACATAGGTTGTATGTTCCTGTTTATTTGATTCTGTATTTCTTAATTCAGTCAATAACTTGTGCTAGTTTTTACCTTGAGCTTAATATAGATGGATGGTTGGCATTGATGGATGGGTTTCACCCCATTTGGAAGATCAATGGGCCTAATTGGTGTTGAGTGATGGTGCATTGTAGTGTTTTTGGGTTTTCCTTTGATTCGATGATGTTTGAGAGTGATTGGAGGAAGTTTGGTGGAAAAACGGGTTAAAAAAGATAAAACCCTGAAAACCCAGTTTCTATAGATCTGCGTGTGCCCGGTCGACCGGCCTGCAGCTTGGTCGACCGAGCACACTGAAATCTGGAAAAACTTAGTCTCAGTTATTTTTCCTGTTTTTCCTGCAGAATTGAAATTCCAGTGTACCCGGTCGACCGGGCCCTGTGCCAGGTCGACCGAGCACACTGATTTCTGCAGAAAATAACTGGGAATGGAATTTTCCTTAAACCCAGACATCTTGTGTGCCAGGTCGACCAAGCCCTGCTCTAGGTCAACCGAGCACACAGGAATTGCAGTAGGAAGCAGCTGGGAATTGGGACATCACTTCTTCCAGGGTTTTTGGTGTATGCGGTCGACCGCCCAGGCCAGGAGGTCGACCAGACACAGGAATTTCCTGAGAGTATATTAAGTCTTCCAGGAGGCCTGACCCAGCTTTCCAGTGCACTCGGTCGACCGACCAGGCCAGGAGGTCGACCGAGCACACTGCACTAGGTCGACCTGGGAGTCAACCCCCAGTGTACCCGGTTGACCAAGCCTTGGCCAGGTCGACCGAGCATACTGGGACCAGTGATTTTTCAGTTTTCAGTAGTTTGGAGTTGTGATCATCTGTGGGGCCCATTGACCATCCAAATGGACATCTATTGATGTGCCAAGCCTGAGTCAACGGTGTGGCTCAACCTTGACTCACGGGGACCACGAAGTAGGGTTTTGGTCGATTAATCTAAGTTGATTCGATCCCTAAAAGTCGTTAATGATGCCCGTAACCTCAGGAGCACCAAACACAATATCTTTTGGCATCTGAGACTTCATTTAGAGATCGAATTACCTGAGATGGGCCTGGACCTGAATGTGGTCCATTACTTAGGTTGGACTATTGTATTTCCCTATTGATTCTCATATTGAAGTTCATACTTCACCTTGTTTATTATTGTCACTCTTATATCCTTAGTGTAGCTTTTAACTGTTAATTAAATGGAAATGGATGACCTGAACCTAAGATATCTAGAAGTGATCCGATAGTATGATTTGGAGAACACTGACCCGTGTCTGTGGCTAGGCAGGCCCTTGTTGGGCTTAAGTATGGAGATGTGTACCCTTAGATTGGAGAGGTAGTTTATATTGGGATTATAACTCATGAGGGTTGAGAATGAGATGTTTATCAGTAGAAATGGATATGATGCCTCGTTTGGACTATTTTAGACCAGGCCAGGTGTTGATGAACCTTGGTATGGATCCAACGAGTGGGCTTGGACTTGGATTATAATCCATTGACTGATTTGTATATGAACCTCTTAGAGACTTGGTTAGGACCTTGTTCATGCAAGGCAAAGCCTAGACAGACACAGACCCTTAGAGTTATTCTTGAGTCGGCATAGACATTCAATCGGTTGATTTAAGCTCAGCCTGTGGACTGATCATCCCCGGTAGGAGCTATTATAAGTGTTGAGGAGCTATCATGATGGGCTATGTTGTTAAGACAGACGGTGTGATACCGGGTCCGGTCTTCGCGTGATGAGTGTATGAGATTGATGAGTGATTTGCGGGGTTAGTAATCCCCAGCACTGGTGAGTTTTCCCGCCGCAACTGTGTTCAGTATGGGAGGGCCGCAGCATAATATCCCGCGGTATTCCAGCTCGTGTGAATCTGTCATTTTGTAGTAGATTAATTTATCCTGATTCTTTATGTTTATCTTGCTCAACTGCCTAGATCATTTACCTTGTTACTCCTTAATTTATATACCTGTCTCTATTCATTTGATATATATGTCCTATGTTACTTGTATACTGTGATTTGCCAGATCTTTAGATCTGACCCATCTTTGGTGCTTAGGCCTTGACGCAGAGTTCGCAGAGGATGCACTTGCGCTCGTAGAGGCGCCTGTCGTTGGAGACTATGTTTGGGGCCCGGCCGACTCCGATGTCGAGCCGAAGGGTGGAGAGTTGTTACCAGGGCTTTGAGCGTTATTTTGTTTGGGCTTTTGATCGAAATTTTGTAGTGAGCCGGGTAGTTATCATAAATGTAATTAACATTTGCTCTTAACATTTAACACCTTTAAACTAGACTATTGTTCCGCTCTTACTTGATATATATATATATTGATACCAAATTGCTTCCGCTTTACTTCTTATGCTTCCGCATTTTAACCATTGAGTTTATATCATCTGAAAGTTTTAAATTGGACCTCACTGTGGACCTACGATCTTGGAAGTTCTCGGATTTTTCGGGAAGTAGTTCGCCAACTTCGGATATTCGAATGACTTGATCGGTATCCGGAATTGGGGCGTTACAAGATATATTCGTGATGATTCTTGCTCTAATTCTTCAGAATAATGTATTGTCTTCCTGAAAATAATTTTTTTTTTATTTGAGCCATGATCAAGTTCTTTAAGATAGCAACATCACTTCACTTCTCTAATTATGATCCCTGCCGTCTCGTGGGCTTATGATTTGCAAAGGAGATTGATTTTGGAAGATTGATAGGGTCAAGTTGGGTTTTATAATGGATGATTTGTTCTATTCATTTTAAATTTAAAAAAAAAGAGTACTCATGTGTAGATAGGAATTGAAACTATGATCCAAAAAATAATATATAACGCCTATTATCACCTTTGCTACTATAAGATTACATTAAAACGCTAACTAAGATATATAAGTTAATAGGTCAATGGTGTGGGGCCCAACTAACTCATTTTCAAATATGCCCTTATATAGTTAAACATCTTATTTTAAAATTCTTGTAAATTATTTCAATTTATGTATTTTTTAAATATTATGAAATATATTGCCTTTGCTAAGCACGTGAATGTTTTGCTAGTTATTATATATTATAGGGATAAGAATCGATTTCACAATAGGAGCTGATCAATTTCGCAATTGATTGAGAAATTGAGCCTTAATTGTGATTTCAATTGCGGAATTGATCAGCTCCTATTTCGATTTCAATCTTAATTGGATAGAGTCCACTTTTGTTAACCTTCTTTAGGTGAATTTAAAATCTTAATATATCTATTATGGATGGGAGATTAAAGAGTTTGGGTTTCGATTTTAATCTTGATAGAGTCCACTTTGTTAACCTTCTTTAGGTACCTTGTTCATCCTAATCGCATTAGATTTGTGCCCTATAGTGGAGTTAGACTCATTTAACTCAGGTTTACTCTAATTCAAAGACTCGGACAATCCAATTCCATTATGTCTAATAAGTTTTTTTTTTCTTTTTGTTATTTCGCATCATGCTACTGATTGCTTCTACGGTGGCGTGTCCCCTGACTCGAACACTTGACCTGTTAGGCTTTGATACCACTTGCAGGATCTTATACCCTATTGAGCTACCATTTATCCCAAAACCAATTAGTAATGGAAAACGACACAACAATGGTTTTATGGTAAGGGCGAGGGCTCGACCACAATTATGACCGCTCATGAGTGAGGGTGGACGTTGACCTCAACGATATATATCTTGATGTGCTCTTTTGGACTTCTTGAACCAGAAGTTTTGTATTTTCCTTTTCTTTTTATACAATAGTTTGCCATTTAGCCAAAATAAATAAATAAATTAATGTGATTTTGGCTAATTGACTTTGTTTAGTTGGTGAGACCTTTATATTGATTTTTTTACTGATCAGCGGTTCCATTTGTTAGTAACAATCTTTTACCTTGAAATAAGTAAAGGAGGGAAAGTGGAAGGAATGAGTAAAAACTAGAGAGAGAGGGAGAGAGAGAGAGAGATTAATCTCATGGTAGGCCCCATAAACCCAAGACTCAAAAATCATGATTCTCGTATTCATTAAGACAACAATCAAAATTCTCTCCAGTCTTAGTTGTCCCACGCGAGATGCTCAAATCCCATTGCCGATGATCATAGCTGCAAGATCAGATACACTAATCCCATTAAAAGCCCACCTAAGGTTGATGCAGTGATACAATAATACAACAGTGTCATTGTATCATGGCTAAGGAAGTGTTGATGGGCTACACATCGAGCTACACCATTTTTTTTTTCCTTCCTAGAAGCGAGATACACTAATTGTATATATATATCATATATTTCTATAAATCTTATTTGGTGGATAATGAGCCTAATAATATTTTTCTCTTTTATGGTTGTTTATATTTATATAGTTTGATGGTCTCTCCATAACTAATTTGGAATCTTAAATATTACTCAATTCAAACTATGTTCTATTTTTTATACTTACCATTAGATAATATATTTGTTTCTTTTAGATTAATTATTTTTTTGATATATTTCAGTTTCCTTTGAATTTAATATCTAAAAAATAATGATATGTTTTTTGTTTAGATTTAATTTCTTCTCATTAATTAGTCACTCAAAAAGCGCCCAAAAATAAAATATATTTTATCTTTGGGCCTGGGCTTAGTGGGCCTATTTTGCTAGTTATTATATATTGTAGGAATATGATTTGATTTTAAAATTGGAGTTCCATTTCGCAATTGATTGAAAAATTGGATCTCAATTTCGATTTCAATTGCGAAGTTTGAACTCCAATTAAAATTTAAATCAAGAGTCACTACTAGAAAATTGACTTTTAGCGGCCGCCATTTGCCGTCGCTAAAAGTATTTTGGCGGTCGCTAATACTCTTTAGCGACCGCCTAGCGACCGCCTCTCGACGGCCGCGAAAAGCTCGTCGCTAATAGTATTAGCGACCGCCAGTGGCGGTCGCTAATACTTTTAGCGACCGCCACATCACGGTCGCCAAAAATTTTAAAAAAACAACATTTTGACTTTTAGCGACCGCCAAGGCGGTCGCTAATACTTATACAGCGGTCGCTAATGCCCTTTTTTTTTCGAATTTGTATTTTTTTTTTTTAATTTTTTTAGTATTAGCGGCCGCCAAGGCGGTCGCTAATACTCGGACGGCGGTCGCTAATGGTATTTTTTTTTTCGAATTTTTATTTTTTTTAAAATTTTTTTTAGTATTAGCGGCCGCCAAGGCGGTCGCTAATACCTATTTGGCGGCCGCTAATACAGTATTTATTTTGAAATTTTTTATTTTTTTTTATTTTTTATGCTATTAGCGACCGCCAATTCCGCTTTTAGCGACCGCCACTGGCGGCCGCTAAAGGTCAATTTTTTTTTAACAAATACGTTTTATTTTTTCAAATTATTTACTTGTATTTGTACCTGTACCTGGACCTAAGTATATACAAATCATGCCATCAATTAAAATTACAAATAACATACAACCACTACCATCAATTAAAATCACAAATAAAAAAAGAAAATCTTATATTAATTTCATTCAAAACATTAATTACAAAAGTTTCAATAACATATATCCATTACATTTAGAGGAAAAAGAAAAAAAAAATTGCCGGGTGCCGTGGTATGTCCGATGCTCTCAAACCTGAACAAAAATGGAAAAATAAATATTAAAAGATTAGTATAAAAATTGGCAATTTATACTAAATATAAAAAATTAAGAATTAAAATTAAAATTTCAACTTATGTTTCAACATTAACATCAATCCTGGAGTCGGAATTTCGTTCCGTCAGTTCCTGTAAGTCAGGAATGACTAGGGGCCCGTGCCCATCGAGTTTCACGAGCACCGGACACCGTTTACTCATTTTGGTCGCCCGGAGGCTCGTTTTCTAAATTTTAAGTTAACGTTCTAACTCAAACCTACATTTCAACTGTACGAGCAAACCGGGAGTCGAAATCTCGTTCCGTCAGTTCCCGCAAGTCAGGAATAACTAGGGGCCCGTGCCCCTCAAGTTTCACGACCAACAGACCCCGTTTGCTCATTTTGGGCGTCCGGATGCACGTTTTCTAAGTTTTAAGTTAACGTTCTAACTCAAACCTACTTTTCAACCGTACGATCATTCCGGGAGTCGGAATCTCGTTCCGTCAGTTCCTGCAAGTCAGGAATGACTAGGGGCCCGTGCCCGTCGAGTTTTACGAGCAACAGACACCGTTTGCTCATTTTGGGCGTCCGAATGCTCGTTTTCTAAGTTTTAAATTAACGTTCTAACTCAAACCTACTTTTCAACTGTACGATCAAACCGGAAGTCGGAATCTCGTTTCGTCAGTTCCCGCAAGTCAGGAATGACTAGGGGCCCGTGCCCGTCGAGTTTCACGAGCAACGGACTCCGTTTGCTCAGTTTGGTCGCCCGGAGGCTCGTTTTCTAAGTTTTAAGTTTACGTTCTAACTCAAACCTACATTTCAACTGTACGATCAAACCAAGAGTCGGAATCTCATTCCGTCAGTTCCTGTAAGTCAGGAATAACTAGAGGCCCGTGCCCGTCAAGTTTCACGAGCAACGGACTCCGTTTGCTCAGTTTGGTCGCCCGGAGGCTCATTTTCTAAGTTTTAAGTTTACGTTCTAACTCAAACCTACGTTTCAACCGTACGATCAAACCGGGAGTCGAAATCTCGTTCCGTCAGTTCCTGCAAGTCATGAATGACTAGGGGCCCGTGTCCGTCAAGTTTCGCTGGCAATAGAGCCCGTTTGCTCATTTTGGGCGTCCGGATGCTCGTTTTCTAAGTTTTAAATTAACGTTCTAACTCAAACCTACTTTTCAACTTTACGAGCAATTCGAAAGTTGGAATCTCATTCCGTCAGTTCATGCAAATCATGAATGACAAGGGCCCCGTGCCCGTCAAGTTTCACGGGCAACGGAGCCCGTTTGCTCGTTTTGGGCGCCCGGAGGCTCAATTTCGAAGTTTTAAGTTTAGCTGACTGTACAAAAATCATTTTGGGCGCCCGGAGATTCATATTCATTTTTTATATGGCGCTGCGGGTGTTGATCGTTTAGGGGGATAGGGTTTTTTTTTTTATTTTTATCCATTGATTAGATTCTAGTGAGTTTTGGGATATGATTTTGTTTTGGTTAGGCTTTATTCCTAGTGATTTTCTATATAGGGGTTGTGGGTGTTGACCCTTTATTGGAATCGGGTTTTCTGTCATTTCTTGTGTTGTTAGCATTTACAGAGGTCCAATGAGTATCTTCGACATTCACTATCTAACACAAGTATAGCTTTGAAGACAAACAAAAAGGAGTAAATAGCAAAATGTTTGCATCATGAGTTAGAGATACTGACCATTACAAACTCAACAAAAGCAATACGAGTAGAATGGTGATAGCCTCCAAGAAGTCTCAGGCGCTGAACCTACACCATGTAAAATAAAGTTCACTCATTCTTGCTCAAATCAAACATTTAAAGAAGAAAGAGAACTTTCAAGTTTGTAGCAGTTACAAACCTGTGATTCTGTGTAATGTCCACTAGGCAATAACCTTATTCGTAAATATAAAGCAGATAATGGAAGCTTAACAAATTGAGAGAGATTCTAATCTCCAAGAACGGTAAGGATCCAAACATAGAATGAGCATGCGAGTACCTGAAGGACCATAGTTTGCACAAAAAAGTGATCCTCCCTTAAGCCTTCCCTGCCCATGCACAAGTAGTTAGTTAGAAAGAAAGCATCAAACACGTGAACATTTTCTGAAGGAACAATTCATATTCTTAAAATAAGAAGCTTTCAATGCAGGCCACTTATGATGAAGCAAAATTGTCACACTCACATGCCCCTTGACCAATTGTATTGGGATTCACCTCAATTTGACATTCATTGGACTTTTATCCACCTTTGAGTATGATCACAAAAAAGAGCACTTTAACGTTTAAAATATTTACGCCCCTACATCAAGGGTGGGATCATTTTGGTCTACCTTTAACCTTCATGTAGTCCTACCATTCCTCATACTCCCAGACCCACACACACATTTGCCAGCTCAACATGTAATAATTGATCAAACAGGAACTGGACATTAGCTTCCATAAGTCAGGCACTGCTTGCACTAAAAACATTGAGCAATACACACTCATGTAACTGATCATATACTATTACAGCAACTAATAATCCACAATTCCAAAATTTTGAAGAACTCAAAGTCCAAATAATTACCACCTGACTTCATATCTGTTCCTACCATTCTCTTGCCATTGCAGTTTTTGAAGGCAGCACTCTTACTGGGTAGTGTCCTAGCATTGTTCCTGCCAGGCTCAAAGCAGCCCTTGCACCTTCTGGAGTATCAAAACCCATTTAGATTATTGACTATTGGCTGCAAGCATAACATAGAATACTCATACACATGTACACCAGCCAACCATGTAAGTATCAAATATTACCTTCATCAGTAAACTCTATAAAAGCAAAACGAAGAATAGAGTTTGGATCCCCACACACACGGCAGTCAACGACCTTCAGCCGAGAAAACAAAATCATTCAGACACACAAGTCTGAACAAACTTAAATACTCCAAGAAACAAAAGGAAATACGAATTGCCTGTCCACAATTGATGAAGAGTGCTGCAAGTCATGATTAAATTAAATACCCAAATGAGAAATTTTCAATATTCAAAAAAATAATAGGATGAAGAGATGGTAATTGCAAATGTCATTTACCTGTCAATCTTCATAGTCACCAGCATGCTCTAGTAAATAGTTTACTGCCAATTCTTCATTCCTATCACAGGCTAAGAATGCTTCAATGACAAGGGCTCTGTCAAACCCCATTGCTTCAAACTATAAACAGTAACTAAATGTATTAGGTAATGTCAAAATGCTAGAACTGGGGAAAATTCCATGAGAGGAAGACATGCATACTCTTTCAATTGCCTCCTGCTCTTCCGGAGTCACATTGATGGAATGAGGCATATCTGGTTCCGCCTGCTCAAATAAATCCCTGAAAAAAAAATGATCAAGGCCATTATCACATAAGTCGGAGCTCTGAACCATGATCAATGTTTATTGTGAATAGGTAACTCAGATCTTGCAAGAAAACTCAGAGAAAAAATGCACAGTTTTTAATAACAATGCGAGTCAAATGCAAATGTCTAATAGAAGGGTGGGGGGAATAAGAAGAGTATGAAGTTCAGCATGTGGATAGTTTACAGCTTACACATGTAACTTGGGGTCTCAACTCTCAAGCAGTTGCATTGGGAAATCCCAACCAATCTCTTGTCAAGAAGGATAGTTCAGAAAAGAAAATCCTTGTAAGTAGTTGGGTGAAGAAATCCCATATATATGGAGTTCAAATTACAGAGTTTGCACAAAAAAGAGGACAGCTAAGACTATCACATGAGAGATGGAGTGACCATTAAAATTACCAAAGCACCTTTAGTTCCCATATATCATTCAAAGAAAAACCCAAATATAAAAAATATAATAAAACTCAAGCCACCCTCATTCAATTATTGGAAGTCTTGAATCAAATGCATCAGCGAAGTTGAGAATGGTCAGTTATGGATAGAAATGTGTCAACCCATCAAAATGTGAGGGCATCAAAAAACACATCATCTTGATAGATAATATATTCTCAAGTGACTGCTGTCAACTAAATCAATATAGTTGAGTCAAAGTTATGACTTTATCAAGCATACATTCCAACTGTTAACCACCACAGAAATTACTCTTACAGGAATGGCTATAATACCTTCCATCCGATAGTTTTCATAAAACTAGTTACCTGCTTATATTTCTTGTAGATTTGCTTGGTTACTATGTTCTTGGATTCATCAAAAAATGTGGGAACTTCTCTTATATTATTAATGGATGAATGTAACTCACCGGAGCCCGTTTGCTCGGTGATTGTATACAGAGGCTAATTAAAATATTGAATTAAAAAACAAATAATTATACCTGGTCAGGATCAGTCGAGCCTGCTGGATCATGACTGCCCTCTCCACCGAAGTCATGTCTAGCCCTGTGGCCGCTGCCAGCGTCAGGTGCCTGAAATTATTTATTATACAGTTAAAAACAATAAAAAAGACATAAGTATTGATGCATCAAAGACATAATTGACAATTTATACGTACAAATTTTTTTTCTTACTAACCTGAGTAGTGGGTGGTGTGTCTGAAGCAAGCGGGGCGCGACTCTGTGATAGACGACTCTCAAGCTCTGCCATCTCCGCTCTCCACTCGGCCCTCATCTCCGCCCTGAGGTCCTCTCTGATCGATGCCCTCATGGAAGTCAGCAACTCCTGAACCTCCTCATCCGTACGAAAGCGTATGCCCTGGGAGGAGCTAGCACCGGATGACTCTGATCGCGTGATGTGAGAGCGTGGAATGCCCGTCCCAAACGTCAGCGTGTATCCATGCCCATCCCGGCCAACGACGGACTGGAATATCTCATCCCTCCGCGATGGCAAAGCGCGCTCCTCCTCGGGTAACTCCTCGAGGCGTGACTGATACTGGGCCTGCGTAGTTCATTCATTTAGTATATTATCATGCATAACAAGACATACTAATAGAAACATAATTTAAACAGTTCAATATAAAAACTTACGAAGATAGCTGCAACATCTGGGTGGCGAGGATCTCGAGAACGCATCCAGATGGACATCCTATCCACCGGAACACCCTCGGAACGCAACTGTTTGGTGGAGAAATGTATTACTAGTATACTATCATACAGAATGACAAAAACATAAATTAAATGTACGATCTAACTTTTTACCTCGTGGCGGACCTGGGTGATGTGTCGAGTCCCCAACCTATGTGCAGGACCCTGCAATGCGCGGTTCCGCGCATTCGTAGCAGACACTCTCTGTTTTCAATATTTATCAGTCGGAATTTTTGTTAGTTACGTTAGTTATTAGTAAAATGTTAAAATTAAAATAAAGAAAGTACAAGTTTCTCACCTGAGCCTCCTCGCTCGTCCAGTACCGGACGAGCTGAGCCCACTGATCAGGAAGAACGCCAGTCGGAACTCGCTCAAGTATGTCAGGCGCATCCTGATGAGGCCTCCAGTGCTGCGTCTTTATTTTGTTTTTATGATCCTTCCACATCTTCCGGCACTTCGACATGCAAACTGGCCGGAAGAGCTCAGGACAGGCCCTCAAATTATCCTGAAAAGGACAAATAATTTTTCATTGACAAATTATTTTTCATTAAGTTATGGTTTAAATTGACACATCCTGAGGAGAAATGTTAAATTATTACCTTGACCTGCTGCCATGTACGATCTAGCGTCGCCACCGGGAATGCCTCCCAATCGAGTGTGGTCAAAGGAAATGCATATGGATCCCGGACCATATGTCCTAACTGGCTAATGAGCTGGCGAGCATGAGGGCCCACCGGATGATATGTCTCATCGAACTGTACATCTATGGGATGGCCGGAATTCCATGTCCGGATCCCTCTAGCAGGGCCTCTCCCCCTGCTGGAAGATGGGCCCGTGCTCGTAGCACCTGTTTAAATTCGAGATAATCTAATTAAATTGAAATAAAATAATTTGCTAGAATTAAAATGTTTTCATTAAATAAACTTATACCAGTCAGTGTATCTGCTGATGGTGGTGCTGAAGATGGTGGAGCTGCAACACTGGACGACGCCGAAGCATCCACTGAAGCATCCACTGGAGTGGATGAACTAGACTGGGCGGCATCTGGTGCCGGTCTAGGCTCCCCAGACGGTCCGCTGGCCTGGCGCAGCAGCTCGTCCATCGTCAGCGGACGATCTCTCCTCTTTCGTCCTGCCATATCTGTTCAAATGTTTGTAAGATAAATTTCATTAAACAAGATAATTGAAATTAACATTTAAAAATTATTTACACTAAAATTTAACATTACTGAAATAGTTCCCAACCATTTATTGGTCATGTAAGTCAACTGTATCTCCTTCAATCGTTTCCCGAACCCAATTAATATCTTCATCATGTTGAACAACTGTATTCTGGTCAAGTTCTTGTTGGGCGAATGCATCAATATCTGGCTCATCACATTCAATCTGATACACTCCCCTCCTTGACATTTTAACTGCAACCTGCCAGTTAGGATCTTTCGGATCTCTGACATAGTAAACTTGCTCAGCCATTGAGGACAGTATGTACGGTTCGGCACTTATTCGATCATCACGGTGTAACAAATTGTTAAAATTTACCAATGTAAACTGGTAATTATCTGTTTTCACCCCTCGGATGGGATCCACCCAATCACACTTAAACAATAGAAACTTTAGCCCGTGATTATACACAACTTCAACAATATCTTTCAACCGGCCATAATAGTAACCAGCATCGACGGATGGACAACCGAGCCCACTATTTTGCGTCGCTCGTTTCTCATCTACATCCTTGATGCGAAATCGAAAGCCGTTGACATCACAAGTTGTGTAACGTCGGGCCGTTATAAATGGGCCATCAGCTAACTGGTTCATTTCATCAGTCAAATACGGATCGTTGGTTCTTCGTAAGCTACATACCTACGCAATGCATGTAATCAGTGAATATCACTACATGAAAGTAATATGACAAGAACAAGTGAAACTACTCCTAATGATTGAGTACATACGTGATTCTTGAACCATTCATGAAATGACTGGTAATGAGACTGATGAATTTCATTCTCCGTAGCATGAGGCATGTCCCGTTTCAGCTCATCAATGTGTGTCCTGCGATACATAATACGTGTTAACGACAAGTGTGATGTTTTAGGCAAAAAACTGACAAGTTACACGTAAGCATGAGTGATCACTTACTGAGTGAAAGCCACAACAGATGGGGTGTTGAACAACACCCACCGGTGAGCTTGAATCCACTCAATATTGTTGAGATCAAATGGCGTGCCCTCCCCAACTGGACCATCATTAATCCGCGAGGGCCTAGTTAATCTTGTTTCAATATTCTCTTTAAGATATGCTGCGCAGAAATTTGTGCACTCATCCATCAGATACCCCTTTGCTATCGATGCCTCCGGACGAGCTCTATTGCGAACATATCTCTTCAATGTGTTCATATACCTCTCGATCGGATACATCCATCTGAATTGGACAGGGCCACCAAGCAGGGCTTCACGGGTTAAGTGTATGGTCAAGTGAACCATGACATCGAAAAATGCAGGTGGGAAAATTTTTTCTAAATGACACGACGTCACAGCAATCCTCTCTTGCAAACCATTCAACTCATCAATTCGATGAACTCTAGAACAAAGTTGTCTGAAGAAGTTACTGAATTCAATCAACGGCGCTACAACATTCTTAGGCAAACAATTCCGTATGGAGATAGGCAGTAATTGTTGAATAAGAATATGATTGTCATGACTCTTCAAACCCTGTAATGTTCTCTCTCTCATGTTCACACGCTTTGCGATATTCGAACAGTACCCGTCAGGAACCTTGACACCCTTCAGAACTGAGAGGAAGACATCTTTCTCATCTTTACTCATCGTGTACTGCGCAGGAGGCATGTATGCCTTGTTAGACTCTCTCAACTGCAAGTGCAACGGCTTTCTCAAGCCCATTTCTTCCAAGTCACGGCGTGCATTGACACCATCCTTCGACTTCCCCTTAGCACCGAGAATGGTCCACAGTATATTATCACAAACGTTCTTCTCGATGTGCATAACATCTAAGTTATGCCTGAGTAAGTTATCTTTCCAGTATGGTAAATCGTAGAAAATACTTTTTTTCTTCCAATTATGACCTCGCCTTCTACTTGCACCGGGAATAGAAGGCAGCACCGGGGCCAGTAAATCTTGAAAATCATACACAGTACGTATTTGCTCCTGCTCGAGCTGTGACAACAAGTCAACTCCCGTCATTGTTCGAGGTGCTGGACCATATTCTCGACTCCCATCAAATGACACTTTGTCCCTCCTGAACCTATGCAATGGAGGTAGAAAGCGCCTATGACCCGTGTATGCCCATTTTCTGCCGTGCTTCAACCAAGTTGACTTCTTCTCCTTATTGCAGCAAGGACATGCAAACTCTCCCTTTGTGCTCCAACCCGACAAGTTGGCGTACGCAGGGAAGTCGTTGATTGTCCATAATAATGCGGCGCGGAGTTTAAACATTTCATTGCCTTCGGCATCAAATGTCATCAGACCATCAGCCCATAATTCATTCAATTCATCTATCAGAGGTTGCATATATACATCAATCTTGTCCCCTGGTCCTCTTGGTCCATCAATAAGTGTGGATAGGATCAGAAAAGGTTGCTTCATACACATCCATGGCGGAAGATTATAAGGTACCAAAACAACTGGCCACGTACTGTGATTTGCCCCAGTCATGGATCTGAACGGACTAAAACCATCTGCAGCCAAACCAAGCCGCACATTGCGACAATCCAAGGCAAAGTCTGGATTCCTCCGATCGAAGTCTTTCCATGCTGGGGAATCTGCTGGATGGGTCAACTTACCATCGTCCCTGCTATTCTCGGCATGCCATCTCATCAGTTTAGAAATATTTGATGACATAAAAAGCCTCTTCAGCCTTGGCTTAAGTGGGAAATATCTCAATTGCTTTACTGCCACAAGTTTGCCATGGTTGATAACACTTGTAGAACTATTCTGACGATTGTAACCAACCCCGTCCTCCTTCCATCTCGAAGTCTGACACACAATGCACTTATCAAGATGGGCATTCTCATTCCTAAACAACATGCAATTGTTCGGACATGCATCCAGAGTCTCATATGTGAAGCCTAAATTTTCAGTTAACTTGCGAGCTTGATAGTAGGACTCAGCAAGTTTTGCACCGGATGGGAGCGCTCGATGCAACAACTGGAGGAGCATATCAAAAGACTTGTCAGACCATAGGTTCAATGCCTTCAAATGTAACAACTCAACAATAAAGGACAATTTACTGAAGTCATTGCATCCAGGATACAATTCTGTCTGTGCATCGTCTAGAATTTCAAAATATCTCAAGGCTTCTTCATCGGCACCAGAGCGAGGATTACTCCCACCCGCCCCCTCAGTCGCACAACTTCTGTATTCGGGTGCCAACCCGCACGCGATATCATTTAACATCACGTTCATCGGATCAGCCTCTGACATATCATCCACCTCAATTTCATCTATTTCCTCTCTGCGACAGGAAACATACTCTTCTCCATGTTTTATCCAGTTCTTGTAGTCCTTCAAGAATCCATTCAGAATCAGATGCTCTCGAACAATCTCTCTTCTGTAAAAATATCGATTCCCACATTTTCTACATGGACAACTGATGAACTCATTGTCAAACCCATTGGTAAATTCCATAAACTGGTTAATCCCCTCCATGTATTCCCGAGACATCCTATTCGGTAAATCAATCCAACTCTTGTCCATCTCCGTAAGTGCTTCTGTGGAAATCTAAAATGAGCAAGTACAATTAGCCCAATGTTTGGAGACATCATGCAAGTCACCTATCCATAAACTGCAAACTCCTTACTACAAGGTGGTTGGTCCTATCCCATTCGAGAATGCACGATCCAACTTGCACTCAACAACTCGAATGCTTCGTCCCCTAGTCAAACAAAATTTCGGCAGCATGTCCGCGTGGTTCTCCAAGTACACGACACAGGTACAACATCAGTCGTACCTATGTATGTACCCAGAGAACAATGGGACATCAACCGAAACTCTGTCTAACATCAGACTTGCATGAGCTATTGAGTATAAGATGTATAATTGCATTCTCAAACTGTCCGAACTGGACAATTCAAGAATTGTATACGACAAAGTTCGAATGTACATCACAAGAACAACGAATCTAGTCGAAGACCCAATCCGTCGCGTGAAGGATTACCGAACTTATGTCGTACACAATTCTCGAACGGGTCTAAGTTTCACTAATGCATGCAAATGAATAGAGTAAGTTGATAATGAAAGGTTCACAACCAATGAACCAATGAAAGGTTCACAACCAATGGATAATGAAAGGTTATCCATATGCACTCTCTAGATGTAATAGTCGTGCTGTTGAAGCTACAGATCTCACTCTCACTATATTTGGACTATGGAGGAGAATCATGAGACAACTCTTTCTAGTGAGTCATACTACACAACAGCCTCCTGCTCCTGCTCATGTATGTTCGCATATATTTATTTAGCCAACTGAAGGGAGTCATGATACATAGCACACTCTACGTATGTAATATGGATCAAAATCATGACTGATACTGATTTATATTAGTTGATATCAACCGATATCGACCCATACCAGGACAATATTTTTTCGCGATACTTAACTCGGTATCGCAGGGCAAAATATCGGCCAATCTCGACTGATAGGATCAAAATATCAGTTTGACTGACATCTCTTCCAATATATATTCCTCAATTGTGACAAGCCAAGGCATACAATGAAGTGGAAAGCTAAAACTCACAAAGGCTAATACTGGACCAATAAAATTAAAGTTTGATGAGAATGATGATAATGATCTAACAACAATATTAATTTACAATGGGAAATGTGGAGAGAGATTATCAGATATTGCACGACATTTACCAGCACAACATTAACTTATTTCTGCCAGATGAGGTGTTAAATAAGTCAAAATTAGAACAAATAAATAAATGAAGTCCACTTTACAAGTTAAGAAACAGCTGATAATCAATAAGAATATATATATGAAAAGATTTAAGCTTTTAGGATTTGTTTTTCTTAAAAGAGGCTGTACATGTGCATATGACAGTAGACCCAAGGAGGTCGAGGCTACATGTCATGTAAACAAACATCGGGACCACCAGCACCCTTGTGGGGGTGAGGAGGAAGCCATCACCTAAGATGGCCACATGGGTCCTCTGATTGGCTAGAAGATAGTGGCTTAGGTCCTCCTCATCCACGTTAGGGCACTTGTTATTACAATTAAGATTAAAATTAAAAATGGCCAATGCTTCCTTGAGGATGTATCAATAATATAATTTTTCGTACATTTTCTATTCTAAATATAGATGGTATCCATCAGGCAATCCCTTTTCATTAACCTTGCATATGTACTAGCGATGATGAAGAACAAGGGTGGCAACATATGACCCAACTTGTATTTGGCACACATAACTTGCCCCACATTGAATACCAGTCAATCACGAATGAAATAAATCTGACCCACAGTAAAATGGGCCTGATTAGGATTGAAATGCATAACCCGCACAACAGATAGCGACCTAGCTTTTGATTTGAATAGCACTGAGCATACAATTCTTTTAATAAAAAAAAGATGAATTTTTGGGTATACGATGATATTTGAGTCTATGATGACATTAGTACGATGTTGTAGTTATTTGTATCAAATGTTATATTCATGAAGGAGAAATACAATGGTCGGTCAACAGAAAGGAAGATGAAACTGAAAGCACCTACCTATTGCATTAAATGAAAATAAGATATATTACATTTTCAAGTTATGTTTATGAGTGCAGTGGATGGCAGGGGATATTTGTAGTTATCCTTTCGAATTTTTTTTAGGAGTAAATCAAAAGGTTTTATTAGTTTTTTTTAATTGATTTTTCTTTGCACAGTTTTCTCTTGGGATATGACGCCATGGATTGGAAGTTATTTATGATATTACTGGAATCATTGGGACTATTCAGAATATTTTTTGGTTTGTTTTATGCTGATCAACTGTAATAAACAGTAATAGTTCTGTTAAGTGGTTGTGTGTTAGTTGAGATATCTTTTTTTTTCTCTCTCTCTCTCTCTCTTCTTCTTCTTGGATACATATGAATAGCGGTAGTGCTGGTTGGTGTTTATTGTGGTGAGGCTGTTGATGATGGTACTATCTGGTGACTAGCCTGAAGAGGTTTAGTTGTTCACAGTTGTACTTGCCATGTAAAGTCAACAACGGCGTTGATTGATTGATATTTCATAGCCTGATCTTTACCTGTCCAAGTTTGTCCATCTTGTGGGTGATTTTGCTAGAATTTGGTGAGTTTTAGAGAACAGTCCCATCTCCCAACTCATATTGAAGTCATTCATCCATTACTGTCTTGGGAGAGAGGTGGTATAGTCTCTAGGTGTTGTGGAGTGCTTTCGGTGATAGATGGTACATTTGATTCTGTTTTGGTATCTTTTAGAAGCCCAGTGCACAAAACACAAAGGTTTTAGAGGAATGGCTTTTCAATTGTTGCTAGGAGCTTTCAATATGATCACTATTAATATACATAATCAGAATTGTTTAGTGTCCGAACATTTGGGTGTGCCTAAAAGCAGTTCTTAAGTTGTTTACTTGTTAAACAAACTTTTTAGATGTCCAGATCTGTTTAAACTTGTTTTAGATTTGTTTGAATTTGGCTTAGTTTGGAGAATCCTGTTTCACATAGAGTGGGAATTGTAATTATTTTATTGTACAGAAATATAAAAGTGTTAAAATTGTTATTAATAAACAAGTAGCTAGCTTTGCAAACTTTGTTTTGAGTGTTGCCTTTAATTTTCGCTCTAGTCTTGACTCTTGAGCATAGAGCTCTGAGTTTTTACTTTTTTTATTATGAAGGAAATTGGTCCATAGTATCTTTTTTGGGCCTTTGGTCTGTCATTTTCTATATATGATGTATGCATTCGCTTGATTTCATGCCCTAGGCATGCATGGCTATGGTGGGAGATGGATTTGTAAGGTGCCCCAGGATCATTAATTAAGGAGATGAAATGAGGAAGATGGAAGTGAAATGTTAAAGACTGTAAAGAATGGAGAGCATGTATGGCCCTGAATACAGATAGAGAGAAAAACAACTTGCAAACCCCTAGGATTTCATTACATGAGAGACAGTTGTTTGATAAGTATTTGGAAGAGAAAAGATGTTGTGTTTACTGTTTTGAACTAACACAAGAACTTGAATTGTTGCAAGGAAGAAAGGGTCGAGTGCTTTTGTCAGCAGTGGCCAACTTTTCATAATTTCAGCAGTTATTGAAGACTTCCTAAACCATTGTGTGTTTCTTTTACAAGGGACTTGAAGTCTTGAGCCCACACACTTCACACTATAAGATGTCCCTAGCCCAAAGAAAGTCAGGAGAACATCAGAAATGTTTAAATTCAGTTCATCTATTGCAATTAATATTTGATTCCTCAACATAAATTTGCTTCGATGGGGTTTAAAGGACAGATGGAAGCTGCTGGGCTTTGATTGAGGAAAGATGAATGCAACCCTTTAACATAGCGATGACCAAATTAGCTTTAAAAAAATATAATAGGATGGGTTAGAGTTGAGAGTTGATTGCCTTTCATTGCTTGGAAGGTGTTTTTGGCTGATAATCCTCACAGGACACAGACAATTGTTAAGGTCTCTCAATCTATCCAATGAGCCTCGCATACCTTGTCACTTTCAACTGACTATGGGTGTAGGGCTGGATCTCTTGATCCTTGGATAAATAGGATCCACGTGAAAGGAAAACAATGGAGGAAATCAAGATTTTCTCCTCTCTTCTTCTCTGTTTGACTCTTATCTTCAACCTTAACACTATACAAAGGCCACAAAATCCTAACAGAATATGAAATCACTATAAAATCATGTAAGTTGAGAACAAATTGATTACAAATCCCAAATCCCACAAAAGATTATCACCAAAACAAAATCTGCTTATCAACAAACAAATATAAAGTCAACAAGTGAAATCCTCAACTGAGAAATCAAGCCACAAATACCACACAACATTACTTCCTTGAAGATCAAATTCTCGAAGCTCAATGGAACCCCGAGAATCTACATCGCATTAAAAAGTCATCTGGAAAAAATCAAATCGAAAGCCAACTAATTAAAAAGAAAATGCAACTATCCCAACCCAATGCAGAAATCAAAGAACGAATCACCAAGAGAAGCACTACCCACCAAACAGAAAACGAAAAAAAAAATCAAGAGAGAATGGAAAAACAAATGCAAAATCTGTAAGCATATACATATATAAATCGGGAAAGAGAGAGAGAAATACAGAGGGAGAGAGAGAGAACCGGTGTAGGCTCCGGCGCAGGCGGGCTCCGGCGGTGGCGTGACTGGTGCGGTGCGGCGGGACAGTGCAGAGCGTGCGGGAGGGCACAGTGCAGAGAGAAATAGAGAGGGAGAGGGAGAGGGAGGGGTAGGGAGAGAGAGATCCGGTGGCGGGAGGGCACAGTGCAGAGAAATAGAAAGAGGGAGAGGGAGGGGGAGGGGGAGGGGGGAGAGAGAGAGAGAGAGATCCGGTGGCGGAAGGGCAGAGTGCAGAGAGAAATAGAGAGAGGGAGAGGGAGAGCGAGCCCCGACAGAGTGCAGAGCGAGCGAGGGAGAGGCAGAGTGCAGACCGAGAGAGAGAGAGAGAGAGAGAGAGAGAGAGAGAGAGAGA
This sequence comes from Cinnamomum chago, assembly GCA_038049695.1. NCBI lineage: Eukaryota > Viridiplantae > Streptophyta > Magnoliopsida > Laurales > Lauraceae > Cinnamomum > Cinnamomum chago. The sequence continues at coordinate 19,264,115 of CP142459.1, forward strand.
GAGAGAGAGAGAGAGAGAGAGAGAGAGAGAGAGAAATCGAGAGAGAGAAAGGGAGAGAGAGGGAGAGGGAACCACAAGCAGTCTCCGGCGCAATCGAGCTCCGGCGGGAGGGTAGATATCAGCGCGGGAAGGGGAGGGTAGATGGCAGCGCGGGAGGGGGAAAAATTGGGCGCAAAACGTGAAAGGAGTGGGAGAGAAGAGAGAGGGGAAGATTAGGGAAGGAGAGGGAGAGAAGAGAGAAGAAGAGAGAGAGTAAAGGGAGGGAGAGCGAGAGAGAGGTGAGCGATGAGGATGAGATGCAGAGAGGGCGGGAGCAGGGGAAAAAGAGGTGGGAAGGAAAAGGGGGGTTTGGCGCGGGGGGGTTTTATTATGATGGCAATAGCGACCGCCAATTTCGCCTTTTGCGGCCGCCTATGGCGGTCGCTAATGGTCCACAAGTGGCCGCCCGTTTCTCATGAGCAAAAGCTCAAATTTCTAGTAGTGAGTCCACTTTTTTTTAACCTTCTTTAGGTGAATTCAAAATTTTAATATATCTGCTATGGTTAGGAAATTAAAACTCCTTTAATGGAGAATCGGTTAAGAATCAACAAAAGAATCCACGCCATTCAAACAGCCCCAGACGGAAGTGCCTTTAAAAAATGGTATTTCTTCTTCCCATCTTCTAATGCCGAGAAAAAAAAAGGGAAAAACCCGTGTCCGTTTCATCTCTTTCTCTACTCTCTTTGATTTGAATTTCAATTATTCCTTTTACTTCCTCTTCCACTCCCTTCTTATCCTTCTTCCCAAAATCCTAATCTCATTGATTTATTATCTGCAATATGCTATTCTCAAAACCCATTTCATTTCACTGGAAAAGTGAAAGGAAAACCATTTTCGTGCTTTTGATGCTATATTAAGTTTTTCATTGTTATCGATAAAACCCAGTTTCACATTCGAGTTTTTGATGCTACCCATTTTTAGCATTCTAGTTTAGATTTTCTCTTGATTTTATTTTTTGGTTGTTTTCTATTCTCAGCGACTACTGTGGAGTTTCTGTTGCAATTGTGCTGTTGGACATGCACGAATGTGATGGTGAAACTGCACATAAGAGATTCAGAGATAAGAACAAAAGTTACTGCTTTGAGAGTTCAAAGTTTCACGACCAACCCAGATCTCCTATCTGCATTTTCATGTACGCTTGCTGCTCTCTCTTTCTGGATTTACCGACAACATTTTAAATGATCCAATGTATGGTTTGGTTATACATCAAATTTTGGTGTATATACCATCTGTGTCTACGATCCTGTGTTGTGTTTTGATCTTCATGCCATGCTCTACTTAACAAACTTAATTCTTGCCTCAGCATCATAATCTGCAAACTTTTACACTTTGGATTGGATAATAGCCGATGGTTATATTTGACTTTGATAGTATTGGTATTTACACAATAACTATTGCATCTCGGATTTATGTGCGGGTTAAAGACTCAAGACCGGATTGGCAACCTATAATCTTATCACACACATACATACACACACATATAAACTTCTATTTCTTAAGTGGAGTTTTATTAAAATATAAATTATAGAGAGGCTCTCCTAAATTGCGGCTTATGTTATCCGAAGTTGAAATAATTTGTAAAACCATCTCTATTGTAAATTGCCTCAAATGATGTTCTTCGAAATCATGATAAATCCAATTAGAATTGGAAAATAACTTGATCTTTTAGTTCCATCATGCTAAAAACAGAAAGAGTTGACTTTGATTTGTGAAACCAGCACTGTTTCATCTTAAGATAACATAAGCTGCAACAAAGAAGAGTCATTCTCATTAAATTATATATTTTTAATTTAAATAATTTATATAAACACAAATATCTATTATATTTAGATGATATATTATATAATATATTGTATTATAAAATTAAAATACAACAACTAGAAGTTTCCTTTCTATTCCCTCTCTCTCTTGGTCGTGTGTGGCTGTTTGGGATCAAGAAGGCATCTAAGGTCAGTTGTGTTTAATTCCATTGGTTCATTGTATAATTATGTGATTTCAGCGATTTTCTGCAATATCCCATATTTGCTGGATATTTTCTGGTCTCATCTATTTGGGCCCTTCGACAGTCTGCTTTCAGCAAAATTTTTTTTTTTTTCTTTTTTTGCTTAAAGTCCGCTTTCACCCATTAGCGCCGTTTCACTCTTTAAACAACAAACTCATCGAATTATTCAAGTCAAACTCAGTTTCTTATATATATTACTCAATATATACCCGAGCTTAGCTCGTGCTTTAATCATGGGACTATGATAAAGCACGAGGCTGTGATAATCATCATGAGAGTGAGAGATATAGGGATCAGGATGAACAACAACATGATCATTCATTATTGGTGTGGGTAAACATACGACCTTTAATGGATACCAGTTAGCATTCCCAGAGTCTGCATGTGCACTTATGGAAGGGAACATGAAAATTTGTTTATGTTGTAATCTCCAACAGCCACCCTTGCTGTAAAGGGTGTAAGTGCCTAAATATTTATGGGCTTGATTATATGGATAAAAGAACTTCTTAGGAATGATCAAATGTCTGAGATCTGAAAGGGAAGGAAAAATCGAAGTTCAGAGACCCTGGCTGCAGTCACCCAAAGGCACTCCGATGCCTTAGTTCGACAACTAGACAAATGATGAGTGGATAAAGAAGAAGGGGGAGTTGAGAGTATGGGTGTAAAATGTTGCATGTAAGTGTTTATGCCTACCTTCTCTGGATTTGCTCCTTGTATATATAGGCCAAGAGTTGACTTTTAGGGGTAGGGTCCCATCAATCCTTATCCTGACGTTTTGGGAATAGAGTCCCATTGGACCTTATCCTGGTTGATCTTAGAGGCAGAGTCCTGTTAGGGATTTTGTGTATTGCAATTTGATGGATGCATTATCGTATTAGCACCATTTGAATTTTCACACATGCATTTATTTAGAAAAACTTGAAATCTTGATTTACACATGCATTGGTTTTTAGACTTGTAGAAATATTGATTTATGAATGCTTTGATTTTAAACTTGGATGCAATTTATTTTGAAAAGAAGTTTTATTAAATCAAGTTAGCCTATGTTTTAAATCTTTCAAATCATGTTAGGCTTTTTATGTTTCATGTTTTTAAATCCCCTAGAATGTTTTAAAACATGTTTCCAAGCTTGATTTAATGGCCCAAAAGTCCCCACATGAAAATACTTTGATATATGCAATTTTAGGGGATTTTGGTCCCCGGTCGACCGGCCACACTGCGGGTCGACTGGGAAAATGCCGTTGCTGCTCTTTTTAAAACAGTCAGTTTTATAACCGTTGAAGGCCAGGTCGACCGGGCCCCGTTCCAGGTCGACTGGGGACTAGCCGTTGGGGAATTTTTGGCTATATAATGAAGCCCATTCCTTTGCCAAAGTGAGAGATTTTTTAAGCCATGCTTGAGGTGTTTGGAGACAAGATAAAGGGGATGAACTAAGAGAGACTAAGGGATCATTTGGAAAGCTAAAGCTTGGATTAATGAAGTTAAATCTCTAAGTAAGCTTTACCTTTCTTAATCATATGTTAGATGCTTTGTTTAAATATTTGGTAAATGATTTTTAGCATGTTAACTATGATGTGTTGAATCCATTCTTCATTTAATCTTTGATCTAAGTTGGATTGGATTCTACACCTTGATTTCAAACCAAGTTGTTTTAAAATCTTCTTTAATCATGCTTAGCCAAAATCTTTGATTTCTTTTATAGCATGATTCATTTACTTGGTTGAATCTTTATTTGTTGTTTTCATTCATTTGAACCTTAGTTAAATTTATTTTATTTTGAAAACAACATTGCACATGCATCACATGTTTAGAGCTAATTAATTTCATACAACTTGTGAGCCTTTGATTTTTATATCATTAACAAGTTTCTATCCATACATGTGATTTGCATTTCACTTCAATCAAAATCTTTTATGTGCCTTAAACTTTTAAATGCTTTGAGCATATATTAATTGAGCTTTGTTTTTAACTTGATTGAAGTAATCACACACACACATCATGAGCATACACCTTTTCATTCATTTAGTGTTTGTGTGAGTTAGTTTTTCACTTTCACATCCGCCTAATTAAGAGGCATTGTAATTGAGCTTAAATTGTATCTCTTTGAGTGTTTGTGTTGACACTTTCTTAAGAGAAATCTTTTTATTGTAAAGGTTATTGCTTAGCCTAAGAAAAGCACAATGTAGAGGTTATTGCTTAGCCTTAAAAAAACATCTTGTAAAGGTTATTGCTTAGCCTAGAAAAACACATTGAGAGGTTGTTGTTTAGCCTAGAAAAACATCGTTGTAAAGGTTATTGCTTAGCCTATTAAAAAGCATAAATAATGGAAATCAGGTGGAGTGTTGGATCACAAGCCGGTAGTGGATGTAGGCATTGAGGCCGAACCACTATAAAATCTTTGTATGATGGTGAATGCTTTGTGGTGATTGTTTTTATTAGCTTCTGTATTTTGTTTGATAACCATCACTTGTGACTAGTTTATTTTAAAGAAGTTAAAATTGGTCATAGTCACTAACTTGTAGCTCACCCTATTCACCTTCCCCTCTAGGGTTAGGATCCAGGACTTTCAAGTCCCATCGGACCTTACCTTGATGTAGACGTAGCCGCCGGGTAATGATAACTTCTTATCTCGATTTGAGGTATGTTACCATCAATCAACACGTTCTATAACATAGTTGAGTCTTCTCTATAGGAGTATAGTCACAACTGACTAAGAGTCAACGCCAGTCTCGGTTGACCGAACCGAATTGAAGATGATGCCGAGGTCATGTGTGACCTTGGTATGGAAGCATTCTGGCACTATTGCCGAGATGGAAAAGGCCAAGACCAAGATATGCCTAACTATACCTTTACCAAAACTAACATAATCTCGATATTAGGAAAATGACCCACACAATTGCCCCCTAGCTTCCGACTTCTTAGAGTTCTTTAACTCTTTGAGGTCGGGAGCTAAGTAGTATGATTGGAGAATCTTCTGGATATTGGGCTTGAAGCTCGCATTGTATTGTATCTCGGTGTCGATTGATGACATCTGATCTCCATCACGACGTTGCTTCATCTGCCCGAGACAATTAATAGCACATAGACGTTGTTTCGTCTGCCCGAGGCGATTAATAACACGTTGGTGTCGCTTCGTCCGCCCGAGGTGATTAATAGCGCGTCGATTGATGCAGGCAGCGTACCAGTGGCACCACGTGTCAACCCTTGATTGGTAGTCCAATCGTTTCGAAGAGACGTGCCCAGTACTCAAAACGACGAGCGTCCTTGAAATTCGAAACAATGCCTCTTGCCTTGATAAATAGAGGTGCTCCACTCTCATTCTCCACTTTTGCATTCGAAGAAGAAAGAGGGACTTTGCAGAAGAGTGATCTTTGTCGAGGTCGAAAACATCCTTCGAGTTTAACCTCGTACGTTTTAAGAAAGACTGTGACTTGATCCTGCCGAGGAGCTTATAGATTGGCTCCTTGAAGATCGTGTTCACAGCCTTGTAGGAGGCGACAACTGGCTTGGATTTCTTGCTGCTCCCTCGAGGTGGGAACCGAGGCCATCACTGAACTTGTCGATGCCTTGTTTCGGTCCATCTCCTCCCTCCGAGACGATCTTTTGTCCCTCTTGGGGAGTTTGTCGTCTTGCCAGAGGCCGAAGCTTTCCTGAGCTCGGGCCTCGTCTTCTTCTTGCTCAACAAACTGGTTCACCCTGGCCATCAGTGCTTTCACCGTGACCACGGGGAACAGAACTAAGTCCTTTCGAAGTTCATTGCCTAACAGCATAGCTTGTTTGAAAGACTTGATGGTCACCCTATCAGTGGCGTCATCAATCTGGTTGTACACAATCCAGAATCTTTTGGCTAACTAAGTGATGTTTTCGGTCTGCCTCATCCGGATCGCCATTAGGTCATCATCCGTCTTGGGGATGACTCTGTGGGCCTGGAATTTATCCACGAAGGAATTTCGCAGTTGCTGCCAGCTCGAAATTGATTCCTCTGGGAGTGCACAGAACCACTTTAGGGGAAGGTCCCCTAGACTGGAGGAGAATACTCTGCAGTTCAGGTGATCTGTATCACCCCAAACTGACATTTTATAAGTAAAGTGGCGAAGATGTGCTGCTGGATCCGAGGTTTCGTCGTAAAGGACAAACCTCAGGACACTAAACTTCTTAGGGAGAGAAAATTTCCTTATTACCTGAGAGAAAGGGGAGGTGCCGAGATCCTCAGTGTCGTAGGCATTTAGTCGATCTCGTGTGAAACCGACCACCTCCATGTTCTGCTGTACTGTTTGTTCCACTTGTTGGTCTAGCCATTCGCTCAGGTCGTCATTGTCCTTCGGTCTTTGCCTTTTTGAGTCCTCGTTCAAGTGGCTGCTACTCGAGCCCTCATCGTAAGCTTGGTCGCGCTTCTTGTTATCCAAGATTTGCCTAAAATCCTGGTCTACCGAAGGAGCTCGACTACGTTTATGGGGCATAGCCGAGGCCTTCGTCTTTTCCCGGAGCTGCTGTTGGAACTGACGAATAACCTCACCTTCTCCTGGATAACAAGGTTTTGGGCCTCGATATCTGCGAGGAGGGGGTTGTTGTCGTCGTGAACATCGACCTGGCAATGGGATTTGTCTTGTCGAGGATGTTGCGATGGAGGATCACCTAGCCGGGAATGTTCCAGCATAGGGTTATCTCGTCAGAAAGGCGCTGTCACCCCCTTTGACGATGAACCCGACTGAGTCATAGGTCCCTCCACGCTTACCGCACTAGATCTTGCCCCGGTTCTATTGACACAAAAATGTCACTTTGCCTCTCCAACATCAAGAAGCCACATGAAGCCGCATCCTACTACAAGCAGACAATGTTACTTCAAGTATCAGATCTTGTCAGAATCAAACAAAAACTGCAAGATCTTTCAAGACAGCCAAAAGAGGGGTACATCTGAAGTTTCGGGCCATTCCAATATCATTTGACTCAACTTCACTCCTCCAACAGCTGAGCAGGCGCACCCGGCGGCGGTGAAGCCAGAGACACTGACACTCAAAACAGAGCACACAGTTGGCCCCAAGATGCCATTACGAGGCTCTACATCAAGTTTCAGGCCATTCCGACATCATTTGGCCTAACTTCACTCCTTCGGTAGCCAAACAGGTGCTCTTAGCAGTGACGGATGATCGTACATCAAAGCGCGACATCCTCCTCGCGACAAAATTAAGTCTACTTGCGACGGGACCCCATGCGTTTTCAAAACTCAAATAAAAGCCCATGGCTGGTCCTATCTACTGCTCAGGAGACTTCACTTCAAATTTCAGGTCATTCCGACATCGTTTGACCTAGTTTTGACTCTTGACGAAAAATTGGCTACAAAGTCTTCAGCTTTTCCAAAAAGTAGGAAACTTTGTGCTTCGATTTGCATGGCTTTTCATCAGGTTTTCTTCAGGAGAATCAAGCCAATAAATGAGGAGAAATGTCAAGAAAAATACAGGAGAAAGAAAAAGTCAAAAAGATTGAAAAACGGCCGAGAAATGGCGACCGGAAGGGGAAAAAACCCCATGGTCGCCGGCGACCGCCGGATGGCCCGTTTTCTGCCCCCTTTCACGTTTCGCGAATTCTAGCCCCTGTGGTTTTTCGAAAATCTATTTTTTTATGCTCGAAATCAACTAATCTTCATCAACATTTCGGATCTGCCGTCAAGAGCATGAAATCATCATTGATCGCTCCAAGATTGCCAACCGGCTAACCAAGAAAGTACACTGTTTGCCCAACCGATCAAGAAATCAACAAGACAGATGTCACCGGCCCACTGATATCAACCAATGTCTAAAGTTGCATCGCCATCCGACATCAAACAACATTTGGATCCATCGACGATCGTCACAAGAAGAATTCCAAAAGACGCGGCACGACCCGTGACTCTTCAAATGCCCTGGCGACAACTTAATGCAGTTAATTGACCCGTTTTATGACAACTTAATGCAGTCATTAACCCATTATTTTGGACGGCCCAATCAAAATCAAGCAAATGGGAGTTATAAATTCAAGTAATCATGATATTAAAGTCATGAAACTCCCCTCATCATGAAGATTAAGGGCGATTAAATGCCCATCATTCTCCATCAGCCAATCATATTCAAGGAAAAAGGAGTTACAAAATCAAAGAATTAAAACTTGTAACTCCTCCCATCATGGAGCATCAATGCCATCAATTCTCTCATCATGGGTCATCAATCCCATAAATCACCCCATGGCTACCAAGAGCCTATAAAAAGGGGTCATTCCAAGAGACATATACCCGGATACATGCACACAGAGAGAGAGAGAGAGAGAGAGAGAGAGAGATCCATATTCACAAGTAAGAAAGAAAAACTCTGAAGAAATTCTGCTACTCTGCTACAAAAACACCATAAGGTGATCGAAGTCCTTTGGGGGACCATCCCCCAAGGTCTTCTCTCCTTCTACCCAACATGACCTAAACGCGGCTCTTCAGCCCGTTTACTTGTTTTTTTTATTGGATATAGGACCTCCCCTTGGTCTTTATCCTCTAAAAAACTGAGGTTCAAGCCAAGCCAAAGAATCAAAGCATTAAGCGTTCTCATCTGAAGGACGATGATGAAGTCCATACATGACTTGCGACCGTCGATCTGAACGAGCCCCCGCAATCCCTTGAAAAGTCAGATTCATTTTCTCACTTTTCTATTGTATTTTGTATTCTTTGTAAAGAGAAAAAAATCACATTTCTTGTCTTTCATTATTGATGAGATTTGTAAATCGCCTTCTACGGCAAAATCGCCTTTCACGGCACAAAACCGCCTTTCACGGCAAACAAAAATCGCCTTTCATGGCAAACAAAATGAAATCGCCTCTAACGACATTCGAAAATTGTGTCTTTTTCTTAAAATATATGTACAATGGAAAGTTAGAAAGAAGAATTGATTTCCTTTCTACTTGTGAAGGTGAATCTACGGATCACCACTTCAAATTCCAAGTAGAATAGAAAATCTGGCATACCCGTACAAAAAAATGTTGATAACTCGCTTTTCCTCCTCCGCCGGACCCCAGCAGCCCCCGGGGAGGAATGAGAGGACGAAAGGCCGGGCCCCCATCAAGTTGCCATACCCGATGGGACTCGTTCATTTGAGAACACGATGCTTAATTCTTAGGCTCCTTCCTAGTTGGTGGCCTATGTTGGATCTTGCATCTAAAAAAGAAAAAAAAACATGAGATGAGATTTTTGGAAATTTCTATCTTTGAATTTATTTCCACTCTTTCTCATTTCAAAAAAAAAAATTTTGATTTCTCTTTCTTGGATTTAATTTTGAGAAACTTTGATCCTCTCATTTTCAAATTTGATAGCTCACAGAAATGTTCGTAGCTATTGTTCGTATCAGGGATTGGGCCATCTTTTCTTTTTGATGAGTCCAATAGGGATTTAAAAAAAAAATCATTTCAAACTCTTTCAAAAAAATCATTTTTTCCTTTTGGACTCAGATTTGAGAAACTTTGGTTTCTTCCATTTCGGACAATGGCTCGTGGAAATCGCTTGTAGCCAGCGTTTGAATTTGAAGGGACCATTCGCTCTCTTTGATAAATCAATTAGAAATCTCTACAAAAAAAAAAGAAAAAGAAAAAATGTTCAAAACCCACTAAGGTTGCACCAATTGCGTTCTTTGACCAAAGTGGATCTAAGAAAAGGCCTGTTGATCGGACCCAAGTATAGGGTGCAATTGTAGTAATAATCTGGTGAGTCGAGGTCGATCCACAGGGGGCAATGCCTTTTGAAAGTCTTTCCAACTTTGACCTATCCTAAATAAATACTGAATCTGGCTTAAATGGAAACTAATTAAATTACATCAACTTTCCAAAAAAACTAAAAACACTAATTTAAATAAGGAAACTTAATCTAGATAAATACTAATTAAACTAAAACCTGCAAAAGAATACACAAATCAAACAACCAATTTAATATAAAATAAATCAAAACAAAATTTCCTAAATTAGATCCTAATTACCAAAATAAGTTTTTATACAAATATGAATGATCTATAATGCCCTAATGCAATTTTATGCAAGTTTCTAAAAATCTGATGCATGCTGTAAAAAATTCAAGGTATGGAAACTCTTGCACAGGCCCAATTTTGCTGGACTGTATGACTCATCTAAAGTGATATAAACCTAAATCTAATGGCTGAAATCAATACTATGATAATGCATGAACACAATAAAAAAGAAGAATGGAAAAAAAGACTTAAAACGAAAAAGATATGATCTCCTAAAGATGCCTACTTGACCCAGTTAAGCTGCTGAAATTTGAATGCAGGCTTACCAACTACCCCTGTTTAAGCCTTTGGTTAAAATGGTTCCCGAGGTTATTTTTGACTAAAATCCTGGGGTTTCAAAGTCCAATTATTATACTTTAAATCTGCTATTTTTCGGGCCAAAACATTCACGTTTAACTAGTTTTTAAATCACGCACTTTTGTAACCCTGTTGGTTCAATTTTGCTGAAACTGTGCAAGATTTTTCACTATTCACATACAAGTTCCGAATTTAGTCTTTCTAATTACTTGATAATCTTGTGATTTCAGTAACAAAAACCCGTTCTAATGCAGTTTCTAAATATGAAGTATGCACAAAAACACTTTCCAACCATATATTATACAATTAATAAAAAAAGAAAGTTTCTACTTTACATAGAAAGATGCATGTTGTTTTTTTTTTTAAATTTAGAATTTGTAAATAAAAAAATCAGAATATTAATTTAAAAAAAAAATAAAAGGGGTGGAAAAGAAAAAGTGAAAATGATGTACGAAGATCTAGAAACTAGACGATCATAAAAGTAATGACAATGTGATGATGAAATCCTCTCTTCTCATAGTAGGAAAATTAATGCAAGTGATTACTTGCTGTCTCTCGACTTTTAATCTATTTATTTTATTTTTAAATCCCTAGATCTAATCATGTGAAATCTTGTCTCCAATCAAAACACATAAAAGAACTAGAAATAGAAAATTAAACCACTTACATAAAGAATATGCAGAATCATTCCAAGTAGTGTCTTTATTCCTTGATCTTGAAGTACAAAAAAATTAAGCTTCTTCTCTCTTCATCATTCTCTCAACATGATCTCTCAATCTATATCTAAAGAATTAGATTGGAGAAGAAGAAGAAGGGACTTGAGAGAAAGGGTGGATGGGAGTGGAGAGGGAGAGAAAGCTTTCAAGAATTTTCAACTACAAGGCATGAACCTCCAGCCCTTTGTTGGCTTCCTTTTCATAATTTTTAATATTCCTTGTTTGGTAAGACTCCTCTTCCATCTTGGCAACTTTTCTTGCTAATGATAAAGTCTTGTGGTCCCATTCTTTCAATCTTTGGAGTCCTCAAAAGGTCTTTAATATTGAACATGAGAAGGATTCCAAAAAAAATCAGATTGTGTGCTTTTCTTGTGCAACCCATATGTGGGACGTCCAACATATCTTGGGTTTCTCCTCTTGTTTCTTGATTTACTTTCCATCTTTGATTGGATTCCTTCTTTTACAAGTTTGACTCTTCTAAGCTTCTTTAGATCTTCTTTCCATTCTTGAACAAATCTCATTCTTCATCATGTGGGCCCAGAAAATATGAATTCTCATGCTAACAAAGTGGGGCTCCTCCTTGGTCGTGTAGTGTGGTCCCTACTCAAATGCTTTTCAATGCGGGTCCCATTTCTTGTTTTCTCCTACAAATAGAAAGAGGCAATTTTAACATTAATTATATGTAAGAGAATAATAACGAACCATGTATGGGACCCTACATGCCTAGTGAAGCACTAAAATGACCAACTTCCAAAAAATAGCACATGGTGCCAAAAATCGCAAGATATGCATTGATGAAACCAAAAGTCTAATTTTGGGGTGATAAATGAGATGAGAAAAACTTAATTTCACAAAAGTCATGCAATTTAATGAATTTTGACAAATTTTGACCATTTTTTTCAAAAATAACCCTAAATGCATGTAATCATGAAATTAAATGCAATTCTACCCAATTAAGTCCACAAATGCTCATGAAATGATGACCTAATGATCTAGTTTTCTGGACTTATCACGCCCCCAACCACCTTTTTGCTAGTCCCTTCGCAAAATAAGCGACAAGGAATAAAACACATAAACTAATCCTAAAGAAAACAAACTAAAGCAGAAAACAGAAATAAAAAAAAAATACCAATTTCGCTGGTACTCTCGACTGCATTTAGCGTATTCAGTAAGCCCTTAAACCCCTAGGTTCCCCCTAGTAGACGAGTTGTGCCTCGTGAGGGTTTGTAGTGAAAGTACCCACAAAATTCTTCTCTCTCTGTTTTTTTTTTAAAAACCCTAAAAAAAAACAAACTCAAAAGAGAATATTTTTTTTAAAATAAAAAGTGTAAAACTTTTGTCTAAAGATGGACATGTGTGCTTGTCCCCACCCCCCAACCTAGCATGAACAAGGTCCTCGATGTGTAAATGAATGATATGCATTGAAAACATGAAACATGAGGAATATAAAAGTAACATAGGGTAAAGTGTAGAAAGCACCTTGGATATTGCAAATCTCCCGTGGATCTGTCCATAATTAGGCAAAATACACAAAAACAAAGAAGCAAGATATATTTACATATGTACACAGAGGTGAACGTTGTCAAATCCAACGCTCATTAGTTCTGATAGTCAGGACTAGTCAGAGGTAAAATAGTGTCCTCTGAATCAGATGGTTCCGAGAATGGTTTTAGACGTTGCCCATTCACTTTGAAAATTGAACCATCCTTGGGATTCTCTAACTCAACTGCCCCGTGCGGAAAAACATGCTTAACAATAAAAGGGCCACTCCATTGAGATCTCAACTTTCCAGGAAAGAGATGCAAATGAGAATTGTAAAGGAGGACTTTTTGTGAAGGTTGAAAAGATTTTCTAAAAATGTTTTTATCATGGAAAGCCTTGGTCCTGTCTTTGTAAATATGAGAACTTTGATAAGCCTCGTTGCAAATATCTTCCAATTCATTTATCTGGAATTTTCTCTTAATTCCAGCTTTCTCCATGTCAAAGTTTAGCTATTTTAGTGCCCAATATGCTTTATGTTCCAATTCCATCGGAAGGTGGCAAGCTTTCCCATAAATTAGTCGGTATGAAGACATGCCTATTGGAGTTTTGAATGCAGTGCAGTAAGCCCATAACGCGTCAGTTAGTCAGAGTGACCAATCCTTCCGAGTAGGGTTTATTGTGGTCTCCAATATACGTTTTATTTCCCGATTTGAGACCTCAACTTGCCCACTGGTCTGTGGGTGATAAGGGGTAGCCACTTTGTGTGTAATTCCGTATTTTTTTTAATAATGCTTCGATTACACGATTATAGAAGTGGGTACCACCATCACTAATGATGGCTCGTGGGGGTCCCGAATCTAAAAAATATGTGCTCCTTCAGAAATTTCTTGACAACATTAGCATCATTTTTCTGACATGGGATAGCTTCAATCCACTTGGACACATAATCAATAGCTACTAAAATGTAGAGATATCCAAAACTTTGGGGAAACGGTCCCATGAAATCTATAACCCATACATCAAACAACTTAATGATCAAAATTGGGTTCAGGGGCATCATGGTCCTTCTTGAGATGGAACCCAATTTTTGATAGTTTTCACAAGACTTGCAATATTCATGGGCATCTCTAAAAAGGGTGGGCCAGTAAAAATCACATTGCAGAATCTTAAATGCGGTCTTTTTAGAAGAGAAATGACCCCCCAGGCCCGTGAATGACAAAAAGAGATGACACTGTTTTGCTCATCATCTGGCACACACCTCCTAATGATTTGATCTGGGCAGTATTTAAACAAATACGGGTCATCTCAGAAAAAGTTCCGGATCTCAGAAAAGAATTTATCCCTATCTTGCCTTTTCCAATGTTCTGGGACTGTGCCTACTGCAAGATAGTTGGCAATGTCTGCATACCAGGGTAATTGGGATACCGTGAACAATTGTTCGTCAGGGAAGTTTTCCTGGATAGGTGTGGATTCCAAAGATTCAGAAATGACAAGTTGTGATAGGTGATCTGTAACTGCATTTTCTACTCCCTTCTTATCAAGGATTTCTATATCAAATTCTTAGAGTAGAAGGATCCAGCGAATGAGGCGCGATTTTGCGTCCTTTTTTAGAAAGAAGATATTTCAGTGCCGAATGATCGGTGAACACAGTGATCTTGGATCCTAGCAAGTATGAGCGGAATTTGTCAAGCGCAAAGACCATAGCCAATAATTCTTTCTCTATGGTGGAATAATTGATCTATGCGCTATTCAAAGTCCGGCTTGCATAATAAATTACATAAGGTTTCTTTTCCTTACGTTGCCCCAACACAGGCCCAACCGCATAATCACTTGTATCACACATAAGTTCAAAGGGCAGGCTCCAGTCAAGTGGTTGCATAATCGGAGTGGAGGTCAGCATGAGCTTTAGCTTGGTGAAAGCTTCGTGGCATGCCTCAGTCCACTCAAATGGAGTATCTTTTAACAAAAGGTTGCACAATGGTCTGGAGATAGTGCTGAAATCTTTTATAAACCTTCTGTAAAAACCTGCATGCCCTAAGAACGATCTGCATATCTCTAACGGTTTTTGGGACAGGCAGATTTGAGATCAGAGCTATTTTTGACTTGTCAACTTCCATTCCTTTGGATGAAACAATATGGCCAAGGACTATTCCCTTTTGAACAATGAAGTGACATTTCTCCCAATTTAACACCAGGTTCTTTTCTTCACATCTAACAAGGACCTGTTCCAAAATTACTTAAGCAGTCGTTGAAAGAATTACTGAAAATGGAGAAATCATCCATGAAGACCTCAAGGAAACGCTCCACCATATCACTGAATATGCTTAGCATGTAGCGTTGGAAAGTAGCAGAAGCATTGCATAGTCCAAAGGGCATTCGCCGGTAGGTGAAAGTTCCAAAGGGACATGTGAATGTGGTTTTATCTTGGTCCTCAGGGGCGATTTCTATCTGGTTATATCCCGAGTAACCATCCAAGAAGTAGTAGTATGGGTGGCCTGCTACCCTTTCCAAACTTTGGTCCAAAAAGGGTAGCGGAAAATGGTCCTTACGTGTGACCTCATTGAGCTTTCTGTAGTCAATACATACCCTCCAACCTGTGGGTATCCGGCTAGGTATGAGTTCATCCTTATGATTCTTGACTACAGTGACACCGACTTTCTTTGGTATTACTAGGGTAGGGCTGACCCACTGACTATCCGAGATTGGATAGATGATACCCACATCCAAAAGTTTTAAGACCTCAGCCCTAACGACCTCCTGCATGGTGGGGTTGAGCCGGCGTTGCATTTGTCTGGATGGTTTTGCATTTTCTTCAAGGTAAATATGGTGGGTACACATGTAAGGGTCAATGCCTTTAATATAAGCCACAGTCCATGCTATTGCACCCTTGTGCTGCTTAAGTATTTCCATTAATTGTACCTCTTGGTCCTTGTCTAGGTGAGCAGAAATTACTACTGGAAAGTTTCATCATCCCCCAGGTATGTATATTTGAAGTCAACTGGTAGAGGTTTCAACTCAGGTTTGGGTGGCCTCACCTAAGAGGGAAGAGGCTTAGACCCAGATGGCACTAGCTCCTCATTTTCCAGGTTCCACACACTACTAGCCATCTGAACAATATCATCTTTAATGTCAAGAGAATTTGGCAAATCAGATTCAAAAGGGTACAAGGAATTGGGATCGGCGAACTCCACAAGAGATTCTTGATCAATGGCCTCAAGCATGTCATTATCTTCAAAATCAGGATCATCATCCCGCATTTGTTTGCACGCATTGAAAACATTGAGCTCAATGGTCATGTTTCCGAAAGAAAGCTTCATCACGCCGTTCCGGCAATTGATTAGTGCATTTGAAGTGGATAAGAAGGGTCTACCCAATATTACCGAAATTTGAGTCTTAGGGTTTGCCACAGGTTGCCCGTTCTCTATTTGTACTAAGACATCTTCCACCATCCCCTTAGGTTTCTTTATTGATATGTCAGCGAGCTGAAAAGTGACCTGGGTAGGTTTTAACTCTCCTAGCCCCAACTGTTGATAAACCGAGTAAGGAAGTAGATTGACACTAGCCCCCAAGTCGAGTAACCCCTGTTCGATCTGAAAATTCCCAATGATGCACGACACTGTGGGGCATCCTAGATCTTTATATTGGGGGGGGGGGAGTATCTTGTCTTAGAATCGAGTTTGCTTGCTCGGCCAAGAAAGCTTTCTTAGAAACATTCATCTTACGCTTGATTGAGCATAAATCTTTAAGGAACTTAGCGTAAGATGGAATCTGCTTGATGGCATCCAAAAGCGGGATATTAATCTTGACTTCTCTGAAGATATCTTGAATCTCTTCATTTGGGACCATTTGCTTTGGCGATCTCAGTCGTTGGGGAAATGGGGCCACCGGCTTGTACTCAGAAATTTCGGGTTCCTTCCTTTTGTCATCAGTAACCTTTTCTATGACCTCTTCAGATTCAGTTTTATTTGAAGAAACTTTTTGGTCCGAGGATGCAAATGATTTTCCTTTTTTCGGATCATCTTTTGAAATTTCTTTACCACTCCGTAAAGTGTTCATAGATTGCACCTGCTCCTTTGAGGTAGAGGGGCCTGCATTGGCCACTTCATAATGTCCCTTAGGGTTCGGGTTTGGTTAGGCTGGGAAAGCCCCCGTCTCCTTGTTTTGAAGGGCATTGCTGAGTTGGCCAATTGAGGTTCTCACCTCTTTTTGAAAGTCTAGAAAAGTTTGTTGATTGTTTTGAATGATGGAATTCTGAGTTTGAATTAAATTTGTCAGCATATCCTCCAGAGACCTATTTTGAGACAAAGGAGGGGGTGGTGTGTATTGGGCTCCTTGTGTTGAGGGCTTAAAGTCACCACCTTGATGTGTAGGTCTTTGAGGGACGGACTCCTGATTAGCGGTAGGCCCATTCCTCCAACTGAAACTTGGATGGTTCCTCCAGGTGGGGTTATACGAGTTACCGAGTTGATTGTTGAACGGCCTCTGATATGCATTAGTAGCATTGGCCTGTTCCTGTAACACCTCTTTGAAAGCTGAGATTGTTGCGGAATCCTCCGAAGAGTGGGTGTCACAGTCACAAATACCGTACACGGTGACTGGCTGTTTACTCCTCCCCATTTCCATGGCTTCAATTTTTCTGGTTAGGGAGGCTACTTTTGCATTGAGTTCCATTTCATCTTCCTGAAGTCGATATATTCCCCCTCCCTTATTGCCTTGGATTGTCAATTCCATCCGAAGTGTCCCAATTTTGGGCACTTTCTGCCAAAGAATCTAAGTAGTCCCATGCTTCATCTGGGTTTTTGCTCAAAACGCCACCATTACACATTGTTTCAATGAATTGGCGCATTTCAGAAGTTAACCCATCATAAAACATACCAATTACGTGCCATGATTCGAATCCATGATGTGGGCAGGCTTGTAAGAGCTCTTTGTAGCGTTCCCAACACTTGAAGAAAGACTCTTTGTCTTTTTGTTTGAAATTCATCATGTGTCTCCTCAAAGTGTTGATTTTGTGAAGCGGGAAAAACTTTTTCAAGAATTCTCGCACCATAACAATCCAAGTGGTAATCGAATTGGGCCTAAGGGAGTGCAACCATATTTTTGCCTTCTCCTTTAGTGGAAAAGGGAATAATCTGAATTTGACTGTCTTCCCCAATATTATTGAAGTGTAAAGTGGCACATACTTCTTCAAATTCTCTTAAGTGTGAGTACGCACTTTCTGAATCGAGGCTATGGAGAAATTCCAAGACCGAATCCTAGAAAGGGGGGGGGGGGGGGGCGCTGTGAATAGGGTGAGCTCTAAAAACCTAGACCAATTTTAATTATTTTAACTTTCAAGTCAATTAAGCTTTGATGAAGATTAATTATCTTGTGATAGAGAGGAGTCTCTAAGATAAGCATCCACAAAGAATAACTAACTACAATCTCCATTCAACCATAAGTGCAACAAACATATAAAGGAAGGAAAAGATCAATCACCATAACACATATTTATAGTGGTTCGGCCAAATTGCCCACATCCACTCCAGGTACACCTACCGGTTTTCACTAACTTCAATTAAGGTTTAGGATCACCTCAAACCTTACAATTCATCACTATGCTTTTCAAGGCTAAGCATAAACCTTTACCACATAAACTATGCTTTTCAAGGCTAAGCATAAACCTTAACAACTAGAAATTTTCTCTTAAGAAATATGCCTATGAATGCATGGATTAAGAGAGTAATGTAAGTGCAATGGAGTGCCTCTAAATAGGCTAAATAGAAAGTGAAAACTCAACTTCTAGGAACATGCATATGAATAACAAAGTCTATGAATTATGCATTTACTAGAAATCACTCTTTCTCTTTTTAAAAGATGAAACTTAGAATGATGCAAAGATGATAATCATATGTTTGAGAAAGAGTCGTTTGTCTAACACATGAAATCAATAAAGTGAACTAACTTGTTTTTAAAGAAGATAAACTTAAGTCTAACAAGTTGGTTTTGAAACAATAAAGCAATATCATGTGAAACAAAAACTATATGTTGGATTCAGAATGATATAAGATTCTTAAAGTTCTAAGCATGTTATAAAAGACAACACTTCAATAGAAAACATCTATTTAATCATGCATTGAAGAAACTCAAAGATAAAGAAACAAAACATGATTTTAAAAGACTTAGGATTAAAAGAAGCACACCCATTTAGAAGATCAAAGGTTGAATCAATGGAATGGCTTCATAATCCCTTCAAAGATGCTCTAGAAAAGTTGTAAGTCCTTGGCCTCAAAAGTCCCTTGAAGTTCAACAACTTTTTCCAAACAAAAAACCACTTTTTATAAAGAAAAAGTTCCCAACGGCTAGTGCCCGGTAGACCTGGAACAGGGTCGGGTCGACCGGGTACACACAACGGCTAGAAAAATGACCGTTGGTACTCAAAAACCCTGTCGACCCGCTGTGTGCACGGTCGACCGGCCACACAGGCAGGTCAACCTGGTGATGCCCAGAAATCTTGATATTTTGAGAAACTTACAATATTGTGGGCATATTTCCAGGGGACTTTGAGGCACATA
The DNA here is from genome assembly GCA_038049695.1 of Cinnamomum chago. Lineage (NCBI taxonomy): Eukaryota > Viridiplantae > Streptophyta > Magnoliopsida > Laurales > Lauraceae > Cinnamomum > Cinnamomum chago. The sequence goes on from CP142459.1 coordinate 19,283,235, forward strand.
TCTCAAGCATGAATTCATGACTGAAAAATGATGAAAACTGAATTTCTAAAGTCATGAAAACTCCAAATCAAAATAATGATTTTAAAGAAAGAAACTTTGGAAAGCTTGAATGATTTTTGAACTTAAATGATTTAAACACTTAGAGGCTAGAAAAACTGAAAACAAAACTCCATGATCTTAAGAGACAAAACTGAAATGAAAACCATGCATATCATATGATAAAAACAAAGATTAAGAAAGAGAAATATGCATGAAGATCCTAAGAAAAAGAACATGAATGAATGAGAGGTCAAGCTTATGAAAATGAATGCATCCTATCAAATTGCAACAAAACAAAAACTCTAACAATCTCCCCCTTTGCAATTTGATGGCAACTTTAGAAGCTTGAACTCTCTCTCAATCTCCTTTGAACTTGAACAACAACTTCTTTGGATATTTAAGGAGCTTTGGATATTTAAGGAGCTTTGGATATTCGGGAGCATTTGGATATTTTGGAGCTTTGGATTTTCCTTACGAGAGCGACGACCTTAGACAACCAACCTATAAGCTACACACATAACACTGTAGGCAAAGCTACTCCCCCTCAACCTTAGCAACCCTTGAATCTTCTCCCCCTCAATTGGTGAACACCTTGAGGAACACTAGATGTTTCTCTCCCCCTTTGACATCTAAGCCCATCAAAGATAAGACATACAACCTTGTTAGTAGCACCTGTTTATAAGAGATATAAAAATAAATTGTGGTAACAGGTGATTAGCCAACAAGAATTTAGAATTCAGGACAAGGGCCAATGCCCAATTGATGTCTCAAATTTATGAAACGATCATTTCCAAGGGGTTTAGTAAATAAGTCAGCCAATTGGGTATCTGTAGGAACAAACATTAACTCAATAGTGCCTTGGTTAGCATGATCACGCAAGAAATGATAGCGAATGTCAATGTGCTTAGTGCGAGAGTGCTGAACATGATTTTTAGAAATACTAATGGCACTAGAGTTGTCACACATGATAGGCATGCATTGTTGTGGAACATTATAGTCTAACAAGGTTTGTTTCTTCCACAACAGTTGGGCACAACAATTACCGCAGCAATATATTCAGCTTCTACAGTAGACAAGGATACAAAATTTTGCTTTTTGCTATGCCAGGCTACTAAGCATTTCCCTAAGAAATAGCAGCAACCACTAGTGCTTTTCCTATCATCTATTGATCCTGCCCAATCTGCATCACTATATCCAATTAATTACAGAGTTGAATCATGAGGATACCAGATACCATAATGAGAAGTCCCATTAATATATTTTATGATACGTTTAACAGCTTTGATGTGAGACTCTCGGGGATCAGATTGATACCTAGCACATATTCCAACGCTAAAAGAGATATCAGGGCGGCTAGCAGTGAGATAGAGAAGGCTTCCTATCATGCTCCTATAAAGTTTCTGGTTAGCTTTCTTACCCTGAAGATCATGGAGTCCATGGGATTGCAACTAGTCTTAGATTCTCCTAAAACAAACTTTTTCACTATTTCTAGAGCAAACTTGGATTGACTAAGAAAGATACCATGATCAGTCTGACTAACTTGTAATCCTAGAAAGAATTGCAAGGGACCGACCAGACTCATCTCAAAAGTGGAGCTCATCAATTATGAAAATCCTTGTGCTAGTTTCTCTGAAGTAGATCCAAACACTATATCATCAACATAGATTTGAGCTACAAGAATGTCTTGATCAATCTTCTTGATAAACAGGGTCTTATCAACTTTCCCACAGTCAAAATCATTTTCAATTAGATGACTTGTAAGCTTTTCATACCAAGCCCGTGGTGCTTGTTTTAATCCATAAAGAGCTTTCTTGAGTTTGTATACATACTCAGGATGATGAGGGTCTTCAAAGCCTTTAGGTTGAGTAACATAAACATCTTCTTCAATTTCTCCATTCAAGAAGTCACTTTTGACATCCATCTAAAATAGTTTGATTCTCATACTACTCGCATAACTCAATAGAATTCTTATGGACTCCAAACGGGCTACAGGAGCAAAAGTTTCTTCAAAATCAATTCCTTCTATTTGAGCATAACCTTTTGCAACTAGTCTAGCCTTGTTTCTCACAACAGTTCCAGATTCATTTGACTTGTTCTTGAAAATCCACTTAGTGCCAATGGGTTTTTTATCTGCAGGTAAGGGAACAAGATCCCAAACATCATTTTTCTTAAATTGATTCAATTCTTCTTGCATAGCTTCCATCCATTCAGATTTTGATTCAGCTTCAGAAAAATTCTTGGGCTCGATTTGAGAAACAAAGGAGTAATGAGCACATAGATTTTGAACTTGTCTTCGGGTCATAACCCCACTGCTGATATCTCCAATAACATTATCCAATGTGTGATTTTTCATTAATTTTGTTGGAACAATGGCTTTGGAAGAAATGATCTCATTACTATCTTTTGGACTAGATTGATCAATATCCATTTCAACTTCATCATCATCTTGAAGAATTCTTCCAACTTGATTCGTGTCATCGATGACAACATGAGCTGACTCCATTATGGTCATGGTTCTATGATTAAAAACTCTGTATGCTTTGCTCCTTTCAGAATAGCCTAGGAAAATTCCTTCATCAGATTTAGGTTCAAATTTTTCTAACTGCTCCCTATCTCTTAGAATATAACATTTGCTTCCAAACACTTTCAAATACCCCAAATTAGGTTTCCTTTCAAAATAAAGTTCGTGAGGGGTTTTGTTGGTATTCTTAGTGAGATAGACTCTGTTGATGAGATAACAAGCAGTATTCACAGCTTCAGCCCATAGATTACGAGAGAGATTCTTTTCATTAAGCATGGTCCTAGCCATTTCTTGAATAACTCTATTTCTCCTTTCAGCTACTCCATTTTGTTGAGGAGTTTTAGGAGCATAATATTGCTGATTAATTCCATGACTCTCACAATATTTAGCAAATTTTTCATTTTCAAATTCTCCCCCATGATCACTTCTAATCTTCCAAATTTTACAATCCTTTTCCACTTGTATCTTATTGCAAATTCTTATGATATTGTCCATAGCATCTGATTTGGCATGTAGAAAAGCAACCCATCCAAAACGAGAATAATAGTCTACCATAACCAGAATAAATTTCTTTCCTCCAATACTTTGTATTGTTGCAGGTCCAATCAAGTCCATGTGGATTAATTCAAGAGGACGAGAAGACGATATATCCTTTAAACCTTTAAAGCTCTTCTTGATTTGTTTTCCCAGTTGGCAAGCCTTGCAGAGTTCAGCTTTTTCATCACTTAACTTGGGAATCCCTTTCACAATTTCATTCTTTGACAAGGTTTTCATCAATTTGAAATTTATGTGACCCATCATTTGGTGCTATAAGTAATTCTCTTGATCTTTAGTTATCAAGCACCTAGATTCATTGTCATCAAATTCTTCTATAACGTAAATGTTTCCTTTTGTCCTTGATCCAGTAAGAATAACTTGATGGGTTTTATCATTTACCACTTTGCATGATTGACTGTCAAAGACTACCTTGTTTCCTTTGTCACATAATTGGCTAATACTAAGAAGATTATGTTTCAATCATTCCACAAGAAATACATCATTTAAAGTTGGTATTTGATCTCCTTTCACACTTCCTTTGCCAATGATTTGAGCTTTACTATTATCTCCAAACGAAAAATTTCCTCCATCATATTCCATTATAGAGCTGAATCTAGATCGGTCTCCTGTCATGTGTTTAGAACAACCGCTATCTAAGAACCAAGTAGGGTTTTCCTTCGCTTTTAAAGCGGTTTGAACTAGGAGACTCTCAAAGTTTGTTCCTTTTACCATCCAAGTAGATAAAGGAGATTTATAGGGAATAGTCTTGGGGACAAATTTGAAAGGTATTCTAGGAGGATTTTTGAGAGACAACCTAATTTTGTATGGGCAATTAGGGACCAAATGTCCACTACGATTGCAAAAATGACAAGTCCATCTAGGTGTATAATTTCTCTCAACTATAGGTTTGTGGGGACTCTTAGTAGATGTTTGAAAACTATTCTTCATGTCACTAGGGGAACCTTCAAAACCTATTCCATTCTTGTCACCATAAATTTTATGCATGCCCAACATTTGATAAAATTTGTCATTTCCCAAGGTGAATTTATCAACAATGAATTTTCCTTTATTGAGTTTTATTTGTAGAGAGTTTGTTTCAAGTTGACTAGATTCAAGCTTGGATTGTAAATTATGAATTTGTTTTTGAGCATGAGCTAAGTCTTCATTAAGAGTGGTGATTTTATGTTCCAAGTTGCTTTTCTCATTGATTGTTAATTTCAATTCATCTTTTATGATACTTAATTCATTTACAAGCCTTTTTGAATCTTCTTTTAAAATTTTATTTTTCTTAATTAAAATTTCCCAATTTTCATATAGCTCATCATAAGCTTGTTGAATTCCATTATCTTCATCTTCTTCATTTGTTTCTTCTTGCCCTAATGTGTCATCTATTAATGTATAATGCTCATTGGGATCTTCAATAGATGAAAGTAGAAGCCAATTAGGGAAATTTTCATCTTCATCATTAGAGGATTCATTTTTGTCACAATCTTCATCTTCCTCATCCCAAGTTATGTTTAATGCCTTTTTTCCTTTCTTATCTCCTTTTTCAAACTCTTTAGGGGTGGAGCAATTTTGAGCAATGTGTCCAAACCCCTTGCAATTGTAACATTGCACATCCTTTTTAATTAGAGATCCTTTGGGATTTCTTTGGAATCTAGGACTTCTGCTTTCATTAAAATTTCTATTGTTCTTGTTGTTACTAAAGAACTTTTTAAATTTCTTAACAAATAAAGTATTGTCCTCATCACTATCAACCTCACTTTCATTTTCTTTAGATTGAGAGGAAAAAGCTACTCCTTTCTTTTTGTCTTGAACTTCAAAGTCTAATTCATATGTAAGGAGATTTCCTCTTAGTTCTTCAATTTTGATTTTGTCAACATCTTTGCTTTCTGTTATGGCTACAATTTTAGGTTTGAATCTTTTTGGAAGAGATCTTAAAATCTTTCTAACAGCTTTAGATTCATCCATCTTTTCTCCTAGACCTATAAGAGAGTTGACAATTTCCATGAATTTTGAGTAGAATTCATCAAATGTTTCTTCTTCAAGCATTTTAATGTCTTCTAATTTAGAGGTCAACATTTGAATTTTGGCTATCTTGACCTGATCCGTGCCTTCATGGGTGGTCTCTAGGGTATCCCAAACTTCCTTAGCAGTGTTGCAATTTACTACTCTATTAAATTCTTCTTGAGATAGAGCACAATATAGAGAGTTTTTTGCTTTAGCATTTAAGTTTGCTCTATCCTTTTCCCCTTGAGTCCAAGTATTTTTGGGTTTGATTTTTATGGATATGACATTCCCCTCAGAATCCTTTTCTGTAGTGGTGGGAGGATGATAGCCATCTTCTATGATGTTCCACACATCTAAGCTTTGGGATTCTAAGAACACTTGCATTCTAATTTTCCAATAGCGATAGTGTCTTCCATTAAACAAAGGAGGTCTTTTGGTGGCATTTCCTTCACCCAATTGAGATTGCATGGTGGCAACAAAAGAAAAGCACTCACTAGGATTCTTACTCTAGGTGGTTAAACCAAAACAAGAGCGACCTTGCTCTGATACCAATTGAAAGTCCAAGACCGAATCCTAGAGGGGGGGGGGGGGGGGGGGAGGGGGGGAATAGGGTGAGCTCTAAAAACCTAGACCAATTTTAATTCTTTTAACTTTCAAGTCAATTAAGCTTTGATGAAGATTAATTATCTTGTGATAGAGAGGAGTCTCTAAGATAAGCATCCACAAAGAATAACTAACTACAATCTCCATTCAACCATAAGTGCAACAAACATATAAAGGAAGGAAAAGATCAATCACCATAACACATATTTATAGTGGTTCGGCCAAATTGCCCACATCCACTCCCGGTACACCTACCGGTTTTCACTAACTTCAATTAAGTTTTAGGATCACCTCAAACCTTACAATTCATCACTATGCTTTTCAAGGCTAAGCATAAACCTTTACCACATAAACTATGCTTTTTAAGGCTAAGCATAAACCTTAACAACTAGAAATTTTCTCTTAAGAAATATGCCTATGAATGCATGGATTAAGAGAGTAATGTAAGTGCAATGGAGTGCCTCTAAATAGGCTAAATAGAAAGTGAAAACTCAACTTCTAGGAACATGCATATGAATAACAAAGTCTATGAATAATGCATTTACTAGAAATCACTCTTTCTCTTTTTAAAAGATGAAACTTAGAATGATGCAAAGATGATAATCATATGTTTGAGAAAGAGTCGTTTGTCTAACACATGAAATCAATAAAGTGAACTAACTTGTTTTTAAAGAAGATAAACTTAAGTCTAACAAGTTGGTTTTGAAACAAGAAATCAATATCATGTGAAACAAAAACTATATGTTGGATTCAGAATGATATAAGATTCTTAAAGTTCTAAGCATGTTATAAAAGACAACACTTCAATAGAAAACATCTATTTAATCATGCATTGAAGAAACTCAAAGATAAAGAAACAAAACATGATTTTAAAAGACTTAGGATTAAAAGAAGCACACCCATTTAGAAGATCAAAGGTTGAATCAATGGAATGGCTTCATAATCCCTTCAAAGATGCTCTAGAAAAGTTGTAAGTCCTTGGCCTCAAAAGTCCCTTGAAGTTCAACAACTTTTTCCAAACAAAAAACCACTTTTTATAAAGAAAAAGTTCCCAACGGCTAGTGCCCGGTAGACCTGGAACAGGGTCGGGTCGACCAGGTACACACAACGGCTAGAAAAATGACCGTTGGTGCTCAAAAACCCTGTCGACCCGCTGTGTGCCCGGTCGACCGGCCACACAGGCAGGTCAACCTGGTGATGCCCAGAAATCTTGATATTTTGAGAAACTTACAATATTGTGGGCATATTTCCAGGGGACTTTGAGGCACATATCTCAAGCATGAATTCATGACTGAAAAATGATGAAAACTGAATTTCTAAAGTCATGAAAACTCCAAATCAAAATAATGATCTTAAAGAAAGAAACTTTGGAAAGCTTGAATGATTTTTGAACTTAGAGGATTTAAACACTTAGAGGCTAGAAAAACTGAAAACAAAACTCCATGATCTTAAGAGACAAAACTGAAATGAAAACCATGCATATCATATGATAAAAACAAAGATTAAGAAAGAGAAATATGCATAAAGATCCTAAGAAAAAGAACATGAATGAATGAGAGGTCAAGCTTATGAAAATGAATGCATCCTATCAAATTGCAATAAAACAAAAACTCTAACATATGGAACTTAGGGAGTAATTGGATCACGCTCGGTTTTATTTCAAAATTTCCCACATTGGGTGGGACGACCATACAAGGTGTGGTTGTCCGTGTGGGTTGAAGGTAGTCTCGTAAACTCCTAACCCTTTGGTTTACCTCCCCATTATTATCATTGTCATTCCTGCCATTCCGGTCATTATTGTTGTTGCCATTACCAGACCCACTCGCCATTGGTGATGGTCTCAAAGGAGATTCAAAGTTTTCAATATTGTTCTTAATCAGAGATTCCTTCCTTCTTAATTTGTGCCCTGAATCTCTTTGCCAAATTGGTGGAGGCCTATCCTTCTTTTTGGGAATCTTGAATTTTTTTTATTTTTAAAAAAATCGGTGGAAATAAAGAAATTAACCTAGAACAACAACTAAACTCACTAAATGTTAAAAAGTTCACCTCAACCCTTAACTCGAACTTATGAAGTTAAGTCGACCAGATTAGCCCCCAGGTAAGTGGTGAGGTCACAACGGTCCCGCTTAAAAACCACTTCCCTCGAATAGCTTGACTATCTCCCTTTTTGGGACAAAGCTTTTCTTAGGCATCGAGCTTAACCAAAGAACGCAGCTTTAGGCCTTAGTTTCACTTTCCTTCCTTAAGAAGCTAACTACAAAAATAAATCCTAAAAAAAAATTAGAAATTTTGGTAACTTTTTGGAATTTTCTAAAAATCAATGATGTGAGTTGCTAACATTCCATGCACTTTCCTAATCCAAATTAGGGCAGTTTCAACATTCCATGCATGCACCCCCTATTTTTAGCAAGATGCCAAAAGTAATGCACAATTTAAATAAGAAAGTCAGAAAGTTACCTTTACTGGCGCTCCCCGACAACGGCGCCAAAAACTTGATCGGACCCCAAGTATAGGGTGCAATTGTAGTAATAATCTGGTGAGTCCAGGTCGATCCACATGGAGCAATGCCTTTTGAAAGTCTTTCCAACTTTGACCTATCCTAAATAAATACTGAATCTGGCCTAAATGGAAACTCATTAAATTACATCAACTTTCCAAAAAAACTAAAAACACTCATTTAAATAAGGAAACCTAATCTAGATAATACTAATTAAACTAAAACCTACAAAAGAATACACAAATCAAACAACCAATTTAATATAAAATAAATCAAAACAAAATTTCCTAAATTAGATCCTAATTACCAAAATCAGTTTTTATACAAATATGAATGATCTATAATGCCCTAATGTAATTTTATGCAAGTTTCTAAAAGTATGGAAACTCTTGCACATGCCCAATTTTGCTGGACTGTATGACTCGACTAAGATGATATAAACCTAAATCTAATGGCCGGAATCAATACTCTGATGATGCATGAACATAACAAAAAAATAAAAATGAAAAAAGGACTTAAAACGAAAAAGATATGATCTCCTAAAGATGCCTACTTGACCCAGTTATGCTGCTAAAATCTGAATGCAGGCTTGCCAACTATCCCTGTTTGTGCCTTTGGCTGACAGGGTTTCCAAGGTTATTTGTGACCAGAATTTTGGGGTTTCAAAGTCCAATTATTATACTTTAAATATGCTATTTCTCGGACCAAAACATTCACGTTTAATTGGTTTTTAAATCACACACTTTTGTAACCCAGTTGTTGGTTCAATTCTGCTGAAACTGTGCAGGAATTTTCACTATTCACATACCAGGTCCGAATTTAGTCTTTCTAATCAGTTGATAATCTTGTGATTTCAGTAACAAAAACATGTTCTAATGCAATTTCTAAATATGAAGTATGCACAAAAACACTTTCCAACCATATATTATGCAAGTAATAAAAATTGAAAGTTTCTACTAAACATAGAAAGATGCAAGTTGGGATTTTTTTTAAAATTTAGAATTTGAAAATAAAAAAATCAGAATATTAATTTTAAAATAAAATAAAAGGGGTGGAAAAGAAAACGCGGAAAGGATGTACCAAAGATTTAGAAACTAGACGATCATATAAGTATTGACAATGTGATGATGAAATCCTCTCTTCTCAGAGTAGGAAAAAAATTAATGCAAGTGATTACTTGATGTCTCTCAACTTTTATTCTATTTATTTTATTTTCAAAACCCTAGATCTAATTATGTGAAATATTGTCTCCAATCAAAACACATAAAAGAACTAGAAATAGAAAATTAAACCACTTACAAAAAGAATACGCAGAATCAATCCAAGCAGTGTCTTTATTCCTTGATCTTGAAGTACAAAAAAATTAAGATTCTTCTCTCATCATCATTCTCTCAACATGATCTCTCAATCTATGTCTAAAGAATTAGAATGGAGAAGAAGAAGAAGGGACTTAGAGAGAAAGGGTGGATGGGAGTGGAGAGGGAGAGAAAACTTCCAAGATTTTTTAACTACAAGGCATGGACCTCCAGCCCTTTGTTGGCTTCCTTTTTATAATTTTTAATATTCCTTGTTTGGTAAGACTCCTCTTCCATCTTGGCTTGAACTCCAAGTAATCCTCTTATCTTGGCAACTTTTCTTGCTAATGATAAAGTCTTGTGGTCCCATTCTTTCCATCTTTGGACTCCTCAAAAGGTCTTTAAGATTGCACATGAGAAGGATTCCAAAAAAATCAGATTGTGTGCTTCTCTTATGCAACCCATATGTGGGACGTCCAACATATCTTGGGTTTCTCCTCTTGTTTCTTGATTTACTTTCCATCTTTGATTGGACTCTTTCTTGGACTAGATTTCTTCTTTTGCAAGTTTGACTCTTCTAAGCTTCTTTAGATCTTCTTTCCATTCTTGAACAAATCTCTTTCTTCATCACGTGGGCCTATAAAGTATGAATTCTCATGCTAACAAAGTGGGGCTCCTCTTTGGGCGTGTAGTGTGGTCCCTACTCAATAGGTTTTCAACGCGGGCCCCATTTCTTGTTTTCTCCTACAAATATAAAGAGGCAATTTTAACATTATTTATATGTAAGAAAATAATAACGAACCATGTGTGGGACCCTACATGCCTAGTGATGCACCAAAATGACCAACTTCCCAAAAATAGCACATGGTGCCAAAAATAATAAGATATGCATTGATGAAACCAAAAGCCTAATTTTGGGGTGATAAATGAGATGAGAAAAACTTAATTTCACAAAAGTCATGCAATTTAATGAATTTTGACAATTTTTGACCATTTTTTCCAAAAATAACCCTAAATGCATGTAATCATGAAATTAAATGCAATTCTACCCAATTAAGTCCACAAATGCTCATGAAATGATGACCTAGTGACCTAGTTTTGTGGACTTATCACTTGTCCAAAGTTTGGAGGCAGCTAGACTGTTCCAGGCAAGGGTCCTCCGAACGGTTTCATTAAGAAATCCTACCCTTACCTGGGGGCTGATCTAACTACTAAGGTTTCATAAGACCGAATTGGAAACCTATGTGTACTCTTAAAAGAAATCTTTAAAAAAAATCTCTTCAACAAAAAAAACTTTCGTCGCATTTGAGTTCAAATCTGAGAAATCTTAGTTCTCTCCTTTTCGAATTTAGTGCTCGCAAAAATGTTTGAGCCTTTATTCGGATTGGAACACCATTTGCTCTCTTTGATGAATTCAATCTTGACCTTAAAAAAAAAAACCTCCATCATTTTTGAATTCAGATTTGAGAAATCTTGGTTCTCTCTTTTTCGGATTTAGTGCTCGCAAAAATGTTTGAGCCTATGTTCGGATTGGAACACCATTTGCTCTCTTTGACGAATTCAATCTTGACCTTTCAAAAAAAAACTTCTGTCATTTTTGGGTTCAGATTCGAGAAACTCTGGTTCCCTCCCTTTCAGACTTAGTGCTCACAGAAATGTTTGAGCCTTGTTCGGATTGGAATACCATTTGCTCTCCTTTATGAATCCAATCTTAACCTTTCAAAAAATCCCACCTCGTGTCCTTTCTGAGGATGCAATTTATAACATTTGTACCTAGCGGTGCTAGTGCGCCCTTTCAGGTGTACTGTATTCGCGACCGACACATTTGTATCTCCAACCTTATATCATCTTACCTCGAGTGAGCCTTGCTTCTCGATAATTTGAATTAAGGTTTACAATTGCTTCTAGCAGTCACTGGAACGCTCGTCCTAAGCCTACCATACTTGCATTTAGAATAATTGTACCCTCTATGGCTTTTTGCCTCTTTCATCTTGCTTGAGCTGGGCCATGCCCCCTCTAGCAATTTGAAAAGACAAAACCTTAGTTATTTTCCATTTATGATCACCATATTCTCGTGATTACTAATGGATCTGGTCTTGTTTTAGAAGTTTTCCAAACTAACAATGGCTGCTTCATTGACCATCACTTTCGATGATAACAAGTACCAAATCCTACTTCAAGAAAAGCAAAACAAGAGCTCCAATAAGCGCCCTGGCAGTTGCCGAAGCGTCATCTCCCTTGGCAACTCTCAAACCGGGTCGACCGCTACTCCCCAGACCATCATCTTCAGGTCGTTGGGACCATTCCCACTTCCAACAGAAGAAACTGTACCTACCAAGAAGCAGAAAACCGCCCCTAAACATGTCGCTGCTCCGACACCAAGGGCAACAATCAAAAAGTTTGAAGCCCATGGCAACCCCACGAAGCCTCAACTTGCAAGAAACCAGGTCTGCCCCAAGACCTGGTCCCTAAGACCTTCCCCAAAGCAAAGGAGGTCCCGAACATCTACAAAGCCAGCGTACCTGGCCCCTCTCAAGGAGAACCGGTTCTGTCCTTTCTCTCACATGAAAGAGGAGAAACCTACCCTCCACCAAACAAACAAATCAACTCAACATGAGCAGGCTTGCTCCTACAAGCCCAAAATGAAGTCATACATCACCAGGCCATTGCAAGAACTTGCTAAGGCTTACACTCCTACGAGTCGACCCTTCATCTCAACAGGGGCCAAACTTACAAAATTCAAAGCCTCACTGCGACAGGCAAAGGACCGCGTCTAGATCTAGTCCATGCCTAACTTTAAAGAAGATAAGCTCGGCTGCTGGGCACGGGGGACTACCTCCTTCATTGCCAGAGCACAACCAAAGCTTATTAAAGCTCAAATTGCTCGTCGTATACGTCGCCGCACAACATATCGACAAAAGAGACTAGGGAAGCAAAGAACCCAGCATTCTACCTTTTAGGTCTCTAAAAAATGGGTCGAAAAAGAAAGACCCGACCAAGTTGTTGCTGTCTATATGCTTAGCAAAACCAGAAGATGCCAGAAGTCAGCAACCAAAATTCATGTCAGACGACCGGTGACTCGCAACGTCTACCGGACACGAAGACATCAAGAGGATTCTCCTGCTCCTTTAAGCCAAGGACACTGGAGTAACCATTCCTCTGACTCTTCATCCAAAAGAATGAGCTCCAGCTCAATCACCAAGACGATATCCTCATTCGACTCTCGAAGGATGAACGTCCTGGTTATAGATGCTGAGCAGCCTCCACCGCATGATGACGTAACAGCACGCATCCAGCAGTTGGAGCAAGGACATCAGAGAATTGAGGCTCTGATGGAAAACCTCCTTCTCACTTTCCAGCGTCCACCTAACAATAAAGCTCCTCTGAGTCATCAAGATGACGAGGAAAATAATGAGTCACTCGCCCTTACCAAAAAGGACGTTGACAATATCCTCGCTAAAACAAAAGAAGAGGATACACTGAAGGAACATAGGATCAAGCCACCATATCCCTTATGGATGGACTCGGTTCCGTTCCGTGTAAAATTCAAACAACCTACTCTCTAGACATATACAGAGAAAGGTTCAGCCAGACAGCATGTCATCCACTTTAAGATCCTAACGGGAGCTATTGTAGATCAAGACGCCCTCAAGATCCGTCTCTTTGCAAGTACCCTAAAAGGTACGACCTTTGATTGGTACTCCACTCTGTTGGAGAACTCCATCCAAAACTGGGCCATGCTAGAGACACGCTTCCTGACCCACTTCAAAGGTGAAGATCACCCTGTTACTATGGCACAACTCTGCAGCCTAAAACAGGGAGAGAATGAGTCAACAAACGACTGCATTCACAAGTGGAAGGCGATGGCGTACATTTGCTTAGATGTACTGCCACAAGCGTCGCTGGTCGACAACTGCCGTAACAACATGAGAGCAAGGATCCGCTCTATGATTATCGGCAACAAATCAAAAAACCTGGGAGAACTCCTAGAAGCAAGTATGGAAGCTGAAACGGTGATCAAAGATCTCAACAGTCAGAAATCATCAAAGAAAGAGCCGACCGCCATTACGACCTCGAAACCAAAGAAAAAGGAGGTTCTTAATGTGCAAACCAAGTCAGCTCCTCAGCAGCCAAAGAAAGTTGAAAACAAAACTGCAGGTAAGAAACCTGAACTCTCTGAAGCCTTCAAAGAACGAGTAAAGAAGAATTACCTGTTCGATGAAGATGTTGAAGAAATCTTTGAGGCTCCCGTAGCAAATGGTAAACTCACCTTACCTGAGCCCAAAAGACCAGGAGATGTTGGCAAAACCAATGACCCTCAGTATTGTCCATACCACCAGATGGTCTCACATCCTCTCAATCAATGCTTCATTGTGAGAGAGAAGATCAACGAGATGTGGAAAAATGGAGTCATCACCTTTGACAAAAACTATGGGTCTTCCTCCGTCAACATGGTGTCATATGAACAAACTTCCAAGTCACCAAAGGAGAAGATCACTACTTCCTTCAAGGTGATAAAAATGATTCAGACGTCCCAAGAGTTGGTTCCTTATCCAACATCAGACGGACGACCCATATGGGTGCATCCCGATCTCCTGGAAGATGAAATTTGGGAGATCCCCAAAACAAAGCCTACCGCTTAACAGCGAAGGCAAGCCAAGAAACAACTCTGCAAGCTCAAACAGCAGGAGAAAGCTCAATCAAAGCAAGAAGTCCCTGAAAAGGCAGAGACCTCTTCCACTGCTTCATTGGGGGCAATGGAAGAATCCAAGACTTCAAAGGCGGTAAGAAAATTCACCCTTGGTGATTTCATGCCACCTCATTACAGAAATGAAACTACGCAGGAGGCATCATACTCTTGCAACTCAGTAATTGGATTCTCCATGGATGGGTACGAGTCTAGTGATACTGCCAGTGATACCGATGAGTGGGAAGAATCCCTTAAAATATGAGAATATCTCTCCGATGAGGAATGGATTCCCGAATCTCATCTTATGCCAGTAATCTGGTATAACCCATTACAGCCACAAAAATCCTAGTCTGATGTTGAAGAAGACCAAGACAATGTTCAAGAAAGTTTTGTTGATCCAACACAAGCAAGCGCTCCAGTGGAACCTAACATTGATGAACCACGAGGAGCAGATGTCGAAGAAGATTTGGCCCTTATGCCCGATTTCGAAAAATATGCAAGAATCTTGCAACGTCTTTCCATAGAGTAGGAGTAGGATCACATCGATGACCTTCGTCATAATCAAAATCCAAAACCAGAAATCCCAGAAAATCTACAGACATCTCTTCTGGTAACCTCGGAAAATGAAGAAAACTGATGGATTGATGATCCCCTCACATCTGAAGACAAGTCTGAATCTCAACAGTGCATTGCTTGCAATGTGATAGTTCAGGATGATGGTGCCTCTGAAGCTTCGTCTGCCAAGGTCTTAGATTCTTAGACTACATTCGGTAGCAAATCTTTGGAGCTACATCTCCTCAGGTGACTTCCACAGAGATATCATCTTCTTAGCCTTCGTCTCCTGAAACTGAGACGTCAGAACTCAACCCTCTTCCTGCTGATCATCTCGAAGAAGCTCCTTTCAATGAAGTCTTCTTCAATGAAAATCCGGTCAACTGGTCCCAGATACCCGACGTCATAGGCGATGTCTGGACCGATAAATTACTCAACGAAGAAGAGAAGTTGCTGGATGCTGTTCAGGATTTGTTCCCGAAAAATTCTTCGTGCAACGCGATCATTGAAGACGGCAATACTGTTACAAAGACGTCTTTAGCAAATGTCAAGGATCGACCCCTTGATCCTAAGAGTGATCTTCCAAAAGAAGATCATTCTCCAGAAGCTCTTGAAGTTGGTAGAGGTACCCACTCTGGCCGGGATTACCACATGAATTACAACCAACCTTCTTCATCTTATGTAAATCCTTCGGGAAAATAAGTTATAAACGCCCCCAAGTGGCAACAATAATGAAAATGCAGGCCCAAAGGAGACTTTCAAGTACGACTTGATTAAGCATTTCAAGCACATACTTGCACGACTACACATCCTTGACTTATTATGAATGTCTCCACAAACTCGTGATAGTCTCATTTCAAGACTGCAAATGTTGAATGAGGATGTCGACAAACATGCCCCACAAGTCCTACAAATTGAAATGGACTATAGGGTCAAAAAATCAAGTACTACCTCAAACGGAGAAAAGAAGAAAACTGAGGAATCAAGCATTGAATGCCTCTCGGTTCAAAAAGCAGCGAGTGCAACAATTGCCTTCGATAAGGATGACCTCCTGCTAGGCGAGACAAAGCACAATCGACCCCTGTACTTCACAGGGTATGTCAAAAAAATGCCAATACACAGAGTCCATATCGACCTAGGTTCTGCAATCAATCTCATCTCTACTTCGGCACTCGAAGAGTTAGGTATTCCTCCTAACAAACTGAGTCACACGTCTGTATCCATCTTTGGATATGATGAGAGTGCTAAAAGGCCTATCGACAAAATCAGGTTCAAGTTACAAATTGGTGATCTCATATCTGAAGTCATTGTGTACGCAATAAGAACCCCTTCATGCTACAATATCCTTCTTGGACGCCTCTGGATACATGAGAATGGTGTCGTCCCTTCCACTCTACATCAATGCATTAAGTTCGTTGGGAACGATGGCTTAATACATCGAGTGTTTGCAGATAAAAAGCCCTTCAAAGGCAAAGAAGTCCATTTTGTAGATGCTCAAATGTACAAGGATGAAGAAGAAGAAAAGGAGGAAGAAACATCACCCTTTGCCAAAAATCTCCAAAAAGATAAGGGCAAGGCTCCTCAGCAATCATCAGAAGAAAACAAATCTTCTAGCAAAACCGAAGAAAGCATTCATTCTCCCTTCGTTGTCTCCCTCAAACCTTCAAAGCCTTTGGTTATCACCACCAAAGCAAAGAAGACAAAACGAAAGACTGGGGGCAGGTTCGCTGTCTCCTCCGTGTCCATTATGCAAGACACGAACTCGGATTTAAAGCCAGAAGATGATACACCGTCAAGCCAAGCTGATAGTCAGCAAGTTTAGCCTGCTCTCACTCCATTGGAGACACCTGCCAACGTAGAAGACCCTACGTCTGCTTCCTTCGTCATTCCAGCAACTTTGACAGAAGAAAAGAAAATCTTCTTCCACAAATTGGAAGCTTCTTCACCAAATTCTTCGCTTGAACCTCTCCAAAATGAAGGTATGCCTCAACTATTCCTGTATAGTATTCTCACACCATTGGAACCCACCTTGACCAAAAGTCAACTGGAGGATTGGAAACTCCATCGTCACATAGACAAGTCGTCATACGGGTTGGGGTATGATCCTGACACTCCCATGAGACAGTTGACACAAAAGCTACAAAGTCGTTTTGCTGACCAAGCCTCAACATCTCGTGTCCATGAAGACATTGATCTCCCTGAATATCTCTTTGAGGAGTCACCCATTAAGGATTCAGGAAGCTCTTCCAATTGGTATGATTTCTCTGATGATGAAGAGGAATTGTCCGATGACATAGACGTGCAGTTTTCTCGCCCTGAAGAACCATCGTCTCCAAAAGAAGTACCCTACTTCGACCTAGTTTCAACAGGTGATTGGGATCATCTCATTGCAAGTCTTGAGAAGAGTACCGATCAAGAACACCCATGGACAAAAGCAAAGCCTTGGTCTGTAAGTGCCTTTGGAACTCCAGAAGGTCTTGTTGAGTTGGAAGCCTCCGAAATCATTGTGGAGGAACCACTTTCAAACCTTCCAACAGAAGATCCTGTTCAAAAGATAGACTTGGGGACACCTGATAACCCACGTCCTGTAGTCATAACTAAAAATATAAAGGATGATGAGTTACCCGAGTATATCATTTTTCTTCGTGAGTTCGTTGATTGTTTTGCATGGTCTTATGCTGAAATGCCTGGCTTAGACCCCAAAATAGCAGTCCACAAACTCAATCTACAAAAAGACATCAAGCTTGTCAAACAAGGCCAAAGAAGATTCCGTCCTGATGTGATGGACAACATTGAACAAGAAGTTCAGAAATCCAAAAGCGTTGGCTTCATCCGTGAGGAACAGCATCCTGAATAGTTGGCCAACATCGTCCCTGTGACAAAGAAAAATGGGCAGATCAGGGTTTGTATTGACTATAACGACCTGAATAATGCATGCCCTAAAGATAAATTCCCGCTCCCCATACCAAAGGTGATGAGCGACAACACCTGTGGATTCGAGCAAATGACATTCATGGATGGATTCTCTGGCTACAGTCAGATAAAGATGCATCCTGAAAATGAAAGACTCACATCATTTCGGACCCCATTTGGCGTGTATTGCTACACAGTCATGCCATTTGGTCTAAAAAATGCGGGTGCGACATATCAGAGGGTTATGATGAAAATATTCCAAGATATGCAGCATAAGACGGTCGAATGTTACGTTGATGACCTCGTCGTCAAAAGTAGAAGAAAAGAAGACCATCTCAAAGATCTTCGAGAAATCTTCATCCAACTTCGCAAACACAAATTGCGGATGAATCCACTAAAGTGCTTCTTCGGTGTCTCATCGGGTAAGTTTCTCGGATTCAAAGTTCGGAAAGGCGGAATAGAACTTGACCCCACCAAAGTCAAGGCTATCCTAGGAATGCCATCTCCAAGAACCCTAAGAGAACTAAAAGGGCTTCAAGGAAGGTTGGCATACATTCGACGGTTCATCTCCAATGTGTCAGGGAAGTGTCGTCCATTCTCTCGCCTAACGAAGAAAGGTGTGGACTTTGTTTGAAATGTTGAATATGAAGCCACATTTCAAGACATCAAGACATACCTGACTAAACCTCCAGTGTTGGTTGCCCCCACAACTGGGAAACTATTCATCTTGTACACAAGAGCTCTCGATTACTCTTTGGGCTTTCTACTGGCACAAGAAAACGACGAGGAAAAAGAATCTGCTCTATATTCCCTCAGCCGCATGTTGATAGGTGCAGAGCATCGCTACTCTCCAGTCGAAAAAGAATGCCTTGTAGTGATGTTCGCCTTACAAAAGCTGCATCACTATCTACTGTCTAACACAGTATACCTGATTTCGAGGATCAATCTCTTAAAGGTCCTTGTCACAAAGCAGATTCTCTCAATGCCCGATTGGCAAAATGGTCCATCCTTCTGTCATATTCGATATTAGGTATGTACCACAAAAAGCAATCAAAGGCCAAGCTCTAGAAGACTTTCTCGTAGAGCACCCATTGCGAAAGGATTCTCCACTGAGGGATGATCTCCAAGACGAATCTGTCTACAATGTGGAAACTTCCTTTTCAAATGCTTCCTAGGACATGTACTTTGACGGCGCAACCAGGACATATGAAAAAGGAAAGGAAATATTGGAAATTGGCATCCTCTTTGTCAGTCCCGACAAATACATGATTCCACACGCTTTCTCGCTACTGGAACCATGTTCAAACAACGCAGCTGAGTACCAAGCTCTGATTGTAGGATTGGAACTCGCCCTCAAATCTGGCATCACCTTGCTGGAATCTTTTGGGGACTCTCAACTGATCGTCAACCAGATGAATCAGAAATTTGAAGTCAGGAAACCTGATCTGTTGCTTTACTACAACAAGGCATAATCACTTCTGCAAAAGTTTGACATCTGTCACATCACCCACATCCTCGGAGGTGAAAACATCCGCGCATGATGCCCTGGCTGGACTTGCAGAATCTATGGCAATCCAAAACAAAAAAGGGAAAAACATGCAAATCATAGTGTGTCAAAGAAGGATTCTCCCTCCTCTTAACACACACCAAGCAGTTGCTGAATGCCACCAAGTGGTTGGAAGTCGGATGTCCATCCTCAAACCTCCGATTGGCGACTGGAGGGATCCTTTCATCGATTAAATTATGTTCGGAATCCTACCTGAGGATCCAAAAGAACGGGTAAGCCTTTAATGACGAGCCCCAAACTTTCATTTGGATATTCCTTCAAAAATGCTTTACAGAAAATCCTTCAACGGAGTACTTCTACGCTGCTTGTCACAACAAGACGCTGAGGAAACTCTCAAAGATTGTACAGGTTCTGCGACAAGTACAAAATCCAAAGTTGTCCTTTCGGGATCATAGATTCTACAGGTTCTGCGACAAATACAAAATCCAAAGTTGTCCTTCGACTCCATCCAATTCAGTAATGAACGGACTAGCAAAAGCCTTCAACAAGACACTCTGCAAAATTCTCAAGAAAATGGTCTCTAGTCACAAAAGAGACTGGGGAGACAAACCACCTAAAGCTTTGTGGGCTTATCGAACCACCGTTCGAGGACCAACCCATAACACACCATTCTCTTTGGTCTATGGATGCGAAGCTGTTGTACCTTTGGAAGTACAAATTCCTTCCTTAAGGGTATCTTTACAAAATGACATGACGCAAGAAAGCAATATCAAATTGAGACTCCAAGAGCTGGATAATCTCGATGAAAGACGGCTCGAAGCTCTACAAAGCATTGAGCTGTACCAAGCACGCATGGCAGGATCTTTCGACATGAAGGTCAGGTAACTTGCAGTAAAAAGGCCAATGGTTTTCGCCCATAAATCCAAAAGGAAATTCGAACAAAAATGGGAGGGACCCTTTGTCATCGACAAAGTCTTCTCCAACGGCGCATATGCTCTCCTAAACATGGAAGGTGACAGATGTATGCTGCCCATCAACGACAGATTCTTGAAGCGGTACTACCCTTGAAGACTTACGCCACTGGGTCAGAGCAATGCCTACATAGTCAAAGCCTATTCCCAGGTACTTGCTCGTCAAACCCACTCCTTTTGGAATTTTCATCCTTATGTTGAAATTTCTAAAAAAAAAAAGGCTCAAAACAATGCTCACTTTCATAGTTTCATTGCTCACTTTCATAGTTTCATTGTTCAAAAAAATCAAATCCAAGTTTAGGAGCCTCTTCCTCGACTTGACCAAAACTTCCAATCCTTGAACCCACAATTCATGGTTTGAAACAAAAATAAGGACTTAGGAATTTCAGCTCTAGTCCGCCCAGATTTTTACAACCAAAAATGGTTTTTGAGTCAAAATTTACGACCCTCATGTCTTTAAACAAAAAATGGTTTTTTAGAAACTGCGGGGAAGCGACGCTCAGTCGATACTTGCAAAACTCAAAAATGGAAGGATGCGAACCCCATTCGATACTTCCAAAATTCAAAAGCGCAAGGAAGCGACACCTTGTCAATACTTGCAAAATTTCAAAATCGTGGAGACGTAACATTCCAGTTGATATCCACAACCCAAACTTGCAAAATTTCAAAATCGTTGAGATGCAACATTCCATTTGATATCCATAACCCAAACTTGCAAATTTTCAAAATCGTGGAGACGCAACATTCTAGTTGATATCCAAAACCCAAATTTTTTTCGTGGGGAAGCTACATTCAATCGATACCCACAAAACCAAAATTTTTGAAAAATAAAAGCAAGGAAGCGACAACCAGTTGATACTTGCACTCCAATTCGCGAGGAGGTGACATTCCATCGATACTCGCAAATCGAATGAGCAAGGAGGCAACATTCCATCGATACTTGCAATACCATTCAGCAGGGAGGTGACTTTTAGTCGACACTTCCATTTTCTAAAACCAAAACCTGGCTTATGCGCCAAAAACAAAAATCGGCTTTCACGCCAAAACCAAAATTGGCTCTTACGGCAAAAAAAAAATCGGCTTTTATGCCAAAAAATTCCAAAAACTTGGCTTTTATGCCAAAAATCTAAAATTTGGCTTTCTTGCCAAGAAAACAAAACTTGATTTTCAAAAAATATGGCTTTTACGCCAATAAACAAATTTCGGCTTCCATGCCAAAAAAACAAATTTCGACTTCCATGCCACAAACAAATTCGGTTTCCATGCCATCCCAAAATTTCGGCTTTCACGCTAGCAAACAAAATCAGCTCCTATGCCACAAAACCTGGCTCTCATGACAATTCAAAAATTGACTCCTATGCCACAAAATCTGGCTCTCATGCCAATTCAAAATTCAGCTTTCATGCCATCTCAAAAATCGGTTTTCATGCCATCTAAAAAATTCGGCTTTTATGCCATCTCCAAAATTCAACTTTCATGCCATCTCAAAAACTTTGGCTTCCATGCCACCAACTAATTTTGGCTCCCACGCCATCTGAAAATCCAACTTTCAAGCTATCAAAAAACCAGGCTTTCGCCACAAAATCTGGCTTTCATGCCCAAAACAACCCTTTGGCAAAAGATTTTCACAAAATGACAATCTTTTGGTCAAATTTTCAAACAAACATCCACATCCAACTTTTGCTTATTTTCATAAAAAAGAATTTGAGTAAAAAGTATATAGAGTACCAAAAATGTTTTTTACATGGAGGTACCAAAAAGAGAAAAAGAAAAAAAGTTTGTTACAAAAATCAGGAGCTTAATTTATCATGGTATTCAACCAAAGATTCAACTCCTCAAGCAGACTCTTGGCCTTAGCCTCTAAAGCTTCCAGGCCATGCTTCTTCAAAATCTTTCCATAAAATGCAGCAGAACGCCGCGACCCATCTGCAGCACAGGGAAGTTCTTCCCAAAGAATCCGTCGTTGCTCGTACTCTTGAGCCTTCCTCCGGAGATTACTCTTAGCCTCCTCGACGTGGCGAACCAGAGTACCTTTTCTAACATGAGCTTCCATAATGGCGGCCCATTTGGCAGCAACTTGTTCCTCCAATAGCTCGAGACGCTGCCTGGTCTCAACGACCTCCCTATCAAGACGGCGCAGGTCTTCTGTTAGCTCAATCATGACCAACTCGGTGACATTCCTCTCCCGAATGAATTGCTTCCAAGTCAGCGAGATCTCGTTCAGTTCAGACTTGACCTCGCCAGAAGGCTTCAAAAACATCTCATTGAAAAAGTCACCGCTTGGAAGCTTTTGGTCTCATTCCATTTGTATTCCATTTGTTGCCGAGAGTAAGGACTTCATCAACAAAAGCCTTCGCACTTGTAATGTCCAAACTGACCTCTTTGCTATCAGCAAGAATGTCCTTTACATGCTTGATCATGCCAAAGCCAGCGTCCAAATGGCCAGAAGAAAGAGTTTCGACCCATGAGCTCAAAACGCTCTTGAACACTTTTTTCGCATACTGAAGAGATGGCCCGAATGAAGGCTCGCCCCTCTCCATTGGTCGACTGCCCTTGTCATGTCCTGTTGGACGAGTGATCATCAGACTCTTTCTAATTGGAGACATTAGCGAAGGAATCTCCTCAGAAAATTTCATCTCTGCCGCATTGAAACTGGAAGAAGAAGTCCCTACTTCTGGCATCCCCTGCTCCGACCCTAAAAAAGATTAGGGAACTTCTCCTGTTACTTCACAACTTGCCAGCAAAACAAAACAAAAAAGGGGTATGAACATGATCCTGTTGAAAAATCATTACCATCAGGGTTATTGCTACAAATACCTTCTTCGACGACTTCTGCCTCCATGAGTTCATCCGAAGCATCGTCAAAGGTCTCGTCCATGGATGGCTTGAAATCGTCAGAATCCTGTGGCAAGTCAGCTGACAAGAAAACAATCAACATGTTAGCAAATGACAGCACACACAAGAAAAAAGGGAAAGAAAATACAAAGAAGTCATACCAGGTGAAGATTCTAGAATCACTCTAGAGTCCCTAGGTTCTTTTTCAGATGCCGCGATTGGATCCGTCACTGCTTCATCAGCCGGAACCTCAGGCATCACCAAATCATCATCTCCCACTGAAAAGGGAGAGAAAGAAAATAAAAAAAAAAAGAAATCTTAGCGAAAAGAAACGGAATGGAAAGAGGAGGAATCATACCTTCATTAGCGGTCTCTTCCTCTCGGCTCCTCTTTTCCGGAGGCTCATCAGCGTCCCCTGACATCTCTTCAGCAATGGTAGGAGGGACTTATGAATCAGGAGAATCATCGTGTCGTCTCTTATTACAATGCTGCCCTCTCTTCCTCTTGCTTCTATGGGCCGTTTTACTTGAAGTACCCGCCACATCATCAAAGTCAGGACCTTCGGTTGACTCCTCACCAGATGGTCTGCTCCTCCCAGTGGACTCCAAGGAAGCCTTTGTTCGTTCCGCTTGCATCCAAGCATCAATCTCGACCTCCTCCTCCTCTAGCTGTTTCAAGACCTCACCATGTATCTCTTGTACAACTCCTGATCTGATGATGTCCTGTTCACCGAGAAAGCCTATCTTATGCTTCTCTCCAGAAAGGAAAGTAAGAACTTCCTCTCGATGGACTCCATCTAATCTGCCAAGACCCTTCCCAAAAGATTGCTTAACACTGAGCTCCTTCTTGGAAAGCCCTCGGTACACCAAAAAGCTCTCTATGAACCATTTCATAAAGCTAGCAGTCTGGAAAGTGGGCAACTCAGGATAGGAAATCATGGCGATAGTGTCCTCCACACTGTAAAAAGCCCATGCATTCCTTCCATCCTGCAAACCTCTAAAATGCTTCACCATGCTCGAAGGCGCTCCAACAACGCCTTGAGAGAAGCCCAACTGCAGAGCAAAACGCAAGGGGACATATGGCTGGATATCAACAAAAAGATGTCTACGGTACACCATCATACCAACGCGTATGTTGAAAAGCCACCTCTTTTCTGCGTTTCTTAAAGAATAATGTCTTCCTGACCTTGCCTTGGTGGAATCACTAGAGACACCAAAATCAAAAGCCTTCTTCCGCAAACTTGGAGAAAGCTTCACTGAAGATTGCCCAATCTCGACGTCCCTGAACCGTCAGATCCTCAAATGAGCAGACAAAAGTGATTTGGAAATGGCTGTCCCTCTAGCCAATCGAATCATAAAAGGGTCATCATCCTGTGCAACTCCTAATTGACGGAAGCCGGGACAGTGGTACACATACCATGAATATAAAATATAGGCTAAAAATACCCTGTTCATAAGGAGCCCAAGACGAACCAGGAAAGCAGCAGCCTGCAGTTTGGTGCATGGATAGGAGTAAAGAGCAAGCACTAAAGCAAGCCTCTCTCCAAATGCCATCTGACAAGCCAGAAAATACAATGCGGCCTGATGTGCGTACCATCACCTCCAGCAAAAACAACCTCACTTAGCTAATAAGTGAGGTAAACAGCGAGATCCCTCCACAACGCAATGTCAGAATAAATGGCATATGTGCTCATGAAGAAGTCCTATAAGTCTCCTTGCGTGATGAAGTCTTCTTCAAACCTGGAGTCTTAGCTCTGGCTTCCCGGGTCGTGCTATTAGAAGACTCTTTGCTGTCAAAAAAGTTGGGGAACAAAGAGCCAAAACTCCTCCAACTGCTAGACCTAACTTTCGAGCCCTCCTTCTCCTTCAAAAAATCATAGAAGGCGACGAGCTGAAAGTACAAAAGCTTGAACTCCTCAGACTACTCCTCAAGGATGTTGTCAATAGGCATGAACTCTTCATAGAGTTTGCCGAGGACAGGCAGCCCGGTGATGGTGCTCAATTCCTTCAAAGTAAATCCAATCTCACCATTTGTGACAATGAAGGTGTTGGTTTGTGGAAGGAATGACTCCAACATGGCCATAAAGGCTTCATCGGAGAAAACCACAGTTTGCCGAAAAGTGCGAACTGCGTCAAAGAACTCGGCCTCCTTTAAAATGGCCTTGCCAACCTGCAGGATGTGATCAGTTCATGACTCCCAGCTTGAGTCAACGCTGAAACGGCCACGAAGTCGAAAAGGCTACACCTAACTGTTGCCGTCACCTTGGAAAATGCCAAGGCCCATCGATATCAAATCAACCGATGGATGATCAGAACCTTGGTAGCCGCTGGCTAGCATCAACATGTCCATGCGGACCGACTACTTCTCTGCATAACCGGAAGGGCCGCCAACAAAAACCCCGGTCTTGATCACATTAGTCCTCCTCACATAGCTTGGAGGATCTTCCCTCTTGGGGCATGTGGGAGAAAGACTCGTGATCGAGATAGTGCGATCAAAGGTCGACCGGGTAGAAATAGTTCTCTCCTCACCATCTGTCGTGCAAGAGAACTGAAAACATCTCCTTTGGTATGTCAAGTCATCAGGGATTGCGTCACCAAAGAAAAAGGTAAGCTTGGGCACAATGTTCTGATCGTCCATGACCCAAGGACGATTGCTTACCATAATCCTGTAAAACTCCTCATCCTTGAGAGCGAATAATCGTTGTCTCATCTCATCACAGTTGAGGGAGTCGCACTCTTCTAAGTTTCTCTCCACAAACTGGACCTTCTCCCAGGCCTGTTGTTCGACCACATTAGGAGACCTGGTAGACCGGCGATGTGCATCAGTAACAGGCTCTTTGCCCTTGTTCGTTTTGGAGGAACTACCTGCAAAGGATGGAAAAGAAAAATTCAACCACCAAAGCGACATAATTTTGCTAAAAAATTTCTACCGAAATTTTAGCATGGTTCTGAGACAATTCCGAAGAAAAGGGAAACACCCTGAAAAAGATATAAAGCTTGAAGATGAGCTCAACACCATTGCAAGCTCATAGTCAATGAAGCATTCTCAAAGAAGGTTTGAACTCAAACATTGCTACGAGATCAAACCAGTCTTATCAAATCTCCACTAGTTTGAAGAAGGGCTCAACATTGCTACGAGCTCCAAACTCCAAAACATGCAAAGCTCCTCAAAATCCCTCCAGATTAAGAAAGGGCTCAACATTGTTGCGAGCTCCAAATCTCAAAATTTGCAAAAGATTTCCAGGTATGCATTATCATGCTCCCAATCAATTTACTAAAAATCATGCATCAAAGAAAATCATCATGCATTAGATGCTAGGAAAACCTTAACCAAAGTTTGACCAATTCCAACCCAACTTGGTCAAAACCAATCAAACTTTGTCCAAGTCAAAAATCATGTTGGCTTGACCTAGAGATTCTAGCCTTCTATCTTGATGCATCAAAAAAAAAAAAAAAGAAAAAAAAATGCATGAACATCATGGATTGCATAAACCTCATTATCATGGTGAGCAAAAAAAAAAAGAGAGAAATTTCTTAAAAAAAATTCAGCTGACAGGCCATGGCCCACTGCCACGTGGCAGTACGGCCAAGTCCGTACAGCGAGGAAAAAAAACGTGCAAAAGAAAAAAAAGAGAAAACATGAGAAAAAAAAAATGAAAAAAAAAGAGAGCACATGTAAGAAAGAAAAAAAAAAGAGAGAGAAAACACGTGGAAAAAAGAAAAGAAAAGGAAAAAAAAAGAGGAAAAGAAAAAAAAAGAAAAGGAAAGAAAAGGAAAGTTACTTCTACATGGAGTTTATTGTCAAGGAAGAAAACTTACTTGAAGCGATGGATGGAGAAGAAGAATGAGAACTTGAAGATTCTTGAATAAGAGGAGAAAATCTTGATCTTGGAGCACTCTTAAAGACTTTTGCAAAAAGAAAGCAATAAGGGCAAGAGATCCAACCTCCTTTGCTTTTATAGAGGAGAGCAAACCAAAAAAGGAAACAAGGAGAAAACCAAGGAGGTAAGTGCTAAAAATTAGCAACTTTTCCAAAAGAAAGGAGATTTGAGATATTCTATCCTAAAGAGAAAATACTTTGAGAAATTCTCTCCAAAAAGAAAGGGAATGAGAAATATTCTCTCTAAAAGAAAGATACTTTGAGAAAATCTCTCCCAAAAACAAGGAAGCATGAGAGATTCTCTCCAAGTAAGGATATTTTTATATATTCTCTACCCTAAGGAGATAGTTTTAGATATTCTTTCCAAAATGACACCATATGAGATCTAAGCCATCTTTAAAAGCTTGATCCCATGGGAGGTTTGACCACATAGGCACTAAAATGGGCTTTCGATCTAAAATCTCCTTTACGAAGAGCATACAAAATTGTTCCATGCCTCTTTTGAGTGGATTGAACCGTTCGAAAAAAAAATCCTCATGAGTTTCCAAAAATCCAAACCATCTAACCTCATGAACCAAATTAAGCCAAACTCTTGTGATTGACATTCCACAAAAAAAAAAAAAAAAAAAAAAAAAAAAAAAAAACTCTGGTCCCCTAACTTGTCACATACGGCTGGTTAGGTCACAAGGTCAAAACCAAAAAAAAAAACAAAACAAATCTTGACCCCCTAACCTGCCACATACAGCTTGTTAGGTCACAAGGTCAAAAACCAAAAAACCCTCTTGACCACCTAATGCACCACATACAGACCTTAGGTTCACAAGGCCAAAAGGAAAACCCAAAATCAAAAAATCTAACTCCCTCATGTCATTTTCAAAACTTTGCCTTGAGGTGGTACGTGATCCCTCTCACTACCATAAAATCCCCTTGGAAACTCAAAAGGCTATTAAAAAAAAGAAAAAAAAAGCTCAAAGACTCTTGGTCAAATCAGAAGCTCTCCTTCAAGTTTCTCTTCGAGGCACATCAACTCCAAAAGCCACTCGTCGCTGTACCTTGAGGGGGCATTTGTTGACACCAAAAATATCACTTTGCCTCTCCAACATCAAGAAGCCATATGAAGCCGCATCCCACTACAAGCAGGCAATGCTACTTCAAGCATCAAATCTTGTCAAAATCAAACAAAAACTGCAATCAAGACAGCCAAAAGAAGGGTACATCTGAAGTTTCGGACCATTCCAATATCATTTGACCCAACTTCACTCCTCCAACAGCTGAGCAGGCGCACCCGGCAGCGGTGAAGCCAGAGACCCTACCCTGACACACAAAACAAAGCACACAGCTGGCCCCAAGATGCCACTAGGAGGCTCTACATCAAGTTTCAGGCCATTCCGACATCATTTGGCCTAATTTCACACCTCCGGCAACCAAACAAGCGCTCCTAGCGGCGACGGCGTCGAAGACATCAAAACTTCGATCAGAGCCTACGGATGGTCTCAAAATACCTCCAAAAGGCTCCATGCCAAATTTCAAGTCAAACCAACAACGTTTGACCCTCCATCAACCCTCGAGTAGTAAAATCAAGCCTCTCGGCGGCGAGAATCACTGAGGCCATCACTCATCAAGCAGAGCACATAGGTGGCTTCAACATACTTCTAAAGGGCTCCACGTCGAATTTCAGGTCATTCCGACAACGTTTGACCCGACTTTGACGCTCCGAAACAAATTCAAGGCTACCGGCGGCGAAGCACCCCGGGACCATGACATCCAAACCAGAGCTAATGGATTGTCTCAAAATGACTCCAATAGGCTCCCTGTC
The DNA here is from genome assembly GCA_038049695.1 of Cinnamomum chago. Taxonomy (NCBI): domain Eukaryota; kingdom Viridiplantae; phylum Streptophyta; class Magnoliopsida; order Laurales; family Lauraceae; genus Cinnamomum; species Cinnamomum chago. The sequence continues at coordinate 19,311,900 of CP142459.1, forward strand.
AAATTTCAAGTCAATCGGACATCGGTTGAATGTACATCAAAAAGCGGCATCCTCCTCGCTGCAAAATCAAGTCTACTAGCGACTGGACCCCACGCAGCTTCGAATCTCGAATAAAAGCCCACGGCTGGTCCTATCTACTGCTCAAGAGACTTCACCTCAAACTTTAGGTCATTCCGACATCGTTTGACCTAGTTTGGACTCTTAACGGAAAATCGGCTACAAAGTCTTCGGCTTTTCCAAAAAATAAGAAACTCTGTGCTTCGATTTGCCTGGCTTCTCATCAGGTTTTCTTCAGGAGAATCAAGCCAATAAATGAGGAGAAATGTCAAGAAAAATATAGGAGAAAGAAAGAGTAAAAAAGATCGAAAAACAACCAAGAAACGGCGTCCGGAAGGGGAAAAAACCCCATGGTCGCCGGCGACAACCCCAGCCCATGGTCAAATCCAGGTCGCCGGGTTTCCGCCGGATGGCCCGTTTTCCGCCCCCTTTCCCGTTTCGCGAATTCTAGCCCTTGTGGTTTTCCAAAAATCTGATTTTTTATGCTCGAAATCGACTAATCTTTATCAACATTTCGGATCCGTCGTCATGAGCATGAAATCATCATTGATCGCTCCAAGATCGCCAACCGGCTGACCAAGAAATTACACTTTCTGTCCGACCGATCGAGAAATCGACAAGATAGATGTCACCGACCCACTGATATCAACCAATGTCCAAACCTGTGGATCGCCATCCGACATCAAATAACATGTGGACCCATCGGCGATAGTCATAAGAAGAATTCCAAAAGACGCGGCACGGCCCGCGACTCTTCAAATGCCCTGGCAACCACTTAATGCAGTTAATTGACCCATTTTATGACAACTTAATGCGGTCATTAACCCATTATTTTGGACGGCCCATTCAAAATCAAGCAAATGGGAGTTACAAATTCGAGTAATCATGATATTAAAATCATGAAACTCCCCTCATCATGAAGATTAAGGGAGATTAAATACCCATCATTCTCCATCAGCCAATCATATTCAAGGAAAAAGGAGTTACAAAATCAAAGAATTAAAACTTGTAACTCCTCCCAGCATGGACCAATCAATGCCATCAATTCTCTCATCATGGGTCGTCAATCCCATAAATCACCCCATGGCTACCAAGAGCCTATAAAAAGGTGTCATTCCAAGAGACATATACATAGATACATACACACACAAACAGAGAGAGAGATCCATACTCACAAGCAAGAAAGAAAAACTCTGAAGAAATCCTACTACTCTGCTGCAGAAACACCACAAGGTTATCGAAGTCCCTTGGGGGGCCACCCTCCCAAGGTCCTCTCTCCTTCTACCCAACATGGCCTAAACGCGGCTCTTCAGCCCATTTACTCGTTTTTTTTATTGGATATAGGTCTTCCCCTTGGTCTTTATCCTCTAAAAAACTGAGGTCCAAGCCAAGCCAAAGAATCAATGCATCAAGCATTCTCATTTGGAGGACGATGGCGAAGTCCATATATGACTTGCGACCGTTGATCTGAACGAGTCCCCACAATCTCCTGAGAAGTCAGATTCCTTTTCTCATTTTTCTATTGTATTTTGTATTCTTTGTAAAAAGAAAAAAAATCGCATTTCTTGTCTTTCATTATTGATGAGATTTGTAAATCACCTTCTACGACAAAATCGCATTTGACGGCACAAAACCGCCTTTCACGGCAAACAAAAATCGCCTTTCATGGCAAACAAAATGAAATCGCCTCTCACGGCATTAAAAATTTGTGTCTTTTTCTTAAAATATATGTGCAATGGAAAGTTGGAAAGAAAAATTGATTTCCTTTTTACTTGTGAAGGTGAATCTCCGGCTCACCACTTCAAATTCCAAGTATAATAGAAAATCTGGCATACCCGTACAAAAAAATGTTGATGACTCGCTTTTCCTCCTCCATCGGACCCCGGCAGCACCCGGGGCGGAAGGAGAGGACGAAAGGCAGGGCCCCCATCAGGTTCTCCTCTGGCAAGGGGTCGGCGGCAATGGCTTTGGTAATGCTGGTGGTAGTGACGGGGCCTTCGATGGTCCTTCACCATTTCTGGTTTTCGGAGGCATGATGTTTGTAAATCTGGTTTGATCTTTTCCCACAGACGGCGCTAATTGTAAGTGCCTAAATATTTACAGGCTTGATTATATGGATAAAAGAACTTCTTAGGAAGGATCAAATGCCTGAGACCTGAAAGCGAAGGAAAAAACGAAGGTTAGAGACCCTGGCTGCAGTCGGCCAAAGGGTCTCCGATGCCTTAGTTAGTTCTGCAACTAGACAAAGGATGAGTGGATAAAGAAGAAGGGGGAGTTTAGAGTATGGGTGTAAAATGTTGCATGTAAGTGTTTATGCCTACCTTCTCTGGATTTGCTCCTTGTATATATAGGCCAAGAGTTGACTTTTGGGGGTAGGATCCCATCAGTCCTTACCCTGACATTTTGGGAATAGAGTCCCATTGGACCTTACCCTGGTTGATTTTAGAGGCAGAGTCCCATCGGACCTTACTTTGATGTAGACGCAGCCGTCTGGTAATGATAATTTCTTATCTCGATCCGAGGCATGTCACCATCAATCAACACGTTCTGTAACGTAGTTGAATCTTCCCTATAGGAGTACAGTCACAACTGACTAAGAGTCAGCGCCCCGTCTCGGTTGACCGAACCGAACTGAAGATGATGTCGAGGTCAGGTGTGACCTCGGTATGGAAGCATTCTGGCACTATTGCCGAGACGGAAAAGGCCAAGACCAAGATACACCTAGCCGATACCTTTACCAAAACTAACATAATCTCGATATTAGGAAAATATCCCACACGAAGGGTTTATCGCATAGAACAACTGAAGAAGGTTTATATTTACTTCTCCAATTGTTCTAATTGAACCTTCCGCTCTCTTCAATTCCTGGATCAATCTCCTTTATACCCTTTAAAATATTATATGTGCTTTCTTTGACTCATTTATCAACGTTGTTTCTATTTTTCATTCTAAACCTCACAAAATGTGCCCGTGCAATATAATACATATTCATAAAATATATACAAAAACTTATAAAATTCATAAAAAAATCAAAATACGACAATTTTGTTATAAATTATATTGAAATAGAAAGTTATAAGAATCTAAAATATAATATTAAATATCCAATCATTTACCAAATTAAGTTATTGATGGTAAAAAAATAAATCGAGAATGAAAATGATCGGTCATAAGCAAATAATTGAATCTCAAGTCCAAAACCACGGGACAATGTCCCCCCACCCTAAAGACTCCATCTTTAGAGCAGAATAAGTTAAGAATAGAGAAAAGAACCACGCCAGTCAAAGAGCCCAAGACGGAAAACAATGACCACTCCTCCAGCCCCCCTCCTTCCTCCACCAGATCCCCTTCTACCACCCTCCTCTGGTCCTCAGCAACTCCCTCCTCCTCCAGGTCCCCATCCATCACTGCCAGTTCCTCAGCTACCTTCCCATCCAGATCAGATCCCAAACCCAAATCCCCTACCCAACTTCTTTCCCCATCCCAGCAATCCCCAAATCCCTCTGTCTTCATCCCACCATTTCCCTCCTCTACCCAGCCAGGCCTCAGCTCCTCCAACCCAACCCCCGTTCCACCCAGCTCCCTCCCAGATTACTCCTCAGGTCCCTCTTTCAGTCCTCCCCTCGTCTTCAGCACAGTCAGCTTCACTCAGTTCTGCTCATCCATCTTTTGTCAATCTTTTCCCTACTCCTCCCCCTTCCATCTTTAATCTAGTCATCCTTCCCCCACCCTCCTGGAAAAATGGTAAACCAGCCCTCCAAATCCCATCAGCCATGCTCTCCTCCAGCAAGGAGTCTTTTTCTTTTGCTGTCATTGGTAGATTTGCAGGTAAGCGTCTCTCCTTGGAACGAGTAGAAGAACTATCCAAATCCTGGGACCTCTCCAGGCCTTGTATGGTTTCCCTAACTTCAAGAGGCCACTTCATCTTCAGGTTTAACTCCCAAGCTGATAAATCCCACATTCTTAACCTCTCTCCTATGCGTTTGGACAGGAATAAGCTTTTCCTTCAATCCTGGCTCCCTGGCCAAGAAGAAACTGACTGGCCCTCCCTAGCTCCTGTCTGGATCAGAATCAAGGGATTACCCTACCATTGCTGGAGCCAAAACATTATCCTCTCCTTGGCCAACTCCATAGGTAAACCAATCCAGTTAGACTCCATCACCTTGACCCAAAGAATCCTTACTTTTGCCAGGGTCCAAGTCCTCCTTGACATCTCCAAACCGCAGGTCTCTTCCATCCTAGTGGACCTTGAGGGTGAGCAAGAACTTGAACTGGTAGTGGAATACGAATCAATCCCATGCCCCCTCTGTCTCTCAGCCAGACACCACAGCTCTTGCCCCTACAATCACAAATCACCACCTACCCAACCCCAGTCAAGCACCACACCCCTCTTCCTCATCCACTTTCCACCTCTGCCATACCCTCCGCCACTCCTAACCAACTAGCCACCACCATTACACCCCCTCCCTCCCTGGAAATCCTCCCCTGCTCCCCTTACCTGATTCAGGGAATCCTACCCTGCTCCAACTACCAGATCCCACATCGGCCACCCAACCCAATCCTTCTAGCCAATACCGCCCAGCCTGCATTCCTAGCAGCCATCAAGCCCCCCCCTCCAAATCCTCTAACCTCATCAGAAAAAGGCAAATCCAAAGCTAATAACCCCTCCATCAACAACTTACCTTACGATGTCGTCACCGAAATACTTCATAAGATCCCAGTTCCAGCAGTTGACACTTCCAACCCCTTCTCCCTATTAGAAAACCACTCATTTTTAGACCCAGTCTCCAACCCCAGCTTGTATGGCAGGAACCTTCTTACCATCTTAGACGACACCTCTTCCTCCTCCAATATCGAGCTCAGCTCTCTGGACCTTCCCCCTGGTTTCCATCACCCCATAGGTACCCCTGAATCCAAGACTCCTGTCTCTGTTGATCCCCCTCCAGCATTGCCAAAACCCCTCACAGAGCCTCCCCCACCTCCCCAGCACACCACAGCCACCCTCATTCAAACGTCTTCTCCAAGTCTTCAACAGAATCCAGCTCCTCTGCAATCCCCCTCTGCCACTGCAACTGCTTTAACACCTCCACTCCACAGCTCCCCCCTTCTCCCCTTGGCAAAGGATAGCTTGGTTAACCAATCAGCCTCAATAGTAGCTAACTCCCTTGGCAAAGAGAGGAAACTCTCTGCAGCTTCTAGCTCTGGCCCCCTCACACGAAGGTCAAGAAGAAAGAACCCCAAACCTTCCCAATGATTAAAGCCCTCTTTTGGAACTGCAGGGGAATAGCCAACTCCCCAACTATCCGAGTGTTGGCAAACCTGGTCCTTGTTCACTCCCCTGACATCATTTTCCTCTCAGAACCCATGACCATCTTCTCCTCCTTTCAATCCCTTCAGCTTAGTCAGCTAGGATTCGACATCTTCTTCTCCAATACCCCCCAATCAGGCCTCCCTACCATCTGGTGCTTCTGCAAATCCTCCCACCCTTTCTCTATCTCTCTTTCGGACTCTTCTCCCCAGCACCTCACAGTGCTGTTATCTTACCCAGCTTCTGGTCCTCACTCCTTAATAACAGGAGTCTATGGTTCTACCAACCACATTAAAAGGAGGGATCTGTGGAAAGTCTTGATTGATACATCTTCAATTAGACTCCCCTGGTGTGTCCTTGGAGACTTTAATGCAACCCTCTCTCATCATGAAAAGCTTAGCATCCGCCCTACCAACTCCTCCTCCCTAACTGATTTCCACTCTACTACCTTACAAGCTGGCCTTCAGGACCTCAATTTCACTGGCAATAAATTTACCTGGTCTAATAATAGGAAAGGCCTCTCCTACGTAGCAGCCAGATTAGACAGAGTGCTAGTCAACCATCTCTGGACGGATACCTACCCAGACCCCATAGTCCGCCACCTTGCCAGAATATCCTCAGACCACAGTCCAATTCTCCTGTGCCACCACAACCTCTCCCAAACTCCAAATGCCCCCTTCAAGTTCGAAAACAAGTGGCTGCTCCACCCTTCCTTCCTAGACGTGGTAAAAAATTGCTGGGAAACATCGCCAGAACCTCTTGGCAATCCTCAGTTCTCTCTAGCCCATAAGCTCAGGTTAATGAAGCAGTCTCTCAAGATTTGGAGTAGAACTACTTTCGGCTCGATCCACCAGAACATTCGAAAAGCAGAAGCTCAGGTCCTTCAATTCCAACAGCTTCATGATTCGGGTCCCTCAGATGGCCTCCGTGAAGATCTTCTCAAGGCCAAATCAGCCCTCCATGAGGCCCTCAAAGCTCAAGAAATCCACTGGAAGCAGAGGTCCAGAATCTCTTGGCTGCGAGAGGGAGATTTAAACACGAAGTTCTTCCACCAATCAGCCAAGATCAGAAGCTCCAGCAATCAAATTCGTCAGATCTCCATAGCAGGCACCATTGAGGAAGATCCTCCATCCATTCAGTCAGCAGCCATAGACCACTTTTCCAATCTCTTCCAATCCAATCGAGTTTCCCCTGAACCTCAGTTCTTCCAGATTGATAGCCCCAAAGTCACATCCCAAGAAAACAACTTCTTAACCAGCATGCCCTCCGCTGAAGAAATTAAAGCAGCTACTTTCTCCCTCAAGCAAAACAGCTCTCCTGGTCCGGATGGTTTTAATGGCAAGTTCTTCATCTCTACTTGGCACATCACTGGTAACTCAGTAATTCAGGCAATCCAGCACTTCTTTCATTCCAAAAAAATTCTTAAAGCAACTAATGCTTACTTCCTTGCCCTCATTCCTAAAACCAACTCTCCTAACACTTTTACTGACTTCAGGCCCATTAGCCTCCTCAATTTTTCCTACAAGATCATCTCCAAAATTCTTGCAACCAGGCTCTCCAAGATCCTACCAAACATTATTTCCCCCCACCAGATAGCTTTCATCAAAGACAGAAATACCACACACCACACAGCCTTGGCCTATGAACTCTTCCAGAAACTTAACTCCAACTTCAAGAAAGGTGCCTTCTACTTAAAACTGGATATCTCAAAAGCCTTTGACAAATTGGAGTGGAACTTCCTCTTTGCTGCTCTCAATTTCTTCAACTTCTCTGAAGATTGGATTTCCTTGATCAAAGAATGCATTTGCACCCCCATGGGTTCAGTTCTCATAAACAGACTCCCACAAGGTTTCTTTGGATCCTCTTGTGGCCTTAGACAGGGGGACCCTCTATCCCCTTATCTCTTCATCATTGCTGAAGAGCTCTTGAGCCTCCACCTTCAACATCTCCAATCCTCCAAAACCATTTTCCCCCTCTCCACTATCCCAGCTACCCCCTGTCACCTTCTCTATGCTGATGACATCTTAATTCTCATGAAAGGCAACAGCTCTAGTGTGAAAGCCTTGCAAGATCTCCTAGAGCAATACCAAGCAGCCTCTGGCCAACTCATTAACCGTCAGAAGAGTCTCCTCAAATTTGGGAAAAGTGGCCGGAGAAGAAGAAGCAAAATCAGCTCTATACTTGGAATTCAGGAGTCCCAGGCCCAGCTTACTTACCTGGGTATCCCCATTATGTTTGGCACTCCCAAAAGGACTCACTTTCTTCCTCTTCTCGACAGAGTCAGCAAGAGACTCCAGTCATGGAAAGCTAATATTCTCTCTTTTGCAGGTCGCCTAATTCTTATTAGACACGTGCTCTCCAGCATGGCCATCTATTTGGCAGCCACCCTGCCCATTCCAGCATCTACCTGCAATGCCCTGGAGAAACTAATGAGACACTTTCTTTGGTCAGGTAACCACAGCTCCTTCAAATATCACTATGTCAGCTGGTCCGTGGTGTCTCTCCCTAAGGAAGAAGGGGGTCTGGGCATCCGCAAGCTTACCGACATCAATTCAGCCTCTTTCATCAAATCGGGCTGGCAGGCTTCAACTGGCAATTCCATATGGTCATCCTGGTTCAAAACAAGATACTTCAAGCATCATCCCTTATGGAGCCCAGCCAACTCTACCCATGGATCGTGCATATGGAGGAAAATTAGGAATTTAGCCTACCATATCCAGCAAGGCTGCTCGTGGAATTTCGGTAATGGCCAGGAAATCAACTTATGGCACGACCCATGGTTTGAAGACCTCCCCCTCTCATCAAGATTTCCTCATTACCTTTTTCCTCAGGACCAAAGGCTCTCCTCTCTGCTCCAAGCTGATGGATGGTCCATCCCCAACCATCTGCCTCATGAAATCTATTGCTTCCTCTCCAATGCCATATCTTCCCTCTCTTCAGTGCAATCAACTAAGGATTCTTTAAGATGGAGGGACTCCACAGATGGTCATCTTTCCATGCAGTCTGCCTGGAATATAATTCGTGCAAGGGGCCCCTCCCTAACCTGGCCTCCCTTCATTTGGAATGGGATCTGCCTCCCCAAAATTTGCTGCTTCGGCTGGCGCCTCATGCACAACAAGACCCCAACTGAGACCCGGCTGCAGAGAATGGGATTCTCACTAGCTTCCAGATGTAACATCTGCAACCAAGCTGAAGATTCTCCTTCTCACCTTTTCTTCCAATGTAGCCAAGCTAAAGCCCTCTGGTCTTGGCTCTTTCAATCAGTCAACACCCCAGCTCCAACTCCCCTTACAGCCTCTTCCTTATGGGCAGCTCTCACAAGAGGAAACGACTTATCAGGCAAAAAACACATGGCAACCATCATCATTAATGTAATATACCACCTATGGAAGGCAAGAAACTCAGCAACCTTTGAAGGCAAGAAGCTACCTCTTTCCTCCATCCAGTACCACCTTCAGGAGCTCCTTTCTTTCTCCCTTAGGAAGATCTCCAAGCCCTTCAACAGCCCTCAGCTCAGATCCATCCTCCTCTTCCTTAAAATCCCAGCAGGATGAGTCATCTTCCCAGCTCATTCCGAGTCAGCGGCTCCTCTCTTCCCTGATCTCCTCGGGTTCCTCTGCCAGCAGCTTGCTCAGTCTCCAGCCTGTCCCCGTGGTGCTCAGCAGTCCCTGCCAGCAGTCCCTTGCTGACCCAGGCCCTGCAGCAACTGCCGATCAAGGTCCTGCAGCAGCTCCCCGCCGGCCTCCTTCCAAGCTCAGTTCTCCAGCAGATCGCCTCTCTTCGAAGGGCTCCTTTGGTTCAGCAGCTCTAGCTAGGTGCTTCTCTCCGGCCTGGCGGCTTCTGTGGCTCTCCCCCCCTGTCCTCATCTCCGGCGCTTCCCTCCCCCAATTTAGGAATTTTCTCTCCTCTGTCTCTATTGCCCTTCCAGGGCTTTCCCTCTTTTGTTCCTGTTTTTTATTTCTTGTCCTTAGCTCCTTTTGAGGGCTCTTTTGGCTTTTGTAAATTCTTTTTCTCTTCAATATACTTACCCAATTTGCAAAAAAAAAGACGGTAGTGCCTTTAAAAAATGGTATTTCTTCCTCCATCTTTTAATGCTAAGAAAAAATAGGAAACACCCATTTCTGTTTCATCTCGTTCTCTACTCTCTTTGATTTGTATTTCAATAGGTCCTTTTACTTCCTCATCCATCCCTTCTTATCCTTCTTCCCAAAATCCTAATCTCATCGATTTATTATCTGCAATCTGCTATTCTCAAAACCCATTTCATTTCACTAGAAAAGTAAAAGTAAAACCAGTTTCGTGTTTTTGATGCTATATTATGTTTTTCAATGTTATTGATAAAACCCAGCTTCAGATTCGGGTTTTTGATGCTACTCATTTTTAGTATTCTTTTTTAGATTTTTGAAATGAGTTTCTTTTGATTTTATTTTTTGGTTGTTTTTTATTTTTAGTGACTACCATGGAGTTTCTATTGCAATTGCGCTATTGGACATGCACGAATGTGATGGTAAAAGTACACATGAATTCAGAGATAAGAACAAAAGTTACTGCTTTGAGAGTTCAAAGTTTTGCGACCAACCCAGATCTCCTTTCTGCATTTTCATGTACGCTTGCCGCTCTCTCTTTCTGGATTTACCAATAACGTTTTAAATGATCCAATGTATGGTTTGGTTATACATCAAATTTTCGTGTATATACCATATGTGTCTACGATTCTGGGTTGTGTTTTGATCTTCATGCCATGCTCTACTTAACAAACTTGATTCTTGCCTCAGCATTATAATCTGCAAACTTTTATACTTTGGATTGGATAATAGCCGATGGTAATATCTGACATTGATAGTATTGGTATTTACACTATAACTGCTTCAACTGAGGACTCCAAAATTTTATAATATCAAAGGATGACCTCCCACCAAAATCTTATTTTTTTCCTTTCCATTTTTGCCCATCAATTGTCCATGTTAACAAAACTCATAATCTCCAAATCGATGGGAAAAAATATTGGAGAAGAAGAAAATTCATGGAGATCGTCTCTATCCTCCCATCCAAATGAGATCTACGAGCTCTAACCCCTATCATTTTCATCTTTGATTCTCTGTATCCATCTATTTATCCTATCATTCCCCATCCTCCTCATCGTCCAACTCTTTCATCATTATAGAGAATGATCTCATCTTCATCACATGGTAAAGGTTTACTCTCTGTTTTCACCATCTTCACCACTTAGACCATCTAATCGAGCCTAGCAAACCCATCAAATTTTTCCTGGCCTTTGCACCTCACCTATCGTAAAAATGTTTTCACCATCTCTTTTGGTTCTCATCTTTTCTTACATTTCTCATTTTCACAACTTGTACACCTATTGCAACTTGGAACTCATTAGAACAACCCTTTGTTTTCCATCTTTTTTTATTGATTGCATCTAGTATATATTTTTTTTATAAATTTCTCATCACTCATTGCAACATTGATGTATGAGTCACTTGAAGGTAGTAGATGCAGCGAAAGCACGGATCTATAAGAGCTGGCTACTACAAACACGATAAGGACAACGTCGGCTTGAATCAGGCACTGGTGTGGAGATGTGACTGTCTACAAGAGATTAGTCACGTATGATTCACTCTTCAACATACAAGGGCAATGATGGACGCCCTGAATGTAGAAGATGATGATGGAGAATTGAAGATGTAATGGAAAGAAGATTAATTGTAAAAGTTGTGCCAACTGATATCTCTTATGTCTATATATAGCCCTTTGGCTAATAGGTGATAAGATCTCTATTCAAATTCGAATTGAGAGATGATTAGAATAAAGAATAAGATCAATCTCTCTCAATTTGAATTTGAATGTAGATATGATAAAGAGATAGAGAGTTGGATAAAACTCAGGCTATTCTTATCCATATCACCAAGTAACTCCCTGTGAGGGATGTATCTTTGTGAGTGGGGTCCACCCATAGTTAAACACAAGTGGGCCCCATCACAAATGCCAACACTCTCCCACTCGCACCAAGCAAGATTCATCCCAATAGATCACTAGTTTCCATCATCAAGATCTACAAAGTAAAAATGGACTTGAAGAGTGGGACCTCCACGATGCCTATTCACGGAGAGAATATAAACTAAGTCGCCATTTGACTAGAATACACCAACTCACCGACACATCAATCTGCCCTAGACACTCGCATGACCACACAGGATTGGATAGTGACTCATACCCTTGAGTCGTATTCAACCCACATACGTGCTTATTCAACTTATCGAGTAAAAAAAAACTCTTTACAAACATTTCCTTTTATAAAATAATATATTTATATATATATATATTAAAAATTGTTTGTCTTAAAATTTTCAAAACACTCGATATAGCCCAAGCTGATAAGTATCGTAAGCACTTATAAACTAGAGTGTGATGTCAAGGGGTCTTCCCATGGACTTACAGAGTCATAATCAACCAAGCAGCTTTCCTAGCACGGCGGCTCGTAGGCTCCTATGTCGTCGTGGCACGACCACAACTAAAGTAGCATCACCGATCTCATCTTTCCAGCGTAGAGGTTGGTATAAGGGGCACAAGAGCCTCAAGAATTGGTTCACACAATAACCAACTCCAAGCTCAAGAATCACCTACGGGATTAAGTCTCCACAACAAACAGGATTTCTAGCATATTATCCCATTGCTCGTAGGTAGGTTCTAAAACATGCATTTCTGTAGACACACGTTACAGTGTGAAAATCATTAGCTCCATAATTGAGCCCATGCTAACATTGCACCGATTCACTACTGCGCAAGCAGATCGTCACAAACACAACCACACTTAGTTTTTAAAACAGGCTATCAGACTTATTCGGGTGTGATTTGTTCGACGATTAATGCTAAGTCTCATTCAGTCTTGTGATCCACATCACCCTCAATGCACATAAGACTGAGTTAGCGCTCCATATATTTGTACGCACCAATAAGATCCATATTGGCCTAATCAGCATATCAAACAAATGCATGCACCTCATCCTATCAGTCACTAAGACATCAAGGGTGGTCTTTATTCGTGCGAGTGGATGACCTCACATGTTTTGTGCCATGTGTGCATCTAATACACACGCTTATTGTGTATGTTGCCAAATGTAAAAAATATGCACATGCATGAATTGAAAGAATATAACACGCATGTAACCACAAACAATGAGAAAAAACTTTTATTAAAATAAGTCCAATACATTCCCACTGAATAAAAGTTTACATATATTGCATTCCCATACGCCTTACATGAATATCGAATAGTTCTCACGCCAAGGGTTTGGTCACCGGGTCAGCAATCATTTCCAAAGATTGCACATGAGATATTGCCATCTCTTTTGCTTCTACTTGTTCACAGAGAAAATGTCACTTTCGTTTGATATGTTTAGTCCTCTGATGAAGCTGGGGGTCTTTTACCAAGCATATAGCAGTTGTACCATTTGTTCTCAATGGAATGGGATCACGGGCAATGGATACTAGTCCCAAATCCAACAGAAAACCGCGAATCCATACGGCCTCCATGGCCGCCAGTGCGCAAGCAACATACTCGGCCTTCGTGGTCGACATGACCGTACACTCCTGCTTCTTACTGGACCATGAAATGGCTCCCCCGCCTAGTAAGAACATATATCTCGATGTGGATTTTCCGTCGGCGGGATCAGCCAAAAAAAATGAGTCATTGTATGCTAATAAACTCAAGCCATCACCGTGATAGCAAAGCATCATATCTTTTGTACCCTTTAAATATCGAAAGATTCGTTTGATGACATTCCGTTGAGCAATACCCATGTTACTTTGAAATCGACTAACCAACCCAACCGCATAGCAAATATCGGGGCGTGTACACAACATAGCATACATTAAACTTCCTACAGTGCTGGCAACCCAACCCACACGCCTCTTTGTTTTTATTATTACAAAGTGTGATAACCCGAACATACAGGTTTTTTTTTTTTTTTTGTTTAAATAGGTCCACAAATAAGGCTTAAAATCTGACATTGGTCAGATCTAGCAAAGAGGGGCTTAAAACAGGCTCATCATATGGTCCTATCAAATATACCAATCATTCATTAATTAGAACATAAAAGGTCTGAGACCAGGCCCAAATAAATTACAAAAAAAAAATAATAAATGATAGTTCAAGAGTTTGAGAATTTTATCCAATGATAGTTCTCTTTCCTCACATAGATCATGTTGTAAGTAGTCCATTATAGCATTCTGTGATTACCAGGCATATTCCTGGTCAGATCATGCCAATAAAAGGATTATCATTTATGCGAAAAAAAATTATCCAATTTTCCACACAATCTAATATTATTGTCAAGGTCTCGGGTTACTTGATTTGAGACCAAAATCAATTCAATCCTCGCGTGAGCGCGCTAATAAAAGCTCTGATACCAGTGAAGGTAGTAGATGCAATAGAAGCTCGAATCTATAAGAGCTGGCTACTACAAACGCAATAAGGACAACGTCGGCTTAAATCAGGCACTGGTGTGGAGATTTGTGACTGTCTAATAGAGTTCAGTCATGTATGATTCACTCTTCAAGATCCAAGGGCAAGGATGGACACCCTGGATGTAGAAGATGATGATGGAGAACTGTATATGTAGTGGAAGGAAAATTAATTGTAAAAGTTGTGCCAATTGATATCTCTCATATCTATATATAGTCCTCTAATGGGTGATAAGATCTCTATTCAAATCCGAATTGAGCGATGAATAGGATAAAGAATAAGATCAATTTCTCTCAATTTGAATTTGAATGTAGATATGAAAAGAGATAGAGAGTTGGATAAAACTTAGGCTATTCTTATCCATATCACCATGAGACTCTTTGTGAGGAGTGTATCTTTGTGAGTGGGGTCCACCCACATGTAAACACAAGTGTGCCCCATCACAAATGCCAACATCTCTCTCCCTTTGTTAGTTTATTTTAACTTGAGTTTTTATTTTTTGAAATAAGGAAAGGTGAAAGCGGGATTGGGTTGATTGTTTGAGAAAGAAGAGGGATAAAGGAGGTGATGTCTTTGAGATGATGAAAAGTAAAGGTGTTTTGCATTCCATGTGTTTATTGGAATACCTAAGTGATATGTAGAGATTTTCCTTTTTTCATTGATGTCTAAAGTTATGTGTGTTGCCTTCCATGTATTTGTTAGAATACCTAAGTGATATGTAGAGAGCGTCCTTTTTTTCATTGATGTATAGAGTTGAAGTTTGTTGCCTTCCATGTGCTTGTTGGAATGCCTAAATGATATTTTCTTGATCTTTTTTTTTTTTTTTTTTTTATATATAGAACGTGCCCTTTATTTATTCATGTTTAGAGCTGAAGTGGAGGTGGAGCCATGTCTTTTTGTAATGGTAGAGCCATATCCTTTGTAGAGGTGGATCCAAATTCTTTTGTTACTTCTTTTTTTTGTAAAGTTGGAAGCCATATCCTTTTTGTAAATATGGCATCATGTCCTTTTTGTAATGGTGGAGCCATGTCTTTTTGTAAAGGAGAAACCATGTGTGTTTTTTTTGTAAAAGGTGAATTATGACTAGTGGAACATATAATGTAATTTCGCAATAGTGGAGTAATGTCTCTTTTTAATAGTGGAACAATGTATCTTTTTGTATTGGTGTGCATTAAATGTTGCAACCATGGTTTTTCTGTGAGATTGTGTGGTCTCAATCCATTAGATGAAGTAATAAATTGATTAATTTCTTTATTTATCAATAAAATCATGCTTTCCTTTTATGAGATGAATGATGTTTTATTACTTAATGCACATGACCAATACATATGACATAAGGGTTCATGAGATGAATCAGGTCCCATTAGTATATTAGATGTGATATATGTATATGGATGAGATCCACATACGGGAGACATGTGTCACAAATCTTAAACTTAAATATTTTCACAACCAGTGATGAGACTGGGCATCTCATCTGATAAGGTTGCAGCACTTTGATCACATGAGATAGTGTGATTTGTCTCGATCATCAGAATGTAAGATTCTGGATCATGGTGCTGGTACATTGGAGGTATTGAAGGACCATGAGAAGCACCTTATGGGATACTGTCTCAAGTTTAAGGTCTGCTCTCATAATTTCCTAGCAATAGGCTCTTAATCCTGAGACATTGATGAACTCAAGTATCTATCTATTCATTTGCTTTGAGTCACCAATGAGTGAGGCCAACTGTAAGTCAACACCTCGATGTCTTGGGTATGTGGTAGTAGGACTGTAGGAACATCCAATGGTCAAGATGAAATCTATCTATATTATCCCCTTGTGCTAATTAATGGATTTGTCATTAGTAAGTGCGCACCCATCTCGATTAAGAGTTGATTGGATGGTACTGATGATCACTATGATTAATTGGGGCTCAAAGATAGTAAGATGTGAATCTAAGATTGGATGGGACAGATTGATAACTGGTTAAAAAGTGCATATTTATTCTGTTAATCCTAGATATTCTTGAACTTTTATTATTTTTATTTTCTTCAATTTATATGCATTTGCTAGTTAATTCTTGTTTTGTCTTTTTACAGAGAAAGCCTGACAAAGTTGATGATTTAGTGGTGGAATTGGAGCAAAAGAAAAATATTGGGCTTTGAAGTGCTAAAAGAAGTGGAAAACAAGTGGTTATGGGTTAGAAGAGAGGCTTGGCCCATATGTTAGTGGATTAGGGCCTATTTTAGCATAAAAGAACCCAATTTGGAGCCTTTTATCACCCTTCCTTGGGCCCCTTTTGATTAATTACGGGATTTTCATTGATTTTCTCTTAAGAGATAAGGAAAGAGGGTTTTAACAAAAAGAGAGATATTAGGAGGTGAAGGGGATCTATCATTCGGTGGTTCTACTTTGGAGGTGGAAGGAGAGAAAGAGGAAAAAAGGAAGGAGAAAAAGAAGACAACTAAAAAGAAAAGATGAAGAACTCCATGGCTATGGTGTCCTCCTCTTCCACCCTCATGGGCTAAGCTTCTCCTATTCCTAGGGTTTAGATGAAACCCTAGTCAAGTAACTCTATCTTTTTTTGTATTTAATCTTTGGAATAATTACATTGGGATGTTGATTGTATAACATTGAGATTTATTGCAATTAATGGTTTTATTTTCTTTTCACATGTTCAACTTCTGTGATTTTGCATATGTGGTTATACAATGGTGATTCTTATACATACACCAAAACCGTAGCACGAGTTATAACTTAGGAAAATGAGTCGTGTCTATGATAGTAGAAGTAGCGTTGACGGTTCGTATTATCCAAAGATAATTCGTACTTGGGGTTTTGGTGCGTGATTTTCTTGGTGATTGTATTTTGGCTTGTAGCTAAAATAAATCTTTACATCCTAATATAATAAGCAGAAATTAATACAATTGAAGATAGTTGCAAGATTAGTGGTGAATTCGACAACCCTAGGAATTCTTTTTTTTAACTTGTTCATCATTTGATTTAATTATAATTCTGCTTTAATTTCAGTTCTCAGTTATTTTAGAAAATTCAACAATCAATCCCTCTTTTCGGAATTAAAATTAAATTCAACCTTGGTTTTTAAACAATTAGCAATCTCTGTGGGTTCGACCCTTACTCTACTACTATACTAGTAGTTTAGTTTGGTAATTTGATTGATTTCCACGACAGATCAATTTTTGGCGCTGTTGCCGGGGATTGTTTAATTGTTAAGAAGACTTCAATTGATTTTTATTTTAATTCTTTATTTTCTGCTATTATTCTTTTTCTTTGTTTTTGGTGTGCAGCAATTATAAAAAGTTAAAGAGAAGCAGAGTCGATTGGAGTAAACGCTGGTTGGTAAAAAAAAAAAAAGAAAAATTCTACCTTCTTTGCAAATGATCATGGTGAAATCTTTCCTTTCTCTTTGCATTTTATTTTTGGTACAGTTGATATACTTGATTGGATAGGTTTATTTGTTTTATGTTTGGTCGCCGATCGTAAAACCCAGACTTAGAAAAATTAGACATTGAGCTAGAAAGAACATTGAGAGCTTTTCGTGGTTTTTTCCATTAAGTCTAGAGTTTCAGGAGATCCTATTTCTGTAGACATGGCTAATAATGGTGGACAACAACAACCACAGCCTCTTAAGGCTCATTTTGTTCCTACAACATATATCAATCCTTCATGTATTCAAATGCCTGCTGTAACTGGGCATTATGAAATTAGACCCCAAACCATTCAGATGTTACCATCTTTTATGGGAAATCAAATGAGGATCCATATCAACATCTGAATGAGTTTTTGGAGCTATGCACCACTGTCAATGTGAAAAATCTAAGTGAGAATGCTCTTAAGTTAAGGTTGTTCCTTTTTTTCGTTAAAGGATAGAGCCAAACATTGGCTCGGTTCTTTGCCTACAAATTCTATAACAACTTGGGCTCAACTTCAACAAGAGTTTTTAAAAAAATACTTTCCTATAGGCAAAACCAATGATATGAGGAGAGCCATCACAAATTTAACTCAACTCGATGGCGAGTCTTTTCATGACGCTTGGGAGAGATTTTTGGACCTTCATAGGAAGTGTCCCCATCATGATATCATGCGTTGGCAGTTGGTACAGAATTTCTATGACGGTATCACTGAACAGAACCGTCAAATGATTGACTCTGCTTGTGGAGGGACTTTCCTCAACAAGAATCAAGATGAGGCATGGGATCTTTTTGAGACCCTTAGTGAGAATTTCCAACACCATGCCTCAGCAAGTCGGAGAGCTCCACCCGCCTCTTCTAGCGTCCCTAAGAGAGGTGGCATTTATGAAGTTGGACAATCTGTGGATGTCCAAGAGCAAGTTGGGGCATTATCTAGGAAACTAGACCAAGTCTTGGGTATAGGCAAGTTTCCACTTCTGCTCTTGTCACTCAAGAGGTGTGTGCTTTATGTTCATGCCCAACCCATTATGTGACAGATTGCCCATTAACCCCGCAATATCCAGAGTTTGTGCAAGAGCAAGTTAATGCTCTTCAAGGTTTTTCCAAACCGGGTAATGATCCATACTCTAGCCATTACAACCTGGGATGGAGAAACCATCCAAATTTTTCTTGGAGGCCTTAAGCCCCAAATCCTCCATTCGCACAAAATCCTAGGCCAAATGTGCCTAACTCTTTTCCGTCATCATCCTACCGTCCTCCTCCTCAACAATATCAACAACCACCACCTCCTCCTAGAAACTCAGCTTTTGAGTATAAAGTGTTGAGTGCTTTGCAAGCTTTAGAGTCAAATCATCAGTCCAACACTCAATTGCTCCACTCACAGACTCAGTCCATCTCAAAGCTAGAATCCCAAATGGGACAACTAGCACAAGCTGTGGGTAGAAGAGATGAGGGACGTTTACCAAGTCAGCTGGTGAACAACCCTAAAGGCCAATATGGGGTAGTGTCTTCTAACTCCAATGAACAATTTCATGAGCAAGCGAAGGCCATAACTACCCTTAGGAGTGGGAGAGAGGTAGACAACAAAGTTGAGTATAAAGCTGAGAGTGAGTTGACGAGTTCTTCTGGAAAAGGCAAAGCTGTGAATGAAAATTTGCAGAAAGGGAATTCTTCATCCCCAAGTGATCCTTTGAGTGTTCCTGTGGCACCCTATGTGCCCAAGGCCCCTTACCCTTCTTGCTTAGCCGACCCTTCACCTTTTGGGAAAAAGAGTGCAAATATAGAGGAGATGCTCGAGATTTATAAGCAAGTTAAGATTAACTTGCCACTTCATGATGCAGTCAAGCAAATCCCTTCCTATGCCAAATTCTTAAAAGACCTTTGCACTCAAAAGCGTAAAGCTAAAACTCATATGTCTTATGTCTTTCTGACAGAGCAAGTGAGCTCGATTCTCCAGCACCAAACTGCACCTAAGTTCAAAGATCCTGGAGCCCCCACAATTTCTTGTGTCATTGGTAATCACACCATTGAGAGGGCACTCCTTGACTTGGGGGCAAGTGTCAATTTATTGCCATACTCTGTCTATAAGCAATTTAGGTTAGGTGAGTTGAAGCCTACGACGGTGTCTTTGCAGTTAGCTGACAGATCCGTCAAGATACCTCGTGGGATAATTGAGGATGTTTTGGTGAAAGTAGACAAATTCTTCTTTCCAGTTGATTTTTTGGTTTTAGACATGGAGCCCGTTCATGACCCTAAGCGTCAGATTCCCATCATCTTAGGTCGACCCTTCTTAGCTACTGCTCATGCATGTATTAATTGTCGAACCGGAGTGATGGATATTTCTTTTGGAAATATGACTGTGAGGCTTAATGTTTTCAATGCTTCACAACAACCTCCACATGAGGAGGATTGTTTTTCGGTGGATATGATAGATGGGATAGTTGAGGAATCTCTCCCTCAAATCTTGATTGAGGATCCTTTGGAGGGATGTTTGACTTACTTTGATAGTGATGTTTTTGATATTGATGGTTCTATTGAGGAAATCAATTCGTTGCTTGATTGTTCTCCTTCTATAGACTATCCTCTTTGGAAGTCTAGACCGGAACCCCTTCCTAATCTTGCGAGCACTCCTGCTCCTCCATCGTTAGAGATTCCTCCAAAGCTTGAGTTGAAGCCGCTCCCAGATACTTTTAAGTATTCATTCTTGGGACCCGATAACACTCTTCCTATTATCATTGCTTCCAATCTTCCAAGTGAGCAAGAGTGTCGTCTTCTTGAGGTTCTCAGAGAGTACAAGGGTGCTATAGGTTGGTCCGTAGCTGATTTGAAAGGGATTGATCCCTCTATTTGTATGCACCGCATTCATTTAGAGAATGATGCAAAGCCTTCTCGAGAAATGCAGAGAAGGCTTAATCCCAACATGAAGGAGGTTGTGAAGTTGTTAGATGCGGGTATTATTTACCTAATTTCTGATAGTAAGTGGGTGAGTCCCACCCAAGTGGTACCAAAGAAGTCTGGTATCACTATTGTTGAGAGTGATAAGGGTGATCTTGTCCCTATGCATACCACCACAGGGTGGAGAGTTTGTATTGATTATCGCAAGCTCAACTCTATGACCCGGAAAGACCACTTTCCTCTCCATTCATTGATCAAATCTTGGAGAGGTTAGCGGGTCAAAGCTATTATTGCTTTCTTGATGGTTATTCTGGATATAACCAAATTGTGGTCTTTCCGGAAGATCAGGAGAAGACCACTTTCACTTGTCCATTTGGCACATACGCATATCGCCGCATGCCTTTTGGATTGTGCAATGCACCGGCAACCTTTCAGAGGTGCATGGTGTTTATCTTTTCCGATATGGTAGAGAAATTTTTAGAAGTCTTCATGGATGACTTCTCTGTTTTTGGCCCCTCGTTTGATGATTGTCTCCAAAACTTGACCAAAGTTTTGAAGTGTTGCAAGGACACAAATCTTGTGCTTAGTTGGGAAAAGAGCCATTTTATGGTTCAAGAGGGGATTGTGTTGGGACATATTGTGTCCAAGAGAGGGATTGAGGTCGATAAGGCCAAAGTCCATCTCATTGCTAAGCTTCCTCATCCTACTACGGTCAAGCAAGTTCGATCATTTTTAGGACATGCGGGTTTCTATCGTTGGTTTATCAAAGAGTTCAGTAAGATCTCTAGGCCCTTGTGCAATCTACTTACCAAGGATACTCCATTTGTCTTTGATAGTGCATGTGTGGAGGCTTTTGATAAACTTTGTGACTCTCTTTCCTCCGCCCCAATCATGCAACCACCCAAGTGGTCCCTTCCTTTTGAAATTATGTGTGATGCCTCCGACTATGCAGTTGGAGCTGTCTCGGGACAAAGTGTAGACAAAGTTCCATATGCTATTTACTATGCGAGTAAAACTCTTCATGATGCTCAGTTGAATTACACCACTACAGAGAAAGAGTTACTCGCCGTAGTCTTTGCTTTGGACAAGTTTCGTTCTTACCTCCTTGGTTCTAAGGTTGTTGTCTTTATCGACCATGTTGCTTTGCAGCATTTGCTAACCAAGAAAGAGACCAAGCCAAGATTGATTAGGTGGATTTTGTTGCTTCAAGAGTTTCATTTAGAAATTTGGGACAAAAAAGGTTCCGAAAATGTCGTAGCCGACCACCTGTCCCGCATTCTTATTGAGCACACGAGTGACACTCAACCTTTCCATGACTCGTTTCCTGACGAGCAACTCTTTTCGGTGTCATTAATGAAACCTCCTTGGTTTTCTCATATTGTGAACTATCTTTCAGTCGGTCAAATTCCTTCCCAATGGTCCAAACAGGACAAAGACCGATTTTTCTCGCAAGTAAAGTTCTTTTATTGGGAGGATCCTGTGTTTTTCAAGTATTGCTCTGACCAAGTTATCCGTCGTTGTGTTCCAGAGAGTGAGTGTCATAGAATTCTTACTTTTTGTCATTCTTCAGCTTGTGGTGGCCATTTTAGTGGTCGCAAGATGGCAGCGAAAGTCTTGCAGAGTGGGTTCTATTGGCCCACTCTATTCAAGGATGCATAGAATTTTTGCAAGACTTGCATTCGTTGTCAGCAAATGGGGACAATGTCTCGCAGAGATATGATGCGTCTTACCCCAATCTTAGTTGTCGAGATTTTTTATGTATGGGGTATTGATTTCATGGGACCGTTTCCACCGTCGTTTGGTTTTGAGTATATTTTGTTAGCGGTGGATTACGTGTCCAAGTGGATTGAGGCCGTGGCAACCCGAACCAATGATCACAAAGTGGTGGTCAAATTCATTCAAGAGAATATCTTTTCTCGGTTTGGTATGCCAAGGGCGATTATTAGTGATGGAGGGTCTCATTTCTGTAATAGACCCTTTGCAATCTTGCTTCAAAAATATTCCATCACTCACAAGGTCGCCACCCCTTACCATCCCCAGACTAGTGGGCAAGTTGAAGTGTCAAATAGGGAGGTCAAGTCAATTCTTGAGGAAACAGTACGGCCCGATAGAAAGGATTGGTCCTTGCGTTTGAATGATGCTTTGTGGGCATATCGTACCGCATATAAGACCCCTTATTGGCATGTCTCCTTACCGATTGGTTTTCGGTAAAGCTTGCCATCTCCCAGTAGAGCTAGAGCATAAGGCCATGTGGGCCATTAAGAAGTTCAACTTTGATATGCTTGTTGCCGGCTCTAACCGAAAGCTCCAACTCAATGAGTTAGAAGAGCTTAGGAATGATGCGTATGAGAGTTCTCGTATTTATAAGGCTCGGACTAAGGCGTTCCATGATTCTCACATTAATCGCAAGTCCTTTGAGCCGGGTCAAAAAGTATGGTTGTTCAACATTAAGTTACGAGTGTTTCCTGGGAAATTACGGTCTAGATGGGATGATCTGTATGTGGTTGTTCAGTCTTGGTCTCATGGTACGGTAGAAATTCATAACCCTCGGAGTGGCCAAACTTTCAAAGTTAATGGCCAACGGTTGAAATTGTTTGTTGAAGGTGTAGAGGAAGGGAATTTGATTGAGGAGATTGATCTTGAAGACCCGGTTTATGTTAATTGATTTTTCTCCTCTTGCTGTGTCTGGCTGAAGACATTAAACTTAGCTCTTTTGGGAGGAAACCCAAATTTTTTTTGTGATTTTTAATTGAGTTTTTTTTAGTGTTTTAAAAGTGTTTAGTATTTATTTTATTCCTTTTGTTTTGAAAAAAAAAAGAGCTCGAGCATTTTTTAATGCTCTTTCTACAAATGTTTCTGGTCCAGAAAGCTCGCGCACTCTCAAAGAGCTCGAGGACTCTTTCCGTCAAAAATTGTCTAAACCTTCTATCCTAAAAAGCTCGAGCATTTTTTGAGAAAGCTCTAGCACTTTCTCTTCCCTTTGGCTCTTAAAGCTCGAGCACTTTTTATTGCTCTAATAAAAAAAAACTCTAATAGTAAAAAATTTCACAAGACAACCCTACCCCTTTTTTGTTCTCTCTTCTTCCTTTCTTCATTCACGCCGCCCCTCTTCTCCTTCCTTGTACCAGCAACTCCCCCCAACTTATCTCTCTCTTTCTCCGGCATCCTCTCCTCGGCATCTTCTCCCCACACTCTCGCCGTCATCGTCGCCGGTGTGTTCATTTTCTCTGGTTGACAACACAGGTAAGGTTCTTGCTCTCGTTCTCCCTCCTCCCCATAAGTCACCACCACCACTCCCCGGCGTTCTAGACCCGATTTCTTTCTCTCTCATCACCTAATCAACCCCAACACAACCCACATACACCACCCAAAGCCACCTCCTTCATCACTCAGTAGCCTTCATCCTTGCCTTGATTCTCTCTCTCACTCCTCATGACCCAGCACCTCTGCTTTGTGTGTTTATTTCTTTATTTATTTTATTATTTTTTATTTCTTTTATTAGTCTTTATTTTTAGTTATGTTTTATTTTATTTTATTTCTTTTACTGTAATAATATTTTGGAAGTTGGGTGTCTCAGTTTGTCCTTCATGGTTTTTACAGTTTAGTTTTGCACACATTACTCATTCACATTTTTCTAGTCACAATTGCATTGATTCATTAATTTCACCTTTTTCTAGGTGCATTGTGTTACTTTGTGAGCTGTGATTTTGTGGATTGGGTATTCGGTTTTGTCTATTAGTGTTATTTAACAGTGCTTTGTTTACCTATTTCATGATATACACATTGTGGCAACCAGAATGACTTCCAAGGATTGTAAAATTTTGCATAGAAAGTCGTTCCGAATTCACTGTATTCTTAGATGAATTTGGCATATTGATTCACTCTTTCTTACATACTTTGTTGTGCCAATATTTGAATTCTATTGCCCTAATGATTTTCATTGTTTGACTTATTTTTGTAGGTCTTCATGGGTCGCCCGAGAAATTCAAAGAGTCGTGCAATTGAAGTTGAATCCACTTCACGCAAACGGCCCATTCGGTCCCACCAAATTCAAACTGAGCAACCAAATGAGACATGGGCCACAAAACCACATGCCATACAGACTACGTTTGATGTGGCCCAGTTCTTTCAGGAAGATCCTACATCCGAATGGGCGGTCCAAGAATTCTCCAACCGCCACGTATTGGCTTTGCTCGCCCCGTCTGATGTTGCATACCCTCTGTTGGTTCACTTGTTCTATCAGAATATGTATCTTCAACCGATAACCAACCCGGGGGTATTGTTTACTAAAATTGATGATGAGGAGATCTTTGTGACCAAAGAGCGTATTGCCACTGCATTGGGTTGTTCTCTTAAGTCTCACCTTGCTCACTTGCCTCAGTTACCAGTTTCAAGCAAGGTTACTGCTTTGAGCACTGTTCCTTTGGGTCACTCTGCACCAAATCACATTCTACGTTCTCAACTTCCATGGTGGCTTTGGTTTGTTGATTCGGTGCTTAAAAAGAATGTGTGTCCCAATGGTCAAGGTCAACAACGGCGAGGGGATTTCCTTGATGCCCTATATGCTATGGAGAATGGCTTTTCTTGTGATGTCGCTGACATGATTTGGAATCAAATGTATGCTTGTTATAAACAGTTCATCAAGCAGCCCACCCAGCGTGCTCAAGCATGGCCTCTGCCCTTTGCCAATTTGATTACTATATTGCTACGAGCTGCTAGATATGCCATTCCTCCTACTGAGCCGTCTGATACTACTTGTGTTTATTATGGTCAGCATCTCTAGGCGGTCAGTTGGTGCAGATTGGTTCGGGAAAGTGGGCGGCATCCTCAATTATCCTGCCAACCCGTTTGGCTTAGTAACCCTGTTGAGATTCCTCCATCCACATCCACTGGACCTTCATCTCCTCCCATTTCACCTCTAATTTTGCTTCGTACCACCTCGGAGGATAGACCACATTCGGGCTATAGTCGTCTTGAGCAGAGGTTTGATGCATTTGAGGCCCAGTATCAGCTTGATACCGCATAGACTCATCGCCTTCTTCGGGCTATTCTTGTTGCTCAGCACCCGCCTTCTGACTCACCGGGCTCTTTGACCCCTTAGTTCTCTTCACTCAGGTGCACTCCTTCCTTTTACTTCTTTTGTTTTATTTCATGTTCTTTGATGTCGTGTCCCCTCGAGGACAAGGTGACAAATAAGTTGGGGGGGGGGGAGTTGCTATGATTTTGCCTACTTGAGCTCAATATACTTCATGATTACAACTCATTTGTTTGAGCTAATTTGTGTATTTTTTAGCTTGCATGAGAATCATTATGATAGATGTGCACTGTTAGTGATTCGTTTTTCCCCGGTTTTCATCATTGGAGATAAATTGGGTTGCTACTCTTGTGACTCCATGATTTGATGGTTAGGCTTTGAGATTCTCATATCATAATGGCATTGACTGAGACTTATAACCCATGTTATGTTAGATTTGAGCTTGAACTTTATTCTGAGGGTTATACAGTTGCATATTCATTCCATTAACTGCCATTGTCACATGTTCAAGGTCGGTCAATCTAAATGTCAGATGACACTTCTTACTTTTGGGGAATGAAACTAGGCCATCTTTTCTACTTTGAGCCTGTTCGTTTTTTTCTTGCATCCACACATTATTTACCTGATAGGAACCAAGTTGAGCCTTCATTGCATATCCTTCTTTTCATAACCCGTAGCCTCACATTGGGTGAAGAAGTTGGGTAAATTTTTTAGGACTTGGTGATTTGAAAGTATAGAAGTGAAGATGTAATGTTATTTGGTAGTTGTTCTTGTTTTTATTGTCATTGTATTTTCTATTAAAAAAAACAGAATGAAAAATGCTCGCTAGGTTGGACATCCAAAAGATAACCTAGGCAAAAGTGAGAGAATAAAAAAAAAACAAAAAACAAAAAAAAACGTTTCGGTTCATTTGTTTTTCTTTTCTTTTTGTTGCTCAAGTAAAAGATTGTAAGTAGTTTGGAATTGCTTCATTTGGAGTTTGGGAGTGGTGATGAAATGTTCAAAAGAGATGATGAGTTGGAAAAACTGCAGTTTGTTCACTTCAGCTTCTTCGCTTAATTCATGAGATTGTGATTCGTCTACCCTTACTTTATCCTTGACCCTGACCTATGTTACAACCGGAATAAAGACCTAGCCGACCCCAAAGGTGTAGTAGTTGATGATTGAGGATGTGACTTTGAGAGTTGATTTCTCGTAGTGGTTTCTTCTCTTCTCTATGATGTTCTTGTTGAGCTTTCATTCATATTTGCATGTGGATTATTTGGTTTGTACTCAAATTTATTCTATCCATGTGTATGAGAGAATACATATACCTCCCATCTCTGTGAGCTTCATTTGTGAGTGATATCTTTTGGTGAGATTTGAAGTCAAAGTAATGCTTGTTTGAAAAAGGAGTCTCATTGCCCAAACATCTTGTTATGGTTGTTACTTTGGTGCACAATAATTATCTCTGGTTATGAACAATTGGGGATTCACGGGTTGCTTTTAGTGATATTATTGATACATTGCTTCGATTGTAGTTCATATATACATTCACTAAGCTTCATTTTTATTGATTGTGGAGTATATTGTGTTCAAGTTGGGGGGTGATAGAATTTTGTGGTTAGATTCACGACAAACCTTCACGAGACTATAACTCGTCCACTAGGGTAACCTTGGGGTTTAAAGCCTTATTGCATATGGTAAATTGAATCGTGTATCCCACGAAAGAGGATTTAGTTAGTTGTTTTTTTTTCTCTTGTTTCCTTGGCTTTGCTCGAGGACTAGCAAAGTGTAAGTTGGGGGGTGTGATAACTGGTTAAAAAGTGCATATTTATTCTGTTAATCCTAGATATTCTTGCAATTTTATTATTTTATTTTCTTCAATTTATATGCATTTGCTAGTTAATTCTTGTTTTGTCTTTTTACAGAGAAAGCTTGACAAAGTTGATGATTTAGTGGTGGAATTGGAGCAAAAGAAAATATTGGGCTTTGAAGTGCTAAAAGAAGTGGAAAACAAGTGGTTATGGGTTAGAAGAGAGGCTTGGCCCATATGTTAATGGATTAGGGCCTATTTTAGCATAAAAGAACCCAATTTGGAGCCTTCTATCTCCCTTCCTTGGGCCTCTTTTGATTAATTACGAGATTTTCATTGATTTTCTCTTAAGAGATAAGGAAAGAGGGTTTTAACAAAAAGAGAGATATTAGGAGGTGAAGGGGATCTATCATTCGGTGGTTCTACTTTGGAGGTGGAAGGAGAGAAAGAGGAAAAAAGGAAGGAGAAAAAGAAGACAACTAAAAAGAAAAGATGAAGAACTCCATGGCTATGGTGTCCTCCTCTTCCACCCTCATGGGCTAAGCTTCTCTTATTCCTAGGGTTTAGATGAAACCCTAGTCAAGTAACTCTATCTTTTTTTGTATTTAATCTTTGGAATAATTACATTGGGATGTTGATTGTATAACATTGAGATTTATTGCAATTAATGATTTTCTTTTCTTTTCACATGTTCAACTTTTGTGATTTTGCATATGTGGTTATACAATGGTGATTCTTATACATACACCAAAACCATAGGACGAGTTATAACTTAGGAAAACGAGTCGTGTCTATGATAGTAGAAGTAGCGTAGACGGTTCATATTATCCAAAGATAATTCGTACTTGGGGTTTTGGTGCGTGATTTTCTTGGTGATTGTATTTTGGCTTGTAGCTAAAATACATCTTTACATCCTAATATAATAAGCAGAAATTAATACAATTGAAGATAGTTGCAAGATTAGTGGTGAATTCGACAACCCTAGGAATTCTTTTTTTAACTTGTTCATCATTTGATTTAATTATAATTCTGCTTTAATTTCAGTTCTCAGTTATTTTAGAAAATTCAACAATCAATCACTCTTTTTGGAATTAAAATTAAATTCAACCTTGGTTTTTAAACAATTAGCAATCTCTATGGGTTCGACCCTTACTCTACTACTATACTAGTAGTTTAGTTTGGTAATTTGATTGATTTCCATGACAGATCACAGATTTATTCCAATTGATCCATGGATATTGATAGAGGGGCCTACTTGTGATAATTGGGAAGTTTGGGGTCTTCTTTGTAATATATTCCTAACATTGGAGTGCAATTGCATTTATATAGTGGTATTATTTGTAATTAACTGTGGGCCCAGATTGCACATGAGATGTGGGGTCGCAGTGTCCCAATTGGAGCCAGCTTTCTATGGAATCCCTAGTGGTCCACACGCTAGCCCAAGATATTAGAAAGATATTAATCCTATTTGAACTCCAAAATGAAGGAATTAGAAAGTTACTATTTATATTTGAAGAAGGACTTCTAACAGTAGTAATAGTATACTTACTAATTGTTGTAGAAGTGAGACTTCTATAGCAATTAGAAAGGGCGAAAGTTACTAATTTATAATGGGAGTCGGACTTCTATTTCAATAAGGTAAAAAGGAGGTTTAAGGGGCTATAAAAAGGGGAATTAACCCCTCTTGGACATCCACCATTGGAGAAGCACGCCCAGCCTCTATTTTGTGCAATTGTTGCACACTACTCTCTCATCTCTTTCTCTTCTAGTTCATTGGAGTTTCTAGTTGGGTTTTCTCTTGAAGTTTCCACCAATCTTCTTGAGAAAAGAGATCTGATAGTGGGTCATAGTGTAGAAGACAACAAGGTCTTATAGATCCCAAATTGCTTGTCACAACCTGGGCCCGAATTACGATAACCCCGAGCCGTGAGCACATACTTACTCCCGTAAACTCTGAATTAACCGAAGTTAAAACGGAATCCACAAGATATAACATTCTCAACAAACCTGTCAAATACACAATTTTTGCGGAAACATTTATATTGACAATATCAATTCATGATTTACATCTATACAAAAGAATAAAGTCCTTATACATGTCTCATTTGCATCATTTGCTTGTCAATCGGTGCATATCCAAAACACCATGCAATAGCAATTAATTATATTTCAAAATGATTATACAAAATGAGTTTTCAAAACGTTAAGGTTCTTTTCTTACACTCGGATACCCATATCAAATGGTATCCCAACCATTCCATTCATTCAGTCCTCCTCGAGGAACCGGAGCGGTCTCCTCCGCTGCCGCCGAGAGTGCTGCTGGGCCGGCAAGGGCACACGGGTCTGTAATGTCATCAATAACACTAGTGAACACGACGGTTCAACAATGTATAAACAGATCCTGTAATAACACATGTTAATACATATACTGAATTCATTCAATCTATTTAATAACAATTCCAATTCTAGACAAGTCTAAGTAATTCCTACAATGACAATGGTGAACACACAAAAGTCATTTGATGGACATGTTCAAGATGGTCACTACTATAGCATTCATTTCATTACATTTCACTTTATCGCATTGTATTCCATTTCATTTCATTCATTTACCGTCTTCCCTCAAAGGAAGGATTCATCTTCCAAATGGAAGGCATCAATCAATACCCATAGATATGATCGGAATTGTGGGTCTTACTAGTGTCCGGGCCAAGGACAACTAGCATCACCACGGAGCTCCAGAACGCCCCAAATCCATCTACTGCAGTAGGATTGTTCATAATTCATTATTACCTTTATAGCTATTCATTCGTTAATTCATTCATTGCATTATTCAGTTCAACTCAGTAATGAGTTTAAGAAACTACTATGTAGTGTTGGACTCAGGAATCAATTCAAATCAAATCTATGAATTCTATCCAAGCTTCTAGTCAAATTCCTAAACCAAACAAATGAGTGAAACGTTCGTCATTGAATGTACGTGTTATTTTCGATAAACATCACTTTAATAGTAGTTTGTGCATTCAATAACTTAGCTAACACTTATGCAGGTTTAGATAACACATTTGAAGAATCCATACACAATTTAATTATACTTAATTCGCTACCGTTCTTTTTCTTTTATTTTCTATAACCTTGACAAATCTTAGATTAGGGCATAATTAGTTCTAACACTAATTTATAGACCACTAAGACTCATAGAAAGAATGCTTGGTTCCAAAAAGAACCAATTTCAACCGGACTCATACTGAGTCCTCCGATCGATGGGACCTTCAGTAAAGGGCCTGTCCGATCAATCGGATGACAGTCCGATCAATCGGACCTGGGACGAGTTGTAGGTCCGAAAAACTGATTTTTCTCTCATTCTCATTCTTTTCTTTTCTACATTCAAATCACTCCCCAATCCTATAAGAAAATAGAACTTCATGTTCCCTCTTCATACATTATCCATTAACTATTTCAATCAATCCATAAATAGTCTCTAAAACTTAATGGAAAATACACAAAATCCAAATCCATGGAAAACTCAATGAACTTTTACAATGATTAACACTAATCACAAGCAAATGTTTATACTTGCCTCTTTTGAAGCTTAGTAGCAAAAAGCCCTCTTTCCTTAGCTTGGCTTGACACAAGTCTTCCCCAAAAGCTCAAACCCTAATCCATAAAACATGAAAATGAACTCCTATGAGCCATTTGTGCTAGATATCACTACAAAACAACTAATAGAACTTGGAAATCCTAAGAGAAGACCAACTACTTACTTGTAGCTCCAAGCAAAGAGATCTTGATCTTGAGTTCTCTTTCAAGCCCTATCTCTTCAAAAATAGAGGAAATGACTTGAGGAAGAAGACGAAGATGGAGCCTTCTCTCTCAAGGACACTCAAACCACTCCTAATCTCACCCTTGATGAAGAGGAATGGAAGGGAAAGGAAGAAGAAAATGGTGTCTAGGGTTTGCTTAAGGTGAAATGAATGAAGAAGCTCATTCCATTCTAATATAAGGACTCCTCACACTAAAACGCCCTTTTATTGAGTGTAATTACATTTTGAGTCAAATGAAGCCTCATTTGGTCCATTTGAGGTCAAATGGAATCGCGTCTATTATGAAAGTTAACGTACTATTCGAGATACACACGGTGGTATCAAGAGTTTTCGTATTTGACGAAATACGTGAAAACCCATATTTACGAAAAAGTCCTTAGCCTACCTTATTTGAGTCTAAACTCATCTTAACCAATTCAATTCTATTCAAATCCATTCCATTATGTTTAATGCATAATTTGAGACGAATTTGTCTCTCTTTGTTCATTAACCTTCATTAACACAATTACTCATGCTTAATTAGCATTAATCACGATTAATTTGGGTCGGTGTGTAACATTGCTTCAAGAAGAGTTCTTGATCAAGTTAATTGTCTTCTTCTCCATTAGAGCACTACCTGACTCCGAAGGTATAATCTACTTCTCTATCTATTGTGGATTATTTTGGTTGCATGGTGTTGCTGATTTCTATCTTTTAGATAGGTTTATTGCTGTACATGATTGATGAGATGGATTGCATCCTGGATGTGGTTTATGGCCTTATGGGTACTTGATCCCTGAGTCAAGTGGGTCAAAAGTAATGAAAATCTGTCCATGAGGCCCACCTACTTCCAACATTTTCTTGCTATGGTGGCTGCATTTTTTGACTGATTTATAAACTATATTCTTTTATGTAATGGTGACTGCAAATCTTCTTCGTAAAGTAACAAGTCTTTCTTGTAATGTTGGAAAAGATAGTTTGCATCTTGGTTTATGTTGTATTTATTGATCACTGTTATTTTGTGATTTTGGAGACAATTCTATTTTTAGTGGTGTTGATCATTGTCCTATTTAATATTCTATTTTCTTGATTAACGATTGCAAGTTCTCTTGTAATCATGGAATAATGTTTCTTTGAGTTTGTTCATGCCTAGGTCAATAGTGATTGCCCATTCAGTGTTGTTTCTAATGCAACTCTCAAAAGTATATAATTTGAGAAGAATGGTTGCCAATATAACTGTAGAACGTTAAAAAAACGATATGAAGTTCGTCGACATCAGCATAAACGTATTGAACGGAGTTTACAGTGCATTTTGTCAAACACAGGATTTGTCGACATCGACAAAACATTCGTTGACATCGACAAAACATTTGTCGACATCAACATAAACGTGTTGAAAGGAGTTTACAATGCAGTTTTTTTATAACAGAGAATTTGTTGATGTCGACATAAAATTTATCGATGTCAACATAAATGTACTAAAAGGAGTTTACAATGCATTTTTTAGAACAAAGAATTTTTCATCGATGACGAAAAATTCGTTGACATCGAAAAAATATTCATCGACATTAACATAAACATGCATTTTCTTTCTTTAGGATTTTGTTGACATCAGCGGACTCAGGGGCATAATAGGAAATGAAAGTCAGATTTTGGGAGGGAGGTCCTCCACCGATATTATAAAAATTTGGGGTCCTTAGTTTTGGTTATCCTATTTAGTGAGATTTTCTTGGTAAATCCCCTAAATTTCCAACACAAAAAATTTCAGTTAGAAACTCTCTTCAAACAAATGCCCCTTAAAATTGTGTAAATGATAGTTTTTTTGAAGTTTTGCAAAGATCTTAAACACTACTCTCACCCATAAATTTATAGCAATGTCTATTTCAATCAACAAAAATAAGGATTGTGTTGAAGAACAACCTCTTTTTTTTTCTTTTTTTTTAATGATGTGGCATCCTTGAGATCTTTGATTCAACAGGATAGTCCCATCGTTCCCTAGGTGGGACGGAATTCAAACACAAGATGTGGGGAGCAAACTCATACCTTACATGACTCCACCTACCAACTCCGAGATAGGCATTGAAGAACCACCTCAATTGTGGG
Source organism: Cinnamomum chago (assembly GCA_038049695.1). Classification (NCBI taxonomy): domain Eukaryota; kingdom Viridiplantae; phylum Streptophyta; class Magnoliopsida; order Laurales; family Lauraceae; genus Cinnamomum; species Cinnamomum chago. The sequence continues at coordinate 19,344,780 of CP142459.1, forward strand.
GAAGTAGGATTTTCTTGTAGGGGAGCAGGCGTTGGACCTGCAACTCATATTTGCCATCTAAATTGGTCAGATTCAAAGTAAAATTTGACTTTGCTGACCTACCAATTTATATAAATGAAGTTAACTGATTTCAATTGAGAAATCAGCTAGTTGATTTTGACCTTCTAATTTATTTTGACCATTTGATAACTTCTCCATAACTCCTTCTGATCGGCTCGCTTGTTCTTCCGCGGGACTACCGGGGTTAGCGGATGTGAGAATCCGTGGGGTCCAACCCTTTCGTGACTGGAAACAAAGCGAACAAACATCAACTTTTTTGTACGGTTATGCCAAATTTTTTACTCTTCTTAGAAATAACAAGTGGTGGTCCATGGATCTACCTTCACAAGTGAAAAAGAAAATTAACTTTTTTCTAACTTTCATTGCACATGCATTAAGAAAAGAGACATGATTTATATTTGAATGCCGTGAAAGGCGATTTACAATTCTTACCAAAAAAAAAAAGACAAGAGTTATGATTTTTTTTAGGGGGATTTGGCGACAGGTTCCTAAACATTTCACTTTATTGCCTTAGATCCACAATCTTTTTTCATAGTGTGATAGGTCCTTTTTTCAAATTTGAAGACCTAAAATGTCTAATTTACCATTTCTTCAAACTCATATTCCACAATTAGTGGGATATGCCATTAATAATGGTCAACTACCATTTAATTGGCCACGATTAATGGAATCCTATTAACAAAATTTTCAAATAAATTCTACAAACACAAATAAATTTCAAAATAACATAAGTAAAATTTAAAAAACGCAAATAAATTTTTAAAAAAGTAATAATTTCAAAAAATACAATAAATTTTAAAAAGATGTAAATAAAGGAAATAATTTCAAAAAATGCAATAATTTCAAATTTTCAAAAAACGCAATAATTTCAAAACACGCAAAAAATTCAAAAGACGTAAATAAAATTAAAAAATTCAATAATTTCAAAAAACACAAAAATTCAAAAGATGTAAATAAAATTATAAAATTAAATAATTTCAAAAAAGGCAAAAAATTACAAAAGAACGCAGAGAAATTTAAAAAGACCCAAATAAATCTCAAAAGATCCAAATAAATTTCAAAAAATAATAAATAAATTTCAAAAGATGAAAATCAATTTCAAAAGATCCAAATAAAATTTAAAAGATCCAAATAAATTTCAGAAAATGTAAATAAAATGCAAAAGACGAAAATAAATTTCAAAAGACGTAAATTAAATTAAAAAAAGGAAATAAATATAAAAAAAATGCAAACACATTTGCTAAATTTAAGAAAAACCAATTTTCCAAATTTCAGAAAAATTTGCCAAAAAATCAGGTATTTTTGTCAAAACTCAATTAAGTTTTTTTCAAAAAATACAAATAATTTTCAAAAGACACAAATAAAACTCAAAAACACAAATAGATCTAAAAAAATACAAACAAGTTTTCCAAAAACACAGAAAGATTCGTTCAAAAACTCAGTTAAAATTTTCAAAATGGAGATATATTTGTCAAAAACTCGGCTATATTTTTCAAAAACTCAAATAAATTTCCCAAAAACTCAGATAGATTTGATCAGAACTCAAATAAATTTGTCCCAGAACTCAGATAAATAGCCAAAAACTCAGATAGATTTGTCCAGAATGCAGATAAATTTGTTTTAGAACTTAGATAAATTTGCGCAAAATTCAAATAATTTTTTTTCAAAATATCAAAAACTCAGATAAATTTGATAGAAACTCATATAAATTTGTTAAAAACTTAGATAAACTTGACAAAAATTTAAATAAACTTGACAGAAACTCAGATAAATTTGACACAAGCTTATATAAATTTGTTAAAAACTTAGATAAACTTGATAAAAACTTAGATAAATTTCACAAAAACTCAGATAAAGTTCATAAAAACTCATATACATTTGTCAAAAACAATATAACCCCCATCTCAATCGATCAAACCCCCATCTCTGTGGCCACCTGATGAGATCACCTGGACTGCTGCTATGGCTGGAACTGTGTAATGTTGTGTATCAGGTCAACCTGACCCGAACCTGGACCTGTAACCAGCCAGGCTTGGGTTCCCAGATCTCCTTCCCCATACACAACTTGACCTAGGACCAACCCGGGACTTCTACAAGCCCAGGCCCACCTCTTCTTTTTCTTCGTTCTTCTGTTCTAGTTCAGAATCAAAACCTGCAACTCAATAGAGACAGAGATGTCTCCGGCCACGGGAGGTGCGGACCCAGTGGGGCCCTTCTTCTCCGGCGACACACAGCGGCGGGACTCCGGCAATTCCTGCGATTCCCAGGCCCACCTCTTCTTCTTCTTCATTCTTCTGTTCTAGTTCAGAACCAGAACCTGCAACTCAATAAAGACAGAGACGTCTCCGGCCACGGGAGCTGCGGAACCAGCGGGGCCCTTCTTCTCCGGCAACACGTAGCGGAGGAACTCCAGCGATTCCCGCGATTCCGGCCACGCACATAGAGAACCAAACCGCTGTTTGCTTCTTCTATTCCTCTCTGATCAGCAGGGGCGATGAGGGACTCCGGCGCTGATTCTTCTCCGTCCTGGTTTAACCAGAACCATCATACTTCCGTTCTTCTTCGTTCCTCGTGTTATCTTCTCCGGCAACAAACAACCCAAGCGATCAAACCCGGAACCAAAGAAAACAACAAAGATTGTCTTTGTTCTCTCTGTAAAAGGAACGGGCACTGCCTTTCTTCCCTGTGGTTTGTGTGGCCGACTGCACTGCACGATCCAGAAAATCTCTTATTTGTATGGCCCTCTAGAGATCAAACAATCTCTTGCTCTCTGTTTCTTCGATGAAGCAGTTGATCTGATCTGAACCCCTTTAAGATCTAATCCGACGACGTAAGACTTTGGGTTGAAGAAGAAGAGGGATAATACAAAATTTCAAATTTCAAATTTCAAAATTTTATGCCTAAAATAGATGAAAGGGTAAATTAGTCATGAGAATTATATCCAGGGACTTCTCGCCAAAATATGTCCAGCTGCGTGGACTACAGGCCTTAAAAGAAAAGTTGATGGACTGGAGGCCTTACAAGTCCTATATGAGGGACCTTTCGCTAATTATCTCTTTTTTTATGTCTCTTTAAAAAATACAAAATACAATGAAAAGTAAGGCCCTGTTTATTTAGTGGAATTTCTGCCAGGAAGTCACCATGTCCAAGAATTCCTGGACCTGATGTGACAAGCTGTCCGTTGGGATTTATGAATTCTATGTTTCTTTACTAGCATTTTTAGATTACAGCTACATGAAAGGTCACTTTTGACCTTTGGTAATCCAGGAATTACACTTCCTTTAGATTTTGGTGGAATTCTTGGATGACCAAGCCCAAAGGAGCATCTAGGAATTCCATCTTGTTTGGGAATTCAGGAATCCCCCAGATAGGAATTTCTAGAATTCTAGCAAAGAAACAGGCTCTAAGAAAGGGAAATCTAACTTCATAGGAAATTGTGGAGACTCGTTTAGATTGACGGTCGCAAGTGATGTTGGGACTTCGCAGTCATCCTTCAGATGATAACAGAGGATGCCTTTAATTCTCTTGGATCGGCTTGAACTTCAGATTTTTTGAGAATAAGGATAAAGAGGAAGTCCTATATCTAATAAAAATCTACGTAGACGGCTAAAAAGCCGTGTCTAAGCTATGGAGATAGAAGAAGAGGGCCTTGGGCTTGGGGATGGGGAGGGGGGCGAGGGGGGCGTAAAGGGACTTTGGTTACCCTATAGTGGTGGTCTCTGTGAAACTTTTTCAACGGAGGAGAGATCATCGTTGGAGCATTGTAGCAACGTTGTAGAGTTTTTTCTAGGATTTGTACGTTTTGTGTGTGTGTGTGTGTGTGTGTGTGTTCATCTCTGGAATGGTGGAAATAGCCTCCTTTCATTGGCTTTTGGTGGCCATGGGGGGAGTTTATGGGCTTTAAATGCATTAATTGCATTAATGCTCCATGATGGGGAGGAGTTACATGTTTTTAAACTTTTATTTTTATAACTCATTTTTCTTGGATTTTGATTGGCTGTGGGAGAATAATGAGCTTTTAATTACATTTAAACTCCATGATGAGAGGGGTTACATCGTTTAATGCCATAATCATGCTTGAATTGTAACTCCCACTCCTTAGCTTTTGATTGGGCCGTCCACAATAATGAGTAAATCAACCAAATTAATTTGTCATAAAATAGGTCATTAACCGCATTAAGTGGCCGCCAAAGTACTTGAAGAGCCGTGGGCCATGCCTCATCTTTTGGAATTCTACCAGCGACATAGGAAGCTTTGATCGCCAATGGACTTTTCATATCGATTGTTGTCGGATGATCATTCAATTTTAGACATTAATTGCCACCAATGGGCCGGTACCATATGTCTAGTTGGTTTCTTGATCGGTTGGGCAAAAAGTGTGCTTTCTTGGTCGGTCGGATGGCGATTTTGAAACGTCCGATGATGAACCCATGATTTCGACAGTGAATCCTTGATGTTGTGGAAGATCAATGGATTTCGTACCTCGAAAATTAGTTTTTTGGAAAATCACAGAGGCCAAATAGCTCAAAAAGCGAAAAGGGCCCAAAAATGGGTTTTCAATGAAAATCCGGTGACCCGGATTTCTAGGATTGCCGACCACCATGCACCTATGTTCGCCGGCGACCATGGGGCTTCTTGCCCCTTTTGGTCATCGTTTTTTGGCTGTCTTCTGGTTTTTTCTGCGTTTTTCTTTGTTGACATTTTTCTTGGGATTTTTGTACAATTTTTGGAATGATTTTTCTGTAGAAAACTTGATGAGAAGCTGTGCAGATCAGAGAGCAAAGTTTCTGACTTTCCGGGAAAGCAAAAGACTTTGTCGCGTAGAGTTGCAGATTTGTTGTCAGAAGCCAAAACTAAGTCAAACGATGTCGGAATGACCTGAAATTTGAGGTAAAGCCTCATAGCCAACAAATAAGGCCAACCACAGGCTTTTGTTTGAGTTTTGAAACTATGTGGGGTACTGTCGCCAATAGACTTAATTTTGTCGCGAGGAAGACGCTACACTTTGATGTACAGTTAAACGATGTTCAGTTGACCTAAAATTTGATAGGAAGTCTCTTGGAGTCATTTTAAGATGATTCATTAACTCCGATTTGGAAATCCTAATCCCGAGGGGTTCTACCGCCGGGAGGCTTGATTTAGCTTCCGGGAGGTCAAAGTCTAGTCAAATGACGTCAAAATGACCTAAAACTTGACATGTAGCCCTTTGGAAGTATTTTGAGACCATCCATATGCTTTATTTAATGAGTGATGGCCTCGGTGGTTTCCGCCGCCGAGAGGCTTGGTTTTGCTATTTGAAGGTTGATCGATGTAGGGTCAAACGTTGTCGGTTTGACCTGAAATTCGACATAGAACCTCTTGGAAGTACTTTAAGATCATCCATAGGCTCTGATTGAAGATCTGATGTCTTTGACGCTATCACCGCCGACTTCGCTGCAACTTTTTTCTTTTTGGGCCAAACGGTGTCGGAATGACATAGAATTTGACGTAGAGCCTTCTAGTGGCATTTTGAGGCCAACTGTGTGCTCTGTTTTGTGAATCAATGTCTCCAGCTTCACCGCCGTCGAGAGATCTTGTTTAGTTGCCGAAAAAGTGAAGTTACGCCAAATGATGTTGAAATGGCCCGAAACTTCATGTGTGCTCTTCTTATGGTTGTTTTGAAGGATTTTGCAGTTTTTGGATGATTCTGACCAGATTTAATACTTAAAGTAGATTGCCTTTTGTGGTCGGATACATCTTCATGTAGCTTCTTAATGTTTGAAAGGATATGAAAATGCAAAGTGACATTTTTTGTGTCGACACCTTCCATTTTGGTAACTCCGCCCACCAATTCGCTATTGATTTTTTACTATTAAGGTTTGTAACTTCTCCAATAACTCCCTCCAATTATTCTTTAACTCCTCCCATCACTTTTCAATTTCTACCAAGAGATCTTGTGCTGCAACTTCTACAAGTCCGCCATTAGAAACAAGGACAATGATGACCAATGATCTAACAGCCCAGATCCTCCCTTTAAGAAATTTTCCAACAGTAGAGATCAATCCTCCTCCAGCAAGGCGACTCCCTCAAATGGTGATGTTTGTTGCTATGGTGATCCAACAAACATTGTTCAATCTTGAATGATTTTTGTATGGTAATTATTTGCTTTTAAGTTTGGGCACTGGGTTTTTCTTTTTATATGTATGTGGATGGAGTTTAAGGTTTGGGATTTGTGTAGATGTGTGGTGGGCTAAAGATTGTCGTTGTAAATGGATTTATTTTGAAATATGCTTCTTTTGATTAGTTATGTTGGTTTCTTGCAATAATTTTCTTTTTCTGTATAGTTTCGTTGATCTATTGCAAAAGTCTTCTTATTAAATGTAGTCGTGAACTATTCATCGCTTTTAGGCACAAGAAAATATATATATATATATATAGAGAGAGAGAGAGAGAAGTATTTGTCGTTATGATATATGATTCTCACATTATCTTGGAAGGTTTGTTACTTGCTTGAGTTTTAGGAGATTTTAATTTGTTAATTTTCTTGTAGGATGTATTGCCTGTTCTCGTGTAGTCATGGGTTGGGAAGTCTAAACTTCATTCCAGATTATATGATAATTACTAGCTTAAAATTTGAAAAAATATATGAAGTTTCAAAAGGATTGTGGCACCACATTTACTGTGGGTATCAAATTCAAGCATTTGGATTTACCTTTTGACATTATTTCCTTATAATTGTCTCCAATTCTTGCTATTGGAATGTGTGCCTTTAATTCAAACACTCTTTCCTTATAATTGAGATTTTTTTATATATTTATTTTTCTCAGATCTTTTAAAATTATTCTGATATGTTGTTCTTTTAGCAAATTTTAACATATGTTTGCTTAAATGAAATAATCATTAGTTGTTTTTATCTGCATTTATCGGGCACTGTTGTCCGAAAGAGAAGTCATTTTATATGACTCTTTGAATATCCAATATATATGTATATATATATATATATATATATAGTAAGGCTCTCCTAAGCTAGAGTTTCGCATAAATTTTCATAAGCTCATGCTTGTGGGGCACACCTTTGGTCCATTGAAATGGACCAAATGCATGATCCCCCTAAATTACACATGTCCACCAACTTTCGGTCAAATCCAAATTTACTGGACCGTTGGATCGACTATGTATCGATTCGAAAGCCCCATATATATGAAGCAAATGTTTCAATTGAAAAATTAGACATGTTCTACTCTCTCTCTCTCTCTCCCCTTTTCCAGATCCTTACCTGCTCTTGATGCTTCAGCACCATCAAAAATCTCAATTAACTTTTATTCTTCTATACATACATGTTGTTCGTGTTTCTACTATTTGGATTTTTTGCTCTATTTTGATTGTTTGTGATATATAAATAGATTGCCGTGCTAAGCATTGCGTGTTTTTGCTAGTGCTATTGACAAGGCCTTGTCAATAGAAGATTTTACATGACAAATTGGCCACTCTGATTGATTTCTGCCATTAATCTCATCCTCTTCAGATGTACTAATTATTAGCATGCTTACAATTTCTGCGGTAGTCACTATCATGTAATAAGGTGCATGAATGCTATAGAGCACACAAAAGCAGCACACTTGCTTTTGTCCTCTGATGTCGTCTAAGCTGATGTGATTAATTGATTAATTTAAGAAATACAGGATACATGATTATGGAGATTAATTCGAATGATTAAACTTCTACCAGAAAAGAAGAGTCATTAAACTTCTTTTGTTCCTGGCATTTACTTCCAAACTGATAAAACACAACTCATTTTGTCTTCTTATATTTTATGATTTTCAGTGCTTTTGTTGACTCTGGTGATGTAATCGCTGAGCTTAACTTACTTTGTTTGTTACTTGGAGGAAAGCCCCATCTCAATTTAAATACTATTATAAGACAGCAATTTAGACTTGTATTGTCACATGTAGTTGAATGTTAAACAACGATGAAAAATGGACAATTTTAAGTAAAATTTTCTAATATCCACATCCTAAGATGCGACCGTCCAACATCATTTCTTCATAAAGATTAATTGGAACTCTTAATCTAACACAACTTTTTAGCTTTATATTAAATGCTAAAATTAATGGGATCCCATGTTTCAAATGCCTAGCCCATCTCAAAGATTACCAGAATCTACAATCTTAGTCTTCACATGAGGGTATCCAATGTCTCTTTGAACACGTGACTAAAGCCCCTAGAGTGGTGGTGGTGGCCTCCTCCTCTTTTCAATCAACAGATTTGTTGGGTTAGAATAGCTTGAGATCCCAATACATTGACGGTTTTCGATGATGAGACCATCGGGTGGTTACGTAGTGCCCCAACCAATAGTGCTACCAAGCGAGTTAACCAATCATATATAATACTAAAGGGAAAATACCATTTCAAGTTAAATTTAATGATAATTCTGTGATATTTTCTTAATATTCCCTATTTGTGATGTAAGAGGCACAGTTGCCTAGGGTCAAATCTTTAGCACCCCCATTTCCCTATAAGTACCCCAAGACACTCATAGCATCTCATTTATTTCCCATCGCTTTTGACACCTTTCCATGACATCTCCCTCCCTCTCCCTCTGATCCAATTAAATCCAACTGCTATTGATACTCTCTTCAGATGGACTCCACCCTTCAAAATCTCAATCAACCCCTTTTGAACTCTCATGAAAACAGCACATCAACACTACCACCACCACCACCACCACCACCACCACCAAGCCATGTGCTAGAGAGCATCCTCTCCGACAACGAGACCCCATATTTCCAACGGATATTGTTGGCCACCTGTGTGGAGCTAAAGCTCTTGTTCGTATTGGCCGCACCGGCAGTCCTAGTTTACATGATCAACTACCTCATGTCCATGTCGACCCAGATATTCTCCGGCCATCTCGGCAATCTGGAGCTAGCCGCGGCCTCACTCGGCAACACCGGCGTCCAAGTCTTTGCCTATGGCCTCATGGTACGAACAGCTCTCTCACTGATTTTATTACTTATTTCTTAATGTCCTTTATAAGTATTAAGAGTTTTGAAGCATCTAATAACACCTGATCGATCTTAGTTAAGTTTCAGAATAAATTGAATTCTACTTTAAATATATATGGTTTTTTTTTTTTTTTTTTGGATCAACTATACAAGTCTTTCCTCTATGTGAGCGTGTTAGGCATCCTCTCTTGCCATGTGGCTTCCTTCCTACATGTGTGCTTGTTTGTTTTTGCCCTCTTGTCCGGGGTGCCACCTTTTATTAGATTCTTGGATTTTGTTAAACACAAAAAAAAAAAAAAAAAAAAAAAAAAAAAAAACAGCTAAGATCTCTAATATAGTCAATACATATCATCATGTTTCTCCATTTCAATCGAAATCTCTTCTAGAATCTCAAAAAGAATGAAAGAGAATTGCATTATTTCTACTATTTTATAGATATTGTTGAGAGATGCAATTTGTCTGTGCAACATGTGGACCATATAAGCCATGGGAGAAACTTGTAGTTGATTATCCATTATTGAATCTGTCACTATCCTTTTAGGAAACTTGTCAAATTTGATCTCTGTCCATGGTCTGCCGTATTGGATTCTGATGATTTGTCAATCTATTGCATCATCTGAGCTGTCGATAGTCTGCCATGCTTGACTTTTCAACCGGTCATCTTCATCTAAATTGATCTAACTGAACTTAGACCATCTTCAGTTCGATGGGGAGTGCAGGACTCTAAAAAATATCTTAGGTAAATTTGTTAGCCGTTACATGATCTAATAGGACGCATTAAACCTGATTATGATTAACCTACCATCCTCGATGTAGCAAAAAGAAAAAAGAAAAAAAAAAAAAAAAAAAGAAAGTCCATAAGAGAAAAGTTAACCTAGCAATGTAATTGTTGAAATCAAGTGAATTATCCTAATGAAGAAAGACGTGCGCTCTAAAATCCCACGGTATTTTTTCAAAAAAAAAAAAAAAACTTCGTTTTTAACTAATAAAAATGTAATACATGTCATCAATGATATACATATCACATATCATATTCTCTCTTTTATTCATTTTCTTATAAAGGTGGATCTTTTATAGTTTTTCTTAAAATACTAACAAATCATTGGCTATTAGATAGGAACAAAAAGTACTCTCCGTTTGAGATATCAGAGTTTTTGAGAATTTCTTTATATATAAAATAATGAATTTGATTGAAGATATATGTATGGAGATCTTAAAGACTAATTTCACCCAATACATTTGGAAAATGCTTCAATCATGAAAAAACTGGACCCTGTTGAAGGGATCCTTCAATCGGAAAAAAAAAAAAAAGTACCATTGGGAGGCTTACATGACAAATTTCACCCATTAATTTTCTTGACTACCCATCTAGTCACAAAAATCACAATTACAGTTGCCATTTCAATCATAGAAACGAGCTCACTGAGGGTTTTTCCTTTTAAAGATTTTAATCCACTTATTTACAGTTGTTTAGGGGCAAGCTGTCTCACATCCAGGCTTGGGCCTATTTAGAAAGATTCTGCCCAAACCGGACATGGCCATATTTGCTTGTCCCACCTCAAACGTGTCATTTCGGTGCCCACTCATTATTAATTAAGTCAATCTGGCAGAAGCACTCTGATTAATACAGACAAAAAACAGGGACACAGATACCTTAAATTAAAAAATACAAATGTACAAATACCAAGAAAACTAAGGAATATATAATACTCATGTCTATGTACAAGTTACATTGAAAAAAGAAAGAAGACATATGTTATCCATCCTGTATGTATGTTTCTATTGTTCAGGCCTAGCCAAGCTGGTCTTGAACTTTCTATCACTTGAGTCAAGCCCACTCCAAACAACAAATGCGTGCAAAGGCGGTCTTGAACTTTCTATCACTTAAGCAATAAATGGGCTCGAATTTTAGATGCAAGCCCGAACGAGTACCAAACCCTAAGGCCCAAATCTATCCTAAAGCGAGGTGGGCCCAGTGAGTCCGGGGCTGGCCCTGCAGCCTATGAGCACCGCTAGGTGTCTATGGAAGCCTTGGATATTCTGTATCAGGTCAAAGAAGTAAGCGTGGGGTGGGGGGCCCATTGACATATCAAATAGAATGAGGCATGGATGGAATCTGGGGATTATCCATCAGAGAGTGACTTTTGTCTATATTATTATATTCACAAATGTTCTTGGTTTCCTGTTGTTCCTGGCATATAATTGTAAAGAGACAAAGTTCAAATCACTTTCTCATTGAATTGGGTATTGATTCCATTGCTTTCTGTCGCATCTGCTGATGCAATAGCTGAGATTAACTTACTGCATCATTACAAGAGGAAGTGAGTTATAACATAGAATGTTAAAGAGCTTTGGAGTGGATGATACAGAATGAAGAACTTTCAGAAGAGCCTCACTTTTCTGGTATTTAATAAACAGGACAACGGATTAGTAATCAATTCCTCTCAAGGGATACGGACTTTGCTGGTTAATCCCAAGTGATAGCTCAGTTAGTCTAGGATCACGGTTTGCATTTGAAAGATGTGGGTTCGAAACCACACTACCACATTAGGGCCACAGGGGAGTTTTATCCGGCTTTCTCTCTTAGACTCGTAGGGATTATTTTGGCCCAAAAAACTGGAACCTGCATTATAAAAAAAAAAAAAAACAAATGCTAGTTCAAATCTTATTTATTTATTTTTATTTTTTGCTAGAGTGGGGCAGCAAGTGGTGGGATAATCTATCGCCGAACATCAATCCATGGCAGTGACGGGAAACAAAGATGCCAATGCCACTAAGCTATCAGTGGTGCATTTGCATTATTAGTTCAACTTTAGTATAGTTGATAGGAAGGCATTTATTAAGTGAGAGCGTTGTTGCACCCCCAAATTGTAAAGGGGGCTTCAGATTGCGACTGTGTGCGTGGGTAGTGAACAATTCAAAATTTCATCTACACATAGATTAGGATCTTTGTGCATGTGAGGATGTAATAAGTTTTGTAGAGTCAAAAATTCAGATGAGTTATAGATGGAGTACTGGATGTCTGACCTGTTAATGACAATAGATCCTCCTTTCTGGTTCAAGTAAGATTCTCCGGATGGGCCCTGTAAATTCCAAATAGAGAAGTCTCGATTGGTAGGTCCGATCGAGTTTCTTCTGATGCTTAAGTCAACAACTGGGATGATGTAATGATTAGTTTTGGATATCTTTCTGGCATACCTTACTTCCTTCATCTTTTTCCTCTTTTATTCCTTTCTTCCTCATATTTCTCATGCCCTTCTCACCACGATCCTTCGTACCTTCCCCATAAAGGCATGTGAGAAGATCATGGCCCACGTTCAAGGGACGTCCCTTCCCCACTTCCGCTCTTTCTTCTCTACCCTCTGCCAACAGTCCTGGCCTTGCTTGACTCGGTCTTTCAGCAAACGATCCCTCCTTCTGGAGGTCCTTTGCAAGTTTGGATCCATTTTGCAGGTTGGATCTAGCCTAGCTCGAACTCGTCCTTTATTTATTTAAACTTTTCCCTCCATAATTGCCTCCTAAGCCATCCTTTTCCTCTTCATTTTTCGAGGAAGGCGGGGGGGGGGGGGGGGGGGGGGACACAGGCGGCTAATTCGGGTTCATCCTCCCGTCTTCCAGTTGTCAAACGTCTTTTCCTTTCATCATCTATCACATCCACTTCTTGCATAAAACCGCCGGTTCAAACCCCTTCTTTGTTTTCAGTTTTGCCTGAACCATCTCCTTCTCTCGTTAAATCGTTCCTCTTGGGCTTCGATCTTTTGTCTTCAACTTTTCGTCCTCCATTTCTTCTACGGTAAGTTCTATTCTTCTCTCTTTTCATTCTTTTAGATGGGCAATCTAAAAGATCTTCTTAGCACCCCGAAGGGCTTTCTGACTGTAGGAATAGATACAATATCCCTCCAGATGTTCAGGTGCGTGCTCCGTTGCCTGATGAGTCCTTGGAGGAGGGGTCCCGAGAAAGGATGCATTTCCCCACCATAGCCATCATAGAAGGTGGCCTTGGGTTTCCACTGGATCCTCTCCTCATCCATTTCCTTTCATTAGCAAACCTCTTCCCCTTTCAGTGTGCCCCCAATCTGTTCTTTATTGTCATGGGGGTCGCTGCGCTAAACAGGTTTTTTGGCACAAGCCTTGGGGTATTCAACATCCTGTCTTGCTATTACCTGATCCCTCTGAACAACAGAAAGTCGATTTACTATCAGAAATCCCGGGATACTAGAAAGTTCCTTGTTCATTACCTCCCGGATTCAAACAAACCCAGTAAAGGGGATTTTATTGTTGTGAGAGGAAACTTGGAGACACCTACCACCTGGGGTGGGATCAAACAAGAGGTTCCTCGAGCCCCAGGCTTCCCAGGTCGCCCCCATTTCTTTCAGGCGCTTTCCTTTTTTCCATCCCCCCTCTTTCATTTAGTAACTACCTTTTCTTCTTCCTTTCTTTTAGATGCAATGATCAATCGGATTCCTCAACCTCTTCTCCGAACAAACGAACTGAAGAGGGTGCTCGAGTTTCGTGGGCCTCCTGAGCTTAAGGGTTGGGGCCAAGCTGCTCACCTATTGCTTGGATACGATCGTTCCTACTACAGTTTCCTAGTCATCCCTCTTGGCACAAGCCTCTGGAATCCGATCCTCCTCTTAAACGGAGAAAGACCCCTGCCGTGAAGGCGCCCAGGTCTTTGAGCCCAGTCTTCTACTTCTCAACATTCCTTTGCTCCTTTTTCAATCATGTCGAGCGGCTATCCTCTCTTTATTTTTCTCGTGATTGTAAGCCTCCGTCCTTATGGTTGGCAACCCTATCTCTAAGGGAATCACAACTTCCATTCCGTGTGCTAGAGAGAAGGGGGTTTCTCCTCTTGACCTCCGCGGGGTGGTTCTGTAGGCCCATAGGACATTAGGAAGCTCGTTCACCCATCCGCCTTTCGCCTCGTCCAATATTTTCTTTATGCCATCCAGCAAGGCCTAATGCCATATTGTTCGCATAAATGCCTGACCGCCTTACCCTCGTATTGTTTCCCATTGTCGGTCACCAGTGCTTGGGGTATTCTAAATATGGTAATGATGTTTTTCCATACGAATTTCTTAGCACCACTTTCCCTAATATGGGCCAGGGCTCCACCTCTACCCACTTGCTAAAGTAATTAGTAGCAACGATCAGGGACCGGCAATTACCTGCCGACCTTGGCATGGGCCCGGCGATGTCAATCCCCCATTTGTTGAATGGCCATCAACTCACTATTGAGTTTAGCTGTTCGGCAGGTTGATGAATCTCTTTGCCAAAGCATTGACATCTTTCGCATTTTTGTACAAACTGTAGAGCGTCCTTCTGCATATATGGCCACCAATAGCCCTGTGACATAGCTTGGTAGGCCAAGCTCCGTCCTCCAACGTGTCCCCCATAGTATCCCTCATGGATTCCCCATAATATGTTTTCTACCTTGGCAGGGCTAACGCACTGCAAGTATGGTCCTGAGTATGACCGTCGGTAGAGCCTGTTTTCTGGTGACAACCAAAATCTGGCTGCCTTCCTTCTAACCTTCCAGCTTTCTTTTCCATCTTCTGGGAGTGATCAATCTTTTAGGTACTCGGCTATTGGTGTCATCCAATTCGGATCCTCCACCTCCTATTCGGCACACATGACGTTTTGGTATCCTATGCTCAAAGATTGATGGAAATCAATGAGGACTTCCCTCCTCAGCTCAGATTTTACAGCTGTAGCCAAGCTGGCTAAGCTGTCAACATGTGCATTATCTTCCCAACTAATCTGTTTGATTTTAACATCTTCGATCTCCTAGATCAAGCATTGTGCCTCTATGACGTATGCGACCATCAGATCATCGCGAGCTGCGTATTCTCCAGTTAGTTGATTGGTAACTAACTGCGTATCACAATGGACTATTAGCTGTCTGATCATGAGTTCTCTGGCAGTTCTAAGCCTTGACAATAGTGCTTCATACTCTGCCTTGTTGTTTGATGCAGTGAAGCCTAGCATTACAACTCTTTCTATCACTGCCCCTCTATTGTGATGAATACCATGCCAGTGCTCGAGCCTCGAGAATTGGATACTCTATCCACATACAATTGCCATTCTACGTCGATATCCATGATGTCTTCTTCCTGTTTCTTCTCGCCTTGCTTCAATTCCCCTTTGTGGGTGAATTCGGCTATGAAATCGGCCACCACCTGCCCTTTTATCGCACTTCTAGGAGCCAGCTTTATGTCATGCTCGCCGAGCTCTATTGCCCATTTTACCAACCTTCTAGACTGGTTGGCATTTTGCAAAACGGCTTGTAATGGATGCTCGGTTAGGACTCTTACTGTGTGGGCCTGAAAGAAGTGTCTGAGCTTTCGAGCTGCGTTTACCAATGCCAAGGCAAGCTTTTCTAGTGGTAGGTATATCGTTTCAACATCTAACAAGGTTTTGCTAACGATATAGATGGGTAGGTGCTGTTTTCCTTGCTCTCTCATCAAGGCCGCACTAACCGCATGTTTAGAAACTGCCAAATATAATGCTAGTTCCTCCCCCGGACTGGGAATAGAGAGTACAGGAGGGGAACCTAGATATTGTTTGATCTGTGCAAGTTCCTTGTCACACTGATCATCCCATACATTCTCCGCCTTCTTTTTTAGAGCAAGGAACATTGGTCGGCATTTATCTGAACTTCTCTCTACAAAATAGTTTAGAACTGCGAGCATACCTGTCAACCTTTGCACCTCCTTCCTCGAGCTAGGTCGGTCCACCTTCTGCACCGCCTGAATTTGGTTGGGGTTTACCTCTTTCCCTCTCTCGGTTACAATGTACCCAAGGAATTTTCCCGAGCTTACACCAAACAAGCATTTCAAGTCGTTCAGACTTAGCTTGTATCTTCACAGGATGTCGAAGACTGATCGTAAATCCTCCTCGTGTGTAACATTTTCATCGCTCTTGACCACCATGTCATCAATATAGGCTTCTACCGTCTTCCCGATCAAATCCTGGAATATCTTTGCCACCGGTCTTTGGTATGTCGCCCCTGCATTCTTAAGCCCAAAGGACATTCTTTTGTAGCAAAAGGTGCCTTTTGGCATTATGAATGTTGTTTTCTCCTTGTCAGCTTCTTCCATTGCAATCTGATGATACCCTCAGTATGCATCCAAAAATCTCATTCGCTTATGCCCTACTATGGAGTCCACCAGCTGGTCAATTTTTGGAAGTGGGAAGTTATCATTGGGATAAGCTTTGTTCAAATTGGTGAAGTCCATGCATACCCTCCATTTCTTATCTTTCTATGGCACGACAACCTTGTCGGATAGCCATTCTAGATAGTGTACCTCTCGTATGGCGTTCGCTTCCAACAACTTGTCGACCTCCTCACATACTGTTATTCGGCTTTTCGGAGCGAGTTTCCTCTGTTTCTGCATTATTGGCTTCACCTTCGGGTCTGCACTCAGCTTGTGACTGATAACCTCGGGATCAACCCCCGGCATCTCGTGCAGAGTCCAAGCAAAAACATCAGAGCTCTGATTGAGGAACCGAACCAAGCTGTTTTGCACTTCCTTGGTCATTGATGCTCTGATCATCTAGTACTGTTTCGGATTTCCTTCGTGAACTGCAATCTTTTTTAGCTCCTCCATAGCTGCGCTAGTTAGGTCAGCACCTTGCTCTTGGGTTTCCAACCAACCTGACTGTGATTGCTATTTTTGGTCAGCCTTCTTACCTGGACATAAGCCTTCATCACCCCCCCCCCCTTTTTCGCATTTCCTTTGATTGCCGCAACCAGACAGCTTCTGGATGCTACCTGATCTCCTCTAATTTCCATGATTCCTTTCAGTGCCATGAACCAGATCGTTTGGTGATAGGTCGAGGGCACCGCCTTCATGCGATGAATCCATGTTTGCCCCATAATGGTGTTGTAGGGGGACGGTACATCTACCACCAGGAATTCCATGTCTAGGTGGATGGGACCTGCGCCGACCTGCAGGTTACCATGCCCATTGAGTGCACTGCTTGCCCACTAAACCCAAACACGGTATCGAGGCCGGCCTCAAATCTGAGTGCTTCAAGCTTAGCTTATCAAGCATCTCGGCATACATAATTTTCGATGAGCTTCCCAGATCTATGAGCATCCTCCGTACATCATACTCCTGTACTCGTAAAGTTAGTACTAGAGCATCATTGTGGGGCTGGACCATATCTCGTAAATCTTCATCTGAGAATGGGATCTCCCCTTTCCCTTGGCCAGACTTATTGACAATGCTCGGTTCGGTGCTCATCTGATACACTTCTTTTAGGTGTGCAGCCATCTTCCTCTGGGTTCTAATAGATTGGGTTGTCATCTCCGCTGGACTTATCACCCCATGTATTACGTCAATCACCCCCAATAGGTGCCTCCTCTTCAACGATGATTTTTTATCTCCTTCCGATCTGAGCTTCCCTGGGAGTTTTTTATGCTTGTATCCTCCACATATTCCTTCAGATGCCCTTCGTTTACCAGGTCTTCCAGATGCTGCTTAAGCATCCGGCAATTCTCTGTTAAATGGTCGTTTTCCTAGTGGTAAGAGCACCAGAGGTTGAGATTCCAGCGTCCAGGGTTGCTCACCATCTTTGAAGGCCTTTTGAAGTATGGCTTGTCCTTGATCTGAGTCAGAATCCTGTAGATTGGGTCCTTAAAGATCGTGAACACTCCTTCATAGGCTGCCCTTGTGGGTTCGATACGACTTGTTCTTCTATCTGATCCTTCCTCGAACTCCCTTTTTCTCTCTCTCTTGGATCCCTCTTCCGTCGGGCGATCCCATCTTGGCACAAATACACCCATGTCTTCTGCCAATTTTATGAACTCCTTGATTCGCTCCATCAACTCTCCTTGTGTAGTCAAGGACCATTTCGTTAATGATTGGCGAAGCTAGCTCTCCTTCGACGGCCCAAGCTTAAAGGTTGGGATAGCTACCTGCTTGTTATTCCCTTCCACCTCATTATAGAGGCGTCAGTAAAGCGCGCTGACCTCTTTCAGGCTTTCTAAGCTCTATTTCTTGAACGACAGTAATGCCTCGATGTGCTTTGGTTGCTTGGATATTGTTACGAAACGTGTAACAAAAGATTCAGCAAGCTCCCAAAAGCTATAGATCGATCTCGGCTTTAGGCGGGAGAACCACTTCAAGGCCAGATCTACCAAACTCAAAGGGAAAACTTTGCACATCAGCGGCTCATTTCCTATCTATAATGCCATGGAATGCTGGTCACACTGGACATGCTAGACATGGTAGGGGGGATCCGAAGTACCATCATAGACTCTTAACTTGGGGATCGAGAACCGCCGAGGTGGGTCTGCTTTTTCTATTTCCTCCGAGAATGGAGATTCAAAATTTTGAGTGTTTCCCAGGTACCTTGCTCTGGTCAGATTCTCTAGAGGGAGCTTGTGATCAGCCAATGCCCTTTTTATAACGGCTTGTACTTCTTCCTCGACAAGTGCTCGTAGGGGTGCTTTCCTCCTCGGGGCTTCACCATCCTTAATGTATCATGCTCGGACTTCGACATCCCCTTCCCTCCAGGGTTGGGAACTCGAAGTCCTGCTTCCATCGTCGCCCGCTCTAGCTTTAGCTCTGTTTCGCCAAGCTCTTGATTCGGAGTGGTAGCCCCTAGGCTCTCGCACAGCTATGCGACCTTGGTGCTCCATCCTTCATGTCTCATGAGCATTTTCCTAGCTTAGGGAATGTCTCTATTCTCTTTTCACAGCCTCCAATTCCAACAATAGGTAGTTGATTTTTTCTTGTTGTCGCTTGACTCCCTCGGCCAGATCTTGAACATCATCTTTGTAGGTCTGTTCAAGTCGAGCATATGTATCCTATGGCGGGACGCGTCTCAAGAGGCCATGGCTCTGTTTCTGGTGTGTTTCCCCCTGCAACTTATCCATGGAAGGTGAAATCATTGCCACGGCTCGGGCCTACACGGTAAATTTCTGATCATACTCATCCTTTCCTGTTTGCAGAAGGGACGGTCCGGTCGCTCTTTGTGCATGGGACATATTCGAAGTCTACTCCGTCGGAGTCGTTGGTCAAAGGGTCTTTGCCTGACCGTTCTCGTCATCCCTTAAGTCGTGCTTCCTCCACCTGAGATGGAGGTCGTCCAGTCTAGGCCGGTAATCCTGGATTCTATTCTTGATTTGTTATTTTTCTCAGCAAGAAAAAGCGTTAGTGGGTTTTTCCCTCCTCGCTTCCCACAGACGGCGCCAATTGTAGAGTCAAAATTTCAAATGAGTTCCAGATGGACTGGATGTCTGACCTGTTTACGTCAATGGATCCTCCTTTCTGGTTCGAGTGAGATTCTCCAGATGGGCCATGTAAAATCCAAAAAAAGAAGTCTCGATCGGTGGGTCCGATAGAGTTCCCTCTAATGCTTAAGTCAGCAACCAGGATGATGTAATGATTAGTTTTGGATATCTTTTTGGCGTACCTTACTTCCTTCATCGTTTCCCCCTTTTATTATGTTCTTCCTTAAATTTCTCATGCCCTTCTCCCCATGATCCTTCGCACCTTCCCCATTAAGCCACATAAGAAGATCATGGCCCACGTTTAGGGGATGTCCTTTCCCCACTTCCGCTCTTTCTTCTCTTCCCTCTGCCAGTTGTCCTAGCCTTGCTTGACTCGGTCTTTCAGCGAACGATCCCTCCTTCTGGATAAGATCCTTTGCATGTTTGGATCCATTTCGCAAGTTGGATCTGGCCTGGCTCGAACTCGTCCTCAATTTATTTAAACTTTTCCCTCCACAAGTTCCATAAAAAAATCAAGATATGTTTACAACGGAAGATTAATCAAATGGTCAATTTCATTTCCATGACTATATGTTAATAAACTGCAAAGCATGGCTATTCTCTAGATTTTATTATAAAAATATTGAAGTTAAACATAATTATAAAAGAACTATTATATATATTAAAGCAGTAGGTCCTTTCCTGGGAGAGCGACACTTGGCGCTTTCTCTTGGGCTTTCACAGTGACATGTTGCACACCCATCTATTCCTTATCATATCTCCTATAATTTCTCTTAAATAATCTATTTCCATCCTTATAACATATATAATTTCTAATCATATCCTACTTCAACCTCATCCTTATCATTCTCCTAAAATTTCTCTTAAATAATCTTTGTCTGTCCTTATCACACATTATTTCTAATGATATGACTGATGGCCTGCCTTATCATATCTCCTAAAATTTCTCTTAAATAATTTCTTTCTATCCTCATCACACATTGTTTCTAATCATATTATTGATGGCCCACATAATAGAAATTCACTCAATCACACTATAAATAGACCTGAGCCAAACATGCGACTATAATCTATGTTGCCGTTACCGTGCCCAACAGTTTGCCATTGCCCGTGCCCATTATTATGAGTAATATTGCCTACTCATTCCTGTTGGTAAATGGCCAACGATTTTTATTGGAGATATTTCAGTGCCCACATAATGGCAATTGATATGTGCCCAACAGTTTGCCATTGCCCGTGCCCAAAAAAATATTAGTAAATAATAATATTGTATCTTATGGCCCGTGCCTGAAAAATTATTTTTAATCTATGTAGGGTTTCACACAACACTTCGTCATTTAAATTAAAGTTGTGAATTTACAATAGCGTTGGAACTTCTTATAGTATTATTTATAAGTATTATTTTCAACCATTTTTACTTTTATTTTTATTTTCTTTTCTTCTTTTTTGGCCCAATCCTTTTAAAGCTTTTCAAGTCAGAAAAAGTCGAGACCTAGTTCCATTTGTCACCTCAACATTAGCTAGGTGTGGGGCTCACTTCACCTAGGTGTAGGTCTCACCTCTCCAATCATTATGGGATACATGTGCCACGATGAACGTTCCCTTGGAATTATGTTGCTTTCTACACTCAAGCACTTGGTCCCCACCGCATATGCGTATTAAGAAGCTTGATCTTGTGCTTACTTTTTGACCTGTGATTTCAAGCTTTACTTGCATAGTTTAATTATGTTATTTTTTTAATTCTTTTACAAATAGTTGCTTAATTTAGAATAAATTTTAAGTATAGTTTTTTATATTTGTTTATTCAAATATCATAGTGGGCAAGCTCGTGCTTTTCTGATTGTATTTGCGATTTCATTTATACATGTCCCTCTAATAGACCTCACAAATCTTACAGAGATATGCAACTCTCTTTCAATTGGGTTTCTTTGATATACGTAGATATTGCTTGTGTATTGGAATATATTTTTATTTTTTACACGGGCCTCCCACACTAATATTTTAGTTACAACAGCCACCACAGGAACTACAAAAGATTTACAAAAAGAAATAACAAGAGAATATCTGTTGGCTCCTGTGTGCATTCTCTTTGAGATTCAAACTACATCATCTGCACTCCACTCAGGTAGCTTGGTTGATTCTCTCTAATCGCATCAGCTTCCGATTCAATGAGATCGGGTTCATCACCTACAACACTGAGTATAAGTCATTAGGGTTGTGAAAACCCGGTAAGTAGGCAAGTATATCAATCATATGAAATGATGTATGAATGTAGAATATATAACAATTAATCATTAATTGGAAAGTAATGAGCAGTAGACAGTAGTACTATGTAAGTCATGCGAGAATAAATAACTTGAGGAATCATTAGCAGACAAAACAACTATCATAACAAGTACATCCTAGAAAAAGGCAATCCACATATGCTCATGCACCATGGGATAGTATCGTTGCCCTCCCATACTTAGTAAATTGTGGTAGAGAAGATTACAAGTTAACGGTCTGACTTTAGGAGTGTTCATTTGTGCATCTAGGCTCCTCTTGAGATGATGATTACCACCCTAACGGAAGGAAAGTCGCAAATCTCGTACTCAGGGATCATCGTACGCATAGGTCTCTGGCGAGTCCACGACAACCACCCTCATGGAACGGAAGCCACAAATCTCACACTATTTTAATAAACATTGACGTACGTTCCATCTCAAGAATTACTTGTATATATATATATACTGTAGTTGGCAAGAATAATAATAGTCCTTTCCATAGGGCAATTATTAACAGTAGTAGACTTAATATAGCCAAGTAGTACGTAACTTGAGATTCCAAGAAAATTGGTTCTGGCGAGGCTGTCTTGCATGAACAAGATAACCATTGTCCACTGATATAAGGAAACGACTCCTGAAAAAAGCAAGTCTAGCAAGATATATTCCTACGAGCAGTCCTTTCCGAAGTATTTCTACTTATAACCATAGTTGTGCCCAAGAACAATACTAACAAGACAAGATCGATAGGAAAGTCTAAAGTGGTCCTAGTAAGTCCAATCCAACTCATGAAAAGTCTAGCCCCAATTTTGGTAGCATTTGAGCATAAAAAAGGTGGGTCCAAAATGCGTGAGAAAAGATAAGTCGAATCCGATCAAAGAGATAAGTCGAATCTAGTCAACTTGGTAGATAGCATTCCTAAGTTGCAAACCCACCAACCAAATTGACCCTAACTATGGATCATGTCATGTCTGAAGGCACAAAGCTTGCAACCTGGGGTGGACCTAGGTATAACCATGTGGGGGCAGCTGTCCCCATTGGACTTTGATCCACTTTTAAAACCATAGTAATAATTTTGGTGGTGCTTTGAAAACTCACATAAATATCCTACATCAGCCTCCATACCCCACATGAAAAATCTTGGTTTATTCCCAAAATCCAATTGTCTATATGGGTCCGCACCCCTTAAATGGAAATCTTGAGTCCGCCACTATGGAACTAAGCCGTAAAGACTGATGTGGGTATATATAGTACGGTTCGGTAATTACAAGGTAGACAACTAATAATGACTGAGTAAGAACAAATACTTATACAAGTCATGTGAGTAAGACTACATGAAATAATATACCTCAATACTTGATTGAATTACAGGTCGAGGAATGGATTACAAATACAAAACCTAAGTCATTGGTTGCTATTATGAGATGTAAGTGCCTAAATATTATGGACTTAGTTAGGTGGATAAACTTCTGATATTGCTGTAAAACTTCTTCGGGAAAGATTAACAGCCTGAGACCTAAAAGGGAAAGAAGAATAGAAAGGTCAGAGGCCTTGGCTGCCGTCAACCGGAGGCACTCCGATGCCTAAGTTATTGCAGTCACTAGACAAAGGATGAGTGAGTAGAGAGGAAGAGAGAGTTCAGAGTGAGGGTGTATCTGATAGCATGCCTTTTGTGGATTTACCTCATGCATATATATATATAGGGAGAGGTCTCTCCCTTGGTGGAGGTAGGTGGAGGCGTTGTCCCATTGCCCCATACTATGCTTCCTTAGTGGAGGTAGGTGGAGGCACTGTCCCATCGGATCATGCGTTGAATCCTCGTATTAATGTGGACGTAATTGTTAGATAAGGATAGCCCCTTATCATAATCCGGCGCCCGTCTTATCTGTCAGTACATTCTGCAACATAGTCGTAGCGTTATGGAATACAATTATGGCCCGGTACTTGTTTTAGCTGGCCGCACCGAGCTGAAGATGATACCGAGACCAGACATGGATGTATCCTGGCACTGTTGCCGAAGTGCTTCATGCCGAGACCGAGATGAGGCTAGCTGGTACTTTTACTGAAGTTAGCTCGAGCTCGGTGCCAGCTAGATGTATCTTGGTACTTCTGCCAAGCTTGGATACCGAGATCGAGATAAGTCAAACTGGTGTCGTCACCGAGATAAGCGTAGCTCTGTTCTTAGGGAAACGCCCTACACAATTTCCCCCGAGCTCTTGACTTCGTATAGTTCTCCAATTATATGAGGTCGGGAGCTAAGTAATATGACTGAAGAGTCCTAGGCATTTAATTTGCATCCCATCATGATGTCGGTCCCTCTGCCTAAGATAGTTGATATCGCACTGTCGTCGCTTCGTCTGCCCGAGGTAATTAATAAAGTGTCTGAATCACTACAGGAGATGAACTGTCGGCACCACGTGTCTCCATTTGACTGGTCATCCAATTAATTTGAAGCGACGCATACAGCTCACGAGGCAACGCTTCGCACGCGTGTTTTTCAAATTTCGAAAGGGCGCCATATCTCCTTTATATAGGGGTGCCCCCTTTCTTTCTTTTACTTCCGCCTTGCATTCATTTAGAAGAGTTCGTGCAAAGAGAGCTTCTTGTTGTTAAGCCTTTTCTGACCAAAGTCCAGCATCTCTAGGATTTCTCCTCGCTGTCGTAAGTCTTCCCTTGCTCTGTCTAGGTTTTCTGGTGCCTTTTTTCTTTTGATTTTATGTCCTTCTTTCTCCTAGTCTCTTCTCATTTAGATATGGGGATCTATAGGCATTGGCTAGATACTCCAGTGGCTTCAGTGGAGTTTAGGGCAATGTATAGGATACCGAATGATGTAGAGATTAGGCTAAATGACCCAAACGACCCCTTTGATGGCCGGTCTTACCGGGACGGCTGGATGCCATTCCCGTTGGTGTCGATAGTTGAGGGCGGAGGTAGGTTTCCCTTGCACCCCCTCCTTAGGATCTGCCTGAGTAAGTGGTGCCTCTCCCCCTGTCAACTGATGCCGAACAGCTTCAAGATCATCATGGGTGTAGCCGATCTTAATAAAATCTTGGGCATTAGTCTCGGTGTCCATGACATCGAGGACTCTTATGGCCTTTGTAAGTCCGGGGGGGACCACACATACTATCTTCGGGTAAAGGCAAGACAGGTGTCGTTTGTCCAAGAGTTAGAGGACTCCAATAAATATGCCGGAGATGACCAATTATTCGTCTCGGGCAACTGGGAGCGAGGCGAGGCTAAGACCGAGCTCGAGAGGATATACAGGGTCCCTCGTTGCCTCGGGGTTCTTCCAAGTAAATACCGAACACCTGAGCTTTTGTATTATTATTTCCTGCTTTTGTCGATCTGAAACTTCGTTTCTTGTGCAGACATCCGCGAAAGGCGACAAGAGGCGAACCGAACAGGGTGGAAGAAGAATAACGCTTGGTTCGACGTCGTCTACCGCTACTAGGGCCACAGAGGATGGGCCGCTTCGTCTTTGCTCCGGTACGAACCAAGGTACCAGTTCTTCATCAAAAGGAGAGAGGGCGAGCCATCGGGGAGTGGGGAGCCGGTACTAGCCTTGACTTGCGCTGAACGCCAAGAGACGTCTGGTGCTGAAGTTGCAATCCCACATTCTGACTCGGGGGAAGCCGAACTTGAGCGATTCATCGAATCATACACTTTCTCGATCTCAGAAGAGATGGCACCAAGACGTCCTCCTATAGTCAAAGACCTGAGCGCCCTGGTTTTCGGTGGCCGAGTTGCTTCGACCGCCCCGGGTCCTTCCACCTCCGTGGTTGCTGACACTCCTGCCCCGACCTCGGAAGTTCAACAAGAGGAGCAAGGCCGGCAAGAGGAGGAAGAAACCCGGCGGGAGAAAAGAGCTAGGGACCCGACTGAAGACGTTCCTGGCGACGTCGCGACACCTCAACTTCCCGGGCCGGTTGCATGGAGACCAAGCCTTACGATCGAGCCCGGGAGACCGTTAACGGTGGAGGATCGGATGTTGGGGAACCCCCTCGTGATTGCGGCTCTAGCTCATGCCTGTGCCCTGCCAAGGGATATGGCAAGGCACAGGGAGGCCGAAGATGTTCAGCTGGCGGTGTGGAATATGCAGTCATCTCTCTCTTCCTCCATTTCATCTCGACTGTTGTATTCTAATTATTTGTATCCTCCACAAATACTGTAAAAAACCTTGGTCCAGCTGGAGAGGTCTTGGCAGGCCGGAGCCCGGATTATGAGGGCGGAGGAGGAGAAGCGGGCCCTCCAAGCAGCTTTGGAGGAGAGTAAGTGGAGGGAGGAGGAGCAGGAAGAGACTGTCCGGGTCATCATATCTGAGCTCGAAGCAGTGAAGGCTGAGGTTGAGGAGTAGAAACAGCTAGTTGCCGAGCTCAAGAAGCAGAAGGAGGACGCCGATGCCAAACTTCAGACCGAGGTCGACTTTGCTTACGAAGAGGGGGTGGAAGTGGCTTCACAGATATATGAGGCTCAAGTTTTGGATGTGAGCCAGAAAATCTGGGAGCTTGGGTGGAGAGGCGCTTTGAGAGAGATTGGAATCTCTGAAGATCATCCGCTATACAAGAATCCACCCAAGTTCCAACCCCCATAACCAGAACCAAGTCGAGCTCCTTCTCCCGAAGTCCCTCCTGAGTCAGCTGCAACCGAAGCCGAGACCGGGGATGCTGGGGCCGCCTCTTGAACTTTTTGATGTATTTCTTTTTGCTTTTTTGGATGTAATAAAAATTGTAACTTTTACAATGATAAATACAATTCCTTTCTTCAATCTTGTCTTCAATCTTGAGTCTAAGTTCTTTGAATGATTTATATTTCAGTTCGGTTCAGTAACCAGAACCATCAAGTAACCATCAGGCAGATGACTTCGGTTCCATAACCAGAAGCAAATTAACTTAATCGAACTCGGTTCAATAACCGAAATTCCTATTATTCTTAAGTTCTGTAACTCAAGAAATTAGACTTAGATCTTAATACCAAATTTGTACTGTTAGGCTTAGTTCACTAACCGAACCCGACAGAGGCAAACTGGATTAAGTTCTCACGAGATATTCCAGGTTTTTCCTAGTGACAGAATTTTTAGTTGGTTCTGTAATTGAACTTAATTCTTCGAGGCAGCTACCGAGTTCTTTAACCAGGTGCTCTGTATAGTTGGTTCCATAACCGAACTGGGATAGCCGCTGAGTTCTGTAACTCGGCGTTTTGTATAGTCGGTTCCATAACCGAGCTAAAACCACCAAGTTCTGCAACAAAGTGTTTAATATAGTTGGTTCCATAACCGGGCTGAAATATCCGCCGAGTCCCATAACTTGGTGTTTTGTATAGCTGGTTCCATAACCGAGCTAAGGCCACCGAGTTCCGCAACAAGGTGTTGATTGAAAGCAACGAAGCACATCCTTCCATAAGAATTTACTTTTATTGATTCCAAAAATTGAGTACAATTCAAAAATAGTATTTCTAAAGATGCGTTGCACTCCATGAGCGTGGTAACTCTTTACCATCCATGTCCTCAAGCCTGTAAGCTGATTTCTCGACTGCCGAGATCACTTTGAATGGCCCGTGCCAGTTCGGTGTCAGCTTGCCTTCATTAGGATTCTTGTTCACTGGAAGCGTCTTCTTTAAGACCAGTTCTCCAACTAAAAACTTCCTCTCTTTAACTCTTTGATTGTATCCTCTGGCTAACTGTTGCTGATAAGAAGCCAGACGATAGCTACTGCATCCCTCCGCTCTTCAGCTAGGTCAAGCTCTCGGGCTAGGTTTATTTCGTTTTGACCTTGGTCGAAGAGTTCCAACCTCAAGGTCGGAAAACTGATTTCGAGAGGAATCACAGCTTCCATTCCATAGGCCAGGGAGAAGGGCGTTGTCGAAGTGAAACGCATTGGAGTGGTTTTGTACACCCCAAGGATGCTGGGAAGTTCTTCCACCCATCTCCCCTTGGCTTGGCGGAGTCTCTTTTTGAGCCCATCAAGCACCACCTTGTTCGAGATCTCAGCCTAACCGTTCTTTGTGGATACGCTGGAGTCGAGTAATAGTTTCTGATGCCGAGCTCTTGGTAGAAGTTCTTCAAGAAACTGGAGTCAAACTGTGTCCCGTTGTCCGAAACTAGGGCTCGCGGTACTCCAAATCTTGTGATGATATTCTTCCATACGAAGTTCTTTGTATCGTGCTCAGTGATGGAAGACAATGCTTCTGCCTCTATCCATTTGGTGAAATAATCAGTAGCTACTATTAGCCACCTCTTATTCCCTAGAGCTCGGTGGAGTGGTCAAACGATGTCGAGGCCCCATTGAGCGAATGGCCATGGACTAGAGAGTGGGCTTAGGTCTTGTGCTGGTTGGTGGAAAGAATGTGAGAACTTTTGGCATTTTTCGTACTTCTTAGCATAGAGCTGAGTGTCTTTTTGCATGTATGGCCACCAGTAACCTTGGCTTATAGCTCGGTAAGCCAGCGACCGACCTCCGATGTGGCTTTCGCAGATCCCTTCATGGATTTCATAAAGGAAATCTTCGACTTTGCTCGGGTGAACGCACTGGAGTTAAGGGTCGGTGAAGGACTTTCTATAGAGTTTTCCATTTGGAGATAACCAAAACCGAGCTGTTTTCAGCCTGATTTTGTGAGCTTCAGTCCTATCTACAGGGAGTTGGTCATTTCTTAGGTACGCTATGACTGGGTCCATCCAGCTCGGACCGAGATCAGCGCACAAAACTTGCCGAGGTGGCTGGAGCTCTAAGGTTGGTTTTTCTAGTGTCCCGTTGTCGACAACAGAGGCTAAATTGGCAAGAGCGTCAACATGGGAGTTAGATTCTCTGCTGACCTATTTGACTTCGGCTTTTTGGAATTAGTAGAGAAGTTGTTTTGCGTGTGCCAAGTAGGCTGTCATCCTTTCGTCCCGGGCTTGGTAGTCTCCTCTGAGTTGGCTCGTCACCAGCTGAGAGTCGCTGAAGACCACTAGTTGCCGTGGCCCCAGGATTTTAGCGCTACTGAGTCCTGCAATCAATGCTTAATACTCGGCTTCGTTATTACATGCTTTGAAGTCAAGTGTCAAGACTTGCTTGATGACAAGGCCTTCTGGAGATTGGAGAACAATGCCAGTGTCAGCCCTCTCAGAGGTTGAGGATCCGTCAACGAAGACCTTCCACGCTGAATCGATGAACTGCTTCCAAGATCGTTCTTGTTCCACTTCGGCTTTGGTAACCTCATTCTCATTGCCCTCTAGTTCGGTGTCGAGCTATCTCGGTGCCGAACTAGGAGAGGTGAACTCCACAATGAAGTCTGCTAAAATATGGGCTTTGATTGCCGTTCTGGGTTGATATTAGATATTGTACTAGCCCAGCTCGACAGCCCATCTCGAGATCCTTCCTGAGAAGTCAGCCTTTCTGAAAAAGGACTTAAGCAGATGTTCTGTAACAACCACTATGGTGTATGTCTGGAAGTAATGAGAGAGTTTGCGAGAAGCACTGACGAGTGCTAATGCAAGTTTCTCAAGTGGTAGATACCTGGTCTCGGCGTCAAGCAGGATCTTGCTCGAGTAGTATATAGGCTTCTGTTGCTTGTCCTCTTCTCTGACTAGTACCGAGCTCACAACATGATCCGAGACGGCCGGGTTGAGAAAAAGCACTTCACCCCATTTTGGTGTGGACAACAGGGGTGGTGAAGACAAATAGGCTTTGAGTTCTTGAAGGGCTCTGTCGCACTCCAAAGTCCATTGGAACTTCAAACTTTTCTTTAAAAGCTGGAAGAAGGGGCGACACTTATCTGAAGCTCGGCTTATAAATCGGTTGAGCGCAGCAGCCATCCCTGTCAGCCTTTGGAGTTGTTTCGCCGAGGTCAGACTCTGAATTGCCTGGATCGCCAAGATCTGCTCTGGGTTGGCTTCGATCCCTCTTCTGGTGACCAGGCTTCCCAGGAACTTACCAGAGCCGACACCGAACGAGCATTTGGACGCATTTAGTTTGAGCAGGAACTCTCTGAGAACGACAAATATTTGACTGAGGTTCGCCAAGCAATCCTGTAACCTTTTAGACTTGACAACCATGTCGTCAATGTACACCTCCATTTCAGGCCCGTGCATCGGAATCTGATGGTAACCTCGGTAGGCATCGAGGAAACTCATCATGTCATGTCCGGCAGTGGCGTCGATCATCTGGTCGATCTTTGGGAGTGGGAAGTTGTCCTTCGGACAAGCTTTGTTGAGTCCACGCAGACCCTCCACTTCCCTTTCTTCTTTTTTATTACCACTGTGTTGGTCAGCCATTCCGGGTAGTGCACTTCCCTGATAACCTTGGCCTCCAGGAGCTTTTCGACTTCCTCAATCGCTGCTTCTGTTTGTAGGACCCCTGTTCTTCGAGCTTTTTACACCACTGGTTTATGCTTGGAGTACACGTTCAGCTTGTGGCACATGATCTCAGGGTCGATGCCTGGTATCTCGTAGGGCGTCCAGGCGAAAACATCCTTGTTCTGCAACAAGAAGTTCAGCAACTCGGACTTCTCAGTTTCGGGGAGCTTGCTTCCAAGTAGGAAGTATCTCTTTAGATCGTTGGGATTTATTCTAACCTCGGTCAGATCTTCAATGCTCTTCTGTTCCACAAATCGACCGACGTCCTTGAGTTCTGCCTCCAGTTCGGCCATATGTACCTATTGTGGGTCTGTTTCACCAAGCACCACAGCCATCAGGCACTGTTTGGCCATCTGCTGGTCTCCCCTAACTGTAACCACCTCAACTCGGTTATTCGCGTTCTCTAACGGGAACTTGAGTTTTTGGTGATGGGTGGAGGGCACCGCTTCCATATTGTGTAGCCAGGTCCGCCCCATGATTGCGTTATATAAGGATGGTGCATCCACCACCAGGAAGTCGGCTAACATGAAGGTGCCTCCGATTTGGACTTCTAGGGAGACTTTCCCCTTAGGGTACACCGGTTTTGAGCTGAAGCCCACTAAGGGAGTGCGAGCTTCCTACAAATCCTCCTCTTTCAGGCCCAGCTTCTTGAAGCAGTCAAAGTAGAGGATCTTTGATGAGCTCCTGGGATCCACAAGAATTCGCTTCACGTTGAAGTTCTTCAACCTCAGGGTGAGAATTAGCGGGTCATTATAGGGGAGCTGGACTCCTTCTATGTCCTCGTCTGAGAACCAGATCTTGGGTCTCTCTTTCCGAGCTTTATTGGTTGCAGGTCCCGACTCAGTTGTCATCACCTGTTTGCCGTGTGAAGCCCTCCTGGCCTCGGCACGAGCCTGGTTACCCCCTTTAGGTGCGGGAGCCAGGTGAATGACATTGATAATGCCTTCCAGTTTGTCGTTGTCCTGATCCTCATCAGGTAGGCATTGATGAGCTCAGTTGACTCTACCACCTTCTCTGATGCAATCTTTCAAGTGCCCGTCCTTGACAAGCTTTTCAAGATGAGACTTGAGGGTCATGCAGTCCTCGGTTCTGTGCCCATTCTGTTTGTGATAGGTACATAATTTTCTCTGGTCTCGAGTGGAGGGATCACCCTTCATCGGCTTTGGCCATTTGAAGTAGGGCTACGATTTGATCTTGCCGAGGAGCTTATAAATGGGCTCCTTGAAGATTGTATTCACAGCTTTGTAGGAGTCAATGGCTGGCTTGGCTGGCTTGGACTTCCTATTGCCCCCAGAGGTGGAGGCCGAGATGGCTGCCGAGCTCGTCGAAACCTTCTTCTGATCTAGTTCCCTTCTGCCGAAGTTTTTATCCCCTCTGGGGGGTCAGTCTTCCTGCCAGAGGCCGAAGCTTTCATGAGCTCGGGCCTCATCCTCTTCTTGTTCAATGAACTGGTTCACCCTAGCCATCAATGCTTTCATCGTGGCTACAGGGAACCGAACCAGGTCTCTTCAGAGATCATTACCTGGGAGTAAAGCTTACCTGAAGCACATGATGGCCACCTCATCATTGGCGTCTTCAATCTGGCTGTAGATGGTCCAGAATCTTTTGGCGAACTAAATAATGTTTTCAATTCGCTTCATCCTGATCGCCATGAGATTGCCATCTGTCTTCGGGATGACTCTGTGCGCCTGGAACTTTTCTACGAATGAGTTCCGGAGTTGCCTCCAGCTCGAAATCGACCCCTTTGGGAGTGCGCAGAACCACCTTAAAGGGAGGTCGCCCAAAATGGAAAAGAATACTCTGCAGTTTAGGTGTCCGACGTCTCCCCATACTAACATCCACTGGGTGAAGTGCTGAAGATGTGTTGCAGGGTCCGAAGCTCCGTCATAAAGGATGAATCTCGGGACACTAAATTTAACAGGGAGGGAGAAGTATTTTATCTCCTGAGAGAAGGGAGACGCGCCTTGGTCCTCGGTATCATAGGTGTCTAGCCGGTCTCGAGTGAAACCGACCACCTCCATATTGCGCTAGACCGTCTGCTTGACTTGGCGGTCAAGCCATTCTCTTAGGTCTTCGTTATTCTCCTGTCTTTGGCGTGATTTTCTTGAGTTTTCGTGCAGATAACTGTTGCTGGAACCTTCATCATAATCTCGATCTTTTCTCTTGTTCAGGACTTGCCTCAAGTCCTGCTCGACCGAAGGAGCCGAGTTTCGTCTGGGGGACGGAGCCTGGGCTTTCTTTTTCGCTTTGAGCTGCCTTTTGAGCTGACAAATCAACTCATCTTGCTCTTGGATGAGAAGGTTCTAAGCCCTGATATTTGTGAGGAAGGAGTTGTCGTCATCACCATCGTCAGCCTGATGACGAGACTGAACTTTGTCATCATCCTGGTGACAGGACTGATAAGATTTGGCTACTGACTCTGTGACGGGTCCTTCTACACTCACCGCTACAGATTTCCTGCCGGATCTCCCTTTGTGAGGGATATCTTCGAGCGGCGAAGGTAGTGGCTCTGGTAGTGGAAATACCGGTGGCAGCGGCACCAGGGGTGGTAGCGACGAGGCCTTTTGGGACCTCGACGTGCCTTTGCCATTTCTGGTCTTTCGAGGCATGGTCTCTGTAGATTTGGTTTGATCTCCTCTCACAGACGGCGCTAATTGTAAGTGCCTAAATATTACAGACTTAGTTAGGTGGATAAGCTTCTGATATTGTTGTAAAGCTTCTTCGGGGAAGATTAACCACCTGAGACCTAAAAGGGAAGGAAGAAGAGAAAGGTCGGGGGCTTTGGCTGCCGTCAGCCGGAGGCACTCCGATGCCTAAGTTAGTGTAGTCACTAGACAAAGGATGAGTGAGTAGAAAGGAAGAGAGAGTTCAGAGTGAGGGTGTATCTGATAGCATGCCTTTTGTGGATTTACCTCATGCATATATATATAAGGAGAGGTCTCTCTCTTGGTGGAGGCAGGTGGAGGCGCTGTCCCATTGCCCAATACTATGCTTCCTTAGTGGAGGTAGGTGGAGGCATTGTCCCATCGGATCATGCGCTGCATTCTCATATTAATGTGGACGTGATCGTTAGATAAGGATAGCCCCTTATCATAATCTGGTGCCCATCTTATCTATCAATACGTTCTGCAACATAGCCGTAGCGTTATGGAATACAATTATGGCCTAGTACTTGTCTTAGCTGGCCGCGCCGAGCTGAAGATGATACCGAGACCAGGCATGGATGCATCCTAGCACTGTTGTCGAAGTGCTTCATGCTGAGACCGAGATGAGACTAACTGGTACTTTTACCGAAGTTAGCTCGAGCTCGGTGCCAGCTAGCACTATTGCCGAGCTAGATGTATCTTGGTACTTCTGCCGAGCTTGGATACGAGATCGAGATAAGCCAAACTGGTGCCGTCACTGAGATTAGCGTAACTCTGTTCTTAGGGAAACGCCCCACACATGAGAGATAAAATACTATTCAACTCTATAGTCTAGTAGGTTCTAGGATACCTCATACTTTGTTTTTG
This sequence comes from Cinnamomum chago, assembly GCA_038049695.1. Taxonomy (NCBI): domain Eukaryota; kingdom Viridiplantae; phylum Streptophyta; class Magnoliopsida; order Laurales; family Lauraceae; genus Cinnamomum; species Cinnamomum chago. The sequence goes on from CP142459.1 coordinate 19,378,169, forward strand.
GTGCTCCTGAAGGTCGATAGCACTTAAAAACATATTTAACCATCCCCTTGACTTAGTGTTATCTTAGGCATACATTTCCGGACAACCCATGGGTGAATGACAAATCAGACATTACCCATGCTTCGTCTCATGCTAATTAATACCATGTCTAGGTAAAGTTCAAGGTCCTTATTGGTTATAGATAATAAATGACTTTGTAAAACATGGGTCAAGCTTTGCACTGAGCTCGCTAGGGTTGCCAGGAGTACCGTGCCCCTGCTAGCAACACCCCTAAAAGGAAAGAAATGAATGAGAGGAAAGACAGAAGCAAAAGCACGCGTGGTGGTGGGTGACTTGCTTTTTTAAAGAAAACTTTTGACTATTACAATATGCTATTGAAAATTGCAAAGCATCTTGCGAATAATTGGATTTATGGGCCTTTGAATGGAATGCTTCCTTAGCGAGAGTTTCTCAAAATAAAAACCTCTACCTCAAAGAGCTAAAACTTGCATTTTCTAAAAATACCCAAAATACCTTTGATAATGTCCGAAAATATAAAAGTACCCTTCTAACCCCAGAAGTGAGCCTAATCACGACCAAACCAACTAAGCTATTAGTCTAAAACACAAACCTACTTAATTAGTATCTAAATACAATTAAATTATAATAATTAAGATTAATTAGGGTTGGGTTCTTACAAATGTTCTCTAACAAGCAAACTCCACATGTACAATCTAGCTCGTGGGGCTCACTTAGACGCATGTCTCACAATGGGAGAATAGAAAATGGAATGGTCTACTTATGGATAAGAGAGATCCAACAAATCAGCCCAGTAAGATTATCCTGGCTCTTGATTTAGCAGCTTCAAAATTCAATAGCTTCTTAACTGTAGATTATTTTTTAGATTAAATCCAATGATGAGTGAAGGTTCAGTCAATGATTTTGAAATTGGGCATGATGTTAGACCATGGGATGACCAAACTATCAAAGGGGATGCACTCATCAAAGGTAGGTCCAAGTGGGCCCCATAGAGCTAGACTGGACAAGTGCACATGCAGTCTGCTCAAAGGAAAATTTCTCCTTTACTAGGAGGGCGCGGCAATGTTCTCCTACCAACACACCTTATACTGCTCTTATGTGGTCCAACTCGTGGGTATCATGGGGCCCACCTAGATGTTTGCTTACCATTGGGATTGGGTAGATGTTGTTGCTTGTAGGAGAACATTTCTCCAAATTAAAAAAAATGTATGAATTAATGAGCAAAGAAATAGACTGAAGAAATGGAAAAGTGGGGAAAAGAACATGACTAGAAGATATCCCACTTGGAACTCTTGTATGGGGCTCGGTTTAGTGCATAACATATACTATAGTGAGGTTGAGACTGGAAGTAACTTCATATACATCACCGGCTTGTTTTAATGAGTGAAATTTTGTAAAAGTGAAATTTCTTGAAAAATCTCACCATCTCTGCTCTGTCAGAACCAACTACATTTAAAATGACTAACTTGTGGAATGCTCCAAATTCGAGAACTTCCAAGTGTTTTTAAAGAGTAGCAATTAAAGAATTTCAATGATATATAGTATTTCTTGCGAATAGTTGAGTTTATTTGAAATTCTATAGAGAAGAATTCTTCAAACTCTTGCTATCAATGATATCCTTGGTCATCTCTTAGTATAAAGAAGAAGAACAAGAAGAAGAAGAAGGGATGGCCTGTTTGATTTCAAGAATTTTTTTATTGAAAATCTAGTTATTGAGCATTTCTCTCAGCAATGTCAGATATTGACTATGGAAGTTGTAAGTGCAGAAATAATAATATACTCACAAGATCAGGATGCCTCTCAGGACTTACTCAATGCATGGAGGAGATAGCTGCGACGGTATGAACCTGAAAGAGGAGAAAGACAAGGGTCAGAGGACCCTGGCTCTGGGCAGCGCAGGGCTCTCCGATGCTTAAGTCAGCCATCGATCGGAGAAGAAGGAGAAGAAGAAGAAAGACTGGGTGTCTATGTGAGAATGCTTACCCCTCTGCTCCCTCTGGCTCGTGCCTTATATATGGAACAGTTTTGGGTGAGTGCCAGTGGGCTTGGTGATGTGACCTGGGTCACATCAGCCCACAAAGTCATTAATGAAGGTCCATCATAGCCCTCTTTGCATTTAATGTGGGTCCGATCAGCCCACACTGCATTTAATATGGGTCCGATCAGCCCACAATGCATTTAATGCCAGTCACATTGGGCCTGATCTTGCCCTGATCTGGTGGTGGCTGAAGTCCCATCAGATCCCTTCCTTGGGCCTTGCCACGACAGGGCCGTGGCTGTTAGCCGCAAGCGCAATACTGCATTGCCGAGCTTGCATTGCCGAGACTGAACGGTATGCGCGGCCGAACTGAATACTATTTGGCCGAGACCAGCACGTAGTGCCGAGACCGATATGGATCGGATCGTAGCCGAGATCAAGAGAAAAGGCTCCCACACGTCAGCATATCCGAGCGCACCCTTGCCGAGACCAAGAGGAACAGGCTCAAGAAATGGGCCCCCACACAATAGCCCCTCAGTTCTTGACCTCTAGGGCTCTCTCGGGCACTAGGGTTAAGAGCTGGACTGATCCCCCGCACTAGGGTTAAGAACTCAAGCGGTCTCCCGAGACGGATAGTGCTCGCCTTCCATCCACTTTTGTTTAAGGGTTCTGACTCATTCGGCGCCAGACGCCGCCGCTGCTTCGTCTGCCAGAGATAATAAAGGGGGCAATAAATGCGGGGCTATGATTAGTATGGGAAGGCGAACCATCATCGCAACAGCGCCACGCGTTATTGCCTGGTAGGCTCCCTTGTCTTTTCGAGGGGGCGTGCGACGCAAGCCGAGGCGACGTCTCACGCGTGTCCCGCTTCAAATTCCGGGATGGCGCCCATTTCTGCCCTTTATATACGCTTTCGTCTTCTTCCTCCTATCATTTTTGCTCCTGGACTCTCTTGCTCTCTGCCTGAACTTCTGCTTTCTGCTAGAACCAGCGCCGCCGGACTAGGACCAGACCTCCTACTGTTTCCCAGCAGTAGTCGCCCACATCCGTCAGTCGAAGTCTGACTTTGCCCCGTCGAACCAGTGAGTTTTCTTCCGCTTCCTCCTCCTTCATTTACATTCCAGACCCAGCCCCTAGGGTTTCTCAGGGGTACCTCCGTTCACCACCACTTGCTGTAAGGACCCTCAGAATTCTTAGATCCAGAAATGGGGATTTTTACTCACTGGATAGATTCCCAGGCGGGCCTGGCAACTCTTAGGAGAGTCTACATGATCCCAGGCGATGTCCAGATCATGGCAGCCGACCCCTCCATCTACTCATTTCGCAACGGCTGGATGCCGTTTCCCTTGATAGCCGTGATCGAGGGTGGGGTCAGATTCCCCTTGGCCCCCCTTCTCAGCCACCCTTAGATATGGGCCGTTTCGGCAACTCGTCTAGGTGGCTGAGTGCCAACCTTAGACATGGTCCGTTTCGGCGACTCATCTAGGTGGCTGAGTGCCAACCTTAGATATGGGCCGTTTCGGCAACTCATCTAGGTGGCTGAGTGCCAACCTTAGATATGGTCCGTTTCGGCGACTCATCTAGGTGGCTGAGTGCCAACCTTAGATATGGGCCGTTTCGGCAACTCATCTAGGTGGCTGAGTGCCAACCTTAGATATGGGCCGTTTCGGCAACTCATCTAGGTGGCTGAGTGCCAACCTTAGATATGGTCCGTTTCGGCGACTCATCTAGGTGGCTGAGTGCCAACCTTAGATATGGGCCGTTTCGGCAACTCATCTAGGTGGCTGAGTGCCAACCTTAGATATGGGCCGTTTCGGCAACTCATCTAGGTGGCTGAGTGCCAACCTTAGATATGGGCCGTTTCGGCAACTCATCTAGGTGGCTGAGTGCCAACCTTAGATATGGGCCGTTTCAGCAACTCATCTAGGTGGCTGAGTGCCGGCCTTAGACGGTCTTCCAACTTCACACCATTGTCGCCGTCACATTGCCATTGATCATCAACTTGCCCCAAAACGATTGTAGTTCTATTAAATCCAGAAGCACTGTACAAACATACAGACTAAAAATAGAATTTCTTAAGGTGTGACGCGTTCCATGGTCTCGGAAGAGGCCGTCCTTCCATGTCTTCGAGCCGATAAGCCGACCGTCCAGCAATGGAAGTGACTTTAAACGGACCATGCCAATTCGGCGCTAGCTTCCCTTGATTCGGATCTTTGTCCCCTGGGAGAGCCTTCTTGAGGACCAGTTCTCCTACAGAGAACTTCCTCTCTCTGACGTTCTGGTTGTAGCCCCTGGCTAGCTGCTGCTGGTAGACGGCTAGCCTCACTGCAGCTGCTTCCCTCCGCTCGTCCGCTAAATCTAGCTCCCTGGCCACATTGGTTTCGTTCTGTCCCCAGTCAAAGAGTTCGGACCTCAAAGTGGGGAGGCCGATCTCCAGAGGGATGACTGCTTCCATGCCATAGGCGAGCAAGAAGGGGGTAGCCGAAGTGGAACGCCTCGGAGTAGTTCTGTAAGCCCACAGGACGCTCGGCAGTTCTTCCACCCATCTTCCCTTTGCTTGGTCCAGCCGTTTCTTGAGCCCATCGAGGATCACCTTGTTGGAGATCTCGGCCTGGCCGTTACTCTGTGGGTAGGCTGGAGTGGAATAATGGTTTCGGATGCCGAGCTCCTGGCAAAAGGTCTTGAAAAGTTTAGAGTCGAACTGAGTTCCGTTGTCCGAAACCAGCGCTCTGGGAATGCCAAACCTTGTGACGACATTCTTCCACACAAAATTCTTGGAGTCTCGCTCTGTGATGGATGAAAGTGGCTCTGCTTCAATCCATTTGGTGAAGTAATATGTCGCCACAATAAGCCATCTCTTGTTCCCTGGGGTTCGGTGGAGCGGGCCCACTATGTCGAGCCCCCACTGGGCGAATGGCCACGGGCTAGAGAGCGGGCTGAGATCCTGCGCGGGCTGATGGAGAGAGTGTGAGAACTTCTGGCACTTCTCGCACTTCTTCGCATATACCTGCGCATCTTTCTGCATATACGGCCACCAGTAACCCTGGCTGATGGCTCGGTAGGCTAGGGACCTTCCTCCGATATGGCTCCCGCAGATTCCTTCGTGTATCTCGAAAAGGAGGTCCTCGACCTTACTTGGATGGACGCACTGGAGGTACGGTCCCGAGAACGATTTCCTGTAGAGCTTGACCTCGGGAGATAGCCAGAACCGAGCTGCCTTGAGTCTGACCCGGTGGGCCTCGCCACTGTCCTCGGGAAGCCTGTCGTCCCTAAGGTAGGTGATAATGGGGTCCATCCAGCTCGGGCCGAGACCGATGCATAACACTTCCCGAGGTGAACGGAGCTCAATGCTGGGCGCAGCTAGCGATCCGACTTCGATGCTCCTCTTTCTTCCTGCCTCAACAGCGCTGGCCAAGTTTGCAAGGGCATCTGCGTGAGAGTTTACTTCTCTGCCAATCTGCTTGACTTCGGCCGTGTGGAACTGAGAGAGCTGCTTCTTGGCCAGGGCCAAATACGCGGCCATCCGGTCGTCGCGAGCCTGATAGTCCCCAGTCAGCTGGTTTGTCACCAACTGTGAATCACTGAAGACCATCAGCTGTTGAGCTCCGAGGATATGGGCGCTATTCAGTCCGGCTAAAAGGGCTTCGTACTCGGCCTCATTGTTTGACGCCTTGAAGTCCAGTGTCAGAGCCTGCTCAATGACCAGTCCTTCTGGCGATTGGAGAACAACTCCTGCTCCGGCTCTTCTCGAGGTGGAAGATCCGTCGACGAAGACCTTCCAAACTGGGGTATCGGCATGGCATTGTGATTGTTCCGAACCCGCGGGCGCCTCATGCTCCTCATCCCCCAGTTCGGTGCCGAGCTGGGTTGGTGCCGAACTTGAATCAAACTCGGCGAGGAAATCTGCCAGAACCTGGGCTTTTATTGCTGTCCGTGGCTGATACTGAATCTCATACTGTCCTAGTTCGACAGCCCATCGGGAGATTCTTCCTGAAAAGTCAGCCTTCTTGAAAACAGATTTGAGTGGGTGCTCCGTAACAACCACAATAGAATGGGTTTGAAAGTAATGGGAGAGCTTTCGCGAGGCGCTAACGAGCGCCAAGGCGAGCTTCTCAAGAGGTAGATACCTGGTCTCGGCATAGATAAGGGTCTTGCTCGTATAATACACTGGTTTTTGAACCTTGTCCTCTTCTCGGATGAGGACTGAGCTGACCGCATGATCCGAGACCGCCAAATATAAATACAGGGTCTCCCCATGGGTCGGGGTTGACAACAACGGTGGTGAAGAAAGGTAAGCCTTGAGCTGCTGCTAGGCATGGTCACATTCTAGAGTCCATTGAAATTTAGAATTTTTTCTAAGAAGCTGAAAGAAAGGTCGGCACTTATCTGAAGATTTGCTGATGAAGCGATTCAGTGCCGCGGCCATCCCTGTAAGCTTCTGAACCTCCTTGGCCGAAGTGGGACTCTGCACTCTGAGGATAGCCGAGATCTGATCTGGGTCTGCCTCAATGCCTCTGCGTGTAACCAAGCTGCCCAAAAATTTGCCGGAGCCAACACCGAAGGCGCACTTCGAGGCGTTAAGCTTCAGCCGGAACTCCTTTAGAGTGGCGAAGACCTCGGCCAAGTCTGACAGATGATCCCGTGCCTGCTTGGATATGACCACCATGTCATCGATGTAGACCTCTACGATTTTGCCGAGCTGATCGTGGAACATCTTGGTAACGAGCCTCTGGTAGGTGGCTCCTGCATTCTTCAATCCGAACGGCATCACCTTATAGCAGTAGGTTCCCCTGGGCGTGATAAAAGCTGTTTTCTCTTCGTCTGGCCCAAACAGTGGGATCTGGTGATAGCCGCGGTAGGCATCGAGGAAGCTCATTCTGTCGTGCCCGGCAGTGGCGTCGATCAACTGGTCAATCTTTGGGAGGGGAAAGCTGTCCTTGGGACAGGCTTTGTTGAGGTCGGTAAAGTCGACGCACACCCTCCACTTGCCAGTCTTCTTCCTGACGACCACCGGATTGGCTAACCAGGTCGGGTATTGAACCTCCCTGATAGCGCCGGCCTCAAGCAGCTTATCCACTTCCTCGACGACGGCTTCGGTCTGTGGGACCCCTGTCCTGCGGGCTTTCTGCATCACAGGTTTGTGGTTAGGGTCAACATTCAGTCTATGACACATTACCTCGGGGTCGACGCCAGGCATCTCCTGAGGTGTCCAGGCGAAGGCATCTCTGTTCTGCACCAGGAACTGGGCCAGTTCGGACCTCTCCGGCTCTCCGAGCTGGCTGCCGAGCAGGAAGAACCGATCCGGGTCCTTTTGGTCGATCCTGACTTCGGTCAGTTCCTCCACGCTTTTCCTGCCTGGATCTTGGCCGAGCTCATCCAGCCCCTGCTCCAGGTTCTTCTCCATCTCGGCCACATTGACCTCCTTGGGCTCTTGCTCCCCGGGTACCACAGCGGTCAGGCACTGCTTGGCTGCCTGCTGATCTCCTCTGACCGTGATGATTTCAACTCGGCCGCTCTTTCCCTCCCACGGAAATTTCAGCTTCTGATGGAGGGTGGAAGGGACTGCTTCCAGGCTGTGGAGCCAAGACCTGCCCACTATAGCATTGTAGGGAGAGGGTGCGTCGATCACCATGAAGGTTGCCATGACAGACGCGCCACCGACCTCGACCTTGAATGTCACTTTCCCCTTAGGATAAACAGGTTTGGCGCTGAAGCCGATAAGGGGAACTCGAGCCTCCTGCAGATCTTTCTCCGTCAGTCCCATCCTTCGAAAGCTGTTGAAATAGAGGACCTCGGAAGAACTGCCGGGGTCAACAAGGACTTTCTTCACAGTGCAGTTCTTCACGCCCTGCTTAGAGCAGTCAAACTTCAGAGTGACGATCAGGGGGTCGTTGTGGGGGAGCTGCACCCCTTCCAGATCTGCATCAGTGAACCTGATCTCGGGACGCTCCCTCCGAGCCCTTTTCTGTGCTGGGCCGAGCTCGGCGGCCATGACTTGCTTGCCGTGAGCGGCTTTCCTGGCATCGGCACGGGCTTGATTGCTCCCCTTGGGCGGGGGTGCCAAATGGATAACGTCTATTATCTTCTCTGTCCCGTCGCTGTCGTGACCCCCCTCCTCTCGGCGCGGGGCTCGGGTGTCGGCCCTGGTTTCTCTCCTGACAAACTCTTGCAGGTGTCCATCCTGGACAAGCTTCTCCAAATGCGACCGCAGTATCCTACAATCTTCAGTCTTGTGGCCGCCCTCCTTGTGATAGGAACAGAACTTCGTCTGATCTCGGATAGAAGGGTCGCCTTGCATGGGCTCTGGCCAGCTGAAGTACGGCCTGCTCTTGATCTTATACATGATTTTGTGGATTGGCATTTTGAAGACCGTGTTGACCCCCCGATACGCGTCTTCGGATAGCCTGGGCCTTTTGCTCCTCGCCGAGGCGAACGCCTGGGCCCCTGCCGAGCTGGTAGCTGCCCAACGCCTGTCCGAGTCGCCTCTTCGTCGCTCGTCTCGCCGAGGCTCATCCCTCCGAAACGGTCCTCCGTCCTTTTTGGGGGGCCTCTCACCTCGGTCTCGGTTTCTTTGCACGGTTCCATGGCTCTCCCGAGCACGGGCCTGGTCATCCTCTTGAGCAATGTACCGGTTGGCGATGGACATGAGCGCTGCTATGGAAGAGACCGGGTTCCTGGCCAGGTCCTTGCGAAGATCGCTGTCTGGCAGCAAGGCATTCTGAAATGCGAAGACGGCAACCTCGTCCTTGGAATTCTCAATCTGACTGTAGACCGCCCAGAAGCGCTTGGCGAATTGGGTGACGTTCTCTCCCTGCTTCATCTTCATGGCCATGATGTCTGCATCTGTCTTCGGGAGGACTCTGTAGGCCTGGAACTTCTTCATAAAGGACTGCTGGAGTTGCTGCCAACTCGAGACGGATCCCTCTGGGAGCGCACAGAACCACTTCAGGGGGAGGTCGCCTAAGCTGGAGGAAAAGACTCGGCAGTTCAGATGGCCCTCGTCTCCCCAGACAGACATCCTCTGGGAGAAGTGTCTGAGATGCGTAGCTGGATCCGAGACCCCATCATAGGTGACGAATCTTGATACGGTGAACTTCTTCGGTAAGGGGTACCTCCTGATGTCTTGGGAGAAAGGAGAAGCGCCGAGATCAACGGGGTCGCAGCAAGCATTCTTTTGGTCTCGGCCGAAGCCGGCTACTTCCAGGTTGCGCTGGACCGTTTCCCTTATGTGCGCGTCCAGCCATTCCTGATTATGATACATACCCTCCGGAATGGTCTCGGACGCCTTCCTCGAGTAGCTACGGCTAGTGCTTGAGCCTTCATCTCGGGTTCGGTCGTCCCTTTTCCTGTTCAAGCGGTCCCTCAGGTCCTCCTTTGAGGAAGAGATGCGCGCGACACGAGTAACTCCCCTCTCGTGTTGTGGCGATCGCTGCTGCTGCCGAGATCGCTGCTGCTGGGACTGCTCCCGACGAGTCCGCTGCTGCTGGGACTGCTCCTGATGAGTCCGCTGCTGCTGGGACTGCTCCTGACGAGTCCGTTGCTGCTGCCTTGCCGAACCAGTAGCTCTTTCCAACTGCTGCTGGAGCCGCCAGATCAGAGCATCTCTCTCCTTGATGGCCTCATTCTGTGCTTTAATCTCCAGAAGGGTGGAGTCCAAGTCGTCATCAGGGCTGTAGTCTTCATCCTCAATATCTTCAACGTCTTCTACCCTGCCCTCAACGTCCTCCACTTGGCCCGGGGGGCGTGATCCATCGACCACTGGAGACTTATCCCGCTGGTCTCCCCCCGTCAGGAGACCTGTAGGCTGCTGGGTGTCTCCCTTCCCGGGAGCGGACTCCGAGCGGAGGTCACGCTCCTGAACGTTGATCCGGATGAGAGCACGTTCAGCATCGTCCTCTGTGACTGGTTGCTTCCCAGCCCTCTGGTTGGCAGGGGGCGGCCTTGCATGCTTTGTCTTGGAAGTTTCTCCATCTTTCGCAGCTCTCCTCGTCATGGTGTTTAGGAATAGGAATAGGAAAGATTATAGAAATCGTTCCCACAGACGGCGCCAATTGTAAGTGCAGAAATAATAATATACTCACAAGATCAGGATGCCTCTCAGGACTTACTCAATGCATGGAGGAGATAGCTGCGACGGTATGAACCTGAAAGAGGAGAAAGACAAGGGTCAGAGGACCCTGGCTCTGGGCAGCGCAGGGCTCTCCGATGCTTAAGTCAGCCATCGATCGGAGAAGAAGGAGAAGAAGAAGAAAGACTGGGTGTCTATGTGAGAATGCTTACCCCTCTGCTCCCTCTGGCTCGTGCCTTATATATGGAACAGTTTTGGGTGAGTGTCAGTGGGCTTGGTGATGTGACCTGGGTCACATCAGCCCACAAAGTCATTAATGAAGGTCCATCATAGCCCTCTTTGCATTTAATGTGGGTCCGATCAGCCCACACTGCATTTAATATGGGTCCGATCAGCCCACAATGCATTTAATGCCAGTCACATTGGGCCTGATCTTGCCCTGATCTGGTGGTGGCTGAAGTCCCATCAGATCCCTTCCTTGGGCCTTGCCACGACAGGGCCGATGCTGTTAGCCGCAAGCGCAATACTGCATTGCCGAGCTTGCATTGCCGAGACTGAACGGTATGCGCGGCCGAACTGAATACTATTTGGTCGAGACCAGCACGTAGTGCCGAGACCGATATGGATCGGATCGTAGCCGAGATCAAGAGAAAAGGCTCCCACACGTCAGCATATCCGAGCGCACCCTTGCCGAGACCAAGAGGAACAGGCTCAAGAAATGGGCCCCCACACAGAAGTCTAACTAGAGCAGTTTAACTATCAAACCAAAAAAGTAGGTTTGTTTTCAACCCACGAGCTAAAAGCATAGCCGAAATCCAGTCCAATGTAGGTCAGGCTCGTTACTGTTATAAAGATGGAGGTATTAGTCTGGCACAAAAGTTTGGAACACCCTCCATTATTAAAAAAATAAAAATAAAAATGAAAAAAGTGGAAATAAGCTAACGGAGTATTATGGAATTGTCATATACTTGATTAAAAGGGCATTCTTATTAGACTATACTTAGACTTGCATATCATATGGAGCTGAATGTTGAATAATGAAGAAATTTTGAAGTAAAAGTTGCAAATATGCCAATATTAAGATGTGGTCGTCAAACACTTTTTAAAACTTAGCTATATTGAATTTTAATTTAAAATTTTCAGAAATAAATTTTAAAGGGTAATTGGAACCCTCAATTTAAAACAACTAATTTGATTTAAATTAAAGGCTGAAAACTATCGGATCAAATATTTTACATGCCTCCTCATCCCAAAGAGACCTACATTCTAAACGATTTGAATTTCTGCCCTTTTGAATTTTAATTTTGCTTTATTTTAGTGTTCATTCTTCTTTCCACAAATTACATTATTATCACTTTTTTAACTTCGTTTTAGCATAAAAATATCATCTTAAGTCTTTAGTTTGCAAAGCCAAATAAAAAGAAATTTATTTGAATATATTATTCTCATACCTTTTCCTCTAACCAACTCAAAAACTTGCTCCGGCCCTTTCTCTGTTTTCATTATATATTTATCTGTTTTATTTATTTGTTTTAGCTAGGTTCGTGAATTTGTTGGACTTCATCCTTAGTACCAAGGGTTATCAACTACCAAAAAAAAAATCTTTTAGCGGCAGAAATTCTTTTTGCTGCAAAACAGGACTTTTAGTGGCGAGAAAAATGGGCCGCTAAAGGCCATTTTTTGTGCCTCCAAATGTCACTTTCTTCGTGGTGAGGCATCTCCATGTCTATAAGTAGAGCCAGAGATCAATCTTTACGTCCCTGATCTATTGGACTGATCTAATATTGGATGAGGACGTGGATAGCATGACGGTAGGGGTGCAAAATGGGCCATGTCACACTAGTTGGTTGGCTCAGCCGTGCCTGAGTCGGCCCATGGGCCATGCCCAAGCCGGGCTAGTTCGTACAGCACGCCGGGCTAGTTCGTACAGCACACGGGCCGTCCCACGGCCCTCCTAATTCTTTTATTTTTAATTTTTATATAATTTGAAAGGGACTTTATGGACTTTTAGGATTTTTAACTTAAGATAAAATAGAAATTACGAAAATAAATGCACAATCAATGATGCTAAATTACAAATGAAAAATAAAATTTTAATTATTCTATATTCTTTGAAATAATGTTTACAACAACTTTGATGATAATTCCCTTCTTCAAATAAAATTTATAAGTTTGATGATAATTTCAACTTAAAGAAGTTATAAATGAAAAAAAAAAATCATAAGTATGAAAATATCTTGAAAACAAAGTTTACAACAACTATGATAATTTCCAACTTAAAATAAATCTTACAAATTACAACTATGATATCTTTTGTTTTTTGGGGGTCCGTTGGCCGTGCCGTGCTTTGCCGCCCAGGCACGGCCCAATTTGCACGCCTGCCTTACGTGAGGGTAGGTTTGTGGATGTAAGAGAGAGAGAGAGAGAAGAACTGCCTTAGTGGGTCAGGTCAGGATTAGTTGTAGATGTAGGTATGCGTACTGACCTGCTTAATGGGCTCTTCTGACTGAGACGGGACTCTATTTTTTATCCATGATTAAACTAGTAAGATTAATTGTACTTACACCCAGGGCAGTTCAACCTAGCTAACCCAAACGGCTGCAGGCATAACCTTTTTAGCTTCAGTTTTATCTAGGTGATCTTTACAAATTAATTCTGGACACACCAAAAATCCAAAACAAACCCTCTGTCAAACACAACACAGCAAGAAACATGCTCCACTGAAAAGGTCTCTGCAAACTTTAGTCATATATGGTGGTTCGGCGGTCAAGCCAGTTTACCCGTGTTTCACTCGCTCAACCACCAGTCATGATATTGTGAGCTTCAACCCTCTCATATGTGACTAGTGTGAAGTTTGGTTGCATCCTGGTCGGGTCACCTTTGACCAGCCACCCACCCAAATATGTGAATTATCTCAGAGAAAATGAATAATTAAAACTTCAAAATAAGAAAAGAAAAGATCAGGTATAAAAGGGAACTGTCCCTCCACCCACCCTTGCAGAGAAATCTTAGAAATTCCCGCTTATGTGATTGAATTTTTTTTTTAATATTTTTTTAATCTCTGGCCTAAGAAATTTAAAAAACTCTCTTTATATTATGATTTTTTTTTTCAAGATGTAGCCCTCATAAGTTTGTAAACCACCCTTTATCTTATAGAGAATTTATGTTTATCTTAAAGAGATCTTGTTTGCACAGTGGCCCTCCAAGGAAAATATCCTCTGGTTGTGCCATTGCATTTGCAAGAATCTCCATTTTTTTGAGTTATTTTGAAAGTACTGTGATATCATCAAATTTACCTCTTTACATGATACTATCAAACATAAAAACAAGAGAGTTTTTTAAATCATCATCTACATAAGTGTCGCCATTGTCGCAAATATTGTTTTTGAGAAATGATCGTCTTGGAAAAGTGACATATTGACATGGTACATTCAGATTTGGGGTTTTTCACAAAATACTTCTAGGAAGAAAAGGTGCATGAAAATAGACTAGTTTTAAACACTTACATTCACCATAACAAAAGAAGTACATGATAGAACTTAGATATTACTGAAAACTAGCTACTTTTACAAACCTTTGAAATTTCCTCATTTGTATTACAATATCATTGTGAATTTCTTCTAATATCTCAATTTTTATGATATATTAAAATATAATAATATTATTAAAGAAACTTATGCCCAGCACTGGTGCTCACCTTATCATAAGGTAGGCGTGTGCAAATACCTAGCATGGCCCACCTTATGATCTATTCAAGTTAACCATAAAACAGGTATCCTTTATAGTCATTGATATTAAGTCTTTCACCCATCTGAATGGAATCGACTATTGGATTTACTGTGCACTCGTTTGAATAGTGAAGACTTGTGGGCCTTTAAACAAGTGGTTAGGATGATAATTCATCGTACATATGTAGGTGGGGGAGATCATTCATCTTCCAGTTCAATCCCCATATGGTGAGCCCCACAGGATGGGTGCTCAGCATGGGCCATGGGGTGGGCTTTATTTAAAAAAGATCACCATTTCAAGTAATGTGATACTACTGCAATATTTTCTAAATATTGTATATTTGAGTGGCAGTGATTGCTCCAGCTAGTTGTGCCACAGCTGGAGCTGTAGCATACCACATCCCTCATATAAACACCCTCAGAGATCAATAGCATCTCATTTTTCTCTCATTTACTTTGTCACCTCATCTCCTCTCCCTCTCACTCTCCCTCTCTTCTCCATTGAAGTCTAGTTGCTACCGACCCTCTCTACATGGAGGGCTCAACCCAAGAAAATCTGAATGAACCCCTTTTGAACTCTAATGATCACATCACACCACCGCCACCATCTGGCCATGTGGTAAGCCATGTGCTTGAGAGCATCCTCTCCGATAGCCAGGTTCCATTTTTTAGGCGGATGTCTTCGGCCATTTTGGCGGAGCTAAAGCTCTTATTCCATTTGGCTGCGCCTGCTGTCATGGTGTACATGATCAACTACTTAATGTCCATGTCAACCCAGATATTCTCCGGCCACATCGGCAACCTTGAGCTCGCCGCAGCCTCACTTGGCAACACAGGCATCCAAGTCTTTGCCTATGGGCTCATGGTACAACCAGCTCCCTCATTGATTTGCAACTTCTTTTCCATTCTTTTCTTCTTCTTTGCCTCTAAAACAGAGCTTTTAAGCTTCTGCCATGAGGCCTACTACCCAAAATAGATTTTGACAATAAAATTGAATAGTACCCAAATATGGTTTTTTTTTTCCTTTTTTATATTTACTTGGAGAAAGTTATAGACAAATATAATATCGTGTAATATCTTAATTAACATCATTCTGCTGTTCTGTATTGATTTTTCTTAAAGACCCAAAAAAATATATTGGGCAAGATTTGATTTTATTTTATTTTGAAATTCGAAAGTTTCCAAAAAAAAAAATTTGTGGTGTTTTCTGCTATCTTAATGAATAATCTAACGTATGCATTGCATACCGCATGTGAAATTATAAGCCAAAAGAAGGTGCAGGGGAAGAATCCAGCTTTTCGTTATCATTATCTTTTGTTTGTAACCGCGGTTCTAATTATAGAAGACAAGACGGGAAAACAGAGAATTTATTCAAAAACCTAGTGAAACCTGCCATACAAGATAACAGATACCGAATTCAGAGTACGAGTTAACGAATTTTTATTAAAATTATTTTAATTCGTATATGATTCGTTAATTTAATGGGTGAAAAAATCCAACCCGAACATGACATGTTAATTTAACGGATTACACGACCCAATCCATTAACCAATTAAGTAATTAAGTCATTTTGAAAATTAAAAGAAAATCCATATAAAAATATATAAGCTAACAAAAACTGTAAGTGAGGATCTCGAGCGGATCCTACTTAAAACTCTACTATAAAATAATAAATTTCAATTTCTTCTTTATGAATATAAATTAAGTCAACTAGAACTAAAAAAAATTTAACGGGTTAAGTGGATTGTTAACGGTTCACTGGTTTAATTCATACACGATCCGTTAACTTAACGTGTTAACGGATTTGACCTGTTAACGATCTGAACCCGTTAATATCGTGTGGGTTCGTGAAGTATTAACGGGTCGTATGACATTTTGACAGCTCCTAATAACAGACATTTTCAAAGATGATGGATATCGGATCCACAATTACACATACAACAATGAGGATGGGACTGACATACTGATCATGTTTCTTTAATTGTGTTCAATCCTTTGATATTATCTTATTGGATCAACATTGAGATCGCTTAGAATTCACTGCGTTTCAATGATATCCAATGAGTCTAGATTCATCCAAGATAATCCACATATTGCAGATGGATGCAAAATATGGGAGTGTTCAAATAACCACCTACAGTAATCTATCTGTCTTACCTTTTTTTTTTTTTTTTTCATTAATGACCACCTTCATTAATTTGACAATCTCGTCCACCACCTTAAAAAGGAATGTAGTTATTTTAGAGCAATCAAACTTTACCTGTATTTTCATGCTACATTGGGAGTTTAAAAATCACCCACCCTACTCACACACGTCCCTACAGCTACGTGGATCATCAATGTTACCTTTCCAGTTGTGGTGTTTAGGTGCATCTTGGTAATATAATTTATTTATTTTTCCAAACCTAGTTAGGTTCTTAAACAAACCTTCAAGTCCAACTTAAATGGGACAATATTTAACACCTTCAAATTAATCTTTGTTACATTTTCATACTATAACAACAAAACCCTTTTAAATTCTTTAAAAAAATGCTAAAAACAATTAATTTCATATATATAGGAGAATATTCATGTGAATTTGTTACAGTAATAAGAATTGTTAAAATTTAAAGTACAAATATATATACATATATATAGGAGAATATTCATGTGCATTCTTCCATCACCATAAGGTGAGGGATACTTCCATAATTGAAATTTTTCATGTGCAAAAAGAGGAAAAGTACTATTTTGTTACATGCATAAAACAAATATGCATGTGCAAAAAGGGAAAGTCCTCTCACCCTATGGTGAGGGATGGATGCATTTGAAACTTTCTATATATATATATATATATATATATATATATATATATATATATATATATATATATGGGGGATATTCATGTGCATCCATCCCTTACAATAGGGTGAGGAATGCTTCCATAAATGGAAATTTTCAAATATAAATGTGAATTTTCAAGTACATAAGGTGAGGTACACTTCCTTATCTTCATGTGCAAAAAGGGAAGTGTCCTTCACCCTATGGTGAGGGATAGATGCATTTGAAACCTCCTTATATATATAGACATGTGTAGTACATTTTTTTTGGATTCTAGAAATAAATTGTGTTTAATATTCCATTACTTGATTTTTTTTTTCCAGCTTGGTATGGGAAGTGCAGTAGAGACTCTCTGTGGGCAAGCGTATGGGGCCCGCAAGTATGGCATGCTTGGGGTGTATCTCCAGAGATCAACGGTCCTCCTTACAGCCACAGGGATCCCTCTGGCCATAATCTACATATTCTCTAAGCCGATCCTGATTCTCCTCGGCCAGTCGACTTCGATCGCCTCGGCTGCCGCGGTGTTCGTTTACGGTCTCATCCCACAAATCTTTGCATACGCCGTCAACTTTCCCATACAGAAATTCCTGCAGTCGCAAAGTATAATTGCGCCGAGTGCGTACATTTCCTCGGCAACGCTATTCGTACATCTCCTGCTGAGTTGGCTCGCCGTGTACAAGCTCGGGCTCGGCTTACTCGGCGCGTCGCTCGTGCTGAGTTTGTCGTGGTGGATCGTTGTCGCGGCGCAGTTCGTGTATATCGTCACGAGTGAGCGATGCAAGCACACGTGGAAGGGGTTTACGATACAGGCTTTCAGTGGTCTGCCGGAGTTTTTGAAATTGTCGTCCGCATCTGCTGTGATGTTGTGCTTGGAGACTTGGTATTTTCAGATATTGGTGTTGCTAGCTGGGCTGCTCAAGAACCCGGAGCTTGCGTTGGATTCCCTCTCAATCTGGTAAAATCTTCTTTTTCTTATTATGTTGAGAACTTTTTTTCTGGGGCATGTTCGGGCTGCCGTTAGTTTTTTAAAAAAAATTTGCATGAAAAGTGAATATACTTTTCATCGATATTCATGTCGGTTGCGTTTGCTTTTCCTTGACAGAAAAGTTAAATAAGTAAACTAATTATTTTTCGTTCGGCTGCAAATCATTCCCAATAGGGGATGTCAGAAAATGTTTTCCATGGAATTGGTTTGATGCAGTCACACACAAATGTGTGCTTAAGGAAAGCAAAAATGATTTGCGGTAGGGAATTGTTTCCCTTTTTAGTATTAAGAACTTTGTGGCCATTCTTTTAAGAAATTGCAACCATTGAAGTTGTAGGTTCAAGTTGCGAAAAATAAGATTGTAGAGTTCCTATCAATTAAAACTTGAATTATTCTATGTAGGCTTCTAGTGTGATCAACCCTGTCCATACATGGACGCCTCTATTATGAATTTGTCACAAATTTCATTATAATTGGAGTGTTAACAACTATTGAACTGATTATTTGTGAAATATAGTTGTGTTTTTAGCACAATCCAACAGGATATGGCACTTCATTTGGAGGAAATTTGGAACAGTCCCTGTACAGAGGGGTTCATACAATGTAAATGATTTTGATCATGCAAATGTGGGTCTCACTTAAGATAAATCAAACCTTTTGCTTTTGTCAGTACACATCAACATTGTCCAGAAAATGCCTTAAATTTAACCTAAGTGGCATTAACCTTCATTGAATTAACTTGGGTATAATAATACTTTTGTCTTTACACACCTTGATTCAATCTAATAATAATTAGATCCTTTTACAGCAAAGTACATCTGATTTTGTAATTCGGTTAAAGTTCAGCTTTTCACTATTAGGGGTACTTTTTTTTTTTTTTTTTTGTTATGCGATACTAGTGGATGTTGACTGAGCTTGTCAAGAGAGGTGTTAGGTTGGAACCGTAGGTAGGGTTTTGTATCCTTGTGTGGGGTCCACCTCATGCTGCCTTTTGTCCTCTTGAGAAAGCAGAGACCCTAGATTGCATTTAATGGTAGCTTCGGGGGTTTGGTACTTTTACCGTGTTGGCAGCAACCAGAAAGTGTCCCCACATTTCATTCGCGGCCATTTTATTAAATTTTTTTAATATTTTGGACTGAACTAATTCCTCTAAATTTAGAGAAAATGCGGGATAACTCTCATGTAGTTTTAATATAGTAGTGCAGTTCTGAACCTACAATCATTGAGTACAAATTGTGATCCTAAATTAATTGGGTTACCCTTTAGAGTTTATTCACGCCCATTTATCGCTATCAAGGTAGCAATAGTACATTTCTACCCAATAAAAATAGAAAGGAATAGTACATACTTCGAACTTCGAAACAAACAACTCCAAAATCTTCAAGATGGCTACATGGTTGAATTGAAGTTGTTCTTCACTTTGGCTGCTGGGTATTGGCGTTTGCTGCTTGTTTTCCCAAGTGTGCAAACATCCTAACCATAACACAGACTATATGTATCTGAAAAAGGTAAATATCAATCTATAGCTACTATAATGTCCTTACAACTTAAAAGAGAGCATACCAAGAAGTCATGGTATCAAACTTCATTACAGCATTCTCTTGTCTTTGTGTGTGAATTGTCGTATCATGTTGACACTTCCCTTGGCATTTTTTTTTTCTTCATTCAGTCTTTGTTTTTTATGTGTGAAAAGTCGTATCATGTTGATACTGCACTATGAACATGAAAATACCATATGAGTCAAAAGAGAATGTCTAACTGTCCCGACTGGGAGACCGCCTCATGGCCCGGCCTGACCCGGTCTCCCAGTCGGGACAACTAGCAGGGCTATAGTCAAAATTCAAACTATATTTTATAGGTGTTTCCATTAGTTCTACGTAACATAAAATATCTAAAAACATGGCATTGATTGTAACTTACCAAAGTCAGGTCTTGTACTTTAATCACTATAAGAACTACATTAATAAAACATGCATTAATATTCTAATAGTTATCAAAGTAAGTATTTGATGGATGTGATAGGTGTTGATGAAATAGATTTTTTATTTCGTCCAAATAAAAGAGACATGTTTAGACGAATCAAAAGTCACCATATATGAGAGCGGAAGAAAGAGAAAAGCAAAAAGTAAATTCTCTTTCTTTCACCCCACGCGCCACACTTCCGTCCCGCGCGCGTCACCCCCATTCATCCAAACAGGAGAAACAGGGATCTGGATCCAAAATGGATATGTAGGTCGGTGCAATAAGAGTCACAAAAAGGTAAAGATGGTTCATGTTCAATCAAAGTCATCCAACCCACGACAAACATGTAAGACATTTTTATCCAATGTCATACTCGTGTCTTTAACCGTATACGATTATTGACAAGACAACAAGACAGTGAAGGACTGAAAGGAAGGACTGGTCCACAACGACAAGAGAGAATGGTAGTCCGGAGGAGCATCCAGCGGAGACGTGGATGAGCTTCTAAAGTGGTGGGGCCTACCTATGTATCATGGAGACAGCTTCTGGTTTGACCTTTACGCACAAGTGGCACCTCAATCAGCAATCAGACGGTATATTTCTCCTTCCAATTGACGAGAAAGGCGGGGTCATTTTTTCACTCATTCTGGAACGTGAAAATTCTTTTTTGGAGTATACAGTAAATTGTGGACAACGTATGAAGAGCAAGAATAAAATGACAAGTGCTCGGATTAAGAATAGAGCAAAACCAGCCAAGATTTTGACGGTTGATGGTTTCTAATTTTTTTTTTGTCTAACTTTCTGAAAATATCTAGCATACTTTTAAGTGTGCTTTTTTTTTCCTGCGAAGAAACTCATTCATAGTGTATGATTTGTTTTTGCGTGAGCTGAAAATATATAGGTGATCTCGGCATGTCAATGCAATGTTAGTCCTCCCTCTTCTTTTTTGTACGATACCTCTGTCTCTTATTTCAAAAACAACCACACTGAAAGCTCAATCGGATGGTCCGATCGAGGTCTCTCCGATGCTCAAGTTAGCAATGGAACTTGAAGAAATCTCTTGCTATATTATGTTAGAATTTTTTAGAATTTGGGTTGGGGGGAAGGGGTGCTTGAGATCTTTTCGGACACGTGTTCGTCCCGATTCATCCACCTGTCTACAACTATCATACGTCAAGTCCATAATAACCGCCATTCTTCTCCTTCGGTTTCCATCTTTATCTCATCTCATCTTTGGCTCAAATCTTCCTCCCCGGACTCTGATTTCATGTCTCCAATCTCTCGTCCTCCATTGATCCGTGGTAAATTTCACTTTCCTCGTTCATCTCTTCTTAGATGGGAAACCTCAGAGATCTGCTTAGTACCCTGAAGGAGTCTCCGACTTCTAGGATAAATACAGCATTCCTCCTAATGTTCAGGTCTGCGCCCCACAACCTGATGATTCTCTTCAAACGGGATCCCGAGATGGGATGCCCTTTCCTACCATCGCCATTGTAGAGGATGGCGATAGGTTTCCCTTAGACCCTCTCCTTGTCCTTTTCTTTTCCTTAACAAACCTCTTCCTCACTCAGTGCGCTCCCAACTTGTTTTGCATCGTTATGGGGGTTGCCATGCTGAATAGGCTGCTTGGTACAAGCCTCAGGGTCTTTGACATCCTATCTTGCTACATGTTGATCTCTCTAGACAGCAGCATATCAGTTTTCTACTTGAAATCTAGGGATTCTAGCAGGCTTCTTATCCATTATCTCCCATATTCAAATAAATCTAGTAAGGGAGATTTCATCATTGTGAGTGGGAACTGGGCAACGCCAACCATCTAGGGTGGGATCAATTGAACAGTCCCTCGATCCCTAGGCTTCCCAGGTTGGACCTCCTCTCTTTCTGGCGCTTTCCTTTTCCTGTCTTCTTTCATTCATTTATTAACTACTTTCTTTTCATTTTATTTTTTTTAAATGCAACAATCAGTCGTGTTCCTTAGTCTCTTCTCCGGACTAAAGAGTTAAAGCGGGTGCTTGAGTTTAGAGGACCTGTTGAGCCGAAGGGTTGGGGTCGAGCTGCCCATTTATTGCTCGGATACATCCGTTCATACGACAGCTTCTTAGCAATTCCTTCTTGGCATGAGCCCCTTGCTTCTGATCCTCTCTTTAAGCGGAAGAAGGTTCCTGCTGTGAAGGCTTCCAGGTTTTCTAGGGCGGGTAATACTTCTAGCGCTCAATCCTCGGCTTCTCGGCACTCTTTTGCCCCCACTCGGCCTACCAAACAATCTCCATCTGCTCGGAAAAAATCCTCTGGCGCTAAGAGGTCATCGCAGCATACTGTACCTTCCAACGATTCCTCTTCTTTTGCCGACTATTAACGAACCACTGTCTTCAATATTTAGTACAGTTCCTCCTCCCCTAATACCGAAAAACCCTCTTCTACAATGTCTCGGCGTTGTCGTGATCCCGGAACGAGTCCTGGCCTCGCGACGTTGTTTTTGTTGTTTCCCACAGGTTCCCGCGGTGAGGATTCCCGACACACGCGGAATCTGTCTCACATGATCAAGTTTGCAGAAGCGTGTAGCAGATCACATCAAGATAAGCACCAATAAAAATTCAAGTGTCATAACAAAATAATATGAAGACATAGTATCACAAGAAAGGAGTTAACATGACATTCCCATCATAATTCAAGTTATGAGGCTAACACAAAAAGGTAGTTAAGTTTAGTTACATTCTATAAGAGCCCAATAAAGGCCAATACAATTCTCAAAATGACAAAAGAACCCAAGACAAAATGAAGTGCAACTTAAGAACCCACAAGACGTCTAGTTGACATCGTCGGGTTGCCACTCTCTGACTGGGGGTGGCTCAAGAGCCTCCTCCAGATGCTCCTTCACAAAGGCAACGTCACCTGCACCTGGGCACCAACAAACAAGGGTCAAACACGACGATTTGGCAGGTAATCAATTTAGACATGAGCATTTAAGAAGTAAATGTTTATAGAAACGTATTGATACATTTTGCTAAATTGGAAACTGTTACATGACTAAAGTACATTTCAAAAAATACGAGCAAAGCTAGCATGAATACTTATAATATCATGAATAGTTACAATCCACAATGAGCCCATCCTTTCTCTATCATTTATAATGAAAAGAGTCAGCACGCACGACAAGCACGATATACATAATATAATCACGACACGATTCCCACATATACGGGGATTCCGGCCACGGGACTGAACACGCACGATGTGTAATAAAATACATGACCAATCTGCAGATAGTCCACATGTTCAAGGACCTCAGGCAGTGGATCAAACTGAAAGGGCAGTACAAGCTCAGTGGTGTTCACTTAAATTCATGAATGTACAAAACACGACGAAACACGTCTTAAACCAAATCAGGCTTGAAGGGGGAAGTCACTAATCAGAAATAAACGAGACACGGCTAGCAAGAGGCGTAAGTATATATATCCATAACACGCTTAAGAAGTGATCCCCTTTTTATCCTTGAAATAATTTTCAAACGAGCTTATACTTAACTTCAAAACGAGTACACAATAATACTTGTTGTATCAAAATTAAAGTTCGAAAGCAAAGTCTATCAAGTGTATGTAAGAACCTTTGGTTGACCCTTGTATAATTGAAACCCAAATCTTGAAATTGCAAAGAGAATTGGTGCCCCCGAAGTTAAAGACATCTCAGGTTTCAATCGCACAATGTCAGGCTTAAAGCCCCATAACATAATCCAGTTTTCATTCCTGTAGAAATCCTTATAAAACAGCTCATCTTGAAATTTCAGTTACCTCTCGATCACCTGTCGGTCGACCGAGACAGGGTATGTCGGTTAGCCAACAGCTGACCGACGAGCTGACCGACAGATTTACCTAGAAAAATTTTAGTTCTCGGGAAATAGAATCGAACTAACTTCGGTTGGCTGTCGGTCGACAGAAGTGGAAATGTCGGTTAGCCGACAACTGATCGAAATCTTTCCTGATGAAATGCAGGTCTCGGGAAATGGAGCCGAACTGAGTTCGGTTGGCTGTCAGTCGACCAAAGTGGAATTTCGGTTAGCCGACAGCTGACCGACGCTGCACGGATGGTGCATTTCAAGTCAGATTTTTACATTTGTTCTTCCCTTCTTCTTATTTCTCCTTCAACCTGCACTTCCCTAAGCCTACAAGCTCTCTAAGGGATTAAACATACACAGTCAAGCACAATTTAAAACATCTCATTCCCATTCTCCAATCTAAAACAAAATCCCCAAAATTTTCATTCAAGACATAGATTTCCAATGAAATGAAGAGAATGAAAAGAAAACAAACCAAATGCACACAAGCTAACATCCATCCTAAATTGTTTACTTGCCTTAGTCCAAGATGCCACAAACCTTCTTCAAGCACTTCCACTCAAGCTAAGCCAAGGACTACAAAAATCCCCATGAAAACCATTCAAAACTCACTCAAACTTGAAAACAAGAAACCCATTTTCACCAAAGGGTTTGCAAACATGAAAACAAGATCTTTAGGAACCAAAAAGGCTCCACTAAAACAATGGGTTGGAGCTCTTACCTAGAGATACACAAATAAGAGGGAATGAAGAAAATGGAAAGCTTACCCAACTAGAAACTTCAAGAAACTTGTATCACTGGAAAGCTTGGGATGAGGGGAAGAAGATAATGGTCTTGGAATTTCATTTGGAGTCTTCTAGCTTGTGCATTCAAAAGAAATAAAGTGGATGGAAAAAAAAGGGTTTTCTCTTCTTGGTGCTCTAGGGTTAGGGTTTGGGAATGAAAAGAGGGAAGTTGAAAGAGTTGACTTTAAACACTTGCAAATGGGGCCCAATGAGCCTAAACCTTGCATTGACAAAAACATGATCTTGCGAGCCTCGAATGAACTCGACGAAGAAGGATAAAATGATCCTCGAAATATCTAGTTTCCAAAAAGAATATTTTTGACATGGTTTTGTGATTTCGAAATTTGTGTCCAGATTTGTATATAAAAGACAAATTTTACCCTTTTTGGGCCAAAACTTGGGTTTTGGGCTTCAAACACGAACGGGCTGAAAACGAAAGTTATAACAAATAATGAAACCATTCAAATGAAATCAAAATCACAATAAAAAATGCAAAACCAATATGATCCTCCAAGCTTACACGTACACTCAGGCCTTCTTGAGCGTGTCTGACTAACACTAAACGTCCTCAAAATTCCCAAAGCTATATCCAGGACTAAAACTAATTATTTCTAACTCAACAATAACTAAACCCACTTAAGACTAAACACACACTAAACACTCACTAATCGAATTAGTCTGGGTCGAGGTCTAGCAGGTGTAAACCAAAAAATCTTTTTGACAGTCTCGACAATCTTCCATCCTCCAGAACTAGGACGGCTCCTTCTAGACCTTCGTCAGCCCTTGGCAAGAGACTTGCCCCTAAACCCAGCACGATCCGTGTCAGCCAAAGCTGGGCAAACATCCTGTCAAGCCTGCTGAAGTCGTCAACTCTCCTTCCACGTGGTTGGAAGACTGACTGCCTCCATTACCACCTCAACCAAGCTCTTCCTCAAGTCGGAAGGGTTCGCTAGGATCCTCTCGGGATAATAATGTATCCTTGGGTGAGGGGATCTCGGGGTTTTCGTCCTTGGTGTTTATCATGGGAAAAATTTGCTCTTCTCCCTTCTAATATGAATTTGCATAGCGCCTTGCCTAGCGACGAGCTTGTGTCCACAGGAGTCCAACATTTCCTTCTAGGAGGTCAGCTTTTGATTATTTAGTTTTCTCTATTCGAAGTTTTTTTTACAGTGTTTCTTCTCTTTCCTCCTTGTTTACATGGTCTCTAGAAATGGTTTACCGTTTATGACCCCTTATAGAAACTTCAGAAGCGTGTGGAGGATTTAGAAAGGGAGTTGACAGGGTCCAAAGCCGCGCGACGCCTAGCTTAGTCCAATGAAAACGCCTCTTTCAAGACTGCCAAGATTGTTGAGGCCCAGGCGGTTGCTGCCAAGAGTCGCCTTGCCGCTACCGAGATGGAACTTGAAGCTCTCCGCTCCAGGCAAGTTGAGGCAGGGGAGGAGATAAGAGAGGCTGTAGAGAAGCCCAAGGACGCCCAGTTTGAGGAAACTGAGGCACTCTACTTGCAGTAGTTTGAGCACATCAAAGTCCTCGTATTTAAGCGAGGTTATGATATAGATCTTGGAGATGCCAGAGTTCCAGAGAGTTCTCCTCTTTGGGCCATATATGCAGATCTGTCCGAGCAGGGCACCCCCCTCCCCATCATCCCTGTTGAATCCCAATCTCATTTTCAAGCCAATGATGCTATTCCGTATTCTGGCGTGAACGGGGGTGACGCCACTCTCCTGCTGCCGAACTAATTCCTTCGGTTCCTGATGTTTCTAAGTGATGTGTCTGTTGATTTGGAACCCCCCCCCCCCCCCCCCATATTTTTAACTGCTGTATTGCTGTGTTGTTGGTTAGTTTACCCGATCTGTGTGTGTGATACTCCTTTTGTTTTGTTTTGTGCATGGAATGCCTGTTTGCCTCGACTGTGGGTTGTTTCTAACTCATTTTTTTCTTATAAAAATAAAATGTTAACTTCCTTCGACTATTTATCGTTTGATTCCGCCGCCACTCTCGGTTCTTCCCAAACTCTCTTTTTGGCCTAATGCTTGCATCATCATGCCTAACTATTAGTGAAAAAGGAGATCAGTGCAGCGTACCTAGTTTGGGCTCTTCTCAGTTAGTTTTTTTTATCCTTCGGCACGAAGTAGTGGGCTTATTGTCACCCTTTAAGGCACAGGCCTTTGCCTTTATTTCTACGAGGTTGTCTCGATAGGGTATACCCCTATTGTGGGTCTGCGGCCAAACACAAATTCAGTGGAATTTCATCCTTGGCACAGGAATATCAACAAGATAATTTTCATAAATGATACGAAAGATACATGGTTGACAAGTTCTTTGGTACAATGTCACGACTCGGGCCCGAATCACGGTAACCCCGAGCCGTGGGCCCATACTTACTCCCGTAAACCCCGAATTAACCAAAGTTAAAACGGAATCCACAAGGGATATCAATCTCAATAACCTGACAAACACATATAAATTTTTTTTCGGAAACATATACATCGACAATATCAAACTTCGATTTACATGTATACAAAAGAATAAGGTCCTTATACATGTATCATTCTCCTAGTCTCTTGTCAATTGGGTATACCAAAACACCATACAGTAATAATTAATTACATTCAACGAATGAATGTACAAAATGACCATTCAAAACGTTTTACAAAATGTTACAACCCTTTTCGCACTCGAATACCCATCAAACGGTATTCCGGCCATTCCACTCGATTAGACCTCCTGGAGGAACCGGAGCGGTCTCCTCCGCTGGCGCTGCGGCCGCTGTAGGACCGGCAGGGGCAATCGGGCCTGTGATGTCATCAATAACACTAATGAACACGACGGTTCAACATGTATAAACAATTCTTGTGAAAACTCATGTTAGTACATATAATGAAGTCATTTAGATCATTTAGTAACAATTACATTCTAAACAATCTAGATAATTCTACAATAACAATAAGTAACACAAGAGTCT
This sequence comes from Cinnamomum chago, assembly GCA_038049695.1. NCBI lineage: Eukaryota > Viridiplantae > Streptophyta > Magnoliopsida > Laurales > Lauraceae > Cinnamomum > Cinnamomum chago. The sequence continues at coordinate 19,405,310 of CP142459.1, forward strand.
ATCAATAGTCAATCGCTATCATTCATTTCATTTCAATTCATTTCGTTCATTTACCATTCCGTTCATTCAATTCCAATTTTCTTTCATTTACCATCTTCCCTCAAAGGAAGGATTCATCTTCCAAATGGAAGGCATCAATCCATATCTATAGATACGATCGGAATATGTGGGACTTACTAGTGTCCGGGCCAGGGACCACTAGCATCACCACGGAGCTCCGGAACGCCCCCAAATCCATCTGCTGCAGCAGGATTAATCATTTCATTGTTACCTTTAGTAACTATTCATTCATTCATTGTATCATTCAATTCAACTCCGTAACGAACTTAAGGCATTACAAGTAGTACCATGTTCAAGAATTGCATCACATCTATCAATTCTATTCAAATTCACAATCAAATTCTAAACCAAACGAATGGGTGAAAAGCTTGTTATTTAATGTATGTGTTATTCTTGATGATCATCACTTTCGATAGTAGTTGTACATTCAAATAACTTAAGCTAACATTCATCTAGGTTTAGACCACTCTTTGAAGAGTTAGTGCTTAATTGTCACTATTATTTCCTCTTAATTTTTCCTTAATTTCAATAATCATAGATTAGTGCAATATTAGTTCCAACACTAATTTATAGACCCCTACTAATCATAGAAAATAAATCTGGTTCCCAAAATTTCTCAAAATCCACTACGGTCCGATCGATCGGCTTGAAACAGCTCTCAGTTACGAGCCTGTCCGATCGATCGGATGACAGTCCGATCGATCGGCCAGAAAAACGTCCCAGTTAAAAGTCAGTCCGATCGATCGGCCTTCAGGTCCGATCGATCGGACCTGGGCGTGTTGCAGGTCCGGGAGAAACTGATTTTCCTCCTTTTTCATTTCTTCTCTTTTTACACATTCAATCACTTCTACTCTTAGAAGGAGATGGAACTTCATGTTCCTCTCTCATAAATCATCCATTATCATTTCAATCAATTCCAAAGAAACAAGTTTCCAAAGCTTAAATGGAAATACATACTCCCATCCATGGAAACCTACATAGACTTTCACAATGTCTAACACTAATCACAAGTAAGAGCTTATACTTGCCTCTTATGGAGTTTAATAGCAAAGGCCCTCCTTCCTTGGCTTGGTTTGGCTTTAAGATGAAAATCCCCAAATGAAACCCTAACTCCATGAAAATGTGAAATATACAAACCCATAAGCTATTTGGGCTAGAAATCAACTCAAATAACCAATAAGACCAAGAAAATCCAAAAAGGAGAGTAACTACTCACTTGTGGCTCAAGGAGAGAAATCTTGGGATCCCTCTCAAGCTCTTTCTCTTAAACAATGGGGAAAAATACTCAAGGAAGAAGATGAAGTTGATGCTTCTCACACCCAACCACAAGCACCTTTCTTAATCTTGCATTTGATGAAGGTAATGGAAGAGAAGGGAGAAGAGAAAATGACTCTAGGGTTTGCTCCAAGGTGAAATGAATGCAAATGCTCTTTTCATTCTAATATAAGCATGTCTCACACTAAAGCCCCCTCCCATTTCCTTTTATTTCATTTTGAGTCAAATGAAACCTCATTTGGTCCATTTGATGTCAAATGGAGTCGCGTCTATTATGAAAGTTGACGTACTACTCGAGATACACACGTTGGTATCAAGGGTTTTCGTATTTGACGAAATACGTGAAAACTCGTATTTACGGAAAAGTCCTTAGCCTAACATGTTTGAGTCTACACTCACTTTAACCAATTCAATTTCATTTCATTATGCTTAATGCATCATTTGAGACCAATTCGTCTCTCTCTGGGTCATTAATCTCTATTAACCCATTTATTCATGTTTAGTTAGTATAAATCTCAGTTAATTAGCCTTAATCGCGATTAGTTCGGGTCGGGGTCTAACATACAAAGATCAGAAATATAATTTCTTTAAATTCGTTATGTTCCACGGCCTTCTCAATGCTTTTCCTTTGACTATCTCCAAGTGATAAGCTCTTGTTCCTTTGACCGAAGTCACCCTGTATGGTCCTTCCCAGGTTGGCCCTAACTTGCAGTAGCTGGGGTCCTTGGTGTTCAGAAGAACTTTTCTCAGAACTAGGTGTCACGACCCCGGACCAAGGCCGAGGCCCTAATCCAGCGCTGCAACGTTTCCCATAGGTTCCCATGGTGAGGATTCCACTCACACAACTTTATTTTCAGAATCATCTCACACATAACAATATATTTGTGGAAGCGCATGGCAAACACACATGTAACATCACACATAATATAGAGTATAAAAGAACTCATGTCAGAGGGAGAAACATAACTAGCAAGCCCATAAGTTTAAGATTCAAGTTGTGCAACCACACAAAGCATAAAGTTAAGTTTTACATATTCAAAAAATAGCCAACAAAGGCTAATAATCAGTTCCCAAAAGATAGAAGATAATATCCCCCAAGTGTTACGCATTTCAAGACCCAACCCGACGTCTAATTGACATCGTTGGGCCGTGATTCACGCTCAACAGGCTACTCTTCAAGAGCAACAAAACTTGGATCTAAGCACCAAAACGAAAGCGTCAAACACAACGGTCTGGGAGGCAAAAGAATGAAGTACAATCATGCTATAAATCAATAGTTTTGAGATGAATAAAACAACGTGTACAATAAAGAGAATCCAATAAAACAAAGCATTTTAATGACAATATCATTTATAAAATCATATGTTAAATCAAGACGATCATTTGAAAACAATACCTTGGTAACCACATGGAGCAACATTCTCCATCACATGAGGTGACGAGAGCACTCAAGATTCTCCGTCACGAAATGGTGAAGGAAGACACTATCATAAATTGTAGTAACTCAGCAAAACTAAGGACCGCACACGAGTCCTGCCGTGGAACGGGATAAATAAGCAAGCAAGCACGTACGTATTTCCCAAACTAATGTTGGACAAGATTTAAGAACCCAAGGCGGCGGATTGGACCTACAATGGTCGTCCAAGCTGAGTGGAGCCGACACAAAATGCACACGCTTTCAAAACAATGTTTTTGACACTTTCAAATCCAGGAACTACTCACTCTATATTCAAGTACAAGCACACTTTTTCACAGAAGTTCACGAAATAGTAGTTCCGACACGATGTGTATAAAAACGCGATTCACGTAATGATTCCCAAATGGGTTTTAAATCAAAACCTTGGAAACATTATTTTCAAGACGATACGAATCGCAAAACGAGAATTTGGTTTATAAATCACAATTCCACATCAAGACCTTGAGACCGTAACTGTCGAATTATATATACTTTGAAATCCCATGTCGATCATTCGTTTAGATGATGCCCAATTTTTTTTTAAACGACATTAAGGATATCAAGGTGTACACATCGACTAAGAAGGGTCCACAAGAAATTGAGATAGAAAAACCGTTCCAATCCTCTTCAATTCCAAAACCTGCTGGGAAGTCGGTCACCTGTCGGTCTGCAGGCGGCTAGCTGACTAGTCATCGACTAGTGTCCGCCCCATCAGAAAACCTGAAATCCCCCTTACTGATATGGTGACCGCCCCTGTGCGGTCACCAGTCGGTCACCAGGTTAGCTAGTCGACTGGTGACCGCCTGCTGACTACCCAATCAGCGGGCAGTTCAGTTTTTGAATTATTTTATCCCCTTCTTTCTCCAAAAGTGTTTCTCCATTCAACACATCATTTCCCTGCAATAAAAAGAGCTCAAAAGCTCCTCCAATTTATCATTCAACACTTCAATTTCACCACTTCAAATCCAAACAACCAAACCTCCTTCATTCACTTCACAATTTCCAACAATTCAAGCATAAAAATGCCAATTTAAATGAAACAATGACAAAATTGAATTCAATGAAATGAAACAAAATACTTGAACATTAAAGCATATGTTTAGTAAACTAAACTTCAAAACAAAACAAGATTAAACATAGTTAGTTCAAAAATAAGAAATCAAGAGGAAAATCCATAAATCAACACATGTACATTCATATTTCATTCATTCACTTGCCTTGCCTCAAAATGCATTCAAGATAGTCTCCCAAACACACATCCCTCAGCTGAACCTCCAATCTACAAAAACTTCATGAAAAGAGCTAAAAAACAAAGAAATTTTTGAAAGAGAAAGGGTTCCTCCATATGAAGCCTTGCATGCATGATAATGGAGCTCTAATGGACTTCAAAAAGCCATGAATGGAAGATGGAAACCATTGCTTACATCTAGAAGCTCTAACAATGGAGAGAAGCCACAAGAGGAAGACGATCCCAGCTGAAATCTCTTGAAAATGGTACCAATAGAAAGCTTGGAAGATGGGGGAGAGATTGGCATACTCAAATATTCATTTTTGTCAAAGAAACCTCAACATGCAAAGGTGAGAAGGCAAGAAGAAGGGCTAGTTCTCTCCCTGGACTCAGCTGATATGAAGCATGTAAAATTAGAAGTGAGGGGGAAGGTGCACGTGGGTTTTTCTTTTGACTTGGGTGGGGTTTGGGCCCCACCAGGCCACTTCACTTCAAAGGCTTGGAAACCTATCATGCAGGTCCCATATGAAATCGATGAAAGAGAGTAAAATGATCGTCGAAAAATCTAGATTTCAAAAATATAATTTTCACATGATTTTGCAAACATTGAAATTCATGCACAGATTTCGAGGTGAAAAGCTTGTTTTGCCCTTCTGCCGAAAAATGTGATTTCAGAGTTTCGAAAACGAACAAAGAGAACATAAAAGTTGTAAATGCTATTTTGACAAATCAAAGGAACTAAAAATCATAATTTTCCAAATATTAAGAGTAAAATCTCCCCACACGCACACAGGTCCCACAGGCCACCCCCGCCCCGTGGCAAGCTAAATTCAACGGCTCTAAAAAATTCTCAAAGCTATGGAAAATCTATCGAGCTCACAATCTAAGCTAAACGTCATCTAATCGCACTTAAGATCTAATATCGGCTTAAACGATGCTAAACAAAGCAAACCTGGGTCGGGGTCTTACATCCTCCACCCCTTAGAGCATTTGTCCTCTAAATGAACACTAACCTCTGGTAACAAGTGAGGATACTTTCTCTGAACTTGATCCCGTAGTTCCCATGTCACTTCTTCTGGCCCATGATTTTCCCAAAGTACCTTAACCCAATGGATAGTGCGATTTCTCAACTCTTGCTCCTTCGTCTCTATGATCTTGACCGGTTTTTCAACATAGGCAGCATCTTCTCGAATCTCTAACGGTTCATGTCGCAACACATGTGAAGGGTCTTGGACATACTTTTTCAACATGGAGACGTTAAATACATTATATACACCCGAAAGTTTTGGCGGTAAGGCAATTCTGTAAGTCACGTCACCAATGCGACTCAAAATTTTATACGGTCCAATGTATCTTCTTGACAACTTACCCTTCCGCGCAAACCTCAAGGTTCCTCTAGCTGGTGATAGTTTCAGAAATACCTTGTCTCCTTCTTGAAACTGTAAATCTCTTCTTCGGACATCTGCATAGCTCTTTTGTCTGCTTCTGGCAACCTTTAACGTTTCATGAATTGCCTTGATCTTATCGTTTGTCTCACCAATTAATGTCGGTCCATAAAAGCTGCGTTTACTGACCTTTTCCCAACACACTGGAGTTCTATACCTTCTACTGTAAAGTGCCTCAAAAGGTGTCATTCCAATACTCTAATGGTAGCTATTATTGTATGCAAACTCATAAAGTGGCAAGCTCTCATCCTACTGAGTCTTGAAATCCGATACACAAGCTCATTGCATATCTTCCAAGGTTTGAATAGTCCTCTCGAACTGACCATCTGTCTGAGGGTGATACGCGGTACTGAATTGAAGCTTTGTACCCATAGACTCATGCAAAGTTTTCCAAAACCTTAAGACGAATCTGCTATCTCTGTCCGATGTGATTGAAACTGGTTGGCCATGTCGACTGACAATCTCATTGACAAATGTCTTTACGAGAGGTAACATATGCATCTTCCTTCCTGTCTTCATCGGGAGAAAATGTGCGGACTTCATGAGGATCCACGATGACCCATATCACATTGTTGCCCCTGCTAGTAGTCAGTAGGCATGAAATAAAATCCATCGTGATATGCTCCCATTTCCACTTCAGAATCTCGAGTGACTACAAAAGACTTGGAGGCTTCTGATGTTCTACCTTTATAAATTGACATGTCATGCATCGAGACACAAAAGCTGCTATTTTTCTCTTTATGTTATTCCACCAAAATCTACTCTTCAAGTTATGGTACATTTTTGTACTCCCCGGGGGCATAGTGTATTTGGTGCTATTAGCTTCTACCATGATTTCATTTATCAAGTCATCAATATTTGGAACGCAAAGCCGGTCACGGAAGTATAATACTCCATCCACAATTCAAAAGTCCGAGCGTTCTGAGATGTGCTCTACAATTTTCGCTAAGCTTGGATCTTGCAATTGATTCTCCTTGATTTTCTGAATAAAGGTAGGCTCTGACACAGACACGTTTGCTAACATCACACCCTTCCTTAACTGTTGAAACTCAACTCCCAAGTCTTCAAACTGTTGAAATATACAAGTCCCTCACAAACTAGTCGTACTCCCCGACTTTCTACTCAACGCGTTTGCAACTACATTAACCTTCCCTGGATGGAACTTGATTGAGAAATCGTAGTCTTTGATATACTCCATCCACCTCCTCTGTCTCATGTTCAATTCCTTTTGAGAAAACAAATATTGTAAGCTTCGATGATCCGAATGGACTTCAAATTTCTCTCCATATAAATAATATCTCCACATCTTCAATGCAAAGACGACCGCTGCCAACTCTAGGTCATGGGTTGCATAGTTTTTCTCATAATCCTTCAACTGTCTAGAGCCATATGCAATAACCTTTTCATCTTGCATAAGTACACAACCGCGTCTTACATTCAAAGCATCTGTATACACCACGAATCCACCGCTGCCCGATGGTAGTGTGAGGATAGGTGCTGTGGTCAACCTCGTTTTCAACTCTTCAAAGCTAGTTTCACATTGCTCATTCTAAACAAATGACACATTTTTCCGGGTTAGTTTGGTCAAAGGTGCTGTAATAGATGAAAATCCCTGAACAAACCTTCTATAATAACCTGCTGAACCCAGAAAACTTCTAATTTCTGTCACCTTCTTTGGCCTTTCCCAACTGATAACTGCCTCTATCTTGGCTGGATCAACTGCTAAACCTTCCTTGGAGATGATATGGCCTAGAAAAACAACTTGCTTTAGCCAAAATTCACACTTCCCGAGCTTTGCATAAAGCAGATTATCCCTTAGAATTTGTAGTGAAGTTCTCAAATGCTGCTCATGTTCTTCCTTGGAGTTAGAGTACACCAAAATGTCATCGATGAAAACGACTGTGAATTGATCTAAATGTGATGCAAAGATCTTGTTCATTAGCGCCATGTATACTGCCGGTGCGTTCGTCAGTCCAAAGGACATCACTAAGAACTCATAATGCCCGTATCTAGTCCTAAAAGCTGTCTTCGATACATATGATTCTCTGTTTCTCAACTGATGATAGCCGGATCGTAAGTCAATTTTTGAAAAGTACGCTGCTTCTTGCAACTGATCAAAAAGCTCATCTATTATTGACAATGGATATTTTTTTTATGGTAACCTGGTTCAACATTCTGTAATCAATACACATTTTCAAGCTGCCATCTTTCTTCTTAACAAACAAAATTGGAGATCCTCACGGTGAGATTCTTGGTCTAATAAAACCTTTTTCTAGCAATTCCTGTAACTGTACATTTAATTCACCCAATTCAGCAGGAGCCATCCCGTAAGGTGCAATCAAAATTAGAGCAGTCCCTGGTAATAGTTCAATTGTGAAGTCAATCTCTCGAATTGGTGGCAAACCTGGAATCTCTTCTGGAAAAACATCTAGAAATTCGCATACAACGAGGATTCCTTCTACCCATTGGGATTGTTTATCCTCCGTGATAAACGCTATATATCCCTGACAACCACTTCTCAAAAGTTTAGAAGCTTTTAGGGCTGAAATTTGTTTTGCTTGTGGTTTGTTCCCGTCTCCCTAAAATTTAATTCCCATAGGAATAGCATCCAATTTGAAAGTAATAATCTTGTTGAAGTAATCCATGGTTGCATGGTGTCCTGCTAACCAATCCATTCCCAAAATAATGTCAAAATCGTGCATGTCCAACACGATAAGGTTTGCTGGGAAATCAACTTCTCCTATTTTAATTGCACAAGTGGGATAGTAGTTTCTACAAGCAATTTGTTTACCTACCGGTGTGGTGACAACCAAAACATATGCAAGTTCGTTAATAGGAATAGTAATCAACGTAGCAAACATAGGAGATATAAAAGAATGAGTGGGTCCAGGATCAAACAATATCTTAGCTTGTACTCCACAGACAAGAAGTTTAACTTCAACTACGTTGCCTGCTGCATCTGCGTCCACTTGATTAAGATGGAAGATACGTCCATGGTGTTGTTGCTGTCTATTCTGTCCTTGGTTTTGTCTTCCTTGCTATGCATTTCTGTTTTGCTGAGGAGGACAGGGATGCTGGTTCTGAGATTGCTGCCTCGCTTGCTGGTGCTGTTGTTGCTGAGGTGCTCTAGCTCTGTTCTGAACTGCTTGTTGATTTTGTTGGGGTGCCCGTTGTTGCTGCTGCTGAGGCTTGTTGCCTCGGTTGTTAAACCTTGGACAATCTCGGAGCAAGTGGTCAAAAGATCCACACTTGAAACATGCTCCTGTAATCTTGTGGCATTCATTGGACTTATGATTTCCGCCACAATGGTCACACTGTCCTAGTGCCTGAGCATTTTGATCCTGTGTTGGCCTATTGTTCTGCTGTTGTCTCTGATTCTGCTGGTTCCTTTTAGATGCTAGATTTTGTTTTCTGTAAGCGTCTTGAATGATCTTGTTATTGATATTTTCAAACTCATAGGCTCTCTTGACTGCTTCTTAGAATGTGGCTGGGAGGACAACACCGATAGCATCTTTTTCTATGATGGGATTGAGTCCTTCCAAGAACTTGACAATCTTCTTTTGCTAGGTGTCGATCATCTCTGGAGCATATCGAGACAATCTCTCAAACTTTGTAACGTATTCGAGGATTGTCATATCCCCTTGTGTGAGTATTTGGAACTCTATAGCCATTTGCCTCTTAATGTGAGAGGGCACATACTTCTCGGTGAACTATAACTTGAATGTGGCCCATGCAGTATCATTTGGAATAGTCAGATAGTCATCCTTGATTGTCTTCCACCAAAATATCAGCAAGTCTGGTAAACAAAGAAGCTGACAATTGAACTTGCTCTCTACCTGTGCATCTGAAAATATCAAAGATGTTTTCGGTATGAGACAACCAATCATCCGCTGTCATAAGATCTTCTTTCCCAGTAAATTCCTTTGGGCCTCTCTTCTAGAATTTCTCAAAGAGCGTATTAGGGTTATGATCCCTATTTTGAATGACAATCTGTGGCCCCATATTTTGAGCCTGTATCGGTTATGGTCTTCTTCCCAGTATCTCTACCAACTACCTTTGCACTTGAGTTAGCTCCTCATCTTTCTTAGCCATTTGTTCTTGCAATCTGGGATAATTCTCATTGGCTCTCTGTTGTTGTTCTTGGAACCTAGCCTGATTATCATTGGCTTTCTATTGTTGTTCTACCATCATTCGCATTAGTTGTTGAAGTTGGGTATCCCCTGATGAACATGCAGCATTACTGTTACTGTCAGAAAGAATTGCATTGGCTGGGTCTTTGTGTGGAGGCATTGTGCTGCAAAACCACTTGTTAATACAATAAAATATATCAAAGAAAGCGTATCCATAATCCCACTCGATACTAACTAACGAAAGTCTAACAAATCATCGCCATGTCTCTACGTTTTTAGTTTGTTTTAATTGCCTGAAACATATCCCGCTCTGATACCAGTCCAGTCATGACCTCGGACCGGGGCCGAGGCCCTAATCCGGCGTCGCGACGTTTCCCACAGGTTCCCACGGTGAGGATTCCACTCACACACAACTTTATTTTTAGAATCATCTCACACATAATAATATATTTATGGAAGCGCGTGGCAAACACACATGTAACATCACACATAAGATATAGTATAAAAGAACTCATGTCAGAGGGAGAAACATAACTAGCACGGCCATAAGTTTAAGTTTTAAGTTGTGCAACCACACAAAAGCATAAAGTTAAGTTTTATATATCCAAAAGATAGCCAACAAAGGCTAATAACCAGTTCCCAAAAGATAGAAGATAATATCCCCTAAGTGTTACGCTTCTCAAGACCCAACCCGACGTCTAATTGACATCGTTAAGCTGCCATTCACGCTCAACAGGCTGCTCTACAGCCGCCTCCTCGTGCTCCTCTTCAAGGGCAACGAAACCTAGATCTGAGCACCAAAATGAAAGGGTCAGACACGACGGTCTGGCAGGCGAAAGAGTGAAGCACAATCATGCCATAAATCAATAGTTTTGAAATGAATAAAACAACGTGTACAATAAAGAGAATCCAAATAAAACAAAGCAGGTCAATGACAATATCATTTATAAAATCACATGTTAAATCATGACAATCAGTCGAAAACAATACCTTGGCAACCACATGGAGCTACATTCTCCGTCACACGAGATGACGAGAGCATTGAAGATTCTTTGTCACGAAATGGTGAAGGGAGACACTATCATAAATTGTAGTAACTTAGCAAAACTAAGGACCGCACACAAGTCCCGCCGCGAAACGGGCTAAATAAGCAAGCAAGCACATACGTATTTTCTAAACTAATGTTGGACAAGATTTAAGGACCCAAGGCCGCGGATCAGATCGACAATGGTCGTCCAAGCTGAGTGGAGCCGACACAAAATGCACACGCTTTCAAAACAATGTTTGACACTTTCAAATCCGGGAACTACTCACTCTATATTCAAGTACAAGCACACTCTTTCACGGAAGTTCACGAAATAGTAGTCCCGACACGATGTGTATAAAAACATGATTCACGCAATGAGTCCCAAATGGGTTTTAAATCAAAACCTTGGAAAAATTATTTTTAAGACGGTACGAATCGCAAAACAAGAATTTAGTTTATAAATCACAATCCCACGTCAAGACCTTGAGATCGTAAATGTCGAATTATATATACTTTGAAATCCCTTGTTGATCATTTGTTTAGATGATGCCCAATTTTTTTTAAACGACATTAAGGATATCAACGTGTACACATCGACTAAGAAGGGTCCAAAACAAATTGGGGTAGAAAAACATCTCCAATCCTCTTCAATTCCCAAACCTGCTGGCAGGTCGGTCACCTGTCGGTCGGCTAGTCGAGGTGACCACCCCATCAGAGAACCTGAAATCCCCCTTACTGATATGGTGACAACCTCTGTGCGATCACCAGTCGGTCACTAGGTCGGCTAGTCGACTGGTGACCGCCCAGTCAGCGGGCAGTTCAGTTTTTGAATTATTTTATCCCCTTCTTTCTCCAAAAATGTTTCTCCATTCAACACATCATTTCCCTGCAATAAAATGAGCTCAAAACCTCCTCCAATTTATCATTCAACACTTCAATTTCACCACTTCAAATCCAAACAACCAAACCTCCTTCATTCACTTCACAATTTCCAACAATTCAAGCATAAAAATGTCAATTTAAATGAAACAATGATAAAACTGAATTCAATGAAATGAAACAAAATACTTGAACATTAAAGCATATGTTTAGTAAACTAAACTTCAAAACAAAACAAGATTAAACATAGTTAGTTCAAAAATAAGAAATCAAGAGGAAAATCCATAAATCAACACATGTACATTCATATTTCATTCAATCACTTGCCTTGCCTCAAAATGCATTCAAGATAGTCTCCCAAACACATATCCCTCAGCTGAACCTCCAATCTACAAAAACCCCATGAAAAGAGCTCAAAAACAAAGAAATTTTTGAAAGAGAAAGGGTTCCTCCATATGAAGCCTTGCATGCATGATAATGGAGCTCTAATAGACTTAAAAAAGCCATGAATGGAAGATGGAAACCATTGCTTAACTCTAGAAGCTCTAACAATGGAGAGAAGCCTCAAGAGGAAGACGATCCCAGCTGAAATCTCTTGAAAATGGTACCAATAGAAAGCTTAGAAGATGGGGGAGAGATTGGCATACTCAAATATCCATTTTTGTCAAAGAAATCTCAACATGCAAAGGTGAGAAGGCAAGAAGAAGGGCTGGTTCTCTCCTTGGGCTCAGTTGATATGAAGCATGCAAAATTTGAAGTGAGGGGAAGGTGCACGTGGGTTTTTCTTTTGAGTTGGGTGGGGTGTGGGCCCCACCAGGCCACTTTACTTCAAAGGCTTAGAAACCCATCATGTAGGTCTTCAATGAGATCGACGAAAGAGAGTAAAATGATTGTCGAACAATCTAGTTTCCAAAAATATAATTTTCACATGATTTTGCAAACATTGAAATTCATGCACAGATTTTGAGGTGAAAAGTCTGTTTTGCCATTTTTGCGGAAAAATGTGATTTCAGAATTTTGGAAAGGAACGAAGAGACCATAAAAGTTGTAAATGCTATTTTGAAAAATCAAAGGAACTAAAAATCATAATTTTCCAAATATCAAGAGTAAAATCTCCCCACACGCACACGGGTCCCACAGGCCACCCTCGACCCATGTCAAGCTAAATTCAACGGCTCTCAAAAATTCACCAAGCTATGGAAAATCTATCGAGCTCACAATCTAAGCTAAATGTCATCTAATCGCACTTAAGATTTAATCTCGGCTTAAACGATGCTAAGCAATGCAAACCTGAGTCAGGGTCTTACACTAGGTCTCCGACCTTGAATGTTTGCTCTAGCACCTTCTTCTAATAGCTCCGAGCTAGCTGCTGTTGGTAGGCAACCAACTTGATTAATGATCGCTCTCTCCGTTCTTTGATAATGTCTATATTGTTCTCAAAGATTCCTGAATGCCTCCCCCTCGAATTGCTTCCCATTGTCGGTCACCAGTGCCCGTGATATTCCAAATCTAGTAATGATATTTTTCCACACGAACTTCCTGACATCACTTTCTCGAATGTGGGCCAGGGGCTCGGCCTTTACCGACTTGGTAAAGCAATCAGTGGCAACGATTAAGAATCGACAGTTACCTGCTGACCTCGGCATGGGCCTAATAATGTCATTCCCCACTTGTCAAACGGCCATGGGCTTATTATCGAGTTTAGCTGCTCGGCAGGCTGATGATTCTCTTTGCCAAAGCATTGACATCTTTCACATTTTTTTGTACGAACTGTAGAGTATCCTTCTGCATATAAGGCCACTAATAGCCTTGTGACATAGCTCGGTGGGCCAAGCTCCATCCTCCAACGTGCCCCCCACAGGATCCCTCATGGATTTCCCATAATAAGTCTTCCACCTTGGCTGAGCTCACATTACAAGTAGGGTCCTAAGTATAATCGTCGGTAGAGCCTATTTTTCGGTGACAACCAGAATCTGGCCGCCTTCCTTCTGACCTTTCAGCTTTCTTTTCCATCTTCTGGTAGCGATCCCTCTTTCAGGTACTCGGCTACTAGTGTCATCCAATTTAGAGCGTCCGACTCCTGTTTGGTACACATGATTCTCTGGTCTCCTATGCTCAGCGATGATTGGAAGTCGATGAGGATCTCTCTTCTTAGCTCGGATTTTATCATCGTAGCTAGGTTGGCCAAGTTGTCAACATGTGCATCCTTTTCTTAGCCAATTTGCTTGATTTTGACGCCTCCGATCTCCTGGATTAAGCTCTCTGCCTCTCCGACGAATGCGATCATCCGATCATTGCGAGCTGCGTATTCTCCAGTCAGTTGATTAACAACTAACTACGAATCATAGTGGACTATCAACCTCTTGATTCCAAGCTCTTTGGCGGTCCTGAGTCCTAACAGCAGGGCTTCATATTCCGCCTCGTTATTTGATGCAGCGAAGCCTAGAGTCACAACTCTTTCAATTACTGTCCCTTCTGGTGTGATGAACACCATGCCAGCACCCGAGCCTCGAGAATTGGATGCACCATCCACATATAGCTGCCATTCTTTATTGGCATCAATGGTACTTTCTTCTGTTTCTTCTTGCTTTGTTCTAGCTCCTCTTTGTGCATAAATTCAGCAATGAAATCAGCTACCACCTGGCCTTTTATTGCACTTCTAGGAGCTATCTTTACGTTGTGCTCACCGAGCTCTATCGCCCATTTTACCATCCTCCCAGATAGGTCGGCCTTCTACAGAATGGCTCGTAATGGGTGCTCGGTTAGGACCCTAATTGTGTGGGCTTGGAAGTAGTGTCTGAGCTTTCGGGCTGCACTTACCAATGCCAGGGTGAGTTTCTCCAGTGGTAGGTACATTGTCTCAGCATCTAACAAGGTTTTACTGATAAAATATATGGGTAGGTGTTGTTTCTCTTGATCTCTCATCAAGGCTGCACTGACCACATGTTTGAAAACTGCCAGATACAATACCATCTCTTCCCCTGGACTAGGAATGGAAAGCATAGGGGGGAGCTTAGATACTGTTTGATCTGTGTGAAGGCCTTGTCACAATACTCGCCCCATACCTTCTCTGCCTTCTTTTTTAGAGCGAGGAACATTGGTCTGCGTTTATTCAAACTTTTTGATATGAAACGATTTAGGGCTGCGAGCATACCTGTCAACCTTTGCACCTCCTTTCTCGAGCTGGGTCACTCTATCTTTTGTACCACCTGGATTTGGTTAGGGTTTGCTTCGATTCCTCTCTGGGATACAGTATATCCTAGGAATTTCCCAGAGCTTATGCCAAATGAACACTTTGAAGTGTTTCGCCTCAACTTATATCTCCGCAGGATGCTGAAGACCGATTGCAAATCCTGCTCGTGTGTAGTCTTTTCCTTACTTTTGACCACCATGTCATCACTATAGGCCTTTACTGTCTTCCTGATCAATTCTTGGAATATCTTTGCTACTAGTCTTTGGTATGTTGTCCCTGCATTCTTTAGTCCAAAGGGCATTCTTTTGTAACAAAAGATGCCTTTTGGTGTTATGAATGTTGTTTTCTCCTGGTCAGCCACCTCCATTGCAATCCGGTGATACCCTCGGTAAGCATCCAAAAAGCTCATTCGCTTGTGGCCTGCTTTGGAGTCTATTAGCTGGTCAATTTTTTGGAGCACCATTCTTTTGTAACAAAAGGTGCCTTTTGGTGTTATGAATGTTGTTTTTTCCTAGTCAGCCACCTACATTGCAATCTGGTGATACCCTCGGTAAGCATCCAAAAAGTTCATTCGCTCATGGCCTACTATGGAGTCTACTAACTGGTCAATTTTTGGGAGCACAAAGCTATCTTTGGGACAAGCCTTGTACAGATTGGTAAAGTTCACACATACCCTCCATTTTTTATCCTTCTACACGACCACCTTATTGGATAACCATTCCGGGTAGTGTACCTCTCGGATGGCATCTGCCTCAACAACTTGTCAACCTCCTCACAAACTGTTGTCCGGCACCCAGCTTGTGACTGATCACCTCAGGATCAACCCCCAGTGTTTCATTTGGAGTCCAAGCAAAAACATCAGAACCTTGATCGAGAAACCGAGTCAAGCTTTCTTGCTCTTCTTCGGTCATTGACGCTCCGATCATCCAGTATCTTTCGACATCCCCTCCATGTAGTTGCACTACAATCCTTTTCAGCTCTTCCATAGCTGAGTCATTCAGGTCGGCACATGGCTCTCCTTCTTCTGTCTAACCTGGCTATGATTGTTATTTGAGGTCGTTATTCTTACCAGGGTATAAGTCTTCCTCGTCTGCTCTTTTTGCCTTTCCTTTGATTGCTGCGATCAAACAGCTTCTGGAAGCTGCTTGATCTCCTCTGATCATTATGGTCCCCTTCAGCATAGGGAAGTGTATCATTTGGTGATTGGTTGATGGCACCGCCATCATGCAATGAATCCATGTCCGCCCCATGATAGCGTAGTAGGGAGATGGCACATCTACCACCATGATTTCCACGTCTAAGCAGACGGGACCTGCGCCGACTTGCACGGTTATCGCGCCCATGGGGTGCACAGCTTGGTCGCTGAATCCGCATAGGGGTATCGAGGTCAACTTTAGATCTGAGTGCTTTACACCGAGCCTATCGAATAGCCCGGCATACATTATTTCCGAGGAGCTTCCCGGATCTATGAGCATTCTCCGCAGATCATACCCCTGTACTCGTAAAGTTAGTACTAGGGCATTGTTGTGAGGCTGAACCACATCTCGCAAATCTTCATCAGAGAACGAAATCTCCGCCTTCCGTTGCCCAGACTTTCTTACTAAGCTTGGCTCGGCACTCATCTGAACACCTCTTTCAAGTGTGCGGCCATCTTTCTCTGGGTTCTAATAGATTGGGTCATCATCTCTGCTGGATTAATCGCCCCATGTACCACATCTATTACCCCAACAGGTTCGCCATCCTCGGTTACATTTCTTACCTCTTTCTGATTCGAGCTTCCCCGACCCCTTTTGGCATGTGTATTCTCCATATATTCCTTCAGATGTCCTTCCTTCACCAGGTTTTCAAGATGTTGTTTAAACATCCGACAATTCTTTGTTAAATGGTTGTTCTCCCAGTGGTAAGAGCACCAGAGGTTGGGATTCCGGCGTTTGGGGTCACTCGCCATCTTTGAAGGCCTCTTGAAGTACAACTTGTCTTTGATCTGGGTTAGGATTCTGTATATTGGATCTTTAAAAATGGTGAACACCCCTTCAAAGGCTGCTTTTGCGGGCTCGGCACGACTTGCTCTTCTATCTGAGACTTCACTGAACTCCATTCTTCGCTTCCTCCTAGACCCCTCTTCCGTCGAACGAGTCCACCTTGGCTCAGTACTCCCATGTCTTCTTCCAATTTTATGAACTCCTCAATCCGCTCCATTAGCTCCCCTTGTGTGGTCGGGGATCTCTTCATCAGTGATTGGCGAAGTTGACTCTCCCTCGGTAGCCTGAGTTTGAAGGTCGCCTTCGCTACCTGCTCGATACTCCCTTCCACCTCATTATAAAGGCGCCAGTAATGAACACTGAACTCCTTCAGGCTCTCCGAGCTTTGCTTTTTGAGAGATAGCAATGCCCTAATGTCCTTTGGCTGCTTGGAATTTGTTACAAATTGGGTAACAAAGGATCCGACAAGCTCCAGAAAGCTACTGATTGACCTCGGCTTTAAGCAGGAGAACCACTTCAAGGCCAGGTCTCCCAAACTCAAAGGAAAACCTTGCACATCAGAGGCTCGTTCCCTACCCATAATGCCATGGAATGCTGGTAACACTGGACATGGTAGGCAGGATCGGAGATTCCATCGTATATTTTTAGCTTGGGGATTGAGAACCGCCGAGGAGGATCCGCCTTTTCAAATCCATCCGGGAACGGAGACTTGAAATTTTGAGTGTTTCCGAGGAACCTTGCTTGGATCGGTGTCTCTTGAGAGGGCTTTTGATTGGCTAGCGCCTTTTCTATTAGGGCTTGTATGTCTCCCTCAACAAGTGCTCGCGGGGATGCTTTACTCCTCGGGGCTCTTCCATCCTTAATGCATCGTGCTCAGACCTCGGTTTTCCCTTCCCTCCGGGGTCGGGAACTCAAAGTTTTGTTTCCTTCGTTACTTGTTCTGGCCTTATCTCGGCTCTGCCAAGCTCTTGATTCGGAACGGTGACCCCTGGGCTCTCGCTCAACTGTGCGTCCTCGGTGCTCCATTCTTTGCATCTCGTGAGCATTTTCCTGGCTCGGGGAACGTTGTTGTTCTCATTTTGCAGCCTCCAATTCCAGCAACGTGCAATTGATTTTTTCCTGCTGTTGTTTGACACTCCCTCAACCAGGTCTTGAGCAGCATCTCTGCAGGTCTATTCTAGCCGGGCATACGTGTCCCGAGGCGCGTCCCCCTGGCTCTGCCTCCGGTGTGTTTCCCCTTGCAAATTATCAACGGCAGGCGAGATTATCATGCGGCTCGGGCCAGCACGAAAAACCTCTGATCGGATTCGTTCTCTCCCGTCTACATAAGGGATGGTCCGGTTGCTTTCAGCGCGCGGGACATATTCGAAATTTGCCCCGTCAGAGCGGTTGATCAAAGGATCTTTTCCCGATCGTTCTCGCCATCCTTTGATTTGAGCTTCCTCTCCCTTAGGCAAAGGTTGTCCACTTTGGGGCTGCGATCCTGGATTATGTTCTTGATCTGCCGTTTTTCTTAGTAAGAAGAAGTGTCAATGGGTTTTTTCCCTCCTTCGCTTCCCACAAACGACGCCAAGTGTATGATCTGTTTTTTGTGTGAGCCAAAGATAGATGGGTCAGCTCAGCCTGTCAATGCGATGTTAGTCCTCCCTCTTCTCTTTTGAACGATACCTCTGGATTGGTCTCCTGTTTCAAAGACAACCACAGTGAAAGCTCGATCGGGTGGTTCGACCGAGGTCTCTCCGATGCTCAAGTGAGCAATGGAACTTGAAGAAATCTCTCTCTCTCTATTAGGTTAGAATTTTTTAGCATACCTTATCCTCAGACCTTTGTTCCCTCTTATGCCATCTCTCCTTGGATTTCCACCCCCTCCCAGCACCATTCTCCTCCCTTCATTGTGGTAAAACTGCCAGGCTATTGGGTTGTGGGACATTTCTCCATTAATCTAAGTCTTTATTCCCCACTCTCTGCCAACTGTTCGAGGCTCCTTCACTTCGTCTTTCCCTCTAGGTCGGGTTGGTACGTCAGGTGCCAACCCAAGATGCAATTCAAATCCCCCCCCCCCCCCCCCCCCCCCCCCCCCACACACACACACACACACACACACACACAGCACTAATAAAAATAACTTTTATAAAATTCATATTTTCTTGTATGGGAAAATAAAAAATAGCCACATTTAAAAACTTCAAATCTAATATAGGAAACAGTCTTTCCCATGTTGAAAATGACTTTCACTCTCTTTCATGGGCTCTTGTCATATTAATAAAAAATGTATTTATATTTAGATTGGTAAAGCAAAACGTTGACATTTTATAAATGGGGCGATAATTTTATGAGATAATTGTATACTAATAGAAATTAGGTTTTATTTCTTTATTGGAATTCATAGAGTCGTTATATGGAGAATTTCGGAATTCTCATACATTATAAGGTTTTTGAATCGTCTTTTATACTGGAGCATTTAAAAGTTCCACTGAATGGTAAATGGGTTGGAATTCTAGAAATTTTAAAGGTTACCAGGATTTTGGAATTCTAGTAAAAAAAACATTCTTTTACAAATGCGTGTGCGTGTGCGTGTGCGTGTGCGTGTGGGTGGGGGGGGGGAGCATCGTGAATTCCCAAACACACCAAATTTTTGTCTAGAGATTCTAAGTAAATAAAAGGGGCCTTAATATTTTTGGTATCACAACACTATTAAGATACATCCCACAAGTGTCATTCTTAACATTGGGAGCCAACCATATCTACTCCAGGCATTCAAAAGGGGAGGAATCTTTCTTTTAACCTCCCCATCATCTTATTCTCTTATAATTTTTTTTATTTTTTTTATTTTTTTTTATCATTGCTTGTTTTCTTGTTTGACATTTGTTATTTATATGTCAACATGTGCTTCTCTAGTGTATTAACTATTATAGGATTTTGTTGCAGCATGACTATTTCTGGTTGGGTCTTCATGATCTCAGTGGGATTCAATGCAGCTGCAAGGTCAGTTATCCTATATTTGCTACGGGTATCTCTTATATTTAATCTATTATGGCATGTTACAAACAACCAAGCCAAAATAGTAAACCACGACTCTCTAGTCTTCTTTGGTGGCCAACTGCTCCAAGGTCTCATTCGGAATTAGAGGAGGGTTCACATGGGCATAAACTTTTGAACCTATTAATCCAGTTAGGAGCCCCAAAAGCTTTGCCCATTAAACTGATGATTGTGACCATCAATGTGGAGCCCACTCTGTAACCTAAAAGTGGCCTTTCAATCCCACTAACACTAGTGGTTGACATGAATTGGGCTGGGCTTACTTTTAATATTTGTGGCCTGTTCCTTTTCAAAAAAAGAGGTACCTGGAAAAAGAAAAAAAAAGGAAAGAAAAGAAGAAAAAGTGGAGTCATAAGAGTTTGTAGATGGCTTAGGTCAGGCCTATGGCCCATGGACTGTTCCAAAAACATTCTGTCAGGTACAACCGTACAAGACCTGTGGGGTGAGATTTGAGCTCAGAGGTCAAGACCATGGTTTTAAAAAGGTCGAGTCATTATCAGAGAAGGGCAAAAGCTATAATTTTCCCATATTCCCTTGTTGTAAACGATGTTAGAGGCTTTTGGGGTCCTTTTGCACTAATTTTGGAAGATCAAAATCACATTTTCTAAAAGATTCCACCATTCAAAGATTGGAGATCATTTCCATATGATTGAATGAAAACCAAATGTGACCATCAATTATTACTTAAATTCATTTCGAGTAATTAAAACACTCGTGGCTTAAGTTCATAAAACACCCTTCTTTTACTTTAATATTTTTGGTAATTTATTTCACCATTCTTTTAGGTTTTGGGAACTCTAGGGTTTGACTCGGTCCAACTTGGCCGACTCGACTTGACTTGAGGGCGATTGAGTTGGTAGTAGTATTTTGGTAATAATATTTATGTTTGTTTCTGTGCATGTATTGGCTGTAACAGTGTGAGAGTGAGCAATGAGTTGGGAGCAGGAAACCCCAAGTCGGCTGCATTCTCAGTGGTGGTGGTGACATCAGTGTCCTTCATCATTTCGGTGATCATTGCAGTGATAATCCTCGCCCTACGCCACATCATCAGCTATGCCTTCACTGAAGGAGAGGTCGTCGCCAATGCTGTGTCGGAGCTCTGTCCCTTACTAGGCATCACCCTGGTCCTCAATGGTGTCCAACCAGTCTTGTCTGGTACACATCTCCTATCATTCTTGAATCTTTTGGGCACATTTGGTAAAAGAGAGGAATCATTTATACTTCCCCCAGGAACTGTGCTATCTTCTTTGGGATTTTTGAGGAGGGGATTCATTGCATTCTAGGTTTGAGAAACACCTAGGGAATCAATGGAAGAGAGGATTTTTTATGGGTTTGGAGTATTTGGAAAATCCTCTCACTTTTACTCTCATCACCCAAATTTGGGTTTTCCTTGAAATCAATTTCAAGGAAAATAAGAGAGGATTCCTCTCAGATGACATTACCCAAACATGCCCTGTTTTTGTAATAAGGGGAATCCATGATAGAGAGGAAATTCATTTTTAGTTTATGCACAGCCGGCTAGTCCATTAGTTGGTGCAAAATGTTTTCCTTGCGGAAAAGGAAAAAAAAAACATAAACTAATTTTCCTCAACAAAAAAATATATCTATTCCCTATGGGAGGGGTTAGAGAAATATAGAGGATTCTCCTCCCCTTTGAAAATAAAAATCTATGGATTCTTAATCTTCTCATTGCACAAATGAGTTCTTAAGGACCCTATTTGTTTGCATACATAGGGTGGTTAAAAATAAAGATCATAGGTAAATTCCCAATCCGAAAGAAATTCACCTTTAATCTTCATTTTTAACGATCCTATATTCTAATGCAAATAAACAGAGTCCTCAAAAGGGAGAATGTGTTTTGAAATGCAGGTGTGTGGCTTAAAGTAACAAACAAAATAAATATTTCGGTAGTCACCATTACACTAGCATGACTACTGGCAGTATGCAATGAGGAATTATCCCATGTATCAAGATACATCTCCAAGTGCAGTGTATCCCCAAGAGATCTCTACTATGCAGCCTACTTTTCACCATTGGTTCAAAATCTTTCTTAGTGAAAAAGAGTCTTCGTCATGTTAGCTTCCAATCTAAGCTATTCATATTCATATTATGCACCCCAATGAATAGGTCTAGATTAAGATTTTATTAAAATTGGGGTGATATATAATATTGGATCGATCAATATCTGAATAATGAGATTAACTATTGAGATGAGTTGAACTCTCATTTTTTACATACCCTTCGATCTAACAATATATATAACTCTTCTTTTGGTGAAATTTGGTTGCGTTCATATTCATCAGAGCAAATGTGAAATGAAGGGCTCCAACCATGGAATGGTGGGCTCCATGTGGGAATATTCACAAAATTACCGAGACATCTTAAAAATTTGGGAGTTGAGGTGAGATATTGTTGTTGAAAAACTAATTTTTAAATAACAAAAATAAACTACTAGGTAAATAAAAATAAAGGGTAAATTGCTTTTGAATATTTTAACTAATTCTTTTCATGATTGATCAACAACACATTGTGATACTACGAAAATATCATCCCACAAAAACATTTCTCTGGTATAAAATGGAAAATTTTCAAATTAACCAAACTATATATTCTCAATAATTACAAACAACCCTCTATCTTGTTAAGAGAAAAGGAACATTCAACACAAGTCATTTTAGCCAAGGCTTCAAACTAGCTACGAGCTAAAAGCATTCTTGTTCTATTTTTCAAAAACAATTTTGATCCAGCATCTGATTGCTGGTCATAGTGATTGACTTAGAATGTCAAATTAATATGATTTAATTATTTGTAAAATAAAAGGGGCATGTAATTCTTTCAAAATATAAGTGGATATCTGCAAAATTTGTAATTGAAATCCATACCCTGCTTTGACTTGGACTAATGTCTTTTATGCTTTGTGAAGGTGTGGCTGTTGGCTGTGGATGGCAGGCATTTGTTGCTTATGTAAATGTGGGATGTTATTATGTGGTTGGTGTGCCTTTGGGTGCTCTGCTTGGATTTAAGTTCAATTTAGGGGCCAAGGTACATATATGAAATCAATGTTATAAGAAGTGTTGTTAATGGGTAAATAATACATAGGGGTGGCAAAACCAGTCCAAACCTGACTCAACCTGCATGAACCTGACTTGCAACTTGTATGGGTCTGATGGGGTCAGCGACTCCAGAGAAACACACAGATTAGATTGGGTGAGTTTCACCTGTTTGACAATAGATTGGATACAAGTTGGGCCTCAACTTAGGGACCCTCCCAATCTGACCCATTGCAACTAATGGTGGTAAAAGTCCAAAACCAAACTCTCTTTAGAACTAGGGTTGTAAACGGGTCGGTTCCGGTCCGAGTCCATGGTGGACCCGGAATCCGAACCGTTAAGGGGAAGGTGGAACTGGATTTGGACCCGGAACCATTTTGGAATCAATTTCTTGGCTATGGAACCGGAACCAGAACCATATATGGGCGGGTCTGGATCCGTGTCCAGGTCTAGGTAGATAATGATATTAAAAAAATTATGGTTTTTAGAAGAGATTTTAGAAAATGAGGTAATATGTCAGGTTTTTCGGGTCCACGGGTCCGAACCAAGGTGGAAATGGACCCGGACCCATTTACTTGTCAATGCTTAAATAAGGACCCAGACCCAGTTTTTAACGGGTCGGAACCTCCAGATAATCGGAGAATCGGGGACCCATTTACATCCCTATTTAGAACCCAACTCGCATCTGTCCCAGTTAACTTGACTTGGTTTGTCTCTGACCCATGTAACAAACGGGTCAATTTCAGGTTGCACCTCAAGTCACGGACTTCCCTCCCATCCTGACCCATTTAGATGCGACAAGCTTTTGCAACCCTAGTAAAGCATGGGGCCGGCCCAAAACAATCTTTTCCTGGTTCGCCCATCTAAATATTGGGCCTAACCTTACTCCTTAGAAGTTAGGTCTGGCTGGATGATTTATTAAAATATAAATTCATTTGAGCAGAAAGTGTGTGGCCTCAATGGGCCATCTAGTTGTGCCATTAGGCAGATGTAGGGCCAAGCCAGGCCTATTCAGCTATTGGGACAGAATCTCAGGACTAGCCTGGAACATGAGCCCAGAACTTATGCCCATATCTAGCCTAAAGCAGTAACTGGCTTGGGCCAAGTGGGGCATGTCCTAGACCATGTGCAACTCTAGCAATGGGAAAAGTTTGGTCTGACTATTAGGCTAAATGGAACTTACGCCGGGCCTAATTCGCAATACCAAATCGGCTAACACAGTTTAGACCCTCATTTCAGTTCTGGGTCAGGGAGGGGTCTTTTAATTAAACTTGGTATGGGATGGGTCCTGAAACTTGGACCCAAGTTGGGTACAGGTCTCCAACCTGAATCCCCCACCCATTTTCACTCTTAAGAATAAATGAGAATTTAAAGAAAACAAAGATTATTAAAAAAAAAAAAAAGAGTCCTTTATTTGGAGGCTTGAAAGAGTGATTCTATACATAACAAATGTGCAGGGAATATGGTCAGGAATGATAGGTGGTACGGTGATGCAGACTGTGATTCTTTTATGGTATACTTACAGAACAGACTGGAACAAGGAGGTAACTTCTCATTTATCTTATATAGTTTTACACACTCTGGATCTGCTATGTGGCCCAACAAGGATGGACCCCTCTTTGGGCAGCGTCGCTTAGAAGATCAAAACCATTGTTTTAAATAATTTTCCCTATATTTTTTGCATTCAATTGAGAGTATATATATTTAGGTTATGTTTGTGTTGCGTGAGAATTCTGTACTCTCTAGAGAATAATCCTTCATTCCTACTGCTTCCATTGGAAATGGAAATCCTTTCACTTGAGAAATATCAGTTTATTTATTTTTCTTTTTGGCATGGAAAAAGTGCTGCGAGAAACGATGAAGACATGAAGAAGGTTGCACAGAAAAAGCATTGTACAATTTTCCTCTCTACCATCGGACTCTCTCCTTCTTTGGTAACTTCACTTGTAAGGTGAAAGGTCAAATTAAGAGATAAGAAAACGAGATGGGTAAAATAAAAATGTAATAGCTTTTTGTCATAAAGTGAAATGATTATTTAGTTTTT
This sequence comes from Cinnamomum chago, assembly GCA_038049695.1. Taxonomy (NCBI): domain Eukaryota; kingdom Viridiplantae; phylum Streptophyta; class Magnoliopsida; order Laurales; family Lauraceae; genus Cinnamomum; species Cinnamomum chago. Next base: position 19,430,118 of record CP142459.1, read on the forward strand.
TTTTATCTTTTTTAAAAAAGAAGATGACATTTTGTTATTTAATGACATGAAAAAGTAACTTTTTTGGTAAAAAGTAGAGGTTTTTTTTTTCTTTTTTTTTGTTAATATGATATTTTTTTATTTGACCATTTTTCTTTTATTGTCACTTGAAATGACCCTTAACCTCACTTCATTAGTAAAGTGAATTTACCAAACATGCCAATGTCTTGATAAGTGAAAAATGAAGAGTGGGGAACCCATCAGATGAAGAAATAAGGTGAAATTAGGAGTTACAGAATTTTACTTAGGAAATCTGCTGTTTTATTTTGTAAAGTTTTGTTTAGATCAAAGGGGATTTTTCATTTCTTATAAAAAAAGATGTTTTTCAACCTTAGTAGAATTATTCTCAAGTTTCCAATCAAGGTAATTGAGATTTTTTTGACCTTTGTAGAATGTTTCATTCTTGTGAAGATTAACATGCTTCCAATCTCATTCACATGCAATTATTTTGATTTGCTACTATTGATAATTGTCTTCTATGCCTTTGGTTTAGGTGGGAGAAGCCCTGAAGAGGTTGAACAAGTGGGACAACATAAAGACTGATTCAACTGAATCTCCTCCCATCAAAAAATGAAGAAGAATCCCCGCAAGAAGGAAAGCAATAAGAATACACACCCTCCTCATTGTCACTTGCATTCCAAGAAGATAGGTGTCTACATTGAATTATTTCAGAACATTGCTTCTCATCTTCAGGTTTTTTTGTTTAAGACAGTTTATTAAGAGCTCATATCTAATCCCTCAAAACAGAGTGATTTTGTTAATTTGTAGTTCAATTCTTCTAAGGGGGGTTGCTTTGCAATTGGTGCCTTTATCACTCTTTGGAGTTGGCGGCTTACAGCACTTGTGGTTGATAATAAGAGCTATCCTTACATTCCCCAAGTCAAAAACAAAAATGATATCCAATTACTATTTCTTTAACCTATGGAAAAAAAAAGAACCTATAAATTAGATGCATAAGCGGTTTTCCAATTTGTAATAAAAGTTTACAAAAGTTAAGCATATTTTTGAGGATTTTACCGGAAAATGAACCGTATTTGACCATTGCACGAAATAATGAAAGCTAGTTTCCGATGCACGAGATCGTTCATCCTGCCATTTTTCTTATTTTTTCCAATTTTTTTTACAAGAGACGATAGTGTCACCCAAAATAAGCGTGGCGGACGCTAGCGTCCCTCTTCTCCCAATATTTGTTACTGCTTAGGAGCCTTTTTTGTAGGTTTGGTGGATGTAAGATTTGAAGAATTTGAGCTGGGCAAGTCAACAACCAGCTGCCCATGAAGACCACTAGGTGGGCAGGCATCCATAGCACCACATAATGTTTCCAATTGAAATTCCTCACATAATGTTTTGAGTGTTTTGTTTCTTATTATAGAAATCTTAAAAGTCCAGAGAGCATTTAGATGAGGAGAAAAGTGGAGAGAAAGATCAATTTTTTTTTTTTTTTTTACCCTTCTAGAGGATGGCTACCCAAAATAGTTGGCACATTATTATAGAGAAGGCTACTTCATGTTATCATTGTGTGATCCTTTAGCACAGATCCAGTGACACTTGGAACAAAATGACCTTAGAAAATCTAGTTAATAACTTGAGATAATAATTCACTTAACTTTGGTTACACATGTTGCATGTGGCATGTTAAAGTTCACTGGTCCCATCGTATAGAAAAACATCAAATCTAAATGGTGCCGATTTGAGAATCAATGACAAACTATACCCGGACATGGTAATAAGGAAGGCTAATCCATCCAAGTTTATCTAGCAAGTCATATTTCCAAGAGGGAACCCTTGTAGCTTCCACTCCTTCCTAGAATTGTGACCCACTATGGCTAAACCAAGCAAATGAAATGGTATAACAAATCCATTACAACAAGGGTATTTAGGTCTATCCTTGGAACACAAGTATGACAAACACTATTAAGCAGAGTAATTAAACAAGTAATGATGCATGTACAAGGCACAAGAAAAACGAAATAAGGATGCATATACAAGCTATGCAAATAAACAAATAGGATACATCTCATAAGATAATACAAGAAGTCAAGGATGAGCTACAGTTACCAAGCCTAGGGTTTAGATTGCCCTTCGACAATGCCACCCAACCATGCATAGCCTTAGGCCCCCTAATGTCTACAATGTGTTATACCTTGGCGTTCCAAAGTTAATTGATATCAAAGGCCATAAACCTTCGTACATTTGACTTAGCATTGCCTTAAACAAAGCCCATGCAATCCGTAGGTGAATGTCAGTTCATATACCACTACTATTGCCCTACATTTAGATAAGATGAGGCATGGTCCATGGGTCCTAAAACTATCACTTAAATCTTAAGTTCAAGGTCCCTCGACACATATAAGACTTGGGGACATCTACAGTTAGCCGTGGGTCACCCCACTGTTAGCCACACACACCCTACATTAGTTGTGGGTTGCCTTATGGTTAGCCGATGCGGAGTTTATGGCTAGCCAAGGTATAAAATCCTTACAATTCGACATTCTGGAACTTGTAACCATAGAATACCATGACGGGCTTTCTATAGCCTTACAACTAGCTGTAGGAAGTTTGTGATTAGCTGTAAGTGTAAGCCCCAGTTTTGCAGGTTGAAGCGGATTGATCTGGATTCAAGGGGGTTTTCTTCCATACATTAAATCCTATAAAAATATAACATTTCTAGAGTATCCAAAGTCTGATCCTTAACATGTAATCATTAACTCCATCACATTAACAGTTAACCATCCAATGAATATGTAATTAACCCAAAATACAAGAAGAGTTTGAGCATAATGGTAACAAAAAGACTCATAAGCCGACCTTAAGCCTTGTAGGAGAGAAAAAACTTTCTCGCGGTCACTAATGGGCTTACTAATAGCAATAAATCATAACAATAGCCTTTAAAGGTTCTAATATAGTCATCAAGTGAGGAGTTACCTTTGTGATGTATCTATACTTTTTGGAGTACTACAAGTAGAACTCTTTTCCTTAAGATTCCTTTGTGAAGGAGCCTTCAAGTGTTTGCCAAACTTTTGCCGAGGTATTGAGGCCAACCACAAGCCCAAGCACTTCCTCATATGTATTGTTGGTAATCCACCCATGAATTAGTCGATCTGATTGTCTCAATGTTGTAATTAGAGATGTCAAATGGGCCGTGCCGCACGAAAGTCAACGGCTCATGGCACGGCATGACACACAGGCATGGGCCGTGCTAGGCCGTGGTTTCAAGCCCGTTGGCACAATTAGGGCACGGCTGCCAGAGGCACGTCATGGGATTTTTGATATTTTTAGTGTAAATATAAAAAAATATAGTCTTTTATTTTTTTTATTTTTTATTATCTAAAGAAATTATAAAGGTTTCGAAAGTAATCCTACTGAAAAACCTTTAAATGGAGAAGATCCAAATGGTTCTCTTTTCAGCGAAGTAGGTCAACTTTGAGCGAACCACTTAAATTTGTGTGTTATTCTTTTTTTTTTTTTTTTTTTTTTTTGTATCTTTTAATTTTTCTAGTATAAGATCTCTTAAGTTTCTTAGCCTAAACGACCCTAAACCCTAGGAAATCGCAAAAACCCATGGCACGACACAGGTTTAGGCACGACTTGGGCACAATGCAAACCTTCGGGCCGTTCTGGGTTGAGTGTTTTGGCTAGGGCACAACACGATTTACATCTTTAGCAGTAATCCACCCACGAAGTAGCTAGTAATCTATAGAGCCTTTTTCAGATAGAATCAATAGTGGTGGAAAAATCAATAACAATAAGATAATTGGGATAATTGTAGATAGTAATTATATGCATCAACAGTGGTGAAAAAACCAAAATAAAAATAAGAAGAAACAATCAATTATAATATATGAAAGGGATTGTTTCCAATTGGCAATTTCAAATTTAATTTTGACTGTCCAACAATTTTGACCATCTCTTAATGGAATCATTGAAATCTTAGCCACCCTCTTATTATCAACCATTGATTTTTTTTTCTCTCTTTTAGCCATCCTTCATTACTCATAACTCTAAACGTTTCTTGACCATGTCCTTAACTCCTTCCAATTCATTTTTTTTCTTCTTTCCTTTTCCTTTCACTAACGTGTAACCCTTCACCTTCTTTTGATTTCATAATGGCTAGTAAATGCGTAACTTTTCACGTCTCTTTGAGCAAGGCTCTCAACTGATTTATCATCGAACTCCATAGCTTTGCTCCAAGACGGCCCTCCATCTTCGACTTCAAAAGCTCGGTTTGATGCCTTCTAAAGTTTCAGTTGGTTGTGCTCAAGGCTGCCCTTATTCCATATCTTGCTAACCCTTTCTTTTTTGTTCAGTATTTAAAGTCTTCCTTTCATTATTAAAGTTGTTGATCTCTTTACAGTCTCTTTGTTATTTGAGTTTTGTTCCATCGTTACAACATGAGCTCTGTTTAGCAATCTCTTTATAGTCTGTAGTCTGTATTCCATTATGGCTTTGCAAATTGTGAATATGCTATTATTTCATTTTTGGCGCATGTTTTTTTTTTAATGGTATTTTCGGTGCATGTTCAAGCATGAAAGAGAAGGAAACTAATTCAAGCCCATGAAGATTTAATTTCTTGAATAGTCTCTTTCTTGTAGGAGAAAAAAAAAGATCCTAGCTAGGGATCTGCCTTCGCTGCGGAATGATAATGAACTTGCCCAGATTGGAAGATCCAATAAAAGTTGGTTCAATAGAAACATATAGCAATAGTTGGTCGGAGGTTAAATAATGAATGCCTATGATCCTTACATCTGGAAATGTTCTTGTAGTGAAGTGTGAGCCATTTCAGCATTATTTGTTACTTTCTTTACTTAAATTCTGCTTGGGTCTAGAGGCGCCTTCAGTTTTGGATCTTTGTTTGATTTTGGTTTTCAAATGATAAAAGTTTGAAAAATGGTATTACTATTGTAGGTATTCTCCTTTGTTTGAGATGCCTTTTGTTCTTGGCACTGGGTCAACTGCTACTGGTGGGCTGGTTCGGATTCAACTTGACTTGTTTCTGAAGCCTCATGTTGGCGAGTAGAGGGTTTGCAGGTTTTTGTTCACTACCTTTTAATATTAGTTGAAGTAATGATGTCTCGAAGAAAATGTAGTAGAAACCTACAAGTCTAATGTTGTGCCCTGTGATATCTTTCTTATTTTGGTTCAAATTGTTTACATTGTTTTGTGCAGCGTATGGTTGGTAGAAGCTTTAGTTATTAACCATATTGCTAATTCATGACTTTCTACCCATTTTAAAGTTTAAATAAATACTGAGGTGTTTGATGGAAAACAAAGGTTCTCCAATAACTTGGCTATCATGAAATCAATTCTCTTCCGTGTTATTTATTTGGATTGAAGTTTTTCTCATCTTAATGTAATTCATACGGAAAATGTTATATTCTAAATTTCTCATGATTTTTTAAAACTTACAATTTTCATCATGTAATCGTCTTCACATTCTTTTGCCTTGGGATCAGCAATTGATTTGGGCCTTTTAATTTTTTTTTATCTTTAAGAGTGGATTTCATTAGACCCATTTCCTACTATAAATTCTTCATTTCTATTTCATTCAGTTTTTAAATTATTGTTGAAAGGGTTTTGGATATTCTTAATTCTTTCTGCTATTTTTTCAATTAGCTTGTGTTACCATTTTTTTTGTCTTAAATCTTTTTTTTTCAAATCCTCTCTCTAACTCTTTTGATTTTACAATGTTTCTATTTTACAAAGCTTTGGCAACTTCAAATGATTAATTTTGAATTTCACATTTTATTTATGTCTCTCCCTTTCTATTTTGTTTTCATTTTATGTGAATTACTTAAAAGATACTTTTTATACTTTTTCCTCTATCATCATTAAGTAGTTTAGCCAAATCTTTTGGAATCTTTTTGGGTTTACATTCATATATTTTTCTAATTGTTACTGTTTCTTATTCTTATTTCTTTGAGTATTTTTATTTTGTATTTTATCCAGCTCTTCTAGAATCCTATTAGTTTTTTTACAATTATATTATATTATATGAAAATTTCTAAAATTCATATTTGATCACCAACTCGAAGTTTTTACCTATTTTAATTCCTTCATCAATTTCTTTTGTTAATCTTTTTTTTATTTTATAATTGTCTTCTTAACATCCCTTTTTAATTCTCTTTTATTTCCATTCTTAATACCATTTCTTAAGTGTCATCTAATAGAGAATGGTAATGTCAATGTCATTTAATTCAGGATAATTCTCATTCTAAATTATCTTTTAATTCTTTTCTTAATGGTCATGTCATGTAACAAAGAACTGTAATGCCAATTTCCTTTTAATTCATTTTCAATTATTTCCCACTTACTTCGACAGTATCCTTTTTAATTCTCTTCTGAATTTATGTCCTTAAAGGCAATCTCATTTAATGAGAGAATAGTAATTAGTAATATCATTTAGCTCAGAATATCTTTTATTAATTCTCTTATAAATATTAGTTCTTCATGCCCTCACAATGAATGAATGAAAAATATTAGCAATAAATATCATTTTGATGTTAATTAATTATTATTTTCATTAGGACTGCCTTAGCAACAGCGTTGCTAATTTTGGCCGCTTCGATTTAATTTGACCTCTCATTTCAAATTTCTACTATTTTATTAATTTTGAATCTACCTAGAGCCCATCCAATCGACAATGCCCCTTCCTCTCCATAGCGAATTAGGACGTGCATGTTTGATTGAATATGTTAGTAACATAGTTTTTTTTATCTCCCTAGATCTGTTTAAAAGCCGCCTCGACTTCATTTTTTGAGAGTCTAACTCATTCTACGTGATATATTTTTGTTTCTCTATGTCAACTTTCTTTTTTATTAATTTCTCTATCAATTTTTTTATTCATTTTTAGCTCTAAGAGCATGTACAATTGCTTCTATAAAGCTTTTAGGGGCTTCACCTTATGCATTCTTTTCATCTTAATATCATCATTTTGCCTATAGGCGGAAAAAAAAAAGTAAAGAACCCAGGGCCCATTCTATATAAATATGTTTGATGACAATATATAAGTTTTCCAAACTGAAATTCTTAAGAAAGCTAATTTACAAACTGATATGGATCTCTTGACTTGATGTTATTTTGGTTTTATTTTGAAGGTGGGGTTTTTTTTTTTTTTTTTTAACTTGGCAAATTTGACTTAAGATTTATATTTTTCCACTTATATTTTTATTATATATATATATTTTCTCTCTTTTATGAGTTGTAATCATATGTTTTACTAGAAATCAATTAATGGTGGGCCGTAAGTGAAAATAAATTTTGAGTGGATTCAATACTTCAAGAAATTACTTTGAGTGGTGTGGATTTCTTTGTTATTTCCTTTTTTTTCAAGCACGTTTGTATAACACTGTTTTTGCATAAGGGTCGTTTTTTTTATAGAAAACTGACAAAAGCAATTGATTTGTCTGTTAAAATTTCATTGGTTTCTTACTCGTGCTTAGCACGGGTATATTTTGCTAGTAATTATGATTGTTGTTGATTACCATGGTTTTCATTTTCTAGATGCTAACATTTATGGTCCAATAAACATTGATCTTTGTTTTATTCTTTAACATTTATTCAACTACAATTGCCAAAAGGTTTTGATATTTTTAATTTTCCTTTGGATATCTAAATGTGCCAATATAGGACTTTTTAAATTTATATATGTATTAATCTATTTGTATTTTTTGGAAATCTCCGCACTTGTCTTTATTGGTGGGTGCACACTTTTATTTTCTTTGTTTTCTAAGTTTTTGGCAGTGTCAATGGCAAGTGTACGAACAATCTATCATGCCCGATGGTAGTGTAGAAAAAAGAAAGAGGTTTTTACCTGTAGCTTACCTTTAGAAATGGATTTTCCCTGCTCCTTCCCAAAAACTCTAATTTTTCCTAGACCTTTTCCATGCTAGGTAAAATGGAAAAACTGCCCAAACCTTCTTTTCTTGAGGTATCCTCATTCCATGATTTTTAATTTTTTTTTCCCTCTTGGTATGATCTCTATTCTACTCTTCCTTTATCAAACATTTGGTCATTGCACCTTGTGTTGCCCACCTTTGTGTCTACAATCCATCTCTACATATTAATGTGGGATTCGATATAATGAATATATTGGGTGTTCATGTGATTAACTTTAAACAATGAAAGGTGGGCCTTGAATAGGATAAATTAGTTAAATCTCCATTTTTTTTATACAAATTGGTCTTTTTTTTCCAATAATTTAAAAAATACACATTTTCTAGTTCCAAACACTAAAAATCACATTAATTGATAGATAGTTAGGATGGAAGACTCGTGAAATTTTAGTTGCTTGTCCTGCTTAGGGCTAATTTTATTGCATGGAAATAATTTTTAAAGAATTGTAAGGAAGCAATTTACTACTAATTTCTTATCTTGAACATATGACAGGGCTTACTTAATTATTTGCATGTAATTGAATTCTCAAGAATTTAAAGACATGAATTAATTATTATTAAAATATGATCTATTAGTATGAATTTGAGTTTCTAAGAATTCAAAAGTACCCATTATTCCTTGAAATATAAGACCTATTTGTTCACATGAAACTGAATTCCTACAAATTCAAAGGAACTTATTTTACCATAAAATCCTTTGCATGAATATAATTCCTAGAAAATCAAAGAAACTCATTTTACCATGGATTCCTTATCTTGAAAATATAATTGGAGATTTTTTATTTTTATTGAATTGAATTCCTAGGAAATTCTTGTCATTTAAAAAAATATTGAAGCAAAATTATAAAGTTATTGACCATTTGTTTCATTTGAAAATGAAAGTCAATCTAAAATTTAGCGTATATTATAATATGAGATAATTTCCAAAATACTTAGTTCAAAATCTATTGCATGTTTTGGAAACTGCCAAACAACAACAGTTTTGAGATATTTTAATATTTTATTTTACTAATATTTAAATCTAGAAATATATTATTTTGTACAAATCCAAATATTTCTCAAGATCTAAAAGAATATAAGAAAATGCATATTAGATCACCACTTTTCAATAACATCATAATGCTATATATTTTCATTCAAACTCATTTACACCGTTGGATTTTCAACCCACAAATGCAATACTACAAGTTTGAGTGCTTTCATTGACCAAAATTCCAACCTATTTACAATATTGTATGTTTCTTATGTTATAGACCACACTATTAGTATTTTAGTCCTACAATGGTGTAATTGTAGCTGTGGGAAATTATTCAAACTTTGGGAAGGTGGAGGGAAAAGTCATCTCTAGAGGTAAGCCATAGAGAAAAACTTCTAAAAGAAAAAAAAAAACTAAAAATTAGTTTTCTTGTTTTCAAGACCTGGGCCCTACCCTGGTCCTCGAGGATAGGGTGAGGGCCTAGGTAGAGCACACCTTTCAAGGGCATTGGTCCACCCAGGCCTAGCCATGCATATAGTGGAGGTAGGGTAAGGACATCCTCGAGCCTAGCCCAACCTAGCCCTTTGACAGGCCACTTATAAATCAGTAGTAAAGTCCACCAAAGTCAATGGTCGAAATTGGGTTCTATAACTAGACCTTCAGCATCTCATAGGCTTGGTTAGCCCAAATAGCCCGGCCTGACACGTGAGGCCCCACCCCATGTGGACCCTCACTTTTTTTAAATGGTATTAATTATAGTATTCTATATTTAATTATACTACTTAGTAGGGATTAGTAAGGTTAGATAGGTATTTTCCTAGGCTTTTAGCCTATTTTCTAGAATTTAGTCCATTTTTGTATTTTTTAGAACCTATAGGATGTTTATTAGACTTTTAGGAGTTTTTTAGTTGGTTAGAGGCCCTTGCTAGTAATTAGAAGTATTAGGAGGGGTTTCCACATGAGAATATTCCAACTTCACCTAAAAAGACCCAAATACCTATGTGCTTATATATATCTCAATTTTCAATTAACCAAGGAGGAGCACTTTGGACCTTTCCTTTCCATCACAAAAGCTATAAATAAAACTCTCCCCCAGCCATTCCAACGAGCCACCTCCCTGTCATTTCTCATTTCCCTCTCTTTCTCTCTTCCTTCCCTCATTTCCCTCCAATTCCCTTATTTCCCTCCAAGAATCCACTCCCTTTCTCACTCTAAGCCCCTGTTTGGCATATCTATTTTTTGCCTCTAAACATCTATTTCTCTAAAGCGGATAGAGATTTTGAAATTTAGAGGTGTTTGGCAATAATTTAGAGCCTCTGCACATTTTAGAGGAAAAGAGGCAAAGCCTCTAAAAAAGAAATGTCCCAAAAATAGCATGTAGAAATTAGAGGCAATGCCTCCTGAAAAAGTAGAGGCGGAACCCATTTTTTGGGACAAAAATGCCCCTGACGCAAATTTATTGCCAACGAATATCCTTTTGCATAAACCCTCGATGAATTGTAGCTCTCTACAACATTTCAACTCTTCGTTCTGCAACGTGAAAGAGGCTGGAAGGAGGGAGAACGCTCAAGGGAAGAGGTGCGTTGTTTCTATTTCTTCTTGCTTTCTACTCTCTCTCTCTCTGTGTTCAATCGATGCATGGTTTTTTTTTTTTTTGAATGATGATGGAAAGGGTTAGAGATGGGTTGTTTGGGATGGGAGGCTGGAAAGGGTTGGAGATGGGTTTTTGGGATGGTATTGGACCATGGATTTCTGGTCCATGGATTGGGTGGTTTTGAGGTTTTGGGAGGAGATTTCAATGGCTGAGAGGAATATCGATGGGTTTTGGTGGATTTGGGAGATGGGTCTTGGAGAGGTTTGTTTGCCGATGCTGATGGGATTTATTGATGAAATGGGAATTGGGTTTTTTTGGATGCTTTCTGAGGATTTGGAAATTTGTAATGATGATAGAAAGGGGCTGGTTTTAGGTTATGGTTTGATGCACTTTGATGTGTTCGAAATTTAGGTGGTGTCTGAGGGAAGTTTTGAGCATTTAGGATGATGGTGTCTTGCTTTCTCTTGGTTTACATGACGGGCCATGCATTCATTAAAAATGAAAGTGACTGGAAAGGGACACCCCCAAGATGAATTCCATGCCTCAGACGTTGCCATAACTAGGACTGTAGATTCCTTCTCCACTTGCTTTCCTCCTAAACAAAAAGGCATCTTGTCACTTACTTACTTCTCGAAATACATATATTTCCACACAATTCCAGCCAATCAACCCGACATAGTTTCCACAGAAATGAAAGTCCCATTGAAATGCACAACACCACTTTTAGTTTCTGGCTCATGCCTTCTTTTTCACTGAAATGGCCTGTTTCAACTCTCATTTGACACTTTCAGACACCAATGCTGTCGTGGTGTGCATTAACTTCGAGGGTCATTTCCATGAAAATGAAATGGAGCAGTTGCCACAGTGAAATGATTTACTGGAGGACATTTTCCATCAGCCAAACAGGGCCTTGAGTACAAGGAAATTAAAGCATCAGAGATCATACTATAATAGTAGCAGTGATAACTATGCCTGTGATAATGAGTTTTTGTTATCTTGAATTGTACATGGAAAACATACCAATTACCATACGGACAAACATGATAACTATGCCATGCTAGCATCAATTCTCTTCTGGTTTACATGGTTATGAACTTATGCTTGATTCATCCATGGATGAACTGTATCAAATTTTGACCATTATCTTGTGCTAGATGAAAAGATGGTGGACATAAAAGTAGCTGTCATTCACCTCTTCAAACAAGGGTCTCTACCTTTAAATAGTGAAAAGAATGCATTACCATCAAACTATCTTCTACTAGGATCATTATTAATCACTTTGAAAGTAATTTTGTGCCAGTATTATCAACAATCTCCTAGTTGCTACCATTGAAAACTCCTTTTTGTGGCCTCTTATCCTTTTGGATGCAAGATTTCTCTAATTCCCAGAACCAGAGGATCAATAGAACAAAGTCAAGAATTTTGAATATTACTCCTAACAGGAATCAGATAGACACTAGTCCTAACATAATTGTCAGGCTCCCTAGACTCTCATTTAGATGTCCAAAATTTTGTGGTGAGTTCATCCTAACAGGCTCTGTATAAGGAGAAGCATCCTTTGCACTAAACATTATGTGTAAGCAGAAAGAAACAGGGACTGATATTGATCCTCATATATCAATTACGAAAAAATTCAGAAAAAAACAAAAAAGAAAAAGAAAGAAAGAAAGAAAGAAGAAGAAGAAAGTATACTTGCAAAAAGAGCACAAGAGTAGGTCTTTGTGCTGACTCACATTCTCTCAGCCAACTATAATAACAAATAAGAGAATATTTAGTTCCAAGATGGTAGCTCAGCTTGTGGGCTAGTTAGTTTTAATGGACACCTGCAAAAACTTCAAAGTTCTGCTCTTCCCAGAGTGTACATTTCTGTAGATTTTCTCAAATATCCTTTTTAGAACACTTAAAACACTGACTAATTAAGAACTCAAAATTTGACTTTAACTTATCTTAAAGATCTCCTTTTTTTCATTACTCTCAGGATGTCTATGTTTCCTTGTATGTGGCATGTCTGTGTCCATATTTGTATTTGGAAATCCTAGTTTGCCTCTTTATTTGATGTGAATAAAACTGAACAAGAACTAAAAAAAAAAAAAAAAATGCTCATTCTTTGTTAGGTGTAATTACCATGTCGGAGAAAGGAAAGTCAAAAGAGACAGATGACATAGATCGTGCTTCTTGGTCGGATAGTATGAGAAAGTGTCTTATTGATATTTGTTTGGAGCAAGTGAGAGCTGGTGGGCGCCCAGGGGTGCAATTTAGCTCAAAAGCTTGGAAGATGATAATAGAAAATTTTAATCAAAGGACAGGGCACAGTTTCAATCAAAAGCAATTGAAGAACCAAGTAGATCATCTAAAAAAATTATACAATGCCTGGTTGCACTTGACATCACAAACTGGTATAGGCTTTAACCCATTTAAAGCTCCATGATGGGAGGAGTTACAAGTTTTTATTTCTTGATTTTGTAACCCCTTTTTCCTTGAATCTGATTGGCCGATGGAGAATGATGGGCTTTTAATCGCCTTTAATCTCCATGATGAGAGGAATTTCATAGCTTTAATGCCATGATGGCTTTGTCTTGTAACTTCCATTTCCTTGCTTCTGATTGGGCCGTCCAAAACAATGAGTTAATGACCGCATTTAGTTGGGTCAATTAAAAACATTAAGTGGTCGCCAGGGATTTGAAGAGTCGCGGGCCGTGCCGCGTCTTTTGAAATTTTTTTTGCGATGATCGACGTTGGATCTTCATGTTGATCGATGTCGGATGATCTTGCAACTTCACTCATGGATTGCTAACAGCGGGTCTTGTCGATTTCTCGATCGATCGGACAAAAAGTGTACTTTCTTGGTCAGCCGGTTGGTGATCTTGGAGCGATCAATGGTGATTCCATGCTTTTAACGGCGGATCCGTGAAGTTGACGAAGATCAGTTGTTTCCGAGCATCAAAAATCAGATTTTCAGGAAATCGTAGGGGCTGGAACTCCTGAAACGCGAAGAAGATCGAAAAACGGGCCTTTCGGCGGAAATCCGGAGACCCGGATTTCCAGGCTCGCAGGCGACCATGGGAGAATTCTTTTCCCCTTTGGTCGCCTTTTTGTCGGCCGTCTTTCGAACTTTTTGTTTCTTTTTCTCTCCTGTATTTTTCTTGACATTTTTCCTCATTTTTTGGCTTGGTTCTCCTGAAGAAAACCCGACGAGAAGTTGTGCAAAACCAGGGTACAAAGTTTCCTATTTTTTGGAAAAATTGAAGACTTTGTAGTCGGTTTTCCGTCAAGAGTCGAAACTAGGTCAAACGATGTCGAAATGACCTAAAATTTGAGGTGAAGCCTCCTGAGTAGTAAATAGGACCAACCATGGGCTTTGGTTTGAGTTTTGAAGCCGTTTGGGGTCCCATCGCTTCTAGGCTTGATCTCGCTGCGAGGAAGATGTCGCGCTTTGCTGTGCGGTCAACCGATGTCCGATTGACCTGAAAATTGACAGGGAGCCTATTGGAGTCATTTTGAGATGATCCATTAGCTCCGATTTGGATGTCATGGTCCCGGGGTGCTCCACCGCCGGTAGCCTTGATTTTCTTTCGGAGCGTTAAAGTTGGGTCAAACGTTGTCGGAATGACCGGAAATTTGACGTGTAGCCTTTTTGAAGCATGTTGAAGCCGCGCATGTGCTCCGTTTAATGAGTAATGGTCTCGGTGGTTTTCGCCGCCAAGGGGCTTGATTTTCCTTCGGAGCGTCGAAGTCGGGTCAAACATTGCCGGAATGACTTGAAATTTGACGTGGAGCCTTTTGGAGGTATTTTGAGACCATACATAGGCTCAGATCAAAGTTTTGATGTCTTCGACGCCGCTGCCGCCAGGAGCGCATGTTTGGCTGCTGGAGGAGTGAAGTTAGACCAAATGATGTCAGAATGGCCTGAAACTTCATGTGAACTCCTCTTTTGGCTGTCTTGAAGGATCTTGCAGTTTCTATTTGATTCTGACATGATCGGATGCTCGAAGTAGCATTACCCATTTGTAGTAGGATGCGGCTTCTTGATGTTGAAGAGGCAAAGTGACATTTTTGGTGTCAACAAATGCCCCCTCGATGTACAGCGACGAGTAGCTTTTGGAGTCGATGCGCCTCAAAGAGAATCTTGAAGGAGAGCTTCTGACTTGACCAATAGTCTTTGAACATTTTTTTTTAATAGCCTTTTGAGTTTCCAAGGGGGTTTTATGGTAGTGGGAGAGATCACCTACCATCTCAAGGCAAAATTTTGAAAATGACATGAGGGAGTTGGATTTGGGTTTTGGATTTTGGGTTTTCCTTTTGACCTTGTGAACCTAAGGGCTTTATGTGGCGCATCAGGCGATCAAGAAGGATTTTTGGTTTTTGATCTTGTGACCTAACAAGCTGTATGTGGCAAGTTAGGGGGTCGGGGTTTTATTTTCTTGGATTTTGACCTTGTGACACAACAAGTTGTATGTGGCAAATTGGGGGGGTCGGATTTGGTTTTGACCTTGTGACCCAACAAGTTGTATGTGGCAAGTTGCCGGGGGGGGGGGGGGGGTCAGATTTGGATTTTGTGGAATGTCAATTTCAAGATTTTGACTTAATTTGGTTCATGAGGTTGGATGGTTTGGTTTTTTGGAAACTCATGAGGCTTTCTCTTTTTCTTTTTTTGAATGGTTGAATCGACTCAAAAGAGGCATGGAACCATTTTGTATGCTCTTGGTAAGAGGAATTTTTTTGAAAGGAAGCCCCTTTTAGTGCCTAGGTGGTCAAACCTGACTTATGTGGGCTAGCCCATGGGACCTTAAGCTTTTAAAGATGGCTTAGATCTCACATGGTGTCATTTTGTAAAGAATATCTAAAAATATCTCTTTTGGATAGAGAATATCTAAAAATATTCTTACTTGGAGAGAATCTCTCAAGTTTCCTTTCTTTTGGGAGAGATTTTCTCAAAGTATCTCTCTTTGGGAGAGAATATTTCTCATTCCCTTTATTTTTGAGAAAATCTCTCAAAGAATCTTCTCTTTGGGAGAGAATATCTCAAATCTCCTTTCTTTTTGGGAAGGTTGCTAATTTTTAGCACTTACCTCCTTTCTTTTCTCCTTGTTTCCTCTTTTGATTTGCTCTCTTCTATAAAAGCAAGAGGAGATTGGATCTTTGCTTCTTTATGAATTAGTTTTTCACTTCCATATCCGCCTATTTAAGAGGCATTGTAATGAGCTAAATTGTATCTCCATCAAGTGCATTTTAGACACTACTTAGAGAGATAACCAACCATTGGTTGAAGAGGTTATTGCTTAGCCTAAGAAAAGCATAATGTATAGGTTGATGTTAAGCCTTGAAAAACATCATTGTAAAGGTTATTGCTTAGCCTATTGAAAAGCATAAATAGTGGAAATCCGGTGGGGTGTTGGATCACAAGCCGGTAGTAGATGTAGGCATTGAGGCCGAACCACTATAAATCCTTGTGTGATGGTGCTTGCTTTGTGGTGATTGTTTTTATTAAGCTTCCGCATTTAGTTTGATAATCATCACTTGTGAATAGTTTAATTTAAAGAAGTTAAAATTGATTAAAATTGGTCATAATTGAAGCTCACCCTATTCACCCCCCCCTCTAGGGTTTGGATCCCCGGACTTTTAGCCATGCCTTGGCCTTATCTTTGAGGGAAAATGGAAATAAACGAAATTTGATAAGGTCTTCCCTCACATTATTGAAGTGTAGTGTTGCACACACTTCTTCAAACTCTTTTATGTGCAAATATGCACTTTCTGATTCAAGTCCATGAAATTTGGGGAGAAGTTGAATTACTCCCGTTTTGATATCAAATTGACCAGCACCTGCGGGTATAACCATGCATGATGGTGTGGCTTGTCGTGTAGGGTGAAGGTAATCACGTATACTCATAAGTGGTTGATTCACCTCCCCATTATTATTGGGTCTATTCCCATTACCATTCTCATTCCTAATTTCATCATTATCACTATGCTCATCAGCCATATTGGACATCCTAAGAGAACCAGGAGATCTAGATTCGTAGAACTTAAACAAGTTCTTGACAGGTGATTCCTTCCTTTCTAACCGATTTGAGGTGTCCCTCTGCCAAGAAGATGGGGGTCTTTCCTTCGTTTTGGGAATTTTGAAAAGTTTTTTTTTGTTTTTTTCTTTTTCTAGAAACCTAGAAAGAAAAACTACCTAAGGTCCGTTTTTAAATTTAAAAGAATATTCCCAAATTCTTACAAAGTCTTAATCTTAGAGAGTTTGATATCTCTAAGGAAAGTTCCCAAACTCAAGTCTATGAAACTGGCCCGACCAAGTAAGCCCCCCCCAGATTAGTGGTGGGGTCACGATGCGTTGCAAGGGTCCTGCTTAAAAAACCAAATTCTAGAACAAGAGACTTGTCTCCCTAATCTAATGGGACAAGACTTGCCTAGACAATGAACTAATCAAGAAAGGCAGTTTGTTCGGCTTTCCAAAGAAATAACTGACCTTCTTAGAAAAATTCAAGTAAGTTTTTTTTAAGAGTCCTTTTCAATTTAAAAACAACTAAAACAACTGAGTTTCTAATAAAAGTTCTGAAATTTTCAGATTTTGGCAAGTTTGGTGGCCAAAAAATCAAATTTACACGATCTAAAACTTGCCTTTGTGAGGGAAAGTTCTAGAAATTTTTTGGAAACTTTAAAAACCTAAAAATATGTAAAATAACTGATTTTAACTCACCTTAATTAATCCTAACCAGCAACTAAAAAAAATTGACCTAAACTAGTCCAAAATAGAACAAGTAAACTAGACAATTTTCCGAAATTGATGTGATTTTTGAAAAAACAGAAAAAATAATTTTCCAGATCTGAAATAGTTCCAATTTTATAAAAAATCAGAGATTAAAAATCCACTTCTTAATGCAATAGGACTGGTCTAAACATTCCATGCATGCTACCCTTAGATCTAGAATGATTGCTGAATAGTAAAGGCACACCCACAAAGCAATTAAAAAGATAGGTTGGAAAAATTACCTCAAGCGAAGAAAAACTCCCCGGAAACGGCGCCAAAAACTTAATCGTTGGCCCCAAGTGCAAGACCGTGATTGTAGTAATAACTCGATGAGTCCAAGGTCGATCCACAGGGAGTAATTAATCGTGCAAAACCTGTCCTAATGAAAACTAGTTCTAGCCTAAAAAACATATATATATATAATTCAAATGTCCTACTTTAATAAAAAAATAAATTATAAGTTTGAAAAATTAATTACAACCAAAGAAAAAGAAAAAAAATCCTAATCTAGAAATATAATCTAACTACTGCATCACCATAAGATTTGTTAGTCCAACCAATTGCAATAATTATGAGAATTCATAAAATTAAAATAAAATAAAATCAAATCAAAGAACAAAATAAATAAATTTTAATTCCAAAACTTTGCATTAGTTACTTTGCTAAATTCCATTAAGAAAAATCAAGACCATCGCACCAAGTGCGTACTGTCACTACGCACAAAAATTCGATGTTGACCCATTCGTGAATACCAAGACCCCATAAACTTGATTTATTAATGAAAGACCCATTACAAGAAAATAACCATTAAATTTTTTTTTGAATTAAAATAAAGTGCATCCAACCTTACCCTAGACACATAAACACTAAATGGAGGAGAGGGACTCGCGGTCTCAAACAGTGATCTAACCGGCTCTCGTTTTGCGATCTAAAATCCAAGCAAGGGAAGATAATGAATGGTTGATCCAATGGTGGAGCGACAGTAGCAGCGGCGGCGGCATGACGATGGCGTAGAAATCCAAGTGGTGGTGTGCCTCAGGGAAGGCCTTGGATGAATTATTGATGGAAGGATGAGAGATGGAGAAAAATTAATGGAAAATGGATGAAATATGTTGCTGGTCGTCCAAGGTGAATGGGGGAAGATGGATTGACGTGCAACCCCTTTTTTGGCCTTTTTATAATTTTTTGATAGCTTGGGTTGCAAGATTTTGGTTTGGGTAAGGATTAGTAGTGTGGGGTCCAATTTGGATTCGGATTAGGAGGGTTTTCAGAGTGTTTCAAGGGATTTTCCTCCTTGTTATCTTCTTGGATTTCTTGGCACATAATCCTATTAAAAATATGTTTCTTTATGTCTCATGCAACTTCCTCTCTTGGGCCCACTTTAGATTTAATTCAAATTTTGAAACCATATGGGCAGCTCCCTTTTTTTAGGACGTGTGATAGCTTTATGGAAGTGTTGGACGCGCAACTCCATCTTCCCAAGAGTCTTAGGTTGCAAACTTTCAAAATTTGAAGCTTAAGTGCTAAAATCTTGGATTCTTTGAATTTGTTTCCAACTTGGATTGCTAATCAAGATCTTCCAAGTGTTTTTTTTTTTGAACTCTTCATGACTGGAAAAATATCCTTAGATGGGCCCACTTTCTCTCTTGAAAAGATCCGCTCAAATCTGAAATTAATTTCATTGCAACCAAGGAAGTAGGCCCCATTTGGATGTGTGATTCTTGAATGGAAGGTCTTGGACACCTCATCACATGGCCCACAAATCTAGAACTTATCTTCAAGAGATTAAATTTGATTTTTTTGCATATGAGAGCGGACCCTGCCATGGCCGCCCCTACCTTGGAATTTATGCCAAACGCAGATGGGTCCCATGGTGCATTTGATTCATGAATTCTCTTCCGTGGGCCCCAAATTCTGAAATTCCCTACAAAAAAATAAAAACAAATGTCAAAGAATAATTTATTCATATAGGGAAAGAATTATGCAAGATGCGGGCCCAATTCACACTAAATAGATGCATAAAATGTCACCATTTTATCAAATCTTCAATTAAATCAATGGTGCAAATAAAATTCATCATTTCATGTGTAAATAAAAGTAATGAGAAACTTGTGACTTTCAATGCCAAAAATAAAGAAATTCATGATTTTATATGAAAATGAATTTTTTCAAAGAGTTTTGACTTGAATTCAAACTTTGATGCCCATAAACATAAAATCATGATTTTTTTACTAAAACGGTCCATGATTTGATGATTAAGTCCTTAATTAATTCTAAAATGATGAGGAAATTATGCATCTTTAAGGAATTATCATTAAGGATTGGTGATCATCAGCTCGTGTCTGTGGTTAGGCGGGCCATCATATGGCCTAAGAATGGATGGATGTTACACCTTAGAACGAAGATGACTGTTATTGTGGTTTTGCGACCCATTTATGAATGGAAATGGACTGAATACTATTGGACTGAATATTGATGTCATACTTGGACTGTTTTGGACTAAGACCATGACAAGGAGGGTCATGACAATGGGTTTTGTAAGATCTGATTTTGTGTTGGCCGAGGACAGGCAGGTATGCTCGGCTTGTCGTTGATGATGCTTACCTACTCTCGGTTCCGCGTCAATTCTCTTTTCCTGAATCACAGAAAAACCGCCATGAAGATTTGATCGGGTGATTCGACCGAAGATCCTCCGATGCTTAACTTAGCCTTTGGGATTGTATTTTTTCCTTTTTTGATTGAGGTTGTTAGAAATTCCATACCTCCTCCGTTCCTTTTCCTTCATATCTTCCCAAATTTCCTGGATTCTCGCCCACCATCTGGACATGTTCTCCTACCCTCTTCATGGCAACTAGTAACTGCCAGGCTTTAGATCGTGGGCGTTTTCCTCCTTAGATCCAGGGCTCCATTTATTTCTCTGCATGCCAGCCATTATTGGTTATTCAATTCGCCCTTTCTTCTAGGTTGGATCAGTGGGTCAACTCAGGCTGATCTTGACCCATATTTGGCCCAATTAGTATTTCGAATTTTCCCCCACAATTGCCCCCCAAGCTAGCCTTTCCCTCTCCATTTTCGGAGGGAATAAGGGGGCTTCAGATATTTGTAGACACGCGTCAGCACCGGGCTCACCAGCCCATCAATAGTTGTCGTACGTCAAGCCATAAACCGCCATTCTCCTTCCTTGATTTCCATCTTCTTCTATCTTCTCTCTTCTTTCATGTTTCAAATCTTCATATCTGGGCTTTGCTTCCATTCTTCCTTCTCTCTACAATCTGTGGCAAGTTTCATCTCTTTTGTTTTCCTTTTCTTCGATGGGAAATCTTAAAGATCTATTCCTCACTCCAGAATGCACTTCCGATTTCAGGATCAAATATAACATCCCTTTGGATGTTCTGGTTCGCGCTCCGCAACCAAATGAGTCTCTTGAGATTGGGTCCCGAGATGGGATGTCCTTTCCTGCCATCGCTATTGTAGAGGGTGGAGTTAGGTTTCCCCTTGATCCTCTTTTAGTACTTTTTCTTTCTCTAACCAATCTTTTTCCTATTCAGTGCTCTCCCAACCTATACCGCATTGTTATGGGAGTAGCCGCACTAAATAGGCTGCTTGGTACAAGCCTTGGTGTTTATGATATTCTGTCTTGCTATATGTTGATTTCGTTAGACAGCAGCAAATCAATTTTCTACTTGAAATCTAGGGATTCCAAGAGACTCCTTGTCCATTATCTTTCGGATTCTAATAAATCTAGTAAGGGAGATTTCATTATAGTGAGTGGAAACTGGGAATCGCCAACCATCTGGGGCGGGGTCAATCGTATAGTCCCTCGATCCCTAGGCCTCCCAGGTTGGAACTCATATCCTTTTGGTGCTTTCCTTTCCCTGCCTTTTTTCTTTCATTTTCTAACTATTTCCCTCCTTCTTTTCTAGATGCTACAATCAACCGAGTTCCTCAATTCTGTTGTTCGAATTGAAGAATTAAACTAAGTTCTTGGATATCGAGGACCTGCCGAGCTGAATGGTTGGGGATGAGCTGTCCATATTTTGCTTGGATATACTCGCTCATATGACACCTTTTTAGCGCTTCCGCCGTGGCACGAACCCCTGGCGACTGACCAGCCTTTAAAGCGGAGAAAGGTTCCTGCTGTGAAGGTTACCAGATCTTCGAGGGTAGGCAAAACCTCTAGCGCTCAGTCCTCTGCTTCTCAACACTCTCTTGCCCCCACTCAATCTGCTGAACAACCCGTTCCTGTTTGGAAAGAATCCTTTGGTGTTAAGAAGACATCTAAAAGTGTTTTGCCTTCTTGTGATTCTTCTTCTTCCGCCAGCCGTCATCAAACCCTTGTTCTTAATATTTCAGATAATTCTTCCTCTTTTGACGCCAGCAAGTCTTCTCCAACTATGTCTCAACGCAGACCAAAAAATCTTTTTGATAGCCTCAGCGACCTTCCGGCTTCTAAGACTGGGAAGGTTCTTCCTTCTGGAACTGGATCTACACTTGGTAAGAGGTCAGCCTCTGAGCTTCTCCAAGATCCTCTTGAATCAAAAGGAAGCCAGCAACCTGCTAAGCCTTCTGAGGTTGCTCACTCTTTTTCCAGCTGGTCGGAAGAATTTTTGCTCCCATTGCCTCCCCAGTCGAGCACTTCTTTAGGTTGGAAGAGCTCGCACGGGTCCCCTGTTAGATTGTATGGACTCAATCCATCAGATGATGTAATAAATTGATTAATTTCTTTATTTATCAATAAAATCATGCTTTCCTTTCATGAGATGAATGGTGTTTTATTACTTAATGCACATGACCAATACATATGGCATGATGGTTCATGAGATGAATTGGGTCCAATTAGTAGATTAGATGTGATATATGTATATGGATGAGATCCACATACGGGAGTCATGTGTCACAAATCTTATACTTAAATATCTTCACAACCAGTGATGAGACTGGGCATCTCATCTGATAAGGTTGCAGTACTTTGATCACTATGAGATAGTGTGATTTGTCTTGATCATCAGAATGTAAGATTCTGGATCACAGTGCTGGTACATTTGATGTATTGAAGGACCATGAGAAGCACCTTATGAAATATTGTCTCGATCTTAAGGTCTGCTCTCATAATAGCCTAGCAATAGGCTCTCAATCTTGAGACACTGATGAACTAAAGTTTCTGTCTATTTATTTGCTTTGAGTCACCAATGAGTGCGGCCAACTGTAGGTCAACACCTCGGTGTCTTGGGTACGTGGTAGTAGGATTGTGGGAACATCCAATGGTCAAGATAGAATCTATCTATATTATCCCCTCGTGCCAATTAATGGATTTGTCATTAGTAAGTGCGCACCCATCTCAATTAAGAGTTAATTGGATGGTACTGACGATCACTGTGATTAATTGGGGCTTAAGGATAATAAGATGTGGATCTAAGATTGGATGGGACATATTTACTCCAATTGATCCATGGATATTGATAAAGGGGCCTACTTGTGGTAATTGGGAAGTTTAGAGTCTTCATTGTAATTTATTCCAAAGATTGGAGTGCAATTGCATTTATATAGTGGTGTTATTTGCAATTAACTATGGGCCCGGATTACATATGAGATGTGGGGTCGTAGTGTCCCAGTTGGAGCCAGCTTTCTATGGAATCCTTAGTGGTCCCCACGCTAGCCCAGGATATTAAGAAGATACTAATCCTACTTGAACTCTAAAAGGAAGGAATTAGAAAGTTACTATTTCTATTTGAAGTGAGACTTCTAATATTGGTAATAGTAAGTTACTAATTGTTGTGGAAGCGAGACTTCTATAATAATTAGAAAGGAGAAAGTTGGTAATTGTTTTGGAAGTAAGACTTCTAGTTAATTAGTAAGAAGAGGAGTTGCAAAAAGCTATAAAAGGAGACAAAAGGGGGCTGGACGTCCAACCTTGGAATTCACGTCCAGCCCCTCTTTTGTACAATAGTTGCACACCTCTCTCTCCTCTTTTTCTCTTCTAGTTCCTTGGAGTTTCTAGTTGTGTTTTCTTTTGAAGTTTCCACCAATCTTCTTGAGAAAAGAGATCTGATACGGGTTATAGCGTGGAAGGCTAAGAGGTCTTGGAGATCCTAAGTTTGCTTAAAGAAAGAGTTTCTTCATCAAGCAAGTTTTCTTCTCCATTAGAGCACTATCAGGCTCCAAAGGTATAATCTACTTCTCTATTTGTTGTGGATTGTTTTTGGATGCATGGTGTTGCTGATTTCTATCTTCTAGATAGAATTTATTGATGTACATGATTGTTGAGATGGAGGGATTGCATCCTGGATATGGTTTATAGCCTTATGGGTACTTGATCCCTGAGTCAAGTGGGTCAAAAGTTTTGAAAACCTATCCACGAGGCCCACCTACTTCCAACATCCCCATCCTTGGATGTGGGGGTTTCCGGATCTTCTTCTTTAGCACTCATCATGGCTAAATTTGCTCTCCTTCCTTTCGATATGAATCTACATAACGCCTTATCCAACGACGAACTTGTGTCCACAGGAGTTCAACATTGTTTGCCGGTATGTTGTATCTCGATCTGTGAACCCCTTTTTTATTTGAAATCTCTTTGACAATGTTTCTTTCTTGTCCTCGGGGTCTCCAAAAATGGTTTACTGCTTCTGATCGCCTAAAAAGATTTCAAAGTCGCATGGAGGACCTAAAAAAGAGCTGGCAGGATCCAAAACCGCCCGACGCTTAACAGAATCTAATGCTTAGATTTATGAGGCCAAAGTGGTTGTTACCAAGAGTCGCCTTACTGCATCCGAAATGGAACTTGAAGCTCTTCGCTCTAGGCATGCTAAGGCAGAAGAAGAGATTAGGGATGCTGTAGAGAAATCCAATGACGCCCAATTCGAGGAGACCGAGGCAATGTACTTACAGTAGGTTGAACAGATCAAGACCCTCGTTTTCAAGCGTGGTTATGATGTTGCTCTTGGAGATGCTAAGGTTCCCGAAGATTCACCTCTTTGGGCCAGATATGCAGATCTGTCCGAGCAAACTCTCCCCCCACTGCCGCTTGTCGAATTATAATCTCATATTCAGGCTGACGATGCTATTTCATCTTCTAGCGTGGTTGGAGATGTGGGCCAATCTCTTGCTGTAGATTCGATTCCTCCAGTTCTTGATGTTCCTAAATGATGTGTTTTATTGATCCGAAAGATTTTTCCTTTTTGTGATGTTGGTATGCTGTTAGTCAGTTTGCCCAACCTGTGGGCGTGATTCTCTTTTTGTTTGGTTTCTGTGCATAGAACACCTGTTTGCTCGGATTGTGGGCTGTTTCTAATTCGCCATTTTGTCTTTGACGAATGAAATGTTGCCTTGTTTAACAATTTGCTATATGCTTACACCACCATTGTCGGATCTTTCCGAACTCTCTTTTTGGCCTAATGCTTGCATCGTCATGCCCAGCTATTAATTAAAAAAGGAGATCATGGTAGCGCACCTAGTTTGGGTTCTTTCCAGTTAGGTTTTTATCCTTCGGCACGAAGTAGTGGGCCCTACGTCGCCCTAAGATTTCTAGGCCTTGGCTTTACTTTTACGAGGTTGTCCATAATAGGGGATGCCCTACTATGGATCCTCGACAAGTCATGAAATGAAAAACTTTATTCTAGGCACAAGAATATTAAGATAATTGTAATAAGTGACGTGCAAGATATAAATTTTTTGAACTCTTTGGCACAAAGATCTAAAATAGAACATTGATTTCATTCTTGGCACAAGAATATAATCAACATAAATTTCATAAGCTATACAAGATCGAGAAACTTCTTTGGTACAAAGATTAGAAATGGAATTTCTTTAAATTCGCTATGTTCCATGGTCTTGCCAATGCCATTCCTTGAAATGCTTCCAGATGGTAAGCTCCTGTCCCTCCAATCGAGGTAACCTTGTATGGTCCTTCCTAGGTTGACCCTTGCTTGCCGTGGCTGGGGTCTTTTGTATTTTGAAGCATTTTCCTTAAGACCAAATCTCCAACCTTGAATGACCGTTTGGGTACCTTCTTTCGATAGCTCCGAGCTAACTACTGCTGGTAGGTGGCCAATCTGATTAATGCCATTTCCCTTCTTTCTTCGATCATGTCTAGCTGAATGGCGATTCTTTATTTATTTTGCTCATGATTGTAAACCTCCATTCTCATGGTTGGCAGTCCAATCTCTAACGGAATGAAAGCTTCCATTTCATATGCAAGGGAGAAGGGAGTTTCCCCAGTCGATCTCGCGTAGCAGTTTGGCAGGCCCACAAAACATTAGGAAGCTCATTCACCCATCCTCCTTTTGCATTGTTTAACCTTTTCTTTATACCATCAAGCAAGTTCTTGTTGGAGCTTTCTCCTTGGTCATTGCTTTATGGGTAGACAGGAGTTGAAAAGTGATGCCAGATTCCGTATTGTTCACATAAGTTCCTAAATGCTTTACCTTCGAATTGTTTCCCATTGTCGGTTACTAATGCCCAAGGTATTCCAAATCTTGTAATGATGCTCTTCCATACAAATTTCTGAGCATTGCTTTCTCGAATGTGACCCAAGGGTTTTGCTTCCACCAACTTGGTAAAATAATCAGTAGTTATAATTAGGAATCAACAATTCCCTGCCGACCTTGACATGGGCCCAACAATGTTGATCCCCCACTTGTCAAATGGCGAGGGGCTTATTATCAAATTTAGCTGCTCGGCTGGCTGATGAATTTCTTAGCCAAAACGTTGGCATTTCTCATATTTTTTAATTGTTGGGCATCCTTCTGCATGTAAGGCCACCAATAACCTTGAGATATTGCTCGATGAGCCAAGCTCCTTCCTCCAACGTGCCCTCCACAGGATGCCTCATGGATCTCCCATAACAGGTCCTCCACCTTGGATGGTTCTACTCATCGTAGGTAGGGCCCAGAGAATGAATGCCTATACAGCTTATCCTCTGGTGATAACCAGAATCTGGCCGCTTTCCTTCTGACCATCGAGTTTTTCCTTCCGTCTTCTGGTAGTGATCCCTCTTTCAAGTACTCGACTATCGGTATCATCCAATCTAGATAGAGTGACTCTTGGTCGGTACACATAACTATCTGGCCTCTTATGCTTGGTAATGACTGGAAATCAACATGGATCTCTCTTTTAAGCTCGGATTTTACTGCCGTAGCCAGGCTGGCCAAACTGTCTGCATGTGCATTCTCTTCTCGGCCCATCTGTTCGACTCTGACGTCTCCAATCTCCTAGATCAAGCACTGTGCCTCTCCGACGTATGCGACCATCCTATCATCACAAGTTGTGTACTCCCCATTCGGTTGATTAGCAACTAATTGCGAATCACAATGGACTGTCCATCTCTTGATCATAAGATCTCTAGCGGTCCTAAGCCCTGAAAGTAGAGCTTCATATTATGCCTCATTATTTGAAGCAGCAAATCCAAGAGTCACAGCTCTTTCAATTATCGCTCCTTCTGGTGTGATGAACACCATGCCAGCACCCGAACCTCGGGAATTGGATGCACCATCCACATATAGCTGCCACTCTCCATTGGCATCCAAGTTATTTTCTACTTGCTTAAGCTCCTCTTTATGCATAAATTTTGTAATGAAGTCAGCTACCACCTGACATTTTATGCCATTCCTAGGAACTATCTTTATATCATGCCTGCCGAGCTCTATTGCCCATTTTACCATCCTCCCGGACAGGTTGGCTTTCTGCAGAATGGCTCGTAAGGATGCTTGGTGAGGACCTTGACTGTATGGGCTTGGAAGTAGTGTCTGAGCTTCTGAGCTACGCTCACTAATGCCAAGGCTAGTTTCTCCAGTGGTTGATATCTTGTCTCAGCATCTAACAAAGTTTTACTGACAAAATAGATAGGTAAGTGCTGCCTACCTTGGTCTCTCATCAAGGCTACATTGATGACGTGCTTGGACACTGCCAGATACAATATCAGTTCTTCTCTTTCAATAGGAATAGAGAGTACGGGGGGGGGGGGACTTAGATATTGTTTGATCTGTGCGAGGGCCTTATCACACTGCTGATCCCATATCTTCTCTGACTTCTTTTTAAGAGCAAGTAACATTGGTCGGCACTTATCTGAACTTCTCGATAAAAAAACAGTTTAGGGCTACGAGCATACCTGTCAACCTTTGAACTTCCTTCCTAGAGCTGGGTCGTTCTATCCTTTGTATAGCTTGTATTTGGTCGGGATTAGCTTCAATGCCTCTTTGAGTTACGATTTATGCAAGGAATTTGCCCGAGCATACACCGAACGAGCACTTCGAAGCGTTCAATCTCAATTTATATCTCCGCAGGATGCTAAAGACTTATGTCAGATATTGCTCGTGTGTAGTTCTTTCCTTGCTTTTGACTACCATGTCGTCCATATAGGCCTCCACACTCTTTCCGATCAGATCCTGGAATATCTTTGCCATTAATCTTTGGTATGTTGCCCCCACATTCTTAATGCCGAAGGGCATTCTTTTGTAACAATTGGTACCCTTGGGCGTTATGAATGCTGTTTTCTCCTGGTCGGCCACATCCATTGTGATCTGATGGTACCCTCGATATGCATCCAAAAAGCTCATTCGCTCATGGTCAGCTATAGAATCCATTAGCTGGTTAATCTTTGGGAGCGGAAAGCTATCTTTTGGACAGGCCTTGTTCAGGTTGGTGAAGTCTACACACACCCTCCATTTCTTGTCCTTCTTTGGTACGACCACCGTATTGGACAGCCATTCCGGGTATTGCACTTCTCGGATGGCATCTGCTTCTAATAACTTATCTACCTCTTCACAGACTGTTGTCCGACGTTCGGGCGCGAGTTTTCTTAGTTTCTGCATCACCGGCTTTATCTTCGGATCTGTGCACAATTTGTGGCAGATCACCTCGGGATCAACCCCTGGCATTTCGTACGAGGTCCAAGAAAAAACATCGGAGCTTTGATTGACCAGCTGAATCAAGCTTTCTTGCTCTTCCATTGTCATTGCTGCTCCCATCATCCAATATCGTTCTGGATCCCCTCCATGTACAACAACTTTCTTTAGCTTTTCCATAGTTAAGATTGCTTGGTCGGCAGATAATTCTCCTTTCTCTGTCCGACCTGACTGTGGTTCCTATTTGAGGTTGGCATTCCCTCCTGGATGTACCTCTTCGTCATCTGTTCTCTTTGCCTTGCCCTTGTTTTCCGTGACTAGATAACTTCTAGAAGCTACTTGATCCCGTCTAATTTCCATGGTCCCCCTTGGCGTTGGGAAATGTATCCTTTGATGATAAGTTGAGGGTACCACTCTCATGTGTTGAATCCACGTTCGTCCCATAATGGCATTGTAAGGAGATGGCACATCTACAACCAGAAACTCCACGTTTAAGCGGACGGGACCTGCGCCGACCTGCATAGTTATCACCCCCATGGGGTGTTCAGCTTGGCCACTGAACCCAAATAAAGGTATCGAGGTTGGCTTCAGATCCGAGTGTTTTAAACCAAGTCTATTGAACAGCCCGACGTAAATTATTTCCGAGGAGCTTCTTGAATCTATGAGTATTCTTCGCACATCATATCCCTGTACCTGCAGTGTTAGTACAAAGGCATCATTGTGGGGCTGGACCACATCTCGCAAATCTTCGTCGGAGAATGAAATCTCCGCCCTCTCTCACTCGGGCTTGTTTACAAAACTTGGTTCGGTACTTATCTATTACACTTTTCTCAAGTGTGCATCCATCTTTCTCTGGGTTATTACAGACTGGGCTGTCATTTCTGCGGGATTGATTGCTCCATGTACAACATCTATTATTCCAATAGGTCTGCCATCCTCAGCTTTATTCTTAATCTTCTTTCAATCCAAGCTCCCCCGACCCTTCTTGGCCCTAATTTCTTCCACATATTCCTTCAGATGCCCTTCCCACACCGGATCTTCTAGATGTTGTTTAAACATTCGGCAATTCTCCATTAAATGGCCGTTCTCCCGGTGGTAAGAGCACTAGAGGTTGGGATTTCGGCATCCAGGATCTCCCACCATCTTTGGAGGCCTTTTGAAGTATGGCCTATCCTTGATCTGGGTCAGAATCCGGTATATTGAATCTTTAAAAATCATGTAAATACCTTCAAATGCCGCTCTCGCTAGCTAGCTCGAGCTGCTCTTCTATTTTGGATTTTAACGTACTCCCTTCTGGACCCTTCTTCCATTGAGTGAGCCCATTTGGGCTCAGGTGCTCCCAAGTCTTTTTCCAATTTAATGAACTCTTCAATCCGCTCCATTAACTCTCCTAAAGTGATCAGAGATCTCTTTGTTAATGATTGGCGAAGCTGACTTTCTCTTGGCAATCCGAGCTAGAAGGTTGCTATAGCCACTTGCTCGTTACTCCCTTCCATTTCATCATAGAGGCGCTAGTAACGAGCACTAAACTCCTTTAGATTCTTGAAACTCTGCTTCTTAAGAGACAATAATGCCCTGATATCCATTGGTTGTTTGGAGTTTGTTACAAATCGAGTAACAAAAGATTCAGCGAGCTCACTAAAGGTGTTTATTGACCTTGCCTATAAGCGAACCATTTCAAGGCCAGATCCCCCAAACTAGAATGAAAAACCATGCACATCAGAGGTTCGTTTCCTATTCATAACGCCATGGAATCCTGGTAGTGCTGGACATGGTAAGTTGGATCAGAGATTCCATCATATATTTTCAATCTGGAGGGTCTGCCTTCTCTATTTCTTCAGAAAATGGAGATTCAAAATTTCGAGGGCATCCGAGGAACCTTGCTCGGCTCGACGTTCCTTGAGGGGGCTTTTGATTCTCCAATGCCTTCTCTATTAAAGCTTGTATATCTCCCTCCATGATTGTTCGCGAGGATGCCTTCCTCTTCACAGCCTTTTCGTCCTTATTATATCGTGGTCGGATTTCATCCTTTCCTTCTTTCCGAGGTCTGGAGCTAGAAGTCCCGCTTCCTTCGTCATTGGTTCCGTTCTGAGCTCGGCTCCTCCAAGCCCTTGATTCGGAATGGTGATGCCTGGGCTCCCACTCAAGTGTGCACCTTCAGCGCTCCATCCTTCGCGTCTCGCGAGCATTTTCCTGGCTGGGTTCTCTTCCCTGATTTTCCTTGGCGGCCTCCAATTCTAACAACAGACAGTTGATTTTCTCCTGTTGTTGCTTGACCCCCTCAGCCAGATCTCAAACATTGTCTCTATAGGTCTATTCTAGTCGGGAGTATGTGTCCCGTGGCGAGACGTGCTTTGGAATGCCCTGGCTCGGCCTCTAGTGTGTTTCTCCTGGCCGCCTGTCCACGGAAGGCGAGATCACCTTGCGGCTGGGGCCAGCACGGCGAACCTCCGATCGAACTTGTCCCTTCCCATCTGTAGATGGAATGGTTTGATTGCTAGTGCACCAGACATATTCAAAATCTACTCCATCAGAACAGTTTATCAAAGGGCCTTTCCTGATTGCTCTCGTGGCCCTCTGATTTGGGCTCCCTCCCTTTGAGGAGGAGGTCGTTCATCTTGTTCTTGATCTGCCATTTCTCTCAGCAGGAAGAAACTTCAGTAGGTGATTTCCTTCATCCGTTCCCCACAGATGGCGCCGATCGTAAGATCTGATTTTGCGTTAGCCGAGGACAGGTAGGTCTGCTCGGCTTATCGTTGATGATGCTAACATACTCCCGTTTCCACGTCAAATCTCTTTTCCTGAATCACAGAAAAACCACCATGAAGATTTGATCGGGTGATCCGACCGAAGATCCTCCAGTGCTTAAGTTAGCCTCTGGGATTGTATTTTTTCCTTTTTGATTGAGTTCGTTAGAAATTCCATACCTCTTCCTTCGTTCATTTTCCTTCATATCTCCCCAAATTTCCTGGATTCTCACCCACCATCTGCACACGTTCTCTTGCCCTCTTCATGGCAACCAATAACTGCCAGGCTTTAGATCGTGGGCGTTTTCCTCCTTAGATCCAGGGCTCCATTTATTTCTCTGCGTGCCAGCCGTTATTGGTTATTCAATTCGCCATTTCATCTAGATTGGATCAGTGGGTCAACTTGGGTCTATCTTGACCCATATTTGGCCCAATTATTATTTCGAATTTTCCCCCCACAGGTTTGATGGTGGACTTGGGCTTGAGTTGTATTTATGGATTTGGATGTGTACCTTGGACTTCTTATGGACATGATAGGACCTTGCTCGCCCAAGGCAAGCCTAGACAGACACAGACCTTAACTTCTTTCCTTGAGTTGGCAATAACATTCACTCAGTTGTTATAAGCTTAGCCATTGGAATGATCATCCTTGGTGAGAGCTATATTGGTTGTGGATTGGAGCTATCGTAATGAGCTATGGTTAGACCGCCAATGGAATTCTGGTTTTGGTCTATTGAGCCTGAGAGTGTTGATATTGTTATTATTATTGGCGGGGCTCGTCATCCCTTGCATGTTATTTTACTTTCCCCGCCGTGACTGGTTTATAGTATGGGAGGGTTCTGACATAATATCATGCGGTGTCTAGCTCATGTGAATGTGCCACATTGATGGTTGGTTAGACTAGATGCTTTACTTTTATACTAATTCTATTTGTTATATACTGCTCAATTGCCTAACATTTGTACCTTTGCTATTCTTTTGATATTATCATCGTCTCTATTCTTTCGATGCATACATCATATGTTATTTGTATACCATGCCTTACCAGATCCTTGGATCTTACACATCATTTGGTGCTTAATTAGCTATTGACCCCGACCCTGAGGGGTCACACGATCGTTGAGGCTCTATAGTAGGAGACTACAGATGGGGACCGGCTGACCAGGAGGTCAAACTCAGGACTGGAGTGCCTGCACTTAGGGACTGAGTGCAATTATTTTGGGGTTTGAGTGACACCTGTTGTGAGCAAGGGTCTTATGCATTTGATTTGTACATATTATATTCCTACTTTGAGATTAGTTAGACAGATGCCCTGCCACATTCGACATATGACTGATTTGGTACATTATGCTTCCATTATTATTTGATATTGCTTCCGCTATCTTTTTTTATGCTTCCGCACTTAACCATTAATTATTATATTGATAAAAAAAAATTAAATTGGACATCACTACGGACTATGATCTTGGAAGTTCTCGGATTTTCTGGGAAGTAGAGCACCAAATTCGGGTACCTTGGCGGTAAACTCAGTATTCAGAATTTGGGCATTACATGACAACCTTGGGTTGGACAAGGAAAATTTGTAAAGCCTGAGGGTTGAATCCAAGCTAATTTTCTAACCAATAGTTAATGGGCCAACTAAGTATGCTCGAAGGCCTAACCTGCCCAAACCAACATATTTAAGCACACAAGGGTCTCTCTCTCTCTCTCTCTATATATATATATATATATATATGGACCTAATTGGGCCGACTTGAAGCTTGAATATTGCGCCTGATAACCACCAAAAGGCCCAAGCTTGGACAAGTAGCCTTGCCAATCAAACCCAAACCCAAAATGTTAATTAATGAGAATTTGAGATGATACTGGAACCCACCAAGCAGTGGCGGACCCAAGATTTTCATTTGAGGGGTGCATACCTTAATAGGTAGTTTGGTTTTGGTGGCAACCCGAGAGTTTTCTTATGGATTTTGAGGGTGGGCTCACGAATTTTATTGGATTTTTCGAAACGCACCGCGGTTAACCAGTGCAACCGCACCCATTGACCCCCGTGATTGTGTTTGGGTCCGCCTTGGCCACCAAGATCTTTCAATTTCCCATCTTTCATGGTTGGCATACATGTAGGTGGACCCTATAAATTCAACTCAAATATCAAACCGTCTCATAGGACCATTTCTTATACACTTACTCCTAGAATATGGGGCTAAATCTCAGTCAAACTCCCATCTAAAACAACCCTAATTAGTGTCTGTCTCATGCTTCGCCTATATGGAAGACTAGCAACAAAGGCCCATGCTAAGCCCAGGCCCAAAAAATATAAATATATTAATATATAAAGTATTCTTTAAATTATTAATGGAAGGATAAATTTGACATAAAGAAACATATAATTTATCATTATTAAAAGTTTCATTTGACATAACGAAACATATAATTTATTATTATTAAAAGTCTGTATAAAACTTTATTCAAAAGGAAAAAGAAAAAATAAAACTTACATAAAGTAGGAATCAGATTTCCTTTAATAGATTATAATGTATCTTAACTTTTCATTTAAATTTGCTTTTGGAAAACTTAAAATTGCTTTAAAAAGTTTCTAAACATGCTTGAATCATTTTGGAACTTTTAGTCCAATTTAATAAAAATAATTACAATTGAAACTCCCCACCTTGGTACAAATTCATATGTTAGAATTGAAAGATAGAGTATTAATATATTACTTATATTATAAATCTAAGAAAAAGTGAATGGATTAGACATATAGTTTACCTATTGCCTTACTTTCATTTTCAGTTATCATCTTTGATATGATAGCCTCACTAAGGGAATAAATAGGAAGAAATATCTTCAAATGAATTTAATTGCACAAGGGTGAGGCTGAGAGATGAATAGAACCACTGTTTTTAAATTATTTTGTAGGTGTTTAACCAAATTTATTGCACATGAAGAGAATAATTACAAAAGATTTGAAAATGTATCAAGATGAGATAATAAGAGTTAGCCACTTGTTATGCTTAGCAGCTTGTTCTTGCAATTAGGAACCCAAACTCACATATATAAAGCAACATACATCTAATAAATGATTCAAAGCATCATAGAAAGAATACAATTTTGTGATGTATATATTATGGCAATTCATGGATGGTAGCGTGTGTGAGGAGGTTAGATTAATGGCATACTATTCTCATGAACTACTAAATTTTTTTATCACACCTAAAAATTATGAGAGTGAGAGGTACATTAGAGAGTGATTAGAAAGATGATTCTCTCCTATACTCTGCATGTTGTACATCGGTATCATTCGTTCCATTAAAATTTATGGAGGTCTCACCTTTCCTGATGGTTCAATGCTCGGAGAGAGTTTTTTGTGATGAGAGAGAGTTAATTTTGTTGTCCAAGCGAATCTATATGTGTGGGCCATCTTCTGACCATTTAAAAACCGTGTGTAATGATTTTAGCCCATTTTCATTGGACTGACATTTACCATCTTATCGTGAAAAATGCTATCAAACTAGGGACAAAATAGTTATTTTTAATAAATCATGATTTTAAATACAATATGGCCCACTTTATGGGGGTCCATAACTTATATTTGATGTGTCGTTGGTTTAGACAATCATGATTCGATTGCTTTATTTAAATGTCTAATATTTCTGATAATGAAGGAAAATCTTGGGAGTCAAACAAATAAGAGATGACAACTTGGATGATTAGTTTGGACATGCATAAGGTAATCCACTGTTCTGAGAAGGATACCTTGATGCAATTAGGAATTCAAATATTAAAATAAAAAAAAACTACAAATTTTAGAAGATGAAAGATAAGATTGAGAGAAAGAATAACTGTAGCAAAATAGAGAGATTTAAGAGGATATTGATTGAGAGACTTTAGGAGATAGAAGATATGGATGGAGAGATTTTTAGAGAAAAAATTATGGGTGTAATGACATATAGGCCTGTCAATTGAGTCCGTTGAAATGGGTACCCGGCCCATCCCAAGCCCGAAAATATAAGGCTTTTAAAATAAAGATTTAGCCTAGCGAGCTGGGCTTGGACAATGATTTTCAAAGACCGGCCAAAATGGGACTGGGAATGGGTAAAACAAGCCCAACCTGTCCAAGCCCAGCTCGGCCACAAGGAAATTTAATTAATTTTCCATGAATTTTCCTCTCACTATCTCTCGGTCTATGCTCAGAGATCTTAGCTCTCACAATCTCACTGCTCATAGCCTATCACTGCTCATGGTAAATCACTCTTTGCTTACTTTTATTTGTTAATTGGAGGCTCTTTTAGTTTTGAGGGGAGCTACCTGGACATACTGGGGGACCAAACCATGGCCCGGTCCCCCAGTATGTCCAGGGAGACTTAATGTTTAGTTTTTGCTTCTCTTGTTAATTTACGCTTGCGTGGTCCATCAGTTTTTCACTGATTTAATATTAGTACCCTTTTGATATTTCAGTAAGTTGTTGTCCATACAAGTTTTGATCTTCATTTGTTAGTGTTACATTTTCTTCTTCTACAGCTTTTATATGTGATTCAGATAATGATATGGAAAGATGTGAATGGTACCATCTTTCTTATTAGATAGTGTGGTCTTATTTGTGGGATTCATGGTTTCATATTTCAAATCTTATTGAAGATTTTCATTCCCTTTTGTTTGTTGAGTCATGGCCTATAAAGTCGTCATTTATGCCTTTGTTATGGAGTTGCCTAACCTTTTTGAAAAGCAAACTATGAATCATGTTTTATTCCTTTCTATTTGTTTTGTAATTTGGGTTAGTGGACTTGTTAATGTCTCTAAAATTGTGTGAATGGGAGTGTGCTTTGTTAAATGCTCGTTTGAAATTGATGTTATTTGATACTTCTTTGAATATCTAGAATTAGACTTCTGTTTGAGAAATTGAAAAATGCAGAGTAGTTCATTGAATAAATGTCAATAGCTGAAATGAAATTGTTGAGGTAGGTAGTTAGAGTTGGGGAGAGAGGAGGGGAAGGGAGGCACCTCTAGTTGATGGAACGTTTCAAGTTCTTTGGATAGTTTTTGGGGTTTTGATTGAATGTTACTTATTTAATTTCAAAGAAAATTGTGGTTAATGAATCTGAGAAAACTATCAAATCCGAAGGAGGATTTTCTAGTTTCTAGTGGATTTAATGTTTTTTGTTGGAAAAAATTATAAAGTTTCTTCTTTTAGTGAGTTTTTCCATACTTTGCTAGTCGAGTTGACTGAACTATCTATTTTTACTCTAG
This sequence comes from Cinnamomum chago, assembly GCA_038049695.1. Lineage (NCBI taxonomy): Eukaryota > Viridiplantae > Streptophyta > Magnoliopsida > Laurales > Lauraceae > Cinnamomum > Cinnamomum chago. The sequence continues at coordinate 19,466,202 of CP142459.1, forward strand.
AGTGATCATATCAAGATTCTACACTTTTATTTCTTTTGTGTGTCTTCATCTGGTGTAAGTGAGTAGTCCAATGCAAGAAATCAACTGAATTTGAAGCAATGGAAAGTAAATTGTTGACACCAAAAATGTCACTTTGCCTCTTCAACATCTAGAAGCTACATGAAGCCGCATCCTACCACAAATAGGCAAAGCTACTTCAAGCATCAAATTTTGTCAGAATTAAAAAAAAAACTTCAAAATCCTTCAAAACAACCAAAAGAAGAGTACGCATGAAATTTCGGGCCATTCCAGTGTTATTTGGCCTAATTTCACTCCTCCGGCAGCTAACTAGGTGCCCTTGGCGGCGACAGCGTCGAAGACATTAAATCTTTAATCTGAACCTATGGATGGTCTCAAAATACCTCCAAAAGGGTCTATGTCAAGTTTCAGGTCGAACCAACAACGTTTGACCCTACATCAATCCTTGAACAACAAAATTAAGGCTTTCGGCGACGAAAACTGCCGAGGCCATCACTCATCAAACAAAGCACATGGGAGACTTCAAAAAGCTTCCAAAGGGCTGCACTTCAAATTTCTGGTCATTTCAATAACATTTGACCAGACTTTGACTCTCGAAAGCCAAATCAGGCCTTTTGGCGGCGGAGCTCCCTTGGACCATGATTTCCAAATCGAAGCTAATGGATCGTCTCAAAATCGAAGCTAATGATCTTCAAATTGGAGCTAATGGATCGTCTCAAAATGACTTCATCAACATCACGTATCCACCGTCAAAAGCATCATATCATCATTGATCGCTTCGAAATCGCCAATCAGCCGACCAAGAATGCACACTTTCTGCCTGATCGATCAAGAAATCGACAGGGCGGATGGCATCGGCCCACTGGTAGCAATCAATGTCTGAAGTTTCATGGTCATCCGACATCGATTAGCATGAAGATCCATCGGCAACCATCACAAGAAGAATTCCAAAAGACGAGGAGTGGCCCGCGACTCTTCAAGCGCCTCAACGACCACTTAATGCAGTTAAATGACCCGTTTTATGACAAATTGATGCAGTCATTAACTCGTTATTTTGGACGGTCCTATCAGAAGCGAGCAAAAAGGAGTTACAAGTCAGCCATAAACATGGCATTAAACCCTGTAACTCCTCTCATCATGGAGCTTACAGGCGATAAAAGGCCCTTAATTCTCCATCGGCAAATCAGAAGTCAAGAAAAAGGAGTTACAAAATAAAGAAATAAAATCTTGTAACTCCTCCCATTATGTGGCTTTAATACATTTAAGGCCCATAAACCCACCTAATGGCTACCAAAGGCCTATAAAAGGGGGGCCATTCCAAAGGAAATGGATCCAAACAAATCATTAGAAAGTCAATCCGAGAAAGCTCCGCAAAAATTGCTACAACGACCTCTCCTCCCTTGAAGAAGTTCTACAGCGACCACAACAACAAGATGATCAAAGTCCCTTGAGGGGTCACTTCCCCAAATGACCTCTCCTTCCTCCTCTATGGCTTAGACGTGGCTTTTTCAGCCAATTTACTCGGCTTTTTATTGGGCATAGGACCTCCTCTTGGTTTTTGTCCTCTAAAAAGTTGAGGTTTAAGCCAAGCCAAGTGAATCAAGAACAACCTACGTTCTCATCCGAAGGATGATGGCGAAGTTGACACATTGCTTGCGACTGTCAATCTGAACGAGTCCTCACAATCTCCTGAGGAGTTAGATCCCCTTTTCTTGCTTTTTCATTGTATTTTATATTTTTTTGAAGAGACATAAAAAAAATCACAACTCTTGTATTTCATTATTGATAAGAATTGTAAATCACATTTCGTGGCAAAAAGATCACCTTTCACGGCAAAACAAATGAAATCGCCTTTCACAGCAAACAAACCATGTCTCTTTTCTTAAATATATGTGCAATGGAAAACTAGAAAAAAGTTGATTTCCTTTTCTTGTGAAGAGACCACTACTTGTCAATTCTCATTAGAGTAGAAAATCTTGCATACTCGTACGAAATAATGTTGATGCTCGCATTTCGACACCGGTCGCGAAAGGATTGGACCCCACAGACTCTACGTCCGCTGACCTCGGTAGCGCCACGCCCGAAAAAAATGAGTCTATCAAGCTGGCATATCCGGTGGGACTCGTTCGTTTGAGAACATGTGTTTAGAAAATAAATGTTTGCATATCATATTTCTGCTCTATGCTTATGCTTCTTTTCTAGATTCCTTGGCCCCTTTCTTGTTGGTGGCCTATGTTGGATTTTGCATCTAAGGTAAAATTAGAAATGATTTTTTGGAAATTTCTAATTCTATCTTTCAATTTATTTCCACTCTTTCTTTCTTTCAAACAAAATTTCAGATTTCTCATTTTTTTATTCAACTTTGAGAAACCTTGATCCTTTCCTCTTTGAACTTGATAGCTCACAGAAATGTTCGATGCAATCGTTCGTATAGGAGAATGGGCCATCTTTTCTCTTCGATGAGTCCGTTAGGGATCTTCCATAACAAAACAAAAAAAAAAAAACAAAAAATTTCAAATTTCTCATTATGGAATCAATTTTGAGAAACCTTGATCCTTCCCCTTTCGAACTTGATAGGTAGCAGAAATGTTTGATTTTATCGTTCGTATCAGGGAATGGGCCATCTTTTCTCTTTGATGAGTCCATTAGGGATGTTAAATTTTTTTTTTTTCAGATTTCTCATCTTTGGAATTAATTTTGAGAAACCTTGATCCTTCCCCTTTCGGGCTTGATAACTCCTAGAAATGTTTGATTTTATCGTTCGTATCGCGGAATGGGCCACCTTTTCTCTTTGATGAGTCCGTTAGGGATCTTCAAAAACAAATTTCAGATTTCTCATCTTTGGAATCAACTTTGAGAAACCTTTATCATTTCCTCTTCGAACTCGATAGCTCACAGAAATGTTCGATGCAATCGTTCATATCGGGGAATGGGCCATCGTTTCTCTTCGATGAGTCCGTTAGGGATCTTCCAAAACAATTTTTTTTTCCAGATTTCTCATAATTGGAATCAACTTTGAGAAACCTTGATCCTTTCCTCTTCGAACACGATAGCTCGCAGAAATGTTTGATTTTATCGTTCGTATCAAGGAATGGGCCACCATTTCTCTTAGATGAGTCCATTAGGGATCTTCCAAAAACAAAAAGAAAAAGAAGCAAAGATCACTAAAGGTCGCACCAATTGCGTTCTTTGACCGTGATTGATTCAAGAAAAGCCTTGTTCAAAGTGTGGAGACACCTAGACTGTTCTAGGTATGGGTCCTCCAAACGTGTTCATTAAGTAATCCTACCATACCTAGGGGCTAATCTATCAATTGAGGTTTCATAAGGCCGAATTAAGAAGCCTAGGTGTACTTTTCAATCTTTAGATTTTTCTTTCAAAAAAAGACAGAAAAAGAGAAATCTTCAAAAAAGAAAAAAGAAAACTTTCAAAAAAAAAAAAAATCCCGTCACTTTTGGGTTCAGATTCGAGAAATCGTGGTCCCTTCCCTTTCGGAACGAAGTTAGCAAAAATATTTGAGTCGGCTTCCGGATCGAAATACCATTTGCTCTCTTTGCGAATTTGATTTTGACCTTTCAAAAAAAAATTCCCATCACTTTTGGGTTTAGATTCGAGAAATATTGGTCCCTTCCTTTTCGGAATGAAGCACACAGAAATGTTTGAGTCGGCTTCCGGATCAGAATACCATTTTCTCTCTTTGATGAATACTATCTTGGCCTTTCAAAAAATCTATCTTGTGTCCATTCCATGGATTCAATTTCCAACATTTGTGCCTAGCAGTGCTAGTATGCCTTTTCGGGTCTTCTGTATTCGTGACTGACACATTTGTACCTCCAACCTTATATTCATCTTACCTCGAGTGAGCCTTACTTCTTGGTGATTTGAATTAAGGTTTACAATTGCTTCTAGCAGTCACTGGAATGCCCATTCTGGGCCTACCATACTTGCAATCAGAACAATTGTACCTTCTATGGCCTTTTTTGCCTTCTTCATGTCTTTTGGTTGGACCATGTCCCTCGAGCGATTTGAAAAGACAAAACTATAGTTTTTCTCATTTATGATCATTATATTCTTGTGATTACTAATGAATGTGATCTTGTTTCAGAATTTTTTCGAAACTAACAATGGCAGCTTCTTTGACCATTACTTTCGACGAGAACAAGTACCAACTCATGCTTCAACAGAAGCAAAACACACGCACTCACTAGTGCCCCGCCAGCTGCCGAAGCATCATCTCTCTCAACAACTCTCTGAACACCGGGTCGACCTCGACTTTCCGGACTATCATCTTCGGGACACTGGGACCATTCCCACTTCCTGTAAAAGAGACCGCACCTTCTAAAAAGTAGAAAGTCGCCTCTCAACGTGTTACTGCCATGACACCAAAGGCGAGCGTCAAGAAACCCGAAGCTCACGGCACCCCCGCGAAGCCTCGACCTACAAGCAAGCAGGTCTATCCCAAGACTTGGTCCCCAAAACCTTCGCCAAAATAAAAAAGGTCCCAAGCATCCATAAGGCCAGCATACCTAGCCCCACTCAAGGAGAACTAGTTCTACCCTCTTGCCTACATGAAAAAGGAGAGACCCGCCCCTCAGCAAACATAGAAACCAAACCAGCACGAGCTAGCTTGTTCCTACAAGCCCAAAATTAATCGTGTATCACAAGGCCTTTGCAACAATCTGCCAAGGCCTACACTCCTTCGATTCGACCCTTCATCTCTATAGCGGCCGAATCCGAAAAATTCAAAGCTTCGCTACGACAGTCAAAGGACCGGGTCCGAATCCTGTCCATGCCTAGCTTCAAAGAAGACAGGATCGGTTGCTGCGCTCGAGGGAGTACATCCTTCGTCGCTAAAGCTCAGCCAGAGCTGACTGAAGCTCAAACTGCTAATCGCATACGCTGCCACTCGTCATATCGACAGAAGAGACTAGAGAAGCAGAGGACCCAACATCCTACACTTCAGGTCTCTAAAAAATGGGTTGAAAAAGAAAGACCCGACCAAGTTGCTACTGTCCATATGGTTGGAAAAACCAGAAGACGCCAAAAGTCAGTAACCAAACTTCATGTTTAACATCCAGTGACTCTTAGCGTCTCCTGAACACGAAGACATCTAGAAGAATCCCTTGCTTCTTCAAGCCAAGAACATCAGAGTAATCCTTCCTCAAGCTCTTCATAAAAAAAAATGAGCCCCTGCTCAGTCACCAGGGCGATTTCTTCGTTTGAATCCTGAGGGATGAACGTCCTAGCTACAAATTCTGAGCCACCACGGAATCCATCGCAAGATGATGTGATCGTACGCATCCAACAATTGGAGTAAGGTCAGCAGAGGATTGAGACTCTGATGGAGAACCTTCTTCTCACATTTTAGCGTCAAGAAAATAATGAACCTCCTTCGAATCATTAAGATGATGAGGTAAATGCAGAAGACCATGAATCCCGTGCCCTTACCAAAAAGGACGTGGACGATATCCTCGTCAAAACAAGAGAAGAGGATACCTCAAGGAGCATGGGATCAAGCCTCCATATCCCTTATGGATGGACTCGGTCCCGTTCCCTACAAAGTTCAAGCATCCTACTCTCCAAACATATATGGAGAAAGGATCAGCCAGACAACACATCATCCAATTCAAAATTTTGACAGGAGCTATCGCGGATCAAGATGCCCTCAAGATCCGACTCTTCGCAAGTACCCTAAAAGGCACAGCCTTTGATTGGTACTCCACTCTGCCAGAGGACTCTATTCAAAATTGGGCCATGCTAGAGACATGCTTCCTGACTCAATTCAAAGGTGAGGACAATCCTGCTACTATGGCTCAGCTCTGCAGCCTAAAACAGGGAGAGGATGAGTTAACTTATGACTTCATTCACAAGTGGAAAGCTATGACATACAAATGCTCGGATGTGCTGCCACAAGCGTCACTAGTCGACATCTGCCGTAACAACTTGAGGCCAAGAATCCGCTCCTTGATTATTGACAACAAATCAAAAAAATTGGGAGAACTCTTGGAAGCTTCCATGGAGGCTGAAATGGTGATCAAAGACCACAACAGTCAGAAGTCATCAAGAAAGGAACCGATCGCCATTGCAACCTTAAAACCAAAGAAAAAAGAGGTCCTCAATGTGCAAACCAAGTCAGCTCCTCAGCCACCAAAGAAAGCTGAAAGCAAAGCTGTAGGTAAGAGATCTAAACTCTCTGATTCTTTCAAAGAGTGAGTAGAAAAGAAATACCTATTCGATGAAGATGTGGATGAAATCTTTGAGGCTCTCGTGGCAAACTAGTAAACTCACCTTGCCCGACCCCAAAAGACCGAGAGATGTTGGGAAGACCAACGATCCTCGGTTTTGTCCATACCACCAAATGATCTCGCATGCCCCCAATCAATGTTTCCTTATGAGAGAAAAGATTAACGAGATGTGGAAAAACGAAGTCATCACATTTGACAAAAACTAGGGTCTGCCTCCGTCAACATGGTGTCATGTGGACAAACATCCAAGTCACCAAAGAAGAAGATTACTACTTCCTTCAAGGTGATAAAAAGAATTCAACCGTCCCAAGAGCTGGTTCCTTACCCAGCACCGGACAGGCAACCCATATGGGTGTATCCTGATCTCCTAGAAGATAAAAACTGGGAGATTGTCAAAACAAAGCCGACGGCTCAACAGCGAAGGCAAGCTAAGAGAAATCTCTGCAAGCTCAAACACCAGGAGAAAGCTCAACCAAAAGAAGAAGTCCATGAAAAGGCAAAGACTTCCTCTACCGCTTCACTGGGGGCAACATAAAAGTCCCTTCCCGAAACTTCAAAGGCGGTAAGAAAATTCACTCTCAGTGAGTTCATGCCACCTCAATTCAGAGATGAAACTGCGCAGCGAGCATCATACTCTTGCAACTCGGCAGTTGGATTCTCCATGAATGGATACGAGTCTAGTTACATCGACGAATGGTAGGAATCTCTTGAAACAGGAGAATATCTCTCCGATGAAGAGTGGGTTCCTGAAACTCACCTTATGCCGGTAATCTGGTTTAACCCTTTACAACAACAAGGATCCTGGTCTGATGATGAAGAAAACCAAGAGACTGTTCAAGAAAATGATGTTGGCCCAGCACCTGCCATTGCTCCAGCTGAACCCGACCATGTTAAACCATAATGAGCAGACGAAGAACAAGATTCGGTGCCCATGCCTAATCTTAAAGAATATGCGAGGTTCTTGCAGCTTCTTGCCCTACAGCGAGAGCAAGATCGCATCAATAAGCTTCGTCGTAACCAAAATCCAGAACCTGAAGTCCTTGGAGACCAACAGGTACCTCCTCCCTCAATTGCTGAAAATGGAGAAGACTGCTGGATAGATGACCCTCTTACATCCGAGGATGAGTCCGACTCCCAACAGTCCATTCTGGGGATGTCTCCTATTGGAGCTACCTGCAATGTGGTAGTTCGGGATGATAGTTCATCTGAAGCCTCGTTTGCTGAGGTCACTTACTCTCAGACCATATCTGGCAGTATATCCTCTAGAGCTACTTCTTCTCGAGTAACTTCCATTGAGATGTAGCATTCTCAGACTTCGTCTCCTGAGACCGTGATATCAGAATTCACACCCCTCCCAACTGCTCATCGTGAAGAACCTACAACTAATGATGCTTTGGCCGATGAATTGATCAACAAAGAAGAAAAGTTGCTGGATGTTGTTCAGGACTTGTTCTTAGAAAATGCTCCATGCAATGCAATCACTGAGGACGACAACTCTGCTGCATGCACCTCCCTAGTAAATGAGAAGGATTAACCCCTTGATCCCGAGGGTGATCTTCCAAACAAAGACCCTTCTCAAGAAGCACTTGACCAAAAGCAACCATCGCCTTCACCAAGGAAGACCTCCTACTTGGTGAGATAAAGCACAACCGACCCCTATATTTCATAGGGTACATTAAGGAATTGCCAATACATAGAGTCCAAATCGACCCAGTTTCTACACTCAACCTCATCTCCACTTCGTCTTTAGAAAAGTTGGGTATCCCACCCAGCAAGCTGAGCCACACATCCGTATCTGTCTTTGGATATGATGGGAGCACTCAAAGGCCTATCGGGAAAATCAGGTTCAAGTTGCAAATTGGTGATCTTATCTCTGAAGTCACTGTGTATGCAAAAAAAACCCCTTCATGCTACAACGCCCTTCTTGGACTCCCTTGGATACATGAGAATGGTGTTGTCCCTTCAACTCTACATCAATGCATTAAGTTCGTTGACAACGATGGCATGATACATCGGGTGTTTGCAAACAAAAAACCCTTCAAAGGTAAAGAAGTCCATTGTGTACATTCCCAGATGTACGAGGGCGAAAAAAAAAGAAAAGGAGGAAGAAATAACACCCTTTGCCGAAAATCTCCAGAAAGATAAAGGCAAGGCTCTTCAGCAATCACCAGAAGAAAAAAAACCCTCCAGCAAATCCAAAGAGAGCAGCCAACCTCCCTTCATCATCTCCCTCAAGTCTTCGAAGCCTTTGGTCATCACAACCAAAAAAAAAAAGACAAAGCAAAACTCTAAGGGCAAACTTGTTGTCTCTTTCGTGTCTATCATGGAAGACACGGATTCAGATTCAGAGTCAGAGCTAAAAGACAACACACCGTCAAACCAAGTTGATACTCAGCAAGTCCAACCTACTCTACTTCCCATAGAAACACCTGCTGACATAGATGATCATGCTTCTGCTTACTTTGTTGTTTCCTACAACTTCAGCAGAAGAAAAGCCAATCTTCTTCCACAGATTGGAAGCTTCTTCATCAAATCCCTTGCTTGAACCTTTCCAAAACGAAGGTATACCTCAATTATCCCTATATAGTCATATGGCACAAGCTATTATGAAGAAAATGGGCTATGATACTCAAAATCCAGTCAGTCTGGGACAAGGTCACTGTATTCTCACGCCATTGGTGTTTGCCTTGACCAAAAGCTATCTGGAAGATTGGAGACTCTACGGTCATCTAGAAAAGTCTTTACTGAAAGTTCATGCTATATAGATCTGAACTTGGACGTCCATGGCTGATATGGTTTTTCTTGTTTTAAAACAAAACCAAATCTGATAATTCAGCCATAAAACATGCATAAAAACTCCATGAAATCATGATCAACATATGTATAATGCAAGGAGATGATAGAGGACTAATACCTTGATGATATGAATGCCTCAAGTCTCTGAAAAGAAAGCTACAAAGGTCTGATCTCAGCCTGCAATCAGCAATGTAAGTTGCAGGAATTTCTGCAGCAGATTTTTCCTTTGATCTTCTCTTCTATTCCACAACCCAATCTGATTGGTTCTGATTGTGGGATCAGAATATGGATTCCAAGAAGGGTTTTTCTGAACTACACTTTTTGTGGAAAAAGTCCAGGACCTGATCTCCTCTCTCCAATGAAGAAGAAGAGAGCAATGGGCTGGGCGTGAGTTTTTCTTCTTGACTTGGGCGGCCAATGGAGCTCCCAATTGTTTCACGCCTAGGGTTTTTTCTATCTCACTTTGTTTCATGTGTTGCACGCCCAGGGTAGTGTCTCATATATTTATAAAGTTCACATTCCTTTAAGAGTCCTCTCTCTAATAGGAATGACAATCTCATAAAATAAGCAACCAGCCACCTTAGTTGTGCAATACTTTCTAATTAAAGATACTAAAAATTAGTAAACTTTAATTATAAGAATTCTTACCCAAAGAGGAGTTCTTCCTTCCAAGTAAAGATACCTAGTTAAACTTGGAAACCTCACACAAGGGGCTCCCCTTATGGCTGGCCCACAAGATAGATAAACACACCATGGCCCACAAGTTAATAATTTAGCTAGAGTTAAATTCATGTACACCATCAAAAGCCTATTTGAATTTAAACTCAAAATTATTCTTCCACAAAATTAATTCAACCACATATCATTTATTTAAATTAGGAAACCATGCCAATTTAGGAAGATGGCTAGAAGAGGGACCAAAAGACATATTTGCCCTTGGCTCCCAAAATGACCAAAATGTCCATGCTAACCCCATAGCAACATTAAGATCATTTTAACCCTAACTCATTCCACTAAAGAGTTATGGTTGCACTCCAGGGACAAATATTAAATTGCAAATTAAGCTCATCATAAACCGACGATTGTCTTTGACCTACCAGGTACAATGACCACAATGCCCCTCTATGTAACATCCATAATCAAGTAGGTTAACCGATGTACTATCTACCTTCTTGATTACATCTCATCCTTAGAACTTCATACCCTTGACTTAATCATCATCCGGATATCATTCTCTTGATCCAGGGAGCGACCCACAAGTTCAATATCCATATGGAACATCCATATACTAAGATCTTAGATTCTGATGATTAATCGGATAATTCTAAGGGGACGATCATTCCGTCACACGATGGCATAGATTTCATATTGCATTTGCACGTCCCAACTAATCAAGCCCGAGTACCCAAAACACAGAGCTGTTGACCCATGAACAGGATCTCACCCATAGTGAATTAAAGTACAAGAACTCGACTTCGTCAGTTCATCCACAAATGCTCAAGATTAAGAGCACTGGTCACTCAGTAGCAAGAGGTGACTTGATCTCTCTCTGTGATAGTACTATTTTAGAGATCACACCTTTAATGGTCCTGTTCAATGCATGACACATGCACTAGTGAGATATATCCGGGAAAGACCTCCCGTGACTAAGGTAAGTCACCCTGAACACAGGAGAGTTTCTCACTCTAACTTATACCAAGATGAAGTGCCCAACTCCATCTCTCAGTTATGAACAAGTTTATTGTTTCAAGTGTCCATGACTCAGACCTTTCTGTGTGTAGCCACTACACACCCAAGTCATTTACTAGAAAACAATGGGCCTTACACAACCATGCATATACACAAGTAATAAGAGAAAAATGTCATTCTATTAAATAACCAATAAATATCCAGTAACAGAGATGTGAGTGCAGTCAGTGGGCTTTAGGGCATACACCAATCCCAAGATTTACATGGGCTGGGGTAGGATCCCGACACTCCTTTGAGGCAGTTGACACAAAGGCTGAAAAGTAAATTTGCTAACCAAGCCTCAACTTCTCTTGACCATGAAGACATCGTCTCCCTGGATATCTCTTTGAAGAGTCACCTATCAAGGATCCGGGAAGCTCTACCCATTGGTATGATTTCTCTGACGATGAAGAGGAATTGTCCGATGACACAGACATGTGGCATTCTGACCCATAAGTGCCATCGTCTCCAAAAGAAATACCCTACTTAGAAGTTTCAAAAGGCAATTGAGACCATCTCATAGCAAGCCTTAAGAAGATCACCGATCAAGAAGACCCATGGGCAGAAGCCAAGCATTGGCCTGAAAATGCCCTTGGTACTCCAAAAGGTTTCGTTGAGTTGGAAGCCTCCGAAAATGTTGTGGAGGAACCACCTTCGAACCTTCCAACAGAGGATTCTATTCCAAAGATAGACTTCGGAACACCAGATAACCCACATCCTGTATTCATTAGCAATAATATAATGGATGATGAGTTACCCGAGTATATCGTTTTTCTTCGTGAGTTTGTCAATTGTTTTGCATGGTCTTATGTTGAAATGCCTGGCTTAGACCCGAAAATAGCAGTCCACAAGCTCAATCTACAAAAAGACATCAATCCTGTCAAACAAGGCCAAAGAAGATTATGTCCAGACGTGATGGATAAAATTGAACAAGAAGTTCAAAAACTCAAAAGCGTTGGCTTCATTCATAAGGAACAACATCCTGAATGGTTGGCCAACATTGTCCCCATGACAAAGAAAAATGGGCATATCAGGGTCTGTATTGATTATACAGACTTGAATGGTGCTTGCCCTAAAGATGAATTCCCGCTCCCCATACCGGAGGTGATGATTAACAATACATGCGGATTTGAGCGAATGACATTCATGGATGGCTTTTTTGGCTACAATCAGATAAGGATGCATCCAGAGGATGAAAAATGCACATAATTTCGAACTCCATTTGGCGTGTATTGCTACACTGTCATGCCATTTGGTCTAAAAAATGCTGGTGCTACGTATCAGAGAGCTATGATGAAGATATTCCAAGATATGCGGCACAAAACGGTTGAATGTTATGTTGATGACCTCGCCGTCAAAAGCATAAGAAATGAAGACTATCTCAAAGACCTTCGAGAAGTCTTCCTCCGACTTCGCAAGCACAAATTGCGAATGAATCCTTTGAAGTGCTTCTTCAGCGTCTCGTCGGGTAAGTTCCTCGGATTCCAAGCTCGGAAAATTGGAATAAAACTTGACCCCATCAAAGTCAAGGCTATTTTAGAAATGCCCTCTCCAAGAACCTTAAAAGAACTGAAAGGACTTCAAGGAAGATTGGCATACATTAGACGGTTCGTCTCCAATCTCTCGGGGAAGTGTCGTCATTTCTTTCGGTTAATGAAGAAAGGTGTGAAATTTGTTTGGGATGCTGAATGTGAAGCTACATTTCAAGACATCAAGTCATACTGAACAAACCTCCAGTGTTGGCTGCCCTTACCACTGGAAAACCATTCATCTTGTACACGAGCCCTCAACCATTCTCTGGGTGCTCTGCTCATACAAGAGAATAACAAAGGAAAAAAAGCTGCTCTATACTACCTCAGCCGTATGCTGGTAGGTGCGTAGCATCGTTACTCTCCAATTGAGAAAGGATGCTTGGTAGTGATGTTCGCTGTGCAAAAGCAACGTCACTACCTTCTTTCCAACACAATCTACCTAATTTCGAGGATCAACCTCTTGAAGGTCCTTGTCACAAAAACAAGCTCTCTCAATGCTCGTCTGGCAAAATGGTCCATCCTCTTATCACAATTTGATATCAGGTATGTACCACAAAAAGCAATCAAAGGCCAAGCTCTAGCAGATTTTCTTGCAGAACATCCATTGCCTAAAGATTCTCCACTTAGAGATGATCTCCTAGCCAGATAAATCTGTCTACAACGTGGAGACTTCCTCACAAAACGCCTCCTGGGACATGTACTTTGATGATGCAACCAGGACAAATGAGAAAGGAAAGTTATTCTCGGGAGTTAGCATCCTCTCTGTTAGTCCCGACAAATACAAGATTCCACATGCTTTCTCGCTACTGGAACCATGCTCAAATAATGCAGCTGAATACCAAGCCCTAATCGTAGGATTGGAACTCGCCCTCGAATCCAGCATCACCATGCTGGAAGTCTTCGGGGATTCTCAACTGATCGTCAACTAGATGAATCAGAAATATGAAGTCAGGAAACCTGACCTGTTGCCTTATTAAAACAAGGTACAATCGCTTCGGCAAAAGTTTAACATCTGTCACATCACCCACATCCTTAGAGGTGAAAACATTTGTGCAGATGCCCTGGTTGGACTTGCAGCATCTATGGTGATCTAGGAAGGGGAAAACATGCAAATTACAATTTGTAAAAGAAGGATACTCCCTCCTCTCAACACACATCAAGTAGTTGTTGAATGCCACCGGGTGGTTGGAAGTCGGATCTCTGTCCTTAGACCTCCAATCGGCGACTGGAGGGATCCATTCATCGATTACACCATGTTCGAAATCCTACGTGAAGATCCAAAAGAACAAGTAAGTGTTCAAAGACGAGCCCCAAACTTTCATTTGGATATTCCTTCAAAAATCTTTTACAGAAAATCCTTCAACAAAGTACTTCTACACTGTTTGTCACAACAAGAGGTGGAGTCCATTAGGCCGGCTCTAAGCTCTACAATCAGATAAAAAGGTTAGGTTATTATTGGCCTACCATGGTAGCTGACGCTATGCGATTTGCTAAACGCTGCCAACAATACCAAGTTCATGGAGACTAGGTTCATATACCTCCAGAATGGCTACACCCCTTAGCGATTTCATGGCCTTTTGAAGCCTGGGGTATCCCATAGCTATCTCTCCCCCATCAAGCAAAGGCCATCGCTTCATCTTTGCCGCTACGAATTATTTCTCCAAGTGGTCAGAAGCATTTACGCTCGATGATATGAAGACCTCATCAGTCCTTTAGTTCTTGCGCACCCATATTATTTGTCATCTCGGAAAACCTAAAAGATTCGTCCATGACAACGAACCACAATTCCGGGATCACCTATTCTACAGGTTTTGTGACAAATACAAAATCCAAAGTTGTCGTTCGACTCCATATAATCCGGCAGCAAACGGATTAGTAGAAGCCTTCAATAAGACACTCTGCAAAATCCTCAAGAAATTGGTCTCCAGTCACAAAAGAGACTGGAGCGACAAACTATCTGAAGCTTTGTGGGCCTATCGAACCACTGTTTGAGGACCAACCCATAGCATGCCATTCTCCTTGGTCTATGGATGCAAAACATTCGTACCCTTGGAGGTACAAATTCCTTCCCTAACGGTGTCTTTGAAAAATGACATGACTCAAGAAAGCAATGTGAAGTAGAGACTCCAAGAGCTAGATAATCTCGACAAGAGACGGCTTGAAGCTCAACAAAGCATTGAACTTTACTAGGCACACATGGTAGAATCTTTCGACAAAAAGGACCGTCAACGCACCTACAAAAAGGGTGACTTTGTTCTTCCAATGAAAAGACCGATGGTTTTCACTCACAAGTCCAAAGGCAAATTTGAGCCAAAATGGGAGGGAGCTACATCATCGACAAGGTTTTCTCCAATGGCGCATATGCTCTCCTAAACATGGAGGGTGACAGATGTATGCTGCCCATCAATGGCAAGTTCTTGAAGCGATACTACCCTTGAAGACTTTTGCCACTGGGTCAGAGCAAACGCATGCACGGCCAAAGCCTATTCCCAGGTACTTGCTCGTAAAACCCACTCCTTTTAGATTTTTTATCCTTATGTTGGAATTTCTAAAAATTCAAAACAATGCTTTCATCGTTTCATTGTTAAAAAAAAACCTGAGTTTAGGAGCCTTTTCCTAATTTGACCAAATTTTCAACCCTTGAACCTAAATTTCATGGTTTGAAACAAAATCAAGATCCAGGTATTTCCACCCTAGTCCGCCCTAACTTTTACCACCAAAAATGGTTTTAGGTCAAAATTTACAACCCTCGTGTCTTAAAAAAAAAAAAAAAACCGCGGTGAAGCGACGCTTAGTCGATACTCGCAAAACTCAAAATCGGAAGGATGCGAACCACATTCGATACTTCCAAAATCGCAAGGAAGCGACATTTCGTCGATACTTGCAAAATTTCAAAAATCGTGGAGACGCAACATTTCAGTTGATATCCACAACCCAAATTTAAAAAAAAAACCGATGTCCAAAACACCTCAAAATTTCAAAAATCGTAGGGAGACGACATTCAATCAGTACCTGTAAAATAAAAATTTTGAAAAGCGAGGAAGCGACATTCCATCGATACTCGCAAAACGGATGAGCAAGGATGCGACATTCCATCGTTACTTGCAAAACCATCTAGCAGGGAAGCGACGCTTAGTCGATACTTGTACCCAAATTAGCGAGGAGGCGACATTCCATCGTTACTCGCAATCGAATGAGCAAGGAGGCGACATTCCATCGATACTTGTAAGACCATTCAGCAGGGAGGCGACTTTTACTTGCATTTTTTAAAACTAAGACCCGACTCTTATGCCACAAAAATGGCTCTCACAGCAAAAACCTAGCTCTCACGCACAAAATCGGCTGTCATGCCATAAAATTGGCTCTCACGTGAAAAACTTGGCTCTCACGATAAAAAATCGGCTCTCATGCCAAAAACATGGCTTTTACGCCAACAAACCAAAACTTGGCTTTAAAAAAGATTGGTTTCCACGCCAAAAATCGGCTTTCATGCCACAAAACCTGGCTCTCACGCCAAAAGTCAGCTTTCATGCCACAAAAAAAAAACCTGGCTTTCACTCCAAGAATCGGCTCTCATGCCAAAAACCTGGCTTTTACGCCAACAAACCAAAACCTAGCTCTCATGCCAAAAACCTGGCTTTTATGCCAACAAACCAAAACCTGGCTTTCATGCCAAAAACAAAATTTTGACTCTCATGCCATAAATCCAAAATTTGGCTTACGTGCGCAAACAAAATCTGGCTCCCATGCCAAAACAACCATTTGATAAAAGACTTTCACAAAATAACAAACTTTTGATCAAATCTTCAAATAAACATTCCCATTTAACTATTGCTTGAATTTGTTTTCATCACAAAAGGATTTAATTGAAAGGAGGGAATACAAAACAAAAATGCTAAAAAAAATGTGTTCACAAGCACTACAAAAAATGAGTGCTAAAAAAAAATGTGTTCTCAAGCACTACAAAAAAAAGAGAAAATAGTACAAAAAAAAAATTGTGTGTATACATGGGGTACCAAAAAAGAGGAGAGTTTGGTACAAAAAGAAAAAACCAGGAGCTTAGCCAAACATGGCATCCAGCCAAAGATTCAGCTCTTCAAGCAAACTCTTGGCTTTGGCTCTCAAGGATTCTAAGGCTCGCTTCTTCAGAAATCTCCCGTAAGATGCGGTTGAATGCTCTAACCCGTCTTCAACACTAGGAAGCTTCTCCCAAGCAATTTTCCATTGCTTGTGTTCTTGAGAACACGATTGGCGTCTGCAACTAGGCGAATCAAGTGCCTCTCCCTGGCACGAGCCTCTGCTAAGGTAGCACACTTGGCCGCAAGTTGTACCTCTAATTGCGCAAGACGACACCTAGCTTTAAGAACTTCCCTATCGAGTCGTTCAATGTCATGCCTCAACTCTATGATGGCCAACTCGGTGACATTCCTTTTCCAGACAAACCGCTTCCTACTCTGCGTGGTCTCATCCATTTCAGACTTGGCTTTGTTAGCGGGGTCCAGAAACATCTCTTTGAAGAAGTCATCATCAGGAAAATCCTTGGTCTCGGACCACTTGTCGCCCAGCGCAATGATCCTATCAACCATCACCCTGGTGCCTATGGCATACATACCAACCTCTTCGACATTGGCAAGAATCTCCTAGACAAGCTTGACCATGCCAAATCCAGCTTCTAAGTAACCTAAAAGGAGAGTCTTGATCCAAGAGCTCAAAACACGCGCCAACACCTTCTTTGCAAACTAAAGGGATGGCCTAGATGAAGATTCGCCCCGGTCCATCGGTGGGGCTGCCCTTGTCGTGCCCCGTTGGAAGAGAAATAAAAAGAACTTTCCAATTGGAGCCACTGGGGAAGGAATCTCAGCATGAGGTCTCACCTCTACCATTTCAGGACTGGTGGTAGAAGCCCCTACCTCTGGATCAACCTCTAGCACCCCTTGCTCTGGCTCTGAAGAAGGCAATGAGATCTCTCTTGTCACTTCAAAGCCTGCCAATAAAACACAAAAAGGTATGAATATGATCCTGTCGAGAAAGTCATTATCACCAGGGTTATTATTACAAAGTACCTTTTTCGACGACTGGCGGAGTACTCTCTGCCTCCATGAACTCATCCGAAGCATCGCCAAAAGTTGCATCCATGGATGGTTCCAAGTGGTAAGAATCCTATGGCAAGTCAACTGACAAGAAAGCAAGCAATATCTTAGCAAATGACAGCACAAAAAAGAAAGAAAAAAACACAAAGAAGTCATACCAGGTGGAGATTTTGGAATCACTCCAGAGTACCTCGGTTCTTCTTCAGATGCCGTAATCGGATCCATCACCGCCTTATCGGCCGGGACCTCATGCATCACCAAGTCCTCATCCTCTGTTAAAAAAGGGGAGAAGGCAAATCAAAACAAGGAAATCTCAATGAAAGAAATGGAAAGAGAAAGAGGAAGAATCATACCTTCACCAACGGTCTCTTCTTCTCAACTCCTCTTTTCCAGAGGCTTGTTAGCATTCCCTGACACCTCCTCATTGATGGTAAGAGGGACTTCCAAAGAGTCTTCGTGCCATCCCATACTACGGCGCTGCCCTCTCCTCCTTTTACCTTTGTGGGTCGGTTTGCTCGAAGAACCTGCCCCATTGTCATAGTCAGGTCTCTCGCTTGACCCCTCATTGAATGGTCTGCTCTTACCGATACACTCTACGGAAGCTCTACTTTGTACTGCTTGCATCCAAGAGTCAATCTCAGCTTCCACCCTCTCTAGCTGTTCTAAGGTCTCACCAGGCACTTCCCTAACAGCTTCGAAACCAATGACGCCCTGCTCACTGAGAAAGCCTATCTTATGCTTTTCTCCAAAAAGGAAGGACAAAACTTCCTCTCGCCGGACACCATCTGATTTCCCAAGGCCCTTCCTAGAAAATTGCTTAACATTAAGCTCCCGCTTGGAAAGCCCCGGTACGACGAAAAGCACTCCAGGACCAACCTGTATGTTAAAAAGCCACCCATTCTCTGCGTTGGTCAAGGAGTAATGTCTTCTCGACCCTGCCATGGTGGAGTCGCGAGGGGCACCAAAATCAAAAGCCTTCTTCTGCAACTTCGGAGAAAGCTTTACCGAAGATTGCCCTTTCTCGACGTCCCTGTACCGTTGGATCCTCATGCCAGCAAACAAAAGAGATTCGAAGACGGCTTTACCCCTAGCCAACCGATTCATAAGAGGATCATCATCCTGCGCAGTACACAGCTGGTGGAAGCCGGGACAGTGGTATACATACCACGAATAAAAGATCTGGGCTGAAAAGACCATATTCATAGGGAGCCCGAGCTGAACAAAAAAGCAGCAGCCTGCAATTCAGTACACAAATAGGAGTAAAGAGCGGGCACCAAAGCAAGTTGCTCTCCGAACGCCATTTGACAACCCAGATAAATGTAATGCGGCTCAATGTGCGTTCCATCTTGATCGACACTTATATGTGCAATGCTTAACCACAAGACTTCATTGTCGTCAAGTAGTAAAGGACTAAAGAGTCCGGATTATCGATCCCACGAAGAGAGGATGAAAGAAGTAACGAAGCCAATTTAAGTTGAATTGAACTAAGATATAGCTAATAAAGAAAATTGAAGTGAGCAAAACTATTAAACTATGCAATGTAAGCAATCTAAAATATGAAATTAATTAGATTTAAGCTAATCTAACAAACCACACTAAACTAGTGGATGAGTGGTGGTGGAAATGGAAGATTTAATGTGAAGATGTGGTGTGAAATGTGTAGAATTTTAAAACAAGTTGTGTGAAATGTGGATCTAACGATCTAAAATTGAAAATAACAAATCAAACAATGATTTAAATTAACAATGATAAAAGAAGAGATTAGGCAATCCAAATTCCACTAAGTATGTAATTAATTCAAACAATGCATGTTCTAATTCAACTCCCAAATCTACAATCCAATTAGCAATCTCTTGCGTAATTGGATTGGATGATAAAGCAATGAAGATCAAAGTAAAGAAAATAAAAGGCCAAGATACTAAATCATAACCTAACTACCCTAACAATTAATCATCAAAATCAAGCTACAAAAGATCAAAGATAAGGGCTCTACAGTATGCTATGTAAGAGAACTTAATCCAACTACAAAGTATTAATTGAGATTATCCAAGCATCAAATGTAGAGATAGAACATGAGAAATGAGAGTGATTAGCACAATTAGATCTAAAATTTACTAATCTATTGAGGCCCAAGTAGGGAATTTAAACTAAAACATGCATGAAATTGAACTAATCACGTTACTTAGCTTAAATAGGAGAGCCTAATCTAAGAGCTTTAGCCACTAAACATCAAGAAAGAGCTCCAAATCTTCATTACTGATCTTCAATTACTCTCTCTCTAGATTAGTTACAAAGAAGCTCCTAATTACAATCTAAAAGTAAGAATAAAATTGCAAAAAGACTAACTTAAAAGAATAAAATTGGAAAAAGACTAACTTGCCAAAAGATTTTTTTTCCTCTACAAAAACATTCCAATTTATAGAAACATTGAATACATTTGATTGGCTCATCTCCTTTCATAAGGATTGCTCCCATTTGATTGGTTGCAACTTGAAGGCTTTTGATTGGCTCATTTGCTTTCACATGGATTGCTTCAATTTGATTTAGAGGCTTTTCATTGGATCTTTTGCTTTCACATGGATTGTTCATTTTGACCGGTTGCAACAAACTTTTCTATGTGCCTTTTGCTTTTTGAATAATATGTAATTGTTGAGACTTGAACCCATAACCTATTTCATATCAACTCAAGCTCTAACCAATACACCAACCAATCATTTGTGTTAAAAATGACTTCTTTTATCCTTAAAGTCTTCTTCTCTTATTTTTGAATTCTTCAAATCTTCCTAAGATTTCATATAACTACTTTATTGAAATCTCTTCTTGATGCCTTTGGACACTAGCCGGAAGGTTGGGGTAGTCACGAGGTCCACCTACACAAGAGAAATTACATAAAAATGTACTATAAATAATTGGATTTATGCATGATAATTCGATAATTCGTTATTGTGATAGGAGGATAAAATCTCCGTGTAAAGCAAATGATATGCATATAAGATGCCGATAAAATTCGGACTAATGAGGGGTAAAATATGCAATATTTAACACTCATCACATCTCCACCAGCAAAGACAGCCTCACCTAGCCAGTAAGTGAGGTAAACAGCGAGATCTCTCCGCAACGAGATGTTAGAACAAATGGCATCGGCACCCGCGAAGAAATCTCTCAATTCTTCTCGCATGACAGAAGTCTTCTTCAAACCCAGATTCTTAGCCCTGCCCGCCCGGGTCGTACTATCAGAAGACTCTCTGCTGTCAAAGAAGTTGGGGAACGAAGAGCTAAAACTCCTCCAACTGCTGGACCTGACTTTCGAGCCCTCCTTCTCCTTCAAAAAATCATAGAAGGCAACAAGCTGAAAGTACAGAAGCCTAAACTCCCCAGACTGCTCCTCAAGGACACTATTGATAGGCATGAAGTCCTCATAGAGTTTGCCAAAGAGAGGCAATCTAGTAATGGTGCACATCTCCTTCAGAGAAAAACCAATCTCATCTTCGTGACAACGAAGGTGTTGGTTTGTGGAAGGAAGGACTCCAACATAGCCATGAAGGCCTCGTCGGAAATGATCACGTTCTCCCTAAAAGCACGGACCGCATAAAAAGTCCCGAAAAGCACGGACCGCATAAGTAGGACACGGTCAGTCCATGACTCCCAACTTAGGTCAACACTTAAACGGCCATGAAGTCAAAAAGGCTTCAACCAGTTGCTACCATCACCGTTGAAAACACCAAGGCCCACCGGTCTCAAATCGACCGACGGATGATCAAAACCCTGGTAGCCACTGGCTGGCATCAATATGTCCATACGGGCAGGCGAATTCTCCACATATCTAGAAGGGCAGCCAAGAAAAACCCCGGTCTTGATCACATTGGTCCTCTTCACCCAGCTTGGAGGATCTTTCCTCTTAGAGCCTGTCAGAGAAAGGCTCATGATTGAGATAGTACGATCGAAGGTTGACTAGGTAGCAACAGTAATGTCCTCACCATCAGCTGTGTAAGAGAACTGAAAACATCTCCTCTGGTATGTCATGTCGTCAGTGACTGCATCACGAAAGAGAAAGGTAGGCTTGGCCACAACACTCAGATCATATCTATGACCCAAGGACGATTGCTTACCATGATCCTGTAAAACTCCTCATTCTTGAAAGCGATCCATTGCTGCCACATCTCATCCTTGTTGAGGGAGTCACACTTTTCTAAGTTTCTCTCCACATACTGGACCTTCTCCCAGGCTTGCTGAACGGCCGCATTGGATGATCAAGCAGATCGGCGGGGTGCGCCGGTAACAGACCCCTTACCCTTATCAGTTCTAGAGGGACCACCTGCGAAGGTTTGAAAATAAAAAGATCAATCATCAAAATGATAGAATTCCGCTAAAAAAGATCTGGAAAATTTTTAGCATGATCCCGGGGCAATTCCGAAGAAAAGGGAAACACCCTGAAAGAGACAGAAAGATTGAAAATGGGCTCAACATTGCTGCGAGCTCCAAACTCCAAAACTTGCAAAGATTTCCAGGTATGGAACATCCAATCTTGCTCCCAATTCAATTTACAAAAAAATCATGCATAGAAAAGAAATTGTCATGCATTAGATGCTATGAAACCCTTGACAAAGGTTTAACCAATTCCAACCCAACTTGGGCAAAAGCAATCAAACTTTGTCCAAGCCAAGACTCATGTTGGCTTGACCTAGAGACTCTAGCCTTTTTATTTTGATGCATCAAACAAAAAAATGCATGAACATCTTGACTTACATAAATCGCATTATCATGGTGAGCACAAAAAAAAAAAAAAAAGAAGAAAAAAACCTAAAAAAGAGGGAAAAAAAGAAAGCTGGCCCACTGCCACGTGGCCGTAAGGCATGGTCCGTGCTGACTTGTCCGTACGACCACAAAAAAAAGAGAAAAAAAGGAAGAAAACACTCGAAGAAAAAAAAGAAAAAAAAAGGGAGAAAACCGTGAAGAACAAAAAAAACAGAGAGAAAAGAAAAAAAGAAAAAAAGAAAGGAAGAACCTTTTTTTGCTATCCTACTTCTACAATGGAGTTTTCTTGGAAGAGAAGGCTTACTTAAAGTCATTGATGGAGAAGAAGGAGAAAAGCTTGAAGATCCTTGAAGAAGAAGAGCTATTGGCCTTGAAGGTTTTTGCGAAAGAAATGAATAAAAGCAAGAGATCCAATCTCCCTTTACTTTTATAGAAAAAAGCAAGCCAAAGAAGGAAACAAGGAGAAAAGCAATGAGGTAAGTGCTACAAATTAGCAACCTTCTCAAAAGTAAGATACTTTAAAGGATTCTTTCCCAAAAGAAAGATACTTTGAGAGATTCTCTCCCAAAAGAAGGGAATTAGAGAGATTTTCTCCCAAAAGAGAGGGGATTTGAGAGATTCTCTCCCAAACAAAGATACTTTGAGATATTCTCTCCAAAAAGAAAGGAAACTTGAGAGATTCTCTCCAAGTAAGGATATTTTTAGATGTTCTCTATCCAAAGGAGATATTTTTAGATGTTCTTTACAAAATGACACCACATGAGATTTAAGCCATCTTTAAAGCTTAAGGTCCGCCCACATGAGCCAGATTTGACCACCTGGGCACTAAAAGGGGTTTCCTACCAAAAATCCCTCTTACCAAGAGCATACAAAATGGTTTCATGCCTCTTTTGAGTTGATTGGACCACACAAAAGAAAAATCAAGCCTCATGAGCTTCCAAAATTCAAACCATCCAACCTCATATACCAAATTGAGCCAAAATCTTGAAATTGACATTCCACAAAAATCCAAACCACTCCAATGGACCCAAAATAGTCCCAATGAGTGACCAAAATCCAAATCCCGACCCCCCAACTTCCCATATACAACTTGTTGGGTCACAAGGTCAAAATCAAAACTCAAACCTCGACCCCCTAACTTGCTACATACAACTTGTTAGGTCACAAAGTCACAAACAAAACAAAAAAAAAAACCCTTCTTGACCACTTGATGTGCCATGTAAAGCCCTTAGATTCACAAGGTCAAAAGGAAAACCCGAAATCTAAAACCCAAATCCAAATCCCTCATGTCATTTTCATAACTTTGCCTTGAGTTGGTACAAGATCCCTTTCAGTACCATAAAATCCCCTTGGAAACTCAAAAGGCTACCTACAAAAAAGAAAACTGCTCAAAGACTCCTAGTCAAGTAAGAAGTTCTCCTTTAAACTCGTCGCTATAGTCGCTATACCTCGCGGGGGCATTTGTTGACACCAAAAATGTCACTTTGCCTCTTCAAAATCTAGAAGCTACATGAAGCCGCATCCTACCACAAACAGGCAATGCTGCTTCCAGCGTTAAATCTTGTCAAAATCAAACAAAAACTACAAGATCCTTCAAAACAGTCAAAAGAAGAGTACACACGAAGTTTCGGGCATTCCAGCATTATTTGGCCTAACTTCACTCCTCCGGTAGCTGAACAAATGCCTTTGGCGGCGACAGCGTCAAAGACATCAAATCCTCGATTTGAGCCTATGAATAGTCTCAAAATACCTCCAAAAGGCTCCATGTCAAGTTTCAGGTCAAACCGACAACGTTTGATCCTACATTAACCCTTGAATAGCAAAATCAAGCCTCTGGACAGCGAGAACTACCAAGGCCATCACTCATCAAACAAAGCACATGGGTGACTTCAAAAAGCTTCCAAAGGGTTACAATTCAAATTTCAGGTCATTTCAACAACATTTGACCAGACTTTGACTCTCAGAAGCCAAATCAGGCCTCCCAGCGGTAGAGCTCCCCGGGATCATGATTTCCAAATTGGAGCTAATGGATCGTCTCAAAATGACTCCAATAGGCTCCTTGTCAAATTTTATGTTAATCAGACATCGGTTGACTGCACATCAAGACGTGACATCTCCCTCGCAACAAAATCAAGTCTACTGGCGACAGGACCCCACATGGATTCAAAACTCAAATAAAAGCCTATGGTTGGTCTTATTTATTACTCAGGAGGCTTCACCTCAAATTTCAGGTCATTCCGACAATGTTTGACCCAGTTTTGGCTTCTGACGGCAAATCAACAACTCTGCACGACAAAGTCTTCGACTTTTTCGGAAAATCGGTAACTTTGTTCTCCGATATGCAAGGCTTCTCATCAAGTTTTCTATAGGGAAATCGGGCCAAAACATGCAAAAAAAATGTTAGGAAAAGTACCGAAGAAAAAATAATCGAAAAAACTAGAGAAACGGCAGAAAAACAGCGACCAAAAGGGAAAAATCCCCCATGGTCGTGGCAACCATGGCCCATGGCCAGCGACCCTGGGTGCATGGTCGCCAGATTTTCTCCAAATGACCATTTTTTGGTCCATTTTAGCGTTTTGAGATGTCTGACCCCTGTGGTTTCCAAAATTTTGACTTTTGAGGCCTAGAATTCGTCGATCTTCGTCAAAATCACGGATCCGCCGTCAAAAGCAACATATCATCATTGATCACGTTGAAATCGCCAATCGGCCGACCAAGAATGCACACTTTCTGCCCGATTGATCGAGAAATCGACAGGACAGATGGCACTGGCCCACTGGTAGCAATCAATGTCTGAAGTTCCATTGTCATCCGACATCAATCAGCATGAAGATCCATCGGCAACCATCACAAAAAGAATTCCAAAAGACGCGGCACGGCCCGCGACTCTTCAAGTACCTCAACGACCACTTAATGCTGTTAAATGACCCGTTTTATGACAAATTAATGCAATCATTAACTCATTATTTTGGATGGCACAATCAAAAGCGAGCAAAAAGGAGTTACAAGTCAGCCATAAACATGGCATTAAACCCTATAACTCCTCCCATCATGGATCTTAAAGGAGATTAAAGTCCCTTGATTCTCCATCAGCCAATCAGAAGCCAAGAAAAATGAGTTACGAAATAAAGAAATAAAAACTTGTAACTCCTCCCATTATGTGGTTTTAATACATTTAAGGCCCATAAACCCACTCCCAAAGGCCTATAAAAGGGGGGGGGGTCATTCCAAAGGAAATGGATCCGAAAAATTCATCAGAAAATCAATTCGAGAAGGCTCTGCAAAAGTTGCTACAACGACCTCTCCTCCTTTGAAGAAGTTATGCAGCAACCGCAACAACAAGGTTAATGGACCCGGCTTTTTTTCTCTCTTCCGTCCTGGGGCTACCAAAAGGTTGGCGGAGGGGAAAAAAAAGCGAGCATCAACATTTTTGTACGGGTATGCTAGATTTTCTATTCTACTTGGAATTTAGAAATGATGATCCGGAGATCCACCTTCACAAGTAGAAAAAGGAAATCAACTTTTTTCCTAACTTTCCATTGCACACATATTTAAGAAAAGAGACAAGGTTTTTTAATGCCGTAAGAGGCGATTTTTCTTTGTTTGTTGTGAAAGGAGGTTTTGCCATGAAAGGCAATATACAAATCTCATCAATAATGAAAGACAAGAATTGTGATTTTTTTCGTTTGTTTAGAAAAAAATACAAAATACAATAGAAAAGTAAGAAAAGGAATTTTTTGACTTCTCAGGAGATTACGGGGACTCATTCAGATCGACGGTCGCAAGTCATGTATGGACTTCGCCATCGTCCTTCAAATGAGAACATATGATGCTTTGATTCTTTTGGCTTGGCTTGGAGTTCATATTTTTAGAGGATAAAGACTAAGGAGAGGTCCTATATTCAATAAAAAAATCGAGTAGACGGGCTGAAAAGGTACGTCTAGGCCATGTCAGATAGAAAGAGAGGGCCTTAGGGGGGGGGGTTGGCCCCTCAAGGGACTTCAATCACCTTGTGGTGTTTGTTGCAGCAGAGTTTCTTCAAGGGTAACAAAGCTTTCTTCTTGGACTTCTCTCTCCCTTATGTGTGTGTGTGGATCTGGATCAGGCCACGTTCTTCTTGGAATGACCCCCCCTTTTATAAGCTTTTGGTAGCCATGGGATGTGTTTATGGGCATTGAAGGCATTGATGCTCCATGATGGGAGGAGTTACAAGTTTTTATTTCATGATTTTGTAACTCCTTTTTCTTGGCTTTTGATTGGCCAATGGAGAATGATGGGCATTTAATCGCCTTTAAATTCCATGACGAGAGGAGTTTCATGATTTATTGTCATGGTCGCTTGGACTTGTAACTCCAGGGTTTCCAGGGTCGCCGGTGACCATGCACCCAGGGTCGCCGACGACCATGGGGGATTTTTCCCCCTTTGGTTGCTTTCTTTCGGTCGTTTTTCTGATTTTTCTGTTTCTTTTTTCTTTCGCATTTTTCCTGACATTTCTGTACATGTTTTGGCCTGATTTCCCTACAGAAAACTGGATGAGAAGCCTTGCATATCGGAGAGCAAAGTTTCCGATTTTCCGGGAAAGCCACAGACTTTGTCGCACAGAGCTGCCGATTTGCCCTTAGAAGGCAAACTAGGTCAAACGATATCGGAATGACCTGAAATTTGAGGTGAAGCCTCTTGAACAATAGACAAGACCAACCATAGGCTTATGTTCGAGTTTTGAAGCTGTGTGGGGTCCCGTCGCCAGTAGACTTAATTTTGTTACGAGGGAGATGTCGCGTTATGATGTGTGGTCAACCGATGTCCGATTGACCTGAAATTTGACAAGGAGCCTGTTGGAGTCATTTTGAGAGGATCCATTAGCTCCGACTTGGAAGTCATGGTCCCGGGGAGCTCCGCCGCTGGGAGGCTTGATTTGTCTTTTGAGAGTCAAAGTCCGGTCAAATGTTATCGAAATGACCTGAAATTTGACATGTAGCCCTTTGGAAGCCTTTTGAAGTCACCCATGTGCTCTGTTTGATTAGTGATGGCCTCGGTGGTTCTCGCTGTCAAGAGGCTTGATTTTGCTGTTTAAGGGTTAATGTGGGGTCAAACGTTGTCGGTTTGACTTAAAACTTGAACTTGAGTGTTTTGGAGGTATTTTGAGACCATCCATAGGCTCATATTAAAGATTTGACGTCTTCGACGCCGCTGCCGCCAGGGGCGCCTGTTTGGCTGCTGGAGGAGTGTAGTTAGGTCAAATGATGCTGGGATGGCCCAAAATTTGATGTAGAGCCTCGTAGTGGCATTTCGAGGCCAACTCTATGCTCTGTTTTGTGTGTCAGGGTCTCTGGCTTCGCCGCCGCCGAGAGCTCCTGCTCAGCTGCTGGAGGAGTGGAGTTAGGCCAAATGATGTTGAAATGGCCCGAAACTTCAGGTGTATTTTGGCTGTTTTGAAGAATCTTGCAGTTTTTGTTTTATTCTGACAAGATTTGATGCTCAGCTGCTGGTAAATTAGCCTTTTGAGTTTCCAAGGGGATTTTATTATAGTAAAAGGGATCACACACCATCTCAAGGCAAAGTTTTGAAAATAACATGAGGGATTTGGATTTGGGTTTTTCTTTATGACCTTGTGAACCTAAGGGCTTCATATGGCGCATTAGGTAGTCAAGAAGGTTTTTTTTTTGTTTTTTGACCTTGTGACCTGACAAGCTGTATGTGGCAGGTTAGGGGGTTGGGGTTTGATTTTTTATTTTGAACATGTGACCCAACAAGCTGCATGTGGCAAGTTGGGGGGTCAGATTTGGTTTTGATTTTGACCTTGTGTGTGGCAAGTTAGGGGGTCAGGTTTGGATTTTTGTGGAATATCAATTTCAAGATTTTGGCTAAATTTGGTATATGAGGTGAGATGGTTTGAATTTTGGAAGTTCATGAGGCTTGGATTTTCTTTTGTGTGGTCCAATCAACTCAAAAGAGGCATGGAACCATTTTGCATGCTCTTGGTAAGAGAGATTTTTTTATAGGAAGCCCCTTTTAGTGCCTAGGTGGTCAAACCCGGCTCATGTCGGCTAACCCATGGGACCTTAAGCTTTAAAGATGGCTTAGATCTCACGTGGCGTCATTTTGTAAAGAATATCTAAAAGTGTCTCCTTTGGATAGAGAATATCTAAAAATATTCTTACTTGGAGAGAATCTCTCAAATTTCCTTTCTTTTTGGAGAGAATATCTCAAAGTATCTTTGTTTGGGAGATAATCTCTCAAATCCCCTCTTTTTTGGGAGAAAATTTCTCTAATTCCCTTCTTCTGGCAGAGATTCTCTCAAAGTATCTATCTTTTGGGAAAGAGTTCTTCAAAGTATCTTTCTTTTGGGAAGGTTGCCAATTTGTAGCACTTACCTCCTTGCTTTTCTCCTTATTTCCTCTTTTGGTTTGCTTTCTTTTATAAAAGAAAAGGGATGTCTGATCTCTTGCACTTATTGCTTTCATTTTGTAAAAGTTTTCAAGAGTGCTCCAAGGTCAAGAACTTCTCTTCTTCTTCAAAGATCTTCAAGTTCTCTTTCTTCTTCGTCCATGGCTTCAAGTAAGTCTTCTCTTTCAAGAAACTTCCATTGTAGAATTACGACGGTAAAAAAGTTTTTTTCTCTCTTTTTTTTTTCTTTTTTTGTTTGTTCTTTTTTTTTTTTTGTTCTCCATGGTTTTCTCTTCTTTTTTTTTTCTTTTCTCCTTTTTTCACGTGTTTTCTTTCTTTTTCTTTTTTTTTCACACGTTTTTTTTTCCTTTTTTTTGTGGCTATAAGGACCTGGCCGTACGGCCACGTGGCAATGGGCCATGGCCTATGGCCATTGCCACTTTTTTTTTCTTGTTTTTGTGTTTTTTTCTCTCCCCCCTTTTTTGAGGAGGTTTCTTTCCTTCTTTTTTTTTTTTTTTTTTTGCTCAACATGATAATGCGGTTTATGCAAATCAAGATGTTCATGCTTTTTTTTCTTCTTTTTTATACATCAAACAAAAGGCTAGGATTTCTAGGTCAAGCCAATAAGAATATTGGCTTGGACAAAGTTTGATTGGTTTTGACCAAGTTGGGTTGGAACTGGTGAGACTTTGGTCAAGGGTTTCCTAGCATCTAATGCATGACAACTTTCCTTCTATTCATGATTTTTGGTAAGTTGGATTGGAAACATGATAATGCATGCCTAAAAGTCTTCTGTAGGTTTTGGGATTTGGAGCTCGCAACAATGTTGAGCCCTTTCTTAGTCTTGCGGGGTCTTTGAGGAGCTTTGCAAGTTTTTGGAGTCTAGAGCTCGCTGCAATGTTGAGTCCATCTTCAAGCTTTCTATTTCTTTTGGGGTGTTTCCCTTTTCTTCAAAATTGTCCCGGAATCATGCCAAAATTTCGCTAGAATTTTTTAGCAAAATTCTGTTGTTTCAATGATTGATTTTTTTCCAATCCTTTGCAGGTGGTTCCTCCAAAACTGACAAAGGTAAGGGGCATGTTACAGGCGCACCCCACCAATCTTCTAGATCTTCCAATGCGGCCGTTCAACAGACCTGGGAGAAGGTCCAGTATGTGGAGAGAAACTTGGAAGAGTGCGACTCTCTCAACCGTGATGAGATGAGGCAGTGATTGATCGCTCTCAAGGATGAGGAATTTTACAAGATTATGGTAAGCAATCATCCTTGGGTCACGGACGATCAGAGCATTGTGCCCGAGCCTACCTTCTTCTTTGGTGATGTAGTCCCTGATGACTCGACATACCAAAGAAGATGCTTTCAGTTCTATTACACGACAGATGGTAAGGAGAGAACTAGTTCTACCCGGTCGACCTTCGTTCGCACCATCTCGATCATGAGCCTTTCTCCCACATGCCCTAAAAGGGAAGATCCTCCAAGCTGGGTGAAGAGGACTATTGTGATCAAGACTGAGGTTTTTGTTGGCAGCCCTTCCGGATATGCAGAGAAGTCGCTTGTTAGTATGATCATGTTGATGCCGGCCAGCGGCTACCAAGGTTCTAATCATCCGTCGGTCGATTTGAGACCGGTGGGCCTTGGCATTTTTCGGGGTGACGACAACAATTGGGTGAAGCCTTTTCGACTTCGTGGCCGTTTCACTACTAACTCAAGCTGGGAATCATGAACTGATCACACCCTGCAGGTTGGTGGGGCCATTCTGAAGGAGGCCGAGATCTTTGACTTGGTTCGCGTTTTTTGTCAAACCGTGGTTTTCTCCAACAAAGCCTTCATGGCCATGTTGGAGTTATTCCTTCCACAAACCAACACCTTCAATGTTACGAATGGTGAGATTGGTTTTTCTTTGAAGGAGCTGAGCGCCATCACTGGGTTGCCTATCATTGGCAAACTCTATGATGAGTTCATGCCTATTGACAGCGTCCTTGAGGAGCACTCTAAGGAGTTTCGGCTTTTGTACTGCAAGAACCAAGTCTCCTTTTTTGTAGGCGCGTTTCCAGACCTTCTTGTTGAATGATCCTGCCATGCGTGCTTGGTAAAACTCAATGCTTTATAGAGCTTCGAGCCGTCTCTCATCGAGATTATCCAGCTCTTGGAGTCTCAATTTGACATTGCTTTCTTGCGTCATGTCATTTTGCAAAAATACCCTTAAGGAAGGAATTTGTACTTCCAAAGGGATAAGAGCTTCGCATCCATAGACCAATGAGAATGGTATTGTCGCGACCCCGGACCGGGCCCCCGAAGGAACTGATCCGGAGTCGGGACATTGGTGGTGGTGATGATGATAACCACATCTATTTAAATGATAACATACACTTATTTAATTTCCCACAGGTGTCCGCGGTGAGGATATCACAACCAATTGAATATTTCTTTTAAGTGCGGAAGCATGTAGCAAATCAAATAGTCAGACTATCTCTAGTCATGAAAGC
Organism: Cinnamomum chago; assembly: GCA_038049695.1. Classification (NCBI taxonomy): domain Eukaryota; kingdom Viridiplantae; phylum Streptophyta; class Magnoliopsida; order Laurales; family Lauraceae; genus Cinnamomum; species Cinnamomum chago. The sequence goes on from CP142459.1 coordinate 19,497,237, forward strand.
ATTAACATCGAGTATAAATTACTGTATCAGAATTAGCAACGTTCTATAGCATGTTTCCCAAAAGTAAGTTAAAGTTTAACAAAAGATCACTTATTTACATTCTCCAAAATTAGAGGCCAACAAAGGCCAATATAAAAAAAACAATAACCCAATGGATGGTTAAATAGTTCTCCTCAAAATGATACGCCTCTCTTAGCAACCCGATGTCTACATGACATCGTCAGCACGCCACTTGACTAGAGGTTGCAGCTCACCTACCGCCTCCTCCAGCTCCTCCTCAAGGTAGCCGGCAACGGGACCTGAGTACCAAAGCAAATGGGTCAGACACGACGGTCTGGCAAGGGAATGAAAAGATACAACAACATATAATAATAAAGGGAATACCTTGAAAAGCATAAAAATCTGTTTAAACAAGAACTCTCATAAAGTAGATAAATCATTTGTTAGAAAACAGGTAAATAAGATAAAACATATCAGGTAACCAAGGAATCGGGAACTAACAAGATGGGAATCACATAAAGCTAAGTCCTTTGTCACTAGAGTGACAACAGTATAACGGGACGTCGATCTCAGTCACACAAGGTGAGGAGATTCAACGCAAATCATATATACAATATAAATATACGGGACGGGACCACGGTAGCGAACCGGGTGTCGGGATGGGACCACGGTAATAGACCGGGTATCGGGATCCAAACTGCAGCTGGCGGGATGGGAGAGGGATCTCCAAGTCGGTGGATCAAACCGACAAGGTATCCAAGCTTAGTGATGCCGACTCATAGGTTAAACAACAAATCGAGACATATGCAAAATACATCAAGTTCAAGTAAATAAATGAAAGGGCAAGAATACTTAAATGCATAACTCTCATTTCATGTCGGGCAATACTCTTCGGGACAAGTCCATGTTACTAATGTAACTATCATGCTTTCGGGAAAACAACTCATATTACATAAATCTTGGAATGAAGTGAAACACTGAACTATAACAATTTCGGGTAAAATACTGGTTTCAAGATCTATTTAAGTGAATAGGGGCCCCGTATGTCGATTATAATAAAGGCTTGGTACTCCTTGAGTTAGAAGACATTCCGGGCTCCTTATGCACCTTGAAGTTTCACAACTTCGAATGAAATCTTTGTAATATGGTTTCTTTCCACGAATGGCCTCATATATTGTTTAGCAAATCTCCTTGCCATTGAGGGGTTCCCAGAGAATAGACCCAAACATTGAAATAGTTAAACATCGTCCCAAACAGGGCCCCTCCCTCGAGCGGACTGGAGAGTTCGCTCGAGCGAGTCGCTCTCTGGAATGGCTGCCTGGGTGGGTTCGCTCGAGCGTAGTTGAGGTCACTCGAACGAACTCATTAGGTCGAGCGAATATTTAAATGCATTTGAACGAACAACTCTCTGGAATGTCCGCTCGAGCGACCAAGGGTCTGCTCGAGCGACCAAGCTACTGGAATGGTTCGAACCCTTTCCTGGACAGGTCGCTCGAGCGAACTGTCCAGAAACTGAATTCGGACCAGTTCAGCTCCACAATAACTCTTCCTTGTTACAACCTTTCTTAACCACTTTCATACATCAAATGAGGGGTATAAATCTCCATTCAAATGACCTCAAATCTCCAACCACATCCATCCCATTCTCCTCCATCCATATCACATTCCATATAAGCAAAGAGAGGAGGAAACCATTTCACACATGATATATATATTTGAAGGAAAACAAGAGGAATTAAAAGCTATGAACCAACACTTCTTTATGACCATAAATGCATTAACAAGGCTCTTCATGAGCATTTATTTCAAAGGAAGGCAATAAATAGGCATGAGTGACATTTAATAAAACCAACCACATTTCTAATAAAAACATTGAAAGCTCATAAAAGATCATATCATCCACTTGCCTTGGGTCTTCTAACAATGCAATCAAGCTCTAAAACTCTTCCAAGCAAGGAATCCAAGATATGAACAAAAACCCCAAACAAACAAACCCTAAAATGGTCAAACAATGAAATAACAAGGAAACCCTTCAATAATGAAGGTGGAGCTTCTCTAGGGCTAGAGGAATACAAATCTAGAAAAAGAGGGTGATTACTTACTTGTAAGGTCTTTTAATGGACAAGGTGAGCTCAAAGGAAGTCTTGGAATGGAGGGTTTTCTCCACGAAACTATCAAGAGGAAACTCTCAAGGAGGTGAAGAAGAAGATGACCTCAACTCTCCTATTGGTGCAAGCTTGGGAGTGGATTGAGGATGAGGAAGCAAGAAGAAGAAAGAGTTGCTCACAGAACCCTAGGTTTTCTCTCTTGTGCTGGAAAAAGGAAATGGAAGGGGAAGGCTTCCTTATAAACAAGTGGGGAGTGGGCTCCACCACTAACAATCTAATTGGGCTGAAATCATAGCTTTCGGGATCTCGGATGAATTCGACGAAGAAGGAAGAAATGATCGTTGAATTATCTAGTTTCCAAAAAGTATATGTTTCGCTGGTTTCGGGAATATCAAGTTTTGGGGTACAGATTTTGTGTGCAATGACTGTTATGCCCTCGAGGCCATGAAATCGGGTTTCGGGATCTCGAATGGACACGGGATCAACATGAAAGTTGTATGGATCTTTAAGATAGATGAAACGGGCTAAGAATGAAAATAAAAAAAATTCCGAAAAATCCTCTAAGTAAAAGCAAAGCCGAAAAGGGAACCCCCAAAGGGCCCCACTAGTTACCAAAGCATTCAAAGTAGCCCAAAACTAGAATCAAAGCTATTCCAAACCAACTAAGCCAAAAATCACTAATCAAGCTTAGCACTAACACGCTACTTAATTAGTACTAATCGGGTTCACTCGGGTCGGGGTCTTACGGGTATGCTATGGGTTGGTTCTCGAATAGTGGTTCGATAGGCCTATAAAGCTTCTGGTAGTTTGTCGCCCCAGTCTCTTTTGTGACTAGAGACCATTTTCTTGAGAATTTTGTAGAGTGACTTGTTGAAGGCTTCTGCTAGTCCGTTCACTGCCGGATTATATGGATTCGAATGACAACTTTGGATTTTGTACTCGTCTTAGAACCTGTAGAATCTATGATCCCGAAATTGTGGACCGTTATCATGGATGAATCTTTTAGGTATGCCGAAGCGACAAATAAAGTTGGTGCGCAAGAACTGAGGGACAGATGAGGTCTACATTTCACTGAGTGGAAATGCTTCTGACCACTTGGAGAAATAATCCATAGCGGCGAAAATGAAGCGATGACCTTTTCTTGATAGGGGAGAGACAGGACCTATGGTGTCCATACCACAGGCTTCAAAAGGCCATGAGATCGCTGTAGGATGTAGCCATCCTGGAGGTGTTGGAAGTAGGTGGGCCTCATGGATAGGTTTTCCAAACTTTTGACCCACTTGACTCAGGGATCAAGTACCCATAAGGCCATAAACCACATCCAGGATGCAATCCCTCCATCTCATCAGTCATGTACATTAATAAAACCTATCTAAAAGATAGAAATCAGTAAGACCATGCTCCAAAAACAATCCACAACAAATAGAGAAGTAGATTATACATTTGGAATTCGGTAGTGCTCTAATGGAGAAGAAGACTTGCTTGATGAAAAAAAAAATCTTTCTTTTAATCGAACTTAGGATCTCCAAGACCTCTTAGCCTTCCACGTATGACCCGTATCAGATCTCTTTTCTCAAATAGATTAGTGGAAACTTCAAGAGAAAACCAACTAACTTTAAGGAAACTAGAAGAGAAAGAATTGCGCAACACTAGTACAATGAGGAGCCTTGGGCATGCGTTCCAAGAGTGAGAGAGAGAGAGTGGACGTCCAAAGGGAGGGGAAACCCTTTTTATAGCCTTTTGCAAACCTCCTCTTACTAATTAATCAGAAGTCCAACTTCCAAAACAACTAGCGACTTTCTCCTTTCTAATTATTAAAGAAGTCTCACTTTCACAACAATTAGTAACTTACTATTACCACTATTAGAAGTCTCACTTCAAATAAAAATAGTAACTTTCTAATTCCTTCCTTTTAGAGTTCAAGTAGGATTAGTATCTTTCAAATAACTTGGGCTAGCGTGGGGACCACTAGGAATTCCATAAAAAGATGGCTCCAACTGGGACACCACGACCCTACATCTCATGTGCAATCCGGGCCTATAGTTAATTGCAAATAACACCACTATATAAATGCAATTCCACTCCAGTCTTTGGAATAAATTACAATGAAAACCCTAAACTTCCCAATTATCACAAGTAGGTCCCTCTATCAATATCCATGGATCAATTGGAATAAATCTGTCTCTTCCAATCTTAGATCCACATCTTAATATCCTTGAGCCCCAATTAATCACATGATCATCAGTACCATCCAATTAACTCTTAATCGAAATGGGTTCGCCACTTACTAATGATAAATCCATTAATTGGCACAAGGGGATAATATAGATAGATTTCATCTTAACCATTGGATGTTCCCACAATCCTATTACCACGTACCAAAGACACCGAGGTGTTGACATAGTTGGCCTCACTCATTGGTGACTTAAAGCAAATGAATAGATAGAAACTTGAGTTCATCGATGTCTCAAGATTGAGAGCCTATTGCTAGGGAATTATGAGAGCAGACCTTAAAATTTAGACAGTATTCCATAAGGTGCTTCTCATGGTCCTTCAATACATCCAATGTACCAGCACCATGATCCAGAATCTTACATTCTGATGATCGAGACAAATCACACTATCTCATAGTGATCAAAGTACTGCAACCTTATCGATGAGATGCCCATTCTCATCACTGGTTGTGAACATATTTAAGTATAAGATTTGTGACACATGTCTCCCGTATGTGGATCTCATCCATATACATATATCACATCTAATATACTAATGGGACACGGTTCATCTCATGAACCATCATGTCATATGTATTGGTCATGTGCATTAAGTAATAAAACATCATTCATCTCATAAAAGGAAAGTATGGTTTTATTGATAAATAAAGAAATCAATCAATTTATTAATCATTTGATGGAATGAGTCCATACAATCTAACAATCTCTCACTTGGGTTCAATTCCAGTCAGGGTTGCATCTCATGCCCATCCCATCTACATGTTGTTCAAAGACTTTGGTAAGTCAAAGGCTTAGTAAAGGGATCTGCTAGATTGTCCGCAGAGGCTACCTTGGTAATAGCAATATCACATCTTTGCACAATCTCTCTGACTAAATGATATTTCCTCTGTATATGCTTTTGGCTTTTATGGCTTTTGCGCTCCTTGGACTGAGTGACTGCCCCGCTGCTGTCATTGTAAACTGTGAGCGGTTGTTGTGCCAAAGGTACCACTCCAAGTTCCACAAGGAATCTCTTGAGCTATACTGCTTCCTTAGCTGCTTCACAAGCTGCTACATATTCAGCCTTCGATGTGGAATTAGCGGTACATTCCTATTTAATACTCCTTCAGCTGATAGCTCCGCCACTGAGCATAAATAATAACCAGAGGTGGATTTCCTGGAATCCTTATCTGATATGAAGTCAGAATCTGTGTAATCGACTGGAATCAATTCATCACTGGCATAAATCAAAATGTAATATCTAGTCCTTCTCAAGTATTTGAGAACACATTTTACTGCAGTCCAATGTTCAGGTCGTGGGTTAGACTGATATTTGTTGACTAGGCCCACTGCATGACAAATATCCGGTCTAGTACATAGCATAGCATACATGAGGCTATCAATAGACGAAGCGTATGGTATCGACCTCATCTGCTCCTTTTCCTTATGTGTCTTAGGACACTGATCCTTGGATAGGTGCACTCCATGCCTGAAAGGTGTAATACCCTTCTTTTTGTCTTGCATAGAAAATCATACTAGTACCTTATCTATGTATGCAGCATGGGATAAGCCAATCATCCTAGTTTTCCTGTCTCGATGGAGTTTGATCCCTAGGATGTAGCTAGTTTTTCCCTAGTCCTTCATATCAAAAGTCTTGGCTAACCAAACTTTCACTGTTGACAACATTCCTACGTCTTTCCCAAGGAGTAGGATGTCGTCGACATATAAAACCAGAAAGACTACCCTGTCACCTTCACTTTTCATGTACACACATGACTCATCCGGATTTTGACAAAAACCAAATGACTTGATTGCCTAGTCAAAACGAATATTCCAGCTTCGGGATGCCTGCTTCAGTCCATAAATAGACTTCTTCAACTTGCAAACTTTTTTCGCTTGGTTTTAGCTACAAAACCATCTGGCTACACCATATAGATGTTTTCCTCAAGATGGCCGTTGAAAAACACCGTCTTGACATCCATTTGCCAAATCTTATAATTGAGATGAGCCGCAATGGATAGTATCCGGATAGACTTGAGCATGGCTACCGACGAGAAGGTTTCCTCATAATCGATACCCTCTTTCTGTGTATACCCTTTTACAACAAGCCTTGCCTTAAAGGTCTCCTCTCTACCATCTGGTCCTCTGTTCCTCTTGTAGACCCCCTTGCACCCAATAGGTTTAATATTGGCAGGCAAGTCCACAAGTGTCCAGACCTAATTGGAGTACATAGACTCCATTTCAGCTTTCATAGAATCTTGCTAACGTCCCAAATCTATGTCATTAATTGCTTCATCATAGTTACAGGGATCTTGTTCTGGTTCTTCCGGGACTGCCTCGTAAGACTCTCCTAAGAACGAGAACCTGTCAAGGGGTCTGACAATCCTCCCATTACGACGAGGCACCGCTGTAACTACTGGGTCTGGTAAGGGCGGTTCTTCTTCAAGTTCGGTCATACTTGTATTTAGAATTGATTGCTCTTGAATTTCTTCCAAGATCACCTTATCTAAAGATTTTCGGTCTATCATATAATCTTCCTCCAGAAAAACCGCATTAGTGCTCACCAGCACTTTTTGCTCTCTGGGATTATAGAATAACCAACCTTTAGTTCCTTTAAGATATCCTACAAACGTGCATACGTCCGACTTCATTTCCAACTCATCCGTCTTAACCTTTAGCACGTATGTCGAACAACCCCAACTGTGTAAGTGTTGTAGACTAGGCTTTTGCCTGGACCACAACTCCCGGGGAGTCTTAGGTACAGACTTAGATGGTACGAGGTTCAGTATGTACATCGCAATATCCAAGGCGTATCCCCAAAAGGATATAGGTAATCCTGAGAAACTCAGCATAGACCTGATCATATCTAAAAGAGTCATGTTCCTTCTTTCTGCTACTATATTCTGTTGAGGCATATCAAGAGCAAACAACTGGGATATAATCCCATTTTCTAATAAGTATCCCATAAATTCAGCAGAGAGATATTCCCCTCCTCGATCTAATCGAAGAGTCTTGATACTCTTACCTAATTACTTTTCCGCTTCTGCTCGAAACTTTTTGAACTTCTCAAAAGCCTCGACCTTGCGGTGCATAAGGTATATGTATCCATATTTTGAGTAATCATCTGTGAAAGTAATGAAATACTCATATCCACCCCTGGCCCTGACATTAATGGGACCACACACATATCAGTATGCACTAATTCCAATAAATCTTTAGCCCTATTGCCCTCAGATGAAAAGGGTCTTTTGGTCATTTTGCCTTCCAGACAAGACTCACAGACAGGCATTGGTTCTACCACCAATGAAGGCAAGATACCATCTTTCACTAGCCTGTCAATCTTGTTTGGGTTTATATGACCCAGCCTCAAGTGCCAAAGTTTTGTTGGATTAGATGAAGGTAACTTCCTCTTTAATGATGGTCTATTAATTATTTCATTATCATGTATTTCATACATTGTGGGAGTTAACAAATAAAGCCCATTGGTTACCTTGCCATACAAATAAAAGTACCATTCCTCTTTATGACAACTTCAGTACCAAAAGTAATAAAATAAATTTTATTCACCAAACTAGAAACTGAAATTAAATTCCGTCGTAAAGACAGTACATATAATGTGTCTGACAAAGCCAATTTATTATTTGAGAAACATAAAGTAATGACTCCCACTGAAACAGCCTCCGCCTTAGCGTCAGATCCTAGGTTGACAATGATTTCTCCGTCACTAAGCCTCCTGGTTTCCCTGAACCCCTGCAACGAATTACATATGTGATTAGTTGCACTGAAGTCAACACACCAGGATTATGAAGTACTAGTTGGAAAACTAACTTCAGAAATAAGTGACTCAATCATAGCTGAGGTCTTCTTCTTAGACAGATAATCTGGACAATTCCTTTTCCAATGTCCTATCTTACCACAATGGAAACACTTTCCTTTTGTCCCTGATCCCTTAGCCTTGGCCACACCACCATTATGAACATTTTCCACCTTAGGACCCTTTGGAACTGATTTCTTTTTGCCTTTCTGCCCTTTGCCTTTCGGCTTGGACTTGGCAACTAAATTTTCTGTCATCATGGCAGTTGGCTTCTTCTTCATAATCCCTTCAGTCACCACCAGCTAGCTAGACAGCTAAGCCAAAGTCAGATTCATCTTATTCATATTATAATTACCCTTGAAATTGTTGAATGACTCTGGTAGTGACTCAAGGATTATGTCAATCTGCGATTTTGCATCAATTGCAGCCCCTAGTACATCTAACTCATTCAATAAGTCCAGTATTTTCAATATGTGTTCCTGTACTGATGTACCTTCAGCCATCTTGGTGCTAATGAGCACCCTCATAATTGCCTACCTAGCAGGCCTGCCTTGTTTCACAAATATCTCCTTTAAGTTTGTTATAATATCATATGCAGTCTTATAGGATTGATGTTGGTGTTACAAAACACTAGATATGAATGCCTGAATGTAACATCCGGCCATCTTATCGTCTTTGGCCCATTTGGTGTAAAGTTACTTTCTTCTTTTGATGCATCCAGGCCAGGCTCATCAAGGGGGGCTTTGGTAAGGACATATTTATATCCTGAAGCAGTCAGGACAATATCCAGGTTCCATTTCCAGTATACATAGTTAGATCCCACCAACTTATTCTGGTTGAGGATGGTTGCAAGTGGATTGAAAGTATTTCAATTCATGCTTGAAGTACTGTAGCACATAACCATACATTCAATTAATGGATATAAATGACATTAGGTTTTAGTATTCTACCAAATTTATGTGGGAATCCTCATAAACACTAAATTCAGAATACATCGGAATCCCAATCCCCGGGGTATACCTCCTTGGGGAGTGCGAATACCACCTAGATTGGTGCGGATCAAAGTTGGTCAAAATTAGGATTAAAACTAACTATCTATGATCCCCATCATTCATTATTATCTAGGTATCTCATACCAAATAATGTATGACTCCCGATTAGTTTTGGTTTCTAAAATACATGAGGCAAATCCTTGGGGATACTAAATCATTATTTTAGTTAAGTGTGACCCACCAACTAGCATTGCATGACAACCGTTGTGAAAAGCTCCTCCTTGGGGAGTGGGCCCCCGCCCCGTCTCACCAACACTATCTATAAGAGATCCATATCTAATAGCCAGACAAGTAAAAGCCCTCCGTGGGGAATGACAGTTCTCAAGATGGCGTGAGACTAATACTTTCCTTACAATGGACCTATGGTGGAAAACCATGGAGATTTCTAAATATAAATGTCCCGCTCCCACTTAATATTTTAGAATTGAGGATTTCCTTATAGGTATATGGGCCAACATATATAGATACCAAATCATCTCATGATATGACCAATGATTGGTTCCAAGTCAAGTTATTTTAAGGAAAGTCTAGTTTCTAAGACTAGTGTTACCAATGGATCCATCTCATGGGTCCACCAACACTAATTAGAACTCTTTCCAAAAATAATTTGATTTGACTAATTTTGGGAATTGGTATGTTTGGATCAGATTTGGAAACATTCTAAAACAAGCATTCATCCATAAATAGAAAGTGCTAAAATTAGAAACTAGTCCTCTCCTCTCTACATGGCCCAAATGGAATAGACTTCTTGGACTTCTAGACTTTCCAAAACTTTGGGATTCCTCAAACTCTTTGGGCATCTTGAAAATGCTTTTGGTAATCTTCAAACTCTTTGATTAGGAGTCCAATTTCACTTTCCTTCTTCGTCTTGAACATCACTAGAATTTATAAATTTAGAAAAATTACATAAATTCCTATGCCTCAATTATGAGACTTACATGGTAATCTAAACATGAAAATAAAATGGCTGTAGGGAAATTCATTGTGCCTTGTCCTTTCACGGGAAACCAAGGAAATCATGATGCCCTTTACAAGTTGCCCAAAATAACCATCAACCATATAAAGAAGGTAAAAAACTTGTGGGCCACATGGAGAGGACAAGATCACCTACAAGTTAGTATCACATACAACCTAGCAATTCACAAAACTAGGCTGCCAAACCATAGTGAAAAGATAAGATCCCAAAAGAAAATTCGGATTAAAAATTAGAAATTTTCTGTCTGCAGTCAGCTGGCCGACCTAACGAATACCCAAAATTTGAGGTTTTCCAAGTTTTAGCCAACTGATCCCAAACTCTCTCTAATGATTCCAAATACCATCTAATGGCTTCCTACCATTCTTCCATCATAGTTAAACCCTTTTGTGACATTCTAAACATGGATCTACTACAAAAAGTAAGCAAACTCAATCATAACTGATACTTACATAGCCCTAGGTCTATCCTCTTCGCATCTCATGCAAAGATTAGATCTAGATTGCTGATCTAACATGATTAGAGATGAGGTATGGCTCTGATACCAATTGTTGGAAGTAGGTGGGCCTCGTGGATAGGTTTTTCAAAACTTTTGATCCACTTGACTCAAGGATCAAGTACCCATAAGGCCATAAACCACATCCAAGATGCAATCCCTCCATCTCATCAATCATGTACAGTAAAAAAACCTATCTAAAAGATAGAAATCAGCAAGACCATGCATCCAAAAACAATCCACAACAAATAGAGAAGTAAATTATACTTTTGGAGCCCGGTAGTGCTCTAATGGGGAAGAGGACTTGCTTAATGAAAAGAAAACTCTTTCTTTTAAGCAAACTTAGGATCTCCAAGACCTTTTAGCGTTCCATGCTATGGCCCGTATCAGATCTCTTTACTTAAGAAGAACGGTGTAAACTTCAACAGAAAACCAACTAGAAACTCTAAGGAAATTAGAAGAGAAAGGATTGCGTAACACTTGCACAATGAGGAGCCTTGGCTGTGAATTCCAAGAGTGTGTGTGTGTGAGAGAGAGAGAGAGAGAGTGGACGTCCAAAGGGAGGGGGAACCCTTTTTATAGCCTTTTACAAACCTCCTCTTACTAATTAATTAGAAGTCCTACTTCCAAAACAATTAGCCACTTTCTCCTTTCTAATTATTATAGAAGTCTCACTTCTACAATAATTAGTAACTTACTATTACCACTATTAGAAGTCTCACTTCAAATAGAAATAGTAACTTTCTAATTCCTTCATTTTAGAGTTCAAGTAGAATTAGTATCTTTCTAATAACTTGGGCTAGTGTGGGGACTATTAGGGATTCCATAGAAAGCTGACTCCAACTGGGACACCACAACCCCACATCTCATGTGCAATCCAGGCCCACCGTTAATTGTAAATAACACCACTATATAAATGTAACTGCACTCCAGTCTTTGGAATAAATTACAATGAAGACCATAAACTTCCCAATTACCGCAAGTAGGCCCCTCTATCAATATCCATGGATCAATTGGAATAAATGTGTCTCATCCAATCTTCGATCCACATTTATTATCCTTAAGCTCCAATTAATCACAATAGTCATCAGTACCATCCAATTAACTCTTAATCGAGATGGGTGCGCACTTACTAATGACAAATCCATTAATTGGCAAAGGGGATAATATAGATAGATTCCATCTTGACCATTGGATGTTCCTACAGTCCTACTACCACGTACCCAAGACAAAGAAGTGTTGACCAACAGTTGGCATCACTCATTGGTGACTCAAAGCAAATGAATAGATAGAAACTTGAGTTCATCAATGTCTCAAGATTGAGAGCCTATTGCTAGGGAATTATGATAGCAGACCTTAAAATCGAGACAATATTCCATAAGGTGTTTCTCATGGTCCTTTAATACATCCAATGTACCAGCACCATGATCCAGAATCTTACATTCTGATGATTGAGACAAATCACACTATCTCATAGTGATCAAAGTGCTACAACCTTATTAGATGAGATGCCCAGTCTCATCACTGGTTGTGAACATATTTAAGTATAAGATTTGTGACACATGTCTCCCGCACGTGGATCTCATCCATATACATATATCACATCTAATATACTAATGGGACCCGGTTTATCTCATGAACCATCGTTTCCTATGTATTGGTCATGTGTATTAAGTAATAAAACATCATTCATCTCATGAAAGGAAAGCATGATTTTATTGATTAATAAAGAAATCAATCAATCTATTAAACATCTGATGGATTGAGTCCATATAATCTAACAGGAGCCATGTGGACATAATCTCCATGAACTTGGCATTGTTGGCAGCGCTTAACAAATTGCATAGCATTAGCTACCATGGGAGGCCAATAATTAGCTAACCTTTTTATCTGATCGTAGAGCTTATGACTGGCCTGATGGGCTCCACAAAGACCGGTATGAACTTCTTTGAGTGTGTCATTGGCCTCTTGTTGCAACAAGCAGCGCAGAAGTACTCCGTCGAAGGATTTTCTGTAAAATGTTTTTGAAGGAATATCCAAATGAAAGTTTGGGGCTCGTCTTTGAACGCTTACCTGCTCTTTTGGATCTTTAGGTAGGATTCCGAACATAGTGTAATCAATGAACGGATCCCTCCAATCACTGATCGAAGGTTTGAGAATGGATATCCGACTTCCAACCACTTGGTGGCATTCAGCGACTGCTTGGTGTGTGTTAAGAGGAGGGAGACTCCTTCTTTTACACACTGTAATTTGCAAGTTTTTCCCTCTTGGATTGCCATAGACGCTGCAAGTCCAGCCAGGGCATCTGCACGGATGTTTTCACCTCTGAGGATGTGGCTGATGTGACAGATGTTAAACTTTTTGTTGAAGCAATTGCGCCTTGTTGTCGTAAGAAAATAAATCGGGCTTCCCTACTTCAAATTTCTGATTCATTTGGTTGACGATCAGTTGAGAGTCCCCAAAAACTTCCAGTACGGTGATGCCAGATTCGAGGGCGGGTTCCAATCCTATAATCAATGCTTGGTATTTAGCTGCATTGTTTGAACATAGTTCCAATAGCGAGAAAGCGTATGGAATCATGTATTTCTCGGGACCAACAAAGAGAATGCCAATTCCTGATATCTGCTTTCCTTTTTCATTTGTCCTGATTGCGCCGTCGAAGTACATATCCCAGGAAACGTTTGATGAGGAAATCTCCACAGTGTAGACAAGTTCGTCTAGGAGATCATCTCCGAGTGGAGAATCTTTAGGCAATGGATGCTCTGCGAGAAAGTCTGCTAGAGCTTGATCTTTGATTGATTTTTGTTTACATACCTGATATCGAATTGCAATAGAAGGATGGACCATTTTGCCAGTCAAGCATTGAGAGAACCTGCTTTTGTGATAAGGACCTCTAAAAGATTGATCCTCGAAATCAGGTAGACTGTATTGGACAGCAGGTAGTGACGTAGCTTTTGTACAACGAATATCACTACAAGGCATTCTTTTTCGACTTGAGAGTAGCGATGCTCTGCACCTACTAACATGCGACTGAGGAAATATAGAGCAGCTTCTTTTCCATCGTCATTTTCTTATGCGAGTAGAGTGCCCAAAGAATAATCGAGAGCTCTTGTGTACAAGATGAATGGTTTTCCAGTTGTGGGAGCAGCCAACACTGGAGGTTTGGTCAGGTATGTTTTGATGTCTTGAAATCCAGCTTCACATTCTGCATCCCAAACAAAGTCCATACCTTTCTTCATAAGGCGAGAGAATGGACAACACTTCCCTGACAGATTGGACATGAACCGTCGGATGTATGCCAATCCTCCTTGAAGCCCTTTTAGTTCTCTTAGGGTCCTTGGAGATGGCATTTCTATGATAGCCTTGACTTTGGTGGGATCAAATTCTATTCCGGCTTTCCGAACCATGAATCTGAGAAACTTACCCGATGAGACACCGAAGAAGCATTTTAGTGGATTCATCTGCAGTTTGTGTTTGCAAAGTTGGAGGAAGACTTCTTGAAGATCTTTGAGATGGTATTCTCTTCTTTGGCTTTTGACAGCGAGGTCATCAACGTAACATTCGACAGTCTAGTGCTGCATATCTTGGAATATCTTCATCATAGACCTCTGATATGTTGCACCAACATTTTTTAGACCAAATGGCATGACAGTGTAGCAATACACACCAAACGGGGTCCGAAATGATGTTTGATTTTCATCTTCAGGGTGCATCTTTATCTGATTGTAGCCAGAGAAGCCATCCATAAATGTCATTCGCTCAAAGCCACAGGTGTTGTCAACCATCACCTCTAGTATGGGGAGTGGGAATTCTGTTAGTGCCACATGTTCATGTGCACTGTTTTTATTGTCAATTCCATGCCAAAGAGTTCCGAAGACATTGTCTCTTAAGTACTTAAAAGAAGATTTAATTCAAGAGGACTGTCAAAGCTTTTTGGAAAGGCTAGGATTCATCAAAGATCAACATCAAGCTGTGCCAACCAAGATTAGGTAATTGGGACCGAAACCATGCCCCTAAGTGACCCTAAAAACCCTAGGCTAAATTGTTATTTTGAAAGGTTTTAGATGATATTTTTGAGCTTGTTTAAAGCTAAAAAATGACACCAGATTTCAGCCAGCCGACCTCATGCAGTTAGCAGTTCACCCCCTAAGTCCACCTGTCCTAAGGCATCCAACATGATCATAACACCAGGTCACATTGAGGCTTAGTAAACATGAGTATGTATAGAAACTTAACAATAAACAATGTTTTATATAAAATAATAAAGAAATGTAAAGTTGTCAAAACCGGTGTGCTTTTGATTTCTTTAATATTTTTTCTACAAAAGTTCCCTCATATTCATACTCATGATTCTTATAAGGCCTCACCAAAACATTGCTTATGTCAGGGTCTTTATCAAATTTCAAACGTAGGAATAGTGTTCTTGTCAGGTGCACCCTACCATGTCTTAAGTTACCATTGGAACTATCCATTGGATTTAATAGTGTTCCTGTCAGATGCACCCTACCATGTCTTAAGTTACTGTTGGAACTATCCGTTGGATTTAATAGTGTTCCTGTCAGGTGCACCCTACCATGTCTTAAGTTACCGTTGGAACTATCCGTTGGATTTTTTCTATAAATACTTGAAGCTCGTTTTCAACAAAAAGGAGTCCAATTTTGAAGAGCCTTTATTCCAAATTCTTGTAAACCTTTCTCAAGCTCTCAAAGCTTCTTCCAAACACACTTAGATCCTATCTTGGCAAATCCAACGGCTTACTTAACTCTAAGGAGTGTGCTTTGAGAAGCCAAATCTAGGGTATCCTAATCCTTAAAGGTATCCCTCATTTCTGCCCTAGAAATCAAACCTCTACAACTTGGTTATGCATCTCAAAGGAGTTTCATCATCAACACCAAGCTAGCTGGAAGAGGTAAAAAGCTTCGATCACGGTAAAAAGCTTCTTCGGACACTTTCGATCTTCATCAAAGGCAAGTGTTCGCCCTCCATTCAAATTTATATCTTTGTGGCAGTGGATTGAATCTGTGTGTCAACCACTCTAAAAATTGTGTGTGGGGATTAGATCTGTGTGATTGAACCTCAGTAACAAAATTGAGTTAGAATCAGTACTTGTGTAGTTTGATTCTTTATAGTGGAACCAAGGGACTGTGTGACCCTTGAGAGTGGATGTAGGTCTATGTGACTGAACAACTATAAATATCTGGTGTCATTTTTATCTCTTGTGCTTATTATCTTGTTTCAAATTAGAGTTTCTCTGATTATTTAAGCACACACACATTGAACTTATAATTCGTACAAGTTATTTTGTTATGTGTGATTATTATTCCAAGTTGAGATTAAAAATAAGGCTAATAAGTTTAAGATTGGCATTAGAATTCCTTTTGTCCTATTCACCCCCCCCCCCCCCCCACTCTAGGACTTATTCATTGAACCTAGTTGCACTTTCAAATTCATCTTTAGGGCATGCATTATTTAGGTCTCTATAGTCAATACAGACCCTAATCTGTCCATTTTTCTTTGTTATGGGGAGGATGTTGGCTAACCATTCAGGATGCTACTCACGAATGAAGCCAACGCTTTTGAGTTTCTGAATTTCTTGTTCAATTTTGTCCATCACATCAGGATGGAATCTTCTTAGGCCTTACTTGACATGCTAAATATCTTTTTGCAAATTGAGTTTGTGGACTGCTATTTTGGGGTCTAAGCCAGGCATTTCAACATAAGACCATGCAAAACAATCAACGAGCTCATGAAGAAAAGAGATATACTCGGGTAACTCATCATCCTTTATATTCTTACTTATGAATGTAGAACGTGAGTTATCAGGTGTCCCGAAATCTATCTTTTGAACAGGATCTTCTGTTGGAAAGTTTGAAGGTGGTTTCTCCATAATATTTTTGGAGGCTTCTAATTCATCATGGCCTTCTGAAGTTCCAAAGGTATTTACAGACCAAGGCTCTGCTTTTTGAAAGTCCAGAACCGAACCCTAGAGGGGGGGGGGGGGGGAATAGGGAACACTCAAACAACTTAGCCCAATTCTTCTTTAAATCAATATCAATTATGCTTTGTAAGTTCATTAACTTGATTATCGTGAAAGATCTAATACCAAGTAAAGAACCTATGAATACAATCAAAGTTGACATTGATAAGAAAATAATAAATTTAAGTGCATCATCCACACAAACCTACATCCACACAAGCCATAACAAGGAAATTTATAGTGGTTCGGCCAAACAAGCCTACATCTTCTCCCGGTATTCCTACCGGTGTTCCACTATCATTTTTAAGGTTTAGGCTAACCTCCAACCTTACAACCACAAATGCTTTTTACACAAGGCTAAGCATTAACCTATACAATCTCATATGCTTTTCAATAGGCTAAGCATAAACCTTTACAACAATGTTTTTAATCTAAAAAAACTATGCCTAAACAAGCATACAATGAGATGTAAGTGAATACAGTTAAATGCCTCTTAACATAGGCTGATATGAAAGTTCTAATCAAACTAAGGCATATGCATGACAAATGCAAAGATCAATAAATGATACATATGCCTTAAAACTACTTCTATCTCTTTTAAAATTCAATGCTCATAAATGATGTAAATGAGAGATAGAGTAACTACACATGTTTTTTTGAAATAATGACAAACTTGTTTTTAGAAAGTTTAAGATGAAACAAGCAAGTTTGAAAGAAACATTAAATGTCTAAACATGTGAGATTACTAATCAAATGATGAAGTTAAAATGATAAACATATTTTAAAATCAAAGCATGTTTAAACACTCAACATTTGAACACTTTGAACACTTTAATCATGCCATTTGAAGAAATCAAAGATTTGAAAGCAAGCATGAATAAAATAAGATAAGAGGGGCAAACCCATTGAAGAATCAAATGTTTGTCAAAAATGATTTGCCCTCCTAGCTTCCCTCTAGCTTAGCATAGATGTCCCATCTTCCTTGGCCCTCAAAAGTCTCAAAAGTGTTGGCACAAAAACCAAGGAAGGGTTCTTTTATAAGAAAATTTGTCTCCAACGAATCTATTGTCGGTCGACCGACAATTGGAGTTCAGTCGACCAACCTCAACGGTCATAATCCAATGGCTATAATTTTTGAAATTTGCGGACCGTTATAAAGTTGTGGGTTCATCAAATTGTAGTTCGGTCGACCGACATCTGACCGACAAGCTGATCGATATTCCCTGAAATACAGATTTTACATTCTGGATCCGGAACCGACAGCTGACCGAACATGGTTCGGCTGACCGAACTTTCCCTATTTTTTAAAGACTTGAAAACTGATTTTAAAAGGGAAGTTTGGTCTTGGATGTCAAGCCCCAAAACCAGGATCCTGCAGCGATCCGATCTCGGGGAGTGTGATTTGGGGTTAATTAATTTTATTTTTTTCCCCAGGATCCGCATGTGTGAGGATTACAAAATTCCACACGACCTGAAATTTTCGCGGAAGTTGATGTGGAGTTGCGACTCGGAGCCCGTGGCCATCGGGTTCCGTGTCGCACTCAACCGCTAACATAAAGCCATCAAATCAGGGCTCATAATCAGACTGGAACAAATCAAGAACCATAAAATACTGAGCTGGCAGTAACAGGACAATTCATTTCCCACATATGTTCAAGTTACAAATTATACAAATATATTCATGAAAAATCCCAAAAGAAAAAGGCTAATAAAAGTCATCCAAAAATAACCAACTAAACAAAATGCTACCCCAAATTATGTTACGAACTCCGGTGCCAAAAGCGACGTCTAGATGACATCGTTGGGCAGCCACTCACGTTCAACCGACAGCTCAACCGCCTCCTCTGCTCAAACCGTCTAAAAGGCAATGTGGCCGAAATCTGGCACCAAACAAGAGTATCAGACACGACGGTCTGGCAAGCAAATAAACAGATAAAGAGTGACAAGTATTTATAAAACATTGTAAAACAATTTAAAGTCTAAACATGAATATTGATGAAATAATTAAATAATTTCTAAACCATTAACAATTTTAAAGAGACATAATAAAATGAGTAAAAACATTGGCAATCCACATATAGCTATATTCTCCTATTACCGAAGTAACAAGAGCAGACAGAAACCGTTGCCACTACCCATGGGACCGGAAAAACAGAGCCGTTGCCACTACCCGTGGGACCGGAATACAGAACCGTTGCCACTACCCGTGGGACCGGAATACAGGACCGTTGCCATGGCCGGAGAGGACGAAGTCCAAACTGCAGTTGACAAATAATTTTGAGATCCCAAGCCGGGTGATCAGCCCAACTAGGTGACCTAAGCTTAGTGGTGCCGTTCAAAACCAAAACCTGAATCGATACAAATCAAATCATAGTAATATATTTCCAAAATCAATAAAAGGAACTACTCCGGACAAATACATACTGACAAATTTGAACGAATCAAATGAGTAGCCTTACTGATGTTTCTGAACGTGGCAAACCACTTAGATCTATTTCAAAACAATTTGTAGAAAATATACAAATTTCTGTGGCGAACCACTCAAATCTATTTTAAAACAATTTGTAGAAAACTTACAAATTTCTGTGGCGAACCACTCAAATCTATTTTAAAACAATTTGTAGAAAATATACAAATTTCCCTAACTTGGAATGAAGTAATGTGTCATGGTTTAATGGCTTACTAAGGGTTGTCTCAATACACACTTAACCCCTAAATGTTGATTTATAATAATGGGTTTGGTACCAATGAAAATCTCCAACATTTAAGGCTGTAAAGTGTACATTGAGACTTATAAAACTTTCCCGGTAAATTCCAACATCGAGTCATTCCTTCATTTTTCACATTCGATTTGCATAATTCAATGTATTTCTTTCTAAACTATTCATTCCCAAAAATTCATAGTCCATAGGGGTTAAATACTTCAAATAAAAGGGAAAGGACCTGCTGAAATGGGCTTAGGCGCCTGCTGAAACAGGCCTGACAGGGCCCAGACCCTCTTGAGCGGAGGTGGGTCCGCTCGAGAGGACCCTCCAGAGATTAAAAAATCAGAATTTCCAGTGGAGTAAAACAACCCAAAAACAAGAACTCTCCATGTTATTATGGATAAACAAAACCCTGCAGAAATTTGAACATAACTGAACACTAAAACCTGCAAAAATCTGAACATAATTTCAACATAAAAACCTGTAGAAATCTGCATACAAATTGCACAGAAAAGCATAAAAGCATGCAGAAATCTGCACATGAATTGGACACAAAAACTACAAAAATCTGAATATCAATTGGGCACAAAAACTGCAGAAATCTGCACACAGATGGAACACCAAAAACTGCAGAAATCTGCACACAGATTAAACACAAAAATTGCAGAAATCTGTACACAGATTGAACACAATTTGAACACAAAGACTGCAGAAATCTGAACCCATTTGTATATAAAAATCCTGCTGAAATCTGAACTCATTTGTACATCAAAATCCTGCAGAAATCTGAACCCATTTGTATATAAAAATCCTGCAGAAATCTGAACCCATTTGTATATAAAAATCATGCTGAAATCTGAACTCATTTGTAACCAAAAACTGCAGAAATCTGACTTTACATAGCCAAAATAAACAATAAAATGCAGTAACAATTTCAAATCAGAATTTTAAGAAAGACAAGATTCAGATTGCATGCATTCTAAGATCTGGTTATTCACTTGCCTCTACTCCAAAAAGATCCACAATCTACTCCAAGACCACTCGACTCAGCTGCACCAAATCTTTTAAGAGCTCTAGGCAAGAAGAAGAGCTTGGAGAAGAGATGGATTCCAGCTGAGATTCCTCAAAAATGGTATCTTTGAAAAGCTTGAGATGAGGAGATGGGATTTGTGAAATCAAGTCTTTCAATAGCACTCAAGAAAACACTCAGGTTCAGCTGTGTTGCAGGAAAAAAAATGAAATGAAGGGGAAGAAGGCCTCCAACGTGGGTTTTATTTGGGTTTTAAGTGAGGAAGGTGGGCCCCATGGGCCCCAAATCTTCAAGTGGCTGGATCGATCATTTGTGGGTCCCAAATGAAAACGACGAAGAAGACAAAGTTGATCGTTGAAATATCTAGTTTCCAAAAAGTATATGTTCCTTATGATTTGAAAATTTTGAAATTCATGCAAAGATTTGGTGTGAAAAGTCGTTTTTGCCCCATCTTCTCGAAAAATGCAATTTTTGAGTTTCAAATTCAAACGAATAAAACACGAAAGTTGTTAAGATCAATAAAACAAACTGAGAGGAGTAAAAATCGAAAATTTTGAAATAAAAGAATAAATTCCCACGCGGACATAAATCACACGGGTCACCACTGGCTGGGTCAAAACAAACCCGCAGCTCTCAAAATTCTTCAAAGCTATGAAAAATCTAACCAAACTCACAAATGAAGCCAAACCACCTCTAATCTCACTCAAAAAGCTAATTCACACTAAGACAACACTAAACACGAGAATTAGGGTCGGGGTCTTACATTGGATAACTAGGCTAGACTAAAGACTAACATGTTTGATAAAATGAGTTTTCTTTTATGCAAATCAAAACATGTTTGTGCAATCTTTTTACAAAAACCTTTGATGAAAAAATATAATGCAAGAAGATTCCAATAAAGAAGTATGAGAGATCAAGCTTATGAAAATGAATGTATCCAATCTAATTGCAAACTAATGAAAACCCTAAACATCTCCCCCTTTGTAATTTGATGGCAACTCTTGAAGCTTGACTCTATCTCTTCCTTCAATGATACTTGTACATCTTCTTCTTTGGACCTTAAGGAGCTTTGGATATTAGGGAGCATTTGGATTTTCTTTGCGGGAGCAATGAAGCAAACATCTACATCTTTGCTCCCTCTCAACTTGTGCCAAGAAGCTTTCTCTCCACTAGTTAGAAGACCGTAGCTCTTCTCCCCCTCAATCAAAGCCAGAGATGAAATGACATTTGCCAACTTGTCTATTTCTCTCCCCCTTTGACATCTAATTACAAAGAAGTTTGCCCCTTAAAAAAAATAAAAAGACAAACCTTGTTAATAGCACCTGTTTATAATACATGATAAAAATGAGATGTAGGAACAGGTGTTTTGATCAACAAGGAATTAGTGATCAAGGCAAGGGCCAATGCCCAATTGATGTCTCAAATTGATAAAACGTTCATTTCCAAGGGGTTTTGTAAAGAAATCAGCCAATTGAGCATCAATGGGGTCAAAAAGTAACACTATTGTGCCTTGATCAGTATGGTCACGCAGAAAATGATATCGAATGTCAATATGCTTGGTGCGTGAATGTTGGACAGGATTTCTGGAGATACTAATGGCACTAGAGTTATCACATGATAGGCATACATTGTTGTGGAACATTATAATCTAAAAGAGTTTGTTTCATCCACAATAATTGAGCACAACAACTTTCTGTAGCTATGTATTCAGCTTCCGCAGTAGATAAGGCTACTGAATTCTGTCTTTTACTGTGCCAAGCAACTAAACAGTTTCCTATGAAATAGCAGCGGCCACTAGTGCTCTTCCTATCATCTATGGATCTTGCCCAATCAACATCACTATATCCAATCAATTGTAATGTAGAATCACTAGGATACCAAATACCATAATTAGTAGTCCCTTGAATATATTTGATGATACGTTTGACAGCTTTGAGGTGAGAATCATGAGGATCAGATTGATACCTAACACATATCCCAAATGAGCTACCGGAGCAAATGTTTCTTCAAAGTCAATTCCTTCTATTTGAGCATATCCTTTGGCAACTAGTCTTGTCTTGTTCCTTATAACATTTCCAGATTCATCTGACTTGTTCTTATAAATCCACTTTGTCCGTATTGGATTTTTCTCGTTCGGTAAAGGAACAAGGTCTCAAACATCGTTCTTCTTAAATTGACTTAGTTCTTCCTACGTTGCCTCCATCCATTCGAATTTAGATTCAGCCTCAGAGAAATTCTTGGGCTCAATTTGAGAAATAAAAGAGTAATGAGCACATAAATTTTGAACTTCTCTCCGAATCATAACCCCACTTCTGATGTTTCCAATCACATTATCCAAGGGATGATTCTTCATTAATCTGGTTGGTATAATAGTTGTAGATGGAAGGACATTTTCTTTTTCTTTTGAAATAGATGGTTTATTGATAATTTCAGCTTCATCATCATCTTGTAGAGTTTTCCCGAGTTGATTTGATTCATCAATAACAACATGAGCTGATTCCATTATGGTCATGGTTCTATGATTGAATACTCTATATGCCTTACTTCTATAAGAGTATCCTAGAAAAATTCCTTCATCAGATTCAGGCTCAAATTTCTCCAATTGCTCTCTATCTCTCAAGATATAACATTTACTGCCAAACACTTTTAAACACCCCAAATTAGGCTTTCGTCCAAAGAAAAGTTCATAAGGGGTTTTGTTGGTATTTTTTTGTTAGATAAACTTTGTTTATAAGATAACAGGCAGTATTAACAGCTTCAACCCATAGATTGCGAGAGAGATGCTTTTCATTAAGCATAGTCCTAGCCATTTCTTGAATCACTTTATTCTCCCTCCAGCCACTCCATTTTGTTGAGGCGTTTTTGAAGTAGAGAATTGGTGATCAATGCCATGAGTATCACAAAATTTGACAAATTTTTCATTTTCAAACTCACTTCCATGATCACTTCTAATCTTATGAATTTTGCAATCTTTTTCAACTTGAATCTTGTTGCAAATTCTTATGATATTTTCTACGGCATCTGATTTAGCATGAAGAAAAGCAATCCATCCAAACCGAGAATAATCGTCTACCATAACTAGAATAAATTTATTTCCTCCAATACTCTGCACAGGTGCAGGCCCTATTAAGCCCATATGGATTAATGCAAGAGGACGCGAAGACGATATATCCTTTAAACCTTTGAAGCTTTTCTTGATTTGTTTCCCTAGTTGACAGGCCTTACAGATATCAGATTTTTCATCACTCAACTTAGGAATTCCTCTTTCAATTTCATTCTTTGATAGGATCCTCGTTAATTTGAATTTTATGTGAACCATCCTTTGATGCCATAAGTAATTTTCTTGATGTTTTGTTATCAAGCACCTAGACTCATTTTCATCACGTTCTTCTATGATATAGATGTTTCCTTTAGTCCTAGAACCAGTGAGAATGACTTGATTGGATTTATCGTCAACAACTTTGCAAGATTGACTATCAAAAATAACTTTGTTTCCTTTGTCACATATAGTTGACTTATGCTAAGAAGATTATGCTTCAATCCTTCCACTAGAAACCATCATTTAAGTTGGGCATTTGATCTCCTTTCAAAGTCAAAAGAGTGATGGGGTTGAAAAAATAAAGGATTTCTAACCATCTCTTGTAACTATTGTAAGTACGGGATCCTAACCCGAGGGGGGGGGTGAATGGGGTGAGCTACAAGATAGTGACCAATTAAGATCAACTTTAATATCTGTAAAAATAACTAGTCACTAGTGATGATTTACCAAACAAGATGCAGAAGCTAACAAAAGAAATCACCACAAGCATACACCATCACACAAATATTTCTAGTGGTTCAGCCTCAATGCCTACATCCACTACCGGCTTATGATCCAACACCCCACCGGATTTCCACTATTTATGCTTTTCAATTGGCTAAGTAATAACCTTTACAATGTGCTTTTCTAGGCTAAGCAATAACCTTTTATAAGGCTAAGCAATAACCTCTACAATGTGCTTTTCTTAGGCTAAGCAATAACCTTTACAATAGAAAGATTTCTCTTAAAGAAGTGTCTACACAAACACTCAAAGAGATGCAATTTAAGCTCAATACAATTGCCTCTAAAATAGGCTGATATGAAAGTTTAAATCAAGATACAAACATACACAACAATTAGCTAAGGTGTGTGCACAAAGTGTATGAACGTTTACTTCAATCAAATTCTAAAATGAAGCTCTTAAATGAATGCTTGATGCATTTGAAAATCTAAGCTCAGAAAATGATGATTGAAGTTATAAGCTAATCACATGAAAAGTTCAAGCAACTTGAAAGAATATACTAAACAAGTTGTAAGAAGATTAAAGACTAAGAACACATATGATTGAGGTAAGAATGTTTGCAAAACAATCCAATATTCCAGAGTGATATTGTGTTTGCAAAACATCTCTAATAAAGCTAGAAATCTTGCATATATGAAATTACAAAGAGTTAAACATGCGTGGTTTTAAATGGCATGGAAATCAATATTAACTTGAAAGAAATACCTTTTAAATCTCAAACATTTTGATTTCCAATAGCCCTGTAGTTTTCTTAGCTTATTCATTTTCTTTAGGCTTCAAAATAGTTCAAAGGTTTCACCCAACAAGCCTATCAAAAGAAGGGAATGAAATGGATTTTTATACAAAAAACAGTCCAACGGCTAGTTGGGCCGATCGACCCCCATGACCATCGGGTCGACCTGGCCCAACGGTCATATTGGTCCAACGGCTAGTTACTTGGTCGATCGAGTACACTGACTGTTTTCCCAATAGTCAGATTGCTCGGTTGACCGGGTACAGGGGCCGGTTGACCGACCAAACTGCCCTAGGATGAGTTCCTTCAGATTTTTCAATTTTCCAAAGATGAAACTTGGAACTCAAGGCCAGTGTGATTTAAGCATAATAAAATGATTCTAAAAAATGAGGAATGTATGCAAATCACAAACCTAGATTCTTAACTTGATTTTCCAAGAGTATACATGAAGAAATACGTTTTCAAAAGTGTATTTAAGTTCTAAAAACATGCATGCATAAATCATTTGAAAGTCAAATGCAAATGCAAGTTAGAAACTTAGATTCCTAAGTCAAAACTAAGATGCATGAGTGTGTGATCATTTGACAGTGAAGGTGATCGTGAATCCATCAAATTAGCAACAAACAAAAATCTAACAATCTCCCCCTTTGCAATTTGATGGAAACTAATATGATCACTACACTTATAGGACTTTGGCTATTCTGAACGGCTCTATTCTTGAAATCTCTTGAATGTAGCTTCGACCGAATGACCGATTCGTCGAGAGCTTTAACTGAATCTTTTCAAGATTTCTCCCCGTTGGTTAGAGCTCTCCCTTGCTCTTCGCATTCAAGCGATCTTTCTCTTTAGTTCTTGAAACATATCTCCCCCTTAGTTAGATCTGTTCTTCTCTCCCCCTTTGTTTGATCTTCTTTGTGTCTAATCTTCAGATCTTCTAATCTTCTCTCCCCCTTTGTCATTAAATAGATCTGTTCTTTTTCTCCCCCTTTGACATCGAATTGCAAAGGAACCTGTATACATGAGAAAAGAAATACCTTTCAGTAGCACCTATTACCAAATGAGAATGAAAATGTAATGCAAAATAAGTAATCATGTATATTGATTTGTCTATGCATTGTTTGAATGAAGCTAAGATAACAAATATGAATTTATTTGACAATATAAAGCTTCAAAGCATCATAAGCATCCATCAAGAGAAATATATCAAGAAGATAAGAGATGAACAAGTGAAACTATAATTTCATTGATTTAACAATAGAAGTTCAGTACAGAAAACACTAATTACTTGACCAATACAAAATAAATCAAAAGATCATGGTCAGTAATCAAAACATCATGTCAGTTGATAGATAAAGAATACATCAAGTGAAAATCAATCTATCACTACCCAACACTATCCCCCACAAAAAGTGAAAAGCCCTCCTAAGGTCTAAGATGAATCTGTAGGAGATGGGGGCATCACATCATCATGTCGTCTGCAGCTTTTGGAGATGTTCGAGAGGTACTTTAGGGTTTTCTTCATCATCCCTCTTAACTCTTGAAACTTTGTATGAATGGAAACAACTGCTTGCTCCATAGACGTCATGCAATCCTCCATGGTACGTTGATGAGGGAGCTGGGGCTGACGAGGCTGATGCTAAGGTTGAACAAGCTGGCGCTCTGGCTGAGCATGCTGGGGCTGCTGCTGATCTGCAATCTCTGTCTTTGCAGCCTCAATCTCAGCATCTCCTTCTGCTACGGGATTTACTCTCTGTGGTGGAGGCAGGTTCATTAAGAGAATGTTTGTTTTGTTGAAGACAGTGGTAGACTCAGGTCTCTCTGAAGCTGGAGGATTCACACCAAAGGATTTGGCAATCTCGGTAATGAGAAACCCGAAAGGAGCAGCACAAGGCTGGGAGCCCGTGATAACCCGGATGATGTGGTGCATGATAATAGAAGGAAGGCACATAGGCACTCCGGTAATCACATTATGAAGAATATTTGCCATGTAGGGAGTCACTTCAGTTCGGTTCCCTTTCCTAGGGTAAATGGAATGAGTGAAGATAATGTGAATGATACGTAGGGAGGGAATCATAGAAGAAGCTTGAAGGCAGTTCTTGGCAGACCATTCCTCAGGCTTGCCACAAAGAGCACGAGTGACTGACTCTCTCTCATCAATATGTAGGACTTCTAAAATGAATCTTGGGCCATCGACCTAGGGATGCCTAAGATGGAGAAAATCAAGTCAATGGTGACCACCTCTTCACCATGAAGGAATCTAATGGTAAAAGAATTTGCAAAGGAGGCACAAATAGATTCATATAGACCATGGACGGAGGAAGCATAAGTTTTGCCACTCCAAGTAAGGATGCTACCCCATCTAATAGCTTCAAGAATAGCATGGACATTGTAGTCCACTAGGTCTTTGACAATGTACATTTTTTCAACGATTACCCCTTTGCTCCGGAAGGATTTGACAACAGAGGATGGAGAGGGAATAGGATTGAATCTAATCTCTGGAGGAGGTGCAGCTTCTCGAGAAAATGAGGGAGATCTATGAGATGAAGAAGCTTGTCCGGTTTTGGACCTTTTGCTATCCCTCCTAAAGGTTTGCTTAGTGCGAGCCATTAGAAGACTTCAAAGAGAGAGATGCTCTAGACAATGGACAAGGGCTGAAAATGGGCACAGCAGCAGCTGAGTGAAAAATGAAATGGTTTAGTCAAACTGTCAAACACTTGGAGTGCAGGATTTGGAACTAAGAATTTCACATATGAATGATGCCAAATGGGCGTGTCCGGATGACTACAAAAACTACTTAAAGAATGAAGAGGATACAAGCTCCATGAATTTGATCAACCACAGCCAAAGCAGAGACTAAAACACAGAGGTTGGGAATGGACAGAGAAGAGGTTCTGGATGCACAGACTGTTGGAACTCAGAATTTACAGCATGAGGACTGAATGAAACTGATTCATGGATTTGCAGGCAAGAAGCAAAAACTTCTGGAGGAGGAAACCAGCAAGCTACAGGCGTAGAGGACAGATTGAGCTTGGAGAATCTTATGGGAGAAGAAGACTGGTTGCTTGAGATGAATCAGTTAACAGCTAGGAGAAAGGAGGAAGATGAAGGAAGCAAATAGCTGAAACACATTGAGGAAAAAGGAGACTAACTCAGCAAGCAAGGAGGAAGAAGAGCCAGCATAGAGCACCCCTGCGGTCGACCTGCAATGAAAAGAGAAGTTTCTGTTTGAAACAGAAACATGCCCAGCGCAACAGTTTTTGTTGCTGTGTGCACAGGCTCGGTCGACCGGCCCACTACACGCTGTCGACCGAGCTAACTGGGGCAGCCTGATTTTCTAATCAGGTTCAGAGAAAAAGGCCTGGTTTAAAAATAGATCAAACTACAAGCTATCTACCCTTAACCCTAGCTATCATACAAGCTTAAAAATTATTAGAAAATGGATTTTATAAAATCAATTCTAAATAATTCCTTTTGAAAAAATGAAGACTTGTAAGATAAAAGACATTTTTCAAAATCATTTAATTTTGACAAAAAATGGTTTGACTATGAATCCATTCAAAAATAAACAATTTGAAAAATTAATTGATTAAGAAAGTATAACTTTTAAGCGCTTTTTCAAATCAAATTGATCATAAACATGCATTTAATCATAAAATAATTTTTTTTTAAATTCAAAATGCATTTTCAACAAATAAGACTCAAGCAAATGAAATCTGAAACCTAAAGAGATACTAGATTCAAGACCAGCTAGACATATGACTATGAGAAAAGGTTGGTCCTATTTATCTAAGAAGCCTTGGTATTTTTCTAAAGGTCTAACCTTAGGTATCCATCTAAGGTCTTGAACTTTGGAGTCTATTTTAGAAATCCCACCAACTAGAGGAGATAAGGATTGAATTCTTTTAGACTTGACATCAAATCTTTGAGGTTAGACTATTTTAGATTGATGATTAGTCTTTGGAAGTTGGTGTTTCATTTTATTTTTATTCTTCTCATTTCTTTTAGCTTTTCCTCCCTCTTTTTGTCTTTTGAACTTTAATTTTAAGCTTTCAACCTTTTTCAAGAATTCTTTCATTTCCAAGGTTAAAGGAGGTAAAGTGAGAAGTTTCTTTTTGATAGATCTATTTTGACTATTTGTCTTTCTAAAGTCTATCTTAGATGACTCTTTTTGAATAGTTTTAACTTGTTTGAACTTTCTAGAGTATTCCTTGGAATTCAAAGTCTTACCCTTCATAGAATTAGATTTAACTTTCTTAGGTTCAAGGATGGGTTTAGACATATGACTTTTCCTTAATTTGCACTCAAATTTGAAATGCCCTTCCTTGCCACAATAATGACATTTTGTTTTAGGCAAAGGAGAAAGAGTGCTAGAGAAAGAGGACTCACCTTTCACAAAAGTGTTGGTGAATTTAGGGCCATGAGAAATATACTTATCAATACAAGACCCGTCCTATCTCCTTGAGATTTACCCAATCTAAATAAATTTTCAAATTTCTCTTCACCTTGGGTAAATTTGCACTCATACTTTCGTTTGTAACTTTCAAGTTGAGTGACTTTGTTTATAAGGATTGAATTTTCATTTTTGACTTTTAATAAATCATTTTCAATTTCTTTATAGTTGTTTAGTTCTTCATGGGCAAGTTTTAATTGAAATTTAAGTTCATTAACAACATTAGATCCAAGTTCTAAGGTTTTTAAATTACTTTGAGCATTAGACAAGTTTTCCTTAGAAATTGTCAACTTGGATTCTAAATTGATAATCACTACACCAAAACAGGGCTTTTACGGCGCGCATTTTGCGCCGTAAACCAAGTTTCACGGCGCAAACTAGCGAGCCGTAAAAGCTCCAGCCGTAAAAGGGCATGTGTATTAACGACGCGCATTTGCGGGCCGTAACATACTCAAATGCATGCCGTAAGTGAGGTTTGCTATGACTTTCCGAACGTATTCACGGCGCTAAACGAATGCCGTTAATGAAGGTCTTTTACAACGTGCACGCGCACGCCGTAAATTAATTTTGTAAATCGTTGTTACGGCGTGTAGGCGTAGGCCGTAAATGGGTTTTTAGAATGAATTTACGGCGTCCAAAGAGGGCCGCAAAAGGATTGGAAAGATCTAATATATGGCGTGCATTGCGCGCCGTGATTGTGTTTTTTTTTTTTTTTAGAAATTGAATGTAAACCATTAATATCCTGTTAAATTGAAACTAAATTCAACCAATACAAAACAGCTGTGCCCATACATGAATGAAATAAATTAATCTCAAGCTCAAGCTCCAATTCAAATTCTACAAAACAGAACCTTAATAAAAGATTAAAAACAAAATGAACTGGATTACACCATCAAAACCAAACCCACAGATCAAAATCTTCAATCAAAATTAAACCACCAAAATGCATAAGAGGCTGAAAGTAAAAATATTTCAACATATTTCAACATATCAACGTTACCAATACAATTTTAGAAACAAAAGCCTTAGTATTTGTTCTTAATACAACAAAAGTGAACCACAAAAAAAAACTCCCGAGAAAGATACCCATGAAGCTCAAACTAAAATTGTGTTCTTCTAATACTTATCAGCAAAATCTGCACAAACAAATAAAATTTGACAGAATCGTTACTCCAATATTAGGTAGCACGTAACTTCACCACCCCAAATAATTAAAGAAAAAGTGAAAGCAAGGTTTAAAAATCCAAGTAACATGTAAATCAACTCATCAAGTCATCAGTATTGCATAAACAAGTACATCATTATCAAACTACTTATGATCAGCTGGAGGTAACTGCCACAAAATCAAATAAAAATGTATCTTAGGTGCATTGACAATGGGCACAAAATAAAAAAAAATAATGCACGGCTTCATCATCACAATCATAATCATCATCCTTACCACCATAGATTTGTCCCATCTTAGATGGGTCAGCAAACAATAGAACATATAGCTTATTATATTAAAAAGATAGTTCTGGTAGAATGCTAGTCTTTATGAGTTCATTGAGCCATGTGCTTATCCCCATGTGCTTAAGGATGCCTTGTGTGACAACGATCACATATAACATCTAAAGCTATACAGCCTCAGGCATTCAATGTCTCACAGCAAAGGAACAGTCTGTGCAAACTGCAAAATGAATGACTCTGTAGAATAGAAGGGCAAGTGAATCAAGTGATTTCTATTTGGCCAGCAGTTTGCCCCATGAGAAATTTGTGTACTTTGAAGTAAAAAAAATTAGTGGACAGACTGCAAATGTTCTTTTTCCTACCATTAGAAATTGACGCTTCCAACTATCATATACCAAACTCAGAAAAAAAAGGAAGCTATATGGCACCAACAAAACCATACAGTTTTGTGCAGATTGCTAACCTGAGCACACAGCCACTCCACCAAACCTTTCAAAACATCATCAATTGTCGTGAGCTTGTTCTTTGACTGTGAGGCGTCTCCATTTTCAACAATACCATTTTGAATTTTTGGAAAGCAGCATAATAGAAGAAGAGAATATTTTTCTTTATGTTGTAGCAACAATGGTTACATAACCTATATGCATGGTATCTTTGCAGGACCAGCTAAGCACACTTCAAGATTCCATTTGAAGACATTACCTGCCAATGAAAAAAAAAGAAAGCATGTCTCTGTTATGAAGGAATATGCTGTAAAATTTTGTAGCTTTTTTTTGTTTTTTGTGATAGTGAGAATATTACACAACAAAAAATAAATAAATAAATAAAATTCAATACCGAACAAACTATAAGAAATTTCATAGCTGAAGGCCAATGCTGCTACTCATAGATGGCCTAGAGGAAGGCAGATGATCTCGGATCAGAGGAGAACAGAACACTACCAGGTCCTATCCTGTGTAGAGGAGTTTCCACATCAAATTGCAAGAAGAGAAAATTGTTCCGGGTCATTGAAAGATGAAGCTGTAAATGTTGAAAATCTCTATGTCTAAGAAGGGGTGGAGAAGTTCAAAGTGCTTTAACTTCAAGGCGATTTTCAAGGCCTTGAAGTGGGGAAAACCCAAATAATAAAAAAAAAAAGCAACCCAATGGAGCAATATTGGTTGTTTATTTAACAAGGAAAGAAACTCTCGAGACATCTAAAAGACTTCGAAAGAACACAAAAGATTGAATCTTATGGTGTATGCCTATAGCCCCATGGATAAAAGAATCATGAGAATTTGAAGACTTGCTTTTTGAAGTGATCAAGCAAATTAAAGGGTTCACAAAGATCATTTAAGAGTCACTGTGGACGACATCAATCCCTTCCCAGGAACTGGTGTACAGTTTAGAGTTACTTTAGAGTAATTTACATGCATAGTAATGCTCCAATAAAGAGTTCCAGTAAATTCTAACAACTTCCATATTGTTCATGGAGGAATCATTATAAATCAGGCTACAGTCAGTCAGTCCCATCCCTCTAGATCGGCTTCAAAGGAGCTCTAAAAAAGAAAATCAATCAATCACCAAAGACAGAGACATAAACATAGAAAAGATTTATTTCCCATGCTGTATTGCCACCCCTGCATGTACGGCAAAGCTCCCACGCAGGCCAAAGCAGTCCTGATAGCTTTCCAATTCCTAATAATTTCTTTTGGGTGATATTCTCCTGTTTTGAATTGTGGAATTTCTCTCTTTCACGTGTGTGTGTTTTTTGGAGGGGGAGAGCTGTGGGTTTTCGCATAATTACAAAATTGACTCACATGGCACACATAATTATGACTATCAAACAGATAATGCAAAGTTGGTGATCAAAAAGCCATAGTAATTTCCATAGTGCTATTGGTCCAAGGACAACCCCAAAAAATAAAGTCAGAGCAAGGACAGCAGCCGCACGTTAAGCCAGACTATGCTGCAGTAAACAAAGTGCAAAACCCAGACTAATGAGAACAAAACCTGCAGTAGAGACTTAAGACAACACTTGAAAACCAACAAAACAAAGCTAAACAGAACAGATTTCCATTATCAGGGAGCGGCAATGTTACTAACAACAACGAAGGTGAAGATGCACATGAGTCAATGTCCAATCTGAAGTATTCAGAAATTCCAGTGAGGCTAATAGAATCTGATGGTAAGGTGACTTCTTGCAATTATCAGGACCAAATTTTGAATATGCGCAGGACTAACGCCTCCAAGATGAATGAAAGGGACACTAATGATCTGATTATGGAAAGGATGAAGCATGCCTTGCGCTCTGTGCATAAGACAGTTGGAGATCGTGAACTAGTGAAACAAGCAAGAACAAGAATAACGTGTCGACTGAAATTTTTTTTCGAAGCGCCACTTACAATACGAAGTATGTTGGGGAAGCTTTAGTAAAGCAAATTCAGGATTCTGAACCTTGTAAATTGGCAAACACTGGGGTTGTCCATCGGCATCACTACCTTAATGGCAGTGTGAAATCGATTAACTCATCTGAGGATGGAAAATCCACTGTTGATTTCTGTTCAAAGGTGGAGAACACGGCACGGTCTGTTCTGAGAAGCCAGAGTTGCAGAGCAGAAAATTGTGACAGCTTTTGTAGCCAGGAGGATCCTTCCATTGCAAATGTGGCGGGAATTAACTATGTAGTAGAACCTCTGGAATATGGTGTGGTGTTGCCTGGAAAGTTGTGGTCCAACAGTAAGACTATATTCCCTAAGGGTATGTTGCATCAGTCCATATGTTTCATAACTACGTACTTTCGAGGATGATGTTTCTTTTCAAGAAATATTTTATTCCTCATGTGCTTTTCTCCTCATAACTGTAGGTTTCAGAAGTCGAGTTAGGTACCTGAGTGTGCTTGATCCAGCAGAAATGTGCTACTACATCTCGGAAATCCTGGATGCAGCGTTGCCTGGGCCTGTTTTTATGGTAATATCTCTTTGACATGAATGTTTTCGACGTCATTTACTCAATCAGTCATTGCTTACACTGAGTCTTATAACTGAAATTTTGGATTCTGTTTTAAAGCTAGTAATGTTTCTTAGGATATGTGAGCTTATAAACTAGGTATCAATCTTTCTAAGGAGAGTTCTCTCTTGCTGACGTTCCCACATACGGACCATTGTCCTGGTCCCTCTATGCAACAACAAGAGAGAAACCAATTACCATCTGTAAATCCTCAAATACAAATAAGAGATTCAAATATTAGAATTGGGGTCAGAGTCCATTAGAAAAAGAATGCATGCATGGACACCCAAACTAGCCCTTTACATGGATCCAACATCCACCACAGCACTCCCAAGGTGAATAATACGAAACACAACGAGCTGTCCTAATATTCAATAGACAAGTTCATGAAAACTCATTATCATGCAAATTAGGCAATAGACAAGTTCATGAAAACTCATTATTCAAACTTTAAACTAAGTTGCAGGTAGCATGAGAAAGGTTTAAAAGTCCAATCCTAATTCCCACAAGCAGGTTCAAGATAATATAGACTTGAAGATTTGAAACCCAAAAACTCAATCGAAGATTTTTACCTCTCATCTTCTAACAAGGTACGATGTACTTGATGGGCCATGCAATTGTGCTTCCCAGTACTTCATTCAGAAGAAAAGCTTCCCGAGTTGGTCGATAGAGAATCAAACTCTCATTACCCTCTACTACATGTTGCACAGAAACTTTCCAACATTCAGCACCAAGAGGAACATGATGAACAAGTGATGTTGAATCCCTTGATAGAATTTCATCGGTTGCAACAACTTTAGTTGCGTCGAGCCAACTTAGCAATTTGCATCTTGAGCTCCCCTGATTGGAATTGCAAACACCTGTCGTATGTTCTTTTTGCTTACTTTGTGTTGTCCCATGAACAGAATTCTGCATTGCACTTGGAGGTTCAATTCTGTTGCTTTGTGACATGTAGTCGTTGGCAGAATGTTGAACACTTCCATTATCTTTTTGCTGTAATCAACTTATATTCAGCTCAACGAATAAATAGAAAAGTCACATAATAATTAAAAGCAATATATTTGAGTACTTACTGTAGTATTTCCACCTTTCCCGACCATTGCAATGAAACTGTTCATTTGGTTTTTCAAGGTAAAAGTTCATTTTCTAATTTATTAAATTTGTCCCTCATTTGTGTTTGACCCGCCACCTTTGAAGGTGTTGCTCCATATCCAAGCCCTCTTACTCGTCCTCGTGGATCAGGACCAAGTACCTTCGCAACAGCATCATCTCTAAAAGAAGAACCATTTTCTTCTGCTTTGTATTTCTTGACTTGTTGCTGTATTTGTAAAACCATAAGTGTACATTAAATTAAGAGAAAGAAACACAAACATAATGAGGGCAAAAGTAGTAGAATACACAAACATAATGAAGGAATAGTTACAATCTGCAATATCAACACTCCCTTTTCATGATGGTTAATACCATTTAACAGCTTAAATTTTCTTTTACTTTCAGCTTCTGAGTTCCTTCCATCTTTCACACCAACTCATGTATTGCTGACTCCGACCTGATTCTTTGATTCAACAATTGGAATTTGAATTCCTTTCTTTCATTTCGTCAAATCTTTGACAAGTAGTAGGAAAGTCAAGTTTTATTTAAATCAATTAGCTTGACTAACTTTTTTACAAGGTTTGAAGTAAATTAGGTGGAAGGAACTTCAATGAACAGCAGAGTAGTAATTAATGCAAGGATATTGACTTCGTAATCTCATAGTAATCAATGTTATTGCTAAGAGTTGGTCCAAGCAGCCTAAGTAGTCTATATACATTGATTGTAAATTAAGAAAGGAGACTTCTAGCTAATGTTGTGATCTGTAACATTGCACCAAGACCAGCATCTATATAGCTAGGCGCCAGCAGTGTAAATGAATCCATGGATTAAAAACTTGGACAGTTAAAAATCTGAATGATAATACCTGAATCTATGTATTACGAACCCAAGCCAAACTCAACCATAGCCAAACTCAAATTTGGCTTCAACATTAAACAGACCAAACTATCATCATTCAACAGAAATGAGGCCATTTAATCTTTGACTGAGTAAGAATGAAACCTATTTAATCTTTCTGTCTTTTGGTAACATTAGATGTCATGTTTTGCGTTTAATTTTTTCACAATTTAGTGTGGTGCAGTACTTTTTTGGATAAACTTTTTTTAAAATTATTGCTCTCATAAAATAAATATTTTGCTTATTCATGCTCCCCACATAAATGAATTTCCATAGAGTGAAGCAGATAATCAGAGTGTTAAACAAACAACCCTGCATGGATTGCCTTGAACATACTCCAACCAAAATTAATAAAAAGGATTAACCCAAATCCTGCAAAAAAAATTATTATTATTTTATTTAGGCTGAAGGTTCAGATGCATTTCATGAATAACACTCTCTCATGTGAATTCAGGGGATATGTCACTGATTTGGGCAGCGGAAAAGTGGTATTAATTACTTTCAGTGGAACACAAGACGGGTATAGCTAAATCCAAACACCTCTCTCAGTTTCCCTGTCTCTTCTCTTTCTCTGCTTTCTGTGGTCTTATTCTAAGCAGTTCATCTGATGAGACATAAAAATGGATAAGGACTCCTCATCTTGAATCCAGGAGTGGGTCCATACTTGATTAATGATCTGAACCAAATTGACCCTTGGATTGCCTTTGAGCCCTTAGAGACTACTACCTCACATGATAGCCTGTTATGTATTTCACTTTCGATTTCTTTTGTTAACAGGTGCTACTAAAGGTATTTTCCTTATTTCATGTGTGTAGGTACCTTTGCAATTTAATGGCAAAGGGGGAGAAATTATGCAAGTTCTCAAAAGGGTGAAGAGAATGTCCAAGCTTCCTAAGGGGAGGTTTTTGTATGATCTTCTACAAGGGGAGAGAATACATACCTTGCCAAAGGGAGAAAGAGGCATGGTCAAAGGGGGAGAGCAAATAGAAGAAACAAAGCTTGGAAGCTAAAGAAGATGCTTGGATAAAGAAAGAAAGAAGAAAGAAAGCTTAAAGAATATTTAAGCACCAAGCATCATGAAGAATGAAGTCCAAGAGCCCAAGCTTTGAGAAGAAGCATCCAAGAAGATTTCAAGCCTTGTCCAGCTGAGGGGGAGCTGAAGACTAAGTGTGTATGTTCAGTGGTGAGTGAGTTTGCCATCAAATTGCAAAGGGGGAGATTGTTAGGGTTTTTATAGATTGCAATTTGATGGATGCATTATCATTCAAGCATCATTTGATTTACACACTTGCATTGGTTTTAAATAAACTTGAAATCTTGTTTTATTCATGCATTGCTTTTAAGATTTGTAAAAGTATTGATTTATGCATGATTTGTATTTTTATCTTGGATGCATTTGTTTTAGAAAAGAGTTTTCAAGAAATCAAGCAAGCCTTTGTTTTAAAAGTTTTTGAATCTTTTTAGGCTTTTTATGTCATGTTTTAAAAACAATTAGAATCTTTAAAACATGTTTTCTAAGCTTGATTTAGTGGTCAAAAGGTCCCCCAAAGAAATAACTTTGAAATGTGCAAAAGTTGGAAATTTTGCAAAAAGGGGGCTGTCCCGGCAGTGTCGCCGGTCGACCGAGAGGCAGGTCTCGGTCGACCGAGACAACTGCAGGCAAAATTGCCTGGGAGCACCAACGGTCAGAAATATGACCGTTGTGTGTTCTCGGTCGACCGAGGCCTGTTTGCCGGTCGACCGAGAACTAGCCGTTGGCCACTTTTTCCTATAAATATGAGTTCTTTCCCTTTCCAAAAGTTGGGAATTTTTAACCCCTCCTTGAGAGGATTTGAGGCATATCAAAAGGGAAGAGAACCAAGGGATGAAGGGGATGATTAGGAAAGCTAAAGCTTGGATTAATGAAGTTAAACCACCAAGTAGGCTCTTCCTTCCTTAATCATATGTTTTCATGCTTTTGTTTTATTTTTGGTAAATCATTTCTAGCATGTTAAACTATGTTTGTGTTGTGTCCTTAACATATTTTATGTTATGAGTTGATTTATTGTTTTGGATACAAAACCATATGATTCAATCCAAGTAGTACTTGAATTGGTAAATCAAAGTAGATCATGTTAATGAAAGAACTTTGGTAAATCATATGTAACATGATCCATATACTTGGTTGAATCGTTGGTTGTTGTTTTCCATCATAAGAACATCTCTCTCAAAACTAACTTATGTTTTGGATTCAACTTCTTTACAAATCATATGTTTTCATGTTTTGTTTTATCATTGGTAAATCTTTGTAACATGTTAATATATGATATGTTGTATCCTTAGCATATTCTATATTTTGAATAGATCTATTGTTTTGGATACATCACCATTGATTCATCAAAGTAGTACTTTATTGGTAAATCTAAG
Organism: Cinnamomum chago; assembly: GCA_038049695.1. Lineage (NCBI taxonomy): Eukaryota > Viridiplantae > Streptophyta > Magnoliopsida > Laurales > Lauraceae > Cinnamomum > Cinnamomum chago. The sequence goes on from CP142459.1 coordinate 19,535,441, forward strand.
TAGATCATGTTAATGAAAGATGTAACATGATTCATATACTTTGTTGAATCTTTGGGTGTTGTTTTTCCATCATAAGAAAATCTCTCTCAAATGTATCTTATGTTTTGGATCCAACATCATTACAAATCATATGTGTATTATTGTTTTAATGCTTCACAACTTGCCTTACTTTGATTGGTAAATCTTTTTCAAGTTGTCCTTATAATTACATATGATTTGTCCCCTCTTTTCAATCAAATCTATTTTTATGTTTTGAGCTTCATTGGTGATTTGATTGACATCCCTATGCATCACATGTTTAGAGCTAATCCATTTCATACAACTTGTGTAACTTTGATATCATTAACAAGTTGTTACTTTTAACATGTGATTGCATTATTTCCTCAATCATAAATGTTTTTGAACTAAAACTTTCAAAAGCCTTAGGCATACATTTATGAGCTTTCATTTTCAAAATGATTGAGGACCACACACACACACTTCATATGTTTTCATCTTTGCATTCATAGTGTGAGTGTGTATTAGAATTTCACTTCCATATCCGCCTATTTTAGAGGCATTGTAATGAGCTTAATAGAATCTCCATCAAGTGTATTATAGACACTAATTTAGAGAGATAACCAACCATGTGGTTGAAGAGGTTATTGCTTAGCCTATAAAAGCATAGTGTATAGGTTGATGTTAAGCCTTGAAAAACATCATTGTAAGGTTATTGCTTAGCCTTGGAAAGCATATTGTAAAGGTTATTGCTTAGCCTATTGAAAAGCATAAATAGTGGAAATCCGGTGGGGTGTTGGATCACAAGCCGGTAGTGGATGTAGGCATTAAGGCCGAACCACTATAAATCCTTGTGTAATGGTGCTTGCTTTGTGGTGATTGGTTATATTAGCTTCCGCATATTGTTTGATAATCATCACTTGTGACTAGTTGGTTTTTAAGAAGTTAAAATTGTTAAAATTGGTCATAAAAGAAGCTCACCCTATTCACCCCCCCTCTAGGGTTCGGATCCCCATGGACTCACAAGTGGTATCAGAGCGGGTTACTCCATTTTAGGGCTTAACAACCCGGAGTTGATCCTTGCTAGATTTGAATCCTAGTGTTGTGTTTTTAATGCATATCTTTATGATGATTTCCACTATGTTTGAAAATGATATTTTCCCTAGCCTCTTTGCACCACTCTAAGACTTTTCCAAGTTATATCTTCTAGAGTTGGTGAGTCCTCAAAGTGTTCTCTCATGGACAACCTTTTCAAGACCTTAGGTGAATTTTCAATGGTAGACTATTTGAGTAACCTTAAGGCCTTGATACCCCTAGACCAACCTATGCTTTTTAGTTATATCTTTTTGTTGGTCTTGTCACATTTGCATTTTGTTTCTTTAAAGTCACATCTTTTAAAATGCAATATTTCTTTGTGATCATTTGATTTTGACTTCATGAACTTTTTTAGTTATATCTCATGGTTTTCAAAATCCTTTGATTGCAATACTTTCATGATGGATTTGCATGTTGTTCATTTAGTAATATCTCTTATTGTGCATATCTATTCATGATCAATTGATTGTGATTACAAATGCTTTCTAGCTAGTTTTTCATGATCAATTGATGTTGGAAAATCATTTGATGTTTGTCATAGTTAAATCCTTTTTGGAAATCAAATGATTTGAAGCAACCTTAGTTTTCCATTGATTTACAAGTTATATCTTTTGATATGGAAAATTTGTAAGTGTCTATTGTTTTTTCAAATTGAAAACTTTACAATAGTACACTTCTTGCTTTTCAAAATCACTTGCTCTTAATTCTATAAATGATTCTTTGTTGGAGTTTCATACATTGAAGTGATTTGAGAAACTTTGGAAAATGTTCTAAGCTTTATTAGTTATATTTATAGAAGCATTTTCCTTGAATTTATTTCCTTGTGCCTAATTATGATTGTATCATTTGAAAGGAAATAATTTTTACAAACAATTTGCATCTTTGCTCATTGAGTTACATTCTTTATGCAAATTGATTTTGATGTCTTACATTGCATGGTTGGATATAGTTTCATTGATTTGCATGTTTGTGCCTAACTTGGTATATTCTCTTAGATGCATTTTGATGATTGTTTATGTGCTTTATAGTAAAATCTTGCTTTTGAGCTTTTTATGTACATATGTGATTTTATGTGCTAAGCTCATTTGGTTTAAACCACATATCCTTTTCCATTGCATTGTAAGCATAGTACATTTGCTAAGAGTGGAGATGTTACATGATAGCTTAATGGATCATTTTAGATGAATTGGAATTAAACCATTGTTCTTAATAGGTATATCCATTTATGTGGTCCTTCTTCATCTTTATGTGATCCATGATGTCTCTCTAACTTCATACCTTCTTGTGCTTACATAGTTATATTCTTTATTGATGATATGGTATGAGTTAGATCTTGAGTGTTGATTGATCCTCTCTATGCAAATGTCAAAGTGTTCTATGTATGGTTGTGATCTTAGTTCTATTTGTTGAAACCATACTAGAACTCAAATCCATCCTCTATGCTTTATAGTCCTTTCTTTTTGGATGGTTATGATGTTGATTCATGTATATGCTATAAGTGATATCATCCTAATACATGTTTCAACTTCATAGTAGTGATCTTGATCATATGAAACTCTTTGAAATCCATTCCTCATATTTCTATGTGTTTGATGGATAACTTAGATGTTGAATTCATATGATTTAGTCACTTTATAAATTGCATGCATTTCAAAGTCATATCCTTGTGCATTGCAATTTACCTTGTTCATCACTATGCTCAATAGTTATATCTTTATTAGTGATGAATATGCATTTATGATGCTTGATGGATTTTTGTCACATTCTTGCTCTTTATCATGTTATCAAATTCAATTAGTTTCAATTGGTATAATGTTTGATTGATTTGATTTCTTGTGAATGTGATAAATCTTGTGTGCATTGGATTGAACTTGATAAGTAATATGGTTGTTCCATGTCACACACCATTAGCATCATAATGTTCATGTTGCCACCTCTTTTGCTCATATAGGTATATCTCATGACCACCATGTTTATGTGTTCATAATATTGGTTGGTTATTAGTTGAGGTTGGCTTCATGCTTGAATTTCATTTCACTCATCTTGCACTTTAATAGTCATATTTATTGATTGAATGAAATGAGTTCAAGATTTTCATAGCATATGCTTTCCATAGTTAGATTATTTGATGCTATGATTAATAAACCCCATTGCTTCATGGATAGCTCTAACTTGGATTTTCCCTAATAGTTATATTTCTAAATCCATTTTAGAGTGATTGATTTATTAAGTCATATCCTAAAATCTCAATTGATATTCTTTGTTTTTCCAATTGATATCCATGATTGCTTTTCCCATTAGACCTAGCTCTCTTTTGGTAATTTGATCATATTGAGCTTTATAGTTATATGAATCTAATCCTTTCCTTGAAGTTGACCCTCACTTGGTTAAACCATCTTCTTCTTGTACCTAATAGTTAAATCTTTGTCAAAAGTTTGACAAAAGGAGATAATGGATTGAGGGGGAGTGTAAACCTTCATAGGAAGTATTAGTTTTGATCAAATTGACCCTTGGATTGCCTTTGAGCCCTTAGAGACTACTACCTCACATGATAGCCTGTTATGTATTTCACTTTCGATTTCTTTTGTTAACAGGTGCTACTAAAGGTATTTTCCTTATTTCATGTGTGTAGGTACCTTTGCAATTTAATGGCAAAGGGGGAGAAATTATGCAAGTTCTCAAAAGGGTGAAGAGAATGTCCAAGCTTCCTAAGGGGAGGTTTTTGTATGATCTTCTACAAGGGGAGAGAATACATACCTTGCCAAAGGGAGAAAGAGGCATGGTCAAAGGGGGAGAGCAAATAGAAGAAACAAAGCTTGGAAGCTAAAGAAGATGCTTGGATAAAGAAAGAAAGAAGAAAGAAAGCTTAAAGAATATTTAAGCACCAAGCATCATGAAGAATGAAGTCCAAGAGCCCAAGCTTTGAGAAGAAGCATCCAAGAAGATTTCAAGCCTTGTCCAGCTGAGGGGGAGCTGAAGACTAAGTGTGTATGTTCAGTGGTGAGTGAGTTTGCCATCAAATTGCAAAGGGGGAGATTGTTAGGGTTTTTATAGATTGCAATTTGATGGATGCATTATCATTCAAGCATCATTTGATTTACACACTTGCATTGGTTTTAAATAAACTTGAAATCTTGTTTTATTCATGCATTGCTTTTAAGATTTGTAAAAGTATTGATTTATGCATGATTTGTATTTTTATCTTGGATGCATTTGTTTTAGAAAAGAGTTTTCAAGAAATCAAGCAAGCCTTTGTTTTAAAAGTTTTTGAATCTTTTTAGGCTTTTTATGTCATGTTTTAAAAACAATTAGAATCTTTAAAACATGTTTTCTAAGCTTGATTTAGTGGTCAAAAGGTCCCCCAAAGAAATAACTTTGAAATGTGCAAAAGTTGGAAATTTTGCAAAAAGGGGGCTGTCCCGGCAGTGTCGCCGGTCGACCGAGAGGCAGGTCTCGGTCGACCGAGACAACTGCAGGCAAAATTGCCTGGGAGCACCAACGGTCAGAAATATGACCGTTGTGTGTTCTCGGTCGACCGAGGCCTGTTTGCCGGTCGACCGAGAACTAGCCGTTGGCCACTTTTTCCTATAAATATGAGTTCTTTCCCTTTCCAAAAGTTGGGAATTTTTAACCCCTCCTTGAGAGGATTTGAGGCATATCAAAAGGGAAGAGAACCAAGGGATGAAGGGGATGATTAGGAAAGCTAAAGCTTGGATTAATGAAGTTAAACCACCAAGTAGGCTCTTCCTTCCTTAATCATATGTTTTCATGCTTTTGTTTTATTTTTGGTAAATCATTTCTAGCATGTTAAACTATGTTTGTGTTGTGTCCTTAACATATTTTATGTTATGAGTTGATTTATTGTTTTGGATACAAAACCATATGATTCAATCCAAGTAGTACTTGAATTGGTAAATCAAAGTAGATCATGTTAATGAAAGAACTTTGGTAAATCATATGTAACATGATCCATATACTTGGTTGAATCGTTGGTTGTTGTTTTCCATCATAAGAACATCTCTCTCAAAACTAACTTATGTTTTGGATTCAACTTCTTTACAAATCATATGTTTTCATGTTTTGTTTTATCATTGGTAAATCTTTGTAACATGTTAATATATGATATGTTGTATCCTTAGCATATTCTATATTTTGAATAGATCTATTGTTTTGGATACATCACCATTGATTCATCAAAGTAGTACTTTATTGGTAAATCTAAGTAGATCATGTTAATGAAAGATGTAACATGATTCATATACTTTGTTGAATCTTTGGGTGTTGTTTTTCCATCATAAGAAAATCTCTCTCAAATGTATCTTATGTTTTGGATCCAACATCATTACAAATCATATGTGTATTATTGTTTTAATGCTTCACAACTTGCCTTACTTTGATTGGTAAATCTTTTTCAAGTTGTCCTTATAATTACATATGATTTGTCCCCTCTTTTCAATCAAATCTATTTTTATGTTTTGAGCTTCATTGGTGATTTGATTGACATCCCTATGCATCACATGTTTAGAGCTAATCCATTTCATACAACTTGTGTAACTTTGATATCATTAACAAGTTGTTACTTTTAACATGTGATTGCATTATTTCCTCAATCATAAATGTTTTTGAACTAAAACTTTCAAAAGCCTTAGGCATACATTTATGAGCTTTCATTTTCAAAATGATTGAGGACCACACACACACACTTCATATGTTTTCATCTTTGCATTCATAGTGTGAGTGTGTATTAGAATTTCACTTCCATATCCGCCTATTTTAGAGGCATTGTAATGAGCTTAATAGAATCTCCATCAAGTGTATTATAGACACTAATTTAGAGAGATAACCAACCATGTGGTTGAAGAGGTTATTGCTTAGCCTATAAAAGCATAGTGTATAGGTTGATGTTAAGCCTTGAAAAACATCATTGTAAGGTTATTGCTTAGCCTTGGAAAGCATATTGTAAAGGTTATTGCTTAGCCTATTGAAAAGCATAAATAGTGGAAATCCGGTGGGGTGTTGGATCACAAGCCGGTAGTGGATGTAGGCATTAAGGCCGAACCACTATAAATCCTTGTGTAATGGTGCTTGCTTTGTGGTGATTGGTTATATTAGCTTCCGCATATTGTTTGATAATCATCACTTGTGACTAGTTGGTTTTTAAGAAGTTAAAATTGTTAAAATTGGTCATAAAAGAAGCTCACCCTATTCACCCCCCCTCTAGGGTTCGGATCCCCATGGACTCACAAGTGGTATCAGAGCGGGTTACTCCATTTTAGGGCTTAACAACCCGGAGTTGATCCTTGCTAGATTTGAATCCTAGTGTTGTGTTTTTAATGCATATCTTTATGATGATTTCCACTATGTTTGAAAATGATATTTTCCCTAGCCTCTTTGCACCACTCTAAGACTTTTCCAAGTTATATCTTCTAGAGTTGGTGAGTCCTCAAAGTGTTCTCTCATGGACAACCTTTTCAAGACCTTAGGTGAATTTTCAATGGTAGACTATTTGAGTAACCTTAAGGCCTTGATACCCCTAGACCAACCTATGCTTTTTAGTTATATCTTTTTGTTGGTCTTGTCACATTTGCATTTTGTTTCTTTAAAGTCACATCTTTTAAAATGCAATATTTCTTTGTGATCATTTGATTTTGACTTCATGAACTTTTTTAGTTATATCTCATGGTTTTCAAAATCCTTTGATTGCAATACTTTCATGATGGATTTGCATGTTGTTCATTTAGTAATATCTCTTATTGTGCATATCTATTCATGATCAATTGATTGTGATTACAAATGCTTTCTAGCTAGTTTTTCATGATCAATTGATGTTGGAAAATCATTTGATGTTTGTCATAGTTAAATCCTTTTTGGAAATCAAATGATTTGAAGCAACCTTAGTTTTCCATTGATTTACAAGTTATATCTTTTGATATGGAAAATTTGTAAGTGTCTATTGTTTTTTCAAATTGAAAACTTTACAATAGTACACTTCTTGCTTTTCAAAATCACTTGCTCTTAATTCTATAAATGATTCTTTGTTGGAGTTTCATACATTGAAGTGATTTGAGAAACTTTGGAAAATGTTCTAAGCTTTATTAGTTATATTTATAGAAGCATTTTCCTTGAATTTATTTCCTTGTGCCTAATTATGATTGTATCATTTGAAAGGAAATAATTTTTACAAACAATTTGCATCTTTGCTCATTGAGTTACATTCTTTATGCAAATTGATTTTGATGTCTTACATTGCATGGTTGGATATAGTTTCATTGATTTGCATGTTTGTGCCTAACTTGGTATATTCTCTTAGATGCATTTTGATGATTGTTTATGTGCTTTATAGTAAAATCTTGCTTTTGAGCTTTTTATGTACATATGTGATTTTATGTGCTAAGCTCATTTGGTTTAAACCACATATCCTTTTCCATTGCATTGTAAGCATAGTACATTTGCTAAGAGTGGAGATGTTACATGATAGCTTAATGGATCATTTTAGATGAATTGGAATTAAACCATTGTTCTTAATAGGTATATCCATTTATGTGGTCCTTCTTCATCTTTATGTGATCCATGATGTCTCTCTAACTTCATACCTTCTTGTGCTTACATAGTTATATTCTTTATTGATGATATGGTATGAGTTAGATCTTGAGTGTTGATTGATCCTCTCTATGCAAATGTCAAAGTGTTCTATGTATGGTTGTGATCTTAGTTCTATTTGTTGAAACCATACTAGAACTCAAATCCATCCTCTATGCTTTATAGTCCTTTCTTTTTGGATGGTTATGATGTTGATTCATGTATATGCTATAAGTGATATCATCCTAATACATGTTTCAACTTCATAGTAGTGATCTTGATCATATGAAACTCTTTGAAATCCATTCCTCATATTTCTATGTGTTTGATGGATAACTTAGATGTTGAATTCATATGATTTAGTCACTTTATAAATTGCATGCATTTCAAAGTCATATCCTTGTGCATTGCAATTTACCTTGTTCATCACTATGCTCAATAGTTATATCTTTATTAGTGATGAATATGCATTTATGATGCTTGATGGATTTTTGTCACATTCTTGCTCTTTATCATGTTATCAAATTCAATTAGTTTCAATTGGTATAATGTTTGATTGATTTGATTTCTTGTGAATGTGATAAATCTTGTGTGCATTGGATTGAACTTGATAAGTAATATGGTTGTTCCATGTCACACACCATTAGCATCATAATGTTCATGTTGCCACCTCTTTTGCTCATATAGGTATATCTCATGACCACCATGTTTATGTGTTCATAATATTGGTTGGTTATTAGTTGAGGTTGGCTTCATGCTTGAATTTCATTTCACTCATCTTGCACTTTAATAGTCATATTTATTGATTGAATGAAATGAGTTCAAGATTTTCATAGCATATGCTTTCCATAGTTAGATTATTTGATGCTATGATTAATAAACCCCATTGCTTCATGGATAGCTCTAACTTGGATTTTCCCTAATAGTTATATTTCTAAATCCATTTTAGAGTGATTGATTTATTAAGTCATATCCTAAAATCTCAATTGATATTCTTTGTTTTTCCAATTGATATCCATGATTGCTTTTCCCATTAGACCTAGCTCTCTTTTGGTAATTTGATCATATTGAGCTTTATAGTTATATGAATCTAATCCTTTCCTTGAAGTTGACCCTCACTTGGTTAAACCATCTTCTTCTTGTACCTAATAGTTAAATCTTTGTCAAAAGTTTGACAAAAGGAGATAATGGATTGAGGGGGAGTGTAAACCTTCATAGGAAGTATTAGTTTTGATCAAATTGACCCTTGGATTGCCTTTGAGCCCTTAGAGACTACTACCTCACATGATAGCCTGTTATGTATTTCACTTTCGATTTCTTTTGTTAACAGGTGCTACTAAAGGTATTTTCCTTATTTCATGTGTGTAGGTACCTTTGCAATTTAATGGCAAAGGGGGAGAAATTATGCAAGTTCTCAAAAGGGTGAAGAGAATGTCCAAGCTTCCTAAGGGGAGGTTTTTGTATGATCTTCTACAAGGGGAGAGAATACATACCTTGCCAAAGGGAGAAAGAGGCATGGTCAAAGGGGGAGAGCAAATAGAAGAAACAAAGCTTGGAAGCTAAAGAAGATGCTTGGATAAAGAAAGAAAGAAGAAAGAAAGCTTAAAGAATATTTAAGCACCAAGCATCATGAAGAATGAAGTCCAAGAGCCCAAGCTTTGAGAAGAAGCATCCAAGAAGATTTCAAGCCTTGTCCAGCTGAGGGGGAGCTGAAGACTAAGTGTGTATGTTCAGTGGTGAGTGAGTTTGCCATCAAATTGCAAAGGGGGAGATTGTTAGGGTTTTTATAGATTGCAATTTGATGGATGCATTATCATTCAAGCATCATTTGATTTACACACTTGCATTGGTTTTAAATAAACTTGAAATCTTGTTTTATTCATGCATTGCTTTTAAGATTTGTAAAAGTATTGATTTATGCATGATTTGTATTTTTATCTTGGATGCATTTGTTTTAGAAAAGAGTTTTCAAGAAATCAAGCAAGCCTTTGTTTTAAAAGTTTTTGAATCTTTTTAGGCTTTTTATGTCATGTTTTAAAAACAATTAGAATCTTTAAAACATGTTTTCTAAGCTTGATTTAGTGGTCAAAAGGTCCCCCAAAGAAATAACTTTGAAATGTGCAAAAGTTGGAAATTTTGCAAAAAGGGGGCTGTCCCGGCAGTGTCGCCGGTCGACCGAGAGGCAGGTCTCGGTCGACCGAGACAACTGCAGGCAAAATTGCCTGGGAGCACCAACGGTCAGAAATATGACCGTTGTGTGTTCTCGGTCGACCGAGGCCTGTTTGCCGGTCGACCGAGAACTAGCCGTTGGCCACTTTTTCCTATAAATATGAGTTCTTTCCCTTTCCAAAAGTTGGGAATTTTTAACCCCTCCTTGAGAGGATTTGAGGCATATCAAAAGGGAAGAGAACCAAGGGATGAAGGGGATGATTAGGAAAGCTAAAGCTTGGATTAATGAAGTTAAACCACCAAGTAGGCTCTTCCTTCCTTAATCATATGTTTTCATGCTTTTGTTTTATTTTTGGTAAATCATTTCTAGCATGTTAAACTATGTTTGTGTTGTGTCCTTAACATATTTTATGTTATGAGTTGATTTATTGTTTTGGATACAAAACCATATGATTCAATCCAAGTAGTACTTGAATTGGTAAATCAAAGTAGATCATGTTAATGAAAGAACTTTGGTAAATCATATGTAACATGATCCATATACTTGGTTGAATCGTTGGTTGTTGTTTTCCATCATAAGAACATCTCTCTCAAAACTAACTTATGTTTTGGATTCAACTTCTTTACAAATCATATGTTTTCATGTTTTGTTTTATCATTGGTAAATCTTTGTAACATGTTAATATATGATATGTTGTATCCTTAGCATATTCTATATTTTGAATAGATCTATTGTTTTGGATACATCACCATTGATTCATCAAAGTAGTACTTTATTGGTAAATCTAAGTAGATCATGTTAATGAAAGATGTAACATGATTCATATACTTTGTTGAATCTTTGGGTGTTGTTTTTCCATCATAAGAAAATCTCTCTCAAATGTATCTTATGTTTTGGATCCAACATCATTACAAATCATATGTGTATTATTGTTTTAATGCTTCACAACTTGCCTTACTTTGATTGGTAAATCTTTTTCAAGTTGTCCTTATAATTACATATGATTTGTCCCCTCTTTTCAATCAAATCTATTTTTATGTTTTGAGCTTCATTGGTGATTTGATTGACATCCCTATGCATCACATGTTTAGAGCTAATCCATTTCATACAACTTGTGTAACTTTGATATCATTAACAAGTTGTTACTTTTAACATGTGATTGCATTATTTCCTCAATCATAAATGTTTTTGAACTAAAACTTTCAAAAGCCTTAGGCATACATTTATGAGCTTTCATTTTCAAAATGATTGAGGACCACACACACACACTTCATATGTTTTCATCTTTGCATTCATAGTGTGAGTGTGTATTAGAATTTCACTTCCATATCCGCCTATTTTAGAGGCATTGTAATGAGCTTAATAGAATCTCCATCAAGTGTATTATAGACACTAATTTAGAGAGATAACCAACCATGTGGTTGAAGAGGTTATTGCTTAGCCTATAAAAGCATAGTGTATAGGTTGATGTTAAGCCTTGAAAAACATCATTGTAAGGTTATTGCTTAGCCTTGGAAAGCATATTGTAAAGGTTATTGCTTAGCCTATTGAAAAGCATAAATAGTGGAAATCCGGTGGGGTGTTGGATCACAAGCCGGTAGTGGATGTAGGCATTAAGGCCGAACCACTATAAATCCTTGTGTAATGGTGCTTGCTTTGTGGTGATTGGTTATATTAGCTTCCGCATATTGTTTGATAATCATCACTTGTGACTAGTTGGTTTTTAAGAAGTTAAAATTGTTAAAATTGGTCATAAAAGAAGCTCACCCTATTCACCCCCCCTCTAGGGTTCGGATCCCCATGGACTCACAAGTGGTATCAGAGCGGGTTACTCCATTTTAGGGCTTAACAACCCGGAGTTGATCCTTGCTAGATTTGAATCCTAGTGTTGTGTTTTTAATGCATATCTTTATGATGATTTCCACTATGTTTGAAAATGATATTTTCCCTAGCCTCTTTGCACCACTCTAAGACTTTTCCAAGTTATATCTTCTAGAGTTGGTGAGTCCTCAAAGTGTTCTCTCATGGACAACCTTTTCAAGACCTTAGGTGAATTTTCAATGGTAGACTATTTGAGTAACCTTAAGGCCTTGATACCCCTAGACCAACCTATGCTTTTTAGTTATATCTTTTTGTTGGTCTTGTCACATTTGCATTTTGTTTCTTTAAAGTCACATCTTTTAAAATGCAATATTTCTTTGTGATCATTTGATTTTGACTTCATGAACTTTTTTAGTTATATCTCATGGTTTTCAAAATCCTTTGATTGCAATACTTTCATGATGGATTTGCATGTTGTTCATTTAGTAATATCTCTTATTGTGCATATCTATTCATGATCAATTGATTGTGATTACAAATGCTTTCTAGCTAGTTTTTCATGATCAATTGATGTTGGAAAATCATTTGATGTTTGTCATAGTTAAATCCTTTTTGGAAATCAAATGATTTGAAGCAACCTTAGTTTTCCATTGATTTACAAGTTATATCTTTTGATATGGAAAATTTGTAAGTGTCTATTGTTTTTTCAAATTGAAAACTTTACAATAGTACACTTCTTGCTTTTCAAAATCACTTGCTCTTAATTCTATAAATGATTCTTTGTTGGAGTTTCATACATTGAAGTGATTTGAGAAACTTTGGAAAATGTTCTAAGCTTTATTAGTTATATTTATAGAAGCATTTTCCTTGAATTTATTTCCTTGTGCCTAATTATGATTGTATCATTTGAAAGGAAATAATTTTTACAAACAATTTGCATCTTTGCTCATTGAGTTACATTCTTTATGCAAATTGATTTTGATGTCTTACATTGCATGGTTGGATATAGTTTCATTGATTTGCATGTTTGTGCCTAACTTGGTATATTCTCTTAGATGCATTTTGATGATTGTTTATGTGCTTTATAGTAAAATCTTGCTTTTGAGCTTTTTATGTACATATGTGATTTTATGTGCTAAGCTCATTTGGTTTAAACCACATATCCTTTTCCATTGCATTGTAAGCATAGTACATTTGCTAAGAGTGGAGATGTTACATGATAGCTTAATGGATCATTTTAGATGAATTGGAATTAAACCATTGTTCTTAATAGGTATATCCATTTATGTGGTCCTTCTTCATCTTTATGTGATCCATGATGTCTCTCTAACTTCATACCTTCTTGTGCTTACATAGTTATATTCTTTATTGATGATATGGTATGAGTTAGATCTTGAGTGTTGATTGATCCTCTCTATGCAAATGTCAAAGTGTTCTATGTATGGTTGTGATCTTAGTTCTATTTGTTGAAACCATACTAGAACTCAAATCCATCCTCTATGCTTTATAGTCCTTTCTTTTTGGATGGTTATGATGTTGATTCATGTATATGCTATAAGTGATATCATCCTAATACATGTTTCAACTTCATAGTAGTGATCTTGATCATATGAAACTCTTTGAAATCCATTCCTCATATTTCTATGTGTTTGATGGATAACTTAGATGTTGAATTCATATGATTTAGTCACTTTATAAATTGCATGCATTTCAAAGTCATATCCTTGTGCATTGCAATTTACCTTGTTCATCACTATGCTCAATAGTTATATCTTTATTAGTGATGAATATGCATTTATGATGCTTGATGGATTTTTGTCACATTCTTGCTCTTTATCATGTTATCAAATTCAATTAGTTTCAATTGGTATAATGTTTGATTGATTTGATTTCTTGTGAATGTGATAAATCTTGTGTGCATTGGATTGAACTTGATAAGTAATATGGTTGTTCCATGTCACACACCATTAGCATCATAATGTTCATGTTGCCACCTCTTTTGCTCATATAGGTATATCTCATGACCACCATGTTTATGTGTTCATAATATTGGTTGGTTATTAGTTGAGGTTGGCTTCATGCTTGAATTTCATTTCACTCATCTTGCACTTTAATAGTCATATTTATTGATTGAATGAAATGAGTTCAAGATTTTCATAGCATATGCTTTCCATAGTTAGATTATTTGATGCTATGATTAATAAACCCCATTGCTTCATGGATAGCTCTAACTTGGATTTTCCCTAATAGTTATATTTCTAAATCCATTTTAGAGTGATTGATTTATTAAGTCATATCCTAAAATCTCAATTGATATTCTTTGTTTTTCCAATTGATATCCATGATTGCTTTTCCCATTAGACCTAGCTCTCTTTTGGTAATTTGATCATATTGAGCTTTATAGTTATATGAATCTAATCCTTTCCTTGAAGTTGACCCTCACTTGGTTAAACCATCTTCTTCTTGTACCTAATAGTTAAATCTTTGTCAAAAGTTTGACAAAAGGAGATAATGGATTGAGGGGGAGTGTAAACCTTCATAGGAAGTATTAGTTTTGATCAAATTGACCCTTGGATTGCCTTTGAGCCCTTAGAGACTACTACCTCACATGATAGCCTGTTATGTATTTCACTTTCGATTTCTTTTGTTAACAGGTGCTACTAAAGGTATTTTCCTTATTTCATGTGTGTAGGTACCTTTGCAATTTAATGGCAAAGGGGGAGAAATTATGCAAGTTCTCAAAAGGGTGAAGAGAATGTCCAAGCTTCCTAAGGGGAGGTTTTTGTATGATCTTCTACAAGGGGAGAGAATACATACCTTGCCAAAGGGAGAAAGAGGCATGGTCAAAGGGGGAGAGCAAATAGAAGAAACAAAGCTTGGAAGCTAAAGAAGATGCTTGGATAAAGAAAGAAAGAAGAAAGAAAGCTTAAAGAATATTTAAGCACCAAGCATCATGAAGAATGAAGTCCAAGAGCCCAAGCTTTGAGAAGAAGCATCCAAGAAGATTTCAAGCCTTGTCCAGCTGAGGGGGAGCTGAAGACTAAGTGTGTATGTTCAGTGGTGAGTGAGTTTGCCATCAAATTGCAAAGGGGGAGATTGTTAGGGTTTTTATAGATTGCAATTTGATGGATGCATTATCATTCAAGCATCATTTGATTTACACACTTGCATTGGTTTTAAATAAACTTGAAATCTTGTTTTATTCATGCATTGCTTTTAAGATTTGTAAAAGTATTGATTTATGCATGATTTGTATTTTTATCTTGGATGCATTTGTTTTAGAAAAGAGTTTTCAAGAAATCAAGCAAGCCTTTGTTTTAAAAGTTTTTGAATCTTTTTAGGCTTTTTATGTCATGTTTTAAAAACAATTAGAATCTTTAAAACATGTTTTCTAAGCTTGATTTAGTGGTCAAAAGGTCCCCCAAAGAAATAACTTTGAAATGTGCAAAAGTTGGAAATTTTGCAAAAAGGGGGCTGTCCCGGCAGTGTCGCCGGTCGACCGAGAGGCAGGTCTCGGTCGACCGAGACAACTGCAGGCAAAATTGCCTGGGAGCACCAACGGTCAGAAATATGACCGTTGTGTGTTCTCGGTCGACCGAGGCCTGTTTGCCGGTCGACCGAGAACTAGCCGTTGGCCACTTTTTCCTATAAATATGAGTTCTTTCCCTTTCCAAAAGTTGGGAATTTTTAACCCCTCCTTGAGAGGATTTGAGGCATATCAAAAGGGAAGAGAACCAAGGGATGAAGGGGATGATTAGGAAAGCTAAAGCTTGGATTAATGAAGTTAAACCACCAAGTAGGCTCTTCCTTCCTTAATCATATGTTTTCATGCTTTTGTTTTATTTTTGGTAAATCATTTCTAGCATGTTAAACTATGTTTGTGTTGTGTCCTTAACATATTTTATGTTATGAGTTGATTTATTGTTTTGGATACAAAACCATATGATTCAATCCAAGTAGTACTTGAATTGGTAAATCAAAGTAGATCATGTTAATGAAAGAACTTTGGTAAATCATATGTAACATGATCCATATACTTGGTTGAATCGTTGGTTGTTGTTTTCCATCATAAGAACATCTCTCTCAAAACTAACTTATGTTTTGGATTCAACTTCTTTACAAATCATATGTTTTCATGTTTTGTTTTATCATTGGTAAATCTTTGTAACATGTTAATATATGATATGTTGTATCCTTAGCATATTCTATATTTTGAATAGATCTATTGTTTTGGATACATCACCATTGATTCATCAAAGTAGTACTTTATTGGTAAATCTAAGTAGATCATGTTAATGAAAGATGTAACATGATTCATATACTTTGTTGAATCTTTGGGTGTTGTTTTTCCATCATAAGAAAATCTCTCTCAAATGTATCTTATGTTTTGGATCCAACATCATTACAAATCATATGTGTATTATTGTTTTAATGCTTCACAACTTGCCTTACTTTGATTGGTAAATCTTTTTCAAGTTGTCCTTATAATTACATATGATTTGTCCCCTCTTTTCAATCAAATCTATTTTTATGTTTTGAGCTTCATTGGTGATTTGATTGACATCCCTATGCATCACATGTTTAGAGCTAATCCATTTCATACAACTTGTGTAACTTTGATATCATTAACAAGTTGTTACTTTTAACATGTGATTGCATTATTTCCTCAATCATAAATGTTTTTGAACTAAAACTTTCAAAAGCCTTAGGCATACATTTATGAGCTTTCATTTTCAAAATGATTGAGGACCACACACACACACTTCATATGTTTTCATCTTTGCATTCATAGTGTGAGTGTGTATTAGAATTTCACTTCCATATCCGCCTATTTTAGAGGCATTGTAATGAGCTTAATAGAATCTCCATCAAGTGTATTATAGACACTAATTTAGAGAGATAACCAACCATGTGGTTGAAGAGGTTATTGCTTAGCCTATAAAAGCATAGTGTATAGGTTGATGTTAAGCCTTGAAAAACATCATTGTAAGGTTATTGCTTAGCCTTGGAAAGCATATTGTAAAGGTTATTGCTTAGCCTATTGAAAAGCATAAATAGTGGAAATCCGGTGGGGTGTTGGATCACAAGCCGGTAGTGGATGTAGGCATTAAGGCCGAACCACTATAAATCCTTGTGTAATGGTGCTTGCTTTGTGGTGATTGGTTATATTAGCTTCCGCATATTGTTTGATAATCATCACTTGTGACTAGTTGGTTTTTAAGAAGTTAAAATTGTTAAAATTGGTCATAAAAGAAGCTCACCCTATTCACCCCCCCTCTAGGGTTCGGATCCCCATGGACTCACAAGTGGTATCAGAGCGGGTTACTCCATTTTAGGGCTTAACAACCCGGAGTTGATCCTTGCTAGATTTGAATCCTAGTGTTGTGTTTTTAATGCATATCTTTATGATGATTTCCACTATGTTTGAAAATGATATTTTCCCTAGCCTCTTTGCACCACTCTAAGACTTTTCCAAGTTATATCTTCTAGAGTTGGTGAGTCCTCAAAGTGTTCTCTCATGGACAACCTTTTCAAGACCTTAGGTGAATTTTCAATGGTAGACTATTTGAGTAACCTTAAGGCCTTGATACCCCTAGACCAACCTATGCTTTTTAGTTATATCTTTTTGTTGGTCTTGTCACATTTGCATTTTGTTTCTTTAAAGTCACATCTTTTAAAATGCAATATTTCTTTGTGATCATTTGATTTTGACTTCATGAACTTTTTTAGTTATATCTCATGGTTTTCAAAATCCTTTGATTGCAATACTTTCATGATGGATTTGCATGTTGTTCATTTAGTAATATCTCTTATTGTGCATATCTATTCATGATCAATTGATTGTGATTACAAATGCTTTCTAGCTAGTTTTTCATGATCAATTGATGTTGGAAAATCATTTGATGTTTGTCATAGTTAAATCCTTTTTGGAAATCAAATGATTTGAAGCAACCTTAGTTTTCCATTGATTTACAAGTTATATCTTTTGATATGGAAAATTTGTAAGTGTCTATTGTTTTTTCAAATTGAAAACTTTACAATAGTACACTTCTTGCTTTTCAAAATCACTTGCTCTTAATTCTATAAATGATTCTTTGTTGGAGTTTCATACATTGAAGTGATTTGAGAAACTTTGGAAAATGTTCTAAGCTTTATTAGTTATATTTATAGAAGCATTTTCCTTGAATTTATTTCCTTGTGCCTAATTATGATTGTATCATTTGAAAGGAAATAATTTTTACAAACAATTTGCATCTTTGCTCATTGAGTTACATTCTTTATGCAAATTGATTTTGATGTCTTACATTGCATGGTTGGATATAGTTTCATTGATTTGCATGTTTGTGCCTAACTTGGTATATTCTCTTAGATGCATTTTGATGATTGTTTATGTGCTTTATAGTAAAATCTTGCTTTTGAGCTTTTTATGTACATATGTGATTTTATGTGCTAAGCTCATTTGGTTTAAACCACATATCCTTTTCCATTGCATTGTAAGCATAGTACATTTGCTAAGAGTGGAGATGTTACATGATAGCTTAATGGATCATTTTAGATGAATTGGAATTAAACCATTGTTCTTAATAGGTATATCCATTTATGTGGTCCTTCTTCATCTTTATGTGATCCATGATGTCTCTCTAACTTCATACCTTCTTGTGCTTACATAGTTATATTCTTTATTGATGATATGGTATGAGTTAGATCTTGAGTGTTGATTGATCCTCTCTATGCAAATGTCAAAGTGTTCTATGTATGGTTGTGATCTTAGTTCTATTTGTTGAAACCATACTAGAACTCAAATCCATCCTCTATGCTTTATAGTCCTTTCTTTTTGGATGGTTATGATGTTGATTCATGTATATGCTATAAGTGATATCATCCTAATACATGTTTCAACTTCATAGTAGTGATCTTGATCATATGAAACTCTTTGAAATCCATTCCTCATATTTCTATGTGTTTGATGGATAACTTAGATGTTGAATTCATATGATTTAGTCACTTTATAAATTGCATGCATTTCAAAGTCATATCCTTGTGCATTGCAATTTACCTTGTTCATCACTATGCTCAATAGTTATATCTTTATTAGTGATGAATATGCATTTATGATGCTTGATGGATTTTTGTCACATTCTTGCTCTTTATCATGTTATCAAATTCAATTAGTTTCAATTGGTATAATGTTTGATTGATTTGATTTCTTGTGAATGTGATAAATCTTGTGTGCATTGGATTGAACTTGATAAGTAATATGGTTGTTCCATGTCACACACCATTAGCATCATAATGTTCATGTTGCCACCTCTTTTGCTCATATAGGTATATCTCATGACCACCATGTTTATGTGTTCATAATATTGGTTGGTTATTAGTTGAGGTTGGCTTCATGCTTGAATTTCATTTCACTCATCTTGCACTTTAATAGTCATATTTATTGATTGAATGAAATGAGTTCAAGATTTTCATAGCATATGCTTTCCATAGTTAGATTATTTGATGCTATGATTAATAAACCCCATTGCTTCATGGATAGCTCTAATTTGGATTTTCCCTAATAGTTATATTTCTAAATCCATTTTAGAGTGATTGATTTATTAAGTCATATCCTAAAATCTCAATTGATATTCTTTGTTTTTCCAATTGATATCCATGATTGCTTTTCCCATTAGACCTAGCTCTCTTTTGGTAATTTGATCATATTGAGCTTTATAGTTATATGAATCTAATCCTTTCCTTGAAGTTGACCCTCACTTGGTTAAACCATCTTCTTCTTGTACCTAATAGTTAAATCTTTGTCAAAAGTTTGACAAAAGGAGATAATGGATTGAGGGGGAGTGTAAACCTTCATAGGAAGTATTAGTTTTGATCAAATTGACCCTTGGATTGCCTTTGAGCCCTTAGAGACTACTACCTCACATGATAGCCTGTTATGTATTTCACTTTCGATTTCTTTTGTTAACAGGTGCTACTAAAGGTATTTTCCTTATTTCATGTGTGTAGGTACCTTTGCAATTTAATGGCAAAGGGGGAGAAATTATGCAAGTTCTCAAAAGGGTGAAGAGAATGTCCAAGCTTCCTAAGGGGAGGTTTTTGTATGATCTTCTACAAGGGGAGAGAATACATACCTTGCCAAAGGGAGAAAGAGGCATGGTCAAAGGGGGAGAGCAAATAGAAGAAACAAAGCTTGGAAGCTAAAGAAGATGCTTGGATAAAGAAAGAAAGAAGAAAGAAAGCTTAAAGAATATTTAAGCACCAAGCATCATGAAGAATGAAGTCCAAGAGCCCAAGCTTTGAGAAGAAGCATCCAAGAAGATTTCAAGCCTTGTCCAGCTGAGGGGGAGCTGAAGACTAAGTGTGTATGTTCAGTGGTGAGTGAGTTTGCCATCAAATTGCAAAGGGGGAGATTGTTAGGGTTTTTATAGATTGCAATTTGATGGATGCATTATCATTCAAGCATCATTTGATTTACACACTTGCATTGGTTTTAAATAAACTTGAAATCTTGTTTTATTCATGCATTGCTTTTAAGATTTGTAAAAGTATTGATTTATGCATGATTTGTATTTTTATCTTGGATGCATTTGTTTTAGAAAAGAGTTTTCAAGAAATCAAGCAAGCCTTTGTTTTAAAAGTTTTTGAATCTTTTTAGGCTTTTTATGTCATGTTTTAAAAACAATTAGAATCTTTAAAACATGTTTTCTAAGCTTGATTTAGTGGTCAAAAGGTCCCCCAAAGAAATAACTTTGAAATGTGCAAAAGTTGGAAATTTTGCAAAAAGGGGGCTGTCCCGGCAGTGTCGCCGGTCGACCGAGAGGCAGGTCTCGGTCGACCGAGACAACTGCAGGCAAAATTGCCTGGGAGCACCAACGGTCAGAAATATGACCGTTGTGTGTTCTCGGTCGACCGAGGCCTGTTTGCCGGTCGACCGAGAACTAGCCGTTGGCCACTTTTTCCTATAAATATGAGTTCTTTCCCTTTCCAAAAGTTGGGAATTTTTAACCCCTCCTTGAGAGGATTTGAAGCATATCAAAAGGGAAGAGAACCAAGGGATGAAGGGGATGATTAGGAAAGCTAAAGCTTGGATTAATGAAGTTAAACCACCAAGTAGGCTCTTCCTTCCTTAATCATATGTTTTCATGCTTTTGTTTTATTTTTGGTAAATCATTTCTAGCATGTTAAACTATGTTTGTGTTGTGTCCTTAACATATTTTATGTTATGAGTTGATTTATTGTTTTGGATACAAAACCATATGATTCAATCCAAGTAGTACTTGAATTGGTAAATCAAAGTAGATCATGTTAATGAAAGAACTTTGGTAAATCATATGTAACATGATCCATATACTTGGTTGAATCGTTGGTTGTTGTTTTCCATCATAAGAACATCTCTCTCAAAACTAACTTATGTTTTGGATTCAACTTCTTTACAAATCATATGTTTTCATGTTTTGTTTTATCATTGGTAAATCTTTGTAACATGTTAATATATGATATGTTGTATCCTTAGCATATTCTATATTTTGAATAGATCTATTGTTTTGGATACATCACCATTGATTCATCAAAGTAGTACTTTATTGGTAAATCTAAGTAGATCATGTTAATGAAAGATGTAACATGATTCATATACTTTGTTGAATCTTTGGGTGTTGTTTTTCCATCATAAGAAAATCTCTCTCAAATGTATCTTATGTTTTGGATCCAACATCATTACAAATCATATGTGTATTATTGTTTTAATGCTTCACAACTTGCCTTACTTTGATTGGTAAATCTTTTTCAAGTTGTCCTTATAATTACATATGATTTGTCCCCTCTTTTCAATCAAATCTATTTTTATGTTTTGAGCTTCATTGGTGATTTGATTGACATCCCTATGCATCACATGTTTAGAGCTAATCCATTTCATACAACTTGTGTAACTTTGATATCATTAACAAGTTGTTACTTTTAACATGTGATTGCATTATTTCCTCAATCATAAATGTTTTTGAACTAAAACTTTCAAAAGCCTTAGGCATACATTTATGAGCTTTCATTTTCAAAATGATTGAGGACCACACACACACACTTCATATGTTTTCATCTTTGCATTCATAGTGTGAGTGTGTATTAGAATTTCACTTCCATATCCGCCTATTTTAGAGGCATTGTAATGAGCTTAATAGAATCTCCATCAAGTGTATTATAGACACTAATTTAGAGAGATAACCAACCATGTGGTTGAAGAGGTTATTGCTTAGCCTATAAAAGCATAGTGTATAGGTTGATGTTAAGCCTTGAAAAACATCATTGTAAGGTTATTGCTTAGCCTTGGAAAGCATATTGTAAAGGTTATTGCTTAGCCTATTGAAAAGCATAAATAGTGGAAATCCGGTGGGGTGTTGGATCACAAGCCGGTAGTGGATGTAGGCATTAAGGCCGAACCACTATAAATCCTTGTGTAATGGTGCTTGCTTTGTGGTGATTGGTTATATTAGCTTCCGCATATTGTTTGATAATCATCACTTGTG
This sequence comes from Cinnamomum chago, assembly GCA_038049695.1. NCBI lineage: Eukaryota > Viridiplantae > Streptophyta > Magnoliopsida > Laurales > Lauraceae > Cinnamomum > Cinnamomum chago. Next base: position 19,557,623 of record CP142459.1, read on the forward strand.
ACTAGTTGGTTTTTAAGAAGTTAAAATTGTTAAAATTGGTCATAAAAGAAGCTCACCCTATTCACCCCCCCTCTAGGGTTCGGATCCCCATGGACTCACATTAACTCTCTTGCTGTGATTCCAAGGAAAGAAGAAAAAATTGCTGCATTCTTTCTAATCGGCTGGCCCATTTCATTGAACTCAACTTCAAGACGAGCTCCCTTTCCTTTTCCTTTGGTAAAACACAAAACTTGTGCCTTTCCTCTGGGTTTTCTTTTTGTAGCATTAGGATTATTGTCACCTTGAACATCTGGGACATTAGGAACTTCAACAGTTGGAGAATTAGAACCTTCACCCGATATCTGAAAAGGTTGATTCTCATCTTCAATGGCTACAACTGCTGCATGTTTTTTTTGCTTCTTTCCACGCTTTGCTCTCTTCTTCGAACACTTCACATTAAGGAATTAACTTTAGAAAAAACTATGAAAGCCAGACTATAAAAAACAAACCTGCAGTAAACAAAGTGCAAAACCCAGACTAAGGAGAACAAAACCTACAGTAGAGACTTAAGACAAAACTTAAAAACCAACAAAACAAAGCTAACAAAAAAAAGACAGCAGCCAAAGAACAAAAAAAGTAACTTCACATCTCAAAATACAAAAGCACAGAATCAAACTTCCCTTTTACTGACTACTGGTTTCAGGTTCAAGTGAATTACCACACTGTAGTTTCGTCCAAAAAACAGAATAAAGCAATGACAATTTAAAAAAAGATTATCTGCAAAGAAAGGGAAGAATCCAATCATCACTGAACACAAGATCACTGGAAGCATCTTTCTGTCTTTTTTATAAAAAAAATGGAAGAATCTTTCTCTTACTTCCAACTGACACATTATAGAGGAATCTTACTAATTGCTTTTAAATGGGAGAACAAATAGAACAATCATTGTGGGAAAAAAATTTGTAATGAAAGAGAAAAGTGCTGGACCTCCATTATAATTATTAATCTCTTTACATCAAAAGGCCATGCAAAGCAAACAAAAGAGATTAGCAAAAACACCACATTATTAATTCCTTGAGAGAGAGAAATAAAGGCTTTTAAGATGTGCAGTTAACTAATTCAGAGTGGGTGGTCTAAGTTTTGAGTTTTAGTACTGTATGAAGTTTCTGAAATTTCCTTTGCTGTCCAAGTGTTGATCATTCAATGTTTTCCATGATGCAGATGAATCCGGCTCATCTAGATCAAGTCCTAAAAAGCCCCGAACACAGATAACAAGTCCACAAATGCTTGCATTGGGAGAATTTGAATTTAGAAAGTTATTTCTAATATTAAGCTACCTTGGGAAGTGAGTTATGTTGGTTCTGTTCAAGTGCTATTTGTACAAAGAAGCACATGATAGGGATAGAGTTTGCTAATTTTTCTTCTTTCCCTTTCTCTCTCTCCAGGAAGAGGCTTGAAGATGTAATATCGATGGAGATGATACGAAAACTGAAATGCTTGCCAATGGCTGAATTTGAAATTAAATTCAAATAAATTCAAATCTACAAACGATGCTTACCTCACCAACATCACCCATGATTTAAGATGGTTGAACCTTCATAGCCAATTTAGTGTTTAATATCAGTATCTAACTCAAGACATAACAAAAGCATCAAATTAATGTTAATAACAGTACCAACTCATCCATGACCTCATAGTCATGTCTTTCATAATCTTTGTCCTCAAGAGTAAGATTGGAGACATCTAATGGAGCAAATGGTATACAATCATTCCCATTAGTGTCAGACTCAGAAACTCCTCTTCGTGGTGCTTTTAGCACCACATACCAATTTGAAGTATCATCATGTCTAGAATAAAAGACTTGGTTTGCTTGTGAGGCAAATATAAACGGATCGTTCTCAAATTGATGCTGGCCTTGATGAAGGTTAACTAATGTGAAACACTCTTCAACTTTGACACCACTTCCTATATTTGCCCAATCACAATGAAAGATCGGGAGTTTAAACTTGTGATAGTCTAACAAAATTATATCTCTTATAACACCATAGAACACAATATTCTCGCTAACATGTGAGGTATCTCTTGCGCTTGATCGACACATTGTCTCTGCTTCAAGAGAAACACCAGAATTCTGTGTGCAATTTTTAACATATCTTGTGTGGAATCGATTACCATTGATGATATAACCTGAATAAGATTCCACATTTGGTTTGGGTCGACACCCTATCCACCTCACAAGTTCTGACATGTTACTGGCATCTCCAACCTTGACTTTATTTGCTAACCATGCACTAAATGTGTCCCTATGCCTCTTTCTTAAGAGGCTTTCATTCCCATGAAGACGTATATCAGAATGTCGAAGTTCCTCTAAGTGTAATCTGAAAAAGACAAAGGTATATTTAGAAATTAAAAGTGCATAAATAGAAACAAACTAAAAATACCAAAGATGTATATCTTTCATGAGAAACTTACTCTCTATACGGTTCTACTTCGGCAGTATTCTCTAGGACATATAAATGGGCAACTTCGAACATGTTAGGAGACAATTCCTTCAATTTAGCCTTACCAATTGGTCTCCCTTCTAATATATTACATTCTTCATATTCTTCATATCGACTTTGTTGAACACCTACTTGAGCTGCTTCCTTTATGTAAGGAGCGCAAAAACTTGTGCACTCTTCTACGTTATACTTTTCAACCATACAACCTTCGGGATTGGAACGGTTTTTCACAAAACCTTTCAGTACTTTCATAAACCTAACTCAAAATGAAAGACAAATTATTAATAGCTAACTCAAGCAGTAACTAAACCAAAGAATTGACTATATAAAACATTGGAGTTACCTTTCAAATGGGTACATCCAACGAAACTGCACTGGTCCACCTATCAGTGCTTCTCGAGCCAAGTGAACAGTAAGGTGCACCATAATGTCAAAAAATGAAGGGGGAAAAAACCTCTCAAGCATACACAAAGTCTCAGCAATTTGGTCTTCAAGTAATTCCAACTTATTTTTGTCAATCTCTCTTTGACATAAGCAGTTGAAAAAAGCACATAATCTAAAAATTGCAACCCTAGGCCCCTTGTCTAATAGTCCCCTTAATGCAACTGCCAAAACTTGTTGCATTAGCACATGACAATCATGGGACTTGAGCCCATAAATTTTACAGTCTTTTAGTGACACATGACTTGCAATATTGGAGCTATAACCATCTGGCAACCTCAACTCAGAAAGTCTTTTACAAAATACTTTTTTCTCTTTGTTTGACAACACATAAGGGGCTCTTTTGCAGCTAGAGCCGACACCATTTTCCTTCAAATGCAATGACTTTCTGATTCCCATATCTTTCAGATCTTCACGAGACTTTAAACCATCCTTTGTTTTGCCTTTAATATTCAATAGAGTGCCTATTAGGCTCTCGCAAATATTTTTTTCAACATGCATGACATCCAAATTGTGCCGCAACAATAATGACTACAAAATAACCAAACAAAAAGATGTTAAATTCAATAAATAAATTTAAGAGCGAACAAGCACATTTACTTACCTCCCAATATGGTAGTTCGAAAAACATTGATTTCTTTTTCCACACTGATTGAGGCTCCACGACAATTTGCTCTACGTCTTCATCCCCTCTCTTCCTTTTCTTTGCCTTTTTTTTATTAGCCTTCCCCCAGTCATTTTCGATAGTACTGATCACTTCAAATACTTCTGAACCAGTCAAAATACGAGGTTTTCGTCCATGTTCTTCTGTCCCATCAAACCAAGATTTCTTTACCCGAAATGGATGATTGTAAGCTAGAAATCTCCGGTGACCCATGAATACGTGCTTGTGGCTGTTTGTCAACCATTTTGAGCATGTCTCAAGTCCACATGTCGGACATCCTTTACTGGATTTAACAGCATACCCAGACAGATTTCCATATGCTGGAAAATCGTTTATTGTCCACATCAAAATGGCTCTCAAATTGAATGTGGATTGAGTAAACGCATCGTAAACACTTACTCCACAGCTCTTTCAAATCATCTATAAGAGGTGCTAAGTACACATCAATGTCATTTCCTGGTTGCTTAGGCCCAGGAATGAGTAATGTCAAGATTAAATTTTCTTTTGACATGCATAACAAGGGAGAAAGATTGTATGTGACCAGAATTACAGGCCAACAACTATGTCTAGAGCTAAGATCACCAAAAGGATTGAATCCATCCGAAGAAAGGCCAAGTCTAAGATTACGAGGATCAGATGCAAATGAGGGCCACTTATCATCTATTCTATTCCATGCCAATGAGTCCACTGGATGTCGCATAATGCCATCCTGACTTTTGTTTGAGTAGTGCCAAGTCAATTGTTCACTCTTTTCTGCTGACTTAAACAATCTCCTAAATCTTGGAATAATTGGAAAATACCTCAAAACCTTTGCTGGAACTCCCTTCCTTATCAATTTGGTTCGTGCATTGACTTTCCACCGTGAAGAACCACACTTTGGACATGTCTCAAGATGCTCTAGATCTTTTCGAAACAAGCAACAGTCATTCTCACATGCATGTATCTTCTCATACCCTAGATCAAAAGCATTAAATAGCTTTTTGGATGAGTAAAAACCATCCGGAAGTATGTTATTGAGTGGTAGCAATTCATGAACAATCTTGAGAACATCATCAAATGCTTTGTCAGACAGACTATGTCGAGCCTTTGCCTTGAATAACATAAGTGTTGCTGACATCTTAGTGTGTGTCGATCCTGAATATAAAGGAAGCTCTGCCTCCTCGACAAGCTTTTGAAAATCTTGGTAGCCTCTTTCATCTATATGATCCACATCATCATCTTCGAAACATGCATCTCTAAACATTTTATATGATGCTGGAATTTCAGCATTTTCAGTTTCCCCTACTGCGGTTGGTTTTTCTCCATGAAAAATCCATGTGGTGTAAGTAGGATCAATTCCATAATATACTAGATGGTCGTAGACTACATTGTAATGATGGTATTTCAAGTTTAAACACCTGATGCAAGGACATTGAATCTTCTCTGGATACCCTTTCTTTTCTTGAACCTTATCTGCAAACTTTCGTGCTCCCTCTCGATATGCTTCTGATGGTCTAAAATAAAGAAAACCCAAGTTTTTTACTAATTAGATCCTAAATAGGTATGGGACATCAAATATTTTATAGTGCAGGGCTTTAGAATTGCACCTTGGTAGATGAATCCATTCTTTATCCATAATGGATGATTGTCTTACATTGACAATGCTGTGAAACTATGCAGGTGCAATCTATTAATTTCAGAAACATGGAATTAGATTGAAAGGGTATTGTAAAGCATGCATTTGAGAGCGTTGTTGCAAAGAGAGCTTGCCTTAGGAGTAGAAGAGGATGCTCTGCTTGGGTTCAAAGCTTCCAATCGCCTTTTTAGTTCCTCAAGTTCTGTAAACTGACGGCAACTGCTTTCTTGAACCTATTTACAATAATAGAGTATCATAAAAACCTATGCCGAATAACATCACTAAAATTTCCATATGGGAAGTCTTTTTCTCTCCCTCTAGTTATCAGTTATCACTATTTCCATACAGACATCACATATATGGAGTTCATACAGGCAAGAGATATTTTGGACTATATATATGTGCAACATGTACACTGAAAAGCTGCTCATAACTTAAAGAAAAAAAGAAGAAGAAAAGAAACAGAACACCTAGTCTGGTCCTTTTATTTTTATGTTGGAGTTTGTATGCTTTCGTGTTGCTATGTGATCAGATGCCATACATAATTTTGTGCCTTGCATTAGGTAGTGTTGGCATTGATATATTCTGTTTTCTATTGTTTCCATGCAGGGCAAACTACAGAGCCATCAAGATCTTTCTTCTCCTTGTAGGAGCAGATATCTGAACTCCTAGCAATGGCTAAGGTAACATACAGGCGCAAGCCAATCTCATACTGGATCTTGCTGGTTCTAAGCAGTAGTGCAATGCTCATTGCATTTCCTGCTTCTTCCCTCTTATCCCGTCTCTACTTTGCTGATGGGGGAAAGAGCAAGTGGATTATTTCATGGGTAGCTGTGGCTGGGTGGCCTCTAACTGCCCTTTTTTTAATTCCTTTATATATCATGGATAAAAGGATACCCACTCCCATCACTCGCAGTCTCGCTATTTGTTATGCAGCATTGGGTTTCCTAAGTGCTGCTGATAACTTGATGTATGCCTGGGCATATGTGTATCTTCCTGCATCAACTGCTTCTTTACTTGCATCATAATCACTTGTTTTTTCTGTGCTTTTTGGATACATTACTGTTAGGAAAATGCTTCAGGACTGAAACATGTCAATTGATTGAAAGAAGTTTTAAAGTTGCTTTTGAAGACAAATATTGTCTAATTTTAAGATGCAACCAATCATGATATTTTTAAAGTTAGAATGAAAGGCACAAGTTTTGCTCTAAAACCATTGGAGGAGCAAGCAGCTTTCTCAGTCAAAGAGAATATCACAGAAGTTTGGCACAAAAGGCTCGGGCATTATCACCACCAAGGGCTGCTACAAAGGAAGTCCAAGATGTAAATATACAATGCTCATATTTACTGTCTACATGTAAATAAAACAATGGCAAGTAATATATAGATTAAACCTCACATCTCCCTATCTTTCTCTTTTCAGATTCAAAGTGAACAAAAGAAAGAAAAAAGTAAAAAAAGAAAAAAAGGCAATGAGGGGGCCGGTGGTCCACTGGGCAAAGAGGGGGAGGAAAGAAATCAGAAAGAATGAGAGAAAGAAACAGAGAGAGAGAGTGAAATGGATGGGTGCCCAGTCACGTTGCTAGGAAGACTGAATGAGGAGGAAATAAAGAAAGGAAGAAAGAGAGAATAGAAAATCAGATGGGAGATGAGATGAATGAGTGGAGAAGGGAGAGGGAAATGAGAGAGAGGGCTGCTGAGAGCATGGAATGAGAAAGGAGAAAGGGAGATAAGGGAGAAGGATAAGGAAGAAAGAAAGAAGAGGAGGAGGAAAAGGCGGCTGCGCAGGGCAGAGGAGGGGAGAGGAACAGGGGAGGAAGAAGAGAAGAGAGGAAGACAGAGAGAACCAAGGGAGAGAGGGAGTGGTGCGCAGGTGGGCGCAGGGCAGAACAGAGGAGGAAGTAGGGGAGAGGGAGAGAAACAGGGGAGGAAGAAGAGGAGAGGGAGAGAGAGAGAGAACTGAGGGAGCGAGGGAGTGGTGTGCAGGTGGGCGCTGCAGCAAGCGCAGGCGAGGGGAGACAGGGGAGGAAGATGAGAGGAAGGGAGGGAGAAGAGCAGACAGAGAGGAAAGAGTGATGGGGAACGAGGGAGAGAGAGAGCAGAGAAGAAAGAGAGAGAAGAGGGGGAATGGTGCGTGAGTGCAGGAAGAGGGAGGGGTGTACCTGGTGCGGGGGAGGAGTCCGCGGCGCGAGGAGGAAGATGAAGGCGTCCGGGGCCGGGCTGCTGCGAGCTCTTGGCGATGCTGCTGTGGTCGTCGTGCAGTGGAGAGGGAGGGAGAGATAGAGGAGATGGGCTGATGGGCTCTGGAGTGGGCGATGGAGGCGGGAGAGAGAAATAGGTGAGAGAGAACGAAATGGGTGAGGAGAGGGAGAGCGCGATGGACGCGGGAGAGAAACAAATGAGAGAGGAGAGAGAACGAAAGGAGGGAACAGGAATTTTGAGAGGAGAGAACGAAAAGGCGGGATTAAGAATTTCGCTGGCGGGAGAGGAGAAGGAAAACGTTGACTATTGCCCGCAAAAAACTAACGCCGAAAATACATTCCACGTTCCTTTGCCAGCGAGAATACCGGTTAGCATATATATGTATTACGGCGTGCGGTGGACGCCGTAAAAAACGTATATGTATTTCGGCGTGAGGTGGACGCTGTAAAAAACGTATATATATTTCGGCGTGCGATGGACGCCGTAAAACATGTATTCATTTACGACCCGCTTATTCTGCCGTAATTGACACTCATTTACGACGCGAAACACGCACGCCGTTAAAAAGAGTAAAAAAAGGACTTTTATGGCTCACATTTCAGGCACGCCGTAATTGTATATCATTTACGGCGTGCACCTAATGCAGGCCGTAAAATGCGCGCCGTAAAAGCCCTGTTTTGGTGTAGTGAATGCCTTTGTCTTGCCTTTGTAATTGATCTCTTAGATTTAAATTTTCATTATTAAGCTCATCACAACTTATCTTAATTTCATTTAGTCCATCTTTGATATTAGATAGGTTATGTAAAGAGATCATAAACTTAGAGTCTAAACCATGTATGACTTCTTCTTTCTCTCTAAGTTCATCTTTTGAAGAAACTAATTCTTTGTTTCGCCTTTTTTATTCTTCTCTTAATTTTTTTTATTTTTCTTATCAAGCTCTAAGGACAATGTATATAATTCCTCATAGGCATGTTGAAGGTCATCTTCATTTTCATCATTTTCTTCTTCTTTTAAGTCAAATTGAGATTCATTAATTTGAATGTTTGAATCTCCAATAGATGGAAGAAAGAGAAGTCTAGAGAAATCAACACAAAAGTCTAAACAATCTAACTTAGTGGAATCCATTCTAATAGTATTCATTCAAACACAACACTAGGGTTTTGACTCAAGGTTTTTACACCTAATCAAGAGTTCCAAACACTTGATCCTAATATAAAGCACGAGGCTCTGATACCAATTGAAAGTCTGGGATCCTAACCCGAGAGGGTGGGGGGTGAATAGGGTGAGCTACAAGATAGTGACCAATTAAGACCAATTTTAATATCTTTAAAAATAACTAGTCACTAGTGATGATTTACCAAACAAGATGCGGAAGCTAACAAAAGAAATCACCACAATCATACACCATCACACAAAGATTTAGAGTGGTTCGGCCCCAATGCCTACATCCACTACCGGCTTGTGATCCAACACTCCACCGGATTTCCACTATTTATGCTTTTCAATTGGCTAAGCAATAACCTTTACAATGTAATTTTCTAGGCTAAGCAATAACCTTTTACAAAATGCTTTTCTAAGGCTAAGCAATAACCTCTACAATGTGCTTTTCTTAGGCTAAGCAATAACATTTACAATAGAAAGATTTCTCTTAAAGAAGTGTCTACACAAACACTCAAAGAGATGCAATTTAAGCTCAATACAATTGCCTCTAAAATAGGCTGATATGAAAGTTTAAATCAAGATACAAACATACACAACAATTAGCTAAGGTGTGTGCACAAAGTGTATGAATGTTTACTTCAATCAAATTCTAAAATGAAGTTCTTAAATGAATGCTTGATGCATTTGAAAATCTATGCTCAGAAAATGATGATTGAAGTTATAAGCTAATCACATGAAAAGTTCAAGCAACTTGAAAGAATATACTAAACAAGTTGTAAGAAGATTAATGACTAAGAAAACATGTGATTGAGGCAAGAATGTTTGCAAAACAATCTAATATTCCAAAGTGATATTGTGTTTGCAAAACATCTCTAATAAAGCTAGAAATCATGCATATATGAAATTACAAAGAGTTAAACATGCATGGTTTTAAATGAAAAGGAAATCAATATTAACTTGAAAGAAATACCTTTTAAATCTCACACATTTTGATTTCCAATAGCCCTCTAGTTTTCTTAGCTTATTCCTCTTCTTTAGGCTTCAAAATAGTTCAAAGGTTTCACCCAACAAGCCTATCGAAAGAAGGGAATGAAATGGACTTTTATACAAAAAATAGTCCAATGGCTAGTTGGCCTGGTCGACCCCATGACCCCCGAGTCGACCTAGCCCAACGGTCATATTGGCCCAAAGGCTAGTTACCTGGTCTACCTAAACATGGCTCGGTCGACCGGATACACTGGTTGTTTTCCCAACAGTCAGATTCCTCGGTTGACCGGGTGCAGGGGTCGACCGACCAAACTAGCCTGGGATGAGTTCCTTCAGATTTTTCAATTTTCCAAAGATGAAACTTGGAACTCAAGGCCAGTGTGATTTAAGCATAATAAAATGATTCTAAAAAATGAAGAACGTATGCAAATCACAAACCTAGATTCTTAACTTGATTTTCCAAGAGTATGCATGAAGAAATAGGTTTTCAAAAGTGTATTTAAGTTCTAAAAACATGCATGAATAAATCATTTGAAAATCAAATGCAAATGCAAATTAGAAACTTAGATTCCAAAGTCAAAACTAAGATGCATGAGTGTGTGATCATTTAATAGTGAAGGTGATCGTGAATCCATCAAATTAGCAACAAACAAAAATCTAACTATAACGAACATAAATAAATTGGATGGAAATAGGATCCGTTGATTGTCCTTTCTGGCTCCGGGGTATCTATTCTTTTCTTACTATATGCCTTGTTCTGACCGTATCGTACTATGTATTATTTGATAACTCAAGAAATCCCCCATTTGGTTCAAGTGTAATTTCAAATGGAAATGGAGGAACTACAAGGATATTTAGAAATGGATGGATTTCGGCAACAATACTTCCTATATCCGTTTCTATTTCAGGAATATATCTACGCGCTTGCTCATGATCATGCTTTAAATGGATCGATTCTTTATGAACCGGTGGAAAATTTAGATCATGACAATAAATACAGTTCACTGATTATGAAACGTTTAATTACTCGAATGCATCAACATAATCGTTTGATTATTTCGGTTAATGATTCTAATCAAAATCGATTCGTTGGGCACAACAATCGTTTAATTACTCGAATGCATCAACAATCATTTCACACATCCTTTGCTAATGATTTGAGCTTTACTGTTATCTCCAAAAGATACATTTCTTCCATCATAATCCACAATAGAGCTGAATCTAGATCGGTCTCCTGTCATACGTTTGGAACAACCACTATCTAAGAACCAAGTAGGATTTTCTTTAGCTTTCAAGGCAGTTTGAACTAAGGCTCTTAAAAGCTCTATCTTTAATAGTCCAACTAGACAAAGGAGATTTAGAAGGGATGATCTAGGGAATAAACTTAAAAAGCACTCTAGTGGGATTTTTTAAAGGACAATCTAATTTTGTATGGACAGTTAGGAACTAAATGCCCACTACAATTACAAAAATGGCAAGTCCGTCTAGAGGTATAGTTTTTCTCATCCATAGGTTTGTAAAGGGTCCTAGTAAAATTTTGAAAGTTATTTTTGTTTTTGCTAGAGGAACCATCAAAACCTAACCCGTTCTTGTCTCCAAAAAATTTATGCATACCCAACATTTGGTAAAACTTGTCATTACCTAATGTGAATTTATCAACAACAAATTTACCTTTAGTGAGCTTCATTTGAAGGGAGTTAGTCTCAAGTTGACTAGATTCAAGTTTGGATTATAAATTATGAATTTCTTTTTGAGCATGAGCTAGATTTTCATTTAACGTAGTCATCTTGTGTTCTAAATTTCTTCTTTCATCTTTCATAATAATCACAAGCCTTTTGGTATCTTCTTTTAAGGTTTTGTTTTTCTTAGTCAAGATTTCCCAATATTCATATAGTTCATCATAGGCTTGTTGAATTTCATTAATCTCATCATTTGGTTCATCTTTCCCTAATGTTTCATCTATTAGACTATTATGTTCATTGTCTTCTTCAATAGATGTAAAGAGAAGCCAATTAGGAGAATTTTCATCTTCATCATTTTGGGATTCATTATGGTCACTACCTTCATCTTCTTCATCCCAAGTTATGTTTAAAACTTTCTTGCCTTTCCTATCTCCCTTTTCAGATTCTTTGGGGGTAGAGCAAGTTTGTGCAATGTGTCCAAACCCCTTGCAATTGTAACATCGAACATCCTTCTTAAGAGATCCTTTGGAATTTCTTTGGAATCTAGGACTTTTAGTTTCATCTGAATTTCTATTACTCTTGTTGTTTCTAAAGAATTTTTTAAATTTTTTAACAAACAAGGCAATGTCATCATCACTTTCATTTTCCTTTAATTGAGAGGAAAAGGCTGCTCCTTTCTTTTTACTGGGAACTTCTAGATCTAGTTCATAGGTAAGAAGATTTCCTCTTAGCTCTTTTAGTTTAATTTTGTCAACATTTTTGCTTTCCACTATGGTTACTATCTTGGGTTTGAACCTTTTAGGAAGAGATCTTAAGATTTTTCTCACAGCCTTGGACTCATCCATTTTCTCTCCTAGACCTATAAGAGAGTTGACAATCTCAATGAATTTAGATTATAATTTATCAAATGTTTCTTCCTCGAGCATCTTGATATCTTCAAATTTAGATGTCAACATTTGAATTTTAACTATCTTAACTTGGTCCGTTCCTTCATGAGTAGTCTCTAAGGTATCCCAAACTTCCTTAGCCATATTGCAATTGACTACTCTATTAAACTCTTCTTGGGATAAGGCACAATAGAAAGAGTTCTTTGTCTTAGCACTTAAATTGGCCCTATCCTTTTCTCCTTGGGTCCATTCTCTCTTAGACTTTGGTTTAATAGAGATGACATATCCTTCCGTGTCTTGCTTAGTGATAGTAAGAGGATGATAGCCTTCTTCTATGATACTCCACACATCTAAGCTTTGGGATTCTAAGAACACTTGCATTCTAATTTTCCAGTAGCGATAATGTGTTCCATTAAACAAGGGTGATCTATTTATGGCATTACCTTCTCCCAATTGATTTTGCATAATGGCAACTAATGAAAACACTCTCTAGGATTCTCTCAAGGTTAGTTAGACCTAACAAGAGCACCTAAGCTCTGATACCAATTGAAAGTCCATAACCGAACCCTAGAGGGGGGTGAATAGGTTACACTCAAACAACTTAGCCCAATTCATCTTTAAACCAATATCAATTATGTTTTGTAAGTTCGTTAACTTGATTATCGATGAAAGATCTAATACCAAGTAAAGAACCTATGGATACAATCAAAGTTGACATTGATAAGAAAAGAATAAATTTAAGTGCATCATCCACACAATCACCATAACAAGGAAATTTATAGTGTGTTGACACCAAAAATGTCACTTTGCCTCTTCAATATCAAGAAGCCACATGAAGCCGCATCCTACTACAAACAGGCAATGCAACTTCAAGCATCAGATCTTGTAAGAATCAACCAAAAACTGCAAGATCCTTCAAGACAGCCAAAAGAGGGGTTCACATGAAGTTTCGGGTCATTCCAACATCATTTGACCCAACTTCACTCCTCCTGCAGCTGAACAGGCGCTCCTGGCGGCGACGGTGTCGAAGACATCAAAACTTCGATCAGAGCCTACGGATGGTCTCAAAATACCTCCAAAGGGCTCCATGTCAAATTTCAAGTCAAATCGACAATGTTTGTCCCTCCATCAAACCTTGTTTAGTAAAATCAAGCCTCTCGAGGGCAAGAACCACCGAGACTATTACTCATCAAACAGAGCACATGGATGGCTTCAACATGTTTCAAAAGGGCTGCACGTCAAATTTCAGGTCATTCCGACAACGTTTGACCCGACTTTGACGCTCCAAAACAAAATCAAGGCTACCGGCGGTGGAGCACTCTGAGACCATGACATCCAAATTAAGCCAGCGGATCATCTCAAAATGGCTCCAATAGGCTCCCTATCAAATTTCAAGCCAATCAGACATCGGTTGACTACACATCAAAGCGCGACATCTTCCTCGTAGCAAAATCAAGCCTACTGGCAACGGGACCCCAAACAGCTTCAAAAATTAAACAAAAGCCCATGGTTGTTCCTATCTACTACTCAGGAGGCTTCACCTAAAATTTCAGGTCATTCGGACATCGTTTGACCTAGTTTCGCTCTTGACGGAAAATCTGCTACAAAGTCTTCGGCTTTTCCAAAAATAGGAAACTTTATGCTTCGATTTGCACGGCTTCTCGTCAGGTTTTCTTCAGGAGAATCAAGCCAATAAATGAGTATAAATGTCAAGAAAAATGTAGGAGAAAATGACATAAAAAAGACCAAAAAAGGCCGAGAAACGACGACTAAAAAGGGGACAATCCCCATGGTCGTCGGGGACCATGGGTGCATGGTCGCCCGACGACCATGGAAATCCGGGTCGCCAGATTCGTCGCCTGGTGGCCCGTTTTCCACCCTTTTTCGCATTTTTGAAGTTACAGCCTCTGTGGTTTCCTGAAAATCTATTGTTTTATGCTCGAAATCGACTGATCTCCGTCGACATCTCGGATCCGCTATCAAGAGCATGAAATCATCATTGATCGCTCCAAGATCGCCAACCGGTTGACCAAGAAAGTGCACTTTCTATCCGACCAATCGAGAAATCGACAAGACAGATGTCACCGGCCCGCTGGTATCAACCAATGTTTGAAGTTGCATAGCCATCCGACATCAAACAACATGTGAATCCATCGACGATCGTCACAAGAAGAATTCCAAAAGACGTGGCGCGGCCCGCGACTCTTCAAATGCCCTGGTGACCACTTAATGTCATTAATTGACCCATTTTATGACAACTTAATACAATCATTAACTCATTATTTTGGATGGCCCAATCAGAATCAAGCAAATGGGACCCAAGCAATCATGACATTAAAACCATGAAACTCCCCTCATCATGGAGATTAAAGGCGATTAAATGCTCATCATCTTCCACCGGCCAATCACAAGCCAAGAAAAAGGAGTTACAAAATCAAGAATTAAAACTTGTAACTCCTCCCATTAATGCCATCAATTCCATCATCATGGGTAATCAATCCCATAAATCACCCCATGGCCACCAAGAGCCTATAAAAAGGGGGTAATTCCAAGAAATCCAGAGACGGACATATACACACGGATAGAGAAAGATCCATACTCACAAGCAAGGAAGAAGAACTCTGAAGAAGCCCTGCTACTTTGCTGAAACACCACAAGGTGATCGAAGTCCCTTGGGGGGCCATCCCCCCAAGGCCACCTCTTTCCTTCTATCCAACATGGCCTAAACGCGGCTCTTCATCCCATTTACTCTGATTTTCATTGGATATAGGACCTCTCTTTGGTCCTTATCCTCTAAAAAACTAAGGTCCAAGCCAAGCCAAAGAATCAAAGCATCAAGCATTCTCATCTGAAGGACGAGGCGAAGTCCATACATGACTTGCGACCATCAATCTGAACGAGTCCCCACAATCTCCTAAGAAGTCAGATACATTTTCTTACTTTTCTTTGTATTTTGTATTATTTGTAAAGAGACAAAAAATCACATTTCTTGTCTTTCTTCATTGATGAGATTTGTAAATCGCCTTCTACAGCACAAAACCGCATTCTGCGGCACAAAAATCGCTTTTCACAGCAAACAAAATGAAATCGCCTCTCACGGCATTTGAAAAAATGTTTCTTTCTTAAAATATATGTGCAATGGAAAGTTAGAAAGAAGAATTGATTTCCTTTCTACTTGTGAAGGTGAATCTCTGGATCACCATTTCAAATTTCAAGTAGAACAGAAAATCTGACATACCCGTACAAAAAATATTGATGACCTCATTTTTCCTCCTCCGCCATGCTCCTGGCAGCCCCAGGAGTGGGAAGGAGAGGATGAAAGGTCGGAGCCCCCATCAAGTTAGCACACCCGGTGGGACTCGTTCATTTGAGAACGTGATGCTTGAATTCTTAGGCTCCTTTCTAGTTGGTGGCCTATGTTGGATCTTGCATCCAAAAAAATAAAAATAAAAACATGAGATGGGATTTTTGGAAAATTTCTACCTTTGAATTTATTTCCATCCTTTCTCATTTAAAAAAAAATAATTTCTCTTTTTTGGATTCAAATTTGAGAAACTTTGGTTTCTTCCTTTTCGGGTTTAGTGCTCGCAGAAATGTTTGAGCCTTTATTCGGATTGGAACACCATTCGCTCTCTTTGATGAGTTCGATAGGGATTTAAAAAAAAAAAACACTTTAAAAAAAAGATTCTTTCGAAAAAAAATTCTTTTTTTTATTCAAATTTGAGAAAGTTTGGTTCTCTCCTTTTCGGATTTAGCGCTCGTAGAAATGTTTGAGCCTTTATTCGGATGGGAGCACCATTCGTTCTCTTTGATGATACCACTAGAAAATTCAAAAAAAAAATCAAAAAATTTCAAAACCCACTAAGCTTGCACCAATTGTGTTCTTTGACCAATGTGTTTCTAAGAGAAGCCTAGTCCAGAGTGTGGATGCAGCTAGACTGTTCGAGGCAAGGGTCCTTCAAACAGGCTCATTAAGTAATCCTACCCTTACCTGAGGGCTGATATATCTACTAAGGTTTCATAAGACCGAATTGGAGACCTAAGTGTAATCTTAAAAAAAAATCTTCAGAAAAAAAACTTTCATCACATTTGAGGTCAGATCTGAGAAATCTTGGTCCTCTCCTTTTTGGATTTAGTGCTCGCAGAAATGTTAGAGCCTATGTTCGGATTGGAACACCACTTGCTCTCTTTGATAAATTCAATCTTGACCTTTAAAAGAAAAAAAAATTCCATCACTTTTGGATTCAGATTCGAGAAATTCTGGTTCCTTCCCGTTCAGACTAAGTGCTCGCAAAAATGTTTGAGCCTTGTTCGGATTGGAATACCATTTGCTCTCCTTTGTGAATCCAATCTTGGCCTTTCAAAAATTCCCATCTCGTGTCCTTCCAAAGGATGCGATTTACAACATTTGTGTCTAGCGGTGCTAGTACGCCCTCTCAGGTCTACTGTATTTGCGACCGACACATTTGTATCTCCAACCTTATATAATCTTACCTCGAGTGAGCCTTGATTCTCAGTAATTTGAATTAAGGTTCACAATTGCTTCTTGCAGTCACTGGAACGGTCGCCCTGAGCCTACCATACTTGCATTTATAACAATTGTGCCCTCTATGGTTTTTTGCCTCTTTCATCTTGCTTGGGCTGGGCAATGTCCCCTCGAGCGATTTGAAAAGACAAAACCATAGTTATTTTCCATTTATGATCACTACATTCTTGTGATTACTAATGGATCTGGTCTTGTTTCAGAAGTTTTCCAAACTAACAATGGTAGCTTCATTGACCATCACTTTCGATGAGAACAAGTACCAACTCTTGCTTCGAGAAAAGCAAAACAAGCGCACTCACAAGTGCCCTAGTAGCTACCGTAGCGACATCTCCCTCTGCAATCTCAAACTGGGTCGACCTCTACTCCACGGACCATCGTCTTCGAGTCATTGGGACCGTTCCCACTCTCCGCAGAAGAAACTGCGCCTGCTAAGAAGCAGAAAACCGCCCCTGCACATGTCGCTACTCCGACACCAAGGGCAACAATCAAGAAATCTGAAGCCCGTGGCAATCTCACGAAGCCTCAACCTCCAAGAAACCAGGTCTGCCCCAAGACTTGGTCCCCAAGACCTTCCCCAAAACAAAGGAGGTCCCAAACATTTGCAAAGCCAACATACCTAGCTCCTCTCAAGGAGAACCAGTTCCACCCTATCTCTCACATGAAAGAAAAGAAACCTACCCTCCACCAAACAAAAAAATCAATGAGCATAAGCTGGCTTGTTCCTACAAGCCCAAAATCAAGTTATGCATCACCAGGCCACCGCAATAACCTGCTAAGGCCTACACTCATGCGAGTCGACCCTTCATTTCAACAGGGGCCGAACTTGCAAAATTCAAAGCTTCACTACGACATGCAAAGGACCGCATCCAGATCCTATCCATGCCCAGCTTCAAAGAAGATAAGCTCAGCTGCTGCACACAAGGGACTACATCCTTCATTGCCAGACCTAACTAAAGCTCAAATTGCTTGTCGTATGCGTCGCCACGCGACATATCAACAAAAGAGACTAGAGAAGCAAAGAACCCAGCATTTTACCCTTCAAGTCTCTAAAAAATGGGTCGAAAAAAAAAGACCCGACCAAGCTGTTGTTGTTTATATGGTTGGCAAAACCAGAAAACGCCAGAAGTCAGCAACCAAAATTCATGTCAGACGACCAGTGACTCGTAGCGTCTCCAGGACACGAAGCCATTAGGAGGATTCTCTTGCTCCTTCAAGCCAAGGACATCAGAGAACCACTCCTCCGACTCTTCATCCAAAAGAATCAGCTCCAGCTCAGTCACCAAGACAATATCCTCATTCAACTCTCGACGAATGAACGTCCTAGTTACAAATGCTGAGCAACCTCCACAGCATGATGACGTAACAGTACGCATCCAACAGTTGGAGCAAGGACAACAGAGAATTGAGGCCCTGATGGAAAATCTCCTCCTCACTTTCCACCGTCCACTAAACAATGAAGCTCCTTCGAGTCATCAAGGTGACGAGGAAAACAATGAGTCACGTGCCCTTACCAAAAAGGACGTTGATCTTCGCTAAAGCAAAAGAAGAGGATACACTAAAAGAACATGAGATCAAGCCACCATATCCCTATGGATGGACTCAGTTCCATTCCCTGCAAAATTCAAACAACCTACTCTCCAGACATATACGGGGAAAGGTTCAGCCAGACAACATGTCATCCACTTTAAGATCTTGACGGGAGCTATTGTGGATCAAGATACCCTCAAGATCCGTCTCTTTGCAAGTACCCTAAAAGGTACGACCTTCGATTGGTACTCCACTCTACCGGAGGATTCCATCCAAAACTAGGCCATGCTGGAGACACGCTTCCTAACCCACTTCAAAGGTGAAGATCACCCTGTTACTATGCTACAACTCTACAGCCTAAAACAAGGAGAGAATGAGTCAACATACGACTTCATTCACAAGTGGGAGGCAATGGCGTACAAGTGCTCAGATTTACTACCTCAAGCGTCGCTGGTCAACATCTTCCGTAACAACGTGAGAGCAAGGATCCGCTCCATGATTATCGAGAATAAATAAATAAAACTTGGGGAACTCCTAGAAGTAGCTATGGAGGCTAAAACAGTGATTAAAGACCTCAACGGTAAAAAAATCATCAAAGAAAGAGCCGACCGCCATTACGACCTTGAAACCAAAGTAAAAGGAGGTCCTTAATGTGCGAACCAAGTTAGCTCCCCAGCAGCCAAAGAAAGCTGAAAACAAAACTGCAGGTAAGAAACCTGAACTCTTTGAAGCCTTCAAAGAACGAGTAGAGAAGAAGTACCCATTCGATGAAGATGTTGAAGAAATTTTTGAGGCTCTCGTAGCAAATGGTAAACTTACCTTACCTGAGCCCAAAAGACCGGGAGATGTTGGCAAAACCAATGATCCCCGATATTGTCCATACCATCATATGATCTCGCATCCTCTTAATCAATGCTTCGTTGTGAGAGAAAAGATCAACGAGATGTGGAAAAATGGAGTCATCACTTTTGATAAAAACTATGGGTCTGCCACCGTCAACATGGTGTCATATGGACAAACTTCCAAGTTAACAAAGGAGAAGATCACTACTTCCTTCAAGGTGATAAAAATGACTCAAACGTCCCAAGAGTTGGTTCCCTATCCAACATCAGACGGACAACCCATATGGGTACACCCCGATCTCCTAGAAGATGAAAATTTGGAGATTGTCAAAACAAAGCCTACCGCTCAACAGCGAAGGCAAGCCAAGAGACAACTCTGCAAGCTCAAACAACAGGAGAAAGCTCAATCAAAGCAAGAAGTCCCTGAAAAAGCAAAGACCTCTTCTACTGCTTCGCTGAGGGCAACGGAAGAATCCAAGACTTCAAAGGTGGTAAGAAAATTCACTCTTGGTGATTTCATTCCACCTCACTACAGAAATGAAACTACACATGGGGCATCATACTCTTACAACTCAGTAATTGGATTCTCCATGGATGGGTACGAGTCTAGTGATACTGCCAGTGATACTGATGAGTGGGAAGAATCTCTTGAAACAGGAGAATACCTCTCCGATGAGGAATGGATTCCCTAATCTCATCTTATGCCGGTAATCTGGTATAACCCATATCAGCCACAATGATCCTGGTCTGATGATGAAGAAAACTAACAGGCTGTTCAAGAAAGTGTTGTTGATCCAACACAAGCAAGCGCTCCAGTGGAACCTAACATTGATGAACCACAAGGAGTAGATGACGAAGAAGATTTGACCCATATGCCCAATCTCGAAGAATATGCAAGAATCTTGCAACGTCTTGCCATAGAGCAGGAGCAAGATCGTATCGATGAGCTTTGTCAAAATCAAAATCCAGAATCGAAAATCCTGGAAGATTCATAGACATCTTCTCCGGTAACCCTGGAAAATGAAGAAAATTGCTGGATATATGATCCCCTCACATCTGAAGATGAGTCTAAATCTCAACAGTGCATTACTTGCAATTCGATAATTTGAGATGATCATGCCTCTGAAGCTTCGTTTGCTGAGGCCTCAGATTCTCAGGCTACGTCTGGTAGCATATCTTCTGGAGCTACATCTCCTCAGGTGACTTCCACAAAGATTTCATCTTCTTAGCCTTCGTCTTCGGAAATTGTGACGTCGGAACTCAAGCCTCTTCCGATTGATCATCTCGAAGAAACTCCTGCCAATGAAGTTTTCCTCAATGAAAATCCAGTCAACTGGTCCTAGATACCCGACCTCATAGGCGATGTCTAGACCGATAAACTGCTCAATGAAGAAGAAAAGTTGCTGGATGTTGTTCAGGACTTGTTCCCGGAAAATGCTCCGTGCAACGCGATCACCGAAAATGGCAATACTGCTACAGAAACGTCTTCAGCAAATGGCAAGGATCAACCGCTTGATCCAGGGAGTGATCTTCCAAAAGAAGACCATCTCAAAGATCTTTGAGAAGTCTTCCTCCAACTTCGCAAACACAAATTGCTGATGAATCCACTAAAATGCTTCTTCGTTGTCTCATCGGGTAAGTTTCTCGGATTCATAGTTCAGAAAGGCGGAATAGAACTTGACCCCACCAAAGTCAAGGCTATCCTAGAAACGCCATTGTAGACACCTCATTTTGGCCCCCTATGATAGTCTTAAACACTTATCATATATGATGATGCCCCCATTTCACCCATAATTGAATGGTTAATGGCATAATTAAAATTAATTAATGACGATGAAGATGCTTGTTGATAATTTTAGACTTATTCGACAATTCATAGAAATTGTGAGAGAAAAGTCTGAATCGCGTTGAGATCTCGAGTTCAACCCACTACTCATACCAGGCATGGACTACAACACTATTCCAAACCCTTTCCAGACTATATAGAAGACACTCAGGTTATTCTTAGAGAAACTACACATAGTTTGCCTAAGTACGATATGATTAACATGAATTAAGAGGTTGGGATCATTGATCCAAGTATCCCTTATTTTCCTGACCTCTGACCATTAGGATTTACAGCCCAATAGATTCTACGCTCCAAGAGCTTTCCGACCATATATAGAATATCCAAATTCGACCAACGGGTCGAAAGTTATGAACTTCCGAAGTTACGAAATGACGAAATCCGTTTGGGCACTACCCAAGTGGCGCCCCACCTACTGAAAACCACATAGGCGCACTAGGTTGGGCGCCCACAGTTCCCAGAATCACATAGGCGCCCTAGGCTGGGCGCCCACACTTATCCAACCCTAATTTGCCCTAACGTCACCCGATTAGCCTAAGTTACGGAGCCGGTTCCATTGGTCCATAGGTTCCCCCCTTTTTTTCCAGCACCTAATCATCAGGACATTTAGACCATTGGATTCTTGACTCTGAGAGCTTTCCGACGATATATAGAACGTCCAAATCCGATAAGCGGGTCAAAAGTTATGAGCTTCCGAAGTTTGTCCCGAGAGGAGGTCAAAATCACGTAGGCACCACCCATGTGGCGCCTAGGCTACTGAATTCCACATAGGCGCCCCATGATGGGCGCCCATACTATCCAGGGCCACCTAGGCACCTCATGGTGGGCGCCCACCCTCCAAATTCCACTAGAATGGCTTGAAAGTAGCCCGGGACCACTCAAACATAGGGACCATGCACCGAAGACGAACCGAACCACCTAGGCACCACCCATGTGGCGTCCAGCCCTGAGTTCCACCTGGGCACCACCCTGTGGGCGCCCAGACTGCGTAGACCATGTGGGCGCCACCCCATGGGCGTCCACCCTTTCTCTCAAACCCTAGTTCACCCTAAAATGACTTAAGCCGCCTTGGGATGCGTGAATCCTTCTAGAAGCACGAATTAATGAAGCCCTAGCCCTCCTAAACTCGTCCCAAAGCCTCTATATAATCCCTCTTAACCCCCATTTGCAAAGGGAGCTACCCTAAAAGAAAAGAGAGAAAATAGAGAATAAGGAAGGAGAAGAAGAGGTAGCCACCATTAGAGAAAGAGTTTCAGATCTATAGAAGAAGAAGAAGGCTTTCATATCTTCAATTGGGGCTATGGGACTTCGCGAAAGCTTCATTCTAGGAACTTGAGAAACGCATCACATACCGGTATTCCTAGATCTCCCCTTTCTTTTACTGCATTCCATTGGCATAAATGCTTAGAACTATGTTTAGGATCATTTAAGCATCATAGATCTACATTAGCTTGTGTTAAAACTGATATCCGCATCTCATCATACTAGAAACATGTTTAGGTTCATTCTAATATAGTAGATCTGCATTTATTTCGTAATTCTAATTGCATAACTAGGTTAGATCTCGCATTAACAGTATCATTATTATCATTTATATCAAAGAGACCGCGAAAAGCCCTTGACAGAAAGGCTGGGCGCCACTCCCTGGGCGCCTGCCCCCTCCCAGAAAGGCTGGGCGCCTACCCTTCTGAGACTGGGTCCGAGTTCTAAATCTTCGCCCGTTGCATCGTTTTCTCGTAGATTTGCTAGCTGCATCATTAATAATTCGCATTAGGAATTTGCATCAGTCGCTGAATATCGGAAATTGTGTTGAAAACACTAAGTTTTTTTGTGCATTCATTGTGATCCATTGAAAACCCTGACTGAGCAGGGTAGGCGCCACACCAAGTGGATTTTTTCCACCTTCGTGTATAACTTCCGATCTTCCGCATTTAGTTTACTTAGAAACTGTTTGATAATGATATGTTTGGCTATTTGATGTGTTCTGAACTCCGAATTACCATCTTTGTCACACTTCACATCATATCACTACAACAAAACACAGTTTTGCCAACACAGTCATTGCGTCTGGAAAGGTGGGTTTTGCGTCGGCAATAGTTCTCCCAACGCATTTCAATGCGTCGGCAGCGCGTCGGCAATCACGTGTAGCCAAATCCATAGCCGACGCTATTTTAACTACGTCGGCATATCCCTGTACAATTGCCAACGCACTGCAGCGTCGGCCAATACGTCGGCAAAGAGATGTGCGTCGGCAAAAAGTCCAACTTTCCTGATTCGAAAACTATATTTGCCAACGCTGGTTGTGCGTTGGGAGTTCCTAGTAATTGCCGACGTTGGCAGCGCGTTGGGAATTCATAGTAATAGCCAACGCTTGTAGTGCGTTGGGAATTCGTGGTAATGGTCAACGATGATTAAGCGTTGGGAATTCATGAAATAGCCGACGCTATCAATGCGTTGGGAATGCATGAAATAGCCGACGCTACCAATGCGTTGGGAATATATGAAATAGCCGACGCTACCAATGCGTTGGGAATGCGCTATATCTTTGGGCTAACACGTTTGGAAATGTAACTTCGCCGATGCGCAAATCACGTCGGAAAATGTTGTAATCAATTTTCTTTTTTGCAACGCACGCTGATGCGTTGGGAAAGATTATTATTATTATTTTTAATTAAATTCTCATTTATCCCTGTATACCACATAAAAAAATTTGAATACTTGTTCAAACCACCAAACTTGATGCACAACCCAGTTTAAAATAGACTTATTAACAAATCGAAAATAACATCCACAACCAAATATCCTACATCCATAGACCAAAATAAACCCACAAATCTCTAAAATGGACAAATATTACTACTTGATAATTTCCAAAAATCTTTAACATATACAAATGTCTGGTATCAAAATAAAAAAAGTTATCCCTAAGAGCCCGCAGCCAGCACAATAATATCCAAAATCAATCTGCAAAACCAAAAAAGAACACCGTCAGAATACAAATAGCAATAAACTAACAACAACGCCCACGTATTTAGCCCGGGGCAAAAAGTAAGACATTACATTTTGAATTTATGAGATACCAAAATTAATTATGAACATATAAGCATATATTCATGCATATTTATATTTGGGCATCTTCCATATATTTGACAAACATATCAAATATGCCTAAGTAGAAAAAGTTCCTCCCCACATCAATCTGCAATCTGTTTAGGTCAAAACACCTTACAACTCTCACAGTTTGAGAAAGTCGATTCACTTGCGTTTAGGAGTGCATCCAAGTGGATACTCAAAAGTTCTTTGCAAATTCATTATAACCATCATTCAGGCAACTAGATTATTTCAAAACCTTTGAAAAGTTTAATACATAATTACTCTGCTCATGCTTACTAAGTTCCATTAACATTGCAGGCAAAAGCAGGGGTTGGCTCTGCAACACTTTCAATGGTTTTCTTGATCTCCCTCTTTCTTGTTCATTTGTTCATTCACCTTCTGTTTACATAAGCTAATTGCTAACTAGTTAAACCTCAAATCCAAAAAAAAAAAAACAAAAACAGGCCTATGTTGCAGCTAAATTTGCTGATACATGCTTGAGGGGATTGCGAGGTGACGCCAATATAATAGAATGCTCATTCGTTGCTTCTCAGGTGCTTGAGCTAGTCACATATTGTCTCCTTTTTGCCCCATTTTTATTCTTCCCCCCATTTAGTACTGCAATGCAGCTTCTAGCATTCTGGTGCTGCTTCCTCTTCTTCCTCTTTCTAGGAATGACTGTGGAAACATTCATTTCTGCTATAGGTTACAGAA
The DNA here is from genome assembly GCA_038049695.1 of Cinnamomum chago. Classification (NCBI taxonomy): domain Eukaryota; kingdom Viridiplantae; phylum Streptophyta; class Magnoliopsida; order Laurales; family Lauraceae; genus Cinnamomum; species Cinnamomum chago. Next base: position 19,582,310 of record CP142459.1, read on the forward strand.
CTTCCATTCTTTGCAACAAAAGTGCGACTGGGTCGCAGTGGAGCAGAGGAGATCTATCCTCTAGGGCCACTGAATGAGTTTGAGAGGTTATTTAAATACATACATACAGGTAGTCAGCATTATTCAGCTTTTGTTTTCGTTGTTGTCGTCGTAGTTGTTATTTTTCTGATTTTTCACCTATGTGTTTTGATAGGATAGTACTTTTTTACGTCATTCAATTGCCAAAAATTGAAGAATGGGTGGACCTATTATAACCATGGCTGTAGTTACCAGGGTTCTTGTTCTTGTCACCATTGTTGTCTGTGTGGCATTATATTAGGTCTAAGCAGCAGCATAGGTCTCCCTCCTGCTATACACATGGAAAGGATATGGTGGTTGAAGTCCATCAGCTTGGTGGCCCTACAATGCATGGAACACAGTTCTAAAACCCTTTTATGGACACCAGTGCAACTGTTATTATCGATATTTTGTCTGTTGCCATCTCAGGGATTAATTCACACAATCAAGGTGGTTTTTTGTAGTGGAACTGGGAGGTTCTACTGAGTGAACAATCTTGATCCATTTTCCAAGTCTAGTGGGAGTAGGAACCATGTTATGGTAGAGATATGTCCACTGCATCAGTTCCCATTATTACATATTTGGAAGGTCAGATATGATATCTTAATAATGGTTTGTGCATATCTTAAGCTGGATTAGATTAGATACAATTTATGATGTGATTAGGCTCGCTTGCTTATCCTAAGATAAGATTATGTTGGCAAGAGTCTGTACTATAGTTGGGAGGTGCTCAATGTTGTGACCACAAGATAACGGATTTGAGTGATGTTACCGCTCAAGAAAAAAAGTAGTAATCGGGTTTCCTTGCTTAGATTAACGATCTTTATTGTTCCCTAATAATACCATGTTTTCCTAATGAAAGATGAGTTTTATGAGATTATGTTTTGATTTCACACATATTAGTCCAAGGTATTAATAATATTTCAATATTCTGACCTCCAACAGAGGTACATGGCACATAGTTTTTATGATTAACAAGATTTTATAGTCTACTAATGGGATCAATAGAACTAGTTTCCCAAAAAGTTAAAAGTGCCAGACAAAACCAAATATATGCCATTGCACCTCAAGCTTTTATACATCCCTCTTCAACAAATAGTTGGCATTAACAACTCTTAAAAACACCTGGACAAAGTCCAACAGCCTACCTAATGTCAAACTGCTGGGTGAGCTATACCGATATTGATGGCTATGATTTGTTATGGTGAATGTATTAAGTTGCTGCATTTTGTTCCTTGACAGGTTTGGCTTGGAGAAAGCAAAGAAGGAGTTAGCAGGAAGCATTGGGAAGGGAGTTTCTTTCATCAGAAATTAAGAAAACAGTAAATATAGTAAATACAGTCAACCAACTACTTCTTATATCCCCTGTATATATGCTTTTACTGACGGACATATTGCTATTTATAGTACTCTCTTTTCTTCCACATTAAGACCATTTCTCACTGGTTGAACTACTTCATGAATATTTAGTTCTTGTCTAAACTGTCAAACTGGGCCCAAGCCCAATTGCTTAAATGCATCATGAGTATATACTTGGTCAAAAGAATACACATGTACATTCTTTTAGTTAGGAATTATTTACTGTAGTACCTTTTATAATGATGTAAGTTAGGAAAGCTTGGCTGTAATGATACTATTGTAAGCCTTGATTAAGACAGTGAAAAACAATATACGGATGTGTTGATCTTGAGAAAGGACTCAATTTCATCTCAATACTTCTTATTGGTTTTAGTTTATCTCCTCCTACCTAGAGCTTCAATGACTGTTATAAACTTCTACTGTTTATTTCCCAGATTGTTGTTTTATCTTTGGTTTGTGCTCTTCAGTTATTGCAGTGGACTTGAAGCAGACAATATATGTTGATAGAGATCTTCAAGTCCGTTCTTATTATGCAGGACATGTGTGTTCTCTCAACTTTCTAATACAATGCTTCTCCCTCTTCTCCTCTCCAACAATCTGAATCCATAGCATGAATTGTTTTCTAAAGCTCCATTTTACAATTTATGCTAACATGCTTATCTTGTGAATCAGTTACTTTCTTTGGTAATTTAATACTTAATACTCTTTTCTATATATATACATATATATATATATGGGAATTAGGAAGCTATAGCAGAATGAGAAAGGTTAAAGAATAAAGTGGCCAGAGTGGATATACAAGATGACTTCCATCTGAAGATGGAGGTGATAACATATGAAAATTATGGCACAGTTCCACCAACATATAATGAAGGTGACATGCCTGATTTGACCAAATCATCAGCCAAAGAGTTTGTTTCACCATGAACATGGAAGGTAGAGAGAGGCATGTTTTCAATCATGCTCATCTAGTGGAGAATATAGTGCAAACTCCACAGCTCCTTACCCTGTTCCTTAACCTAACTATTGGCATTGGAGGAGAAAATTCTCAGTAGGGCACCCATTACTGCTACCGTTGTTCCATGTTGGCTTGGGTTGCTCAAGGAACTTTCATAAAATTTGTCTTCTTTACTAAGTAGTTGGAGACCACTTTTCAACAATTAAAAAAAATTATATAGAGACATGATGCAGAAAATTACCACAAAATGCGTCCCACTGCTCTAGTTTGTGGAGAATGGAGATATGGTAACTGGTTCATTTCTGGACCAGTACATGAAATGAAGGGGGGTCTTTACTCAAGAAAGAAGGGGTGATGTGCCACACCGCCATGGACAATGAAATTTCTTTGACCTTAAATTCAAGGAGATTCTAAAAGATTCTAAAACAGAGTTTTATGAATTATGTTGATGCTAAACTCGATGCTAACAAATAAGAAAACAGGAGAACTAAATGATAAACCAGAATTTTCTGAATTCTATTGATTTTTCTGAGTTAAACACAGAAATTCACAACTAATATAAAACAAAGACACTTTCTATGAGTTATTCTATGAATTTGACTTTGAAATCCATATTTAACTTTTAACCTAGGGTGTATTTGAAATCTATGAGTTACTTTTTTCATCTTCAAACACAGATGTTTGAAGTTACTCGGTCTAAGTAGCAAAACTAACCTTTGATCAAGACGCGTATATTAGCCTAATGTACCTGACCCGAAAAATATTGGCACATGATAAGGATGTTAAATAATAAATCGTATAGAAGAAGATAACCTTTGCTGTTGAGAACCTTTCACAATTGGTGATTTTTGAGTGAAAGAAATTGAAAAAAAAAAATGAATGACTTCATTTTAGTTCTGTAGTTTGTGGTTAGATAGTTGTGTAGTTTTTGCTTCGAAGTAAAAGTGTGTTATTGGCTTGATTTTGTGACGTGTCCATAGGCCAATGGAAAAAAAACAAAACAAAACAATGGTTGTTCTCTATAGGCCAATAATATATCCTAAGAGTGATTTCCACCCAAACACATTTTGGGAAAAAAACCAAGCAATGATCAAGGGGGCCAAAACTCATAAAGACACGACAAAGACATATACAATTCCATAGATTCAGCTGTACCCTCTTCTTTCCATAGACATATACTCTGCTCAATATATGGATCTATTGCAAAAATCTATTTGGATGAGGCATGGCCTTCAGTAGCATCTGCACTGACTATTTAGATTGCACCAGACTGCACATTGCCAGTGACGGAAAACTGTCTCCCCTGATGACTCTTAGCCATCAGTTCATTGGATGATTTAATTGGCCAGGGAAGTGTATATTTTGCATAATTCTTTTCCACTGTCCTTTTTGCAGGTTCTGCTTCAAATCACAAGGGCTTTAGCAGATTTTAGACCATCAAGCATTCAATTGTGGGGCCTGATTCATTCTTGCCATGGTATTGAGCAATTCAATGCTTGCCAATCAATGGTGATAATGATTTCCTATGCATGTAAAAAGGCCTATGGTTTTTTTTTATACTTCTTTTCTTCTGCTTATTTGAAAAAAAATCCGTGTAAAAGATTTGGTATCTCCTATCTACAAAATCTAGTTCCTTACCCTCACCCAAAAAGAAAACATTTAGTTTCTTTTGTGTCTATTCCCCTACAAGTTCAAGTTAACATTTGCATCTCTGTATGGGAACCACTTCAAACCATTTTTATGAATAAATTTTCTTGGTATGGATAGTAGTATAATAACATGGTCTTACTGGGTAAAATGAGTGAAGACCAAAGATTTTGATTGTTCTGGTGAAAATTATGATTACTGTCTGTTGCACCAAACTTTTGACATTTTGCTATGTGACAAATTTTTACAATCTAGGTTTATGGTTATGCTCGAAGATTTGCTAAGATTGGCATTGCAGCAGCTCTTGTGGATGCTCTTCATGAAGGAATAAGTTCGCCTAGTTTAGCTTCAGCAAGCATTGCTTTGAAGGCTGTTGCTGTTAATGTTAGTTTGTGTTTTGGTTCTTACTGATATTAGGTTGTAACTGTAACTTTGCATGTTTATCCCTCTGCATTTTGTAGCTGATACACTATTTTGATGTCTCTTATATTTGCTTATAAAAGGAATTTTTATGAGAGCATTTCAGACTGATTCCCAGGTACTGCATGGACACCCAAGGAGATGCCTTGTACATCATGGACAAGGATTTTACACAACTAAATGAAGTATCATGTATGATATGATACTGATATATTGCCTATTTTGAAGTATTTGCATACAATTGCAGAGGGATTAATTTAAATTTTTAGCTACAGCTTCATTTGTATCTGTGTCAATAAATAAGATTTTTTTTAAATGGCGACTATATATTACTCCAAAAAACTGTGTCGATAAATAGATAGAAATATGTGCATGTGTATTTTGTGTATGATGTTTGCTCAAGCTGTGCTAGACCAAAACATCTTAAAAAAAGAAAAAAGGGAAAATGTGCATATTAGTCTCATCTTTTTGTAGTCCAAAATTTTTTATATAATGGGCCACAAGGTGCTTAGGAGATAGCCTCAAAATCTCCCCCATTGGGTGATCATGACCATCTACTTGAGCCCTCAGTAGATATGGACTGCTGGTTGTAATTGTCAATTTTAAACCATAGTGGTATTACTAGGATGTCATTGTTAATTTATCATTGTGTGTTTTACTCTTTACAGAATTCTTCTTTCTGCATGATGAAATATGCAGATCAATTGCTGAATGTGGTGGCATCGATGCAGTTCTCCAGTGTCTAGAAGACAGTGGTGAACAAAATAACAAAGCAGTAGTTAAAGCTTGCTGTTCTCTATTGTCTAAGGTTTGGAGTCGTTGTATACATTAGAAATATTTCTTGTTCTTTCATATAACGAGTTGCATTTATCAGGGAAAATGTTTTTCTTGTGCTAGGCTCTTAGTGGACTGTCGGCCCCACAATCCCTGCCCATGGGCAGGGTGGGTATTAGGAATTTCAACTGAACTACCCTTACCTTTGAAGAGTGTAATGGCTGATAAGTCCCTGTACAAACCAGGGCCAAAACATTCCCACCTCCCTACTGGACTTGATATCTGTAACAAAATGCACTAGGCAGGCAGACAGGAAATCAAGTATATTGTTTGCATAAGTTAAAGGGCCTCATGCCCTTTAATCATTTCATATGGGTGGCAGCCCTTCTACTCAGATTCACTGCTTATGTTTTTAAAGGGTAGGTATGAGTCACCTTACCAGGATAGATTAACATAGAACTTTTTTATTTGATTTTGGTTTTTTTCTGCTTTTCTTAAGTTACTTCTTGTCCTCTCTACCATTCTGACTAGTGTGCTTGTGCTATTCAAGTTGGTGAGAAGTGATGCTAACAAGAGTGCCAAACCACATCAATCAGAAGTTAGAAGACAAATGGCTATTTATTTTCTGCACCATCCCAATAGATATTAGGAGTCACAACAAAGAAAACGATCAATTTCATTATAGTATTATAAAGAAAGAGCAATCAGATCCTAAAACAAGTAATACAAAAAGAAAAAAACCAAAATCAAAGAAGATTTATATTCCATTGTCGTGATTCCGTCTTTCCAATTAGGAATCTGGTTTAGAAATAGAAAAAAAAACAAAACAAAAAAACAAAACAAAAGATGGCTGGTTTAGCAGAGTTCGTACCTTACTGGAGTGGGGGCTTGGAAAACAAGAGATGGCAAGGGGTGGAGGCTCGGTGGCTCAGGATTCTGAAATATGGTTTTGGTGACAAGATGACATGTTAAAGATGAATAATACACAGATACATGCTATAGAGACGAGATGAAAGATAGACTTCAAAATCCAAAACTGCCAAACCCTACATCTTCAAAGACCGTGACGAGAAACTGCAGCGAAGAGAAGAGAAGGATTATACCTTGACGAGAAGGGAACGCTGTTCCAATGGTGTTCTGATCGGCAAAGGGAACGTTGTTCCAATGGTGTTCTGATCGGCAAGGTCTCGGGCCGCTGTAGTGGAAGCACATGCCAAACCGAGAGAAACTGCAGCGATGAGCAAAACCGAGGGAAACAAAACATATATAGAGAGGAAAAACGAGAGAACAAAAGACTAATTTATAAATTTAGGGTTTTAAAAATATATAATGAATACCTTTTAGCGGGTCCGCTTATGTTCGCTGCTATTAATAACTTCTACTAGGGGCCACATTTTGCCCGCCTTTAAAAGTGATTTTTTACCCTAAAAAATATTAGCTACTATTAAAAGTTAGAAGGTAAAATGATAAAAATTTCCCGCCAAATGCTGGGGCTGTCGTTGAAACTTTTTTTATGGTCGTCCTGCCATATCCACCTAGGCACCACCCTTTGGGCACCTAGCCTCCCAAATCACAAAGCGACCTAATTAATTAGAACCTAATTTAATCCTAACAATACAGCAAAACACTTTTATTTTAGAATACATCAAACCATAAAAGTTCAACCTCAAATCAACCAAAAAATACGAAACCGACCCGAACCACAGAACAGTCCACTTGGGTGCCACCCCCTGGGCGCCCATCCTCCATTTCCACCTGGGCACCACACCCGGGGTGCCCAGCCTACCTGTTTTCATAAAAAACCCCAACCAATAACTTAGCCTAATTAATTAACATTCACACCAATCCCAATCCACATATTAAAACACTTTTAACTTAAAATACTTAAGACTTTAATCGATTCGGACTTAGCACCCAAAACCCTTACAAACCAACAAACAGCCACCTAGGCACCACCCCTGCGGCGCCTATCCTACACTTTCACCCCAACCTACTACCTCGGCCAAAAACAAAAAACTAAACACCTTATAACTTAAATTAACTAAAACCAGAACCCGACACAATCTCTAGATCCCAAAAACCAAAAACTTGGTCCCATCTAGAATACCTGAAGATCGCAAGCCATCACCTGGGTGCCACCCCCTTGGCGCCTATCCTTTCATTTGCACTAAAACGCAAATTCTTGGTTTTGTTTTAAAATCCGGATTCGAATAATTTTGACATTTGAACACCAGAGAATTAAAACAATTTGGAACATTAGAATTCATCAAGTAAGAATTCCCGGGATTCCGAAGATAACAACGATAGCACCACCACCAACCAAACCACCGAGAAACAACCACTTGGGCACCACTGCCTGGGCGCCCAAGTCACCAGAGTGACCTAGGCGCCACCCCCTGGGCGCCCAAGTCCTCCCCCAATCATGTCCGTCGATTTCAACATCATTTCCCTTCTCGAATTAAAACTTGAAATCCCCGAGCCTTAAACAACTTAAGCAGAACCTTAAAACATCCCTAAATCACTCTTAATCAACTCATAACTTAAAACAAACCGAATCGACTAAAACCTTAATTAACAAACTGTTTAGGCGCACGAACCATCAAACTTAGGCTATTTGCACCCTAGGATTAGATTGGATTTCCCCGTTAGGTAGCTTAGAGCATTCGGCTTCGCCCCATCACTTTTCTTGTTCCGTTAGGGGACCGGGAAAGCTGATGTGGGTGGTCTAGGACCTTAGGTTAGGGTTAATCCGATGATCAGTAATAAAGCATTAATCACGTAAATCCAAGTAAAATCCCTTAGTTAGGCCCTACTAGCCCCAATATAAAAAATCCCTAAAAACTACAAAACCAACAAAATCAACCCAAAAAGATTTTTCATCTGTTTCTTCCTCCACCTCAGGTGCCAGATATTTAATCGAACTTAATGATAAAAGGGAATAAAGAACTGACTTCTAAAATTGAATAAATGAGAATAATAAGATGAGATGAGTGATTTCACACACTTTGCATACTTTTATTTTGGCCCATCGGCCACCCTAAATCAATCACGGCCCATCGGCCCTCTAAAACAAACACCGGCCCATCGGCCACCTTCAATCAATTACAGCCCATCGGCTTTTTACTTTATCACTCGTGTATCGCACACGAAAAACACAGAAATCACAAGTCAAAGTCTCATTTGCATCATCATTTTGATTTAAAAAGTCAGCCTTTAAACCCTATTTTACCAAGGGATTAGAAGGGGTACCCGGGAACGGCGCCGATCCTCTTCTTAAATATTTGGCACCTCCCCCCTTTTATTTTTCTTATTTTGATTATTTTATTTTACTTGGGTATACTATGATTTTGTTGTGTGAGGATTAATCTTATTTGGACTCTGACTCATAACCCTGAATTGACCCTTTATTAAAGAGACCCAAATTAATGTGACAGGAAAACCGTCGTGTGTTGCCGGCAGCACATTAGACGAGAGAAGAACCCACTCACTTATTTTCTCCCATTTTTCTTTGGCTTTTGTCGAAGAACAGTGTTATGGCCGTTACCGTAGCTGGCGATCGTGATCCGTCAATTTTGAGGGTAGTCGGAATCCTCATTTTCGATGTAAAATTTAAATAGCACATATAGATGAATGGAGATTTCCCTCCCGTGGGGGATCAAAATTCACATCCGACAGCCTGGCGATCGTGATGGGATAACTTTTGTTTTCCTGTCACTTATTTAGGTTTTTCTGGGATTTTGTTCTAGGACACGAACATCCAATCAATGATCAAATGTCCATGTCCTATTCAGTTTAGGGTTGTTATAAGTATAGTCTGGAATTAAACCTGAGGTCCAATTAGACCGCCCACTAAGCCTTCCCTAATTATAACATAATAAAAAACTATCATTAAAACTTTCCCCTTTCATTAATAAAAAAAAAAACAAAAAAAACTTTCTCTCCTCTTCCCTCCCTTCTATTTTGAACTAAAAAATTATCTTGGTGTTACATGACAGTGTTTGATAATTGCTTTAGAAATCAAATATAAGATGGCTTATCAAAATCCACATCGAACAATTGCATCCCAAACATCATACATGCTCGACTCAAATTACCAATCTTACACGAACCATACAACTCAAGATTTTCAGAACTTAAACAACTCATACACGAATATAAACCAACACTACCATAAGGAAACACAAAATTATCAATACCTTTCCAACCAAACTATAATAACTGAAGCTTCTCCCCTTAGATCTAGACGACACTTTTATGCAAACGAAGACTTAAACAATCACACCTCTTATGAGCACACGAGACCAAACCATGGCCCAATCCATAATCCCCAACCATGTCAAACTACTTCCCAACCAACTCGACAATATTACACTCAACCAAATCAAAACACAATGCACACAAATTTAAACAATCAAAACATTAATCATGACATAAATCAAAATTTAAACCTTAATAATCAACGAATCTACATCCAAAATACACAGTATATAACGACGAACCAAATCCTAATCCATCCTGATCAAGACTACCAATCCTTTCAAACTCCTTCGTCTAATCAAACCAACCAATCCATCCCAACCATCTCACCCAATCAAACTCGCTCACCAATCCAAACCATCCAACCTCATCAATTCAATCAACCAATCCAACCTTCCATAACCATGCATCCTTATCCGACCTATCAACCATTCCAATCCACGCCATCCAATGAAAGCCATCATCCCACCAAACCCTCACCATTCAACCAAACAACACCACCTACCATGATCGTTGACCCATTCCAGCCACACCCAACCATGCCATCCAACTCAATCCGTCCACCAACCCAATCTCCAACGATCATATATCAACATTCCACTCATGCTCCGACCGACTAGCTTAGTCAAACATCTAGTCAAAACCAAGATAGAAACTCACCCACAAATGCTAAAACCCAAAATCCATTTTTACCACGCAAAACCAAAGTATCTCGAAAACAAATCCAGGAAGAGTTTGCTAGGATGGTGGACATAAGTGAGCTAGAGTTGCCCAACCTAGACTGGTTTAAGAGTATCACTCCAAAGAATGATCCATATGCAAACACAGGGTAGCCCCTAGGAGAACAATTTATAGGTGGTGAATATCTAGAATGGGAACTTGGATTAATCTCAGAAACCCTAAGAAGACTTATGACCGAAGAGATCAAGATCCCAACATCATGGAAAGGCTATGAGGTAGAAGAGGGGATACGAATTCTTATAACATATTTTGCTCCCTTCCATCAACTTGAAAATGAAGAAACCATAGACACGCCGTATACCATAATTAATCCCCCAATAGATCATGTTCTCAAGAATTGGACTTATGATCCTCCATATTTGACAACTTTAGCCCCTGAAGTAACCTATGATCCACCAAATGACCAAACTTTTGAATCTTCCGATGAGATTTACGACCCCATCTTTAAAGACATGCCTCCTGAGGACATTTATGATATACTTAATGAAGATTACGAACAACATGAAACACCTTGGGGCTGTAAAACCCAGATCACTGCGCATCAAATGAACGAACTAGATCAATCACAAACAATCATCCGATCAAAAATACCAACATCACAAATGCTACCCCAAACACGACCAAATGAAGATCATTCAACACAACAAATAAAAGACATAACGAGTCATTCAAAGACAGACGAGACAGTACAACCTAATGACCCACATGAAGAATCTGAGTTCACGACGACGATGAAGATACTTAACCATTAAATGGATCGAGTGGATGAATTAATTAAAGATTTTGATGTCATAAGATCTGAAACACACGAACCAGTCAGGTTTGAATCAAATGACTTAGAATCAAGTGTGGAAACTCATAGACTGGTAAAACCATCTTCATTTGAAATAAAGCACCAAACACAAATGAACAAAATTATACAAGATCCAGAATCTCAATCTAAGACGAATACCACTAAAAGACATAGACCGCATTACGAACGAAAGAACTTGAATCCCAGACCATCATGCAAAACCCAAATCATGATCCAAAGACAAATAAACATGCAACCAAATGATGAACAAGACTTTCCTAAACCCAAACCAATGCATCTTGACCCCATTCCAACACCAGCTGAACCAAGAAAGGTTAACAAAGAGTCTGGATTTGAATTTTTAGATACGAACATGTTTAACGAATTACAAGAGGACATAGAGAAACTCAAATCCGAGGTTAGAAAGATGCCGATTAGGCCAAGCACGCCATTAGAACGAATAAAGCCATCCGAACCTATCATAGAAATCAAAGAACCGCCTAAGAATCAACACCAAGAGACTGTTAGGCCTATCATTGAAATCCAACAAGGAAGCCCTCAACTAGACCCTAACCACTCAGTAGAAAAGACCCTAGAGGAGGAACCACAATCAAATGATGTCTTGACTAGTGAGCCTCATATGTCAAACCCTCTTAGAAGATCAAAGGATAACAATATAATTAAACCGATCTTAGAGGACAAACATGACTTCCACAATGAGATAGAGCCTAATTGTGTTCTAGCCCTGATTAAGGCCCATCTAAATGCGAGACTAAGACTTCAGAGTATTCTAAAAGGTTTACTATGCCCGCCCTTGACCAATCCAATAATCATGAGCCAAGATTACATAGAATACTTTGAGAAGAGACAACTACCAAGAGTTGATCCAACTCCAATCCTTCACCTAGAATGGTACCCTGCCCATAAAGAGCAAAATCCAAACACAACAACAGATATCGTTCCCAAATTAGAAAGCCAAAGAGAGTTTGGTCCAATTAGTTTCCACGAAAGAATTGAGACCACTCCCAGAGCACTAGGAAAGACTTTCGGAGATTTAACTGTAGAAGAACTTTCAGGTGTTAACCCGAACATGCCACCTAAGATTCCGATAGTCCCAAAGAACATTGTAAAAATCCACACAACTGAAGAAATTCTAATCCCACATGACCATCCAGTAGTGACACTACCAAAACTTCAAGATTACACCCTTGCTCAAAGACTTTCACGATGTAAGTCTGCCAGGTTACAAAGAAAATTTAGAGCACACATTCCAAAATATGAACGAACTACATTTAAGGAAGCTAGACGCACTACAACAATACCTAGAGCCCGAAGAAAAATGGAAAATCATACGACTCACACAAAAGATGAGGGTCAAACAATTAGGAAAACAAAAGACCGGAGATCATCATGTAAAAATAGGGAATCATCATTCAAAGATCACAAATCTCCTAATTGTTCAAACTCTTTAAGACCGAGGCCCAAATGGCGGAGGTCCAAAACATTTCAACGCTCTCGTTTTCGGCGAGAGCAAACTAAAGGTCCCAAATATAAAAGCCTTATCTTAATACATCAACGAGCGAAGTCATATCCACGTTCTCAAAGAAATCAACAAAATGAGACACATGAAACTCTTTAATATGAGACCAAGGCCCAAATGGCGGAGGTCTAAAATATTTCAACGGTCTCGTTTCCGGATGAACCAAAATAAAAACTTATGGACTAAATACATCATTTTAGGAACTGAACTACAAATAACAAATCACAGGTTTTAGAGAAGACACCATAATAAAATACAAGTGAGATATGTTGTCATCAGACCAAAGCCCAAATGGCGGAGGTCCAAAACATTTCAGCGCCCTCATTTCCGAAGAGAGCAAAATGATAAGACCCAGACCAAATATTCACTAATAAAAACACGTAGGTCAAGAGGTCTTAAACGCGCGCGTTTTCGAATAGTCAAAATATTCGAAATGCGCAACACATCACTAGCACACACAATGGAAAATCACAATCATGATAGGCCGACCCTAGGCTTCATGCCAATGAAGGGTTGCAAATTCAAGCAAGCCCGAATGAATTAGTCACTACGTAGGATTATGCAAAAAAAAAAAAAAAAAAACCATGAAAAACCCAAAAAAATAAAAAATACAAACAAAAAAAAAGTATATACAATATAAAAACACAATTGTCTGATCATCATAAAAGGCATGGGCGAGCCAAAGCGGTGGAAAGTCCTTCTAGTAGAACAATCGCGACTAGAAGTGGTCACGAGTAGAATTAGTGAGATCGGTTGCAGATTTTACCTATTGCTTCAAAACCGGGATTGCCCTATGAACCATGATTATTAATGATGAATGGATGTCTCTAAATTAGTGGGTACTAAAGAGGGTAGCTTGGTTGACAGCATTAGGAGATTTAAGAACTGCCCAAGGCATTCATATTAATAACAACAACTAAGGCATATGTCAACATTAAAGCTATCTCCGTAGTCAAATTCATTAAAAAGAATATAATAGCAAGGTTTGGCATCCCTAAGGTATTCATAACAGACAATGGCCCCCAATTTATATCTCAACAAATGAATGAGTTGTGCACGAAATATGATATAGAACTGCATCATTCAACCCCATATTATCCCCAAGCCAATGGTCAAGCTGAAGCAACCAACAAGACCTTACTGAAGATCATCAAGAAGACTGTGCAAACTGCCAAAGGTAATGATTGGCCAAACCGTTTGGTTGAAGCGTTGTGGGCATATCGGACTTCTATAAGAACTCTTACAGGAGAAACCCCGTACTCTTTAACCTACGGAATGGAAGTAGTCCTTCCACTCGAGGTCCTTCACCCGTCACTGCGTGTCCAGTTAAATGAAGATATAACAGAAGACCAGAGGAGAGAGGCACTACTACTTCAGCTAGACCTACTCGACGAGAAAAGAATGAAGGCGGCAGAGCATGTACAAGTGTATCGGAAGCGGATTGCCAGAGCCTACAACAAGCATGTCAAAGAACGAAGATTCAAAGTTGGTGATTTCGTGCTAAAGCACATCACTCCATCCCAGCTTCCGCATCCTAGAGGTAAATTACGACCCAGTTGGGAAGGCCCTTATGTAATTAAAGAAGTATATTCTGGAAATGCATATAGACTAGTAAATGCAGAAGGGGAAGAGCTCCCCGATTCATGGAACGCTATTGATGAGAGTCTAAAAGATACATTTTAGGCCCCTTAATGAGGACTTGGTTATACCGTCGAAAGAGATTAATTAGCTTAATTATGTTATTTTATTATTTGTAGGTATTATAAATGCAAGGAGCGAAATTCAAAGCTAAAATGGAAGAAATCTCACAAAGCATGACAAACCGAAGTTGCAAGTAAGAAAGCTGCCAAATATGGGAAGAGACTCAAATAAGAAAGCAAAGCAAGAGTCCAAACATGCCTTGGATGTCCAACATGGGTCCCACTCACCCCATAGCATGCCAACATGGAAGGTCTTCTAATTGCACCATTATTCTCGGAATTTTCAGAGGCAGCAACTTGAAATGGTCATAACTTTCAACTCGATTGTCGGATTCGTGAAATCTACGTACCGTTGGAAAGGTCTTTTCGAGTAGATATCCGTGGAGTCCAAGATTGTATAAATCGGAGCTATATCGAGGGAGGTATGACCTTGCGAAGTTCGCTGTGATGACCAGTGGGCCCGGACCCGACGGGAATCCGACTCCTGCACGAATTGAAGACCTTTTTCACCCCAAAACTTATAAATAAGAGCCCAAACTCGTTTTCGGGGATATTCACATATTGGGAGAAGTTCTGGAGGCTTTCTTGGAGCTTGGGGAAGAGCATCAATGGGGATTTCGTAAAGAACTCTTCGTCAACCGTCTTCCATGAGTAACTAAATCTCCATCTTAGGGTTGTGATGAAGCCCTAGTTTTGTGTTTATGGTGATGTATAGGTTCTAGGGATTTACTTTCAATGCTTTGATTATATGACATTGATTTAATCCATTGATTGGATTCGTTTATTAATGCAATATCTCTCTTAGTGTTTTATTCTTGTAGTTTGGAATACCAAGTCATATAACATGATGTTTGAATGAATGTTTTTGTTAGATCTAGGATAATCTATGCCATAGAGATAGGTTATGCCTTGATTTGCATCCACTCCCCTTATTTGTTGACTCTGAAGGTTTGTAACCAGGAACGAGTTGTAAAAGCATTGACAGTGAAACCCTAGACCTATATTCGTCGTTGCACGAGGCTACGGTGGATTCATACCCTAAGACTTTTCTCTAATTGGATCAAAAACTTGTCTTTCAATTTTTTAATTTAGAAATTGCAAACCCATCAACCCATTACTTCATTTTCTAATAGGATTAGTTTAGGATTTTAGGAAACAACACAACTTAGCCTCTTTGTCCCAGTGGATACGATATTCGGTTAACATCTCTGCTTTTGCAAGCGGAGATAATAGCGGAGAATAAATTATATTTGAGACCCTGTTCTAGGATTGGTCATAATTTTGGCGCCGTTGCCGGGGACAATTAGCACGGTTGTTTGTTTCTTTGAATTCTAGTATTAGTTTAGTCTTTCCTTTTTATTTTTCTTTTACTTATTCATCTTTTCTCGCATCTTCACCATTCTTACTGCAGGATATTGAGTCTAACACAGCGAACCCTAAGGTTTATGCAGGATCCAAGAGCACTGTTGACAACTTGAAAGTCCTACTCAAGTGAAAGAGCGCTTATACCTGGAGCGCGGTAAGCTTAGACTTTCTAATTCTTTTCATATAATTGCAGTAAGTTTTGTGTGTGCATGCTTGGTCGTCGCTCTTGTCATCCAAATTTGGTTTCTTTAGACCAAAATTTAGAGCGAGCCCTTAGAAAAATTAGATCATCTAAACACCGTTCTGCTGTCTCACACACAAATTCATTAATGGCGGAAGAAAGAAAAGAGGATGAGGGTCCTGAGGCTCCACCTCTCCGACCCTTGAAGGAGCACTATACTCCGTCCGAATACGCGTCACCATCGTGTATTCAGTTGCCTGTAGTACAGGCAGCTCAATATGAAATCAAGCCCAGCACAATCAATCTGATCCCTTCTTTCTATGGCTTGAACAATGAGGACCCGTACAACCACATTGATGAGTTTTTGGTTATTTGCTCCACAGTGCGAATAAACAATTTCAGTAGTGAGGCCCTAAAATTGTTTCTCTTTCCGTTTTCATTAAAGGACAAAGCCAAGTATTGGCTGAGTACTTTACCTCCAAACTCTATCAATTCTTGGGCCCAACTCCAACAAAAAATTTTGGACAAATATTTCTCTGTGGGCAAAACAAATCAGTATAGGAGATCCATCACATCCTTTGCCCAAATCGACAGTGAACAGTTTCATGAGGCGTGGGATAGATTTAAGGATCTCCTTAGAAAGTGTCCTCATCACCAAATTGCCATTTGCAATTCTTTTATGATGGGCTATCACCCGAATGGCGAAACATGGTAGTAACCGCCAGTGGGGGATCAATTATGCTGAAAAATGAGGATGAGACATGGGAACTTTTTGAGAATATGAGTGAGACATTTCAGCACCATGCCTCCACTGCTAGATTAGAGAGGCCAGCAGCCTCGATTTTGCAGAAACCTAAGGGGGTATTAGAAATCCAGCCCTCTAATGAGCTCACAACCCAAGTGGCTGCCTTGACCCAAAAGTTAGATCAGCTGATTTCTGGGGGACAATCTCTCCAATCTTCATCTCCCCAGCCCCCTGCTCATCAAGATGCTTGCGCTTTATGCAACAGTCCCGCTCACTTTGTAAGTGACTGTCCTGCAGCACCCCAATTTCCTGAGTTTGTGCAAGAGCAGGTGAATGCTGCACAGGGGTTCTCCAAACCGGGTAATGATCCTTATTCGAATACCTACAACCCGGGATGGCGCAGTCACCCCAATTTTTCATGGAAGTCGCCCGGTCAGGGCACTTCTTTCTCTCAAATGGGAAATAGGCCTAACTTTCAATACAATCCTGCGGCCTATCGTTCCCAACAATCCTACCAGCCACCCAACTCTCAACCCCCTCAAAGAAACCCATCATTTGAGGAGACGGTACTGCAGGAGCTAAAGGAGCTCAAAGCAGGTAATCAACTGGTCCACTCTCATTCTCAGTCCATAGCCAAGTTAGAGGCCCAGATGGGCCAAATAGCCAGTGCACTTAATAGAAGAGAAGAGGGCCGTTTACCTAGCCAACCCACTGTCAACCCCAAGAATACTTTCGAGGTGGGAAGTAGCTCTCAACCTATGGTACTTATCATGAGGAAGCTAAGGTAGTTGTCACGCTGAGGAATGGGCGTGAGGTCGAGACGAGGCCTGAAGAGCCTTCGAAAATCATTAGAGAATCTGCCCCAGACCCCAAAAGCTCTAGGGTGGAAATGAGTCCCAAGGAAAAGGGGGTCAGCACTCCCACTTCTTCATCTATCCCAGCTGAGGCACCCACTTATGTGCCTAAAGTCCCTTTCCCCACTTGTCTGGACACACCCTCTCCCTTCGGGAAAAAGGGAGCAACCATGGATGAAATGTTAGATGTGTTCAAGCAAGTCAAGATCAATCTACCTTTGCTGGATGCTATCAAGCAAGTGCCTTCGTATGCAAAATTTCTAAAAGACTTGTGCACCCAGAAGCGTAAATCCAAACCCAATGTGTCCAAAAAGGTCTTGCTCACCGAGCAAGTGAGTTCCTTAATTCAGCATGACACTCCTCCGAAGCTGAAAGATCCTGGCACCCCCACTGTAACTTGCACAATTGGGAGTCACATTATTGATCATGCGTTGTTGGATCTTGGAGCTAGTGTCAATCTCTTGCCTTACTCACTGTATGAGCAAATCGGGTTGGGTGAGTTGAAACCCACTACGGTCACCTTGCAACTTGCTGACAGATCCGTCAGGGTGCCCCGGGGTATAATTGAGGATGTTCTTGTCAAAGTGGACAAATTTCTTTTTCCCGCTGATTTCATTGTCCTTGACACAGAACCAGTGCCAAACCTGCGGAAACAAACTCCAATCATCCTCGGCCGCCCCTTCTTGGCCACAGTTAATGCGACCATTAATTGTCGCACTGGAGTTATGGATGTTTCCTTTGGCAATATGAAAGTAAGGCTGAATGCTTTCAAGGCCTCCCATCAGCCCCCGGAAAATGACGACTGTTTCACAGTCGATGTTGTTGATGAGCTAGTTGATGAAGCCCTCCCTTATGTTTTAACTGAGGACCCCTTGGAGGCTTGCTTAGCCCATTTTAGCTATGATGAGTATGATGTTGACCATTCGATTACCGAGGTCAACGCCCTTTTAGATGAGGTAGCTATGCTAGATTTTCCCCCATGGAGAGCAAAGATCGAACACCTACCTCTGCTCTCTAAAGCACCAGCCCCTCCCTCGATTGAAGTTCCTCCCAAACTTGAGTTAAAACAACTTCCTGCTACACTCAAGTATGTCTATCTTGGTCCAAAGAATACTTTGTCAGTCATCATCGCTTCTGATCTATCTGATGATCAAGAGAGTCAGCTCTTGGATGTGTTACAAGAGCACAAAAGTGCAATCGGCTGGTCTGTAGCCGATTTGAAAGGCATTGACCCCTCCATCTGCATGCACCGCATTCATTGCGAAGATGACGCGAAACCGTCACGTGAAATGTAGCGTCGTTTAAATCCTAACATGAAAGAGGTGGTCATGAAAGAAGTACTGAAGCTTCTTGATGTGGGTATTATATACCCAATTTCTGACAGCAAGTGGGTGAGCCCTACTCAAGTGGTGCCCAAGAAGTCTGGCATCACGGTTGTGGAAAATGAGAACGGAGAACTAATTCCCACACGTACCACTACTGGGTGGCGCGTGTGCATTGATTACCGAAAGTTGAATTCCATGACCCGAAAGGACCATTTTCCCCTACCTTTCATTGACCAGATCTTAGAAAGGTTAGCTGGCCAAGAGTTTTATTGTTTCCTGGATGGTTATTCTGGATATAACCAAGTGGCCGTCTACCCCGTTGATCAGGAGAAAACAACTTTCACGTGTCCTTTCGGTACATTCGCTTACCAGAGGATGCCATTCGGACTCTGTAATGCACCCGCAACTTTTCAACGGTGTATGATGTCTATCTTCTCCGACATGGTGGAGAAATTCTTAGAGGTGTTCATGGATGATTTCTCTATTTTCGGACCTTCCTTTGATGAATGTCTCCATAATTTGGCAAAGGTGCTGAAACGTTGTACCAAGACAAACTTGGTCTTGAGTTGGGAGAAAAGTCATTTCATGGTGCGAGAGGGCATCGTTTTGGGGCATATCGTCTCTGCTAGAGGCATTGAGGTGGATAAGGCTAAGGTTGATCTGATATCCAAACTTCCACCTCCCTCAACGGTTAAGCAAGTCCGTTCCTTTTTAGGACATGCCGGGTTTTACCGTAGATTCATTAAAGATTTTAGTAAGATCTCTAGACCCTTGTGTACATTGCTCACCAAGGAGGCCTCGTTTGACTTTAACGAGGCTTGCATGCAAGCTTTTGAAAAGCTGCGGGAGGCCCTGTCCACCGCCCCTATCATTCAGTCACCGGATTGGGCCCATCCGTTTGAGATTATGTGCGATCGGTGCAGTCCTGGGCCAACGGGTAAACAAGGTTCCACATGTTGTCTATTACGCTAGCAAGACCCTCTCCGACGCCCAACTAAATTACACTACGACGGAGAAGGAATTGTTGGCTGTTGTGTTCGCCTTGGATACATTTCGATCTTATCTGTTAGGATCGAAAGCTATAGTGTTCACAGACCATGCTGCGTTGCGGTACTTGTTGTCGAAAAAGGACACGAAGCCAAGATTGATTAGGTGGATTCTGTTACTTCAAGAATTCGACTTTGAGATTCGGGACAAGAAGGGTTCCGAAAACAGTGTAGCTGACCACCTATCCCGGATTTTGGTGAACACCACGGAAGACACCTTACCCCTACATGACTCATTCCCAGATGAGCAATTGTTTATGGTGTCCCAAAATCGGCCCCCCTGGTATGCTCATATTGTAAATTATCTGGCAGTGGGGGCAATTCCTTCAAATTGGTCCAAGCAAGACAAGGATCGTTTCTTCTCCCAAGTAAAGATGTATTTTTGGGAGGATCCTGAACTTTTCAAGTTCTGTCCAGACCAAGTGATTAGGAGGTGTGTACCTGAGAGTGAATTTAACTATATCCTTACTTTCTGTCACTCTCTTGCGTGTGGAGGGCATTTCAGTGGGAAGAAAACTGCTGCAAAAGTGTTACAGAGTGGCTTCTATTGGCCCACTCTTTTTCGAGATGCTCATCAGTTTTGCAAAACTTGTTTGCGCTGTCAGCAAACAGGTAAGATGTCTAGGAGAAACATGATGCCCCTACAACCGATTTTGATTGTAGAAATTTTTGATGTGTGGGGCATCGATTTTATGGGACCGTTTCCGCCGTCTTTTGGTTCTCAATACATTCTAGTGGCGGTTGATTACATGTCCAAGTGGGTGGAAGCGACTGCTACTAAGACTAATGACCACAAAGTTGTGGTCAAGTTCCTGCAAAGCAATATTTTTAGTCGTTTTGGCTGTCCGCGGGCAATAATAAGTGATGAGGGCACCCACTTCGTGAATAAACACTTTGAGGCGCTGGTTAAGAAATACTCCATCACACATAAGGTAGCTACACCTTATCATCCACAAACCAGCGGCCAAGTCGAAGTAACCAATAGGGAAGTCAAGCGTATTTTGGAAAAAACGGTCAAACCCGACCGCAAAGATTGGTCGTTGCGGTTAAATGATGCCTTATGGGCTTACCGTACTGCATACAAGACCCCAATTGGTATGTCCCCATATCGATTAGTGTTCGGCAAGGCCTGCCACTTGCCCGTGGAACTCGAGCACCGCGCCATGTGGGCTATCAAGCAATTCAATTTCGATATGGCCGCTGCCGGTTCTACTCGAAAACTCCAACTCAATGAGTTGGAAGAGATTCGGAACGAAGCCTACATGAGTTCAAAAATTTACAAGGCTCGGACTAAAGCTTTCCATGAGAAACACATTTTGCGAAACTCCTTTGAGCCTAATCAAAAAGTTTGGCTTTTCAATTCCAAATTGCGTCTCTTTCCAGGTAAATTGCGGTCACGATGGGATGGTCCATATGTGGTGACCAAAGTTTTTTACCATGGTGCAGTAGAAATTCGCAACCCCAACGCGGGGGGTTTTCTCAAGGTCAATGGTCAACGGTTGAAACCCTATATAGAGGATATTATTGCAGGTGAAGTGGTGGAGTCCATTGCTTTAATGGACCCGTCCTATCCTATGGGCTAAAAATACTTGACGTCTGGCTGACGACGTTAAACCAAGCTCTTGCGGGAGGAAACCCGAGTTAGATAGTCACAGCGTAGGTCTTAGCAGTCGTTTCGACCTGTTTGGTGTCAGTATTGAGTACTTTTTGAGTCACCCCCTGTTGGAGGGAGGGGTATCTTTAGGTGGTTAGTGCTTACCATGAGAGAGAGTTTTTGGGCAAAAAAACAAAAAAAACTAAAAAAACAAAAAAATCTCCGGCGTCCGGACGCCCGGATTTTTTAAAAACAAGGTCGCTCTCTGGAATGGGGCGTCCGGACGCCCCACCTGGGCGTCTGGACGCCCGAATGTTTATTTTCATACATGCTATCTGTCTCCGGGCGTCTGGACGCCCGGATTTTTTTAAAAAATACCCTGCTCTCTGGAATGGGGCATCTGGACGCCCGAACTAAAAAAAAAAACTTCAATGGTCTCTGGAATGGGGCGTCCGGACGCCCCACCTGGGCGTCTGGACGCCCGAATTTTTCAAAAATAGCACTGCTCTCTGCCTTGGGGCGTCTGGACGCCCGAAGTTGGGCATCTGGACGCCGGAAAATCCGAATTAAAAAAAAAAAAAAAAAAAAAAAACGTGGGGCATCTTTAGGACTGCTAGGGCAGCCCATTCCTCACTTTCTTTTCTTCTTCTTCAAACCCACTTTCTTTCCCTCCCACAACCACCCTCATCACAACATACATCACTACTCTCCTCCTCCACTTTTCTCCACCACCATTACCCTCCTCTCCTTCCCCTCTTCCATTCTACCCCATTCTTATACTACACAAGTGCCACCGGAGCCCCCATTCCCGCCGGCGACATCCAAGCTTTCCGGCTAGATCTACCGGCACTCGCGGCTCTCCATCAAAGTAGCACCCTTGGGTTCTCATACCAACGAGCTCCTCTACGCGCCGGCGGTTCCCGCTTCTCTCCGGCGAACTTTTCCGGTCGTCTTCTCCGGCGGCTTCACCGGAGCTCCGGCGAGAAAAATTGTGGGTAAAATTCTTTTTCCTTGTTTTCCTTACTGTTCTTTCTCTTAGTTCTTTTGCACTTGTGTTGAGTTAGTTTAGGTTGTTTTTCATTTTACAGTTTATTTTTCAAAAAAAAAAAAAATTTTGTTTCGAAGAGGGAGAAGTAAGTCAAAAGCCCCTGCAGATGAGGGATCCTCAAATCCACAACCCCCCAAACGGAGTGCACCCACTCCTACTGTTGAGCAACCATCTGCAGAATGGGCCAATCGACCCTTAGACAAGCAGACAACATTTGACCTACAATTTTTTGAAGCCGACCAATCCACACGTTGGGCGGTTCAGCAAATATGTCTGCGTCAATGGACGGCCCTTTGTGGACCTTTTCCCCCGGCGTACCCCTGTTTGGTACGCCTCTTCTACCAACATTTGGAAGTCACGGGGCAGAATGCCAATGTCTTGTCCTCCACCATTGATGGACATGACATTACTATAACCGAGAGGGACATTGCTCATGCCCTCGGTTATCACCTCAATCCAGCAGCTGACTTTCCATTTTTTCCAGCCACCCCCACTGTGACCAGTATGACCAATGAGATGTGTGGGGGTTGGTTTAGTAAGGCAAACTACACGAGCACTCGTCATAGTTACCTACCTCAACGGTTGTGGCTGATTGATCAGATGTTGCGTGTAAATGCATTCCCCACGCATCATAAGGATGAGAGGAGGGGGGACTTCCTCGTGACTTTGTACGCTGTCCATGCTGGATACGCGGTATCTCTCCCGCGTATGATTTTTCGAGAATGGTGCAAAGTCGGTAGGCTCTTTACAGAGTCTAAAAAAGACCCAGAGAAGAAGAGACCTTTGCCCTTCCCTCACTTGATCACCATGTTACTTCTCTCTCGCTCGGGTCCATTACTCTCTCAGACCCCCTTCCCCATCTCACCTACTGAGGAGTCTCTCCCATGTTCTGACATCTACGGTGAGGTGCGATGGACACAGAGTGTCCAGACCATAATGCGTCATATGCAGCACGCTCGCCCTGTCATGATGCCAGGAGTAGACGCACCGGTGATTGAGCCACCGGTGCCACCTCAAGCCCCTCCTGTTGTACACCCTCCTGTGGGGCCGGCTGACCCTTTTCACATGACCTATGCCCAGTACGAGGCTATCCTCCAAGGTCAGCAGGCCCTCCAATCCCGTCAGATGGCCTTTGAGTCCCGCTTTGAGGACTTTGCCACTCGCATGACAGACTCTCTTTTCGAAATGCGATCTTTAGTGAGAGGTCTGCGTGGCCTTTCCCCTCCTCACAGAGATGATCACATGCATGACAGAGGTGAAGGGACTAGCCATGGCGGGGATGAGGAGGATGATTAAGGTGTTTCTTTCGCTTTTTAGGTCGCTTTTTCTTTTTAGCTTCTATTTTTGTGTTTCTAGATTGGTGCTAACCTTTTGCAGGTTCTTTAGTGCAAGTTGGGGGGTCTACCCGACTTTTCTTTACTGTGCATCGTTTTGTTTAGCACTACACAGGTGATATCCCTCCTTTTTCCTTTACTTTTATTGTCCTTTATCTTTTATTTTATGTTTAACATTGTGGACACTGTTACATTCAGTTGGGGGGTGGGGTATTGACCTTGGGAGTAGTTTAGGGGTAGTTTTAACAGTTTTAGTTTTGTTTGCTTGTTGTCTTTTATTTGTCTTTTCTTTTTCCTTGTCTTTTCCCTTAAAAAAACAAGAGTTTTTTCCAGTGTTGGTAGTCTTTCGGGAGATTTCTAACCGGGTTTTTATGAAACGAAGATACCCTGTTTTTGGAACTTTTTGTGAGGAAAAAGAGAGAAATGGTTTACTATCTTGTTTTAGGAAAGAGTTTTTGGAGAAATTGTTGAATTATTCATCTTTCACTTGACACGTATTATATAGAAAATTTGAAATGTGAAACTATGATTTCCATGCCAGTGAAAACTTCAGAGCAATTATGATGGAAAGCTGACCCTCAGTCATACTGAAGTCGGGCATATGGAAAGGGCTGCCTATTGTTGGGGACCATAAAAAAAAAAGGGAAAAAACAAAAAGTTGTGACTAGTTTGGGTTCGTAGCCATTTTAACCTGAGCCAGTAAGCCCATAGGGGTATTGTCATACCTAGTGCCCTAAGGACATCTGTCTTGGGAGTCATTGGCTGAATGCTCGTTACATGGGTTAATTAGAAAGCTTAATGGACCTAGGCATTGCACAGTCATTTCTTAAAAAAAAAAAAATCAAAATAGTGATGTCCTTTGAAAAACAAGAGTGTGAAAGCCACCACAAATGCCTTGAGAGGATTCATAACTTGTACTGAGGTTCGGTGGCCCAGCATTTTGAAAGAACAAGATGTGTTTTCACGGAAATTGTTAGTGGATCGTTTTATGCTTTCATGCCTCCATATGTACACAATTTTCACCGTGCACGATCAATTTTTCCAGCATGATTTTGAGGATTTCGGACCAAAAGATAGGATTGGTGAACCACGTTTGAGTGTGTATGGAAAACCCCAAAAATCAGGAATATCCGGTGTTCGTCGATACCTTGGCAGAAAATTCTCCCTGTTTTTCTTTTATGTTTTAGGAATTTTGTGGGTAGATTCACTGCAAACCCTCACGAGACTATAACTCGTCCTCTAGGGGGAACTTAGAGGTTTAAAGGCTTGCTGCACATGCTAAGTGCAGCCGTGCTCCCTACGAAAGTGGCCTTAGTTAGTTTTCTTTTTGTTTTAGCTTTGCTCGAGGTCTAGCAAAGTGTAAGTTGGGGGATGTGATGAGAGTCTAAAAGATACATTTTAGGCCCCTTAATGAGGACTTGGTTATACCGTCGAAAGAGATTAATTAGCTTAATTATGTTATTTTATTATTTGTAGGTATTACAAATGCAAGGAGCGAAATTCAGAGCTAAAATGGAAGAAATCTCACAAAGCATGACAAACCGGAGTTGCAAGTAAGAAAGCTGCCAAATATGGGAAGAGACTCAAATAAGAAAGCAAAGCAAGAGTCCAAACATGCCTTGGATGTCCAACATGGGTCCCACTCACCTCATAGCATGCCAACATGGAAGGTCTTCTAATTGCACCATTATTCTCGGAATTTTCAGAGGCAGCAACTTGAAATGGTCATAACTTTCAACTCGAGTGTCGGATTCATGAAATCTACGTACCGTTGGAAAGCTCTTTTCGAGTAGATATCCGTGGAGTCCAAGATTGTATAAATCGGAGCTATATCGAGGGAGATATGACCATGCGAAGTTCGCTGTGATGACCAGTGGGCCCAAACCCGACGGGAATCCGACTCTGCACGAATTGAAGACCTTTTTCACCCCAAAACTTATAAATAAGAGCCCAAACTCGTTTTTGGGGATATTCACATCTTGGGAGAAGTTCTGGAGGCTTTCTTGGAGCTTGGGGAAGAGCATCAATGGGGATTTCGTCAAGAACTCTTCGCCAACCGTCTTCCATGAGTAACTAAATCTCCATCTTAGGGTTGTGATGAAGCCCTAGTTTTGTGTTTATAGTGATATATAGGTTCTAGGGATTTACTTTCAATGCTTTGATTATATGACATTGATTTAATCCATTGATTGGATTCGTTTATTAATGCAATATCTCTCTTGGTGTTTTATTCTTGTAGTTTGGAATACCAAGTCATATAACATGATGTTTGAATGAATGTGCTTGTTAGATCTAGGATAATCTATGCCATAGAGATAGGTTATGCCTTGATTTGCATCCACTCCCCTTATTTGTTGACTCTGAAGGTTTGTAACCAGGAACGAGTCGTGAAAGCATTGACAGTGAAACCCTAGACCTATATTCGCCATTGCACGAGGCTACGGTGGATTCATACCCTAAGACTTTTCTCTAATTGGATCAAAAACTTGTCTTTCAATTTGTTAATTTAGAAATTGCAAACCCATCAACCCATTACTTCATTTTCTAATAGGATTAGTTTAGGATTTTAGGAAACAAAACAACTTAGCCTCTTTGTCCCAGTGGATACGATATTCGATTAACATCTCTACTTTTGCAAGCAGAGATAATAGCGGAGAATAAATTATATTTGAGACCCTGTTCTAGGATTGATCAGCTATTTACCTGAAAAGGTACACAGTTTAACCCTTCCTTACTTCTTGCGGAGTATGATCCTCCTTGCTCCTTAGCGTAGTTGTAGAAATCCCGTAAGAGGACCGAAGAGATGCACTCTGATCAAACTTGGAACTCAAACACACACCACCACCTAAAAACACACAAAATGGTGAGTCTACCCCACACAAATTTCGCATGGTTAAAGTCACCCAATGTAAAGGTTTGAAGGTGGGATCGCCCGTGTCATGAAAGTTTTTTTGATTTAAAATAAAATAAAATAAAATTGCGACTAGTTTAGGTTTGTAGCCTTTTTAACCCGAGCCAGTAAGCCCGTAGAGGTATTTACATACTCAGTGCCCTAAAGCCATCTGGTTTGAGAGTCATTGGCTGAATGCTCGTTACATAGGTTAATCAAAAAGCTTAAGAGACCTAGGCATTGCACAGTCACATGTAAAAGAAAAAAAAAAGGAGCAAAAAAAATATATTTAGTTTGAACTCTTGAAAAGAATAGAAGTTTTTTTACGATTCTGGGTTCGTAGCCTTTTTAACTCGAGCCAGTAAGCCCGTAGGGGTATTTACATATCTAGTGCCCTAAAGCCACTTGGTTTGGGAGTCATTGGCCGAATGCTCGTTACATGGGTTGATTAGAAAGCTTAAGGGACCCAGGCATTGCACAGTCACATGTAAAAAGAAATCTATTACAATTAGGCTCGCTGAAATGACATGGGTACTCATCGGGCGAACTAAGTAGAAGGTGGTCGGAAACCACGACACTAAGGTACCACGGTGACTCACCACCCCACATACGAACATTACTCACGAGTGAGCTCCGAAGGCATTCAAGTACTCTCCAAAGTTCAGCCGAAAAGATTAAGCAGCTGCAAAAGGGGGCTTGTGAGGGCTCGACCTCCAAATGATAGTTAGGGAAGATCACGTTACCGCCATGGTGACAATCATGGAACGAGGGTACATCCTACCCACAGCCAAAATGAACATTAGTCTTATGCTGGGGCATTTTTTTATATATACATTCTTATTAATATCTATCTATCTTACACGGCCTCCCAATCTGGGTCCTCATCACATACATGATTGTCACAAGCGCTCACTAGCTTGCACACACACTCACCTCATGTATGCTTTCGTTACTAACGACTTTTGATTGAATGCAGGAAAGAACACATCCCCTAAGGTATCGATTCCATCTTGTTCTTTCCCAAAGCTTAAATGCCAAAACGGTCCCCTGACATTTTTACCGAGAAAGAAAATATTACCTTAGCCAGACTATGCAGGGGGCCTGAAAATATTAAACTAACAAGTTTGTATCGAGACCTTGCAGGGAACTCAACCCCGATCACATCCAAAACATCCCACAAGCTGGGGCATTTTTTTATATTACATGCATTATTTTGCGCACAACTCCTCATGGTTTAAAAAGAATACAATGGTGGTAATTAAATTTGAGATATATAAATTATGTCTGTTACGATACTATATGATGAATTTGATTATAGATGCCTACTGTTCATACCTTTTCTATGATATCACATGTTATGCTGTTTAAAAGAAATGCAGTTATCTTGAACCTCCGCCTTTACATTTATAGCTAGCAATGTGAATGCCTTAAAACATAGAACTACTTAGGCCACAAGCATCACACACCCAGGCACTCCCATTGTCTGAGAACCCTAAGTCTATGTTACATCCCTGGAACGAAGTTGTAGTCATTTAATCTACTGTATAGGTTTCATTACTGGCTATCTTTGATTACCAATGGCCTTCCATATGAGATCCATGCTAGAGCATGAATTTCGAGAAATTCTAGGGAAATTTCGGCAGCATCTCCCCTTCCTTTTGGCCCCCGAAAAATTTCCAGATACAAGAAACCTGTTACCTATGAAGAAAAACACTTCATATATTCCCCGACACCCCCATAAAAGCTCCTTATCAATCAACCACATCGACCATAGCACTTCTAAGGCATTAAACATACTATCTCGACTACACATACATGGCGCATACACACATGCGATACATCTCAGACCAGATACATACGAACCCATGCCATGAGCCAAGTACAACATGAAACAACATAAATACATGGCCAGCACGTATGAATACAACCCAGAACAAGGATACACAAGGGATGGATCCCTAGGAGATCAGTCGAAGAATGATAACCCTACGGAGCAGCTCCATTATGACGAGCCGATGAAGCAAATGAAGACGGACCAGGAGCACGCTGAGAATGACTCAGCCATCCTGCAAATTCCAAAAAAAAAAAAAAATGAGAGAGAGAGCATATATGAGAAACCATGGATTTAGAAATGCATGAGCAAAAGGGAAGGTTTTAACTTTGAAGATGTCACATAAAAGATTGTGCAAAACAACCAAAATGAATCCAGAAGAGACATCAAATTGGAAAACATTGGCCAAACCAATTCTGAAGTAAATTAATCAAAGAACAAAACTGAAACCAATAACAATAATAAATAATAATGATGATAATGAGAACAAGTAAGGTGAGCCCCATCTGAGTTGAAACAGCCCCCCGATTTTTGTCCATTGTCCCATCATGATCTGATTATCACACCCCTCCATTATCAAATTCACTCTTCCATGCAAACAAACAAACAAACCAAAAGAGAGGGGGAGTAAAAGAACAAAAGATCTTTAAACACAGTCACAGATATAAAAGCCAGCATAAAACATATCATCATCATCTCATCAGAAACAAGACTAAAGAAGCACTCCACGAATTTAGGCCAATCCCTAAATAACAATGACAGAAAAATAATGCAAAAAAATATACCCAAGCTGCCCCCTTCAATGGCCAAAATCTATGTCAGGAGTCCGAAATCATGTTCACCACATTCTCAGTTAAGGCCAACAGAAGAGTCCAAGA
The DNA here is from genome assembly GCA_038049695.1 of Cinnamomum chago. Classification (NCBI taxonomy): domain Eukaryota; kingdom Viridiplantae; phylum Streptophyta; class Magnoliopsida; order Laurales; family Lauraceae; genus Cinnamomum; species Cinnamomum chago. The sequence continues at coordinate 19,611,647 of CP142459.1, forward strand.
AACTCAACAATCTTCACTGCACTCAATAGTCTCCATGGGTGACACCAAACTTCACTCCTCATCATCTCATCGATCCCAACTAGTTACAAGTAAACACACATTTTCCACCCAGACTGATTTTGCCAAAGGATTCTCACTGTGCAATCTTTCAAATTGGGATCATGAGGGTTGGGATTGCCAACCTCGTAACAGAGACAACTCTACCCCTTCTCCTCATCAAAATCCACCAATCTCCTGGCTACTTTCGGCCAAAACTGAGCCCCAAAACCCCCATTCTGCAACCGTATAAAAAAAAAGAGAGAGAATGGGAATGCATGGATGGAAGGGGCAGGACCTACACACCTGGACGCTGCTGGACCCACACTGCTTCTCCTTCACTACTGTTTCCACTCTTCCTTCACCTACAAACAACAACAGATTCAAAAAAAGGAAAAGGAGGGAAAGATGAGCAAAGGAAAAAAAAAAAAGAAAAAACAGAGAAAAGAATGGAGCACACATACCTGGCTCCCTCTCTCCTTCCTCTCCTTCCTCCTCTCTGTTTTCTTTCCTCTTCCTCCAATCGTTCTACACCTGCAGCAACAGCAGCAGGTTCAAAAAAAAAGAAAGAGAATGGAAATGGAAATAGAGATGAATGATATACATACCTGACCTCCCCTCTCCTTTCTTCTCTCTTTCCTTCTCCTTCTCCTCAGCCCACTCGTCCTTCACCTGAAATGGCAGCAGCAACATTCAAAAAAAAAAAAAGAGGGAAGAAAGAATAAAAGGAGGGAAGGGACAGTCCACCTACCTGGGCGTCAGCAAGCCTACGCTGCACCTCCTTCTTCCCTCTTCTCTATCCACTCCACCCCCAGCTCCTCTGTCTTCACCTGAACTCACGCCCAAAAGAGAAAGAAGCAGTGAAGAACGAAAGATGAGAAAGAGAGGGAAACAGAAATGAAATGAACAGAAAGAGGGAAAAGGGAACCACCCACCAGTGCCCTAAAGCACGCCCAAGGCTGGGTGTAGGATGGCCCAGCCCCCCATCACGTGGTGGGGTCCCTCTCTATGAGGGACCCACCTAAAGCACAGCCCTCTATATCTTTTCCTTTAAAAAAAATGAAGAAATGAGCCTTGATTTAAAAAAATAAAAAATGATATAAAAATAAAATGAAGGGTTAATTAAGGAACCTAAACATCTCCCATAATCATGAACACAATTATAATAATAATAAAAAATCCATGAGAGTAATAGGTCATCACCCATTCATCCTACATTGATAATTCATGATTAAATCTCATAACTCATCATCATAATATCACAGTAATGAGATATCATCATTATTTAAGACTAAAGCATCATCACACGATAAAATAAAATAAAAAAGAGGGAAAGGGCAAGAGTAAAAATCTAAATCAACTTTTATTAAACTCCAATCAGAGTCTTCAAACAATAACTATAACAATAAACTGAATCAACCAAATCCTGAGCATTGACAAAAATAGAGGTCACAACCTTTGCCCCCAATACCCTAGATGGAGCCTACAACTACTAACTAAGATGGTCCTAATGACCTGACCTCACATTTATTTAAAGGGAAAGCCTAGCCTAAAGTAGAAGCTCTCAAAGAATCAGCTAGAGTGGATGGACCATCCCGTTAAAGACAGGGAAGCGAGCCATCCGTGCTTCCATTCCGACGATGTAAGCTTCAAGTTGCCTTTGCGCTTCTTTAAAATTATCTGGAGGACCCTGGAAAGCACCACAAATCTCCCGAATACGCTCAAAGTCATTCAGATAAGTAGTGTACACCGGGTGGATAAGTGCGGAAAGGCTAGTATTTTGCATCTCGAAGTACTGTCTGTAGCGCCGAGGAACGGACGACTCAGCTTCGTGGGGGCAAGACATCACCATGAGCTCCAATTGATCCATTTGCCTATGTAAGGTATTGAAATCATCAATGGGAGCCCGTACATTAGCAACTCTTGTAGCCTCCCATACCTCAAACATTCCCCTGACATCCAACATGCTCCATAAAAGAAATTGGAGCACGCTGCTGATGAAAGCCGGTAGATCCTCTAGAAGCCCATCATAACCATTCAACCTATTCAGAGCGGTCCTGCCCACAATACACAAGTCACCATACAGCCCACAGATGCCTTTGTACTTCATAACCAATAAATCATATCTGCTGCGCCTAATATTCACAATGTGTCTGTCCATCATTTCTTCAAATTGAAATACACGGTCATAGGTAGCAGGAAGGGAAGATTCATGTTCAACGTAGAATTCCACCCGTTCTTCAGAGCTATAATATCCCGTCTTTTCAGCCCCAGGAGACCAATATTCGTCCCCTGGCGAATAAGGCTTACAGGCGAAAGGGCCCTCGTCACCATCAACCACAAACGAGGATATTGGAGCACCAGCCATTGAAATAGAATGAGGCCTATAGATACACATACAAAGCTTTAAAAATCTCTCACATAATGAAAGTAAGTCAAAAAGCTTAGACTTCAAGAATTGTAAGGGTCCCAAAGACGACATAAAAAAAATCAAGGGGCCACTTGGGCGCCCTTGGGGTGGCGCCCAGGTCTGTTTTGAGGCATTCACCCCGAGGAGTCCGGGTTCGGCTTTGGTCATTCTACCATGCCTTCTTAAATCTATGGATGATATTCTCAGAGGTACTGCGCGGCTGTCCTAAACCCTTTTGAGAACTAAGAGGTCCAAACTACATGCCCATATAATACAACATCTTAACACACAAAGGAAAGAAGCTAGCACAATGTTAACAAAAGAAACTCCATAAGATTGAAAATAATGCAATAGTAACCAACTGAAAGTACAAAGTGAAAGTTAAACAAATAGCTATGACAAACAAGCCAACAAACAAAAAAAACCATCTGGGCACCACGAGGGTGGCGCCCATCCCAGCCTTGAAATATCTCCCATGAAGAGATCATTATTTGACCAAGTAAAGGCTCTTAGTATCTCTGAGTCGTGCCTTTATGATATACTACAAGGTTGGAGAGAACCAAAATGTGAAAAGACACCCCAAAATCCGGGTTCACGAGTCCTTAGTGTAAACCAGGAAGATAGGCACCACAAGGGTGGCGCCTACCCTCTCTTGCTGATCCTTTTTCAATTAGGACACCCCAATTCTAACCATGAGGGATTTGCCTATAACATAAAGCATTCTTGACAAAGTAAATAAAGAAAACGTGGGACAAAGCATCGCCACACCAAGACAAAAGCCAACATTAACACAAGAGCATAAGACAGGTTTCAAATTCAAATCGAAGATTGTGCACGTGTGTGACAATAACTACAAGTCAAAAGAACCAACAAACTGAACATAATTATGAAATATCAAACAAAAAATCACCGAACACAAAAAAAAAAAAACAACAAAAAGGCAAAAACATGATCATGAAGATAAAAGAATGACCAGCCATATAAATCTAAGAAAATAAAAGCAAATTGAACATTAGAATAAGAGTAATTGAAAGAAAAAAAAAAAGAGGGATGCTTCAATCTGAACTTATATACCAAGTTGATCAACGAAACTATTCAGACGATTAGAGATACATACATGAGACGTGCCATTCATCCCAAAAGAAAGAAGGGTGGAGAGGAAGCTTACTTGGGAGCAAAGAAGAGCTTGAAAGTTCTGAGACTCGAAGTCTGAAAGAGCAGGAGTTGTGGGAAATCCGTAGCCTTGATTCACTTATATAGATGAGAGTTTGAACCCCATGAGGACTTTAAAAAGACCCAAACTACAACTTGGGCGCCACTCCCTGGGCGCCCAGGTCACTTGTTTCTCCTAGAATTTGGGGCTTCTCTTTGACAGGGACTCTAAGTGCCAAATATGCAGTCCCACATGGGCACCTAGATCACCTATTTTCTAGAAATCCAGTATTCATTCTGACAAGGATTCCTAGTGCGATACGCAAGATACAAATTCTACTATGAAACTAACTCAAAATTTAGTCTGGGCGCCACCCCTTTGGCGCCTAGGTCACATGCTTCCCAGAATTCGGAGTTCTACCTTGAGACCAACTCAAAATGCGGTCTGGGCACCACTCCTTGGGCGCCCAGATCACTTGTTATCCCGGAATCAGAATTCTACTTCAAGACGGATTCTGTCTATGCAACTCCACTTAGGCGCCATCCCCTGGGCGCCCAAGCTGTCTTCTTTCACAGTCCTTGAACGAAAGTTCAAACAGGCTGGGCACCACCCCTGCGGTGCCTATCCATCGCCTTAGAAAACCAAATGCCTCTTTGAGCCAAATTGTCCTAGAACTTTGAAAAGTTGAACCTGAACAAGAATTGATGATGATCATTGATAAAAATAATAATCAAAATCATAAAAAAAAAACCAACAACAAAAATAGCTAAAAAAAAAAAACTAAAAAAAAATAAAAACTAAAAAAAAGGGAGAGAGAGAGAGAGAGGAAGTTAAGAGAGGCACACACAAAGACACGGCGCACCTTGTTAAACCAAATATTGTCCCATCACAAAAGGTCCCGTCACATGCACAACATTAGTCCCATCACGCATACATCCATCATCGTGCATTACACCTCGTGTCATCTCCATCGATAAAATTGAAGTAATATTTGTGCAAGATGCTGTTACTGAATACTAATGACAAAAAATGCAGAATCTTCTAGTGTTTGTTCAATACAGGTTCCCAGAGAGAAATCGAAAACACCAAAGGTGGAAGACCTTCAAGTACACTAATGAGGATGAATGACACAAACTTCGGCAAACAAACAACACAAAAGGCACCAATGATCCCCAACGTTGGATTTACGTAAAGCTCTTGAGGTAAGTATCCCTAACTATGATTTTCATGATTTTACCTCACGTCTGGAAAATTGAGTCACCGTAGGCCTCCCTTAAGCGCTTATAATCGGTACGGCAACCATAATACCGTGTTGTCATGAATTGCGGTGTTTGCCGACTCAAATCTTGACGTTGGAAAATGGAATCCGTGTAACTCGAAACTCTCCATGATAAGCACAAAATGATGATCGAATCTATTCCAGGTTCTCATCCAAGCTTGGGTGAAGACCAAGATCCTTAGAGAGTGACGGTTATTCCGGTGGACGTTTTCCATTGATTTAGCTTTTTCGATACATACCCGAGTTTCAAAATAAAAATCTCTTTTAAAAAAAAATGCATCTCATTCTCACATGCACCTTACACCATTGCTTGAACTATGTTTTGTTAGGGATTTTATAGATTGCAATTTGATGGATGCATAATCATTCTAGCATCATTTGATTCACACACTTATGCATTGGTTTTATAAACTTGAAATCTTGTTTTAAACATGCATTGCTTTTAAGATTTGGAAAAGTATTTGTTTTATGCATGTTTTGGTTCTAAACTTGGATGCATTGATTTTAGAATTCAAACTCTTTTGAAAACCTAATTCTTTGTGCATTACTTTTGTGAAATCATATTGAGAATTTAGGTTTGTGCCTTGCATGCATTCATCTCTTTCAGAATCATCTTTGTATGCATTTTTATGTGAAAAGAGTTTTTAGAAATCAAGCTAGCCTTTGGATTTAAAGTTTCGAATCATTTTAGGCTTTGTGTGTTTCATGTTTTTAAACCCTTAGAATGATTTAAAACATGTTTTTAAGCTTGATTTATTAGCCCAAATAGTTCCACAAAGAAATACTTTGAAACTTGCAAAAGTGAAAATTTTGGCCTGTGCAGTGTCGCCGGTCGACCGAGACCTGCTTCCCGGTCGACCGGGACCACTGTCGATCGAGTGGACAGTTTCTGAACTGTATCATGCCAACGGTCAGAAATATGACCGTTGTGCTTTCTCGGTCGACCGAGACCTGTGTCTAGGTCAACCGAGGACTAGCTGTTGGGCATTTTTGGCTATAAAAATGAGTTCTTTCCTTTGTCCAAAGTTGGAGATTTTTAAGCCTTCTTTGAGGAGCTTTGAGACAAGACAAAGGGGATGAACTAAGAGAGACCAAAGGGGTCATTAAGTGAAGCTTAAGCTTGGATCAACTAAGTTAAATCTCCAAGTAAGTTTTACTTTTAATTAATCAATTGTTATGTGCTTTATTTGAAACTTTGGAAAATGATTTCAAGCATGATAACATTGATATGTTGAATCCATTCTTCCCTTCATCTTTGATATTCAAGATTGGATTCATCACTTTGATTTCAACCCAAGTTTTGTTTTAAACTTTCTTAATCATGCTTAGCCTAAATCTTTGATTTCTTTTATTGCATGATTATTTCACTTGGTTGAAACTTCCCTTGTTGTTTTCATTCATTTAATCTTTAGTCAAATTAGTTTTGAAAACAACATTGCACATGCATCACTTGATTAGGCTTAAACACTTTCATACAACTTGTGATCTTTAGATTTTCAAATCATTCACAAGTGTGTAATTGTTCAAGTGATTTGCATAGAACTTCAATCATATCTTTTTGTGCCTTAAACTTTCAAATTGCATTAAGCATAAATTGATTGAGCTTACTTTTAAACTTGATTGAAGTTTTCACATACACACTTCATAAGCATACATCTTTGCATTTCTTTGAGTGTTTGTGTGAGTTAGTTTTCATTTTCATATCCGCCTATTTAGAGGCAAATTAATTTGAGCTTAAATTGTAATCTCTTAGAGTGATCTTTTGAGAAGACACTTTCTTAGAGAAATCTTTATCTTGTAAGGTTATTGCTTAGCCTAAGAAAAGCATCTTGTAAGGTTATTGCTTAGCCTAAGAAAAGCATTTTGTAAAGGTTATTGCTTAGCCTAGAAAAGCACATTGAAAGGTTATTGCTTAGCCTAAGAAAAGCATCTTGTAAGGTTATTGCTTAGCCTAAGAAAAGCATCTTGTAAGGTTATTGCTTAGCCTAAGAAAAGCATTTTGTAAAGGTTATTGCTTAGCCTAGAAAAGCACATTGAGAGGTTATTGCTTAGCCTAGAAAAGCACATTGTAAGGGTTATTGCTTAGCCTAGTAAAAAGCATAAATAGTGGAAATCCGGTGGGGTGATTGGATCACAAGCCGGTAGTGGACGTAGGCATTGAGGCCGAACCACTATAAACCTTGGTGTTGTGGTGCTTGCTTTTGTGGTGATTGTTTATTTTAGCTTCCGCATATTGTATGGTTAATCATCACATGTGACTAGTTTATGTTAAGAAATTAAAATTGTTCTAAATTGGTCATAGTTGTAGCACACTCTATTCAACCCCCCCCCCTCTAGGGTTAGGATCCCAAGGACTTTCATGTTTGTGATTGCCTTCAAGATCTCCGTTATTGCTAGTTCGTTTCAACTATGCCTTGAACATTCAACTGTGGATGAAAGTTAAAAGACGTTATATATGACCATTTGAAATAAACTCTATTGCAAGAACAAATGAAATTCTAATAGTGACTTAGCTAATCGAAAGATTGACATCTGATTCAGACCACTGGGGCACAGTTCCCACCATCATTTTAAATTAAGCAACCGGGGCACAGTTCCCAACCCGCCACGTGGCAATACCACGGGCACCGAGGCACAGATCTCGGATCTCCAATCAAATCAGTAGGCACGTAACTTTTTCTTTTTCCCTTTTTCCCCCTGAATCAGGATCAATCCTAGAAAGGTGAACCTCACTTTTAGGACGAGTTTTCAATTGCATACAGCCGTAGGTGGCCACTCCCGCGAGCTCAAAAGCTCCCGTGAGTCATGAGTGGTGTGTCTACTTTCTTTGGAGCACAACTCTCCACGTGTCGTTCTCCAAAGAGGGGCATACTGTAGACACCTCATTTTGGCCCCCTATGATAGTCTTCAACACTTATCATATATGATGATGCCCCCATTTCACCCATAATTGAATGGTTAATGGCATAATTAAAATTAATTAATGGCGATGAAGATGCTTGTTGATAATTTTAGACTTAGTTCGACAATTCATAGAAGTTGTGAGAGGAAAGGTCGAATCGCGTTGAGATCTCGAGTTCAACCCACTACTCATACCAGGCATGGACTACAACACTATACCAAACCCTTTCCAGACTATATAGAAGACACTCAGGTTATTCTTAGAGAAACTACACATAGTTTGCCTAAGTACGATATGATTAACATGAATTAAGAGGTTGGGATCATTGATCCAAGTATCCCTTATTTTCTTGACCTCTGACCATTAGGATTTACAGCCCAATAGATTCTACGCTCCAAGAGCTTTCCGACCATATATAGAATATCCAAATCCGACCAACGGGTCGAAAGTTATGAACTTCCGTAGTTAAGAAATGACGAAATCCGTTTGGGCACCACCCAAGTGGTGCCCCACCTACTGAAAACCACATAGGCACCCTAGGCTGGGCACCCACAGTTCCCAGAATCACATAGGAGCCCTAGGCTGGGCGTCCACACTTATCCAACCCTAATTTGCCCTAACGTCACCCGATTAGCCTAAGTTACGGAGCCGGTTCCATTGGTCCATAGGTTCCCCCCTTTTTTCCAGCACCTAATCATCAGGACATTTAGACCATTGGATTCTTGACTCTGAGAGCTTTCCGACGATATATAGAACGTCCAAATCCGATAAGCGGGTCAAAAGTTATGAGCTTCCGAAGTTTGTCCCGAGAGGAGGTCAAAATCACCTAGGCACCACCCATGTGGCGCCCAGGCTACTGAATTCCACATAGGCGCCCCATGCTGGGCGCCCATACTGCCCAGGGCCACCTAGGCACCTCATGGTGGGCGCCCACCCTCCAAATTCCACTAGAATGGCTTGAAAGTAGCCCGGGACCACTCAAACATAGGGACCATGCACCGAAGACGAACCGAACCACCTAGGCACCACCCATGTGGCGCCCAGCCCTGAGTTCCACCTAGGCACCACCCTGTGGGCGCCCAGACTGCGCAGACCATGTGGGCGCCACCCCATGGGCGCCCACCCTTTCTCTAAAACCCTAGTTCACCCTAAAATGACTTAAGCCACCTTGGGATGCGTGAATCCTTCTAGAAGCACGAATTAATGAAGCCCTAGCCCTCCTAAACTCGTCCCAAAGCCTCTATATAATCCCTCTTAACCCCCATTTGCAAAGGGAGCTACCCTAAAAGAAAAGAGAGAAAATAGAGAATAAGGAAGGAGAAGAAGAGGTAGCCACCATTAGAGAAAGAGTTTCAGATCTATAGAAGAAGAAGAAGAGGTAGAGAAGAAGGCTTTCATATCTTCAACTGGGGCTATGGGACTTCGCGAAAGCTTCATTCTAGGAACTTGAAAAACGTATCACATACCGGTATTCCTAGATCTCCCCTTTCTTTTACTGCATTCCATTGGCATAAATGCTTAGAACTATGTTTAGGATCATTTAAGCATCATAGATCTACATTAGCTTGTGTTAAAACTGATATTCGCATCTCATCATACTAGAAACATGTTTAGGTTCATTCTAATATAGTAGATCTGCATTGATTTCGTAATTCTAATTGCATAACTAGGTTAGATCTCGCATTAACAGTATCATTATTATCATTTATATCAAAGAGACCGCGAAAAGCCCTTGACAGAAAGGCTGGGCGCCACTCCCTGGGCGCCACCCCCTGGGCGCCTACCCTTCTGAGACTGGGTCCGGGTTCTAAATCTTCGTCGGTTGCATCGTTTTCTCGTAGATTTGCTAGCTGCATCATTAATAGTTCGCATTAGGAATTCGTATCAGTCGATGAATATCGAAAATTGTGTTGAAAACACTAAGTTTTTTTGTGCATTCATTGTGATCCATTGAAAACCCTGACAGAGCAGGGTAGGCACCACAGGTGTGGCGCCCAAGTGGATTTTTTCCACCTTCGTGCATGACTTCCGATCTTCCGCATTTAGTTTACTTAGAAACTATTTGATAATGATATATTTGGCTGTTTGATGTGTTCTGAACTCCGAATCACCATCTTTGTCACACTTCACATCATATCATTCGAATCGTAGAGTCATACAAAAAACCCAAAAAAAAAGTACCATAAAACATAAAATCACTTCTTCTCTTTCCTTACTCTTTAGTAAATTAGAGAGGAAACCAAAAACAAATTAAAAAGATATCCAGAAAACCCAAAAATAATAGTTAGATAGTCTAGGTTATCGAATTTAGCGCCTAAGTAGGATAAACCCTAAGATTAACCAGGACATCATAATTAATTAATTTCAGAACCATCAAATCATTAAGAACACCTCTAATCCCTTTAAAGGCCTAATTAATTCGGATTAAAAGCAACTAAGAATATAAGACACCTAAAACCCAAAACACAGTCACCTGGGCGCCCATCCTTCCACAGCCACTTGGGTGCCACCCCCTGGGCGCCCAACCTCTTCATTCTCTAAGACACCCCGGTTAAAGTTTAAACCAATTAATTAAAACCTTAAACTAATCCGAATCAACACAGTAAAACATTTTAAACCCGAAATAACTAAAACCCTAATCAACTCAACCTCTAATTAGCTCGAAAACACAAAACCAACAAAACCCAAAACAGTCAACCTGGGCGCCACCCCCTGAGTGCCCATCCTTCCGAGACATTTGGGCACCACCCCCTTGGCGCCCATCCTATCCCATCACTATGGAACCCTTAATTACAACTTCTAATTAATCACAAACCAAATTTAATCCTAATTTACATAATAAAACACTTTTAAACTTAAGAAACCTGAAACCCTAATCAATTCAAACTCGGATCAACTTAAAAGCACAAGACCAACATGAAACCCAAAACCAAACACCTGGGCGCCACCCTCTGGGCGCCCAGCCTATCAATCCGCTTAGGCACCACCCCTGTGGCGCCTATCCTACCCCATTTCCTTGGAGACCATCAATCGAAATTAAAACTTAACTAATCAGGCCCGAATCAATACATTAAAACACTGTCAACTTAAAAGACTTGAAACCTCAATCAATTTTATCTAGAATTCACTCAAAACCGTAAAACCAATTCGAACCATAAAAACAGTCCACCTGGGCGCCACCCCCTGGGCGCCCATCCTTCCTAGACACCTGGACGCCACCCTCTTGGCGCCTATCCTACCCAATCACTAGGAAACCCCACTTGAAACTAAACCCGAATTCAATCATAATCAACACTTCAAAATTCCATTAAATTTAAAACAATTGAGGTCAGAAGTCCGACTTCAAATTAACTTAAAGATCATTGAACCAACTCAAAACTTAAAAGACTATCCGCTTGGGCGCCACCCCTTGGGTGCCTGTCCTGCCAAATCCACCTAGGCACCACCCTCTGGGCACCTAGACTCCCAAATCACAAAGAGACCTAATTAATTAGAACCAAATTTAATCCTAACAACACAGCAAAACACTTTTATTTTAGAATACATCAAACCATAAAAGTTCAACCTCAAATCAACCAAAAAATATGAAACCGACCCGAACCACAGAACAGTCCACTTGGGCGCCACCCCCTGGGCGCCCATCCTCCATTTCCACCTGGGCACCACACCCGGGGCGCCCAGCCTACCTGTTTTCATAAAAACCCCAACCAATAACTTAGCCTAATTAACTAACATTCACACCAATCGCAATCCAATTATTAAAACACTTTTAACTTAAAATACTTAAGACTTTAATCGATTCGGACTTAGCACCCAAAACCCTTACGAACCAACAAACAACCACCTAGGCACCACCCATGTGGCGCCTATCCTACACTTTCACCTCGACCTACTACCTCGGCCAAAAACAAACAACTAAACACCTTAAAACTTAAATTAACTAAAACCAGAACCCAACACAATCTCTAGATCCCAAAAACCGAAAACTTGGTCCCATCTGGAATACTTGAAGATCGCAAGCCATCACCTGGGCGCCACCCCCTTGGCGCCTATCCTTTCATTTGCACTAAAATGCGAATTCTTGGTTTTGTTTCAAAATCCGGATTCGAATAATTTTGACATTTGAACACCAGAGAATTAAAACAATTTGGAACATTAGAATTCATCAAGTAAGAATCCCCGGGATTCCGAAGATAACAACGATAGCACCACCACCAGCCAAACCGCCGAGAAACAACCACTTGGGCGCCACTGCCTGGGCGCCCAAGTCACCAGAGTGACCTAGGCGCCACCCCCTGGGCGCCCAAGTCCTTCACCAATCCTGTCCGTCGATTTCGACATCATTTCCCTTCTCGAATTAAAACTTGAAATCCCCGAACCTTAAACAACTTAAGCAGAACCTTAAAACATCCCTAAATCACTCTTAATCAACTCATAACTTAAAACAAACCGAATCGACTAAAACCTTAATTAACAAACTGTTTAGGCGCACGAACCATCAAACTTAGGCTATTTGCACCCTAAGATTAGATAAGATTTCCCCGTTAGGTAGCTTAGAGCATTAGGCTTTGCCCCATCACTTTTCTTGTTCCGCTATGGGACCGGGAAAACTGATGTGGGTGGTCTAGGACCTTAGGTTAGGGTTAATCCGATGATCAGTAATAAAGCATTAATCACGTAAATCCAAGTAAAATCTCTTAGTTAGGCCCTTCTAGCCCCAATATAAAAAATCCCTAAAAACTACAAAACCAACAAAATCAACCCAAAAATATTTTCATTTGTTTCTTCCTCCACCTCAGGTGCCAGATATTTAATCGAACTTAATGATAAAAGGGAATAAAGAACTGACTTCTAAAATTGAATAAATGAGAATAATAAGATGAGATGAGTGATTTCACACACTTTGCATACTTTTATTTTGGCCCATCGGCCACCCTAAATCAATCACGGCCCATCGGCCCTCTAAAACAAACACCGGCCCATCGGCCACCTTCAATCAATTACAGCCCATCGGCTTTTTACTTTATCACTCGTGTATCGCACACGAAAAACACAGAAATCACAAGTCAAAGTCTCATTTGCATCATCATTTTGATTTAAAAAGTCAGCCTTTAAACCCTATTTTGCCAAGGGATTAGAAGGGGGTACCCAGGAACGGGGCCGATCCTCTTCTTAAATATTTGGCACCTCCCCCTTTTATTTTTCTTATTTTGATTATTTTATTTTACTTGGGTATACTATGATTTTGCTATGTGATTTGGACTCTGACTCATAACCCTGAATTGACCATTTATTAAAGAGACCCAAAGAGACCCAAATTAATGTGACAGGAAAACTGTCGTGTGTTGTCGGTAACACATTAGACGAGAGAAGAACCCACTCACTTATTTTCTCCCATTTTTCTTTGGCTTTTGTCGAAGAACGATGTTACGGCCGTTACCGTAGCTGGCGATCGTGATCCGTCAATTTTGAGGGTAGTCGGAATCCTCATTTTCGATGTAAAATTTAAATAGCACATATAAATGAATGGAGATTTCCCTCCCCTGGGGGATCAAAATTCACATCCGACAGCCATCTCCAAGAACCCTAAGACAACTAAAAGGGCTTCAAGGGAGGTTGGCATACATCCGACTGTTCATCTCCAATCTGTCAGGAAAGTGCTGTCCATTCTCTCGCCTAATGAAGAAAGGTGTCGACTTTGCTTGGGATGCTGAATGTGAAGCCGCATTTCAAGCCATCAAGACATAACTGACCAAACCTCAAGCGTTGGCTGCCCCCACGGCTAAAAAACCATTCATCTTATACACAAGTGCTCTCGATTACTCTTTGGACGCTCTACTAGCACAAGAAAACGACGAGGGAAAAGAAGTTGCTCTATATTACCTCAGCCGCATGTTGGTAGGTGCAGAGCATCACTACTCTCCAGTCGAAAAGGAATGCCTTGCAGTGATGTTCGCCGTACAAAAGTTGCGTCACTACCTGTTGTCCAATACAGTATACCTGATTTCAATGATCAATCTCATAAAGGTCCTTGTCACAAAAGCAGATTCTCTCAATGCCCGATTGGTGAAATGGTCCATCCTTCTGTCACAATTCGATATTAGGTATGTACCACAAAAGGCAATCAAAGACCAAGCTCTAGCAAACTTCCTCGCAGTGCACCCATTGCCTAAAGATTCTCCACTCAGGGACGAACTCCCAGACGAATCTGTCTACAATGGGGAAACTTTCTTACCAAATGCTACCTGGGACATGTACTTTGATGGCGCAACTAGGACAAATGAAAAAGGAAAGCAAATATCGGGAATTGGCATCCTCTTTGCCAGTCCCGACAAATACATGATTCCATATGCTTTCTCGCTACTGGAACCATGTTCAAACAACGCAGCTGATTACCAAGTCCTGATTATAGGATTGGAACTTGCCCTCGAATCTGGCATCACTATGCTGGAAGCTTTTGGGGACTCTCAACTGATCGTCAACCAGATGAATCAGAAATTTGAAGTCAGAAAGCTTGATCTGTTGCCTTATTATAACAAGGCGCAATCGCTTCAACAAAAGTTTGACATCTGTCACATCACCCGCATCCTTAGAGGTGAAAACATCCATGCAGATGCTCTGACCGGACTCGCCGCATCTATGGCAATCCAAAGGGGGAAAACATGCAAATCACAGTGTGTCAAAGAAGGATTCTCCCACCTCTTAACACACACCAAGCAGTTGCTGAATGCTATCAAGTGGTTGGAAGTCGGATGTCTATCCTCAAACCTTCGATCGGCAACTGGAGAGATCCGTTCATTGATTACATTATATTCAGAATCCTACTTGAAGATCCAAAAGAACGGGTAAGCCTTCAAAGACGAGCCCCAAACTTTCATTTGGATAATCATTCAAAAATGCTTTACAGAAAATCCTTCAATGGAGTATGCTGTTTGTCACAACAAGAAGCCGAGGAAACTCTCAAAGAAGTACATGCTGGTCTTTGTGGAGCTCATCAGGCCGGTCCTAAGCTCTACGATCAAATAAAAAGGTTAGGTTATTATTGGCCTACCATGGTAGCTAACGCTATGCAATTTGCTAAACGCTGCCAACAATGCCAAGTTCATGGACATTATGTCCACATGCCTCCAGAATGGCTACATCCTACAGCAATCTCATGGCCTTTCGAAGCCTAGGGTATGGACATCATAGGTCCTATCTCTCCCTCATCAAGCAAAGGCCATCGCTTCATCTTCGCCGCTACGGATTATTTCTCCAAGTGGTCAGAAGCATTTGCGCTTAGTGAAATGAAGAACTCATCAGTCCTTCAATTCTTGCGCACCAACATTATTTGTCGCTTTGGCATACCTACAAGATTCGTCCATGATAACGTACCACAATTCCAGGATCACAGATTCTACAGGTTCTGCGATAAGTACAAAATCCAAAGTTGCCCTTCAACTCCATACAATTCGGCAGCGAACGAACTAGCAGAAGCCTTTAACAAGACACTCTGCAAAATTCTCAAGAAAATGATCTCTAGTCACAAAAGAGACTGGGGCGACAAACTACTTGAAGCCTTGTGGGCCTATCGAACCACCGTTCGAGGACCAACCCATAATACACCTTTCTCTTTCGTCTACGGATGTGAAGTTGTTGTCCCTTTAGAAGTACAAATTCCTTCCTTGAGGGTATCATTGCAAAATGACATGATGCAAGAAAGCAATGTCAAATTGAGACTCCAAGAACTGGATAATCTCGATGAAAGACGACTCGAAGCTCTACAAAGCATTGAGATGTACCAAACACGCATGGCAGGGTTTTTCGACAAGAAGGTCAGGCAACACGCCTATAAAAAGGGTGACTTGGTTCTTGCAGTAAAAAGACCAATGGTTTTCGCCCACAAATCTAAAGGCAAACTTGAACCAAAATGGAAGGGACCCTTCGTCATCGACAAAATCTTCTCCAACGGCGCATACACTCTTCTAAACATGGAGGGCGACAGATGTATGCTGCCCATCAACAACAAGTTCTTGAAGTGGTACTACCCTTGAAGACTTACGCCACTAGGTTAGAGCAATGCCTGCACGGTCAAAGCCTATTTCCAGGTACTTGCTCGACAAACCCACTCCTTTTGGAATTTTCATCCTTATGTTGAAATTTCTAAAAAAAATAACTCTCAAAACAATGCTTACTTTCATAGTTTCATTGTTAAAAAAAAAAATCCAAAAATCCAAGTTTGGGAGCCTCTTCCCGGACTAGACCGAATTTTCAATCCTTGAACCTAAAATTCATGGTTTGAAACAAAATTAGGACTCAGGAATTTCCACCCTAGTCCATCCCGACTTTTACAACCAAAAACGGTTTTAAGTCAAAATTTACGACGCTCGTGTCTTTAAACAAAAATGGTTTTTTAGAAATCGCGGGGATGCGACGCTCAGTCGATACTCGCAAAACCCAAAAGTCGGAAGGATGCGAACCCCATTCGATACTTCCAAAATTTCAAAACCGCAAGGAAGCGGCACCTTGTTGATACTTGCACATTTTCAAAAATCATGGAGATGCAACAATCCAGTTGATGTCCACAAACCCAAAACTCAAACAAAAATCGAGATCCCACAAAAAAAAGACCTCAAATTTCAAACATCGTGGGGAAGCGGCATTCAGTCCACAAAACCAAAATTTCTGAAAAAGCAAGGAAGCGACATCCAGTCGATACTTGCACCCCAATTCGCGAGGAGGCGACATTCCATCGATACTCACAAATTGAATGAGCAAGGAAGCGACATTCCATCGATACTTGCAATACCATTCAGCAGGGAGGCGACTTTTAGTCGATACTTGCATCTTGAAAACCAAAACATGGCTTCTATGCCGTAAACCAAAATCCGCTTCTACGCCAAAAACAAAATCTGGCTTCTATGCCAAAAACAAAATTTCGACTTTTATGCCAAAAATCTTAAATTTGGCTTTCATGCCAACAAAACAGAACTTGGTTTTAAAAAACACAATCTGGCTTACGCGCCAAAAACAAACAAATTTCGGCTTCCATGCCATCTCAAATTTTGGCTTTCACGCCAGTAAACAAAATTCGGCTTCCACGCCAACAAATAAATTTCGACTTCCATGCCATCCCAAATTTCGGGTTTAATGCCATCTCAAAAAAAAAAAAAACTTTGGCTTCCATGCCACAAACAAATTTTGGCTCTTACGCCACAAAATCCGGCTTTCGTGCCAACTCAAAAAAAAAAAAAACTTAGGCTCTTATGCCACAAAATCCGGCTTCCATGCCATCTCAAAATCTAGCTTTCATGCTATCAAAAAACCAGGCTTTTGCCGCAAAATCTGGCTTTCATGCCCAAAACAACCCTTTGACAAAAGATTTTCACAAAATGACAACCTTTTGATCAAAATTTTTAAACAAACACAAACATCCTACTTTTGCTTATTTTCATCAAAAAGAATCTAAGTAAAAAGTAAATAGAGTACCAAAAGTGTTTTCTACATGGAGGTACCAAAAAGAGACGAAGAAAAAAGAGTATGTTACAAAAGTCAGGAGCTCGGTCTAACATGGTATTCAACCAAAGATTTAACTCCTCAAGCAGATTCTTGGTCGTAGCCTCTGAAACTTCCAAGCCACGCTTCTTCAAAAAATTTTCATAAAATGCGGCAGAACGCTGTGACCCATCTGCAACACGGGGAAGCTCTTCCCAAAGAATCTACCATTGCTCGTACTCTTGAGACTTCCTCTGGAGATTGCTCTCAGCCTCATTGACTTGGCGAATCAGAGTCCCTTCTCTAGCACAAGCTTCTACAATGGCGGTCCATTTTGCAGCAACTTGTTCCTCCAATAGCTCAAGACGCTGCCTGGTCTCAACGACCTCTCTATCAACACGGCGTAGATCTTCTGTTAGCTCAATAATAGCCAACTCGGTGACGTTCCTCTTCCGAACGAATTGCTTCCGAGTCCGCGAGATCTCGTTCAGCTCAGATTTGACCTCACCAGAAGGCTTCAAAAACATCTCATTAAAGAAGTCACCACTTGGGAAGTTATTGATCTCATTCCACTTGTTGCCTGGAGCTATGACTTCATCAACGAAAGCCTTCGCACCTGCAATGTCCAGACCGACTTCTTCGCTATCAGCAAGGATGTCATGTACATACTTTATCATGCGAAAGCCAGCTTCTAAATGGCTAGAAGAAAGAAGTTTGTCCCATGAGCTCAAAACGCTCTTCAACACTTTCTTCGCATACTCAAGAGATGGCCCGGATGAAGGCTCGCCCCTCTCCATTGGTCGACTGCTTGTGTCATGCTCTGTTGGAGGAGTGATCATCAAACTCTTTCTAATCGGAGACACTGGCGAAGGAATCTGCTTAGAAGATTTCATCTCTGCCGTATTAAAACTGGAAGAAGAAGTCCCTACTTCCAGACCAACTGTAGGCATCCCCTGCTCTGGCACTGATAAAGATGGAGGAACTTCTCCTGCTACCTCACAACCTGCCAACAAAAGAAAACAAAACAAGGTATGAATATGATCCTGTTGAAAAAACCATTATCATCAGGGTTATTGCGACAAATACCTTCTTCGACGATCGGCATAATACTTTCTGCCTCCATGAGTTCATCCAAAGCGTCGTCAAAGGCCGTATCCATGGATGGCTCGAAATCATCGGAATCCTGTGGCAAGTTAGCTGACAAGAAAACAAGCAACATGTTACCAAATGACAGGATAGCCAAAAAAAATACAAGGAAGTCATACCAGGTGGAGATTCTGAAACCACTCCAGAGTCCCTCGGTTCTTCTTCAGATGCTGCAATCGGATCCGTCACTGCTTCATCAGCCGGAACCTCAGGCATCACCAAATCATCATCTTATACTAAAAAAGGGAGACAAAGAAAATAAAAAAACAAGAAAATCTCAGTAAAAAGAAATGGAAAGAGAAAGAGGAGGAATCATACCTTCACCAACGGTCTCTTCCTCTCGGCTCCTCTTTTCCGGAGGCTTATCAGCGTCCCTTAGCATCTCTTCAGCAATGGTGGGAGGGACTTCTGAATCAGGAGAGTCATCGTGTCGTCTCTTACTACGGCGCTGCCCTCTCTTCCTCTTGCTTCTATGGACAGGTTTGCTCGAAGTACCCATCCCATCATCAAAGTCAGGACCTTCGCTTGACTCCTCGCCAGATAGTCTGCTCTTCCCAGTGGACTCCAAGGAAGCCTTTGTTCGCTCCGCTTGCATCCAAGCATCAATCTCAGCCACCTCCACTTCTAGCTGTCTCAAGACCTCACCAGGTATCTCTTGTGCAGCTCCAGATCTAATGACGTCCTGTCCACCGAGAAAGCCTATCTTGTGCTTCTCACCAGCAAGGAATGCCAGAACTTCCTCTTGACGGACTCCATCTGATCTACCAAGTCCTTTCCCAGAAGATTGCTTCACATCAAGCTCCTTCTTGGAAAGCCCCCGGTACACCAAAAAGCTCTCTACGAACCATTTCGTAAAGCCAGCAATCCGGACAGTGGGCAACTCAGGATAGGAAATCATGGCGTTAGTGTCCTTCGCACTGTAAAAAGCCCATGCATTCCTCCCATCCTCCAAACCTCCAAAATGCTTCACCATGCTCGAAGGCGCTCCAACAACGCCTTGAGAGAAACCCAACTGCAGAGCAAAACGTGAGGGAACATACGGCTGGATGTCAACAAAAAGATATCTACAGTACACTATAGTATCAACACGTATGTTGAAAAGCCACCTCTTTTCTGCGTTTTTCAAAGAATAGTGTCTTCCCGACCCTGCCCTGTTGGAATCACGGGAGACACCAAAATCAAAAGCCTTCTTCCGCAAACCTGGAGAAAGCTTCACTGAAGATTGCCCAATCTCGACGTCCCTAAACCATCGGATCCTTAAATGGGCAGACAAAAGAGATTTGGAAACGACTGTCCCTCTAGCTAACCGAATCATGAAAGGGTCGTCATCCTACGCAACTCCTAATCGATGGAAGCCGGGACTGTGGTATACGTACCACGAATAGAAGATATGGGCTGAAAATACCCTGTTCATAGGGAGCCCGAGCCGAACAAGAAAAGCAGCAGCCTACGGTTCGATACACAGATAAGAGTAAAGAGCAGGCACCAAAGCCAGTAGCTCTCCAAACGCCATCTGACAAGCCGGAAAGATACAATGCGGCCTAATGTGCGTACCATCTCCAGCAAAAATAGCCTCACTCAGCCAATAGGTGAGGTAAACAGCGAGATCCCTCCGTAGCAAAATATCCAAATAAACGGCATCTATGCTCGTGAAGAAGTCCTTCAAGGCTCCTCGGGTGAAGGAAGTCTTCTTCAAACTTGGAGTGTTAGCTCTGGCCTCCCGGGTCGTGCTATCAGAAGACTCTCTGCTGTCAAAGAAGTTGGGGAACAAGGAGCCAAAACTCCTCCAACTGCTGGACCTTACTTTCGAGCCCTCCTTTTCCTTCAAAAAATCATAGAAGGCGACGAGCTAAAAGTACAAAAGCCTGAACTCCTCAGACCACTCCTCAAGGACGCTGTCAATAGGCATAAACTCCTCATAAAGTTTGCCGAGGACAGGCAACCCGGTGATGGCTCTCAGTTCCTTTAAAGAAAAACCAATCTCACCATTCGTGACAATGAAGGTGTTGGTTTGCGGAAGGAATGACTCCAACATGGCCATGAAGGCTTCATCGAAGAAGACCACGGTTTGCCGAAAAGCGCGAACCGCATAAAAAATCTCGGCCTCCTTCAAAATGGCCCCGCCAACCTGCAGGATGTGATAAGTCCATGACTCCCAGCTTGAGTCAGCGCTGAAACAACCATGAAATCGAAAGGCTTCACTCAACTGCTGTCGTCACCTTGAAAAACGCCAAGGCCCACTGGTCTCAAATCGATCGATGGATAGTCAGAACCTTAGTAACCGCTGGCTGGCATCAACATGTCCATGCGGACAAGCGACTTCTCTGCATAACCGGAAATGCCGCCAACAAAAACCCCGGTCTTGATCACATTAGTCCTCTTCACCCAACTCGGAGGATCTTCCCTGTTGGGACACGTGGGAGAAAGACTCATGATCGAGATAGTGCGATCAAAGGTCGACCGGGTAAAAACAGTTCTCTCCTCACCATCTGCCATGTAAGAGAACTAAAAACATCTCCTTTGGTACGTCAATTCGTCAGGGACTGCGTCACCAAAGAAAAAGGTAGGCTTGGGCACAATGCTCTGATCATCCATGACCTAAGGACAATTACTTACCATAATCTTATAAAACTCCTCATCCTTGAGAGCGATCAATCGATGTCTCATATCATCACGGTTGAGGGAGTCGCATTCTTCCAAGTTTCTCTCCACAAACTGGACCTTCTCCCAGGCCTGTTGTACGGCCACATTAGGAGAGCTAGTAGACCGATGAGGTGCATCAGTAACAGGCTCTTTGCCCTTGTTCTTCCTAGAGGAACTACCTGCAAAGGATGGGAAAGAAAAGATCAATCATCATCAAAATGATAGAATTTTGCTAAAACAAAATTAGCGAAATTTTGGCATGATTCCGGGACAATTCCGAAGAAAAGGAAAACATCCCGAAAAAAGATAGGAAGCTTGAAAATGAGTTCAACGTCGCTGCATGCTCATAGTCAATGAAGCATCCTCAAAGAAGGTTTGAACTCAAACATTGCTGTGAGATCAAACCAATCTCATCAAATCTCTGCAACCTTGAAGAAGGGCTCAACATTGCTGCGAGCTCCAAACTCGAAGACTTGCAAATCTCCTCAAAATCCAGCAAAATCAAGAAAGGGCTCAACATTGCTGTGAGCTCCAAATCCCAAAACTTGTAAAAGATTTCCAGGTATGCATCATCATGCTCCCAATCAATTTACTAAAATCATACATAAAAAAAATCATCATGCAATAGATGCTAGGAAAACTTTAACCAAAGTTTGACCAATTCCAACCCAACTTGGTCAAAACCAATCAAACTTCGTCAAAGTCAAAATTCATGTTGACTTTGAAAGTTCATGCATTACAGATCTGAACTTGGAATAGCATGGCTGGTATGGTTTTTCAAATTTTTTAAACAAAACCAAATCTGATATGGCAGCCATGAAACATGCATAAAACTCCATGAAATCATGATCAACATGTGTAGAAAGAAAGGAGATGATAGAGGACTAATACCTTGCTGATATGAAGTCTTCAAATCTCTGAAACTGAACTTGCAAACTGCTGATCACAAGCCTGCAATCAGCTATACAGGTTGCAGGAATTTACTGCAGCAACTTTCCTTTTGATCTTCTCTTCTATTCCACAACCCAATCTAATTGGTGTTGATTGTGGGATCAGAATAGGGTTTCCTAGATGGGTTTTCTGAACTACTCTTTGTGGAAACAACCCAGGACCTGATCTCCTCTCTCCAATGAAGAAGAAGAAGGCAGCAATGGGCTGGGCGTGAATGGGCTTCTCACTCTCTCTTGGACTTGGACGGCCAATGGAGTTCCTTGAGGTTTCACGCCTAGGGTTTCTTTCCCATCTCTTGTTTTCATGTATTCCACGCCCAGGGCAGTCCCTCTTATTTTATAAAGATCACATTCCTTTAAAGAGTTCTATCTCTAATAGGAATGACAATCCCTAAAATTAAGCAACCAGCCCCTTTAGTTGTGCAACACTTTCTAATTAAAGATACTAAAAATTAGTAAGCTTTAATCATAGGAATTCTTACCCAAAGAGGAGTTGTTCCTTCCAAGTAAAGATACCTAGTCAAACTTGGAAACCTCACACAAGGGGCTCCACTTATGGCTGGCCCACAAGATAGATAAACACCATGGCCCACAAGTTAATAATTTAGCTAGAGTTAAATTCATGTATGCCATCAAAAGCCTATTTGAATTTAAACTCAAAATTATTCTTCCACAAAATTAATTCAACCACATATCATCTAATTAAATTAGGAAACCATGCCAATATAGGAAAGTGGCTAGAAGAGGGACCAAAAGACATATTTGCCCTTGGCTCCTAAAATGACCAAAATGTCCATGCTAACCCCATAGCAACATTAAGATCATTTTAACCCTAACTCATTCCAATAAAGAGTTATGGTTGCACTCCAGGGACAAACATTAAATTGCAAATTAAGCTCATCATTAACTGACGATTGTCTTTGACCTAACAAGTACAATGACCACAATGCCCCTCTATGTAACATCCATAATCAAGTAGGTTAACCGATGTACTATCTACCTTCTTGATTACATCTTATCCTTAGAACTTCATACCCTGGACTTAATCATCATCAGGGTATCATTCTCTTGATCCAGGGAGCGACCCAAAAGTTCAATACCCATATGGAACATCTATATACTAAGATCTTAGATTCTGATGATTAATTGGATAATTCTAAGGGGACGATCATTCCATCACACGATGGCATAGATTCCATATTGCATTTGCACGTCCTAACTAATCAAGCCCGAGCACCCAAAACACAGAGCTGTTGACCCAAGAACATGATCTCACCCATAGTGAATTAAAGTACAAGAACTCGACTTCGTCAGTTCATCCACAAATGCTCAAGATTAAGAGCACTGGTCACTCAGTAGCAAGAGGTGAATTGATCTCTCTCTGTGATAGTACTATTTTAGAGATCACACCTACAAGTGGTCCTGTTCAATGCATGACACATGCACTAATGAGATAAATCCGGAAAGGCCTCCGTGACTAAGGTAAGTCACCCTGAATACAGGAGAGTATCTCATTTTAACTTATACCAAGATGAAGTGCCCAACTCCATCTCTCAGTTATGAACAAGTTTATTGTTTCAAGTATCCATGACTCAGACCTTACTGTGTGTAGCCACTACACACCTAAGTCATTTACTCGAAAACAATGGGCCTTACACAACCATACATATACACAAGTATTAAGAGAAAGATGTCATTCCATTAAATAACCAATAAATATTCAGTAACAGAGATGTGAGTGCAGTCAGTGGGCTTTAGGGCATACACCAATCCCAACAATCTCCCACTTGCACTAAAGATCACTACGACCTAACCTAACTCCCATAGACTCAACATGTGAAGTAAACACTTTCTCAGTAAGAGTCTTAGTAAATGGGTCAGCTAAGTTATTTGCTGAGGCAATCTGCTCTACCACTATTTCTCCATCCTGAACGAATTCCCGGATCAAGTGGTACTTTCTCTGAATATGCTTGCCTTTCTTGTGATTCCTGGGCTCTTTGCAGTTAGCTACTGCACCAGTATTGTCGCAGTACATGACAATCGGTTTTTACACTGCAGGAACTACTCCCAATTCCAATAGGAATTTTCTGAGCCATACTACTTCCTTCGCAGCTTCCGATGCCGCCACATACTCTGCCTCCATGGTAGAATCAGCAGTACAATCTTGCTTGACACTTCTCCATGATATAGCCCCTCCTGATAGAGTAAAGACGTATCCCGAGGTAGACTTTCTGCCATCTACATCCGACTGGAAATCAGAGTCTGTATACGCCAGTGGCGTTAGATCATCTGCTCGGTAGGTTAGCATATAATCTTTTGTTCTCCGAAGATACTTGAATATATGCTTAACAGCTGTCCAATGCATAGGTCCAGGGTTTGATTGATATCTACTAACCATGCCAACAGCAAAGCAGATATCTGGTCTAGTACACAACATTGCATACATGAGGCTTCCAACAGCTGATGCATATGGTACTCTCCTCATGCTTTCTATCTCCTCAGGTGTCTTCGGACATTGATTCCGAGATAGTGGTACTCCATGTCTAGAAGGTAGCAAGCCCTTCTTGGAGTCATGCATGTTATACTTGACCAATATCTTCTCAATATACGAAGATTGGGATAAGGCTAACATCTTGTTCTTGCGATCTCGCAGATGCTTGATCCCTAAGACATAGCTCGCCTCACCCAAATCCTTCATCTGAAATTGAGATGATAACCAAACCTTAGCAGACGACAATATGCCAACATCATTTCAAATGAGTAATATGTCATCCACATACAGGACTAAAAATGCAACTGCGTTTCCACTCCCTTTCTTATACACACATGGTTCATCGATGTTTTGATCAAAGCCAAAGGATTTGACTGCCTGATTAAACTTGATGTTCCATGCCCTAGATGCTTGCTTAAGTCCATAAATGGACTTTTTAAGTTTACAAACCATGTTCTCTTGGCCACCAGCAATGAATCCCTCTGGTTGCATCATATAGATGCATTCGTCAAGACTTGCATTAAGAAAAGCTGTCTTGACATCCATCTGCCATATCTCGTAGTCATAATGACATGCGATGGCTAAGAGAATCCTTATGGACTTGAGCATGGCTACTAGCGAGAAGGTTTCCTCATAATCGATACCCTCTTTCTGAGTATATCCTTTCCCCACCAGTCTTGCTTTGAAGGTTTCAACCTTCCCATCCACTCCTCTCTTTCTCTTGTAGATCCACTTGCACCCTATGGGTTTGATCCCTTCAGGTGCATCCACAAGTTCCCAGACTTGATTGGAATACAGAGAATCCAATTCAGATTTCATCGCTTGCTGCCACATGTCAGCATCTATATCCGTTACTGCTTCATCGTAACTAGTAGGATCCTCAACCAGATCCTCGGAGTCTGTCATAAAAGACACTCCTAGGTATCTATCTGGTGGTCTAGAAATTCTCCCACTACGACGAGGCTCCGGAGTGTTAAAAGGAATGTCTTGATTTTCTACAGTCTCAGGATCTGGCACAGATGTTGTAGGAGTTTCTGAAAGAATCTCCTCAAGTGTTTCTTTACAACCAAGCTCTTGGTGCATCATGCAATCATCCTCCAAGTATCTAGCATGAGTGCTGATAAGCACCTTTTGCTCCTTTGGATGATAAAAGATGCCTCCTCTCGTTCCCTTAGGATACCCAATGAAGTAGCACATTTCCGATCTGGGTTCTAGCTTGGTAGCTTTATCATTCAGTACATAGGCTGGACAACCCCAAATGTGGATATGTCTTAAACTGGGTTTTCGACCTGTCCACATTTCTTGAGGTGTCCTAGGTACTGATTTAGAAGGTACCAGATTCAAAATGTATGCTGTTGCTTCTAGGGCATATCCCCAAAATGATATGGGTAGGGTTGCATGACTCATCATGGACCTTACCATATCAAGAAGGGTACGGTTTTTTCTCTCTGCTACACCATTTTGCTGGGGTGTACCCGGTGCAGACAACTGAGACACAATCCCATGTTGTGTGAGGTACTCCTTGAACTCACCCAGGAGGTACTCGCCACCTCGATCAGATCGAAGAGCTTTGATATGTTTCCCTAGTTGTAACTCCGCCTCAGCCTTGAATTGGTTGAACTTATCAAACGCTTCAGACTTGCGTCGCATTAGGTACACATATCCATACCTAGAGTAATCATCAGTGAAGGTGATGAAATACTCATAACCTCCTCTCGCTAGTTTGTTCATAGGACCACACACATCAGTGTGAACCAATTCTAACAACTCCTTTGACCTCAGTCCCTTTCCAGAGAGTGACCTTTTGGTCATCTTTCCCATGAGACAAGATTCACACTGAGGTAAAGGTTCGAGATCTAATGAGCTCAAAAGCCCATCCTCTACCAACCTCTGAATCCGTTTTAGGTTAATATGACCCAAACGTAAGTGCCAAAGATAAGTGTCATTGGTTGAAGATACCTTCCTCTTGAGGGAAGATGAGCTTTCTAGTTGTACATTATGCAGTGTGGGAGCAATAGGATATATATAAAATAGGTTGTCATGCATTCTACCGGAACATAAAATATTTCCATTTCTATTGATATCAACACCAGAATGGAAAGAAACTGAATAATGAAATTCAATAAGTCTGGAAACTGAAATTAAATTCTTCCTTATGTCCGGAACATAGATAACATTATTTAAAACTAATATCCTATCATGCGGAAAATGTAAAGTAATAGCTCCCACTGCAACAGCCCAAATCTTTGCTCCATTTCCAACTCTAAGGTCAAACTCCCCTTTCTCAAGCTTTTTCCTTATCTGAAACCCCTGCAATGAATTGCAGATATGATTAGTGGCTCCAGAGTCTACTATCCATGAATCAGTAGAATCAACCACATGACAGGTTTCAATGTAGTAGGAAAGAGATATACCTTTCTTATCTGAGCCTAGGAGCTTGGGACAATCTTTCTTCCAGTGACCTTTGAGGCCGCACTTGAAGCATTTCCCTTTGGGCTTTTCACCTGTACCTTTGTCCTTCTTTCCAGCATTGCCCTTTTTCTATCCTTTTCCCTTTCCCTGCTTCTTCTTGAACTTTTTCCCTTTCGGGTTCAGTTTAGAGGAAGACTGGGAAAAGTGAGCTTGGCCTTTAGGCTTCACGATGGCCTCTGCCGCCTGGAGTTCTTTCATTAACTCAGAGAGAGTCATGTCCATCTTGCTCATGTTGAAGTTGAGCTTGAACTGGTTGAAAGACTCCGGCAGAGTTTCGAGAATCATATCAGTCTGACTCCCTGCATCAATCTCAGCCCCTAGGATCTCAACTTCATTGAAACAATCCATCATTTTGAGCATGTGCTCTCTGACAGGTGTTCCCTCAGCCATCCTAGTATTCATGATTGTCCTTAAAGCAGCTTGCCTAGCTGGCCTGCTTTTGTCTGCGAACATCTCAGACAAGGACAACATGATATCAGAAGCTGTGTCCATTTGCTCATGCTGCGTTTGCAACACGTTGGACATGGAAGCAAGCATGTAGCATTTGGCCATGCTATTCGCCTTTTTCCATTTCCTTTCAGCCTCTAGCTGGTCATCTGTAGAATAATCATCAATCGTAGGACAGGGTTCCGACAAAACATACTTGTACTCCTCAGCGGTGAGTACTATGTTAAGGTTTCTTTTCCAGTCTACGTAATTAGGGCCAGTCAATTTGTTCTCACGCAGAATACTCATCAACGGGCTAAAAGAATCCTTCCCCATCTCTCTGGATATATAACAGGTTATAATTAGACAGGCAGTATATATGTAACATGTATATGGTGCTTGTAATAAAAGGAAAAAACATGCACAAGACTTTTTACATTAGTTAACCCTAATTATAATGTATCAGTGTCTCAACCTCCTCATAGACCCTCCATCGAAGGGATGGCCGAGCCTACAGTCACGTTGAGTTAAGGTCTGCTTATTTGGATCATCACTGTCTGGATACGCATATCCAGTGATAGTCCAATCACTGATTGGTTTGGCCTCATATGACAAATAACACTTACTCCTAGGGAGAGGTTATTACCGTCTTATGTCAAGTGTATTACCATCTCTTATGAACGTTCCCAGAATGTCTATGACTCAAGTCCTCCGAAGGGAAGTGACTTTAATCCAATCTTGAAGTGAACTTTAGTAAAGAGCTCCACCGAAGGGATGGCCGCTCCCACCAACACTTCATTGACATTCTATAGAAGTGATCTTTAGTAAAGAACTCCACCGAAGGGATGGCCGCTCCCACTAACACCTCATTACGAATATTCACATTAGTTCACCCACTAACCCATCGAAGCGATCTTTAGTAAAGAACTCCACCGAAGGGATGGCCGCTCGTACCAACACTCCATTGAGATAGCATGAACCGAAAATGGAAGGCCGTGGGGCTTTTCCAAACCCCCCTCCCACTTGATTATTTAACACTAGGGTTTTGAAAAACTCTTTTGACCTTAGTATCGTTACTCAAACCTTGTTTAAATCTAGTAAACTTAGTTAACAATTTTCATGACTCAATTGCTTAAGTCATCTCAAAAAATAAATAACCTTTGCTTTAAAACATATTGAGTAAAGGTCTTGGGACCAGTGGGTTATGGGCCCACCAAGGTAGCAACATTTTAGATTTTAGTTTGGCCTCTTTTGGAAACTTAGGGTACCAAGATAAACTAAACCCTATCCAATTTTTAAACCTTAGACAAATAGAAGGTGCTGGTCTAAGATCTGTTTAAAAACAATTTGCCAAACTAAAAACAATCCAATGTAGAAAAATGCCAATTTTAAGAACCTAGTGGTGGCCATGTTACTAGGTGATGAACATAGCATTAAAAGCAATTATATAAAGCAATTAACCATGCATTCCATATATAAAAGCAATAAAATATAATGCAATCCTTGATGGCTCCCTGCTCTTCGGACTTCAAATCCTTATCCAACTAGGAATCCTAATCCAACTAGGATACTTGGTTAAGAGTCCTTTTCGCACTAGGACACCTTCGTTGCCTCCACCACCATGTAATCCTCTTCTACTTGCAACCATGCAATCTTTGAAGCTTTCTTCTCCTTGCTTGTTACAATAAATAAATTTATACAAGCAAACCCATGAAAAACAAAAACCAAAAATTACATTGGAGATCCCTATGCTTTTCAAGAAAGCTTACATCAAGACTAGTTGAAATAAAAAACAAGGAAAAATTACAACCTCCTATGATTGCTAAACGCGCAATCGTACACTTTCCAACTAATTAAAAAACATCCAAATCCACACACATACATGCGAACCATCAAGGATGCAATTATATGGCTGCAACCAAAAAGATTAGTGCATTCATTGTGCTGTGTACAACACTATACAGCATTTTGAAATTATTCCAGCAGCCTGGAAAAAATTTCTGCACACTAT
Source organism: Cinnamomum chago (assembly GCA_038049695.1). Lineage (NCBI taxonomy): Eukaryota > Viridiplantae > Streptophyta > Magnoliopsida > Laurales > Lauraceae > Cinnamomum > Cinnamomum chago. Next base: position 19,641,040 of record CP142459.1, read on the forward strand.
TTATGCAGTAAACAGCATTCTGGAATTATTCCAGCAGCCTGGAAAAATTCCTGCACACTATTTATGCAGTAAATAACATCCTAAAGGGCACCACCATGCCCTTGATTAATCTAGGATTGAAATCCACACAACATGGGATCATGATTTCACATGGAGAGGCTCTGATACCACTGAAAGTTCATGCATTACAGATCTGAACTTGGAATAGCATGGCTGGTATGGTTTTTCAAATTTTTTAAACAAAACCAAATCTGATATGGCAGCCATGAAACATGCATAAAACTCCATGAAATCATGATCAACATGTGTAGAAAGAAAGGAGATGATAGAGGACTAATACCTTGCTGATATGAAGTCTTCAAATCTCTGAAACTGAACTTGCAAACTGCTGATCACAAGCCTGCAATCAGCTATACAGGTTGCAGGAATTTACTGCAGCAACTTTCCTTTTGATCTTCTCTTCTATTCCACAACCCAATCTGATTGGTGTTGATTGTGGGATCAGAATAGGGTTTCCTAGATGGGTTTTCTGAACTACTCTTTGTGGAAACAACCCAGGACCTGATCTCCTCTCTCCAATGAAGAAGAAGAAGGCAGCAATGGGCTGGGCGTGAATGGGCTTCTCACTCTCTCTTGGACTTGGACGGCCAATGGAGTTCCTTGAGGTTTCACGCCTAGGTTTTCTTTCCTATCTCTTGTTTTCATGTGTTCCACGCCCAGGGCAGTCCCTCTTATTTTATAAAGATCACATTCCTTTAAAGAGTTCTATCTCTAATAGGAATGACAATCCCTAAAATTAAGCAACCAGCCCCTTTAGTTGTGCAACACTTTCTAATTAAAGATACTAAAAATTAGTAAGCTTTAATCATAGGAATTCTTACCCAAAGAGGAGTTGTTCCTTCCAAGTAAAGATACCTAGTCAAACTTGGAAACCTCACACAAGGGGCTCCACTTATGGCTGGCCCACAAGATAGATAAACACACCATGGCCCACAAGTTAATAATTTAGCTAGAGTTAAATTCATGTATGCCATCAAAAGCCTATTTGAATTTAAACTCAAAATTATTCTTCCACAAAATTAATTCAACCACATATCATCTAATTAAATTAGGAAACCATGCCAATATAGGAAAGTGGCTAGAAGAGGGACCAAAAGACATATTTGCCCTTGGCTCCTAAAATGACCAAAATGTCCATGCTAACCCCATAGTAACATTAAGATCATTTTAACCCTAACTCATTCCAATAAAGAGTTATGGTTGCACTCCAGGGACAAACATTAAATTGCAAATTAAGCTCATCATTAACTGACGATTGTCTTTGACCTACCAAGTACAATGACCACAATGCCCCTCTATGTAACATCCATAATCAAGTAGGTTAACCGATGTACTATCTACCTTCTTGATTACATCTTATCCTTAGAACTTCATACCCTGAACTTAATCATCATCAGGATATCATTCTCTTGATCCAGGGAGCGACCCAAAAGTTCAATACCCATATGGAACATCTATATACTAAGATCTTAGATTCTGATGATTAATTGGATAATTCTAAGGGGACGATCATTCCATCACACGATGGCATAGATTCCATATTGCATTTGCACGTCCTAACTAATCAAGCCCGAGCACCCAAAACACAGAGCTGTTGACCCAAGAACATGATCTCACCCATAGTGAATTAAAGTACAAGAACTCGACTTCGTCAGTTCATCCACAAATGCTCAAGATTAAGAGCACTGGTCACTCAGTAGCAAGAGGTGAATTGATCTCTCTCTGTGATAGTACTATTTTAGAGATCACACCTACAAGTGGTCCTGTTCAATGCATGACACATGCACTAATGAGATAAATCCGGAAAGGCCTCCGTGACTAAGGTAAGTCACCCTGAATACAGGAGAGTATCTCATTTTAACTTATACCAAGATGAAGTGCCCAACTCCATCTCTCAGTTATGAACAAGTTTATTGTTTCAAGTATCCATGACTCAGACCTTACTGTGTGTAGCCACTACACACCTAAGTCATTTACTCGAAAACAATGGGCCTTACACAACCATACATATACACAAGTATTAAGAGAAAGATGTCATTCCATTAAATAACCAATAAATATCCAGTAACAGAGATGTGAGTGCAGTCAGTGGGCTTTAGGGCATACACCAATCCCAACAGACTTGACCTAGAAACTCTGGCCTTCTATCTTGATGCATAAAAAAAAACAGAGAGAGAAAGGAAAATGCATGAACATCTTGGATTGCATAAACCTCATTATCATGGTGAGCAAAAGAGGGAAAGCAAAAAAAAAAAAAAGAGAAAGAAAGAGAGAAATCTCTTCAAAAAAAAAATTTGCCAGCAAGTTGTGGCCCATTACACGTGGTAGTACGGCCAGGTCCGTACAAACCTGTTCGTACAGCGAAGGAAAAAAAACGTGCAAAAAAAAAAAACACATGAAGAAAAAGAAGAAAAAGAAAAAGAAAGGAAAAGGAAAGAAAAGAAAATGAAAGAAATTTCTACTTCTACATAGAGTTTCTTGTGAAGGAAGAAAACTTACTTGAAGCCAAGGATGGAGAAGAAGAAAGAACTTGAAGATTCTTGAAGAGGAAGAGTTCTTGATCTTGGAGCACTCTTAAAGACTTTTGCAAAAAGAAAGCAATAAGAGCAAGAGATCCAACATCCTTTGCTTTTATCGAAGAGAGCAAACCAAAAGAAGAAACATGGAGAAAACCAACGAGGTAAGTGCTAAAAACTAGCAACTTTCCCAAAAGAAAGAAGATTTGAGATATTCTCTCTTAAAAAGAAGATTCTTTGAGAATTTCTCTCCAAAATAAAGGGAATGAGAAATATTCTCTCCAAAGAAAAATACTTCGAGGAAATCTCTCCCAAAAAACAAGGAAGCGTGAGAGATTCTCTTCAAGTAAGGATATTTTAAATATTCTATACCCACAGGCGATATTTTAGATATCCTTTACAAAATGACATCATATGAGATCTAAGCCATCCCCAAAGCTTAAGATCCCATGGGTTAGCCCACATGAGTAAGTTTTGACCACCTAGGCACTAAAAGGGGCTTCCTATCAAAAACCACCTTTGCCAAGAGCATACAAAATGGTTCCATGCCTCTCTTGAGTCGATTCAACCATTCAAAAAAAAAAAAAGCCTCATGAGTTTCCAAAAATCCAAATCATCCAACCTCATGAACCAAATTAAGCCAAAATCTTGAAATTGACATTCCACAAAAACCCAAACTCTGGTCCCCTAACTCGCCAGATACAACTTGTTAGGTCACAAGGCCAAAAAAAAAAAAAAAAACAAATCCTGACCTCCTAGCTCGCCACATACAGCTTGTTAGGTCATAAGGTCAAAACCAAATATGATCCCCTAATTTGCCACATACAGCTTGTTGGGTCACAAGGTCAAAATAAAAAAATCAAACCCCGACCCCTTAACCGGCCACATACAGCTTGTTAGGTCACAAGGTCAAAAAAGCCAAAAAACCCTCTTGACCACCTAATGCGCCACATACAGCCCTTAGGTTCACACAGTCAAAAGGAAAACCCAAAATCCAAAACCCAAATCCAACTCCCTCATGTCATTTTCAAAACTTTGCATTGAGATGGTACGTGAACCCTCTCACTACCATAAAATCCCTTTGGAAACTCAAAAGGCTATTAAAAAAAAATTCTCAAAGACTCTTGGTCAAATCAAAAGCTCTCCTTCAAGTTTCCCTTTGAGGCACATCGACTCCAAAAGCTACTCGTCCCTGTACCTCGAGGGGGCATTTGTTGACACAAAAAATGACACTTTGCCTCTTCAATATCAAGAAGCCGCATCCTACTACAAATAGGCAATGCTACTTCAAGCATCAGATCTTGTCAGAATCAAACAAAACTGCAAGATCCTTTAAGACAGTCAAAAAAGGGGTTCACATGAAGTTTCGGGTCATTCCTACATCATTTGACCAAACTTCACTCCTCTGGCAGCTAAACAGGCGCTCCTGATGGCGACGGCGTCGAAGACATCAAAACTTCGATTAGAGCCTACGGATGGTCTCAAAATACCTCCAAAGGGCTCTATGTCAAATTTCAAGTCAAACCGACAACGTTTAACCCTCCCTCAACCCTTGAGCAGTAAAATCAAGCCTCTCGGTGACGAGAGCGACCGGGACTATTACTCATCAAACAGAGCACATGGATGGCTTCAACATGCTTCAAAAGGGTTGCACGTCAAATTTCAGGTCATTCCAACAACGTTCAACCTGACTTTGATACTCCGAAACAAAATCAAGGCTACCAGCGGCAGAGCACCCCGGGACCTTGACTTCCAAAACGGAGCCAATGGATCATCTCAAAATAACTCTAATAGGCTCCCTGTCAAATTTCAAGTCAATCGGACATCAGTTGACCGCACATCAAAGCGCGGCATCTTCCTCGCGGCAAAATCAAGCCTACTGGCGACGGGACCCCAAACGGCTTCAAAACTAAAAAAAAAGCCCACGGTTGGTCCTATCTACTGCTCAGGAGGCTTCACCTCAAATTTTAGGTCATTTTGACATCGTTTGACCTAGTTTCGCTCTTGACAGAAAATCGGCTACAAAGTCTTCGACTTTTCCAAAAATACGAAGTTTTGTGCTTCGATTTTGACGGCTTCTCGTCAGGTTTTCTTCAGGAGAATCAAGCCGGTGGCATAAAAAATGTCATAAAAAAAGAAAAATGCAAGAGAAAATGGCATAAAAAAAGACCGAAAAACGGCAGAGAAATGGCGACCAAAAAGGGGACAATCCCCATGGTTGCCGGTGGCGACCATGGCTTTTACCGGCGACCATGGAAATCCGGGTCGTTGGATTCGTCGCCGGGTGGCCCGTTTTCCATCCTTTTTCACGTTTCGGAAGTTCCAGCCCCTGCGGTTCCCTGAAAATCTGATTTTTTATGCTCAAAATCGACTGATCTTCGTCGACATCTCAGATCCGCCATCAAGAGCATGAAATCATCATTGATCGCTCCAAGATCGCCAACTGGCTGACCAAGAAAGTGCACTTTCTATCCGACGATCGAGAAATCGACAAGACAGATGTCACCGGCCGGTTGGTATCAACCAAAGTTTGAAGTTGCATCGCCATCCGACATCAAACAACAAGCGGATCCATCGGCCATTGTCACAAGAAGAATTTCAAAAGACGCAGCGCTGCTCGCGACTGTTCAAATGCCCTGGCGGCCACTTAATATCGTTAATTGACCCGTTTTATGACAATATAATACTGTCATTAACTCATTATTTTGGACCGCCCAATCAAAATCAAGCAAATGGGAGTTACAAATCCAAGCAATCATGGCATTAAAACCATGAAACTCCCCTCATCATGGAGATTAAAGGTGATTAAATGCCCATCATCTTCCACCGGCCAATCACAAGCCAAGAAAAGGGAGTTACAAAATCAAGAATTAAAACTTGTAACTCCTCCCATCAATGCCATCAATTCCCTCGTCATGGGTCATCAATCCCATAAATCACCCCATGGCCACCAAGAGCCTATAAAAAGGGGGTAATTCCAAGAAATCTAGAGACGGACATATACACACGGATAGAGAGAGAGACGGACACATACACACGAGTAGAGAGAGATCCATACTCACAAGTAAGGAAGAAGAACTCTAAAGAAACCCTGCTACTCTACTGAAACACCACAAGGTGATCGAAGTCCCTTGGGGGGCCATCCCCCAAGGCCACCTCTTTCCTTCTATCTAACATGGCCTAAACGCGGCTCTTCAGCCTGTTTACTCGGATTTTCATTTGATATAGGACCTCTCTTTGGTCCTTATCCTCTAAAAAATTGAGGTCCAAGCCAACCCAAAGAATCAAAGCATCAAGCGTTCTCATCTGAAGGACGATGGCGAAGTCCATACATGACTTGCGACCATCAATCTAAACGAGTCCCCACAATCTCCTGAGAAGTCAGATACATTTTCTTACTTTTCTTTGTATTTTGTATTATTTGTAAGGAGGCAAACAAATCACATTTCTTCTCTTTCTTCATTGATAAGATTTGTAAATCGCCTACTATGACACAAAACCGCCTTCTAGGGCACAAAAATCGCCTTTCACGGCAAACAAAATGAAATCGCCTCTCATGACATTTAAAAAATTGTCTATTTCTTAAAATATATGTGCAATGGAAAGTTAGAAAGAAGAATTGATTTCCTTTCTACTTGTGAAGGTGAATCTCCGGATCACCATTTCAAATTCCAAGTAGAACAGAAAATATGGCATACCCCGTACAAAAAATGTTGATGACCTTGCTTTTCGTCCCCCGCCATGCTCCCAGCAGCCCCAAGGGTGGGAAGGAGAGGATGAAAGGTCAGAGCCCCCATCATAGTGGTTCGGCCAAACATGGCTACATCCACTCCCGGTATTCCTACCGGTGTTCCATTATCATTTTTAAGGTTTAGGCTAACCTCCAACCTTGCAACCACAAATGCTTTTTACACAAGGCTAAGCATTAACCTATACAATCTCATATGCTTTTCAATAGGCTAAGCATAAACCTTTACAACAATATTTTTAATCTAAAAAACTATGCCTAAACAAGCATACAATGAGATGCAAGTGAATACAATTAAATGCCTCTTAACATAGGCTGATATGAAAGTTGTAATCAAACTAAGGCATATGCATGACAAATGCAAAGATCAATAAATGATACATATGCCTTAAAACTACTTCTATCTCTTTTGAAATTCAATGCTCATAAATGATGTAAATGAGAGATAGAGTAACTACACATGTTTTTTTTTTTAAATAATGACAAACTTGTTTTTAGAAAGTTTAAGATGAAACTAGAAAGTTTGAAAGAAACATTAAATTTCTAAACATGTGAGATTACTAATCAAATGATGAAGTTAAAATGATAAACATATTTTAAAATCAAAGCATGTTTAAACACTCAACATTTGAACACTTTGAACACTTTAATCATGCCATTTGAAGAAATCAAAGATTTGAAAGCAAGCATGAATAAAATAAGATAAGAGGGGCAAACCCATTGAAGAATCAAAGGTTTGTCACAAATGATTTTCCCTCCTAGCTTAGCATAGATGCCCATCTTCCTTGGCCCTCAGAAGTCTCAAAAGTGTTGGCACAAAAACTAAGGAAGGGTTCTTTTTATAAGAAAATTTGTCTCCAACGGATCTATTGTCGGTCAACTGACAATTGGAGTTCAGTCGACCGAACTCAACAGTCATAATCCAACGGCTATAATTTTTTAAATTTGCGGACCGTTATAAAGTTGTCAGTTCACCAAACTGTAGTTCGGTCGGCCGACAACAGACGACAAGCTGACCGACATTCCCTGAAATATAGATTTTATATTCTGGATCCGGAACCGATAGTTGACCGAACATGGTTTGGCTGACCGAACTTTCCCTATTTTTTAAAGACTCGAAAAATGATTTTAAAAGGGAAGTTTGGTCTTGGAGAACTACTCTAGACTAAAGACAAACATGCTTGATAAAATGAGTTTTCTTTTATGCAAATCAAAACATGTTTGTGCAAGTTTTTTACAAAAACCCTTTGATGAAAAAAAATAATGCAAGAAGATTTCAGTACAGAAGTATGAGAGATCAAGATTATGAAAATGTATGTATCCAATCTAATTGCAAACTAATGAAAACCCTAACACTTTTGTCTATGGGTCTTCTTGATCCGTACTATTCTCAAGACTTGCTATGAGATAGTCCAATCATCTGCTAAAACTGGGTCAAAGTATTGTTAGGGTTTTTGTAGATTGCAATTTGATGGATGCATTATCATTCAAGCATCATTTGATTTACACACTTGCATTGTTTTAGATAAACTTGAAATCGTATTTTATTCATGCATTGTTTTTAAGAGTTGTAAAAGTATTGATTTATGCATGATTTGCTTTTAAAACTTGGATGCATTTGTTTTTTAAAAGAGTTTTAGAAATCAAGCTAGCCTTTGGTTTTAAAGTTTTGAATCATTTTAGGCTTGTGTGTTTCATGTTTTTAAAAACCTCTTAAAATGATTTAAAACATGTATTCAAGCTTGGTTTAGTGGCCCAAAAAGTTCCACAAAGAAAATCTTTGAAATTGCAAAGTTGGGATTTTTGGCCCCAGCAGTGTGGCCGGTCGACCGGCCCAGGGGTCCCGGTCGACCGGGAACACTGCAGGCAGAAAATGCCATGGTGCCCCTAACGGTCATATTTCTGACCGTTGTGTGTTCCGGGTCGACCGAGACCTGTTTGCAGGTCGACCGAGGACTAGCTGTTGGGCACTTTTTGCTATAAATATGAGTTCTTTCCTTTGCCAAAAGTTGGGATTTTTAAGGCCCTCCTTGAGGGGTTTTGAGGCATATTCAAGGGAAATGAACTAAGGGATGAAAGGGATCATTAGGAAAGCTAAAGCTTGGTTTAATGAAGATAAATCACCAAGTAGGCTCTACTTTCCTTAATCATATGTTTTCATGCTTTGTTTTATTTTTGGTAAATCATTTGTAGCATGATAAACTATGTTGTGTTGTATCCTTAACATGTTTTATGTTTTGAATTGATTTATTGTTTTGGATACATCACCATTGATTCAATCCAAGTAGTACTTCATCTTTGGTAAATCTAAGTAGATAATGTTAATGGAAACATCTTTGAAAATAGATGTAACATGATCCATATACTTGGTTGAATCTTTGGTTGTTGTTTTCCATCATAAGAAAATCACTTTCAAAACTATCTTATGTTTTGGATTCAACTTCTTTACAAATCATATGTTTTCATGTTTTGTTTTATCTTTGATAAATCTTTAGTAGCATGTTAACCTATGATGTGTTGTATCCTTAGCATGTTTTATATTTTGAATTGATCTATTGTTTTGGATGCATCACCATTGATTCAATCCAAGTAGTACTTTATTTGGGAAATCTAAGTAGATCATGTTAATGAAATAATCTTTGAAATTATATGTAACATGATTCATATACTTGGTTGAATCTTTGGGTGTTGTTTTTCATCATAAGAAAATCTCTTTCAAAATATATCTTATGTTGTGGATTCAACATCTTTACAAATCATATGTGAATTTGTTTTAAAGTTTCACAACTTGCCTTGCATTGATTGGTATATCATATTCAAGTTGTATTTATAATCACATATGATTTGTCCCCTTATTTCAATCAAATCTATTTTTATGTTTTGAGCTACATTGTTGATTTGTTTGACATCCCTATGCATCACATGTTTAGAGCTAATTAATTTCATACAACTTGTGAATCTTTGACATCATTAACAAGTTGTTACTTTTAACATGTGACTTGCATTCTTTCCTCAATCATAAATGTTTTTATGAACTAAAAACTTTCAAAAGCCTTAGGCTTACATTTATGAGCTTTCATTTTCAAAATGATTGAGGACATCACACACACACATCATGTACTTTCATCTTTGCATTCATAGTGTGTGTGTGTGTATTAGATTTTCATTTTCATATCTGTCTATTTTAGAGGCAAATGTAATGAGCTAAATAGAACCTCCATCAAGTGTATGTTAGACACTAATTTAGTGAGATAACTAACCTATGGTTGAAGAGGTTATTGCTTAGCCTATAAAAGCATAATGTATAGGTTGATGTTGAGCCTTGAAAAACATCATTGTAAAGGTTATTGCTAAGCCTTAAAAAGCATATTGTAAAGGTTATTGCTTAGCCTATTGAAAAGCATAAATAGTGGAAATCCGGTGGGGTGTTGGTTCATAAGCCGGTAGTGGATGTAGGCATTGAGGCCGAACCACTATAAATCCTTGTGTGATGGTGATTGCTTTGTGGTGATTCTTTTATTAGCTTCCGCATCTTGTATGATTAATCATCACATGTGACTAGTTTGTTTTAAAGAAGTTAAAATTGGTTATAATTGGTCATAAATGGAGCTCACCCTATTCACCCCCCCCTCTGGGGTTCGGATCCCCAGGACTTACAAGTATGGCACTTCTTTTGGATCACAAAACTGTGTTTCTGTGTTGTCGGACAATTCCTCTTCATTATCAGAGAAATCATACGAATTGGATGAGCTTCCTAGATTCTTGACAGGTGACTCTTTGTTAGACCCCGACCCAGACTAATTCAATTAGTGAGTGTTTAGTGTGTGTTTAGTCTTAAGTGGGTTTAGTTATCGTTGGGTTAGAAATAATTATCTTTAGTCCTGGATATAGCTTTGGGAATTTTGAGAACGTTTAGTGTTAGTCAGACACGCTCAGAAAGGCCTGAGTGAACGTGTAAGCTTGGGAGGACAGTATCGGTTTTTCCATTTTTAATTGTGATTTTGGTTTCATTTGAATGGTTTTATTATTTGTTATAACTTTCGTTTTCAGCTCGTTCGTGTTTGAAGCCCAAAATCCAAGTTTTGGCCCAAAAAGGGGTAAAATTGTCTTTTATACACAAATCTGGACACAATTTTCAAAATCTCAAAACCATGCCAAAATTATACTTTTTGGAAACTAGATTTGTCGAGGATGATTTTATCCTTCTTCGTCGTTTTCATTCGGGACCCGCAAGATCATGTTTTTGTCAATGCAAGGTTTAGGCTCATTTGGCCCCAATTGCAAGTGTTTAAAGTCAACCCTTTTATCTTCACTCCTTCCATTCCCAAACCCTAACCCTAGAGCACCAAGAAGAGAAAACCCTTTTTCCTTCCACTTTATTTCTCTTGAATGCAAAAGCTGGAAGACTCCAAATGAAATTCCAAGACCATCATCTTCTTCCTCTCATCCCAAGCTTTCCATTGATACAAGTTTCTTGAAGTTTCTAGTTGAGCAAGACCTCAATTTTCTTCCTTATATCTTGTTTGTGCATCTCTAGGTAAGAGCTCCAACCCATCTTTTAGTGGAGCCTTTTTAGTTCCTAAAGATCTTGCTTTTCATGTTTGCAAACCCTTTTGTGAAAATGGGTTTCTTGTTTTCAAGTTTGAGTGAGTTTTTAATGGTTTTCATGGGATTTTGTAGTCCTTGGCTTAGCTTGAGTGGAACTGCTTGAAGAAGGTTTGTGACATCTTGGACTAAGGCAAGTAAACAATCTAGGATGGATGTTAGCATGTGTGCATTTGATTTGTTTTCTTTTCATTCTCTTCATTTCATTGGAAATCTATGTCTTGAATTGAAATTTTGGGGATTTTGTTTTAGATTGGAGAATGGAAATGTATTGTGTCAATTTGTGCAATGAAATGTGTGTTTTATCCCTTGGAGAGCATGTAGGCTCTTGGAAGTGCAGGTTGAATGAGAAACAAGAAGAGGGGAAAAAGAAATGTAAAAATCTGATTTGAAATGCTCTTTTAAATTCCAACGTTTAGGTTTTGATTACACAAGGATCAATCAAAGGTCCTTACATGTGCTTGATAGACCTTGTGTTCGTACTTTAGTTTTAATACAATGAATATCATTGTGTACTCATTTTGAAGTTCAAGTACAAGCTCGTTTTGAAGATTTGTTTCAAGAAAAAGGGAACCACTTCCTAAGCTTGTTATGCATATTAATTATGCCTCTTATTAGCCGTGTTTTGTCTCGTTTTGATAAGTGATTCCCATCTTAAGTTCGACTTGTTTTGATAACTACCTTTTCGTGTTAGTCTCATAACTTGAATTATGATGGGAATGCCATGTTAACTCCTTTCTTGTGATACTATGTCTTGATATTATTTTTTTATAGCACTTAAAATTTTATTGGTGCGTATCTTGATGTGATTTGCTACACGCTTCCGCAAACTTGATCGTGTGAGACAGATTCCGCGTGTTTCGGGAATCCTCACCGTGGGAACCTATGGGAAAACAACAAATATCAACGTCGCGGGCCCGTGATCCGTTCCGGGGTCGCGACAGGACTGGTATCAGAGTGGGACTTATTTCAGGCAATTAAACGAAACTAGAAAGTGTGACTTAGGAACGTGGCGACAATTCGTGAGTTCGATAGATTCGTTTAGTATAGGACCTTAGAAACCCTTATACCATGTTTATTGTGCACTAACACCTTGTTTTACGGCATCATGCCTCCAAGAAAAGTTCCGAACAATAATGCTTCAGGCAGTAATCAGAATGAGTCAGACACGACTAATACGCCAACAGCTACTCAGTTCCAAGAACTCATGCAAGCTATGGTAGAGCAACAACGACATGTAAATGAGACTCAAGCGAAATTTCAAGAACAGATAGCAAAGAAGGATGAAGAAATGGCTCAAGCCCAGAGGCAACTCTTGGAAGTTCTTCAGAATAGAAATCAAGCTCCACAACCTCAACCTTTGGGTTCACAGATTGTTATCCACAATAGGGATCATGACCCTAACGCACTAGTTGAGAGGTTTAGGAAGAGAGCATCGAAGGAGTTCTTGGGTAACGAACACCCGTTAGTTGCAAATGATTGGCTGGCTGACACTAAGAAAATCTTTGATGTCTTTACATGCACGGGGAGACAGAAGGTCAACCTCACAGCTTCATTATTCTATGGGCTTGCAGATCGGTGGTGGCAAACGGTCAAGGACCCATACACGGTAATGGCTAACGAAGATGCATGGGCAGCATTCAAGATACAATACCAGGATAAGTACATTCCCTCCCATGTTAAGAGACAGAAGGCTATTGAATTCTAGCAGCTCAAGCAGGGCAGCATGACTGTGCTAGACTATGTCACCAAGTTTGAGAGATTGGTTAGATATGCTACCGAGTTGATTGACACTGAACAGAAGAAGATAACAAAGTTCTTGGAAGGACTGAACCCGATTATCATGAGGGATGCAATAGGAGTAATTCCACCAGCTACATATGATGAGGCGGTCAAACGGGCATATAAGTTTGAAGATATTAACAACCTGATCGTTCAAGATAGGAAGCAGCACTATCAACAACAGAATAAAAAACAGCACCATAACAAGAAACCAAAACAAGAGCACAGTCAAGTGAGGCAGGGTTGTGGCCACTCTGGCAAGAACCACGAAACACATGAATGTCGTAAGGCCACAGGTGCCTGTTTCAAATGTGGAGCTATGAATCATGCAATCAAGGATTGCCCACAACTTCAGACTCAGGGAAATAGGAACCAACAGCAGAGACAAGCAACTCTTCAGAATCAAGCACCATTTCAGAATCAAGTTAGACCACCTCAGCAGCAGCAGCAGGCTAGGCCACCAGCACAGAATCAGAATGCTCGTCCTCCACAACAGAACAGACATGCCCAAGGAAGGCAAAATCTAGAACCGAATAGACTACAAATGCATGGACATTTATATTATCTCAACCGTGAGGATGCTGAAGCTACAGGAGACGTGTTGGAAGGTAAACTTCTTGTTTGTGGGGTAGAAGCTCAGATTTTATTTGATCCTGGATCCACACATTCGTTTTCATCTCTCCTATTCTTGCTAAGATGATTGATGCACCACATAGTGAATTGTATTATATTCTGATAGTGACCACACCAGTAGGGAAACAAGTTGTGTGTAGAACCTATTACCCTAACTGGACAGTTTTGTTAGGAGATGTTAATTTACCAGCCAACCTCATTGTTTTGGACATGCATGATTTTGACATCATCTTAGGTATGGATTGGTTAGAAGCATATCATGCCACTATGGATTGTTTTAGTAAAGCCATAATATTCAGATTCCAAGGACCATAAGCAAAATTAATATTTCAAGGCAACAAGAAAAAAACTCAAGCAAGATTTATTTCAGTGTTGAAGGCAAGCAAATTAGTTCAGAGTGGGTGTCAGGCATTTATTGTGTTTATCACGGAGGATAAACAGTCCCAAGGGGTGGAGGATATCCCCATTGTGTGTGAATTTTCGGATGTTTTTCCAGAAGAAATCTCGGGATTACCACCAATCAGAGAAGTTGAGTTCACAATTGAACTTCCTCCAGGGACAACAACGATCTCTATTACGCCATACAGAATGGCTCCAGCAGAAATGGGTGAATTAAAACTCCAGTTGCAGGAATTGTTGAGTAAAGGCTTCATTAGGCCAAGTGTTTCACCTTAGGGAGCACCAGTGCTATTTGTGAAAAAGAAAGATGGAAGTCTAAGAATGTGCATTGACTACAGAAAATTGAACCATGTGACCGTGAAGAACAAGTATCCATTGCCAAGGATAGACGAATTATTTGATCAATTGCAAGGAGCAACCTATTTTTCCAAGATAGATCTGAGATCAGGGTACCATCAGTTGAGAGTTAGAGACTCAGATGTTCAGAAAACGGCTTTTAGAACAAGATATGGCACTACGAGTTCTTAGTGATGCCCTTTGGTTTGACGAATGCAACCGCAGTCTTTATGGCTCTTATGAATAAAGTCTTTGCACAGTTTTTGGATCACTCTACAGTAGTATTCATTGATGACGTCCTTGTGTATTCCAAGTGTAAGAAGGAGCATGAAGAACATTTGAGGACAACGTTACAACTTTTGATGGACAACCAACTTTATGAAAAACTCAGTAAGTGTGAATTCTGGTTAGAGCAAGTTGCTTTTCTAGGCCACATCATCTCCAGAGAAGGTTTAGCAATTGATCCAGCCAAGATAGAGGCAGTTGTTAATTGGGTGAGACCAAGCAGTGTGACTGAAATCAGAAGCATTTTGGGGTTAGCAAGCTACTATCGAAGATTTGTCCAAGGTTTTTCGTCTATTGCAGCACCGTTGACAAAATTGACTAGGAAGAATGTCCCATTTGTTTGGACCGACCAGTGTGAAACAAGTTTTCAAGAGTTGAAATGAAGATTAACCACAACTCCAATTCTTACATTACCATCGGGCAGCGGCGGATTTATTGTTTATACAGATGTTTCGAATGTGGGACTAGGTTGTGTATTGATGCAGGATGGCAAGGTGATTACTTATGGCTCAAGACAGTTGAAGGATCATGAGACGAACTATGCAACTCATGACTTGGAATTGGCAGCACTTGTTTTTGCTTTAAAGATGTGGAGACACTATCTCTACGGAGAGAAATTTGAGGTCCATTCAGATCACCGAAGTTTACAATATTTGTTCTCGCAGAAGGATTTAAATATGAGACAGAGACGGTGGATGGAGTATATCAAGGATTATGACTTCCCAATCAAGTATCATCCAGGCAAAGTGAATGTTATAGCTGATGCATTGAGTAGAAAATCAGTGGTCATGGCCAGTTTGAGAGGAATTGGTGTTTTACAGCAGTTTGAAGAATTGGGTGTGGAGGTACAAACCCTGAAGCTGGGTGCAATGTTAGCAAACATGACAGTATCAGAACCTACCTTCATCCAGAGGATCAAGGAAAGTCAGTTGCAAGACCCAGACTTGGCAAAAATAGTAGAACATATCATAGAACGTCCAGATTTCAAGATGATGAATTGGGTACTATTTTTCCGTTACCGGTTGTGTGTACCAAATATGGATGACTTGAAGAGTGAAATAATGAATGAAGCTCACAACACAAGGTACTCGATGCATCCGGGTAGCACGAAGATGTACCACAATTTGAAGAATAGATTTTGGTGGAACAACATGAAGAGAGAGATAACAGCTTTTGTGTCTCGTTGTCTGACTTGTCAGTTGATTAAAGCAGAACATCAGAAGCCCCCGGGGTTGCTACAACCGTTGGAAATTCCGTAGTGGAAATGGGAGCACATCACGATGGATTTCGTATCCAGTTTGCCGAATACCAAGAAAGGAAATAATGCAATTTGGATTATTATAGATCGTCTGACAAAGTCTGCTCATTTCATTCTGATGAAGACAGGGAATATGATGCATATGGCACCACTTGCAAAACTATTTGTTGATGAGATCGTTAGTAAACATGGTCAGCCCGTCTCCATCACTTCAAACAGAGACAGCAGGTTTATTTCAAAGTTTTGGAAAACTCTTCATGAGTCTATGGGTACCAAACTCCAGTTCAACACAGCATATCATCCTCAGACAGATGGTCAGTCAGAAAGGACGATACAGACTCTTGAAGACATGTTGCGTGCTTGTGTATTGGATCTCAAGGTTCAGTGGGATGAGTGCTTATCACTTTGTGAATTTGCTTATAACAATAGCTACCACTCTAGCATCGGTATGGCACCTTTCGAGGCACTCTATGGCGGAAGATGTAGGACTTCGGTTTGCTGGGAAGAAGTCGGTGAGTGTAGTTTTCATGGACCGACAATAGTTGGAGAGACCAGTGACAAGGTCAAGCAGATTCAGGAACGTTTGAAGATCGCCCGAAGTAGGCAGAAGAGTTATGCAGACACTCGCCGAAGAGAATTGCAGTTTCAAGTGGGTGACAAAGTGATCTCGAAAATCTCACCAGTTAGAAGAACTTTGAGGTTTGTTCAGAAAGGCAAATTGTCAAGAAGGTTTATTGGTCTGTATGAGATTTTGAGCAAGATTGGAGATGTCGCATATAGACTTAAGTTACCGCCGGAACTCTCCGGGGTGCACAACGTATTCCATGTTTCTATGCTAAGAAATACGTCTCTAGTCCTTCACATATACTACAGCACGAGCCTTTGGAGATTCGAGAAGATGCCTCGTACGTGGAAAAGCCGATCAAGATCATTGATACCAAAGAGCAAGAATTGAGAAATCGGACTATTCATTGGGTCAAGGTACTTTGGAAAAATCACGAGCCAGAGGAAGCCACATGGGAATTGAGAGATCAAGTGTAAAGGAAATATCCACAGCTTTTACCAGAGACAAATGTCTATTTTATTTGGTGGACCAAATATCCTAAGGGGTGGAGGATGTTAGACCCCGACCCAGACTAATTCGATTAGTGAGTGTTTAGTCTTAAGTGGGTTTAGTTATCGTTGGGTTAGAAATAATTATCTTTAGTCCTGGATATAGCTTTGGGAATTTTGAGAACGTTTAGTGTTAGTCAGACACGCTCAGAAAGGCCTGAGTGAACGTGTAAGCTTGGGAGGACAGTATCGGTTTTTCCATTTTTAATTGTGATTTTGGTTTCATTTGAATGGTTTTATTATTTGTTATAACTTTCGTTTTCAGCTCGTTCGTGTTTGAAGCCCAAAATCCAAGTTTTGGCCCAAAAAGGGGTAAAATTGTCTTTTATACACAAATCTGGACACAAATTTCAAAATCTCAAAACCATGCCAAAATTATACTTTTTGGAAACTAGATTTGTCGAGGATGATTTTATCCTTCTTCGTCGTTTTCATTCGGGACCCGCAAGATCATGTTTTTGTCAATGCAAGGTTTAGGCTCATTTGGCCCCAATTGCAAGTGTTTAAAGTCAACCCTTTTATCTTCACTCCTTCCATTCCTAAACCCTAACCCTAGAGCACCAAGAAGAGAAAACCCTTTTTCCTTCCACTTTATTTCTCTTGAATGCAAAAGCTGGAAGACTCCAAATGAAATTCCAAGACCATCATCTTCTTCCTCTCATCCCAAGCTTTCCATTGATACAAGTTTCTTGAAGTTTCTAGTTGAGCAAGACCTCAATTTTCTTCCTTATATCTTGTTTGTGCATCTCTAGGTAAGAGCTCCAACCCATCTTTTAGTGGAGCCTTTTTAGTTCCTAAAGATCTTGCTTTTCATGTTTGCAAACCCTTTTGTGAAAATGGGTTTCTTGTTTTCAAGTTTGAGTGAGTTTTTAATGGTTTTCATGGGATTTTGTAGTCCTTGGCTTAGCTTGAGTGGAACTGCTTGAAGAAGGTTTGTGACATCTTGGACTAAGGCAAGTAAACAATCTAGGATGGATGTTAGCATGTGTGCATTTGATTTGTTTTCTTTTCATTCTCCTCATTTCATTGGAAAACTATTTCTTGAACTGAAATTTTGGGGATTTTGTTGAATGGGAATGTAATGTTTCAATTTGTGCTATGAAATGTGTGTTTTGTCGGTTGGAGAGTATGTAGGCTCAGGGAAGTGCAGGTTTTCATGAGAAACAAGAAGAGGGGAAAAAGAAATGTAAAAATTTTACTTGAAATGCACTTCCCGTGCAGTCTCGGTCAGCCGTTGGCCAGCTGGCGGCTAGCCGAAATCTCTATTTCGGCTAACCGCGAGCTGACCGAGCTCGGCGGTTCCTTGTCCAGAAGCTTGCACTTTGACAGTGGGTTTCGGTCAGCATGACGGTTAGCTAGCGGCGAGCCGAAATCCCCATTTCGGCTAACCGCTGGCCAACCGAACTCATTACGGCTCCTTTTCCAGATAGCAGCATTAGACCTGGGTTTCCAGGGGTCAGCCTGTCGGTCAGCTTGCGGCTAGCCACATACCCTATTTTGGCTAGCCGACAGCTGACCGCGAGCTGACTGAAATTGACACCATTGCCTGTTTTGAAGAAGTTTTGTAAGAGTCAAAACTAGAACATGTTAAGGGACCTTTAGCCTGATATTGTGCACTCGAAACTTGAGATGTCTCTTAACTTCGGGGGCACCGAGTCTTTTTTAAATTCCAACGTTTGGGTTTCAATTACACAAGGATCAATCAAAGGTCCTTACATGTGCTTGATAGACCTTGTGTTCGTACTTTAGTTTTAATACAATGAATATCAGTGTGTAGTCATTTTGAAGTTTAAGTACGAGCTCGTTTTGAAGATTTGTTTCAAGAAAAAGGGGACCACTTCCTTGTTGACACCAAAAATGTCACTTTGCCTCTTTACACCAAAAGCTACATGGAGCCGCATCCTACCAAAAATAGGCAGGCGCCACTTCAAGCATCAGATCTTGTCAGAATCAAACAAAAACTGCAAGGTCATTCAAAACAACCAAAAGAGAGGTACACATGAAGTTTTGGGCCCTTCCGACATCATTTGGCCTAGCTTCACTTTTCCAACAGCTAAACAAGCGCTCCCGGCGGCGGCAGAATCGGAGACACCAAATCTTCGATCAGGGCCTATGGATGTTCTCAAAATATGTCCAAAGGGCTCCACGTCAAGTCTCAAGTCAAACCAGCAACGTTTGACCCATCATCAACTCTCCAACGGCTGAATCAAGCCTACCAGCGGCAGAGCACCCCGGGACCATGGCACCCAATTCGGAGCTTGTAGATCATCTCAAAATGACTCCAATAGGCTCCTCGTCGAATTTCAGGTCAATCGGACATCGTTTGACCAGAAGTCAAAACTCGGCATTTCCCTCGCGGTGAAATCAAAGGCAGGCGTTTGCATGACTCCAAATGGCTTCAAAACTCAAACGAAAGCCTATGGTTGGTCTTATCTACTGATGAGGGAGTCACCCGTCGAATTTCAGGTCAATCGGACATCGTTTGACCAAAAGTCAAAGCTCGGCATTTCCCTCGCGGTGAAATCAAAGGCAAGCGTTTGCATGACTCCAAATGGCTTAAAAACTCAAACGAAAGCCTATGGTTGGTCTTATCTACTGATGAGGGAGTCACCCGTCGAATTTCAGGTCAATCGGACATCGTTTGACCAAAAGTCAAACCTCGGCATTTCCCTCGCGGTGAAATCAAAGGCAAGCGTTTGCATGACTCCAAATGGCTTCAAAACTCAAACGAAAGCCTGTGGTTGGTCTTATCTACTGATGAGGGAGTCACCCGTCGAATTTCAGATCAATCGGACATCGTTTGACCGAAAGTCAAAGCTCGGCATTTCCCTCGCGGTGAAATCAAAGGCAAGCATTTACATGACTCCAAATGGCTTCAAAACTCAAACGAAAGCCTATGGTTGGTCTTATCTACAGATGAGGGAGTCACCCGTCGAATTTCAGGTCAATCGGACATCGTTTGATCAGAAGTCAAAGCTCGGCATTTCCCTCGCGGTGAAATCAAAGGCAAGCGTTTGCATGACTCCAAATGGCTTCAAAACTCAAACGAAAGCCTATGGTTGGTCTTATCTACTGATGAGGGAGTCACCCGTCGAATTTCAGGTCAATCGGACATCGTTTGACCAGAAGTCAAAAGGAGGCATTTCCCTCGCGGTGAAATCAAAGGCAAGCGTTTGCATGACTCCAAATGGCTTCAAAACTCAAACGAAAGCGTATGGTTGGTCTTATCTACTGATGAGGGAGTCACCCGTCGAATTTCAGGTAAATCGGACATCTTTTGACCAAAAGTCAAAGCTCGGCATTTCCCTCGCGGTGAAATCAAAGGCAAGCGTTTGCATGACTCCAAATGGCTTCAAAACTCAAACGAAAGCATATGGTTGGTCTTATCTACTGATGAGGGAGTCACCCGTCGAATTTCAGGTAAATCGGACATCGTTTGACCAGAAGTCAAAGCTCGGCATTTCCCTCGCGGTGAAATCAAAGGCAAGCGTTTGCATGACCCCAAACGGCTTCAAAACTCAAACGAAAGCCCATGGTTGGTCTTATTTAATGCTCAAGAAGCTTCACCTCAAATTTCAGGTCATTCCGACATCATTTGATCCTGTTTCAGCTTCTGGCGGAAAATCAACAGTTCTGCGTTCGGCTTTTCCCAGAAAATCAGAAACTTTGCAAACCAATTTGCAAGGATTCTCATCAGGTTTTTCAGAGGGAAATCAAGCCAAATTGTGTGGAGAAATGTCAGAGAAAATAAGCAAAAAAAAAACGGAAGCGAAAAACGACGAGAAACGGCCAAAAACGGGCCCCGGGAAGGGATTTTCCCCCTAGGGTCGCAGACCCCGGCGACCATGGGGCAGGCGACCCTGGGAGGTCCGGGGCGCCGATTTCGCCCCGGGACCCCCCGTTTCATCCGTTTTCGCGAGACGAGTTGTTCTGTCCCTGTGATTTTTCCAGATTCAGGCTTTTGAGGCTCCAAATTCACTGATATTCATCAAGATCACAGGACTCCTTTCCAGAACTTCAAAAAACTTCATTGATCGCCAGCCGAACAACCAAAAAAGTGCACTTTCTGCCCGCCCGATCGCGAAATCAACTGGACAGATGCTGCCGGCCCGCTGGTATCAACCAATGTCTGAAACTACATTATCATCTGATGTTGATTTACATAAGGATCCATCGATGATCATCGCAAAGGGGATTCCAAAAGACGCAACATGGCCCGCGACTCTTCAGCTACTAAGGCGGCCACTTAATGCTATCAATTGGCCCGTTTATGGCAAGTTAATGCAGTCATTAACCCATTATCTTGGACGGCCCAATCAGAAGCCTCTGTTCAGGAGTTACAAGTCCAAACAATCATGGCATTCAAGCCATGAAACTCCTAACATAATGGAGATTAAAGGCGATTAAATGCCCATGACTCTCCTCCGGCCAATGAAATCCAAGGGGCAGGAGTTACAAAGCAAGAGACAATTAAACTTGTAACTCCTCCCTTAATGAGCTTTATTACCATAAAGGCTCATAAATCACTCCTAAAGGCTACCTAAAGGCCTATAAATAGGAGTCACCTCCAAAGTTTTTGGGAGGAAGAAAAATTCTCAGGAAAGAAGAAAAATTCTCAGGATCAAGAAAAATCCCCGAGAAGAAAAATCCATAAAAGAAAAGAGAGAAGAATTCCCAGAAAATTGCCTGAAGATCTGAAGTCTCTGAAAATCCAGACATTTTGTGAAGAAACTCTGCGGCAGCAACCAGCACTACAAGGTGATCAAAGCCCCTTGGGGGGCCACCCCCCCAAGGCCACCTCTCCTCCTATCCAACATGGCTAGACATGGCTCTTCAGCCCTTCTACTCGGCTTTTTATTGAACATAAGACCTTCTCTCGGTCTTTGTTCTCTAAAAATCTGAGGATATAGCCAAGCCAAGCGAATCCAAAGCATCCGACGTTCTCATTTGCATGGATGATGGCGGAGTCCATACATGACTCGCGACCGTCAATCTAAACGGGTCCCTCCCACAATCTCCTGAAAAGTTAGATTCTTCCTTTCTCGCTTTTCATTGTATTTTGTATTTTTTTTAAAGAGACAAAAAAAACCACAACTCTTGTCTTTCATTATTGATGAGAATTGTAAATCGGCTATAAACGCCAAAAATCGGCTATAAATGCCAAAAAATCGCCTTTTACGGCAAAATAAAAAAAACTGTCTCTTTTCTTAAATATATATGCAATGGAAACTTGAAAAGAAATTGATTTCCTTTTTTACTTGCGAAGATTGATCTCCGGATCATCACTTGCAATTCCAAGTAAAATAGAAAATCTGGCACACCCACCCAAACACCTAAAAGCGTTGATGCACGCTCCGCCCTCCGGGGGCGAAAGGGTCGGACCAAACGGACTCCCACGTCCGCCGACGCCCGGTAGCGCCCGGGGCCTGGAGCGCGTTCCATCAAGTTGGCACACCCGGTGGGACCCGTTTACTTGAGAACACCGGATGCTTGGAATTGAAATATTCGCATATTATATCTTTGCTTATGTTTCATTTCCGAATTCCTTG
Source organism: Cinnamomum chago (assembly GCA_038049695.1). NCBI lineage: Eukaryota > Viridiplantae > Streptophyta > Magnoliopsida > Laurales > Lauraceae > Cinnamomum > Cinnamomum chago. The sequence goes on from CP142459.1 coordinate 19,663,324, forward strand.
GCTACCTTTTGGCTGGCGGCTTATGTTGGATTTCGCATGAGATGGGATTTTTTTTGGAAATGTCAAATTTTTTCAATCTATTTCCATTCTTTCTCTTTTCAAAAAAAAAAGTTCAGATTTCTCGTTTTGGATTCAAAATTGAGAAACTTTGATCCTTTCCTTTCTGGGCATTGGCGCTCGCGATTATCCGCTGAGACCGGCTTGGATCGGGGATTGGGCCATTGTTTCTCTTCGATGAGTCTGTTAGAGATTTCAAAAAAAAAAATAGCAAACTTCTTTGCCTTGGATTCAAAATTGAGAAGTTTTGATCCTATCCTATCGTTCATCGCGCTTGTAGAAATGTTGAGCCTGTTCGACTAAGGTTTTGGATCATTGTTTCTCTTTGATGAAGTCATTAGAATTTCAAAAAAAAACAATTTCAAAAAAAAATCAAACTTCTTTTCGTTTTGGATTCAAAATTGAGAAGTTTTGATCCTATCCTATCGTTCATCGCGCTTGCAGAAATGTTGAGCCTGTTCGACTAAGGTTTTGGATCATTGTTTCTCTTCAATGAGTCTAGTAAAAAAAAAAAAAAAAAAGGAAAGACATAGACCGCTAAGGCCAAACCAACTGCGTTCTTTGATCTCGGTTGATTCAAGAAAAGCCTTGTCCAGAGTGTGGAGACAGCCTGACTGTTCGAGGCAAGGGTCCTCCAAACGGGTTCATTAAGTAATCCTACCCTTACCTGGGGGCAATTCTATCAATTGTGATTTCATAAGACCGGGTTAGGAAGCCTATGTGTGCTCTCTTGTCTTTTAAATAAAAATTGTAAAAAAAAAAAAATCTTAAAAAAAAAAAAAAAAAAGAGCTTTCGTCATTTTTAGGTTCAGATCTGAGAAATTTTGGTCTCTTCCTTTCTGAGCACTGGCGCTCGCGATTATCCGCTGAGCCCGTGTTCAGATTGGAACATCATTTGCTCTCTTTGATGGACCTGATCTTGGCCTTTCAAAAAAAAAAAAAACTCTCGTCATTTTGGATTCGGATCCGAGAAATTGTGGTTCCTTCCGGGGTACTGGTGCTCGCGGAAATCGTTGAGCCCGTCTTTGGATCGGGATACCACATGCTCTCCTTGATGAATCCATTTTGACATTTCAAAACCAGAGGATCCCATCTCATGGATGTGATCTCCAGCATTTGTGTCTAACGGTGCTAGTACGCCCTTTCAGGGTCTACTGTATTCGCGACCGGCGCATTTGTAAAACTCCAACCTTATATTCTTCTTATCTCGAGCAAGCCCTGCTTCGCGATAAGTCGAATTTAGGTTTACAATTGCTTCTAGCAGTCACTGGGACGCTCATTTTGGGGCTCACCATACTTGCAATCAGAACAATTGTGCCCTCTATGGCTTTTGCCTTCCTCACGTCGCCTGGGTCATATCCCTTGAGCGATCTGAAAAGGCAAACCCATAGATTGCCTCTTTTTTTTCCATTTATAATCATTATATTCTTGTGATTACTAATGGATCTGGTCTTGTTTCAGAAGTTTACTAACAATGGCAGCTTCCTTGACCATCACCTTCGACGAGAAAAAGCACCAGCAGATGCTTCAACAGAAGCAGAATGTGCGCACTCATAAGCGCACTGCTAGTTGCCACAGCGTCAACACCACCAACAATTCACCAAACTCCGGGTCGACCTCGACTCCTCGGACTATTTTCTTTGGGACGTTGGGACCATTCCCACTTCCTGAAGAACAGGCTGCTCCCGCTAAAAAGCAGAAAATCGCCTCCCAATGTGTCACCGCCATGACACCAAAGGCGACCCCCGCGAAGCCTCAGCCCGCAAACAGCCAGGTCCGTCCCAAGACTTGGTCCCCAGGGCCTTCACCGAAACAAAGGAGGTCCTGAGCATCTGCCAAGCCAACATACCTGGCCCCGCTCAAAGAAAACCGGTTCTACCCTCTCTTCTACATGAAAGAGGAGAAACCCATCTCTGACCTGACTCCCAGGTCAATTCAGCATCAACCAGCTTGTTCCTACAAGCCAAAAATCAAATCCTACATCACCAGGCCTCCCCAAGCGTCTGCTAAGGCCTGCAAAACTGCAGTTCGACCCTTCATCTCTACAGGGGCCGAGCTTGCACAATTCAAAGCCTCGCTGCAACAGGCGAAGGACCGGGTCCGCATCCTGTCCTTGCCTAACTACAAAGAAGACAAGCTCGGCTGCTGCGCCCGAGGGAGTACATCCTTCATCGTCAAGGCCCAGCCAGAGCTGACCGAAGCTCAACTCGCTCGTCGAGCACGCCGCCGTGCGTCATACCAACAAGAGAGACTAGAGAAACGGAGGACTCAACCTCCTACACTCCAAGTTTCCCAAAAATGGGTTGAAAAAGAAAGACCCAACCAAATTGCTGCTGTCCATATGGTTGGCAAAACCAGAAGACGCCAGAAGTCAGCAACAAAAATCCATGTCAGGCGTCTGGTAACCCGCAGCGTCTCCCGGACACGAAGACATAAAGAAAACTCTCCCGCTCCTTCAAGCCAAGGACATCGGAGTGATCACTCTTCGAGCTCTTCATCTAAAAGAATGAGCTCTAGCTCAGTCACCAAGACTATATCCTCTTTCGACTCTCGAAGAGTGAACGTCCTGGTCACAAATGCTGAGCAACCTCCGTCACATAATGACGTAGCTGCACGCATCCAGCAGCTGGAACAAGGACAGCAGAGAATAGAGGCCCTAATGGAAAACCTCCTTCTCACTATCCAACATCCGCCAAATAATGAAGTTCCTCCGAGCCACCAAGGCAACGAGGAAAATGCGGAAAATAGTGAGTCACGCGCCCTTACCAAAAAGGACGTTGACGTTATCCTCGCCAAAGCAAAAGAAGAGGATACGCTAAAGGAGCATGGGATCAAGCCACCATATCCCTTGTGGATGGACTCGGTCCCGTTCCCTACAAAATTCAAGCAACCTACTCTCCAAACGTATACGGGGAAAGGTTCAGCCAGACAGCATGTCATCCACTTCAAGATCCTGACAGGAGCTATTGCGGATCAAGATGCACTCAAGATTCGCCTCTTTGCAAGCACCCTAAAAGGTACGGCCTTTGATTGGTACTCCACTCTTCCAGAGAACTCCATTCAGAATTGGGCCATGCTGGAGACACGTTTCTTGACTCACTTCAAAGGTGAGGATCATCCTGTTACTATGGCTCAGCTCTGCAGCCTGAAACAGGGGGAGAATGAGTCTACATACGACTTCATTCGCAAATGGAAAGCCATGGCGTACAAATGCTCAGATGTATTGCCACAAGCGTCGCTAGTCGACATCTGCCGTAACAACATGAGAACAAGAATCCGTTCCATGATCATCGGCAACAAATCAAAAAACCTGGGAGAACTCCTAGAAGCTTCTATGGAGGCTGAAACGGTGATCAAAGACCTCAACAGTCAGAAGTCATCAAAGAAGGAGCCAATTTCCATTGCAACCTCTAAACATGGAGGGTGACAGATGTATGCTGCCCATCAATGGAAAGTTCTTGAAGCGGTACTACCCTTGAAGGCATTCCCCATCGGGTCAGAGCGACGCCTGCACGGCCAAAGCCTATTCCTAGGTATCTGCTCGTCAAACCCACTCCTTTTGGAATTTTCATCCTCTTGTTGAAATTTCTAAAAAAAAAAAACCCCTCAAAACAATGTTTCTTTCATCGTTTCATTGTTCAAAAAAAAAAAGCAAATCCAAAAATCCAAGTTTAGGAGCATCTTCCCAAACTTGACCAAAATTTTCGATCCTTGAACCCAAAATTCATGGTTTGAAACAAAATCAGGACCTAGGGATTTCAGCCCTAGTCCACCCCGGCTTTTACCACCAAAATGGTTTTGAGTCAAAATTTACGACCCTCGTGTCTTTAAACAAAAAATGGTTTTTCAAAAAACCGCAGGGAAGCGACGTTCAGTCGATACTTGCAAAACCCAAAATCGGAAGGATGCGAACCCCATTCGATACTTCCAAAACCCCAAAATTTCAAAAATCGTGGAGACGCAACGTTCCAGTTGATATCCACAACCCAAATTTCAAAACAAACAAAAACAAAACAAAGGTTCGAAAAAACCTCAAAATTCAAAAATCGTGGGGAAGCGACATTCCATCGATACCCACAAAACAAAATTTTTGAAGAAAAAAGCAGGGAAGCGACGCTTAGTCGATACTTGCACCCAAATCCGCGGGGAGGCGACATTCCATCGATACTCGCAACCGAATGAGCAAGGAGGCGACATTCCATCGATACTTGCAATACCATTCAGCAGGGAGGCGACTTTTAGTCGATACTTGCATTTTTGAAAACCAAAAACCTGGCTTTCACGCCAAAAAAGCCGGCTTCCATGCCAACAAAACAAAATTCGGTTTTCAAAAAAATCCGGCTTTCATGCCAAAAACAAAATCCGGTTCTTACACCAAAAACAAAAATTGGCTCTCATGCCATACCAAAACCGGCTTTCATGACACTAAAAAAAAAATCGGCTTTCATGCCACCTCAAAATTCGGCTTTCATGCCATCTCAAAAAATTGGCTCTCATGCCATCCCAAAATTTGGCTTTCACGCCACCAAAATCGGCTTCCACGCCACCTCAAAATTTCGGCTTCCACGCCATCCAAAATTTTGGCTCTCATGCCATAAACCCAAATCCGGCTATAGATGCCACCCAAAAATTGGCTTTCATGCCGCAAGCAAAATCTGGCTCCCATGCCAAAACATGTCTAAAAAACTGGCTCCCATGCCAAAACAATCATTTGTCAAAAGATTTCTCACAAAATGACAAACTTTTGATCACATCCCATTTAGCAATCACTTTAATCACAATATTTGAGTGAGCGTAGGGAAATTACAAAAAAAAAGTACCAAAAAATACATGTGGTACCAAAAAAAAAAGAAGAAAAGAAAAGTGTTCACAAGCACTACAAAAATGTATACCAAAAAAAAAAAAATACATGTGGTATATAATAAGAGAGAGAGTTTTTGTTACAAAAAAAAAAAAAAAAAAAAAAAGAGAAGGGCCTTAGCCAAAAATGCTCTCCAGCCAAGCTTTCAGCTCCTCAAGCAAACTCTTGGCTTCATCCGTCAGAGTCTCCAAGGCACGCTTCTTCAAGAATCTGCCATGAGTAGCTGGAGAAGGCTCTATCCCTTCTGCTACACCAGGAAGATTATCCCGAGCAATCTGCCATCGTTCATTCTCTCTAGCCTTCCTATTGAGAATATGATCGGCCTCTGCAACTTGGCAAATCAAAGCACTCTCCCTGTCACGAGCCTCTGTTATAGCGGTCTACGTACTGGAGACTTGGGCTTTTAAGTGTTCGAGATGCTTCCTTACCTCCTCAACCTCTCCATCAAGGATGCTAAGGTCATACTGCAGCCTGATGATGTCTAACTCCGCTCGGTTCCTCTCCCGAACCAGCTGCTTCCTGCCCTGTGCAGTCTCTTTCAATTTCGATTGAGCCTTCTCAGCAGGGTTCAGGAACATCTCTTGGAAGAACTGGTCATCAGGATAGCTGATGGTCTCAAACCACCTGTCGCCTAATGCAATGATCCTATCAACGATCGCCCGGGCGCCCGTAACATCCAGACCAATATCATCCTCAGCATCTTTGAGAATCTCCTTCACATGCGGAATCTTGCTACGTGCAACATCCAAGTGTCCAGAAAGGAGGGTCTCAATCCAAGAGCTCAAAACCCGCATCACCACCTTCTTCGCATATTGAAGAGATGGGCCAGATGAAGAATCACCCTTCTCTGTGGATTGGCTGCCCAAGTCATGTCCCATCGGAAGAGTAACAACAGAACACTTTCCAATCGGGGCCGCTGGAGAAGGAATCTCAACATGAGGTCTTGCCTCTACCGCGTCAGAATTGGCTGGAGGAGTCCCAATTACTGGGTCAACTTCTGGCATCCCTGGCTCTGGCTCTGAAGGAAGCGATGGACTCTCTTTTGTCACTTCAAAATCTGCCAAACACAAAAAGGTATGAATACGATCCTGTTAAAAAATCACTATCAGGGTTATTACTATGAAAGTACCTTCTTCGACGATTGGCGGAATGCTTTCCTTCTCCATGAACTCTTCGGAAGTATCGTCAACACTGGCGTCCATCGATGGTTCAAAGTCGTCGGAATCCTGTGATAAATCAGCTGATACAAAAAAAAATGTGTGTTAGCAAATCAAGTCACAGACAAAAAAGAAAAGAAAGCGAAAAAAGTAATACCAGTTGGAGATTCTGCATTCATTTCAGAGTCCCTTGGTTTGTCTTCTGGCGCCCCCAACAAACAAGATATGGTCAGTCCAAGACTTCCACTCGGAGTCAGCACTGAAGCGGCCGCGGAGTCGAAAAGGCTTCACCCAGTTGCTGCCGTCACCACTGAAGATGCCAAGGCCCATCGGTTTCAAATCAACCGATGGATAATCTGCGCCCTGGTAGTTGCTGGCCGGCATCAAGATGTCCATGTCAGCAGGCGACTTCTCCATATGTCCAGGAGAACCGCCAATGAAAACCCCGGTCTTGACCACGTTGGTCCTCCTCACCCATCTTGGAGGATCTTCCCTCTTCAGGCATGTGGGAGAGAGACTCATGATCGAGATAGTACGATCAAAAGTCGATCGGGTGGCAACAATTTTCTTCACACCATCAACTGTGTAGGAAAACTGGAAGCATCTCCTCCGATACGTCATATCGGCTGGGGCTGCATCACCAAAGAAGAAGGTAGGCTTGGGCAACACCCTCTGATCCTCTATCACCCAGGCACGGCTGCTTACCATGATTTCATAGAAATCCTTTCCTTTGCGAGCAATCAGTGTCTGCCGCGCCTCCTCTCTATTGAGGGAATCACACTCCTCGAGGTGCTGCTCGACGTATTGCACCTTCTCCCAGGCCTGCTGGACGGCCGGATTAGAAGATTGCGCAGATCGACGAGGTACGCTTGTGATAGGTTCTTTACCCTTGTCTGTTCTGGAAGGACCACCTGCAAAAGGTCAAAAAAAAAGGAGGAAAGAATTATCATCAAAATGACGAAATTTTGCTAAAAAAAAAAATCTGGCGAAATTTCGGCATGACCTCGGGGCAATTCCAAAGAAAAAGAAGTACCCCGACAGAAATAGAAAGCTTGGAGATAGGCTCAACATCACTGCGAGCTCCAAAACTCCAAACTTTCGAAACCTTGAAAAACTCCGCAAAATCAGGAAGGGCTCAACATTGCTGTGAGCTCCAAGTTCCTAACTTTGTAAAGGTTTTCAGGTATGTCACCACATCATGCTATCAACTGTTACAAAAACAAAAGCATGTATGAACATCTTGATATGCAACAAAAAAAAAAAAAAAAAAGGATGCATTGTCATGATGAGAAAAAAGAAGAAAGAAAACTTTCTCAAAAAAAAAGAGGGAGAAAGATCAAAAAAAAAAAAAAAGAAAGAGAAGAAAAAAAAAGGGCACGGCCCACAGGCCACGGGCCGTACGGATCTGTCCGTACGGCCCACCCAAAAAAAATGCAAAAAGAGAAAAAAAAAAAGAAAAAAAAAGAGAAGCACGAAAAAAAAAGAAGAAGGAAAAACGTGCAAAAAGGAAAAAGAAAAAAAAAAGGGAAAAGAAAAAGAAAGAAAGAAGAAAAAGAAAAGAAAAGAAACACTTTCTTTTTCCCTATCCTATTTCTACATGGATTTCTTGTAAAAAAAAAAAAAGGGTAACTTACTTGAGGCCATGGATGGAGAAGAAGAAGAACTTGAAGACTCTTGAAGAAGGAGAACTCTTGCACTTGGAGCAACTCTTGAAGACTTTTGGAAAAAAGAAAGCAACAAAAGCAAGAGATCCCACCTCACTTGCTTTTATAGAAGAGAGCAAACCAAAAGAGGAAAGAAGAGAAAAGCAAGGAGGTAAGTGCTAAAAATTAGCAACCTTCCCAAAAGAAAAGGGAATTTGAGATAATCTCTCCTAAAGAGAATATTCTTTGAGAAATTCTCTCAAAAAATCAAGGGAACTTGAGAAATTCTCTCTAAGTTAAGATATTCTTAGATATTCTCTATCCAAAAGAGATATCTTTAGAAATTCTTTCCAAACTAAAACCATATGAGATCTAAGCCATTTCCAAAAGCTTAAGGTCCCATGGGTTAGCCCATATGAGCCAGGTTTGACGACCTAGGCACTAAAAGTGGCTTTTAGAGAAGATTCCTCTTACCAAGAGCATTACAAAAATGGTTCCATGCCTCTCTTTTGAGTTGATTGGACCATACCATACAAGAATTCCAGGCCCCATGAGCTTCCAAGAAACCTAACCATCTCACCTCATGAGCCAAATTGAGCCAAACCTTGAAATTGACATTTCAACAAAAATCAAACCAGTCCCCTAACATTCCACATACAGCTTGTTAGGTCACAAGACCTGTAAGACCCCGACCCGAGTGAACCCGATTAGTACTAATTAAGTTGCGTGTTAGTGCTAAGCTTGATTAGTGATTTTTGGTTAAGATGGTTTTGGAATAGCTTCTGATATAGTTTTGGGGATTTTGATTGGCTTTGTGCTAGTAGGGCCCTTTGGGGGTTCCTTTTCATGTCATTGCATATGATTGATGATTTATCGGAGATTTTTACACGTATGATTTTAATCCCGTTTTACTCGTCTTAATGATCCCGACAACTTTGATGTTGATCCCGTGTTCGTTTGAGATCCCGAAACCCGAATTCTTGGCCTTGAGGGCAAAATAGTCATTGCACACAAAATCTGTAGCCAAAACTTGATATTCCCGAAACCCGCAAAACATAGACTTTTTGGAAACTAGATATTTCGACGATCATTTCTTCCTTCTTCGTCGAATTCATCCGAGGACCCGAGAGAGATGATTTCAACCTATTTAGCTCCTTAAGTTGTGGGACCTACCCAACCCAATTCTTTGTTAACAAGGGAAGCCATTTCCCTTCTTCTCCATTCTTCTTTTCCAGCTCAAGAGGGAAAGCTAGGGTTTTGGGAGGAACTCTTCTTCTTCTTGCTTCCCATCACTCAATACAACCCCAAACTTGCACCAAGAGGAGATTGGAGGCCATCACCTTCTTCATCTCCTTGAGAGCTTCCTTTCCATAGCTTTTGTGGAACACACCAACCCTTACAAGATTTCCTTAGAGCTTGTCATTGCCATTAGAGAACCTTGCAAGTAAGTATTTCCCTCTATCTTCTAGAATTGTATTCCTTGGACCTTAGAGAAGCTTCACCCTTATTATTGGAAGATTTCTTTGTGATTCCATTGTTTGACCATTTTAGGGTTTTATTTGGGGTTTTTGCCTTGTAGCTTGGATTCATTGTCTTTGGAGATTGTTAGAGCTTGATTCCATTGTTAGAAGACTTAAGGCAAGTGAATGAATGATGTTCCTAAGCTTTTATTGATTTTTGGACATTTTCCATTAATGTGCATTTATTGCTTTATTTTGAAATGAATGCTCATGATAAGTATTAATGGCACATTGATAATCTTGGAGAAGTAGTAGTTATGACATTGAATATCTTCTTGTTTTGTTGCAAATGTATATACATTGTGAAGTTGTTTCCTTCTCTCTTTTTCTTGTGGAATGTATGGTTGGTGAAGGAGAAGAATGTTGATTTAATGGAGGTTTTGTAGTAGCTTGAATGGAGAAATGGATTTCTCATTTGATGTGTAAGAAGGGCTAGAGAAATGTTGTAAAAAGGAAGGAAAGAGGGCAGCTGAACTGGTCCGGAATGCATTTCTGGACCGTTCGCTCGAGCGACCGTGACCGTTCGCTCGAGCGACCAGTCCAGAAACGAATTCGAGAATTCCAGTAGCTAGTTCGCTCGACCACATTTAAATATTCGCTCGAACGATGAGTTCGCTCGAGCGAACTGTCAGGTTCGCTCGAGCGATGCGGTCTGCCTGAACTGTTTCAAATGCACTGGGCCAAAAACAGTGGATTTTGAGATTTTTATTTTTCTTGGACTCATTTGACCATGTGTGAGGATGTCTTGAGCCGATGCTCCTCACGGTTGGTTCGGTGACATCGATGTTCACTTCATTTCAATCTTGAACGGGACAGAATGACACGATATCTTCTTTCTATCTAAATATGAGACTTTTGGTTAGTTATCGCGAATTCTATTCCTTTCAATGACTGAGTAGGTTGCTCGATGTCTCCGAATTAACATCATACTTAGGATGGACCGTTTATAGCATTGATTTTCTACCATGACATCTAGTTGTAACCCTAAGCTCATTGTAAGTTTTGAAAATCGTAAGAGTGCATAAGGAGCCCGGAATGTCTTCAAACTCAAGGAGTACCAAGTCATATCTATGATCGACATACGGGACCCCTATTCACTCAAATAGACCTTAAAACCTTTATCTTTCCAGAATTGTTGTAGTTCATCACATTTCTCCATTTCCAAGCATTACTTTACATGAAGTGTTTTCCCGAAAGCATGATAGTAGCATTGACTCGTCTCGAAATGTATTGCCCGACATGAAATGATAGCGTGCCCTTGAGCACCCCCGTTTTACCCGTTATTTACTGTACTTGATTTACTTGTATATGTCTCGATTGGTTTTATCCTATGTGTCGGCATCACTAAGCTTGGATACCTTGTCAGTCTGATCCACTGACTTGAATATCCCTCTCCCGTCCCGCCAGCTGCAGTTTGGATCCCGATGCCCGGTTTATTACCGTGGTCCCGTCCCGATACCCGGTTCGCTACCGTGGTCCCGTTCCCATATAATTATATTGTATATATGTATACGTTGTTTCTCCTCACCTTGCGTGACTGAGATCGACGTCCCGTGATACTGTTGTCACTTTAGTGACAGAGGACTTAGCTTTATGTGATTGCCACCCTGTTGTTCCCGATCCCTTGGTTACCTCATATGTTTTATCTTGTTTACTTGTTTTATAGCAAATGATTTACCGGTTTTATGAGAGTTCTTGTCTAAACAGATTTCTATGCTTTTCGAGAGATTTCATCTATTATATATTGTTGCATCTTTTCATTTTCTTGCCAGACCGTCGTGTCTGACCCATTTGCTTTGGTACTCAGGTCCCGTTGCCGGTTTCCTTGAGGAGGAGCCGAAGGAGGCAGTAGGTGAGCTGCAACCTCTAGTTGAGTGGCGTGCTGACGATGTCATGTAGACATCGGGTTGCCAAGAGGCGTAACATTTTGGGGAGAACTTATTAACTATTCTTTTGGGTTATTCTTTTGTAGTATTGGCCTTTGTTGGCCTCTATTGTGGGAATGTAATTAACTGATATTTTGTTTAACTTTGACAACTTGGGGAAACTTGCTATATATATATATCATTGCTCATTCTGATACAGTAATTACACTTATTGTTATGGTCTTCATGACTAATGATAGTTGGACTATTTGATTTACTACATGCTTCCGCACTCAAGAAGAAATATTCATTGATTGTTGTGATATCCTCACCGCGGACACCTGTGGGAAATTGAGTATAAATGTGCATGTTATCATTCCTTATTTATCATTATCGTCCCGATCCCGGATTAGTCCTACGGGCCGGTCCGGGGTCGCGACAAGACCAAAACCAAAAACCAAAACCTGACCCCCCAACATTCCACATACAGCTTGTTGGGTCACACGGTCAAAACCAAATCCGACCCCCTAACTTGCCACATACAGCCTGTTAGGACTCAAGGTCAAAACAAAAATCCAAATCCGCATCCCTGATGTCATCTTCAATACTTTGCCTCAAGATGGTACATGATTCCTATCACTACCATACAAATCCCCTGGAAGCTCAAAAGGCTACTCCATCAAAAAAAAATGCTCAAAGACTCTTGGTCAAGTCAGAAGGTCTTCTTCAAGATTCTCTTCGAGGCACATCGACTGCAAAAGCTATATCGTCGCTGTACCTCGAGGGGGCATTTGTTGACACCAAAAATGTCACTTTGCCGCTTTACACCAAAAGCTACATGGAGCCGCATGCTACCAAAAATAGGCAGGCGCCACTTCAAGCATCAGATCTTGTCATAATCAAACAAAAACTGCAAGGTCATTCAAAACAACCAAAAGAGAGGTACACATGAAGTTTTGGGCCGTTCCGACATCATTTGGCCTAGCTTCACTTCTCCAACAGCTAAACAAGCGCTCCCAGCGGCGGCAGAATCGGAGACACCAAATCTTCGATCAGGGCCTATGGATGTTCTCAAAATATGTCCAAAGGGCTCCACGTCAAGTCTCAATTCAAACCAGCAACGTTTGACCCATCATCAACTCTCCAACGGCTGAATCAAGCCTACCAGCGGCAGAGCACCCCAGGACCATGGTACCCAATTCGGAGCTTGTAGATCATCTCAAAATGACTCCAATAGGCTCCTCGTCGAATTTCAGGTCAATCGGACACCGTTTGACCAGAAGTCAAAACTCGGCATTTCCCTCGCGGTGAAATCAAAGGCAAGCGTTTGCATGACTCCAAATGGCTTCAAAACTCAAACGAAAGCCTATGGTTGGTCTTATCTACTGATGAGGGAGTCACCCGTCGAATTTCAGGTCAATCGGACATCGTTTGACCAAAAGTCAAAGCTCGGCATTTCCCTCGCGGTGAAATCAAAGGCAAGCATTTGCATAACTCCAAATGGCCTCAAAACTCAAACGAAAGCCTCTGGTTGGTCTTATCTACTGATGAGGGAGTCACCCGTCGAATTTCAGGTCAATCGGACATCGTTTGACCAAAAGTCAAAGCTCAGCATTTCCCTCGCGGTGAAATCAAAGGCAAGTGTTTGCATGCCTCCAAATGGCTTCAAAACTCAAACGAAAGCCTCTGGTTGGTCTTATCTACTGATGAGGGAGTCACCCGTCGACTTTCAGGTCAATCGGACATCGTTTGACCAAAAGTCAAAGCTCGGCATTTCCCTCGCGGTGAAATCAAAGGCAAGCGTTTGCATGACTCCAAATGGCTTCAAAACTCAAACGAAAGCCTATGGTTGGTCTTATCTACTGATGAGGGAGTCACCCGTCGAATTTCAGGTCAATCGGACATCGTTTGACCAAAAGTCAAAGCTCGGCATTTCCCTCGCGGTGAAATCAAAGGCAAGCGTTTGCATGACTCCAAATGGCTTCAAAACTCAAACGAAAGCCTGTGGTTGGTCTTATCTACTGATAAGGGAGTCACCTGTCGAAATTCAGATCAATCGGACATCGTTTGACCGAAAGTCAAAGCTCGGCATTTCCCTCGAGGTGAAATCAAAGGCAAGCGTTTGCATGACTCCAAATGGCTTCGAAACTCAAACGAAAGCCTATGGTTGGTCTTATCTACTGATGAGGGAGTCACCCGTCGAATTTCAGGTCAATCGGACATCGTTTGATCAGAAGTCAAAGCTCGGCATTTCCCTCGCGGTGAAATCAAAGGCAAGCATTTGCATTACCCCAAACGGCTTCAAAACTCAAACGAAAGCCCATGGTTGGTCTTATTTGATGCTCAACAAGATTCACCTCAAATTTCAGGTCATTCCGACATCGTTTGATCCTGTTTCAGCTTCTGGCGGAAAATCAGCAGTTCTGCGTTCGGCTTTTCCCGGAAAATCAGAAACTTTGCAAACCAATTTGCAAGGATTCTCATCAGGTTTTTCAGAGGGAAATCAATCCAAATAATGTGTAGAAATGTCAGAGAAAATAATAAAAAAAAACGGAAGCGAAAAACGACGAGAAACGGCCAAAAACGGGCCCCGGGAAGGGATTTTCCCCCCAGGGTCGCAGACCCCGGCGACCCTGGGAGGTCCGGGGCGCCGATTTCGCCCCGGGACCCCCCGTTTCATCCGTTTTCGCGAGACGAGTTGTTCTGTCCCTGTGATTTTTCCAGATTCAGGCTTTTGAGGCTCTAAATTCACTGATATTCATCAAGATCACAGGACTCCTTTCCAGAACTTCAAAAAACTTCATTGATCGCCAGCCGAACAACCAAAAAAGTGCACTTTCTGCCCGCCCGATCGCGAAATCAACTGGACAGATGCTGCCGGCCCGCTGGTATCAACCAATGTCTGAAACTACATGATCATCTGATGTTGATTTACATAAGGATCCATCGATGATCATCGCAAAGGGGATTCCAAAAGACGCAACATGGCCCGCGACTCTTCATCTACTAAGGCGGCCACTTAATGCTATCAATTGGCCCGTTTATGGCAAGTTAATGCAGTCATTAACCCATTATCTTGGACGGCCCAATCAGAAGCCTCTGTTCAGGAGTTACAAGTCCAAACAATCATGGCATTCAAGCCATGAAACTCCTAACATAATGGAGATTAAAGGCGATTAAATGCCCATGACTCTCCTCCGGCCAATGAAATCCAAGGGGCAGGAGTTACAAAGCAAGAGACAATTAAACTTGTAACTCCTCCCTTAATGAGCTTTATTACCATAAAGGCTCATAAATCACTCCTAAAGGCTACCTAAAGGCCTATAAATAGGAGTCACCTCCAAAGTTTTTGGGAGGAAGAAAAATTCTCAGGAAAGAAGAAAAATTCTCAGGATCAAGAAAAATCCCCGAGAAGAAAAATCCATAAAAGAAAAGAGAGAAGAATTCCCAGAAAATTGCCTGAAGATCTGAAGTCTCTGAAAATCCAGACATTTTGCGAAGAAACTCTGCGGCAGCAACCAGCACTACAAGGTGATCAAAGCCCCTTGGGGGGCCACCCCCCCAAGGCCACCTCTCCTCCTATCCAACATGGCTAGACATGGCTCTTCAGCCCTTCTACTCGGCTTTTTATTGAACATAAGACCTTCTCTCGGTCTTTGTTCTCTAAAAATCTGAGGATATAGCCAAGCTAAGCGAATCCAAAGCATCCGACGTTCTCATTTGCATGGATGATGGCGGAGTCCATACATGACTCGCGACCGTCAATCTAAACGGGTCCCTCCCACAATCTCCTGAAAAGTTAGATTCTTCCTTTCTCGCTTTTCATTGTATTTTGTATTTTTTTTAAAGAGACAAAAAAAACCACAACTCTTGTCTTTCATTATTGATGAGAATTGTAAATCGGCTATAAACGCCAAAAATCGGCTATAAATGCCAAAAAATCACCTTTTACGGCAAAATAAAAAAACTGTCTCTTTTCTTAAATATATATGCAATGGAAACTTGAAAAGAAATTGATTTCCTTTTTTACTTGCGAAGATTGATCTCCGGATCATCACTTGCAATTCCAAGTAAAATAGAAAATCTGGCACACCCACCCAAACACCTAAAAGCGTTGATGCACGCTCCGCCCTCCGGGGGCGAAAGGGTCGGACCAAACGGACTCCCACGTCCGCCGACGCCCGGTAGCGCCCGGGGCCTGGAGCGCGTTCCATCATTCCTAAGCTTGTTATGCATATTTATTATGCCTCTTGTTAGCCGTGTTTTGTCTCATTTTGATAAGTGATTCCCCTCTTAAGTTCGACTTGTTTAAGTTGTGTTTTGTTGTGTTTTATGCATTCATGAATTTAAGTGAACCCCACTGAGCTTGGACTGCCCCTTCAGTCTGATACACTGTCCGGGGCTCCTTAAACATGTGGACTATCTGCAGACTGGTCGTGTATTTTATTACACATCGTGGGTGTCCGGTTCCTCGGCCGGAATCCCCGTATATGTGGGAATCGTGTCGTGACTATATTATGTATATCGTGCTTGTCGTGCGTGCTTGCTCTTTTCATTATAAATGATAGAGAAAGGATGGGCTGATTGTGGATTGTGACTATTGATGATATTATAAGTATTCATGATAGCTTTGCTCGTATTTTGAAATGTACCTTAGTCATGTAACTATTTACAATTCAGCAAAATGTCTTTATATGTTTCCTTAAACATTTACTTATTACATGCTCATGCCTAAATTGATTACCTGTCAAACCGTCGTGTTTGACCCTTGTATGTTGGTGCCTAGGTGCAGGTGACATTGCCTTTGAGGAGGAGCGTCCGGAGGAGGCTCTTGAGCCACCCCCAGTCAGAGAGTGGCAACCCGACGATGTCAACTAGACGTCGGGCGGGTTCTTGAGTGGCGCTTCATTTTGGTCGTGGGTTCTTTTGTCATTTGTGAGAATTGTATTGGCCTTTATTGGGCTCTTAAGGGATGTAACTAAACGTAACTACCTTTTTGTGTTAGTCTCATAACTTGAATTATGATGGGAATGCCATATTAACTCCTTTATTGTGATACTATGTCTTGATATTATTTTTTTATAGCACTTAACATTTTATTGGTGTATATCTTGATGTGATTTGCTACACGCTTCCGTAAACTTGATTGTGTGAGACAGATTCCGCGTGTTTCGGGAATCCTCACCGCGGGAACCTGTGGGAAAACAACAAAAATCAATGTCGCGGGCCCGAGATCCGTTCCGGGGTCCCGACACTCTTCAAAGAGATATCCAGAGAGATCAATGTCTTCATGAACGCGAGATGTTGAAGCCTGGTCGGTAAAACGACTTTGTAGCCTTTGTGTCAATTGTCCCATGGGAGTGCCAGGATCATACCCCATGTCGTATGAAGACTTGTCTACATGATGGTGGAGTTTCCAATCCTCTAGTTGACTTTTGATCAAGGTGGGTTCCAATGGCGTGAGAATACCACGGCCTCCTCCCAAACCGATTGGATTCTGAGCATCGTAGCCCATTTTCTTCATGATAGCTTGTGCCATTGGACTATACAGGGATAACTGAGGCATACCTTTCTTTCGGAAGGGTTCAAGCGAAGAATTTGATGAAGAAGCTTCCAATCTGTGGAAGAAGATTGGCTTTTCTTATGCTGTAGTTGCCGGAACAATGAAGAAAGCAGACGCAGGGTCTTCTACATCTACAGGTGTCTCCAATGGAGTGAGAGCAGGCTGAACTTGCTGAGTATCAGCTTGGCTTGTTGGTGTATCATCTTCTGGCTCTGAATCCGAATCTTTGTCTTGCATGATAGACACCAAGGAAACAACAAACTTGCCCCCAGTCTTTTGTTTTGTCTTCTTTGCTTTGGTGGTGATTACCAAAGACTTGGAAGATTTGAGAGAGACAACGAAGGGAGATGGATTGCTCTCTTCGGATTTGTCGGAAGGTTTGTTTTCTTCCGATGATTGCTGAGGAGCCTTGCCTTTTTCTTTCTGGAGATTTTCGGCAAAGGGTGTTGTTTCTTCCTCCTTTTCTTCTTTTTCATCCTTGTACATCTGAGCATCTGCAAAAATGAACATCTTTGCCTTTGAAGGGCTTTTTGTCTGCAAACACTTGATGTATCAAGCCGTCATTGCCAACGAACTTGATGCATTGATGTAAAGTTGAAGGGACGACACCATTCTCGTGTATCCAGGGGCGTCCAAGAAGGATTTTGTAGCATGAAGGGGTTCTTATTGCATACATAGTGACTTCAGAGATAAGATCAACGATTTGCAACTTAAACCTAATTTTACCGATAGGCCTTTGAGCACTCCCATCATATCCAAAGATGGATACAGATGTGTGACTCAGCTTGCTTAGGTGGATGCCCAGCTCTTCGAGTGCCGAAGTAGAGATGAGGTTGAGTGCAAAACCTAGGTCGATCTGGACTCTGTGAATTGACATTTCTTTGACGTACCCTATGAAGTACAAGGGTCGGTTGTGCTTTGGCTCACCTAGAAGGAGGTCATCCTTATCAAAGACGATGGTTGCACTTGCTGCTTTCTGAACCGAGAGGCATTCAATGCCTGATCCCTCAGTTTTCTTCTTTTCTCCCTTTGAGGAAGTATTTGATTTTTTGATCCTATAGTCCATTTCAATTTGCAGGACTTGTGGAGCATGTTTGTCGATATCCGCATTCAGTCTTTGCAGTTCTGAAATGAGATTATCACGAGTGTGTGGAGACATTCGTAATGACTCAAGGATGTGCAGTCGTGCAGGTATGTGTTTGAAGTGCTCAATCAAGTCATACTTGAAAGCCTCCTTAGGGCCTGCATTTTCATTATTGTTGCCGCTTGGGGCGTTTACAACTTGCTTTCCCGAAATATTTACATAAGAAGAAGAATGTAGGTTGTAATTTTTGTGGTAATCCCGGCCAAAGCAAGTACCTCTACCAACTTCAAGAGCTTCTGTAAAAGGTTCTTCGTTTGGAAGATAGCCCTTGGAATCAGGGGGTTGATCCTTCTCATTTGCCGAAGACATCTCTATAGCAGTGTTGCCATCCTTAGTGATTGCGTTGCACAGAGCATTTTTCGGGAACAAGTCCTGAACAGCATCCAGCATCCATCAACTTTTCTTCCTTGTTGAGTAACTTATTGGTCCAGACATATCCTATGAGGTCAGGTATCTGGGGCCAATTGACCGGGTTTTCATTGAAGAGGACTTCATCGGCTGGAGTTTCTTCAGGATGATTGGTCGGAACAGGTGTGAGTCCTGATGTCACAATTTCAGGGGACGAAGGCTGAGAAGGTGATATCTCAGTGGAAGTCACCTAAGAAGATGTAGCTCTGGAAGATATACTACCAGATGTAGTCTGAGAGTAAAAAATGAAGCTTCAGAGGCACTATCATCCTGGGCTATCGCATTGCAGGTTGCCCCGATAGGAGATGCCCCCAGAATAGACGGTTGGAAATCGGACTCATCCTCGGTTGTAAGAGGACCATCGATCCCTCAACTTTCTTAACTTTTCAGGATTACCGGAGGAGGTACTTATAAATCTCCAAGGACTTCTGGCACTGTATTTTGATTATGACGAAGGTGATTGATACAATCATGCTCTTGTTCTATTGCAAGACGCTGTAAGATCCCCTCATATTCTTCAGGATCAGGCATGGGAGCCCAATCTTCTTCGTCATCTGCTCCTTGTGGTTCATCAATGTTGGGTTCTACTAGAGCATCGGCAGATGTTGGATTGACAACATTTTCTTTAACAGCCTCTTGGTCTTCTTCATCATCGAACCAGGATCCTTGTGGCTATAAGGGATTATACCAGATTAATGGCATAAGATAAGATTCAGGTATCCATTCTTCGTCGGAGAGGTATTCTCCTGTTTCAAGGGATTCCTCCCACTCGTCGGTGTCACTGGACTCTTATCTATCCACGGAGAATCCAGTTACCAAGTTGCAAGAATATGATGCCCCCTGCGTAGCTTCATTTCTTAGCCGTGGTGGCATGAAATCACCAAGGGTGAATTTTCTTGCTACCCTTGAAGTCTTGGGAGCGGACTCTTCTGTTGCCCCTAGTAAAGCAGTAGAAGAGGTCTCTATCTTTTCAAGGACTTCTTGTTTTGTTTGAGCTTTCTCCTGCTGTCTAAGCTTACGGAGTTGTCTCCTGGCTTGCCTTCGCTGTTGAGTAGTCGACTTTATTTTGACGATCTCCCAATTTTCATCTTCAAGGAGATCGGGATGCACCAATATAGGTTGTCTGTCTGGTGTTGGATAAGGAACCAACTCTTGGGATGTTTGAGTCATTTTTATCACCTTGAATGTAGTGATCCTCTCCTTTGATGACTTTGAAGTTTAAACATTTGACACCATGTTGACGGAGGCAGACCCATAGTTTTTGTCAAAGGTGATGACTCTGTTTTTCCACATCTCGTTGATCTTCTCTCTCACAACGAAGCATTGATTGAGAGGATGCGAGACCATCTGATTTTATGGACAATACCAAGGATCATTGGTTTTCCCAACATCTTCCGGTCTTTTGGGGTCTGGCAAGGTGAGTTTGTCATTTGCTAAAAAAGCCCCAAAGATTTCTTCAATATCTTCATCGAACGAGTATTTTTTTTCTGCTCGTTCTTTGAAGGCCTCATAGAGTTCGGGTTTCTTACATGCAGCTTTATTTTCAGCTTTCTTTGGTTGCTGAGGAGCTGACTTAGTTTGCACATTAAGAACCTCCTTTTTCTTCGGCTTTGAGGTTGTAATGGTAGTTGGCTCTTTCTTCGATGATTTCCAACTGTTGAGGTTTGTAATCACTGTTTCAACTTCCATAGATGCTTCTAGGAGTTCTCCCAGGTTTTTTGATTCATTGTCGATGATCATGGAGCAGATCCTTGCTCTCATGTTGTTACGGCAGATGTCGACCAGCGACGCTTGTGGAAATACATCTGAGCACTTGTATGTCATCGCCTTCCACTTGTGAATGAAGTCGTATGTTGACTCATTATGTCCCTGTTTTAGGCTGCAAAGTTGTGCCATAGTAACATGATGATCCTCACCTTTGAAGTGGGTTAGGAAGCGTGTCTCCAGCATGTTCCAGTTTTGAATGGAATTCTCCCGCAGAGTGGAGTACCAATCGAAGGCTGTACTTTTTAGGGTACTTGCAAAGAGACGGATCTTGAGGGCATCTTGATCAGCAATGGTTCATGTTAAGATCTTGAAGTGGGTGACGTGTTGTCTGATTGAACCTTTCCCCGTGTATGTTTGGAGAGTGGGTTCTTTGAATTTTGCAGGGAATGGAATCGAGTCCATCCATAGGGGATAAGGTGGCTTAATCCCATGCTCCTTTAGTGTATCCTCTTTTTTTTTTCTTTGGCAAGGATATCGTCAACGTCCTTTTTGGTAAGGGCACGTGACTCATAATCTCCACCGTTTGTCTCATCATTTAGATGGACTTCACTATTTGGTGGACGTTGGAAAGTGAGAAGGAGGTTTTCCATCAGAGCCACTATTCTCTGTTGTCCTGCTCCAGCTGATGGATGCGTGCGGTCGTTTCATCAGGAGGTGAATTGCAAGGTAGCTCAGAGTTTGTAGCCAGGACGTTCATCCCTCGGGATTCGAACGAAGAAATTGTCATGGTGACTGAGCCGGGGCTCATTCTTTTGGTTAAAGAGCTTGAGGAAGGATTACTCACTGTCCTTGGCTTAAAGGAGTAGAGGATTCTTCTGGATGTCTTTGTGTTCGGGAGACGCTGTGAGTCACCGGACGTCGAACATGAAGTTTGGTTGCTGACTTCTGGCGTCTTCTAGTTTTTCCAACCATATGGACAGTAGCAACTTGGTCGGGTCTTTCATTTTTGACCCATTTTTTAGAGACCTGAAGTGTGGGATGCTGGGTCCTTTACTTCTCTAGTCTCTTTTGTCGATATGCCGTACAGCGACGTATTCAACGAGCAATCTGAGCTTCGGTGAGCTCTGGCTGAGCTCTAGTAATGAAGGATGTAGTCCCTCGTGTGCAGTAGCCGAGCCTGTCTTCTTTGAAGTTAGGCATGGACAGGATCTAGAATCGGTCCTTTAACTGTCGTAACGAAGCTTTGAATCTTGCTAGCTCAGCCCCTATTGTAATGAAGGGTCGAATTGCAGGAGTGCATGCCTTGGCAGGTTCTCACAGAGGCCTTGTGATGCATGATCTGATTTTTGGCTTGTAGGAGCAAGCCAACTCATGCTGGGTTGATTTGTTTGTTCAGCGGAGGGCAGGCCTCTCCTCTTTCATGTAAGAGAGAGGGTAGAATCGGTTCTCCTTGAGAGGGGCTAGGTATACTGGTTTTGCAGATGTTTGGGACCTCCTTTGTTTTGGTGAAAGTCTTGGGGTAAACCTGGTTCTTTGCAGGTTGAGGCTTCGTGGGGTTGCCACGGCTTTAGGATTTTCGATGGACGCCTTTGGTGTCGGAGCAGCGACATGTCTAGAGGCAGTTTTCTACCTCTTGGCAGATTCAGTTTCTACCGCGGGGAGTGGAAATGGTCCTAGTGACCCGAAGACAATGGTCCGGGGAGTAGGGGTCGACCCGGTGTTCTGAGAGTTGCCGAGGGAGATGACGCTTCAGCAGTTGGCAGGGCACTTGTAAGTGCGCTTGTTTTGCTTCTCTTGAAGCATGAGCTGGTACTTGTTCTCATCAAAGGTGATGGTCAATAAAGCTACCATTGTTAGTTTGGAAAACTTCTGAAACAAGACGACATTCATTAGTAATCACAAGAATATAGTGATCATAAATGGAAAAGAACTATGGTTTTGTGTTTTCAAATTGCTCGAGGGAACATGGCCCGGCCCAAGCGAGGTGAAGAAGGTAAAAAGTCATAGAGAGTATAATTGTTCTAAACACAAGTATAGGAGGCTCAGAGTGAGCGTTCTAGTGACTGCTAAAAGCAATTGTAAGCCTTAACTCAAGTTACCGAGAAGCGAGGCTCACTTGAAGTAAGATGATATAAGGCTGGAGATACAAATATGTCGGTCGCGAATACAGTAGACCCGAAATCGCCTGCTAGCACCGCTAGGCACAAATGTAGCAAATCGCATCCTTGAAAAGGACATGAGATGGGTTTTTTTGAAAGGTCAAAATTGGATTCATAAAAGAGAGCAATTGGTATTCCAATCCGAACACAAGCTACAAGCGATTTCTACGAGCTTTCATCCGAAAGGGAATGAACCAAGATTCCTCAAATCTGAATCCAAAATGACGGAAGTATTTTTTTTTTTTTTTTTTTTGTAAAGGTCAAAATTGAATTCATCAAAGAAACCAAGTGGTGTTCCAATCCAAACGCAAGCTACAAGCAATTTCCGCGAGCTTTCATCCCAAAGGGAATGAACCAAGATTTCTCAAATCTGAATTAAAAAATGACAGAAGTTTTTTTTTTTGTCTTTCTGAAAGGTTTTTTTTTAAGGTTTTTTTTGTTCGAAGAGACTCTTTTTTTTTATTTTTTTATGAGTACACATAGGTTTCCAATTCGGTCTTATGAAACCTCAGTAAATAGATCAGCTCTCAGGTAAGGGTAGGATTACTTAATGAACCCTTTTGGAGGACCCTTGCCTCTAACAGTCTAGCTGTCTCCACACTTTAGACATGGCTTTTCTTAGATCCGCTTTGGTCAAAGAACGCAATTGGTGTAACCTTAGTGGCCTCTTCTTTTCTTTTTTTTTGAAAACTTTTCTTGGAAGATCTCTAATGGAATCATCAAAGAGAGCGAATGGCCCCTCCCAATCCAAACGCTAGCAACAAATGATTTCTACGAGCCATTGTCCGAAAAGGAAGAAACCAAAGTTTCTCAAATTTGAATCCAAAAGAGAGAAATTTCGAAAAAATTTCATTTTTTTTAAAGATCTCTAACGGACCCATCAAAGAAAGCGAATGGCCCGTCCCAATCCAAACGTTGGTTACAAACGATTTCCGCGAGCCATTGTCCGAAAAGGAAGAAACCAAAGTTTCTCTAATTTGAATCCAAAAGAGAAAAAACTGATTTTTTTTGAAGAGTTTGGAATTAGAATCGTTTTTTTTTTCTTTTTTGTAAAATCCCTATCAGACTCATCAAAGAAAAAAACTGACCCATTCCCCGATACGAACAATAGCTACAAACATTTCTGTGATCTATCAAGTTCGGAGAGGAAAGGATCAAAGTTTTTCAAAATTGAATCCAAGAAAAAGAAATCAGATTTTTTTTTTTTTGAAATGAGAAAGAGTGGAAATAAATTCAAAAATAGAAATTTCCAAAAAATCCCATATATTGTTTTTTTATTTTAAAAAAATGCCTCCAACTGCTGGACCTGACTTTCGAGCCCTCCTTCTCCTTCAAAAAACCATAAAAGGCAACAAGCTGAAAGTACAGAAGCCTAAACTCCTCAGACTGCTCCTCAAGGACACTGTTGATAGACATGAATTCCTCATAGAGTTTGCCAAAGATAGGCAATCCAGTAATGGCGCTTAGCTCCTTCAGAGAAAAACCAATATCATTATTCATGACAACGAAGGTGTTGGTTTATGGAAGGAAGGACTCCAACATAGCCATGAAGGCCTCGTCGGAAATGACCATGGTCTCCCTAAAAGAACGGACCGCATAAAAACTCTTGGCTTCCTTCAAGATGGCACCACTAGTCAGTAGGACACGGTCAGTCCATGACTCCCAACTTAGGTCAGCACTGAAATAGCCACGAAGTCAAAAGGCTTCAACCAATTGTTGCTATCACTGTTGAAAACACCAAGGCCCACTGGTCTCAAAATCGACCGACGGATGATCAAAACCCTGGTAGCCACTGGCTGGCATCAATATGACCATACGGGCAGGCGACTTCTCCATATATCCGAAAGGGCAGCCAAGAAAAACCCCGGTCTTGATCACATTGGTCCTCTTCACCTAGTTTGGAGGATCTTTCCTCTTAGAGCAAGTCAGAGAAAGGCTCATGATCGAGATAGTACGATCGAAGGTCGACCGGGTAGCAACAGTCCTGTCCTCACCATCAGTTGTGTAAGAGAACTGAAAACATATCCTCTGGTATGTCATGTCGTCAGTGACGGCATCACTAAAGAGAAAGGTAGGCTTGGGCACAACACTCTGATCATCCATGACCCAAGGATGATTGCTTACCATAATCCTATAAAACTCCTCATTCTCGAGAGCGATCAACCGCTACCTCATCTCATCCGTGTTGAGGGAGTCACACTTTTCCAAGTTTCTCTCCACAAACTGGACGTTCTCCCAAGCCTACTGAACGGCCGCATTGGAAGATCAAGCACATCGGCGGGGTGCGCCGGTAACAAGCCCCTTACCCTTATCAGTTCTAGAGGAACCACCTACGAAGGTTTGAAAAGAAAAAGATCAATCATCAAAATGATAGAATTCTGCTAAAAAAGATCTGGAAAAATTTTGGCATGATCCCGGGACAATTCTGAAGAAATGGGAAACACCACGAAAGAGACAGAAAGATTGAAGATGGGCTCAACATTGCCGCGGGCTCCAAACTCCAAAACTTGCAAAGATTTCCAGGTATGCAACGTCCAATCATGCTCCCAATTCAATTTACAAAAAAATCATGCATAGAAAAGAAATTGTCAAGCATTAGATGCTAGGAAACCCTTGACAAAAGTTTAACGAATTCCAACCCAACTTGGGCAAAACCAATCAAACTTTATCCAAGCCCAAACCCATGTTGGCTTGACCTAAAGACTCTAGCCTTTTTACTTTGATGCATCAAACAAAAAAATACATGAACATCTCGACTTGCATAAACCGCATAATCATGGTGAGCACAAAAAAAAAGAAGAAAGAAACCAAAAAAAGAGGAAAAAAAAAGAGTGGGCCCACTGCCACGTGGTCGTACGGCCTGGGCCGTACGGACACAGCCACAAACAGAAAAAAAAAGAGAGAAAAAAAAAACGTGTAAAAAAAAGGAAGAAAACACGTGACGAAAAAAAAAAGAAAAAAAATGAGAGAAAACCATGAAGAACAAAACAAACAGAGAGAAAAGAAAAGGAAAGAAAAAAAGAAAGGAAGAACCTTTTTTTGCCATCCTACTTCTACAATGGAGTTTTCATGGAAGAGAAGACTTACTTGAAGCCATTGATGGAGAATAAGGAGAAAAGCTTGAAGATCCTTAAAGAAGAAGATCTCTTGGCCTTGAAGGTTTTTACGAAAGAAATGAATAAAAGCAAGAGATCCAATCTCCCTTTACTTTTATAGAAGAGAGCAAGCCAAAGAAGGAAACAAGGAGAAAAGCAATGAGGTAAGTGCTACAAATTAGCAACCTTCTCAAAAGAAAGATACTTTGAAGGATTCTTTCCCAAAAGAAAGATACTTTGAGAGATTCTCTCCCAAAAGAATGGAATTTAGAGAGATTTTCTCATAAAAGAGAGGGGATTTGAGAGATTCTCTCCCAAAGAAAGATACTTTGAGATATTCTCTCCAAAAAGAAAGTAAACTTGAGAGATTCTCTCCAAGTAAGGATATTTTTAGATGTTCTCTATCCAAAGGAGATATTTTTAGATATTCTTTACAAAATGACACCACATGAGACCTAAGCCATCTTTAAAGCTTAAGGTCCGCCACATGAGCTAGGTTTGATCACCCAGGCACTAAAAGGGGCTTCCTACCAAAAATCCCTCTTACCAAGAGCATACAAAATGGTTTCATGCCTCTTTTGAGTTGATTGGACCACACAAAAGAAAAATCAAGCCTCGTGAGCTTCCAAAATTCAAACCATCCAACCCCATATACCAAATTGAGCCAAAATCTTGAAATTGAAATTCCACAAAAATCCAAACCACTCCAACTAATGGACCCAAAATAGTCCCAAAGAGTGACCAAAAACCAAATCCTGACCCCCCCAACTTGCCATATACAGCTTGTTGGGTCACAAGGTCAAAATCAAAACTCAAACCTCGACCCTCTAACTTGCCACATACAGCTTGTTAGGTCACAAGGTCAAAAAGAAAAAAAAAAACCATTCACCACCTTATGTGCCACATAAAGCCCTTACGTTCACAAGGTCAAAAGGAAAACCCGAAATCCAAAACCCAAATCCAAATCCCTCATGTCATTTTCAAAACTTTGCCTTGAGATGGTACGTGATCCCTTTCACTACCATAAAATCCCCTTTGAAACTCAAAAGGCTACCCTACAAAAAAAAATGCTCAAAGACTCTTGGTCAAGTGAGAAGTTCTCCTTCAAACTTCTCTTCGAGGCACATCAACTTCAAAAGGTATGCAACCCGTCGCTATACCTCGAGGGGGCATTTGTTGACACCAAAAATGTCACTTTGCCTCTTTAAAATCTAGAAGCTACATGAAGCCACATTCTACCACAAACAGGCAATGCTGCTTCCAGCGTTAAATCTTGTCAAAATCAAACAAAAACTACAAGATCCTTCAAAACAGCCAAAAGAAGAGTACACATGAAGTTTCGGGCATTCCAGAATTATTTGGCCTAACTTTACTCCCCCGGCAGCTGAACAAGTGCCTTTGGCGGCGACAGCATCGAAGACATCAAATCCTCTATTTGAGCCTATGGATGGTCTCAAAATACCTCCAAAAGGCTCCATGTCAAGTTTCAGGTCGAACCGACAACGTTTGACCCTACATCAACCCTTGAACAACAAAAACGATCGAGCCTATGGGCAGCGAGAACCACCGGGGCCATCACTCATCAAACAAAGCACATGGGTGACTTCAAAAGTTCCCAAAGGGCTACAATTCAAATTTTAGGTCATTTCAACAACATTTGACCAGACTTTGACTCTTAGAAGCCAAATCAAGCCTCCTAGCAGTAGAAATCCCCAAGATCATGATTTCCAAATTGAAGCTAATGGATCATCTCAAAATGACTCCAATAGGCTCCTTGTCAAATTTCAGGTTAATCGGACATCGGTTGACCGCACATCAAAACGAGACATCTCCCTCACAACAAAATCAAGTCTACTGGCGACAGGACCCCACAAGGCTTCAAAACTCAAACAAAAGCCTATGGTTGGTCTTATTTATTGCTCAGGAGGCTTCACCAGTAGACTTGATTTTGTTGCGAGGAAGATGTCGCATTATGATGTGTGGTCAACTGATTTTGATTGACCTGAAATTTAACAAGGAGTCTATTGGAGTCATTTTGAGAGGATCCATTAGCTCTGACTTGAAAGTCATGGTCCTGGGGAGCTCCACCGCCAGGAGGCCTAATTTGGCTTCCGAGAGTCAAAGTCCGGTCAAATGTTATCGAAATGACCTGAAATTTGACATGTAGCCCTTTGGAATCCTTTTGAAGTCACTCATGTGCTCTGTTTGATTAGTGATGGCCTCGGTGGTTCTCGCCACCGAGAGGTTGGATTTTGTTGTTCAATGGTTAATGTGGGGTCAAACGTTGTCGGTTTGACTTAAAACTTGAATTGGAGTTTTTTTAGGGTATTTTGAGACCATCCATAGGCTCAAATCAAAGATCTGACATCTTCGACGCTACCACCTCCAAGGGCGCCTGTTTGGCTGCTAGAGGAGTGAAATTAGGTTAAATGATGCTGGGATGGCCCGAAATTTAATGTAGAGCCTCCTAGTGGCATTTTGAGGCTAGTCGTGTGCTCTGTTTTGTGTGTCAGGGTCTCTGGCTTCGCCGCCGCCGAGAGCTCCTGCTCAGCTGCTGGAGGAGTGAAGTTAGGCCAAATGATGTGGAAATGGCCCGAAACTTCAAGTGTACCTCTCTCACTACAACAACTTGCACTTTTACCCATGTTTTTTAGCGACGCTTTTATAAATTCGTCGGTAAAAATAACCTTTTAGCGACGTTTTATAAGAATGTCGGTAAAATGGGACTTTTACCGACGTTTTTATGTAAAATTGAGATTTTTACCGACGTTTTCACTAAAAACGTCGCTAAAAGTCCAATCTTGAAAATAAAAAGAAAAGTAAAAATCAGAGATTATTACCAACTTTTAGCGACGTTTTATTGGTTTTACCGACGTTTTTTTTTTCGGTAAAAATTTTTACCGACGAAAAAAAAACGTCGGTAAAAGTTTTTTATTTTTAGTTTTTTTCTTTTACATTTCACCGACGAAAAAACTCGTCGGCAAAGGTCAAGTTTATTATTTACTTCATTTTCGGAAAAATAAATATTAAAATGCACTTTTAGCGACGTTTTGTATTAAACGTCGGTAAAGTTTAATTTTATTTTTAGGGACATTAAAAATCATAGACATTTGCCGACGATATTTCTTTTTTACCGACGAAAATTAGAGTCGTTGAATTTATTACCGACGTTTTATATAAAACGTCGGTAAAGGTTGTTGATTTTAAATAATAAAAATAAAATATTTTTTACCGACGTTTGATATAAACGTCGGTAAAGATCTAATTTCCCTCTCTCGCGTCCGAAAGCCCTATTTTTCCTCTCCTGACTCATTTCATTCTCTCTCCTCACTCATTTCATTCCAGAAGCCCATATCTGCTCCAGAACCCCATCTCTGCTCCAGAGCCCATCTCTGCCCTCTCTCTCTCTCTCTCTCTCTCTCTCTCTCGTTCGATCTCTCTGCGCTCTCTCTGTCTCTCTCTCGCTCTCGCTCGATCTCTCTACTCTCTCGATCTGCTCTTTCTCTCTCCTTCTCTCTCTGGCTCTGCTCTCTCACTCTTTCTCTCTCCCAGAAACCGATCTGTCTCCCTCTCTCTCGCCGCTGCCTCTGCTCCGTCCCTCTTTGCCCCCAATTTTCTCTCTCTCTCTCTCTCACGCCTATTCAAGACTAATTTTAGGGAAGGTATAAGAAACGCTATGAATGTATTGTTTGGTTTTCCTTCTTTTTCATTGCAATTGATTCAGTTGGATTTTCTTCTTTTCAAAATTTCAGGTATTCAAGCTGCTCCGAGGAAGCAGGCCGTAGCTGCAGCATTTTAGCTTTGTGAAAAAGCCACTTTTGGATGTAATTTTGGTACTCCTTTTTTACTTTTTTAAGTATGAATGGATTTTTGAAGTGAAGATTTTGTGCTTTTTCTTTTTGAATGTGTAATTGGGATCAATGTCCTGTTTGGGTTCCTGCCCTTTTAGTTATTTTTTGCCATTTCTTGTTTCCATTTGGTGGGATGATATGCAATGAGATGAAATCCCTTCCCATTTGTCATCAGTTCCACCCATTTGCTCCTCTCTCTCTCTCTCACACACACATAGAGGCAATATTACTAATTGGGCTTAGTTTTGATCAAATATATTTTATGTGAAGGCTTTTGAACAAGAAAATTTGTTTAAAAGGTATTTTAGAGATTTTCTTTTTTGCCTTATCTGTCTTTGCAGTAAACATCATAACCATCTCGACTTCTTGTTTGAGTTGGCCCATAAAATCCAAAAAAGCAATGGTGTAAGATTTGAGTTTTGTATTTGGTGGGTCAATGCCTATCAATACTAAGGAAGACCACTATGGAAAAGATAGGATAAGACCCACAGATATATGATGGTGTTTGCGTTTAACCACATCATTCTTGAATAGAGAGCAGGGTCACATATAGTAATGACTTTAGTTATACTAGTAGTACAAATGGCTTATTGTTTAAATGTGTGAAGCCCACTGCCACAGTGTGTCTCCGAAGTCACTATAATCCTGCCTAGGATCAGGAGGTTATGGAATAATTAAAATCCTCCAAACATAGAGCTCTACTCATAGCACTAAACTAGATTGCCTGAAACCAACTTCATGAGACCTTATAAAAACCAAACAAAACCTCTTTGTACACCCACTTGTGCCACTAACCATGCATCCCTGAAAGCCAACCAAACCATTGGAGAATTATTTCTAGCCACTTGTGTCAGTGGAACCCATGAATATTACAACATTTGCTCCTTACAAGAATGCATTGAGAGAGACTTTTTGGGAACATTGAAGCACCCATCTAAAGGTTAAGCTTTATCTCACCATCGTTAGATATTTGGGGCCACCAATGGACCATAACCTCAATCTTAGAGGAGTCAGGGACCATATTTTATTTATTTTCTCAGTTGTTAGTTGGCTACATGGTGATACAGTGCCATTAAGAGGGAATCTGATTCATTCATGAATCTAGTTAATTGCTAAAAGAAAGGTTAATTTAAATCTAAAACTCTAAAAAAAGTAATATTATAGTGGACTACATCAATATACACACGTGTATTTGACTAAGATACCAGATCCAGAATCTAAGGCCTCATTACAGTGGACTACATCTATATACACATGCGTATTTGCCTAAGATACAGCTAGAGCAAATCGTGTGGGATCCACTATGATGCCGTGTGGGTCCTATTTTCTCTACAGTACTTGGTGCTTGAAGTCTTAACTACTTGTAGGACTCAATTAGTTCCCACCTTTGTGGAGACTATTGAAAAATGTACCCTTTTCTTCTTATATTCAGAAAGGTAGTTTCTCATTTTCAAATAATTTTTATATTCTAAGTTATGGTGTTTTATTCTTCACTACTGTGCTCTGTATTATGGGTTGCCTTAGGTTCCAACTTTATGAAGCAGCATGGTGAAAACCTGAAACACAGTGTATTGCCATAATTTTGGTTTTTCCTTGGTTTTTAGTTTGTTGACACTTAACCAAAAAATGTAGTTTTTCTATTTATTAGTTTCTTGTAAAAAGTTCCTTATTTTATTGACTAAGCAGTTCAATTTTCTGGATTTAAGTTCTGAGCTCTATATTATTTAATCCATCATAAATTTATTTATTCATTATTACTTTATCTGCACTGTTTCAAATAGGCTAGAGCATCTTGCTTCATTATCTGGAAGCTCTTTTACGTAAAACTCTATATGTCCCCTATTTAGTACTGGGTCATCTTGAATTCTTCACAACCATAGGGGAACACGGCTCATTGTTAGAGCTGATAGTGTGAGTGATTCTTAAGTTTCTCATTTGAGGATGTTCACTTAACTTTTGCTATTTTTTCCAGCTTTATTTGATTTTATAATGCTTGTTTAACTTTTCATCCTTTTAGCTCAAGTAGTAACCTTTTGTCATGTCCAGGATTACTAATCTGTTCTTGGGGTTTCAAGAAATGCCAGCAAATCTTAAATAAAAAGTGGTAAGTTCTCTCTTCTTGGTTCCTTGGCTGATTATTATTCTTTGATATTTTTCTCTATCTTGTTTCTATATATTAAGCTATTCCTGTTTGTTAATATGACTATTATGTACTGTTTCTTGGTCCTACTTTTGGTCATAAACATTTTCGTGGACAGGAAGTAACTAAATTGTTTCTTTTCTATGAAACTATGAAAATCTTTTAACAAAAAAAAATCCCTCTTATCCCAGTACCATGCAGAAAATAAAAAAAGCTATGCATATCTTGTTTTTTATTTTGACATAGAATGAGGAACTCCCACGGTGCCTTTTCGCAACTATATAGTTGATACAGATGATCTGGTTGGTTGAGTTTCTACATAATTTGTATTAGCTGACCATTTTGCAAGCTCCTTACAAATGAGATCATCTAAATGAGGTGATAGAGAGTGTATCATACAAAGAAGGTGATAGAGAGCGCAAGGCATCCATTGGTGGGTCATACTCTTTAAAAAAACAAACAACAAAAAACAAATGGCATCCATTGATGGGCCATTCTATCCAATCACCCTTTTGCATGAAAGGTGAGGCGTACTCTCTTCTGCAAAGGCCTTGTCATGCAAAGGATTTCTTCTTCGTTAATTTTTGTCCTTTAATTTCCTCATACCTTGAAGAATCGTTCACAGTGCCTTGGTACCTTTTGGCTATTACTTGGTCTATCTCTAATTCTTATAAGCCTGCATATTAACACAAACTATATGGCATTTGGCAGCCTTCTAGACATATTTCTCCCTATGATAAAAAATGGCATCATTGTATCTGTTTGGTATTCCATTCTTAGATTGCTGCCCTTAGTTCATTTAGACTGTAGCCATCCTGTTTTTAGTTGTGTACCCATTTTTCCTGGTGTGTATTGACTGCATTGATGTGTTTGTATGCAAGGCTATTATTACAATTAGTTTTTTCTTTTAAAATCTGTAGACTCTCTTTAAGTTGGTCACTTTTTTGGAAGGTATAATTTGGTCACTTAACCAAGATTTTTAAAATTAAGTATTATTATTTTCACTATATACTATTCATTTGGTTTTAATATTTTGACAAAATTGTTTTTCCCTTTTATCTTCAGCTTACAGAAAGCTTGCAAGGACTAATCATCCAGATGTGAACAAGTGAGTTGGCAGTTTCGGTATTATGTGTTATTTGAATCCATGCTAGTATCATAACTTTCTCCTCGTGGATTAAATGCTACCATATTAATGCTGATGGTCTCAAGGTTACTTTCCATGTAAGTGTTTCTTTGGACTTCTTGTAAATATTTCAATATGCAGTTGTTCTTGATTTGCGGTTGCTATCGGTGGTTTAAGTGAGCAACGACACTTTGTTTTCTCCTGTAAATGTCTAATGTAATGAGTTCGCTTGAACTGCCACCATGGTCATGTAACTAGTTGAAATTAACATTTCATATTTCTAGACCAGCGGAAACTGTAATATACAGGATATTTTACTACATGAATTGATCAGGAAATGGCCATCTTACCCTCAAGGAGCTGAAATGTGGGAATTTAATTGCTGCCATGCAACATGCAGATGAGGAAGAGGATATTAACAAAACCTTGAGGTAGAGTTACTTCAACTTTTGCATATTACTTGTCATACTTGGCTTCTTGTAGGGTCCACAGTGACAGAATTCTTTTTTGTATTTTGAAAGCTCTTGAATTTGATAATACCCTCATAAGAAGCACTTTAACTTGCATAGTTGTTTACTTTCGTTGATTTCAACCCACATAATTTTTTAGGCTTGGCCATTTAAGTATATACCCTCAAATATGGGAATAAACATCCATATATTATATTAAACACTTGATCATCTGAGACTAGATTCTAATTTCATGTTGAGGAAAGTTGCTTTTTTACTTCCTCTTTCCAGGGTTTGTTATGAGAAAAAAGTACTATGAGAAACTAATTACAGTTTGTTTTATGTATCATGGCAATTGTGAAAAAAAAATGGTATTAGGAACAATTTACTAAATGGAGCATGTGAAGATCAAATCTCAAACCTTAATGTCATGACTGCTGTGGTTTATAGTCTATAGAATAAAATATGCTGATTAGGCATTAGTTGTGACTGATGCTTACTGTCAGATTTAGTCCCCAGCTTAGTAGTTGGGAGGTTTACTTTACTTGCCCTGTTCAGAGCTGTTTACTTGAAAATTAGTATGGAGAACTAATTATATGTCTCTATCACATTTGACATGAGAACAATGGAGAATTATTTCCTGGACATGTGAATCAGATGCGAGCCCATTCTTGAATTGTTGATTGTCGTTGTAGCCTTATCCCATCATATGATTCTGTGTAAATAAGGACTTGTGTACTTTCAGAGCATAAGAATCAGTTTTTTTTGTGTCTCTACAGGTATTTGTCCTACGAACATTTCTATGTTATATATTGCAAGTTTTGGGAGCTGGATACAGATCATGATTTCTTTATCGATAAAGAGAACCTTATAAGATATGGAAACCATGCTCTCACGTACAGGATTGTTGACAGAGTTTTTTCACAGGTTTGAATTTATTTCAGGACAGCATACATTAAATTTAGCCTTTCAGCAATAGAGAAATTCAAAATTTACTCCTTTAAAATTCAAAATGTCACTCCTCTAACCAGAATCTTCATCAAAGTCATGGCAAAAGGCACTGTAATTCCTCTCTTGTGTCAGAGGTCAGTTAGGTTCATGTGTTGTCATTCTCATGCTTGGATGGCAGAACTCTCTAGAATATGAATGTAAAGCACCCATGCCTTCTTGGAATTGAAGCACAAGAGTAGTAGTTTATGTGAATGAAGGATTATTCAAGGGTGTTTTTGATCTTCTGGATACTTCAATATTTAAATGCTTGAGTTGAATGGTCTGATACCTCTGGACTAATTCAATTAATATTAGTGTTTTAATGAAGTGAAGTGGTATCTCATTAGATCAGTTGCATAATAAGAATGTTTTAAGCATTTAAAAAATCAGATTAAATGCAGAACTTGGACTTTCTTTTCATGTGGGCAGTTGTGTGTGAATAAGAAGCAATGTGGGGCAAAACTCACACACATTATATCTTCATGATGGAGGGTATTCATCCAAATGGGCCCTGCCAAGGTGGGACATAGTGCAGAAATTTCTTTGGTTAGGTGGTCCTAAGCATATGTTGGATTGGTTGCCTTGTGGTTCATTCAAAGGTCATCTCTTAAGCCACTCATGATCCCCATAGGTGGTACAACTGCATGAGATTGCTGCAGGTCAGGCCCCAACAAAAGGCCTATGATGGTGTTGTGTTCCTCATGATTCATTGAACTTCTGCAAACACATGAGAATGCTTGCTACAAACCTACAAAATGATTTCAATATTATGAGATTGCTAACGGTACTAGTTATCACTTGGAATTTTCCCCATAAACACAATTCAGATACTCTTGTCAAGTGATTAACAAAAGCTTTCTCAATGCCAAAATAACTTGTAGGAATTGACTTGTAGTGAATCGGACTTAGGAAAAGATTTATATATACATGTTTATCTTTCATTTATAATTTAATTCATTGAAAAGATACTAATGTTGTTTTTATCATTGCAGATTGATTGACGCTTTCAGGTCGGTTACATACTTGGGGGTGTTTTATTCTTTTTTGTTTATTTGTTTATGTATATTGGACATTTATACGGGACCCTATCATTATTGATTGTAATATTTGGTTAATGAGATGAATTATTTGATGAAAAATGGCGATGGTTGTTTGTTGATTTAGCAACTTTTGTTTAGATGCATTTTTTATACTGAATATAGGTACATGAACAGGTTTATTTTTTATACAGGTGTATAAACAAGTTTACGGGAAAATTATATTGGAAAAAAATATAATATTTAAAAAAAAATAAAAGTCAATTTTTTTTTATTTATTTTTCTTTTTACTTTTACCGACGAAAAAAATCGTCGGTAAAAGTCATTTTATTTATTTTATTTTTTCCTTTAAGTTTTGCCGACGAAAAAAAATGTCGGTAAAAGTCATTTTATTTATTTTTTTTTTTCTTTTTACTTTTACCGGTCGGTAAAAGTCATTTTTTTTTATTTTTACTTTTATCGACGAAAAAAATCGTCAGTAAAAGTATTTATAAAAAATTAAAAAAATAAAATAATTTTGCTGACGATTTTAAAACATCGGTAAAAGTCAAATAGTCGTCGGTAAAAATCCAATTTTTGCCAACGAAAATACATTTCGTCGGTAAAAGGTTTTGTCCACCATTTGTTACCGACGTCGGTAAAAGTCAAATAGTCGTCGGTAAAAATCCAATTTTTGCCAACGAAAATATTTCCGTCGGTAAAGTGTTTTACCGACGTTTTAGTGACTTTTAGCGACGAAAAATTTCATCGCTAAAAGTGCAGTTTCTTGTAGTGTCTTTTGCTTGTTTTGAAGAATCTTGCAGTTTTTATTTTATTCTGACAAGATTTGTTGCTTTAAGTAGCATTGCCTGTTTGTGGTAGGATGCGGCTTCATAGCTTCTTGATGTTGAAGAGGCAAAGTGACATTTTTTGTGTCAACAAATGCCCCCTCGAGGCACAACGACGAGTTGCATAACTTTTGAAGTCGATGCGCCTTGAAAAGAAGTTTGAAGGAAAGCTTCTAACTAGACCAAGAGTCTTTAGCAGTTTTCTTTTTGGTAAATTAGCCTTTTAAGTTTCCAAGGGGATTTTATGATAGTGAAAGGGATCACATACCATCTCAAGGCAAAGTTTTGAAAATGACATGAGGGATTTGGATTTGGGTTTTTCTTTATGACCATGTGAACCTAAGGGCTTCATGTAAGACCCCGACCCGAGTGACCTCGATTAGTGTTAATTAAGTCGTGCGTTAGTTCTAAGCTTGATTAGTGATTTTGGCTAAGTTGGGTTTGGAACAACTTTTGAAATAGTTTTAGGGAATTTTGAGTGCCTTATGACTAGTGGGGCCCTTTGGGGGCTCCTTATATGACCTTACGTTTACTTGAGGGATTATCTGAGATTCCTATGATTTGTGTTTTTATCCCGTTTTACTTATCCCGTTAATCCCGACAACTTTCATGTTGATCTCGTTCCCGTTCAAGACCCCGAAACCCGATTTCCTAGCCTTGAGGGTAAAACAGTCATTGTACACCAAATTGTACCCAAAACTTAATATCCCCGAAATCCGCAAAAACATATACCTTTTGGAAACTAGATATTTCAGCGATCATTTCTTCTTTCTTCGTCGAATTCATTCGAAGTCCCGAAAGCCACGATTTCAGCCCAACAAGTTTCTTAAGTGGTGGGACCCAACCCCATTTGCTATAAAGAGGGAAACCCATTCTTTCTTTCTTCTCTTCTCCTTTTCCAGCACAAGTGCAGCCAACCTAGGATTTTTCCCCTTTTTCCTTCTTCTTCTTACTCTTTTCATCTCAATCTCCCACCAAACTTGCACCAACATCAAAATGGACTTCATCATACTCTTCCTCACCTTGAAGGCTACCTCTTGATACCATTTGTGAAGAAAACCTCCCATTCCAAGATCTTCATTGAGCTAACTCTTGCCATTAGAGGACCTTACAAGTAAGTGATCATATCCATTTCCTAGATATGTGTTCTTGTCACCCTAGAGAAGCTCCATCTCCATTATTGAAAGCTCTCTCCTTCTATTTCATTGTTTGACCCATTTTAAGGTTTGTTTTTGGGGATTTTGTTTGTGCTTGAAGGATTCTTGAGAGAGCTTGGTTAGTAGCTTGATTTCTTAATTAGAAAACCCAAGGCAAGTGGATGAAATGAGGTTTTGAGTTCTG
Source organism: Cinnamomum chago (assembly GCA_038049695.1). Lineage (NCBI taxonomy): Eukaryota > Viridiplantae > Streptophyta > Magnoliopsida > Laurales > Lauraceae > Cinnamomum > Cinnamomum chago. The sequence continues at coordinate 19,700,264 of CP142459.1, forward strand.
AATGGTTTTCATGAGAGTATCAATGATTTCATTATTTTTTCTTGCTTTTATTGAGTTGCATTGATTTGAAATAAATGTTCATAATGAATCTTGTTAGCTTGTTTAATCCTTACAAATGTCAGCATTATGGCCTATCATTTAATGCTTTCAAGTGACTTAGTTAAATGCTTGTGATTTGGTGGATTTTCTCCTCTTTTGTGATTGATTGAGAATGGAAGGAAAGTGAAGGGAGAAATGTAAAATGAAAGACTAGAAGTGTTGAATGATGAATTGGAAGGGTCTTGGACTCATTTTATTTCAAGAATGTAGGGGGGATGATGTGAGGATGGTTTAAGGGAGAAAGGGGCCCAAATCTGAACACAGTGGGGAGTTTCCCGCACCTGGCTGTCAGCTAGCAGTCATATGTCGGCTAGCCGCCTGGTGACTGGCGGCTAACCACCTGATAACCAAACTATCGCAGTTACATTTCTAGAGAACACCATTTTCTCTTGAACCCAGCGGTCAGCCTCACGGTTAGCCAACAGCTAACCACCGAACCCAGCAGCGGCTAACCGCCAGCTAACCGCACTATTCACGGTTACAATTCCAGTAAGCTGCATTCTGTCAAAGCAACCAACGTCAGCCGCGCGGTTAGCCAGCGGCTAACCGCCAGGTGACCAACCTTACTCAGGAATTTTGAAATGAAAAGAAATGCAGAGGGTTTCCATTCCAATAATTTGTGAACCCTTTTAGAGAATGATGGGGACTGTTCACCTGAAGATATGTGTAAAGCCCGTTCGAGAAAGAAATCACATCACGAAGATTCATTGAATGTTTTGAAATTATCGAGGTGTATAAGGAGCCCGGAATGTCTCCAAACTCAAAAGTACCAAGATGTTATTAAATCGACATAAGGGACCCCTATTCACCTTAGACAAATCTTGAACCCAATATTTTGCCCAAAACTTCAATATTTCATTTGTATTCCCTTGCTCCCGAGACTTATGCTACATGACTTGTTATTCCCGAAATGCATTGCCCGACATGAGATGACAATTGTTCCTTTGAACACCTCGTCCCGCTCGTTTACATACTTGCACTTGGTGTATTTTATACATGTCTTGATTTCTGTTATTTGACCTATGAGTCAGCATCACTAAGCTTGGATAACCTTGTCGGTTTAATCCACCGACTTGGAGATCCCCCTCTCGTCCCGCCAGCTGCAATTTGGATCCTGATGCCCGGTTTATTGTTGTGGTCTCGACCCGATACCCGGTTCGCTACCGTGGTCCCGTCCCGTATATTTATATTGTATATGTATGCTTCATTGAATCACCTCACTTCGTGTGACTGAGACCAACGCCCCGATATACTCATGTCACTTCGGTGATAGAGGACTTAGCTTCATGTGATTGCCATCTTGCTAGTTCCCAATTCCTTTGATACCTTACATGTTTTATATTGCTTATTTGTTTTCCAGTAAATGATTCATTTCTTTTATGAAAGTTATTGCTTAATCAGATTTTAATGTTTTCCAAGGTATTTCGTTTATTATATATTGTTAGATCTTTTCACCCGCCTGCCAGATCGTCGTGTCTGATCCTTTTCTTTGGTACTCAAGTCCAGACGTTACGTATCCTGAGACGGAGCATGAGGAGGCAGTCGGCGAACTACAACGTTTAGTTGAGTGGCATGCCGATGATGTCGTTTAGACATTCGGTTGCCACAAGAGACGTAACATTTTGGGGATTGTCTAACCTATTCTTTTGGGGATTGGTATTTTGTCTATATTGGCCTTTGTTGGCCTCTATTTTTGGGAATATAACTAAATGATCTTTTGTATAAACTTTAACTTTTCTTTTGGGAAAGCACTAATGATCATTGCTCATTTTGATACTTGGTTTATATATATGATTTTATCTTGTGACTAGAATTGAAATTATCAATTTGATTTGCGACACGCTTCCGCACACTTAACAAAAAAATGTACTATGTTGTTGTGATATCCTCACCGCGGACACCTATGGAAAATTAAATACATGTGACACACACCACATCTTTAGTCCCGATCCCGGATCAGGACCTCGGTAACCCAGTCCGGGGTCGGACACTTCATGTGGCGCATTAGGCAGTCAAGAAGGTTTTTTTTTTTAACCTTGTGACCTAACAAGCTGTATGTGGCAGGTTAGGGGGTCGGGGTTTGATTTTTGATTTTGAACTTATGACCCAACAAGCTATATGTGGCAAGTTGGGGTGTCAGTTTTGGTTTTGGTTTTGACCTTGTGACCTAACAAGCTATATGTGGCAAGTTAAGGGGTCAAGTTTGGATTTTTGTGGAATGTCAATTTCAAGATTTTGGCTAAATTTGGTATATGAGGTGGGATGGTTTGAATTTTGGAAGCTCATGAGGCTTGGATTTTCTTTTGTGTGGTCCAGTCAACTCAAAAGATGCATGGAACCATTTTGTATGCTCTTGGTAAGAGAGATTTTTTATAGGAATCCCTTTTTAGTGCCTAGGTGGTCAAACCTGGCTCATGTGGGCTAACCCATGGGACCTTAAGCTTTAAGGATGGCTTAGATCTCACGTGGCGTCATTTTGTAAAGAATATCTAAAAATATCTCCTTTGGATAGAGAATATCTAAAAATATTCTTACTTGGAGAGAATCTCTCAAATTTCCTTTCTTTTTGGAGAGAATATCTCCAAGTATCTTTGTTTGGGAGAAAATCTCTCAAATCCCCTCTTTTTTGGGAGAAAATTTCTCTAATTCCCTTCTTCTGGGAGAGAATCTCTCAAAGTATCTTTCTTTTGGGAAAGAATTCTTCAAAGTATCTTTCTTTTGGGAAGGTTGCTAATTTGTAGCACTTACCTCCTTGCTTTTCTCCTTGCTTCCTCTTTTGGTTTGCTCTCTGTTATAAAAGCAAAGGGAGGTTGGATCTCTTGTTCTTATTGCTTTCATTTTGCAAAAGTTTTCAAGAGTGCTCCAAGGTCAAGAACTTCTCTTCTTCTTCAAAGATCTTCAAGTTCTCTTTCTTCTTCATCCATGGCTTCAAGTAAGTCTTCTCTTTCAAGAGACTTCCATTGTAGAAGTACGATGGTAAAAAAGTTCTTTTCTCTTCTTTTTTTTCTTTTTTCTTTTTTGTTCTTCATTTTTTTGTTCTCCATGGTTTTCTCTTTTTTTTTTTTTTCTTCTCTCTTTTTTTTCACGTGTTTTCCTTCTTTTTCTTTTTCTTTTTTTTTCACACGTTTTTTTTTTCCTTTTTTTGTGGCCGTACACCAATGGGCCACGGCCTATCGCCATTACCACTTTTTTTTCTTGTTTTTTTTTTTCTCTCCCCCCTTTTTTTGAGGAGGTTTCTTACTTTAGGTTTCTTTCTTTCTTTTCTTTTTTTTTTTTTGCACACCATGATAATGCGGTTTATGCAAATCAAGATGTTCATGCATTTTTTTTCTTTTTTTTATGCATCAAACAAAAGGCTACGATTTCTAGGTCAAGTCAACATGAATTTTGGCTTGAACAAAGTTTGATTGGTTTTGACCAAGTTGGGTTGGAACTGGTCAAACTTTGGTCAAAGGTTTCCTAGCATCTAATGCATGACAACTTTCCTTCTATGCATGATTTTTGGTAAGTTGGATTGGAAACATGATAATGCATACCTGAAAGTCTTCTGCAGGTTTTGGGATTTGGAGCTTGCAACAATGTTGAGCCCTTTCTTAGTCTTGTGGGATCTTTGAGGAGCTTTGCAAGTTTTTGGAGTCTGGAGCTTGCTGCAATGTTGAGCCTATCTTCAAGCTTTCTATTTCTTTTGGGGTGTTTCCCTTTTTTCCAAAATTGTCCTGGAATCATGCAAAAATTTCGCTAGAATTTTTTTAACAAAATTCTGTCATTTCAATGATTGATTTTTTTTTTCCAATCCTTTGCAAGTGGTTCCTCCAGAACTGACAAAGGTAAGGGGCATGTTACTGGTGCACCCCGCCGATCTTCTAGATCTTCCAATGCGGTCGTTCAGCAGGCCTGGGAGAAGGTCCAGTATGTGGAGAGAAACTTGGAAGAGTGCGACTCCCTCAACCGTGATGAGATAAGGCAGCGATTGATCTCTCTCAAGGATGAGGAATTTTACAAGGTTATGTTAAGCAATCATCCTTGGGTCACAGACGATCAGAGCATTGTGCCCCAGCCTACCTTCTTCTTTGGTGATGCAGTCCCTGACGACTCGACATACCAAAGAAGATGCTTTCAATTCTATTACACGACAAATGGTAAGGAGAGAACTAGTTCTACCCGGTCAACCTTCAATCACACCATCTCGATCATGATCCTCTTTCCCACATGCCCTAAAAGGGAAGATCCTCCAAGCTGGGTGAAGAGGACCAATGTGATCAAGATGGGGGTTTTTGTTGGCGGACCTTTCGGATATGCAGAGAAGTCGCTTGTCCATATGTTTATGTTGATGCCGGCCAGCGACTACCTAGGTTCTGATCATCCATCGGTCGATTTGAGACCGGTGGGCCTTGGCATTTTTCGGGGTGACGGCAGCAATTGGGTTAAGCCTTTTCGACTTCATGGTCGTTTCAGTGCTGACTCAAGCTGGGAATCATGAACTGATCACACCCTACAGGTTGGTGGGGCCATTCTGAAGGAGGCTGAGATCTTTGACGTGGTTCGCGCTTTTCGTCAAACCGTGGTTTTCTCTAATGAAGCCTTCATGGCCATGTTAAAGTCATTCCTTCCACAAACCAACACCTTCATTGTTACAAATGGCGAGATTGGTTTTTCTTTGAAGGGGCTGAGCGCCATCACTGGGTTGCCTATCCTTGGCAAACTCTATGAGGAGTTCATGCCTATTGATAGCGTGCTTGAGGAGCAGTCTAAGGAGTTTCGACTTTTGTACTGCAAGAGCCAAGTCTCCCTTTTTGTAGGCGCGTTTCCAGACCTTCTTGTTGAATGATCTTGCCATGCGTGCTTGGTAAAGCTCAATGCTTTGTAGAGCTTCAAGCCGTCTCTTATCAAGATTATCCAGCTCTACGAGTCTCAATTTGACATTGCTTTCTTGCGTCATGTCATTTTGCAAAGATACCCTTAAGGAAGGAATTTGTACTTCCAAAGGGACAACAGTTTCGTATCCAAAAACCAATGAGAATGGTATGCTATGGGTTGGTTCTCGAACGATGGTTCGTTAGGCCCATAAGCTTCTGGTAGTTTGTCGCCCCAATCTCTTGTGACTAGAGACCATTTTCTTGAGAATTTTGTAGAGTGTCTTGTTGAAGGCTTTTGCTAGTCCGTTCGCTGCCGAATTATATGGAGTCGAATGACAACTTTGGATTTTGTACTTGTCGTAGAACATGTAGAATCTATGATCCCAGAATTGTGGTATGTTATCATGGACGAATCTTTTAGGTATGCTGAAGCGACAAATAAAGTTGGTGCGTAAGAACTGAAGGATTGATGAGGTCTTCATTTCACTGATTACAAATGCTTCTGAATTCTTGGACAAATAATCCGTAGCGGCGAAGATGAAGTGCTGACCTTTGCGTGATGGGGGAGAGATAGGACCTATGATGTACATACCACAGGCTTCAAAAGGCCACGAGATCCCTGTAAGATGTAGCCATTCTAGAGGTGTTGGAAGTAGGTGGGCCTCGTGGATAGGTTTTTCAAAACTTTTGACCCACTTAACTCAGGGATCAAGTACCCACAAGGCCATAAACCACATCCATGATGCAATCCCTCCATCTCATCAATCATGTACAGCAATAAAACCTATCTACAAGATAGAAATCAGCAAGACCATGCATCCAAAAACAATCCACAACAAATAGAGAAGTAGATTATACCTTTGGAACCCAGTAGTGCTCTAATGGAAAAGAAGACTTGCTTGATGAAAAAAAAATCTTTCTTTTAAGCAAACTTAGGATCTCCAAGACCTCTTAGCCTTCCACGCTATGACCCATATCAGATCTCTTTTCTCAAAAAGATTGGTGGAAACTTCAAGAGAAAACCAAGTAACTCTAAGGAAACGAGAAGAGAAAGAATTGCGCAACACTAGTACAATGAGGAGCCTTGGGCATGAATTCCAAGAGTGAGAGAGAGAGAGTGGATGTCCAAAGGGAGGGGAAACCCTTTTTATAGCCTTTTGCAAACCTCCTCTTACTAATTAATTAGAAGTCCTACTTCCAAAACAATTAGCGACTTTCTCCTTTCTAATTATTATAGAAGTCTCACTTCTACAACAATTAGTAACTTGTTATTACCACTATTAGAAGTCTCACTTCAAATAAAAATATTAACTTTCTAATTCCTTCCTTTTAGAGTTCAAGTAGGATTAGCATCTTTCTAATAACTTGGGCTAGCATGGGGACCAATAGGGATTCCATAGAAAGCTGACTCCAACTGGGACACCACGACCCCACATCTTATGTGCAATCCGGGCCAACAGTTAATTACAAATAACATCATTATATAAATGCAATTGCACTCTAGTCTTTGGAATAAATTACAATGAAGACCCTAAACTTCCCAATTACCACAAGTAGGCCCCTCTATCAATATCCATGGATCAATTGGAATAAATTTGTCTCTTCCAATCTTAGATCAACATCTTATTATCCTTGAGCCCCAATTAATCACAACGATCATCAATACCATCTAATTAACTCTTAATCGAAATGGGTGCACACTTACTAATGATAAATCCATTAATTGGCACAAGGGGATAATATAGATAGATTCCATCTTGACCATTGGATGTTCTCACAGTCCTAATACCACGTACCCAAGACAACGAGGTGTTGACCTACAGTTGGCCTCACTCAGTGGTTACTCAAAGCAAATGAATAGATAGAAACTTGAGTTCATCAATGTCTCAAGATTGAGAGCCTATTGTTAGAGAATTATGAAAGCAACCCTTAAAATAGAGACAGTATTCCATAAGGTGCTTCTCATGGTCTTTCAATACATCCAATGTACTAGCACCATGATCCAGAATCTTACATTTTGATGATCGAGACAAATCACACTATCTCATAGTGATGAAAGTGCTGCAACCTTATCAAATGAGATGCCCAGTCTCATCACTGGTTGTAAACATATTTAAGTATAAGATTTGTAACACATATCTCCCATATGTGGATCTCATCCATATAAATATATCACATCTAATATACTAATGGGACCCGGTTCATCTCATGAACCATCATGTCTTATGTATTGGTCATGTGCATTAAGTAATAAAACATCATTCATCTCATAAAAGGAAAGCATGATTTTATTAATAAATAAATTAATTAATCAATTTATTAATCATCTGATGGAATGAGTCCATACAATCTAACAATCTCCCACTTGGGCTCAATTCCAGTCAGGGTTGCATCTCATGCCCATCCCATCTACATGTTGTTCAAAGACTTTGGTAAGTCAAAGGCTTAGTAAAGGGATCCGTTAGATTGTCCGCAGAGGCTATCTTGGTAATAGCAATATCACCTCTCTGCACAATCTCTCTGACTAAATGATATTTCCTTTGTACATGCTTTTGGCTTTTATGGCTTCTAGGCTCCTTGGACTGAGTGGCTGCCCCGCTGTTCTCATAGTAAACTATGAGCGGCTGTCATGCCAAAAGGTACCACCCCAAGTTCCACAAGGAATCTCTTGAGCCATATTGCTTCCTTAGCTGCTTCACAAGCCGCTACATATTCAGCCTCCGAGATGGAATTAGCGGTACATTCCTATTTAATACTCCTCCTGCTGATAGCTCCGCCACCAAGCAGAAATACATAACCAGAGGTGGATTTCCTGGAATCCTTATCTGATATGAAGTCAGAATCTGTGTAACCGACTGGAATCAGTTCATCACTGCCATAAATCAACTGGTAATATCTAGTCCTTCTCAAGTATTTGAGAATATATTTTACAGCAGTCCAATGTTCAGGTCGTGGGTTAGACTAATATCTATTGACTAGGCCCACTGCATGACAAATATCTGGTCTAGTACATAGCATAGCATACATGAGGCTACCAATAGCCGAAGTGTATGGTATCGAACTCATCTGCTCCTTTTCCTCATGTGTCTTAGGACACTGATCCTTGGAAAGGTGCACTCCATGCCTGAAAGGTGTAATACCCTTCTTGGAGTCTTGCATAGCAAACCGTACTAGTACCTTATCTATGTATACAACTTGGGATAAGCCAATCATCCTATTTTTCCAATCTCGATGGAGTTTGATCCTTAGGATGTAGCTAGCTTTTCCCAAGTCCTTCATATTAAAAGTCTTGGCTAACCAAACTTTCACTGTTGACAACATTCCTACGTCTTTCTCAAGGAGTAGGATGTCGTTGACATATAAAACTAAAAAGATTACCTTGTCATCTTCACTTTTCATGTACACACATGACTCATCCGGATTTTGACAAAAACCAAATGACTTGATTGCCTGATCAAAATGGATGTTCCAACTTCGGGATGCCTGCTTCAGTCCATAAATAGACTTCTTCAGCTTGCAAACTTTTTCCTCTTGGTTTTTAGCTACAAAACCATCTGGTTGCACCATATAGATGTTTTCCTCAAGATGGTCATTGAGAAACACCGTGTTGACATCCATTTGCTAAATCTCGTAATCGAGATGACCCGTAATGGATTAGAGTACCCGGATGGACTTGAGCATGGCTACCAGCGAGAAGGTTTCCTCATAATCAATACCCTCTTTCTAAGTATACCCTTTCGCAACAAGCCTGGCCTTAAAGGTCTCCACTCTACCATCTGGTCCACTTTTTCTCTTGTAGACCCACTTGCACCCATTAGGTTTAATATTGGTAGGCAAGTCCACAAGTGTCCAGACCTGATTGGAGTACATAGACTCCATCTCAGCTTTCATAGCATCTTGCCAACGTCCCAAATCTATGTCATTAATTGCTTCATCATAGTTACAGGGATCTTTTTCCGATTCTTCCGGGACTGCCTCGTAAGACTCTCCCAAGAACGAGAACCTATCAGGGGGTTTGACAATCCTCCCACTACGACGAGGCACTGGTGTAACTATTCGGTCTGGTAAGGGCGGTTCTTCTTCAAGTTCAGTCATACTTGGATTTGGAATTGATTGCTCTTGAATTTCTTCCAAGATCACCTTATCTAAAGATTTCAGGTCCATCATATAATCTTCCTCCAGAAAAACTACATTAGTGCTCACCAGCACTTTCTGCTCTCTGGGATTATAGAATAACCAACCTTTAGTTCCTTTAGGATATCCTACAAACGTGCATACTTCCGACTTCGTTTCCAACTCATCCGTCTTAACCTTTAGCACATGTGCCGGACAACCCTAAATGTGTAAGTGTTGTAGACTAGGCTTTCGCCTGGACCACAACTCCCGAGGAGTCTTAGGTACAGACTTAGATGGTACGAGGTTTGGTATGTACATCGTAATATCCAAGGCGTATCCCCAAAAGGATATAGGTAATCCTGAGAAACTCAGCATAGACCTAATCATATCTAAAAGTGTCATGTTCCTTCTTTTTGCCACTCCATTCTGTTAAGGCATACCAGGAGCAAACAACTAAGATAGAATCTCATTTTCTGATAAGTATCTCATAGATTCACCAGAGAGATATTCCCCTCCTCGATATGATCAGAGAGTCTTGATACTCTTACCTAATTGCTTTTCCGCTTCTACTCGAAACTCTTTGAACTTTTCAAAAGCCTCGAACTTGCGGTGCATAAGGTATATGTATCCATAGTTTGAGTAATCATCTGTGAAAGTAATGAAATACTCATATCTTCCTCTGGCCCTGAAATTAATGGGTCCACACACATCAGTATGCACTAATTCCAATAAATCTTTGGCCCTATTACCCTTAGATGAAAAGGGTCTTTTGGTCATTTTGCCTTCCAGACAAAACTCACAGACAGGCATTGGTTCTACCTCCAATGAAGGCAAGATACCATCTTTCACTAGCCTGTCAATCCTGTTTGGCTTTATATGACCCAGCCTCAAGTGTCAAAGTTTTGTTGGATTAGATGAAGGTAACTTCCTCTTTAATGATGGTCTATTAATTGTTTCATTATCATGTATCTCATACACCATGGGAGTTAACAAATAAAGCTCATTGGTTACCTTGCCCTAACATATAAAAGTACAATTCCTCTTTTTGACAACTTCAGTACCAAAAGTAATAGAATAACTTTTATTCACCAAACTAGAAACTGAAATTAAATTCCGTCATAAAGACGGTACATATAATGTGTCTGACAAAACCAATTTATTATTTGAGAAACATAAAGTAATGACTCCACTGAAATAGCCTTCGCCTTAGCGTCAAATCCTAGGTTGACAATGATTTCTCCGTCACTAAGCCTCTTGGCTTCCCTGAACCCCTGCAACGAATTACATTTGTGATCAGTTGCACCGGAGTCAACACACCAGGATTCTAAATTACTAGTTGCAAAACTAACTTCAGAAATAAGTGACTCAATCATACCTGAGGTTTTCTTCTTAGACAAATAATTTGGACAATTCCTCTTCCAATGTTGTGTCTTACCACAATGGAAACACTTTCCTTTTATTCCTATTGAAAACAGCTTTCCGGACAAGATATGGCCACTATGAGTTTCTAGTGATGCCATTTGGTTTGACCAATGCACCGGCAGTGTTCATGGTGTTGATGAACAAGATATTTGCAGAGTATCTAGATCAGTTTGTGGTAGTATTCATTGACGATATTCTGGTATACTCCAAGACCAAAGAAGAGCATGAAGAGCACTTGAGAATAGCACTACAACTTTTGAGAGAGAACCAGTTGTATTCGAAGCTCAACAAGTGTGAATTTTGGTTTGACCAAGTAGCATTTTTGGGGCACATTATCTCTAAAGAAGGATTGTAAGTAGATCCGTTCAAGATTGAAGCAGTTATGAGTTGGGAAAGACTGAAGAATGCGTCAGAAATCAGAAGTTTATAGGATTGGCAGGATATTATCGGAGGTTTGTGCAAGGATTTTCGTCGATTGGGTCACCTTTAACGAAGTTAACAAGGAAGAATGTACCGTATGTGTGGACAGATCAATGTGAAGTTAGTTTCCAAGAGCTGAAGAAGAGATTGACTACAGCACCAGTCCTTACTTTGCCATCCGGAAGCGGCGGTTTTTCCATTTTTACCGATGCTTCGAATGTTGGGCTCGGTTGTGTGTTGATGCAAGACGGGAAAGTGATTGTTTATGGTTCCCGACAGTTGAAGGATCACGAGAAAAACTATGCCACCCATGATCTTGAGTTAGCAGCGGTTGTTTTCGCGTTGAAAATGTGGAGACATTACCTCTATGGAGAGAAGTTCGAAGTCCACTCCGACCACCACAGTTTGCAATATTTGTTTTCTCAGAAGGAATTGAACATGAGGCAGAGAAGATGGATGGAATACATCAAGGATTATGATTTTCCAATCAAGTACCACCCGGGGAAAGCTAATGTAGTTGTCAATGCCTTGAGTAAAAATTCAGTAGGCTTGGCAAATCTAAGTGGCACTTGTATTTTTGAACAATTTGAAGAGTTGAGCATAGACCTACAGTCACTAAGGAAGGGTGTACTATTAGCTAACATGTTGGTGTCAGAGCCTTCCTTCATTCAGAAGACCAAAGATAGTCAGTTGCAAGATCCAAAGTTGGCCAAGATTTCAGAACATATAGCAGACCGTCCAGATCTTCGTATTGTTGATGGAGTTTTGTACTACCGTGACCGTTTGTACGTACCTAACATTGAAGATTTGAGGAATGATATCATGACCGAAGCTCACAGCACAAAATACTCTATGCATCTGGGCAGCACAAAGATGTATCAGAACTTGAAGGGCAGATTTTGGTGGAACAACATAAAGAGAGAGATTGCAGCGTTCGTCTCCCGTTGTATGACTTGTCAGTTGATAAAAGCAGAACATCAGAGGCCTCCAAGACTGTTACAGCCGTTAGAGATCCCGGAATGGAAATAGGAGCATATTACCATGGATTTTATTTCAGGACTACCGAGGACTAGCAAAGGCAACGATGCGATATGGGTCAATAAGAGTTAAAACAAGGAAGACTTTGATGAATTCCAAGGAAGACTCTAAGAAGTTCAAACAAGTTAAAACATTTCAAAAAGAGTCATCCAAGATAGATTTTAAAAAGACTAATAATCAAAATAAATCTATCAAAAAGAAACTTCTCACTTTACCTCCTTTAACCTTAGAAATGAAAGAATTCTTGAAAAAGGTTGAAAAGTTAAAATTCAAATTCAAAAGACAAAAAGAGGGAGGAAAAGCTAAAAGAAATGAGAAGAATAAAAAGAAAATGAAACAAACACACCAACTTTCAAAGACTAATCATCAATCTAAAATAGTCAAACCTCAAAGATTTGATGTCAAGTCTAAAAGAATTCAATCCTCATCTCCTTTAGTTGGTGGAAATTCAAAAATAGTCTCCAAAGCTCAAGACCTTAGGTGGATTCCTAAAGTTAGATACTTAGACAAACCTTAAGGCCTTGAACCTTCTTGACCAACCTATTCTTTATAGTTAAATCACTTTGTTGGTCATGTTGCATTTGTATTTTGTTTCTATATAGTTACATTTATTAAAAATGCAATGTTTATTTGTGATCAATTGATTTTGTCTTCATACACCATTCTAGTTACATATCATGGTTTTCAAAATCTTTTAATTATAATTTCATCATGTTTGATTTGCTTTTTGCACACATTTAGTTATATGACTTGCATTGCATTTCTATACATGATTAATTGATTGTGATTTTAAAAGCTTTCATAGCTAATTTATTCATGATCAATTGTTGTTTCAAGCCATTTGCATCTTTGCTTATTTAGTTATTCTTTTTATATGCAAATGACAATTGGTTCCATGTATGGTTGTGATCTTAGTTATATTTGAAGATACCATACTAGAACTCTCAAATCCATCATCTATGCCTTCTAGTCATTTCTTTTTGGATGGTTATGATGTTGATTCATGTATATTTTCTTAGTGATATCATTCTTATACATGTTTCAACTTCATAGTAGTGATCTTAATCATATGAAACTCTTTGAAATCCATTCCTCGTATTTCATTATGTTTGATGGATATCTTAGATGTTGAATTCATATGATTTTGACACTTTGGAAATTGCATGCATTACCAAGTGATATTCTTTTGCATTGCAATTTACCTTGTTCATCACTATGCTCATTAGTTATATCATTCAAAGTGATGAATACCCTTTTATGATGCTTGATGGAATTTTGTGTTTGTCACATCCTTGCTATTAATCATGTTGTCATATTCAATTGGTTTCATTTGGTATAATCTCCATTAATTTCATATCCAATTGATGTCTTATCTTGTGTATGTGATAGACCTTGTGTACATTGGATTAAACTTCATAGTCATATATTATTGTACCATGTCACATTTCATTAGCATCATAATTTTCATGTTTGCCACCTCTCGCGCTCATATAGGTATATCTCATGACCACCATGTTTATGTGTTCATAATATTGGTTGGTTAATTGTTGAGGTAGGCTTCATGTTTGAATTTCATTTCACTCATCTTGCACATTAGTAGTCACATTTTTTGATTGAATGAAATGATTTCAAAGCTTACATAGCATATGATTTTCATAGTTAAATTGATTGATGCTATGTTTAGTAAACCAAATATATCATGGATAGCTCTAATTTGGATTTATCTTAATAGTTATATTCTTTATAACTCCATTTTAGAGTGATTGTTTTAATAGACTTATCTTTGAATCTCAATTGGTATTCTTTGTCTTTTCCAATTGGTATCCATGATCGCTTTTTGCCTTGACCTTACTCTCTTTTGGTAATTTGATCAAATTGTGCTTTATAGTTAAACGAATCTAATCCTTTCCTTGAAGTTGACTCTCAATTGGTAAAATCATCTTCTTCTTGAACCAAATAGTTATATCTTTATCAAAAGTTTGACAAAAGGAGAGAATGGATTGAGGGGGAGTGTAAACCTTCATAGGAAGTATTAGTTTTGATCAAATTGACCATTGGATTGCCTTTGATTCCTTAGAGTCTTATTCCACACATGATAACCTGTTATGTATTTCATTTTCGAGTTCTTTTGTTAACAGGTGCTACTAAAGGTATTTTCCTTGTTTCATGTGTGTAGGTACCTTTGCAATTTAATGTCAAAGGGGAAGAGAGCTTTCAAGTTCTCAAAAGGGTGAAGAGAATGTCCAAGCTTCCTAAGGGGAGATTTTGTATGATCTTCTACACGGGGAGAGAATACATACCTTGCCAAAGGGAGAAAGAGGCATGGTCAAAGGGGGAGAGCTATTAGAAGAAATAAAGCTTGGAGCTAAAGAATATGCTTGGCCATAGAGAGGAAGATGAAGAGAAAGCTTAAAGAATGATCAAGTTCCAAGCATCAAGAAGAATGAAGAAAAAGACCCAAAGCCCAAGCTAAGAGAAGAAGCATCCAAGAGATTTCAAGAGTTGTCTAGCTTAGGGGGAGCTGAAGACTTAGTGTGTAATATTCAGTGGTGAGTGAGTTGCCATCAAATTGCAAAGGGGGAGATTGTTAGGGATTTTGTAGATTGCAATTTGATGGATGCATTATCATTCTAGCATCATTTGTTTTACACACATATGCATTGATTTAGAACAACTTGAAATCTTGATTTATACATGCATTGTTTTTAAGATTTGTAAAAGTATTGATTTATGCATGTTTTGTTTTTAAACTTGGATGCAATTGTTTTAGAAAAAGAATTTCTTAGAAATCAAGCAAGCCATTGGTTTTAAAGTTTCGAATCTTTTTTGGTTTTTTATGTTTCATGTTTTAAAACCCTTAGAATGATTTAAAACATGTTTTCAAGCTTGATTTAATGGCCCAAAAAATTCCCAACCAAAATTACTTTAAAAAATACATTTTTGGGAAAACAGGACTTATACCGGCGGCCAAAACCACTTTTATCGGCGGTCTCTGGTCCCCGCTAAAAGCAGTTTTTCAAACGGTCATTTTTATAGCCGTTGTGTGTACCCAGTCGACCGGGGACTAGCCGTTGGGCATTTTTTGGCTATAAAATGAAGTTCATTCCTTTGCCAAAGTTGGAGATTTTTAAGCCTTCTTAGAGGTGTTTGGAGACAAGACAAAGGGGATGAACTAAGAGAGACCAAAGAGTCATTTGGAGAGCTAAAGCTTGGATTAATGAAGTTAAATCTCTAAGTAAGCTCCACCTCTCTTAATCATATGTTATATGCTTTGTTTAAATTATTGGTAAATGATTTTTAGCATGATAACTATGATGTGTTGAATCCATTCTTCTCTTAATCTTTGATATAATTAAGATTGGATTCTTCACTTTGTTTTCAAACCAAGTTTTGTTTTAAAGTCTTCATTAATCATGCTTAGCCTAAATCTTTGATTTCTTTTAGCATGATTCATTTTCTTGGTTGAAAACTCTATTTGTTGTTTTCATTCATTTAAACCTTAGTCAAATTAATTTGGTTTTGAAAACAACATTGCACATGCATCACATGTTCTAAGTTAACAAATTTCATACAACTTGTGAGCTCTTGATTTTCATGTCATTAACAAGTTGATATTCATACATGTGATTTGCATCAAATCTTTTATGTGCCTTAAACTTTTAAATGCTTTGAGCATATATTGAATGAGCCTTCTTTTTAAACTTGATTGAAGATATCACACACACACATCATGAGCATACACATTTGCATTCATATAGTGTTTGTGTGAGTTTGTTTTTCACTTTCATATTAGCCTATTTAAGAGGCAATTCCATTGAGCTTAAATTGTATCTCTTAGAGTGTTCTTTTGTGAAGACACCTTCTTTGAGAAATCCTTCATTTGTAAAGGTTATTGCTTAGCCTAAGAAAAGCATTGTGTAAAGGTTATTGCGTAGCCTAGAAAAGCATTGTGTAAAGGTTGTTGTTGAGCCTAGAAAAACAACATTGTAAAGGTTATTGCTTAGCCTAGTAAAAAGCATAATTAGTGGAAATCCGGTGGGGTGATTGGATCACAAGCCGGTAGTGGATGTAGGCATTAAGGCCGAACCACTATAAATCTTTGTGTGGTGGTGTTTGCTTGTGGTGATTCTTTTAGCTTCCGCATATTGTTTGTTTATCATCACTTGTGACTAGTTTATTTTTAAGAAGTTAAAATTTGTCATAATTGGTCACATTTTGTAGCTCACCCTATTCACCCCCCCCCCTCTAGGGTTAGGATCCCCGGACTTTCAGAGATGTGGAAGCTGTCAGTGGGCTTTAGGGCATACACAAAACCCAACAGAAGATGCACATGCTACCTTTGGCGGAGTTGTTTGTTAACGAGATTGTCAGTCGACATGGACATCCAATTTCTATCACATCTGACAGAGACAGTAGATTCGTCTCGAGGTTTTGGAAGACATTGCATGAGTCTATGGGTACGAAACTACAGTTTAGCACGGCTTATCACCCGCAGACAGATGGCCTGTCAGAGAGAACAATTCAGACCCTAGAGGATATGCTCCGTGATTGTGTGTTAGATTTCAAGACTCAATGGGATGAGACTCTACCGTTGTGTGAGTTTGCTTACAACAATAGTTACCACTCGAGCATTGGGATGGCGCCTTTTGAGGCATTGTATGGCAGAAGGCTTAGGATACCTGTGTGTTGGGAAGAGGTCGGAATTCGCAGTTTTCATGGACCGACCATAGTAAGTGAGACCAGCGACAAAGTCAACCTAATCCAAGAACGTCTGAAAGTAGCCCGGAGTAGACAAAAAAGCTACGCAGATTCTCATAGAAGGGGTTTACAATTCAAAGAAGGAGATAAGGTTTTCTTGAAAGTGTCACCTACGAAAGGAACTTTGAAATTTGGACAGAATAGCAAGTTATCACGGAGATACATTGGACCATATGACATTGTGAGCAAGATTGGTGATGTGCCTTATAGACTAGCTTTACCACCCAAGCTATCCGGGGTACATAACGTCTTTCACGTGTCTATGTTAAAGAAGTACGTCATCGACCCTTTTCATGTACTCCAACATGAACCTTTGGAAATTCGAGAGGATGCTACATATGTTGAGAAGCCCATTCAGATCAATGACACAAAGGAGCAAGAGTTGAGGACACGGACTATTCAGTGGGTGAAAGTACTTTGGGAGAATCATGGACCGGAAGAAGCAACATGGGAATTACAAGATTAAGTGCAGAAGAAGTATCCACATCTACTACCTAAGGTGAGTTTGTATTTCATTTGGTGGACCAAATGCCCTAAGGGGTGGAGGATGTAAGACCCCGTCCCGAGTGACCTCGATTAGTGTTAATTATGTTGTGTTAGTTCTAAGTGTTATTAGTGGATTTTGGTTAAGTTGGGAATAGAATAGAATTTTGATATAGCTTTGGGGGATTTTGATTGCTTTGTGAGTAGTGGGGCCCTTTGGGGGTTCTTTTTTATGACTTTGCATGCGCTTGGGGATTTATCAAAGATTCTTGCATTCATTATTTTAATCCCGTTTTATTTGTATTGTTAATCCCTACAACTTTTATGTTGATTCCGTACCCGTTCGAAATCCCGAAACCCGACTTTCCTAGCATTGAGGGCAAAACAGTCATTGTGCACTAAATCTGTACCCAAAACTTGATATCCGGAAACCCGCGAAACATATACTTTTTGGAAACTAGATATTTCGACGATCACTTTTCTTTTCTTCGTCGAATTCATTAGAAGCCCCAAAAGCCATGATTTCAATCCAATTAGATTATTAGTAGTGGAGCTCACTCCCCACTTGTTTATAAGGAAACCCTTCTCTCTCATTTCCCTTCTCCAGCACAAGTTTTAGCTAGGGTTTCCCCTTTCCCTTCCTTCTTCTTCTTCTTGCTCTCTTCCTCTCAACCTCCTACCAAACTTGCACCAACATCAAAATGGACTTCACCATTCTCTCCCTCATCTTAAAGGCTACCCATTGAAGTCATTTTGAGAGAAAACCTCACATTCCAAGATCTTCATTGAGCTTACTCTTGCCATTAGAGGACCTTACAAGTAAGTGATCATCTCCATCTTCTAGATTTGTATTCTTCTAGTCCTAGAGAAGCTCCATCTCCTTTATTGAGAGTTCTATCCTTCTATTTCTTGGTTTGACCCATTTTAGGGTTTGTTTTTTTTGGGTTTTGTTTGTGCTTGTAGGATTCTTGAGAGAGCTTGGTTAGTAGCTTGATTTGCTTATTAGAGACCAAAGGCAAGTGGATGATTTGATTTTTATAAGCTTTCAATGGATTTGGTATTTCCACTCATGCCTATTTATTGCATTGATTTGAAATAAATGTTCATGATAGAGCATTGATAGTGCATTTATTTCATAGAAATGTATTGGTGCATGGCATTTAATTTCCTCTTATTTTGTCCCAAATGTACTCTTATGTGTAATGGTTTCCTTCCTTCTTTCTTTGTATTGGATGTGATGTTGATGGAGGAGAATGAAATGGATATTATAAGAGATTTGATGATGTTTTGAATAAAGTTTTGGACTCCTCATTGGTTGTATAAAAGAGGCTAGAAAGAGGTTTTAGAAGGAAGAGATAGAGAGGAGTTGAACTGTCCCGGAATCAGTTTCTAGACAGTTCGCTCGAGCGATCATGAAACTTCGCTCGAGCGAAGTGTCTAGAAAAGGGTTCGGAGCATTCCAGTAGGCAGTTCGCTCGAGCGAACCCCTTGGTCGCTGGAGCAAACCTCCCAGAACTCGTTCCAGAGAGTGGTTAGTTCGAGCGAACCAATACTTCGCTCGAGCCAACTTGACTCTGGATGAGTTCGCTCGAGTGGCCTCAACTTCGCTCGAGCGAACCCACCCAGACAACTATTCCAGAGAGCTAACCGCTCGAGCGAACCTCTAGTCCGCTCGAGCGATGGGTACTGTTCACCTGGGACTGTTTTGGGAGCATAAATAAAATGTTTACATATTTGAGATAGGTTTGTTGGGAACTCCATTGTATTGAGAAGAACCGTTCATATGATTTGACATCCATTTGAGAAAGAAACCACGTCACGAAGATTTCATTTGAAGTCGTAAAAAACATCCTAAGGTGTATAAGGAGCTCGGAATGTTCCCAAACTCAAAGAGTACCAAGTGGTCATTAAAGCTACATACGGGACCCCTATTCACCTGAAACGAATCTTGAATCCCGGTACTTGTCTTGAAATTTTGAAAGTTCATTTGTATTTTACTATTTCCCGAACTTCTTATGTATTCTCGAAAATGTTGAAATTGCAATTGTAGCATCTTGCTAGCCTGATAAGCATGCCCGAATTGATATGACAGTTGTGCCTTTGAGCACCCTATCCTGTTTATTTATGTA
Source organism: Cinnamomum chago (assembly GCA_038049695.1). Lineage (NCBI taxonomy): Eukaryota > Viridiplantae > Streptophyta > Magnoliopsida > Laurales > Lauraceae > Cinnamomum > Cinnamomum chago. The sequence goes on from CP142459.1 coordinate 19,719,585, forward strand.
CTTGCACTTGATGTATTTCATACATGTTTTAATCTTGTTATTTGACCTATGAGTCGGTACCACTAAGCTTAGATAACCCTGTTGGTCTGATCCACCGACTTGGAGATCCCCCTCTTGTCCCACCAGCTGTGGTTTGAATCCCGCTACCCGGTTATTACCGTGGTCTTGTCCCGATACCCCGGATTGCTACTGTGGTTCCCGATGCCCGGCTCGCTACCTTGGTCATGTATAGTATATGTATATGTATTTATAAGATCCACTGTTTCTCCTCACCTCGAGTGACTGAGATCAGTGCCTAGTTATTGCTCTGTCACTTTAGTGATAGAGGACTTAGCTTCGTGTGGTTGCCATCTTGTTTGTTTCCCCGTTTCCTTGGTTACCTTTACATGTTTTACAATGCATACTTGTATTTGAATAAATGTTTTATCTCGTTTATAGAAATTTTTATTTAAACAGGTTTAAATGCTTTTGAAGGTAAATTCATTTATTATTGTTTGTCATTGTATTTTACCCATTTGCCAAACCGTCGTGTTTGACCCACTCTTTGGTACTCCGGTCCGAACATTGTCTACCCCGAGGCGGAGCTTGAGGACGCGGTCAGTGAACCGCAACGCCTAGTTGAGCGGCATGCTAATGATGTCATTTAGACATTTGGTTGCTATGAGAGACGTAACATTTTGGGAAACTGTTTAACCATTCTTTTGGGGATCGGCATTTTGTTTATATTGACCTTTGTTGGCCTCTATTTTTGGGAATGTAATTAAATAATCTTTTGTATAAACTTTAACTTACTTTTGGGAAACATGCTAATGATCATTGCTCATTCTGAAACAGTATTATACTTGTGTTATTGTCTTTATGACTAGAGATGGTTTGAATATTTGATTTACTACACGCTTCCACACTTAACAGAAATGTTCATATATGGTTGTGATATCCTCATCGCGGACACCTGTGGGAAATTAAATAAATGTGCACACTTTACACTCACCACCTACCAATCTCATCACCAATCTCAATTAGGTCCCGATCCCGGATCAATTCGATAGGCCCGGTCCGAGGTCGCGACACTTTGCCTTTCGGCTTGGACTTGGTATCTGACTTTTCTGTCATCAGGGCTGTTGGCTTCTTCTTCATAATCCCTTCTGTCACCAGCAGCTAGCTAGACAGCTCAACCAAAGTCAGATGCATCTTATTCATATTATAATTACCCTTGAAATTGTTGAAAAACTCTGGTAGTCACTCAAGGATTATGTCAATCTACGATTTTGCATCAATCGTAGCCCCCAGTACATCTAAGTCATTCAATGAGTCCATCATTTTCAATATGTGTTCCTGTACTGATGTACCTTCAACCATCTTGGTGCTAATGGGCACCCTCATAGCTGCCTACCTAGCAGGCCTGCCTTGTTTCGCAAACATCTCATTTAAGTTTGATATAATATTATATGCGGTCTTATAGGATTGATGTTGGTGTTACAAAACACTAGATATGAATGCATGAATGTAACATCTGGCCATCTTATCGTCTTTTGCCCATTTAGTGTAAAGTTCATTTTCTTCTTTTGATGCATTCGGGCCAGGTTCATCAAGGGGGGGTCTGGTAAGAACATATTTATATCCTGAAGCAGTTAGGACAATATCCAAGTTCTGTTTCAAGTCTACATAGTTGGATCCCACCAACTTATTCTGGTTGAGGATGGTCGCAAGTGGATTGAAAGTATTTGAATTCATGCTTGAAGTACTATAGCACATAACCATACATTCAATTAATGGATATAAATGACATTTGTGTTTAGTATTCTACCGAATTTATGTGGGAATCCTCATAACCACTAAATTCAGAATACATCGGAATCCCAATCCCCGGGGTATGCCTCCTTGGGGAGTGCGAATACCACCTAGATTGGTGCGGATCAAAGTTGGTCAAAATTAGGATTAAGACTAACTATCCATGATCCTCATCATTCATTATTATCTAGGTATCTCATACCAAATAATGTATGACTCCCGATTAGCTTTGGTTAATAAAATACATGAGGCAAATCCTTGAGGATACTACATCATTATTTTAGTTAAGTGTGACCCACCAACTAGCATTGCATGACAACCGTTGCGAGCAGCTCCTCCTTGGGGAATGGGTCCTCACCCCGTCTCACCAACACTATCCATAGGAGATCCATATTTAGTAACCAGACAAGTAAAAGCCCTCCGTGGGGACTGACCATTCTCAAGATGACGTGAGGCTAATACTTTCTTTACAATGGACCTATGGTGGAAAAACATGGGGATTTCTCAATATAAATGCCCCGCTCCCACTTAATATTTTAGAATTGAGGATTTCCTTATAGGTATATGGGCCAACATATATAGACATCAAATCATCTCATGATATGACCAATGATTGGTTCCAAGTCAAGTTATTTTAAGGAAAGTCTAGTTTCTAAGACTAGTGTTACCAATGGATCCATCTCAAGGGTCCACCAACACTAATTAGAACTGTTTCCAAAAATAATTTGATTTGACCAATTTTCGAAATTGCTATGTTTGGATCAGATTTGGAAACTTTCTAAAACAAGCATTCATCTATAAATAGAAAGTGCTAAAATTAGAAACTAGTCATCTCCTCCACATGGCCCAAATGGAATAGACTTCTTGGACTTCTAGACTTTCCAAAACTTTGGGATTCCTCAAACTCTTTCGGCATCTCCAAAATGCTTTTGGTAATCTTCAAACTCTTTGATTAGGAGTCAAACTTCACTTTCCTTCTTCGTCTCGAACATCGCTAGAATTTACAAATTTCGAAAAATTACATAAATTCCTATGCCTCAATTCTGAGACTTACATGGTAATCTAAACATGGAAATAAAAGGGTTGTAGGGAAATTCATCATGCCTTGCCCTTTCACGGGAAACCAAGGAAACCATGATGCCTTTTACAAGTTGCCCAAAATAACCATCAGCCATATAAAGAAGGTAAAATACTTATGGGCCACGTGGAGAGGAAAAGATCACCTACAAGTTAGTATCACATATAACCAAGCAATTCACAAAACCAGGCTGCTAAACCATAGTGAAAAGATAGGATCCCAAAAGAAAATTCGGATTAAAAATTAGAAATTTTTTTGTCTGCAGTCGACTGGCCGACCTATCCCGATTGATTAGCCAACCTGACGAAGACCCAAAATTTGGGTTTTTCCAAGTTTTAGCCAATTGATCCCAAACTCTTCCTAATGATTCCAAATACCATCTAATGGCTTCCTACCATCCTTCCATCATAGTTAAACCCTTTTGTGACATTCTAAACATGGATCTACTACAAAAAGTAAGCAAACCCAAGCATAATTGATCCTTACATAGCCCTAGGTATATCATCTCCGCATCTCTTGCAAAGATTAGATCTAGATTGCTGATCTAACATGATTAGAGATGAGGTATGGCTCTGATACCAATTGTTGGAAGTAGGTAGGCCTCGTGGATAGGTTTTTCAAAACTTTTGACCCACTTGACTCAGGGATCAAGTACCCATAAGGCCATAAACCACATCCAGGATGCAATCCCTCCATATCATCAACATGTACAGCAATAAAACATATCTAAAAGATAGAAATCAGCAAGACCATGCATCCAAAAACAATCTACAACAAATAGAGAAGTAGATTATACCTTTGGAGCCCGGTAGTGCTATAATGGAGAAGAAGACTTGCTTGATGAAAAGAAAACTCTTTCTTTCAAGCACACTTAGGATCTCCAAGACCTCTTAGCCTTCCACGTTATGGCCCGTATCAGACCTCTTTTCTTAAGAAGATCGGTGGAAACTTTAAGAGAAAACCAACTAGAAACTCTAAGGAAATCAGAAGAGAAAGGATTGCGCAACACTTGCACAATGAGGAGCCTTGGACGTGAATTCCAAGAGAGAGAGAGTGGACATCCAAAGGGAGGGGAAACCCTTTTTATAGCCTTTTGCAAACCTCCTCTTACTAATTAATTAGAAGTCCCACTTCCAAAACAATTAGCAACTTTCTCCTTTTTAATTATTATAGAAGTCTCACTTCTACAATAATTACTAACTTACTATTACCACTATTAGAAGTCTCACCTCAAATAGAAATAGTAACTTTCTAATTCCTTCCTTTTAGAGTTCAAGTAGAATTAGTATCTTTCTAATAACTTGGGCTAGCGTGGGGACTATTAGGGATTCCATAGAAAGCTGGCTCCAACTGGGACACACAACCCCACATCTCATATGCAATACGGGCCCACCGTTAATTACAAATAAAACCACTATATAAATGCAATTGCACTCCAGTCTTTGGAATAAATTACAATGAAGACCCTAAACTTCCCAATTACCATAAATAAGCCCCTCTATCAATATCCATAGATCAATTGGAATAAATCTGTCTCATCCAATCTTAGATCCACATCTTATTATCCTTGAGCTCCCGTTAATCATAATAGTCATCAGTACCATCCAAATAACTCTTAATCGAGATGGGTGCGCATTTACTAATGACAAATCCATTAATTGGCAAAGGGGATAATATAGATAGATTCCATCTTGACCATTGGATGTTCCTACAGTCCTACTACCACGTACCCAAGACAACGAGGTGTTAACCTACAGTTGGCCTCACTCATTAGTGACTCAAAGCAAATGAATAGATAGAAACTTGAGTTCATCAATGTCTCAAAATTGAGAGCCTATTACTAGGGAATTATGAGAGCATACCTTAAAATGGAGACAGTATTCCATAAGGTGCTTCTCATGGTCCTTCAATACATCCAATGTACCAGCACCATGATCCACAATCTTACATTCTGATGATCGAGACAAATCACACTATCTCATAGTGATCAAAGTGTTGCAACCTTATCAGATGAGTGCCCAGTCTCATCACTGGTTGTGAACATATTTAAGTACAAGATTTGTGACACATGTCTCCCGTATGTGGATCTCATCCATATACATATATCACATCTAATATACTAATGGGACCCGGTTCATCTCATGTACCATCGTTTCTTATGTATTGGTCATGTGCATTAAGTAATAAAACATCTTTCATCTCATGAAAGGAAAGCATGATTTTATTGATAAATAAAGAAATCAATCAATTTATTAATCATCTGATGGATTGAGTCCATACAATCTAACAGGAGGCATGTGGACATAATCTCTATGAACAAAGCATTGTCAGCAACGCTTAGAAAATTGCATAGCATTAGCTATCATGGTAGGCCAATAATAACCTAACATTTTTATCTAATCATAGAGCTTAGGACCGGCCTGATGGGCTCCACAAAGACCAGTATGAACTTCGTTGAGTGTGTCCTCAGCCTCTTGTTGCAACATGCAGCACAGAAGTACTCCGTCGAAGGATTTTCTGTAAAGTGTTTTTGAAGGAATATCCAAATGAAAGTTTGGGGCTCGTCTTTGATCACTTACCTGCTCTTTTGGATCTTCAGGTAGGATTCTAAACATAGTGTAATCAATGAACGGATCCCTCCAGTCACTGGTCGGAGGTTTGAGGATGGATATCCGACTTCCAACCACTTTGTGGCATTCAGCAATTGCTTGGTGTGTGTTAAGAGGAGGGAGAATCCTTCTTTGACACACTGTGATTTGCAAGTTTTCCCCTCTTGGATTGCCATAAATCCTGCAAGTCCAGCCAGGGCATCTGCACGGATACTTTCACCTCTGAGGATGTGGCTGATGTGACAGATGTCAAACTTTATGTCGAAGCGATTGCTCCTTGTTGTAGTAAGGCAACAAATCGGGCTTCCTGACTTCAAATTTTTGATTCATCTGGTTGACAATCAGTTGAGAGTCCCCAAAAACTTCTGGTACGGTGATGCCGGATTCGAGGGCGGGTTCCAATCCTATAATCAGTGCTTGGTATTCAGTTGCATTATTTGAACATGGTTCCAGTAGCGAGAAAGCATGTGGAATCATGTATTTTTCGAGACCAACAAAGAGAATGCCAATTCCTGATATCTGTGTTCCTTTTTCATTTGTCCTAGTTGCACCGTCGAAGTACATATCCCATGAAACATTTGATGAGGAAATCTCCACAGTGTAGGCAGGTTCCTCTGGGAGATCATCCCTGAGTGGAGAATCTTTAGGTAATGGATGCTCTGCGAGAAAGTCTGCTAGAGCTTGACCTTTGATTGATTTTTGTGGTACATACCTGATATCGAATTGCGATAGAATGATGGACCATTTTGCCAGTTAAGCATTGAGAGAACTTGCTTTTGTGACAAGGACCTTTAAAAGATTGATCCTCGAAATCAGGTAGACTGTGTTGGACAACAGGTAGTGACGTAGCTTTTGTACGGCGATCATCACTGCAAGGCATTCTTTTTCAACTGGAGAGTAGTGATGCTCTGCACCTACTAACATGAGACTGAGGAAATATAGAGCAGCTTCTTTTCCATCGTCATTTTCTTATGCGAGTAGAGTGCCCAAAGAATAATCGAGAGCTCTTGTGTACAAGATGAATGGTTTTCCAGTTGTGGGAGCAGCCAACACTAGAGGTTTGGTCAGGTATGTTTTGATGTCTTGAAATGCAGCTTCACATTCTGCATCCCAAACAAAATCCACACCTTTCTTCATAAGGCGAGAGAATGGACGGCACTTCCCTGACAGATCGGATGTATGTCAATCTTCCTTGAAGCCCTTTTAGTTCTCTTAAGGCCCTTGGAGATGGCATTTCTAGGATAGCCTTGACTTTGGTGGGGTCAAATTCTATTTCGGCTTTCCGAACCATGAATCCGAGAAACTTACCCGATGAGACACCGAAGAAGCATTTTAGTGGATTCATCCGTAGTTTGTGTTTGTGGAGTCGGAGGAAGACTTTTCAAAGATCTTTGAGATGGTCTTCTCTTCTTTGGCTTTTGACGGTGAGGTCATCAACGTAACATTTGACCGTCTTGTGCTGCATATCTTAGAATATCTTCACCATAACCCTCTGATATGTTGCACCAGCATTTTTTAGACCAAATGGCATGACAGTGTAGCAATACACACCAAACGGGGTCCAAAATGATGTTTGATTTTCATCTTTAAGATGCATCTTTATCTGATTGTAGCCAGAGAAGCCACTATGAATATCATTCGCTCAAACCCACAAGTGTTGTCAATCATCACCTCTGGTATGGGGAGTGGGAATTCATCTTTAGGGCATGCATTATTTAGGTCTCTATAGTCAATACAGACCCTAATCTGCCCATTTTTCTTTGTCATGGGGAGGATGTTGGCTAACCATTCAGGATGCTACTCCTCGCGAATGAAGCCAACGATTTTGAGTTTCTGAACTTCTTGTTCAATTTTGTCCATCACATTAGGATGGAATCTTCTTTGGCCTTGCTTGACAGGCTAAATATCTTTTAGCAAATTGAGTTTGTGGACTGCTATTTTGGGGTCTAAGCCAGGCATTTCAGCATAAGACCATGCAAAACAAACAACAAACTCACAAAGAAAAGAGATATACTCGGGTAACTCATCATCCTTTATATTCTTACTTATGAATACAGAACGTGGGTTATCAGGCGTCCCGAAATCTATCTTTTGAACAGGATCTTCTATTGGAAGGTTTGAAGGTGGTTTCTCCATGATATTTTTGGAGGCTTCTAATTTAACATGGCCTTCTGAAGTTCCAAAGGTATTTACAGACCAAGGCTTTGCTTTTGTCCATGGGTCTTCTTGATCAGTAATATTCTCAAGACTTGTTATGAGATAGTCCAATCATCTGCTGAAACTGGGTCGAAGTAGGGCACTTCTTTTGGAGATGGTGGTTCTTATAGATCAGAAAACTGTGTTTCTGTGTCGTCGGACAATTCCTCTTCATTATCAGAGAAATCGTACAAATTGGATGAGCTTCCTGGATTCTTGACAGGTAACTCTTCAAAGAGATATTCAGGGAGATCAATGTCTTCATGAACACGAGATGTTGAAGCCTGGTCGGCAAAACGACTTTGCAACCTTTGTGTCAATTGTCCCATGGGATGTTAGGAATTTTGTATTTTGCAATTTGATGGATGCATTATCATATTAGCACCATTTGAATTTTCACACATGCATTGATTTAGAAAAACTTGAAATCTTGATTTATACATCCATTGTTTTTAAGATTTGTAAGAGTATTGATTTATGCATGTTTTATTTTTAAACTTGGATGCACTTGTTTTTTAAAAGAAGTTTTAGAAATCAAGCAAGCCTATGAGTTTTAAATCTTTCAAATCATTTTAGGCTTTTTATGTTTCATGTTTTTAAACCTCTTAGTTTGATTTAAAACATGATTCCAAGCTTGATTCAGTGGCCCAAAAGTCCCCATATAAAAATACTTTGAAAAATGCAAGTTTAAGGGATTTTGGTCCCAGGCCAGAAACGCATTGTACCAGGTCGACCGAGCCAGGCCCAGGTCGACCGGGTAAAGAGTCGTTGGCTCCTTTTTCAAACGGTCAGTTTTATGACCGTTGAAGGCCAGGTCGACCGGGGGTATGGCAGGTCGACCGGGCACTCGCAGAAACCCACTTTTTGGATATAAAATGAAGTTCATTCCCTTACAAAAGTTGGAGATTTTCAAGGCCTTTTTCAGGAGTTTTGAGACAAAGAAAAGGGGATGAACTAAGAGAGACCAAGGGGTCATTTGGAGAGCTAAAGCTTGGATTAATGAAGTTAAATCACTAAGTAAGTTTTACCTTTCTTAATCATATGTTATATGCTTTGTTTAAATTATTGGTAAATGTATTTTAGCATTATAACTATGATGTGTTGAATCCATTCTTCTCTTAATCTTTGATCTAATTAAGATTGGATTCTTCACTTTGATTTCAATTCAAGTTGTTTTAAAATCTTCTTTAATCATGCTTAGCTAAAATCTTTGATTTCTTTTAAAGCATTATTCATTTTCTTGGTTGAATCTTTATTTGTTGTTTTCATTCATTCAAACCTTAGTTAAATTTATTTGATTTTGAAAACAACATTTCACATGCATCACATGTCTTAAGTTAATTAATTTCATACAACTTGTGAACCTTTGATTTTCATATCATTAACTAGTTTGTATTCATACATGTGATTTGCATTACACTTCAATCAAATCTTTTATGTGCCTTAAATTTTTAAATGCTTTAAGCATATATTGATTGAGCTTAGTTTTTAAACTTGATTGAAGTTATCACACACACACACATCATGGGCATACACATTTGCATTCATATAGTGTTTGTGTGAGTTGGTTTTTCAATTTCATATCCGCCTATTTTAGAGGCAAATGCATTGAGCTTAAATTGTATCTCTTTGAGTCTTTTTATAGACACTTCTTTAAGAGAAATCTTTTTCTTGTAAAGGTTATTGCTTAGCCTAAGAAAAGCATTGTGTAAAGGTTATTGCTTAGCCTAGAAAAGCATCTTGTAAAGGTTGTTGTTAAGCCTAGAAAAACAACATTGTAAAGGTTATTGCTTAGCCTATTGAAAAGCATAGATAGTGGAAATCCGATGGGGTGATTGGATCACAAGCCGGTAGTAGATGTAGGCATTGAGGCCGAACCACTATAAATCTTTGTGTAGTGGTGTTTGCTTGTGATGATTGTTTTATTAGCTTCCGCATCTTGTTTGATAAATCATCATTTGTGACTAGTTTATCTTAAAGAATTAAAATTTGTCATAATTGGTCACTTATTGTAGCTCACCCTATTCACCCCCCCCCCCCTCTAGAGTTCGGATCCCAGGACTTTCAATTGGTATCAGAGCCTCGTGCTCTTTATTAGGATCAAGTGTTTGGAACTCTTGATTAGATGTAAAAACCTAGAGTCAAAACCCTAGTGTTGTGCTTTCATGAAAATCATTAGAATGGATTCCACTATGATAGATTGTTTAGATTCTTTTGTAGATTCTTCTAGACCCCTCCTTCTTCCTTCTATTGGAGATTCAAACCCTCAAATTAATGAATCTCAATTTGATTCAAAAGAAGAAGAAAATGATTATAAAGAAGAAGAACTTCAACAAGCCTATGAGGAATTATATGCTTTGTCCGTAGAGCTTGATAAGAAAAATAAAAGATTAAGAGAAGAATCTAAAAATCTAAACAAAGAATTAGTTTCTTCTAAAGATGAACTTAGAGAGAAAGAAGAAGTCATACAATGTTTAGACTCTAAGTTTATGATCTCTTTACATAACCTATCTAATATCAAAGATGAACTAAATGAGATTAAGATAAGTTATGATGAGCTTAATAAAGAAAATTTAAATCTAAGAGATCAACTACAAAGGCAAGACAAAGACATTATCAATTTAGAATCCAAAGTGACAATTTCCAAGGAAAACTTGTCTAATGCTCAAAGTAATTTAAAAAACTTAGAACTTGGATCTAAAGTTGTTAATGAACTAAGATTTGAATTAAATCTTGCTCAAGAAGAACTAATCAAATATAAGGAAATTGAAAATGAACTTTCAAAAGTCAAAAATGAAAATTCAATCCTTATAACCAAAGTCACTCAACTTGAAAGCTACAAACAAAAGTATGTGTGCAAATTTACCCAAGGTGAAAAGAAATTTGAAAAGTTATTTAAATTGGGTAAATCTCAAAGAGATAGGACGGGTCTTGGATTTGATAGGAATATTTCACATGACCCTAGCTTCACCAACACTTTTGTGAAAGGTGAGTCCTCATTCTCTAGCACTGTTTCTCCTTTGCCCAAATCTAGATGTATTTATTGTGGCATTGAAGGGCATTTTAGGTTTGAGTGCAAATTAAGAAGAAGCCATGTGTCTAAACCCATCTTTGAACCCAAAAAGGTAGAATCTAAATCTATAAAGGGTAAGACACTAAAAATCAAAGAAGACTCCAAAAAGATTAAACAAGTTAAATCAATTAAAATGGAGTCTCCTAAGATAGATTCTAAAAAGTTTAAACAAGTTAAACCAAGTTTAAAAGAATCTATGAACAAAAAGCTTCTCAACCTATCTCCCTTAAATCAACCCATGAAAGAACTTTTGAAGAAAATAGACAAGTTAAATTTAAAATTCAAAAGTCATATAAAGGGAGAAAACAAGAAGAAAAGAAAAGTGAATCAATCCCCTAAGAAACAAACTCACCAACCTCAAAAGACTAATCACCAATCTAAGCTAAATTTAGTCAAATCTAAATATCATGGTGATAAGTTCAAATTGAAAATTTATCAAGTCAAATCTCCTATAGTTGGTGGGACTTCCAAACTAGACCTCAAAGATCAACCATCTCAAGACCTTAGGTGGATTCCTAAAGTTAGGTACTTAGACAAACCTTAAGGCCTTGAACCTCATTGACCAACCTATCCTTTATAGTTAAATCATATTGTTTGTCATGTTACATTTGCATTTTGATCTTTCTTAGTTACATTTCTTAAAATGCAATGTTTATTTGTGATCAATTGGTTTTGTCTTCATGCACCATTCTAGTTACATATCATGGTTTTCAAAACCTTTTGATTATAATTTCATCATGTTAGAATTGTTTTTTGCTCACATTTAGTTATATCTCTTGCATTGTCATGATCGATTGTTGTTTTAAGCCATTTGCATCTTTGCTTATTTAGTTAAATTCTTTTTCTATGCAAATGTCATTTGGTTCCATGTATGGTTGTGATATTAGTTTTATAACTCTCAAATCCATCCTTTATGCTTTCTAGTCATATTTTTTTTGGATGGTTATGATGTTGATTCATGTGAATTCTCTAAGTGATGTCATCCTTATACATGTTTCAACTTCATAGTAGTGTTCTTGATCATATGAAACTCTTTGAAATCCATTCCTCATATTTCTATATGTTTGATGGGTATCTTAGAAGTTGAATTCATATGATTTTGACACTTTGAAAATTGCATGCATTACCAAGTTATATCCTTTCACATTGCAATTTACCTTGTTCATCACTATGCTCATTAGTAATATCATTAAAAGTGATGAATATCCATTTATGATGCTTGATGGAATTTTGTGGTTGTCACATTCTTGCTCTTAATCATGTTGTCAAATTCAATTGGTTTGATTTCTTGTGAATGTGATAGACCTTGTGTACATTGGATTGAACTTGATAGTAATATATTTGTTCCATGTCACACACCATTACCATCATAATTTTCATGATTGCCTCCTCCCTTGCTCATATAGGTAAATCTCATGACCACCATGTTTATGTGATCATAATATTGGTTGGTTAATTGTTGAGGTAGGCTTCATGTTTGAATTTCATTTCACTCATCTTGTACATGATAGTCATACTTAATGATTGAATGAAATGATTTTCAAAACTTTCATAGCATATGATTTTCATAGTTAAATTATTTGATGCTATGTTTAGTAAACCCCATTTCATCATCGATAGCTCTATTTTGGATTTATCTTAATAGTTATATTCTTTATAACTCCATTTTAGAGTGATTGTTTTAATAGACTTATCTTTGAATCTCAATTGGTATTCTTTGTTTTTTCAATTGATATCCATGATCGCTTTTCTCATTGACCTTGCTCTCTTTTGGTAATTTGATCATATTGTGCTCTATAGTTAAACGAATCTAATCCTTCTCTTGAAGTTGACCCTCAATTGGTAAAATCATCTTCTTCTTCTTGCACCAAATAGTTATATCTTTGTCAAAAGTTTGATAAAAGGAGAGAATGGATTGAGGGGGAGTGTAAACCTTCTTAGGAAGTATTAGTTTTGATCAAATTGACCATTGGATTGACTTTGAACCCTTAGAGACTACTTCCATACATGATAACCTGTTATGAATTTCATTTTCGATTTCTTTTGTTAACAGGTGCTACTAAAAGGTATTTTCCTTGTTTCATGTGTGTAGGTACCTTTGCAATTTAATGTCAAAGGGGGAGAGAGCATTCAAGTTCTCTAAAGGGGAAGAGAATGTCCAAGCTTCCTAAGGGGAGATTTTGTATGATCTTCTACAGGGGGAGAGAATGCATATCTTGCCAAAGGGAGAGAGAGGCATGGTCAAAGGGGGAGAGGTGAAAGAAGAAATTTTGGGAGCTAAAGAAGATGCTTGGCTAAAGAAAGAAAGAAAGAAGAAAAGAAAGCTTGAAGAATGATCAAGCTCCAAGCATCAAGAAGAATGAAGAAAAAGAACTAGAGTCCAAGCCAAGAGAAGAAGCATTCAAGAGATTTCAAGACTTGTCCAGCTTAGGGGGAGCTGAAGACTTAGTGTATAAAATTCGGTGTTGAGTAAGTTGCCATCAAATTGCAAAGGGGGAGATTGTTAGGAATTTTGTGTTTTGCAATTTGATGGATGCATTATCATATTAGCACCATTTGAATTTTCACACATGCATTGATTTAGAAAAACTTGAAATCTTGATTTATACATCCATTGTTTTTAAGATTTGTAAGAGTATTGATTTATGCATGTTTTGTTTTTAAACTTGGATGCACTTGTTTTTTAAAAGAAGTTTTAGAAATCAAGCAAGCCTATGAGTTTTAAATCTTTCAAATCATTTTAGGCTTTTTATGTTTCATGTTTTTAAACCTCTTAGTTTGATTTAAAACATGATTCCAAGCTTGATTCAGTGGCCCAAAAGTCCCCATATAAAAATACTTTGAAAAATGCAACTTTAGGGGATTTTGGTCCCAGGCCAGAAACGCAGTGTACCAGGTCGACCGAGCCAGGCCCAGGTCGACCGGGTAAAGAGCCGTTGGCTCCTTTTTCAAACGGTCAGTTTTATGACCGTTGAAGGCCAGGTCGACCGGGGGTATGGCAGGTCGACCGGGCACTCGCAGAAACCCACTTTTTGGATATAAAATGAAGTTCATTCCCTTACAAAAGTTGGAGATTTTCAAGGCCTTTTTCAGGTGTTTTGAGACAAAGAAAAGGGGATGAACTAAGAGAGACCAAGGGGTCATTTGGAGAGCTAAAGCTTGGATTAATGAAGTTAAATCACTAAGTAAGTTTTACCTTTCTTAATCATATGTTATATGCTTTGTTTAAATTATTGGTAAATGCATTTTAGCATTATAACTATGATGTGTTGAATCCATTCTTCTCTTAATCTTTGATCTAATTAAGATTGGATTCTTCACTTTGATTTCAATCCAAGTTGTTTTAAAATCTTCTTTAATCATGCTTAGCTAAAATCTTTGATTTCTTTTAAAGCATTATTCATTTTCTTGGTTGAATCTTTATTTGTTGTTTTCATTCATTCAAACCTTAGTTAAATTTATTTGGTTTTGAAAACAACATTTCACATGCATCACATGTCTTAAGTTAATTAATTTCATACAACTTGTGAACCTTTGATTTTCATATCATTAACAAGTTTGTATTCATACATGTGATTTGCATTACACTTCAATCAAATCTTTTATGTGCCTTAAATTTTTAAATGCTTTAAGCATATATTGATTGAGCTTAGTTTTTAAACTTGATTAAAGTTATCACACACACACATCATGGGCATACACATTTGCATTCATATAGTGTTTCTGTGAGTTGGTTTTTCAATTTCATATTCGCCTATTTTAGAGGCAAATACATTGACCTTAAATTGTATCTCTTTGAGTGTTTTTGTAGACACTTCTTTAAGAGAAATCTTTTTCTGGTAAAGGTTATTGCTTAGCCTAAGAAAAGCATTGTGTAAAGGTTATTGCTTAGCCTATAAAAGCATCTTGTAAAGGTTGTTGTTAAGCCTAGAAAAACAACATTGTAAAGGTTATTGCTTAGCCTATTGAAAAGCATAGATAGTGGAAATCCGGTGGGGTGATTAGATCACAAGCCGGTAGTGGATGTAGGCATTGAGGCCGAACCACTATAAATCTTTGTGTAGTGGTGTTTGCTTGTGATGATTGTTTTATTAGCTTCCGCATCTTGTTTGATAAATCATCATTTGTGACTAGTTTATCTTAAAGAATTAAAATTTGTCATAATTGGTCACTTATTGTAGCTCACCCTATTCACCCCCCTTTAGGGTTCAGATCCCAGGACTTTCATGGGAGTGTCAGGATCATACCCCATGTCGTATGAAGACTTGTCTATATGACGGTGGAGTTTCCAATCCTCCAGTTGACTTTTGATCAGGGTGGGTTCCAATGGCGTGAGAATACCACAGCCTCCTCCCAAACCAATTGGATTCTGAGCATCATAGCCCATTTTCTTCATGATAGCTTGTGTCATTGGACTATACAAGGATAACTGAGGCATACCTTTGTTTTGGAAGGGTTCAAGCGAAGAATTTGATGAACAAGCTTCCGATCTGTGGAAGAAGATTGGCTTTTCTTCTGTCGTAGTTGCCGGAACGATGAAGAAAGCAGACGCAGGGTCTTCTACGTCGGCAGGTGTCTCCAATGGAATATCAGCTTGGCTTGACGGTGTATCGTCTTCTGGCTCTGAATCCGAATCTGTGTCTTGCATGATAGCACGAAGGAAACAGCAAGCTTGCCCCCCAGTCTTTTGTTTTGTCTTCTTTGCTTTGGTGGTGATTACCAAAGACTTGGAAGATTTGAGAGAGACAACAAAGGGAGATGGATTGCTCTCTTCGGATTTGCCGGAAGATTTTTTTTCTTCCAACGATTGCTGAGGAGCCTTGCCTTTCTTTTTCTGGAGATTTTTGGCAAAGGATGATGTTTCTTCCTCCTTTTCTTCTTTTTCATCCTTGTACATCTGAGCATCTGCAAAAATGAACATCTTTGCCTTTGAAGGGCTTTTTGTCTGCAAACACTCGATGTATCAAGCCGTCATTGCCAACGAACTAGATGCATTGATGTAAAGTTAAAGGGACAACACCATTCTCGTGTATACAGGGGCGTCCAAGAAGGATTTTGTAGCATGAAGGGGTTCTTATTGCATACACAGTGACTTCAGAGATAAGATCACTGATTTGCAATTTGAACCTGATTTTGCCGATAGGCCTTTGAGCACTCCCATCGTATCCAAAGATGGATACAGACGTGTGACTCAACTTGCTAGGTGGGATGCCCAACTCTTCGAGTGCCGAAGTAGATATGAGATTGAGTGCAGAACCTGAGTCGATCTGGACTCTGTGTATTAGCATTTCTTTTACATACCCTATGAAGTACAAGGGTCGGTTGTGCTTTATCTTGCCTAGCAGGAGGTCATCCTTATCAAAGGCGATGGTTGCACTTCCTGCTTTCTAAACCGAGAGGCATTCAATGCATGTTCCCTCGGTTTTCTTCTTTTCTCCCTTTGAGGAAGTATTTGATTTTTTAATCCTATAGTCCATTTCAATTTGCAGGACTTGTGGAGCATGTTTGTCAATATCCGCATTCAGTCTTTGCAGTTCTGAAATGAGATTATCACGAGTGTGTGGAGACATTCGTGATAAGTCAAGGATTTGCAGTCGTGCAGGTATGTGTTTGAAGTGCTCAATCAAGTCATACTTGAAAGCCTCCTCGGGGCCTGCATTTTCATTATTGTTGTCACTTGGGGCGTTTACAACTTGTTTTCCTGAAGGATTTACATAAGAAGAAGAAGGTAGGTTGTAATTTTTATGGTAATCCCGGCCAGAGCGGGTACCTCTACCAACTTCAAGAGCTTCTGTAGAAGGTTCTTCGTTTGTAAGATAGCCCTCGGAATCAGGGGGTTGATCCTTCTCATTTGCCGAAGACATCTCTGTAGCAGCATTGCCATCCTTAGTGATTGCCTTGCATGGAGCATTTTTCGGGAACAAGTCTTGAACATCATCCAGCAACTTTTCTTCCTTGTTGAGTAATTTATCGGTCCAGACATCTCCTATGAGGTCAGGTATCTAGGGCCAGTTGACCGGGTTTTCATTGAAAAGGACTTCATCGGCTAGAGTTTCTTCAGGATGATCGGTCGGAAGAGGTGTGAGTCCCGATGTCACAGTTTCAGAGGACAAAGGCTGATAAGGTGATATCTCAGTGGAAGTCACCTAAAAAGATGTAGCTCCGGAAAATATACTACGAGATGTAGTCTGAGAGTAGCAAATGAAGCTTCAGAGGCACTATCATCCTGGGCTATCGCATTGCAGGTTGCCCCGATAGGAGATGCCCCCAGAATAGACGGTTGGAAATCGGACTCATCCTCGGATTTAAGAGGATCATCGATCCAGCAGCTTTCTTCATTTTTCAGGATTACCGGAGGAGATACTTATAAATCTTCAAGGACTTCTGGCACTAGATTTTGATTGTGATGAAGGTGATTGATACAATCCTGCTCTTACTCTATGGCAAGATGCTGTAAGATCCCCTCATATTCTTCAGGATCAGGCATGGGAGCTGAATCTTTTTCGTCATCTGCTCCTTCTGGTTCATCAATGTTGGGTTCTACTGGAGCATTTGCAGGTGCTAGATCGACATCATTTTCTTTAACAGCCTCTTGGTCTTCTTCATGATTGAACCAGGATCCTTGTGGCTATAAGGGAATTTACCAGATTAATGGCATAAGATAAGATTAATGTATCCATTCTTCGTCGGAGAGGTATTCTCCTGTTTCAAGGGATTCCTCTCACTCGACGGTGTCACTGGACTCGTATCCATCCATGGAGAATCCAATTACCGAGTTGCAAGAATATGATGCCCCCTGCGTAGCTTCATTTCTTAGCCGTGGTGGCATGAAATCACCAAACGGTGAATTTTCTTGCTGCCCTTGAAGTATTGGGAGCGAACTCTTCTGTTGCCCCTAATAAAGCAGTAGAAGAGGTCTCTGCCTTTTCAGGGACTTCTTGTTTTGGTTGAGCTTTCTCCTGCTGTCTAAGCTTACAGAGTTATCTCCTGGCTTGCCTTCGTTGTTGAGCAGTCGGCTTTATTTTGACGATCTCCCAATTTTCATCTTCAAGGAGATCGGGATGCACCCATATAGGTTGTCCGTCTAGTGTTGGATAAGGAACCAACTCTTGGGACATTTGAATCATTTTTATCACCTTGAAGGAAGTAGCGATCTTCTCCTTTGGTGACTTTGAAATTTGTCCATATGACACCATGTTGACGGAGGCAGACCTATAGTTTTTATCAAAGGTGATGACTCCGTTTTTCCACATCTTGTTGATCTTCTCTCTCACAACGAAGCATTGATTGAGAGGATGCGAGACCATCTGGTGATATGGACAATACCGAGGATCATTGGTTTTGCCAACATCTCCCGGTCTTTTGGGGTCTGGCAAGGTGAGTTTGCCATTTGTTAAAAGAGCCCCAAAGATTTCTTCAATATCTTCATCGAACGGGTATTTCTTTTCTACTCTTTCTTTGAAGACCTCAAAGAGTTCGGGTTTCTTACCTGCAACTTTATTTTCAGCTTTCTTTGGCTGCGAAGGAGCTGACTTAGTTTGCACATTAAGAACATCCTTTTTCCTCGGTTTTAAGGTCATAATGGTAGTTGGATCTTTCTTCGATGATTTCTGACTGTTGAGGTCTTTAATCACCGTTTCAACTTCCATAGATGCTTCTAGGAGTTCTCCCAGGTTTTTTGATTTATTGTCAATGATCATGGAGCGGATCCTTGCTCTCATGTTGTTACGGAAGATGTCGACCAACGACGCTTGTGGCAGTACATCTAAGCACTTGTATGCCATCGCCTTCCACTTGTGAATGAAGTCGTATGTTGACTCATTATGTCCCTGTTTTAGGCTGCAGAGCTGTGCCATAGTAACAGGATGTCCTCACCTTTGAAGTGGGTCAAGAAGCGTGTCTCCAGCATGTTCCAGTTTTGAATGGAATTCTCCAATAGAGTGGAGTATCAATCAAAGGTCGTACCTTTTAGGGTACTTGCAAGGAGATCGATCTTAAGGGCATCTTGATCCGTAATGGCTCCTGTTAAGATCTTGAAGTGGATGACGTGTTGTCTGGCTGAACCTTTCCCCATGTATGTTTAGAGAGTGGGTTGTTTGAATTTTGTAGGGAATGGAACCGAGTCCATCCATAGGCGATAAGGTGGCTTAATCCCATGCTCTTTTAGTGTATCCTCTTTTTTTGCTTTGGCGAGGATATCGTCAACGTCCTTTTTGGTAAGGGCACGTGACTCATCATCTCCACCGTTTGTCTCATCATTTAGATGAACTTCATTGTTTCGTGGACGTTGGAAAGTGAGAAGGAGGTTTTCCATCAGAGCGTCTATTCTCTGCTGTCCTTGCTCCAGCTGTTGGATGCGTGCGGTCGTTTCATCAGGAGGTGGATTGCGAGGTGGCTCAGAGTTTGTAGCCACGACGTTCATCCCTCAGGATTCGAACGAAGAAATTGTCATGGTGACTGAGTTGGGGCTCATTCTTTTGGTTGAAGAGCTTGAGGAAGGATTACTCCGTTGTCCTTGGCTTAAAGGAGTAGAGGATTCTTCTGGATGTCTTTATGTCCGGGAGACGTTGCGAGTCACTGGACGTTGAACATGAAGTTTGGTTGCTGACTTCTGGCGTCTTCTGGTTTTTCCAACCATATGGACAGAAACAACTTGGTCGGGTCTTTCTTTTTTGACACATTTTTTAGAGACCTGAAGTGTGGGATGCTGGGTCCTCTACTTTTCTAGTCTCTTTTGTCGATATGCCGTGCAGCGACGTATTCAACGAGCAATCTAAGCTTCGGTGAGCTCTAGCTGAGCTCTAGCAATGAAGGACGTAGTCCTTCGTGCACACTAGTCGAACCTGTCTTCTTTGAAGCTAGGCATGGACAGGATCTGGACCCAATCCTTTAACTGTCATAACGAAGCTTTGAATCTTGCTGGCTCAGCCCCTGTTGAGATGAATGGTCGAACTGCAGGAGTACATGCCTTGGCAGGTTCTCACAGAAGCCTTGTGATGCATGATCTGATTTTTGGCTTGTAGGAGCAAGCCGACTCATGCTGGGTTGATTTGTTTATTCGGCGGAGGGCAGGCCTCTCCTCTTTCATGTAAGAGAGAGGGTAGATCCGATTCTCCTTAGGAGGGGCCAGGTATACTGGCTTTGCAGATGTTCGGGACCTCCTTTGTTTTGGTGAAGGTCTTGGAGTAAACCTGGTTCTTTGTAGGTTGGGGCTTCGTGGGGTTGCCACGAGCTTCAACCTTTTCGATGGCTACCTTTGGTGTCGAAGCAGCGACATGTCCAGAGGCAGTTTTCTGCCTCTTGGCAGATACAGTTTCTTCCATGGGGAGTGGGAATGGTCCCAGTGACCCGAAGACAATGGTCCGGGGAGTAGGGGTCGACCCGGTGTTCTGAGAGTTGCTGAGGGAGATGACGCTTCGGCAGTTGGCAGGGCGCTTGTAAGTGCGCTTGTTCTGCTTCTCTTGAAGCATGAACTGGTACTTGTTGTCGTCAAAGGTGATAGTCAATGAAGCTACCATTGTTAGTTTGGAAAACTTCTAAAACAAGATCACATCCATTAGTAATCACAAGAATACAGTGATTATAAATGGAAAAGAACTATGGTTTTGTGTTTTCAAATCGCTCGAGGTAACATGGACCGGCCAAAGCGAGGTGAAGAAAGCAAAAGGCCATGGAGGGTATAATTGTTCTAGACGCAAGTATAGGAGGCTCAGAGTGAGCATTCTAGTGACTGCTAGAAGCAATTGTAAACCTTAATTCAAGTTACCGAGAAGCGAGGCCCACTCGAAGTGAGATGATATAAGGTTGGAGATACAAATGTGTCGGTGCGAATACAATAAACCCAAAATGGCGTGCTAGCACCGCTAGGCACAAATGTTGCAAATCGCATCCTTAGAATGGACACGAGATGGGTTTTTTGAAAGGTCAAAATTGGATTCATAAAAGAGAGAAAATGGCATTCCAATCCGAACACAAGCTACAAGCAATTTCCGCGAGCTTTCATCCGAAAGGGAATGAACCAAGATTTCTCAAATCTGAATCCAAAATGACAGAAGTATTTTTTTTTTTTTTTTTTGTAAAGATCAAAATTGAATTCATCAAAGAGAGCAAGTTGTGTTCCAGTCCAAACGCAAGCTACATGCAATTTCCACGAGCTTTCATCCCAAAGGGAATGAACCAAGATTTCTCAAATCTGAATTCAAAAATGATAGAAGTTTTTTTTTTTTTTTTGTCTTTCTGAAAGGTTTTTTTAAAGGCTTCTTTTTTTTTGTTTGAAGAGACTCTTTTTGTTTGAAAATTTTTTGAAGAGTACACATAGGTTTCCAATTCGGTCTTATGAAACCTCAGTAGATAGATCAGCTCCCAGGTAAGGGTAGGATTACTTAATGAACCCTTTTGGAGGACCCTTGCCTCTAACAATCTTGCTGTCTCCACACTCTGGACAAGGCTTTTCTTAGATCCACTTTGGTCAAAGAACGCAATTGGTGTAACCTTAGTGCCCTCTTTTTTTTTTTTTTGAAAACTTTTCTTGGAAGATCTCTGCTGGACTCATCAAAAAGAGCAAATGGCCCCTCCCAATCCAAACACTGGCTACAAATGATTTCTGCGAGCCATTGTCCGAAAATGAAGAAACCAAAGTTTCTTAAATTTGAATCCAAAAGAGAGAAATTTTGAAAAAAATTCCTTTTTTTAAAGATCTCTAACGGACCCATCAAAGAAAGCGAATGGCCCGTCCCAATCCAAACGTTGTTTACAAACGATTTCCACGAGCCATTGTCCGAAAAGGAAGAAACCAAAGTTTCTCTAATTTGAATCCAAAAGAGAAAAAACTGATTTTTTTTTTAAGAGTTTGAAATTAGACTTGTTTTTTTTTTCTTTTTTGTAAAATTCCTATCAGACTCATCAAAGAAAAAAACTGACCCATTCCCCGATACGAACAATAGCTACAAACATTTCTGTGAACTATCAAGTTTGGAGAGGAAAGGATCAAAATTTTTCAAAACTGAATCCAAGAAAGAGAAATCAGATTTTTTTTTTAAATGAGAAAGAGTGGAAATAAATTCAAAGATAGAGATTTCCAAAAAATTCCATATCTTGTTTTTTTTTTTTTTAAATGCCTCCAACTATTGGACCTGACTTTCGAGCCCTCCTTCTCCTTAAAAAAATCATAGAAGGCAACAGGCTAAGAGTACAGAAGCCTAAACTCCTCAGACTGCTCCTCAAGGACACTGTTGATAGGCATGAACTCCTCATAGAGTTTACCAAAGATAGGCAATCCAGTAATGGCGCTCAGCTCCTTCAGAGAAAAACCAATATCAACATTCGTGACAACGAAGGTGTTGGTTTGTGGAAGGAAGGACTCCAACATAGCCATGAAGGCCTCGTCGGAAATTATCACAGTCTCCCTAAAAGCACGGACCGCATAAAAAATCCCGACTTCCTTCAAGATGGCGCCACTAGTCAGTAGGACACGGTCAGTCCATGACTCCCAACTTAGGTCAGCACTGAAACGGCCACGAAGTCAAAAAGGCTTCAACCAATTGCTGTCGTCACCGTTGAAAACACCAAGGCCCACCGGTCTCAAATCGATCGACGGATGATCAAAACCCTAGTAGCCACTGGCCGGCATCAATATGTCCATACGGGTAGGTGACTTCTCCATATATCCGGAAGGGCAACCAAGAAAAACCCCAGTCTTGATCACATTTGTCCTCTTCACCCAGCTTGGAGGATCTTTCCTCTTAAAGCATGTCAGAGAAAGGCTCATGATCGAGATAGTACGATTGAAGGTCAACCGGGTAGCAACAGTCCTGTCCTCACCATCAGTTGTCTAAGAGAACTGAAAACATCTCCTCTACTATGTCATGTCGTCAGTGACTTCATGTCGTCAGTGACTGCATCACCAAAGAGAAAGGTAAGCTTGGGCACAACGCTCTGATCATCCATGACCCAAGGACGATTGCTTTGGTCGCCCTTAGGATTTTTCCCCCTTTGGTCGCTTTCTTTCGGCCGTTTCTCTGATTTTTTTATTTATTTTTTGTTTGGAATTTTTCCTGACATTTATGCATATGTTTTGGCCTGATTTCCTTGCAGAAAACTGGACGAGAAGCCTTGCATATTGGAGAGAAAATTTTTTGATTTTCTGGGAAAGCCACGAATTTTGTCGTGCAGAGCTGCCGATTTGTCGTCAAAAGCCAAACTATGTCGGAATGACCTGAAATTTGAGGTGAAGCCTCTTGAGCAATAGACAAGACTAACCATAGGCTTTTGCTTGAGTTTTAAAGCCGTGTGGGGTCCTGTTGACAGTAGACTTGATTTTGTTACGAGGGAAATGTCGTGCTTTGACGTATGGTCTACCGATGTTCAATTGACCAGAAATTTGACAGGGAGCCTATTGGAGTCATTTTGAGAGGATCCATTAGCTCTGATTTCGAAGTCATGGTCCCGGGGAGCTCCATCGCCGAGAGGCATGATTTGGCTTCCAAGAGTCAAAAGTCAAAGTCCGGTCAAATGTTGTTGAAATGACTTGAAATTTGACATGTAGCCCTTTGGAAGCCTTCTGAAGTCACCCATGTACTATGTTTGATGAGTGATGGCCCCACTGGTTCTCGCTGCCGAGAGGCTTGATTTTGATGTTCAAGGGTTAATGTGGGGTCAAACATTGTCGTTTTGACTTAAAACTCGAACTAGAGCCTTTTGGAGATATTTTGAGACCATCCATAGGCTCGGATCGAAAATCTGACAACTTAGACGCCGACGCCGCCAGGGGCGCCTGTTTGGCAGCCGGAGGAGTGAAGTTAGGCCAAATGATGCTGTGATGACCCGAAATTTGATGTAGAGCCTCCTAAAGGCATTTCGATGCCAGCTGTGTGCTCTATTTTGTGTGTCAGGGTCTCTGGTTTCGCCGCTGCCGGGTGCTTCTGTTCAGCTGCTGGAGGAGTGAAGGTAGGTCAAATGATGTTGAAATGGCCCGAAACTTCAGGTGTACCCCTCTTTTGGCTGTTTTGAAGAATCTTGCAGTTTTTGTTTTATTCTGACAAGATTTGATGATTGAAGTAGCATTGCCTGTTTGTGGTAGGATGCGGCTTCATGTAGCTTCTTGATGTTGAAGAGGCAAAGTGACATTTTTGGTGTCAACAAAGGTGACCAAAGTTCCTTGGGGGGTCACTCTCCCCAAGGACCTCTCCTTCCTCCTCTATGGCTTAGACGTGGCTTTTCAGCCCGTATACTCAGCTTTTTATTGGACATAAGACCTCCTCTTGGTTTTTGTCCTCTAAAAATCTAAGGTTTAAGCTAAGCCAAGTGAATCAAGAGCAACCTCTGTTCTCATCTAAAGGATGATGGCGAAGTCCACACATGGCTTGTGACTATCAATCTGAACAAGTCCCCGCAATCTCCTGAGAAGTTAGATCCCCTTTTCTTACTTTTTCATTGTATTTTGTGTTTTTCTGAAGAGACATAAAAAAATCACAACTCTTGTCTTTCATTATTGATAAGAATTGTAAATCGCCTTTCACGGCAAAAAGATAGCCTTTCACGGCAAAACAAATGAAATCTCCTTTCATGGCAAACAAACCATGTCTCTTTTCTTAAATATATGTGCAATGAAAAACTAGAAAAAAAAAAAAAGTTTATTTCCTTTTCTACTTGGTAAGGTGGATCTCCGGACCACCACTTGTTAATTCCTAGTAGAGTAGAAAATCCGGCATACCCAAACAAAAAAATGTTGATGCTCGCATTCCGACACCGGTCGCGAAAGGGTTGATCCCCACGGACTCTCACTTCAATTGACCTCGGTAGCGCCACGCCCGGAAAAGCGAGTCCATCATAAATGACTAGTTATTTTTTTCGTCATGTTTTGACAAGAAAGAAAATGTTCCAAAGCCATGGCCCGGCCCTGGCACAATCCGGGTTCGATTGGACAGCCTAAGCCCGAGCCCGGCCCATCTCATTGACAGGCCTAATGACATGGCGCCCTGAAGCAATGTATGTTTTTTGTGCATATTTTTTAGAAAGAAAATTATTATGCTGTTGTCGTGGCACTCTCTAGAGCCTCCCTTCCTATTGCTATATAACTAGTGTGAGATGCCCGTGCCCAACATGGGCAAAAAATGAAAGAAAATGTATTTAAAAAAGAATTGTAGATGAAGCAAGGAGTAAGGAAAAGATACATGATTTAAACCCATTAGGTGGGCCCATAATGATATAGTGTTGGCCTAGTGGTTAGGAATAACAAAAAAATAACATCACTAGGCTATAGAAAACTTTCGGGGATGTTGGCCCAACCCAGGCCCACAAGCTTGATCTGCTACGTTCAAAACTTAATTTTTTTCTTCAACGCAAAATAATTAGAATTTAAAATCAACTGCAAAGTAAAAAGGATGAAAATATGTAACTTATGTATTAGAAGTTAATGAGTGAGATGTGGTCTTGTATTGAAAATATTTCAATAAACAAAACTAGAATATAAAATAAAAGTAAAGTATATATAGATGACCAATGTTCCATAAAAATAGTAGAATATCATATTAGTAAATGGGTCCCATGATTATTTTATGGTCATAAAACACTTACTTTGGGTAGAGTGGTCATAAAACATTTGGTTTTGATTAAAAGTTTTTTACGGAGATTAGCGTGGACCCCATAAATGAGGGGTCTAAGTGCTAGATTATAAAAAAATTAAGTGGGCCAACTTTTAGAGAGTAAGACTTGATTTGGATTCATAAAAAATGGTTTAATAATTTATGGGGTTATTAGGAAATAATCAAGATCTTTTTAGGCATTGCCTCATAGAATTATCTGAATTGGACCCATGAGGAGGCTGCACGTGATTTTATTCCATTTTATTATGTATTTATTTATATGCAATTAATCTCATGATCGGACCGATTTCAATTAATGTGAAACTAAGCCCAGGGCTAGTGTGCTACTACACGAAAGTCTACATATATCTAGAGCATCTGACATCACTACAATTGGATTTTTGGTTATTACATGAAAGTCTACATCTAGAGCATCTAACATCACTACAATTGGATTTTTGACCAATGATTTTGTATGCCATAAAATCTAACATATATTGAAATCATATTATTCTTTTTCTTATTTTTTATCTAGATATATAGGTCTCGTTCACACACCCATATTGGATTAATTTTGGATATGCCCATACCCATGTATACTATAGTTATCTAGGAACGGACCTATGTATGGTGTCTTGGGGGCTTCAGCCCCCCACAAACTTGAAAAAAGCCCATAAGGCTATATAGGCTGGCTGGCACAGCCCCCTGGAACAAGACCCATTAGCCCCGATAAAATCTCTCTCTCTCTCTCTCTCTCTCTCTCTCTCTCTCTCTCTCTCAATTCAATGACAGATAATCACCTCTAGCTCTGTCACTCATCCTGGTCTTTCTTTCCTCCTCTGCGTATTGGTTCTAAACAATTTTTTAGTGTTGCAGGGTGGCTGTTTTGTTAGGTGCTTTGTCTCAAAAATATTCTTAGAAATGATGACATTAGAAATGGGGACTTTCTAAAAATCTCCCATCTTATGAAAATCCCCAATTTTAAATGGATTCTCTTGATTTATAAAAGATTTTGACAAGTGAAGAAAAATCCCCATTATTGAAATGGGTTCTCTTGATGAAATTGGATTTGATTTCAAGAACAAATTAAGCAAATATTCATATTAGAGATGGGGATGAGAGATGCATCTAACTTGTCATTAATGTTTTTTAGATAATGATGCATGTTTTTTATTGTTGGCTAATTTTATTTAATTTTGATGCAATATTTGGTTGTTTGTGGTTGTGATTTATGTCGATTTTAGGAAGAAGTTTTAGATTAGGTTTTAGGAACTAGTTTTAGTTTTTATTTGAGCAAACAAATGAATGAAGATCGAAGGATGTTTTTGAACAGATGTTTCCAATCAAAGTGCCAAAAAGGCAATAGGCCAAATCCATGAAATCCTTTGTTAGTTATTCTTTTTAACAAACTACATGGATTTTTTTTAACAAACTTTTTAAAGTTCTATAAAAACAAGGACTTTAAGTGCACAATCTCCAATTTTTTTACAAGACAAATTATACACTTGATTAAAAAACTGAAGAGAATACAGGTAAGCTGTACTTTGGCACATCTTATAATAGAATTGCTACACATATAATTTAACTCAAAAAGAAAAAGGTATTGGATATCATTTTATCCTGTGGCAGATGCTCAACATGAGTTAATTAACAAATGAAGTTTCATCATCTAGGAATTTTCAACCTCTAAGCTTGTCTTGCTTTTAATTAGAAGGGATTTTCCACTTCTCCCTTTTTTTTCTTTTATTTATTTTTTTATTTTTTTTTTGCTGCTAAACGAGTTTTAGATTCCCTCAAAATAACTCTCGTATCATAGGAATGAACACAAATACAATTGACTTGCTTTCTTTTTTGCCATTGATAATGTGAAGAGGGTACATAAAAATAATGATTGACATTTTTAGTTGATTATCGTCAGCCCCCCTTAAACAAAAATCCTGGGTCCGCCACTGTGTTTATCAATGGGCCGGAACCCGACTCTGGTCCATCCATAATACATGTCTGTTTATGTGGGTCACTTGCATTTGGTTCTGATGGTCATACCCAAATTCGTGTTTAGGGTAAAGCATATATATATATATATATATATATATATGTATAGAGGAGTGGGGCTAACAATTTTACCGAATATTAATAGGAGCTATAGATATCAATAGGAAGTCCGGCTCACATGATTGGGAACATAGATTGTAGCTCACAATTCTTAATCCTTCCGATTTTTTGTTTTTCTCGATGGGATTAAAAGATATGAGATAGTTTTTTAGTTTTAGAAAGTTTTAGATTGTATTAAGCTTTTTTAGGATATTGCATGAGTTATCTATGAGGATTTGGTGGAGTATGCCACATGTCACTGTGAAAATCTAAAAGGGAGCACCACATGTCCCTCTCCCATTAAGAGGGTGCTGCTTTAATTTATATAATTGGATTTTGAGGATTTTACCTAAAAAAGAACAGTGTTTGGCCATTGCATGAAATAGTGAAAACTATTTCCTTCTGCACAAACATGGTCCGTAAGGCATGGTTTCGTTTTTTTTTTTTTTAACTTGAGATCAACGATGCTAGCGTTGCTCGATTTATCGATTTAAAATGAAGCGACGCTAACGTCGCTCTTCGTAAAATGTTGGCACATGGGTGTATGTCTCAGTATCCTGTTTTCGGGTGACTGTTGGCATTCGTTTTCCCTCTTCGTAAAGCTTCCTTCATCGACACCCACAACACCACCACCTTCCTTGTCCCCGCCATGACCAACATCCACGCTGCCCTCGTCCGCCTCAACCTCGACGATGCCATCAAAGTCTCCTCCCCCATCGCCCTTAACTACCTCCGATCCTCTTACCCTTCCTCCGCCGACGCCTTCAAATCCAACCTTGTCGAGCCCATCATCAAACCCATACTCCAATTCCTCTGTCAGACCAGCTCCTTCCTCATGGCCAATGTCTATCTTTTCTTCGCTTACGAGGAACGCCGACGTCATCCCTCTCGACTATGCCCTCTTCCAGCCTAATGCCAATGACGCTGGAAACAGTCTCCGTCACTTCAGCCTCTTCGACGCCCAAAAACAAGTGGGATTCGGGATTCGGGTTGAAGAGTTACAAAAATGATGAAGAGATGCAAAAAGAAGCTTTCCACTGTTATTATAGGTGGAAAAGTTGCAAAAACAAGTTTTCCATGGTTAGCATAGGCGGAAAAACTGCAAATACAAGTTTTCCACTTCTCATATAGGCGAAAAAGCTGCAAGTAGAGAAGGGATAAGGGAAAACGGATGAGGAAAAGTTGAATTCGGGGAGCGAAGAGGGACGCTAGCTAGCGCATATTTATTTTGGGTGACGCTATTGTCTCTTGTGAAAAAAAAAACAAAAGAAAAAGTGGCGGGATGAACGATGTCTTGCAGCGGGAAATAGTTTTCACTATTTCGTGCAACGGCCAAATATCGTTCATTTTACGGTAAAATTCTCTTGGATTTTTTACCATTGATTTTTTTTTCATAAAATCTAACATAAATTGAAATCAAATTATTCTTCTTTTATTTTTTTTTATCTAGATATATAGGTCTCGTTCACACAGCCATATTGGATTAACTTTGGATATGCCCACACCCATGTAGACTATGGTTATCAATGGGCCGGAACCCGACTTTGGTCCATCCATGATACAGGTCTGTTTATGTGGGTCACTTGCATTTGGTTCTGATGGTCAGACCCAAATTCGTGCTTAGGGTAAAGCATATATATATATATATATATATATAGGAGTGGGGCTAACAATTTTACAGAATATTAATAGGAGGGGGTAGATATTAATAGGAAGTCGGGTTCACATGATTGGGAACATAGATTGTGGCTCACAATTCTCATTCCTTCCAGTTTTTGGCTTTTCTTGATTGGATATAATCTTGATGGGATTGAAAGATATGAGATAGTTTTTTAGTTTTGGAAAGTTTTAGATTGTATTAAGCTTTTCTAAGATATTGCATGAGTTATCTATGAGGATTTGGTGGAGTATGCCACATGTCATTGTAAAAATCTAAGAGGGAGCGTTACGTGTCGCTCTCCTATTAAGAGGGTGCTGCTTTAATATATATATATATATATATATATATATAACTAGATGTTAGTTTGTATGGTCTCAATCCATCAGTTGATGTAATAAATTGATTAATTTCTTTTTTTATCAATAAAATCATGATTTCCTTTCATGAGATGAATGGTGTTTTATTACTTAATGCACAAGACCAATATAATATGACATGATAGTTCATGAGATGAACTGGATCCCATTAGTATATTAGATGTGATGCATGTGTATGGATGAGATCCATATATGGGAGACATGTGTCACAAATCTTATACTTAAATATGTTCACAACCAGTGATGAGACTGGGCATCTCATCTCATAAGGTTGCAGCACTTTGATCACTATGAGATAGTGTGATTTGTCTTGATCATCAGAATGTAAGATTCTGGATCATGGTATTGGTACATTGGATGTATTGAAGGACCATGAGAAGCACCTTATGGAATACTGTCTCAATTTTCATGTCTGCTCTCATAATTCCCAAGCAATAGGCTCTCAATCCTGAGACATTGATGAACTCAAGTTTCTGTCTATTCATTTGCTTTGAGTCACCAATGAGTTGTCGCGACCCCGGACCGGGCCCGAAGGGCTAATCCGGGATCGGGACTAATGATGTACTACAACAGTTTAATAATAACATACATTTATTTAATTTCCCACAGGTGTCCGCGGTGAGGATATCACAACCATAAATGAATATTTCTTTTGAGTGCGGAAGCATGTAGAAAATCAAGTATTCAAATTATTCCTAGCCATGAAGACAACATCATAAGTATGAAATACTGTATCATAATGAGCAATGATCTATAGCATGTTTCCCAAAAGTAAGTTAAAGTTTAACAAAAGATCATTTAGTTACAATCCCCAAAAATAGAGGTCAACAAAGGCCAATATAAACAAAACAATAACCCAAAAGAATGGTTAAATAGTTTTCCCAAAATGTCATGTCTCTCGTAGCAACCCGATATCTACATGACATCGTCAGCACGCCACTCAACTAAGGGTTGCGGTTCACCTACCGCCTCCTCCGGCTCCTCCTCAAGGTAACCGGCAACGAGACCTGAGTACCAAAGAAAATGGATCAGACACGACGGTCTGGCAAGAAAGGTGAAAAGGTACAACAACATATAATAAAGGAAATATCTTGAAAAGCATAGAAATCTGTTTAAGCAAGAACTATTATAAAGGAGATAAATCATTTACTAGAAAACGAATAAACAAGATAAAACATGTAAGGTATCCAAGGAATCGGAAACTAACAAAGTGGCAATCACATAAAGCTAAGTCCCCTATCACCAAAGTGACAAAAGTATAACGGGACGTTGGTCTTAGTCACACAAGGTGAGGAGATTCAACGAAAAGCATATATACAATATAAATATACGGGACGGGACCACGGTAGCGAACCGGGTATCGGGACGGGACCACGGTAATAAACCGGACATCGGGATCCAAACTGCAGCTGGCGGGATGGGAGGGGGATCTCCAAGTCGGTGGATCAAACCGACAAGGTTATCCAAGCTTAGTGATGCCGACTCATAGGTCAATTAACAAATCGAGACATGAACAAGTAAATCAAGTGCAAGTAAATAAATGGACGGGGCAAGAATGCTCAAAGACATAACTTTCATTTCATGTCGGGCAATGCATTTCGGGACAAGTAACCGTTACTAGTGTAACTACTATGCTTTCGGGAAAACAAATCATGTAATGTAAATCTTGGAAATGAGGTGATACAATGAACTATTACAATTTCGGTAAAATATTGGTTTCAAGATTTATTTAAGGTGAATAGGGGTCCCATATGTCGATTGTAATAAAGACTTGGTACTCCCTGAGTTTGAAGACATTCCGGGCTCCTTATACCCTTTACGATTTTCAAAACTTAAATGAGCTTATAGGTAGTACTAGATGGTATAATAAAAAATCAAACTATAAACGGTTCATCCTAAGTATGATGTTAATCCTGAAGCATCGTACAACCTACTCAGTCACCGAAAGGAATAGGATTCGCGATACCCAAGGAAATAGACTTCGCGTATAAATACAAGGAGGATATCGCATTGTCCCATACCGTTCAAGATTGAAATGGATTGGATTCCGATGCAACCGAACCAACCGTGAAGAATGTCGGCTCAAGACATCCTCACATATAGTCCAATGAGTCCAAAAAGGGTAGCCAAAGTCCCACCTAAGCCCATCCAAAAACAGGGTAAAAATCCCTTCCAGCAAGGGTTTCTTAGTTGGCCCGGTCGACCTAGTCAAGGCCCAGTCGACCCCATACACAGCAGTCCCGGTCGACCTGGTCCCTATGTGCCCGGTTGACCGAGCCCATGGTCGGTCGACCGAGAGTTATAACTTAAATGGTGCACAGTGTGGGAGCCTGACCCTGTGTCCCCGGTCAACCGAGCCACCGTGGGGTCGACCGGGTACACTGCGAAACAGAACCCAGGTTCTGTTCTGCAGTGTGCTAGTTCCTCCTCTTTTTCCCTCCTTTCAACACTTATACAACCACACAAGGCTAGAGACAAGAAGACTTTAAACTCATATTTCCAAGACATTAAATGAAGCTAGCAAGATGCATTATGAGCATTTATTTCAACAATGAAAATCAATAAAAGCATGAGAAATTCATAAATGTTTCACCAAATCATTTAAAACTCAAAACACCTAATCATCCACTTGCCTTAGGTCCAAGCTAGTAACATCAAGCCTCTAATCACCTCTTAAGCTCAATTCCAAGCTACAATCAAAAACCCCCAAAACAAACCCTAAAATGGGTTACACAAAGAATGAAAAGGATAGAACTTCTAATAATGAAAATGAAGCTTCCCTAGGGCTAGAAGAACACAAATCTAGAAGATGGAGAAGATTGCTTACTTGGATGACCTTCAAATATCAAGGGCTAGCTCAAAGGAAGTCTCAAGGTTGAAAGGTTTCTCCACAAATGGTATCAAAAGATAACCTTCAAGATGAGGAAGAGGATGGTGATCTCCATTTCTTGATTGATGCAAGTTTGGTGTGGATTGGAGATGGAGAAAGCAAGAAGAAGAAGGTTGCAAGAAACCCTAGACTGAAATGTTGTGCTGGAAATGGAGAATGAGATGAAAAGGGAGAGTGGGCTTCCCTTTGTTAACAAATGGGGTTGGGTCCCACTACTAAAGAAGTTTGTTTGACTGAAATCATGTCTTTCGGGACCTCGGATGAATTCGACGAAGAAGGAAGAAATGATCGCTGAAATATCTAGTTTCCAAAAAGTATATGTTTCGCGGGTTTCGGGGATATCAAGTTTTGGGTACAGATTTAGTGTAAAAGGACTATTTTGCCCCTCAAGGCTAGTAAATCGGGTTTCGGGGCCTCGAATGGACACGGGATCAACATGAAAGTTGTAGGGATCAATAAGATAAATGAAATGGGATAAGAATACAATTCAAAACGATTAAGGAAAATCCCCTAATTAAGTCGTAAGGGGAACCCCCAAAGGGCCCCACTAGTTACCAAAGCACTCAAAATTGCCCAAAACTAGAACAAAAGCTATTTCAAACCCAACTTAGCCAAAATCACTAATCAAGCTTAGAACTAACACACGACTTAATTAGCACTAATCGGGTTCACTCGGGTCGGTGCCTTACATGAGTGAAGCCAACTGTAGGTCAACACCTCAGTGTCTTGGGTATATGGTAGTAAAACTATGGGAACATCCAACGGTCAAGGTGGAATTTATCTATATTATCCCCTTGTACCAATTGATGGATTTGTCATTAATAAGTGCGCACCCATCTCGATTAAGAGTTAATTGGATGGTACTGATGATCACTGTGATTAACTGGGATTCAAGGATAATAAAATGTGGATCTAAAATTGGAAGGGATAGGTTTTAATTCAATTGATCCATGGATATCGATAGAGGGGCCTACTTGTGGTAATTGGGAAGTTTAGAGTCTTCATTGTAATTTATTCATAAGACTGGAGTACAATTGCATTTATATAGTGGTGTTATTTGTGATTAATTGTGGGCTCGGATTGCACATGAGATGTAGGGTCGCGGTGTCCCAGTTAGAGTCAACTTTCTATGGAATCCCTAGTGGTCCCCTCGCTAGCCCAAGTTATTAGAAAGATATTA
This sequence comes from Cinnamomum chago, assembly GCA_038049695.1. Lineage (NCBI taxonomy): Eukaryota > Viridiplantae > Streptophyta > Magnoliopsida > Laurales > Lauraceae > Cinnamomum > Cinnamomum chago. The sequence goes on from CP142459.1 coordinate 19,753,112, forward strand.
ATCCTACTTGAACTCTAAAAGGAAGGAATTAGAAAGTTACTATTTCTATTTGAAGTGAGGCTTCTAATAGTAGTATAGTAAGTTACTAATTGTTGTGGAAGTGTGACTTCTATAATAATTAGAAATGAGAAAGTTACTAATTCTTAATGGAGGTTGGACTTCTATTTCAATTAGTAAAGAGAGGTTGCTTAATGTCTATATAAAAGGGAATAAACCCCTTGGACGTCCATGCATAGGAATCCACACCCAGCCCCCTTTGTGCAAGAGTTGCACATCTCTCTCTCTTCTAGTTCTCTTCTAGTTTCCTTAGAGTTTCTAGTTGGTTTTCTCTTGGAGTTTCCACCAATCTTCTTGAGAAAAGAGATCTAATACAAGTCATAGCGTGGAAGGCTAAGAGGTCTTGGAGATCCTAAGTTTGCTACAAAGAAAGAGTTTCTTCATCTAGCAAATCTTCTTCTCCATTAGAGCACTACCGGGCTCCAAATGTATAATCTACTTTTTTATTTGTTGTGGATTTTTGGTTGCTTGTTTGTTGCTGATTTCTATCTTTTAGATAAAGTATATTGCTATATATGATTGACGAGTTTGAGGGATTGCATCATGAATTTGGTTTATGGCCTTATGGGTACTTGATCCCTGAATCAAGTGGGTCAAAAAGTTTTGAAAACCTATCCACGAGGCTCACCTACTTCCTACACTAGCGCTTCAGGGCCCGCGTCCAATGTGAGCCTTTAACTAAAATGAAACTTAAAATTGGTTGGAAACTATAAACCCAATGCCCTTTAATATATGCGTGAGGCTTAAGTTATTAAAGAATAAACCTAAACCTAAGCATTAGACCCGACTTTCTATAGACTGCAGTAACTAAATAGAAAGTAAAAGAGCAATTTTCAAAATAATAAGGGGAACTTTCAAAAAAGTATAAAACCTATAGTTTATTTTCAAGAAAATACAATCTATTGAAAAATGACAAACTTTCAAAACATATTAAACAAAATATAACAAAAGAAAGAAAATTAAAAATGGCAAACAATTCATTTTAGTTTATTTTAAAAACTTCTTGGGCCACCATATCCTACATTTTCATATATTCATATCCATCATGCAACCATGGTTGTTTCTTCCTAATTGTGGAGACTCAAGACCATGTGCAATGATTGTTCTCTCTTTTTTATATTTTTTCTATTTTTCTAAAGAGAAGAAGATAACTCTAATTTCCTAAGATCAAAACCATTCATTTTAGTTTATTTTAAAAACTTCTTGGGCCACCATATACTACATTTTCCTCTCTTCATATCCATCACGCAACCACGGTTGTTTGTTCCTAATTGTGGAGACCGGAGACCCTGTGCAATGATTGAAAGGGAATCAAGAAAAACAGTCAAATGATAATTACTAATTAAATTCAAGAGGATAATATCCAAATAGGACTCATTTGAAAAAAGAATGAAGATATCTTTAATAAGGAACAAAGAAAAAACATTGATCGATGATAGAAGTAGAAAATAAAATTAGCAAGCTCACATTGATGGGATGATGCTAAGACCTAGGGCATTATTTAATTTAATTTTAATAAAAAACCCAGAAGGAGTTGACATTTTGTTTGAAAAGAAAAAAAAAACTGACAATTTATACTTGGTCTCATTGAACAAAAAACACGAATTCTTCTGATTCATAACCCAAGCATATGAAGGCTTCATTCTATTTTGTAAGAAGTAGAACTTGATATGAGGCCTAACTATTGAAAATCCTAGTGGTAGTCATATTATGCATGTGATATCTTCATATTGTATCCTAGTAAGAGCTAGTCCTGGTTGAAAAGTATTTCTACCAATGCTTCCAGCTAAATTATAGAAATGTATCACATTAAAAGCCTTATCCTCAATTTTTATGTGAGACTAAAACTCTTAGGGCCCATTTGGATGTTTGCAGATTTAAATATTGCAAGAATAAAATAGTATAGAATACAATATTAATACAATATTATAATAATATAATATTTTTATTGTTTGGCAAATTTTTGAAGACTATTACAGATTTTAGATTGAGCTGTTTGGAATGTGCTATGATTAAAGAAAATTACATTATTAAAATATTTTTTTATTAAATATTTTAATTTATATGTAATTTACCACGTTTGGATAAAAAAAGTAATGTGGTAAAGTCAAGTTCAATTGTCACGTTTTTACCAAAAGTTGATTTTCTTTTAACACATAAAACCATCGTAAAATATAGTAAAATCAATAAAAATAAATAAATAAATAAAAAACAACTACTTTATAACTCTCTCCTACTTTGCTTTACAACATGCTTCATCTGACCTTACTTTACCTCACCTCTTATCATGATATGAAATCAATATTTATTTTACTTGACCACACCTGTAAACAAGTCACTTTTTATTTACTACATAAAACTACGATAAAATATGATAAAGTAAAGTAAAAAAAGAAACTACTTATCGTTATAAGAAAAAAGAAACTGCTTACTAGACCATTCCTTCGTACTTTACTTCACCATATACTTTATCCCTCCTTTACTTTACCCCACATTTTATCGTCGTATGACAATTACTTTTACTTTACTTTACCATAATGTCGACAAACACATCATGATGGATTTGGTGAACTAAAGTCTTTACTTTACTCTAACACTTTGTAATCGTCATTTTGAAAAATTCTTATCTTATAGAAAGTTTTCTATAGAAGGAGCTGTAGGAGAAAATATTAAGCGTTTTGAAAGAAAAAAAAATATTTTCTTCAAATTTTTTTTGAGTTACCAAACGCACAAGATTTTTTTCTTTAGAAAATAAAAGATTATATTTTATAAAATATTATTTTCTTGTGCATCCAAAAATGCCCTTTAGTAATAAAATAAATTCTAATACTTGGGAAGAGTAAAAAAAAAAGTGAAGAAAAAGTCACGTAAAATGCTTGCCTTACGTCACATCAAAACTTCCTTTTATCCACAACTATGATGTAAAATAGCTATATTACTCTTTTTCCACTCCTCTCACCTCATGGGTAGGCCTGTCAATGGGACGCGTTGAAACGGGTAGAAAGCCAGGCCCGGCTAGTCCCAAGCCCTAAAATATAGGGCTTTTAAAAAAAAATTGAGCCCAATGGGCTGGGCTTGGACAATACATTTTAAAGTCTGGCCAAAATGGGACTAGGACTAGGCAGGAACAACTCAGCCCGTTCAGACCCGACCCGGCCCGCTGCAAAGCCATTTAATAATAATTATTTATATATTACTGAAACTGCCCCTCACTAACAGCAAAAAAAGGGCTAATCTCATTCATTTCTATTAATTTTCTGATTTTCTACTTTCACTGGAAAAAAAAAGAGGTTTTAACCGTTCCTCCGTTATTTGACCCATATAGCCTATATGATACTCATTCATTTCTATTGATTTTCTACTATCACCAGCAAAAAAAAAAAAAAAAATATTTAACTCCGCCATGTTGTTGCATTGCAATGCCGGTCCCAAGCTTGGAAAAAAGGAGGGTTTGAAGTCCGGTTCACACCGGGTGTCTGGTGATAGTAGGAATAATTAGAGAATGTTTTGCTTATATCCAGGATCGGGCTAAGCCCCGTACGGGACGGGATTTGATATATGCTCGTTCAATTTAGGGTCGAAATTGGACAACGCCTGATAAACCATCCTATTTTCGAGACGGGATTGGACAACCCAACCCTAGGCCCGGCTGTCCCATTGACAGGCCTATGGGATTCGGACTCCCTACACGTTTTGTTATGCCACATAAGCCCTAGAAACCACTGCGGTGTCCAATTTTCCCACCTATATATATTATATCATGCATATCTCTTTTCCTCTCTCGCTCTATCAGAAGCCGCTTCTTTTTTGCTTTTTTTCTTCTCTTGTTTTTCTTGAGAGTTAATAGGATCATAGGAAGGAGTCTGGAATCTGGATGGTGTGATGAGTTAAACTGGTAATGACCCTTCTCCAATCTCCTTTCTAGCAAGGGAAAGCTTTTGTGTTTGGATCGATGATGTGTTGATTTTAAACTGCGTTATCTTTCTGTATGTGCCTTAATTAGGCCTGAAGAAGCTTTTACACTCACTGAGATCCAAACCAAACTAAAAAGTCTTTTTTCCCCTTATCTTCCCCTTTTCATTCCATTTGCCCCTCTCTTCCTCCCTATTCCCCTTTTCCATTGGAAAAGGGGTTTTCATCAAGGTTTTATTTTTTTTATAGGGATTTTACAGGTATAGAACCACCTATTCATTTTTTTTTATGATTAAAGTTAATCACCTCCATTAGTACTCTGTTGATGTCGATCGATCACTTTAATCAGTAGAAACTTAGTTTTTCTTGAAAGATTTAAATTTCCTTGTATCTAGTCTGATTTGAATTATTTATAGTGTGTATTTGATTTCTGTTGAATTGATAGGGATATAATTGTTGTTTTTGTGTTGTCCTTTTGTATTTAATCTAAAAAGCTTAGATATATATTTCATCAGATTTATGGATTGATATCATACCACGTTTTATAGTTGATCCTGGTTTCTATATAAAAGACAGGGCCATGTGAGATGGGAAGGTTTGAGCACAACCAATCCCGACCCATTTCTTCTCTATATTTAGATACCCTTGCAGAAGTCAGTACTCACTACGCAGAATACCCAATAGCAACAAGAACAAAACTCAGATTGTACGGTGAGCCCCATAAAATCTAAGATTTCGTGTTGAGGCTATCATGGCCCATACCAGATGTTAAGGCCCATTAAAGGAATGTTGGGGCCTATCAAGAACAAAATTGCACTCAAAAGTTTGTTGAGGCCCGAGTTCAGTTTTTGGACATCTGAATAGGAGTGTTCATGGGCGGAGCTGAGCAATACGCAGGCCCATCCCAGTTTCAAATAAAAGCTTGGCCCTAGCCGGACTCAGGCCATAAGTATTTGACCGAGGCTGGCCTGCATGAAAAAGGTTAAGGCCAAGCCTGGGTTCATGATGGTTTTTATATATATATAAAAAAAAAAGGGCTTCTACCACCTGCTCTCCATGTGTATTTTTGAAAATATTTGCTTTTGCTTAAATCTGTCTCTTTACGGGCTTGGGCTTTCTATTACTCAATCCAAGTCCAACCCTTACCTAAATGGGCCTAAATTTTAGATCCAAGCCCGGCCTGTGTGCCAATACTTAAGGCTCAAGCCCTCCCTAAGTGGGCTTATAATAGTCTGGTCCAGCTAAAAAAAAAAGAGAATGACACTTACATGATGATGTATAAAAAATGATGGCCAATTACTCCAGGGTTTACTGTATAATGAACAATATCCCAGAATCATGAAATTTTAATTCATTGTACACAATTGGAGAAATATATAATGCAATCTAAAATATATAACGAGATAAATTGGATCCTCAGTATTGCTTTTCTGCGACTACAGCTATCCATAATATGTCCAATAAATATGGATGCAAATGGACCCTTGATTACTGAACAACCCCAATGACCTGACCAGCCGACCCAGAGGAATCCAGGATGGACTCTGAGTTTTGGCACATCTGACAATTGGTTCTTGATTCATGTCCATAGTTATGGATCCATTAGCAATTTGGTGGGCTCTGGGTTCATTCGGGTCCATATTAGTTAAATACCTGAATAGGTTGAAGTTATATTATGTAATTGGGCCAGGCTCAACCAAGTGATAAAGTAGGGTTGAAAACAAAGCCTGTATACACATGAGACTCGACCCTATGAACACGGTATGAGAGCTGGGTTTGAGCCTGCTTGGCAAACGAGTATGTATATATATATATATATGTGAAATATTCAAGTGAGGCATTTCCTCACCATGTGCGGTGAGGGACTCTCCTTTTTTAAGAGGTTTCAAGTACAAAAGGGCTTTTGTACTTGAAGGGAGTACACCCTTTTGTACTTAAAATCTCTCCAAAAAGAGAGTCTCTCACCACACATGGTGATGGAATTCCTCACTTGAATACCTATATATATATATAGACACACGAATCAAGTCCTATAAGGACTGTCCTTACGGTTTGCACAATTCGGAACGCCAACTGGGGCCCCTCTTATGACTCATCAGAATTGACCACACATTCACAACCCCCTTATAAACACCTAATCCTATGAAATTGAATGGATTCAGATGAATTAGACCGTTGGATTGATGATCAATTTTTCTTATTTGATATAAAGCTGTTAAACTTGTGGACTACGGATGAAGGGGTTAGAGGTATATATGATGCTCTCACCTTACTATGAGAGATAAGGTGTAGAGATAAAATCTCTCATAGTAAGGTGGGAGATACTCTTATATATATATATATATATATATATATTATATGGGGAGTGCTACACATCGCCCGGGCATTTTTTAGGAGAAAATGCCTCTCCATATTGGGTATGGTTTAAAATCTCGGCCGATACTGGTTCATATCGCCCATACCGTGATGATATTTTACCAGGATACCAAGTCAGGCAAAATATCCCCAAAATATCGACCGAGATAGAGTAATGGTCAAAAACTTAATTTTTTGTAACTTTTAACTTTTTTTTCCCATTTTCTTCTCCTCTCCCCTCATCTCCTTAGAGCAATCATGTCTCCATAGCTCATTATCTTATATATTTCCAAATTCCAACACTATTTCTTGAAAAAATCATTTTATTTAGTAAAAGAAAATCTACTTAACTCCGTTATTTTTACTTAACCATGTCTCCATGTGTTTTTTTTTTTTTTTTTTTAGATTAGAAATGAATGAAAAGATCATTGGGTTTGTGTTGTGTTCTTCATTTAGACCTACACACTTTCATGTTGGATCTACTTATAAACATGATTTTGGGTGTAGAAAAATTGTTTATTTTTTTAAATCTTCTACTTTTTACAAAGAATTATTGGAGCATTAATTATGATACTAAATAGTAAATACTAATAGCTTATTAATAGTGTATAGATAATTGTTATGTTATCTTTATTTTCTTGTATTTTACATTAATAAATTGACAATGAACCAAAATAATTGTTGCATTATATGTAATGCTGGAGAAGACGGTAAACCGCGATACAAACAGGACTCATAACTTAAGGTGACCGATATTTTGATTTATTGTTGTTACTAATGGAAAAAAAAAACATTGTTTTCCAGCATTTTCTAATATTTTTTATTTTTTGGATATTTTTGCGAATTTTTTAGATTAAAAAAAATTCATACCGCGACGGACCGATATCGATATCATATCGGTTTTTGTCCCGGCCGATACCGCGACTGATACCGCGATTTTAAACCATGTTATTGGGCCCACTGAGATGCATGATGATCATGGAAGTTCATTGGATGAAAAGATCTATGTGAGGCCTACCTATATGTAAAATCTTGAGTCCGAAAGATCATCCTAATCTTTTGATCCATGGCCCTAAAACTTAATAGTTTAGAGACATCATTTTATCATGATTTCAATCCAATGGTGATGAAAAGTTGGATGAGTGTCAAACTTGGACTAATGACTATTTATGGAGGGTAATGTGTGTGAAAATGCTAGATTGAGTCAACATGGGCCCCATGACAAAAAAAAAAGAGGCGAAAAAAGGGGCCTTTTTAAAGTAGGGTGTTTTTTAGGGTCCCCGCCCCCCCGCCCCCCCCCCCCCCCGGCCTTTTTAAAGTAGGGTGTTTTTTAGGGTCCCCCCCCCCCCCTATAGGGATTGGTTCTCGTGAGGTGCCGCTGATTATACCATCAGCTGCAGCGTGCGATTGGCTCATGTGGCAGTGGGCGGGGCTCAAACCAAATGCAAACATTTCCCCCCTTTTTTTTTTTCATTTCCCCCTTTCATCTCCATCACGTTTCATTCCCCACTTTCAGCTGCAGCACCGACCACCACATGCAGAGGTTTCATCTCTCCCTCTCTCGTCGAGATCTTTCTCTCCCTGCTGCCTCTCTCGTCTAATCTCAAATCTTCTGGTTACTTGCAGCGGTTTCCCCTCTCTCTGAGAACCATAGCTCGTCTTCTCTTCTTGACCTCACTATTGCGTTCAATTGAAACTGATTTGTTGCTATTTGTGTCGATTTGTTGTTGTTTTGTTCCGATCTAGTGGGATTTGCATGTGCATGATTGAAACTTCATTTATTTTTATTTTTTAAAAAAAACTTTAATGGAATTTATACTGAAAGCACTCTCGGTTGTTGAGATTCATAAAACTCGATTATCTAGGTTTTTTTTGTTGTGATTGTTGATTTTTTGAGAAGTAAATTAAGTTATTGTTAAATGGGAAATGAACAGGGGTGAAGTCTTGGTGTCGGCATGTTAGTATTTTGAATTCAGTCTTGTAAGAAATCTTCAAACATGGAAATGGGGCGAAATGCAGTGTGGGTTTATGAGTATTCCTTAATCTTATTGTATGTCATAATGTGTAAGGCATCTGTAGGCGAATTGAATTTGTCCTAGACTTTGAAGAGAATGGAGTAGGTGCGAATGCATGATGTATTTTAGCGAAACTGTTGATCCAATTACATCTTTTTCCTTTTACTGTCACATCTGGTTGCTGTAGATCTGATTGTTTGCTTCATCTTAGTAGCAATCTTTTCTTGTTATACTTAGAGCCTGTTCAGTTGCAGGTTTAAGGGTAGCAGGATTTTGTTTATGTGAGGGAGTAATGTGAATTATTTATTGATATATGCATGAATTGATAATAAGGGTATGATGAATTAATGATTTGGGTTCTTCTTTCAAAATGGAGTAAGCTCTAATAAAGAAATGTAATGATTTACAATGGTAATTTATTTCTTACTTTAAGAATTATGTTGTTCCTCTATTGTATTTGTGATGAAGAGAAGTGTATATCAGTTATTGAATTTCTGCAGAGAAGGTGACATCTGGACGGTGTATCTAGAGAAGGTGCCTTCAAGACTCAATGCTTCAATTGCTAAAGTGAGATGTTCGTTCTATTTGCAAGAATTTGAATCTGGCTACTTTCGTGTATCACGTGACAAATTATTTGTGGAACGTATGAAACTTTGAGTTTGTGTTCTTATAGTACTCTAATAGTTGAAGGTACTTGGATTAAGCAAGTGAAGGTCATTGCAATTGTAAGTCCATGGGGATCCGAACCCTAGAGGGGGGGTGAATAGGGTGAGCTTCTTTTATGACCAATTTTAACAATTTTAACTTCTTTAAAACAAACTAGTCATAAGTGATGATTATCAAACAATATGCGGAAGCTAATATAAGCAATCACCACAAAGCAAGCACCATCACACAAGTATTTATAGTGGTTCGGCCTCAATGCCTACATCCACTACCGGCTTGTGATCCAACACCCCACCGGATTTCCACTATTTATGCTTTTCAATAGGCTAAGCAATAACCTTTACAATATGCTTTCCAAGGCTAAGCAATAACCTTACAATGATGTTTTTCAAGGCTTAACATCAACCTATACAATATGCTTTTATAGGCTAAGCAATAACCTCTTCAACCATAGGTTGGTTATCTCACTAAATTAGTGTCTAACATACACTTGATGGAGATTCAATTAAGCTCATTACATTGCCTCTTAAATAGGCGGATATGGAAGTGAAATACAAATACACACTCACACTATGAATGCAAAGATGAAAACAAATGAAGTGTGTGTGTGTGATCCTCAATCATTTTGAAAATGAAAGTTCATAAATGTATGCCTAAGGCTTTTGAAAGTTTTAGCTCAAAAACATTTATGATTGAGGATGTAATGCAATCACATGTTAAAAGTAACAACTTGTTAATGATATCAAAGTTACACAAGTTGTATGAAATGGATTAGCTCTAAACATGTGATGCATAGGGATGTCAATCAAATCATCAATGAAGCTCAAAACATAAAAATAGATTTGATTGAAATTAGGGGACAAATCATATGTAATTATAAATACAACTTGAAAATGATTTACCTATCAAAGAGATGCAAGTTGTGAAACTTTAAAACAATAATACACATATGATTTGTAATGATGTTGAATCCAAAACATAAGATACATTTGAAAAAGATTTTCTTATGATGGAAGAACAACACCCAAAGATTCAACAAAGTATATGAATCATGTTACATCTTTCATTAACATGATCTACTTAGATTTACCAATAAAGTACTACTTTGATGAATCAATGGTGATGTATCCAAAACAATAGATCTATTCAAAATATAGAATATGCTAAGGATACAACATATCATAGATTAACATGTTACAAAGATTTACCAATGATAAAACAAAACATGAAAACATATGATTTGTAAAGAAGTTGAATCCAAAACATAAGTTAGTTTTGAGAGAGATGTTCTTATGATGGAAAACAACAACCAAAGATTCAACCAAGTATATGGATCATGTTACATATGATTTACCAAAGTTCTTTCATTAACATGATCTACTTTGATTTACCAATTCAAGTACTACTTGGATTGAATCATGTGATGTTGTATCCAAAACAATAAATCAACTCAAAACATAAAATATGTTAAGGACACAACACAAACATAGTTTATCATGCTAGAAATGATTTACCAAAAATAAAACAAAGCATGAAAACATATGATTAAGAAAGGAAGAGCCTACTTGGTGGTTTAACTTCATTAATCCAAGCTTTAGCTTTCCTAATCATCCCCTTCATCCCTTGGTTCTTTTCCCTTTTGATATGCCTCAAATCCTCTCAAGGAGGGGTTAAAAATTCCCAACTTTTGGCAAGGGAAAGAACTCATATTTATAGGGAAAAGTGGCCAACGGCTAGTTCTCGGTCGACCGAGAAACAGGCCTCGGTCGACCGAGAACACACAACGGTCATATTTCTGACCGTTGGTGCTCCCAGGCAATTTTTGCCTGCAGTTGTCTCGGTCGACCGAGACCTGCCTCTCGGTCGACCGACGACACTGCCGGGACAACCCCCTTTTTGCAAAATTTCCAACTTTTGCACTTTTCAAAGTTATTTCTTTGGGGGACCTTTTGGCCACTAAATCAAGCTTGGAAAACATGTTTTAAAGATTTTAAAGGTTTTTAAAACATGACATAAAAAGCCTAAAAAGTTTCAAAACTTTTAAAACAAAGGCTTGCTTGATTTCTTGAAAACTCTTTTCTAAATCAAATGCATCCAAGATGAAAAAACAAATCATGCATAAATCAATACTTTTACAAATCTTAAAAGCAATGCATGAATAAAACAAGATTTCAAGTTTATTTAAAACCAATGCAAGTGTGTAAATCAAATGATGCTTTGAATGATAATGCATCCATCAAATTGCAATCTAGAAAATTCCTAACAATCTCCCCCTTTGCAATTTGATGGCAAACACACTCACCACTGACAATACACACTTAGTCTTCAGCTCCCCCTCAGCTGGACAAGGCTTGAAATCTTCTTGGATGCTTCTTCTCATAGCTTGGGCTCTTGGACTTCAATCTTCATGATGCTTGGAGCTTGATCAACCTTCAAGCTTTCTTTCTTCTTTCTTTCTTTATCCAAGCATCTTCTTTAGCTCCAAGCTTCTTTCTTCTATTAGCTCTCCCCCTTTGACCATGCCTCTTTCTCCCTTTGGCAAGGTATGCATTCTCTCCCTTTGTAGAAGATCATACATAACTCTCCCCTTTGGAAGCTTGGACTTTCTCTTCACCCTTTTGAGAACTTGCATAATTTCTCCCCCTTTGCCATTAAATTGCAAAGGTACCTACACACATGAAACAAGGAAAATACCATTAGTAGCACCTGTTAACAAATGAAATCGAAGATGAAATCCATAACAGGCTATCATGTGAGGTAGTAGTCTCTAAGGGTTCAAAGGCAATCCTAGGGTCAATTTGATCACAACTAATACTTCCTATGAAGGTTTACACTCCCCCTCAATCCATTCTCTTCTTTTGTCAAACTTTTGACAAAGATTTAACTATTAGGTACAAGAAGAAGATGGTTTAACCAAGTGAGGGTCAACTTCAAAGAAAGGATTAGATTCATTTAACTATCAAGCTCATATGATCAAATTGCCAAAAGAAAGCAAGGTCTATGGGAAAAGCCATCATGGATATCAATTGGAAAGACAAAGAATACCAATTGAGATTTAGGATATGACTATTTAAATCAATCACTCTAAAATGGATTTAAAAATATACCTATTAGGAAAAATCCAAATTAGAGCTATCCATGATATGGGGTTTACTCAAACATAGCATCAATCAATATTACTTAAGAAAATCATATGCTATGTAAGATTTTGAAAATCATTTCATTCAATCAATAAATATGACTTATTAAGGTGCATGAAAGAGTGAAATGAAATTCAATCATGAAGCCAACCTCAACTAATAACCAACCAATATTATGAACACATAAACATGGTGGTCATGAGATATACCTATATGAGCAAAGAGAGGTGGCAACATGAGCATAATGATGCTAATGGTGTGTGACATGGAACAACCATATTACTTATCAAGTTCAATCCAATGCACACAAGATTTATCACATTCACAAGAAATCAAATCAATCAAACATTATACCAATTGAATCCAATTGAATTTGATAACATGATAAAGAGCAAGAATGTGACAAAATTCCATCAAGCATCATAAATGCATATTCATCACTTTTAAAGATATAACTATAGAGCATAGTGATGAACAAGGTAAATTGCAATGCAAGAGGATATTACTTTGTAATGCATGCAATTTAAAAGTGACTAACTCATATGAATTCAACATCTAAGTTATCCATCAAACACATAGAAATATGAGGAATGGATTTCAAAGAGTTTCATATGAGCAAGATCACTACTATGAAGTTGAAACATGTATAAAGATGACATCATTTAGAAAATACACATGAATCAACATCATAACCATCCAAAAAGAATATGACTAGAAAGTATAGAGGATGGATTTTAGTTCAAGTATGGTTTCTACAAATCTAATAGATAACACAACCATACATAGAACAATTTGACATTTGCATAGAGAGGATCAATCAACATTCAAGATCTAACTCATACCAATCATCCAAAAAGGAATATAACTATTTAAGCACAAGAAGGTATGAAGTTAAAGGAATCAATCTATCATGTAACATCTCCACTCTTAGCAAATGTACTAATGCTTACAATGCAATGGAAAAGGATATGAGGTTTAAACCAAATGAACTTAGCACATAAAATCACATATGTACTTAAAAAGCTCAAATACAAGATTTTACTATAAAGCACATAAACAATCATCAAAATGCATTAATGAGAATATACCAAGTTAGGCACAAACATGCAAATCAATGAAACATATCCAACCATGCAATGTAAGTCAACAAAATCAATTTGCATAAAGAATGTAACTAATAGAGCAAAGATGCAAATAGATTGTAAAAATTATTTCCTTTCAAATGATATAATCATAAATAGGCACAAGGAAATAAATTCAAGGAAAATGCTTCTAAAAATACAACCAATAAGGCTTAGAACATTTTCCAAAGTTTCTCAAATCACTACAATTTATGAAATTCCAACAAAGAATCATTTATAGAATTAAGAGCAAGTGATTTTGAAAAACAAGAAGTGTACTATTGTAAAGTTTTCAAATTATAAAACAATAGACACTTACTAAGTTTCCATACCAAGAGATATAACTTTGAAAACTCAATGGAAAACTAAAATAGCTTCAAATCATTTGATTTACAAAAAGGATGTAACTATGACAAACATCAAATGATTTTACAACATCAATTGATCATGAAAAACTAGCTATGAAAGCATTTGTAATCACAATCAATTGATCATGAATAGATATGCACTACAAGAAATATAACTATATGATCAAAATGCAAATCCATCATGAAAAGGTTGCAATCAAAGGATTTTGAAAACCATGAGATATAACTATAAAAGTTCATGAAGACAAAATCAAATGATCACAAAGAAACATTGCATTTTAAAAGATGTGACTATAAAGAAACAAAATGCAAATGTAACATGACCAACAAAAGGATATAACTAAAAAGCATAGGTTGGTCTAGGGGTATCAAGGCCTAAGGTTACTCAAATAGTCTACCTTTGAAAATTCACCTAAGGTCTTGAAAAGGTTGTCCATGAGAGAACACTTTGAGGACTCACCAACTCTAGAAGATATAACTTGGAAAAGACTTAGAGTGGTGCAATGAGGCAAGGGAAAAAAAACATTTTCAAACATAGTGGAAATCTTTAAAAGATATGCAATAAAACACAACACTAGGGTTCAAATCTAGCAATGATCAACTCCGGGTTGTTAAGCCCTAAAATGGAGTAACCCGCTCTGATACCACTTGTAAGTCCATGGGGATCCGAACCCTAGAGGGGGGGTGAATAGGGTGAGCTTCTTCTATGACCAATTTTAACAATTTTAACTTCTTTAAAACAAACTAGTCATAAGTGATGATTATCAAACAATATGCGGAAGCTAATATAAGCAATCACCACAAAGCAAGCACCATCACACAAGTATTTATAGTGGTTCGGCCTCAATGCCTACATCCACTACCGGCTTGTGATCCAACACCCCACCGGATTTCCACTATTTATGCTTTTCAATAGGCTAAGCAATAACCTTTACAATATGCTTTCCAAGGCTAAGCAATAACCTTACAATGATGTTTTTCAAGGCTTAACATCAACCTATACAATATGCTTTTATAGGCTAAGCAATAACCTCTTCAACCATAGGTTAGTTATCTCACTAAATTAGTGTCTAACATACACTTGATGGAGATTCAATTAAGCTCATTACATTGCCTCTTAAATAGGCGGATATGGAAGTGAAATACAAATACACACTCACACTATGAATGCAAAGATGAAAACAAATGAAGTGTGTGTGTGTGATCCTCAATCATTTTGAAAATGAAAGTTCATAAATGTATGCCTAAGGCTTTTGAAAGTTTTAGCTCAAAAACATTTATGATTGAGGATGTAATGCAATCACATGTTAAAAGTAACAACTTGTTAATGATATCAAAGTTACACAAGTTGTATGAAATGGATTAGCTCTAAACATGTGATGCATAGGGATGTCAATCAAATCATCAATGAAGCTCAAAACATAAAAATAGATTTGATTGAAATTAGGGGACAAATCATATGTAATTATAAATACAACTTGAAAATGATTTACCTATCAAAGAGATGCAAGTTGTGAAACTTTAAAACAATAATACACATATGATTTGTAATGATGTTGAATCCAAAACATAAGATACATTTGAAAAAGATTTTCTTATGATGGAAGAACAACACCCAAAGATTCAACAAAGTATATGAATCATGTTACATCTTTCATTAACATGATCTACTTAGATTTACCAATAAAGTACTACTTTGATGAATCAATGGTGATGTATCCAAAACAATAGATCTATTCAAAATATAGAATATGCTAAGGATACAACATATCATAGATTAACATGTTACAAAGATTTACCAATGATAAAACAAAACATGAAAACATATGATTTGTAAAGAAGTTGAATCCAAAACATAAGTTAGTTTTGAGAGAGATGTTCTTATGATGGAAAACAACAACCAAAGATTCAACCAAGTATATGGATCATGTTACATATGATTTACCAAAGTTCTTTCATTAACATGATCTACTTTGATTTACCAATTCAAGTACTACTTGGATTGAATCATGTGATGTTGTATCCAAAACAATAAATCAACTCAAAACATAAAATATGTTAAGGACACAACACAAACATAGTTTATCATGCTAGAAATGATTTACCAAAAATAAAACAAAGCATGAAAACATATGATTAAGAAAGGAAGAGCCTACTTGGTGGTTTAACTTCATTAATCCAAGCTTTAGCTTTCCTAATCATCCCCTTCATCCCTTGGTTCTTTTCCCTTTTGATATGCCTCAAATCCTCTCAAGGAGGGGTTAAAAATTCCCAACTTTTGGCAAGGGAAAGAACTCATATTTATAGGGAAAAGTGGCCAACGGCTAGTTCTCGGTCGACCGAGAAACAGGCCTCGGTCGACCGAGAACACACAACGGTCATATTTCTGACCGTTGGTGCTCCCAGGCAATTTTTGCCTGCAGTTGTCTCGGTCGACCGAGACCTGCCTCTCGGTCGACCGACGACACTGCCGGGACAACCCCCTTTTTGCAAAATTTCCAACTTTTGCACTTTTCAAAGTTATTTCTTTGGGGGACCTTTTGGCCACTAAATCAAGCTTGGAAAACATGTTTTAAAGATTTTAAAGGTTTTTAAAACATGACATAAAAAGCCTAAAAAGTTTCAAAACTTTTAAAACAAAGGCTTGCTTGATTTCTTGAAAACTCTTTTCTAAATCAAATGCATCCAAGATGAAAAAACAAATCATGCATAAATCAATACTTTTACAAATCTTAAAAGCAATGCATGAATAAAACAAGATTTCAAGTTTATTTAAAACCAATGCAAGTGTGTAAATCAAATGATGCTTTGAATGATAATGCATCCATCAAATTGCAATCTAGAAAATTCCTAACAGCAATGACAAGGGTTCTAGATATGAAATCGGTTTTCTTTACTTATGTGTTTTTCTTTGTAATGGAATTGGTTTCCTCTTTTTTTTTTTTTGTTTATGATCATTATGGTGGAAAGCGATTCAAGATATATATGAACTGGGGATTTGATTATTCATGTTTTCTATTGTTCCTTATGAGCATCTGTTGTAATGGATATGGGTTCCTTTGCTTCTGTTGTATGATAGTCGTTGAACATGTTGGATATGATGCTACACAATCTACTTAGTGTTTAGAGACAAAAAAACCTCTTTCCACAATTTTCAAACACACCAAAGCATAAAATGATAGATTTCTAGTTTAACACAAGCTGTTGCTTTCATGGAACCTTGCCGAGTACCCCCTGTTTACGAGGCTGGTTAGCCCATTTCCTGAGGGAGTTTCTGTATGAAATTTTGAGGGTTTCAAAGACCATATTATGAACTTAAAATCTGTTAAGTTTCGATTGAAAACAATTGCATTTGGCTGGTTTTGCACTCGCGCAGTTTTCCAACATGATTGGTTCAAATCTACTGAAATCTTGAAACATTGCCGAGTACCCCTGTTTAGGGGGCTGGTTAGTCCACTTCCCGAGGGAGTTTCTTTTTGAAATATTGGGGTTCAAAGACCATATTATGAAATTCAAATCTGCTAAATTTCGTCGGAAACAATCGTGTTTAGCTGGTTTTGCACTTGCGCAGTTTTTCAACACAGTGGGTTCAAATCTGCTAAAATCTTGAAACCTTGCCGAATACCCATGTTTAGGAGGCTGGTTAGCCCACATCTCGAGGAAGTTTCTGTCTGAAATTTTGGGGTTTCAAAGACCATATTATGAACTTCAAATATGCTAAGTTTCGTCGGAAACAATCGCGTTTGGCTGGTTTTGTACTTGCCCACTTTTCCAATACAGTGGGTTTAGATTTGCTGAAATCTTGAAACATTGCTGAGTACCCCTGTTTAGGGGCTTGGTTAGCCCACTTTCCAAGGGATTTTTTGTCTCAAATTTTGGGGTTTCAAAGATCATATTATGAATTTCAAATTTACTAAGTTTCGGTCGGAAACAATCGAGTTTGGCTGGTTTTGCACTCGCCCACTTTTCCAAAACAATGTTCAAAATTATGCCATAGTTTTAGCAAATCAAGTGGATTTATTGACTTGATCTTGAGTGTTTAATGAATCCCAATGCCTCTTAACTTATATTCTTCCTTATGGGCCCACAAAGAACATGGGTAAATATGGTGTCATTCCAGGGGTTTGCCCTTTTTACAGAAAACATGTCAACTTAAACCCCGTGTTAGAGTACATGTTCAAACCATTACTAATTTGAATAGCCCAAACTAGTGGGGAGAACACATTCTTGGAACTGTCACAGGGAAGTTTTAGTTTGATAAACTATTTTCAATAAACTAAAATCTGTTCCAATTATAAATTACAATATTACAAATTAACACAATCATTATTTACGTATCATAGCTCTTGGTCTTCAGGTGTCCTCAAACTCCAATACAAGAAATAAATAAGAATCCGTCAATGGGTTCATTATAAGATTACTATATAGTCAAACTACATGTCTCTGTTGCCTTCTCCTTCCCATTCCATTCATTCCTCTCCAAAAAGCCAGTCAACAGATTGAAAGAAGACGTTGTGAGCTCAACCGCTCAACCACCATTTCTAGAACGCTATCGAACATTCATAGAGTTTAGAGCTTCTGTATGAGTTGATGTTGTTCATGGAGTGCTTTTAGTACCAACCTCATTTCCAGCCACTATGAATAAACATTACTATCATCCATAGCACATATACTTCACAAATTAAGGAATCAAAGCTTTGCTGTAGAGATGCCATTGATGCTATCTGAGAAAAGAAAATAGCCAACACAATTGAAAATCATTACCTCAATTAGCACTAATGTAAACATTACAGAAATGAAGAGGAAACAAAGAGAAGAATGAAGTTCGAAAGCAAGACCAGGACCCATCACAGAATCAATGAGAATAAGTGTAAGACCCCGACCTCGCTTAAATGTAATTAACGCCTAATTAATCTTAATTAGGTGCCAATTATGTGTTTTGGATGGTTTTGTAAGACCCTGACCTCGCTTAAATGTGATTAACGGCTAATTAATTTTAATTAGGTGTCAATTATGTGTTTTGGATGGTTTTGTGATGGAATAAATTTTAATTAGGTGTCAATTATGTGTTTTGGATGGTTTTGTGATGGAATAAGTAGATTAGTGGAGTGTTAAACCAACTTAGGTAGACCTATGACCTTTTGATAATTTTGGGCCGCACATGTGTTGCCAAAGTGTATTGGGTTAGGTGTATTTCATTAGCATGTTATTATCATTAAAATTCATGTTTGGACTCAACCTAATTGGACCCAACACAGTCCCTTCTAAGCCATTTCTCACTCAAAAGCCCTTTTTTTAGAATTCCTTCATGAAGAAGCCTTTTTCCCAAATTTTTCATAAGACATTGGACTTACATGCAAAGGGAACAAAAATTTCCCCTTTACAAGCTATCACCATCGTTCCACAATACCCATTTCATAGCCAAAGGAAAACTCCTTTGTTTCTCCATTTCCATCCTCTCTTCTTTCTTGCCCTTTTCAAACTACAAGAAGGGCATGCATGTGCAATCTAGCCACCGGATTCATCTCCTTCCTCCATTCCATTTACCACATGCAACCATCTTCTCCAACCTAAGCTTTTTCCTTCACCGTTTCATCTCTACCCACTTCTTGGTAAGATTTCTTCTCTCTAATGTGTTCTTTAGATTATACTTGTGGATTAGACTCATTTAAAGTGCATGCAAGTTAATAGATTTCCATTTATTGCATTTCACCATTGTAGGAAGTGATTGAGCTTAGAAAATTGGGGGTTTTGCTTCATTTGATTCAAGAAGAGAAATTAGATTGGAAAGCACCAAAAAGAGGCAAGTAAATAAGCAATTTGAGATAAATGCATGCTAATGATTCCTTAATTGAAAGTTATAATCTCTTGTGTGTTAATTTCAGCCTTGTTCCTTTAAATTAGATTGATATTGTTAAGTGGGTTCTTTTGAATGGATTAGCAAAGAATGAATTGGATGTGTGGAAAAGAAATGGACCATAGGGAGCAAATGGAGGCTCAAATTGGTCATTTCCTGTTCTTAGGAATGTTGTAGAAGATTGGATAGATCGGAGGGTTGATAAACAATGTAAAACAGAATTTTTATAGGTTCTGTGTGGAAAATTTTGCCTATAATTGGGCCAGCCGGATTGGGCCCGCTCGAATGGGTCAGCCCAATGGGCCCAACAATGCCAACTTTGGATGGCCATAACTTTTGACCCATACTTCCGAATTTTGAGTTCCATATATCGTTGGAAAGCTCTTGGAACGTAGAAACCAATGGTACACACCTCCTAGTGATTAGAGGTTGGAAGATGAAGTGGAAATGTAGATCAATGAACTAGGCCCGTCTCTTTTGAGAAAAGGGATCTTTCACCTAGTTGGACTCCTAGGTTGGAACCATTTGCCATTAAGGGAGTTAATGCCACTTCAAAAGGGCCTAAACTCTTCATAATCAATCCCTGAGGATGATTGTGACATAAACACTAAACCAATTAGGTTTTTAAGGTGTAAAGGATTGACTTTGTAGGTCCTTAGACATGGTATCCTAACCGATTATCATAGTCCGATGGAATTATATCATATGGGAAATCTTTGGCTGAGATTATCTCATATACTTATCTGACTCATCTAGAACTTTGTCATTGGTGTTGGTTTAGAGGACTTCAATGCACCTTACACATACACAACGTGACACCAACGAGATGTAGCACGTGCATTGAATCATCTAAAGCTACATCGTCATGGACGGTTAGAGACGACGGATAATTAGATTAGGATTGGCTAGTAAATATTCTTGATTCCATTAATTTATTTGCATATGCATATTGGGATTAATTCATTATTGCCCTCAAATATTCAAATGATTATTATATTGCATTCTTCGTATTATTTCACAAATTGTATTACAATTGTCTTACAAATGTTATCATTCAATTATGTGTTATTCAAAGGGAGTATGTGATTCGATTCAATTAGAAATGATTCGAGATTATGAAATGAAAATAATGGATATGATTAGAAATGATTCAGTTCGTAGAGTCTTACTCCAGTTTATTATTATTTGATTCGATTGAATCGGCACTACCTAGCTTCGACCTTGTGACGCCCGACGGGGTCAGCACTTGGTTTATTTATTAGAGACTACTGCAGTAAGTCGTCTGGAGTACTGGAACTCTAGAACCGGGTAGCCAGGTGAACCTTTGGCCGAGTCACTGGTGACATCCCAACTAGATTCGCTCTCTATCGGAGAGGATGAGCAAATGTAGTAGCCAATTAGAAAGTAAGTATTCGATTCTTGATTCGATAAAGCATGATTTACTCATAATGCACAATATGCCTAGTTGACATTTATTTGATCTCTTTAATCTATTCGTCTTTAAATTCAAAATTTGAATAACATGCGTTGAATCTTAATTGCTCATATATATTGTTGAATCGTCATATTCATGGTGCTACACTTGGTGTCACAGGAATTCATGTTTCTGGAGAGGATAACTGATAGTTCTACAGACTATTGATTGAATGGGTTAAGGTATTGGTAAGCTTGACTCCGGAGCACGTACAAGAGTGGTTTTGATGAGTTTAAGATTAGCCATTTAATCTTGCACTTAGTTTAAGGTAATGCATATGATTAGTTCTATTTTGCATTTGTATTGGAATTATGTTCAATCTTAGATAAGCATCTAGTAGATGGTCATTTGAGTACTAGTGTACTATGCATTTTAGTTGTTTAAATTATTAGCTTAATAAAGACAATTGTAATGTAATAGATTGGTTAATGGACCGCTCATGGCTTTGATATTGATATTATACATACTTCCGCAAATAAATGTTCATTGACAGGTGTCGGTGAGTAATCCTCACACGTGAAATGTGAAATTTTCTCCTTCGTGAATTTGGACTTGGTCCGGAACAGGTGCGAGTTCACGGGAGTACGCGTGTCACGCCTTGGGAACCACCCTAATAAGGGGATTCTCGGGTCCGAGATGTGACAATAAGCTAAAACCCATAGTACCCATCTCATAAAAAAGTTAGAAGTAGTCAAAGAAACAACCTCAAATGCATAACCCATTTGAGAGAGTTAGAGAGACAGAAGACCCATTTCAAAATATGAATAGAAAACCAAGATTACAGTCTCTAATATCCATTTCACACTCACTTCATCCACGAGGATCAACTACATTACTAAGATGAAGCAAACAATCAGATCTACAGCAACCAGATGTGACAGTAAAAGGAAAAAGATGTAATTGAATCAACAGTTTCGCTAAAATACATCATGCTTTCGCACCTACTCCATTCTCTTCAAAGTCTAGGACGAATTCAATTCGCCTACAGATGCCTTAAACGTTATGACATACAATAAGATTAAGGAATACTCAGAAACCCACACTGCATTTTGCCCCATTTCCATGTTTGAAGATTTGTTACAAGACTGAATTCAAAATACTAACATGCTGACAAAAAAAAAAAATTTGAAAATCAAATCCAAGACTTCATTCCTGTTCATTTCCCATTTAACAATAACTTAATTTACTTCTAAAAAAATCAACAATCACAACAAAAAAAAACCTAGATAATCGATTTTTATGAATCTCAACAGCCGAGAGTGCTTTCAGTATAAATTCCATTAAAGTTTTAAAAAATAAAAATAAATAAATGAAGTTTCAATCACGCACATGAAAATCCCACTAGATCGGAACAAAATAGCAACAAATCGACACAAATAGCAACAAATCAGTTTCAATCGAATGCAATAGTGAGGTCGAGAAGAGAAGACGAGCTACGGTTCTCAAAGAGAAGGATTTTCGAAGATATCCTCACACGATCTGTAATGACAGAAGAAATGAGCAAACGGAACGCTTACCTCTTGAGAAACTTAGGAGATTGCAAGAAGGGAGGTGATCGCAAGATTTCTCTGTCGCTCGCTTTGTTTTTTTTTTTTTCTCAAATGGAAAGAAGGGAGGAAAACGATAAATGGGGGAAAGCAGTAGTGAGGTCGAGAAGACGAGCAGAAATGGGGGCCGCTCGTGATGCCGCCAGTGTGAGAGCTTGGCGGGACTTTGCATCAACGGTTGAAAACGACTGCAAGTAACGAGACGATCTGAGATTCGATGAGAGAGGCTACAGGGAGAGAGAGAGAGAGAGATCTCGATGAGAGAGGCAGCAGGTAGAAAGAGAGTGAGATCTCGACGAGAGAGGGAGAGATGAAACCTCTGCACGTGGTGGTCGGTGCTGCAGCTGAAATGGGGAAATGTAATGTGATGCAGATGAAAGGGGGTAATGAAAATGAAAGGGGGGAAAATGTTTGCATTTCGTTTGAGTCCCGCCCACTGCCACACGAGCCAATCGCACGCTGGCTGCAGCTCAAGAGAGCCAATCCCATATATATCTATATATATTTAGGGTGACGGTCCAATAAGGACCGTCCTCTCCTTCTCATGTAAGGACTCATCCATGCCGTCAGAACGTGGGTCTCATCCAACGCCCCTCGTAGACCGCATTTAATGTATGGAGGGAAACCAAATGAACAGAAAAACTTTCAGATCAAAAGAGGGTTTTAAAATTTGAATACATCCACTGGTATGTCGCCTCCTCTTCACCACGCCCTCCCCACTGTGATGTTGTCCTACTCCAATCCAAAGCAAATCAACTTTGACGATCAAAACAGGGAGAAGTGCGTCGGCCGCGTGATCTTAGTCGTATCTCTCCTGGAAATAGTGCCTGAGGAAAACCATCAAAACGATCTCAGCCATCTCTCTTTCTGCCCTTCCGTTTCACCTCCCTCTCTCCCACCACAAATCACTGGCCTGACGATTCCAATCCAATGCTTAAAAAAAAGCCCAAATCGATTGAATGAAATACACTTTCCCCCTTTTCCTCGTCTCTCTCTGCTTGGCAATCATTCGAACAAAAAAACCAGGCCCTCTTCTTTGTTTCTCTCTTTCTCTCGTATTTGTGGTTTTGGTCATTAAATCAGAACTCTCACCCAAATGAAAATGTCTATTCAAATATGAGTTTTGAGAAGGATCAGAGAAGACATATCAAAGGCCATGTACAAGGGAACATTAGTTCCTTCTCCTCCTTTTTTAATTTGTTTTAAGATTAGTTCCTTCACCTTCTTCTATTTTTTTTACTTTCTCCCTTTTCCTCTCTCCATCCCTCACCCTCTCTCGCTTAGCCGACCATAACCGAACACAAACCCTTTACCTCCAAAACCCCCAAATCATGAACCCGAAAGCCTTAAACCCAAATCCAATCTCTAATCCCCTAAAGCCCTAATTAACTTTATGTTGTGCAGACCCAGTGAGTCACTAAAAGCATGATGGTTAAGCCATGTTGATGTTGAATTTTGAAGTTGATGGTGAAGCCAACTTGATGTTGATGTTGATCTTACAATGGGATAATTGATGTTAAATATTCAGTTCGTGTTGAATGTGAATGATCGATGATGGATAAAACCAAGTGTGATTTTCAATGTACATGGTTGTTCAGATTGAGTTTTGGTTGAGTGTTGAATATGGGTTAATGTTGTATTTAGATATGAATTGGATTGATGTAATTTTATTTGCTTGGACTTGCTGTATTCAGTTATGTATTGAATTAATGTAATTTGATTTGCTTCAAGTTGCTCTAATTGGATTGTGTATTTCTCAATCAAAAGGTTGAAGTATTTTTTTAATGGAATCGTGACAAAATGGTTGGTGTATCTTTAAATAGTTATTGAATGGAAATTAAATTAGTAAGTTATTGCATTTTGAAGATATCCCTACAGCACATGAGATGGAATAATTCTTTGCTAGTACAGAGAATGAGCAATTGAGATTTTTATAGAGAAGTATTTAATCGTTTAAGTTTCTGCAGTCAATCTGCTCATGAGATTTTATTTTGTCCTGGGTGATTTCTCAACCATGCACCCAAATTAAGTAACAGACTTAACCTGTAGCCTTGAATCACTGCAACTGCAACTGCAACTGCATATTGACATTTTGAAACACCTGTACATTCATTCATTTTCAACACTTGAATATTCTTTCATTCATCCATGGGTCCCTGCTACATTAGGAGAAAGGGTAGTATGCGGTGCCCCAAACATACAAACCGACACCGTTACCTAAATCGGGTTGCACATATATAATCTTGTTGGTTTTTCAATTTTTAATCTTGTTATTTGATTAATTAATTCAAACAGTTGGTCTACACTCAAGAGTCAAGACTGTCAAACAACCATACATGTTCAGCCCCTAATCCAAATCAGTAGTTTTTTTTTTAAATGAGCCTGAGTTCGTAGAATTTGAGTGGAAGAAGATCATTAAAAGAAGAGCTAGGCATGATGTTCCAAGGAAAAAAGTAGCACTCCACATGAATTCCTCATCATGTATATGACTGAAATATGCCATTACATTATTGATGGATTTGAATAACAATATCACACGGCATGTCTTGGACGGAGTTGCATTCATTTGACTGAAAAATAGAAGAAAAAGAAGTGAAAGGAAAAGTTTCAAGAATGTGGATAACAACCGATCTACTAACATCAGATCTTTTTCTTCTTGGATTGAAAAGGGAATCTCCCAAATCACTGAACCCGAAACCCAAGCCTGGCTTCGGCTGTACCCAAATCCAAGTCCAATGCCAAAACCCATGTCCACCACCAACAACAAATTGAAATGGTTCTGCACCCAAATTTGCTCACCAAGTCCCATCCCGATTCCCCCACCACACCCGGCCCCAATACTGACTCCCAGCTCCAAACATGAGGAGGTTTTCACGGAGGAGAACCGTTTCCCCTGTGTCGATCGTCAAAGTTGGTTTGCTTTGGATTGGAGGAGGACAACATCACAATGGGGAGGGCGTGGTGAAGGTGGGGAGGACGTGGCTGAGATGAAGTTGACATATTCCAAACTCTCTTTTGATCCAGCGAAAATTTTCTTTTCAATTGGTTTCCCTCCGTGTATTAAATACGGCCTACGAGGGGCGTTGGATGAGACCCGCACCCTGACGGTGTGGATGAGTCCTTACATGAGAAGGAGAGGACGGTCCTTATAGGACCGCCTCCCACTATATATATATATATATACACATACATATATCATACCTCATACATATACACATATATGTATGTGTATATGTATGTGGTTTGATATACGTATGTCGTATATGTATGTGTGTGTATATAGGGAGATGCTCTCACCTTACTATGAGAGATAAGGTGGGGACCCTCATATTTAAGTTGTTGGTATTGGATATCGATGCGAGGGCCCCCACTTTATGTTTCATAGTAAGGTGAGAGCATCTCTCAGCATTTGGGGGCCTCACATTTAAGTTGTTGGCATTGAATATGGATGTGAGGGCCCCTACCTTATCTCCTATAACAAGGTGAGAGATGCTCCTATATATACACATACACACACATGAGGTAATATTCAGGTGAGAACTAATTCTCACATATTATATGAGAACTTTTTGGTGGGGCCAATTGTGAGGCCCATTTGGGGATAGGACTAAAGGGATGGAAAGATCTATATGGGACCACCCCAAGTATCAAGTTTGATCCAAAACCCATACCCCTAACCCCTTCATCCATGGCCTACAAGTTTAATGGCTTCATATTCAAAAAAATATTCAACTCTCGATCCAATGGTTCAGTCGATTCGGATGTGTGCCAATCGTAGGGAACAGTGATTATCAGGGGGTTCCCTATTGGTTATTAGGTTTGGATGAGTTGCTAGTTGAGCCTTGCAAAAAAGTTCTCATATAATAGGTAAGGACTAGTTCACACACACAAGTGGTGCTTGTTTCATTTCTCTACACAATCCACATGGGCCCTATTGCATAATCCACATGGGCCCTATTTGTTTGCAACCCTATAAAAGAGAAGAAATGCATGTTTCATTTCTCTACACAATCCACATGGACCCTATTTGCATGGATCAAAATTGTGGCTCAACGGATGGGGGACATGTGTTAGGCCACATCAAAGAAGCGAATAAAAGCCTCTCAAAAAATAATCTTTCAATTTCGTCTCTACACTGCTTCATCTTCGTCTCTCCTCTCCACATCTCTCCAAGAGAATCCAAAGCTGAAAGGTAACACTTCTTTTACATAATCCTCTTTCTGTTTATTGCTTAATCTTCATGATTTCTTATTTCATTTTATTAATTTTCTTCCTCTTTCTGTTTATTGCTTAATCTTCATGATTTCTATTTCATTTTATTAATTTTCTTCCTCTTTCTGTTTATTGCTTAATCTTCATGATTTCTATTTCATTTTATTAATTTTCTTTTGCAATCCTTATTTCAATCTCCCAATTAAGGGCACATGCATGCAACTACTATGTAACATCTCTATATTCAAAACCAAAACCAAAAAAAGGAAGAGCTATGATATCCAACTACCATTTGGGGCTTTCCACTTTGCCTCCATTTCATCTCCCCCTCCTCCTTGCTGCATTTCCTGTTCTATTATCTGTTATCTTTCATTTTCAATTTTATTTGGGCATTGCATTGAAGTTCCTATCATTTGAATCCAAGCAGTAATGAGTAAAACAAAGTTACTTGTCAAAAAAGGGTTGGAATGTTGAAGTTTTTTTATCATTAAGTGGAGTTTTTACTTCTCATTTTAATTTAAAGATTTTTCATTCAAGATATTCTTTTAGTTTTAAATATGTATATGGCTCAAAAATGCTTTGAGGTGGAAAAGGCAATCCTGGAGATAGGAATAGTGTTTTCTTATTTTGCATTTGACTATGCCATCTTCAGCCACTGTACACAGTACATCAGTGCCCAGTGGCAACACAAAACTGCATTAGAAGCCTTAATATTGGAAGCAATAGTGATACAGAGTACTTAATATCTATATTATCAATAGCTAGAGCCATCGAAAGCACTGGATATGAGTCACTGTATCAATAACAGGGCTCTTATTTGCTTCAGCTTTTGTAAGTAACACTTATTCTTCTCTTTAGCTACAGCCTAGAGGACCCACATATTATTGGCATTATATTATCAAGAGCACCTCATATATATAACTGTAAAACAATGTAGACAGTAAACACCATTTGCTTGGAGATTTACAATGACAGCCATAAATTCAGGTAAAAGGACAAAAGACATCTGTTGCAAGTCATTTATTTTGCACTCTGAATGGCAGAAAGTTTTGCTTCTTTTCCCCAGCTGAAAAATAGGTATCATTCTGCTGAAGCAAAGCAGAGTGTAGAGTACAGTAGCACATAGAGCCAGTTTGGATGGAGTGCAGATGGGACCATCCCAAATGCACATAAGATACTTTCATCTCAATCCTCATTATGGTTTGAGGATGGAACTTAGGTGGTCATCCCCAACTGCAGTGCATCCAAATGAGCCTCCAATTGCCGGTGTGTCAACCATTTGAGTATGAATACAAATAGGCCACCAAATGAACTAATTGGCTTTAGGACCACTGACTTGGGTCCACATTTGGCAATCAGAAAAAATGATTTCCTCTTCTCACAAAGTCGTGGAAACCAACATTCTCTACTAAGGCATGTTTGTGTAGCCCATTTCCGCGGAAAAGGTTGTAGTTTTCCGCGGAAAACTTCTTTTTCATGTGTTTGGTGCGGCAGTTTTCCGCGGAAATGCTTTTTCGCCACGTCAGCTTTTTCCTTCCTAGCCATGGAAATAGACTTCCTATGGGGGGTATAGGAAGTCCATTTCCACGGAAAACCGACCTCCCAATTTCCTCTCTCTCACCCTCACTCCACCCAACCACCCTTTTTCTTCATCTTCCCCTCCCAACCCCTTCCACCCCATACACATACCAACTCACCCATCCAATAGTTTTCACTAAAAAATGATTTTCACTAAAGAAGTCCATAGCTGCACCAAACAACATTAGCACTAATTCATCGAGGAAAACCTTTTTGCACCAAACATAAAATTTTGACTTCCGCGGAAAAACTTTTCCAAAGAATTTGAAACCCATGGATTTTGCTGATGTGGCAATTTCCAATTTCCACGGAAATTACATGTACACAAACGTACACAAATTTTGCTAAAAGATTTTGACCAAAGATCTTCGTTAAGCCTCAAATCTGCAGATTCATCAAATATTAAAGAAGTGTGTGCTGCAGTTTACTCACAGATTTGATATACAGATTATTGCTTTTTATAAAAAAAAAAAAGCATCAGACTTTTTATTATTTATCATAGAGAGAAAATTAAGCAATGGAAATGTTTAACTATACAAGGCGAAACAATGTACAAGAGAAATAAAATAGAACAATGTTAAACATATGTTCTTAGCCTTTTGCATATTGCGTCTTTGTGATTACTCTACCAATTTTTTTCGCCTGATGCAATTTTCTTATCTGAAATTTATAGTGTTCTATGCTAATTATAAGTGTGCATTGGATGTAGTCCTTTGATTGAAGAGGACTAACTTTGTGATTACTCTGTCAAAAAAAATTTTGGCCTTACACAACTTTCTTATCTGAAATTTATATTGATCTTTGCTAATTATAAGTGTGCATTGGATCTAGGCCTCTGGTTGAAGAGGACTAAGGCCTTGTTTGGTAACTCTAATATATCTAATAAGAGCTAATTAAATTAAGGTCTAAAATAAAACGTCTAATTTTTAAGTTCAAATTTATAATTAGACTATTTGGAAAAATTATAAAAAAGTACTTATTTTATAATTGAGTGTTTGATAACCATCTAAATAAGTTGTCCTCATTGTCTTCCTTGGGATGGTCGTGCCAAGAGAAAAGTAGCAGAAAAAGAAATCGTGAAATAGCTTCCCCGACTTTAGAAAAAAAGTTACGAAAAAAAAGCTACTCAAAGAAACTTATGTTTAAGAGCTAAAAATCACTTAGTTCTAAATATAAGTTCTAATTTTAAATCATGATTAGAGTTTTATCAAACACTCACTACAACAACTTGCACTTTTAGCGACGTTTTTTGCCGACGCTTTTATAAATTCATCGGTAAAGATATACTTTTACCGATGTATATAATTTCGTCGCTAAAAATCATACTTTTACCGACGTTTTAAAACACGTTGGTAAATGTATTTTTATATATTTTTATTTTATTTTCTTCTTTTTCCGACGAAAAAATACGTTGGTAAAAGTATTAGATTTATTTATTTATTTTTATTTTACCGACGAAAAAACACGTCGGTAAATTTATTTTTATGTTTTTTTATTTTATTTTCTTTTGCCGACGAAAAAATAAATCGGTAAAAATATTAGATATTTTATTTATGTTTTATTTTACCAACGAAACAAAAATGTCAGTAAAAGTATTTTTATGTATTTTTATTTTTATTTCATATTTTGCAGACGAAGAAATATGTCGGTAAAAGTATTAGATTTTTTATTTTACCGACGAAAAAAACGTCGGTAAAAGTATTTTTATGTTTTTTATTTTTATTTCTTCTTTTGCCAACGAAAAAATACGTCGGTAAAAGTATTTTCATGTTTTTTATTTTTATTTCATCTTTTGCCGACGAAAACAACGCCTGTAAAAGTATTTTATGTTTTTTTTTTATTTCTTCCTTTGCAAACGAAGGAAAACGTCGGTAAAATTATTTTTATTTTTTTTTAAATTGTATATTTATTTTTTCAATATAATTTTCCTGTAAACCTGTATAAAAAAATAATCATGTTCTTGTACCTATATTCAATATAAAAAATGCATGCAAACAAAAGTTTTAAATAAACAAACAACCAACGCCATTTTTCATCAAATCATTCATCTCATTAAACCTATATAACAATCAATAATGATATAGTCACATATAAATGTCCAATATACATATACAAATAAACTAAAAAGAATAAAACACCCCCAGAAATCTACAACTGACCCCAAAGCGTTCATCAATCTGCAATGACAAAAACAACATTAGAATCTTTTCAATGAATTAAATTGTAAATGAAAGATAAACATGTATATATATAAATCTTTTCTTAAATTTTTTTACGGCCTGTTTTCTAGCATAAGTGTTTAGAATTAGGCGGTTTTTACGTTTAATTCGTTAACATAAAGTCCGATTCACTAACCATCAATTCCTACAAGTTACTTTGGCCTTGAACGAGGTACCCGTGTCGGTTTCCGATTTTTCCGGGGGCCGTTTCTCGTTCCGGACCCCCGGCGGGCCGTTTTCGAGCCTAAGTGATGGGAAATCTGATGTTTTTGCTTCTATTTCTCTAATTGAGAGTCCTATTTGCGAACCGTCAGTTCCTACAAGTTACTCTAGCCTCGAGCGAAGTGCTCGTGCCAGTTTCCGATTTTTCCGAGGGCTGTTTCCCATTCCGGACTCCCGGCGGGCCGTTTTCGAGCCTAAGTGTTGGAAAATCCGATGTTTTCACTTCTAAATCTCTAATCGGGAATCCTATTTGTGAACCGTCGATTCCTACAAGTTACTCTAGCCTCGAGCAAAGTGCTCGTGCTGGTTTCCAATTTTTTCGAGGGCCGTTTCCCGTCTCGGACCCCCGACGGGCCGTTTTCAAGCCTAAATGTTGAAAAATCCGATGTTTTCGCTTCTAAATCTCTACTCGGGAGTCCTATTTGCGAACTGTTAGTTCCTACAAGTTACTCTAGCTTCGAGCGAAGTACTTGTGCCAGTTTTTGATTTTTCCAGCGGGCCGTTTCCCGTTCCGGACCCCCGGCTGGCCGTTTTCGAGCCTAAGTGTTGGAAAATCCGATGTTTTCACTTCTAAATCTCTAATCGGGAGTCTTATTTGCGAATCGTTAGTCCTTACAAGTTACTCTAGCCTCGAGCGAAGTGCTCGTGCTGGTTTCTGATTTTTCCGGGTACCATTTCCCGTCCGGACCCTCGGCAGGCCGTTTTCGAGCCTCATTGCTGGAAAATACGATGTTTTCGCTTCTAATTCTCTAACCAGGAGTCCTATTTGCAAACCGTTAGTCCCTACAAGTTACTCTACCCTCGAGCGAAGTGCTCGTGCTGGTTTCCAATTTTTTCGGCGGCCGTTTCCAGACCAGACCCCCGGCGGGCCGTTTTCGAGCCTAAGTGTTGGAAAATCCGATGTTTTCGCTTCTAATTCTCTAACCGGGAGTCCTATTTGCGAACTGTCAATTCCTACAAGTTACTCTACCTTCGAGCAAAGTGCTCGTGCCGATTTCTGTTGCAATTCTAATTTGAATGCATTTGGACCCCACTTGGAGTGTATCATCTTGAACCTTCATGGCTTTGGATGTGTAAAGCCTTTTTTGGATTTTTTTTTCTTTGTTTTATTTTCTTTCCTGATTCAAGATTCAAAATTTGAATCTTAAATTTTATCTTCAATCATGGCTTGGACGTCCAACTTGGAATAGAGAAGCTTGGGAAGGCAAAGTGTTGGACGTGTGATATCTCCTTTGGATAGCTTATTGGCTTGCAAAAGTTTCCAAATATTTGGAAACATATCTTGACTGAAATCCAACTTGTAGAGTTCTTAAGGAAACCTAGACTCTTTGGATTTGAATTTATCTTGCAACTTGTGGGTTACTACCCTCCATATTTAGGACTCTGAAATTTGCTTGAATCTATCCAAATTTGGGCCCACTTCCTCTATTAAGAAATTCCCCAAATTATATCTTGGCTTAAATAATTCCAAATCTGAAATTCAGATTTGTATTATCAATTGGAACACATGATGGGCCCCACTTCTGTGTGCAATGCTTGAAATTCCCTTACCTCGGATGTCCTTCATATGGTTGGATTTTCTTTTGCATTTTTTTTCTTCTTTGTTTGGCTTGAATTGAATCTTCCAACTAGGTTAGTGTGGACCCCATGCAGAGCTTCAATACCTTGGTTTTCTTTTTTCAATTTTTCAATTGATTTATCACTTTCGTGGGTCCCAAGAAATTGATTTTCCCTATAAAAATACTAACGAATTACAAAACGTCGGTAAAATTGTCTTTTAGCGACGTTTCCTTGAAAACCGTCGGTAAAGTTCAATTTTATTATTAACTCCATTTTAGGGAAAATAAACAATCCTAAATATAAAATTAAACATTATCGACGAATTTTATGACATCAGTAAAATGAAAATTTAGCGACCTTTTTTTGTAAAATGTCGGTAATGTTTAATTTTATTTTTATGAAAATTAAAAATCGGAGTCCTTTACCGATGAATTTTTTTTTTTCTTGACGAAAATTAGCATCAGAAAATTTATTATCGATGTTTAATATAAAATGTTGATAAAGGTTGATAGACTTTTTTACTTGTTTTTAAAT
Organism: Cinnamomum chago; assembly: GCA_038049695.1. Classification (NCBI taxonomy): domain Eukaryota; kingdom Viridiplantae; phylum Streptophyta; class Magnoliopsida; order Laurales; family Lauraceae; genus Cinnamomum; species Cinnamomum chago. Next base: position 19,785,949 of record CP142459.1, read on the forward strand.
AATAAAATTAAAATAATTTTTACCGACGAAAATTCATTTTTTGCGATGAAATATAAACGCAAGTAAAGTCCAATTCTTTTTTTCCCTCTCCCGCCTCGAAAGGCCCCCTTTTCGCTCCCAATCACTCTCTCCCTCCAAAAGCCCTCTCTTATCTCATTCTCACTCTCTCTGCTTCTCTGATCACTCTCGCTCTCTCGCTCTCTCTGCTCTTCTCTCACTCTCGCTCACTCTCGCTCTCTCTCTCTGCTCTCTCTGTCTCTCTCGCTCTCTCTCTCTGCTCTCTCTGTCTCTCTCGCTCACTCTCGCTCTCTCTCTGCTATTTCTCTCTCTCTCTCTCTCTCTCTCTCTCTCGATTGATCGATCTCTCTGCTCTCTTTCCCTCTCCCGCTGTAGCCCCCTTCTCTCTGTTATGCTCTCTCCTCTACTTCTCTTTTTTTTAGTTTGGGCAAAAGAAGAAGAAGAAGAAGAAGAAAAAAAAAGGTATGCCTGGGCCCAAATTCTATAATTTTGGTCCTTTTACTTCACCCACTTGTTCGATTATCATTATTTGATCGAGATAGGCAAAAACGCTTTCCCAAAAATGCCATTCCCATTTCCGGCATACCCCAAATTTCATCTGGGTTTTACGTTCTGATGGAGATGCTCGAAACCCCATCTGGGGTTTTTGTGTTCTGATGTTTGTCTTGGGAGTTTTGAGTTTCTTCGGTTGGGATCTCTGGATTGATTTGAGATCTGGTCATTGCGTGTTGGTCGGAAATAGACATTTCCGCAGCTGCCCAAGTTTCAGAATCTCATTTGAGTTTCATAGTTTCATGTTTAAAATCTCCCTTTTCAGTTTGATTTCCCATATTGGTCCCCTTTTAAAAAGGGCCCAATATGTTATGGGCAAATTTAATGAGTTTGCAAGCACCCCATTGCTTGAAATCTTCCAAACTTTACCTGGATTTTTATGTTTTAGCTCTTGTTTTCGGTTTAATTCCATGCAGGTTGCTTGATTCTTTGTTGGCTGTTTCATTTGAAGTTAGACGTTTCTTACTTGTTTTCAATTTAATTCCATGTGGGTTACTTTATTTTTCATTATTTTACTCGAAGTTAAGACATTTTTCAGAACCTAATCGTCTCTTGGGATTTCATTTTCATGTGGATGTCGTATTCATGTTCATGTATTCTGCAGCCATCCAAGGTTGCAACTGTCTCTGCTCGGTCTCTGCTCACGATTTCTGCAACCATCCAAGGTATGATTTTTTTTTTTAAATTTATGTAAATGTAGATTGTAAATGTGTTTTCATGGTTGCAGTTTTTTTAGTTTTTATTTTCCGTGTGTTATGTCTGTTGTGATGGTGGTGGTGTGACAATGGCAATGGACAGATGGATGGGTTTTTTGCATTTTTTTTTTAAGGTTGTAGCTGTTTTTTTTTTAGGAAGATCTAATGGTCTGCATCAAATGGTCGACTTGAATATTCTGACGAGGCTGTTAGACCTACACCCTACACCCTTTCTCTCTGTTTGTTCAATTTTGGATTATCTTCTTAGTCCTTTTATGTTCTTGTGCCCAGCATGACAAAACTGGCCTAAACACTCAGATTATTCTCCAACCCAAAAACTAATAAAGTGTTCATTGCCAAGGTGGATTTGTAGATGGAGCCCTGACTTTTTTTTTCTCCTGTACATGGGAGGAATGGTAAACTGTCCTGGTCCTAAATTACCTTAGTCTTAATATAGCGATCATCCCTAGGGTGTTTCATTTCAGTGCTCCACTAGAGGACCTCTATCTGTGTTCAGCTAGTGTACACCCGCTGTTATACTCCGCGGCACAGGAAACTCCACCTTTGTGCTCTACCAGTGCTAGGGATCAATCCCCGACACTGGTTGTGAGATGAGACACCCTTTACCATTAGATGATTTATTTCTCTTTGTGGGCGGGCATCACTTGTTCCATTATGATTGAACAAGTACTGCTGTTTCTCTGGGTCAAGCATTACATAATATCTCTTAGAATGCTTTAGTGACTCCTTTGCCTTCTTCATTTCTTTTTGCAGTCTTAATGTTACAGACCGTAAAATACAAACCACGCCGTGGGCGGAAATTCTAGGAAAGGTTGTTCAGATACAAAGTTCACAACAGTTGTGCATTGTGAAGGATCTCTCTGCACATGATGTGGTAATGCGAATAATGCGCAAAGAGAACTACTTGATTGGGATGCTCAACAAAGAAGTGCTGGCTTTGCCAATCCCACCATGGCTACCTGGAGCTGGTCCTGCCGTCAACTCAAGAGTGAATGGAAGGAAACACCATTTGTTCCTGACAAAAACTCTTAAATGGACATTAAATTGGTGCATACTACAGAGCATGTTTGACAGGTATTATTAATATAGATATATTTTTTCCTTCTCTGCAACGTTGGGGACTCTTACTCACACATCCATGTTTGACAGTTATTATTCACGTAATGGTATTAACTCAAAAAACCCCAATTGGAACTCTTTGACAATGGATCTAGAGTGTCCTATTACTAGACACTAGGGTGTTTTACTTCCTCACCCTCCCCTTATTTCTCAGAAAGTACACAAAATTTAAGAGAAATGATTCATGAAAGTCTATAAATTGAGTTGTTTCTGACAACCCTTATTTGTTTTAGATTTATCCTTCCATGAGGTGTCTTCTTTGTTGTTTGCTCATATTCATATCAATTAACTTCCAATGCATTTGCCAACAGTTTAGGTACAGGATTAATAGTGTTTACCAAATTGTAGACAATGCATGATGAACCCGACCTCTTTCAGTTAACTTTAGTAATTGTTTGACATGATTTAGATTGCTGTAATTTTGACACTATTTAATAGCAGTAGAAATTGGCCCTTTTCATGAAACTAATGGAAGATGTTCTTTTACTAGTTACAATTCAGTCAAAACATCTAGTACTTACTATGGTGTGCACGGTTGGGTTATAACTTATAACAGTAGGGAAAAAATGTTGTCTCACGTGATGGAGCAGATCTGATTGCCAATTCTATTTAGAACCATGATTCATTGAATTGGTGCTCTGGCACGGATTACACCAATTAGCGGCTGAATTTAAATTGTTTAAGGCATAACTATGGTCACATATGATTGTATTTTTATTGGTATCTGGATGATGTTTTATTTTCATATGACTAGAATCAACAATGAATATACCTTTATCTCAGCGCCCAAGAATGCTAGTTTGTTTTGATCATGGTTGTTAAAATCTTATAATTCAGTATTTGAATTGTATGGTTCAATCCCCAGATCGTATAGATTTTGATTCTAATTTCAAATTGCAGTTTACATTAAATGATAAATTGTAAGTAAAAGCTTGCATATCATGCTAGTTTACTAAATCATAAGATTCGAAATGAGCGTCATTTTTTAAAGCTTTGCTTGTAGCCCTTGTATACGTGAATTCTTTTTTTGCTTCTTTTCTTACTTAGAGGCAGTTAGCCTTCTAAAAATGGTTTTAAGAATCTACTTGCACACATCCCTCTCTGATTTCTCCATTGTTATTACTTAAATCGAAATGGAAACTAAATTGTCGAGAATATCATAAACTGTATCTTAGGAGATAATCAGAGATAATACGCTAATTGCTTTGATATGGTGACTTAACTCATAATTACTTTTGCAAGGACTTGCACAAATGCATTCAAGAAAATATCCAACACTTAGGCTCGAAAACGGCCCAAAAATTTTCAAGAATTAGAAGCAAAAACATAGGATTTTTCCAACAGTTAGGCTCGAAAATGGCCCATGCGGAGTCTGGAACGGGAAACGGCCCTCAGAAAAATTGAAAACCGGCACGAGCACTTCGCTCGAGGGTAGAGTAATTTGTTGGAACTGACGGTTCGCAAATAGGACTCCCGGTTTGAGAATTAGAAGTGAAAATATCGGATCTCCCAACATTTAGGCTCGAAAATGGCCCGCTGGGGATCCGGAACGGAAAACGGCCCCTGGAAAAATCGGAAACCGGCAAGAGCACTTCGCTGGAGGGTAGAGTAACCTGTGGGAACTAGCGGTTCGTAAATAAGACTCCTGGTTTGAGAATTAGAAGCGAAAATATCGGATTTCTCAACACTTGGGCTCGAAAACGACCTGCTGGGGGTCCGAAACGGGAAATGACCATCGAAAAAATGGAAACCGGCACGAGCACTTCATTGGAGGGTAGAGTAACTTGTGGGAACTGGCGGTTCGTAAATAGAACTCCCAGTTTGAGAATTAGAAGCGAAAATATCGGATTCCCCAACACTTAAGCTCGAAAACGGCCCGCCGGGGATCTGGAACGAGAAACGGCCCTCGGGAAAAACGGAAACCGGCACGAGCACTTCGCTGGAGGGTTGAGTAACTTGTGGAAACTGACGGTTCGCAAATAGGACTCCTGATTAGAGAACTATAAGAGAAAACATAGGATTTTCCAACGCTTAGGCTTGAAAACGGACCACCGGGGGTTCGGAACGGGAAATGGCCCCCGAAAAAATCGGAAACCGACACGAGCACTTCGCTGGAGGGTTGAGTAACTTGTGGGAACTAACGGTTCGCAAATTGGACTCCCGATTAGAGAATTAGAAGAGAAAACATAGGATTTTCCAACGTTCAGGCTTGAAAACAGACCACCGGGGGTCCGGAACGAGAAACGGCCCCCGGAAAAATTGAAAACCGGCCCGATTACTACGCTGGAGAGTAGAGTAACTTGTGGGAACTGACGGTTTGCAAATAGGACTCCCGATTTGAGAATTAGAAGTGAAAACATAGGATTTTCCAACACTTGGGGTCTGGAACGGGAAACGGCCCCTGGAAAAATGGGAAACTAGCACGAGCACGTCGCTCGAGTCGAAATTAACTTGCAGGAACTGATGACTCGTAAATCGGACTCCCGGTTAACGAATTAGACCTAAAAACGTTGGATTCTTAACACTTAGTCTTGAAAATAGGTTGTCGGAGGTTGAAAACGGGAAACGGCCATCGGACAGTCCAGAAACCAGCACGGGTACCTTATGCAAGGTCAAAGTAACTTGTAGGAATTTCGGTTAGTGAATTATACACAAAAGCCGCCTGATTCTCAACACTTAGGCTTATATATATACATGTTTATCTTTCATTTATATTTTAGTTCATTGAAAAGTTTCTAATGTTGTTATTGTCATTGCAGATTGATTGACGTTTTGTGGTCGGTTGCAGACTTTTGGGGGTGTTTTATTCTTTTTTGTTTATTTGTATATGTATATTGGACATTTATATGGAATCGTATCATTAATGATTGTAATATTTGGTTAATGAGATGGATGATTTGATGAAAAATGGTGATGGCGGTTGTTTGTTTATTTAGCAAGTTTTGTTTGTATGCATTTTTTAAATTGAATATGGGTACATTGTATAAGCATGTTTACAGGAAAATTATATTGAAAAAACAAATATAATATTTAAAAAAATTAAAAAACCTTTACCAACGTTTTTTTCATTGGCAAAAGAAAAAATAAAAATAAATAAAAAATAAAGCATTTTTTACCGACAAAAATAATCGTCAATAAAAGATGTTTTATTTTTTATTTTTTTGGTTTTACAGACGAAATAAATCGTCGGCAAAAATATTTTTTATTTATTTATTTATTTTCTTTTTTTGCCGACGAAAATAAAAACATCGGTAAAAGTATTTTTATTTTTTATTTATTTTTTCGATTTCATTTTGCCGACGAAAAACGTCAGTAAAAGTATTTTTATTATTTATTTATTTTTTTGTTTTATTTTGCCGAAGAAAAAAAACGTAGGTAAAAGTATTTTTATTTTTATTTATTTTTTTGGTTTTATTTTGCAGACGAAAAAAAAACGTCGGTAAAAGTATTTTTATTTTTTATTTTTCATTTTGTTGACGGAAAAAAAACATCGGTAAATGTTATATATAAAATTTTTAGAAAAGTAAAATAATTTTACCGATGTTTTTTTTCGTCGGCAAATGTCAAATAATCGTCGGTAAAAAGTACATTTTTGCCAACTTTTGGTACAGATTCAATGTTATACATAAAATTTTATGTATAACGACAACTTTTGGTTGTCAGTATCGACTAGTTTCGTCAGGCGTCTGATCTAAAAGTTGTAAGTAATCAGCTGTTGGAATGTATAAAAGTTATCGATAACGACGACTTTTTGGTTGTCAGTATCGATTAGTTTCGTTAGACGGCCGAATTAAAAGTTATAACTAATCAGATGTTGGAATGTATAAAAGTTGTCGATAATGACAACTGTTTGTTGTCAGTATCGACATGTTTCGTCAGAAGGTCGAATTAAAAGTTATAAGTAATCAGCTGCTGGAATGTATCAAAGCTGTCGATAACGACAACTTTTGGTTGTCAGTATCGACTAGTTTCGTCAGAAGGCCGAATTAAAAGTTGTAAGTAAATAGCTGATGGAATGTATCAAAGTTGTCGATATCGATAGATTGAAGTTGTCAGTATCGACTAGTTTTGTCAGGTGGCTGAAATAAAAGTTGTAAGTAATCATCTGTTGGAATATAAAAAACCTATCGATACTGACAGCTTATAATTGTCAGTATCGACTAGTTTTGAAATGTCAGTTTCGCTACTGACAGCTGCAGGAATATGTTTGCATTTCATAATTTTGAATGGAAGGAATTACTTAATAAAAACAACATGGATACAATAATCTAATGTATATAAACCCCATTTATATCACCATTCATTCACGTTCGAACAGTTTCTAGGAACCCATTTACATCACAAACCGGACCACAAAAATAAATGCAATCTACAATTCCCCATGGAACCCATTTACACCAAAATCCGCAAAAAAACAAAAAAGAACTGCACTGTTCGAGCTTTGAACAACCCATGTACATGACAAACTGTACCAGCAAAATAACTGCAATCTTCAATTCCCCAATGGAACCCATTTACACAAGAAACCCCAAAAAAAGGCAATGCACTGTTCAAGCTTTGAACAACCCATTTACATCACAAACTGTACCAAAAAAATAACTGCAATCCTCAATTCCCCAATGGAACCCATTTACACCAAAATCCCAAAAAAAACCCATGTATTGTTCAAGCTTTGAACAACCCATTTACATCATTTATCTTGAATCAGCAATTCACATCACGTGGAGGATTGCGACAACCTCCACGGTTATGCCCCCTCTCTTTACAATTGGAGCAGGTAACTACCATTCGTTGGAGGCCACGATTTTCGGTACGAATCCTGTTCTTTTTAGGACGCCCTGGTTGTTTACTTGCTCGTGGTGGAAGAACTCTTTCTTCAATTGTGTATTCCCATTGCTTGCTGTCCCGGGTAGCATGTAGAACTTCATTATACGTTGCACGATAAACGCTTGATAGGTACCAATGCTCGCAAAACTCATATGGATCATAGTTCCTTACCTTCATTGATGCAAGTGCATGACAACATGGGAGGCCCAAAATCTCCCATTTACGACATGTACAAGTTCTGCGTTCGAGATCGACTACGTCCACGTACTCTGCGGATTGTATTTGAAATTCGACCAGGCCAGCGACACGTACATGAACCCTGCGTGCTTCCTCCATTTCTTGGCTCAAGATTTTTTCCGCATACGAAGTTAGACGAGTAATTACACTCTTTGACTGAAGACGACGCTTTTGATAGAACTCCATTAACTTGACACGTATCTCCTCGACCTGTTTTACAATAGGCAGTACCCTTGTGTCCCTTAACAGGCTGTTAGTACACTCAGCCGCGTTACTAGTTAGCATGTCATATCGATGGCCTTGCACGTATGCATTTGCCCAACGCTGCCTCCTAATTGCCTCAATGTAGCTGAAAGCCTCTTGGTTGACTGCACGTATATCCGTCATGTATGCCTCATAAACGTAAGGCCTATAGGACTTTGCGGCACGCCAGAATTGCATAACGATTGCGCCGTCACTGAAAGCGGTTTGATATTTTCAGCTATGTGACGGCAACAGTAGCAATGCACTGTGGAGGGTATAGTGTTATGGAGAGCTGGAATAAGACCCTTCTGACGATCTGAAACAATGGTAAAATTGGGTGGTTCTCCAACCGCTATGAATAAGTTCGCAAGAAACCACTCTCAACTATCAAGCCGTTCTGCTTCCGCAAAGGCAAAGGCGATGGGTAGTAGCTTATGATTCGCATCGTATGTCACGGCTACAAGCAAGACACCAGGATACTTACCTCGTAGATGTGTACCGTCTACAGCAATCATCGGTCTCAGCGAAGACGTGAAAGACCTTAAACAGGGTCCAAATGCCCAAAAAAACCTTCTGAAACGGTCATCAGACGTGGTGTCTATGTTTGTTATTGTGCCAGGGTTGGTTTTCTTCAATTCAATACAGTAGAGAGGCAGAAGCTGGAAGGATTCCTCGTATGATCCTCGCACAATACGCAGAGCCAAATCCTTTGCTACAAGTGCCTTCCTATAGCTGATGGTCGACCCAAATTCCATTTGGTAGTCGTTCATTATCTCCTTCGACTTTAAATCTACGTTCTGTCGGACTCTATCCATGATGAATTCAGAAATAAGGGCCGAAGTTGCCTGTCGATGTGCCATGCCCATCAATGGCTTCGAGCATCGGTGGTTAGGATTGTATGTTCTAACTTTAAATTGTGGTCCTGATTATACAATAGAAGCGTGGATCCACCAAGGACAACCCAGATCTTTGCAGCCAGCTGTCACCTTCGTCGAGTTGGTCTTCAGGTGTTTAAGAGTAAAGTTGGCATCAATTGCAAACTTGGTAAGAGTATTCCGAAATGTCTGACGATCAGGGAACTCACGGCCAACCCACATTTCCTTAGCCGAGTTATTACCAACCTCCGTGTTCACCTCCTCAGGCTCCATTCTGTCTTCAAAATCAACAACTGAAGTTTGATTTGAACAATTTGCAGTGTTAACAAGATTGACCTCGACACCATTGCTTTCGACCTTCACATTTGGGATCCGACGAATCTGTCCGATGGCAGTATGTTCATCAGAATGAATTTCATCATGACTGTTTGTTCCAATGTCAATATCATCAATAACATCATCTTGTACTGCAGCCTGATGTGGACTGCATTCATTACTCACATACGGGAAATGGATGTCTTTGTCTTCATGTAGATCAACGGTAGGCAGCTCTGTAGCGGGCGTTGGCTCTATGCCATGGTTTCCCGTACAAGTTCTACACGGGATCCTCACTTTTTTTGCACAGTTTTGACCTCGAACGTTCTTTTCATACCTACAATGAATCAACAAAGGACAATAAGCAACTAGGAAGACAAAAAAAGTTTTTGGTAATATATTGATTTACCGATAGAACCTATGCACATACCTCCATTGTTCTCCTCCTATACTTTGCCGGTTCTTAGTATCTTTGAAGACATATAGATATATCCCATTCACATCATTCCTCGATGCTTTGAACATTCTCTTCAAATCATTGTCGTCGTTGATGCTTGCCATTGAAAATGCCCGTCCATTGTGATGAAGGTATTGTATGCTTAATCTCCGAATGGATGAATTCCAATTAGATGCTTCAATTGCTTCGTTAACCAGTGAGTCATATGTTATATCCGTCGGTAAATATCTCATCTTTTGATTTCCTCCATTGTACACTGGATGGATTATATCGAATTGGAAGTCACCATCATAGTGGAATATGACCAACACCTCGCTCACTAACATGCTATCGTCAAATCACAAGAACTTTGGTTAGAGAAATACGAAAGTTCAAAACATTTATAAAGACAGAGCAAGTATATATTTCTAAACCATTAGCCACTGTTAAAATGCCCATGCTGTGCCTTATTTGAACATAATTAAACTATACTATGTGTCACTTACTGAAAGAACACAACAGAGAAAAACAGTTCATACAAAAAATAAATTCCTTTTCAAACCCTAAAAAACCCAACACAAAAGTGATATTAACCAAGTGCAAAACGAAATTGATATTTACATCACAAATGGTAGTTTTCAAGCAAAGCTATATACAGATATGTATTTACACAACTGGTATAGTATTAAAATGACTCCTTTTAGGGTTCAGACAACAACTGAAATAAGTCATTACTGAAAAGGAATCAGACTTATGACATTTTAGGGTAGATGATGCAATATAGAGAAAAACAGTGCCTACAAAAAAGAAACCCCTTTTCAAAACCTAAAAACCCAAAACGAAAGTGATATTAACGAAGCACAAAACGAAATTGATATTTACCATACAAATGGTAATCTTCAAGCAAAGCTACATACAGATATGCATTTACACAACTGGTACAGTTTTCAAATGGCTCCTTTTAGGGTTCAGAACACAACTGAAAGTAGTCATTACTGATAAGGAATCAAACTTATGACATTTTAGGGTAGATGATGCAATATAGGAAGGTGTTTAATGTGGGTACCAACCTATTAATGGAATCGAACCACCACTTGGAGTAATTTTTGAGCTGTTTTTTTAGAAGGAAATTCGGCAGAGCACTTGTTGCAGACGATGAAAAAGTTCTGACAAAGAAATGAAGACATGGGGCGATGTATAAAAGGTTTTCGCATACTAGTCGATATCGACAACTATATTGTCAATATCGACAACCTCGCTAAACGACAAAAATAAATAAAGAAACCCACCCAAAGGGCCCCTCCCTTCACTAAAATAATGTTGGGTTCTCTCCTTACTTCGGGCGTCCTAAGGGGATTTTTCAGGTAGTTTCCCCTTATATTTTTATTGTGGTTTTGTTCTGGGTTCTGCTATGATTGGAATGGGTTTCTTTTACGCTTTATCAATGTTCTATTGTTCCTTTTTAAGGCTAAGGTCCATTCCTCAAATTTTGTATAAGGAACTCATAAAGAGGCTAAGCTTATTACATAATCACATCTTATTTTGAATTTTCCCCTACATAGAACTAGATTAAGAATTCAAGACAGCAAAATTACTGGATTTGTAGTGTTCATGCTTAGAAATTCGACTCTTAAAAATATGGAGTAGAATTGTCCCTTATTTACTTCAGTTTCCTCCAATATCTGAACTCACTATGTTTGCCTAGTCTCTCATATTTCATGGTTAGAATTTATGAAGCAATGATAATAAACAAATTGAAGAGGGAGATATATTATGGACATTATTGCTTCATATTTAAAATGTGCATGCTGATAAAATTTATTTCACATTAGATATGTATGAATGGTTCCAAAATGAATGCCTTGTACTAAAAGAATAAAAATAAAAAAAAGGGCCAAAACCTACAGCCCTAACCAAGTTATACAAGTAATTATATGGGTTGGATAAGGTTGTCTCATGCCTTTTTAAAGAAGTGTGGGCTGCAGTTGACTCACACATTTGATATTTAAGTGTCAACTTGCATACCCCCATACACAAATACAGCACTATAATCAATTGTTAGATCGTTTAAACAAATTATTTAACTTTCGATTAATGACGGTTACCATTAAAAAAAAGAGTTTTTATATTTTATTATAACCAAATATGTGAAGTCCCAAGCATAACTTTCTCTTTGTGCATGCATGTTTGTTGGAGATTTGATCACAATCATGAAATGTAGAGAAACCAATAATTAAGAAGCATAAAAGAAGAATTATAAGGCTACAAGAGAACTACAACATCCACAAGTTCTGATGTAGTAAGATCCAAGAAGAAGAGGGCCCATTAGCCAAGGAACACTATAATGATTTGCTTTCTCTAAATAGTTTAGTAATTTTAGTAATTTGATGTTATCTCTTATTTGACTTAATCAGAGAGATTTTAGTAACTTGATTTACTTAGAGATGTTAGAGAGTGATTTTAGGAAGTACGGATAATGGTAGTTTTCTTTTTTAGTATTTCCTCTATTATAAACAGAGAGGAGTTCTTTATTGTAAGTATGCTATATTTTTAAAAAGATTTCATAATTGTTCTCATGAGTTCTTTAGGAGTTCTCAACTAGTTGGCCTTAGGGTTTGAGTCTTAGGGCTCGATCTCATCGTTGGAGGTGCAGATCTGCCATCAAGTTCTCTCTATTGTAGTTTTTATTTTTATTTTATTTTATTCTTTTTTATTTTATTTCGGGCATAATTTAATACGTTCGTCCAAATGTGAATCAAAACTATATTTTTAAGGTTGCCTTCATTTCTATTTCTTACACTTCTTTTTTTGCCATACCCATGGATGATCTAGGCTTTCTTGCCATAATCAAATAGGATCCCATGTTCTTAGTAAAAAGAGAAATTCATTTGCTCTAACAAGTATTATCTCCTTTTCTTATTAGCTAAATGTCTATAAGAAGTTCTTACTAGAATATTTGGATATGAAAGTTTCATATCTCAAAAAGAATGCTCATTCAGACTTTGTTAGAAAGAAGTTTGTAAGATCACAAAAAAAAAAAAAAAAAATTTGCATTTCTTGTTTTACTTCAATTTCAGATATAGTTTCTTTTCAGTTCTATATGATGTTATCCATGCTTTGTAGTTGGAGGCTCTTTGAAAAATCTCTGCTTCTGGAAGTTGATCTAACACCAATAACCCAAATGTATGTTTGTTTCTTACTCAATTTTTTCCTTTATAATTTTCCATTTCTCTGATTTCAACTCTTCAACACTTGTGATAAAACCTCCAGATTTGAAGACAAAAAATGATAAAAACTATTTCACTCCTAAAGCCCATTTACAATTGCGATAATGGACTAACTGATGCATCCAAATTAGTTACATAAATTAACAAATATCGTATCAATGGACACACAAAACAAGCAAACATGCATTAATTAAGTTATGAAAGTTAGAAAAATATAACATTCATGGAATTTAGTACCTTTCATTGGGCTCCCATGTCTCAAATGTTTTAATAGTTTGTTAAAAAGATAATAATCAATTTTGCATTGCATTTGGAGTATTGCATTAATCAGAACACAAACGTCTTGATAGTGTGTATAAACATTTACTGCTTTCATACTTCATTAGTACAAATCCCTTAAATTAATCTTTGTAAAACAAAGCATGAACTCTGTAGGCTATCTATTGTTAGGAATTTTGTATGTGCAATTTGATGGATACATTTGCACTTTAGCATCATTTGATTTACACACACTTGCATTGTTTTAGAATTTCTTGAAATCTGGTTTTATACATGCATAGCTTTTAAGATTTGGAAAAGTATTTGGTTTATGCATGTGTTGGTTCTAATCTTGGATGCATTGGTTTTTAGAAAAGAGTTTTTAGAAATCAAGCTAGCCTTTGGTTTTAAAGTTTCAAATCATTTTAGGCTCCTTGTGTTTCATGTTTCTAAACTTCTTAGAATGACTTAAAACATGTTATTCAAGCTTGATTTAGTGGCCAAAAAGTTCCCCAAAGAAATACCTTCAAATATGTAAAAAATGGATTTTTGGTCAACAGGGCAGTCACCGGCAGTGTCGCCGGTCGACCGAGACCTGTATCTCGGTCGACCGAGGACACTGCAGCTTGACTGCACCTGAAGCTCCAACGGTCACTTTTTTGACCGTTGTGTGGTGTAGGTCGACCGAGGCCTGTTTCTAGGTCGACCGAGAGACTAGCCGTTGGCAACTTTTTGGCTATAAAGTCCATTCATTTCCAACCTTTTTCAAGGCTTGACACATGAACCTTTGAGACCATTTTGGAGCCATTGAAAGGGGATGAAGTTGGAAAGGCTAGGAGGTCATTAGGAGAGCTAAAGCTTGGATTATTAAGTTAAACCACCAAGTAAGCTCTACCTTAGTTAATCATGGTTTTCATGTTTTGTTTAAACTATTGGTAAATGGTTTTGTACATGATAACTATGATGTGTTGAATCCATTCTTCTCCTAATCTTTGATCTAATTAAGATTGGATTCTTCACCTTGGTTTCAATCCAAGTTTTTTTTGAACCTTACTTAATCATGCTTAGCCAAAGTCTTTGATTTCCTTTAATGCATGATTCTTTGTCTTGGTTGAAACCTAATTTGTTGTTTTCTTTCATTTGAACTTTAGTTAAATCTATTTGTTTTTGAAAACAACATTGCACATGCATCACATGTTCTAAGTTAGTCATTTTCATACAACTTGTGATTCTTTGATTTTCATATCATTAACAAGTTATTAATCATACATGTGATTTGCATTAAACTTCAATCAAGTCTTTTATATGTCTTAAACTTTGAAATGCTTTGAGCATACATTTGAATAAGCCTTCTTTTTAAACTTGATTGAAGTCATCACACACACACATCATGAGCATACACTTTTGCATTCATAGAGTGTTTGTGTGAGTTTGTTTTAAACTTTCATATCCGCCTATTTAGAGGCAAATTTATTTGAGCTTAAATTGTAATCTCTTAGAGTGATCTTTTGTGAAGACACTTTCTTAGAGAAATCTTTATTGTGTAAGGTTATTGCTTAGCCTAAGAAAAGCATCTTGTAAGGTTATTGCTTAGCCTAAGAAAAGCATTTTGTAAAGGTTATTGCTTAGCCTAGAAAAGCACATTGAGAGGTTGTTGTTTAGCCTTGAAAAGCAACATTGTAAGGGTTATTGCTTAGCCTAGTAAAAAGCATAAATAGTGGAAATCCGGTGGGGTGTTGGATTCACAAGCCGGTAGTGGATGTAGGCACGTTGGCCGAACCACTATAAATATTGTGTTGTGGTGATTGTTTTTGTTTAGCTTCCGCATATTGTTTGACTAAATCATCACATTTGACTAGTTTGTTTTAAAGAAGTTATATTTGGTTTAAATTGGTCATAGTTGTAGCACACCCTATTCACCCCCCCCCTCTAGGGTTAGGATCCCGAGGACTTTCATCTATAACGCCCCAATTTCGAACACCGAGAAAACTGTCAAGGTACCCGAAGTTGGCGTGCTACTTCCCGGAAAATCCGAGAATTTCCAAGATCGTAGGTCTGCAGTGAGGTCCAATTTAAAACTTTTTGAACAATAAAAAATCAATAATTAATAAAGCGGTAGCATGTAAATATAGCGGAAGCAAAGTAACAAAAGTGGAAGCAAAAGTAAGGTATCACATATTTATGTCAAATGTGGCAGGGCTGAAATCCAGCCTAATGTGTCAAGTTATAAAAATCAAAGGTTTGTTACATATTTCAACTACCACCCTGCTCACTACAAAAATTACTCGAAAACCCAAACGAAGGATGAGTACTCTCAAGCCCTAGGTGCCAGCTCTCCAACCTCCAACTCGACCTCCTGGTCGGCTGGTCCCCATCCGTAGTCTCCTGCTACGGGTGCCTCAACGAGCATGAGCTCACCGTCCTCATAATCAGGGTCGAAATCTAAGCACCAAGAATGGGTCAGATCTAAAGATCTGGCAAGTCATAGTATACAAGTAACATATAATGTATGCATCGAAAGAATAGAGACAAACATATAGCTAAAGAGAATAACAAGATAAAAAATCTAGGCAGTAGAACAAGATAAGCATTGAGAATCAGAGTAAATATGAAACCTAATCTAACACAACATGGCACATTCACACAAGCTGGATACCGCGGGATATTATGCTGCGGCCCTCCCATACTGAACACAGTCGCGGCGGGGAAATCTCACTAGTGCTGGGAAATAATGAGCCCCGCAAATCACACTCATCAACCTCACCACACTCATCACTCGAGAGACCAGACCTGGTATCATACCATCCGTCTAAAACATATCTCATCATGATAGCTCACTCATCACTTAACACTCAAATAGCTCCTACCAGTGATGATCAGTCCAAAGGCTGAGCTTAAAACAATTGCGTGAATGTCTATGCCGACTCAAGGAAACAATATAGGTCTATTTTTGTCTAGGCTTTTGCTTTGCTTGAACAAGGTCCTAACAAAAGTCCCTAAGAGGTCCAAGTACCAATTCAATATCCATGGATCACAGTCCAGGTCCAAGTTCAATCATTGGATTCATACCAAGGCCCACCAACACATGGCCTGGTCTAAAACAGTCCAAATGAGGTAACAAGTCCATTTCCAATGATAAATAGTCCGTTCTCATCCCTAATGAGTTTATAAATCCATAATAATCAATCTCTTCAACATAAGGTATCACACATCCATACTTAGGCCATAAAATGGCCCGCCTAGCCACAAACACGGGTCAGTGTTCATCCAATTACATCACCAGGTCACCTCTAAGTAGTCCTAGGTTCAGGTCATCCATTTTCCATTTAATTAACATTTACAAGCAATAGTAAGGACATAAATGTGACAGCAATGCAAGAAGTGAAATAAAGCTCTAAGTAAGAGAATCAACAGGAAATAACAACAGTCCAATCTAGGTATTGGTTCACATTCAGGTCCAGGTCAATTTCAGGTAATTTGATCTCTAAATGAAGTCTCAGATGCCAATGAATACTGTTTTTGGTGCTCCAGAAATTATGGGCATCATCGACAACGTTTAAGGATTGAATCATCGTAGAATACACAACCTAGACCTTACTTGGTAGTCCCCATGAGTCAAGGTTGAGCCACACCATTGACTTGGGCTTGGCACATCAATAGGAGTCCATTTGGATTGTCAATGGGCCTACAAACGATCACAACTTCGAAACAGGCTAAACTCAGCAATCTCAGTCTGCAGTGTGGCCGATCGACCTGGTTAGGGTAATATTGTTGGAAATCCTTCCAATAGGATCAACGTCAAAAGCAGGTCATCGTTCTGCTCCTTCAAATAGCCAGAATAAAGCTTTTGGAGGTGATAAGACATTTATATATACTTCATTTTTTATTGGAAGAAGTAATAAAGTTTTATTCATAATAAAACTATGTTCTTTCTTCCAATCTTGCAAATAACTCAGTACAATGCTATTCACCCGTAATCAAATTGAATTTAATTTGGTTACTCATTTTCAGCAGTTGATGAATTTTCTTTAGAAATTTATAATAATAATCATTCTATCACAGAATATACAATGACAAAAAGCATTTGAGCATTTAGCTAAAAAATGCATAAAAGGAGAAGGATGGGTATAATTATATGTATTTCCTTTATTTACCCTTTCACAATAATTAAACAATACTTCCTTTCTGCTTTTCTACTTCTTGTAGATGAAATCCCTTGTACATCCATATGCATCGATGCACCTATTGAAAATATACCTCAAGAAGCATTTATTTTACAATCTTCTCCAACATACAAACATTGCAATGCAAAGAGATTTTATCGTGAGCCTGCAGACTTCTGTTGCTCTTCTGGCCAAGTTTCATTGGTTTCAAATGACGCTCCTGAAGAACTCTAGTTGCTATTCAAGTCAAAGTCGAAAGATGCTATTGAGTTTAGAAAATATGTTCGTACATATAATAACACTCTTGCATTTACATCATTTGGTGTAAAATACGATAGAGAACTTTGCAAAAGAGACAAAGGTATATATACATTCAAGGTACAAGGTCAAGTATACCACTACATCAATGACTTGGTACCAACAGATGGACATTCTTCTTGCTTACAACTCTATTTTTATGATACGGATCATGAAGTAGAGAACCGCATGCATGCATCATCAAAAATTAATTTAAGCATCATTCAGAAGCTTCTCAATATCTCATCAATTAATCCATACTGCTCATTTTTCCGGAGCCTTAGACATATACCTACTTTGGAAAGCCTTCATATTGTGATCAATTGTGATGTCAGATTAGATCAAAGAGTCTATAATGCTCCATCAGAATCACAAGTAGCAACAATATGGATAAAGAATAATGACTTTGGTTCGCTTGCTAAACGCGATATAATTGTCCACAGTCATTCAGGCCATAGTCACAAAGTGCAATATTATTTTGGATGCTATAATCCATTGCAATATCCATTATTATTTCCATATGGTGCTACTAGATTGCATAAAGGCATAGAAAGATTGAAAAAAAAAAATTCTGACTGTATATTGTCAGGGACAGACATTTCTCAATCCTTCCCAAATATCATCGATAGAGAATATCCTTTGAAAAGAGAAAAAGGTATTGAAAATATATTGCTTATTTAAATTATACAATGAGTATTAAATGTTGTAAGACCCCGACCTGAGGGACCGCGATTAGCACTAATTAAGTCATGTGTTAGTTCTAAGTGAGACTAGTGGATTTTGATTAAGTTGGTATTAGAATAGCTTATTTCTAGCTTTGGGGAAATTGGAGAGCCTTCTTGATTTAGTGGGACTCTTTAGGGGTTCTTTTAATGATATTGGGGAACATTGGGGATTATTCGAGATTCCAATAATTCATGGTGTAACTCTGTTTGACTCATCTCGTTAACCTCTACAACTTTCGTGTTGACTCCATTCCCGTTCGAGACCCCGAAACTCGACTTTTCTAACTTTGAGGGAAAAATATTCTTTTTACAACAAATCTAGACTCAAAATTTGATGTCTCCAAAACCCGCGAAATATATAATTTTTAGAAACTAAATTTTTTGACGATCATTTTTCCCTTCTTCGTCAAACACATCCGAGGTCCCAAAAACCATGTTCTTAGCCCAACAATCTTGGCCAGTAGTAGGACCCATCTTCATTTGCTATAAAAGAGAACCAATTGCACTTTCCCCTTTTTCTTGGCTCAAAAACTTGGGAGAGGAGGGGCTGGGCTGCCCTAGGGTTTTCATTCTCGCTTTTTCTCCTCCAATCCACTACCAATCCCACCTAATTGAAGAAATGAGCTTCATCTTCTTCTTCCTCTCCGTGAGAGCTTCCCTTGGACACCATTAGAAGAGAAATCCAGCCACAGTGGAGTTTCCTTTGAGCTAGTCTTGTCCATTTGAAAACCTTGCAAGTAAGTCATCACCCTCATCTTCTAGATTGGTGTTCTTCTAATCCTAAAGATGCCTCATCTTCATTATTGCAAGCTCTCTCTTCCTCATTCTTTTTTTGGCCATTTAGGGTTTCTAAATGGGTTTTTGTTTTGGGGGTTTTTGTGTAGCTTGGTGATTGTGGCTTTGGATTGTTATTAGGAGTTTTCTTAGCTAGTTTAGAGCCCAAGGAAAGTGGATGAATAGATTCCGTTGATTATGGACATGTCTTGTGAGAAAACTTGATTTTTATTTATGGTTTTGGAGGCTTAATTGTAAGACCCCGACCCGAGGGACATCGATTAGTACTAATTAAGTCGTGTGTTAGCTGTAAGTGAGATTAGTGGATTTTGGTTAAGTTGGGATTAGAATAGCTTTTAAATAGCTTTGGGGAGTTTTGATTGCCTTCTTGATCTAGTGGGACCCTTTGGGGGTTCTTTTAGTGACTTTGTGTGTGCTTGGGGGATTATTCGAGATTTCTAGTAATTTGTATTTCAACTTTTTTTTACTCATCTTGTAAATCTCTACAACTTTCGTGTTGACTTCATTCCCATTTGAAATCCAGAAGCCCGACTTTTACAACTTCAAGGGCAAAATAGTCTTTTTACACCAAATCTGGACACAAAAGTTCGATGTCTCCAAAACCCTCGAAATATGTACTTTTTGGAAACTATATTTTTCGACGATCATTTCTTCCTTCTTCGTCGAATTCATTCGAGGCCCGAAAACCCATGTTTTAGCTCAACAAACCTTGTAAGTTGTGGGACCCATCCCCACTTTATATATATAGTGAGCCCATCTTCTTCTTTTTTCTCATGTTCTTGTGGAAGGAAAAGCTCTAGCCCTAGGGTTATTCTTCTTAGTTTTCTTGCTCTTTCATCTTCACTCCACCACCAAATTCTTGCTAAAGGAAAAATGGACTTCACCATCTTTGTCCTCATCATGAGAGCTCTCCAAGGACACCATTTGTGAGAGAAATCCACCCACTCTAGGGCCTTCTTTGAGCTAACTCTTTCCATTAGATGACCTTCCAAGTAAGCGATCCTCTCCATCTTCTAGACTTGTATTCTTGTAGCCCTAGAGAGTCTCCATCTCCATTATTGGGAGCTCTCTCTTTCTATTTCATTGTTTTGGCTATTTAGGGTTTGTAATGGGTTGTATTTGGGGGTTTTTGTGTAGCTTGGTGATTTTGAGCATAAAAGGGAGATTATGAGCTTGCTTAGTCATCCTTGAGGCCAAGGCAAGTGGATGAATGGGTTGTTGAATGATTTCATGTTTATGTGAAAATATGGATTTTCATTTATTGTCTTCACATATGCCTTCTCTATGAATTTTAATAACTTTGAAATGTGCATATTGGTGAGTCTTTTATCTTATTTCATCTCTTAAAATGTGTACATTATATTTTTGTTAAAGTTGCTTGTCACTTAAGGATCTTCATAAATGATGGTTGTTCTTGTGATAAATGAAGTGGGAAATGAATGTGGTTCAATGATTTTGGTGGAGTGGTTGTTGGAGGAGTTAATATGGTTTGGAGAAGGCAAAGAGACTTAAATGGTTGTGGAATAGAAGTGGTTCAAAGGAGGTTAGAAAGGGATGAAAGAAGAGAGCCCGAAACTGCATCTCTGCAGCTTCTGTGACAGTTCTCTTGAGCGAACCCATCCAGAGGACAGTTGGCTCGAGCCAACTTGACAGTTCGCTTGAGCCCACCTGACCTGAGAAGGTCCGCTCGAGCGAACCTGTCTTCGCTCGAGAAAACCCCTCACAGAGAGCAGTTAGCTCTAGCGAACTTCGAGTCTGCTCGAGCCAACTATACAGTGGGCCTGGGTTAATGCATGAAGACTTGAAATGTTCTTCTAAGGCTTGGGGAGGTATTGTTTGGAGCCCCAATGCAATGGTAAGACCGAGAAAGTGAAGTGTGGTGCTTAATTGAAGAAGAAACCCCCGTCATGGAGATTCATAGAGAATTCTTGGACTTGTCGATTGTATAGGGAGCTTGTAATGTCCTTAAATTTCATCCAGTACCAAGCCAGTGGTAAAAACCGACATAGGGGACCCCTATACATCTTGATTCAAATCTTGGAGCCTCCCAGTATGGCCCAATATTTTGTGGAGATTCTTTTGTATTTCTTTTCGCTTGGATTTCATACGGACTCACCCGTTTTCACATGATTTTTACTAGCTCTGCTTCAGAAATACTGATTTATGCACTTTAAGTGTCTTGCCAGCCCTGTACATGCATGACCAGACATGAATGTGATTTATGTGCCTATGGGCACCTTGTCCCGCCTGCTTAGGTGTTATACACCTATTTGTATATATATGTATATGTCTTTATTTCTCTCTTATAACCTATTAGTCGGCACCACTAAGCTTGGACAACCTTGTCGGCCTGATCCACTGACTTGGCGTCCCCCTCTTGCTCCTGCCAGCTGCAGTCTGGATCCTGCCTGTCCCATTACCCGGTTCCGCGGCCGTGGTCTTGTCTAACTACATGTATATATATTTAGTTGGTTCTCGTCACCTCAATGTCCGAGACCAACGCCTCTAGCGTGCTCTCATCACATTAGTGATGGTTGATCTAGCTCAGTGTGGTTGCCATCTTGCGAGTTTCCTGTTCCTTGGTACCTTTTCATGTTTTATATTGCACATGTGTTTTCTAACTGATGATGCATTCTCTTTCATGGAAATTATTGTTTAAACAGGTTTTAATGTTTTTCCAAGGTAAATTCGATTATTGTTTGATTATTATATCTTTTCACCCACCTACCAGACCGTCATGTTTGACCCATTCTTTAGTACTCGGGTCCAGATGCCGGTTATCCTGAGGAGGAGCCAGAGGAGGGGGCTGGTGAGCCGCATCGAGTAGGAGAGTGGCAGGCTGATGATGTTGTCTAGACATTCGGTCAAGCCTTGAGATACAGAACATTTTGGGGGATTGTGACCGACACATTCTTTTGGTTGTAGAGGCCTTTATTTTTGGGAGTGATTAATTAACTGATCTCTTGTATAAACATTTAACATTAACTTTTGGGAAAATGCTATAATGATCATTGCTCATCCTGACATCAAGTTGTAAACGCGTGCTATCAGTCTTGCGATTTTGAAATGAATTATGAATTGATTTGCTACGCTTTCGCACCTCAATTGAAAAAGGCTACGTATGTGTGATATCCTCACCGCGAACAGCTGTGGGAAATCACGTGCATGGGTGGTATCTTGGTCTTTATCGATCCGTGTACGTATTAGCCAAATAAACATATGCACTAATGCATTGGCATCTCATCATTACCGTCCTGATCCCTGATTAGGCCCTGGACCCGGTCCGGGGTCGCAACATTAACTCTTGTTTATTGATATGGTTTCTCTTGACTTTGAAATGTGTATATTGATGTGCCTTCTATCTTGTTAATCTCTTGGAAAAGTATGCATTTGATTTTGTTAAATCTTGATTTATGTTAGAAATGGATCTTTATGAATGATGGATTCTTCCTTGTGGTTTAAGTGGATGGAAAGAAGGGTTTGGATGAATGCTATGGGAGGTTTTTTTATGGTGGATTATGTGTGGTTTAAAGGAGGTCTTGAGCCCCTCATTTATGTGGAGAAAAAAGCGACTCAAGGAGATTTGCAAGGGAAAAATGATGGAGCAGTAGTGCAGTTTTCTGGACAGTTCGCTCGAGCGAACCCCAACCAGAGGTTGGTTGGCTCAAGCCAACCTTCTGGTCACTCGAGCCAACCTAACCTGGGAAGGTCCGCTCGAGGTTCGCCCACCCAGAGAGCCCATGGCTCCAGCGAACTTTGGGTCCGCTCGAGCCATGCGCACTATTGATCTGGGGCTGTGTTGGGAGCATGGAAATGATGTTTATATGCTTGGGAGAAGCCTGTTTGGAGCACAAATGCGATGGGGAGACCTAGGAGTTGATGTATGGAGCCCCAGTTGAGAAAGAAACCCCATCACAAGATTCATTGAGGGTCTTAGGCTTACCAATGTATATAGGGGGCTCAGAATGTCTCCAATCGCATAGAGTACCAAGTCAATATCAAAACCAACATACGGGACCCCCTATTCACATTGATTGAAATCTTGAACCCTCAATGCTTAGTCCGAGATTGTATGGAAATTCATTTATGATTTCTTTTATTCGAATTTTTATACGTACTCCTCGAAACTCATGATACATGACTAGTCATACCCCCCAAAACTACTGAAATTGCATTTTCAGCATTTTGCCAACCCATTTATGCATGACCCAATACAAAGGTGATAATTGTGCCTATGGGCAACTCGTTTAGCCCGTCCATGTGTTTTACATTATATAGACATATGTAGTTGTCCCGATTTCTTGCATGTGACCTATGAGTCGGTACCACTAAGCTTGGATGACCTTGTCGACCTGATCCACAGACTTGGAGGTCCCCCTCCCATTTCTGCCAACTACAACCAGGATCCCGTCCCGTCCCATTACCCGGTTCGCTACCATGGTCCCGTATAGTTATATATATTTATATATTTCGTTGAATCTCATCACTTTGTGTGTCTGAGATCAACGCCCCGATGTGCTCTCATCACGTTAGTGATAGAGGATTTAGGTTTGTATGGCTGCCATCTTGCTAGTTCCTTGTTCTTTGGTACCTTTACATGATTTTTTATTGCACATGTGCTTTCTAATAAATTAAGTACTTTCTTATATGAAAATTATTATTTAAGCAGGTTTCAATGTTTTTGAAGGTAATTTTAAATATTGTTATTTTGTTATATTCTTTCACCCACCTGTCAAACCGTCGTGTTTGACCCACTCTTTGATACTCAGGTCCAAATGCCGATTACCCCGAGAAGGCGACCGGAGAGTCGCAACGAGTAGGAGAATGGCAGGCTGACGATGTCGTTTAGACACTTGATCAAGCCTTGAATAAAGAACATTTTAGGGATTGTGACTAACGCATTTTTGGGAATTCTTTTGGTTGTACTGGCCTTTGTTGGCCTTTATTTTTGGGGAGTGATAATTTAACTGATCTTCTGTATAAACATTTAACTTTACCTTTTTGGGGAAATGCTTAATGATCATTGCTCACTCTGACATCATGTTGTATACACGTGCTATCAGTCTTTTGATTGTGAAATGAATTACGAATTTGATTTGCTACACGCTTCCGCACTTTGAATGAAAAATGCTATGTAAATGTGATATCCTCACCGCGGACACCTGTGGAAAATCACATACACGGATGGTATCATGTTCCTTATTGATCCGTGTACATATTAGCCAAATAAACTAATGCACTTGGCAGGGCACTATTATATCGTCGCTTGATCCCAGATTGGGTCGGTAACCCGGTCCGGGGTCGCGACAAATATATAATAATAATATCTTTTCATTTTCTCTAGTGATACAAAAGAAAATTATTGAGAGAAACATCGTGTCCTACCGTGAGTATTATTGCTACAAATTGCAAATACAGAGAAATACAAGTTCATTAATATTGCACTTAGGTCGTCTGTTAAAACAATCTATTGTTGACATGTAAATCAATCTAGAGAGCTCACGGTTAGACTACTTTTGTTATCGACAATTGGAGAAACTCATGGTTCTAAAGTCAGAAAAAGAATTGTCTTACTAGCATCATTTATAGGGGGGGCCAAGAGACATGAGACATCGTTGTCTAGACACAATGGCATTGGTTGAAGGTTTGGAAAGCCTGATATATTCTTAACAATGACATGCAATCTTTCTTGGTCTGAAATCAAGGAAGAGTTAGAATCATATGAAGAAGCACAAAATAGGCCTGATTTGATTGCACTGGCATTTATAGCAAAACTGGAGAAGTTAATGTTGGATGTAGGTGGGCCTCGTGGACAGATTTTTAAAACTTTTAACCCACTTGACTCAGGGATCAACTATCCAGAAGGCTATAAACCATGTTCAGTATCCATGTCCTTAATCTCAGTCATCATGATCAGTAAATAATCCTATCAAGAGGATAGAACAGCAGCCAACAAGCATCTATAAAAATCTACAACATGCAAGGAAGTAGATTATACCTTAGGATCTCGGTTGTGCTCTAATGGAGGAGTTGCGTCTTTCTTTGATGATGAAACTCTTTCATGTATCAAATAAGAATCTCCAAGACCTATAGATCTTCCACGCTATGACCCGTTTATTAGATCTCTTTTCTCAAGAAGATGGGTGGGATCTCCAAGAGAAAACCCTACTAGAAACTCCAAGGAACTAGAAGAGAACTAGAAGAGAAAGAAGAGGAGGAAGAATTGTGCAACTCTTGCACTAAGGGGTTTTGGGTGTGGGATACAAGTACTGGACGTCAAAGGGGTGTATTCCTCTTTAAATAGCCCTCAAGTCTCCTCTTTTAACTCTCTTACTAATTGCATTTAGAAGTCTTACTTCCATATAATTAGTAAACTTCTCATACTACTATTACCACTATTAGAAGTCTCACTTCAAATAGAAATAGTAAGTTTTTAATTCCTTTCCTTTTGGAGTTCAAGTAGCATTAATATCTTTCTAATATCTTCGGTTAGCGTGGGGACGACTAAAGATTCCTTAGAAAGCTAGCTCCAACTGGAACACCGCGACCCCACATCTCATGTGCAATCCGGGCCCGCAGTTAATTGCAAATAACACCACTATATAAATGCAATTGCACTCCAGTCTTAGGAATAAATTACAATGAAGACCCTAAACTTCCACATTACCACAAGTAGGCCCCTCTATCAATATCCATGGATCAATTGTAATAAATTTGTCCCATCTAATCTTAGATCCACATTTTATTATCCTTGAGCCCTAATTAATCACAGTGATCATCAATACCATCCATTTAACTCTTAATCGAGATGAGTGCGCACTTACTAATGATAAATCCATTAATTGGCACAAGGGGATAATATAGATAGATTCCATCTTTGACCATTGGATGTTCTCACAGTCCCACTACCACGTACCCAAGACACCGAGGTGTTGACCTACAGTTGGCCTCACTCATTGGTGACTAAAAGCAAATGAATAGATAGAAACTTGAGTTCATCAATGTCTTAGGATTGAGAGCCTATTGCTAGGAAATTATGAGAGCAAACCTTAAAATTAAGATAGTATTCATAAGGTGTTTCTCATGGTCCTTCAATACATCCAATGTACCAACCTATGATCCAGAATCTTTCATTCTGATGATCGAGACAAATCACACTATCTCACAGTGATCAAAGTGTTGCAACCTTATCAGATGAGATGCCCAATCTCATCACTAGTTGTGAAGATATTTTTAAGTATACGATTTGTGACACATATCTCCCGTATGTGGATCTCATCCATATACATATATCACATCTAATATACTAATGAGACCCGGTTCATCTCATGAACCATTATGTCATATGTATTGGCCATGTGCATTAAGTAATAAAACAACATTCATCTCATGAATGGAAAGCATGATTTTATTGATAAATAAAGAAATTAATCAATTTATTACATCAACTGATGGATTGAGACCATACAATCTAACAGTTAAAAGATGACTTGTTCAAGAAAAAAAAATATTTGGACAAATTGCAGCTTATGCATATGTTATTGAATTTCAAAAGAGAGGACTTCCACATGCTCATTTCTTACTTATCTTGAAGCCAGGCTATAAAATCATCATGCCAGATGCATATGACAGATTTTTTTGCACTGAAATATCTGGGAAAGCTATAAATTCAAACTTATATACAACAGTTGTGAAACACATGATGCAAGGACCTTATGGAAATCTGAATCCAAAAAATGTGTGCATGAGAAAAAATGGTAATTGCAAAAGCCATTATCGCAAAGACTTTTGTTCTTTAACAACTCAAGGAAAGAACTCCTATCCAATATATAGATGGCGTAACACCAATGAACAAGTCAAAGTATGGGGTGCATATTTAGATAGCAGATGGGTCATAGCATATAATCCATACTTACTTGCAAAGTTTGATTGTCATATGAATGTTGAGATCTGCTCCACAATTAAAGCAGTCAAATACTTGTACAAGTATATCTATAAGGATCATGATCGTGTTGCTTTCCATAATGTTGGTGATGAGAATAATTCTGAAGTTGATAAGATAGAACAATTCCAAACAGCAAGATGGATCTCACCCCCAAAAGCCGCCTGGAGAATCTATAAGTTCTTACTTAATGAAATTTATTCTTCTATCAAAAGTTTACAGTTGCATCAAAAGGACAGACAAGTTGTGTCATTCAAGAAGCAAGATAATCTTCTTCATGTAATTTTCAATCACCGTGCCTCAAGGACAATGTTGACTCAATTTTTTGAAACGAATCAAATTAACATAGAGGCATGAAAATGGCTTTACAAAGATTCTCCTAAACATTTTGTATGGCATGATGACAAAAGATACTAGAGTCAGAGGAAGAAAGAAACTGCAATTGGAAGAATCATCACTGTAAATCCAATTGAAGGTGACAGATACTATCTACGCTTATTGTTGAATCATGTCAGAGGACCAATGTCGTTTCATGATCTGAAATGCTTTAATGGGATTGAAACATCATCATTTTGTGAGGCTACATTATTACGGGGCTTACTGGAATTGGATAATAGTTATGAAGAGTGCTTGCAAAAGGCATCTCAGTAGCAAATGCCACAAAGTTTGCGTCGATTGTTCGCTACCATTTTGGTCTACTGCAACCCAAGCAATCCTAAAATCTTGTGGGAGAGATTTGAAGATGCTATGTCTGAAGATTATAACCACATTGAACTTTCATCTAACAGAAGGCAGGCAAAAGTACTGGCAAACATAAACTCTGGTTTACAATCAATGGAGGAAAAAATACTGACTATGCTTTTGTTGATATAGATATTGAAACTGATGAGTAAAAATCATCTTCAAAAGAAGCTGAAGAAGAGTTGAATATTTCAATCTTTGAGCAAGATTTACTTGCAGTTCATACTCTGAATGAAGAACAAAAGCAAGCATATAATATTATATTACAAAGGATATTCAATCATAACTCTGGAGCATTTTTCATTAATGGTCCTGGTGGAATTGGAAAAACATACATGTACCGCGCTCGTTTAAGTATAATGAGATCAAGAGGCTTTATCACTCTTGCAACTGCAACTTTTGGAGTAGCTGCGTCTATATTGCCAATTAGTAGAATAACACATTCTCGCTTCAAAATACCACTTAACCTTGAAGAGATCAAAAGTTGTCATGTAAGTAAATAGGGAGATGTTTCTCAATTAATTCAAATGGCAAAGCTCATTATATGGGATGAGGCATCAATGGCAAAGAAGGAAGCAATTGAAGTATTCAATCAGATATTACAAGATATAACAGATTCACAGCTGCCGTTTGGAGGTAAAGTAGTTGTATTTGGAGGAGATTTGAACAAATAGACATGAAGCAATCAAAGCAAGTTTAGTTACATCACAATTATGGCCCACATTACAAAAAATCAAATTGACTGAGAATATGAGAGCAAGATTTGATGCATCATTTAGTGAGTTTTTGTTGCGGGTTGGAAATGGGACAAAAAATGCTATAAACAATTATAAAATAAGGATTCCAAATACCATGATTATTCCTTTTAAAGATGAGATGACATCAATGGCTGATTTAATAGAGGCTACATTCCCAGATCTAAAAGAAAATGTCAAAAATTCACATTTTATGGCAGCTTGTGCAATATTAACTCCATAGACTGATTTTGTTGATTAGATCAATGATTTACTTATAAACCGCTTTCCTGGTTACGCTCTCAAATATTACAGCTTTGATTTAGCAATATATGATACAAAGCAACTTCCGCAAGAAGAATCCCCAAACAGCCTAACACCAATTGGACTACCTCCTCATTGTTGCGGCCCCGGATTGGGCCCGCGGGACTAATCCGGGATCGGAACTAGGGATGGTGGTGGGGTATGATGAATAGATAACATGTGGATTGTGTCATCAAGGTGTACACACTTATTTAATTTCCCACAGGTGTCCGCGGTGAGGATATCACAACCATATATGAACATTTTTATTAAGTGTGGAAGCGTGTAGCAAATCAAATATTCAAACCATCTCTAGTCATAAAGACAATAACACAAGTATAATACTGTATCAGAATGAGCAATGATCATTAGTGTTTTCCCAAAAAAATAGTTAAAGTTATACAAAAGATCATTTGATTACATTCCCAAAAATAGAGGCCAACAAAGGCTAATATAAACAAAATACCAATCCCCAAAAGAATGGTTAAAAGTTTTCCCAAAATGTTATCTCTCTTTAGTAATCCAATGTCTAAATGACATCATCAGCATGCCACTCGACTAGGCGTTGCGGTTCACTGACCGCATCCTCAAGCTCCGTCTCAGGATAGACAATGTCCGGACATGAGTACCAAAGAGTGGGTCAAACACGACGGTTTGGAAAATGGGTAAAATATAATGACAATATAATGATAAATGAATTTACCTTCAAAAGCATTTAAACCTGTTTAAATAACAATTTATATAAACAAAATAAAATATTTATTCAAATACAAGTGGGCATTGTAAACATGTAAAGGTAACCAAGAAATCGGGAAACAAGCAAGATGGCAACCACACGAAGCTAAGTCCTCTATCACTAAAGTGACAGAGCAATAACTAGGAACTGATCTCAGTCACTCGAGATGAGGAGAAACAGTGGATCTTATAAATACATATACATATACTATACATGACCACGGTAGCGAGCCGGGCATCGGGAACCACAATAGCAATCTGCGGCATCGGAACAAGACCACGGTAATAACTGGGTAGCGGGATCCAAACTGCAGCTCGCAAGACAAGAGGGGGATCTCCAAGTCGGTGGATCAGACCAACAGGGTTATCCAAGTTTAGTGGTGCCGACTCATAGGTCAAATGACAAGATTAAAACATGTATGAAATACATCAATTGCAAGTACATAAATAAACGGGACGGGGGTGCTCTAAGGCACAACTGTCACTTCATGTCGGGCAATGAATTTCGAGGCTAGCAATTAGTACAAGTACAATTCCAATGCTTTCGGGAATAATAAATCACGTAGTATAAATCACGGGAACAATGAAATACAATAAACAATTGAGATTTCGGGTAAAGTATCGGGTTCAAGATTTATTTGAAGTGAATAGGGATCCCGTATGTTGATCTAATAACAATTTGGTACTCTTTGAGTCTGGGGACATTCCGGGCTCCTTATACACTTTGAATTTTTAAATTTTCAAATGAAATCTTTGTGATGTGGTTTCTTTATCAAATGACCTCATACATTGCTTAGTAAGTCCCCCTGACATAGAGGGGTTCTCAATGAATAGTCCCAAAACATTTAAACAACTCATCATTGTCCCAAACATAGCCTTTCACCTACAAAACTCATCGCTCGAGCGAACTCTCCGGTTCGCTCGAGCGAGGAACTCTCTGGAATGGTTATCTGGGTGGGTTCGCTCGAGCGAACTCATCCAGTAGGTGGTTGGCTCGAGCGAAGTATTGGTTCGCTCGAACTAACCACTCTCTGGAACGAGTTTTGGGAGGTTCGCTCGAGCGACTAAGGGGTCCGCTCGAGCGAACTGCCTACTGGAATGCTCCGAACTCTTTTCTGGACACTTCGTTCGAGGGAAGTGTCATGTTCGCTCGAGCGAACTATCCAGAAACTGATTCCGGGACAGTTCAACTCCTCTCTATCTCTTCCTTCTACAACCTCTTTCTAGCCTCTTTTATACATCCAATGAGGAGTCCAAAACTTCATCCAAATTAATATTAAATCTCTAACAAAATTCATTCTAACCTCCTCCAACAATATCACATCCATAAACAAGGAAAAGAGAGAAGGAAACCACTACACACAAGAGTACATTTGAGATGAAACAAGAGAATATTGAATGCCATGAACCAAAACATTTCTATGACAATAAATGCACTATCAATGCTCAATCATGAACATTTATTTCAAATCAATGCAATAAATAAGCATGAGTAGAAATACCAAAACCATTGAAAGCTTATAAAAATCAAATCATCCACTTGCCTTGGGTCTCTATAAGCAAATCAAGCTCTAATCACCTCTCCAAGCCAAGAATCCAAGCTATGAACCAAAATCCCCAAAAACAAACCCTAAATGGGTCAAAACAAGAAATAGAAAGGGAAACCTTACAATAATGAAAATGGAACCTCTTCAAGATAAAAAAAAAAAAACACAAATCCAAGAGATGGGCAAGGTGAGCTCAAAGAGAGTCTTGGAATGTGGGGTTTTCTCTAAAAAGGGAAAACCCTAGTTTGAGAGGTTGAGGTTTGAGCTAGAAAAGGAAAATGAGGAAGAAGAGTTCTCTTATAAGCAAATGGGGAGTGGGATCCACCACTAATAATCTAATTGGGCTGAAATCATGGCTTTCGGGGCTTCTAATGAATTCGACGAAGAAGAGAAAAGTGATCGTCGAAATATCTAGTTTCCAAAAAGTATATGTTTCGCGGGTTTCGGGAATATCAAATTTTGGGTACAGATTTAGTGCACAATGACTGTTTTGCCCTCAATGCTAGGAAAATCGGGTTTCGGGGTCTCGAACGGGCACGGGATCAACATAAAAGTCGTAGGGATTAACAATACAAATAAAACGGAATTAAAACAATGAATGCAAGAATCTCCGATAAATCCACAAGCACATGCAAGGTCATAAAAAAGAAGCCCCGAAGGGCCCCACTAATTACTAAGCAATCAAATTTCCCCAAAGCAATATCAAAATCTATTCTATTCCCAACTTAACCAAAATCCACTAAACACGCTTAAAACTAAAACACAACTTAATTAATGCTAATTGAGGTCACTCGGGACGGGGTCTTACACTCATGAATTGATATTAAAGGTCAATTGTCCAATAATGTTGCTACGGAATATCACTACGGAATATCAATCCACCTACAGGATTATGCAATGGAACACGGTTAGTCTGTCGAACATTTAGAAAAAATCTTATTGATGCAGAAATAATTGCTTGTCACTATCGTGGAAAACGAGTTTTCACACCAAGAATTCCACTTCAACCAACTAAAAATGATATGTATCCATTCATGTTCAAAAGAAAACAGTTTCCAATTCGCTTGAGTTTTGTCATAACGATCAATAAAGCACAAGGGCAAACATTGGAACATGTTGGTATATTTCTTCCACAACATGTCTTCTCACATGGTCAACTATATGTTCCCTTATCCAGAGCCAAAACAGCTGCTCCTATTAAAGCTCTTATTAAACCACGCATAAATGACGCATCAGAAAACACATCCACCTCAAATGTTGTATATCAAGAAATACTAGCACTTGTCAATTATATTTAGCATCTATTGTTGTTGCAGGTAATTTAAATACCAACATTTCATATCAATATACTTTATTTGCTAGGCTGTAGAGTAATATTATATTTTCCATATTAAACATATGTTTCCTTTTTGAAAGTCCTGGGATCCTAACCCTAGAGAGGGGGCGGGGGGTGAATAGGGTGAGCTACAATTATGACCAATTTAGACAAATTTTAATTCTTTAAGATAAGCTAGTTGCAAGTGATGATTTACCAGACAAGATGCGGAAGCTAATAAAACAATCACCACAAGCAAACACCACTACACAAAGATTTATAGTGGTTCGGCCTCAATGCCTACGTCCACTACCGGCTTGTGATCCAGTCACCCCACCGGATTTCCACTATCTATGCTTTTCAATAGGCTAAGCAAGAACCTATACAATGTTGTTTTTCTAGGCTCAACAACAACCTTTACAAGATGCTTTTCCAAGGCTAAGCAATAACCTTTACAAGATGCTTTTCCAAGGCTAAGCAATAACCTTTACAAATGAAGAATGTCTCTAAGAAGGTGTCTATACAAAAACACTCTAAGAGATACAATTTAAGCACAATTAAAATGCCTCTTAAATAGGCTGATATTAAAGTGTAATTCAATGTACAAACATACACAACAATTTACTAAAGTGTGTGAAAAAAGTGTATGAGTGTTTTACTTCAATCAAATTCTAAAATGAAGCTCTTAAATGAATGTTTAATGCATTTTAAAGTCTAAGCTCAAAAAATGATGATTGAAGATAGATGCTAATCACATGAATGATTCAAGCAACTTGAAGAAAAGAACTAAACAAGTTGTATGAAGATTTACTAATAAGTGCACATGTGATTTAGACAAGGATGTTTGCAAACCATTCTAATATTCCAAAGATGATAATGAGTTTGCTGAACATCTCTTTAAAAGCTAGAAATCATGCATTTATAAAAATACAAAGAGTTAAACATGCATTGATTTCAATTTGAATGGAAATCAAAATAACAAGTAAGATATACCTTTTAAAAACTCAATCATTTGATTTCCAAAAGCCTTCTAGCCTTAACACCTCATTCCCCTTTCTTAGGCTCCAAAATGGTTCCAAAAGTTCATCCAACAAGCCTCTCAAAAGTGGGGAAAAGAATGGACTTTAAAGCAAAAAACGGTCCAACGGCTAGTTGGCGCGGTCGACCCCGGGTCGACCTGGCCCAATGGCTATATTGGCCCAACGGCTAGTTGCCCGGTCGACCAGGCACAGGGGTCGGTCGACCGACCAAACTGGCTTGGGAAGAGTTCCTGCATTGTTTTCAAAAATCCAATGGTGACACAAGGAACTCAAGGCCAGTGTGATTCATGCATACTAAAATGATTCTAAAAATAGTGAATGTATGCAAATCACAAACCTAAATTCTCAATTTGACTTTCCAAAATAATGCACGAAGAATTAGGTTTTCGAAAGCGAATTTGAATTCTAAAAACATGCATGAGAAAATCATTTCAAAAACATATGCACATGCAAGATAGAATCCTAGATTCCAAAGTAAAAAACTAAGAGCATGAGTGTGTGATCATTTGACAGTGAGTGTGAATGTGCATCCATCAAAATTGCAACAAACAAGAACCTAACACTTTTCTCTTCCCATTTGTTCTCAACACTAATAGAAGTGCTACAAGTTTGCATGGATTTATTAAGTCTTTATCTTATCCTCAAGGAAGAATTCATTTTGAGTTCAAAATTTGGTACTTGTGTCACCTTAATTCAGGAAAGCTTTTTAAGTTATTCCTCAAACTCTCATTTTGAGATATCAGTCTTGCTCTTCCATGGTATTCAAATTTCTTTATATTCATATGACTGTCATTTAATCTTTGTCAACATGAATTTGGTACTTATTTGGTCCTAAGTTTCAGACAAATTGCTTAGTGTTTTGCATAATCATTTGTGACAAGAAAGATTAGCAACTTATTTTTTCAACTATCTTCCTTCCATTTATCTGTTATTTAATCTTCTTTAAATTTTTTCTATTAAAATCCTGACCAATCAGTTATTCAATTGGTCTTTTTACAGGTAAACAAAATGCCTAAAGATAGTAAGAAAATCCAAGATCTAAATGAACATACACCAAATTGGACTGCAAAAATAAAGGTGAATGAGAAAAGCATTCCTTGTCGATCACGAGCTGGGACCAAAACATACCAGAATTTAATATTTAGTGACTCTGAGGTAAATAAGAAACTATTTATATCTTCTCCTATTACATAACTTTATACGTAAAAAAATAATCCAATCTAATAAGCATTTTGTCATACTCACAACTTCTTCTGCTAACCATATTGTACTTTAAACAATCTTGTCAAAATATTAATAAATCTTAAGTTTTATACTTTCTAAAATATTAGTCATTTAAAGGTAAATGCATTTAAAATATATGCAGGGAAAGAGAGTTCGAGCCACCGTGTTTGACAGTGACATTGATTTATTTGAAAACATGTTCAGTGTATTCAAAAGCTACTATGTGTCAAATATATCTGTCCACACAGCTCATCCAAGTTATGAATTTGGAGATACAAAATATCAGTGGATCATCAATAGTCAATCTCTAATTGAAGAAGTCATGAACGAGGAAGAGGATATCGGAACAATATTTACACTTTTGTTCCATTATTTGATATCAACAACTATAATTCAGAGGCACATATAGGTAAATAATTTTTATACTCAAACATTATTTCTCTACTATCATCATCCACGCAATACAAATACACATGTATTAATTTTATTCATTACGATACTATTCTTCATTAGAAAAATATGAAAATCTCTTATTCAGTATCATATAATACTATAGACATAATTGCTATGATTCTGCATGGTTAAGTCAGAAAGCCTTTCACTTCAACAATTAGTGCTAACAGATTCTGTGTATGTTACTTGCCTTTTTAATAACATTTGTACCTCTTTAATAACTTCATATACTATAAAGTAGCAATTTCTACTACTTATCCCTTATTTTAATTAATTGCTACTACTAATCCCTTATATTTATAATTCTTAGTTTGACAATGATCAATCTATCTATATGGAACAACTTTATGGCAGCAGTGATTGAAGTTTTATCAAAAGCGTTGGATACAAAGCCAATCATTGCTGTAATGCGGACAAAGAAATCATATTAGAATGGTATAAAAATAACAAATGTATTTACTGTAGTTTTTATAAATAAATACATTAACATGGTTATGCTTCTCTTTTCTCAAGTGTAATTGGCCTAAATACAAGATCTTCATCAATAATACTCATCAACCCTGACATTCCAACCGCTACTTCATTACGCATTTGGTAATTATAAATCATTTTACATATCACTTTTTCCTCTTTTATAATAATAGCTAGATATAAGATAAAAACATGAATAATTATTGCCATGATTCATTTCTTCCCAGGTGTTCTAATCATGAGGCTGAGCTTATTCAACTACGAAAAATTATAGTTAAAACGTCCAATGGAAGTACATCAGCACCAACAACTACAAACATTCAAGATCAATTCAAAAACATTGATACTTTATTTAAAAAACTTAAAATCCTTTTCAATGAACATCATTTCCTCATCTATACTCTTATTTTCAACTATTACCTAATAACATAAATTATTCCTTTCAGAATGTTATACATCACATAAGAGCATCAATTTCAATTGACAATTTGCAACAAAAGTTCTGATATATGGGTTATAGCGGTTGTAAAAAGAAAACAACAAAAAAAATATAACATTCCAATTTCATGCTCATGTACCTACAAGGAAGTCACTGCACAACCGTGGTATGACATTTTTAAAATAATATATAACTATTTCTCATTAACTACTATTGCTAAATTTTACAAGAAAATTACTATTGCTAACTATTGTCTTCAAGTTTCAGGTTTAGAGTTGGAGTAATTCTTCATGACTCTACAGGAACCATTTCAGCAACTTTATTTGGAAATGAAATAAATAAATTGTCTTCATGCACACCGGTTGAAATGATGCAGTTTTCCGAGCAGGTATAAAAGTATCAAACTCACCTTCATATAAGTAGCCACTTATCTTATAAATATAAAGTATTAAACTAATAATTATTTTAATGTTGGGGACAAACTACTCAATTCAAAGACATTATCAACAAAATCAATCACCAGGAACATATTTTCCACTTGAAGGCCTATGAATACAGCTCAAGAGTAAACTTCACTGTTCTATCAATTGATGATGTTCCTAAAGAGAGCCAAGCATATAGAATGTGTTGCAAATTATGTTCTGTAAATATTAGTTGTAAATATTAACTCAACTGGAATATATCACAATGTCATGTTCTTCTTCTTGTATCTTAATTTCCACATCAAGGTCGTTTATAGACTAAAAGATATGGTTAACTATGGATTACATTAGACATTGCACTTATGAGGTACTTCAATCTACCACTTCAGATTTTCTCATTCTCTCCTATTAGTTTTATACTTTTACTTCAAACTAGAATATATCACAATATATAAATTTCATTGTTTTCCTATCCTATAATTTTTTTGTAAGTTGTCTTGACTAATGAAAGAATTCTCTTAATTTGTTTAGGGATTTCTATTATCAATTGGAGCTAGTCATTCAACTAGGTAATCATAAACTAATGAATTTATGGACTTCTATTTTTTTTCCAGTTTCGCTTTGAATGGATTAAGTCTTGCTTGTTGGGCTTTTCCTTAAGATATATAGTTATACATATATAGGTTGTTGATTCTTCTTTCAATAAAATTTGAAGAACGCTTCATTTATTTGATTTAACAATAAGAATGCATTCTCTATGAATAACATTTATGCATTTTGTACTGTTTTCTTTTACTATCATGCATCCTCTTTCTCTACTTCATTAATTATATCACTAGCTATGGATTTGGTTTTTCTTATATCTATATTTAACTCATTATGTTTGACACATCTCATTTTCTTACCCACTTAGTCCCCACTTAAATGCATGTTTTACAAATCTCACCTTAAAACACCCTTAAACAACATACCTCTTCTTTTCTTTTTTAATGGTTACTTTCATTAAAAGAGCAAACAATACAAGAGAAAAGTACTGACAGTAGAAGAAAAAAAAACAGGACAAACAACAGAAAAGCCTTGA
The DNA here is from genome assembly GCA_038049695.1 of Cinnamomum chago. Taxonomy (NCBI): domain Eukaryota; kingdom Viridiplantae; phylum Streptophyta; class Magnoliopsida; order Laurales; family Lauraceae; genus Cinnamomum; species Cinnamomum chago. The sequence continues at coordinate 19,823,199 of CP142459.1, forward strand.
CAGCAGCCCTCTAAGGCCTTGTCATAGAAAATGGCACCTCTTTCCAATGATACACAATTTGATCTAAGGAGTATCCCTTAAAAAAAGGGAGAATAGACACCCAAAAGGCTACTGAAAATTTCGATTTCTCCACCGGTCTGCTTTCACTATTGCAATTCTTTCAAAACATCTTGAGTTTCTTTCCTTCCAAATCATCCAGATCACCGCTAAAAAAGAAAACCGCCACATCACTTTGCCTCTAGGGTCCCCAATTGGAACCTTCCAAGCTTGGAAAAGCTCGGGGAGAGATTGAGGAAGGGCCCAACAACAACAAAACCCTCCTATTATAGCCATCAATATAGTCTGAGCTAATTTACAATTTAGCAAGAGATGGTCCACAGATTATTCATCCCTCAAGCACATCAGGCATCCATTCACAATCTTCATCTCTCTCCTCCTCAAAAGGTCCATAGTAGGGATCATTTTCCTCAGAGCAAGCCACCAAAAAACAAGCAGCCTAGGAAGAGCTTTCAGTTTCTAGATGCCATACACCCCACTCCTTCCCCTGGGGTTGTTTAGGATTGTCTTAAAGAAAGAAGACACTGAAAAGGATCCATTCTTAGAGGCAATCTACACCCTATCATCTGCTCTACTGTTTTGAATGGTAACACTGTTCAAGGAATTAAGGAGATCAATGAACTGGGATTCTTTGTTGTCCTTTAGATTCCTTCTAAAAGTGGGACACCAGACCATCTAGCCACCAATAGTACTCATATAAGAGTTGATCGTTGCTTCCTTGTCTTGTGCACAACTAAACAAGACTGGGAATTGAGCACACAACACCCTTTCACCTACCCAGCTATTTTTCCAAAAGAGGATCCTCTCCACCAATCCAATTTAGTACCTGATGTTCTCTATGAAAAGTCTCTAAACCGAGAGGATTCCTTTCCATATAGCAGATGAATTCCAAGGGGGATCCTGGATATCCCACCCATGTCTTAGAAGGTTGTATTTCCTTTCCAACACCTATCTCCAAAGCCTTTGTGAATCGTCTCCAATCCTCCACGGCCATTTTCCCAAAAGGGCTTGATTCATCTTCTTTAGGGATCTAATTCCCAAGCCTCCTTCTTCCTTCGACTTACATATGGATTCCCAATCTACCAGGTGAATCTTCTTCTGAGAGCTTGTGCCTTGTCGTAAGAACTCTCTCTGCAATCTTTCGAAACTCTTTATAATTGAGGACGGGCATCTAAAGATGGAGAAATAATAGACTGGCAAGTTGGAGAGGACATAGTTGATGAGGGTCACCCGTCCTCCTATAGATAAGTAATTTGACTTCCATGTAGACAACTTCCTCACTACCCTTTCCACAACTAGGTTCCAAAGAGATTTAGTGACCCGCCCCGAGCACAATGGCATACCTAGGTACGAAAGAGGAAGATCTCCAATCTTGCAACCCATAATTTTTTAACATTTAAGGAGAAGGGGCTTCTCTGTTCAAAGACCAATCACCTCACTCTTGAAGAAATTGACTTTTAGCCCTGACACTGCTTCAAAGCATAGGATAGTGGCTTTAACATTTCTAACCTGATCTTCTTCTGCTCCACACAATATAAGAGTAGCATCAGCATACTGCAAGTGACTAATAACTGGGGAATTTCTAGCCACTCTGAAGCCTTCGAACATTCCTGCATTCACTGCCTTTTGTATCATTCCTCCCAGCGCTTTGCCTACTATTAGGAAGAGAAAAGGGGATATGGGGTCCCCTTGTCTTAGCCCCCTTCCAACCTGGAAGTAGCCCTTTGGAGACCCATTCATCAAAATAGAAAACCAAGCTGACGAGACACACTCCTGAATTCACCTCCGCCATTTTTTCCCCAAAACCCATTCGTCAAGATAGAAAACCAAGCTGACGAGACACACTCTTGAATTCACCTCCGCCATTTTTTCTCCAAAACCCATTCTTCCTAACATGTACTGAAGGAATTTCCAGTCCACCCTATCATAAGCTTTCTGCAAGTCTAGCTTGCAAATGATCCCTGGAGCCCTCTCCTTAAGCCTTGAATGCACACATTCATTGGCCACCAAGATGCCGTCTAAGATTTGTCTTTCTTCTACAAAAGTCCCTTGCTCACTGGAAATGATCTTTGGCAGAACCTTTTGAATTTTCCCTACTAGAACTTTGGTTAGGATTTTATAGAGGCATCCCAGAAGACTAATGGGTCTGTAGTCTTTGATACCCAGAACATACCTTTTCTCCAACTACAAAGACAATCAAGTATCGTCATTTTCCTTTCTTTCCCAATTATCTCCATGTTTCACTTCCAAGTTCTCGTTATTCCATTTTCATTCACTGAGTGGTCTCTCTCATACCAGCCTTCAAGCGCACGCAAGAATTTATTTTAATGTATGATGGAAATGTTAGGGTTATTCCGTGAAAATGTGGGAATTGTTTTTTTTTTACTTGTAATGATTTGTTGATATATATGCTTGGAATCTCAACTCCCAGTGCTTCAAAGAGTTTATGATAATTTTTTGTGGATATGAAGAGATTTGGAAGTATGGCAGAATTGGATCATTAGTCTTTTATCGGTTGAAATAAAATTGGTTTTCAATTTTTATGGATCTATGAATTTTGCCTTATGAAATTTAAACTAACAAATTTTTTTTGTAATATGTTTTCTTCTGTTGGTCCAATAATTTCTTTCTTATATACTGGTGTTCTAGATAACGCTTTCAAGAATCTATATGAGGTTATAGCAGTTGAATATTTATATCCTTTGGAACTCTGTTAGAAAAATATTATAAACTACATGCCCAACCACATTCCATCTCCCCATTTAGTCATGTGAAAGATCTGCATTACTTTACACATTGTCTCATTTACTGTTTCTCTGTAAATCCTTCGATTTTTTTTCTTTTGCTTAACATCCGAGCTGAGGTTTCTCTATAGGTCCTTCAAGTCGAAGCATTGAGGGCTGCATTTGCCTCTTTTTTCTTTCGGAATAAAATAGTTTCTTTTCCTCAAATACCATTATTGCTAATTACACTAGGAACAGAATTCCTGTCTAAGTGTTCAATAATTTTTTTTCCTTAAATACAATTTTTGCTAATTACACTAGGAACAAATTTTCTGTATAAGTGTTCAAGAAAAATTTTTCTTGGCTGTTAACATAGGTTAAACTTGGACCTAATTGCAAACTCAAACTTCTTTACACTATCCAACCATAATATTTCCCATATTATCCATAGTTTGAAATCTCTGGTTTACTTATCTGACTCACCTTCAATCAGCCACAAAACTGAATTCTTTAAGATAAACTTGGTGATCCCAATCATTTATCAAATTTCCAAGTTTTTGAAGATCGATATTAGCAACAATAAAGTTTTAAGATAATTGTTGCTGGCCCACAGCTAAGCATGTAGAATTTAAGAATTATACATTTCTTCTGTGATTCCAGATTTCATTCATTCATTAGTCCAACATTTGGATATGAAAATTGAAAACTCCTCATCACTGTCCTCAAAACTTTAGTACATGTGTGATGGACCCGGCTTTTTTTCTCTTTCTTCCGTCCCGGGTCTACCAGGAGGCCGGCGGAGGGAAAAAGCAAGCATCAACATTTTTGTATGGGTATGCCAGATTTTCTAATATACTTGGAATTTAGAAATGATGATCCGAAGATCCACCTTCACAAGTAGAAAAGGAAATCAACTTTTTTCCTAACTTTACATTGGACATATATTTAAGAAAGAAGAGAAGGTTTTTCAATGCCGTAAGAGGCGATTTTTCTTTGTTTGTTGTGAAAGGCGATTTTGCCGTAGAAGACAATGTTTGCCATGAAAAGCAATGTACAAATCTCATCAATAATGAAAGACAAGAATTGTGATTTTTTGTCTCTTTAGAAAAAAAATACAAAATACAATAGAAAATTTATAAAAGGAATTTTGACTTCTTAGAAAATTGAGGGAACTCGTTCAGATAGATAGTCGCAAGTCATGTATGGACTTCGCCATTGTCCTTCAGACGAGAACATATGATGCTTTGATTCTTTTGGCTTGGCTTGGACTTCAGACTTTTAGAGGATAAAAACCAAGGGGAGGTCCTATATCCAATTAAAAAACCGAGTAGACGGGCTGAAAAGCCGCGTCTATGCCATGTCGGATAGAAAAAGAGGACCTTGGGGGGGTGGCCCCCGAAGGGACTGTAAGTCCATGGGGATCGGAATCCTAGAGGGGGGTGAATAGGGTGAGCTCCAATTATGACCAATTTAGACAAATTTTAACTTCTTTAAAACCAACTAGTCACAAGTGATGATTATCAAACAATATGCGGAAGCTAATAAAAACAATCACCACAAAGCAAGCACCATCACACAAGGATTTATAGTGGTTCGGCCTTGTGAGAACCCGACCCCTAATCTCTTGGATTAGTGTTGTTTTATTTGTGGATTAGTTCTTTTAGTGGGATTAGTAGTTGTTGGGTTGATTTTGTGAGCTAGAATGGGTTTTCTTCTAGTTTTGGGCTTTTGAGTGCTTTGGTAGCTTGTGGGGCCCTTTGGGGGTTCCCTTTTCGGCTTTGCTTTTACTTGTGAGATTTTCCCGATTTGCTTCGTATTGTGTTTTTGGTCCATTGCATTCATCTTGAGGAATCCTACAACTTTCATGTTGATCTCGTATCCATTTGAGAACCCAAAAACCGATTTCTTGGCCTTGAGGGCAAAACAGTCTTTTCACACCAAATCTGTACCCAAAACTCGATATTCTCGAAATCCGTGAAACATACACTTTTTGGAAACTAGATATTTCGACGATCATTTCTTCCTTCTTCGTCGAATCCATCCGAGGTCCCGAATTAGATGATTTCAGCCACCCAAGTCCCTTAAGTTGTGGGACCCATTCTCACTTGCTTATAAAAGGAGACCCTTCTCCTTCATTCACTCCATTCACCATTGTTCCAGCTGAGCCTAGGGTTTCCCATTGTGCAACTTCTTCTTCTTCTTGCTTCTTCATCTCCAAGCCACACAAATCTTGCACCAAACTAGAAATGGAAATCATCAATCTCTTCCTCTCCTTGCAAGCTTCATCTTGATTGCATTTTTGGAGAAATCCATCAACATTGAGACCTTCCTTGAGCTTGTTCTTCTCATTTGAAAGTCATCCAAGTAAGTGATTCTTCCCATCTTATAGATTTGTAATCTTCTAGCCTTAGAGAAGCTCCACCTTGATTTTGGAAAGTTTCATTGTCATTTCATTGTTTAACCCATTTTAGGGTTGTTTTGGGGGTTTTTGTAGAGATTGTGGATCTTGAGCCTAAGAGGTGATTAGGAGCTTGGATTTGCTTGATTAGAGTCAAAGGCAAGTGGATGAATGGATTGTTTTGATTATTAACATGTTTTGTGAGAAAATCTTGATTCATTAATGGTTTTGGTGATTTTAATAGTTGTCTTTAATATGATTAATATTGATTTCAAGATGTGCTTATTGATGAGTTATTTCTCCCTTGTTAATCTCTTGGAAATGTATGTATCATAGTGTCAAGATTTCAAATGAATTTACATGAATGAGTTTTCTCCACCTTGTGATTAATTGTGAATGGAAAGAATGGAAAGAGAGGAAATTGAAATGAGGAGCTCTTTAGCTCATGATATTGTCTTGGAAACATGTATTTAAACCATCTTGTTTATGGTTCCTTGTGATTGATTATATGTTGGAAGGAAAGGAAACAAAGAGGAAGAAAAAAATCAGCTTTCCCGGACCTGCTGTACCCAGGTCCGATCGATCGGACCTACAGGCCGATCGATCGGACTGTCAGTAACTGTAAGCCTTTTTGGGCCGATCGATCGACCGATCGATCGGACCCTGTGTATAACTGGTACAGAAATTTCGACCGATCGATCGGACCTTCGGCCGATCGATCGGTGGACTCAGTTTGAGTCCGGTGGATTTTGAGAATTTTATTTTTTTCCTTAGTGCTAGGTGGGACCTTGGCTACCCTTTTTGGACTAATTGGACTATGGGTGAGATGTCTTGTGCCGACGCTTCTCACGGTTAGTTTAGTGGCATCGAAGTTCAATCCGTTTCAATCTTGAACGGGATGGAATGACGCGATAACTCCTTTATATCCAAATATAAGTCTTTTGCCTTGGTTATCGCGAATTCCATTCCTTTCGATGACTGAATAGGTTGGTCGATGTTTCCGAATTAACGTCATGCCTAGGATGGACCGTCTATAACCTTGATTTTTCCTAGTATGGAATCTAGTACTACCCGTAAGCTCATTTTAAGTTGTGAAAATAGTAAAAGTGCATAAGGAGCCCGGAATGTCTTCAGACTCAAGGAGTACCAAGTAATTATCATAATCGACATACGGGACCCCTATTCACTTAAGTAGATCTTGCAATCAATATTCTTCCCGAAATGGTATAGTGCATTATATTTCCTCATTTCCCGAGATTTGCATCAAATGATATGAAATGAAAGTGTGCCCTTGAGCACCCCGTTTTACCCGTTTATTTATTGTACTTGATTTACTTGTTTCCCCGAAAGCATTGGAGTTACTTTAGTAACAGTTATTGTTCCGAAATGCATTGCCCGAGATGAAATGACAGTGTGCCCTTGAGCACCCCCGTTTACCCGTTTATTTACGTGCCCTTGAGCACCCCCGTTTACCCGTTTATTTACTGTACTTGATTACTTGCATATGTCTCGATTGGTTTTAACCTATGAGTCGGCATCACTAAGCTTGGATACCTTGTCAGTCTGATCCACTGACTTGGAAATCCCTCTCCCGTCCCGCCAGCTGCAGTTTGGATCCCGATACCCGGTTATTACCGTGGTCCCGTCCCGATACCCGGTTCGCTACCGTGGTCCCGTTCCCGTATATTTATATTGTATATATGATTTACGTTGAGTCTCCTCACCTTGTGTGACTGAGACCAACGTCCCGCTCTTGTCACTTTGGTGATAGAGGACTTAGCTTCTTGTGATTGCCATCTTGCCAGTTCCCGATTCCTTGGACACCCGATATGGTTTATATTGCTTACTTGTTTTCAGATAAATGATTCATTGCTTTTATGAAAGTTGTTATTTAGATAAGTGTTAATGCTCTCTATTGTAAATTCAGTCACTATTATATTGTTTTATGTCCTTTGCACACGTACATGTTTTACATGAATGCCGGTTGGGTGAATACCCGTGCTTTTACATATGGTTCTAACGATCGATGGTTTTGCTAGAGTGATATGATTACACGTGTTTTAAAGGACATTTGGTTTGTCAGATATCTATATTTATACCTGTTTTTAAATGAATACCCGAATTGTTAAATACCCATGCTTTGAAATATGTTTGAAATGACACTTGTTTTGCCAGATCACTATGTTTATACCAATTTCAAATGAATACCCGATTTGTTAAATATCCCTGCTTTGAATTATGTTTTAAATGAACCTTAGCTTCGCCAGATTTCTTGGTTACACATTGTTTTAAATGAACGTTTGTTTGTCAAACTTCTATATTTACACATGTTTTAGACGAAAACCCGATTGTCAAATATCTATGCCTTTACAGATTATGTAAATGAACATATGCTTTATTAGATCTTCAGGCTTTTACTCATGCTTGAAAAGAATACATGTTTTGTCCGAGATTCCCGACTTTGCACCCGTTTAATTATATGCAGCACTTGATCGATTAGTATGATTTATTATATGTTTTATTCTTTACTATATTGTGATCTTTTCATCCACCTGCCAGACCGTCGTGTCTGACCCACTACTTTTGGTACTCAGGTTCAGATTTATTCGCCCCGAGTTGAGTGTTTTGTTGGCTTTGGAGCCATGCCTTGCAGGTTGTTTTGTCGGCTATGTCATGTAGACATTGAGTCTGACATCGGAGTTACGTCACATTTGGGTAGTAGTTAATAGCTTCTTGTTGTATGGCTTTTGTTAGCCTTTTCTTGGGATTCTTAATTAATGTACATTGATAATTGTAACTTGAATATATTTGGGAATGTAATATCCTGTTACTGTCAGCTCTGTAATTTATTATGATGGTTTACTCCAGTCTGATATGATTCTTGATATGATAGCTATATGCTAATGGTTTAGTGCGATGCGGAATCCGATGGCCACGGACTCCGGGTCGCAATGCCACAAAAGCTTCCGCAAAATATTCAGAATGTGTTGTCTTCATACACGCGGATCTTGGGAGAAGTAAAATATATTTATGCTTTAATCCCATCTCCCGCCCCCGAGGTTTCGGTTCGGGGGCGTGACAGGCCTCAATGCCTACATCCACTACCGGCTTGTGATGCAACACCCCACCGGATTTCCACTATTTATGCTTTTCAATAGGCTAAGCAATAACCTTTACAATATGCTTTCCAAGGCTAAGCAATAACCTTTACATTGATGTTTTTCAAGGCTTAACATCAACCTATCCACTATGCTTTTATAGGCTAAGCAATAACCTCTTCAACCACAAGGTTGGTTATCTCACTAAGATAGTGTCTATAAACACTTGATGAAGATTCAATTAAGCTCATTACAATGCCTCTTAAATAGGCGGATATGGAAGTGAAAAACTAATACACACTCACACTATGAATGCAAAGATGAAAGTATATGAAGTGTGTGTGTGTGGTCCTCAATCATTTTGAAAATGAAAGCTCATAAATGTATGCCTAAGGCTTTTGAAAGTTTTAGCTCAAAAACATTTATGATTGAGGAAATAATGCAATCACATGTTAAAAGTAACAACTTGTTAATGATATCAAAGTTACACAAGTTGTATGAAATTAATTAGCTCTAAACATGTGATGCATAGGGATGTCAATCAAATCAACATGAAGCTCAAAACATAAAAATAGATTTGATTGAAAAGAGGGGACAAATCATATGTAATAATAAATACAACTTGAAAGAGATATACCTATCAAAGTAAGGCAAGTTGTGAAACTTTAAAACAATAATACACATATGATTTGTAAAGATGTTGAATCCAAAACATAAGATACATTTGAAAGAGATTTTCTTATGATGGAAAAACAACAACCAAAGATTCAACCAAGTATATGAATCATGTTACATATTTCATTAACATGATCTACTTAGATTTACCAAAGATAAAGTACTACTTGGATTGAATTAAATGGTGATGCATCCAAAACAATAGATCTATTCAAAATATAAGACATGCTAAGGATACAACACATCATAGTTTATCATGTTACTAAAGATTTACCTAAGATAAAACAAAACATGAAAACATATGATTTGTAAAGAAGTTGAGTCCAAAACATAAGATAGTTTTGAAAGTGATTTTCTTATGATGGAAAACAACAACCAAAGATTCAACCAAGTATAGGAATCATGTTACCTATCATTTCAAAGGTTCTTTCATTAACATGATCTACTTAGATTTACCAATTCAAGTACTACTTGGATTGAATCAAATGGTGTTGTATCCAAAACAATAAATCAACTCAAAACATAAAACATGTTTAGGACACAACACAAACATAGTTTAACATGCTAGAAATGATTTACCAAAAATAAAACAAAGCATGAAAACATATGATTAAGGAAAGTAAAGCCTACTTGGTGATTTAACTTCATTAATCCAAGCTTTAGCTTTCCTAATGCTCCCCTTCATCCCTTGGTTCTTTTCCCTTGTATATGCCTCAAAACCCCTCAAGGAGGGCCTTAAAATTCCCAACTTTTGGCAAAGGAAAGAACTCATATTTATAGCAAAAAGTGCCCAACGGCTAGTCCTCGGTCGACCGGGAAGGCACAACGGTCATATTTTTGACCGTTGGCAGTTTTCAGTTCAGAAACTGCCCACTCGACCGACAGTGTTCCCGGTCGACCGGGAAGCAGGTCTCGGTCGACCGGCGACACTGCCAGGTCACTCCCCTTTTGCAAAATTTCCAACTTTTGCACATTTGAAGGTATTTCTTTGGGAGGATTTTTGGGCCACTAAATCAAGCTTGGATAACATGTTTTAAGTCATTCTAAGATGTTTAAAAACATGAAACACAAAGAGCCTAAAAAAGATTCAAAACTTTAAAACAAAGGCTAGCTTGATTTCTATAACTTTTTCCAAAAACAAATGCATCCAAGTTTTAAAAGCAAATCATGCATAAATCAAAACTTTTACAAATCTTAAAAGCAATGCATGAATAAAACAAGATTTCAAGTTTATTTAAAACAATGCAAGTGTGTGAATCAAATGATGCTTGAATGATTAATGCATCCATCAAGTTTATTTAAAACAATGCTAGTGTGTGAATCAAATGATGCTTCAAGTTTTTTTTGCTCGCCATGATAATGCGGTTTATGCAAATCAAGATGTTCATGCATTTTTATTTTTTGGATGCATCAAATAAAAGGCTTGAGTTTCTAGGTCAAGCTAACATGAGTTTTGGCTTGGACAAAGTTTGATTGGTTTTGCCCAAGTTGGGTTGGAATTGGTCAAACTTTTGTCAAGGGTTTCCTAGCACCTAATGCATGACAATTTCCTTTCTATGCATCATTTTTGTAAATTGAATTGGGAGCATGATATGATAATGCATACCTAAAAGTCTTCTGCAAGTTTTGGGATTTGGAGCTCGCAGCAATGTTGAGCCCTTTCTTAGTCTTTGTGGGGTCTTTGAGGAGCTTTGCAAGTTTGGAGCTCGCAGCAATGTTGAGCCCCCATTCTTATAGAGATTTGAGAAGACTAGTTTGATCTCGCAGCAATGTTTGAGTTCGAGTCTTCTTTGAGAATCCTCCATTGATTATGAGCTCGTAGTGATGTTAAGCTCATCTTCAAGCTTCTTATATCTTTCGGGGTGTTTCCCTTTTCTTTGGAATTATCCCGGAATCATGCCAAACTTTCGCCAGATCTTTTAACGAAATTCTGTCATTTTGATGATTGATCATTTTCTTTTCCAATCCTTTGCAGGTGGTTCCTCCAGAACTGACAAGGGTAAGGGGCATGTTACTGGCGCACCCCGCTGATCTTTTAGATCTTCAAATGCAGCCGTTCAGCAGGCCTGGGAAAAGGTCTCGTATGTGGAGAGAAACTTGGAAGAGTGTGACTCCCTTAACCAGATGAGATGAGGCAGTGATTGATCGCTCTCAAGGATGAGGAGTTTTACAAGATTATGGTAAGCAATCATCTTTGGGTCATGGACAATCAGAGCGTTGTGCCCAAGCCTACCTTTGTCTTTGGTGATACAGTCCCTGACGGCTCGACATACCAAAGAAGATGTTTTCAATTCTTTTATACAGCAGATGGTGAGGAGAGAACTAATTCTACCCGGTCGACCTTCGATCGCATCATCTCGATCATGAGCCTTTATCCCACATGCCCTAAAAGGGAAGATCCTCCAAGCTGGGTGAAGAGAACTAATGTGATCAAGACCAGGGTTTTTGTTGGTGGCCCTTCCGGATATGCAGAGAAGTCGCCTATCTGGATGGACATGTTGATGCCGGCCATCGGCTTCCAAGGTTTTGATCATTCGTCAGTCGATTTGAGACTGATGGGCCTTGGCATTTTCCGGGGTGACGACAGCAATTGGGTGAAGCCTTTTCGACTTCTTGGCCGTTTCAGCGCTGACTCAAGCTGGGAGTCTTGGACTGATCACATCCTACAGGTTGGCGGGGCCATTCTGAAGGAGGCTGAGATCTTTGATGCGGTTTGCGCTTTTCGGTAAGCCGTGGTTTTCTCCGATGAAGCCTTCATGGCTATGTTGGAGTCATTCCTTCCACAAACCAACACCTTCATTGTTACAAATGGTGAGATTGGTTTTTCTTTGAAGGAATTGAGTGCCATCACCGGGCTGCCTGTCCTCGGCAAACTCTATGAGGAGTTCATGCCTATTAACAGCGCCCTTGAGGAGCATTCTGAGGAGTTCAGGCTTTTGAACTTTCAGCTTGTCGCCTTCTACGATTTTTTTAAGGAGAAGGAGAACTCGAAAGTTAGGTGCAACAGTTGGAAGAGTTGTGGCTTTTTGTTCCCCAACTTCTTTGACAACGGGAAGTTTTGGATAGTATGGCCCAGGATGCTAGGGCTAAAAACCCAGGTTTGAAGAAGATCTTCGTCATGCGAGAAAATTTGAAGAAATTATTCGCAAGCACAGACGCCATTTATTATAACATTGCACTGCGGAGAGATCTCGCCGTTTACCTTACTTATTAGTTGGGTGAGGTTATTTTTGCTGGAGGAGATGGAATGCACATTAGGGCACATTGTATCTTTCCAGCTTGTCAGATGGCATTCGGAGAGCGGCTGGCTTTGGTGCCTGTTCTTTACTCCTATTTATGTACCGAATTGCAGGTTGCTGCTTTTCTAGTTCGGCTTGGGCTCCCTATGAATAGGGTATTCTCAGTCCATATTTTTTATTCGTGGTATGTGTACCATTGTCCCGGCTTCCATCGATAGGGAGTTGCACAGGATGATGACCCTTTTATGTTTCAATTGGCTAGAGGGATAGCCGTTTCTGAATCTCTTTTGTCTGCCTGTTTGAGGATCCGACGGTTCAGGGACGTCGAGATTGGGCAGTCTTCAGTGAAGCTTTCTCCGGATTTGCGAAAGAAGACTTTTGATTTTGGTGTCTCTCGTGATTCCACCAGGGTCGGGAAGACACCATTCTCTGACAAATGCAGAAAAGATGTGGCTTTTCAACATACGTGTTGGTACGATGGTGTATCATAGACATCTTTTCGTCGACATCCAGCCGTATGTCCCCTCGTGCTTTACGTTGCAGTTGGGCTTCTCTCAAGGCGTTGTTGGAGTGCCTTCGAGCATGGTGAAGCGTTTTGGAGGTTTTCAAGAAGGGAGGAACGCACGGGCCTTTTACAGTGCGGAGGACACTACCGCCATTATTTCCTATCCTGAGTTGCCCACTTTTCGGACTGCTGGCTTTACGAAATGGTTCGCGGAGAGCTTTTCGGTGTACCGAGGACTTTCCAAGAAGGAGCTCGATGTCAAGCAATCTCCTGGGAAGGGTCTTGGCAGATCAGATGGCGTCCGACGAGAGGAAGTTCTGGCTTTCCTTTCTAGAGAGAAGTATAAGATAGGCTTTCTCGGTGAACTGGACACCATCAGATTAGGAACTGTACAAGAGATACCTCGTGAGGTCTTAAAACAGCTAGAGGAGGAGGAGGCCGAGATCGTCACTTGGATGCAAGCGGAACGAACGAAGGCTTCCATGGAGTCCACTGGGAAAAGCAGACTATCCAGTGAGGAGTCAAGTGAAAGTCCTAACTTTGACAGTGGGGCGGGTACTTCAAGCAAACCGACCCATAGAACTAACAGGAAGAGAGGGCATCCCCGTAATAAGATACGACACAAAGACTCTCCTGATCTCGAAGTCCCTCTCACCATTGTTGAAGAGGTGTCAGGGGACGCTGATGAGCCTCCGGAAAAGAGGAGTCGAGAAGAAGAGACTGCTGATGACGGTATGTTTTTCCCTTGTTCCTTTTCTTTCATAGAAAAAAAATTATTTTGATCTGCTGCTCTCTTTCTTTTAGTAGAAGATGATGACTTGGTGATGCCCGAGGTTCTGGCCGATGAGGTGATGAAGGATCCAATTGTGGCATCTGAGGAAGAGCCAAAGGACTCTGGAGTGGTTCCAGAACCTTCATTTAGTATGATTTTCTTTTGCTTTTACGTCTTTTTGTTCTTCTTTGCTGCCATCTGCTGACATATATTTTTTTTGTTTTCTTGCCAGCTAACTTGCCAGAGGATTCTGACGACTTCGAGCCATCCATGGATGCGACCTTTGACGATGCTTCGGATGAACTCATGGAGGCAGAAAGTATTCCACCGGTCGTCGAAGAAGGTATTTGTACTAATAACATTGATGATAATGATTTTTCAACACGATCATATTCATACATTTTTTGTGTTTTGCTGGCAGGTTGTGAGGTAACAGGAGAAGTTCCTCCATCTTTCTCAGGGCCAAAGCATGGGATGCCTGTAGCTGATCCAGAAGTAGGGACTTCTTCTTCCAGTTTCAATACAGTAGGGGTGAAACCTTCTGAGGAGATTCCTTCGCTAGTGTCTTCGATTAGAAAGAGTTTGATGGTTACTCCTGCAATAGGACATGACACGAGCAGTCGACCGATGGAGAGGGGCGACCCTTCATCCGGGCCATCTCTTCAGTATGCGAAGAAAGTGTTGCAGAGCGTCTTGAGCTCATAGGTCGAAACTCTTTCTTCGACCACTTGGAAGCTGGCTCTGGCATGATCAAGCATGTGATGACATGCTTGCTGATAGCGAAGAGGTCGGTCTGGACATTGCAAGTGCAAAGGCTTTTGTTGATGAAGTCATCGCTTTGGGCAACAAGTGGATTGAGACCAAGAGTTTCCCAAATGGTGACTACTTCAATGAGATGTTTTTGAAACTTTCCGGCGAGATCAAATATGAGCTGGATGAGATCTCATGGACTTGGAAGCAATTCGTTCGGGAGAGGAATGTCACCGAGTTGGCTATCATCGAGCTAACACAAGACCTGCAGTGTCTTAATAGGGAGGTCGTCGAGGCCAGGCAGCGTCTCGAGCTATTGGAGGAACAAACTGCTGCTAAATGGACCTCCATTGTGGAAGCTCGTGCTAGAGAGAGGACTCTAATTCGCAAGGTTGAGGAGGCTGACAGCAATCTCCGGAGGAAGACTCAGGACTATGAGCAATGGTAAATTCTCTGGGAAGAACTTCCCCGTGCTGAAGATGGGTCGCGGCAATCTGCCACATTTTATGGAAAGATTTTGATGAAGCGTGGCCTGAAAGCTTTGGAGGCTAAGGCCAAGAGTCTGCTTGAGGAGTTGAATCTTTGGTTGAAGATCATGTTAGACTAAGCTCCTGATTTTTTGTAACAAACACTTTTATTCTTTTCTTTAGTACCACCATGTAAAAACATTTTTGGTACTCTATATACCTTTTACTTAAATTCTTTTTGATGAAAATAAGAAAAAGTTGGATGAGAATGTTTGTTTGAAAACTTCATCAAAAGGTTGTCATTTTGTGAAAATCTCTTGTCAAAGGATTGTTTTGACATGAAAGCCAAATTTTGTGGCAAAAAGCCCTTTTTTTATGGCTTGAAAGCCGAATCTTGAAATCGCATGAAAGCCGAATTTTGTGACGTAAAAAGCCAAAATCTAGGCTTATGGCATGAGAGCCAAAATCTGGGATGCCATAAAAGCCGAATTTGTGATGGCATGAAAGCCAAATTTGGGTTTACGACGTGAAAGCCAAAATTTTGTGGCATAGAAGCCGATTTTGTTTGTGGCATGGAAGTCGAAATTTGTTTTTGGCATGGGAGCCGAAATTTATTTTGGGCATGGAAACCGAATTTTTGTTTGTTGGCGTGAAAGTCAGGTTTTTTGAAAACCAAGTTTTGTTTTGTTGTCGTGAAAGCCAAATTTTTAGATTTTTGGTGCAAAAGCTGGGTTTTTTATTTTTTGGCCTGAAAGCGGGGTTTTTGGCATAAAAGCCAGTTTTTTTGTTTTAAAAAGTGCAAGTATCGTCTAAGAGTCGCCTCCCTGCTGAATGGTATTGCAAGTATCGATGGAATGTCGCCTCCTTGCTCATTCGACTTTGAGTATCGATGGAATGTCGCCTCCTCGCGGATTGGGGTGCAAGTATCGACTGAACGTTGCTTCCCTGCTCTTTCAAAAATTTGGTTTTGCGAGTATCGACTAAATGTCGATTCCCCATAATTTTTGAAATTTGAGATTTTTTGAAATTTGGGTTGCGGATATCAATTTGAATGTTCCATCTCCATGATTTTTTAAATTTCCCAAGTATCGATGAGGTGTCACTTCCTTGCGATTTTGAGGTTTTGGAAGTATCGAATAGGGTTCGCATCCTTCTGATTTTTGAATTTTACGAGTATCAACTACACGTCGATTCCTCGCGGTTTTTTTTTTTTTGAAAAACCAATTTTTTGTTTAAAGATGGTCATAAATATTGACTCAAAACCATCTTTTGTGGTAAAAGGCAGGGCGGACTAGAGTGGAAATCCCTGAGTCCTGATTTTTGTTTCAAACCATGAATTTTAGGTTCAAGGATCGAAATCTTTTGTCAAATTCGGGAAGAAGCTCCTAAACTTGGATTTTTGGATTTTTTTTTAATAATGAAACTATGAAAGTAACTATTGTTTTGAGAGTTTTTTCTTTTTTTTAGAAATTTCAACGTAAAGATGAAAATTCCAAAAGGAGTGGGTTTGACAAGAAAGTACCTATGAATAGCTCTGACCCGGTGTAAGAAGTCTTCAAGGGTAGTACCGCTTCAAGAACTTGTCGTTGATGGGCAGCATACATCTGTCGCCCTCCATGTTTAGAAGAGCATTTTCGCCATTGGAGAAAACTTTGTCGATGACGAAGGGTCCCTTCCATTTTGGTTTGAACTTGCCTTTGGATTTGTGGGCGAAAACCATTGGCCTTTTTACTGCAAGAACCAAGTCTCCCTTTTTGTAGGCGCGTTGCCTGACCTTCTTGTCGAAAGATCCTGCCATGCGTGCTTGGTAAAGTTCAATGCTTTGTAGAGCTTTGAGCCATCTCTCATCGCAATTATCCAACTCTTGGAGTCTTAATTTGACATTGCTTTCTTGCATCATGTCATTTTGTAAAGATAACCTTAAGGAAGGAATTTGTACCTCCAATGGGACAACAACTTTGCATCCATAGACTAATGAAACTAGTGTGTTATGGGTTGGTCCTCGAACGATGGTTCGATAGGCCCATAAAGCTTCTTGTAGTTTGTCGCCCCAGTCTCTTTTGTGACTAGAGACCATTTTATTGAGGATTTTGCAGAGTGTCTTGTTGAAGGCTTCTGCTAGTCCGTTCGCTGCCGGATTATATGGAGTCGAATGACAACTTTGGATTTTGTATTTGTCGCAGAACCTATAGAATCTGTGATCCCGGAATTGTGGTCCATTATCATGGACGAATCTTTTAGGTATGTCGAAGCGACAAACAATGTTGGTACGCAAGAACTAAATGACTGATGAGGTCTTCATTTCACTGAGCGCAAATGCTTTTGACCACTTGAAGAAATAATCCGTAGTGGCGAAGATGAAGCGATGACCTTTGCTTGATGGGGAGAGATAGGACCTATGATGTCCATACCCTAGGCTTCAAAAGGCCGTGAAATCGTTGTAGGATGTAGCAATTTAGGAGGCATGTGGACATAATCTCCATGAACTTGGCATTGTCGGCAGCGCTTAACAAATTGTATAGCTTCAGTTACCATGGTAGGCCAATAATAACCTAACATTTTTATCTAATCGTAGAGCTTAGGACCGGCTTAATGAGCTCCATAAAGACCAGCATGAGCTTCTTTGAGTGTTTCCTCGGCCTCTTGTTGCGACAAGCAGCGTAGAAGTACTTCGTCGAAGGATTTATTGTAAAGGATTTTTTAAGGAATATCCAAATGAAAGTTTGGGGCTCGTCTTTGAATGCTTACCTGCTCTTTTGGATCTTCAGGTAGGATTGTGAACATAGTGTAATCAATGAACGGATCCCTCCAGTCACCGATCGGAGTTTTGAGGATGGATATCCGACT
This sequence comes from Cinnamomum chago, assembly GCA_038049695.1. Classification (NCBI taxonomy): domain Eukaryota; kingdom Viridiplantae; phylum Streptophyta; class Magnoliopsida; order Laurales; family Lauraceae; genus Cinnamomum; species Cinnamomum chago. The sequence goes on from CP142459.1 coordinate 19,840,730, forward strand.
TCCAACCACTTGGTGGCATTCAGCAACTGCTTGGTGTGTGTTAAGAGGAGGGAGAATCCTTCTTTGACACACTGTAATTTGCATGTTTTCCCGTTCTTGGATTGCTATAGACGCTGCAAGTCTAGCCAGGGCATTTGTACGGATGTTTTTGTAAGTCCATGGGGATCCGAACCCTAGAGGGGGGGTGAATAGGGTGAGCTTCTTTTATGACCAATTTTAACAATTTTAACTTCTTTAAAACAAACTAGTCACATGTGATGATTAAACATACAAGATGCGGAAGCTAACAAAATAATCACCACAAAGCAAGCACCATCACACAAGGATTTATAGTGGTTCGGCCTCAATGCCTACATCCACTACCGGCTTGTTATCCAACACCCCACCGGATTTCCACTATTTATGCTTTTCAATAGGCTAAGCAATAACCTTTACAATATGCTTTCCAAGGCTAAGCAATAACCTTTACATTGATGTTTTTCAAGGCTTAACATCAACCTATCCATTATGCTTTCATAGGCTAAGCAATAACCTCTTCAACCACAAGGTTGGTTATCTCACTAAGTTAGTGTCTTACATACACTTGATGGAGATTCTATTAAGCTCATTACATTGCCTCTTAAATAGGCGGATATGGAAGTGAAATACAAATACACACTCACACTATGAATGCAAAGATGAAAACAAATGAAGTGTGTGTGTGTGGTCCTCAATCATTTTGAAAATGAAAGCTCATAAATGTATGCCTAAGGCTTTTGAAAGTTTTAGCTCAAAAACATTTATGATTGAGGAAGTAATGCAATCACATGTTAAAAGTAACAACTTGTTAATGATATCAAAGTTACACAAGTTGTATGTAATGGATTAGCTCTAAACATGTGATGCATAGGGATGTCAATCAAATCATCAATGAAGCTCAAAACATAAAAAATGATTTGATTGAAATTAGGGGACAAATCATATGTGATTAAAAGGACAACTTGAAAATGATTTACCAATCAAAGAAAGGCAAGTTGTGAAGCATTAAAACAATAATTCACATATGATTTGTAATGATGTTGAATCCAAAACATAAGATACATTTGAAAGAGATTTTCTTATGATGGAAAACAACAACCAAAGATTCAACAAAGTATATGAATCATGTTACATATTTCATTAACATGATCTACTTAGATTTACCAAAGATAAAGTACTACTTTGATGAATCAATGGTGATGTATCCAAAACAATAGATCTATTCAAAATATAGAACATGCTAAGGATACAACAAATCATAGATTAACATGTTACTAAGATTTACCAATGATAAAACAAAACATGAAAACATATGATTTGTAAAGAAGTTGAATCCAAAACATAAGTTAGTTTTGAGAGAGATGTTCTTATGATGGAAAACAACAATCAAAGATTCAACCAAGTATATGGATCATGTTACATATGATTTACCAAAGTTCTTTCATTAACATGATCTACTTTGATTTACCAATTCAAGTACTACTTGGATTGAATCATGTGATGTTGTATCCAAAACAATAAATCAACTCAAAACATAAAATATGTTAAGGACACAACACAAACATAGTTTAACATGCTAGAAATGATTTACCAAAAATAAAACAAGAGCATGCAAACATATGATTAAGAAAGGAAGAGCCTACTTGGTGGTTTAACTTCATTAATCCAAGCTTTAGCTTTCCTAATCTTCCCCTTCATCCCTTGGTTCTTTTCCCTTTTGATATGCCTCAAATCCTCTCAAGGAGGGGTTAAAAATTCCCAACTTTTGGCAAGGGAAAGAACTCATATTTATAGCAAAAAGTGCCCAACGGCTAGTTCTCGGTCGACCGACAAAGAGGTCTCGGTCGACCGGGAAGGCACAACGGTCAGATTTCTGACCGTTGGAGGTTTCAGTTCAAAAACTGCAGTTTTACCTCCAGTTGTCTCGGTCGACCGAGACCTGCCTCTCGGTCGACCGGCAACACTGCCGGGACAGCCTCCCTTTTTGCAAAAAATGCAACTTTTGCATATAAGAAGGTTTTGCTTGGGGGACCTTTTTGCCTACTAAATCAAGCTTGGAAAACATGTTTTAAAGATTCTAATGGTTTTTAAAACATGACATAAAAAGCCTAAAAAGATTCAAAACTTTTAAAACAAAGGCTTGCTTGATTTCTTGAAAACTCTTTTCTAAAACAAATGCATCCAAGATGAAAATACAAATCATGCATAAATCAATACTTTTACAAAACTTAAAAGCAATGCATGAATAAAACAAGATTTCAAGTTTACTTTAAAACCAATGCAGGTGTGTAAATCAAATGATGCTAGAATGAAATGCATCCATCAAATTGCAATCTAGAAAATTCCTAACAGTTTTCACCTTTGAGGATGTGGTTGATGTGACAAATGTCAAATTTTTGTCGAAGCGATTGCGCCCTATTGTAGTGAGACAACAAATCGGGCTTCCTGACTTCAAATTTCTGATTCATCTGGTTGACGATCAGTTGAGAGTTCCCAAAAGCTTCTAGCACGGTGATGCCGGATTCGAGAGCGAGTTCCAATCCTACAATCAGTGCTTGGCATTCAGCTGCATTATTTGAACATGGTTCCAATAGCGAGAAAGCGTGTGAAATCATGTATTTTTCGGGACTAACAAAGAGAATGCCAATTCCTGATATCTGCTTTCCTTTTTCATTTGTCCTCGTTGCTCCATCGAAGTACGTATCCCAGGAAATATTTGATGAGGAAATCTCCATAGTGTAGACAGGTTCGTCTGGGAGATCATCCCTGAGTAGAGAATCTTTAGGCAATGGATGCTCTGCGAGAAAGTCTTTTAGAGGTTGACCTTTGATTGATTTTTATGGTACATACCTAATATCGAAGTGCTCAATCAAGTCATACTTGAAAGCCTCCTTGGGGCCTGCATTTTCATTATTGTTGCCACTTGGGGCATTTACAACTTGCTTTCCCGAAAGATTTACATAAGAAGATGGTAGGTTGTAATTTTTGTGATAATCCCGGCCAGAGCGGGTACTTCTAGAGAAGTTCTTCGTTTGGAAGATCGCCCTCGGAATCAGGGAGTTGATCCTTCTCATTTTCCAAAGACGTCTCTGTAGCGGCATTGTCGTCCTCTGACCGCCCTAAAACTTACCACAAGTGGATGGATCGCTACTTGTAGAACAAGGGTGAGTCAGATATCGTTCCCACGAGGAGAGAAATCTAATTACCAACGTTTGATCTCCTATATTATCTAAGCAATCGAAAATATAAATGGTGATTGACTAAAACAAATAGAATTAAGATGACTAGTAGATTATAAAATTCCTAGGGGTTTGGGTTCATCAATGAATTACCTCTATAATCCGAACCTATTGACTTAATTCTCTCCTATTTCATACAAAGGTTGAATTCCCTAATGTATGTGATGATCTCTTTCAAGACTCAACACGTTAGCCACATTAAACCTATGTCTATTTTCATGATCATAGCAATCAATGCAACTTTAATAACGATTTATGGAATTTTGGTATTAACATCACTGACATTGTTTACTTTTGTGATCAACAACCAATGATTAGTGAATCCATGAACTAATATCAAACTTCCACTTTCGCTACTTCACTTGATACCTTAAACATGCAACTAATGGCCAGTTAGATTGCAAGCATGAAAAATGAATTCACTAAATTGCATTCAATAGGAAATATTCAAAACAACATTGGTTCAAATCATATTGGAAATTCCATGGCTACATCCTACCCCTAGGACAGAAAACTCAACAATGCAACATAATATTTAACACAAAAGAATGAAGCTAGAAAGAAGAAGAACTCATTGGACTGGAAGATTGATCGTTGTTGATTCGCTTCTTCTTCTCCTCATTCCCCTTCTTCCTCTCTATCTCCCTCTAAAAAAAATCTCCCAAAAACCGTCTTCTAACCCTATTTTTTGTTCTACATGCCCCTTTCCCTTTCTGCTTCTGATTAGTCTCCTAACTTGTAGGAATTTGCTTCCTATTCTGTAACAGAAATCTGCCACCCTGTTCAACCACTGTTCTGACCATCAAAACTACCTCATCTTGAGTTGTGTCTTCATGAGAATTGTAGAGCCATATTTTATCTTTCCAACGCAACTGACCTTGCATCAATTGGACTCCTATAGCCCAAGATATGAACTCTGACCCGAACAGGCCCTGTCTGCTGGAAAACTTCTGGACATATTCTGACTAATGCATTTTAGCGCCATTTCGACTTCTAAATCTTCCGAACTGGGCTTTGAACTCTTCACAAAAGTTGTAGCCCTCTCTATTAGATTTCCGAAGAGTCCAAGATTACCAAATTTTTGAAAGTCCGGGATCGTTACCCTAGAGTGGGGGTGAATAGGGTGAGCTACAGCTTAGTGACCAATAATGCCTGATTTTAAATTCTATAGTTCAATTAGTCACAAGTGATGATATAGAACTAAAATGCGGAAGCTAACAAAAATAATCATTACAAAGCATTCACCATCACACAATGATTTATAGTGGACCGGTCTTAATGCCTACATCCACTACCGGCTTGTGATCCAATACTCCACCGGATTTCCACTATCTATGTGTTTCAATTGGCTAAGCAATAACCTTTACAATGATGTTTTTCTAGGCTAAACAACAACCTATCAATGTGCTTTGCTAGGCTAAGCAATAACCTTTACAAGATGTTTTTCCAAGGCTAAGCAATAACCTTTACAAGATGTTTTTCCAAGGCTAAGCAATAACCTCTACACTATGCTTTTCTTAGGCTAAGCAATAACCTTTACAAGATAATTTTCTCAAAGAAGTGTCTACACAAACACTTTAAGAGATACAATTAAAGCTCATTACATTTGCCTCTTAATTAGGCTGATATGAAAATTAAAAAAAACTCACACAACACTTTATGAAATACAAAGAAGAATGCACATGGTGTGTGAGTGAAAAACTTCAATCAAGTTAAAAATGATATTTCAATGCATGCAAGCTTAAAGCTTTTGAAAGTGTAAAACACAAAAATAGATTTGATTGAAGTGAAGGAACAAATCACATGTAATTTAAAAACCAACTTGAAAATGATGTATATCAATGCTAAGCAAGTTGTGTAAAACTTTAAAAAAAATAAATGTGATTTGGGAAGTTGTTGAATCCAAAACATAAGATAGATTTGAAAGTGATTTTCTTATGATGAAAAACAACAACCAAATATTCAACCAAGTATAGGAATCATGTTACATATAACTTCAAAGATGATTCCAATACATGATTCACTTAAATATACTAATTTGAGTCCTACTGGGTTTAAATCAAGGTGATATATCCAAAACAATAAATCAATTCAACACATATATATGTTAAGGACACAACAAATCATAGTTAACATGCCTAAAAAGATTTACTAATAATTTAAACAAAGCATGAAAACATATGAAAAGGAAAACTAAGCTTATATAGAAGATTTAGTTATGATTCCAAGAATTAGCTTCCCTTTTTACCAACTAGCCTCCCTTAGCTCATTCCCCTTTGTTTGGCATAGAAGACTTACTTATGATTCCAAGCTTTAGCTTCCATTTTTTACCAACTAGCCTCCCTTAGCTCATTCCCCTTTGTTTGGTCTCAAAATACCTCAAGGAGTATCCCTTGGATTCTCAAATTTGGTCAATGAATGAACTTCAATTTATAGAAAATGTTGTCCAACTGCTAGCTTGTCGGTCGACCGACATTTGGGGTTCGGTCGACCGAACTCAACGGTCATATATTTTTGAAATAATTCTATTATCGGTTTCACCAAAACTTATTTGGTCGACCAACATGTGACCGACACCTGACCGAAACAGGAAAATGACTGAAAAACATGCTCTCTGGTTTCAAGACCGAATAGAGTTCAGTCAAGTACTAAAACATCTTCGGTCGACCGAACATCGACCGACAAGCTGACCGACAGGAAAACCACATTACTAGAATTGGAACCGACAGAAGCTCGGTTAAGCTCGGTTCGCTGGTCGGTTAGCTGACACCTAACCGACAGGCTGACCAGCAGTGTATACAGTCAGAAGTCCAAAAGTTCTGAAGGATTTGACTAAAAATTCTTTGGAAACCAAGTTTAACACAGAAAACTAAAGATTTATAAGTCAAATAAAATCACATTTGGAATCAAAATTAAATCAACCAAAAGCATTTTGAATAAAACATGATAGGGTCAATTTATAGAGAGGATTTTCAAGCTACCAAGATGCTGTTAGAGTTTTTGTTTTGTTGCAATTTGATAGGATGCATTCATTTTCATATCTTGACCTCTCTTTCTCTCATGAAGCTCTTAATTCAGATTTTCAAGTTTCAAATAGTTTTATCTTTGAAAATCTTTTCAACATTTCCAAATGTTTTCCTTTAAATCAATATTTTGGTTTGAATGTTTCATGTCATTAAAATTCATTTTTCATCCTCTTTAAAATAATGATTCAAGCTTGATCAATGTGCCTTAAGTCCCCTGGAAAGAAGCCCTCTTGTTCCAAATTTCTAAAATTTCAGGATTTCTGGGCAGCCTCCAGGTCGACCTGCCTGTGTGGTCGGTCGACCGGGCCAAGGGACCCAGTCGACCGGGCTCACTGCGGGTCGACAGTGAAATTGGGCCTTTAGCCTCTCCAACGGGCATTTTTAGAGCCGTTGTGCATACCCGGTCGACCGGGCACTAGCCATTAGGAACTTTTTCTTTATAAAAAGTGGTTTTTTGTTTGGAAAAAGTTGTTGAACTTTGGAGGACTTTTGAAGCCAAGGACTTACAACTTTTCAAGAGTATTATTGAAGGGATTATGAAGCAAATCCATTGATTCAACCTTTGATCTTCTAATGGGTGTGCTTTCTTTATCCTAAGTTCCAAAATCATGCTTTGTTTCTAAATCTTTGTTTTCTTTAATGCATGATTAATTAGATGTCTATCTTTTGAAATGTTGCTTTTCATAACATGCTTAGGACTTTAAAATCACATAGCTTTAAGAATCCAACATATAGTTTGTATTTCACATGAAGTTGTTTTCTTGTTTCAAAACTAACTTGTTAGATTTAAGTTTCTCTTTTTTAAATCAAGTTAGTCCACTTTGAAAAACTCATGTGTTTTTCATAAAATCTTTTGCTCATATAAATGATTAACATCTTTGCATCATTTAGAATTTCTTCTTTCTAAATGAAGCTAGAAAAGTTTCTAGCATATGCATGAATCATAAACTCTTACCATTCATATGCATATGTCTAGAGAGTGAGATTTCACTTTAAATTCAGCCTATTTAGAGGCACTAAATTGCACCTACATTGTTCTCTTAATCCATGCATTCATATGCATTTTATTTAAGAGAAAATCTTCCTGTTGTAAAGGTTGGTGCTTAGCCTTGAAAAGCATACATAGTGTTGTAAAGGTTTATGCTTAGCCTTGAAAAGCATAGTGATGTATTTGTAAGGTTGAAGGTGAACCTAAATCTAAATTTGAGTTACTGGAAATCCGGTAGGGACACCGGGAGTGGATGTAGGCATGTTGGCCAAACCACTATAAATGTTTGTGCTATGGTGATTGACTTTTTGCTTACTTTTCATGGATGTTGCTCTCTTGTTTGATTCTATAATTAATATTCTTCAAAGCATAAGAGACTTAAAAGCAAAAAGAATTAAAATTGGTATAGTTATTTGAGCTTACCCTATTCACCCCCCCCCCCTCTTCTAGGATTCGATCTTGGACTTTCAGATGCAATTTTGAAACTAGATGAAGTGATGAAAATGAGTGCATATGCTAACCATCAAATTGCAAACAACATAGATCTAACAATTTTGATGTCGGTAACCCAAGTTATAGCCAAAATACCACAGGAGCGCAATTCTGATGGGAATCAAACTTTGACTTCAGGAAAACAGATTTTTGCTCAATTGGTTGCTCTGCCAATTCTCCATCCAAATTATCACCTAAAAACCTAGAAAATAATAAAAAGACCAATGATTAAATAAACTCAAAAGAAGACAAAAATTCCTAAGTAATTTAGCAAAAAAATACCAAAATCATACTCTAGCATAAGGCTAATTATTAGGAAAAAGATGCAAACAAATTGCCACATCATCCTCAGTGATTGCATTGCACAGAGCATTTTCCGGGAACAAGTCCTGAACAGCATCCAGCGATTTTTCTTCCTTGTTGAGTAATTTATCGGTCCAGAGATCTCCTATGAGGTCAAGTATCTTGGGCCAGTTGACCGGGTTTTCATTGAAGATGACTTCATCGGCGGGAGTTTCTTCGGGATGATAGGTCAGAAGAGGTGTGAGTCCTGATGTCACAGTTTCAGGGGACGAAGGCTGAGAAGGTGATATCTCAGTGGAAGTCACCTGAGAAGATGTAGCTCCAGAAGATATACTACGAGATGTAGTTTGAGGGTAGCAGATGAAGCTTCAGAGGCACTATCATCCTGGGCTATCGCATTGCAGATTGTCCCGATAGGAGATGCCCCCAGAATAGACTGTTGGAAATCAGACTCATCCTCGAATGTAAGAGGATCATCAATCCAACAGCTTTCTTCATTTTCAAGGATTACCCGAGGAGGTACTTATAAATCTTGAAGGACTTCTGGCGCTGGATTTTGATTGTGACGAAGGTGATTGATACAATCCTACTCTTGCTCTATGGCAAGACACTGTAAGATCCCATCATATTCTTCAGGATCAGGCATGGGAGCCGAATCTTCTTCGTCATCTACTCTTTGTGGTTCATCAATGTTGGGTTCTACTAGAGCATTGGCAGGTGCTGGATTGACAACATTTTCTTAAACAACCTCTTGGTCTTCTTCATCATCGTCGGAGAGATTATAAGGGATTATACCAGATTACTGGCATAAGATGAGATTCAGGTATCCATTCTTTGGCGGAGAGGTATTCTCCTGTTTCAACGGATTCCTCCCACTCGTCGGTGTCACTGGACTCGTATCCATCCATGGAGAATCCAATTACCGAGTTGCAAGAATATGATGCCCTCTTCGTAGCTTCATTTCTTAGCTGTGGTGGCATGAAATCACCAAGGGTGAATTTTCTTGCTGCCCTTGAAGTCTTAGGAATGGACTCTTTTGTTGCCCCCAGTGACCAGTGAAGCAGTAGAAGAGGTCTCTACCTTTTCAGGGACTTCTTGTTTTGGTTGAGTTTTCTCCTGCTATCTAAGCTTACGGAGTTGTCTCCTGGCTTTCCTTCGTTGTTGAGCAGTTGGCTTTGCTTTGACGATCTCCCAATTTTCATCTTCAAGGAGATCGAGATGCACCCATATAGTCTATCCGTCTGGTGTTGGAAAAGGAACCAACTCTTGGGACGTTTGAGTCATTTTTATCACCTTGAAGGAAGTGGTGATCTTCTTCTTTGGTGACTTTGAAGTTTGTCCATATGACACCATGTTGATGGAGGCAGACCCATAGTTTTTGTCAAAGGTGATGACTCCTTTTTTCCACATCTCGTTGATCTTCTCTCTCACAACGAAGCATTGATTAAGAGGATGCGAGATCATCTGGTGATATGGACAATACCGAGGATCATTGGTTTTGCCAACATCTCCCGGTCTTTTGGGGTCTGGCAAGGTGAGTTTGCCATTTACTAAAAGAGCCCCAAAGATTTCTTCAATATCTTCATCGAATGGGTGTTTTTTTTTCTACTCGTTCTTTGAAGGCCTAAGAGAGTTCGGGTTTCTTACCTGCAACTTTATTTTCAGCTTTCTTTGGCAGTTGAGGAGCTGACTTAGTTTGCACATTAAGAACCTCCTTTTTCTTTGGTTTTGAGGTCGTAATGGTAGTCGGCTCTCTCTTCGATGATTTCTGACTGTTGAGGTCTTTAATCACCGTTTCAGCTTCCATAGATGCTTCTAGGAGTTCTCCCAAGTTTTTTGATTTATTGCCGATGATCATGGAGCGGATCCTTGCTCTCATGTTGTTACGGTAAATGTCGACCAGCGATGCTTGTGGCAGTACATCTAAGCACTTGTATCCCATCGCCTTCCACTTGTGAATGAAGTCGTATGTTGACTCATTCTCTCCCTGTTTTAGGCTGCAGAGTTGTGCCATAGTAACAGGATGATCCTCACCTTTGAAGTGGATCAGGAAGCGTATCTCCAGCATGTTCCAGTTTTGAATGGAATTCTTCGGCGGAGTGGAGTGCCAATCAAAGGCCGTACTTTTTAGGGTACTTGCAAAGAGACGAGTCTTGAGGGCATCTTGATCCGCAATGGCTCCTATTAGGATCTTGAAGTGGATGATGTGCTGTCTGGCTGAACCTTTCCCCGTGTATGTTTGGAGAGTGGGTTGTTTGAATTTTGCAGGGAATAGAACCGAGTCCATACATAGGGGATAAGGTGGCTTGATCCCCATGCTCCTTTAGTGTATCCTCTTCTTTTGCTTTGGCAAGGATATCGTCAACATCCTTTTTGGTAAGGGCACGTGACTCATCATCTCCACTGTTTGTCTCATCATTTAGATGGACTTCATTGTTTGGTGGCCGTTGGAAAGTGATAAGGAGTTTTTCCATCAAAGCCTCTATTCTCTGTTGTCCTTGCTCCAGCTGCAGGATGCGTACTGTTACGTCATCATGCGGCGGAGGCTGTTCAACATTTGTAACCAAGACGTTCACCCTTTGAGAGTCGAATGAGGAAATCACCTCGGTGACTGAGCTGGAGCTCATTCTTTTGGATGAAGAATCGGAGGAGTAGTTACTCTAATGTCCTTGGCTTGAAGGAGTGGGAGAATCCTCCTGATGTCTTCGTGTCTAGGAGACGCTACGAGTCACCAGTCGTCTAACATGGATTTTAGTTTCCGACTTCTGCCTTTTTCTGGCTTTGTCAACCATATAGACAGCAACAACTTGATCAGATCTTTCTCTTTCAACCCATTTTTTAGATACTTGAAGGGTAGAATGCTGGGTTCTTTGCTTTTCTAGTCTCTTTTGTCAATATGCCGCGCGACGACGAATGCGACGAGCAATCTGAGCTTTGGTGAGCTCTGGTCGAGCTCTAGTAATGAAGGACGTAGTCCCTCGTGTACAATAGCCGAGCTTGTCTTCTTTGAAGCTAGGCATGGACAGGATCCGGACGCGGTCGTTTACCTATCATAATGAGGCTTTGAATTTTGCTAGTTCGGCCCCTATTGAGATGAAGGGTCGAACTGCAGGAATGCAGACCTTAGCAAGTTCTCGTAGAGGCCTTGTGATGCATGATTTGATTTTTGGCTTGTACGAGCTAGCCGACTAATGCTGGGTTGATTTGTTTGTTTGGCGGAGGGTAGGCCTCTCCTCTTTCATGTAAGAGAGAGGGTAGAACCGGTTTTCCTTGAAAGGGGCCAAGTATACTGGCTTTGCAGATGCTTGGGACCTCCGTTATTTTGGTGAAGGTCTTGGGGACCAAGTCTTGGGGTCAACTTGGTTCTTTACAGGTTGAGGCTTCGTGGGGTAGCCACGGGCTTCAAGCTTTTTGATGGTTGCCTTTGGTGTCGGAGCAGCGACATGTCCAAAGGCAATTTTTTGTCTCTTAGCAGATACAATTTCTTCTGCGGGGAGTGGGAATGGTCCCAGTGACCCGAAGACAATGGTCTAGGGAGCAGAGGTCAACCCGGTGTTCTGAGAGCTACCGAGGGAGATGAGGCTTCGACAGTTGGCTGGGCGCTTGTGAGTGCGCCTGTTTTGCTTCTCTTGAAGCATGAACTGGCACTTGTTCTCGTCAAAGGTGATGGTCAATGAAGCTACCATTGTTAGTTTGGAAAACTTCTGAAACAAGACCACATCCATTAGTAATCACAAGAATATGGTGATCATAAATGGAAAAGAACTATGGTTTTGTCTTTTCAAATCGCTCAAGGGACCATGGCCCGACCCAAGCGAGGTGAAGAAGGCAAAAGGCCATAGATGGTACAACTGTTCTAAATGCAAGTATAGGAGGCTCAAAGTGAGTGTTCCAGTGACTGCTAGAAGAAATTGTAAACCTTAATTTAAATTACCGAGAAGCAAGGCTCATTCGAAGTAAGAAGATATAAGATTGGAGATACAAATGTGTCGATCGCGAATTCAATAGACCCGAAAGGGCATACTAGCAACGCTAGGCACAAATGTTGCAAATCGCATCCTTGGAATGGACATGAGATGGGATTTTTTGAAAGGTCAAAATTGGATTCATCAAAGAGAGCAAGTAGTGTTCCAGTCTAAACGCAAGCTACAAGCGATTTCTGCGAACTTTCATCTGAAAGGGAATGAACCAAGATTTCTCATATCGGAATTCAAAAATGACAGAAGTTTTTTTTTGTTTTGAAAAGGTTTTTTTGTTTTTTTTTGTTTGAAGCGATTTTTGTTTTTGTGAATTTTTTTTTTGAAGAGTAAACATAGATTTCCAATTCGGTCTTATGAAACCTCAGTAGATAGATCAGCCCCCAGATAAGGGTAGGATTACTTAATGAACTCGTTTGGAGGACCCTTGCCTCGAGTAGTCTAGCTGTCCCCACACTCTGGACAAGACTCTTCTTAGATCCACTTTGGTCAAAGAACGCAATTGGTGTAACCTTGGTGGCTTTTTTTTTTTTTTTTTTAAACTTTTCTTGGAAGATCTCTAACGGACCCATCAAAGAGAGCGAATTGCCCCTCCCAATCCAAACATTGGCTACAAATGATTTTCGCGAGCCATTGTCCGAAAAGAAAGAAACCAAAATTTCTCAAATTTGAATCCAAAAGAGAGAAATTTTGAAAAAAAAAATTTATTTTGAAAGATTTTTAACAGACCCATCAAAAAAAGCGAATGGCCCCTCCCAATCCATTGTCCGAAAAGGAAGAAACCAAAGTTTCTCTAATTTGAATCCAAAAGAGAAAAAATATTTTTTTTTGAAGAGTTTGAAATTAGACACTTTTTTTAATTCCCTATCGGACTCAACAAAGAAAAAAAATACTCATTCCCCGATACGAACAATAGCTACAAACATTTCTGTGAACTATCAAGTTCGAAGAGGAAAGGATCAAAGTTTTTCGAAATTGAATCCAAGAAAGAGAAATCAAATTTTTTTGTGAAATGAGAAAGAGTGGAAATAAATTCAAAGATAGAAATTTCCAAAAACTCCCATCTCATGTTTTTTTTTTTTTAAAATGAAAGATCCAACATAGGCCACCAACTAGAAGGGAGCCTAAAAATCCAAGCATCACGTTCTCAAATGAAAGAATCCCACCGGAGGTGCCAACTTGATGGACCCGACTTTTTTTCTCTCTCTTCCGTCTCAGGTCTACCAGGAGGCCGGTGGAGGGAAAAAGCGAGCATCAACATTTTTGTACGGGTATGCCAGATTTTCTATTCTACTTAGAATTTAGAAATGATAATCCGGAGATCCACGTTCACAAGTAGAAAAGGAAATCAACTTTTTTCCTAACTTTACATTGGACATATATTTAAATAAAAAGAGAAGGTTTTTTAATGCCGTAAGAGACGATTTTTCTTTGTTTGTCGTGAAAGGCGATTTTGCCGTAGAAGGCGATGTTTGCCGTGAAAGGCGATGTACAAATCTCATCAATAATGAAAGACAAGAATTTTAGTTTTCTTTTTTTTGTCTCTTTAGAAAAAAATACAAAATACAGTAGAAAAGTAAGGAAAGGAATTCTGACTTCTCATGAAATTGCGGGGACTCGTTCAGATCGACAGTCGCAAGTCATGTATGCACTTCGCCATCGTCCTTTAGATGAGAACATATGATGCTTTGATTCTTTTGGTTTGGCTTGGACTTTAGATTTTTAGAGGATAAAGACCAAGGAGAGGTCCTATATCTAATAAAAAATCGAGTAGACGGGTTGAAAAGCCGCGTCTAGGAAATGTCGGATAGAAAGAGAGGACCTTGGGGGGGGTGGCCCCATAAGGGACTTCAATCACCTTGTGGTGTTTGTTGCAGCGCAGTTTCTTCAAAGTAGCAGAGCTTCTTTGCGCAGTGTTTGGACTTTGGAGATTTTTCTTCTTGGATTTCTCTCCCTCTGTGTGTGTGTGTGTGTGTGTGTGTGTGTGTGTCCTTCTTGGAATGACCCCCCCCCCCTTTTATAGGCTTTTGGTAGCCATGGGATGGGTTTATGAGCATTGATGGCATTGATGCTCCATGATGGGAGGAGTTACAAGTTTTTATTTCATGATTTTGTAACTCTTTTTGCTTGGCTTTTGATTGGCCGATGGAGAATGATGGGCATTTAATCGCATTTAAACTCCATGATGAGAGGAGTTTCATGATTTATTGTCATGATTGCTTGGACTTATAACTCCTTTTTTCTTTGATTTTAATAAGGTCGTCCAAAATAATGAGTTAATGACTGCATTAACTTGTCATAAAACAAGTCATTTAACTACATTAAGTGGTCGCCAGGGCGCTTGAAGAGTCGCAGGCCGTACCGCGTCTTTAGGAATTCTTCTTGCGATGATCGCCAAGGGATCCACATGTTGTTTGATGTCGGATGGCGATGCAACTTCAGACACTGATTGATATCAGTGGGCCGGTAACATCTGTCCTGTCGATTTCTCGATCGGTCGGACAGAAAGTGCACTTTCTTGGTTGGCCAGTTTGGCGATTTTGAAGCATGCGATGATGATCACATGTTCTTGATGGTATATCCGAGATGTTGGTGAAGATCAGCTGATTTCGAGCATCAAAAATCAGATTTTCGGAAAACCATAGGGGCGGGATTCTCGAAACGCAAAAAGGGTCGAAAAATGGCCTTTTCGGTGGAAATCCAGTGACCTGGATTTCCAAGGTCACCAGCGACCATGGGCCAGGGTAGCCGCCGGCGACCATTTTTGGTCGTCGTTTTTCGGTCGTTTCTCAATCTTTTCTGATTCTTTTTTCTCCTGTATTTTTCTTGACATTTTTTCTCATTTATTGGCTTGATTCTCCTGAAGAAAACCTGATAAGAAGCCGTGCAAATCGGAGCACAAAGTTTCTTATTTTCGGGAAAGGCCGGAGACTTTGTCTTCGATTTTCTGTCAGAAGTCAAAACTAGGTCAAATGATGTCGGAATGACCTAAAATTTAACGCATAGCCTTTTGGAAGCATGTCGGGTTGATGGAGGGTCAAACATTGTCGGTTTGACTTGAAATTTGACACAGAGTTCTTTTGGAGGTATTTTGGGACCATCAGTAGGTTCTGATTGAGGTTTTGATGTCTTTGACACTGTCGTCGCCGGGAGAGCTGACTTTGTTGCGGCTGTTTCCCTTTTGGGCCAAATGATGGCGGAATGGCCTGAAACTTGATGCAGAGCCTCCTAGTGGCATTTTAAGGCCAGCTATGTGCTCTGTTTTGTGTGTCAGGGTCTCTGGCTTCGCCACCGTCGGGAGCTCCTTCTCAGCTGCTGGAGGAGTGAAGTTAAGCCAAATGATGTTGAAATGGCCCGAAACTTCAGGTGTTCCCCTCTCTTGGCTGTTTTGAAGAATCTCGCAGTTTTTGTTTAGTTCTGACAAGATTTGATGCTTGAAGCGGCATTGCCTGTTTGTAGTAGGATGCGGCTTCATATAGCTTTCGATGTCGAAGAGGCAAAGTGACATTTTTGGTGTCTGTTGAGCACATGAATTTGCACATTTAGGCATCATTTTCGGATGAATTAGAGATTTAATCGGGTGAATTGCTTCATTATTCATCTAATTTCATCATTTCATGCATTTTCACCTAGAAACCTGAATTTTCATACTTTTCATACATTTTCTGCATTAACTTAGATTGTTTTGCAAATTTTCTCCAAAGAGTCCCAGTTGGAGTAGAACTTTGTCCGAATGGGTCCTGCTTCAATATGGGCTCTTCAGTATTTGATGTGTTGAATTAGAATGTGTAGAAAATGAGAATTGCAGGCCTCTATCACGGAACCCACTTTCAAGGACACATATTTATCATGGGCCCTGCATTTTGCTGGATTGAAGATTGATAGAAGCAAATTAAAGAATTCACCACGTGGACCCCACACACAAGACATATGCAAATCAATCAAAGGAGGGATCCACTCATCATGTCAGTTGAAGAATCCTAACTACAGTAGAAGACTTCTCATAGGGTCCACTATTCAAACAGATGAAATGTCCCACATGGCAGGGTCCGCAGCAGTTGTAAATTTGAAATTATTAATGGATAATTCAAAGAGTACCATTCTGATTGGAACAAAAGAAGAAGAGTTTGAATCATTCACATCTGATGTCCTTTCAAAAATGGAAGTTGTGCAGAGATAGAATCCATTGCAAATCAAATTTTAAAAGCTAATTCCGTTTTTCTCAGGATGACTCATCTTCAAATGGCCATAACTTTCAATCCGACCGTCGGATCAATGAAATTTACCTACCGTTGGAAAGGTTATTCAGAGTAGATACTCGTGAAGCCCAAGAATATGAAAATCAAAGCTATATTGACAAAGTTATGGGTCCCGAAATTTTCATATTCATTTTTCGAAGGGATTGCAAATTAAATCCACACCGTTGATAATCAATTACTGCACACCCCTTGTGGGGCCTCATTTGAAGATTAGCCAAGCCACCTAGAGGTTTCCAAAAGCTTCCACCTCATTCAAATTAAAAAAGGATAAGAGATACATTATCAATGAAAATAAATCAAATCTGCAAAGAAGGTGTCCAGATTCAATGTATTTGTAAGATAACCGGAGATATAAAAGGAACAAAAAGTAGCATACGGGAGATGTTAGGTTTTTGTTTGTTGCTAATTTGATGGATTCACGATCACTTTCATTGTCAAATTATCACACTCTCATACATCTTAGTATTGTCTTTGGAATCTAAAGTTTCTAGCTTGCATTTGCATTTGATTTTCAAATGATTTATTCATGCTTGGTTTAGAACTTAAATACACTTTTGAAAACCTATTTTTTCATGCATACTTTTGGAAAATCAAGTTAAGAATCTAGGTTTGTGATTTGCATACATTCCTCATTTTTAGAATCATATTATTATGCTTAAATCACACTGGCCTTGAGTTCCAAATTTCATCTTTAGAAAATTGAAAAATCGGCAGGAACTCATCCCAGGCCAGTTGACCCGGTCGACCGACCCCTGCACCCGGTCGACCGAGCCAACTAGCTATTGGGCATCTTGGCCAGTTCACCCGATCGACCGAGGAAATAGTCGTTGGGCCAATATGACCGTTGGGCCAGGTTGACCCGGGGGGAAATAGCCGTTAGAAACATTGATTTGTTTCTGATTTGAAGATTTTAGGGACAAATTTATTTTATCTATTGCATAGAATGATGGTGGGACTACTTAATGGATTCATGATATTCTGATTTGCATTTTCTTATATTTTATTGTTGTACTTTAGATCTAGCATTTTCTCAATCTTATAATTGTTTTTCTTTTCTTTATTCTCTTGTCATTATTATTGATAAAAGAAAATCATATTTGGAATTTTAACTTAGTAGTGCTCCATGTACTTGCCATTGTCTCAAAAAGACAGTCGTGCACTTGCAGTATTAAAAGATTGAATTTAAATTCATATCAAGTTTTTGGCGCCGTTGCTGGGAAGCCGAATCTGAGTTTTTGTTAAAAATCTTTTTTTATTATTAGATTTATTTGCATGCTCATATCTAAGTTGCATTATTTATTTAGTCATCTAATTTGCATTAGTAGTGTTCTTTGCAATTAGTATTAGTTAGTATTTCACTTTTCTAATTTTTTAGACTTTTCTAATTTTTCAGGTTTTTCTGGTATTTTTTATAATTAATTGAATTTTCGGAATTAATAATTAATAATAAAAAACCAAAAAACAATTTTGAGGGATTTATTTTAATAAAAAAAGTTATTTTAGATTGGTTTAACTAAAGTCTTGATTAGATTAGAATTAGTAAGATAGAGTTTAAAATCTTTAGGACTAGTCGTTTTGATTAATATGCTAACCTTTAAATTATGAAATTAGGTAATTGGAAATTTTAAGATTCTATCTCTTAAGTTGTTTAGATTAGTTAGAGTTTTAAAATCTGAAATTTGAATTGTATATGATTGGATTTCTTATAATTGAAAACTTTTTGAAAACTCTAACCACATCTAGACACTTGTTGGATAATTTAGAATTTCTTATTTTTTTTATTTTGTAGATAGAATTTTTTATTTGTTTTAATAACTTAGAATCCACTTTGGATAGAGTTTTTATTCACTTGGTGTCTTTTGAATTTTCTTATTTTTTTAAAAAAAATTAGGATAAAATAGAATTTTGAGTTGATTTGTTAATTTAGGATTTACTAACAAGAGTTTCTTTTGAATATTTTACATTGATAAGAGGAGAATTGCACAAAAACAGGAAACTGCGTGGATTTGCTCTAAGCAAACAAGTTGCTCTCAGAATTGTGAAACTTGCCAAAAAAAAGAGGTTAAGCTTATACGGTTTAAAGATTAGCGCGGGCCTGCTGTAAGAGTTTCTAAACTTTACCCCGCGAATCTTTTACTTGCAAGTGGGGCTTGGGTGATTTAAATTTCAGCAAGTATGATTGTGTGATTGACACACTAAGTAAACTGGACCCCACACACTTAGTTAAGGGCAATTGCCCCAATAAGATAAGGACTGGATTTCATCACCAGATCCTTGCCTAATTAGGCTTAACCACCTCTCACATAGTAACCTAAACATTAATTAAAATCAAGTAGAAACGAGACCATAGGACTCGAGCTCATTAGGACGAAGACCACAAAAGGTTGCACCAATTGCGCTCTTTAGTCAAGTCGATGTCTAGGTAAGTCCTGTCCCTACCAAAAAGGGTGACAATCTCTGTTCTAAGAGTTTGGTTCTTAAACGAGACCCTTGCCAAGTGCATTGTGACCCCACCACTCATCCTGGGGACTTACCTGGTCGATTTGGCTTCATAAGACCGGATTGGAGGCCTTAGTGCACTCTTCAAACCAGTTAGGAGCTATCTAGTGATTAGGCAAACCCTAGGATAATTTCTTGTGCTCAATGTTTGTGCTTGACTGCTTGTGCATTATCTAGTAAGACCATTAGGGCCCCACATATAGATTAGGCTTGCATTTCTTTAGGTTGAACCCGATGCATGTGCTCTAGACTTAAGAGAGAGAAATTATGGGTACGCAAGAGTAAGAGGTTAGTCAGGATAGAGCCCGAATTACCCTTAACTGTTGTCGGAAAGTCTTCCATCTTTGAAGAAATTATTAGGCTGGCTGATCAAGTGGACCCACCCATGAGTTTGAAGGACTACATGTACCCCCACCAGGACAACTCAACCGTCCTGCATCACCCTGCCTTAGACCAATGCCACATTTGAGCTGAAATCTGGCATAATTCATATGCTCCCAGTATTTCATGTACTAGACCAGGAAAACCCATATCAACATGTTAGGAAATTTGAGGACATTTGTGGGACCATGAGAATCAATCACATGACTGAGGAGGCCTTTAAACTTAGATTATTTCCTTTTTCCTTAAAAGAGATGGCTAAAGCTTGGCTTTATGCCTTACAGGCCGGGTCCATCACTACATGGGCCAAGCTAGTCGAATAATTTTACAAAAAATTCTACTCCAAGCAAAAAACCGCTTTGATTAGGCATGCCATCAATGGATTCCATCAAATGGAAGGGAAGACACTTTACAATTATTTGGAACGATTCAAGGACCTCTTAATCCAGTGTCCCCACCATGGATTTGAAAAAATCCGATTAGTCCAAATTGTGTATGAAGGCATGGATTACCCAACCAAACAAATGGTGGAATCTTTCTGTAGTGGAAACTTTACACAGAAAACAACAGAAGAAGCTTGGACATTTTTGAAAGAAACCGCTGAAAACACATTGCAGTGGGCCCCTATCAAGAGGGAGCCCATCAAACCCACCATTCCTGAAAAAGTGGGGATGTTCAAGATTGAACCCAAAATTGAGGCAGAGGCCAAATTAGCCACTCTGGTAAGGAGAATAGAGGCCTTAGAACTGAACCAAAAGCCCACTCCAAACACTTTGGAGTCATTGAAATATAATCAGGCCATGAATGGAGGGAATGACCCAACAACTTTGGGTCAGACCGAATCTGTTGAGGAGGTTAATGCGCTAAATCAAAACACTCGTTTTGATAATTGTTAGAAGTATGACCCGTACTCTAACACTTACAATCCAGGTTGGAGGGACAACCCGAACTTTCCTTGGACCAAAGGCCCAACTCAAGGTGGCCCATCTCAGTCCACTCAATTTCAGCCCAATCATTCTCAAGTCAATGCCCCAACCGGTTTTCAAAAATCCAACTTCAACCCCAGTCCATTGACCCAAAGGGTAGATTCATTAGAAGAGGCCATGAAACTCATGTCTCAAACCATGGCCCAATTGTCTCAAAGTACTGCTCAATTCCAGCAGACCACTACTCAACTTTTGAATGGCCACACTCAAACCCTTGCAAAATTGGAATATCAGATGGGCCAACTGGCCAACTCCATCGGTGCCAGAGACAAGGGAACCTTCCCTAGTCAACCCGAACCTAATCCCAAGGGCCAGGTTGTTCATGATCCTAAAGGAAAAAGCCCGGAACAAGTTAAATCCATAATCACTCTTAGGTCGGATACATAGGTTGATAACAAGGTCAAACTACCCAAGGAACCTGAGGAAGAATCAAGTAAGAAAGTGGAAACTGAGGAACCAAGTGTGAATGCTAAACCCATAGTAGAACTAGAGAACCCAGTCAATACTGAACCATCACCTAGTGAGCCCACTTCTAGGACCTATGTTCCCAAGGCACCATACCCACAGAGGCTAGGCCCAGCGAAATCAACTGTTCAGTTGGATAAAATGCTAGAAGTATTCAAACAAGTGAGGATTAATATCCCACTACTTGATGCTATCCAACAGATTTCGACCCATGCAAAATTTCTAAAGGACCTTTGCACCTTCAAAAGGACGACCAATGTGCCCAAGAAGGCTTTTCTAGCCCAACAAGCTAGCTCAATCATTTCCTGTCCAACCCCGATCAAATATAAGGACCTAGGGTGTCCTACCATTTCTTGCCAGATAGGGGACCATCACATAGAGAAAGCTTTGCTAGACTTAGGTGCAAGTGTGAACCTTCTTCCATACTCTGTTTATGAAGAATTAGGTTTGGGGGAGTTGAAAAGGACACATGTGACTTTGTAATTGGCCGATGCATCAATTCGATACCCCAAGGGGGTAGTCGAAAACGTTTTTATCAAAGTCGGAGACTTTGTGTTTCCTGTCAATTTTGTTGTCTTGGATACCAAACACACATCTGGGGCTAAACCCAAAATTCCAATAATCTTGGGGAGACCATTCCTTACCACCTCAAATGCCTTGATCAATTGTAGGAATGGAGTGATGCAAATTTCTTTTGGGACCATGACAGTCCAAGTGAACATTTTTAATGTCAGTAAGCAACCTCCTAATGAGGATGATGGGGTTTTTAAGTTAGTTACATTCATGAATTGGTGGAAAATCACTTATCCCATTTGAAACTTGAAGATCCACTAGAGGCTTGTCTGGCCCACTTTGGAAGTGATTTTGATGTAGATGGACATATTGAGGAAGTCAATGCACTGTTAGACTCAACCTCATCCATGGATTGCTCCGGGTGGCAACCGAAGCATGAGATTCTGACTCCATTGCTTCCCCACCTGTCCCATCGATTGTAGAGCCCCCTAAGTTAGAACTCAAACAATTGCCAGATACCTTGAAATATGTGTTTTTAGGCCCGCTAGAAACCCTTCTAGTGATTATAGCTTTAGACTTGGACCCTGTCCAAGAGGAAAAGCTCGTGAAAATTTTGGATGAACACATGGAAGCTATAGGGTGGTCCATTACAGATATCAAAGGAATTAGCCCAACTGTGGTCCAACATAGAGTCCATTTTGAAGAAAATGCAAAAATTTCTCGTGAACCACAAAGGCGGCTGAACCCTGCAATGAAGGAAGTTGTTAGGTCGGAAGTGTTAAAATTACTCAATGTAGGGGTGCTTTACCCCATATCTAATAGTGCATGGGTGAGCCCGATTCAAGTGGTACCAAAGAAATCTGGAATAACAGTGGTTCAAAATGAAGGCAATGAATTGGTACCCACTCAGATACAAACTGGATGGAGGGTATGCATTGATTATAGGAAGTTGAACTCATTCACTCGAAAAGATCATTTTTCCCTCCCATTCATGGATTAGATGCTCGAAAGGCTAGCCGGTCATGCTTATTATTGTTTTCTTGATGGTTATTCCGGTTACAATCAAGTTCCAATTGCACTCGAGGACCAGGAAAATACCACCTTCACCTGTCCGTTTGGCACTTTTGCTTACAGACACATGCCCTTTGGGCTCTGCAATGCACCGGCCACCTTTCAAAGGTGCATGTTGAGCATATTTTCTGACATGGTAGAAAGATTCATTGAGGTTTTCATGGATGGTTTTTCTGTCTTTGGCAATTCTTTTTAGGAGTGCTTACATCACTTGTCCATGGTGCTTGAAAGATGCAAAGAAAAGAATTTAGTTTTAAATTGGGAGAAATGTCATTTTATGGTAAAAAGGGGCATAGTTCTGGGACACATTATTTCTGAAAATGGAATTGAGGCGGACAAAGCAAAAATTGATTTGATCTCCAAATTTCCACCACCAAAATCAATTAAGCAGATTCGATCATTCTTGGGCCATGCTGGTTTTTATCGTAGATTCATCAAGGATTTTAGTAAAATCGCTAAACCTTTATGTCAATTGCTGACAAAAGAGGGCCCGTTTGAATTTGATGAGAAGTGTCAAAAGGCTTTTGAGAGATTGAAAAAGGAACTAACTTCAGCTCCTATAATTCAGCCACCTGACTGGACGATCCCATTTGAGGTAATGTGTGATGCATCCAATACTGCTATTGGAGCTGTTTTGGGTCAAAGGGTTGGGAGGTTACCTCATGTGATTTACTATGCAAGTAGGACCCTCAATGATGAACAACTAAATTACACAACCACTGAAAAAGAATTGCTAGCTGTAATTTTTTGCCTTGGAGAAATTTCAGTCCTACTTGATAGGGTCCAAAGTCATCATCTACACGGACCATGCAACTCTAAGATGCCTTCTGTCAAAAAAGGATGCAAAAGCCCGATTGATCCGGTGGATCCTTCTACTACAAGAGTTTGATTTGGAAATAAGAGATAAAAAAGGATGTGAGAATGTTGTTGCAGACCATTTTTCGAGGATACCTTTAGAGCCATCAGATGAGGTGCCACTGAATGAAGATTTTCCTGATGAACAATTGCTCAGTATTTCTCAAGTCCCCTAGTTTGCAGATATAATCAATTACCTTGTTACAAGGGAGATGCCCGCCCATTGGTCAAAGCATGATCGATCAAAATTTCTAACTGATGTCAAGTACTTTTTCTGGGATAACCCGTATCTTTTTAAATACTGCCCAGACCAGATCATCAGAAGATGCATTCCTGATCATGACCATTACTCGGTCATTTCCTTCACTTTTACACAGGTGGTATACGTTTTCAAGATTTTGAATGTGAAGTTATGATTTCCATTTTTTTCTTTGATAAAAAAAATGGAAAATCGACCCTTAGTGTACAAAGCTTCCTGGTTCAATGGGTGGATACATGGAAATGGCCGCGTATTGTTGGAGACCACAAAAAAAAAAAAAAAAAAGGAAAAAAAAAGAAAATATATTAAAAAAAGTGTAAAGAATAAAAAGTTTTGTGACTAGTTTGGGTTCGTAGCCTTTTTAACCCAAGCTAGTAAGCCCGTAGGGGTATTTACATACCTAGTGCCCTAAAGACATCTGTTTTAGGAGTCACTGGCCTAATGCTCGTTACATGGGTTAATTAGAAAGCTTAAGGAGCCTAGACATTGCACAGTCACATGTGTGTGTTTGAAAAAAAATCGCGGCCTTTGAAAAAACAGTAGTGCGAAAGTCGTCATTATTGCCTTGAGAGGAAGACTGTTTTTCTTTACTAAGATTAGGCAACCCAAAATTTAAAATAAAATAAAATAATTCATGAAAATTATTGGTGGATCATTTGATGCTTATTACGAATACATCTTTTCACCGTGCACGATCAATTAACATGATTTCGAGAATTTCTAACCAAAAGATAGGATTGGTGAACCAAACTTAAGAGAATCAAGAATAGTCGGTGTCTATAAATTTTATCTTCGAAGAAGTTTCCCTGGATTTTGATAGGTTTTAAACATCTTTTGCAAAAAAAAAAAAAAAAGTTTGTGGGTATATTCACTGCAAACCCTCATGAGGAACAACTCGTCCACTAGAGGGAACGTAAGGGTTTAAGGGCTTATTGCATGCGCTAAATGCAACCGAGAACACCAGCAAAAGTGGTTTTGTTTTCATATTTACTTTTTTAGATTATGTCAAAGAACTTCAAACATTTTCGCTCGCAACTTTTGCTAGGGGACTAGCAAAATGCTGGTTGGGGGTGTGTTGAGTTCATGAATTTGCACATTTACGCATCATTTTAGGATGAATTAGATATATAATTGGGTGAATTACATCATTATTCATCTAATTTCATCATTTCATGCATTTTCACCTAGGAACCTGAATTTTCATACTTTTCATACATTATCTACATTAACTTAGATTATTTTGCAAATTTTCTCCAAAGAGTCCCAGTTGGAGTAGAACTCTGTCCGAATGGGTCCCGCTTCAATATGAACTCTTCAGTATTTGATGTGTTGAATTAGAATGTGCAGAAAATAAGAGTTGCAGGCCTCTGTCACAGAGCCCACTTTCAAGCACACATAGTTATTATGGGCTCTGCATTGCTGAATTGAAGATTGAAAAGAAGAAAATTGAAGAATTCACCACGTGGATCCCACACACAAGCCATATGCAAATCAATCAAAGGAGGGGTCCACTCATCATGTCAGTTGAAGAATCCTAACTACAGTAGAAGACTTCTAATAAGGCCCACTATTCAAACAGATGAAATGTCCCACATAGCAGGGTCCATAGTAATTGTAAATTTGAAATTATTAATGGATAATTCAAAGAGTACCATTCTGATTGAAACAAAAGAAGAAGAGTTTGAATCATTCACATCTGATGTCCTTTCAAAAATGGAAGTTGTGCAGAGATAGAATCCATTGCAAATCAGATTTTAAAAGCTAATCCCGTTTCTCTCAGGACAACTCATCTTCAAATGGTCATAACTTTCAATCCGACCGTCGGATCGATACAATTTACCTACCGTTGGAAAGGTTATTCAGAGAAGATACTCGTGGAGCCTAAGAATGTGCAAGTCAAAGCTATATTGATAAAGTTATGGGTCCGGAGATTTTCATGCTCATTTTTAGACGGGATTGCAAATTAAATCCACACCGTTGATAATCAATTGTTGCACATCCCTTGTGGGACCCTATTTGAAGATTAGCCAAGCGAACCAGAGGTTTCCAGAAGCATCCACCTCATTCAAATTCAAAAAGGGTAAGAGATATAAATATCAATGAAGATAAGTCAAATCTGCAAAGAAGAGATTCAATGTATCTGAAAGATAACTGGAGGTATAAAAGGAACAAAAAGTAGCATACAGGAGACACTCCAACCCCTTGGGCGTCCCTAATATTTCTCTCTCCTCTTTCTCTTCTTTCCATAATTAATAAAATTTAAGAGTTATTTTTTGGTATTCTGGAGTCCTGTTCCAGAACTAGGTTAGAAGAGTGTGAGAGAAAATTGTAATTGTCACGAAGTTCTTAATGAAAACCACATCTTTTGCAATGGAGGAGTAGATCCCTGGATCAGAATGTCAGATGAAGTTAAGTATTTCTCATCATTAATCTATGTGATATTTTTGTCTCTTGTATATTATTATAATAATAAATCTGCCTTATGTCATTGACAGCCTATGTTATTCAATTTTTTATTTGAACAATGCTTTAATCATATATGTTTTCTTAATAGATTATTCTTAGATTGAAATTCTTTGATAATCTATCTTTGATTAATATGTGATATTTAGTTAAGTTCATAATTTCATTAGGTGAAGGAGATTTTTGCCTTAAATAAATTGTGAAGAATTATGCTCTTTGATAGACAAATTATGCGAATCAAAAACATTGATTTGTTTCTTATTTGAAGATTTTTAGGACAAATTTATTTTATCTATTGCATAGAATGATGGTGAGACTACTTAATGGATTCATGATATTCTGATCTGCATTTTCTCATGTTTTATTGCTGCACTTTAGATCTAGCATTTTCTCAATCTTATAATTGTTTTTCTTTTCTTTATTCTCTTGTCATTATTATTGATAAAAAAATCAGATTTGGGATTTTAACGTAGTAGTGCTCCCTGTGGGATTCAACCTGTACTTGCCACTATCTCAAAAAGACAGCCGTGCACTTGCAGTATTAAAAGATTGAATTTAAATTCACATCAGTGTCAACAATGTGAAGCGGCCAACTATAACCCTTTACATTGACTTCAAGGATTAAAGGAGCCACCTACATTTTATGCAAAAAACACTAATGAATTCTTCTAAAATCATGGACAAGCATTGTGGTTTCACTTATTCAAATCTAATGCTTCACTTGACTGCAATGCATTATTTGTAGGTATGCCTGGACTTAAACTTATGTTGAATTCCATGAAATCTCCTCCCCTAAGAAAGGTGCACATGTTTTCATGTCAGCAGCATTCATTCCAAACAGAAGGTAATTTTGTGGTTCTGATATTCTCTTAATACCAGCAAGGACTAGAAGATGTAGAAATAAGAAAACAACTTAGAACACAAAATGCATGTTAGATATTTTCGTCCTCAGTTACAAGTGTAAGGGTCAAATTCTATCAGAGCCAAAACATTGGCATTATGATGTCTCGCTATAGCGAGACTCATGCTCGCTATAATGAGCATGGACGAGAAACCCAATCCCATCCGGACTCTATGAAAGAGTTTGATGATGATTGATGTTCTTATTGGAGCTGAATTAGAATACTCATGCACGGATTTGGGGCTATTTGTAGGGTGTTGCTCTCAACCCTAAAGGTATGAGTGTGCATATTGAAGATTAGAAACACCACCACTCTCATTAATCTGAGTCAAAGATATCTTAGAGAGAGATTATTCTCAAGAGCCATTGAGAGATCGTTATGAATGGCTGCTCTAGAAGGTCATTGTTGCTTCTGCTTTCTTGTAGAAGATAGTTCATCTTGACTGACAAGGTGCAAGAAGTTCAAGCAAGGAGAACGGTGCATGGTGGAAATCGTGTTAGTGGATTCTATGCAAGAACAACTACAGCCCTTAGGTCGAGGTACATACTGAGGTAAAGGAGCTTGTGAGTATATCTTGTAAATTGTTCGTGAACTCTTTATTTCTAGTTCGTGATTTTTCTCCCTGGATAGGGTTTCCACGCTAAATACTGTGTCTGCCTTTTGTTTGGTGTGTGATTGGTAGATAGCTAGTTCTATATTGTCTGATTGATTATTTTTGCTGCATTGATTTGATAAATTAGAAATAGTAATCCATTCTGGTAGCCTGCAAAAACTTTCAATTGGTATCAAAGCGGGCTACACTATTTTATTGTGTTGATCCAAATATTGCTAGAATGGATATCTACTGTGAAGGCACTTCTACCAAAATCCCTAAATCTGTTGGGAAGAAGAAATCTTCTAAAGGAATTCAATGCTATGAGTGTCAAGGCTATGGACACATTGCTAGTGATTGTGGTAATAGAAAACCAAAGAAAATGGCTTTTAATTTGAAAAGATCTGAGTCTGAGAAGCCTGAAGCTAGCAAAGAAAATTTCATCGCATTCATGGCAACTTCTGGTTCTATTACTCCATAAGTTTCATCTGATGATAGGACTGATCATGATGATAGTGAGTAAAAAACAGAGCATGACTGGCAAGCTGAATATCAAACATTGTTCGCAAAGACCATGAAGATGTTAAAGATGAATGAAAAAGTGGCCAAAAAGTGGAAAGAGTCTAAAGAGCAAAATTCCTCCTTGAAAGCTGAACTTGCAGAAGTACTTGCAAAAGCACAAAAATTGGAGGATGAAAATAATAGGTTGGCTAACAAATTGACTATAGAATCACAAAAGTGTGACATACTTGTTTCTGATATGAAGACTTTGAAAGCAGAGAATCCTGATTTGAATGGAAGATTCAAGATGGTTATATCGGAGTTAGATACAGCTAAAGCTTTATTGAATAGGATGAACACTGGATCGAGAAAACAAGCATGGCATTGGCTACGCTAACGGGGCATCCACATCAAAAGCCAAAGGTACTAACTGTTTTGTTCAAAATTCAGTTGTTACTAATCATGTTGTTCATGTTGCAAACAAAACTCCAAAGAAGATTAATGTGTCACGTCATGAACGAACTCCAACTTGTCATCATTGTGGAATTAAAGGACACATTCGACCCCATTGCAATAAGCTGCGAAGTTTACCGAATCAAAAGCAATGAAAAATGCAAAAGGCTGAGCTAAAAAAGAAGAATACCAAAGTTGTTTGGGTCAAGAAAGAAGACCTCTCTTCTATATTGGTACACACTATGCTAAAATATTTAAATTTACAAGTGTGTGTGCCTAAGCTTTATCACCCCGGATCTGCAAGATCAACCCCCCACCCCAGTGCTGATACGAAGATCATTTTGAGGGGGAGTCAATATTGAGGAGGAGCTACTGCATCCAGATTGACAGAAGCTGCTTGATGATATTTATTTGTCAATTATGGACAAAAATAGGGGGACAAAAATGAAGTTAGGGGGAGCATTACAAGCTAAGGCAATTCAAGATCTGGAAGTTCAAGCAAAGGCAGTACAAGATCTAACAGTGCTGAATTTTTTTTGTTTTAAAATTCAATGTATTTTGGGTTTTACTTTTGGGTAGATCAAATTGTATTGTTCTAGAGGTTTTGTCCAAGAATTGCCAAAAGGGGGAGATTATAAGGGTCAAATTCTGTCAGACCCAAAAAATTGGCAGAATGATGTCTCGCTATAGCGAGACTCATGCTTGCAATAACGAGCATGGACGGGAAACCCAGTCCCATTCGGACTCTATGAAAGAGTTTGATGATGAGTGATGTTCTTATTGGAGTTGAATTAGAATACTCATGCACGGATTTTGGGCTATTTGTAGGGTGTTGCTCTCAACCCTAAAGGTATGGGTGTGCGTATTGAAGATTAGAAACACCACCACTCTCATTAATCTGAGTCAAAGATATCTTAGAGAGAGATTATTCTCTAGAGCCATTGAGAGATCGTTCTTAATGGCTGCTCTAGAAGGTCATTATTGCTTCTGCTTTCTTGTAGAAGATAGTTCATCTTGACTAACAAGGTGCGAGGAGATCAAGCAAGGAGAACGGTGCACGGTGGAAGTCGTGTTAGTGGATTATATGCAAAAACAAATACAGTCCTTAGGTCGAGATACAGACTGAGGTAAAGGAGCTTGTGAGTATATCTTGTAAACTGTTCATGAACTCTTGATTTCTAGTTCATGGTTTTTCTCCCTAGATAGGGCTTCCACGCTAAATACCGTGTCTGCCTTTTGTGTGGTGTGTGATAGATAGCTAGTTCTATATTGTCTGATTGAATATTTCAGCTGCAATGATTTGATCAATTAGAAATAGTAATCCATTCTGGTAGCCTGCAAAAACTTTCAACTAGCTCTTTAACCAGGACATGTAGAAAACTTGACGACTAAATAACACACCTTAGCATGGCTGTAGAGTAATATTATAGTTTTCAGATTAAACATATGTTTCCTTTTTCCTTCCCATTTGTTCTCAACGCTAACAGAAGCGCTACAAGTTTGCATGGATTTATTAAATCTTTATCTTATTCTCGAGGAAGTATTCAATTTGAGTTCAAAATTTGGTACTTGTCTCACCCTAATTCAAGAAAACTTTTTAAGTTGTTTCTCTAACTCTCATTTTGTGATATCAATCTTGCTCCTTTGCATGGTATTCAAATTTCTTTATATTCATATGCCTGTCATTTTATCTTTGTCAACATGAATTTGGTACTTATTTGGTCCTAAGTTTCAGACAAATTGCTTAGTGTTTTACATAATCATGGGTGACAAGAAATATTTGCAACTTTTTTCAGCCATTTTCCTTCCATGTATCTGTTATTCAATCTTCTTTAAAAAAAATTTATTAAAACTTCTACTCAATTTCATAAAAACAATGACTGCTTGTAAATTGCTCGATTTGCCAAAAAAATTAGGCTGCTAATTAAGTTGGTCTGTCTTCACTTCGATCATTAACATGAATTTTCCAATGACTTTATTTTCTCCATTTTTTTTAATGAAACTGTTTAATCATACTAAGGATTACCATCAGTGATTGCCAGTTTACTCCAGACTTTTTGATTGGTAAGGATCACATTTAGAAGAACAATCAATATTTAATGTTCTCTTTGTTACCAGAGTGGGAACCTACTCCAAGTATAGTTGTATTTGACCAATCCAAGTTTATGACTAATCAAAGTTTATACTTTTCTTGTTGAGTAAAGTTGGGAATGTCTTGCAAAGCCAATATAAAGAACAGAAATGTTAGCCAATTGGCATTCAAAGATTAAAATAAATAATAAGCGTGCATTATGATGGAGCTTATTATTTCAATATGTTGTTACAATCTTTAACATAATTTTCACTATAATCGCACTGGGAGCACATCAAATACTAAAGCAGAAACACTTCCAGTTCATCATGTGGAAATTGCATGATGCTTCTTACTATATTCACCTCAGATCTGCATATTTCAGCATTATACCTTACTATATGCAGCCAAATAAATATATATAATATGTATATTAATTATATATTCAATACTTCTATTGTTTTCCTTTGTCTCGCCTGGTATACTCATTTAGTTCCAACTATTTGACTTATTATGTATCAAGTCAAAGTTGACTTTAATAGTGCATACACTTGACTTGAATAAGATGGTCATTTTCCTGAAACATGGCAGGATCGTGAACAAGATAAACAGTTCAATTGGACAAGATCCTAATGCAATTAGTATAATTGGAGTTCTTGATATTTACGGCTTTGAGAGCTTCAATGTTAACAGGTAAATCACAAGTGCTTCTCAAGAAGTATGCTATATAATACCCGATACAGAAAAGAAAAAAAATAAATGATTTGAAAAAAAAAAGTAAAAATTTTGTCTTCTAACTTAAGCTCTATTTCCATCTTCAAGAATATCTGATTATCTACTAATCTCCTGGCAGTTTCGAGCAACTGTGTATCAACTTGACAAATGAGAAATTGAAATAGCATTTTGTGTGGGGTCGTTTTGCAATCACGGATTTGTGTGGGGCCACTGTTAGAGTTTTTGTTTTGTTGCAATTTGATAGGATGCAATCAATTTCATAAAGCTTGTCCTCTCATTCATTCATGTTTTTATTCATAGGATCATCATGCATATTTCTCATTCTTGATCTTTGATTTTATCATTTGATATGCATGGTTTTCATATTCAGGTTGCCTCTTCAGTTCATGGAGTTTTTGATTTCAAAATCCATCCAAGCTTTCCAAAGTTTCTATCTTTAAAATCATTATTTTGATTTGGAGTTTTCATGGCTTTAGAATTTCATGTTTCATCTTCTATCAGTCATGATTTCATGCTTGGAAATGGTCCTCAAAGTCCCCTGGAAAGAGCCCTTCAATTTGCAAAAAATTGGATTTTTTTCATCCCAGGTAGTTGACCTGCAGTGAGGTAGGGCAGGTCGACCTACGTCTCTGCAGGTCGACTGGGTCGAGAAAGCTCCAACGGTCAGTTTTTTTACCGTTGTGTGTGGTAGGTCGACCTGCCCCTGTAGGTAGGTCGACCTGCGACTAGCCGTTGGCAACTTTATCTTTATAAAAAGTGGCTTTTTGTTTGAAGAAAGTTGCTGATATTTGAGAGACCTTTGAGGCCAAGGATTAGCAACTTCTCAAGAGCATTTTCAAAGGGATTATGAAGCCATTCCATTAAACCAACCTTTGATCTTCAAATGGGTGTGCTTTCTTTAATCCTAGTCTTTTTGAAATCATGTTTTGTTTCAAATCTTTGATCTCTTCCTAAACATGATTAACAAGTTGCTTTTCTTTTAGAATGTTGTCTTTCATAACATGCTTAACACTTTAGTAATCTCATATGCTATAAATACAACATATGGTCTATGTTACACATGATTTTACTTTCTTGTTTCAAAAATCAACTTGTTAGACTTTAGAACATCTTTCTTGAAAACAAGTTATTTCTCATTGTTAATCACATGTGTTAGACATACAACTCTTTCTCCAATATATGATAAACATCTTTGCATCATTTTAGTTTTTATCTTTTCAAAGAGAAAGAGTTATTTCTAGAAAATGCATTTTACATAAACTTTGTCATTCACATGCATGTTTCTAGAACTTAAGTTTTCACTTTCTAATTAGCCTAATTAGAGGCACTCAATTGCACTTCATTGTTCTCTTTATCCATGCATTGTTAGGCATAATTCTTAAGAGAAAAGTTCCTTGTTGTAAAGGTTCATGCTTAGCCTTGAAAAGCATATGTTGTAAAGGTTTATGCTTAGCCTTGAAAAGCATAGTGTTGATTGTAAGGTTTGAGGTGATCCTAAACCTTAATTGAAGTTAGTGAATACCGGTAGGTGTACCGGGAGTGGATGTAGGCAATTTGGCCGAACCACTATATGTTCTTGTGTTATGGTGATTGTCTTTATGCTTTCTTTTTATGGATTATGCTCTCTTGGTTGATTTCATTATTCTTCTTCAAAACATATGAGACTTAAAAGCTAAAAGAATTAAAATTGGTCTAGGACTTTGAGCTCGCCCTATTCACCCCCCCCCCCCCTCTAGGATTCGATCTTGGACTTTCAGCCACTCCTTGTTTTAGGACTATCCCCAGTCTCGGTGTTGTCCAAGCTCGGCAGTAGCGCCATCTCGGGGTGATCATGGATCCCATCTCGGTGGCTACGTTGACAAATATCCACCTCGGTCTCGGTCTTAAGCCCGATCTCGGTCTCCTGTCACTTAGCCATAAATGCGCTGCCGTGACGGAGACGGCGGACTGACAAATAGAGTGGGCGCCAGACCTAGATAAGTGGCACGCCTTATCTCAAGGTCACGTCCATAGGTGTAGGGAGATGGTCCGATGGGACATTCCCTTTTTACCGACCCCCGTTCAGGAGAGAAAAGTATACGCTGATGGGACTTCTATGTCCCCCTAAGGGTCCACTCCAACAAGACTTCCACGTCTATATAATGCATGGAGAAAAGCAACAGAAGGTACGCAACAAATCTCCCTCCCAAATTTCTCCTTCTCCATTTCTTTCAGTGATCATACTGACTTGAGCGTTGGAGTGCCTTCGGCTGCCTACAACCAGGGGCTCTGACTTTTATCTTCCTCTTTCAGGTCATCGGAGGCCCGATCCTTTTCCCTCATCTTCTCCAGATCATCAAACCAAGAGCTTAACCCTCTCTTAATCAAGTCCGTAATTTTTAGGCACTTACAGTTGGCGCCATCTGTGGGTATAGGATCTTTACAAAAACCAGACCTTCAAAAGCCATGCCTCCAAAAACCAGATACGGCGGTGCGGGATCGTCAAAGTCCCGAAGAGCGTCGTCTTTTCCTCCGCCTAAACAACCCCCATTTCCACCATTTTTACAACCAGAGTCGCAACCTCAGCCGCCCCAGCCAGTACTTCCAGTGCTGCCCACTGGCGCTCGCTCTGCTCTCCTTCCCCCTCCGGGGCCAGCGGGGGTTCCCCCCGTCTAGCAGGGACTGTCGGGGATTCCCCGCCAGAGAAAGTCGTGAGGAAAATCCGGTCCCGCGTACGTGGAAGGTATTATCCAGTCGGACTCCTCGTCCCGATCTCTGACGGCACCACCCCCCCCCCCCCGTCGTGACAACCATCAGGGGGCCCCTCGCCACCCAGGTGACCAGCCACCCAGGGGCCCACAGCAGAATGTCTCCACAACGGGTCCTCGACGACGTGGAGAGACCCCTGTCGGAACAAAATCCCACCACTCTCATCGTCGCGTTCACAATGACGATCGGACCTTTCACCATGCCCGTGGAGGAGAAGACGACCCCCTGCTTGAGGAGCTCGATGCCCATAATCGGATCCTCCGAGAGAAAGAGGAGTTGATTCATCGTCTCCAGGAGCGGCTCAAGGCAAATGAGAGAAGGCCTCGTGTTCCGCACCCAGAGCGACAGCGGACCCGTCAGGGCAGCCGAGATCTGAGGCAGGTCCTCAGCGACAGAAGACGAAGCCGCTGCGAAAAGGAAGGCTCGAGCAGCAGCCATCTGCATAGCGACCTCAGGGGATCGCATCGAGAGCCAGAGTCCCCGAGGCTAGAGAACACGACAGGCTTGAGGGAGCTGCTCGACCACTACGTAAAAAAAGAGGTCCAGGCTCGGATGGCCGAGATCGGTTTCGACCGGGAACAGGCGGAGGCCTGCGATGAAGAAGACCAGGGCATGTCCCCCTTCTCACAAGAAATAAAGGATTTCTCTCTTCCCGAGAGATTCAACGTCCCGAGGTTCGTCCTCTATTACGGGGCCTCGGACCCAGGAGCGCACCTGCGGCATTTCACTCAGCGGATGTCGGTGTGGGGGGATGTCGGTAACCTGAACTGCAGGGTCTTTTCCTCCAGTCTAGGCGACCTCCCACTCCGGTGGTTCTGCGCGCTCCCCCCAGGGTCGGTCTCGAACTGGCGACAGCTCCGAAGCTCCTTCGTCGAGAAGTTCCAGGCGCACCGTGTTATCCCAAAGACTGGTGGCAACCTCATGGCAATCCGGATGAAGGACAGTGAGTGCATCACTGCGTTCGCTAGGAGATTCTTGACGATTTATAGCCAGATCACAGACGCCAATGATGACATCGCCATCATGTGTTTCCGGCAGGCGTTGCTCCCAAGCAATGAGCTCCGTAGAGACCCGGTCCGAAATCCCGTGACCACAATGAAGGCGCTGATGGCCAGGGTGAATCAGTACATCGAGCAGGAGGAGGACGAAGCTCATGGCAAGGAGTGTTTCGGCCTCTCGCAGAAGGGCCAAACCTCCAAAGGATAAGGGACGTTCCCCAAGCAGAGGCCAGATAAGAGGAGGGCCACCGCCAGTTCGGCAACCTTCTCCACTTCGGTCTCGGGTACCACCAAGAGACCGAAGTTCAAACCTGTCGGGTCGGCAGAAGGTCCTTACAGGGCCGTTAATGTCGTCTTCAAGGAGCCCATCTACAGAGTCCTGAACCAAATCAAGGCAGAGCCCTACTTCTAGTGGCCACAGCCGATGAAGGGCGATCCATCTACCCGAGATCAGAGCAAGAACTGTTCTTACCATAAGCAACGCGGGCACATGACCGAGGATTGCATGGCTCTGAAGTCCCACCTCGAGAAGCTTGTCAGAGACGGACACCTTCGAGAGTATATCAAAAAAGGAGAAAGGATCAACCAGGCTCAGCAGCGCGCCCCACCGCCTCCGCCCAATGATGATTAGGACAGCGACGGGCCAGTGGGAATCATCAATGTTATTCACTTGGCCCCCACTCCCAATAAGGGAAGTCACCAAGCTCGGTCAGAGGCCAGGAGGGCTGCCCATGGCAAACAGGTGATGTCGGCCGAACTGGAGCCTGCGCCAAAGAGAGCTAAGAGGGAAAGTCCAAGATCTGGTTCTCGGACGAGGACCTAGAAGGGGTCCATCTCCCCCACAACGACGCACTCACCCTCACCTTACGACTGAACAATTACACCGTGAAACGCGTTCTCATAGATCCAAGGAGCTCGTCCGAGATACTCTACTACAGCTGCTTCAAAGAGCTCGGCCTGACCGAGTCTGATCTGCAGGAAGCCCGCGTCCCCCTGATAGGCTTCAGCGCCAAGCCGGTGTACCCCAAAGGGAGGATCTCGCTTGAAGTCAGAGTAGGGGGCGCCACGAAGATGGCCTACTTCATGGTAGTAGACGCCCCATCACCTTACAATGTGATAATGGGTCGGAGTTGGCTGCATGCCATGGAGGCAGTACCCTCCACCCTTCACCAGAAGCTCAAGTTTCCTCTAGAGGGGGCCAGAGGGGTGTTCGAGATAGTGACCGTGCGGGGAGATCAGCAGATGGCCTGGCAATGCCTCACAGCCATAGCGCCTGGCGAGACAGAGCCGCTGCAAGTGCATATATATGACCGAGCTTGAGGCCGAGCTGGAGGATGTCGGTCAGTCAACAGAGCAGAAGAGCATAGAGGAGCTCACCGAGATGAGAATCAATGCCAATGACCCTGGGCGATATTTCCTGCTGGGAAGCCAGCTCCCCGACAACGAGAAGTCCGACCTGCTCGACTTCCTGCTGCAGAACAAGGACGTCTTCGCCTGGACCCCATATGAGATGCCCGGGGTCAACCCCAAAGTCATGTGCCACAAGCTAAATGTGGACCCCGGACACAAGCCCATAGTGCAGAAAGCCTGCAGAACAGGGGTCCCGCAAACAGAATCTATCATCGAAGAAGTAGATAAGCTCTTCGAGGCCAGGACAATCCATTAGGTGCATTACCCGAAGTGGCTAGCGAACACAGTAGTGGTGAAGAAGAAAGATGGCAAATGGAGGGTCTGCGTGGACTTCACTGACCTCAACAAAGCCTGCCCCAAGGACAGCTTCCCCCTCCCGAAGATCGACCAGATGATCGATGCCACCTCGGGACATGATAGGATGAGCTTCCTCGACGCCTACCGAGGTTACCACCAAATTCCCATGCACGGGCCTGATGAGGAGAAAACGGCATTCATAACACCCCGAGGCATCTATTGTTATAAAGTGATGCCTTTTGGGTTAAAGAATGCCGGGGCGACATACCAGAGGCTGGTCACGAAGATGTTTCACGCCCAGCTCGGGAAGACAGTGGAGGTCTACATCGATGACATGGTGGTTAAGTCCAAGAAGTCGCAGGACCATTTGGCAGACCTGCGTCAGGTGTTCACCATCCTTAAACAGTTCCAGCTCAAGCTAAATGCCTCCAAGTGTGCGTTCGGCGTCGGATCTGGCAAATTCTTAGGGAGCCTGGTAATAAGGAGAGGGATCGAAGCCAATCCAGAGCAGATATCGTCTATCCGGGCGATTCAGAGCCCGACCTCGGCCAAGCACGTCGAAAGGCTCACAGGGATGGCTGCTGCGTTCAACCGCTTCTTCAGCCGAGCTTCGGACAAATGCCGCCCCTTCTTCGAACTCTTGAAAAAGAGCTCCAAGTTCCAATGGACCCCTGAGTGTGACCAAGCGCTGGAAAAACTCAAGGAGTACCTTTCCTCACCACCACTGCTGTCCACTCCGTCACAAGGCGACCTCCTTTACCTTTATCTAGCAGTCTCGGACCACGCAGTAAGCTCGGTGTTAGTCAAAGAAGACGGGAAGCAGCAACAACCCATTTACTACACGAGCAAAACCATGCTCGACGCCGAGACCAGGGTGCGCACTTAACAATGATAAATCCATTAATTGGCACAACGGGATATTTCTCTTAGAAGATATATTACATTTTGAGAATTATATGTTCCCACAGTCCCACTAACACATACCCAGGACACCGAGGTATTAACCTATAATTGGCCTCACTTATTGGTGACTCAAAGTAAATGTTTAGTTGTCGCGACCCCGGACCAGGTTGCAGAGCCAATCTGGGATCGGGACTTGAATATTCGATGATTGCAGTGAGTGATGCGATTATGCCATTGAACATATACTTATTTTGGCCAATAAGTACACGAGTCAATAAAACGATTCCACCCGTGTACGTGATTTCCCACAGGTGTCCGCGGTGAGGATATCACATCGACATATATAATTTTTTGTTTAAGTGCGAAAGCGTGCAACAAATCAAGTCTATAACTCATTATCATCAATAAGACTAATAACACATCAATATAAAACAAAGTATATCAGAGTGAGCAATATTCATAAGCATTTTCCCAAAGTGAAGTTAGTGTTTATACAAAAGATCAATTAATTAACATTCCCCAAAACTAAAGGCCAACAAAGGCCAGTACAACCAAATAGTTCCCCAAAAGAATATGTTATCCACAATCCCCAAAAGTGTATCGTATCTCGAGGCAACCGAATGTCTAAGCGACATCATCAGCATGCCACTCAACTAAGCGTTGCGGTTCTCCGACCGTCTCCTCAAGCTCCGCCTTGGGGTAACCAACGTCTGGACCTGAGTACCAAAGAGTCGGTCAAACACAACGGTCTGGCAGGTGGGTGAAGAGATAAAATAATACAATAATAAATGAATTTACCTTAGAAAACACTTAAACCTGTTTAAACAATAATCTCCATGAAGAAGTAAATCATTTATTCAAAGCATATGTACAATATAAAAAAAAGATGTAAGTATACCAAGGAACGGGAAACAAGCAAAATGGCAACCACACGAAGCTAGGTCCTCTATGACCGAAGTGACAAGAGCATATCCGGGCATTGATCTCTATCACACGAAGTGAGGAGCTTCAACGAAATATACATATACATATAACTATACAAGACGAGACCACGGTAGCGAGCTGGGTATCGGGAACCACGATGGCGAGCCGGGTATCGGGAACCACGGTAGCAAGCCGGGTATTGGGACGGGACCACGGTAATAAACTGGGCATCACAATCCAAACTGCAGCTGGCGGGACGGGAGGGGGATCTCCAAGTCGGTGGATCAAACTAACAAGGTCATCCAAGTTTAGTGGTGTCGACTCATAGGTCACATAATAGAAATCGGGACATGTATAAAATACATATGATGCAATTGTATAAACGGGCGGGACGGGAGTGTTCAAGGCACAAATTTCACTTCATTTCGGGCAATGCACATCGGGGCTAGCAAAATGCTACAAGTACAAATTCAGTGTTTTCGGGAATGATAAATAATAAATCATGAATTTCGGGAGTGCATATCAAAATTCGGGAACAATGGAATATAATTAAACTTTCGAAATTCCGAAACAAGTATCGGGATTCAAGATTAGTTCAAGGTGAATAGGGGTCTCGTATGTCTATTTCAGTATAGACTAGGTACTCATTAAATTTTGGAACATTCCGGCTCCTTATACACCTTGATAACTTCAAAAACTTCGATGAATCTTCGTGATGGAATTTCTTTCTTAAACGGGCTTCCTATATCATATATAAATTTCCCCACTACAGTAGGGCTCCAACAAACCTCTCCCAAACATTTAAACATTTCATTCTTGCTCCTAACATAGCCTCAGGTGAAAGTACACGTCGCTCGAGCGGATGATGAAGTTTGCTCGAGCGGACCTGTCCAGTTCAGGTTGGCTCAAGCGAAGTATCAGTTCGCTCAAGCTAACCACTCTCTGTGAGGGGTTCTGGGAGGGTTCGCTTGAGTGAACTGTCCAGGAACTGATTCCGGGGACAGTTCAACTCCTTCCTTTTTCTCTTCTTACAAACCCCTTTGAGCCTCATTTCTTCATCAAATTGAGAGGCTCAAAACCTCCTTCAAACCCCATTCAAGCACCATCAAATCTTCCATAAAAAACCATCCATTCACTTCCTTCTCAACCATATCCAACCACAAAAGAGAAGAGAAAATCCACCAACCATAAAAGACTAAATAAAGTACTATAAACAAGTACTAAATAAAAGACTATGAATGCAATA
This sequence comes from Cinnamomum chago, assembly GCA_038049695.1. Taxonomy (NCBI): domain Eukaryota; kingdom Viridiplantae; phylum Streptophyta; class Magnoliopsida; order Laurales; family Lauraceae; genus Cinnamomum; species Cinnamomum chago. The sequence goes on from CP142459.1 coordinate 19,880,304, forward strand.
TTTCCAGAAGTTAAACAAACCAACAAGACTCATTCATGAGCATTTATTTCAAAACCAATGCAAGACAATAATAATTAGTAAAGTCATCCACATTTCTCATAAAAACCATTTCATGCTCAAAATATCTATTCATCCACTTGCCTTAGGTCGCATGCTTAGCAAAACGAGCTCTAATCACACTCTGTCAAAGATAACCTACAAGCACAATCAAACACCCCCAAATCCAAACCCTAATGGTCAAAAATCAAGAATGGGGAAGAGAAAACTTGTAACAATGGAGATGGAGTTTCTCTAAGGCTAGAAGAAGTGATTGGAGAGAAAGCTTACTTGTAGGGTCTTCAAATGGACAATAATGGTTCAAGGAAGATCTTGAAGTAGGTGGTTTCCTCCACAAATGGCATCAAGAGAGAGCTTTCATGATGATGAAGAAGATGACAACTTCCATTTTTGCTATTGGTGCAAATTTGATAGTGATTGGGAGATGGAAGAGCAAGAAGAAGAAGAAGGAAAGGAAACCCTAGCTTGGTTGATCTTTTGAGTTGGAAAAAGGGAAACGAGAGAAAGGGCACTCTTATATAACAAGTGAGATGGGCTCGACTTCTAGGAAACCTTGTGGGGTTAAAGACATGACTTTCGGGACCTTGGATGAGTTCGACGAAGAAGGAAAAAACAATTGCCGAAATATCTAGTTTCCAAAAATTATAGAGAATAACGGTTTTGTGTCTAGATTTGGTGTAAAAGACTATCGTACCCTCAATGTTAGGAAAGTCGGATTTAAGGTTTTCGAACGGGGGCGGGATCAACACGAAAGTTGTAGAGAATAACGAGATGAGTCTAACGGGAATGAAATACGAATTATTAGGGTCTCGAGTAATCTCCCAAGTAAACGCGAAGTCACAAAAAGGAACCCCCAAAGGGTCCCACTAATTACAAAGGCACTCAAAACTCCCCAAAGCTATATCAAAAGCTATTCTATTCCCAACTTAACCAAAATCCACTAATCACGCTTAGAACTAAAGCATGACTTAATTAACGCTAATCGAGGTCACTTGGGTCGGGATCTTACTTCCTCCACCCCTTAAGGCATTTGGTCCTCCAAATGAAATATACAACTCACCTCAGGTAGTAGATGTGGATACTTCTTCTGAACTTTATCTCATAGTTCCCACGTTGCTTCTTCCGGTCCATGGTTTTCCCAAAGCACTTTCACCCAATGAATAGTCCATGTCCTCAACTCTTGTTCTTTTGTTTCGATGATCTGAACATGCTTGTCAACATATGTAGCATCCTCTGGGATTTCCAAGGGTTCATGATGAAGTACATGTGATGGATCGGGGACGTTCTTCTTCAACATCGACACATGAAAGATGTTGTGTACGCTAGAGAGTTCGGGTGGTAAGGCTAATCTATAAGCCACATCACCAATCTTGCTCACAATGTCATAAGATCCAATATATCTCCTGGATAGTTTGTCTTTCTGCCCAAATCTCGTGGTTCCCCTAGTAGGTGACACTTTCAAGAAAACTTTGTCTCCTTCTTTAAATTGTAAATCCCTCCATGAGAGTTTGCATAGCTTTTCTACCTACTTCGGACTACTTTCAAGAGTTCTTAGATCAACTTGACTTTATCACTAGTCTCGCTCACTATGGCCGGTCCATGGAAACTGGGAATGCCAACTTCTTCCCAACACAGGTGCTCTACACCTTCTGCCATACAAAGCTTCAAAGGCGCCATTCCAATGCTCGAATGGTAACTGTTGCTGTAAGCAAACTCACACAACGATAGAGTCTCATCCCATTGAGTCTTGAAATCCAATACACAAGCACGGAGCATATCCTCAAGGGTCTGAATTGTCCTCTCTGATTGGCCATCTATTTGAGGGTGATAAGCCATGCTGAACTGCCCATGGATTCATGCAATGTCTTCCAAAATCTTGAGACGAAATTGTTGTCTCTGTCGGAAGTGATGGAAACTGGTTGTCCATGTCGACTGACAATGTCGTTGACAAACAATTCTGCCAAAGGTAGCATGTGCATTTTCTTCCCTGTCCTTATAGGAATAAAGTGAGCTAACTTGGCAAGACGGTCCACAATGACCCATATTGCATTGTTGCATCTGCTAATTCTCAGTAGTCCCAAGATAAAATCCATGGTAATGTGTCCCCATTTCCATTCCTGGATCTCTAACTGTTGTAACAACCCGAGAGGCTTCTGATGCTCTACTTTTATCAACTGACAAGTCATACATCAAGAGACAAATGCTGCAATCTCCCTCTTCACGTTGTTCCTCCAAGATCTTCCCTTCAAGTTCTGATACATCTTTGTACTCCCCGGATGCATGGAATATCGTACTGTGGGCCTCGGTCATGATGTCATTCCTCAAATCTTCGACGTTGGGCACACATAGATGGTCATGGTAGTACAAGACTCCATCCACAATACGAAAGTCAGGACGTTCTGCTATATGCTCTAAAATCTTAGCCAACTCTGGATCTTGGAACTGACTATCCTTGATCTTCTGGATGAAGTAAGGCTCGGACACTAACATGTTGGCTAAAATTACACCTTTCTTCAATGGTTGTAGATTTATTCTCAGCTCTTCAAATTGTTCAAAGATGCAAGTGCCACTTAGATTTGCCAAGCCTACTGATTTTCTGCGCAAAGCATCGACAACTGCATTTGCTTTCCCCGGGTGATACTTGATTGAAAAAGCATAATCCTTGACATATTCCATCCATCTCCTCTGCCTCATGTTCAGCTCCTTCTGAGAAAATAAGTATTGTAAGCTGTGGTGGTCGGAGTGGACTTCGAACTTCTCTCCTTAGAGGTAATGTCTCCACATTTTCAATGCAAAAACAACCGATCCTAACTCAACATCATGGGTGGCATAGTTCTTCTCGTGATCTTTTAACTGTCGGGATCCATACGCAACCACTTTTCCATCTTGCATCAACACACATCCAAGTCCAACATTTGAAGCATCAGTAAAAATAGTAAAACTGAAGCTTCCGGATGGTAAAGTAAGGACTGGTGCTATAATCAATCTCTTTTTCAGTTCTTAGAAACTAACTTCACACTGATCTGTCCACACATACGGTACATTTTTCCTGGTCAACTTCGTTAATGGTGTCGCAATCGACGAAAATCCTTGCACAAACCTCCGGTAATATCCTACCAATCCCAGAAAAATTCTAATTTCTGACACATTCTTTGGTCTTTCCCACTTCACTACTGCCTCAATCTTGGACGGATCTACTGACAACCCTTCTTTGGAGATGATGTGCTCCAAAAATGCTACTTGTTGAAGCCAAAATTCACACTTGTTGAGCTTCGCATACAACTGGTTGTCTCTCAAAAGTTGCAGTGTTGTCCTTAAGTGCTCTTCATGTTCTTCTTTGGTCATAGAGTATACCAAAATATCATCAATGAACACTACTACAAACTAATCCAGATACTGTGCAAATATCTTGTTCATTGGCATCACTAGGAATTCATTGTGTCCATATCTTGTCCAGAAGGCTATCTTCAATACATCTGACTCTCTGACTCTCAGCTGATGGTAATCGGATCTCAGGTCAATCTTCGAAAAGTATGAAGCACCTTGTAATTGATCAAACAATTCTTCTATCCTTGGCAATGGGTATTTATTCTTGATAGTTACTTGGTTCAATCTTCGGTAGTCAATGCACATCCTCATCGAACCATCTTTCTTCTTGACAAACAAAACTGGAGCTCCCCATGGCGAAATGTTAGGTCTAACAAAACCTTCGTCCAACAATTCTTGCAATTGTATCTTCAATTCTCCCAATTCTGTCGGAGCCATCCTACACGGTGCAATAGAGATCGAAGCGGTCCCTGGTAATAACTCAATGGGTGGCAATCCTGGAATTTCTTCTGGAAAAACATCCGGGAATTCCCAAACAATAGGGATCTCCTCCACCCCTTGGGACTGTTTATCCTCTGTGATAAACGCCAAATAGGCATCATATCCACTTTTCAAAAGTCTATCAGCTTTCAAAGCTGAGACAAACCGATTCCTCCTCTCTCCCTGAAATAACACTCCTGCCGGTGTCTCATCTAATTTGAAGGTGAGGGTCTTATGAAAACAATCCATCGTGGCATGGTATCCTGCCAACCAATCCATCCCTATGATGATATCGAAGTCATGCATCTCCAATAAAATGAGATCTGCAGGTAATACCACTTCTCCTATTTGAATTGTGCAACTAGGGTAAAAGATCTTACACACAACTTGTTTGCCTACCGGAGTAGCCACAGTCAAAATGAACTCAAGTTCTCTAGCATGTAGATCAATCAACTTAGAAAATTCATGGGATAAAAATGAGTGTGTAAAGCCAGGGTCAAATAAAATCTTAGCTTCAATTCCACAAACAAGGAGTGTACCTTCCACTACATTTCCCGCCGCCTCTGCATCAACCCTATTGACGGCATAGATTTGCCCTCGCTGTTGTGGCCTGTTTTGAACCTACTATGGCCTGCCTTGTTGGAAGTTCATGTTCTGTTGTGGGGGACGTTGATTCTAGTTCTGTCCCCGTTGGCTGGCCTGCTGCTGTTGCTATGGTCTATACTGCTGTTGTGGTGCTTGTGGTTGAGGTGGCCTTGCCTGATTCTGGACAACTGGTACGTTCTGAGGTGGTGATGGACGTTGTGCTCCTTAAGGTTACTGATTCTGCCTGTTGGGTCTAGGACAATCCCTCATCTGATGGTTCATCGAACCACACCTGAAGCATGCTCCTGTAAGTGTACGGCACTGGATACTCTACTGGTTCTTCTCACAGTGGATACACACTACTTGGTTCTGAACATTCTGCTCTGGCATATGCCTCTTGTGCTGTTGATTCGTCTACTGGTAGTTTTGCTGATGAGTTTGCCCCTTTACTTGAACTCTAAGAATTTTGTTGTGAAAATCCTCAAATTTATCGGCCCTCTTGACAGCCTCTTCAAAAGTTGCAAGTGGCACTACCCCCGTAGCATCCCTTTCAATGATGGGATTAAGTCCTTCGAGGAACTTAGCTATCTTTTTCTCAACTGTGTTAACTAACTCTGGGGCATATCTTGACAATCTTTCAAACTTAGTGAGGTACTCTTGGACTATCATGTTGCCTTGCACAAGCTGTTGGAACTCTACTGCCTTCTGTCTTTTGACATGAGTGGGTACATATTTGTCCCCAAACTGCCTCTTGAAACTAGCCCAAGCCACTACATCTACCATGATCCTGTACTCTTCCTTGACTGTCTTACACCATGTCTGCCAAGCCGGTAAATAGAGACGCTGCCAGTTTCACTTGTTCTCCTCTCGTGCATCAGAAGACTTCAAAGATATTCTCGGGTGTTCTAGCCAATCGTCTAGCCAAGGGATCTTTTGTCCCAACAAACTCTTTCGGAGCTCTCTTCCGAAACCACTCAAACAAGGCATTTGGGTCATGTTCCCTTTGATTTATGACGATCTGTGGGCCTGCTAGTTGAGCTAGAACCGTTTTAGGCCTCCTTTGTAATACCTCTAGCAATTGTGTCTGCATCTGTGCCAATTCTCTAGCATGATCCTCGTCCTTCTTAAGCATTTGTTCTTGTAACCTTGCCTGGTTTTCATTCGCCTGATGCTACTGATCAAGCATTGCCTGCATCATCTATTGGAACTGGTTCTACATGGTGTTATCAACAGAATCTTCCCTAACTTGCCCTGTATGATCACTATTGCTTGCGGTGGGATTGTCTTTTATCGGTCTCTTATGAGGTAGCATAACGCTGCAAAACAAGATGTTAGCACATGATAGTCAATTAAAGGGTCATACATTGCTCACACGATACTAGCTAACGAAGAGTCTAACGAATCCTCGCCATGTCCTTAGGATTTCTAGTTTCTTTTAATTTCCTGAAGCATGACTCACTCTGAAACCAGTTCTGTCGCGACCCTGGACAAGGTCGCGGACCCAATCTGGGATCGAGACTTGAACATTCGATGATTGAAGTGAGTGATGTGATTATGCCATTGAACATATACTTATTTTGGCCAGTACGTACATGAGTCAATAAAATGATGCCACCCGTGTACGTGATTTCCCACAGGTGTCCGCAGTGAGGATATCACATCAACATATATAATTTTTTGTTTGAGTGCGGAAGCGTGTAGCAAATCAAGTCTATAACTCATTAACATCAATAAGACTGATAACACATCAATATAAAACAAAGTATATCAAAGTGAGCAATATTCATAAGCATTTTCCCAAAAGTGAAGTTAGTGTTTATACAAAAGATCAGTTAATTAACATTCCCCAAAAATAAAGGCCAGTACAACGAAATAGTTCCCCAAAAGAATATGTTATCCACAATCCCCAAAAGTGTATCGTATCTCGAGGCAACCAAATGTCTAAGCGACATCATCAGCATGCCACTCAACTAAGCGTTGCGGTTCTCCGACCGTCTCCTCAAGCTCTGCCTCGGGGTAACCAACGTCTGGACCTGAGTACCAAAGAGTCGGTCAAACACAACGGTCTGGCAGGTGGGTGAAGAGATAAAATAATACAATGATAAATGAATTTACCTTAGAAAACACTTAAACCTGTTTAAACAATAATCTCCATGAAGAAGTAAATCATTTATTCAAAGCATATGTACAATATAAAAAAAAAGATGTAAGTATACCAAGGAACGAGAAACAAGCAAAATGGCAACCACACGAAGCTAGGTCCTCTATGACCGAAGTGACAAGAGCTTATCCGGGCATTGATCTCTATCACACGAAGTGAGGAGCTTCAACGAAATATACATATGCATATAACTATACGGGACGGGACCACGATAGCGAGCCGAGTATCGAGAACCACGGTGGCGAGCCGGGTCTCGGGAACAACGATGGCGAGCCGGGTATCGAGACTGGACCACAGTAATAAATCGGGCATCGGGATGCAAACTACAGTTGGCGAGACGGGAGGGGGATCTCCAAGTCGGTGGATCAAACCGACAAGGTCATCCAAACTTAGTGGTGCCGACTCATAGGTCAAATAATAGAAATCATGACATGTATAAAATACATATGATCCAATTGTATAAACGGGCGCGACGGGACTGCTCAAGGCACAAATTTCACTTCATTTCGGGCAATGCTCATTGGGGCTAGCAAAATGCTACAAGTACAAATTTAGTGTTTTCGGGAATGATAAATCATAAATCATGAATTTTGGGAGTGCATATAAAAATTCGGGAACAATGGAATACAATTAAACTTTTAAAATTCTAGGACAAGTATAGGATTCAAGATTAGTTCAAGGTGAATAGGGGTCCCGTATGTCTATTTCAGTATAGGCTTGGTACTCATTGAATTTTAGAAACATTCCGGGCTCCTTATACACCTTGGTAACTTCAAAAACTTCGATGAATCTTCGTGATGGAATTTCTTTCTTAAACGGGCTTCGTATATTGTATATAAATTTCCCCACTATAATAGGGCTTCCAAAAAACATCTCCCAAAAATTTAAAGAAATTTCATTCTTGCTCCTAACATAGCCCTAGGTGAACAATACACATCGCTCGAGTGAACGATGAAGTGCGATCGAGCGAAGTGGTCTCTGGAAGGGTTCGCTCAAGCTAACCACTCTCTGTGAGGGGTTCTGGGATAGTTCGCTCGAGTAAACTATCCAGGAACTGATTCTGGGGACAGTTCAGCTCCTTCCTTTTTCTCTTCTTACAAACCCCTTTGAGCCTCATCTCTTCATCAAATTGAGAGGCTCAAAACCTCCTTCAAATACCATCAAATCTTCCATAAATAACCATCCATTCACTTCCTTTTCAACCATATCCAACCACAAAAGAGAAGAGAAAATCCACCAACCATAAAGATTCATTTGTACTATAAATAAGTATTGAGTAAAAGACTATGAATGCCAATATTTCCAAAAGTTAAACAAACCAACAAGACTCATTCATGAGCAATTAGTTCAAAACCAATGCAAGACAAGAATAACTAGTAAAGTCATCCACATCTCTCATAAAAACCATTTCATGCTCAAAATATCTATTCATCCACTTGCCTTAGGTCCAAGCTTAGCAAAATAAGCTCTAATCACACTCTTTCAAAGATAACCTACAAGCACAATCAAACACCCCCAAATACAAACCCTAATGGTCAAAAATCAAGAATGGGGAAGAGAAAACTTGTAACAATGGAGATGGAGTTTCTCCAAGGCTAGAAGAACACAAATCTAAGTAATTGGAGAGAAAGCTTACTTGTAGGGTCTTCAAATGGACAATAATGGTTCAAGGAAGATCTTGAAGTAGGTGGTTTCCTCCACAAATGGCATCAAGAGAGAGCTTTCATGATGATGAAGAAGATGATAACTTCCTTTTTTGCTATTGGTGCAAATTTGATAGTGATTGGGAGATGGAAGAGCAAGAAGAAGAAGAGGGAAAGGAAACCCTAGCTTGGTTGATCTTTTGAGTTGGAAAAAGGGAAAGGAGAGAAAGGGCTCTCTTATATAACATTGAGATGGGCTCCACTTCTAGGAAACCTTGTGGGGTTAAAGACATGACTTTCGGGACCTTGGATGAGTTCGACGAAGAAGGGAAAAATGATTGCCGAAGTATCTTGTTTCCAAAAATTATATATTTCAAGGGTTTCAGGGACATCGGGTTTTTGTGTCCAGATTTGGTGTAAAAGACTGTCTTACCCTCAATGTTAGGAAAGTCGGATTTAAGGTTTTCGAACGGGGGCGGGATCAACACGAAAGTTGTAGAGAATAACGAGATGAGTCTAACAGGATTGAAATACGAATTATTAAGGTCTCGAGTAATCTCCCAAGTAAACGCGAAGTCACAAAAAGGAACCCCCAAAGGGTCCCACTAATTACAAAGGCACTCAAAACTCCCCAAAGCTATATCAAAAGCTATTATATTCTCAACTTAACCAAAATCCACTAATCATGCTTAGAACTAAAGCACAACTTAATTAATGCTAATTGAGGTCATTCGGGTCGGGGTCTTACATTAGTAGAGACTTGAGTCCATTAATCTCTCAGGATAAAGAGCCTATTGTTTGGGAATTATGAGAGTAATCATTAATTCAAAAGACAGATTTGCATAAGGCGCATCTCATGGTCTTTCAGTACATCCAATGTACAAAACCTTCGAGTTTGTTCTTCAGCCTATTCCTTTCACCACACCTTCGAGTTTGATAGAGTTGTCATTTTTCGATTGGATCAAATTACAAAATATTTTCCTACCTTTTGTTTGGAATGTTTGGAAAGAAAGAAATGTTGTGATTTTCGAAGCGAAAGTTTGTTTGGTTTGTTTTTGGAAGGAGTGGGTATCCATATACCACAGCATTTATGTAGTAGGATTATATTTCTTGGCCTTGAGTTGCCAAGTGATGTTGCTTACCAATGGGATATTTTCCCCGATCATAGTGATTGCATTGTATCAAGTGTGCTCAGCCTGTGCCTCCTTTGCCGTGGATATTAACTATTGCTAGATTGAATCCTTTCATAGTGGGTATTACTTGGATTGATACGGGTGACCCATTTGTTGGTATCTCCATTGTTGAAGCCAATCTTTATCAGGATGTTCCTTTGCATGTGAATGATATTTATTTTGAATTAAACTAGCAACAAAGCCCCGTGCTAAGTCCGGGGCCAAAATTGAAGATATATAAAATTTTAAGAGTTTTTAAAAATAATTATTGAAAAGTAAATCTAATATAATATATTATAAAGAATAGATGAAAGGAATTATATTATGATGGATTATAAAATCCACTAGAAAATAATATCTTTATTTTTTAAAAGAAAATCCTTACAAATAGAAAGAAAAGCCATATGCTAGTGGATTTGGGAAAAAAACCCTAACAAATTACTAAAAATAAGATCTTGCTCTCCTTGGGAAAAAAATAATGTATAAAAAAACCCCAATGAAATTCACAAAATGTGATTATAATCTCTTTGAAAAACAAAATCCAAAAAGTTCAAAGGAATGAAAATTCCCAATATAATGGATAATAATATGATTTTCACATCTTAGAGAAAAAAAAAACTAACAAAGCCCACAAACATACATTCTCAGTTGTATTGTACCCACCTTGGATTGAATTTTTCTTCTTACAGATTGAATTTTTATTCTTACATAATAATTAGTTGCATGCGATGATTTGATTAGACTTCTTTGACCCTTAATTTCTACTTATAAACTCAAAAATTGTTCGAATATGTAGTGGGAAACATTTATTGTTTTTTTGTATTAATTAGTGTAGCTTTGCGCGTGTGTTAGTGTGGGTGGCGTGGGGGTTGTGATAAGTCCACAAAATTGTAGCTTTCATTCATCATTTTATATGCATTTGTGGACTTAATTTGGTTAATTACATAGAATTACACTTAATTTCATGATTCCATGCATTTGAGCATTAAAGTTAGAATCTTAGTCAAATTTGGTCAAAATTCATTACATTGCATGACTTTTGTGAAATTAGGGATTTTCATCTCATTCATCACCCAAAAAATTAGTTTTTTTTTTTAGCTTCACTAATGCATACCTGCTAATTTTGACACTGTGTTATTTTTGGAAACTTAGATATTTTTGGTGCACTAAGTAGGCATGTAGGGTCTCATGCATAGTCAATCTAGATTCTTCACACTCGATTATTATTGACATTATTTAATTTTATTTATGTAGGAGAAATCAAGAGTGGGACCTGCATTCTTGATATTTATGCAGATTGTGGACTTCACATTATTGAGGCTATATCAAATATAGCCTCAATATCTTTGAACCAGATTGCACTATATCAAAACACTCGTTATGATAATCGTCAGAGGTATGACCCGTACTCTGCCACTTACAATCCATGTTGGAGGGACAACCCAGACTTTTCTTGGACCAAAGGCCCAACTCAAGGTGGCCCATCTCAGTCCATTCAATTTCAGCCCAATCAATCTCAAGTCAACGCCCCACCCGGTTTTCAAAAACCCAACTTCAACCCCAATCCATTTACCCAGAGAGTAGATTCATTAGAAGAGGCCATGAAACCCATGTCTCAAACCATGGCCCAATTGTCTCAAAGTACTGCTCAATTCCAGTAGACCACTACTCAACTTTTGAATGGCCACACTCAAACTCTTGCAAAATTGGAATACCAGATGGGCCAACTGGCCAACTCCATCAGTGCCAGAGACAAGGGAACCTACCCTAGTCAACCCGAACCTAATCCCAAGGGCCAAGTTATTCATTATCCTAAAGGAAAAGGCCCAAAACAAGTCAAATCCATAATCACTCTTAGGTCGGGTACACAGGTTGATAACAAGGTGGAACTACCCAAGGAAACTAAGGAACCAAGTGTGAATGTTGAACCCATATTAGAACCAGAGAACCCAGTCAATGCTGAACCATCACCTAGTGAGCCCACTCCTACGATCTATGTTCCCAAGGCACCATACCCACAGAGGCTAGGCCCAACAAAATCAACTGTTCAATTGGATAAAATGCTAGAAGTATTCAAACAAGTGCGGATTAATATCCCACTACTTGATGATATTCAACAGATTCCGGCCTATGCAAAATTTCTTAAGGACCTTTGCACCTTCAAAAGGACTACTAATGTGCCCAAGAAGGTTTTTCTAACCCAACAAGCTAGCTCAATCATTTCCTGTCCAACCCTAATCAAATATAAGGACCTAGGGTGTCCTACCATTTCTTGCCAAATAGGAGACCATCACATAGAGAACGCTTTGCTAGACTTGGGTGCAAATGTGAACCTTCTTCCGTATTCTGTTTATGAAGAATTAGGTTTGGGGGAGTTGAAAAAGACCCATGTGACTTTGCAATTAGCTGATGCATCAATTCGATACCCCAATGGGGTAGTCAAAGATGTTCTTATCAAAGTCGAAGACTTTGTGTTCTCTGTCGATTTTGTTGTCTTGGATACCAAACACACATCTGGGATTGAACCCAAAATTCCAGTCATCTTGGGGAGACCATTCCTAGCCACTTCAAATGCCTTGATCAATTGTAGGAATGGAGTGATGCAAATTTCTTTTGGGACTATGACAGTTCAAGTGAACATTTTTTATGTCACTAAGCAACCTCCTGATGAGGATGATGGGGTTTTTGAAGTTAGTTACACTCATGAATTGGTGGAAATCACTTACCCCATTTGAAACTTGAAGATCCACTAGAGGCTTGTCTGGCCCACTTTGGACGTGATTTTGATATAGATGGCTACATTGAAAAGGTGTATGCACTACTAGATTCAACCCTGTGAGAACCCGACCCCTAATCTCTTGGATTAGTGTTGTTTTATTTGTGGATTAGTTCTTTTAGTGGGATTAGTAGTTGTTGGGTTGAGTTTGTGAGCTAGAATGGTTTTCTTCTAGTTTTGGGCTTTTGAGTGCTTTGGTAGCTTGTGGGGCCCTTTGGGGGTTCCCTTTTCGGCTTTGTATTTACTTGTGAGATTTTCCCGATTTGTTTCGTATTGTGTTTTTGGCCCGTTGCATTCATCTTGAGGAATCCTACAACTTTCATGTTGATCCCATATCCATTTGAGAACCCGAAAACCGATTTCTTGGCCTTGAGGGCAAAACAGTCTTTTCACACCAAATCTGTACCCAAAACTCGATATTCTCGAAATCCGTGAAACATATACTTTTTGGAAACTAGATATTTCGACGATCATTTCTTCCTTCTTCGTCGAATCCATCCGAGGTCCCGAATTAGATGATTTCAGCCACCCAAGTCCCTTAAGTTGTGGGACCCAAACCCCACTTGTTTATAAGAGGAACCCATCTCCTTCATTGCTCATTCTTCACCATTGTTCCAGCTGAACCTAGGGTTTCCCTTGTGCAACTTCTTCTTCTTCTTGCTTCTCCATCTCCAAGCCACACCAATAGTTCCTCAATCAAGAAATGGAACTCATCATCTTCTTTCTCATCTTGCAAGCTTTCCATTGATACCATTTGTGAAGAGAACCCTCCATCACAAGACTTCCTTTGAGCTTACCTTGTCCATTAGAGGACCTTCCAAGTAAGTGATTCTTCCCATCTTCTAGATTTGTAATCTTCTAGCCTTAGAGAAGCTCCACCTTGATTATTGGAAAGTTTCATTGTCATTTCATTGTTTAACCCATTTTAGGGTTGTTTTGGGGGTTTTTGTAGAGATTGTGGATCTTGAGCTTGAGAAGGGATTAGGAGCTTGATTTGCTTGATTAGAGTCAAAGGCAAGTGGATGAATGGATTATTTTGATTATTAACATGTTTTGTGAGAAAAATCTTGTTTCATTAAGGGTTTTGGTGATTTTAGTAGTGGTCTTCACTATGATTATTGTTGATTTCGAAATGTGCTTATTGATGAGTTATTTCCCTCTTGTTCATGCTTGGAAAATGTATGCATCATATTGTCAAGGTTTCAAATGGTTTTACATGAATGAGTTTTTCCCCACCTTGAGATTTGTTGTGAATGGAAAGAATGGAAAGAGAGGAATTGGAAATGAGGAGCTCTTTAGCTCATGTTATTGTCTTGGAAACATGCATTTAAACCATCTTGTTTATGGTTCTTTGTGGTTGATCATGTGTTGGAAGGAAAGGAAACAAAAAGGAAGGAAAATCAGCTTTCCCGGACCTGCTGTACCCAGGTCCGATCGATCGGACCTACAGGCCGATCGATCGGACTGTCAGTAACTGTAAGCCTTTTTGGGCCGATCGATCGGACCCTGTACATTCTGGTACAGAAATTTCAGTGAAATTTGATATTGTGTTTTTTTGGAAACCTTTGGGCCTTCTATGAGTCCTAGAGGTATATACCTTAGTGTTAAGACCAATTGTACCCTAATCTAAGGTCTCTAAGACTAGGGAACTAAAAGAAAAGAATGGTGTTGATTTAGACACTAATTCTTGGTTCTAGGTGGGACCCCGACTACCCTTTTTGGACTGTTTGGACCATGTGTGAGAATGTCTTGAGCCGACACGCCTCACGGTTGGTTCGGTGGCATCGAAGTTCAATCCATTTCAATCTTGAACGGGATGGAACGACGCGATATCTTTTTTATATCTAAACACAAGTCTATTTCCTTGGTTATCTCTAATTCTATTCCTTTCGATGACTGAGTAGGTTGCTCGATGTTTCCGGATTAATGTCATGCCTAGGATGGACCGTTTATAATCTTGATTCTTGCTATTGTAATATCTAGTACTACCCATAAGCTCATTTTAAGTTTTGGAAATAGTAAAAGTGCATAAGGAGCCCGGAATGTCTTCAAACTCAAGGAGTACCAAGTAATTGTTATAATCGACATACGGGACCCCTATTCACTTAAATAGATCTTGAAATTAATGCTTTTCCCGAAATTATTATAGTTCATTGTTTCACCTCTTTTCCCGAGATTTGCATTATATGACTTGTTTTCCCGAAAGCATTGGAGTTACTCTAGTAAAAGTCATTTGTCCCGAAGTGCATTGCATCACATGATATGACAGTGTGCCCTTGAGCACCCCGTTTTACCCGTTTAATTATTGTACTTGATTTACTTGTTTCCCCGAAAGCATTGAAGTTACACTAGTAACAGTTATTTGTCCCGAATGTATTGCCCGATATGAAGTGACAGTGTGCCCTTGAGCACCCCCGTTTTACCCGTTTATTTACTGTACTTGATTTACTTGCATATGTCTCGATTGGTTTTGACCTATGAGTCGGCATCACTAAGCTTGGATACCTTGTCGGTTTGATCCACCGACTTGGAAATCCCTCTCCCGTCCCGCCAGCTGCAGTTTGGATCCCGATACCCGGTTATTGCCGTGGTCCCGTCCCAATACCCGGTTCGCTACCGTGGTCCCGTTCCCGTATATTTATATTGTATATATGATTTGCGTTGAGTCTCCTCGCCTTGTGTGACTGAGACCAACATCCCGTTATACTCTTGTCACTTCGGTGATAGAGGACATAGCTTCTTGTGATTGCCATCTTGCCAGTTCCCGATTCCTTGGACACCCGACATGGTTTATATTGCTTACTTGTTTTCAGATAAATGATTCATTGCTTTTATGAAAGTTGTTATTTAGATAAGTGTTAAGGCTCTCTATTGTAAATTCAGTTACTATTATATTGTTTTATGTCCTTTGCACACGTACATGTTTTACATGAATGCCGGTTGGGTGAATACCCGTGCTTTTACACATGTTCCATACGATCCATGATTTTGCTAGATTTATATGATTTCACATGTTTTAAAGGAATACCCGAATTGTTAAATATCCGTGCTTTGTTTTAAATGACATTTGACCTGTGAGATTCCCATGTTTATACATGTTTTAAATGGTTACCCGGCTTCTAAATATCCATGCTTTGAAATATGTTTCAGATGACATTTGTTTGCAAGATTCCTACGTTTATACCCGTTTTAAACGACACCCGGTTTGTTAAATATCCGTATTCCTACATAGGTTTCAAATGGACATTGGTTTTGCTAGACTGCTATGAATACCTGGTTTATTGTATACTTATGTTTTGCTTAAGTTTCAGATGAACGTTGTTTTGCCATACCACTACATTTATACATGTTTTAGACGAACACTTGTTTTATTAGATATTCGTGTTTTACCCATGCTTGAAATGAATACAGGTTTTCCCCGAGATTCCCGACTTTGTACCCGTTTAATTATATGCAGCAATTGATCGAATAGCATAATTTATCATATGTTTTATTCTTCAGTATATTATTATCTTTTCATCCACCTGCCAGACCGTCGTGTCTGACCCACTACTTTTGGTACTCAGGTTCAGATTTCTTCGCCCCGAGTTGAGTGTTTTTGTTGGCTGTGGAGCCATGCCTTGCAGGTTGTTTTGTCGGCTATGTCATGTAGACATTGAGCTTGACATCGGAGCTACGTCACATTTGGGTAGTGGTTTATAGCTTCTTGTTGTATGGCTTTTGTTAGCCTTTTTCTTGGGATTCTTAATTAATGTACATTGATAATTGTAACTTGAATATATTTGGGAATGTAATATCCTGTTACTGTCAGCTCTGTAAATTATTGTGATGGTTACTCCAGTCTGATATGACTCTTGATATAATAGCTATGGGCTAAAGGTTGAGTGCGATGCGGAATCCGATGGCCACGGACTTCGGGTCGCAACGCCACAAAAGCTTCCGCAAAATATTCAGAATGTGTTGTCTTCACACACGCGGATCTTGGGAGAAGTAAAATACATTTATGCTTAATCCCATCTCCCGCCCCCGAGGTTTCGGTTCGGGGGCGTGACAAACCCCATTCATGGAAAAGAATAGGTGGCAACCTAAGCGAGAGATCTTGACCTCAATTTTGGAAGGTAAGCATGTTTAGGATCCAGGTGGATTCCATGTTAGGTGTCAAATAGGGGAGTTTCTTTTTCTTTCTTTTTATATATATTATTATTAGTTTAGGTTATCTTTTGTCATTTCTTTTTTACTTACCTTGGACAGGGGAGCGCCATGCAAAATCATCAGGTAACTTCTTCCCTTTACCTCCTACAATTTCTTTTTCCTCATGTTACATTATCATTTTCTGCATGACATGCATGACATCGAGGATGCTGTCTAGTTTAGGTTTTGGGGTGGGAACAAGCACACTTGTCCAATTTTTAGGTGATTTTTTTCCAATTTTAGGCAAACGTTTTTTTTTTAATTTAGGAATATTTTTTGTGCAATTTTATTTTATTTTTGAGAAAAAAGGGTAGTTTTGAAAGGAATTGATATAATTCAACAATGCTCGAAAACCTGGAATTTTGAAATTTTTGGAAGGAAGTAAAATGAATGTTCATCTTTTCTAAAATATATCAAAATAGTACTAAACGTTGTTTTCCATTAAAACACGTATACATTTATCAAGATTTTGGATAGGAAGCCTTGGTGTTGAATTTAGAGTTTCTCAAGAAAGATGGGATGACTTTCTGAAGTCTAGCCTTGTAAGTTTACCTGGTTCATCAGGATGGTTAGGCCAACCAACACCATTGGATAAATTTGGGCAAATTGAAAAAGGCTGCCTATTGTTTAGGGACTGAAAAAAAAAGTGTTTAGTTAGAAGTTTGAAAAGAATAAAAAGTTGTGACTAGTTTGGGTTCGTAGCCTTTTTAACCCGAGCCAGTAAGCCCTTACGGGTATTTACATACCTAGTGCCCTAAAGCCATCTGGTTTGGGAGTCATTGGCCTAATGCTCGTTACATGGGTTAATTAGAAAGCTTAATGGACCTAGACATTGCACAGTTACATGTGTGTGTTTGCAAAAAAAAAAAAAAAAAAAAAAAAAAAAAAAAAAAAAAAAAAAAAGAGAAAGAAAATAGAGATGCGTCTCACGGCCTTTGAAAAAATAGTAGTGTGAAAGCCGTCATAGCAGCCTTGAGAGGGAACTTATGAGCCACTAAATCTAGGAAAGATCAGAGCATTTAAGGGAGAATTCTGTTTTCATGACATCATAGCGGAACATTTGAAAGATTGATTGGATGTATACACTTGCATAAGGCACACAAAAGTTTGGTGTTTGAAAAAGAAAAAAACAAAAGAAAAAAAAAGTTTGAAATTAGAAGGATGAACCGAATTTTGAAAAGTCTGAGATTTTGACTATTCTAGGTTACGCAAAGAGTATCCGAGGTAACTTGATTTCTTTTTGGAAAAAAAAAAAGTTTCCTTGTTTTTATTTCTGTGCGTTTTTAGGATAAATGAATTTTGTACGTATATTCACTGCAAACCCTCACGAGGCACAACTCGTCCACTAGGGGCAACCTAGGGGTTTAAGGGCTTGCTGCATACGCTAAATACAATCGAGAGAGCCAGCGAAAGTGACATTTTTCTTTTTGTTTTTCTGCCTTTATTAGGATAGTAAACTTCTTCTTTTTCACTTATTTTGCTCGAGGACTAGCAAAAAGCTGGTTTGGGGGTGTGATAAGTCCACAAAATTGTAGCTTTCATTCATCATTTTATATGAATTTGTGGACTTAATTAGGTTAATTACATAGAATTACACTTAATTTCATGATTTCAAGCATTTGAGCATCAAAGTTAGAATCTTAGTCAAAGTTGGTCAAAATTCATTACATTGCATGACTTGTGAAATTAGGGATTTTCATCTCATTCATCACCCAAAAAATTAGTTTTTTTTTTAGCTTCACTAATGCATACCTGCTTATTTTGACACTATGTGTTATTTTTGGAAAGTTAGATATTTTTGGTGCATTAAGTAGGCATGTAGGGTCCCATGCATAGTCAATCTAGATTCTTCACACTTGATTATTATTGACATTATTTAATTTTATTTATGTAGGAGAAATCAAGAGTGGGACCTGCACTGGTGAAACTTGAAGAGAGATCTAAGGCGGGACGCCCTTCATGAAAGAAAGATAAAATTGGAAACTTTGCAAGGAGAGTTGACTAGTCAAAGTTGCAAGTGAGGAAGCATGTCAAATATGGAAAGATAATCAAATAAGAAAGCAAATAAAGAGTACAAACATATCTTGAACGTCCAACATGGGTCCCACACACCCCATTGCATGCCAAAAATAGAAGTTCCCTTAATTGCACAATTATTCTCATATTTGTCAGAGGGCAGCAAATTGAAATGATCATAACTTTCAACCCGAGTATCGGATTAGTGCACTCTACATATCATTGGAAAGTTCTGGATCAAATTTCAGCACTTTTCCAAAAATCCCTTCCTTAAACAAAATAGTGAACAATTATATTTTTTTTCCTCTTCCAAAGCTTCAAAAATTCCAAAATTCGAAGTATCTTCGCTTTATAAAAATTCTCTCGAAATTTCCTTATTCTTTCAAAAACGCTAAAACCAACTGAAATAGCAAAACATTTTGAAGAATTTTAGAAATTCTTCCTAAAAAAACTAAAAACCAAAAAATAAATGTGCAAAAATTCTGTTTGACAACAGACAAGTGTGCTTGTCCCCACCCCCCAACCTAGCATGAACAGCGTCATCGATGTTAAAATGAATGAAATGCAATCAAACATGAGGATTAAAAGTATCAAAGGGTAAAGTGAAGAAGTCACCCGAGAATTTGAAAATTTTTAGAAACCCTGTCCATGGTTAGACAAAACACACAAAAACAAACAAGAAACAGAAAAAAAAAAAGAAGCTACACTACTGGGTACTCAACAAGGAACCCACCTGGATCCCAAACAAAATTTTCTTCTACACATTGTACAAAGACTAGATGAGAATTTTCAGCAATTCGGAACCACACATTTCTTGTCCAATGGTGAGAAGGTAACCACCATTAAAGTCTCTTCCTTTAAAAAGTAACCATGTAACTTTGAAGGAAGAGATTGCATAGATGAGTAAGGTGGTTCAAGTGATTCCCATGTATGTAATCCATCAAAACTGAATTTCACAAATTCCTCTAGCACGGGTGTGGAACATGCAGTGGCAATCTCAACAGCTAAATTTTTGTAAGGTGCCACACATGATTCTGAAAGTTTAGACTCGAAGGTTGTCTGAAGGAGGCCATTTTCCTTAAATTTTGAGGCAGGGTTCTCTTTCGGAGGTGTGATTTCCATTTCCCATAATGATTGATCATCGAAAGCTAGGAAATGAGCAATACCTGAATCTAATGATTCCAAATTGTCAGACTCGAAAATCTGAAAAATTGGGACATCCAAAAAATTGTCAAATCCCTTTCTCTTGGAAGGCCCACAATGTGTATTCGTTGTTTCCTTTAAAATTGGAACATCAAATTCTTGAAAATCAACAATACTTGATTCCATTGTTGTGAAAGAATCAAAATCTAGGAGGGACTCCTGGGAATCTTTCTCCAAAATCTCTCGGTGGGACCGGTTCAACTATTGGGGGAAAGGGGCCACGAGATGGTATGGTTCAGAGTCAGATTCCTTTTCTATCATACCATCAGCACTACTCTCTTCTCCACCCTTAGATATTGATTGATTTTGATCCCGTGATAAAAAGTGGTCAAGGTTTTTCGGATCATCTATTTGAATATCATTTTCACTGCTAAGGGTGATGTCCTCTTGTATCATATGGAAAATTGAACCTGTCAGGACCCGTAGTTCTTGCTTGATGGTTTGATTCAATTCATTTTGGCTTTGGATAAATTCATTCTGGCTCTGGATAAATTTACTGATCACATCCTCCAAAGACTGCACCTCCGGGAGTGGGGGTGGGGGTACATATGACATATCTTGGAAAGGGTATGCATATGACCCTCCCGGTATAGGCTATTGCGAGAGATTGACCAAATCATTTGTGGGCCCATTTTCCCAACTGTAATCATGATGATCATCCCAATGTGAACTATGCATGTTAGCTATGTTTATGGAACAAGGCCATTGATATGCAGTTGCTTCATCATCGATTTCTCGCAACACCTCTATGTAATAATCGGATCTTGTTGGACAAGTCCGTGAAGATTGGGTGTTGTATCCACATCCTCCCCACATGTTCATAGTTGAAGAAGTGTTTGCATGTGTGGGGTATAGGTAATCACGCAAAGACCTTTTGGATTGGTCATCTTTCATTACTTGCCAATTTGGCTGGAGATCCTCATGCAAGCTCTTTGACGGTTGGGTTCCACTCAAATTCTCGCATCTTTCATATTCCATGGTGTCAGTAGATGAACCTGAAGATTTTGAGAAATTGAGATTTTCAAGTGCCCTGTTGATTTGCGATTCCCTCTCTTGGAACATGGTTCAATTATGGAATCAAGCGGGCAAGGTGACCTTTTTTTTTATCTAATGAAAAAAACTAACCTAGAACAAACACCTAATCACTCTTAAGGTTGTAGAGTGCACCTAGGCCTCCAACTCGGTCCTATGAAACCAACTAAACCAAGTAAGCCCCTGGGAAAGTGGTGGGGTCACAACGGTCCTGCTTAAAAACCACTTTCCTCGAACAGAAAATGTTTCCCTTCCATAGGAAAAGGCTTTCCTAGATACTGAGGTGATCAAGGAGGGCAATTGGTGCAACCTTGGACGGGCTTTCCTTCCATTAGAGTGTCCTACTAAAAATAAATCCTAAATAAAAAAATGGAAAATTTCGGTAACTTTTTGGAATTTTCTAAAAATTGATGATGTGAGTTGCTAACATTCCATGCAGTTTTCTATTCCAACTTAGGGCAGTTTACAATTCAATGCATGCACCTCCTATATTCTAGAAAAAATATCACACCCATAAAGCAATGTAAATGAGAAAGTCAAAAGAGTTACCTTATATGGCGCTCCTGGCAATGGCGCCAAAAACTTGATCAACAGCCCCATGTGTAGGGCCGCGATGTAGTAATAATCTGGTGAGTCTAGGTCGATCCATAGTAAAAAGAAACCTTCCAACTTTAACCCGTCCTAATTTAGAAACTAAATCTAACCTAATAAAGAAACTAATCAAATTATAAGAAAATCCCTAAAAACTGAAAATTAAAAATTACAACTTTCCAAATAAAAAAACCAAAACTAAGTAAAGAAACCTAGTTTAATCAACCCTATTCTAACTATAACCTACAAAAGTAACAAACTCATCAAAACAACCAATTTAATATAAGATAAATCAAAACAAAACTTTCTAAAATAAATTACAATGTAAATATGAATGATTTATGAGATCCTACATGAAAAAAATGCAATTCTAGACTAGTTCCTAAAAATCTGATGCATGCTGAAAAATTCTAATTATGGAAACTATTGCGCATGCCCAATTTTGCTGGACTGTACGACTGACCTAAGATGATATAAACCTAAATCTAATGGCTGGAATCAATACTCTGATGATGAATGAACACAACTGAAAAAGAAGAATGGAAAAAGGACTTAAAACAAAAAAGATATGATCACCTAAAGTTGCCTAGTTGAGCTGTTTTGTGCTGGAAATTTGATTGCAGGCTGTCCGACTACCCCTATTTAGGCCGCTGTTTACCCCACTTTCCAAACTTATTTTTCTGTGAAACTCTGGGTTGTAAAGGCTTTAGAAATCTCAATATTTGGAAAGTTTCTTGCCTCTACATCATCATGCAATTTTTAGAAATATTCTTGGAATTAGACAAGGAAGGTGTGTGCATCAAGAAACCTAATAAGGCAAGGAGATATCTCAAATTTAAAAGTCTTTCCAAAGAAAGAAGCTAACTTGGAGCCTAAGCAAGAATCTCTACACATAAGGAAACAAGAGCCCTAAAGATGAGAGATACTTTACTAAAAAAAAAGATTTACAAAAGGCATGAAAAGGAGTCATTGGCGTGGGGGTGGTGGGGGGGCGGGGGGGGCTTGGACATGTAACATCACCTTGGAGGCTCTCTCTCTCTCTCTCTCTCTCTCTCTCTCTCTCTCTCTCTCTCTCTCTCTCTCTCTCTCTCTCTCTCTCTCTCCATTCCATTCCACTCCACTCCTTTCTCTCTCTAAGTCCCTTTCTTTTTCTTCTCCCTTCTAGTTCTTTAGACATAGGTTGAGAGATCATGTTGAGAGAATGAAAAAGAGAGAAGAACATTAATTTCTTGTACTCAAAGATCAAGGATTAAAGACACTACTTGGATTAATTATGCGTGTTCTTTATATAAGTGGTTTGGTTTTCTATTTCTAGTTCTTTTATGTGTTTTGATTGGAGACAATATTTCACATGATTAGATCTAGGTTTTTGAAAATAAAATAAATGGATTAAAAGTCGAGAGACATCAGGTAATCACTTGCATTTGTTTTTTTCCTACTTTGAGAAGAGAGGACTTCATTATTGCATTTTCAATACCTGTATGATCGTCTAGTTTTTAGATCTTTGATACATCTTTTCCGCTTTTTATTTTTTCCACCCCTTTTGTTTTTATTTTAAGTTAATATTCTGATATTTTTTTATTTGCAAATTCTTGATTTAGAAACCCAACTTGCATCTTTCCATGTTTAGCAGAAACTTACTATTTTTGTTACTTGCATTATCTATGGTTGGAAAGTGTTTTTGTACATGCATCATATTTAGAAATTGCATTAGAACAGGCTTTTGCTGCTGAAATTACAATGTTTGATGGCTGATTAGAAAGATCAAATTCGAACCTTATGCATGAATAGTGAAGAAGACAGCATTGTTACAACAATTTCAGGTTGTTTTTCTCTCAAAAGTGCGCAATTTGAAAATTAGGCAAACAAGCTTAGTTTCCATCGAAACTTTGCAGAATTAATATTTGGAAACAAGTCTTTACAACCCAGAGTTTCACAGAAAAATAAGTTTGGAAAGTGGGGTAAACAGCAACCTAAATAAGGGTAGTCGGACAGCCTGCAATCAGATTTCCAACACAAAACTGCTCAACTAGGCAACTTTAGGTGATCATATATTTTTTGTTTTAAGTCCTTTTTCCATTCTTCTTTTTCTGTTGTGTTCATGCATCATCAGAGTATTGATTCCATCCATTAGATTTAGGTTTATATCATCTTAGGTCAGTCGTACATTTCAGCAAAATTGGGCCTGCGCAATAGTTTCCATACTTAGAATTTTTCAACATGCATCAGATTTTTAGGAACTAGTCTAGAATTGCATTTTTTTTTTCATGTAGGATCTCATAAATCGTTCATATTTACATTGTAATTTGTTTTAGAAAGTTTTATTTTGATTTATCTTATATTAAATGGGTTGTTTTGATGAGTTTGTTACTTTTGCAGGTTATAGTTAGAATAGGGTTGATTAAACTAGGTTTCTTTACTTAGTTTTGGTTTATTTTTTATTTGGAAAGTTGTAATTTTTAATTTTCAATTTTTAGGAATTTTCTTGTAATTTGATTAGTTTATTTATTAGGTTAGATTTAGTTTCTAAATTAGGATAGGTTAAAGTTGGAAAGTTTCTTAAAAAGCATTGCTCCCTGTGCATCGACCTAGATTCACCAGATTATTACTACATCACGGCCCTGCACTTGGGGTTGTCGATCAGAATACAACTCATCTTCACTACGTAATCTGTGGGCAATTACCTATTGCTTTAGATCGTCTAATCAATTATGTATTTTAAGTTTTTCTTGGTTGGATGCGTGGAAAAAATCATTTCATTATATTTATGGCCACATTATATTATGGGGGATCAATACAGAGGTAAATGAAATTTGAAAGTCTACAATAAAAAGTTATAATGATTTCCAACATTTAGGTGTATTTTAGTAAGTCGGTTTTTTATGAGAGAGAGAGAGAGGCCAAGAGGGAGAGTTCATCAAGTAAAAAAGGCTATTATTTATTAATAATGGGACGACATAAAACAACATCAAAATACTTTTTCTTTTTGGTAAACATTATTTCTAGTCTGCCTTGTTCCAGAAAAGATAAATGCGAAAGAAGCCTAAGATTTCAGGAAAAAAAAAACCATTGATGTGAAGAAAACTAAAAAAAATACGTTGACGTTAGAAGACAAGATGTCGTCGGCCGCCAACTGTGAAGAACTTTACCGATGTATATGTGATGAGAAGATTATGTAAGGAGAATTATCAAGAGGGTAGGTGGAATTACAAAAAAAGAAAGTTAAAGTGAAAGGTAAAAGAACATCGTAGGAACGAGTAGCGCTTTTTTAATAATAAATAAAGAGAAGGGCAAAATGGTTAAAATAAGAAAAACCTAACACCCCTTTCTCTTTACCGTCAAATCCACTTATTTGGGGGTATAAAAGGTATTAAAACGCATAGGCAGGGGCCTATTTACAAATTATTAAACCAGAGAGGCCTATTTATAAATCTTAAAAGCCATAGGGGTTAAAAAAAAAAACACTCAACTTAAAATAGGAGACCACGTAATTTCGCCATTGACCGTTAAAAGGATCTAAACGGACGGCTCACATAGTTCCAACATCTAAAACCTTCTCCCATTGGCTGATTGCTCCCTTTCTTCTATTGCCATTGGTCCACGTCATCTCAATGACGCGTCCACAACCTGCCTCTCCGCTCCAACTCCTCTATAAATAACTCAGGCGAGAGAATAACGAACGAATGCTCTCGAGACACAAAAAGGAAGAAGAAAGCCTCTGCAAAACACGTCGTAGAGAAATTCTCAGGTCTGCTCGATCTTACACACTCACACACACACACAGAGAGAGAGAGAGAGAGAAAGAGGAACTGAGGTACCATGGATCGGTCGCGAAGAGATGGAGCATCTTCGATCCTACTGGGGATCGTATTACTAGGTACTTGAATGCTTTGTATTGAATTCGAATTCAGAAATCATCAGTTCTTCTCTCAACTAGTCGATTTTCGAGATGAAGTGTAGTAGATCTCGTTTGAAAAAAAAAAATCAGATCTTCGGTGGGTATTTAGAAGTTTTGTATGTGCTTGTGAAATCCTGCTGTGCTTGTTTAAAAATTAGAAAAAAGAAGATCTTCTTCAAATCCACTGATTTGTTGTAGATCTGATTGAAATTATTCACCTTTTAGTCATTGATTTAAGCGACGCTGCTGAAAATGCTGTAGATCTGTTTTAATTCAATGGGGTTTTCTTTTTTTTCTTTTTTTTTTTCTTTCACTCTGCATTGGTTGAGTCACTATGGTTTTGATGAATGATCTTTTATGAAAGCCAAGATCCCATCTTTGCTGCATCTTTATAACCTAGTGATTCAGATCCTAGTAATTCAAATTATAGGAAAGTCAAGATCCCATCTTTACTGCATCTTTATATACTAGTGATTCAAATCCTAGTAATTCTGATCATAGGAAAGTCAAGATCCCATCTTGAATGCATATTTATATCCTAGTGATTCAGATCCTAGTAATTCAAATCATAGGAAAGTCAAGATCCCATCTTTACTGGATCTTTATATCCTTCAACCCTCACCTCATATCATTCACCCTCTGCTCTTTGGTGGAGTTCATTTGATGGTGAATTCCTATGTATACCATTTCTACCTATTCTATGCAAACAAACAGGCCCTTTTAGTGACAAATTTAGCATGCATATTGTATTGAATATAACCAGTATGATTCTTCTTCAAAGAGAACAAATAGATTGTGTCCAATGTGAGGTTTTTTTTTTTTTTTTGTTCTTTTTTTCACGTTTGTTGTATGTTGGATCATCTCATGTCTTGGTCTGGAGGAGAAATGGACTCATTTTTCTTTTGAAATGTGTTAGGTTGTCTATTTGCATTCGGAACTGCAAAGGAGGAAGCCACCAAGTTGGGAACAGTCATTGGAATAGATCTTGGTACAACATATTCATGTGTTGGTGTTTACAAGAATGGTCATGTGGAGATTATAGCCAATGACCAAGGAAACCGCATTACGCCATCTTGGGTGGCATTTACTGAGAGTGAGAGGTTAATTGGTGAAGCTGCTAAGAACCAGGCAGCTGTCAATCATGAAAGAACCGTATTTGATGTGAAAAGGCTGATTGGAAGAAAGTAAGATATCACTTGCTTCCATCTCAACAATTGTATCATGATTCTTCTCTGTTAGTCACTTGATGGACTAGTATGTTTATAAAAAAGTGTTGATGTATCTGCTCAACAGGTTTGATGACAAAGAGGTTCAGAAGGACATGAAGCTTTTTCCTTTTAAAATTGTGAACAAGGATGGAAAGCCATATATACAGATTAAGATTAAGGATGGGGAAACAAAGGTTTTCAGCCCTGAGGAGATTAGTGCTATGGTGCTAACTAAAATGAAAGAGACTGCTGAAGCATTCCTTGGGAAGAAAATCAAGGATGCTGTTGTCACTGTCCCTGGTAAAGAAATTTCCTTTGGGACTTTGGTCTTTATATGTATAATTCCTCTTGAATCAAGTCTTACTTGTTTATGATGTTATTTATGTTATCCAGCATATTTCAATGATGCTCAGAGGCAGGCTACCAAGGATGCTGGTGTAATAGCCGGACTGAATGTGGCGAGAATCATCAATGAACCAACTGCAGCAGCCATTGCCTATGGTTTGGACAAGAAGGGTGGGGAGAAAAATATCCTCGTCTTTGACCTTGGTGGTGGTACTTTTGATGTCAGTATCTTGACAATTGACAATGGTGTTTTTGAGGTTCTTGCCACGAATGGAGACACCCACCTTGGAGGTAAAGATCTTTATCCCAGTCCCATAAACTTTTCTGAATTAGTTCTCTGTCATTTCAGGAGTAAGATAATTAAGTTTGCATTATAATTTAGGAACATTTGAAAATTTAGGAATGAATCGCTATGTGGCATTTGCCTAATTGGTGAAATTGAATGTAGAAATGGAATGATCAATATACTCTCTTTGCACGGCAAATAAAGAGAAACTTCAATCAATGTTGTTTATGCAATTGCAAATGGTCAATTAGAATGGCTCCTGTAAGGGGGATCCGTGGGACCGCCCCGCACAGGGGATAGGCGGGGCCGAGGGCTCCGGGCCTATTGTAGCTCAAGTGGTACCAGGACTCACCCAGATTTTTTCTTAAGGGAGAGATCTCGGGTTCGACTCCTGGGGAGGCCCCTTCCCAGGGTTACGCCCACGGGCAACGATACCTGGGAGGGACAAATGCATGATTAAGGAGTCCGTCTCCCGAAGTGAACACCGTGGGAAGGGGCCTCCCCAGGACTCGAACCCGCAACCTCTCCCTTAAGAGCAAGTTGGGAAGCATCCTAAGTGGTACCACGATGCTTCCCAACTTACTCTTAAGGGAGAGGTTGCGGGTTCGAGTTCTGGGGAGGCCCCTAGGATTCATTATCCCGGGACAAATGCATGATTACGGAGTCCGTCTCCCGAAGTGTATACAATTGGCCCTAGTCGACCCCACGGCAGCTCCGCGCTCCTGGGGCAGGGGTCATACCCTGAAGGGGGTCCCCGGGCACCCTGAGGGGGTTCAGCTGGGTCCATCCCCTACAAAAAGGCCGGCCTTTTTGTAAGGGGGATCCGTGGGACCGCCCCCCACAGGGGATAGGCGGGGCCCAAGGCCTATTGTATACACTTCGGGAGACGGACTCCTTAATCATGCATTTGTCCCTCCCAGGATGGAACACCGTGGGAAGGGGCCTCCCCAGGACTCGAACGCGCAACCTCTCCCTTGAGAGCAAGTTGGGAAGCATCCTGAGGATGCTTCCCAACTTGCTCTCAAGGGAGAGGTTGCGCGTTCGAGTCCTGGGGCTGAGGATGCTTCCCAACTTGCTCTCAAGGGAGAGGTTGCGCGTTCGAGTCCTGGGGAGGCCCCTTCCCACGGTGTTCCATCCTGGGAGGGACAAATGCATGATTAAGGAGTCCGTCTCCCGAAGTGTATACAATAGGCCCTGGGCCCCGCCTATCCCCTATCGGGGGCGGTCCCACGGATCCCCCTTACAGCTCCCATACCCTTTAAATTAATCTCAAAACATGAAGCACGCGTGTTTAGAACTGTGGAGTAAAAATAGGTTTTCACTATAGTTTTCTACAACCATTTTCTTTCTCTAATAGTTAGATCTAACAGTTGGTGGCAAACTGCAATTGGGATTGTTCTGCATAAATTTGGTTTGCGGCAAATAATGCCTAGACTTAGGGAGTCTAACATGTGATGTGTGATTGATATGCTTAAATTGATTCTCCTCTAGGTGAGGACTTCGATCAGAGAATCATGGAATACTTCATTAAATTGATCAAGAAGAAGCATGGAAAGGACATCAGCAAGGATAACAGGGCTCTTGGGAAGCTGAGAAGGGAGGCCGAGCGTGCCAAGAGAGCATTGAGCAATCAGCACCAGGTTCGTGTGGAGATTGAATCACTGTACGATGGACTGGACTTCTCAGAACCACTCACCCGTGCTCGGTTTGAAGAACTGAACAACGATTTGTTCCGAAAGACTATGGGTCCTGTGAAGAAGGCAATGGATGATGCTGGGCTGCAGAAGCACCAGATTGATGAGATTGTTCTTGTGGGTGGAAGTACTAGGATTCCAAAGGTTCAACAGCTTCTTAAGGAGTACTTTGATGGGAAGGAACCCAATAAAGGTGTGAATCCAGACGAGGCAGTTGCTTATGGTGCAGCTGTACAGGGAAGCATCCTGAGCGGAGAAGGTGGTGAAGAAACTAAAGGTAACTTCATCTCTCCTTGTGCATGCTAAAAGAACCAGCTGACCAAACAAAACATTGTAGCAGTGACTCAGCTTTTGGTTCCATGTACAACTCATTGTTTGCTCAAACTTAGATTTAGCAGTGAGCCGAGGTTGGGCCAGGCTGCTATTCACCCTTATTAGTTCAAGCCCTTGCGAAGCCCATCTGATTTCTGAGACCCTGACCTTTAATGGACATCAATGTGCTCAACGCAAAAGTGTTGGCTGACTGAGAGGTCCTGGCTTAGTCATGAACCAGTATGCCTGATGGGTCTGACAGACCGACAGAATAATCTGGCCTCTTCTAAGACTTGCCCATGAGGTCCAGTCGACCCTTTTTCTCAGACCTGGCATCAGTGAATCTGATTGGGATGATTTTTTTTAAATCAGATTTGGACCTTTAGCTGTTGGTATCTTTGTTCATCTAAATTTATTTTTTGGTGATTATCTTTCTGAGTTGACACTAAGTAATGGATAAAATGTATGGTTTCTTTTCCATTGGATGCAGATATACTTCTCTTGGATGTTGCGCCTCTTACCCTTGGTATCGAAACTGTTGGTGGAGTCATGACAAAATTGATTCCAAGAAACACAGTCATCCCAACAAAGAAATCTCAAGTATTCACAACTTACCAGGATCAGCAGACCACTGTCTCCATTCAGGTAATGACTCGCTCTCTTTTTTCTGAATTTCAAGATATAATCAGACAATAAAATAAAATGATGGCTTATGAGCAACTGCTTGGCTACATTGTTGTCAATGTTAAAAAATCTCATGGTTTTTGGTATTTGCAGGTTTTTGAGGGTGAGAGGAGTATGACAAAGGACTGCAGGGAGCTTGGGAAGTTTGATCTCTCTAGCATTGCTCCCGCTCCAAGGTTTGTTACTTTGCTTCCTCTTTGTACAAGAGGAGTGATGCTCTTGTGTCTACAAATGCAGTTATTATCCAGCATATCCCATTTGGGCCTTGGTTCAATGGCACAAGGTGTGGGTTTGCTCTCCACATCGTGTTCCGACACCCCCCAGATTTATCAAGAAAAATAATGAAAATATTGTTCCATCTTACTAATGTGGTGTTTCTTTGGTTTTTATTTTTATCTTCTAATATGTGTTTGACTAAGAAAAAATTGTTGTTACTATTGATTCACATCAACAGGGGAACTCCTCAAATTGAAGTGACATTTGAGATTGATGCCAATGGCATCCTGAATGTGAAGGCAGAGGACAAGGGCTCAGGAAAGTCAGAGAAGATCACCATCACCAATGAGAGGGGACGTTTGAGCCAGGAGGAGATTGACCGTATGGTCCGCGAGGCTGAGGACTTTGCAGAGGAAGACAAGAAGATGAAAGAGAAGATTGATGCCCGCAACAGCTTGGAGACATACATTTACAACATGAAGAACCAGATCAATGACAAAGACAAGCTTGCTGACAAACTGGAATCTGATGAGAAGGAGAAAATTGAGACGGTGGTCAAGGAGGCACTCGAGTGGCTCGATGACAACCAAAGTGCAGAGAAAGATGACTATGATGAGAAGCTGAAGGAGGTTGAGGCCGTCTGCAATCCAATCATTACAGCTGTTTATCAGAGGTCTGGTGGTGGTGCACCTGGTGGTGGTGCAGATGGTGCTGATGATGATTCGCATGACGAGCTTTAGGAAATATTTTTTAAATCTCTTCTTAAGCGCACAGGGATATATGCAAAAAAGGGACATGGAAAAGATATACATGCACAAATGGGGAAGAAATGGGGGGTGTGAATGGACTGACCCAGCAGCTGCCCTTAGTGTTTAGATTTCTTACTTGAGATGTAGAGGAGGGATGTATCTTATTTATTTTTTGGATTTTGGGGAGCCTATTTTACTTTCATTTTGCACGTTTAAAGCCACTTAGTTACTATTAAATGGCATTTAACAAGAAAATCATGTTGTCTTTTTTTTTTTTTTTTTTTTTTTTTTGAGTTCCTCTCCGTGCTCCTTCCATATTGTACAAAACAGAAAGCCCAGGGTTCTCTGTCTAGGTAGAAAATGTCCTTTGCCCAAGATATCAGATGGATCTTGAAATAGATTGGATATTTCTGAGAGTGGCAGAGGAAGATTTCTTTTTCTGCTGAGGCATAATTGTGTTGCACTAAAGGAGGTGTTTGTTCTAGGGGTTCTTCATTGAAATGAAAACACAATAAGGCGCTGGATTTCTTGCTGTTCGGCAGAGGAGAACCGGATTTCCTCTTCCACGGCCCTGCACAAACACAACCCAAAAAGAAAGAAGAGGACCTGAATGAAAAATCATTACAACTTTTGTCTTTTATGGAATTACCCAGAATATATCATTCTAGGTTGTTGCATGTTGACTGTAGGCCTTTGATTCCACATTGGGGCCTCAAAGTCACTCAACGGCCCACAACCAAAATACATACCCCATTGACAATAAGGATTTCTACTAATCTATTATACTAAGGGAATGTAGTCTCCCTTACTATTGATTTTTCCTAACGGAACATAACTGATCCTCTCTCTTCTCTACCATTTCGTCGAAAGAAAGGAAGTGTCGAAACATCCACACTCTCCACTTCTTCTCAAAAAAATCTTCTGATCATCTCTCTTCTCTACCATTTCCTCGAAAAAAGGAAGCACTGAAACGTCTACCATTTCTGTCATAGGTAAGCTTTTCAATTGTACTCTCTTTTTTGTTGTCCACCTGTTAGTATCTCCTGTATCTCCACTCTCCAATTTCACTAACTGACCCCATAACTTCCTTAACAAAAAAAAAAATAATCCGATCTACAACTCCAAATATAGATTCTCCCTGAAAAAAAAAATGGACTGATATCAGGAGGAGGAAAAATAGAGGAGCAACAGAAGAAAGAGGAAGATGGCACCGAGTCTGAGTTTTTAGAATACCTGGCACCGAGGACAGGTACTCCAGCAGCGCCTCTCACCTACGTTTTTCGTCTCAAAGCAAGAGAGGAACCCTTCCCCCTCTATCTACTCTCTCTGGGCACAAGCACCTGGAAAAAAAGGGACTGAAAAATAAAATGAACCAATAGCAAGAGGAGGAGAAATAGAGGAGGAGCAGAAGAAAGAGGAAGATGGCACTGAGTTTGAGTTTCTAGAATACATTGCACCGACGACAGGTACTCCAGCAGCAACATCAATCTCCGTAGTCAGCCTGCAACTCCATCTTCATTGTAGCAACAGCGCCTCTCGCCTACGTTTTTCTGTCTCAAAGCAAGAGAGCCCCTTTATCTACTCTCTCTGGCACAAGCCCCTGAAAAAAAAAAAATGGACTGCTGATAGCAGGAGGAGGAGAAATAGAGGAGCAACAGAAGAAAGATGAAGAGGGCATTGAGTTTTTAGAATACC
The DNA here is from genome assembly GCA_038049695.1 of Cinnamomum chago. NCBI lineage: Eukaryota > Viridiplantae > Streptophyta > Magnoliopsida > Laurales > Lauraceae > Cinnamomum > Cinnamomum chago. Next base: position 19,912,625 of record CP142459.1, read on the forward strand.
TGGCACCGACGACAGCAATAGCAACATCAATCTTCGTAGTTAGCCTGCAACTCCATCTTCATTGTAGCAACAACGCCTCTCACCTATGTTTTTTTTTTTTTCAAAGCAAGAGATGAACCCTTCCCCCTCGATCTCTTTGGGCACAAGCCCCTGGAAAAAAATATCACAATAAAAATAGATTAGGATCGTATCATCTATAAAAAAAAAAAAAAAAAAAAAAAAAAAAAAAAAAAAAAAAAAGATTTCTATGCATACATTGAATTACAGCCATTGCAAGGGTTAGCTTTTATCTGTAGATTTAACAAAAAATGAGAGGCAAAGCCTACTTTTTCTCATCCTTTAACTTCTGACCATACCATTTTAATTATTATTTTCTCCATTTACAAGCCAATCTCCCTGCAACTCAATCTATTTTAACAATGGCAAAAAGATCTCTTCATGAGCGGCCCGACCAACACACACTTGAATATAAGTCGAGTGGTCTTGGGACAATTCTGGACATTTCAAGTGCTAATGTTGCTAATGTTTTGTATTTTCATTATTTTTAATGACTGATAAAACTGCTATAACTAGCTATGAGCCCCTTCTTCTTGAGAAATTATATACATAAATGGAAATATTTATCAAAACTTTTAAATAAATGAAAAATATTAATTTTATATAAGAATAAAAGTATACAATTTTTACCTTATCATTTCAGTTGCCTCCAATATCTTAATTATATTTTTAGTCCTGCCTTGAAATAAATTGAGGAGAAAGTTTAATAACAAGATAATAAAAATTACAATCTTGATCTTAATATATTAGCTAATGAAAAATAATTTCGCTACCTAAATACACTGGAAAGTGTATTGTAACTCGCAAGATATCAAAGTTTGAAATGTACATTGCATTTTTTTTTTGTTGGAACTCATCAAAACTCTAAAACATATATGAAAAGAAAAAATGAATGAATAAATAAAAAATATCATGAAAAAGATGTGAAAGTAAGTCACAGATATTGTTATGTTATTTATCAAGTATAATTTACTTTTGGTGCATTAAAAATACATGATAAAATGAAATTGTAATGGTCATCCATATTTACATATCCTTAATTGATTCAAATTCACGTATCCTTCATGAATTGATATGGATACTTTTCTAATGAGTTTAGTACAAAGCCTTAACTATACTGAAATACATCATATGCAGAGATCATCCAGAAAGGGAGGGAGAGGGCTGCTTGGGATTCTAGCCCACCTAAGTTGTATTCAGGGTTTCGATTAATCAAAGCGAGGGAATGCTTGAAGGGGATAGCAAACTCATTCTCTATGAGGGGTGCATGCATTGTTCCCCCTCCATCTACTCTCTCTGCTCACAATCCCCTAGAAAAAAAAGGGATCTTAATAAAAACAGATTATGATCGTATCATCAGTAAATAAAATTAAAAAAAATTATTTTTATAATATCAGATCGCATCACCTGTAAAAAAAAAATTGAGAAAGACAGGCTGAATGAAAAAAGGGCTTCAAGGCTGAATCCCTGGACACAAGAACTCCAAATGCTTAAAAAGTGAGCATTCCAAATGACAAAATGCCCTTTGACATTTCTTGTGTTCCGAATTTGCATTATGTTCCATTAAAAATAATTATTCCAAATAATCAAATTGGGAATTTCTATAATCTGTAAATAGATTAATTCACATCTCTATTTTTCCAAATCTATGGATAGATTTTTAAGACCCCACTATTTGCTAGGGGTCTGTGCATTTGGTGGCCCAAATCATGTTTGAAATTATAAATCTATTCAATGAGAGTGGCCCAGATCAACAAATGTGTTAAATTTATCCAAGCAGAGAATGAATTTAGATTCTAGCTTGATTGTCTACATTGGTCTATGGTGGGATTACAAATGGGTTACAACTTAACCCAAATTGTATTATCTAAATGGGTTTGAACTCAAAGTGACATTACAAACTGTCTCATTATTGGGTTACAATTTGCTCATATTTCCCTTAGTAAACTCTCTCATTATTGGCCTAAAAGGGACTGAAATTGGCCAGAGTTTCAGCTCATTAATGAAAAATATATTGGGTCGAATTCAGGCCAGATCTTGGGCCTAAATAAGGCCAGATTTTGGGTCTAATTCAAGACAGAATATTGGGACTAAACCAGGCCAGATTTTTAGGTGTAAATCAGGCCAGATTTGGGTCTAATTCAAGAAAAAATATTGGGTCTAATTCAGGCCAAATTTTGGGTCTAACTCAAGCCAAAATGGCAGTCCAAATCAGGCCAGAATTATAGATTAAAGTCAATCCAGAATTAGTCCATACTTATAATTCTAAACCAGTTCAGACTTATGGGTAAAAAAACAAGCCAAGATTAGGCCAGAATTACAAGCCTAAATCAGGCCATAATATGTCTTTTATTTATTTATTTATTTTTTACACGTGCCCAGGCTTCATCAAACTCCATTTACACCTCACGTAAATAATAAAACATCTGGAAAAACACGTAAATATCAAATTAGCAACAAAAATGACTCAAAAGTTTACTAATTAATTAAATTTAATAAAAATAATTCATTTAAGTCTATGCATTTAGTGGTTTCGTGGTCCGTGCATAGCACGGGGTTTTGCTAGTTGTGACTGTAGGAGTGGCCTGGAACTGGAACTGGATCAGAGCTTAAAAAAGTGGTCCCCTGCCTACATCGTGCATGGGGATCACCCTTGTTGTGGACCCCACTAGGGATGGCCCTACCTCCCTACCACATTTCAGGCCCACGGAGTCATCCTAATCCCTTGATCAACACCCTCACAACGTTTCAAGCCCTTGAAAAGACTTGACAGTCAAATTTAATGGTGCAATTCACTCGGATAGGTATACCATTAAAAAAAAAAAAAGGATCACTCCGATTGGTGTTAAAAAAGGGGATTGGTATAATTCAATGCTATAATTCAGGGGTGTAAAAAATCTATGGTGTGCATTGAATAATATTTATATGAAAGCTTTTGAATGGTCCCAAATTAGAACTTTTGGGCACAGGGATAGGAAAAAAAGGATATCCTGAATTTGAAAACTGCAACTTCCCAAAACCATTGTCACTCCTAAATTTTCAGAGGTCTTATTTACACACTATTTTTTTTATCTCTGTTACATATGAAAATGTGAGAGAACAAACAACCCACTGAGACTTAGCTATGTAATTAGTAACAACAAATGCAAAATATCAGTTCAAATGCATATATTCATTGCATACTTTTTACGTACTGTGTATTAACGAATATGTATTTCATTGCAAATAAATAGGCCGTTAGAAACCGTCATCATCTTTTCTTTTTCTTTTTTTTCCTTGTTGGAACGGCGCCTCTACCTTGAGAATTTTGTGGCAACTTACCATTTCCTGTCCAGAGAACAGTATGTTGTGTTTTTTTCCCGAAAAGAAGCTGTATAACCTGAATAATTTATTAGATTTAGGAAAATGCCCTTTCATGATACTCAAGGCCCCTTTGTTTGCCTTTCAAGATACCCGGGGTCCCCTTATTTCCCCCTTATTTGCATGGAATTGGTTACCTAGGAAATGTAAGAAATGTTTTTCTACAATTGGTGAAAATTCACAAAACAAAATGTAAAGATTTATAATCGGGCACTAAATAATCAACCCCCGTCTACTTGCAAGGGTGGTTGTTTGAACAAGGGACCAAGTCCGCGAGATGGGAACTTGCACATATAAAGTAATAGGAACTCAAACATGCAAGGAGGACTAACTCGCATATGTGGGCTAATAGGAACTCGCAAATGCTAGGGAAGGGGGTTGCCCAGGTTTGAAACCTGATTACTCTGGTGAGAGGTAAGACGATGTTTTCACCTGCCTACCCCCGGAGACAAATCTCGTTCCTGACCCTACATCTGAAGGAATTGCATGGGGACAAAGTCCGAGTAGGCCTGTTCCTCAACTTGATCCCCGAGACAAGGGGGCCGGGCATGGCCATCAAAAGGCCCTTAAAATTAATGCTTTTGTTTCCAAGAAAAAGCCATAGGATTGGACTTTGGCTTCGGGCTTAGATAGTACTAGCCTAGCTCGGCCTTGGCCCTAGCCCTCCTACTTTTGTTTATTTTACATAATATATATTTATGTATGTGTGTTTGTGCATGTACACACACTAAAATGCCCTTATAAGAAATAATTAAATATAATAAAATGGAGGCATGAAGGCAATTTCATACATCCATACCCATTACATTACACAATGCTAGAAAAATCCATACTTTTAGTTCATTTTATCTCTATTTAACTATTTAGGTTAAACATTATACTATGCATAAGCTTCAAGATTGCATCCAATCCCCTTTTTTTTTTTAATTTTATTGCTTCTTATTTAAGCTTTTTATATTTTTATATATTCTTGCTAATACAAATGGACGTGTAATACACTTTTTGGAATCTCAAACCAATTCATAAAGACAGTCTGTATGTGCATAAAACTTCTAGGATACAGGGCGATCTAAATATCCGTTTAATTAGATAATTATAGCTCCCCTTTTTAGATTATAAATTAATATTAATTTTTAAGCACATTTGTTTTTTTTTTTACAGAAATCAAACGCTTGGTAGTCAAATCAATATTAAATTAAAAATAATGTCAATTTCTAAAAGGCAGGTGAATATAAATAATTTAAATTTCTCAAAGATATGACTCTACTAACATACTTTAGCACATGAAAATTCCTGTTAAAAGTGTAAGATGATAGAACAAACTCTTTAACTATTTTTTTATATAAAATAAATAAAACCATATGTCTAGAAACCAATTCACTAAAGCACGTATTACTTTATCTTATAAAATAAAATCTTTATAGACAGCTTCTATTCTTCAAACGTTTTCTTAGTGGTCCCTTTGCAATAAAAATTAAACAAGATAATGCTCAATAATCGACATTCGATACTGGGTAAAAGTGTAAGAAAAATTAAATAATAGTTTTCTTGTTTTGAGGCATTAAGCCCTGCCCTGGCACTGACCCTTGAGGGTAGGGTAAGGGCCCGAGAAGTTTAGCTCACCTGAGCCTAACCATACATATATTGAGTATATGGTAAGGACAACCCCCCGGCCTGGCTGTGCCCTCCCACAGCCCAGTCCATGGGACTCAATAACTTCTGATAGAGATGTCTATGGCGGGCTCGCGGGCCTGCTCTGTTTTTTTTTTTCTTCTTTCAGTGTTAAAAAAAGCCCAATACATGCATAGTAGAAGATTTGTAAGCGCAGCCCATATATTTGCTTGTCCACGATATTTGATTTGTTACTAGTGGGTTGTGTAAATTATCCTCACCGCTTGTGGGTTTTTTTTTTTTTTTTTTGCCTTGTGTTACAAATAACCAAGGTGGGAAGATGTTGCTGTTTAATATTTAACCTTTTCTTATGTTTCTTTGCTTCCCTTTTATTTCTTTGCTTCCCTTTTAGACCATCTATTTAGATGATGTTGATCAAAGGCTAGAAAATTCAAGGAGTTGACATTTTGAGGTATGGTTCTCCATATCAACGGTCTGGTTGCCGCTAGAAACAAATAAATATTTCAAGACCATCTGATTAACATAAATTTTAAGGATATATCATATTATAGGCCCTTTGGTGGGTTTACTTTTTTTTTTTTTTTAACTCAAGATTTCAACAAGTTAATTGAAGCTGAGAAGAATCTATAGAGTAGAGAGTTTTTTTTTTTTTTTTTTTTTGTGCGCGCCGTATAAATAACACTAATAAATTTAGAAAAAGAATAGGAGCGTTATAGTAGTATAGACTTTGTCAAATTGAAAAGGACACAAAACCCCTTATATGATCGCTTTATGGCTGTTTTGGGGGGGGGGGGGGGGGGTGTAAAATGAACATTTTTTTCAAAACAAGTCACTTTTGGGCGGGCCATGCCTGGCGGGCCACAGAGGGCAGCCCACGTGCCTGGCGGGCCAACAGGCCCAGCCACCTCGGCCCAGCACGGCCCGTGTCTCGAGCCGTGCCGTTGACCGGGCCGTGGCCCGTTGACTGGCGGGCTGGGCCGGGCCGGTTATTTGACATCTCTAGTCAGAAGCCTACCACTAAACCATTGCTGCAATATGCTTTTAGCCCCACCATTGCATGCTTTGCATATTCCACTCAAGTAATGTTATCAGTGGGAGGGGGATCCAGATTTAAAAAGTGGTGCACCAGTATACATCAACATGCATCATGATTCAGTATCAGATTAATTCCTCAATTTTCCTTGCCATAATTCATCTATGTAAGAGTGTAATCATTCTGGAAAACAGTGTCATCAATGAGATAATGAAATGTAGTGAGGCAGGCATAAATATGCGGACAATTATGTTATATACACACTAAAATTCCAAATGAGGAAAAACAAGAGTAAAGAAAACATCAGTCAACTACAGAGTGCATCCATTTCCAGGCTGATTCACACAGATCAACAGGGGTATTACCATCATTATCCTTCACATCTTTGTCAGCATTATGTTTCACCAGGAGTTCTGCAATGGCTTCTCTATCACAAACAGCTGCATAGTGCAAGGGGGTTTGACCTTCGTTGTCCTGATTTATGAAAAAAAAATTATATATAAAAAAATAGTAAGAAACATATGCATGATTGTTGTTCACAATTATTTTTAGCTCCCAAATGACCTTTACTGCAACAGCAGGAGCAAGCAAATAAGTGAGCTATACCTAAAAACATGTGAACACCCAGAATCCGTGTGTTCATTTGGGGCCTGCAGAACTGGGATATATGGGGAGCGCTCGCTCCTATATATATATCAACTTTAAGAAAGAGAAAGTAATCACCTGGGCATTCACATCTGCATTTCTGCCAATGAGCAGATCAATAACATTCAGATGGCCACGATCTACAGCCCAATGCAACGGAGTCCTACCCTCACTATCTGCAATTAAGACAGAGATCGCTTATAATTTGAAAAGATTTACAGATTCTAGAGGTTACAGAAATCCATTTAAGTTTTTTTTTTTTTTTTCCTTTCAAGTAATAGTCTCTTTCAAAAAAAAAAAAAAAGGGCAATCTAGGAAATCATAATTTACAAAAACGAGAACAGACAAGCAAACAATAGTAAGGCACCTTAGGAAAGGTTTTCCCCAGCGCCATGTTTACTCACTCTTCAAAAAAATTGATATCCTGAACAGCAGTGGGCATGTGAAGTGAACTGCACAGCCCACTTTGTTCCACCCACGCTTGGAGGACATCCATTTTATCTTCCTATGACATGTCAATGATATCCCAGAAGGAGGATATAAATTGCTTCAGAAACTCCCTGGTCGAAGGGCCGGTGTACTTGTTGATGGGAGGGATTGAAAGATTATGCCCGAACAAAAAGTAGACCAAAAACCAGCTTGAATGAAGACGAAATGATGGAGATATCAAGCTCCAAAGATCAAGGGTGCCAAAGAGCTCAACTTTTCACAGCCAAATCCAGCAGCGGTCAGCCTTTATGGGTAGGTGCAAATTCATGGGGAAAAAGGCGTCAACATGGCCAAGGAAGTGGAAGATACTAGAAGGGTCGGTTAATAGAGTGTCCCTCAGGCTCAAGGACAAAGGTTGTTGGGCTGGGCTGGGCAGGAGATACCCTGAGTTGTAAAAAAAAAAAAAAAAAGGGGGTTAAGGAGTGTGCGATAACAAGTGGGCCCCACTAGTGAGAATGGCCATGGGATAAAAAATCTGTATAAGTGCATAAAATATCTACAAAACTGTTTTCCCATTATATTCTAACCCATACAAAATAGGGAGTAATATTCTTAGATGGAACTGTTCCTTTTTTTTAAATTAGGAAATCATTGTAGGGCCTAGGATTTGGGCCTTAAAACTCCAACCTTAGGGCCTGTTTGCATGCACAAAAATTTAGAAAAAAAAAATGAAAGAAAATAATATTTTAGAGAACATATTCTTCTTCGTTTTTGAAAGAAAAAAAAATCGTGTACATTTCGCAACCCAAGAAAAATAAGGAAAAAAGATTAATCTTTCAAAAGTTCAATACTTTTTCCCATAGCTCCCCCCTTGAGAAAACTTTCTACAATATAAAAATCTTTCAAAATGCAGTTTTACAAAATGGTAAAGTGAAGTCTTTAGTTCAACAAAACTACCGCATGTTTGTTTACATGTGTGGTGAATTAAAGTTAGATGTCACATCATGGTAAAAGGTGAAGTAAAGTAAGACGGAGATAAAGTATGTGGTGAAGTAAAGTGTGGCGGTGGTGGTGGTGAAATTTTCTTTAAATGATTAAGCAAGGTGGAAGTACACTTGATTAAGTTTGGATTTTAAAGAGGGGGCCCTTCGATGGATTTGAAGTGACAATTACATATAAATAAAAGTATTTCATAAGTAATTAATCTAATAATGTAATGAAATTTACCATAATCCATAAAAGTAATACGTTGTCATCTTGAAATCTCTTTTAATACATATCATAATCTGTAGCACCTGCCAAACAACTCAATTTGAAATTTGTTACATTTTTGAAAAATTTTCAAACAACAAAAATATTACATTATTTTGTTCTTGAAATATTTAAATATTTTATTCTATAAATATCCAATCAGGAGATAAAGTGATTTCTTCATTTTTAAATCCAACATTTCCTTTTAAGTTCGATAATTGTCACATTGGGTAGTGCCAACATAAGGTTGAGTAGTTGTCCGTGAGGGTTTGGATTCATATTACATTTCCTTTAAGTATCTTGAAATCTCTGTTGAAAATTCTCTCATATTACATACCCACATAAAGGAGCCGATGTGTACTAGAGAGGATGGATTCATATTACATTTCCTTTAAGTATCTTGAAATCTCTGTTGAAAATTCTCTCAAATTACATACCCACATAAAGGAGCCGATGTGTACTAGAGAGGATGACATTGAATTTGACAGCTAAGGTCATCAATAGGTGGGCCCCACGGTGAGTTGCACATTTCACTCATGGGAAGCGTGTAATAAATCAGGGATTTGAGCTCTTAAATGGTATTTGCCCCCACGAGACCTAACAAAAGAGGGAGGACCCTCAAAAAGGGCATTCACTTCCCCCATTTTTTTCCTCTGAAGGGTCCAGAAACATAGACAGAGGGAAAGGAAGAGAGGAGGTGGAGAAGCGGGAAAAGGAAGAGGGAAGATGAAGACGGTTGATGCTGCTCCTGCTGCTGCTTTTTGCTTTTCCCTGTACCTTTGTTTCTTCCACCAGTTGAATGAATGGGGTGGATTTTTTTCTTATATTTTTATTTTTATGTAGCTGCCGATGCACCTCGATACAGATGAAAGCCGCACTATTTTGGTTTTATTGGAGGGGCTCAGCTTCTATGGCCGATTATGGGGCTGCTACACTATGCAGCAGCCATTGTTTTGCTCTATGTTTGGATGTATATGTTTTCTCCATACTCAAAAGCAGCAAAGGGATAAGCTAAATGCAATAGCTGAGAATGCATCTTTATGGGATATTCGTGTACACACAAAGGCTGTGTGTGTTATATGCCAGGTGGAAGGTACTTTGTTAGTATGGATTTGCATTCTTTGAAAATAGTCTCTTTGTTGACAAAAAGGAAAAGAGGTTAAAAAGAAAATTTAAAGAGTCAATGGTAGCTTCCATTGGAAACATTGGATGTAATACTGCCAGAACCTGCCAAAGAAGATAAAAACATTGGGAAAGACTTGAGAAACTCCAGCAGGAAAGACAACAGAAGAGCAACCAATTCAGATCTATTCACCGAGAAAAGACAAAGTGACAATCAGACCATTGATCTCATCTGAGTCATCATCCGCGGATGTCCAAGATCCAAACAGATTTCTCATTACCAGTCAGACCATTGCTTTCATCTGAGTCATCATCAGCGGATGTCCAAGATCCAAACAGATTTCTCATTACCAGTCAGATCATTGATTTCATCTAAGTCATCATCAGCGGACGTCCAAGATCCAAACAGATACTCATTCCCAAGTGGTCTTCTAGCCCTGTCAATGACCTTGATCTCTTTTTCTTTTTTCTATTTTGTTTGTAAAGGGAAATGCTCATGTTACTAAGCATCCCATTCAAAATTTTATCTTATTTTTTATCACCGTCATTTAAATCATTTGTGTTACAAATATTTACTGAACGCCTCCCTACACATGCATTCAATGAATTGATAGATCCAAATGGAAAAGTTGCTCCGATGGAAGAGATGCATGATCTTAATAAAAATGAAACATGGGATACTGTTGATCTTCCAAAGGGAAAAGATGTTGTAGGATGCAAACGGGTGTATGGTAGGAAATATAATTCAGATGGTATAGTGCAGTGATACAAAGCAAAACTAGTGGCAAAAAAGTTTTGCTCAGTCATATGTTATGAACTATTTTAAAATGTTCTCCCCTCTGGCAACCCGATTCCGTACAAGTAATTCTTTCTATCTGCAAATCTGGAATAGCCTCTATCATATGGATGGTAAAAATGTGTTTCTTCATGAAGAGCTACAAGAGGTTTACATGGAATTATATGGGGCTATGATGCAGTACGGAAGTCCAAAAGAGGCCATGGGCCCACATGATGGGCCCAGCCATCCAACCCAGCCCTTTGGATGCAACCCACAGGCGCAAATTGGCTGAGAAGGTTACTGTGGAAATACTTCTAAATTTATCTTAGAATTAATTAGGAATTGTTGCTTATTTTGATGAGAATTAGTAGCTTCTATTTTCATTATAGTTCACTGTTTTAGTAGTCATAATACATTATAAATAGAGAAGTCCTCTATTGCAATAGGTATGCTTTACAATTAATAACAGATTTCTCTGAGGTTGCTCACGTGAGTTTTGGGTGTTTATGGTTTCATTTGTGCCCTAGTGGCTGGAATCCATCTTTGGATTCGATCAATCCTTCGGGAGATTGATCTATCAACCCGATCGTAGATCTTTGGCTACATCAATTGGTATCTAAGCTGAATTCCGATTGCCGAAGAGACGTTCGTCCTTCCCGGAAATCCCTCTCGTCCCCTCTCATCCTCCGTCCATCACCATCCCTATTCCCATAACCAACTGAACCCTAGCCAGCCACTGCCCAAATTCCCACCACAGAACCCTCCACAGCCAAAACCCAACCGAACCACTCCCAGAACCCAACTCCCTATTCCCATCACCAAATTTATGTAACCAAACCCTCAGACCCCACATCCCCATCCCCACCCCTTCGAATCATTCTCCCGCTACTAAACTCCACCCATCAGTCACCCGGAATCCCCAATACCATTCCTCATCGCCCCTCTTCCTTGTCAACCCCACGCTCTGCCTTCATCCCTCCATCATCCTCGAAACCCCACCCAGCCAAAAAAAAATAACAACCCCGCCATTCCCCAGCTTCGAGAAACCCCAACCAAAAAGAAGAAAAAAAAAGTAACAGAAGCAGCAGCAAAAGAGAGAAAATAGAAAGAGATCTGAGTTGAGGAGCTACCTGGCACCAACCGATATTCATCAACCAACTCCCAGCAGCGCCTTCCAACAGCCCTCTCCTCCCTCACCCTCACCACTACACCGTCCGCCAGCAGCCCTCATCTTCCTTCATCAACATCGCCAGAGCTTTCCACCCCAAACTCCTTGTCATTTTTCTTCTTGCTCTTCGAGTCGAACAGGTAAGAGGTAACCCTCTCATTTTTCCTCTGCACGATTTTCCAAGCCAACAAAGGGATTTTCTCCCACGTGTACAGCACGTGTTCTACTTGGGCCTGACCTGCTGCCACTGGGTTAAGTCAAACCTAACCCGGCCCACTAGCAGTACAGGAAAAAAAAAATTTGAGAACAAAGCAGCCCTCGTTCATGGCTACTCACACGGGCAAATTTTTCGTTGCAAGCTCACTGACATTCAGTGCGATGATTGCATAAGGGATTTATATGAACGGGTCGACGCCTTACAACTCACAATCGATGAACTTGCTAAGGCCCATTCAAACCCTCACGGCGAATCTTCCAGCAATTTTGGCTCACACTCTCACCAATTGGATAATATTCGCCGAGAATCAATCCAAGAATTCTTTCAACGTCTCTTTGCAGACAGGGCTGCTGACAATATACCGCCCTGCCCGCGCCAAGATGAACTCTCGCCGAAAATCAAATTAGAGGTTGCTGATTTTTCTGGTCAAGGTGATGCTCGCGCCCTTCTTGATTGGCTTACTTCAATTAAGGATTATTTCACTTGGTATCATGTTGAAGATCCTCAATGAGTCACTTTTGTCAAAATGAAGTTAAAAGGTTCTGCTCGAATTTGGTGGAAAAGTATTGATGACCACAATGTGCAAATGGGTCGCCCTCCTATCACCCGTTGGGAAGTTATGAGAGAGAGAGAGAGAGAGAGAGAGAGGAAGATAAGTTCTTGCCTTCTTATTACATTGATTCATTTAATAGCAAGCTTATCAATCTTCAGTAAGGCTCTATGACCATAGATGAATACACTAATAAGTTCCATGAGCTTTGTATTCAATGCAAGACTAATGAAGATGGTTGCCTGATGGTCACCCATTATTGGGAAAGATTGCGCCCAGATATACAGGATAAATTGGCAGTATTTGACTCCACCACTGTCGATGCAATCTCTAGCAAGGCACGACGCGTTGAACAAAAGTTGCGTCAGCACACTGGGCAATGTTTTGGTAACCAAGCCAGGAAGTCCTACAAAAAGGGTCTAGATTCTACTTTCAATCGGACCCCACAACAAGGGTTCCGACCACCTCCAAACCAACCACAAAACCAAATCCAAAGGCATCAACAAGCTCCACCACAGGGTCAACTGAATCCTTAGCCCAATCAGAAGTGGCAACCCAATCGGAATACTGCTAAAGGCACTGGAATAGCCGCTAAGCGGGACATTGTCTGTCGTTCTTGCAAAAACCAAGGTCATTATGCTAGAGAATGTCCTCACAGGAATCTGCATTGTGAAGGTGAACCTTATGATGAAGAACAGTATGATGAGGAAATTGAAATGGAGAAACCCGATGCACAACCTCCAATAGAACCAGAGTCCGCACTTGAGGTATTCACAACTGATGATGACAACAGATGATGACAGCCCATTGCTTTTCCTTCACCGCCGCCTCTTGGTTGCAGATGGTATTAAGGAAGACGATGAAAACCAAGCTCCAATTTTCAGAACAAGAGTTACTTGTAAAGGAGAGCTTGCAATGCCATCATTGATGGTGGAAGTGCTATGAGTGTCATATCCAAAGAGGCAGTTGATAAACTTCAGTTGCCAACTACAAAGCATCTGAGGCCTTACAGAGTTGTATGGGTAAATGATTATTCGATTCCAGTCAACCGTCGATGCATTGTTCCCTTGAAGATGGGCTCGTATGAAGATAATGTCCTATGTAATGTTATTCCGATGAATGTTGCCCATATCTTATTTGGCAGACCTTGACTAAAATGCTTGAAGGTCATCATTGATCACGCAGATAACACCTACACTTTTAAATGGAATGGACGCCGAATCCAATTGAAGCCCATGGAAACTCCATTCTCTGCTAAGCAAACCACTCCTACTGCCTCTCCTTACATCCTCACCATGCGCAAATTTGAAGTTCAAAGTAAAGAGCAAGGTGTAATGTATGCTTTGGTTGCCAAGAAGGTGACCGAATCAAATGAAGACTCCAGAGCATCCACTCCCCAAGAGGTACAACCACTGCTCAATGAATTTTCTGATATAATTCCCGATGAGCTTCCAAATGAATTGCCGCCAATGCGAGACATCCAGCATGCAATAGATTTAACTCCTGAAGCATCTCTCCCTAATTTGCGTGCTTATCAGATGAGCCCTTCCGAACATGCTTAACTCAAGAAACAAGTTGATGATCTGCTGCAACAAGGATATATCCGGGAAAGCCTAAGTCCATGTGTCATACCCGCTTTCCTCACACCAAAGAAGGATGGAAGCTGGCGTATGTGCGTGGATAGTCATGCCATCAATAAAATCACTGTAAAGTTTCGCTTCCCTATCCCTAGACTTGATGATATGCTTGATCTTATGACTAGTGCTTCTGTTTTTTCTAAGATTGATCTTCGTAGTGGTTATCATCATATCAAAATTAGACCAGGTGATGAATGGAAGACAGCCTTTAAAACTAAAGATGGTCTTTATGAATGGCTGGGATGCCTTTTCGTCTTTCTAATGCTCCTAACACATTCATGTGTGTTATGAATCAACTGCTAAAACCATTCATTGGAAGGTTTGTTGTTGTCTACTTCGATGATATCTTGTTTTACAACAAATCCAAACAGGAGCATCTTGATCACTTGAAGAGCATATTTGAGCTCCTTCACCGGGAGCGCTTCTATGCTAATATGAAGAAGTGTACTTTTATGAGCAATTCCGTGATTTTCCTTAAGCTTTGTTGTCTCTTCTAAGGGTATTGCAATGGACCCATCCAAGATTCAAGCTATCATCGATTGGCCTATCCCACAAACTCTCACTGAAGTTCGTAGTTGTCATGGACTTACTAATTTCTATAAAAGGTTCATTCACGACTTCAGCATTATTATGGCTCCAAGCACTGATTGTATGCAACAGGGTGAATTTAAATGGACAAGTGCAACAACAAGAGCATTTGGAGAAATCAAGCGCAAGATCACGGAAGCCCGTCCTACGACTTCCAGATTTTAACAAAGTCTTTGAGGTTGCTTGTGATGCTTCCCAGATCGGCATTGGAGGAGTTCTTAGCCAAGAAGGTCACCCGATTGCTTTTTTCAACAAAAAGTTCTCCGATGCCAGACGCAGATATTCTATTTATGATCTAAAATTCTACGCAGTTGTGCAAGCATTGCAACATTGGCGTCATTACTTGATTGGCAACGACTCGGTCTTATATTCCAATCACGAGGCTTTAAAGCATATATAGTCACAACAGCATGTCAGTGATCGTCGCATTAAATGGAGCTCTTACCTTCAACAATTCACATTTAGTCTCCGCCATAAAGCTGGCAAAGAAAATCTAGTAGCTGATGCTTTAAGTCGCCGAAAACATCTCCTCACTACTATGGCAGTCACTGTCACAGGTTTTGAGCAAATAAAGCAGTAATACACAAATGACAAGGATTTCGGCACAAACTACGCAGATTTTCTTAACAGCAACACGGACAAGCACCCTCATTACAGTGTACATGATGATGGATTCTTATTCCGAGGTAACTAAGTGTCTCCCTGCCACTTCCATTCAAGAACATGTTGTTCGTGAATTGCATTCCGGATATTGTAGTGGTCATTTGGGACGTGACAAGACACTCGCTCTTATGGATGATCGTTTCTATTGGCCGCACATGAGTTAATGTTATTAGCATATGTGAAAGATGTCGCACCTGTCAATTGGCTAAAGGTAACAAGAAGAATACAGGTTTATATTAGCCTTTGCCTCTTCCTCATGTCCCATGGGAAAATATCAGCATGGATTTTGTGTTAGGCCTTCGCACGAAAAGTTGGTTCCATCTTTGTTGTTGTTGATCTTTTTCTAAAATGGCACATTTCATTCCATGCAACACCACATCAGATGCCTACAAGGTAGCTCAATTATTCATCAAAGTTGTCCGTCTTCATGGCCTCCCCAAGACAATTGTTTCAAATCGTGACACCAAATTTATGAGTTACTTTTGGAAGACATTGTGGATGATAGCCAAGACAAAGCTTCACTTCTCTACTGCTTACCATCCGCAAACTGACGGCCAAACTGAAGTTGTTAATAGAAGCCTTGGGCAGCAATTCTGATGCCTTGTACGTGATCATATCACCACATGGGATCAGATTCTACCTATGGCTGAATTTGCTTACAACAATTCAGTTAATCAATCCACATGCATCTTACCATTTGAAGCAGTCACAGGTGTTCGACCGCGCTTGCCTATTGATCTTGTCCCATTGCTTGTTGAAGCACGCCCTTGTGCTGAAGCAGATAACTTCATCAAACACATGCAACGAATACATAATAAAGTTCGCCGACATATTGCAGCTAGCAATGACAGTTACAAGGCTCACGCTGACAAACGCTGTTTTCTGGAGTTTTCTGCAGGAGACATGGTTATGATCAGTATTCATCAGGAAAGGTTACCCCCAGGTGCAAACAAGAAGTTACATCCGAGGAATACTGGTCCATTCAAAGTGTTGAAAAACCTCAGTTCGAATGCATATACTCTAGAGTTGTCATCTGATCTTGGTATCATCCCCACATTCAATGTTGCCGATCTCTCTATCATGGGCATGATAATGAGGATGATCCTAATGAGCAAATCATTACATTACCAGCTGCTCCGCCACCGCCTGATAAAATCATTAATGTTCTTGATGATCAGATTGTTTCTACTCATTGCGGAGGATTTCAGAAGTTCCTTGTTTGTTGGCAAAATCGTCCTGTCTCCGATGCTACCTGGATTACTACTACTGACTTCCAGCATCTGAATCCAGATCTTTATGAGCACTATCAAGCGATTAACTCGCCGAAGTCGAGTTCTTTCAAGCCGGGGAGAGTTGATGCAGTACGGAAGTCCAAAAGAGGCCATGGGCCCACATGATGGGCCCAACCATCCAACCCAGCCCTTTGGGTGCAACCCACAGGCCCAAATTGGCTGAGAAGGTTACTGTGGAAATACTTCTAAATTTATCTTAGGATTAATTAGGAATTGTTGCTTATTTTGATGAGAATTAGTGGCTTCTATTTTCATTATAGTTCACTGTTTTAGTAGTCATAATACATTATAAATAAAGAAATCCTCTATTGTAATAGGTATGCTTTATAATTAATAACAGATTTCTCTGAGGTTGCTCACGTGAGTTTTGGGTGTTTATGGTTTTGTTTGTGCCCTAGTGGCTGGAATCCATCTTTGGATTCGATCAATTCTTCGGGAGACTGATCTATCAACCCAATCGCGGATCTTTGGCTACGTCAGGCTAAAACAATGTTGGTTGGAGTGAAGAGAAAGATGCTCTATGGAACACCCTTTTCCGCATGTCACACATAAATCCGAAATGTTTTCTAATGCCACGCCCTTCCTCCTTAGATTATTCGCAGTATACACCTTCCCAGTAATTGTGACCCAACAAAAGCTTCGACTCAAGGAGGAACCAACCCCAACCATACCAAAGCACAAGATACTCTTGATTGACCTTTCTAGAGCTAAAAGGCCTTCACCAAAAACTTCACCAAGGTGGGGCCTTCCAAATTCAACTTACAAATAAAAACACCAGAAAGAAGATTCAACAACTCACCCTACTGGACCTCCTCTAACTGATGGGAGTGATCTCCTAAACATCACTAGCCGAGACAAATTGTTATCCCTTATCACATAACTCGCTGCAAACAATTCCCCACTAAACACGACCTAAACCCTAGGAAACAACACACGACAAACCCGCCCCCAGCAATCACCAAACCAAAAACTTGTACCCTCATCAAAAACATAACCCACCCCTTTTAAAAGCACTTGCTCCTAACATTGTACTCGTCCCAATGGACATAGTGATCCCCAAAATCTCGACACATGAAACAAAGGAACTGACTTAGGAACCCGACCCCATTCATCCTTCCCATATTTCTTCACAATAATCCTCCTCATAGGAGACTCCCTTTCCTCTCCAAATCTCCACCACCATTAAGCTAGCAAGGACAATTCAAGTTCTCTATACTTCCAAGGCCCAATGTGCCGCTCCTTTTTGGCTTAATTACCCCACTCCATCTCATCAAAGTCAAGAACTCTCTTATCACTCTTGCCTTCCCATAAAAAAAACTACTCCTTGTGTAGTCTAACCTGTGATTAGACTAGCTAGCATTAATATCAAGGTGATTCTCACTGCTATAAATGCGGTCTTCTCCACATGGACATTTTTCTTTTCAAAATTATCAATAACAACAGCCCAAAGTTCTTTCAACCTTCGTTTAGCCCCAATTGCAAACCCAAGAAAAAACAGGAAGCCTCCCAAATTTGGGATGACTCCTCGAAGCTAGCCCTTTAGCAGCCTCCTCTGAAAAACCAACCCAGCCAACAACCTTTTGATAAATTCACTTTCAGAACTGAAAACACAACAAAATCTTCTTCAAAGTGATGTTATTGTAGAACTGAAAATTTTGTGTTATCATCTGCAAATTCGAAATGGATGATAACATCCCCAATTTTTGCCAGCTGTAAAAGCAGCAGTCATATGTGGATTCTTAGCCTTCATCGACAATGCCCTCAAAGCTTCTGTCACAATAACGAATAAGAAAGGGGAAAGAGGATTCACTTGTTGAATCCCTCTAGAAGGTTTCACAGACAAGACAGAAAGCCATTATCCAACACTGAGGAAGAAGTGAATGAGGTGCACACTCTGATCCAACCTCACCACCTCTCTCCAAAACCAAACCTAAGTAGCATGTTAGTCAACAAAGTCCCATTGGACATGATCATAGGCCATTTTCAAAGTCGATCTCGAAGCTAACACCCTCTTTCCCCTACCTCTCTAAAACCACTTTTTTGACGGTGATACTATTCATTGAATGAAATATAAATGTGGGTACCTTATAATAATTTGAATTCATTATTAACAAATGGAACACAGCAAGTCTTAAAATTCTATATTTCTACTACGATATTTTCAATTTTTTTCAATTTTTTAATTATTTTTTACTAATTTTTCAATTTTTAGATTTTTTTTTAATAATTTTTTCATACTTTTCTAGTGTTAGTCACCTAGGGTGCCACTCTGTATGACTCAATGATTCCCATGCAACAACCGGGTTGATTCGACTCAAGGATGACAAGTCATCCCAAGTCCGATTTTGAAAACCATGGTACCATGCAACTATAAAATATGCATGTCTCATTTCCTAGTTTCACAAGACATCGCACATGCTAGTGGACCATGACAATCATCAGAAATCAGAACAATCAATGCAACAATATTTTGCACAACATCACTGCAGTTACAGAAACCTAAAAAGCTGACCCAAAGGCCAGGTTTCATACCATAAGTTTCATACACTAAAGAAATAAACTTGACAATCACTTCTCTTTCCTCTACAAATGCATTTTCCATTTTAAAGTGCATACGTAGACAATTAATTCTTATGAGCGTTAATCATAATCATCAAGTGAATAACTGAGAGATGGCACACTAGTAACTTACCACTTAAGTTCACTGAAACTCCAGCAGCTATATGTTTAAGTAAGTCATCTGCCTCTCCTTCTCTTGCAGAGGCGTGTATAGCATCGAGCTTCCTGCAAAAATGAGGAATAGAATTTTGACCTACCATTGAACAGTATTTATTTTTCGGAAATAACCATTTCTAAACAATAACAAGAAACACCCAACTATTCTGTCAAGTTAATGGCCTCCATTTTTACCTTGACTTTAAGTCATGATCAGAAGTCAGATTTTTAAATCATTCATAGTTACTTTAAGTTATATTCCACATTGAAAGGTACTTAGTGCACTTGAATGCCTGCCACATGTGTAAGTGGGTGAGAAACAAAGTTTTGTTTTGTGCACAAGACTAACATCAAAGTCCCCCTCATAAAGCATACATCCCATTTGTAATATATTGTGGCCAAATGCTTATTAACTATAGGGAAATGTTCAAGTGCATCCATCCCTTGCCATAGGGTAAGGGCACTTTCCCTTTTTTGAACATGAATCCCCCTTTTGTACTTCACCCTATGTACTTGAAATCCCCTTTTGTAATTGAAATCCCCCATTTATGGAAGCATCCATCACCCTATGGTGAGGGATGGATGCACTTGAACATTCCTCTTAACTATAAAATCCAAAACGACTACTAGAATCCATGTCAGCTTTGTAATCAGGCCCATTAAATAAAATACGCTTGCAAGCAATCCAATGGCACCAATAGCATAGGATCTTCTCCAGATGCATAGGATAAATCAAATGACTGCTACCGGCATCTCAGCTAATTCTAACAGTAGAATTGAAATCTACATGAAATAGAAATTATGCATGTCATGAAAAGACCATTCACCTCGCTGCCGGCATCTCAGCTAATTCTAACAGTAGAACTGAAATCTACATCAAATAGAAAGTATGCATGTAATGAAAAGACCACCACCTAGAAGCACACCCGCAACACAACACGCCCCCCTCCCTCTTTTCTTCCTCCTCCCTTTCCCCCTTTTTCCTTCTTTTCCTCCTATTCCTCTCTCCTTTTTTTTCTTTTATTTCCTTCTCCCCTGGTTAGAAGGGGAATAAAACTTGTTTGTTGACATTGTAGTATAAACTAATCCAAAAAACAATGCATTTCTATGGCCCTTGAGAAGTGAGAGGCCCCATAGTTCAATGAGAATGTAGGTTTGGTGGCAGCAGCTCAGGGAAGACTAACCTTGCTTTGAAACTCCCAATCCAATATTTGGCCTCTTTTCCTTGATCTCTATATTGGTCGTTTTACTAAAAGTATTGCAGACTGTTTTTTAGTAACTTCTTAACCATTATGCTGCAGGTAAACAACTGAACATTAAATCTTTCCCATTGGGACACATTTGAGATGACAAAGTATCCACAACGGCTCCCATAACATAGATGGTATGGATCACTAAATCGAAGAACCACTTCTACATATTCAACACATAAAAATATAAAATAAAATAAAAAGTCGTGCACATTCTCTTATTGAGGATCAAATTATTCATCTCCAAAATAATTGGTATAAAGTATCAAGTAATAGGAGCCCAGTAACTCCAACGGGTATTGTACACTCACTATAGGGCATTTTTGTTCCAACCATAACCAAACCAAACCAAGCCTTTTCCCACTAGGTGAGGTCGGCTATATGGATTTGACGACGCCAATCAAATCTGTTTAGGGTCATATCCTCCGTTAGATCCATGTAGGCAAGGTCATGTTTAATAGTTTCTTTCCAACTTCTCTTGGGTCTCCATCTCCCTCTCTTACTCCTAGCAATCTCCATGCTTTCACACCTTTTAACAAATGCCTCCGTTGGGCACCTTCTAACATGGGCGAACCATCTCAGTCGATTTTCTCTCATTTTATCTTTAATCGGTGCTATTCCTACTTTGCCCCTAATCTCCTCATTCCTAATCCTATCTCTCCTTTTGATCCCGCACATCCATCTTAGCATTCTCATCTCCGCAACTTCCATCTTCTTAACATGATTATGCTTTACTACCCAACACTCTGATCCATATAACAACGCCAGACGTACCATCACCTTATAATACTTTCCTTTAACCTCAAGGGGGACTTTCCGATCACACAAGACCCCCGAAGCACTCCTCTATTTGGTCCACCAGGCCTGAATCATGTGACTTACATCAGTATCAATCTCTCCATCCTGTTGCACCATAGATCCAAGGTACCTAAAGTTTTCTTTTTCTACAATCTTTTGTGTGCCCAAACTTACTTCTAACAAAATCGATTTTGTTCCAACCATAACAAGCAAAATAATTCTCAGGAATAAAGTTTATAATAAAAAAGAAAAACCCTACCCCCCGTCATATGACATGATTAATGTGGTCCCGACTAGTTGGTCAACAATTTTTTGTGTAATTCCATCCACATTTATTAGTTCCAACACATTCTATTTGTTTGAGAAAATATTTTTAAGATCAATAACTTATAATAGAAAAGTGAATTTTGAAAAACAAATAATAAAAAAATTGGTTTACTTGTTTAGGAAGTGTTTATAGGAATGTCTTTAATTTCTTGATGATAATCATCTGCAACTGATGAATATCATCTCCAAATGATACAAGAAACATGAAAACAAATTATAATTTTGGTCACATCAGGATATATAAATGCAGTAAGATACAATATACCAGTCGGTATCCAGTGCGCGTCGATGCGCGCCTGGCTGTGGGGCCCACCTGATGGCCCACATGGTGATGGGACTAGGGGATTGAAATATCTAGTTGGGGCCCAGCTATGTACAAAGAACTCAGCCCCATTTGATCATCCTAAACCTTTCATATACAGCCCACAAGTCTAGTGCATTTGGATGCATGCACAGTCGATCAACGGTCCATTCGATTTGGATGTGTGGAAACCTAAGGGGACGTGTGACTGTCAGGGGGTGTGTATGGTCCAGTCAAATGGACCATCATGGGGGCCCCACCTTAGGTGTGCAGGGGATAATTTATGTGCGTGCATGCCTGTGCCTGTGTGTGTGTGTCTATATATACACCTCAAAGATAAAATGATATAAAGTGACAAAAAGACAGAAAAAAAAATAACAATAAACCTTATTGAAGATAAAAAAAAATGACTGACAAAAAAATAAAAAGTAATAATAACAACAATCTTGTACATAAAGGCTTTAAGAAGAACCTTACAATTCATTGTCAGACTCCTCCTCATGGATGAAAGTGCTAAAAACAGGTCCCATTGGTCCTTTAGCTGAAGATGGATCCGCACTGGCTCCACCTTTGCCCTTCTGGTAATCAGAACATTAAGAGAGTTTAGTCCAGTGATCAATAATAAAATGCCTGAGAAAGCCATCAAACACAAAAACCAAGGAATACAAAGAAAAGATGAACTGAGAGAAACTCACCATACTTGACCCACTTGCCCAAGTAGGATATAGTTCGCTGACAATCATAATGTACTTCTGCATAGCTTCTTCTGGAGGCATAGCTCCCAATCTCTGCCATGCATTCCTTGCACATGTCATCAAGAATTGGTTCCTCTATCACTTAACCATGCAGGCACTAAATGTCTAACATAGTAATATACAAGAGTAGGTTCCTTTGTTTTCTACAAATAAAGGAACTAGGGGATCTATAGAAAGGAAAAACAATCTAGTATCAAGTAAAGCAGAAATAATAATATAAAAAAATGACTATTCAAAAACTATCAAGCAATCTCTTCATATAGTGGAAAGGTTATATGTAGTTCTGTACATTAATTACCAAAGCTTGTTGAACAATGCAAGGAGAAACCAAGAGAAATATATCAAACAACCCTGTCTAACCAAAAACCATTTTTCGCACTAAGAAAGCATCTCCTCACAAAAGACATACTAGACAGTTATGGGAAAGGATCAATAATTATCACAAATTAGTTCCTGGAAAACTCCAGCCATCTATTTCCTGGTAGTAAGACCAAATCTCACAAAGAGGTTTTGTGCCTCAGATGAAGATGCATTGATCATCTTCTCTTTCATTAAAAGATGTTTCGAATCTTTACCTCAACTTTTTTTATTAATATTATCTATTTTCTTCTATGTGAAATTGAACCATTCTGCTTCCGGTGCCCAAAAGAGCAAAATCATCATCATCATCATCATCCAAGTTATATCCATCTCAGATGGTATGAGTTTAGTTCCCATTTTCCACAGTTCCTATATTCACCATGTTCATCATCATCATCATCCAAGTTCTATCCATCTCAGATGATATGAGTTTAGTTCCCATTTTCCACAGTTCCTATATTCACCATGTTCATCATCATCATCATCCCAGTTCTATCCATCTCAGATGATATGAGTTTAGTTCCCATTTTCCACAGTTCCTATATTCACCATGTTATTTTTAATCCATAATCTAATATGCCTGTTCTCATAACTTCATTCAAGATCGTTATTGTTCTTAACTGTTCCACAGTTCTTTCAATTTGTAACACCTCAATACTTCATACTTGTACAATTATTGATCTTATGCATACATGTCCAAACCATCTCCAAAGAAATTCACTTTTTTTTCTCCTTCCATTTGGCCCACCCATACGTTTCCTTCCATGTACCCATTCCTTTTCTTTTTCTTTTTTCTTTTTTTTTTTTTTTTGGAATGGTATATACACTTATTCTCACCTTTCATGTAACTCCACATCTAACTTGGGATACGAATCTCATCCACATGCAGCGGCGGAGCCAGGATTTTCTCTTAGGAGGGGCAAGCATTTCTCTTAGCAAGGAATTTAGAAATAATTAATTAAAAAAAGAACTTTTTTTGCTAACGAAATAATGATACAAAAATTTTAACATAAATTAATTAGTAAACATAATATCAAAAACTTAAAATCACATACTCAATCGAATCTACCTCATAAACTAGTTATCAAATTATCTTTAAAAATGATAAAAATGATGAATCCAACACATTTAGTAATGGGCCCAAAAGAATAGAGAAAATTGTAAGAATTTAACAAATTTACTTGTGACCACATTATTATAATTACAAGACAAAAATCAAATTAAATAATTTTCTTGAATGTTTTTTTTATCGGTATAATTTCTTTGAATGTCATAATATGGGTTTGATAACCACATCATTAAGGTGTAATTTATTTTTTAATTAACAATCCTATGTAAATGCATATACGGATGACATTAATATCATTAAGGGCCTATTTATCCGCATTAAAATACATAAGAATTCAATACATAGAAATTCTTTTAAGGGGTTAAAAATAAAGACCAGAGTCTAAGTACTTGATGCTCATTTTTTGGAAATTCACCTTCGATCTTCATTTTTAACTGCTTCAAAATAACTCATATGCATGCTCATCAACATGGCGGACAACAACCAGGCAAGAACCCTCAATTCTCAATTCGGCCTGAAAATCGTACCCAAAATGGATCTAATTTCACTTCAAACACACATGCTTGATTATAGTATTTTATAATGCAAGGTTGTATTAATTCAAATCTGAGGAAATCCCATTAATATAAATCCATTTCAGCAGCTTGGATTTTCATTAAGTGGGCCGCATTGTGAGTTCCACTCCCTGCACTCACCTTAAGCGTGTGGGAGATCACTTATTTCACCTTGCTCATGTGAGAAGTAAATAGGTGAAGAAAGAAGAAAGAGAGATGATTGAGACCATATTATTCAAATGGAGATGTTAATTGGATAGCTTTGATGAGTTGTCTTTTGGATATAAGTAAATGATGAAATTGTTGTTGTGTTTGGTTCAATTCTTGACTAAGAGGGGGAAATTGTTAAAGGGCAAACAAGGAAAAAAAATTTGAGGAGCAAAGTGGACCAAGATTAAAGTACACATCAAAACTTTACATTCTTTTCTCATATATTAAAGGAATCTAAAAAGTTAAGGAGAGGCAATTGCCCTTCCTCAACCCTATGTGGCTCCACCACTGTCCACATGCAATTTAGCTTTTTTGTCATTTCATCATTACCCAAGATTCAACTATATGCAACAAAGAAAGTCTAACATCCATTGAAATGCGCATGTTGCTAAAGTGGCACTTAATGATCTCCACTACTTCGTATCTACTTTGCCCATCCAATGTTGAAGCTACTTGCTATTTTCAAACTAACGCAGGCACTCATGGATCAGATCTATGCAGGCATATGACTGATCTAGCCATGGATTTTTATTTATTTTTTTTGAATGGTAACTTTCATTAAAAGCGAGTAGCTTTTAATGATCTGATCAGCTTTTAAAGATTATCTAGCCATAGATTATCTTGATCAGCTTTACCAAATAAAGGGGCCCAATGGCGCTCTCTTAGATAAAATCCAATTACTGTTAATGGTTGGATTGATATTAAATTGGAAATAATGCAAATCCACGGGGGCTAAGTGAGTGTGAAGGGGAATACATTGATAGATTTATTAGCCCTCGCCAAATTTCACTCTGACCAGAGTTGGGCCCACCATTTTATGGGCCACATAATTACTTACATAATCTGGATCCCCTGTTTCGCAGAAACAAGGAGTTATTGTTTCGCCATATCCCAGACTGACAACTGTATAAAATGAAAATCTTGTTGATATCTTTATTTTCTTTTTTGAAAGTGATGATATAGCTGGCATGACATTTTATACAAGTGTGAGTTTAGGATAGGGCAAAACAATAACTCCCTGTTTTGCAAAAACTGGGGATCTAAACTCTTAAAGAATGCATTTCATATAAGAAGAACATGATGAAGGATAAAACCATTCTACATTTGGATTGAAATTCGAGTTGGACGTATGGGAAGTATGAATATGGGTTGTTTTAAGCAGTAATTATCCTTAATTATATGTCCACCTTCTTTTAGGGTGTAGTTATCACAAGATTGACTGCATTGAAATAACAATAAATATAGCTATTGGCTGCTTTTTTTAACAATATGGCTGCTTTTTTATTAAATGTTTGGATTGGGGGCAAAAATGCGGCATTTTGTAGACTCTATTTTGGGGCATTTTCAAGGCTTGTCCTATGGGGCCCACCTGGCGATGGGAGAGGGAGAGGGGGGATCAATCCATCTTCGTGAGCCTTACTAGTGTACTATGGTGGGGGCTCACATTTTGTAGACTCTATTTTGGGGCATTTTCAAGGCTTGTCCTATGCACAAGGTGCGCATGGACGTCACTATGGGGCCCACCTGGCGATGGGAGAGGGAGAGGGGGGATCAATTCATCTTCATGAGCCTTACTGGTGTACTATGGTGGGGGCTCATATGATCATGCTAACCCCTTGATCAGCAGCCCACACGTCTCGCCCGTTAAAAAATTAACCTGTCGATCCAATGGTGCAGTCCATTCGGAAGGGTGTAAAATAAAAAATGGGATTGGTCACTAACAAGGGGGTGTGTGCATGTAATCCATTAGAATATTCATCAAGTGTGCAAGGTATGAGGTGTGCATGGGATAATTTATGATATATAGACATTCATGCACACACACACACATATATATATATTCTTTGCTTCTTTCACTTTTTTTTTCATGAATCACTTAAAAGTTTCTTGTAACTTGTAGATCTATGTTTCCCATAAATCAGTCTCAAATTGTTTTGAGTTTTTTTCAAAAGAAAAAAAAGTTTTCTATTTATTTTCAGATTTTTGGGAGTTTTCTTAAAAAATATCTCTCATTGGGCCAACCATGTTGGAAATGCTTTGCAGCCTTTGGGGGATTCTTTTGTGGAGACGTTGGAACATCAGTTATTTTCTTGTAATCAAAATGCCTATCCTTTGGAAAATTAAGTTGTTAAAAGGGGCTCGAGCTTATCTCCCAATCTACTTCATGTCACTCTTTTCAAGTCAAAAGAATTAAAAGGTTGCACCAAGATTCTCAATGGAAAGGAATGGAAGAAAAGTAGAGGTGGTGTATAGATCTTGAGACCAAGAATAGTTTCATCCGTTTGGCTTCTTCTGTGGACGCAAAATCAAGTTATTCGACGATGGAAGGGTAATTTCAAAATGGTCAAAGACAATTCTTTATTCTTCTTTTTTTTTTTTTTTTTGAAAGGTGTCAGACAATTCTCACATCATTAAAATCCTTTACCTGTACGTCTTAAGTTCATGTTAACTTAATTTCTGCGCATATCAGGGCAACATTAACTTCAGACGCGCACGTAAAGGATTTTAATAATGTGAGAATCGTCTTTGACCATTTTTGAAATTACCCTACCATCGTCAAATAACATGATTTTGCATCCACGAAAGAAGCCAAACGGATGAAACTATTTTGCCTTCCAGTCAAGCATTTGAATGTGCTCTGGGTGTTAGATCTCTAAGGCAAGTGAATCAAATGCTTATAGGCAAATGGTTCCGGCATCTAAGGAATGATTTGGGCAGCCTTTGGAAGAAGTGAAGCATAAAGTTAAAAGTTAATTGTTGGAAGAGTGGCCAAGTATCTAGATTAGACTCTGGCATCTAAAGAGGTATTATGAATAGTAGTGTCTCCGTTTCTAGCATGTTACAAGATGGGAAAGAGGGACAAATCTTATTTTGGCTTGATAAGCGGCAAGGTGATCGGTGTTTTGGTGCAACAATTCCAAGCAATTTCAATTTGGGTCCAATATGGAAGCAAGATTGCAGACCACACAGGTTTAGAATGATTTGGTCACACTATATTTAGGCAAAATTTCACAGATCACGGAATTAATCGAGTCAACGAGTTGCTTCTGGCACTCCAAGAGATCTATAAGACGCATTATGGAGAAGATCATCCATTGTGGACCGGTTTGGTTTCAGGTTGATTTGATGTGAGGTATTATTATGCCTGCCTACACATTAGTCCAGTTTCCCATATATCCCTTTCCAGCATATTACAAGATGGGCAAGAAGGACAAAATCTTATTTTAGACTGATAAGTGGCAAGGTGATCAGCGTTTTGGTGCAACATTCCCAAGCAATTTCAATTTACTGTCTAATATGGAGGCAAGATGCCAGATCGCGTATCTAGACACGGGTTTAGAGTGACTTGGTCACTATATTTAGGAAAATTTACACAGATCACAAAACAGATCAAGTCAACAAGTTAAAAAAAAAAAAAAAAAAAAAAAAAAAAAAAAAAAAAAAAAAAAAAGAGAAAAGAAGAAAGAAAAAATGGGGCATTGGTGATTTGTTTGGAAATTATTGTATACCTGGGATCATCTCTGTAACATGTAGAAAATTATTGTAAATGGATGGCTTCTTTGCCTAAGGGATAGGGAATCTGCCAATTCTTGCTTCTCAATTTCTCCACAGCTATAACAAATTGCAATGCTATCTTGTCATGGTTTGAGTATCGTGGGTGCTTCCAAATGACATTGCCAGCGAGTTTTTAAGTTTGTCCTTTCTAGAGGGTAAGAAATCTGCTACCCAATATATCAAGAAGCCTGTGGCTGCCCCTTCCAAGACATGCATCAGTCAAAAATTTTGTTTGCACCACTCCCAATAAAATGGTGGACCTAATTCGGTGCCAAATCCTGGAATTTGAGAATCCTTCTCCAGTCCCAAAAGGCTCAGAGAAGATCATTTTGCATCCCAAATGTTGTATTTCTGAATGTATTTAGCCTAGAGGAAGGCAACTTGAATGCCAAACATTCAACCCATACCCAATGCAAGTCTACCCACCATCTTATGAAAAATTATCCTCTGATCATAGTGGTGCTCGGGAGCACACAACACCCCAATGGTTTGTTGAGGAAGTCTATCAAATTGTTAAAAATAAAATAAAAAAACAACTTCACCAATAATATCTATTAACATACTAATATATAACATATTCATTAACTGTTTTTTAATTGCAAACAATTCATACAGTAACTTTCTAGCAGATTTATGCAAGAAGGTGTCTAAGAAGCACATCCCCTTCTTTTAGTAGGGGGAGTCACTGCCACACTCATATTTAGCATATGCACCATAAGCACTCTTTCGACCAAGTATCAAAGACAATCAATTTCATCAACATCCCACAAATTAGGAATAAAAATAAATTAATTAATTAAAAAAAATAGTGCAGATAAACATCATACAGTACTATAACAAAAAACACGTTAACAGCAACATAAATTTGCATCAAGCAACAAAACAATCAGATAATACATATCTAAGAGATTTACCACTTTGCACGCGCCGTCATCTTGAGAGCAGAAGGCTGTGGGACACTACAAGGACCCTCTGTGGCAATCTTATACAGCGCATAGAACTGCAACTGCACATCATTAGACACTTTCTGCGACATCCGATCAGCAGCAGCTGCAGCCACAAAAGCAGTAGCAGCACTAAACGCTTCATCTAGTTCCGTACTCTCGACCCCTTCCCAATCATCATCCTCCTCGTCGTCATCACCACCACCATCATCATCCCCAAGGGACTCACCCAACAAGGCCCGATTTTCAGTAGCACCTGAGGATTCTCCATTAAACCCAGATTTTTCGTCCTTAGAAACAGCCAAATCAGTATCCATTTCCCCATGTTCCTTTGTTGATGATTCTTCAGGCTCAACAGATTCAAGAGGCAAATCTTCATCGCGCACAACCCTAAGGTTCTCTTCTCGGAAGGAGATGACCATGGAAATGAGCTTCGCAACAAGGAAGGAGAAGATGAGACCGATGAATACAGACTGAGCAAGATCCTGCCATTCCCCCATGGCAATAGAATTCAACCAAAACGAAGAAAGTAACAAAACCCTAAAAATGCACCAAGAAACAAGTCCTTAAAGACTACTACAAGGATGAATAAGAAACCCCAAGAGATACAAAACCACAGAAACGCATCAACAAAACTAAAACCCTTATAGAGCAAAAGCCCACCGATTGCAAGAAAATCGTACTAAGAAAAGAAGAGCCAACAAAAAGGAAGAGATTCAGAAGCAGAAACACCAGAAATGACTGCAAGGGCAGAAATAAAAACCCTAACAATACATCAACTAAGCTAAAACCCCACAAAATCCGCGGAGAGAATGAGCAGAAAAACTAGAATCCCACGTATTTTGAACAAAACCGCAGAAATCGTTGAAAGCAAGAAGTCTCAACGATGAAATACACTGGAAAAGGCTCCAAAACCCTAGAAATCGGAACAGACACCAAAAAAAACCCCTAAAAAATTTTCCAAAATCGAGTAGGGAAACTGGAGAAAGAAGAATCGAACATAAACAGCAAAGATTAAAGAGATGGAAGTTTCAACAAAAATCGAAGAAGGAAGAAAAAAGAGCTCATAATCACGATTTCGAAGAGGAAATGAGAAGGCTGGGATTTTGAGGGATGAAAGAGAAACCCTAGATGATGCAGCGGAGAGAGGGAGAGGAGAAAGTCGCACGAGCGAACTGTGAAGATATTTCGACGAAAGGTGGAAAGGGCAAAGGGAAAGAACGTCGCCGGACAAAGAGGAAAGAGAGGAATCCGAGCCGCTTTGGCGGTCATTATAGGAGAGAGGACCAAGTGGGTCCCACTCCGAACACCGTGACTCGTGGGCATGTTTGGGCTTCGTTCTGAGTTGCCGCTAAAATGTGGCAAAGAAGCGTGCGATCGTGGATGTATTAGGAGTAAATGATCCAAACCATTCAAAGACAAGTAGCACGTGGCACAGTGCAATGTGCCCCTGATATGACCATGACTTTAACAACACTAACTGAAAAAAATTCAAATCTTTGCATCTAATCTCATTCAAAGAAACTTGGGCCTGTAAAATCAACCACTAGCACTAAAAAATCCAGGGCCACCTCAGTGGGACCCACTTTCTAAAATTTTATGATCTTGTATATGTTCTTAGACAAAATTTACTGGGATGTAACTCATTGCTATAAAATAAAATATGTGTCCAATGAGTGTTAACTCAATTCTTTAACCCCTTGGGGGTTGGCCGAGTGGTCAGGATCACAGTTCCTCTCTCTTTTTGAGCTAAAGGTCCTGGTATGGATCATCAGTTCTCCCTCTCTTCCGGAATCGAATGTTAAGTACACTTGTGCTACCACTTGGGGCCCATAAGGGTTTTACCCAACTTCTCTTTAGGACCGGAGAGATGAGTCCAACCTAAAGGATTGAGAGGGTTAAAAAAAAAAAAAAAAAAACTCAATTCTTTGATTTCAAATTCAATGGTATTCCAAACCATCGTGGGGGGACCACTTTAAGGCGGTAAGTTACATGTAAAAATGCCACATTTTTATTCAGTAATGTGGGAACTAGAGGTTGGCTATAGTTAACTTTGTGCTCACATGACTGCCTTTGAATTAGCAAGACAATTCTATTTTGAATTCAGTTTAATGCTACCGGATTCAATCATGATGAAAGGAATAAATGCACTAAATGGTTCTAAAATTTTAGGCTCTAAGATTAAAGTTTAAGACATTAAGACAAAGAAGTAGAGACGAAGAATGGGTTAAAATAACACCAGAAAATTGAATATATCAAAGTTTAAGCGAATTTGACTAGAGTGCTATGTGGCTCCCCTCCTTGTCCACATCATGTCATTCTCATTCGGCGTTGAACTAAACACATATCTATTTCACACAGTTGTTATGATGTTAGAATGTTGGTTGAATCATGATAAATAAATAATTACATATGAAATTATAAAGTTCAAGTGATAATGGTTAGAGATGATGTTCTTAGTGATAAGATTAGGCTGATTAGAGATTTAATTTATTTGAATTTGAATAATCTTATATCTTATGTAGGATTATTATTAGCCTTCAAATGGTTCAGTAGCGAGATTGCGACCAAGCCAATTATAATATTGCCTATTAAGATTCCACAATAACTTCACCTTCAGTTTTTTGCCACCGGAATTAATTGAGTATTAAAAGAAAAGGTGGAATACAAGAATGATGGTCTCTACATATGGATGGAAATCGCCAACAAAGCAAGATGATCATCCAAATATTGGCCATTTAGTTTCAGAAATCAAGGGTCTATTTTTTTTATCAATCGAATGATTTCTTTTATAAACGAACCAAGTGATTGCTTGAGGGTTTTAGAGATATAGGATTTGTTAAAAATAAGGATTAATAATAGTAGTAGTTTAAACTTGAACTATTATCTTCTCTTCTATATATAGAGAAGTTTGTGGTTTTAAAAAGTATAATGATTTTATGAGAATGCAGTGACTCTATTGTAAGAAAAATTAGATGCTTTCATTACTTGATGAGTCCTTTCTACAAGAAGGTTTCTATCTTCTTTCTAGAAAATTTGAATTAGTTTTGTTTCAATTAATTTTTACCATTCCGAAAATTGTTGTTAGTGCGCATCAATTTAACATCTTTTAAATGTACATTCTTATCAATTCAGTCCATTAATAAACCAAGATCGCACAAATGTCAAATTGGCCTTGTGTCAATTCACAAGGAAAGAATAGATTAATCTGAGGAGAGCTCATATAGGATTGCTTGTGAGAAATATAGTCAGTTGTTAAGTAGAAATTTTGTTGATAAGTCCATAAAATCACATATCATAATCATCATCATTTCATGAAAAATTTGGACTTATTTAGTATAAAATGAGTTGAATTTCATAAAATTATGCATCATGGTGTTCAAAGTTGATTACATGTGAAAGGTTGTTTAAATCTTAGAAAGTGCATGTTTTTATTAAAATTATTCTTTTGGGGTTATCGAATTATCTTCTCGAATAACTTCAAATTCATATGTAAAGTCACGTAATTTCTTTGCACCGTTAAATTGTACACAATAAACCGAGTGAATTCCCTTCACATGAATGCATACGTGTGAAAATAGGATCCATGCATGACATGATAGTTTTCTATGTAAAGATTATTCTTTTTAATTTAATTGCATTCTTTATAGAAGGGAATTCAATTAAAAGAGACCCACATGAAGAGAAATTCAAGAAGAGATCAAAGAGAAGATAAAAGAAGAGAAAATAAAGAAGAAGGAAGACCACCCTTGTGGGAGCCACCTTGAGCGTGAATCCCAAGGTGGATGTCCAAGGGATGTGGCTGTCGCGACCCCGGACCGGGAATCCGGGATCGGGACACATTGATGATGTGTGTGAACATTTATTTAATATTTATTTAATTTCCCACAGGAGTCCGCGATGAGGATATCACATCAATATAATAAATATTTCTGTTTAAATGCGGAAGCGTGTAGCAAATCAAATGATAATTCATTTCTAATCACAAGATAAGTCACATGTATAATCAAGTATCAGAATAAGCAATGATCATTAGTGCTTTTCCAAAAGAATAGTTAAAGTTATACAAATGATCATTTGATTACATTTCCAAAAATAGAGGCCAACAAAGGCCAATATAAACAAAATATCAATCCCTAAAAGAATAGTTAAAAGTTTTCCCAAAATGTTATCTCTCTCTAGCAATCCAATGTCTAAATGACATCATCAGCATGCCACTCAACTAGGCGTTGTGGTTCACCGACCGCATCCTCAAGCTCCGTCTCGGGATAGATAATGTTCGGACCTGAGTACTAAAAAGTGGGTTAAACACGACGGTTTGGCAAATGGGTAAAATACAATGACCAAATGATGATAAATGAATTTACCTTCAAAAGAACTTAAACTTGTTTAAATAACAATTTCTATAAACAAGATAAAACATTTATTCAAATACAAGTGTACATTGTAAAACATGTGAAGGTAACCAAGGAATCAGAAAACAAGCAAGATGACAACCACATGAAACTAAGTCTTCTATCACTAACGTGACAGAGCAATAGCTAGGCACTGATCTCAGTCACTCGAGGTGAAGAGAAACAGTGGATTTTATAAATACATATACATATACTATACTTGACCACGGTACAGAGCCGGGCATCGGGAACCACAGTAGCAATTTGCGGCATCGGGACAAGACCACAGTAATAACCGAGTAGCGGGATCCAAACTGCAGCTGGCGGGACAAGTGGAGGATCTCCAAGTCGGTGGATCAAACCAACAGGGTTATCCAAGCTTAGTGGTGCCGACTCATAGGTCAAATGACAAGATCAAAACATGTATGAAATACATCAATTGCAAGTACATAAATAAACGGGACGGGGTGCTCAAAGGCATAACTATCATTTCATGTCGAGCAATGCATTTCGAGGCTAGCAATTAATACAAGTACAATTTCAACGCTTTCAGGA
Source organism: Cinnamomum chago (assembly GCA_038049695.1). Lineage (NCBI taxonomy): Eukaryota > Viridiplantae > Streptophyta > Magnoliopsida > Laurales > Lauraceae > Cinnamomum > Cinnamomum chago. The sequence continues at coordinate 19,946,834 of CP142459.1, forward strand.
ATAATAAATCATGTAGTATAAATCTCGGAAACAGTGAAATACAATAAACAATTGAAATTTTGGGTAAAGTATCGGGTTCAAGATTTATTTAAAGTGAATAGGGATTCCGTATGTCGATCTAGTAACAATTTAGTACTCTTTGAGTTTGGGGACATTCCGGGCTCCTCATGCACTTTGAATTTTTCAAAACTTCAAATGAAATCTTCGTGATGTAGTTTCTTTCTCAAATGGCCTCATACATGGCTTGGTAAATCCCCCTGACATAGAGGGGTTCTCAATGAATAGTCTCAAAACATTTAAACAACTCATCATTGTCTCAAACATAGCCTTTGAACGACAAAACTCATCGCTCGAGCGAATTGGAGAGTTCGTTCGAGTAAGGAGCTCTCTGGAATGGTTATTTGGGTGGGTTCGCTCGAGCGAACTCATCCAGTAGGTGGTTGGCTCGAGCGAAATATTGGTTCGCTCGAACTAACCACTCTCTGGAACGAGTTCTGGGATATTCGCTCGAGCGACCAAGGGGTCCGCTCAAGCGAACTGCCAACTGGAATGATTCGAACCCTTTTCTGGACGTTTCGCTCGAGCGAAGTGTCATGTTCGCTCGAGTGAACTATCCAGAAACTAATTCCGGGACAGTTCAACTCCTCTCTATCTCTTCATTTTACAACCTCTTTTATACATCCAATGAGGAGTCCAAAACTTCATTCAAACAACATCAAATCTCTTACAATATCCATTTCATTCTCCTCGATCAACTTCACATCCAATACAAGGAAAGAAGGAAGGAAACCATTTCACATAAGAGTGCATTTGGGATAAAACAAGAAGAAATTAAATGCCATGCACCAATACCTTTCTATGACATAAATACACTATCAATGCTCTATCATAAACATTTATTTCAAATCAATGCAATAAATAGGCATGAGTGGAAAATAACAAAATCATTAAAAGCTTATAAAAATCAAGTCATCCACTTGCCTTAGGTCCAAACTAAACAATAATAAGCTCTAACACTCCTCCAAGCTAAGAATTCAAACTACAAGCAAAAACCCCCAAAATAAAATCCTAAAAGAGTCAAAACATAGCATGGGGAGGAAGAACCTTCAATAATAGAGATGGAGATTCCCTTAGGTTAGGAGAACACAATATCAAAAGAAATGAAGGATTACTTACATGAGGGTTCCTTAAAATGCTAGGTTAGTACCAAAGGAGGTCTTGGAGTAGGTGGTTTTCTCCACAAATGCTATTAAGAGAAAGCTCTCAAAGAGATGAAGAAGATGATGGCCTCAAATCTCCTATTGGTGTAAGTTTGAGAGTGGATTGAGGATGGGGAAGCAAGAAGAAGAAGAAGGAAGGGAAAAACCCTAGCTTAGGATTGGAGTTTGCTAGAAAAATGGAAAAGGAGAGAAAAGTTCTCCTTATATAGAAGATGGGGTTGGGTCCCACCACTAGAAACATTCAAGGGCCAAAATCACGACTTTCGGGACTTCGAACGAATTCGACGAAGAAGAGAAAAATGATCGTCGAAATATCTAGTTTCCAAAAAATATATGTTTTATTGGTTTCGGGGATATCAAATTTTGGGTACAAATTTAGTGCACAATGACTGTTTTGTCCTCAATACTAGGAAAGTCAGTTTTCGGGATTTCGAACTAGTACGGGACCAACATAAAAGTTGTAGGGATTAACAATACAAATAAAACAGGATTAAAACGATGAATGCAAGAATCTCCGATAAATCTCCAAGTACATGCAAGGTCATAAAAAAAAGGAACTCCCAAATGGCCCCCACTAATTACTAAGCAAATCAAAATTTCCCCAAAGCTATATCAAAATCTATTCTATTCTCAACTTAACCAAAATCCACTAAACACGCTTAAAACTAAAACACAACTTAATTAATGTTAATCGAGGTCACTCGGGACGGGGTCTTACAGTGGCTCACCAATCAAATTGTTGCAAAGCAAGAAAATCTCCTACTTTTTAAGAGATTTGAAAATTCAAATTTCAAAAGAGGAGCTTAATTTAGGCAATAATTCAAATATTTTCCAATTTGAGAAGAATTCTACAGGTGGAGACTTTCCAAGCATATAAGGAATCTATCTTTACCCAGACTTGAAGAACAAGGAAGGAAAGATTTCAAATTAATTTCAGATTTTGAAATTCAAAAATTCAAAAGTTACAAAAATTCAAAAAACCAAAATTTAAAATTCAAAAAATAGAGAACACTTTCAAATTTTAGATACATTCTAGTCAAGGAAGATTTGGTCAGGAAAAGATTGACGGATGAGATTGTGTAGAAATTTTTGAAAAAATGGAAGATGAGTCGAGATAAGAAAGCTCTTAAGCAACAAGAAACCCAAGTTCGAAAGGAATCTCAACAATTTCCCATTTTCTCTCCTCTCCTACTTTTTTTTCTATTCTCTCTCTTTCTTTTTTCTTCCTTTTCTTAATCACCAAGCAAGAAAGTTTCATTTTCCACTTCAAACTTTGATTGCTAGATTGCAAAAAAACAGGGGGGCACACTCCCTAAGCCATTCCATGCCATTATAAGGGTGGGACCCCCCTCCCCCCCATTCCTTCTCTTTTCTTTCTTTTTCCAAGTGCGAACAATTATATTTTTTAGAAGAAAAGGGGGAAGACGACTGCAATGGATGTCTGATTTTCTTTGTAATCCAAGGAAGAAGGTGAAGCTTGTTACCCTTTTACTAGTTCTACGGATGAACATGATCAATAAAGGTGCATTCTTTCTATTTTTTTTTATCTTTATGATGTTTGTTTCCTTGATTTCTTATTTTCTTCGAATGTATGAAATGTTTGTAAGCCTCTAATGATAAAGATACCCAGTTTGGAGCATAGATAGGTTACTGATCTCTTACAAAAAATAACTTTTGAAAGTGTATATTTGCTCATCGTGATGGAAGGAGAGATCTAGGCCATACACATTTCTAGTCATTAGGGGCAAGTGGATCCAACTCCCTAGATGCAATTATTTTCATTGTTATTTAATTATTTAACTACTTTCAATTGGTTTCCTAATCTTTTTATTTTGGTTGTAACAATCTAGTTTTTAGATTAGGATTTTTAAGTGGGGTGTAATCTTATAATTACTTTATTAGTTGTATAGATTTTAATTAGACTAGATTTAGAGTTTAAGTAGGTTATGTCAAGCGCATTGTTACTTCCATCCTGGTGGATCGACCTCGAACTCATCGATGATTACTGCTTGAGGACAACCCTGCACTTGGGTGCACATAATTTTCCCTCCCAAAATCCCTTTCGTGATTGCAGTCAATGCCAACGGGACATACCATGCCATGTTAAGGTTGCATTTCCTCTTTTGCAACACCTTAAGCCATGAAATCATTGACATCCTGAGATGTGTTAATGCCTTTACGAGTGGTTCCTATCATGCAGCCCGATTAATGAACTAATATCAAATGACAATGGGTTTGTTTGTTTTCACTTGAGTGAAGTGAGACTAAAGTGGAATTGGCCCCAATAGTAGGAAATCCTACTTCTTAATGTGTTTGGATGGCCTTATAGAGATAAGTAGAGTAAACATGTTCACTGATATGAATTTCTCTTCTATTCCTCAAAGTTACTCCCATAATATATAATAAAGTACCTTTTACTCCATCCTCTTTATATAAAACCTTTTAATTTTACACAAACCATCCAAACACATGCAAAGTAACCCACTATTCATTTTATTTCAACTCGCTCATCTTTAACTTTATGCATAATATGACACTTACTCCGCACTTACTCTATCCCTCTTAAAAACAAATAGGCCTTTGGCTCATTGACAACAATAAAGAGACAAGTCCTTAGTTAATAGACGCATAGGTACTTATAAAAGCATATTACCCTAAGAGTTTGGTTGAGATGCATGAGTTAGTAAAGTAGCAAGGCTCAAATAGGAGGAGCTCGTTAAGTGATACTTCACAGTAGTTAGAGTGGGCAATTGGAATCATTGTCAAGAGTAGGGATTCTTCACTAAGGATCCAAGATCCAACCTCAATGGAGCTAAAATCAGTTATTCCCTAGCTATCACTTTGGAATGCCATAAGGAGTTTATTTGTGTAATGCCTTCCACATAAATGCATTTTTGATGTATTTTTTTTAGCTCACCCAAAAAAAGATCCCACAAAAATAGAGTTTTTCTATGGAGAGTTTATTTGCACCAAAAACAAAAAAGGACCACTATGAATATAAAGAGATCTTACCTTTCCGTTTCAGCAAAAAATGTCCTATACAAACTTAACCATAGTGGGTGGTGGATCTCTCTCTCTCTCTCTCTCTCTCTCTCTCATGCACACTATACATGATATACGTTTTGGTCAAACTAGGATATCAATCTTTGTGTCCTTGTAGCTTAGGACAAAATAAATGATCCTATCTTTCCTAGTCAATGGCATTCAAGTTTATTGTTATAAAATAATGTTATACACATTGCAATGCTTCTAAAAGCATCATCTAATGTTAACAAGCTTAAAAAAATCATCATTAAGCACAACATGAGCCCTCTTTTGATTGTGCAACAAGAAGATTTTGCCATGGGATTGTCTTCTCCATCTTTTCCATCTTCATTACTCGTATTTGCATTGTCCATAGCCTACATATGAAAGCGGCCAAAGCAATAGGAACTTAATCGTAAGCATAAACCAACATATAATCTCATATGGAAAAAGTGCTTCTAGATGAATTATCTATGTATATAGGTATGAATGGTTAATATGTATATTACATATATATTACTAAACATATGTCTATCGCTACTTTTGTTTTGAAAATAGTTACTTGAGGGAAAAACACATTTTTAATATTATATTATTAACCCTCTAGATAGTCTAAGACTATATATAAATACATAGGATCTAGCTTGTTGCGCTTTGATCTATTAATTTAAGGCTTGTTTGGTAGTGTTAAAGTGGGATGTTTTGCATTCTTATGAGATAAAATTGTGGACTATGTTTATATAGCTTTTATTAATCATTTAAAAAAAGTTTCAAGGAAACATTTTGCAGAACATGACTATGTGGCATGAGAAAATTGAAACGAGTTTATATTACTTTTTTAGAGAAACATTGCACTAAGCGTTTAGACTAAATTATCAAATAAGCATGAGATGTGTCTTTCTTCTTTGTGCATCCCTCTCATTATTCTTTGTCCTCTATTTTTTTAGGAGGAACATCGCAAGTTTGGACGAAAATCTCAAACAAGCATGAGATGTGTCCTTCTTCCTTGTGCATCCCTCTCATTATTCTCTCTCTCCCCACCCTTTTCTCCCTCTCTCTCTCCTTCAATGTTCTATATCTATCTCGGTCTCTTCATCTTCTTTTGCAACCTTTCTTTCTCCTCGTCTTTTTCTCTTTGGCATCTCTCTTGTCTCCCTCTCTCTTGCTTTCATAGCATTTCTCAATATTTCACTCGTCTAAGGCCTTGTTTGGTATATTTATTCTTATTCCAAGATAGCCATCTAAAAATAAAGTCATACAAGAAAGTGGCTAAAATAAAAAAAGTATGTTTCTTCTTTAAAACGAAATTTCAATCTCTACTTTTTTTAAACCCTGTGGCTCTTATTTTCAAAAGCCTAGAATCGAGCCTTTTCATTGAAGAGGATTTGCTTTTACTTATCTAAAGCAGGCAGAGGACAAGAATCATGTGCTCTTGTTTTTCAAATCTCGACCCACTTTAGACATTTAGACAAATAGAGGTTGGAAATAAATATTCCAAACATGCACTCTATTTCTTCCTGTCGCTTTGCAAAATCTCTCATCTCTCATTCTTTCGGTGTGCAATTTCTCATTTCCTCTCTCGCGCTTGTACCTTTTTATACTCATTTATAGGAATAGGTTGTTAGTTCGAGACTAACATACTTAAATCATATCTTCACAATTGTAGGATAGAGACTTGAATAACATAACATAGATCTTGAAATCTAAACATGTACCTGACTCCATCACTTTTGCCTTAAATGAATGGCTATGTTTAACTAAGGATTTACTACACTCCTCCACTATCGTCTTTCTATGTGATCACGATGGGGCAATCAATGTATTAGTGTAGAGAGGAGCTGTATCCGCTAAACCCTATATATAGGTTTTTTTTAGACAACTCCCTTACCATCATGAAATCTAAATTCAATTAGGATTTAGATTCCTCATAGCATAGGAAACTTAAAGGCTAGCAACTTTCCCTAAACACCAAAGATATTTTCATAAGGAGACTTACCAATATAGGAGTCCTAATGTGAAACGGTCATCTAAAGTGGGGGACCCACATGGGCGGTGGTCATTGTTCAAGCCCATTAATTATAACATAGGTGGGATGCGTTTATGCCAAGGGGATGAGAAATTATGGGGATGGATGAATTTTTAACACCGTCAAGCTAGGATTGGCTTGTGATCTTAGCTTTTGAGATTTACTTGCATTTCAATGCTAAGATTCTCATAGGCCCTTTAGAAGGATAAATGCAATGATTATAGTGAAGTCTAAGTAGTAGACAACTCTGAGATGACGAATATGTAGGGAACAACTTGGAGATGGTGATGTTGCCAAACAAGTTTGGGATATATCAATCTTTGCAGAAATTGTTCTCATCACAGTATTAGGATCATCATAGGAATGATGTCAAATGAGCCTTAGTTTCAGAGTTATTGAGATAATGTTCTCAACCATGGAAAATAAGTATTGATGGATCGACTTCCTTATGGCATGATATGATAGGCCATGACTTGTACAATAGGTACTTACTAGACTTTCCATATGCACCCCTAAAGTGCATATATAAATCAAAGATTTTATTGTTGATATCATCTTCTAATAGTACTTGATACATTCTAAACTTAAGTATTGAAGTAATCAAAATAAAACAAATAGCATAAACTAATTAGACAAATGATCCAATGCCACTTTTTTATGCTCTCTCTCTCTCTCATTCTTCACATGGACCACCATTTTTAATCCAAACTACTTATAAATGGTGCTTCTACTCTTCAATAGTCAATAACCCTTTCACTCCAAATCTTAGTTGATTTGTCATTGGATTAATCACGAGTAAACACTTGAGCACCATTATATTACATTAAAGCCAAAGGTTTTAAAGCCAATTTTGACCAAGAGTTTTATCCCTCCTCTATAACTTACCCATGTTCTTCCCTCACTTCCACATACAACTACTCAACTTCTTCCCACTTTCCACTCTTCTCAACTTTATTTCCATCCCAAATTTCATATACGCTTAGTCTACGTATTCTCCCTTTTCCTTTCCACTTCACTTCTCTTGATCCGCCATAGACTCTTGGATTTAAAAAAAAAAGGTATTATCATAATCCTTGTTTCCATTGTTCTTTATAATATGAATTTGGCGATGATTCTATGTAATATTAATTTCTTTTTATTTGACTATTATGTATGTTGCTCCAAAACTTATTGGTAAAAATGCATGTGCCTAACACGGGTTATTGTGCTAATAATGCAATTAATCACTTATTTTACATGTTATCAATTCAATGTTCGAGACAACAACTACTGGTATAAAATATAAACTAGTGATAACTCACGGTAGACAGGAGGGATGGGATGCGACTGGACTTGTAGGAATTCAGATTAATTATGGATGGGCTCAATAGCATTTTCTTCGGGGTGTAGGTATTGATTTCTTTTTATTTGGCTTTTATGTATGTTGCTCCAGAACATATTGGTAAAAATGCCTGTGCCTAACATGGGTTATTGTGCTAATAATGCAATTAATCACTTATTTTACATGTTATCAATTCAATGTTCGAAACAATAACTACTGGCATAAAACATAAACTAGTGATAACTCACAACTGGCGGGAGGGATGGGACGCGACTAGAGGGGGGATGATGTAGGAGTTCAGATTAATTATGGATGGGCTCAATAGCATTTTCTTCGGGGTTTAAGTAGCATGGGAAATGGTAGCATGTGATCATTTCTTAAAGAAAGTCACTATTAACAGGCATATATGGATGAGTATCAGAGCATACTTGGATCAATTGTAGTGATCTTCCCAGTCTGTCCAAAGTCACAGTTATATGAATTTCGTCCTGCAGCCTGGTAGTATACATTCATGGCATAGGCGGCATGGGCCCGAATTGAGTCCGGGAAGAAGCATGAGCCACCAGCCTGGATAGGTCCGCAATCAAGACCTTGTCCACATACAAAGTCAATGTTTGCTTGTAGCACCTCCATGTCGGCTTCTGACTTAGGGACGCACCAAGTCTTTTCCTCAAGTGGCTCAGGATTAGACGGTCCTACTGAGGTTGAATTCCTAGGTGTTGGTGCACCGCTCTGCGTGTTTATGAAAAGTGTTCAAATGGCATGATGAAATGAATTTATCTAGCCAACTATATGGTTTATGTGGAAGATGTACAGGGGTGGTCAATTTCCTACCATCAACTCAATCAAATGGTTGAAAAATCTATGATCAATGTGGACTATTGATAGTAGGTTCACCACATGGACAATCTAGATTCATGAACCAATGAACTATGTTCGGGATGAAATGCTCGAGAACTGAGAATCTCTCATTGAACAAATAATGAGTAACTTCTAATTAAATGGCCACATAATCCAACTAACTGTAGTGCATAGCACCGAAAAGATAAAACAACTAGAAGATGGAGTTTGGAACATATGCAATTTTGATCTGATGGGAATAAAGTGATTGCAAACACATTCATGGTTGAGTGGTGTTGACACTTCGGTATCACATACACGCGGGTCCGTTTGGGCATTATACATGTAGAATGAAGTGAAGTAAAGCCACAAATAGTAAAAGAATAAATTATAAGTGGGTTATGATGGTGTTTTGTCTTTAGGTGTTTGGCAGGGAATGTTTAAAAAGTGAGTTTTTTTTTAAAATCTTTTAGTGGAGAAAGGAGGTTGCTTTTTTTTATTTCTTTTTGAAAAAGAAAGATTGAATTTTGAAAATACTTACTTTTGATGTGACATGTTTTCTAAAAATTAAAGGCTTTACTTCACTCTACTCTATCAGTAAAGTTCCCAAACAGACCATGATCAATTCCTAGGTCTTCCGGTTGGTACTATTACTCTATGCGAGTAGGCCAATCTAGTCCAGAAGAAAAAGGGAATAAAGTGATTCCTATCTGTATCGCATTTATGAGGATTAGATATATAAAATATCGGATAAAAGCCGCTGAGATAAGAGAGTGGGTTTTCAAGTGAGTTCTGAGATAAATTTACTTTATAACATAGCAGGAAAGTCCCTTTGTTTCAAGAATCTCTATACACATGACATTTTCTAAATCTAACGGCTCCTAGGAATTTGATTACGTGGGTAATGTCGCACTCATGTTTTAGGAACCTGGCCAGAGGTGAAATTATAGCAGCAGATGGATAATCAAAGTGTGTTCTACTGCAATATTGGTTGTACTCGTAACTTTATAAGGGACATGCAAAACATCTTTTAACTATAAAATGCAGAGAAAATTCAAAATCGACCTTGTTTCCCCGATTGGCTTGATAATTGTAGTTGGATTTTGGGTCATTGGACCCATATTAGATTAATGATGATGGAGTTGAGTCTGGTTCCAGTTGGATCTATACCCAACTACCTTAATGCTAGACAGGGGTGTACATGGATTGGGTTGCATCAAGGCTAAGACTTTCCGAGATCAGCCTGACTAACCATTGGACTTAATATTTTGGTTTTTGTTCAGCCCATTGGCTTAGTTGCTTAAATGATATGCTAAATAGCAGCCCATTTATAAAATATGTCCTGTTAGACCAGGCCGGAAGTGAAGTCTTTGATAGCATACATAGGCGTCGGCCCAGCTCATTTCATTATCAGGGAGAACGATAAAAGAACAGGGATAGGCCCATACACTGACCTTACAACACAGCCCAAGTCCGGAGTCAAGCCAAATGGAAGCCGGACTTGGATTGGCCATAAGTTCGCCCATTCGATGAACATCTCCAATAATCAGCAGAAACCTGTAATTTATAAGGTTTTCTAATGAATTCAGATCCACGTTCACATTCAAGACCCAGAACCATCTGACATTTGGATCCCTGCCTCAAAATCTAATTTGGCTCTGATAATAGCTAGAGGGATTTGTATCTGATTCAGATCCATAACAACAATGGATTCAATCTGAACCCAACTCATTTCCACCTGTACGTAGGAATTGAAACAGTTGGATCTGGGTGGGGTCCATAATAGACCCAGACCTGACTCAATTAATCTTTTGCTCCTGGACCCTGGCTCCTGTTAGACAAAACCCAACTCTGGCTCGACTCAAAACTCGAGTAAATGTTCAGGGGTATTCGAGTATGGACCAAACTGGAGATGGACCCAGGCTTGAATATTAACTGGCCCATAACTGTGGACCCAACCTGGGGTTGGACCCAATTTTCAAGCAGGTCTAAAACAAGTCTGGGGCCTTATTGAACAAGGGTCTAGACTCAATTAATAACGAGCCCAAACTGTGGAACTGGGCCCAACTCTTAGTCGGGCCTAATAGGGTCCATACCCATATTTTTCGGGCATGGTACTATGACCAGCAATCGGGTCCATTGGCATCGCTAATCATACAAGCATACAATATACTAATGCAGAGAGAATGAATACCAAAATTGGCAAATACCGTAGATTGTAGAATACCGGCATCATAAACCGGCGTCATGTCCGGCTGAAAGAGCCCGAAGTTCCTCTCACAGGTTGGCCCAGGCTTCAGATCCTCATTGAAGAGTGCAAAGATGTAAGTCTCAAATGTCCTATTTGGCAGCATTGGTGTGCCCACACCCGATGTCACATGCTGTATCAGGTTCTTATTGTAGGCTGCCGCGCTCTCCGGGTCCACACCGATCTGCCCAGCGTCCCCATGAGATGGCCACCCAGTCTCAGCAATCACAATCTCCACATCAGAGTAGTTAAGGAGCTTCATTGCCGTGTAAACAGCATCCAATTGACCATCCAACATGTTTGTATAGGTTAGCTTTGTGTTCTCATCAAACACACCAGCATTAGGCCTAAAGAGAGCATAGTCCAATGTGCCCGAAGTGTACCCGAAAAATGGATATGAGTTTATCATGAATGGTGATCCAGTGGCCTTTAGGAAGCTTAGCAATGGTTTGAGGACAACAGTGTCATAGCCTCGCCGAAATTTTCCAGTGGATGGTGGGTCAGATGAGGACAGTATACCCAGGGAGTGTGGGGTGGAGACTTGGATCTGATGGCTAAGCGAGGCGATGACAAGGGCCGCGTAGAGGTTTTGCATGGCGGGTACAAGGGCTGCAATGAGCGACTTATCGGCGGTGGCTAGGACTTCGTTGCCGACTAAGATGCGTGTGATGTTGGTAGTGGGAATGTAGGGGAGAATGATGGATGTGATCCATTGTTGGGCATTTGAATGGTTGGCTAGCTCTGGGATGCGATCATTGGCAATGGTGACTGTGATTGAAATTCCGGTGTGGGCGAAGGCACGCAAGATGTTGGGGTCTGCATCGAATAGCTTGACATGTTTGATGAAGGTTTTTTGAAGTAGAAATTTTGCCACCTGAGAGGGTGGGGGGAGGTTGTTTGCCATGGTTCCATAGTTGATGCCAATGATGCCTCCTCCTTGGACACCTACAGCCCCTAATATAGCATAGAACCAAATGTATAGGCATTAAAGAAATTGCACCATGTTTTTCATAACTGTATATATTTGGGTCCAATTCTGGTGGCCGGGTCAAGCATTTGCTAAACCCAAGCCTGACCTTAATGCATGCAGGTAGCCCAACTTGAACCTTACCTGAATATACTCAAAATGAACCAAGTTTTATATGGGTTTCAAATCCAGACTTGAGCCCGACCTGAATCTGAAACCAAGTTTCAATTTTGGTCGTGTTGGGCCATGTGGTATCAGGTCTTGCCAGAGCCAAGTTGCACGCTATTCAAAATAGCCAACAGATGTTATAGCTTCCTTTGTTCCTCTGTAGTTTGTTTTGGGCTTGTGGTTTTCTAATGATAATCTCGCCCTTTTAACCCAACCCAACCGCCCGCCCACCCCCAACCCCCAAAAAAATAAATAAATAAAATAAAATAAAAAAAAAAAAGTTGGGGTGTCGAGTCCGAATGCTCTCCAACCTGACCTGGAAGCTTTGGCGTAGGTGACTGCTTTATTATTTGTTGGGTTGACATTTCTGATCCAATAAATGGGTTGAGTTGGTTTTGCCATTCTTTTATGGGGTTTTTACATATTAGTCCCCGTTAAATTGAGATGTTCCATTTTCATGACCAAAATTCAGGTAATGTCACTAGAGTCGTTTGACTCCGGTCAACTTTTTTTTTTTAAACTTTTTTGCTCTGGTCCCTTAATATCATGACTTTTATGTAGCATCTTAGGAAGATTTTTTTTCAAATGATAAAATTTGAGAAATAGTAATCAGATGTGCATTTACTTTTTACAAAAAGTCAGATTTTTTTTTTTATAAAAAATAAAATTTTTCACTAGTTGAAGAAATATATGATACAGAGATTGATAAATCCCATGATATTATGGAACTATCCCATGATATCATGGGATATGGTGAAAAAAAGTTAAAAAAAAAATAGTGTTGACTTATGTAAATTTCAGTCATGAAATTAGGAAAACAAAATCTAAGGTGAACCAATATGTCAAAACCCCTTGTTTTTTTTTTTTTTTTTATATTTTTTTTATAGGTAACCGAAACCCATACTAACCTAGCATGAATTAATAACTGCAGTATGGTCCGCAACCCAACCATAACCTGACCTATGAATTCAGGGTTGGACTTGACCTTTTTAACTTCAGGTTGACTTGAGATCAAGCCTACATCTATAGTTCTCAACCCAACCTGAAACCGACATGAGACTACTTCCCATTACCACCCCTACTTGTAAGCATTGTAAGCCGACCCAGCATGTATCCTGTCCCAGAATTCAGGTTGGTCCACTAATCGGTGGGTCATTTGAATCGAAATCAGACAGCTATATCCTACTTGTAAGCCGTCCACTTCAGTTAATTGTTACCCACCTGATGAATACACCAGATTATGCTAGGATGAGGATTACATTAATTATTACAATGCTGGAGAAGAATTAATGCAGAGATTGATGTGATCTCTTAACATGGATTAGAAGATTAGAAGTAGAAGATACATACATCCAACGAGGGAGACTACGGCGAGAAGGGAAAGACGAGCGGACCGCAAGGCATCAAAGGCAGAAGCCGATTTCTTCATGGCTGCATGGATGCTGGAGGAAGAAAGAGTAACGTGGTGAAGGACTACTAGACATTGGTGACGAAGAAACTTCAAGGATATTCTTTTCCTTGCATTCAAGAGTTCGTGTTGTTATATTCTGTACGGCGAGAAGGGAAAGACGAGCGGACCGCAAGGCATCAAAGGCAGAAGCCGATTTCTTCACGGCTGCATGGATGCTGGAGGAAGAAAGAGTAACGTGGTGAAGGACTACTAGACATTGGTGACGAAGAAACTTCAAGGATATTCTTTTCCTTGCATTCAAGAGTTCGTGTTGTTATATTCTGTTTGAGAAAGTTTTGAAGCAAATGCCTGCTTTCTGATAAGCCTTTGTATCTCTCATCCTTACACTTTCTAGTTGAGGAGAAGAATCCATGCACTGTGCTAGAAGCCTAGACCTTTCCTTTCCAACATGTTTTGCTGGATCTACATGGGTTAGGCCGCCGGGTGTCATCGAAACTCTTAATGTTCCAGGCCGTCCTGATCGTACAAGAACTGCCTGGGAATGCTAGGATCTTTGGTGATCCGAACTAGAGTTCTCATGATCTCCCTTTAAATACCAATCTGATCTGGGAATTAATTTCTATCGATCATTAATTCCTCATCGTTTTTTGAACAAAATCCTGGAAAATCTATATTTGGTAATGGTAAATTTCTGAGGACTTGGGCCAATGGAAATGATCATTTTTTTTGATTTATTAGGTCCAACTCCTCTTCACAATTTGAAAAATCCTCATTTTGGAGATTTATGTATTTATTAATTCTTCTCAGCTACATGAATTGATACGCACCAATATCAATGTAAAGTCCTTAATGAGGAATCCTGGTTTTGGAAGTATTGGGAGTAATGAGAAATCCTCAAGGGTACGTTTCAGTAGCATTACAAAATCCCAGTTATGCATAAAGTCTTCCTCTTTCTCTAGAAAACACCAATTCCGACTCCCAATAGGAACCTCTTTTGTGTATAATTGTGAAAAACTCAATTTATTTTTTCCTTTTTCTCACAGAAAAGTGACTGCACTAAAAATAAAATACTGTATTATGCTTTCCAATTTTTTTCAACGGAAAATAGTCTGCACAAACATTCCCTAAATCTAAGGTCATGTTTGGTAACCAAATCTTTAGGGAAAATATTTTCAATTTTCATAAAGTTGTGGTAGATCCGTGTTTGGCAGTTATAAATTCTTGAGGATTTGTATGAATGAAAATCCTCATTTGTTGAGATTTTTATATTCGACCACTCCCCATAAGATTTGAAAATCCTCTTTTAAGTGGATTTGCACACCTAACCCTATTTTTTTTAGTTATATGCATCGATACACACCAATATCAATATGAAGCCCTCGACTATATAAATCCCCAATAAGGAAATTTTGTTCTAGTGGTAGTGAAAAATCATCGGATCTATGAATTCCTCGCCTGCTACGAAATGTGCCCTAGATCTCTCATGATTCCTCACTTGTTAACAAATTTGCCCTTTGGCTTAAGCCCATGCAATACGGTGCCTAGTGGCATGATGTGCCATAAAATTCCTAACATTCTTAATATTCGTATATCAGTTGCGTGGATCATTGAATCAGAATTTGGTCTTTGATTGTCTTATGTCAATGTTCCCGGTTTGCTATAAGTAAGGGGTGTTCATGGCCTGGTTGGATGGGGCCGAGGCAAATCTAGGCTCAGCCCGACTTTAGAAGCATAGGCCTATATCCGGCCTAGCCATAAATGCCAGGTCCAAGCCTGCCTATTTAGTCTATTGGGCCCGGCCAAATCAGGTACTTTTTAAGAGTTGAATGGCATTTCTAGCAATCATTGGATAAATTATCACAAAATTATAAGCAGTCCTTATTCAGGCAGGTCTGGGGCTAACTTTTGGGCTTTCAATCCCTTTATCCAAACCCAGCCCAAATACTAAATGGGCCCATATTTTATATCCAAGGATCGGGCCCAGGTTAGTGAACTAGGAGCATATGTGTAGATCCAATGTTTCATCGTGTCGGTTGATTTAATTGATCAAAAGGATTTGGGACTATTCTAAATGTGGCTCAATCAAGAAAAATGGGCTAAATTTTAATTTGGACGGTCAAAATGAGTCTAACTTATACACTGAGTCATATAGGACCCAGAGGAAGCACATCTCGCCTAATTAAAAGTTACTCACGTTGTAAAAATTGATGCTCATATTTAGGAGTTTCGCAGGACAAGATTTGGATTGAGAGTGAGATAGTGTCCCCACCGTAACAGCAAGAAATACTAGCAACAACTGCCCCAACTTAGTCCCATAATATACATTGACAATTTCAAAGCTCCATAAAAAGAGGGAATCTATTCTTTAGGGCCTGTTTGGATGCACAAGAAAGTACAAGAGGGAATCTATTCTTCAATGTAAATATCAAAAGCAATCAACTTTTTTGAATATTATGAAAAGAAAAAGAAAAATGCCTCTTAAGATACAACAACCTACTAAACACACACATCAATCTCAGTCTTTTTTTAAAAGAAAAAAGGATTTGATATCAACCTTGATTTATATTTTCATCACCAATTTCTTGCGAGGTGGTCCATCGAAGGATGGTGGGCCCTACTTTATAGTGGAACCTGCAAGAGAAAATTCGAACCTGATTGAGAGATGGAGTGAACCCAAACTCAAGTGAGCCCAAGCCCGAGAAACTTCTACAACAGTAGCATCGAAACAACTAATTTATGGTGGGTCCATATTTTCCAATAAAAATAAAGTAGAATTTCCACAGATACAACTAAAAGCAAATTAAGATGCAGTTAAATAATAATAAAATAATAACACAAAAGATATAGGACCCATATCAAGAAACAAATCCTCCTCAAAATAATAGCAAAAAAGAAAGAATTGGGATCATTCTACTGCAAACCCACTGCTTACATGTCAGATTTTAACAATTTGATTGGCAACATGACCACAATTGGATACTCGTAATTAATTAGATTATAAAAAAAAAAAAAGATTTTCAACCATATTGTTTCAAGACAAACCCTTGCCCGGATGATTTGGGTTATATAATGTGATTTCAGAGTTGGGCCACATGCTAACTTTGCATTCTTGTTTGTATGGTGTGACTCTAATATATGCCCTGCAGGATAATTACAAGGGAATTTGACATTTCAATGCTCCTTAAACACTTAATCTCCAATTTTATGACTAAAATTCTGTAAATGTTACTGGAGTCGTTTGACTCTGGTACACTTTTTTTTTTATAACTTTTTTGCCCTCGATCTCATGATATCATGAGTTTTTAAAAACCCATGATATTATGAGATCCAGGCATGATATTATGGGATCCAAGGCAAAAAAGGTAAAAAAAAAAAAAAGTATACCAAAGTTGTTAAGAGACTTTTATTCATGAAATTGGGGATTAAGTGTTTAAGGGGCATGAAAATGTCAAATCCCCTAATTACAATTTGTCGTGGGTTTGAGTGGTTCTATAATCCAACTAATCTATTCCTTTCAATGGTAAATAATTTGATATTGCTATCCATCTTCTTCACCTGTACTGGTTTTGGTTCTTCTCCATATTTTGACATTATAGAAGTATCTACAAACTTTTCGGAACTTGGTTTGCACTTGCCGTATGGCTTGTTTGCAAACTCGGAGGTGGGGTAGAGCTCCTCGGTCGATGAGGTCTTTCCCTGGGTGTACATCTCAGTGTAATACATTGAGAAGCATTGTTGCGGCTTGAAACAATAAAGAAAAAAGGATTTGTGGAAATTACACCTTCTATATATTGACATTATAGAAGTATCCACAAACTTTTAGGAACCTGGTTTGCACTCGCCGTATGGCTTGTTTGCAAACTCGGAGTGGGGTAGAGCTCCTCGGTCGATGAGCTCTTTACCTGGGTGTACATCTCAGTGTAATACATTGAGAAGCATTGTTGTGGTTTGAAACAATAAAGAAAAAGGGATTTGTGGAAATTACTCATTCTCTGCACACAGAGGGAAGAGATGACCTGTATTATATAAACTTTCTGTTTGTATTGGATTACAATGTGATAGATATAAATCAAAAGAGATTGAAAGAATCTATATAGTTACTAAAACAGAATGCTAATTTACAGGATCTGATGGATTGTGCTGAGGTGGAGATTTGGGCATATCAATCTACGCTATCATGCCCCCGCAAGCGAAGTAGTGGGAACCACAGTGAGCTTGGGCCTGAGGAGCAGAAACCGCTTAGACCCGAGAGTTTTAGTCATGATGTCTGCAATCTGATCAATTGAGGAAATGAAGCGAACACGAAGCTGCCTAGATGCAACAAGTTCTCTGACAAAGTGATAGTCAAGTTCTATATGCTTTGTGTGAGCATGGAAGATTGGATTCGCAGCAAGATAGGTTGCGCCAAGATTGTCCCACCACAACGTTGGCGGAATTGATGAAAAGAGATGAAGCTCATAAAGAAGATACTGCAGCCATCGAAGTTCACTCGTGGCATGGGCTAGAGCACGATATTCGGCTTCAGTGCTTAAGCGGGCGACGGTAGGTTGCTTTTTGGCGGTCCAAGAAATGAGATTGGGTCCTAAGAAAACACAATAGCCTGTTGTAGAGCGGTGATCATCAGGATAGCCTGCCGAATCCACATTAGAGTAAGCTTGGAGAGTCAAATTTGCAGATTTTTGAAGAAGTAATCCATAGTTAATGGAGTTCTTCAGGTATCGAAGAATACGTTTTACCGCCGTCCAATGAGCATCAGTCGGTTGTTGCATAAATTGATATACCTGTTAGATTATATGGTCTCAATCCATCAGTTGATGTAATAAATTGATTAATTTCTTTATTTATTAATAAAATCATGCTTTCTTTTCATGAGATGAATGATGTTTTATTACTTAATGCACATGACCAATACATATGACATAATGGTTCACGAGATGAACCCGGTCCCATTAGTATATTAGATGTGATATATGTATATGGATGAGATCCACGTATGAGAGACATGTGTCACAAATCTTATACTTGAAAATATCTTCACAACCAGCGATGAGACTAAGCATCTCATCTGATAAGGTTGCAGCACTTTGATCACTATGAGATAGTGTGATTTGTCTCAATCATCAGAATGAAAGATTCTGAATCATAATGCTGGTACATTGGATGTATTGAAGGACCCTGAGAAATACCTTATGAATACTGTCTCGATTTTAAGGAATGCTCTCATAATTCCCTAGCAATAGGCTCTCAATCCTGAGATATTGATGAACTCAAGTTTCTGTCTATTCATTTGTTTTGAGTCACCAATGAGTGAGGCCAACTGTAGGCGAATACCTCGGTGTCTTAGGTACGTGGTAGTAGGACTGTGGGAACATCCAATGATCAAGATGAAATCTATCTATATTATCTCCTTGTGCCAATTAATGGATTTATCATTAGTAAGTGCGCACCCATCTCGATTAAGAGTTAATAGGATGGTACTAATGATCACTGTGATTAATTGGGGCTCAAGGATAATAAGATGTGGATATAGGATTGGATGTGACAGATTTATTCCAATTGATCCACGGATATTGATAGAGGGGCATACTTGTGGTAATTGGGAAGTTTAGGGTCTTCATTGTAATATATTCCTAAGACTGGAGTGCAATTGCATTTATATAGTTGTATTATTTGCAATTAATTGTGGGCCCGGATTGCACATGAGATGTGGGGTTGCGGTGTCCCAGTTGGAGCCAGCTTTCTAAGGAATCCCTAGTGGTCCCCACGCTAGTCCAAGTTATTAGAAAGATATAATCTTACTTGGACTCTAAAAGAAAGGAATTAGAAAGTTACTATTTCTATTTGAAGTGAGACTTCTAATAGTGGTAATAGTATGTTACTAATTAGTGTGGAAGTAAGACTTCTATAGCAATTAGCAAAAGAGTTATAAGAGGAGGCATGAGGGCTATATAAAGGGGAATATAACCCCTTGGACGTCCACTAATAGTATCCCACGCCCAAGGCTCCTTTGTGCAAGTGTTGCACAATTCTTCTCCTCATCTCTTCTCTCTTCTAGTTTTCTTCTAGTTCCTTGGAGTTTCTAGTAATATTTTCTCTTGGAGATCCCACCCATCTTCTTGAGAAAAGAGATCTGATAAACGGGTCATAGCGTGGAAGATCAATAGGTCTTGGAGATTCTTATTTGATACGTGAAAGAGTTTCATCATCAAAGAAAGACGCAACTTCTCCATTAGAGTACAACTGAGCTCCTAAGGTATAATATACTTCCTTGCATGTTGTAGATTTTTATGGATGCATGTTAGCTGCTGTTCTATCTTCTTGATAGGTTTATTTACTGATCATGATGGCTGAGATTGAGGACATGGATCCTGGATTGAGTTTTATAGCCTTCTGGATAGTTGATCCATGAGTCAAGTGGGTCAAAAGTTTTGAAAACCTATCCACGAGGCTCACCTATTTCCAACAATTGGTATCAGAGCCATACCTTATCTCTAATCATGTTAGATCAGCAATCTTGTTCTAATCTTGGCATGAGATGCAAAGAGGATAGAGCAATGGCTATGTACGGATCAATTTTTAATGGATTTGCTTTGTTTATAAGTGAATTTATATTTGGATAGTCATAAAAGGGTTTAATAATGATGGAAGGATGGTAGGTGAAAGTCCGTGATCCGAACCCTAGAGGGGGGAGGGGGGGTGAATGGGGTGAGCTACAACTTAGTGACTAATTATGACCAGTTTAAAACTTCTTTAATTTAATTAGCCACTAGTGATGATTATCAAAATAAATGCGAAAATTAACAAAAACAATCATCACAAAGCATTCACCATCACACAATGATTTATAGTGGTTCGGCCTCAATGCCTACATCCACTACCTGCTTGTGATCTAACACCCCACTGGATTTCCACTATCTATGCTTTTCAATAGGCTAAGCAATAACCTTTACAATATGCTTTCCAACGCTAAGCAATAACCTCTACATTATGCTTTTCTTAGGCTTAGCAATAACCTATACGTACACTATGCTTTTCTAGGCTAAGCAATACCCTATGCAACCAGAAGGTTGATTTTCTCTTTGAGTAGTGTCTAGAATACACTTGATGAAGATACAATTTAAGCTCAATTACAATGCCTCTTGATTAGGCGGATATGAAAGTGAAAATCTAATTCACACACACACACACACACACTATGAATGCAAAGATGAATGCACAATGTGTATATATGATGTCCTCAATCAATTTGAAAATGAAAGCTCATAAATGTATGCCAAAAGCTTTTAAAAGTTTTAGCTCATAAAAACATTTATGATTGAGGAAAGAATGCTAATCACATGTTAAAAATAACTTGTAAAAGATATACATATGTATTCTAAACAAGTTGTGAAATTCTAAGAACAAAACATGTGATGCATAAGGGTTTCAATCAAATTAACAATGTAGCTCAATATATGTATGCTAAAAGCATTTGAAAGTGTAAAGTACAAAAAATAGATTTGATTGAAGTGAATGAACAAATCACATGTTATTTAAAAACCAACTTGAAAATGATGTATATCAATGCAAAGCAAGTTGTGTGAAATTTTAAAACAAAATACATGTGATTTGTGAAGTTGTTGAATCCAAAACATAAGATAGATTTGAAAGTGACTTTCTTATGATGAAAAACAACAACCAAAGATTCAACCAAGTATAGGAATCATGTTACATATAATTTCAAAGATGTTTTCATTAACATGATTTACGTAGATATACCCATTTGAGAACTACTTGGTTTGAATCAAGGTGATGCATCCAAAATAATAAATCAATTCAAAACATATACATGTTAAGGACGCAACAAATCATAGTTAACATGCTTAAATAGATTTACTAATAATTTAAGCAAAGCATGAAAACATATGAAAAGGAAAACTAAGCTTATATAGAAGATTTATTTATGATTCCAAGCTTTAGCTTCCCTTTCTGATCAACTAGCCTCCCTTAGCTTATTCCCCTTTGTTTGGCCTCAAAACACTTCAAGGAGTATCCCTTGGATCATCAAATTTGGCTAAGGAATGAACTTCATTTTATAGAAAATGTTGTCCAACGGCTAGCTTGTCGGTCGACCAAACTCAACGGTCATATTCCAACGGTCCTATATTTCAAAAGTTTGCTGACCGAAATACACTTGTCGGTTAACCGAACTAAAGTTCGGTCGACCGACAGGTGACCGACACTAGACGATAGCTGACTGAAGTTCCCAAAAAACACAGATTTCATATTCTGGAATCGAAACCGACAGCTGACCGACAAAGGTTCGGTTGACCGAACTTTCCCTGATTATAAAGATTCGTAAAAATGATTTTTGAAAGGAAAACTTGGTCTTGAAAGTCTAGGCTATTGAAACAAGCCTGAAAATATGTTTTAAATCATTCTAGGAGTTTTTTTTAAAACCATGAAACCTAAAATTCCTAAGATGATTCTAAACTTTTAAAACTATAGGCAAACTTGATTCGAAAATCTTCTTTTGAAAACTAATTGCATCCAAGTTTAAAATCAAAACATGCATAAATCAATATTTCTACAGTCTTAAAAACAATGCATGTGTAAATCAAGATTTCAAGATTTTCTAAATCAATGTATGTGTGAAAATTCAAATGATGCTAAAATGATAATGCATCAATCAAATTGCAATACACAAAATCCCTAACAGTAGGAAGCCATTGAGAGCCTTCAGAAGTGTTTGGACTCGAATTGAGAAAACCCAACTTTTTGCCTTCGTCATGCGGGTCGACCTGGCCTTGTGCTCGGTCGACTGGGTGCCTGTAAGGCCGGTCGACCGAGCCCTCTGGCCGGTCGACCGGGCACACAGGATCACTTTGTTCTTTGATTCAAATTTTTTGGTCCGGGAGCGCTGCCCCCTGCCCCCCCGTGAGCTGACCGGGTAGCTCGATCCCCGCCGAGGGACACCCCCGGACCCCCTTTACGAAGCGCATGCTTTATAGTAGTGGCAACCTTTGGCATCTTGTTTTTTCATTGTGGTTTGGTAACCTGGTTTTGTGAGATGCTTTGTTGTATGAGATACTAACTTGCAGGTGATAATGTCCTCTCCATATGACCCACATGTCTTTCACTTTCCTTTTATGGTTGATGGTTATTTTGGGCTACTTGTAAAGGGCATCATGGTTTCCTTAGTTTCCCGTGAAAGGGCAAGGCATGGTGAATTTCCCTACAACCCTTTTATTTCCATGTTTAGATTACCACGTAAGTCTCATAATTGAGGCATAAGAATTTATGTAATTTTTCTAAATATGTAAATACTGGCGATGCCCTAGAGAAGAAGGAAAGTGAAGTTGGACTCCTAATCAAAGAGTTTGAAGATTACCAAAAGCGCTTTGTAGATACCCAAAGAGTTTGAGCAATCCTAAAGTTTTGGAAAGTCTAGAAGTCCAAGAAGTCTACTCCGCTTGGGCCATGTGGAGGAGAGGACTAGTTTCAAATTTTAGCACTTTCTATTTATGGATGAGTGCTTGTTTTAGAAAGTTTCCAAATCTGATCCAAACATAGCAATTACCAAAATTGGTCAAATCAAATTAATTTTTGGAAAGAGTTCTAATTAGAGTTGATGGGCCCATGAGATGGATCCATTTGTAAAACTAATTTAAGAAACTGGACTTTCCATAAAATAACTTGACTTGGAACCAATCATTGGTCATATGTTTATATATGTGGGCCCATATACCTATAAGGAAATCCTCAATTATAAAATATTAAGTGGGAGGGGACATTTATATTTAGAAATCCCCATGGTTTTCCACTGTAAGGAAAGTATTAGCCTCACGCCATCTTGAGAATGACCGTTCCCCACGGAGGGCTTTTACTTGTTTGGATACTAGATATGGATCTCCTACGGATAGTGTTGGTGAGACAGGGCAGGGGCCCACTCTGTTGTGACCCCGGACAGGGCCCACGGGGTCCTAATCCGGGATCGGGACTAATGATGTACCACATCGGTTTAATGCCATACACTTATTTAATTTCCCACATGTATCTGCGGTGAGGATATCACAACCATATATGAACATTTCTATTAAGTGTGGAAGCGTGTAGCAAGTGAAATATTCAATCCATCTCTAGTCATAAAGACAATAACATAAGTATCGTACTGTATCAGAATGAGCAACGATCATTAGCATGTTACCCAAAAGTAAATTAAAGTTTATACAAAAGATCATTTAATTACATTTCCCAAAAATAGAGGCCAACAAAGGCCAATATAAACAAAATACCAATTCCCAAAGAATGGTTAAACAGTTTCCTAAAATATTATGTCTCTCACGGCAACTGAATGTCTACACGACATCATCAGCATGCCACTCAACTAAGCGCTGCGGTTCATCGACCGCCTCCTCTGGTTCCTCCTCAAGGTAACCGGTAACGGGACCTGAGTACCAAAGAGTGGGTCAAATACGACAGTTTGGCAAATGGGTGAAAAGACATAATAATTCAATAATAAATACATTTACCTTTAAAAGCATTTAAACTTGTTCGATCAATAACCTCATAAAAGAATCAAATCATTTAATGAAAACATTAGTACAGTGTAAAACATGTATAGGGATCCAAGGAAATCGGGAAACAAGCAAGATGACAACCACACGAATCGAAGTCCTTTATCACTAAAGTGACAGAGCAATAACTAGGCACTGATCTCAGTCACTTAAGGTGAGGAGAAACAGTGGATCTCATAAATACATATACATATACTATACATGACCACGGTAGCGAGCCGGGCATCGGGAACCACAGTAGCAATCTGCGGCATCGGGACAAGACCACGGTAATGATCGGGTAGCGGGATCCAAACTGCAGCTGGCGGGACAAGAGGGGGATCTCCAAGTCGGTGGATCAGACCAACAGGGTTATCCAAGCTTAGTGGTGCCGACTCATAGGTCAAATAACAAATCGAGACAAGTGTAAATAAATCCAGTACAAGTAAATAAACGGGCAGGACGGGGGTCCTCAAGGGCACACTATAATTTCATGTGGTGCAATGCACTTCAAGACAAGTAACTATTTCAAGTGTAATTTCAATGCTTTCGGGAAAACAAGGCATGTAGTATAATTCTCGGGATCAGTAAAGTATAATAAACGATCGGAGTTTCGGGTTCAGAATTGCTCAAAGTGAATAGGGAGCCCGTATGACTGATTAGATAAAGGTTTGGTACTCCTTGAGTTTGGGGACATCCCAGGGTCCTTATACACTTCGGATTTTTCAACTTCAAATGAAATCTTCGTGACGTGGTTTCTTTCTCAAACGGATGTTAAATCATATGAACAGTTCGTCTCAATGCAATGGAGTTCCCAACAAACCTCTCTCAAATATATAAACATTTTATTTATGCTCCCAAAACAATCCCTGGTGAACAGTACCCATCGCTCGAGCGGGCTGGAGGTTCGCTCGAGCGGTTAGCTCTCTGGAATGGTTGTCTAGGTGGGTTCGCCCGAGCGAAGTTGAGGTCGCTCGAGTGAACTCATCCAGTGTCAGGTTGGCTCGAGCGAAGTATTGGTTCGCTCGAACTAACCACTCTCTGGAACGAGTTCTGGGAGGTTCGCTTGAGTGACCAAGGGGTCCGCTCGAGCGAACTGCCTACTGGAATGCTCCGAACCCCTTTCTAGACACTTCGCTAGAGCGTACTGTCCAAAAACTGATTCCGGGATAGTTCTGCTCCTCTCTATCTCTTCCTTCTACAACCTCTTTCTAGCCTCATTTATACATCCAATGAGGAGTCCAAAACTTCATTCAAACAACATCAAATCCCTTACAATATCCATTTCATTCTCCTCCATCAACATCAAATCCAATAAAAAGAAAGAAAGAAGGAAACCATTACACATAAGAGCACATTTGAAACAAAACAAGAGGAAATTAAATGCCATGCACCAATACATTTTCTATGACATAAATGCACTATCAATGCTCTATCATGAACATTTGTTTCAAATCAACGCAATAAATAGGCATGAGTGGAAATACCAAAACCATTGAAAGCTTATAAAAATCAAATCATCCACTTGGCTTAGGTCCAAGCTAATCAAGCAAATTAAGCTCTAACACTCCTCCAAGCAAAGAATCCAAGCTATGAACAAAAATCCCCAAATACAAAACCCTAAAAGAGTCAAAACATGAAATAAAAGGGGAGAACTCACAATAAAGAAGATGGAGCTTCTCTAGGACTAGAAGAATAGAAATCTAGAAGATGGAGATGATCACTTACTAGTCAGGTCCTCTAATGGCAAGAGTAAGCTGAATGAAAATCTTGAAATGGGAGGTTTTCTCCACAAAAGCTATTAAGAGAAAGCTCTTAAGGAGATGAAGAAGTTGATGGCCTCAAATCTCCTATTGGTGCAAGTTTGGGAGTGGATTGAGGATGAAAAAACAACAACAAGAAGAAGAAAGGGAAACCCTTGCTTTGAGAAGTTATAGTTTGCTAGAAAAGGGAAATGAGGAAGATGAGTTTCCTTATAAAGCAAGTGGGGAGTGGGCTCCACTACTAATAATCTAATTGGACTGAAATCATGGCTATCGGGATCTCGGATGAATTCGTCGAAGAATAGAAAAGTGATCGTCGAAATATCTAGTTTCCAAAAAATCTATGTTTCGCGGGTTTCGGGGATATCAAATTTTTAGGTACAGATTTAGTGTAAAAAGACTATTTTGCCCTCAATGTTAGGAAAGTCGGGTTTCGGAATTTCGAATGGGCACGGGATCAACATAAAAGTTGTTGGGATTAACAATACAAATAAAACAGGATTAAAACAATGAATGCATGAATCTCCGATAAATTCCCAAGCACATGCAAAGTCATAAAAAGGAACCCCTCCAAAAGGCCCCCACTAATCACAAAGCAATCAAACTTTCCCCAAAACTATATCAAAAGCTATTCTAAACCCAACTTAGTCAATATCACTAATCACGCTTAAGACTAACACACGACTTAATTAACACTAATTTGGTTCACTCGGGTCGGGGTCTTACATCCTCCACCCCTTAGGGTATTTGGTCCTCCAAATGAAATATAAAACTCACATCTGGTAGTAGATGTGGATACTTCTTCTGCACTTGATCTCGTAGTTCCCACATTGCCTCTTCCGGTCCGTGATTCTCCCATAGTACTTTTACCCATTGAATAGTCTGTGTCCTCAACTCTTGTTCCTTCGTATCATTGATCTGAACATGCTTCTCAACATAGGTAGCATCCTCACGAATTTCCAAAGGTTCATGTTGGAGTACATGTGATGGATCGAGGACGTATTTCTTCAACATAGACACATGAAAGATGTTGTGTACACCGGATAGCTCGGGTGGTAAGGCTAGTCTATAAGCCACATCAACAATCTTGCTCACAATGTCATACGGTCCGATGTATTTCCATGATAACTTGCCCTTCTGTCCAAACCTCAATGTTCCCCTTGTAGGTGACACTTTCAAGAAAACATTGTCTTATTCTTTGAACTGTAAGTCCCTTCTATGAGAATCTACATAGCTTTTCTGTCTACTCCGGGCAACTTTCAGAAGTTCCTGAATTAGCTTGACTTTGTCGTTGGTCTCACTCACTATGGTTGGTCCATGGAAACAGCGAATTCCGACCTCTTCCTAGCACACAGGTGTCATACACCTTCTGTCATACAATGCCTCGAAAGGCGCCATACCAATGCTCGAGTGGTAGCTATTGTTGTAAGCAAACTCACACAACGGTAGAGTCTCATCCCATTGAGTCTTAAAATCTAACACATAAGCACGGAGCATATCTTCAAGAGTCTGAATTGTTCTCTCTGACTGGCCATCTGTCTACGGGTGATAAGCCATTGTGAGAACCCGACCCCTAACCTCTTGGATTAGTGTTGTTTTATTTGTGGATTAGTTCTTTTAGTGGGATTAGTATTTGTTGGGTTGAGTTTATGAGCTAGAATGGTTTTTCTTCTAGTTTTGGGCTTTTGAGTGCTTTGATAGCTTGTGGGGCCCTTTGGGGGTTCCCTTTTCGGCTTTGCATTTACTTGTGAGATTTTTTCGATTGGTTTCGTATTGTGTTTTTGGCCCGTTGCATTCATCTTGAGGAATCCTACAACTTTCATGTTGATTCCGTATCCATTTGAGAACCCAAAACCCGATTTCTTGGCCTCGAGGGCAAAACAGTCTTTTCACACCAAATCTGTACCCAAAACTCGATATTCTCGAAATCCGTAAAACATACAGTTTTTGGAAACTAGATATTTCGACGATCATTTCTTCCTTTTTCGTCGAATCCATCCGAGGTCCCGAATTAGATGATTTCAGCCACCCAAGTTCTTTAAGTTGTGGGACCCAAACCTCACTTGCTTATAAGAGGAACCCATCCCCTTCATTGCTCATTTCCTCTCCATTGCTCCAGCACACAACTGAGCCTAGGGTTTGCTCTTGTGTTTCCTCTTCTTCTTCTTGCTTCTCCATCTCAAATCCTCACCAATCTTGCACCAAACTCGAAATGGAGACCGTCTTCTTCTTCCTCATCTTGCAAGCTTTCCATTGATACCATTTGTGAAGAGAACCCTCCATCACAAGACTTCTTTTGAGCTTACCTTGTCCATTAGAGGACCTTGCAAGTAAGTGTTCTTCTTCATCTTCTAGATTTGTAATCTTCTAGCCTTAGAGAAGCTCCACCTTGATTATTGGAAGGTTTCCTTGTCATTTTATTGTTTAACCCATTTTAGGGTTTGTTTTGGGGGTTTTTGTAGAGATTGTTGATCTTGAGCTTGAGAGGTGATTAGGAGCTTGGTTTGCTTGATTAGAGTCAAAGGCAAGTGGATGAATGGATGGTTTGAATGTTATTAAGTTTTATGAGAAAATCTTAAGTTTTATTACTTGTTCTTGATCATTGGATACATGTTTGCACATATGCTTCTTGTCACATTTCTATTGATTTCGAAATGCATATGAATTGGTTTTTCTCTCTTGTTAAATCTCTTGGAACTCTTGGGAATGTATGCATTTTATTTAGTCAAGTTTGTTCATATGGTTTTATAAGGAATGAGGTTGGATTGGCTATTCATGGTTATGTTATAAGTCACATTGACTTGAATTGATACTCATTTAAAGAGGTGTTTGAATTTAATTGTTCATTGGAGTTTAATGAGGATTTGAAGTGATTTTGGAAGAGAAATGCAAGTGGATGTTTTGATCTTTATAAGCTTTCCATGATTTTTGGTGCTTTTCACTCATGTCTATTTATTACATTGGTTTGAAATAAATGCCCATGATAGAGCTTTGGTAGTGCATTCATGGTAGTGCATTTATGTCTTATAAGTGTATTGGTGAATGTCATTTAATTTCTTCTTGCTTATATCAAATGTACCCTATTGTGAAATGGTTTCCTTCTTTCTTTAATTGCATTGGATTTGATATTGATGGATGAGGTGATGGAATAAACCCATATTGGAGTTGTGGAGAAGTGTAGATAGTTGCATTGGAGGAGCTTTTAGCTCAGTTTTGTGGCAAGGATTAAGTGGAAGTGAGGAGAATGGTTTGAGGAGGAGAAAGGGCTTAAAACTGAACACAGTGGGTGATTCCCGCACCTGGCGGTCAGCCTGCGGTCACCCGGCGGCTAGCCGCCTGGTGACTGGCGGCTAACCGCCAGCTAGCCGAAATGTTACGGTTACTTTTCCAGAGAGCACCCTTCTCCACCTCAAAACTCAGTCAGCTCCACGGTTGGCCAGCGGCTAACCGCCAAACACATCGGCGGCTAACCGCCATCTAACCGTACTTGGCGGTCAGCTTTCCAGTAAGTTGCATTTCTGCAGCCCAGCCGCGGTCAGCTGTGCGGTCAGCCAGCGGCTAGCCGCCTGCCCCAGCGGCGGCTAACCGCCAGTTGACCGCCAGGTAACCGAAATTCCCCAGATTTCGAAAAGCTCCCCGCTCGAGCGTTGAGCTTTGTCGATCAAAGGAGATTCACTAGGCATTGTATGAGGCCATTCGAGAAAGAAACCATATCACAAGGATGTCATTCGAAGTTTTGAAAAGTGTAAAAGTGCATAAGGAGCCCGGAATGTTTTCAAACTCAAGGAGTACCAAGTCATTTCAATAATCGACATACGGGACCCCTATTCACTCAAATAGATCTTAAAATCATTATCTTTCCCGGATTGGTATAGTTCATTGTTTCACCTCATTTTCCCGAGATTTGCATCACATGACTTGTTCTCCCGAAAGCGTTGAAGTTACTCTAGTAACAGTTACTTGTCCCGAAGTGCATTGCACCACATGATAAGTCAGTGTGCCCTTGAGCACCCCCGTCTTGCCCGTATATCTATTGTACTTGATTTAATTGCATATGTCTCGATTGTATTTGACCTATGAGTCGGCACCACTAAGCTTGGATAACCTTGTTGGTCTGATCCACCGACTTGGAGATCCCCCTCTTGTCCCGCCAGCTGCAGTTTGGATCCCGATACCCGGTTATTACCGTGGTCCCGTCCCGATACCCGGTTATTACCGTGGTCCCGTCCCGATACCCGATTATTACCGTGGTCTTGTCCCGATACCGCAGATTGCTACTGTGGTCCCCGATGCCCGGATCGCTACCGTGGTCATGTATAGTATATGTATATGCATTCATGAGATCCACTGTTTCTCCTCACCTCGAGTGACTGAGATCAGTGCCTAGTATATGTATTTATCTGAGATCCCCTGTTTCTCCTCACCTCGAGTGACTGAGATCAGGGCCTAGTTATTGCTCTATCGCTTTAGTGATAGAGGACTTAGCTTCGTGTGGTTGCCATCTTGCCAGTTCCCGATTCCTTGGATACCCGACATGTTTTATATTGCTTACTTGCTTTCCGATAAATGATTCGTTTCCTTTATGAAAGTTGTTATTTAAACAAGTGCTAATATTCTCCAATGTAAATTCAGTTATTATTATATTATTTTCTGTTCTTTGTACCCGCACATGTTTTAAATGATTACCCGATTCGTTAAATACCCATGCTTTACATATGTTTCAAACGATCAATGATTTTGCTAGATTTATATGATTACACATGTTTTAAAGGAATACCCGAATTGTTAAATATTCGAGCTTGCTTTAAAGGACATTTGGTTGTCAGATATCTATGTTTATACTTGTTTTTAAATGATACCCGATTTGTTAAATATCCATGCTTTGAAATATGTTTCAAATGACACTTGTTTGCCAGATTTCCTATGTTTATACCTATTTTAAATGATACCCGATTTGTTAAGTATCCATGCTTTGAAATATGTTTCAAATGACACTGGTTTGCCAGATCCCTACGTTTATACCTGTTTTAAACGATATCCGGTTTGTTAAATATCCGCATTTCTACATAGGTTTCAAATGGACATTGGTTTTGCTAGACTGCTATGAATACCTGGTTGTTGTATACTCATGTTTTTACTTAAGTTTCAAATGAACGTTGTTTTGCCATACCACTATATTTATACGTGTTTTAGACTAACAACCGATTGTCAAATATCTATGTTTATAGATGATGTAAATGAACACATGTTTTATTAGATATTCATGTTTTACCCATGCTTGAAATGAATACAGGTTTTCCCCGAGATTCCCGACTTTTGCACCCGTTTAATTATATGCAGCATTTGATCGAGTATCATGATTTATCTTATGTTTTAATCTTCAGTATATTTGTTATCTTTTCATCCACCTGCCAGACCGTCGTGTCTGACCCACTACTTTTGGTCTCAGGTTCAGATATCTTCGCCCCGAGTTGAGTGCTTTTGTTGGCTGTAGAGCCATGCTTTGCAGGTTAGTTTGTCGGCTATGTCATGTAGACATTGAGCTTGACATCGGAGCTACGTCACATTTGAGTAGTAGTTTATAGCTTATTGTTGTATGGCTTTTATTAGCCTTTTCTTGGGATTCTTAATTAATGTACATTGATAATTGTAACTTGAACATATTTGGGAATGTAATATCCTGTTACCGTCAGCTCTGTAATTTATTGTGATGGTTACTCCAGTCTGATATGATTCTTGATATAATAGCTATGTGCTAAAGGTCGAGTGCGACGCGGAATTCGATGGCCACGGACTTCGGGTCGCAACGCCACAAATGCTTCCGCAAAATATTCAGAATGTGTTGTCTTCACACACGCGGATCTTGGGAGAAGTAAAATACATTTATGCTGAATCCCTTTCCCGCCCCCGAGGTTTCGGTTCGGGGGCGTGACAGCCATGCTGATCTGTAATCTCGTGCCCATAGACTCATTCAATGTCTTCCAAAACCTCGAGACGAATCTGCTGTCTTTGTCGGATGTGATAGAAACCGGCTGTCCATGTCGACTGACAATCTCGTTGACAAAAAACTCTGCCAAAGGTAGCATGTGCATCTTCTTCCCTGTTCTCATCAGAATGAAATGAGCTGACTTGGTGAGAAGGTCTACAATGACCCATATCGCATCGTTGCCTCTGCTGGTCCTCGGTAGTCCCGAAATAAAATCCATGGTAATATGCTCCCATTTTCATTTTGGGATCTGTAACGGCTGTAACAATCCTGGAGGCCTCTGATATTCTGCCTTAATCAACTGACAAGTCATGCAATGGGAGACAAACGCTGCAATCTCCCTCTTCATGTTATTCCACCAAAATTTGCCATTCAAATTCTGATACATCTTTGTGCTGCCTGGATGCATGGAGTACTTCGTGTTGTGAGCCTCGGTTATGATGTCATTCTTCAAATCTTCAATATTAGGCATGCATAGACGGTCACGGTAGTACAAAACTCCATCAACAATACGAAAATCTGGACGATCTGCTATGTGCTCTGAAATCTTGGCCAACTCTGGATCTTGCAACTGACTATCCTTGATCTTCTGAATAAAAGAAGGCTCTGACACTGACATGTTAGCTAACAAAACACCCTTCCTCAGTAGCTGTAGATCTATGCTCAACTCCTCAAATTGTTCAACAATACAAGTGCCACTTAGATTTGCCAAGCCTATTGATTTTCTGCTCAAGGCATCGACAACTACATTAGCTTTCCCTGGGTGATACTTGATTGGAAAATCGTGATCCTTGATATATTCCATCCATCTTCTCTGCTTCATGTTCAGTTCCTTTTGAGAAAATAAATACTGTAAGCTGCGGTGATCAGAGTGGACTTCGAATTTCTCTCCATAGAGGTAATGTCTCCACATTTTCAACGCGAAAACAACCGCTGCTAACTCATGGTCATGGGTGGCATAGTTCTTCTCGTGATCTTTGAACTGCCGGGATCCATATGCAATCACTTCTCCTTCTTGCATCAACACGCAACCAAGTTTAACATTCGAAGCATCGGTAAAAATGATGAAACCGCCGCTTCCAGATGGCAACGTAAAGACTGGTGCTGTAGTCAATCTCTTTTTCAGCTCTTGGGAACTATTTTCACACTGATCTATCCACGCATATGGCACATTCTTTCTTGTCAACTTCGTCAAAGGTGACGCAATCGACGAAAATCCCTGCACAAACTTCCGATAATAACCTGTTAAACCTAGAAAACTTCTGATTTCTGACGCAATCTTCGGTCTTTCCCAACTCATAACTGCTTCAATCTTGGACGGGTCTACTGAAAATCTTTCCTTGGAGATGATGTACCAAAAAATGCTACTTGTTCCAACCAAAATTCACATTTATTGAGCTGCGCATACAGCTGGTTCTCTCTCAAGAGTTGCAGTGCTATCCTCAAGTGCTCTTCATGCTTTTTCTTGGTCCCGGAGTATACCAAAATATCGTCAATGAATACTACCACAAATTGATCTAGATACTTTGCAAATATCTTGTTCATCAACGCCATGAATACTGCTGGTGCATTAGTCAGTCATCACTAGAAACTCATAGTGGCCATATCTTGTCCGGAAAACTGTTTTCAACACATCTGATTCTCTGACTCTCAACTGATGGTAACCGGATCTCAAATCAATCTTTGAAAAGTACGAAACACCTTGTAATTGATCAAACAATTCATCTATCCTTGGCAATGGATATTTGTTCTTGATGGTCACTTGATTCAATCTTCTGTAATCTATACACATTCTCATCGAATCATCATTCTTCTTGACAAACAAGACTGGAGCTCCCCATGGTGAAATACTCGGTCTCACAAAACCTTTGTCTAACAATTCTTGTAACTGAGTCTTCAATTTTCCCAACTCTGCTGGAGCCATTCTATATGGTGCAATAGATATCAGAGCAGTCCTTGGTAATAACTCGATAGTGAAATCAATCTCTCTGATGGGTGGTAAACCTGGAATCTCCTCCGGAAAAAACATCTGGGAATTCCCAAACAATTGGGATCTCCTCCACCCCTTGGGACCGTTTATCCTCCGCGATAAACGCCAAATAGGCTTCGCATCCACTTTTCAAAAGTCTATCAGCCTTTAACGCTGAGACAGACCCTGCACGAGGATTTCTCCTCTCTCCCTGAAACGACACTCCTGCTGGTGTTTCATCTAACTTGAAAGTAAGGGTCTTATGGAAACAATCCATTGTGGCATGGTACCTTGCTAGTCAATCCATCCCTAGGATGACATCGAAATCATACATCTCTAATAAAATGAGATCTGCAGTTAAAACCACTTCTCCTATATGAACTGCGTAACTAGGGTAATAGGTTCTACAGATAACTTGTTTGCTTACTGGGGTTGCCACAGTCAAAATGAACTCAAGTTCTCTAGCATGCATATCAATCAACTTAGAAAATTCATGGGATAAGAATGAAAGTGTAGAGCTAGGGTCAAATAAAATCTTAGCTTTCATCCCACAAACAAGAAGTGTACCTTCCACGACATTGCCTGCTGCCTCTGCATCAGCTCTATTAACCGCATAAATTTGCCCCCGATGTTGTGGCCTATTCTGAGCCTGCTGTGGCCTGCCTTGTGGTGCATTTCTATTCTGTTGCGGTGTACGCTGATTCTGATTCTGTCCCTGTTGACAGGCCTGCTGCTGCTGCTGTGGTCCATGTTAGGAATTTTGTAGATTGTAATTTGATGGATGCATAATCATTCAAGCATCATTTGATTTACACACATATGCATTGATTTATAAAAACTTGAAATCTTGATTTATTCATGCATTGCTTTTAAGATTTGTAAAAGTATCAATTTATGCATGATTTGCTTTTAAAACTTGGATGCATTTGTTTTTGAAAAGAGTTTTAGAAATCAAGCAAGCCTATGTTTTAAAGTTTCGAATCATTTTAGGCTTTTTGTGTTTCATGTTTTTAAACATCCTAGGTTGATTTAAAACATGTTTCCAAGCTTGGTTTAGTGGCCCAAAAATCCCCACAAAGAAATACTTTGAAAATATGCAAATATGGGATTTTGGGAATTTTGGCATGATCCGCAGAAGGCAGGTCGACTGGGCCTGCAGTGTGCCAGGTCGACCGGGCACACTGCAGGCCAGGTCGACCGGGACATAGCCGTTGGGCTGTCTAATGGATCTTTTTATAGCCGTTGTGAAGGCCAGGTCGACCGAGCCCTGTTGCCAGGTCGACCGGGGACTAGCCGTTGGGCTGTTTTGGCTATAAATATGAGTTCTTTCCTTTGCCAAAAGTTGGAAATTTTAAGGCCCTCCTTGAGGAGTTTTGAGGCAAATCAAAGGGAAATGAACTAAGGGATGAAGGGGATCATTAGGAAAGCTAAAGCTTTGATTAATGAAGTTAAATCACCAAGTAGGCTCTACTTTCCTTAATCATATGTTTTCATGCTTTGTTTTACTTTTGGTAAATCTTTTGTAGCATGATAAACTATGTATGAAGTGTTGTGTCCTTAACATGTTTTATGTTTTGAGTTGATTTATTGTTTTGGATACATCACCATTTGATTCAATCCAAGTAGTACTTTATTTTTGGTAAATCTAAGTAGATCATGTTAATGAAAGAATCTTTGAAATTATATGTAACATGATTCCTATGCTTAGTTGAATCTATGGTTGTTGTTTTTCAACATAAGAAAATCACTTTCAAAACTATCTTATGTTTTGGATTCAACATCTTTACAAATCATATGTTTTCATGTTTTTGTTTTATCTTTGGTAAATCTTTAGTAGCATGTTAAACTATGATGTGTTGTATCCTTAGCATGTTTTATGTTTTGAATTGATCTATTGTTTTGGATGCATCACCATTGATTCAATCCAAGTAGTACTTTATTTGGTAAATCTAAGTAGATCATGTTAATGAAAGAATCTTTGAAATTATATGTAACATGATTCATATACTTGGTTGAATCTTTGGTTGTTGTTTTCCATCATAAGAAAATCTTTTTCAAATGTATCTTATGTTTTGGATTCAACAAACTTTACAAATCATATGTATTATTGTTTTAAAGTTTCACAACTTGCCTTACTTTGATAGGTATATCATTTTCAAGTTGTATTTATAATTACATATGATTTGTCCCCTAATTTCAATCAAATCTATTTTTATGTTTTGAGCTACATTGTTGATTTGATTGACATCCCTATGCTTCACATGTTTTGGTCTTTGAATTTTCACAACTTGTTTAGGATACAAATGTATATCTTTTACAAGTTAGTTTTAACATGTGATTAGCATTTCCTCAATCATAAATGTTTTATGAGCTAAAACTTTCAAAAGCCTTAGGCATACATTTATGAGCTTTCATTTTAAAAATGATTGAGGACATCATACACACATCATGAGCAGACATCTTTGCATTCATTTAGTGTGTGTGTGAGTTAGTTTTACACTTCCATATCCGCCTAATTAAGAGGCATTGTAATGAGCTTAATTGAATTTCCATCAAGTGTATTATAGACACTAATTAAAGAGATAACCAACCTTGTGGTTGAAGAGGTTATTGCTTAGCCTTGAAAAGCATAATGTAAAGGTTATTGCTTAGCCTTGAAAAGCATATTTGTAAAGGTTATTGCTTAGCCTATTGAAAAGCATAAATAGTAGAAATCCGGTGGGGTGTTGGATCATAAGCCGGTAGTGGATGTAGGCATTGAGGCCGAACCACTATAAATCCTTGTGTGATGGTGCTTGCTTTGTGGTGATTGTTTTCATTAAGCTTCCGCATTTTGTTTGATAATCATCACTTGTGAGTAGTTTGTTTTAAAGAAGTTAAAATTGATTAAAATTGGTCATAAATGAAGCTCACCCTATTCACCCCCCTCTAGGGTTCGGATCCCAGGACTTACAGTCTATGCTGCTGTGGTGCTTATTGCTGAAGCGGCCTTGCTTGGTTCTGAACAACGATTGCATTTTATGGTGGTACTGGACGTTGTGCCCCTTGCTGCTGCTGCTAATTCTGCCTATTCTGCCTTGGACAATCTCTCATCTGATGGGTCATGGAGCCACATCTGAAACACGCCCCTGTGAGTGTACGGCACTGTGCACTCTCATGGTTCTTCCCACAGTGGGTATAACCAATGGATTCTAAGTATTTGGTTTTGTCCTCTGCTTCTTGTTCTGATGATTCTTGTGCTGGTAGTTCTGTTGATGAGCTTGTCCTTTCCCTTGAACTCTAAGGATCTTGTTGTGAAAGTTCTCAAACTTATAGGCCCTCTTGACAGCTTCATCGAAAGTTGTAGGTGGTGTTACTTCGATAGCATGTCTCTCAATAAAGGGATTGAGTCCCTCTAGGAACTTAGCAATCTTCTTCTCTACTGTGTCCCCTAACTCTGGAGCATATCTAGACAATCTCTCGAACTTTGTGAGGTATTCAAGGACTGTCATATTCCCTTGCACAAGCTGCTGGAATTCCACTGCCTTCTGCCTCTTGATGTGAGTGGGGACATATTTATCATGAAACTGCCTCTTGAAGTTTGCACAAGCCTCCACATCTGCCATGGTCCTGTATTGTTAGACCCCGACCCAGACCAATTCGATTAGTGTGCGATTAGTATGTATTTAGTCCTAAGTGGGATTAATTGTTGTTGGGTTAGAAATGATTAGTTTAATCTTGGACATAACTTTGGGGATTTTGAGAACGTTTAGTATTAATTAGACACACTCGGAAAGGCCCGAGTGCACGTGTAAGTTTGGGAAGATCGTATTGATTTCCATGTGATTGTGATTTTGATTTCATTTGAATGATGTTTCGATGTGTTACAACTTTCGCTTTAAGCCCAGTTGTGTTTGAAGCCCAAAAACCCAAGTTTTGACCCAAAGAGGGTAAAATTGTCTTTCTTGTACAAATCTGGACACAATTTTCGAGATCTCAAAACCATGTCAAAAATATACTTTTTGGAAACTAGATATTTCGGTGATCGTTTTATCCTTCTTCGTCGAAGTCATCCGAGGCCCACAAGTTAGTGTTTTGGCCATTTCAAAGTTCAGGTTATTTGGGGCCCATTTCCTCACTAAAGTCCCATCTCCCTCTCCTTTCATTCATTTCCCCCATTCTCTGCAATTTTCTGAACCTAGGGCAAGGAAAACCTCTTTCCCTTCCATCTTCATTTCTCTTGCATGAGCTAGCTAAAAGACTCCAAAGAAAATTCTAAAGACATCATCTTCCTCATCTCATCTAAAGCTTCCTATTGATATCTTCTTCTTCAAAGTTTAAGTTGGGAAAGCTCTCCATTTGTTCTCATTTCTCTTGTTTGACCTTCTCTAGGTAAGAGTTTCAAACCACAATCTTCATGAAGTCTTTTTAGTTCTTAAAGATCATGTTTTCCATGTTTACAAACCCTTTGGTAAAATGGGTTCCTTGTTTTCAAGATTTAGTGATTTGTGTGGTTTTTCTCTTGGGTTTTCTTGTAGTGTTGGATTAGCTTGAGTGAAGTTCCTCAGAGGATTGTTAGCTTTGGTCAAGGCAAGCATTGTAATCCGCCTATTTAAGAGGCATTGTAATGAGCTTAAATGAATCTCCATCAAGTGTATGTTAGACACTAATTTAGTGAGATAACCAACCTTATGGTTGAAGAGGTTATTGCTTAGCCTATAAAAGCATAATGTATAGGTTGATGTTAAGCCTTGAAAAACATCAATGTAAAGGTTATTGCTTAGCCTTGGAAAGCATATTGTAAAGGTTATTGCTTAGCCTTGGAAAGCATATTGTAAAGGTTATTGCTTAGCCTATTGAAAAGCATAAATAGTGGAAATCCGGTGGGGTGTTGGTTCACAAGCCGGTAGTGGATGTAGGCATTGAGGCCGAACCACTATAAATCCTTGTGTGATGGTGATTGCTTTGTGGTGATTGTTTTCTTTAAGCTTCCGCATTTTGTTTGATAATCATCACTTGTGACTAGTTTGTTTTAAAGAAGTTAAAATTGTTAAAATTGGTCATAAAAGAAGCTCACCCTATTCACCCCCCCTCTAGGGTTCGGATCCCCATGGAATTACAAACATCATACCTAGGACGGACCGTTTATAGTATTGATTTTCTATCATAACATCTAGTTATAACCATAAGCTCATTTTAAGTTTGGAAAATTGTAAAAGTGCATAAGGAGCCCGGGATGTCTTCAACTCAAGGAGTACTAAGTCATATCTATGATCGACATATGGGACCCCTATTCACTCAAATAGATCTTAGAATATTTATCTTTCCCGAATTGGTATAGTTCATCATATTTCTCTATTTCCAAGATTTACATGTCATGAGTTGTTTTCCCGAAAGCATGATAGTAGCATTGACTTGTCTCGAAATGTAGTGCCCGACATGAAATGACAGAGTGCCCCTGAGCACCCCCGTTTTACCCGTTTATTTACTGTACTTGATTTACTTGCATATGTCTCGATTGGTTTTGACCTATGAGTCGGCATCACTAAGCTTGGATACCTTGTCGGTTTGATCCACCGACTTGGAAATCCCTCTCCCGTCCCGCCAGCTGCAGTTTGGATCCCGATACCCGGTCATTACCGTGGTCCCGTCCCGATACCCGGTTCGCTACCGTGGTCCCGTTCCCGTATAATTATATTGTATATATGTATACGTTGTTTCTCCTCACCTTGTGTGACTGAGATCAACGTCCCGTGATACTGTTGTCACTTTAGTGACAGAGGACTTAGCTTTATGTGATTGCCACCTTGTTATTCCCGATTCCTTGGATACCTCATATATTTTATCTTGTTTACTTGTTTTATAGCAAATGATTTACATGATTTATGAGAGTTCTTGTTTAAACAGATTTCTATGCTTTTCAAGAGATTTCATCTATTGTATATTGTTGCATCTTTTCATTCTCTTGCCAGACCGTCGTGTCTGACCCATCTGCTTTGGTACTCAGGTCCCGTTGTCGGCTTCCTTGAGGAGGAGCCAGAGGAGGCAGTAGGTGAGCTGCAACCTCTAGTTGAGTGGCGTGCTGACGATGTCATGTAGACATCGGGTTGCCAAGAGGCGTAACA
Source organism: Cinnamomum chago (assembly GCA_038049695.1). NCBI lineage: Eukaryota > Viridiplantae > Streptophyta > Magnoliopsida > Laurales > Lauraceae > Cinnamomum > Cinnamomum chago. The sequence continues at coordinate 19,986,416 of CP142459.1, forward strand.
TTTTGGGGAGAACTTGTTAACCATTCTTTTGGGGTTATTGTTTTGTAATATTGGCCTTTGTTGGCCTCTAATTTTGGGGAATGTAACTAAATGATATTTTTGTCTAACTTTAACAACTTTGGGGAAACTTGCTTTAGATCATTGCTCTTTCTGATACAGTTTTGATATTGATGTTAATGCTTGTATGACTAGAGATAGTCTAACTATTTGATTTGCTACACGCTTCCGCACTAAAAAGAAATATTCATGCAAGGTTGTGAAATCCTCACCGCGGACACCTGTGGGAAATTAAATAAATTGTATATTGTGGATGTAGATAATCCTCTTGAATAATCATCACACACTAATGTCCCGATCCCGGATTGGGATTCCCGGTCCGGGGTCGCGACAGACTGGTATCAGAGCGAGACATGTTTCAAGCAATTAAAAGAAACTAGAAATCCTAAGGACGTGGCGAGGATCCGTTAGATCTTTCGTTAGCTAGTATCGTGTGAGCAATGTGTGACCCTTTTATTGGATTATTATGTGCTAACCATTTGTCTTGCAGCATCATGCCTCCACGTAAGAGACCGTTGAATGGCAACCCTACTGCAAGCAATAGTGAGCATACAGGGCCTCTAGAAGAGGATATCGTTGAGAACCATGGTCATCCACCTAATCAATTTCAAGATATGATGAGAGCCATGCTTGACCAGCAACGTCAAGCTAATGAAAATCAAGCCAGACTGCAAGAACAAATGCTAAAGAGAGAGGAAGACCATGCTAGAGAGATGCAAGAAATGCAGAGACAATTGCTTGAGGTCTTGCAAAGAAGACCAGATCCGGTTCAACCCCAACCAGCTATAGTCATAAACCAAAGGCAACATGATCCAAATGCCTTGTTTGAACGGTTCAGGAAAAGAGCTCCGAAGGAATTCCTTGGGGAAGAGGACCCACTAGCTGCAGATGATTGGTTGGAGCACACCGAGAACATCTTTGAGATCTTTCAGTGTACGGGAAGTGATAGAGTAAAGCTTGCAACATCCCTTTTTGTTGGCACATCAGATAGATGGTGGAAGACAGTGAGAGAAGAATATAGAACTATGGCTGATGCAGAAGTGTGGGCCAACTTCAAGAGGCAGTTTCATGAAAAATATGTACCCGCCCACGTCAAGAAGCAAAAGGCTATAGAGTTTCAACAATTGGTGCAAGGAAGCATGACAGTCTTAGAGTACCTCACCAAATTTGAGAGGTTGTCCAGGTATGCCCCGGAGTTAATAGATACGGTGGAGAAGAAGATTGCTAAATTCTTTGAGGGGCTTAATCCCTTCATTGAGAGAGATGCCACTGGAGTGGTGCCACCGGTGACTTTTGATGAAGCTGTGAAGAGAGCCTACAAGTTCGAAAACTTCCACAACAAAATCCTCAAGGTGCAAGGCAAGAGTCCAGCCCAGCAGCAACCAAACTATCAGCATCAAAGGAATCCCCAAAATAAGAGGCAGAGGACAGGGCCTAATGTGCAGAATCCAGTGGTTTGTATCCACTGTGGGAAGAACCATGCTAGTGCTGAGTGTCGTACCATCACAGGAGCGTGCTTCAAGTGTGGTTCGATGGACCATAGGATGAGGGATTGCCCTAGGCCAAACAGACAGGGCCATCAGCAGCAGCAACAAGGGCCACAACGTCCACCACCACCACCACCACAACATGCATTGGTTGTCCAAAACCAGCCTAGGCCACTTCAGCAGCAAGCACCACAGCAACAACAGTTCAGACAGCAACAGCAGCCACAACAGCAGGCCCGAAATCAGCAGGGACAGCAGCGTCCACCACAACAGAATAGGAATGCACCCCAAGGCAGGCCACAGCAGGCACAGAATAGGCCCCAACAGCGAGGCCAAATCTACGGAGTCAACAGAGTGGATGCAGAGGCAGCGGGTAATGTAGTAGAAGGTACACTCCTTGTTTGTGGGATTAAAGCTATGATTTTGTTTGACCCTGGCTCTACACATTCTTTCGTGTCCCATAAGTTTGCTAAGTTGATTGATATGCATGCTATAGAACTGGAGTTCATTTTGACTGTGGTAACCCCAGTAGGTAAACAAGTTGTTTGTAAAACCTTTTATCCTAGTTGCACAGTCCAGATAGGAGAAGTGGTTTTAACCGTAGATCTCATTTCTTTGGAGATGTTTGATTATGGTGTCATCCTAGGGATGGATTGGCTGGCAGGGTACCATGCCACAATGGATTGTTTCCATAAGACCCTTACTTTCAAGTTGGTTGAGACACCAGCAGGAGTGTCATTTCAGGGAGAGAGGAGGAATCCTCGTGCAGGGTTTGTTTCAGCGTTGAAGGCTGACAGACTTATCGTCCGCTCGAACGAACTGTCTTGCTCGAGCGAAGTGTCATCATCTTGTAAAGTTCGCTCGAGCGAACCTGCCAGATTCAGGAGAAGAATTATTTCATTTCTGTAATTTCTCGAGGGTTGGAAAACTAGACTATGTTAAGGGTTTTGACTTGACATTGTGTAAATGGGATTTTGAAATGCAACCCAACTTCGGAGACGCCAACTCTTGTATATTCTGACATTTGGAATCCCAATTTCACAAGGGTCAACTAGTAGCCTTAACACATGCTTGTCAGATTTCATGTTCGAATTTCGTTTTGAGTACGTTAAGTACCATCGTGTACTCGTTTTAGATTTCAAGTATAAGCTGGTTTTGAAGTCTTGTTTCAAGAAAAAGGGGATCACCTTTTAAGCGTGTTATGCATAAATATTATGCCTCTTGCTAGTCGTGTTCGTTGTGTTTTGATAAGTGATTTCCCCCTTTTTTATCTCGACATGCTTTGATCGTGTTTCGAGTGTTTTGTGCATTCATGAATTTAGTAAACACCACTGAGCTTAGACTGCCCTCTCGGTTTGATCCACTGTATGGGGGTCTTTAAACATGTGGACTGTCTGCAGACTGGTCGTGTATTTATTACACATCGTGCGTGTCCGGTTCCGCGGCCGGAATTCCCGTCTTTGTGGGAAATCGTGTCGTGCTTATATTATGTATATCGTGCTTGTCGTGCGTGCTTGCTCTTTTCATTATATAGATGATAGAGAAAGGATGGGCTCTTTGTGGATTGTAACTATTCATGATATATACTATGTACTCATGCTAGTTTGGTTTGATATATCGGCTCTGTCAGCATAGTATTTCAAATCAAGGATTTACTTATATGTTTTCTTAAACGTTATTGTTTCATGCTTGTACCTAAATTGATTACCTGCCAAACCGTCGTGTTTGACCCTTGTTTGTTGGTGCCCAGGTGCAGGAGACGTTACCTTTGAGGAGGAGCGTCAGGAGGAGGCTTGTGAGCCAACCCCTGTGAGAGAGTGGCAGCCCGACGATGTCATTTAGACGTCGGGCGGGTTCCTTGAGTCTCATCATCTTTTGTTAGGGTTTCCTTTAATTGTTTTGGAGAACTGTATTGGCCTCTGTTGGCCTCTTATGGATTGTAACTAAACTTAAATTACTTTCTTGTTAGTCTCATAATTTGAATTATAATGGGAATGCCATGTTAACTTCTTTCTTTGATATTATGTCTTGATATTAATTGTTAGAGCACTTAAAGATTTATTGGTGCTCATCTTGATGTGTTTTGCTACACGCTTCCGCATACTTGATCGTGTGAGTCAGATTCCGCGTGTCTTTGGGAATCCTCACCGCTGGAACCTGTGGGAAAACAATAAGTATATCATCTACTGCGTCGCGGGCCCGGGGTCCCGTTCCGGGGTCGCGACAGGACTGGTATCCGAGCGGGACATGTTTCAGGCACTTAAAAAAAACTAGAAAGGTCTTAGGAACGTGGCGAGGATTCGTGAGTTCGATAGATTCGTTCGTATAGGATCTTAGAGACTCTCGTACCATGATTATTGTGTACTAACTCCTTGTTTTACAGCAATATGCCTCCAAGAAAAGCTCCAAATCATCATGCTTCGGGCAGTAATCAAAATGAGTCAGATGCATCTGAGACACCCACAGCCACACAGTTTCAGGAACTTATGCAAGCCATGATAGCACAGCAAAGGCAAGCTAATGAGAACCAAGCCAGATTTCAAGAACAGTTGGCTAAGAAGGATGATGAGATGGCACAAGTTCAAAGGCAGTTGTTGGAAGTCCTCCAGAACAGGAACGTAGCACCACCCGTGGGTCCACAGATTGTAATTCAGAATAGGGATCCTGACCCTAATGCTCTGTTTGAGAAGTTTAGGAAGAGAGCACCCAAAGAATTTTCGGGCAATGAGGACCTGTTGGTGGCAGATGACTGGCTAGTCAATACAGAGAAGATCTTTGATGTCTTCATGTGCACGGGTATACAGAAAGTCAACCTCACAGCTTCATTATTTTAAGGGCTTGCAGACCGGTGGTGGCAAACAGTCAAGGACCCATACGCAGTGATGGTTGACGATGAGGCATGGGCAGCATTCAAGATACAGTTTCAAGACAAATACATCCCCTCTCATGTCAAGAGGCAGAAGGCTATTGAGTTTCAGCAGCTCAAGCAAGGTAACATGACGGTGCTAGACTATGTCACCAAGTTCGAAAGATTGGCTAGATATGCCACTAAGCTGATTGACACGGAAAGGAAGAAGATAACAAAGTTTTTGGAAGGGTTGAACCCGATTATCATGAGAGATGTCATAGGAGTAGTTCCTCCAGCTACATATGATGAGGCAGTCAAGCGGGCATACACATTCGAAGATATTAACAACATGATTGTTCAGGACCGGAAGCAGCAATATCAACAGCAGAATCAGAGGCAACAACAGGGCAAGAAGCCAAGGCAAGAACAAGGTCATGTGAGGCAAGGTTGTGGCCATTGTGGAAAGAATCACGAGACACACGAATGTCGTAAGGCTATGGGTGCCTGTTTCAAGTGTGGGGCCATGAACCATGCAATCAAGGATTGCCCGCTACTTCAGAATCAAGGGAACAGAAATCAGCAGCAGAGACAAGTAGCTCTTCAGAACCAAGCACCAATGCAGAATCAAGTCAGACCACCTCAGCAGCAGCAGCAGCAGGCTAGGCAACCAGCACAGAATCAGAATGCTCGTGCTCCATAGCAGAATAGGCATGGCCAAGGAAGGCAGAACCAAGTACCAAACATACTACAGATGCATGGACGTCTGTATTATCTCAACCGTGCAGATGCTGAAGCTGCATGAGACGTGGTAGAAGGTAAACTTCTTGTCTGTGGGGTAGAAGCCCAGATTTTATTTGATCCTGGATCCACACATTCCTTTGCATCCCCTAGTTTTGCTAAGTTGATTGATGCACCATGTAGTGAGTTGGATTACATTTTAGTAGTGACCACTCCAGTAGGGAAACAAGTTGTGTGTAAGACCCATTACCCTAGTTGTACAGTTTTCTTAGGAGATGTTAATTTACCGGCCAACCTCATAGTTTTGGACATGCATGATTTTGATGTCATTTTAGGCATGGATTGGTTAGAAGCATATCATGCCACCATGGATTGTTTTAGTAAGACCATCACATTCAGATTCCAAGGACCACAGGCAGAATTGATATTTCAGGGGAACATGAGAAAATCTCAGGCATGGTTTATTTCAGTGTTGAAGGCAAGCAGATTAGTGCAGAGTGGGTGCCAGGCATTTATTGCGTTTATCACGGAGGATAAACAGTCCCAAGGGGTGGAGGATATCCCCATTGTGTGTGAATTTCCGGACGTTTTTCTAGAAGAAATCCTGGGTTTACCACCGATTAGAGAAGTTGAGTTCACAATCGAGCTCCTTCCAGGGACAACTCCGATCTCGATTGCACCACATATGATGGCTCCAGCAGAAATGGGTGAGCTAAAGCTCCAATTGCAGGATTTGTTGAGCAAAGGCTTTATTAGGCCAAGTGTTTCACCGTGGGGAGCACCGGTGTTGTTTGTGAAGAAGAAGGATGGAAGTTTGAGAATGTGCATTGACTACAGGAAGTTGAATCACATGACCGTGAAGAACAAGTATCCACTGCCAAGGATAGATGAATTGTTTGACCAATTGCAAGGAGCAGCCTACTTTTCCAAGATAGACTTGAGGTCAGGGTACCATCAGTTGAGAGTTAGAGACTCAGATGTTCAGAAAACAGCCTTTAGAACAAGATATGGGCACTATGAGTTCTTAGTGATGCCCTTTGGTTTGACAAATGCTCCCGCAGTCTTTATGGCTCTGATGAACAAGGTCTTTGCGCCTTATTTGGATCACTCCACAGTAGTATTTATCGATGATGTCCTTGTGTATTCTAAGAGTAAGAAGGAGCATGAAGAACATTTGAGGACAGCGTTGCAGCTTTTGAGGGACAACCAGTTATATGTGAAACTCAGTAAGTGCGAATTTTGGTTAGAGCAAGTTGCTTTTCTAGGCCACATCATCTCCAGAGAAGGTTTAGCAGTTGACCCAGCCAAAATAGAGACAGTTGTTAGTTGGGCAAGGCCAAGCAGTGTGACAGAAATTAGAAGCTTTTTGGGGTTAGCAGGCTACTACAGAAGATTTGTCCAAGGTTTTTCGTCCATTGCAGCCCCGTTGACAAAATTGACTAGGAAGAATGTCCCATTTGTTTGGACCGATCAGTGTGAAACCAGTTTCCAAGAGCTGAAAGGAAGGTTAACCATAGCTCCAATCCTTATGTTACCTTCGGGCAACGGTGGATTTATTATTTATACAGATGCTTCGAATGTGGGATTGGGTTGTGTATTGATGCAAGATGGCAAGGTGATTGCTTATGGCTCGAGACAGTTGAAGGACCATGAGAAGAATTATGCAACTCACGACTTGGAGTTGGCAGCAGTTGTGTTTACTTTGAAGATGTGGAGACACTATCTCTATGAAGAGAAGTTTGAAGTTCATTCTGACCACCGAAGTTTGCAATATTTGTTTTCACAGAAGGATTTGAATATGAGACAGAGAAGGTGGATGGAGTATATCAAAGATTATGACTTTCCCATCAAGTATCATCCAGGCAAGGTGAATGTGGTAACAGATGCTTTGAGTAGGAAATCAGTGGCTATGGCCAATTTGAGAGGGATGGGTCTTACAGCAGTTTAAAGAGTTGGGTGTAGGGGTACAAACCCTAAGATTGGGTGCGATGTTAGCGAATATGACAGTTTCAGAACCTACCTTCATCCAGAAGATTAAGGAAAATCAGTTGCAAGACCCAGCATTGGCCAAGATAGTAGATGTTATTGCAGAACGCCCCGATTTCAAGATGGTGAATAGAATACTGTATTTTCGTGACCAGTTGTGTGTGCCAAATGTGGATGATTTGAAGAGCGAGATAATGAATGAAGCTCACAGCACGAGATATTCTATGCATCCGGGTAGCACGAAGATGTACCACAATTTGAAGAATAGATTTTGGTGGAACAACATGAAGAGAGAGATAGCAACTTTTGTGTCTCGCTGTCTGACTTGTCAGTTGATCAAGGCAGAGCATCAGAAGCCTCCAGGTTTGTTACAACCCTTGGAGATCCCGAAGTGGAAATGGGAGCATATCACCATGGATTTCGTCTCCGGTTTGCCTAATACTAAGAAGGGAAATAATGCAATTTGGATCATTGTGGATTGTCTGACAAAGTCTGCTCACTTCATTCCGATGAAGACCGGGAACATGATGCACATGGCACCATTGGCGAAGTTATTTGTTGATGAGATTGTTAGTAAGCATGGTCAACCCGTCTCCATTACTTCAGACAGAGACAGTAGGTTTGTTTCAAAGTTTTGGAAAACTCTTCATGAGTCGATGGGTACCAAACTTCAGTTCAGCACAGCTTATCATCCTCAGACAGATGGTCAGTCAGAGAGGACAATACAGACTCTCGAAGACATGTTGCGTGCTTGTGTATTGGATTTCAAGATTCAGTGGGATGAGTGCTTACCGCTCTGTGAATTTGCATATAACAATAGTTACCACTCTAGCATCGGTATGGCACCTTTCGAGGCACTTTATGGTAGAAGATGCAGAACTCCGGTTTGCTGGGAAGAAGTCGGTGAACGTAGTTTTCATGGACCGACGATAGTGGGAGAGACAAGTGACAAGGTCAAGCTAATTCAGGAACGGTTGAAGATAGCCCGAAGTAGGCAGAAGAGTTATGCAGATACTCGCCGAAGAGAATTGCAGTTTCAAGTGGGTGACAAAGTGTTTTTGAAGATCTCACCAGTTAGAGGGACTTTGAGATTCGGGCATAAGGGCAAATTGTCTAGAAGGTTTATTGGTCCGTATGAGATTTTGAGCAAGATTGGAGATGTTGCTTACAGACTTGCGTTACCGCCGGAATTCTCCGAGGTGCACAATGTTTTTCATGTTTCTATGCTCAATCGGTTTAATGCCATACACATCGGTTTAATTGTTGGATATCGCGATCACTGAGAGGGGGGGTGAATCAGTGATCTCTAAAATCAGGTCCAATTTCAACAACAAAAGATCAAATCACACACACGGACAACAGATTTAACGTGGTTCACCAAAAAGGCTACGTCCACGGTTCAAAGGCTTTCCGAACACCGATCCGGAATAGGTCTGAATCTATTTAGTCGCACCAACGACAAAGAGCACCCACCCTTGAGTTTCAGATAGCACCCACTATCTAGGAAGCACCTACTCCCTTTCCAATATGTCTGCACCAACAGACAGGATCACCAAATCCCCAACACCAAGCACCCACTTGATGTTTTACAGAATAAGAGTTTAGTTCTTTCTACAGCCCTTCCCCTCTACAATCTCTCTCTCTCTCAATCCCTTACAAATTGAATTTTAAGTTATAAACAGAGAGACACTTATCTATGAACGAATCATCATCTTCATGAGCACATTCTCGTCCACACTTGCTGTAGAAACCTGCAACACAGCAATCCCAGCAGCACCTTCTTCTCACAATCACTCTTCTCTCTAAATCTCTCTTGAAAAACTCTCCTCACCTTTGTTTGATAGAAGAGATACTTCCCCCACACCCTTCCACGAGTCTAATCTCCTCTTAAATAAGATTAGGTCATCTTAAACATAGATTTCCATCAAAGAAATACGAAATCGTGAAGATCCTAAAAATTCTCCGCTCACGAGCTCGAGCGCACCTACACGCGCTCGAGCGCGCGAGACTGCTGTCTCGACTTTGGCTGAATCCGACTGTGCGCGCTCGAGCGCACCTTCACGCGCTCGAGCGCGCGAGGCTGCTGTCTGCTGCTGTTTGGAAATTGCATAGTCGCGCTCTAGCTCGTGAAACCTCTGTCTCCATGGCCTCTGACTTGTTTGCAATGCTTGTGACAATGTGTTGACAATAATTCCAACGCATAATCATTTTTAACTCTTCATTAATTGTCTCGAAGAATCTCAAATTCCAACAATCTCCCCCTTTGGAATTGTTGGCAACACTTGGAACATGCATGGAACATGCATGCTGAGCTTCTACTTGGAGCATGCTGAACTTCTGAAGTGTCTTCATTACAGACCTTCAATAATCCATACCAAGGTCTCCCCCTGTCTTCATGCTTTCAATGACCACACTGTCTCCCCCTTTGACAACAAATCCAAAGGGACTGTGGAAGGAGCAAAAACAAATTGAAAATTTGCTCCCCCTTGCGCGAAGGTCTTCTAAGTCTTGGGAGAGTGAGTAACTCCCAATTTCTTACGAAGATACTCGAAGACTTCCTTTGGTAGAGGCTTTGTGAAGATATCAGCTACTTGTTCAGTGGTTGGAACATAATCCAACTTTACCTCTCCAGCAGCAACCTTTTCTTTGAGAAAGTGATAGCGGATTGCAACATGCTTCGTTCGAGAGTGCTGAACAGGATTCTTAGAGATGTGAATTGCACTCGTGTTATCACATAGGATCGGCGTAGGATCAGTTGTTTGAACTCCTAGATCAGAGAGCATTTGCCGCATCCACAGCACTTGCGTACAACAAGTTGCCGCTGCAATATATTCCGCTTCCGCTGTCGAAAGGGATACTGAATCTTGCTTCTTACTGTGCCATGCCACCAACCTTTCACCAAGATAGAAAGCGCCACCGCTTGTACTCTTGCGATCATCTATACATCCAGCCCAATCGGCGTCAGAGTATGCAACAAGAGTGAAGGATTTGCCTTTGGGATACCAGATACCAAGCTCCATAGTACCTTTCAGATATCGAAAGATCCTTTTTACTGCTGTAAGATGCGTTTCAGTTGGGGATGCTTGAAATCGAGCCACCATACATACTGCTTGTAGAAGATCCGGTCTCGTAGCAGTCAAGTAGAGCAAGCTTCCTATCATAGATCGATAGGTGGTGTGATCAACAGACGAACCCTTATCATCTTTGCTTAGCTTTGTGTTTGTTGACATTGGTGTGCTCACTGGCTTGCTGTCTTCCATGTTAAAACGCTTCAGCATTTCCTTGATGTACGTCATCTGTGATATGAAGATACCGTGATTCAGCTGCTGAACTTGCAAACCAAGAAAGAACTTCAGTTCTCCAAGCATTGACATCTCAAATTCTTTCTTCATCTCTTCAGCAAAATTCCTGCACAATTCTTCATCATTTCCGCCAAAGATTATGTCATCGACATAAACGATAACAACCAGCTGTTTGCTTAACTCTGTTTTGACATAAAGATTGCTATCAACCAGTCCTTTTCCAAAACCGATCTTGCGGAGATAGAGGTCTAGTCTTGCATACCACGCCCTTGGCGCTTGCTTCAGTCCATAAAGAGCTTTGTTCAGCTTGCACACTAGGTCTGAATTTTTGCTAATGAGAAAACCATCAGGTTGCTCAATGTATACCTCTTCTTCCAGTAATCCATTCAAGAAAGCTGACTTTACATCCATCTGAAAAACCTTGAAGGTTTTGTATGCAGCCAATGCAAGAAACATACGAATGGCTTCCAGACGAGCCACCGGTGCAAAGGTCTCTTCAAAATCTATGCCTTCAACTTGAGCATAGCCTTTACAAACCAACCTTGCTTTGTTTCTTATGACCTGACCATCTTCATTCAACTTATTCCGAAAGACCCATTTAGTACCAATAACATTCTTATCAGTAGGTCTAGGAACTAGTTCCCATGTGGAGTTCTTCTCTATTTGCTCCAACTCCTCATGCATAGCTTTCAACCAACTTTCATCGAGACTGGCTTCAGCCACAGTCTTGGGTTCAATGGTGGACACAAGTGAGTAATTGCTAACTACACTTTGTCTAGTTTGAACACCGGCCTGAGGATCTCCAATGATTTGATCCTTAGGGTGGTGCTCTACCCAAGTCCTATGTTTAGTAGGAGAGGTGACTTCTGAACTATCCCTTGATGTATTGGATTCAGACCTTTCATTCTCTGATTCAGAGAGATTTTCATAAATTGTGCTTCCTTCACTAGACATAGGCATGGATTCATGATGTTCATTAATTCTAACATCAGCACTTTCTATGATCTTTCTGGTCCTTTTGTTAAGACACCGGTAAGCCTTACTAGAGGAGGAGTAACCCAGAAATATACCTTCATCAGCTCTTTCCTCGAATTTTCCTGGATTTTGTTCGAGCCGCTTGATATAACACTTGCTACCGAAGACTCTGAAGTGCTTGACTGTTGCTTTTCTTCCAAACCATAGCTCATAGGGAGTTTTGTCTTCATGTGGCCTGATCAAGCATCGATTCTGAATGTATACAGCCGTATGAATTGCTTCCTTCCAGTATTTATTAGCCAATTTGCTCTCAACCAGCATAGTGCGTGCCATCTCCTGCACGGTGCGGTTCTTGCGTTCAACAACTCCATTCTGCTGTGGAGTTCTAGGGGCTGAGTATTGCCGTTGAATGCCATGATGCTCACAGAACTTGGTAAATTCTTCAGATGTGAATTCGCCTCCACGATCAGACCTTAGCGTCTTGATTCGCTTCCCTAGCATGTTCTCAACCTGTGCTTTAAACACTTTGAACCGATCAAGTGCTTGATGTTTATGCTTAAGAAACAATACCCATGTCATACGAGTATAATCATCAATGCATAACATGAAATACTTATCTCCATTGGTGCTTCGAGTTCGCATAGGACCACAGAGATCAGTGTGCACTAGCTCAAGAGGTTTCTTTGAATGATGCTCCTTTGACTTGAACATTACCCTCGTTTGCTTTCCCTTTTGACAGGAATCACAAATGGGGTTGGGAGGCTTTTCAACTGTAGACATACCTCTTACAGCCTTTGATTTGCAAATTTTTGACATGTTATCAAAACTTAGATGTCCTAGGCGTTTGTGCCACAACCAACTTTCCTCTGTCCGACTTATTAAGCAAGTCTTTTCAGCTCCATCTGACAATGTATAGAGATTCCCAGCAGTCCTAGATCCAGTAGCCACTGTTTTGCCGTTGCTACACTTCTTGATAACAAACCCATTCTTTGTGAAGGCAACTTCGTGGCCCTTGTCACAGATCTGGCTCACACTTAGCAAGTTGTGTCTCAGTCCAGACACATATAAGACTTCTTCTGATTTGATCTTGTTTGCCATTAGCTGAACAACACCTTTTCCGCAGATCTTGGCACCATCATTGTTACCAAACTTCACTGATCCGCCTTCATAGTGCTGTAATTTGATGAATTTATCTTTATCACCTGTCATATGGCTTGAACAGCCACTATCAAGGACCCATGGTGCTGCCTTCTTTTGTGCATTGAATGCCATTTGCACAATGAGCGATTCCTTGGTATTTTCTGCACTTTTCTTTGCCCTCCAAGCCTTGACTAACTTGGGTTTCTTTTCAACCTGAAATTGGTTAGTAATAGGCAATCTACAATCCCTAGCCAAGTGTCCATAATTATAACACTTATGGCACTCAATTTTGTGGCCGTTTAGGATTGAAAAAGGGTTCCTAGTCACTAAAGGACTGTTTCTCACATAGAATCTACAATCAGTTCTTTTATGACCATATCTATTACAATGAAAGCAATAACCGTAGAATCTGAACATCCTTCCTTTCTTAGGTGGCTGATTAAACTCCACAAACCTTTTCTTATTTACCATCTCAATACTAGGCTGAATTTGAAGCTTTGTGGCCTTGAGAGGTATAGCACTTTGTTTCATAGACAAAGAAGGTGTAGCCTTAGAGGATTCTCCGATCTCAAATCCAATACCAAATTTATTGTGGAAGGGCTTTTGAACTTTCAGAATTTCATTGAGTTTCATTGTCCCTTCAATCGCTTGGAGCGCTTTGAGTTTTTGTCTACTTTCCAAGTTTTCAGCCTTTGCTCTAGCGATTTCAGTTTCAAGTTTCATAGCCTCTTCCTTTTTGATACTTATTTGATTTTCAAGGACTTCCACCATTCTTTTATATTCTTCAACTTGAGTTTTCAAAGCAATAACTGAACTTTCAGATTCATGGAGAAGTTTCAGATTTTTCTTACTTGTTTTACGCTCCATGCTAAGCTCCTCAAGTGCAGCAATGAGTTCTTCTTCAAGATTGACCTCGGCCTCCTCTTCTTCTTCCAGCTCTTGCTCCTCTTCTTCTTCAACAGTAACCATGAAGAGAGCTTCAGTTGATTCATCATCGTTTGAAGTTTCAGATGTGCTGTCATCTTGTTGGCTTATAAAGGTTTGTGCTTTGCCCCCTTTTCTGAAATTTTTCTTCCTTTTACTCTTATCAGTATAAGAGTCATTATCATTGTCTTCTTTCAGCGGACACTTGGCAGCAAAATGGCCAACACCTCCACAATTGAAGCATTTAAAGGGTAGCTTCCCTTTGTACTTTCCATTGCTTCCTTTCTTCAGCTTTCTAACAAATTGAGCCTCAAGCTCATCATCTTCAGTATCAGCCTCATGACCAGTAATTTCTTTCCCTTTCTTCTGAGCTTTGAAGGCCGCTTCTCTATCAGATGATGATGTCTTGCCTATGCGCATCTCGTAGGCAGTGAGTGTACCATGCAATTCATCCATGGTGAAGGCATTCAGATCCTTAGCTTCTTCAATGGCAGAGACTTTGGAATCAAACCGGGAAAGAAGAGATCTTAGAACCTTTTTGACGATGACTGGTTCCTTAATTTCCTCCCCTAGTCCACGAATGTCATTCGTGACTTCATTCACTCGTTGCAAGTAAGAATCAATATTCTCGCTTTCCTCCATGCGAAGAGACTCGAATTGAGAGCGATGGGTTTGCAACTTTGCTTCTTTAATCTTCTCATCACCTTCATGAATGCTTTGCAACTTGTCCCATATTTCCTTGGCTGTTTTGCATGCAATAACTTTGACCAGCTCGCTGTCCACAAGACCACTAAAGAGTGCATTCTGCGCCTTGGAGTCGTTGTCTGCTAACTTCTTCGTTGCAGCATCAGTGGGTACGATGGCAGCATTGTAACCGACTCTGACAGCCTCCCAGACATCATAGCCAAGTGATTTAATGAAGGCCTGCATTCTGATCTTCCAGAAGGAGTAATTAGAGCCATCAAACAAAGGTGCTTTCATATTCCCTGTATTAGATGCCATGTGATTTGACAATAGATCACCCTCAGCGTGTTAAGCTTATCAAGGGAGCCGGGCTCTGATACCAATTGTTGGATATCGCGATCACTGAGAGGGGGGGGTGAATCAGTGATCTCTAAAATCAGGTCCAATTTCAACAACAAAAGATCAAATCACACACACGGACAACAGATTTAACGTGGTTCACCAAAAAGGCTACGTCCACGGTTCAAAGGCTTTCCGAACACCGATCCGGAATAGGTCTGAATCTATTTAGTCGCACCAACGACAAAGAGCACCCACCCTTGAGTTTCAGATAGCACCCACTATCTAGGAAGCACCTACTCCCTTTCCAATATGTCTGCACCAACAGACAGGATCACCAAATCCCCAACACCAAGCACCCACTTGATGTTTTACAGAATAAGAGTTTAGTTCTTTCTACAGCCCTTCCCCTCTACAATCTCTCTCTCTCTCAATCCCTTACAAATTGAATTTTAAGTTATAAACAGAGAGACACTTATCTATGAACGAATCATCATCTTCATGAGCACATTCTCGTCCACACTTGCTGTAGAAACCTGCAACACAGCAATCCCAGCAGCACCTTCTTCTCACAATCACTCTTCTCTCTAAATCTCTCTTGAAAAACTCTCCTCACCTTTGTTTGATAGAAGAGATACTTCCCCCACACCCTTCCACGAGTCTAATCTCCTCTTAAATAAGATTAGGTCATCTTAAACATAGATTTCCATCAAAGAAATACGAAATCGTGAAGATCCTAAAAATTCTCCGCTCACGCGCTCGAGCGCACCTACACGCGCTCGAGCGCGCGAGACTGCTGTCTCGACTTTGGCTGAATCCGACTGTGCGCGCTCGAGCGCACCTTCACGCGCTCGAGCGCGCGAGGCTGCTGTCTGCTGCTGTTTGGAAATTGCATAGTCGCGCTCTAGCTCGTGAAACCTCTGTCTCCATGGCCTCTGACTTGTTTGCAATGCTTGTGACAATGTGTTGACAATAATTCCAACGCATAATCATTTTTAACTCTTCATTAATTGTCTCGAAGAATCTCAAATTCCAACATTAATGCCATACACTTATTTAATTTCCCACAGGTGTCTGCGGTGAGGATATCACAACCATATATGAACATTTCTATTAAGTGTGGAAGCGTGTAGCAAGTGAAATATTCAATCCATCTCTAGTTATAAAGACAATAACATAAGTATCGTACTGTATCAGAATGAGCAACGATCATTAGCATGTTACCCAAAAGTAAATTAAAGTTTATACAAAAGATCATTTAATTACATTTCCCAAAAATAGAGGCCAACAAAGGCCAATATAAGTAAAATACCAATTCCCAAAGAATGGTTAAACAGTTTCCTAAAATATTATGTCTCTCACGACAATTGAATGTCTACACGACATCATCAGCATGCCACTCAACTAAGCGCTGCGGTTCATCGACCGCCTCCTCTGGTTCCTCCTCAAGGTAACCGGTAACGGGACCTGAGTACCAAAGAGTGGGTCAAATACGACAGTTTGGCAAATGGGTGAAAAGACATAATAATTCAATAATAAATACATTTACCTTTAAAAGCATTTAAACTTGTTTGATCAAAAACCTCATAAAAGAATCAAATCAATTAATGAAAATATTAGAACAGTGTAAAACATGTATAGGGATCTAAGGAAATCGGGAAACAAGCAAGATGACAACCACACGAATCGAAGTCCTTTATCACTAAAGTGACAGAGCAATAACTAGGCGCTGATCTCAGTCACTCGAGGTGAGGAGAAACAGTGGATCTCATAAATACATATACATATACTATACATGACCTCGGTAGCGAGCCAAGCATCGGGAACCACAGTAGCAATCTGCGGCATCGGGACAAGACCACAGTAATGACCGGGTAGCGGGATCCAAACTGCAGCTGGCTGGACAAGAGGGGGATCTCCAAGTCGGTGGATCAGACCAATAGGGTTATCCAAGCTTAGTGGTGCTGACTCATAGGTCAAATAACGAATCAAGAAAAGTGTAAATAAATCCAGTATAAGTAAATAAACGGGCAGGACGGGGTGCTCAAGGGCACACTATAATTTCATGTGGTGCAATGCACTTCAAGACAAATAACTATTTCAAGCGTAATTTCAATGCTTTCAGGAAAACAAGGCATGTAGTAAAAATCTCGGGATCAGTAAAGTACAATAAACGATCGGAGTTTCAGGTCAGAATTGCTCAAAGTGAATAGGGAGCCCGTATGTCTGATTAGATAAAGGTTTGGTACTCCTTGAGTTTGGGGACATCCCGGGGTCCTTATACACTTCGGATTTTTCAACTTCAAATGAAATCTTCGTGACCTGGTTTCTTTCTCAAACGGATGTGAAATCATATGAACGGTTCTTCTCAATGCAATGGAGTTCCCAACAAACCTCTCTCAAATATATAAACATTTTATTTATGCTCCCAAAAAGAATCCCTGGTGAACAGTACCCATCGCTCGAGCGGGCTGGAGGTTCGCTCTCTGGAATGGTTGTCTGGGTGGGATCGCTCGAGTGAACTCATCCAGCGTCAGGTTGGCTCGAGCGAAGTATTGGTTCGCTCGAACTAACCACTCTCTGGAACGAGTTCTTGGAGGTTCGCTTGAGCGACCAAGGGGTCCGCTCGAGCAAACTGCCTACTGGAATGCTCCGAACCCCTTTCTAGACACTTCGCTAGAGCGTACTGTCTAGAAACTGATTCCGGGATAGTTCTGCTCCTCTCTATCTCTTCCTTCTACAACCTCTTTCTAGCCTCATTTATACATCCAATGAGGAGTCCAAAACTTCATTCAAACAACATCAAATCCCTTACAATATCCATTTCATTCTCCTCCATCAACATCAAATCCAATACAAAGAAAGAAAGAAGGAAACCATTAAACATAAGAGCACATTTGAAACAAAACAAGAGGAAATTAAATGCCATGCACCAATACATTTTCTATGACATAAATGCACTATCAATGCTCTATCATGAACATTTATTTCAAATCAACGCAATAAATAGGCATGAGTGGAAATACCAAAACCATTGAAAGCTTATAAAAATCAAATCATCCACTTGGCTTAGGTCCAAGCTAATCATGCAAATTAAGCTCTAACACTCCTCCAAGCAAAGAATCCAAGCTATGAACAAAAACCCCCAAATACAAAACCCTAAAAGAGTCAAAACATGAAATAGAAGGGGAGAACTCACAATAAAGAAGATGGAGCTTCTCTAGGACTAGAAGAATAGAAATCTAGAAGATGGAGATGATCACTTACTAGTAAGGTCCTCTAATGGCAAGAGTAAGCTGAATGAAGATCTTGGAATGGGAGGTTTTCTCCACAAAAGCTATTAAGAGAAAGCTCTTAAGGAGATGAAGAAGTTGATGGCCTCAAATCTCCTATTGGTGCAAGTTTGGGAGTGGATTGAGGATGAAAAAGCAACAAGAAGAAGAAAGGAAAACCCTAGCTTTGAGAAGTTATAGTTTGCTAGAAAAGGGAAATGAGGAAGATGAGTCTCCTTATAAAGTAAGTGGGGAGTGGGCTCCACTACTAATAATCTAATTGGACTGAAATCATGGCTATCGGGATCTCGGATGAATTCGTCGAAGAATAGAAAAGTGATCGTCGAAATATCTAGTTTCCAAAAAATCTATGTTTCGCGGGTTTCGTGGATATCAAAATTTTAGGTACAGATTTAGTGTAAAAAGACTGTTTTGCCCTCAATGTTAGGAAAGTCGGGTTTCGGAATTTCGAATGGGCACGGGATCAACATAAAAGTTGTTGGGATTAACAATACAAATAAAACAGGATTAAAATAATGAATGCATGAATCTCTGATAAATTCCCAAGCACATGCAAAGTCATAAAAAGGAACCCCTCCAAAAGGCCCCCACTAATCACAAAGCAATCAAATTTTCCCCAAAACTATATCAAAAGCTATTCGAAACCCAACTTAGTCAAATCACTAATCACGTTTAAGACTAACACATGACTTAATTAACACTAATCGGGTTCACTCGGGTCGGGGTCTTACACATTCCCCAAGGAGGAGCTGCTCGCAACGGTTGTCATGCAATGCTTGTTGGTGGGTCACACTTCACTAAAATAATGATGTAGTATCCCCAAGGATTTGCCTCTTATATTTTAGAGACCGAAGCTTATCAGGAGTCATTCATTATTTGGTATGAGATACCTAGATAATAATGAATGAAGGGGATCATGGATAGTTAGTCTTAATCCTAATTTTGACCAACTTTGATCCGCACCAATTTAGTGGTTATGAGGATTCCCACATAAATTTGGTAGAATACTAAACCCTAATGTCATTTAAATTCATTAATTGAATGTATGGTTATGTGCTACAATATTTCAAGCATGAATTCAAATACTTTCAATACACTTACGACCATCCTCAACCAGAATAAGTTGGTGGGATCCAACTATAAAGACTGGAAATGGAACTGGTATTGTCCTGACTGCTTCAGGATATAAATATGTCCTTACCAAAACCCCCCTTGATGAGCCTGGCCCGGATGCACCGGATGAAGAAAAGGAATGTTACACCAAATGGGCTAAAGATGATGAGATGGTCAGATGTTACATTTTGGCATCCATGTCTAGTTTTTTGCAACACCAACATCTATCCTATAAGACTACCTACGATATTATATCGAACTTAAAGGAGTGTTTGCGGAACATGGCAGGCCTGCTAAGCAGGCAGCTATGAGGGTGCTCATAAGCATCAAGATGGCTGAAGGTACATCAACACAAGAACACATGTTAAAAATGATGGACTCATTAAATGAGTTAGATGTACTGGGAGGTGCGATTGATGTAGAATCGCAGATAGACATAATCCTTGAGTCATTACCAGAGTCATTCAACAATTTCAAGGTCAATTATAATATGAATAAGATGAATTTGACTCTTGCTGAGTTGTCTAGCCAGCTGGTGGTGATTGAAGGGATTGTGAAGAAGAAGTCAACTGCCCTAGTGACAGAAAAGTCAGATGTCAAGTCCAAGCCGAAAGGCAAAGGGCGGAAAGGCAAACAGAAATCAGTTCCGAAGGGTCCTAAGGTGGAGAATGGTCCTAATGGTGGCATGGCCAAGGCTAAGGGTTCAGGGTCAAAAGGAAAGTGTTTCCATTGTGGTAAGACAGGACATTGGAAAAGGAATTGTCATAATATCTGTCTAAGAAGAAGACCTTAGGTATGATTGAGTCACTTATTTCTGAAGTTAGTTTTGCAACTGGTACTTCAGAATCTTGGTGTGTGGACTCCGGGGCAACTAATCACATATGTAATTCGTTACAGGGGTTCAAGGAAATCAGGAGGCTCAGTGACGGAGAAATCATTGTCAACCTAGGATCTGACGATAAGGCAGAGGCTGTTTCAGTGGGAGTTATTACTTTATGTTTTTCAAATAATAAATTGGTTTTGTCAAAAACGTTATATGTACGGTCTTTACAGCGGAATCTAATTTTAGTTTCTAGTTTGGTGAATAAAAGTTATTCCATTACTTTTGGTACTGAAGTTGTCATAAAGAGGAATGATACTTTTATATGTTTTGGCAAGGTAACCGATGAGCTTTATTTGTTAACTCCTACAATGTATGAGATACATGATACTGAAACAATCAATAGACCATCATTAAAGAGGAAGTCACCTTCATCTAATCCAACGAAACTTTGGCACTTGAGGCTAGGTCATATAAACCTAAACAGGATTGACAGGCTAGTGAAAGATGGTATCTTGCCTTCATTGGTGGTAGAACCAATGCATGTTTGCAAGTCCTGTCTGGAAGGCAAAATGACCAAAAAACCCTTTTCATCTAAGGGAAATAGGGCCAAAGATTTATTGGAATTAGTGCATATTGATGTGTGTGGACCCATTAATGTTAGGGTCAGAGGAGGATATGAGTATTTCATCACTTTCACAGAAGATTACTCAAGATATGGATACATATACCTTATGCACTGCAAGTCCAAGGCTTTTGAAAAGTTCAAAGAGTCTCGAGCGGAAGCGGAAAAACAATTAGGTAAGAGTATCAAGACTCTTCGATCAGATCGAGGAGGGGAATATCTCTCTGCTGATTTTATAAGATACTTATCAGAAAATGAGATTCTATCCCAGTTGTCTGCTCCTGGTATGCCTCGACAGAATGCAGTAGCAGAAAGAAGGAACAAGACTCTTTTAGATATGATTAGGTCTGTGCTGAGTTTCTTAGAATTACCTATATCCTTTTGGGGATACGCCTTGGATACTGCAATGTACATACTAAACCTCGTACCATCTAAGTTTGTACCTAAGACTCCCTGGGAGTTGTGGTCCTGGTGAAAGCCTAGTTTACAACATTTACACATTTGGGGTTGTCCGGCACACGTGCTAAAGGTTGAGACGGATAAGTTGGAAACGAAGTCGGAAGTATGCACGTTTGTAGGATATCCTAAAGGAACTAAAGGTTGGTTATTCTATAATCCCAGAATGCGATTTTTCTAGAGGAAGATTATATAATGGACCGGAAAACTTTAGAAAAGGTGATCTTGGAGGAAATTCAAGAGCAAACAATTCCAAATCCAAGTATGACCGAACTTGAGGAAAAACCACCCTTACCGGATCCAGTAGTTACACCAGTGCCTCGTCGTAGTGGGAGGATTGTCAGACCCCCTGACAGGTTCTCGTTCTTGGGAGAGTCTTACAAGGCAGTCCTGGAAGAATCAGAACAAGATCCCTGTAACTATGATGAAGCAATTAATGACATAGATACGGGACGTTGGCAAGATGCTATGTGTCACGCCCCCGAACCGAAACCTCGGGGGCGGGAGATGGGATTAAAGCATGAATGTATTTTTACTTCTCCCAGGATCCGCGTGTGTGAAGACAACACATTCTGAATATTTTGCGGAAGCTTTTGTGGCATTGCGACCCGGAGTCCGTGGCCATCGGATTCCGCATCGCACTAAACCATTAGCATATAGCTATCATATCAAGAATCATATCAGACTGGAGTAAACCATCACAATAAATTACAGAGCTGACAGTAACAGGATATTACATTCCCATATATGTTCACGTTACAATTATCAATGTACATTAATTAAGAAACCCAAGAAAAAGGCTAATAAAAGCCATACAACAATAAGCTATAAACTACTACCCAAATGTGACGTAGCTCCGATGTCAAGCTCAATGTCTACATGACATAGCCGACAAAACAACCTGCAAGGCATGGCTCCACAGCCAACGAAACACTCAACTCGGGGCGAAGAAATCTGAACCTGAGTACCAAAAGTAGTGGGTCAGACACGACGGTCTGGCAGGTGGATGAAAAGATCACAAATATAGTAAGGAATAAAACATATAATAAATCATGCTAATCGATCAAGTGCTGCATATAATTAAACGGGTGCAAAGTCGGGAATCTCGGACAAAACATGTATTCTTTTCAAGCATGAGTAAAAGCCTGAAGATCTAATAAAGCATATGTTCATTTACATAATCTGTAAAGGCATAGATATTTAACAATCGGGTATTCGTCTAAAACATGTATAAATATAGTGGTTTGACAAAACAAACGTTTATTTGAAACTCAAGTAAAACACAAGTATACAACAAATCAGGTATCCATAACAGTCTAGCAAAACCAATGTCCATTTGAAACATATGTGAAAATACGGATATCTAACAAACCGGGTGTTCATTTAAAACAAGAGTAACCCAAGAAATCTGACAAGACTAATGTTCGTTTAAACCTTTTCCAAAGTATGGATATTTAAACAAATCGGGTATCATGTAAGAATAGGTATAAACATAGGAATCTGGCAAAACAAGTGTCATCTAAAACATATTTCAAAACAGGGATAATTAACAAATCGGGTATTCATTTGAAATCGGTATAAACATAGTGACCTAGCAGAACAAGTATCATTTAAAACAAAGCACGAATGTTTAGCAATCCGGGTATTCACTTAAAACATGTATAAACATCGGGATCTAACAAAACGAGTGTCGTTTAAAACGCATTCCAAAGCATGGACATTTAATAACTCGGGTATTCATTTTAAAACATGTATAAACATCGGGATCTAACAAAACGAGTGTCGTTTAAAACGCATTCCAAAGCATGGACATTTAATAACTCGGGTATTCATTTTAAAACATGTGTAATCACATAAATCTAGTAAAACCATCGATCGTTTGAAACATATGTAAAAGCATGGGTATTCGCCCAACCGGCATCCATTTAAAACATGTGCGGGTACAAAGAACAGAAAACAATATAATAATAACTGAATTTACATTGGAGAATATTAGCACTTGTTTAAATAACAACTTTCATAAAGGAAACGAATCATTTATCGGAAAGCAAGTAAACAATATAAAACATGTCGGGTATCCAAGGAATCGGGAACTGGCAAGATGGCAACCACACGAAGCTAAGTCCTCTATCACTAAAGCGATAGAGCAATAACTAGGCCCTGATCTCAGTCACTCGAGGTGAGGAGAAACAGGGGATCTCATATCAATACATATACATATACTAGGCCCTGATCTCAGTCACTCGAGGTGAGGAGAAACAGGGGATCTCATGAATGCATATACATATACTATACATGACCACGGTAGCGAGCCGGGCATCGGGGACCACAGTAGCAATCTGCGGTATCGGGACAAGACCACGGTAATAACCGGGTAGCGGGATCCAAGCTGCAGCTGGCGGGACAAGAGGGGGATCTCCAAGTCGGTTGATCAGACCAACAGGGTTATCCAAGCTTAGTGGTGCCGACTCATAGGTCAAATACAATCGAGACAAAGCAAGTAAATCAAGTATAAATATATAATCAGTCGGGCAAGACGGGGGTGCTCAAGGGCACACTAATATATCATGTGGTGCAATGCACTTCGGGACAAGTAACTGTTACTAGAGTAACTTCAATGCTTTCGGGAAAACAAGTCATGTGATGCAAGTCTCGGGAAAAGAGGTGAAACAATGAACTATAACAATTTTGGGTAAACATATCGGTTTCAAGATCTATTTAAGTGAATAGGGGTCCCTTATGTCGATTATGACAATTACTTGGTACTCCTTGAGTTAGAAGACATTCCGGGCTCCTTATGCACTTTTACTATTTTAAAATCTTAACATGAGCTTATGGGTAGTACTAGATGTTACAATAGCAAGAATCAAGATTATAAACGGTCCATCCTAGGCATGACATTAATCCGGAAACATCGAGCAACCTACTCAGTCCTCGAAAGGAATAGAATTAGCGATAACCAAGGAAATAGACTTGTGTTTAGATATAAAGAAGATATCGCGTCGTTCCATCCCGTTCAAGATTGAAATGGATTAACCTCGATGTCACCGAACCCACCGTGAGGAGTGTCGGCTCAAGACATCCTCACTCATAGGCCAAACAGTCCAAAAAGGGTAAGGGTCCCACCTAAAACCAAGGAAAATTAAAAATCTCAAAATCCCACCTCAAATTTCTGCACAGGGTCCGATCGATCGGTCGATCGATCGGCTGAAAAAGGCTTACAGTTAAAACTCAGTCCGATCGATCGGCCTGAACGTCCGGTCGATCGGACCTGGGAGCAGTGCAGGTCCGGGAATTCTGATTTTTCTCTTTTCCTTTCCTTTCCTTCCAACATATAATCAATCACATAAAACTATAAACAAGGGGGCTTAAACACATGTTTCCAAGACATTAAAATGAGCTAAAGAGCTCCTCATTTCAAGTTCCTCCATTTCCATCCTTTCCATCTATTCCATCCACAATAAAACTCAAGGTGGAGAAAACTCATTCATGTGAAACCATTTGAAATTCTTGACAATAGGATGCATGCACTTTCAAGAGCTTAACAAGAAAGAATAACTCATCAATAGCACATCTCATAATCAATATTTATCATATCAAAAACAACTATTAAAATTACCAAAACCATCAATGAAATCAAGATTTTCACCAAAACATGTTAATAATCAAAACGATCCAATCAACCACTTGCCTTTGACTCTAATCAAGAAAATCAAGCTCCTAATCACCTCTCAAGCTCAAGATCCACAATCTCTACAAAAACCCCCAAAACAACCCAAAAATGGGTTAAACAATGAAGAAGAAGAAAGAACTCCCAATAATGAAAATGGAGCTTCTCAAGGGCAAGAAGAACACATATCTAGAAGATTTGAGGAGGGAACTTACTTGTGGAGTCTTCAAAAACACAAAGTTAGCTCAAGGAGGGTTTCAATGTTGGTGGATTTCTCTTCTAATGGCATCCATGAAAAGCTTGCAAGGTGGAGAAGAGAATGGTGGTCTCCATTTTGATGTTGGTGCAAGATTGGTGTAGCTTGGAGATGGAGAAGCAAGAAGAAGAAGAAGAACACAAGGGAAAACCCTAGGTTCAGCTGGAACAATGGTGAATGGGGTGAATGAAGGAGAAGGGTCTCCTTTTATAAACAAGTGAGAATGGGTCCCACAACTTAAAGAACTTGGGTGGCTGAAATCATCTAATTCGGGACCTCGGATGGATTCGACGAAGAAGGAAGAAATGATCTTCGAAATATCTAGTTTCCAAAAAGTATATGTTTCACGGATTTCGAGAATATCGAGTTTTGGGTACAGATTTGGTGAGAAAAGACTGTTTTGCCCTCAAGGCCAAGAAATCGGTTTTCGGGTTCTCAAATGGATATGGGATCAACATGAAAGTTGTAGGATTCCTCAAGATGAATGCAATGAGCCAAAAACAAGATACGAAACCAATCGGGAAAATCTCACAAGAAAATGCAAAGCCGAAAAGGGAACCCCCAAAGGGCCCCACAAGCTACCAAAGCACTCAAAAGCCCAAAACTAGAAGAAAACCCATTCTAGCTCACAAAATCAACCCAACAACTACTAATCCCACTAAAAGAACTAATCCACAAATAAAACAACACTAATCCAAGAGATTAGGGGTCGGGTTCTCACACTATGAAAGCTGAATGGAGTCTATGTACTCCAATCAGGTCTGGACACTTGTAAACCTATTGGGTGCAAGTGGATCTACAAGTGAAAAAGTGGACCAGATGGTAGAGTGGAGACCTTTAAGGCCAAGCTTGTTGCGAAAGGGTATACTCAGAAAGAGGGTATCGATTATGAGGAAACCTTCTCACCGGTAGCCATGATCAAGTCCATTCGGATACTCTTATCCTTTGCGGCTCATCTCGATTACGAGATTTGGCAAATGGATGTCAAGACGACGTTTCTCACCGGCCATCTTGAGGAAGATATCTATATGGTGCAACCAGATGGTTTTGTAGCTAAAAACCAAGAGCAAAAGGTTTGCAAGTTGCAAAAGTCTATTTATGGACTGAAGCAGGCATCCCGAAACTGGAACATCCGTTTTGACCAGGCAATCAAGTCATTTGGTTTTTGTCAAAATCCGGATGAGTCATGTGTGTATATGAAAAGTGAAGGTAATAGGGTAGTCTTTCTGGTTTTATATGTCGACGACATCCTATTCCTTGGGAAAGATGTGGGAATGTTGTCAACAGTGAAAGTTTGGTTGGCAAAAACTTTTGATATGAAGGACTTGGGAGAAGCTAGCTACATCTTAGGGATCAAACTCCATCGAGACTAGAAAAATAAGATGATTGGCTTAGCACAAGTTGCATACATAGATAAGGTATTGGTACGGTTTGCCATGCAAGACTCCAAGACGGATATTACACCTTTCAGGTATGGAGTGCATCTTTCCAAGGATCAGTGTCCAAAGACACCTGTTAGACCCCGACCCAGACTAATTCGATTAGTGTGTGATTAGTGTGTTTAGTCCTAAGTGGGTTTAGTTGTCGTTGGGTTAGAAATAATTAGTTTTAGTCCTGGGCATAACTTTGGAAATTTTGAGAACGTTTAGTGTTAGTCCGACATGCTCAAGAAGGCCTGAGTGTACGTGTAAGCTTGAGAGGATCATTTTGATTTCCGTTTTAATTATGATTTTTATTTCGTTTGAATGGTTTTATTATTCGTTACAACTTTCGTTTTTGGCCCGTTCGTGTTTGAAGCCCAGAAATCCTAGTTTTGGCCCAAAAAGGGGTAAAATTGTCTTTTATACACAAATCTGGACACAAATTTCGAGATCTCAAAACCATGTAAAAAATATACTTTTTGGAAACTAGATCTTTTGAGGATCATTTTATCCTTTTTCATTGAGTTCATTCGAGGTCCGTAAGATCATGTTTTTGTCAATGTAAGGATTAGACTCATTGGGCCCCATTTTGCAAGTGTTTAAGTCAACTCCTCCTTTCTCTTTCACTTTCCCAAATCCTGCAACTTTCAAGACCTAGGGTTGAGAAACCCTTTTTCTTCTTCACTTTTCCCCTCTAGCATACTCAAGCTAGAGATCTCCAAATAGAATTCCAAGACCATCGTCTTCTTCCACTCGTTTATTGTGTATAAGACCTAAAGAACCCTCAAACCATGTTTATTGTGTACTAACACCTTGTTTTACAGCATCATGCCTCCAATAAAAGCTCCAAACAATAATGTTTCAGCAATAATCAGAATGAGTCAGACACAACTAATACACCAACAGCTACACAGTTCCAAGAGCTTATGCAAGCTATGTTAGAACAACAAAGGCATGCAAATGAGACCCAAGCAAAATTTCAAGAACAGATGGCAAAGAAAGATGAGGAAATGACTCAAGTTCAGAGATAACTATTGGAAGTTCTTTAGAATAGGCCTCAAGCTCCACAAGCTCAACCTTTGGGTCCACAGATTGTTATCCATAATAGGGATCATGACCCTAATATGCTATTCGAGAGGTTTAGGAAGAGAGCACCGAAACAATTCTTGGGTCACGAGGACCCGTTAGTTGCAGATGACTGGTTGGCCAATACCGAGAAAATCTTTGATGTCTTTTACATGCACAGGGAGACAGAAGGTCAACCTCACAGCTTCACTATTCTATGGGCTTGTAGATCAGTGGTGGCAAACGGTCAAGGACCCATATATGGCAATGGCTAATGAAAATGCATGGGCAGCATTCAAGACACAGTTTCAAGATAAGTACATTCCCTCCCATGTCAAGAGGCAGAAAACTATTGGGTTCGAGCAGCTAAAGCAAGACAGTATGACTATGCTAGACCATGTCACCAAGTTTGAGAGATTGGCTAGATATGCTACCGAGTTGATTAACAAGAAACCGAATCAGAAGCTGCATTATAACAAGAAACCGAAGCAGGAACAGAGTCAAGTGAGGCAAGGTTGTGGCCATTGTGGCAAGAACCATGAAACTCATGAATGTCGTAAGGCCACCGGTGCCTGTTTCAAATGTGGGGCTATGAACCATGCAATCAAGGATTGCCCACAACTTCAGACTCAAGGCAATATAAATCAACAACAGAGACAAGTACCTCCTCAGAATCAAGCACCAGTTCAGAATCAAGCTAGACCACCACAGCAACAGCAGCAGGCCAGGCCACAAGCACCGAATTAGAATGCTCGACCTCCACAACAAAACAGACATGCCCAAGGAAGATAAAATCAAGCACCGAATAGGCTACAAATGCATGGACGCTTATATTACCTCAACCGTGCGGATGCTGAAGCCGCGGGAGACGTGGTGGAATGTAAACTTCTAGTTTGTGGGGTTGAAGCTCATATTTTATTTGATCCTGGATCTACACATTCGTTTTTATCTCCTACTTTTGCTAAGTTAATTGATGCACCACTTAGTGAATTGGATTATATTCTGATTGTCACCACACCAGTAGAAAAACAAGTTGTGTGTAGAACCTATTACCCTAGCTGTACAGTTTTGTTAGGAGATGTTAACTTACCAGCCAACCTCATTGTTTTGGACATGCATGATTTTGATATCATCTTAGGCATGGATTGGTTAGAAGCATATCATGCCACTATGGATTGTTTTAGTAAAACCATAACATTCAGATTCCAAGGGGCACAAACAGAATTGATATTTCAGGGGAGAAAGAGGAAAACTCAGGCATGATTTATTTCAGTGTTGAAGGCAAGCAGAGTTGTTCAGAGTGGGTGTCAGGCATTTATTGCGTTTATCACGGAGGATAAACAGTCCCAAGGGGTGGAGGATATCCCCATTGTGTGTGAATTTCCGGATGTTTTTCCAGAAGAAATCCTGGGATTACCACCAATCAGAGAAGTTGAGTTCACAATTGAGCTCCTTCCAGGGATAGCTTTGATCTCTATTGCACCATACAGGATGGCTCCAGCAGAAATGGGTGAACTAAAACTTCAATTGCAGGAATTGTTGAGCAAAGGCTTCATTAGGCCAAGTGTTTCACCTTGGGGAGCACCGGTGTTATTTGTGAAAAACAAAGATGGAAGTTTGAGAATGTGCATAGATTACAAAAAATTGAACCATGTGACCGTAAAAAATAAGTATCCATTGCCAAGGATAGACAAATTATTTGATCAATTACAAGGAGCAGCCTATTTCTTCAAGATAGATTTGAGGTCAGGGTACCATCAGTTGAGAGTTAGAGACTCAGATGTCCAGAAAACAACTTTTAGAACAAGATATGGGCACTATGAGTTCTTAGTGATGCCCTTTGGTTTGACAAATGCACCCGCAGTCTTTATGGCTCTTATGAATAAAGTCTTTGCATAGTATTTGGATCACTCTACAGTAGTATTCATCGATGATGTCCTCGTGTATTCCAAGAGTAAGGAGGAGCATGAAGAACATTTGAGAACATCGTTACAACTTTTGAGGGACAACCAGCTTTATGTAAAACTTAGCAAGTGCGAATTCTTGTTACAGCAGGTTGCTTTCCTAGGCCACATCATCTCCAGAGAAGGTTTAGCAGTGGACCCAGCCAAGATAGAGGCAGTTGTTAGTTGGGCAAGGCCAAGCAGTGTGACAGAAATTAGAAGCTTTTTGGGGTTAGCAGGCTACTACAGAAGATTTGTCCAAGGTTTTTCGTCCATTGCAGCACCGTTGACGAAATTGACCAGGAAGAATGTTCCATTTGTTTGGACCGAATAGTGTGAAACAAGTTTTCAAGAGTTGAAGGGAAGATTATCCACAACTCCAATTCTCACATTACCATCGGGCAACAGCGGATTTATTGTTTATACAGATGCTTCAAATGTGGGACTGGGTTGTGTATTGATGCAGGATGGCAAAGTTATTGCTTATGGCACGAGACAGTTGAAGGATCATGAGAAGAACTATGAAACTCATGACTTGGAATTGGCAGCAGTTGTATTTGCCTTAAAGATGTGGAGACACTAGCTCTAAGGAGAGAAATTTGAAGTCCATTCAGATCACCGAAGTTTGCAATACTTATTCTCGCGAAAGGACTTAAATATGAGACAGAGATGGTGGATGGAGTATGTCAAGGATTATGACTTCCCAATCAAGTATCATTCATGCAAAGTGAATGTTGTAGCTAATGCATTGAGCAGAAAATCAGTGATCATGGCCAGTTTGAGAGGGATTGGTGTTTTATAGCAGTTTAAAGAGTTGGGTGTGGAGGTGCAAACCCTAAAGTTAGGTGCAATGTTAGCAAACATGACAATATTAGAACCTACCTTCATCCAGAAGATCAAGGAAAGTCAGTTGCAAGACCCGGATTAGTCAAAGATAGTAGAACATATCACAGAACGTCCAGATTTCAAGATGGTGAATGGGATACTGTATTTCCGTGACCGGTTGTGTGTACCAAATGTGGATGACTTGAAGAGTGAAATAATGAATGAGGCTCACAACACAAGATATTCCATACATCCGGGTAGCACGAAGATTTACCACAATTTGAGGAATAGATTTTGGTGGAACAACATGAAGAGAGAGATAACAGCTTTTGTGTCTCGTTGTCTAACATGTCAGTTGATTAAAGTAGAATATCAGAAGCCCCTAGGTTTGCTACAACCATTGGAGATTCCGGAGTGGAAATGGGAGCACATCACCATGGATTTCGTCTCCGGTTTGCCGAATACCAAGAAAGGAAATAATGCAATTTGGATTATTGTAGATCGTCTGACAAAGTCTGCTCATTTCATTCCGATGAAGACAGGGAATATGATGCATATGGCACCAGTTGCAAAACTATTCGTTGATGAGATCGTTATTAAACATGGTCAGCCCGTCTCCATCACTTCAGATAGAGACAACAGGTTTGTTTCAAAGTTTTGGAAAACTCTTCATGAGTCTATGGGTACCAAACTCCAGTTCAGCACAACATATCATCCTCAGATAGATGGTCAGTCAGAAAGGACGATACAGACTCTCGAAGACATGTTACGTGCTTGTGTATTGGATTTCAAGGTTCAGTGGGATGAGTGCTTACCGCTTTGTGAATTTTCTTATAACAATAGCTACCACTCTAGCATCGGTATGACACCTTTCGAGGCACTCTATGGCAGAAGATGCAGAACTCCGGTTTGCTGGGAAGAAGTCGGTGTGCGTAGTTTTCATGGACCGACGATAGTTGGAGAGACAAGTGACAAGATTAAGCTGATTCAAGAACGTTTGAAGATTGCCCGAAGTAGACAGAAGAGTTATACAGACACTCGCCGAAGAGAATTGCAGTTTCAAGTGGGTGACAATGTGTTCTTGAAAATCTCACTAGTTAGAGGAACTTTGAGATTCAGATAGAAAGGCAAATTGTCAAGAAGGTTTATTGGTCCGTATGAGATTTTGAGCAAGATTGGAGATGTCGCATATAGACTTGCGTTACCGCTGAAACTATCCGAGGTGCACAATGTATTTCATGTTTCTATGCTCAAGAAATATGTTTCTAGTCCATCGCATATACTACAGTACGAGCCTTTGGAAATTCGAGAAGATGCCTCATATGTGGAAAAACCAATTAAGGTCATTGATACCAGACTATTCATTGGGTCAAAGTACTTTAGGAAAATCACGAACCAGAGGAAGCCACATGGGAATTGAGAGATCAAGTGCAGATAAAGTATCCACAGCTTTTACCAGAGGTAAATGTTTATTTTATTTGGTGGACCAAATATCCTAAGGGGTGGAGGATGTTGGACTCCGACCCAGATTAATTCGATTAGTGTGTGTCCAGTCCTAAGTGGGTTTAGTTGCCTTTGGGTTAGAAATAATTAGTTTTAGTCCTGGACATAGCTTTGGGAATTTTGAGAACGTTTAGTGTTAGTCAAACACGTTTAGAAAGGCCTGAGTGTACATGTAAGCTTGGGAGGATCATTTTGATTTCCGTTTTAATTATGATTTTTATTTCGTTTGAATGGTTTTATTATTCGTTACAACTTTCGTTTTTGGCCCGTTCGTGTTTGAAGCCCAGAAATCCTAGTTTTGGCCCAAAAGGGGTAAAATTGTCTTTTATACACAAATCTGGACACAAATTTCGAGATCTAAAAACCATGTCAAAACTATACTTTTTGGAAACTAGATTTTTTAAGGATCATTTTATCCTTCTTCGCCGAGTTCATTCGAGGTCTGCAAGATCATGTTTTGGTCAATGCAAGGATTAGACTCATTGAGCCCTATTTTGCAAGTGTTTAAGTCAACTCCTTCTCCTTTCTCTTTCACTTTCCCAAATCCTGCAACTTTCAAGACCTAGGGCTAAGAAACCCTTTTTCTTCTTCACTTTTTCCCTCTTGCATACTCACGCTAGAGATCTCCAAATAGAATTCCAAGACCATCATCTTCTTCCTCTCCTTGCAACCTTTCTATTGATACAAATTTCTTGGAGTTTCTTGTGGGGCAAGATCTCCATTTTCTTCATCTCTTCTTGTTTGGGCATCTCTAGGTAAGTGCTCCAATCCATATTTTCAATGGAGTCTTTTCTACTCCTAAAGAGCTTATTTTTCTAACATGCAACACCTATTTCGAAATGAGTTCTTGTTTTCAGATTTGAATGAGTTTTGAATGGTTTTTCATGGGGTTTTTGTAGTGTTTGGCTTAGCTCTGGGGCGGGAGTGCTTGAAGAAGTGTTTGCTAGGCATTTGGGCAAAAAGGCAAGTAATCTTTATAGGTTGAATGTTCTATGTGTGTTTGAAGATTTCATTGTTACTCTTGAAAATTTCATATAACTTGTTATGTTTTCTTGAGATTTCTCCTTATGTGATTTCTAGTCAAGTATATGCATTAATGTCAAGTGTTTTTCCAAACTTCTATATTTTTATTTGGCTTCAAGCCCTTGTTCATTATGAGATTGAATGTTTAGATTTTGGGGTTGAATGACATGGAAATGTGAAAATGAACCCTTGGAGAGCATGAAGGCTCAAGGGAGTGTAGGTGCTTAGTTGTGAGAAGAAGGGAAGAAAAATTGTGAAAATCTGACTTGAAACGCACTGCCCGTGCAGTGTCGGTCAGTTGTCGGCTAACCGACATGCCATTTCGGTTAACCGACAGCCAACCGAACTTTGTCGGTTCCTTTTCCAGAAGCGACACATCGCGTTAGGGATTTCTCGGTCAGCTGTCGGCTATCTGACATGCCCATTTCGGTCAATCGACAGCCAACCGAAGTCTGTCAGTCCCTTTTCCAGAATGCTACATTTTTCCTGATATGGATTCAGGCGGTCTGCCGTCGGTCAGCTGACAGTTAGCCGACACTTCCCATCTCGGTTAGCCGACAGGTGACCGACATGCTGACCGAATTAACAAAACGACTTGTTTTGAGGGATTTTCAGTAAGAGTGAAAACTAGAATACGTCTAAGGATCTCTAGCCTGATATTGTGTACTTGAAAACCCGAAATGTCTTTAACTTCGGGGGCACCAATTCTCTTTTAAACTCCAACATTTTAGTTTCAATTATACAAGGGTCAACCAAAGGTCCTCATATATGCTTGATTGACCTTACTTTCTAACTTTAGTTTTGATACAATAAGTACATCGTGTACTCGTTTTGAATTTCAAGTATAAGCTCGTTTGAAGATTGATTTCAGGTATTAAAAAGGGGATCACTTCTTAAGTTTGTATGCACATAATTGTGCCTTTTGCAAGTCAGGCCTTGTTTTGTTTCGATAAGTGATTTTCCCCCTTTTTATCTCGACGTATTTAGACCGTGCTTCGCATGTTTTAT
This sequence comes from Cinnamomum chago, assembly GCA_038049695.1. Lineage (NCBI taxonomy): Eukaryota > Viridiplantae > Streptophyta > Magnoliopsida > Laurales > Lauraceae > Cinnamomum > Cinnamomum chago. The sequence continues at coordinate 20,019,917 of CP142459.1, forward strand.
GCATTCATGAATTCAAATGAACACCACTGAGCTTGGACTGCCCCTTCAGTCTGATCTACTGTCTGGGAGTCCTTAAACTGGTGGACTATCTGCAGATTAGTAGTGTATTTATTACACATCGTGCGTGTCCGGTTCTGCGGCCGGAATCCCCTTATATGTGGGAATCGTGTGTTGTTTATATTATGTATATCGTGCTTGTCGTGCGTGCTTACTCTTATCATCATATATGATAGAGAAAGGTTGGGCTCAATGTGGATTCAACTATTCATGATATTATAAGTATTCATGTTAGTTTGTTTTGATATCTTAACTTGTTGCATTTAGTTTTGTTTATATCTTGGAAATGTACTTCAGTCAAGAAATAGTTTATTATGATTTTCTTAAAACATCTATTGTTTCATACTAGTACTTAAATTGATTACCTACCAAACCGTCGTGTTTGACCCTTGTATGTTGGTGCCCAGGTGCAGGTGACGTTGCCTTTGAGGAGGAGGCTCTTGAGCCACCCCCAGTCAAAGCAGCCCGACGATGTCAACTAGACGTCGGGCAGAATCTTGAGTTGCGCTTCATTTTTTCATGGGTTCTCTTTGTCATTTTGTGAATTGTATTGACCTTTGTTGGCCTCTTATGGGTTGTAACAAAACTTAACTTACTTTTGTGTTAACCTTCGAAAACTTGAATTTATGATGGGAATGCCATGTTAACTCCTTACTTATGATATTATGTCTTGATATTATGATTCTTGCATTTGGAAAATTTATTCGTACTTTTCATGATGTGATTTTCTACACGCTTCCGCAAACTTGATCGCTTGAGCTAAACGCTTCCGCAAACTTGATCGCTTGAGCTAAATTCCACGTGTCTCGTGAATCCTCACCGCGGGAACCTGTGGGAAAACAACGTCGCGGGCCCAGGGTTCGTTCCGGGGTCGGGACAACACTTGAGGAAAAGGAGTAGAGGGGTCTACTTGTGGTACTGTGGAAGTTTAGGGTCTTCATTGTAATTTATTCCTAAGACTGGAATGCAATTGCATTTATATAGTGGTGTTATTTGCAATTAACTGTGGGCCCGGATTGCACATGAGATGTGGGGTCGCGTGTCCCAGTTGGAGCTAGCTTTCTATGGAATCCCTAGTGGTCCCCACGCTAGCCCAAGTTATTAGAAAGATACTAATTATAGTAAAACTCTAAAAGGAAATAGAAAGTTACTATTTCTATTTGAAGTGAGACTTCTAATAGTGGTAATAGTAAAGTTACTAATTATTAATGGAAGTAGGACTTCTATTTTAATTAGAAAGAAGAGAGTTACTAATTATTGTGGAAGTAAGACTTCTATTTCAATTAGTAAAAGATGAGGTTACTTGAATCTATAAAAGGATAGAGAGAGGAGGCTTGGACGTCCAACAATAATACCATGGAGGAGATTCACGCCCAGCCCATAGAGTGCATGTGTTGCACACGCCCATCTCTCTCTTTCCCTCTTCTAGTTCTCTTCCAATTTCCTTCAGGGTTTTCTCTTGGAGATTCCACCATCTTCTTGAGAAAAGAGAATCTGATACGGGTCATAGCGTGGAAGATCAAAAGGTGTTGGAGATTCTGATTTTATTAGTGAAAGTGTTTCATCATCAAAGAAAGTCACAACTTCTCCATTAGAGCACTACTAAGCTCCAAAGGTATAATCTACATCCTTGTATATTGTAGATTTCATGGTTGCATGTTTAGGTGTTGTTTTCTATCTTCTAGATAGGTTATATTGCTGTACATGATTTATGAGTTTGAGGGATTGCATCCTGGATTGGGTTTTTGTTGCCTTCTAGATAGTTGATCCCTGCATCAAGTGGGTCAAAAGTTTTTAAAACCTATCTGAATGGCCCACCTATTTCCAACAAAGATAGTGGGTATGGGTAAGGTAAATTGATTTGGGTGGTGAAGAAGGAGAAGAAGTGGTTGGAAGAGAAGCAAAGGGGAACGTTGTTTCATCAAATGTCACATGGCGGGAGATGTAGAACGACTTGTGGCACATGAAGGCAACGATATCCCTTATGCTGATTACTATAACCAATAAAGACGTAGAGAAAAAATTTGGGAGAGAGCTTGTCAACCTTATAGCACCAAGGAATGGATAGCATTTGCAGCCAAAAAACACGAAGAAAGCTCAAATTTGGTGGTTTGGTAAAGAGAACTTCAACGGGAGATTTGTTATGTAAAACAGGGGTAGGAAGTCTATTTATGAGGAAGGTGGAAGTGGTGAAAGCTTCTAGCCAATATGCTTTAGGTAAAGAAGCTTGGAACAGAAGAGTTGTCCCAACTTCAGTGATATGCCTAATTTTATGTTCAACGAGTCCATTTTGTTCAGGGGTGTGGGGATAAGAGATGCGATAAGAGATGCCATTGTTAGTTAAATTTTTTTGCATGTGACCTTTTGTTAAATCACCAGCGCCATCACATTGAAAGTGTTTAATTTTCATGGAGAAAATATTTTCAGATAAAGCTTTAAATGCTTGGAAACAAGTGGTAACAGATGCTTTAGTTAACATAGGATATAGCCATGTAAAACGACTAAAATCATCCACAAAAATAATGAAGTACTTGAAACCAGACAATGAAGGCACAGGGGCAGGCCCCCAAACATCACAATGAACTATTTGTAAAGGCATAGTAGTTTTTCTGGTAGATAAAGAAAAAGGTAACTTGTGACTTTTACCCATATGATAGGCGTCACATACTTTATTAACAGAAAACAAATCAGAAAGTTCAAGCAAATGCTTAGAATTTACAGAAGATAAAACTTGTCGAGAAGGATGACCCAACCGACAGTGCCAAAGATCTGGACTAGCTCAAGAACTGACGAAAGCTGCATTTGGAGAGGAAGATGGAAAAAAAGAGTGGATATAAGTTGCCTTAAACGTGGCTCGACAGAAGTGTTGTCCCCGTTTGTAGGTCCTTCACAACATAGCCCCAAGGAAAAAAAATTGAATGAGCATTTGTTATCTTTGGTAAATTGAGCAATGGAAAGTAAATTTTTAGTGAGAGAAGGAACAAGAAGAATGTTGTTCAGAGAGAAATTGTTAGAGAAAGAAGAACGACCAATTTTAGTAATGGGTAGAGAGTTACCGTCACCGATAAATACTTGATCCGAGCCAGAGTAAGGTTGAGGATGATGAGTGAGCATTGGATCATATGTCATGTGACTCGTCGCTCCACTGTCAGGAGTCCATTGCGATGGAGCAGTGCCATGAAATGAAGGTGGCCCATACATATTTGGTGCTGGTGGTTAGAAATGAAGGCCCACAAAGTGGGGTTGATTGCTAGAGATGTGTGCTTGCAGTTGACTGTTGCGAGAAGCGGAATCCCTATAGAAGCAGTGAGATGCAACATGGCCTGACAGTTGCAAATCTGACATTTTGCTTTCTGTTTGCCATTGCCATTGTCATTTTTGAAGCCTTTGCTTGGTGTTGAAGATCGTGGTGCAGAGTTACTGTAGTTGTAGAAAAATTATGGAAGTGAGGGAGAAACAGAGTTACTGTTGGTGCTGGTGTTGTTCGGTGAAGGGACAGGGAGAAGGCCAGCATTTGTTGGTAATGGGAATGGTGCAAGGTGTGTTGTAGGGCCTGCTATAAGTGCAGATTGGGTGCCATCAGAAGACTGACCAGTGAGACGAAGAAGACACTGTTCATAAATCAGCAAATGAGCCCGTAGTTCAGCAAAAAAAGGAGGGTTGTTCAATGCATAGTTCCATGGAAGTAATGAATGGTCTATATTTAGGACCCAAACCATTAAGAGTGTAAAGTATGAAATTTGCATCTGAAACTTGTGCTTGAATGGCTGTGAGAGAATCAGCCAATGTTTTCACAGATTGTAGGTAATCAGTAATGGGTGATGCACCTTTTTGAATTGTTTGCAATTGGCTGTGAAGAAGAGACTTTGTGCTTGAGACTGCTGCAGATGAGTCTGTTCAAGAGAGAACCAAAGCGAAAGGGCAGTTTTGAATCTAAGAGCCTGAGGGCCAACGGTCTTGGCAATTGAAGGAGCGAGAGAATCCTCTTGATATCTTCGTGTCTGAGAGACTGCGAGTCACCGGTCATCTGACATGAATTTTAGTTGCTGACTTCTGGCATTTTCTGGCTTTGCCAACCATATGGACAACAACAACTTGATCGGGTCTTTCTTTTTCTACCCATTTTTTAGAGACTTGAAGGGTAGAATGCTAGGTTCTTTGCTTTTCTAGTCTCTTTTGCCGATATGCAGCGCGGCGACGTATGCGACGAACAATCTAAGCTTCGGTGAGCTCTGGTTGGGTTCTAGCAATGAAGGACGTAGTCCTCATGTACAGCAGCCGATCTTGTCTTCTTTGAAGCTAGGCATGGACAGGATCCGGACACGGTCCTTTACCTGTCATAATGAGGCTACTTCGGCCCCTGTTGAGATGAAGGGTTGAACTGCAGGAGTGCAGGCCTTGGTAGGTTCTCACAGAGGCCTTGTGATGCATGATCTGATTTTTGGCTTGTAGGAGCAAGCCGACTCATGTTGGTTGATTTGTTTGTTTGGAGGAGGGTAGGCCTCTCCTATTTCATGTAATAGAGAGGGTAAAACTAGTTCTCCTTAAGAGGGGCCAAGTATACTAGATTTGCAGATGCTCAGGACCTCCTTTGTTTTTGTGAAGGTCTTGGGGACCAAGTCTTGGGATATACCTGGTTCTTTGCAGGTTGAGGCTTCTTGGGGTTGCCACGGCTTCAGGCTTTTTGATGGCTACCTTTGGTGTCAGAGCAGTGACATGTCCAGAGGCAATTTTCTGCCTCTTAGTAGATACAATTTCTTCTGCGGGGATTGGGAATGGTCCCAGTGACCCGAAGACAATGGTCCGGGAGTAGAGGTCGACCCGGTGTTCTAAGAGTTGCCGAGGGAGATGACACTTTGGTAGTTGGAAGGGTGCTTATGAGTGCACATGTTCTGCTTCTCTTGAAGCATGAGTTGGTACTTGTTTTCGTCAAAGGTGATGGTCAATGAAGTTGCTATTGTTAGTTTGGAAAACTTCTAAAACAAGACCACATCCATTAGTAATCACAAGAATATGGTGATCATAAATGGAAAAGAACTATGGTTTTGTCTTTTTAAATCGCTCGAGGGAACATGGCCCGACCCAAGTGAGGTGAAGAAGGCAAAAAGCCATAGAGAGTACAATTGTTCTAAACGCAAGTATAGGAGGCTCAGAGTGAGCATTCCGGTGATTGTTAGAAGCAATTGTAAACCTTAATTCAAATTACCGAGAAGCGAGACTCACTTGAAGTAAGATGATATAAGGTTGGAGATACAAATTTGTCGGTCTCGAATACAGTAGACCCGAAAGGGCGTACTAGCGCCGCTAGGCACAAATGGACACGAGATGGGATTTTTTTTGAAAGGTCAAAATTGGATTCATAAGAGAGAGCAAATAGCATTCCAATCCGAACAGAAGCTACAAGCGATTTTCGAGAGCCATTGTCCGAAAGGAAAAGAACCAATATTTCTCAGATCTAAATCCAAAATGACGGAAGTTTTTTTTTTTTGAAAGGTCCAAATTGAATTCATCAAAGAGAGCAAAGGTCCAAAGAGGCATTTTTTGCTGTAAAAGGAGATGTTTTCCGTGAAAGGCGATGTACAAATCTCATCAATAATGAAATACAAGAAATGTTATTTTTATCTCTTTAGAAAAAATACAAAATACAGTAGAAAAGTAAGAAAATGAATTCTAACTTCTCAGGAGATTGCGGGGACTCGTTTGGATCGACGGTCGAAAGTCATGTATGGACTTCGCCATCGTCCTCCAGATGAAAACGTATGATGGTTTGATTCTTTTGGCTTTGCTTGGACTTCAGATTTTTAGAGGATAAAGACCAAGGGGAGGTCCTATATCCAATAAAAAAACCGAATAGACGGGCTGAAAAGTCGCATCTAGGCCATGTCGGATAGAAAGAGAGGGCCTTTGGGGGATGGCCCCCCAAGGGACTTCAATCACTTTGTGGTGTTTGTTGCAACAGAGTTTCTTCAAAGTAGCAGAGCTTAAGTTTTTATTTCATGATTTTGTAACTCCTTTTTCTTGACTTTTGATTGGCCGATGGAGAATGAAGGGCATTTAATCGCCTTTAAACTCCATGATGAGTGGAGTTTCATAATTTATTGTCATAATTGCTTGGACTTGTAACTCATTTTTGCTCGCTTTTGATTGGGTCGTCCAAAATAATGAGTTAATACTGTAATAACTTGTCATAAAACAGGTCATTTAATTGCATTAAGTGGTCGCCAGGGCGGTCGAAGAATCGCGGGCCGTACCGCATCTTTTGGAATTCTTCTTGCGATGATCGCCGAGGGATCCGCATGTTATTTGATGTCGGATGGCGATGCAACTTCAGACATTGGTTGATATCAGTGGGCCAGTAACATCTGTCATGTCGATTTCTCAATCGGTCGGATAGAAAGTGCGTTTTCTTGGTTGGCCGATTGGCGATTTGGAAGCGATTAATGATGATATGATGCTGTTGACGGCGGATCCGTGATATTGATGAAGATCGACGGATTACGAGCCTCAAAAGTCATAATTTTGGAAAACCCTAGGGGCCGAAAATCTCAAAACATGAAAAGGGACCGAAAAAGGTCACTCGGCAAAGATCCGGTGACTCGGATTTTCAATGTAGCCAGCAATCATGGGGCAAGGTCGCCGGCGACCATGGCATAGGGAATTTTTCCCCTTTGGTCGCTTTCTTTTGGCCGTTTCTCTAATTTTTCTACTTCTTTCTTTCTTTGACATTTTTTCTGACATTTCTGTACATGTTTTGGCCTGATTTCCATGCAGGAAACTGGACGAGAAGCCTTGCATATCGGAGAGCAAAGTTTTTGATTTTCCAAGAAGGCTGCAGACTTTGTCGCGCAGAGTTGCCAATTTGCTGTCTGAAGCTAAACTAGGTCAAACGATGTCGAAATGACCTGAAATTTGACGTGTAGCCTACTGAGCAATAGATAAGACCATCCGTAGGCTTTTGTTTGAGTTTTGGAGCCGTGTGGGGTCCCGTCGCCGGTAGACTTGATTTTGTCGGGAGGAAGATGTCGCGCTTTTATGTGTGGTCAACTGATGTCCGATTGACCTGAAATTTGACAGGGATCTTATTGTAGTCATTTTGATACGATCCATTAGCTCCGATTTGGAAGTCATCGTCTCGGGGAGCTCTGCCGCCGGGAGGCCTGATTTGGCTTCCGAGAATCAAAGTCCATTCAAATGTTGTCAAAATGACATGAAATTTGACATGTAGCCCTTTGGAAGCCTTTTGAAGTCACCCATGTGCTTTATCTGATGAGTGATGCCTTCGGTGGTTCTCGTCGCCAAGAGGCTTGATTTTGCTATTCAAGGGTTGATGTGGGGCCAAACGTTGTCGGTTTGACTCGAAACTTGAATTGGAGTTGTTTGGAGGTATTTTGAAACCATCCATAGGCTCGGATAAAAAATCTGATGTCTTCGACGTTGTCGCCGCCAAGGGTGCCTGTTCAGCTGCCGGAGGAGTGAAGTTAGGGCAGACGATGCTGGAATGGCCCGAAATTTGATGTAGAGCCTCTTAGTGGCATTTCGAGGCCAGCTATGTGCTTTGTTTTGTGTGTCAGAGTCTTTGGCTTTGCCGCTGCCGGGAGCTCCTGCTCAGTTGCTGGAGGAGTGAAGTTAGGCCAAATGATGTTGAAATGACCCAAAACTTCGGGTGTACCCCTCTTTTGGATGTTTTGAAGAATCTTGTAGTTTTTGTTTGATTCTGAAGAGATTTGATGCTTGAAGTGGCATTGCCTATTTGTTAGAAATTTTGTAGATTGCAATTTGATAGATGCATAATCATTCTAGCATCATTTGATTTACACACATATACATTGATTTATAAAAACTTGAAATCTTGATTTATTCATGCATTGCTTTTAAGATTTATAAAAGTATCAATTCATGCATGATTTGCTTTTAAAACTTGGATACATTTGTTTTTGAAAAGAGTTTTAGAAATCAAGCAAGCCTATGTTTTAAATCTTTCAAATCATTTTAGGCTTTTTGTGTTTCATGTTTTTAAACATCCTAGGTTGATTTAAAACATGTTTCCAAGCTTGGTTTAGTGGCCCAAAAATCCCCACAAAGAAATACTTTGAAAATATGCATTTATGGGAATTTTGGTCCCAGGGGGTCGACCAGAGTGTGGCCGGTCGACCGGCCCAGGGGACCCGGTCGACCGGCCACACTGCAGGCTGACTGGGTTCTGAAGCTTCAACGGTCAGAAATAGAGCCGTTGTGAAGGCCAGGTCGACCGAGCCCTGTTTCCAGGTTGACCGGGGACTAGCCGTTGGGCTGTTTTGGCTATAAATATGAGTTCTTTCCTTTGCCAAAAGTTGGGAATTTTAAGGCCCTCCTTGAGGGGTTTTGAGGCAAATCAAAGGGAAATGAACTAAGGGATGAAGGGGATCATTAGGAAAGCTAAAGCTTGGATTAATGAGTTAAATCACCAAGTAAGCTCTACTTTCCTTAACCATATGTTGTCATGCTTTGTTTTATTTTTGGGAAATCTTTTGTAGCATGATATACTATGTTTTGTTGTATCCTTAACATGTTTATGTTTTGAATTGATTAATTGTTTTGGATGCATCGCCATTGATTCAATCAAGTAGTACTTGAATTGGTAAATATAAGTAGATCATGTTAATGGAAACATTTTTGAAATTATATGTAACATGATTCATATACTTGGTTAAATCTTTGGTTGTTGTTTTCCATCATAAGAAAATCACTTTCAAATATATCTTATGTTTTGGATTCAACATTTTTACAAATCATATGTTTTCATTGTTTGCTCTAATTATTGGTAAATCCTTACTAGCATGATAAACTATGATTTGTTGTGTCCTTAACATGTTTTATGTTTTGAATTGATCTATTGTTTTGGATGCATCACCATTTGATTCAATCCAAGTAGTACTTTATTTGGTAAATCTAAGTAGATCATGTTAATGAAAGAATCTTTGAAATTATATGTAACATGATTCATATACTTGGTTGAATCTTTGGTTGTTGTTTTTCATCATAAGAAAATCTCTTTCAAATATATCTTATGTTTTGGATTCAACATCTTTACAAATCATATGTAATTTTGTTTTAAAGTTTCACAACTTGCTTTGCTTTGATAGGTATATCATGTTCAAGTTGTTTTTATAATTACATATGATTTGTCCCCTTATTTCAATCAAATCTATTTTTATGTTTTGAGCTACATTATTGATTTGATTGACATCCCTATGCTTCACATGTTTTGGTCTTTGAATTTTCACAACTTGTTTAGGATACAAATGTATATCTTTTACAAGTTAGTTTTAACATGTGATTGGCATTTCCTCAATCATAAATGTTTTATGAGCTAAAACTTTCAAAAGCCTTAGGCATACATTTATAAGCTTTCATTTTCAAATTGATTGAGGACATCACACACACACCTCATGAGCATACATCTTTGCATTCATTTAGTGTATGTGTGTATTAGATTATCACTTTCATATCCGCCTAATTTAGAGGCATTGTTAAGAGCTATAAATTGTATCTCCATCAAGTGTATGTTAGACACTAATTAGAGAGATAACCAACCTTGTGGTTGAAGAGGTTATTGCTTAGCCTAAGAAAAGCATAATGTAAAGGTTGATGTTGAGCCTTGAAAAACATCATTGTAAAGGTTATTGCTTAGCCTATTGAAAAGCATAAATAGTGGAAATCCGATGGAGTGTTGGATCACAAGCCGGTAGTGGATGTAGGCATTGAGGCCGAACCACTATAAATCCTTGTGTGATGGTGCTTGCTTTGTGGTGGTTGTTTTTATTAAGCTTCTGCATTTTGTTTGATAATCATCACTTGTGACTAGTTTAATTTAAAGAAGTTAAATTTGGTTAAAATTGGTCATAATTGAAGCTCACCCTATTCACCCCCCCTCTAGGGTTTGGATCCCCGTGACTTTCACTATTTTTAGTAGGATGCAGCTTCATGTAGCTTTCGATGTCGAAGAGGCAAAATGACATTTTTGGTGCCAACACTATACATTTACTATAAGTTACCAATGAGTGAGGCCAACTATAGGTTAACACATCGGTATCTGGAGTATGCGGTAGTAGGACTGTGAGAACATATAATTCTCAAGATAGAATCTATCCTCTAAGAAATAAATATCCCCTTGTGTCAATTAATGAAATTTATCATTGACAAGTGCGCACCCATCTCAATTAAGAGTTAATTGGATGGTACTAATGATTGTTGTGATTAATTGGGTCACAAGGATAATAAGATGTGGATTTAATTTGGTTGGATAGATTTATTCCAATATATGCATGGATATAACTGATGGAGGGGCCTACTTGCAGTAATTGGGAAGGTTGGGGTCTTCTTGCAAATATTCTTAAGACTGGAGTGCAATTGCATTTATTTATTATAGCTATTTGCAATTTAATTGTGGGTTCAGAGTTCACATGAGATGTGGGGACCAGATCTTCAGTTGGAGCCAGATTCTAAGGAATCCCTAGTGATCCTCATGCTAGCCTCAAGAAGAGAAGTTTCTATTCCAATTGAAACTCTTAAGGAATGAGGAGTAGGACATACACTAAGAGTAAGAGTGAGACTTCTAAAGATAGACAAAGAGGAGGTTTACCAAAACCTATATATATGAGGGGAGGGGGTTGGACGTCCAACCCATTCCTCATGCCCAAGGTGGATGTCCTCCCCCCCCCCCCCCCCCCTCTCCCCTCTGGTTTCTTTCTAGAGTGCCTAAGGTTTCTTGTTATTTGATATCACACCATTCTCTTTTAAGAAGTTCTCTAACAAGAGGGTTATAGCGTGGAAGAACAAAAGGCTAAGGAGATCAAATCTGCAAAAAAGATATCGTAAAATCAAGAAATCAAAGTTCACTATTTGAGCACAACCAATCTCCAAAGATATAGATCTACAACCTATTTGTTCTAGTAGATCATCTTATGCTTGTTTGTTTTACTTAGTCTGTCTTCTTGATAGATTTTTTATCTTAATGCATTAAATTAGAGTTTTAGGTCTTGGGATTGGGTTCTTGGCCTTTTGGGTATTTGATCCCTGCGTTAAGTGGGTCAAAAGTTTTTTAGACCCATTTAGAAGGCCCACCTCTTCAACCAGATCTCGTTTGCGACTTTCTGTTCTCCTTTTTTTTCCATCTAATATGTAGACACAGACACAAAGGCCATTGATAGCTTGGAGATCCCTTCATACACAGAAATTAATAAAACAAATCACAGAAAAGTAAAAACGGCTACTAGGAAGTCTGAGAAATTAGTGTATCTCTTTACAACATGAGATTAAGGGAGAGGCACAATAAGGGGGAAGATGTGAATAATAGTAATCATTGAGATCTGAAAAGGGATCTCCTTTAGCTCTAGCCTCCATGGATTAAAAAGAGTAGAACTTCTTTGGACTTTTAGCAACCACCATATTAGTGGGTACACGTTGGGTATGAGGCAAATTATGGAAAGGAAGATTTCAGCCAAGTCTAAGCTCATTATTAGATATGGTATTAAACATCTAACATTTTATATAGACTCCTAAGGCAAGAGTATTGCATTGTTAACTTCAATGAGTTCTGAGTATTTTTTATATTGTATTTTCTTTTGAAAATCTTATATTACATTCCATATTTTGATCACAGACTAGCTTACTTTATTTGCTCCACCTTAGCCCTTGTTGTTTATTTCTACAATTCTTCATGGAAAGTGATCGGTGGTGTAAAAAACCAAATTCTATCAAGTGGCTCACCTGAGAATCAAGCCATTGAGATGGTTAATGTGTCACGCCCCCAAAAGTGAAATCGGGGTTATGCGTGAGATTAGGGTCAATTAAAACTTTTTCCAACATTAATCAAATGCAACTTGCCATAATCATGTCCCATCTGGATCGAAGACCGATGTGAGGTGTAAACATTTCCTCAAATATATATAATAATTAGCGGAAGCTTCATAATGCAAGTGGTATCTTAAAGATGTATAGTTTAAGAGCAAATACTAAATATCATCACTAGAGTTCAAGTTTGATACCGTTAACAAAATATTAATTACAAAGAAGAAGGCCACACTAAAACTAGGCCTAAACAAAAGTATAATAAAACCAAAAGATAGAACTAATCAGATATATCGTGAAGGCTCTCATGTACGGGGTCATTGCGGCTACACAATGACGTCCGTACTGTACTCTAGGAAGTCATCAGACTGATCTGCCTGAACTTCTTCCGTCGCCTCCTCCTCCTTGGGGTAGAAAGGCTCGGTACCTATGCACCAAGAGTAGCATCATCAACACAACGGTTGGCAAGCAGATAGATATATAAATCACCATAGATATGCAGTACTAAAGAGAGTAAACAATAAACAAGATCATGTGAAATGCATAGCATTCTAATCGTAAGAAATGCATTGCATTCAAATCATAAATAGACTATCAAAGTAGGCGGTCCACATATGCTAATTACCACGGGATAATATTACTGCCCTCCCTTACTCACATTGAGTTGTGGTGGAGTTATCAATAAATTGGGATCAAAACCCGGTGTTCAATAACAATAACAATAACAATCATCTCTTGGCTCATGTTGCTCGGTCCCCGTGGGCTCTGGCTCAGTCTTGCCTTGAGGCTATAAATCCAAGTCCTCACACAGGTGGTGCCCCAACTGTGTTAAACATTAACAGTTGAGTGGTGCCTGACACAAAGAATCCTAAAGAACATCGGTGAAGGGCTAGGTTCTCTTGTGTGAACAAGATTCAACAATATTAGAGAAACTACTTTATTCCAAATCAAATCAAACTTCCAACAAACTTCCATAGTAGTTCTCTTTAAGCCTTACAATCAAAGCCCCCTAGCCTCAACACTTCAACCAAACCTCAAACAAACGAAACATCAAAAGGGATCCTAAGTCCATCATCTATGTTCTCAAAGTGATCATCAAATAAAGTAAAGCAAACAGAACTAAAGAACATGTTCGTTACATGTAGATAGTACCAGACGATACAATTCAGTATCGAAAATGATAAACAATCCAATCCTAAGTACAATGTTAATCCTGAAGCATTGTACAACCTATTCAGTCAACGAAGGGGTTAAGGTTCACGATATCCGGACGAACAATCTTCGTGCATAGATTTAAAGAAGGGTATCCTATTGGCCCGTACCATTGAAGATTGAACTAGGTTGGATCCCGATACAACCGGAATAACCGTGAAGAACGTCGGATCAAGACCTCCTCACACATAGTCAAATGAGTCCAAAAAAGGGTAACCAAGTTCCACCTAAGTGTTGGAAGTAGGTGGGCCTCGTGGATAGGTTTTCAAAACTTTTTGACCCACTTGACTCAGAGATCAACTATCCAGAAGGCTATAACCCAATCCAGGATGCAATCCCTTAATCTCATCAGTCAAGTACATCAAAAATACTATCTATAAGATAGAAATCAACAACTACATGCAACCAAATAATCTACCACAAGAGGAGAAGCAAATTATACCTTTGGAGCTCGATAGTGCTTAAATCGAGGAAAAGACAATCAACTAGAACAAGAACTCTTCTTGAAGCAATTAGAGATCTCCAAGACCTTGTTGTCTTCCACACTATGACCCTCTATCAGATCTCTTTTCTCAAGAAGATGGGTGAAATCTCCAAAAGAAAGTCCTACTAGAAACTCTAAGGAAACTAGGAGAGAACTACAAGAGAGAGAGAAAGAGGAGAGATGTGCAACTCTTGCACAAGAGATGCTTTGGGCGTGAATACCAAGGATGGACGTCCAAGGGTGTTTATTCCCTTATTTATAGCCCTCATGACTCCTCTTTTAAGTCTCTTACTAATTTGTATTAGAAGTCACACTTTCACACAAATTAGTAGCTTACTATTACTACTATTAGAAGTCCTACTTCAAATAGAAATAGTAACCTTCTAATTCCTTCCTTTTAGAACTCAAGTAAGATTAGTACTTTCTAATATCTTGGGCTAGCGTGGGGACTACTAGGGATTCCTTAGAAAGCTGACTCCAACTGGGACACGCGACCCAACATCTCATGTGTAATCCGGGCCTACAGTTAATTGCAAATAACAACACTATATAAATGCAATTGTACTCCAATCTTAAGAATAAATTACAATGAAGACCCTAAACTTCCCAATTACCACAAGTAGGCCCCTCTATCATTATTCATGGATCAATTGCAATAAATCTGTCCCATCCAATCATAGATCCACATCTAATTATCCTTGAGCCCCAATTAATCACAGTGATCATCAGTACCATCCAATTAACTCTTAATCGAGATGGGTGCGCACTTACTAATGATAAATCCATTAATTGGCACAAGGGGATAATATAGATAGATTCCATCTTGATCATTGTATGTTCCCACAATCCTACTACCACATACCTAATACACCGAGGTGTTGACCTACTGTTGGCCTCACTCATTGGTGACTCAAAGCAAGTGAATAGATAGAAACTTGAGTTCATCAATGTCTCATGATTGAGAGCCTATTGTCAGGGAAATATGAGAGTAGTTCTTAAATCGAGACAGTATTTGATAAGGTGCTTCTCATGGTCCTTCAATACATTCAATGTACCAGCACTATGATCCAGAATCTTACATTCTGATGATCGAGATAAATCACACTATCTCATAGTGATCAAAGTGCTGCAACCTTATCAGATGAGATGCCCAGTCTCATCACTGGTTGTGAAGATATTTTTAAGTATAAGATTTGTGACACATCTCTCCCGTATGTGGATCTCATCCATATACATATATCACATCTAATATACTAATGGGTCCCGGTTCATCTCATGAACCATCATGTCATATGTATTGGTTATGTACATTAAGTAATAAAATACCATTCATCTCATAAAAGGAAGGCATGATTTTATTGATAAATAAAGAAATTAATCAATTTATTACATCAACTGATGGATTGAGCCCATACAATCTAACACTAAGTCCATCTAGAAATAGGGTGAAAATCCCTTCTAGGAAGAAATCCCAATTGTCCCGGTCGACCTGGTCATTGGCCGGTCGACCGCGTGCACAGTGAGCCCGATCGACCTCTACCATGCATGCCCAGTCGGCCGACAGTTGTAAGTGAAAATAGGCAATAGCGTTTTGGTCAGGTTCTAGAGAACCAAACCCTGTGTGGCCGGTCGACCGAGGTCCCTGGACGGTCGACCGCGTGCACTGCTAAAACAGGGCCCAGGTTCTGTTTCTGCAGTGAAATGGGTCACTCCCTTTCCTCCTTCCCTAAACCTGATTAGCAGTCCATATAAGGATAAAAATAGCCTAACTACAATACACAAATCTAGCTAATCAAGTCATTAACATCTAAATCCATTCCATTAGACTAATAAACCCAATTATCATGTTTTCAAACCTCTAAGGTATCAAATGAGCAAAGAACATCTAAATCATGATTTTTCCATACAAATCAAGGAAGACAAACATATCAAGGATAAATATAACTATTTACTTGCCTTAGATGAAGTGCTAGACCAAAAACCAAGAAGAAATTTGGGAAGAAAACCTCTTTGGAAGCTCCAAAAAGAAAAGGCAACTCTCAAAACCCAAATCACTCCTACAATTGCATGCCAAGGGTTGATGTGAGTCTCCCTAATTCATTTCTAACTAATAAGGAAGAAGAAGAGATAGTCTACAAGCTTTAAGAGCTTACCTTTGAATGGGTTGTGGATGAAAAGCTTAGAAAAGTGGATAGTTTGGATCTTGGAAGCTTGAGGAAGAAGATGGGAGGGTTTGTTGTCGACGTCGGAGCTCCGGTGACCGTCGGCAGTGAGGAGAAAGTGAACGAGAGAGAAAGAGAGAAAGAGGCTGTTGTGTTATGTGTTGTGTTGAATGAGAGAAATAGATGGGTTTTGAACTAATATAAGGGGATGGGCTTTGTAAACGGGCCATGGGCCTTGGGTTGGGTTTGGGCTAAGTTTTGGGTCGGGTCCATGGTTCATAATTGATGATTTTCGGGTCTCTTCGACGCGTCGAATCAAAACGTGACAGAAGACTAATGTTCGTGAAATGTTGATATCTACCCGATGCACCCAAACTCACAAAACTCATAATCTCATAAGAATCCCTGAAAACTTACCCAAATAGCAAATCACCCCTTTATTCTACCCAAACGCACTCAGAATCGTGCGAGACTTTGCACACGAGATTCAACGTTAAACCCGACTCGCTAAGACTCTAAACGCACTTACTAACTAATCACACAATTAATTAGAATTAATAGAAGATTGTGACGGTCTCTTGCAATCTTCAGCCTATCGATGATCTGCTTCACCTTCTCGCTGGTATCACTGATGATCGAAGGTCCGCGAAAACTCCGAACACCAATTTCTTCCCAACAAATTGGGGTCTTACATTTCCGTCCGTACAATGCCTCGAATGGTGCCATCCCGATACTGGAGTGATAACTGTTGTTGCAGGCAAATTCGCATAGAGGAAGACTCTTCTCCTAGTCCTTCCCGAAATCGAGAACACATGCCCGCAACATATCCTCCATAGTCTGATTGGTCCTCTTAGTCTGTCCATCGGTCTGAGGGTGATACGCGGTGCTGAAATTCAATGTAGTACCCAAAGTTGCTTGCAAACTGACCCAAAATCTGCCCACAAACCTCATATCTTTGTCTGAAATAATGAAATCTGGAATTTCGTGCAATTTGACTATATTGTCAATATACTTGTGTGCCAAAATATCCATGGATCCTCTCATCTTCATAGGAAAGAAGTGTGCTGACTTGGTGAGTCTGTCAACAATCACCCAAATGCTATCATTGTCCCTCATGGGTGGCAATCCTGTAACGAAGTCCATGGTGATGTGTTCCCACTTCCATTCTGGTGTTTTCAATGGCTGAAGTAACCCTAGAGGTTTCTGATGCTCAACCTTCACTTGTTGACACACTAGACATCTCGAGACAAATCATGCAATGTCTTTCTTCATGTTGTTCCACCAGTAAAAACTCCTCAAGTTCTGGTACATTTTGGTGCTCCCTGGTTGAATAGCATAATGAGAATGGTGTGCCTCAACCATAATCTTGTTCCTCAAATCGTGTACACTCGTACACGCAATCTGTCATGGAAATACAACACTCCATCTACGAGTCTGAACTCTAGCATGTCTGCTATGTTGTCTATCAGTCTTACTAACTCTGGATCTTCTGTCTGACTGCTCTTGATTATGTTAAGAATCTCTAGTTCCCAAGTGTGCATATTGGCAACCATGACTCTCTCACTCTGAGGCTGGAACTCTATGGCCAAATCCCTGAATAACTCTGTCAAAGACCACTATGTCTATAAGCATCCGGTATTCACTGTCTTTCTGCTCAATGCATCTGCAACCACGTTTGCTTTCCCAGGATGATACTTTATCGGAAAATCGTAGTTCTTGATGTATTCCATCCATCTGGTCTGCCTCATGTTCAAATCCTTCTGTCCAAACAAATACTGGAGACTCCTGTGATCTGAGTAAACCTCGAATTTCTCCCCGTACAAGTAGTGTCTCCACATTTTCAGTGCCATAACCATTGCTGCAAGCTCCAAGTCATGAGTAGCGTATCTCTTTTCATGTTCCTTTAGCTGTCTGGATCCGTAGGCCACTACTTTTCCTTCCTACATGAGTACGCATCCCAATCCAATGCCTGAAGCGTCTATAAAAATCACAAATCCTCCATTTCCCGTAGGTAACGAAAGAATAGGTGTTGTGATCAATCTGGTCTTCAGCTCCTGAAAATTAGCTTCACACTACTCTGTCCACACGAAAGGAACATCTTTCCTTGTCAATTTGGTCAATGGAGCTGCAATACTGGAGAATCCCTTCACAAATCTTCTGTAATAACCTGCCAAACCAAGAAAACTCCTAATATCTGACACTAACTTCGGGCTCTGCCAACTGACGACTGCTTCGATCTTCGCTGGATCCACTAATAAACCTTCCTTAGAGATGATGTGTCCAAGAAAAGACATTTGCTCAAGCCAAAACTCACACTTACTAAGCTTGGCATAGAGGTGATTCTCTCTCAAAATCTGTAATGAACTCCTCAAATGCTTTGCATGCTCATCTCTAGACCTCGAATAGACTAAAACATCGTCTATGAATACGACTATGAACTTGTCTAAGCATGGTGCAAAGACTTTGTTCATCAAGGCCATAAATACTCCTGGTGCGTTGGTCAGCCCAAATGGCATAACCAAGAACTCATAATGTCCATATTTGGTCCTAAATGCTGTCTTCTGCACATCTTGATCCCTGACTCGTATCTGTTGGAAGTAGGTGGGCCGCGTGGATAGGTTTTCAAAACATTTGACCCACTTGACTCAGGGATCAACTATCCAGAAGGCTATAAAACCCAATCCAGGACCCATGTCCTCAATCTCAGCCATCATGATCAGTAAATAAACCTATCTAGAAGATAGAACAACAGCCAACAAACATCCATAAAAATCTACAACATGCAAGTCAGTAGATTATACCTTAGGAGCCCGGTTGTGCTCTAATGGAGAAGTCGCGTCTTTCTTTGATGATGAAACTCTTTTACGTATCAAACAAGAATCTCCAAGACCTTTTGATCTTCCACGCTATGACCGGTTTATCATATCTCTTTTCTCAAGAAGATAGGTGGGATCTCCAAGAGAAAACCCTACTAGAAACTCCAAGGAACTATAAGAGAACTAGAAGAGAGAAGGGAGAAGAGGAGAGGTGTGCAACTCTTGTACAAAGGGGTTTGGGCATGGGATAATGGTGTTGGACATCCAAGGGGTGTATTCCCCTTATATAGTTCTCATGCAACCTCCTTTTCTTACTTCGCTTACTAATTGCATAAGAAGTCTCACTTCCATACAAATTAGTAACTTCTCATACTACTATTACCACTATTAGAAGTCTAACTTCAAATAGAAATAGTAAGTTTCTAATTTCTTTCCTTTTGGAGTTCAAGTAGAATTAATAATGATCCAATCTTGGGCTAGCGTGGGAACCACTAATGATTCCTTAGAAAGCTGACTCCAACTAGGACACGCGACCCCGTATCTCATGTGCAATCCGGGTCCACAGTTAATTGTAAATAATACCACTATATAAATGCAATTGCACTCCAGTCCTAGGAATAAATTACAATGAAGACCCTAAACTTCCACATTACCACAAGTAGACCCCTCTATCAATATCCATGGATCAATTGGAATAAATTTGTCACATCCAATCATGGATCCACATCTTATTATCCTTAAGCCTCAATTAATCACAGTGATCATTAGTACCATCCAATTAACTCTTAATCGAGATGGGTGCGCACTTACTAATGATAAATCCATTAATTGGCACAAGGGGATAATATAGATAGATTCCATCTTGATCATTGTATGTTCCCACAGTCCTACTACCACGTACCCAAGACACCGAGGTGTTGACCTACAGTTGGCATCACTCATTGGTGACTCAAAGAAAATGAATAGATAGAAACTTGAGTTGATCAATGTCTCAGGATTGAGAGTCTATTACAAGGGAATTATGAGAGCAAACCTTAAAATCGAGACAGTATTCATAAGTTGCTTCTTATGGTCCTTCAATACATCCAATGTACCAGCACCATGATCCAGAATCTTCCATTCTAATGATCGAGACAAATCACACTATCTCATAATGATCAATGTGCTGCAACCTTATCAAATGAGATGCCCAGTCTCATCACTGGTTGTAAAGATATTTTTAAGTATAAGATTTGTGACACATGTCCCCCGTATGTGGATCTCATCTATATACATATATCACATCTAATATACTAATGGGACCCGGTTCATCTCATGAACCATTATGTCATATATATTGGTCATGTGCATTAAGTAATAAAACATCATTCATCTTGTGAAAGGAAAAGCATGATTTTATTGATAAATAAAGAAATTAATCATTTATTATATCATATGATAGATTGAGACCACACAATCTAACAGTATCTGGTGGTAACCTGATCTCAAATCTATCTTGGAGAAATATTGTACTCCCTGCAACTGATCAAACAAATCATCTATCCTGGGTAACGGATACTTTTTCTTGATCGTAACCTGATTCAGCTGCATGTAGTCTATACACATACGCATCGATCCATCCTTCTTCTTCACGAATAGAACTGGTTCACCCCCAAGGTGATACACTTGGTCTCATAAATCCTTTATCCAAGAGATCCTGCAATTGAACTTTCAATTCCCTTAGTTCCGCTGGAGCAATGAGATAAGGTGCTTTCGATATCGGTGCCGTCCCTAGCACAAGTTCAATCGTGAAATCAATCTCTCTGACTGGTGGTAATCCAGGTATCTCCCCCGGAAAGACATCCGGGAACTCACAAACAACTGAAATATCCTCCACCGCTTTGGACAGTTTATCCTCCGTGATAAATGCCACATAGCCCTCACATGCACTCCTAATCAATCTATCTGCTCTCAAAGCTGAAATGACTCTAGTGGACATGGGTTTCCTCTCCCCAACAATCTTGACACTATCTGCCAAAACTTGCAATCTGGTTGTCTTGTTGAAGCAATCCATAACTGCTCTGTAGGTGAATAACCAATCCATTCCGAGTATCACATCAAAGCCTTTCATCCCTAGGATGATCAAATCTGCATATAGGATAAAACTCCCCACCTGCACTTTGCATGCCGGATAATAGGATTCATACTGTACTGTCTTCCCTAAGGGAGTACTAACAAGAAAAATACGATGTAATGGAGTTATGTCTCCCACCAAGCATGCAACAAATATAGGTGACATGAAAGAATGCCTGGAACTATAATCAAATAAGACTCCAGCAGGTACGTTTGAAATAGAAAGTGTACCTTCCACCACTCCTTCTACTTCCTCGCCCTCCTGTTGATCTAAGGCATAAAGCTTTCCATGTTGTTGAGGCCTCTGTTGCTGCCACTGCTGTCCATGTTGCTGTTACCCCTGAGGTCTATGCTGTGCATACTGCTGGCCTTGTCGCCTCTGCTGTCCCTGGGGTCTCTGTTGTCCTCTGTTCTGTGGTGGTACTGGAAGTCTAAGTTGCTATGGCTGCTGAGGTGTCTAAGAGCAACTCCAACAGAGGATTTATTCTTCCATGTCAGCATGAGTTGACAAGAAACGGTCAAAAATGCTATGTGGGGATGACCTCCAACAGAGACGGTAAAAGTGAGCTGGAAAAGGCATATGTGTTTGTATGTCTTTTTTGGCATATGGAAAGGCAACCTTCATTTCTTAGTTTTTCAATATAATAATACAAGTGGTTCAACCGTTGGGTGGTATGTTTTAATCAGCTGATATGATGTTCTGATATGATGGTAGGTAGTGAACGTTAGATTATAGCCGTTGCATTTTTTTTTTTTACTTTTTTAAATTTTAATGGGTAATTATAAATTATGAAAATTTGAGAAACTCTTGAGCTTGGATATCTATAAATTATGAGTGTTTGAAGTCTTTTTTTTCCTCATTCACACTATGGATTCTCAATTCTCTCAATTTCCTAATTTTTCTACCCAATATTCACAATATTTCGGTGAGGCATCCGAACTCCCTATTGATGATGCCCCAAAGAAAAAGGCCGTTGGTCGAGGTGCCGGCTTCAATATAGAAGAAGACCGTCTTCTCATCGGTTCGTGGTTGAACACCAGCCTGGATGTTGTGCATGGAAACGAGCAGAAACTTGGGGCTTTTTGGGAACGAGTGGGAGAATACTATCACAACAATAAGCAATTTCCCAGTGATCGAACAGACAAAATGTTGTCACAACGATGGCAAAAGATTCAAGCTTTTGTCAACAAATTTTGTGGATGTCTTGCCACAATTATTTTCAGAAATCAAAGTGGCACGAATGAACAAGATAAGGTAAAATTATCTATATGTGTGTGTGTGTGAATTTTTTTTTTAATTCTTAATTTGATCTTACATTTAATTTTCAGATTGCAGAAGCAAAAAAAATTTACGAACATCTATATGGATCAAGATTCACCTTGGACCATGCTTGGATCTTGTTGAGGCACCAACCAAAGTGGATACAACTGCAGCAACAAGTACTAGAGAAGACATCTGTAAAAAGAGCAAAATCTTCAACTTCTGGCTACTCATCATCTTCTAATCCAAGCACTCCCATAAATATTGAGGAGGATGAGACAATTAACAATGCTTATGATCCCATGACGAGACCACCAGGCAGAAAGGCTGAGAAAAGAAAAATGAAGCAAACCACTATCAACGAGCCCACACCTGTTGCAGATCTCATCCAAAAAATGATGGATGAAAAAGAAGAAAGAGATGAAAAAAAATTAGAGCTTCTTAAGCAAAAAATCGAGCAAGATGAGAAGAAGGTGAAATTAAAGAAAATACATATGGAGATGGAGATCATGAGTATGGATACGTCCAATATGTCTGAGGAGCAACAACAATACTATGCTAAAAAAAGACTTGAAATTTTGAGAGGAGGGTTAGGTGATGGTTTCTGAATTGTATTTTTTTTTGAATTAATATGTATTTTTTATTTTAATTAATGAATTATTGTTTGTTTACATATAATGTTGTACTTCAATTTTATAATGTTGTCATTTCACTAGCCATTTTATAGCCGTTGGAGAAAACTAGCCGTCTTGGATCAATTATATCAATTTTATAATGATATCAATGTCTTGGATCGATCCCCTATATTTACCGACCTCGCTGAAGGCCGAACTCCTCCCACCAACTACTCAATCAATGGTCATGAATATACAACTGGCTACTATCTTGTGGATGGCATATATCCATCGTGGGCGACATTTGTAAAAACAATTCCATGTCCTAACGGGCCAAAAGCCACAAATTTTGCTGCAGCTCAAGAGTCCGCAAGGAAGGATGTGGAGCGTACGTTTGGAGTACTACAGGCACGTTTTTCAATTGTTCGTGGGCCTGCTCGTTTCTGGGATCGTCAAACACTTCAGCATATAATGAAGGTATGCATCATAATGCATAACATGATTATCGAAGATGAACGCGATCAAAGTCTTCCACCCAATTATGATGCACGAAAGGGTGAATGCAGTGACCTTCTTGTGTTACGTGACCACACTACGGAATTTCAGGATTTCATTCAAAACCACTTGCGTATTCGTGACAAGAGTACACATTCTCAACTCCAAGCCGATCTGGTGGAGCACCTGTGGCATTTCCAAGGTCAATATGAAGAAGCTTGTGATTGACTATAATATTATGTAATTTGATTTTACCTTTTCAATGAAAAATGAGTTTCAAGTACAATTTGTGCAATTTTTATTTTTTAATAATTTCTTACTTTAATAATATTTAAATCGTACCAAATCCCGTTAAATATAAATAAGATATATGTAATAAAGCAAATGAAGATTAAATGAAAAAAGAATAAAATAATAATTTGACATCTCTATTGGAGTTACCCAAGTGAGATGCCAAATTTACATATGCCTTTTTTGCCACATAAGCCTTTATTTTTTAAAAAGGCATATGGAGAAATAAAGTACCTGTTGGAGATGCTCTAAGGTTGTTGCTGAGGTGCCTGCCTCAAAGGTTGTGCTGCCACTGGTGGTCAAGGAGTTGCATTCCTCACACCTTGCTCTTGTGCCTGAGGGCAATCTCTTCTCTGGTGGCCCATCAAACTACACTCAAAACAAGCCCTGGACTTCCTTCTGCAGTTCGCAGTAAGGTGCGTATTCTTGCCACAATGCTCACAATAAACTCTGCGTGCTTGATCAAATCTAGGCTTCTTACCCTGCTGCCGGTACTACTGCTATGGCCGCTGCTATTGCTGATATGATTGTTGTGGACGTTGCTGAAACTATCCCGAACCGAGGTTCTTAGCTGGTACTGGTGCTTGCTGAAGCTGCTGTGCATAGAGGGTATTCTTCTGAATAGACTCTTCGGCCCAATAAGCACGCTTGAGGTTCTCCCCATATGTAGTTAGGGTAACAGATGTCACATCCATTTGAATATCGGGTCTCAGTCACCGAATAAACCTCTTAACCTTGTCAGCTTCAAGACGAACCAGGGTCGGTGCGAACCTAGAGAGGTTGGTAAATTTCTGCTCATATATCTGGACTGTATCCTTTCCTTGAACCAAGGATTCAAACTCCACAAGTTTATGGGCCTGAATGTGGGGTGGAACATACTTAGCACGAAAGAGTGTCTGGAATAATGTCCAAGCTTCGTTATCCTCTATCGTGTCGTAAGGTGTCATGACCGATTTCCACCACAACTCGGCCACTCCTTAGAACATGTAAGATGCCAACTGAACCCGCTCTTTCCCTGAACATTGCAGACCTGGAAGATCTTCTCCATCTGCACTACCCACTCATCAGCATTAAGGGGGCCCTCATTCCCATAGTATGCTAGTGGGTTCCTCTTCTTGAATTTATCATAAATGTCATTTAAATTTGTTTCCCTAGGAGGCATGATGACTTGAGCTACTGGTGCTGGCCTTTGCAAGAATTGTAACATCTGATTCTAAAAGGTAGCCTGGTCTTCCCTCTGCTTGTGCTTATCTTCCCTTTGCTGGGTCTGATTTTATACTTGTGCCTCTTAGGAATTCACGAAAGCTTGCATCAAATGATTGAATCTAGCTTCGACGGAATCATTTGCACTAGAACTAGCATGGTCGTTGTTTTAGGTGGAGTGAGTATGTCCCCCAGCCATTCTGAAACAAAAGAAACATTAGTCCTATGAGACTCAATCTAGCATACAAACTATACAATCTACAAAAACTAAAATACCCAAAGAAAACCAATCCTCACACGTCTTTAGTTTCAACTTGTTTTTAATCTAGAAACCAGTAATGCTCTGATACCAACTTGTCACGCCCCCAAAAGTGAAACCGGGGTTATGCGTGAGATTAGGGCCAATTAAAACTTTTTCCAACATTAATCAAATGCAACTTGCCATAATCATGTCCCATCTGGATCGAAGACCGTTGTGAGGTGTAAACATTTCCTCAAATATATATAACAATTAGTGGAAGCTTCATAATGCAAGTGGTATCTTAAAGATGTATAGTTTAAGAGCAAATACTAAATATCATCACTAGAGTTCAGGTTTGATACCGTTAACAAAATATTAATTACAAAGAAGAATGTCACATTAAAACTAGGCCTAAACAAAAGTATAATAAAACCAAAAGATAGAACTAATCAGATATATCGTGAAGGCTCTCATGTACGGGGTCGTTACGGCTACACAATGTCGTTCGTACTGTACTCTAGGAAGTCATCAGACTGATTTGCCTGAACTTCTTCCGTCGCCTCCTCCTCCTCAAGGTAGAAAGGCTTGGTACCTATGCACCAAGAGTAGCATCATCAACACAACAGTTGGCAAGCAGATAGATATATAAATCACCATAGATATGCAGTATTAAAGAGAGTAAACGATAAACAAGATCATGTGAAATGCATAGCATTCTAATCGTAAGAAATGCATTGCATTCGAATTATAAACAGACTATCAAAGTAGGCGGTCCACATATGCTAATTACCACGGGAAAATATCACGGCCCTCCCTTACTCACATTGAGTTGTGGTGGAGATATCAATAAATTGGGATAAAAACCCGGTGTTCAATAACAATAACAATAACAATCATCTCTTGGCTCATGTAGCTCGGTCCCTGTGGGCTCTGGCTCAGTCTTGCCTCGAGGCTATAAATCCAAGTCCTCACACAGGTGGTGCCCTAGCTGTGTTGAACGTTAATAGCTAAGTGGTGCCTGACACAAAGAATCCTAAAGAACATCGGTAAAGGGCTAGGTTCAATTATGTGAACAAGATTCAACAATATTAGAGAAACTACTTTATTCCAAATCAAATCAAACTTCCAACAAACTTCCATAGTAGTTCTCTTTAAGCCTTACAATCAAAGCCCCCTAGCCTCAACACTTCAACCAAACCTCAAAACAAACGAAACATCAAAAGGGATCCTAAGTCCCTCATCTATGTTCTTAAAGTGATCATCAAATAAAGTAAAGCAAACAGAACTGAAGACTATCACTACACCAAAAATCGGAAATTGGAACGGAAAAGCGTTCCTAATCCTCCCGTTCCTAATCCGTTAAACCGTTCCAATTTCCGTTCCAATTTGGATTAGGAACGGTTGGTACCAAATTGGAACGGAAATTGGAACGGTTTAACGAATTAGGAACGGGAGGATTAGGAACGCTTTTCCGTTCCAATTTTTGATTTTTGGTGTAGTGTATGTTCGTTACATGTAGATAGTAACAGACGGTACAATTCAGAATCGAAAACGATAAACAATCCAATCCTAAGTACAATGTTAATCCTGAAGCATCGTACAACCTATTCAGTCAACAAAGGGGTTAGGGTTCACGATACCCGGACGAATAATCTTCGTGTATAGATTTAAACAAGGGTATCCTGTTGACCCGTACCATTCAAGATTGAACTAGGTTGGATCCCGATACAACCGGAATAACCGTGAAGAACGTCGGATCAAGACATCCTCACACATAGTCAAATGAGTCCACAAAAGAGTAACCAAGTTCCACCTAAGTCCATCCAGAAATAGGGTGAAATCCCTTTTAGGAAGAAATCCCAGTTGGCCCGGTCGACCTGGTCATTGGCCGGTCGACCGCGTGCACAGTGAGCCCGGTCGACCTGAAGAGGTCAGGTCGACCTCTACCATGCATGTCGGTCGACCGACAGTTGTAAGTGAAAATAGGCAATAGCATTTTGGTCAGGTTCCAAAGAACCAGACCCTGTGTGGCCGGTCGACCGAGGTCCCTGGCCGGTCGACCGCGTGCACTGCGAAAGCAGAGCCAGGTTCTGCTTCTGCAGTGAAATGGGTCACTCCCTTTCCTCCTTCCCTGAACTTGATTAGCAGTCCATATAAGGATAAAAATAGCCTAGCTACAATACACAAATCTAGCTAATCAAGTCATTAACATCTAAATCCATTCCATTAGACTAATAAACCCAATTATCATGTTTTCAAACCTCTAAGGTAAATGAGCAAAGAACATCTAAATCATGATTTTTCCATACAAATCAAGGAAGACAAACATATCAAGGATAAATATAACTATTTACTTGCCTTAGATGAAGTGCTAGACCAAAAACCAAGAAGAAATTTGGGAAGAAAACCTCTTTGGAAGCTCCAAAAAGAAAAGGCAACTCTCAAAACCCAAATCACTCCTACAATTGCATGCCAAGGGTTGATGTGAGTCTCCCTAATTCATTTCTAACTAATAAGGAAGAAGAAGAGATAGTCTACAAGCTTTAAGAGCTTACCTTTGAATGGGTTGTGGATGAAAAGCTTAGAAAAGTGGATAGTTTGGATCTTGGAAGCTTGAGGAAGAAGATGGGAGGGTTTGTTGTCAACGCCGGAGCTCCGGTGACCGTCGGCAGTGAGGAGAAAGTGAACGAAAGAGAAAGAGAGAAAGAGGTTGTTGTGTTATGTGTTGTGTTGAATGAGAGAAAGAGATGAGTTTTGACCTAATATAAAGGGATGAGCTTTGTAAACGGGCCATGGGCCTTGGGTTGGGTTTGGGCCAAGTTTTGGGTCGGGTCCAAGGTTCACAATTGATGATTTTCGGGCCTTTTCGACGCGTCAAATCAAAACGCGACAGAAGACTAATGTTCGTGAAATGTCGAGATCTACCCAATGCACCCAAACTCACAAAACTCATAATCTCATAAGAATCCCTGAAAACTTACCCAAATAGCAAATCACCCCTTTGTTCTACCCAAACGCACTCCGAATCGTGTGAGACTTTGCACACGAGATTCAACGTAAAATCCGATTCGCTAAGACTCTAAACATACTTACTAACTAATCACACAATAAATTAGAATTAATAGAAGATTAAGGGACGGGATGTTACATGATGTGAGAAGCAAATGCTGTATTTCGTGTGTCTTGGTTTGTGTATGTCGATTGGTAACATGAGTTGTACTCTGCGTATATACTAAACCAGTTTCTCTTCTTAGAACTTGTTACTTGGTCGGCTGGTGTGTGTAAATTGATTGGTAACATGATTTGTACTCTCTCTTCTTAGAACTTGTGACATGGTCAACTAAGCAAAATAGGTACTGGAGACTTCTCCGTCCATCATGCTATCTATAGGGTTGCATACAACTACATTAATCTTAGTAAAAGCTGCTTTAGATGCACGTGGTTCCAAGTTAATTCCAGATTGAAAAAAACTGGGACGCATTTTATTTGGTGGTTTTCGAGATGTTCAATGCTATTGGATGGATTAACTATGTTATGATTAAACTCTTCACAACTTATCAATGGATAACCCTTTTGGTACAAATAGTTTATCGGTCTGGGCATGGATCTTCCTATTTGGGCATGTTGCTGGATTTATGTTCTTAATTTCCTAATGTGGATATTGGCCGGAATTGATTGAAACCTTAGGATATGCCCATGAGCTGGAGGTACAAACCGGTGGCTCTTTCCATTGTCCAAGCAAGATTAGTTGGATTAATTCACTGTTCTGGGATCTGGAGATGGTTTGAGAGTCTTACTCTCCCTCTAGGTAGAATCTTTAAAGTTCATATTTACTGTTAATTGCGCTTCAAAATCCAGTAAAAACTCTTTAGTGTTTAAAATTAGACAGAAATTGAGGTTGATTAAAAGACGCAAAATTATAGGAGATTTGATACTTTCATTTTTCAGAACGTTTTCAGGATTGGAAAACTTGTCAGACTCATGACTCACCCAAGTCACCTCATCTCTAAATAGGGTCAAGTCAAATCCAGGGAATATATATATATATATATATATAGGGGTATTCAAGTGAGAGATTCTCTCACCATGTATAGTGAGGGACTCCCCTTTTCGGAGATTTTAAGTATAAAAGGTATACTCTCATCAAGTACAGAAGCCTTTTTGTACTTGAAACCTCCCCAAAAAGGAGAGTCCCTCACCACACATGGTGAGGGAATCTCTCACTTGAATATTTATATATATATATATATATATATATGAAAACCTGTTGTAAGGACATTTTTTTCTTCTTCATCTTGTTTTCTTATTTTTATATCTTTTGAATGTTACTTCATTAATTTGAGTTAATCATCATGAATACAGGTTAACAAAAATATATTTAGAAATATTACTATAATAACTTAAATGAGAAAAATTGACTCCCTAGTGAACACGCGACTCTTCCAAGTCTTTTTTTTTTCTTTGTGGAGTCCAAGTCGAAAGCCCCAAGGTTTCCAATTTTCAAATCACATAGCACCACAATATGCCAACACGTACCACCATTATGGCCCCATATCAGTTTTTCAAAAAATTGATAAAAGGTTAAATTGATGGTGAGGCGCACTCCCATTATAGGAGGGGTCAAGAGGTCCAATAACATGAAGGCTAACCAGTGTCAGTGGCCTTAAAAATCCATCCATGGTCATCTCAAGAAATGACGGAACAATAGGGAATTAGAAGTCTTGAATCCTAGCAAGCATTCTCTCCACTCGATCACAAATGTAGAAACCAAAATGCAAAAAAAAATTAGTTTAGTTAAGGGGTGTAAAAGAGGGGGAGACAAGGAGATGAATTTCAGCAAAAAAGAAATACAGATAAAGCACAGGAAACCAATTTCTAGTAGGACAATAAGTTTCCGAAAAGAATGAATTCGGTGTCATAAATCCACAGCAATGGATCCTAAAGCAAAATGAGAATGAACTCAACAGCAGCACACACTGCAGAGTTCGACGTGTATCTACTGTTATTATTCTCAGTAATCAATGGAAAGAGGTCCAGTAACCAGAAAATAAGAGATAGAGCAAATTAATGGGGACAGCAATGTGGTTTGAAAATGCAACCTTGTTAGTTACGACCTACTCTGCAGCAACAGGCTCAGATGGAGCAACCTGCTGGTCCCTAGATGCTACAAAGGCCTCTTCTTTGGAATCAGTGGAACCACTGTTGGCATCTTTACGTGGCGTCCCATCTTTTGTTGCACTCTCCTTGGCAGCAGGCGCCCCATCTTTAGTTGGGGCAGCAGCAGCATCTTTGGCAGATGTAGGTGCAGGAGGTGGTGGTGGTTTCATGTGAGGTGGGGGAGTTTGTTTCAGCTTCAGGAGTATATGTCGCATCCTTGTGAGATCTGTGGGCTTACCAGGCTTTGGGCCCTGAATAACAACAACAGAAGGCTTCCTCTCTTGATCCTTCTTTCCTCTCTTCTTCTCGATGGTAGGCAGCTCGTGAGGGATCAGCTCTGCTATCGCTTTCCAGTACTGTTTGTCTGCCTCAGCATGGAACTTCTTCTGGTTAGCCAGAAATAGCTGGACACAAACATGACCATAATTTGGTTAGAAGCAGATGTTGAGATCTCTAAATAGTGAAACAAGAAAAAAGAGAGAACAATATTCTTGCAGGTTGTCAACAGTAGTACTTTTATTTTCAGAAAAGCAAATAGATAAGAATGTTAGCAACTTCTACCTTCTCCCTTTCTCTGTTATTTGCCTGGTTAGTTTCACAATTGCTTTTCCTCTTCTCATAGAAAGATCTTTTGTATTCATCAGCTTCATCAATGATTTGGTTCAGCATCTCTTTCTCCTTCCTCTGCTTCTCTTCAAGGCGTATTGCATTTTGGCTGCATGAGCAAATACCAGTGTTTATGCTAAGACCTCAATAAAACAAAGCAATCTTAATGGAAAGATTGCAACTACATTTACAGCTGCACAACAATATCACAATTTTCTGATTATTTTCAAGAAATGAAATCTAGACACTAGCAAAAGCAAATCGACTAGATGGGATCAATAAAATAAAATTGCTTCTAAACAACATTGTGCCACAATTTTTAGCCTATCACATAGGAATGTCAAACTCCAAAAGCACGAGATAACCCATTCAAGCACTGGAAACAATGTGATGGTCGCCACCCACAAACACTCATTTTCTAGGACAACGTTACAGTTTCCAAAATGACCAGCTTAGATTTATATTGTGGCATCAAACATTTAAATTTGGAAGTCATAAAGTAGCTTCTAAGATGACCAAGCTAAATAAAAAAGGTTTCTTTCAAGGTTCTAGTCCTCAAGACAACACGGTTTTCCAAATGCTGACTTTAGGTGAAACTTGTGATCAACACTTGGGGCACTAATAAGCTTGCTTGAAGTTATTTGCATTTGCTGATTCATTCACATCTTTATATATAACATAGACCTCAATGTACAAATGATTTTCTGGAATTCAGTTCTTCCTTGTAGTATCAATAGTAGTAGGGAGAGACCAATGAAGAGGAATGAAATAATAAGAAGCGGCATGTTAGATAGTGGAACATTGTACAACAAAAATTAAGGTATCAATGAAGAAGATGATGATTATTGATTTCATTAAAAACAGAAACTGAAAACAGCAATCACAGAAAAGAAGAAGCTGGGGATGATCAATCAAGTTAATGGATTGCCTGAAATGCATGTATACAAGCAGTCAAGTGCATAGATTGCCCAAGTACAATGATACAAAATGCTCACATGCCTGAGTCTACAATAATTAGCTAAAACTATGTGGTTTCCTTCCTTAGCAAGAATCTCAATGGCATCAATACCACTCTTAGAACATTACAGATTTCAATATCAACCTCTTTTTAAGGCCTCAAACTAATTTAGGAAATAAGAAATGGGAGTGTTAAAAGGATGAAGCCCGTGAACAATTTGGATATTCTTCACCAATTTGGAATGCTAACTGTAGGTAATGATGTCTTCACAAGCATTGCAATAAAATAAATAAAATAAAAATAAACATTGGGAATGTTTAGAAAGTTAAATCTAGCAATCTGTTTTAAAAGTTGAATGAAGACAACTTGGGATATAGATAAGTCCTAGATTGACCGAGGCCCAAGATTTGAGCTATATAAACACAAGAGAAGTTATGACTTACGAAACAGGCATTGTGGAGATTAATACGGCTTTGATAATGTGATGCAGAGCACAAACTGTATGGGCCTGGCCCATTGTTGGGTTGTTTTCTTTTCATCGTTGTAGCCCATTTGTGTGGGTGTGGGTGTGGGTGGTGGTTGGGGGAGGGGAGGGAGGAGAGATGGGGCATTTTAGTCTTTTTCATGTATTTTGAGCTTTAGGGTTTTGTTGGAAGAACCCAGACAGGGAGTAGGAAGTGGGTTGCTTTTGGTGGAGTGAAAGAGTGTTTTGTCTATTGTTGAGTTGGTGGAGAGAGAATAATAAAATTACAAAAAGAAAAGTAAGTAGAATAGAGGATCCATTCCTGTTGGTTGACTGGACAGTTTTTGGAGATTTTGAACACAGAATAGCATTGAGCAGGAACATGCGACAGGAAGCTCCCTATCAAACTGTTCCTGAAGGTAAAAGAGGAAAGAGGGCAACAGGCTTTGCCATTCTGCAAGAAGAGAAATCTCAGCATGGTCCCTACCAAAGATTGGCTTGAACACCTTTAATTTAGCTGTTTATATTCACATTGCGATACTTGGAGCATTAGGACTTGGATCAGCTATCGGTGCTTGTGAAATCTTCGTAGCAAGTCAGTCCTATATTTTGAAGCGCTTCTTTTTTTTGCATCCAAGTCAAAATGAGACACCTGGAATTTGGCATAAATCTATTCAAATATGAGGATCAATATTGTGGAAAAGAGTTCTACTTTGGGCAGTTCATTGGTTTAAAGCAAAAGAAGTAAACCGTTGATGAATACATGGATCAATTCCAAGAATTGCATGTCTCATGTGGCCTAGATGAAACCCAACATGTGATTTACCTCGTTATATTAGAGGTTTGAGAGCAAACATTAGAAATCATATTGTAAGGCCCCGACCCGAGTGACCTCGACTAGCACTAGTTAAGTCGCGCGATAGCTTTAAGTGAGGTTAATAGATTTTGTTTAAGTTTGGGATTAGAATAGCTTTCATATAGCTTTGGAAATTTTTGGAGAGCCCTTTTGACTTAATAGGACTCATGGAGAGTCTTTTAGTGACTCCGCGTGAGCATCGGGGATTATCCGTGATTTCGAAAATTCGTGTTTTAGCTCCATTTAACTTATCTCGTTAACCTATACAACTTTCATGTTGACTCCGTTCCAGTTCGAGACCCCAAAACCCGATTTTTCTAACTTTGAGGGAAAAACGGCCTTTTTACACCAAATCTGGACACAAAATTCGATGTCTCCAAAACCCTTAAAATATATACTTTTTGGAAACTAGATTTTTCGACAAACACTTTTCCCTTCTTCGTCGAACTCATCGAGGCCCGGAAACCCATGTTTTCAGCTCGACAAGTTTGTTAAGTTGTGGGACCCATCTCCACTTTGTATATAAAGTGAGCTCATTTCTCCTTATCCTCTCTTGTCATGCTTTTGTGGAAGGAATAGCTCCAGACCACTCTAGGGTTTCTTCCCTAGGTTCTTGCTTCTTTCTCCTCCAATCCACTACCAACCCTTGTCTAATGGAGAAATGGACTTCACCATCTTCTTCCTCACCATGAGAGCTTCCTTTTGACATCTTTTGGAGGAAAATCCAGCCACCCTAAGGTTCCCTTTGAGCTAGCCTTGTTCATTTGAAGACCTTACAAGTAAGCAATCTTCTCAATCTTTTAGATATGTTCTTTCCTAGCCCTAGAGAGGCTCCATCTTCATTATTGGGAGCTCTCTCTTTCTCATTCCTTGTATTGACCATTTAGGGTTCTAAATGGGTCTATTTTTGGGGGTTTTGTGTAGCTTGGAGACTTTTGGCATGGAGAGTGTGAATAGGAGCGTGATTAGCTATTTTGGAGGCCAAGGCAAGTGGATGAATGGATGTTTGAATGTTTTCCTGTTTTATGAGAAATGTGGCTTTCCACTACATGCTTTTGGTGATTTAACATTGCTTTACTTATGCTTCTTTCTTATGATTTTTATTGATTTTGAAATATGCATATTGTCTCTTATTTAATCTCTTGGAAATGGTTGCATTATATTTTGGTTAAAGCTAGTTTATGCTACATATGGATTTCCATGGATGATGGGTTTTTCCCTTGTGATGAATGTGGATGAGAAGGAGATGATTTGATCCATTTGTTGAATGCTTGGATGGAGGGTTTGGTGTATGTTTAGTTGGGGTTTTGAGAAGGCTAGGAGACCCCTATGTCTGGTGATAAATGGGTGACAAATAGGGGTTGAAAGAGGAAGGAAGAGGAGGCTCGAAACTGTCCAAAAACAGGTTACGGAGGAGTTCGCTCGAGAAAACCCCATCCAGAAGGTCGTTGGCTCAAGCCAACCACCAGGTCTGCTCGAGCCAACCTGACAGTGCCAAGTTCGGTTCGCTCAAGCGAACCCCTCCCAGAGAGCTCATGGCTCTGTGCTGCTGACCTAGGCCTATGCTAGGAAACTTGAATTATGGATTTTAGGCCCGGGAAGAGATTGTTTGGAGCCCCGATGCGATGGTAGGACCGAGGAAGGAATATATGGAGCTGGTTGAAAAAGATAACCCCATCATGGAGAATTATTGAGGATTTTGGACTTGTCAATGTGTATAGGGAGCTTGGAATATCCTAGATCTTCTGGGGTACCAATCCAATAACTATACTGACATACAGGACCCTTATACACATCGATTTAAATCTTGAATTCTCAATGCATGGTACAATATTTTATGAAGATCCATTCATGTTGTGTTTTACTTAGATTCCATGCATACTCTTCAGTTTTCAAGTGATATTATGAGTTTACTTCAGAAATGCTGAAATATGCACTTTAAGTGTTTTGCTAGCCCTGGATATGCATGAAAAATCCCAATGGGATGTTTGTGCCTATGAGCACCATGTTCAGTCTGTTTGGGTGCTACACACCTATATATGTATGTATAAGTTCTGATTTCTTCGTGTGACCTATGAGTTGGCACCACTAAGCTTGGACAACCTTGTCGGTTTGATCAACCAACTTGGGGTCCCCCTTTTATGCTCTGCCAGCTACAATCTGGATTCTGTTCTGTTTTGTTACCCGGTTCCGCGGTCGTGGTTTTGTCTAGCTATATGTATATGCAATTAGTTGGTTCTCGTCACTTCATGTGTCTAAGACGTACACCCTTAGTGTGCTCTCATCACATTAGTGATGGAGGATTTAGCTTCGTGTGGTCGCCATCTTGCCAGTTTCCTATTCATTGGTACCTTTACATGTTTTATATTGCATATTTGGTTTTCAAATAAGTTATGCATTATGTTTCATGAAAATTTATGTTTTAGCAGGTTTTCAACGTTTTCTAAGGTAACCTTTAAAATTACTTTGCTTTTATATCTTTTCGCCCACCTGCCAGACCGTCGTGTTTGACCCACTCTTTTGGTACTCAGGTCCAGATGTCTTGTACCCCGAGGTGGAGCAGGAGGAGGCAGCCGGAGAGCCGCAACGCGTAGGCAAATGGCAGGTTGATGATGTCGTTTAGACATTGGGTTATGCCTTGAGTTGCAAAAATACATTTGGGATTGTGACTGATATACTTTTAGGATTTTATGGGTTGTATTGGCCCTTTATTTTGGGGAGTGGATAATTAACTGAACTTTTGTTTAAACTCTAACTTTACATTGGGAAATGCTTATGATCATTGCTCACTATGATATTATTTTTTATATATGTGTTATCACTCATCAGTCTTGTATTATGGAATGGATTTGCCAATTTGATTTGCTACACGCTTCCGCCAACTTGAATGAGAATGCTGTGTGATATCCTCACTGCAAAAACCAATGGGAAATCACGTGCACGGATGATATTATGTTCTTTCTAAATCCGTGTACGTAATCGCCATATAAACCAATGCACTTGGCATCAAATTATCATTATGTATCTATCCTTCGTCCCGATCCCGAATTTGGCCACTGAACCGGTCCCGGGTCGCGACACATATGAAGTCTTACCGAGCCATTCATGAAGCATACCAATATGCTATTCATGTTGAGCACAAACTTAAACGGTCCTATGCAAGGCAACTTAAATCTCAAGAGTCGAAAGAAGACATTATAGAAGTCATTGATGATAAAAATGTCGCAGATATTCTTCTAGATTCACCTCCTATATTTGATGACTACGTGGAAGATAATTGTCAAGAAACAAAAGATTTCATAGCAGAATTAGATGGAACAACATTTCAACATGAGGGTTGCATTGATCAGACATTGGAAGAGGCAAATGACAGACAAGTGGAAATTAAAGGCTCATATTTGGTTAGTATTGAACAAATCACCCGATGGATCGCCAATTCTAGAACCACCTATTTGCTTATCGGAAAACAAACTAATTGTTCTAATGAGATCACAAGAAGATCTACCCGTTGAAGTCCCTCACATTGACTTCATCTTTGAGGATGAACAACGGATAGTAAAAGTTCGTTATATGAAAATCCAAATTCCACATTTGAAATGTCAATCATCTCCATTGCACACCCAATTAATGTTTGCCTATCAAAGGAAGCAATGCATAAAGCCAACTTGGAGGAAAATATTGTGTCAAGCTTCAAGGCCTCATACAAAGTATGAAGATCAACAAGGACAGTGGAAGTTTGTACATTTTTGACCCAGGAGGACCCTTACAAATCGAGGTCGAGTTCTTGCCAAGGGGAGACTGATGCAGAGCACAAACTGTATGGGCCTGGCCCATTGTTGAGTCTTTTTATTTTCATCGTTGTAACCCATTTGTGGGGGGGGGGGGGGGGGGGGGGGTGGGGGGGGTGGGGGTATTTTAGTCTTTTTCGTGTATTTTGAGTTTTAGGGTTTTTTTGGAACTTATGTAAGGGGAGAGAAGGATGGAGGCTTTTTGGACATTTGAAGAAGAAATACACTCCATACCTTGAAGAGGTTGGATTTTTGTTGCAACAGATTTGCCTTGGGCAATCTAGAGTGCATCATAATCCTGATGTGAATATATATATATATAGACACACACACACACACACAAGAGGGCAACTCCTCTAGGCCTGGTGACACAATTTCAAATTGCTTATAGAATAAACTGACAAAATAAAACACATCAAAGAGGGAAAGAAAGTTCTGCCTGGACAAGGTTTACCATTGTAGTTGAGACATTCATATACAGGAATTCTATCATGCCTTTGGCTGATTATGAGCTTTTTATAATCCTTTTGGTTAAAGGAGAGAGAAGGTGCACAAGCATTAAGATAAAACCCAAATCTCTAGGATAATATGCAATATATTATATTACAGTCACCATTTTCAAATAATAATAATAATATACAATATATTATTCAGAAACATAAAAGTAATGCATGCTCTAAGGGTTTGGTGGTGGCTCTCCACTCCACCTAAAATTGATGCTGAGATTTTTGATCTAGCAGTTTCCTCAAAAGAAATTCATGTATAGCTTTTGTAAATTGTAATAGCCTTAGTGGAAAGATCTGTCAATAGATATTGTGAAGAAACCTGTGAAAATTTGATGAGACCTGATACAGTGTCACCAAATGAAGTAATAATCCACCACCACTGATGCAGGCCAAACTAATGAGCCACGCCCAAAGGTCTCTATACCCAAAGGCCCAACTCCAACAAGGCCCAATAAAGAGAAAGATCTCCTAAAAACATGTCTCCAGCAACACCTTCCTATTTTGCAAAGTTTCAAGAGGATTTCTTAGATATTTTCCTTATTTTAGTAGTAGCTATGATTTTAGTAATTTAGAAGTTTTTATTTTTATTGAGAAGTTTTTTCCAAATTAAGGCATAGACTAGCCCATACAAAGAGATGTAATCCTCTTGGTCGATCAGTGCAAATTGAATAAGAATTTTGAGTT
The DNA here is from genome assembly GCA_038049695.1 of Cinnamomum chago. Taxonomy (NCBI): domain Eukaryota; kingdom Viridiplantae; phylum Streptophyta; class Magnoliopsida; order Laurales; family Lauraceae; genus Cinnamomum; species Cinnamomum chago. Next base: position 20,057,712 of record CP142459.1, read on the forward strand.
TCCTCTCTCTCTAAGATTTCTTCTTTGGTGTGAGACCTACACAATCTACTCTAAGCCTTTGGCCTGGAGAATATGACACAACGCGGGAAGGGAAGAATAGCCAGAAGACTAATCTCAAAGCCAAAGGCTTAGAGAAGATCATCTAGGTCTCACACCAAAGACGAGAAAACTCATGAAACTAGAGAGAGAGAGAGAGAGAGAGAGAGAGAATCAACTTCTATTCAATTGCAATCTATCCAAATGAGAAGAGATTACAGCTCTTATATAGTTTAGAATAAGCTCTAACTTGGAAAACAAGTCATAATAAAATTAGAAACTATCTAATTTACTACTAAATCATAGTAATTACTAAAATCTATGAAATCTACTAGAAATTTGAAAACTGAAAAACCGTCATTAGAGATCCCTCATTATTGGGCCTTGTTGGACTTGGGCCTCCTGGCATAGACATTCAGGCGAGGTCCAGTAGTCTGGCCTAGATCAACTCTCCCCGGCTTAGGGAAACTCAACCCCGACGAGTTATTAGCTTAGTATCTCTCGTACAAATCTGGATTGAGTCTCTAAAAGTCTGTGGCTGTGATCCATGTAGCCTCGAAGAAAGGTCATCCTTTCCACTTGACCAAGAACTTTTGAAAGCCTCTGTTCTTGGGTTATACCAGTTGGTCATCAAAGACATCTTCAATTTCTTCTCGGAGAGGTGGAATCATGAAAGCCTGATATCTTGTTCTTCAAATGATTCATTTTGATAATGCCCATGATAAATTGTGAGATCTTCGACATTGAATGTAGAATTAATATTCGTGTTTGGCGGAAGATCGAGCACATAAGCATTGGAGTTGATTTTCTTCAAAATCTTGAATGGCCCTGCACTTGTTGGGTACAGCTTCTTGTAAGTACCAGTGGGGAACCATTCGGCCTTCAACCGAACCATGACAATATCTCCTTCATCAAATTCGACATGGCGCCTTCGAGCCTCTGCATGCTATTTTTAGTTCTCATTACTTCTTTTTTTTTAAATGGTTAGTTCTCATTACTTTTGGCAATGTGTTTGTGAACCTCATCATGAACGTCCTCCACGTGTCCTACGAATTGTTCAGTTTCTTGACTAGGCTTGGCTTCAACTGGTAAGGGACTCATATCGATAGGAAGACATGGCTCGACTCCTATGACAAGCGATCTTTCTGTTGTTTTGTTTATAGAGTTGTTGTAGGCAACCTCTGCCATGGGAGTTCAGTTTAGGGGTACGGATGTGGCTAGATGGTGGGTGGATATTGAAGATGATAATAGATGATGATGGTCGATAATGATGAATGATAAAATCAAGGAACTAGAAATTTGAATTAGGGATGAGTGCACGGGTTACCTCAATCAGCGATCGGAACGACGATCTAAGAACGGATCTTCATTCTGATACCAATTGACACGACGCAAGAAGGGTCTCCAAGCCAAAGGCTTAGGAAAGATCGTCTAGGTCTCACACCAAAGACAGTAAAACTCATGAAAATCGAGAGAGAGAGAGAGAGAGAGAGAGAGAGAGAGAGAGAGAGAGAGAGAATCAGCTTCTATTCAATTGCAATCTATCCCAATGAGAAGGGATTACATCTCTTATATAATTTAGCCTAAGCTCCAACTTGGAAAACAAGTCATAATAAAATTAGAAACTATCTGATTTACTAATAAATCATAGTAATTACTAAAATCTATGAAATACTAGAAATTTGAAATTTGAATAGTGTCGTTGGAGATCCCTCATTATTGGGCCTTGTTGGACTTGGGCCTTCTGGCATAGACCTTCAGGCGGGGCTTAGTAGTCTGGCCTGCATCAAAATAGTCCTTAGCTATTATTCTGTTACCCATGTTGACTCATCTATCAGATCGTCGTTTTAATCGCCGATCGGGTAACCCGCAAATTCAATCCCATTGTTGAATTTCCAATTCATTGATTTCATCATCCATGATCATCATCATTAGCATCCAGCCCATCCCAGCCCTCCACATGACCCAACCCCACTGTTTACAGAACCCCAAACCGAGACTCGCAGAACCCTACGCTGGGTCACTCATGTGTCTGACTGATTGCACATGAAAAACATGGTGTTTTCCCCCTTATAGATTAAAAGACTTGAACTCTAACCAGTTAAGCAACGGCCAAGGACATGAAAAAACAAGATTTGTGGTAATCTGAATTGTGTTGTTATTATTAGAAAAATGATAGGGTAATGCAAGTAATAGAAAGACCAAAATATATATTCAGTGGTAGATAGATTTATGTAAATGGGTCAGGTCCATAGTGGACCCAGCCTGGACCAGATTAACTTTCTCTAGCAAGACAAGGTGATGTAGTACAGACCAAGACCAGGCCCAAGAAGTCAATTGAGCCGACCCATTGACCCACTGGTCAACCCGGTCCATTGGGTTCAGCCCATAGGCCCAATATGCCCGAGAGATTACCGTGGCATCTTTCTATTTTCATTCCTAGTTTGATTAGAGAAATATTTCTAAATTCTATATTCTTGTTTCATTAGGAATAGATAGTTTCCTATTTTATTTAGAAAGACTTGTTTGCTAAGAGATCAATCCTATTCCTACATAAGGATGATCAAACCTCCCTGTAGTTTATGCATATTTTCAATTAATCAACGGTTTCTGAATTTTATCTTCAATATGGAGTTTCCCATTATTGTGTGTTCTAGTTTTAGAATCCATCCTTGGATTCGATCGGTCCCTTTGGAGGTTGATCTATTTTTTTATTGAGGATCCGGGGCTGCGCAGCTGCACCACAAGTACCCAGTTCAGATGGACCTGATTGGATCCAGACTTGACACAAATCTAAATATATCACAGAATATGCACATTATTATAATGTATATTATAATACTAGTATATGATCTTTTACTAATGATAGTTACCATTTGAATGATGATGATCATGATGCCATATACTGTATTATATACTATACATATAAATATGAATCAGGTACACTGGTAATCAGGTATGGATCTAGCAGTTCCCTGATGTGATTATCAACCAGGTCAGAAAAGAATGTCCATATCCAAGTATGTCGGGACAGGTCATTCGCATAACCAGGTAATCGAAGGTCCATTGAAATCCCTAAGTGGAGGATACAAAGCACTATTCAGCTTCGGTAGAAGACTTCCAAGACAGTAGTCTGCTTTTACATTTCTAGTGAAGTGAGGTGAAGCCTCAAATCAAGAGATAATAAAATGAGGGGGTCTAATCATATTATCATGGCATTTTGTTTTTAGTGTGGCTTGATAAGGAATTTTTTTCACTTTTTGGGTAAAAAGTAGATGGGTTTTTGTCATTTAATGGCTTGAGAATGTTGCTTTTTGATCTTTTTTCTAATATGAAGGGGGAATTTTGAGATTTTGTACTTTTGATATGACCCCCATGTCTCTTCATGTCTGGTAAATGGAGGCTTGACTTCACTTCACCTTACTAGTGAAGTTGCCAAACAGGCTCGATTCTGTAAGACCGGGTGATATCTCCCAACCCAATCTGGATCTGCATAGACAAACAGCATGAGGGGGAAAAGGATGAATAAAAGAAAAAATGGCTTCCGTGGGGTGGCGATATTCTGTAAAGTAAAAGAAAAAGGAAAGAAATTAAATCTACATTCTTCTCACCTGAACTCTATATTTAACTCCATGGCTATCTCAGTTGTTCAAGTCCAAATTTAATTCATTTATATTGAAAAAGAAAAAATGACCCGCAACATACGTATCATTCCAAAGTGCAAACCAATGGGATTTGGTGACTATCGCAGGGTCTCTTTCTTTTTTTGGTTTTTTTTTAAGAAGGGGGGTGTAGGGAAAAGTGGGCCCCACTAAGTGGTGTGCGCGGTCCAGATGCACAGGAATATTGTCCATATAATATTTATATGGGCCGAACTCCTGTACATCCTTCCAGTTCATACCAGCTCTTGGGTCCCACCTGTGACCCCACATATCATGGGATGGGGATCAAAGATTCAAGTGGGACCACCGTAGATATCAAATTTAAAGTCAGTCCAATGCCCCTAAACCCTTTTCCACGCACACCCTTGCGCACCTCAGTGGGCCCATCCAAATGGACCACACATAGGGATCAACCCCCCTTTCTCTCTCCTCCCTCTTTCCCCCTTCTCTCTCCCCCCTCCTTTTCTCTTTTCCTCTCTCTCCTAAAAGAAAGAAAAAAAACCAAAAACAAGAACAAAATCCTATAGTCAATGGACCCCAAGGTATGCACCTATCCGGATGGACTAGACCATTGGATTGATTGTGCAGTGTGCACTCATTTTTAACGATGAAAATTTGTGGGGGCCTTTGATTAAGGTGTTAGGGTGATCACATGAGCCCCCATCACCATACACCAGTAGGGCCCAGCCAGATCTTGCCATCCCCCTAGGTGACACCCCAGGTGGGCCCCATAGTGAGAAACTTATGGAGAGATCATGTGCACGCAGGGGATGGCTACTCTGTGTATATATATTTGCACTCTGCTAAGATGTACCACTCACAAATTTGCATTAAGAGGCACCCAATGATAAATCCAAACCTTGAACTCACTAACCTCCTATGAATTAAAACTCGCCCTAATTTGACACTAATCTGAATTATATTCAACAAGAGGCTTTGTGACAGTACAAAGAAAGAATGTATGGATTGCAACTTCAGTGGAATGTACAAAGGGCTGAAGCTGCTATGAGAATCCCAAGAGATACCACAGAGATTTATTCGAATACATTGGCTCGATAATTAGCAAGGATGGATGTTTCATTTCCATAGTTTAAATGATGAAGAGAATTTCGACTTTTCCATAGTTTCCTGATTCACAGGAACATGTTTTCCTTAGGTTTCATTTTCAGTAAACTATTGCTGAGATTAAAACTCAAGACCTTCATTTCCTTGATGAGTAATGTAATGAATGTTGTTAACCGTTTCACGTGATTCTGGCAGTAGTTGATCATCTTTAATTGTGACTGTAGTACTGAATTTTATTATGAGATGGGATTTCTTGCTGCATATATTTTATATAGTAGATTTAATTCAGCTTTTTACTGATGCCCTGACTCCATGTGACCTGAACTATTAAGGTCTGAGTTTTTAGTTCCTGAGGACAGATTTTACAGGCAGGAATTAGCACCCATTCAGTCCAAGACCATTTATCTGGAAAGATTTACAGACCCATTGGATCTGTATTTGAAAAATCAAATTTCAGCGCGTTGCACATCCAAAGTTGATTTCTTTTCTTTTTTCTGTCCAATACCTGCTGTATTGGTGAGTTTAATCAATTGGGGATCAGGAATTGGATTCTAATCTCAGTTATCATATCCCAAATAAAATCCAGAACCAGCTATCAGTTCTAGATTGATTTCAGAGCAATCCATGCAGCATCAGAAGTGACCCGGAGTGCTTCAGCTGGTATCAGACCACTCCAACCTGCCACCGTAGTAATCCTGACTGCTCCACTAGTATTTTCAAATGATAAGATCTCTGCCATATAAGTTAATTATTCCTACTTTCAATTTTTTTTCCTACTATAACAGGAACTTCCAACTTTCTATTTAGTGGTCCTTATTCAAATTATAACGATGTGCCTACTTTTTGTTTTCAGATTTAGTTATTTCCTAGATTAATTTCTTTCAACTATTGCATTTTATAATTGAAAACAGTTTATACTGAAGTCTTCATATGGTATGAGTTTTTATTAGATGTGTGAATAAAATGAAATAGTACATTAGTTAGAGAGCTGCTACCTGCACACTGCATTTTAAAAAAAAAAAAAAAAAACAAAAAATTCCTAAATTACCCTCGCCCTCTCCTTCTCCACGTTGTCCACCGCCCGCCTGCCCACCCACCCTCTCTTCTCCCTCTTCCTCTCCATTTCCCTCTCCCTGCTCGTCGCGGCCAGCTACCCGCCCACTCTCCATCTCCTTCTCCCTCTTCCTCTCCTTCTCCCTCTCTATTTCCCTCTCCCCGCTCATCACCGACCGCCGCCCGGTCACCCTCTCCCCATCCTCTCTCCCTCTCACGGTGGACAAGCAAATGGAGAAGAATCAAATACTTTGGATGTAAAAAAAAATAAAATTTGCCATTGAAATCGGCGAACCCGATTCGTTCGGCGTTACAAGGCCGAAGAAACCGAATTTGTTCGGCGTTACAGGGCCGAAGAAACCGAGTTTGTTCAGCGTTACAGGGCCGAACAAACCGAGTTTTGCCATGAATCCGATTCGTTCGGGCGTTCAGGGCCGAACAATCCGAGTTTGTTCGGCCCTGTGTCGCCGAACAAACTCGATTTGTTCGGCCCTGTGACGCCGAACGAATCGGATTCGCCGATTTCAATGGCAAATTTTTTTATTTTTTTATTTTTACATCCAAAGCATTTGATTCTTCTCCATTTGCTTGTCCACCGTGAGAGGGAGAGAGGAAGGGGAGAGGGTGACCGGGCGGCGGTTAGTGAGGAGCGGGGAGAGGGAAATAGAGAGGGAGAAGGAGAGGAAAAGGGAGAAGGAAGAGGAGAAGGAGAGTGGACGGGCAGCGGGCGGCGACGAGCAGGGAGAGGGAAAGAGAGGGAAATGGAGAGGGAGAAGGAGAGGAAGATGGAGAGGAAGAGGGAGAGGAGAGGAAGATGGAGAGGAAGAGGGAGAGGAGAGGAAGGGGAGAGGGTGGGCGGGCGGTGGACAACGTGGAGAAGGGAGAGAGAGAGAGGGAAGGAGAGGATGAGGGTAGTTTAGGAATTTTTTGATTTTGTGTTTTTTTTTTATTAAATGCAGTGTGTAGAGAGGGAAATGGAGTGTGTAGGTAGCCACTCTCTAGTTACATTTAATGAAACCTCTATTTGAATTAAGTTTTATGTTTGGCAAGTTTACTTTTTGGGTCTATTTGACTAGAACTGATCCAAATTGAGTGCTTTAGAGTGTTTGGGAAACTTCGTCTCATTGAATCAGCTTTAAGACCTTTTGCCTCTTTTCCAAAAAGTAACTGGAAGGTAACTTTTTCAGACAGACATGAATATCTAAACCAATTAGATCTTTTTTTGGCGGCTGCTGCTGCTTCTTCTTCGACAAGTTTGCCCATATAACTTTTACCTATAATGTCATTCGGAAAAAAAAAACAACTTTTACCTAAATGACAAGTCTGCATGTTCTACTTTTACTGTATGACAGCTTGGTCTATGTAAGTTTGGCCTGTTTTAGTCTTATTATATGACAATTTTAGTTTTTTTTAACCAAATCAGACATGCCAAACAATCTATTTGTAAAATGGATCTAATTGAAACAACTCTATTTCAACAGTTCAATTTCAAACAGATCAGATTTTCCAAACAGGTCCTCAGTTAATAGGATGGATAGACTTATTCACCAGTTTACAATCAAACAGTGATGCATAAACTACATGACATATCAGGGCCTAAATACATACAAATTTTAAATAACCCCAACCACCTAAATTCTAAATCCTGACTGTCACAATTTGACGCAGTCAGGAAAGCTTAGATACTGATTGATGGTGAACCCACAACACCACAATCTTCAATCAGACAGAAAATCAACTTAAACAATGAGAAAAGTAGATTCACTTACCGTTGATTGTGAAATCCACAGTAGAGACTTCAATCCAATGGGAGATACTCTCAAACCAATGGGAAAGATGATAGAAAAATTGCAACAAAGCAATCTTATTCAAATAATAGTCAAACTATCAAAGACGAGTTGAACATTCCCTTACATGCATATTTATATTAAAAATATCCTAACCACTTTCTAAATATAAGCACTCATAATTATTTAAAAAAATAAAAATTGTAAGCACTCATAAAATCCAATATACTAAGAAATCTCAAATCAAAGAGTCCTCGCTCAAAATAACCAAAGAGACTGCTTTGCTGGTACTAGTATAGTTGTCCTTTTAATCTTCATGATCTCGTAGGTCCCGCATTATAGTCGGTGCGACTAACCAGCTGTCAGCTTCCTTTTAGCCTACTCATATGCATATTACAATAGGAAATAATGATCTTTCCATGGGTTTGCTCCCACGAGTCCCATGTGGCAAGTAATTAAACCAATCCCTTAATTCTCTCTTAGCCATAAGCGTCTTATCAATAAAGGATTCTTAATTACAATTAAATAGGGAATGAAATCAACTGAAGAGAAAAAAACAAGTGGTGTCGTGTCACGTGTCACACGTGGTCTTCTTAGAGAGAGGTTTGTATGCCAAAAAAAAAACCTTAAACTATGGCCCCACATGCATTAAATCTTGATCTTTTAATCATTCATTACTTCTCATCTAAAATGGCATATCATACGGTTCTTTTAGGGCCATCAATTTCAACCCAAGGTCCCCTTTTTAATATTAGCATCTTTACTATAGATTTGGGATTTATTTTAGACACATTTGAACCATTCCTTTTGATTAGGCCCCTCAAAAAGGCAGATCAAGACCCTTTTTGATGCAGGACACCCATCGTCCAATGGGCCTAACCCATCTATCTTGATCAAGCATTTGGACCTCAGCCCATTCATTTTATGTTATTTTTATATTATTTAGAGCTTTTAATTATGTTTTTAGTAGAATGTTTTTAACCATGGCCATTAATGTGTTTGGATGGTCCAGATTAGTCTTAGGGTTATTTCTTTTCTCATATAATGATGTAAAGCCTCTTTGCTAATTAGTTGTGGTTGATGATTAACGAAATGGAGTTTTCACCTATTTCTCCTCCTCGGGATCTCTAATGCCTCCTGGTTTGGAGTTCGGTGAGAGCCCAAGTTAGTAACGCCTTCAGATCGGAGTTTGGTGAGAGCTCAATCTTTCCCATATCTATTCATCTTCTACCTTGCCCACCCCACATCATCTACCTCCGTTCCGCATCACTATTTGATCAATCAACTTGATCTAAATATTTTAGGACCTGATTTACCACATGATCCACTAAATCAAAGTGATATGCTCCTGCATTACAATTCCATAAAATGTCCAACATATTAGTAATGCCTTTTTTTTTATTTTTTTGAATGGTGATATGTATTAATCAAAGAAAAACAGTACAAAAGGCATATACGGGAATTCCAGGACAAATACAAGGAAAGCAAAAACACCATCCACAAGAACAAAAAGGAAGCACAAAGCCTCTAACCCAGGCGAGATACCCTAAAATAGAACAAAAAAACTAGGAAGAGACTACTTCCCTCCATTTAAATAGAATGACCTCCATTGGCACACCCAGAAGTCTGGCAAAATAGAAACCCACGAAGCAGCGAGGAATCTAGCATTCGCAGCAGCAACTAAAGAAGGTGAAAAACCACCTTCAAAACAACGTCTATTTCTTTCCCTGTGGAGGTTGCTGCTGTGGAGCTCTATTATCTCTTCTAGCTCTTGGACACTGAGACATTATATGTTCCAAAGAACCACAGATCAAGCATGCTCCAATATTTCTCCAACATGCTTCAGTCCTATGTGCCTTTCCACAAATTTCACAAACTGGTTTATTCTCATTACGTGCATCACTTCTTTGTTTCTTATTTTTGAACTGCCCTCCTTTCTTGAACCAAGAACCACTGCTTCTCTGTGTTCATGGCTATCTCCTCTCTATGTACTTCTTCAGCTGAATATGCCCTATCAACTGCATCATCAAAAGTAGTGGGCTTCTGACATGCCACTACTAGCTTCTTGTACACTGGGTTCAATCCGTTGATGAACCTTTTCACTTTCTTCTCTTCCGTATCTACTAAATCAGTAGCATACTTAGACAACTGTAGGAAAGTGTGTACATACACGGCCACGGTCATTTGACCTTGCTTCAAATTTAAAAACTCTGCTTCTTTCCGCTGCTGGACATGTTCTGGCACAAATTTTCTTTCAAATTGTTTCTTGAAAGTTTCCCAGATGTTGGCTGCTGGCATTTCCTTAAATGCACTTCTTACACTCTTCCACCATACATTGGCTACCCCTCTTAGCATTGAGGCGGTAAGCACAACTTGCTGCTTCTGAGTGCATACCATCATATCAAACACATCATCGATGTGTTGTAACCACTCATCCGCTTGCGCAACATCTTCCGTGCCATAAAATTCAGTAGCTCCTCTCTTCCTAAACTATTCAAACAAAATGTTAGGATCTTTCTCTTTAGGTTGCACCACTACTTGAGTTTCAACATTATGTTGCTATTGGATTGGTGGTACAAGGGGAGCTTGCATCTGAGCTTGTAACCAACTTTGCACTCGTAAAATGGAAGCAATTTGTGCTTGCATATTTAACTGTGCTTCGTGACTCTTGGCCATCTACTCCTTGCTCCTAACTAACTGCTCTAGAATGGCAGTAACTCTAGCATCTGAGATTGGAGTAGGAGGTGTAGGACCTTCATTCCCACTTGCAAAATAATCAGAGTTATCACTTCCACCGCTTCCTGATCCTGATGCCATTCTGAAAAGAATATGAGAAGGTGAGCTTGCATCTGTTCGGTTAACTGAAAACTAGAACTCGGCTAGCCGAACACCACTCGGCTACCTTCGATCGGCTTTCTAGCAAGCTCACTTTTCCCTCAAATTCTACATTTGTATTCGGTCAACCCTCGGTTAACACTCAGTTAACCGAACATGTTCGGTTAACCTTCGGTCACCTTCGATCAGTAATCCAAGAACCTCATATTTCTAACAACTTATAGGTGCACTCGGCTACCTGCTCAATCACCTATTCGGCTGACCAAAATTCAATACTCGGTTAACCAAATATCAGTTCGGTTGCCCTCGGTGACCAATCCAGCAAGCTCATTTTTCACCCAATATTTCACAATGTGTTCGGTCACCTGTTCGGTTGACCAAACTCTGCCCAGTTCTACAGAAATTTCTGAAACAAATTTCTGAGCTTTTACTCAACTGTTTCAAACAACCTTCATAGCATCTTAAATCAATAGAAATGAGTATACTTGCTTCAATTTGAAGTCTAATAACAAAATCCCGTCGTTATAAGCTCAATTTGAGATGAAATTCACCAATTCAAACCGTTTTCTAAACCTAACATCACAAAACAACAAAGAATGAAATTCATGAGTTGTTTGTGCTAAACCAAACTTTTAAACACCTATATAGAACTTCAAAGTTCTGAAATCCTTATAGCTTACCTTCTTGTAACTTGAAGAGGAGTAAAGTTGAGATTTTCCCTCAAACTCTAGCTCCAAGAAATGAAGAAAAACTTGATGAAGAAGATGGAAGAAACCAAATCTTCCCTCAAAAATCACTTGCACAGCCTCTAACTTAGGCAATTGATGAAGAAAAATGGAGAAAGAAGGAAGGAAAGAGCCTAGGGTTTGCTCTCTTATGTTTTGTGCTGGAATTATCAATTGGAATGAAATTTGGATCTTTCAAACCTTTATAATCAGAACTTTACGCATAAACCCCTTCTCCTAATTCTATTTGCTTTTTGAGTCAAATGAAGACTCACTTGATCCATTTCAAGTCAAATGCAATCAAGCCTATTATGAAAATCAATGTACTCTTCGAGATACACACGATGGTATCAAGAGTTACCGTATTCGACAAAATATGTGAAAACACGTATTTACGAAAAAGTCCTTTTTCCTCATTAATTGAGTTCAAAACCAACTCAAATGACTCAGTCTCGTCCAAACTCATTCCATTAAGCTCAATTCAGTCAATTGAGACTAACTCAACTTAATTTGATTATTAATCATAATTAACTTAACTAAACACGATTAATTAGCATTAATCCTGATTAATTCGAGATGGGGTGTAACAAGTTCTCAAAGGGAATGGCATAATCTTGTAGGCATATTTTGAGTACCAAAATGATGCAATCTCATAATGTTATAGAAATAACCATTGAACAACTCAAACAGAAAATTTATAGATTTATCAAAAAAAAAAAAAACTATGGCATATATTAGACGTCTTTCGAGATCTGGGGATTGATGGTAGCTAGCTGCTTGGTAAATGACAGGGAAGTGGAGTGTCATTTTCAGGCCCGGTAGCTAGCTGCTCAGTAAATGATGCAGAAATGATGGCTATGAGGGCAGGCCATCGGGAAGCTCGCCATCTTCATCTTCGTAATCTTATGGTGTAAGGCAATTTCCTTATGCGCGATCGGATGGGCATCACATAGGTCTAACCCCATGGAGGTTAGCAAAGGTGGCAAAGGAGATTCTAGATCTTGCTAGACTTCTTTGTCTCTCCTTTTTCCATGTAAAGAGATGCAAATTCCATGGCAGGTGTAGAAGATAACTCATGAACTAAATAGGCCCATGTACACTAATCTTGGCCCACCTAGGCCCATGTAGAATATCCCACGTATGGGACTGGGATAAACCTCATACAGCTTGTAATATAGATATTCTACCATGTATAGAGAACTTCTATGTATAGAGAGATTAGGATTCTTTTCCTTAATTTCTGATTGTGATTAGATTGTAATTGCTGCTGATTAGTAGCTTGTAATTGAGGTAAATACAATTATAAAATGGTTGGTCGATCCTCTGTTGAGGGATCAACTTTTCCTCCAAGCTCCTCTTCTATCTCTCTGCATGATTATTCATAATCTATCATGGTATCAGAGCTAAGGTTATGAGGAGATTTTCCTTCATTCAATCTGAGAGATTATCCAAAAACATCATCGAGTGCTTCTCCTGGTGAATCGTCTCTTTCTTCTCTCTGCTGACTCTGCCTGGAGTTCTCTGATCAAGGTGGCCCACCTTTGATCAATCACTGATCACCAGCAACACCCATTATTCTGATCGACTAGTCTTCAGGGATTTTTGAAGATTTTTCTGGATTTTTTACTCATCGATTAAGGTATTTTTCAACCCATTCTTCATCTGACGGTTTTGGGTACTTTTTATCAAAAGGATTTCATCACCACCGTCCAGATTTGTGGATCTTCATCCAAATCTGCTCAAACTTGGACTGGAGAACATACTTTTGATCCTTTCTAGGATTATATAGTCTGATCTGAGATTGGACACCATTGTGGGCCCCACGCACCGCTTCTGCCTTGAAAATCCAGTTCGTCTGGCTCCTGATTTGGGTATTCTCTGTGGTGTTTTCTCCTGCTATCACATCTGATCACAGATCATCAAATATGGTTGCATCTTTTATGCTCGGTTAGTAAAAATCATAGCATATCACTTCTTTACATTGTGCTTTGCTGTGATCTGCTCCTATACTGCTGTTGGTTTTCTCTGCTACTGTTCACTGCTACTTTCTGTGTTTGCTCTGCTGCATTCAATAACAATGGACAAATATGATGTTATTCCAATTAAATTTAATGGGAATAATTATATGGCCTGGTCTTTTCATCTCAAGAATTTTGTGGAAGGCCAAGGACTGTTTGGTTATCTTGATGGATCGATAACTAAACCTACTACTAACACAAAAGCATTAGCAACCTGATCCAAAGAAAATGCTAAGGTGATCACATGGATTCTTAACTCCATTGATCCTCCTCTTGCCATTGCTCTTCAAGCATATACTGCTGCCGCTGATATGTGGGCACATCTCAAGAAAATTTATCATCAAACGAATAAAGCAAGAAAATTTCACTTGGATAGTGAAATTGCTAAATTCAATCAAGGAGATAAATCTGTTCAAGAGTACTTTAATGGGTTTCTCACCTTATGGACTGAGCGGGATGCCATGATCATTCAATCTGTTTCTTCTGGATTTCTGTCTGAGGCTCTTAAATTACAAGAGGAAACTCACATCAGTCAGTTCCTTATGAACCTCAGACCCGAATTCGAATCAGTTCGGTCTGCTCTCATGAATAGAGAAGTATCTACGAACCTGGATACCTGCTTCCAAGAGGTCCTTCGAGAAGAACTTCGTCTGAACTCACAGCGTGCCATTGTTGAAGACCCAAAGGCTTTTCTAGCTCCTCTTCCGCCTGATTCTGCTCTCTTGGCAGCCCCCAATCAGAAGCCTACTCAATGCTATGAATGCAAAGGCTTCGGTCATATTGCCAAGAACTGTCGAAAGAAACTCGTATGCAGGTATTGCAAATGCTCTGGTCATCTTATTGATGACTGTCGGAGCTTACAGCGAAAGAATGGGCCCCAGCAGAAACAGACTCCTTCCAACATGCCCAGACAAAATACTCCAGCTGCATTCCAAGTTCAAGCATCTTCTCCTGATATAGGCAGCATCTCTTCTGGGTCCGTCTCCATGACTCCTGCCCATATTCAAGATTTGATTCAGAATACGGTTACTTCGACATATGCATCTATGGGCTTTACTGGTGGTCGGTATCACCCTCATTCTCCTCTAGCATTTCCTGCATTTCATTCTTCACTCTCTGAGTCTTCATCTATCACCACATCCACATGGTTTCTAGATTCAGGAGCATCAAACCACATGACTTCTGTCACCAGTAGCTTTACAAACTCTCAACCTTACCTTGGAAAAGACAAAATTACCACTGCTAATGGCGACCAATTACCCATTTCTGGTATTGGTACCATTACTTTATCCAGTATTTCTGGCCAATCTATCAGCCTTCCCAATGTCTACTTTGTTCCCAAATTGTCAGCCAATTTACTTTCTGTAGGACAACTTATTGATGATGGGTATAGTGTTAACTTTTCTTTTACTGGTTGTGTCATACAGGAGCGGCAAACTGGGAAGGTGATCGCGACGGGGAGTAAACATGGTCGACGGGGAGTAAACATTTCAATAAAATGTGGCATGTGTGGCATAGTCGTCTGGGTCATGTGAACAATGCTTCTTTACTTTCCTTATTTAAAATTGGTTGTTTAGAACCTACTATTGATAATAAAATGGTTACCTCTTTCCTTCAATCAAAGTGTGAAACGTGTTGCTTGAGTAAGAGTCATATTTTGCCTTTTCCTATTCATCATTCTCGTGCATTATCATCTTTTGACATTATTCACACAGATGTTTGGGGAATTGCACGCACATTGAGTAGGACTGGGTTTAAGTATTATGTGACATTCATTGATGATCATTCTCGTTTCACTTGGATTTATTTCATGCGCTTCAAATCTGAAGTTTTTTCTCTTTTCCAAAAGTTTTACAAAATGGTTCAAACACAATTTCAGAAAGAAATAAAAATCCTTAGGTCTGACTCTGGTGGAGAATACATGTCCCATGAATTTTCTACCTTCCTTTCTGATAAAGGAATTCTTCATCAAAAATCCTGCCCGCATACTCCACAGCAAAATGGTGTTGCGGAGAGGAAGAACAGACATATTCTTGAAACTGTTCGTTCTCTCCTTCTTGCATCCTTAGTTCCTCCCACTTTTTGGTGTGATGCTGCACAGACTGTTGTTTATCTCCTCAATCGTCATCCTAGCTCAGTTCTAGGAAAGACTACTCCTTATGAAATTCTCTTTGGTCATGCCCCTTCATATTCTCACTTACGAGTTTTTGGCTGCCTATGCTTTGTTCATCTTCCACCTACAGAGCGCACTAAGTTGTCACCTCAGGCTGCCAAATGTCTATTTCTAGGTTACAACACTGAACACAAAGGCTTTCTGTGTTATGATCAATCAGAAAAACGCATGCGCATATCTCGTAATGTGATCTTCTTGGAACACATTCCTTTCTTTTCTTTGCGTTTGGATACTCACCCTGTTGCTGTGTCTTATATGCCGCACTTCCCTGCAACTTCTCCACCTCCTATCACCAAGGTCTATGTCCGGCGTACCACGGTTGCTCCTGTGGGGACTCCTTCTCCCGATCCTCTTCCCGTGCCACCTACTGCACCCTCAGGTATTAATGCTTCTTCTAATAGTATCATACCCCTGCGACACTCTAGTCGTCCTTCAGTTATCCCTGACCGCTATGGCTTTCCTGCTCTTTTCACTTCTTTGGATAGTGCCCCTATACCCACCTCATATTCATAGGCCTCGAAGATTGCTTACTGGCAGGATGCTATGACAGAGGAGTTGCTTGCTCTAGAAGCAAACAACACATGGGAGTTGGTACCGGCCCCTGAAGGTGCATCTGTAATCGGCAGTAAATGGATCTATTCCATCAAAGTTCACTCTGATGGGAGTCTTGACCGCTACAAAGCCAGATTAGTTGCCCAGGGTTATAAACAGGAATATGGGATTGACTATGAGGAGACCTTTGCACCAGTGGCTAAAATGACCACTGTTCGCACTCTCCTTTGTGTAGCTGCAGCCCGCAACTGGCCCCTCTGGCAAATGGATGTAAAAAATGCCTTTCTTCATGGCGACTTGCGTGAGACTGTGTATTTAAAACCACCTCCAGGATATGCTTGTCCTCCACAACATGTTTGTAAATTGAAGAAAGCTCTTTATGGGCTTAAGCAGGCTCCCAGGGCGTGGTTTGATAAATTTCGGACAGCAATCCTTCAAGCTGGCTTTCGCCAGAGTCACTCTGATAGTTCCCTCTTCATCAGATGGACCTCAAAAGGCTACACATTTCTCTTAGTCTATGTTGATGATATGATTCTTAGTGGCAATGATGTTGCTGGCATTATGGATCTCAAACTTCATCTTACTCACCACTTCAGAATGAAGGATCTTGGTCCTCTCACTTACTTTCTGGCGCTTGAGTTTGTGCGTAACAAATCTGGCATTCGGGTCCATCAGCGCAAATATGCTACAGATTTGATTAACTCGGCAAGGCTTGATGATGCTCACACTGTAGATACGCCTATGGAATTGAACAGCAAACTCAGTTCGACTGATGGCCCTCCCCTGGATGATCCCTCTGTTTTCCGGCGGATAGTTGGTAGTTTGCTATACTTAACTATGACTCGGCCGGATATTTCTCATGCTGTTCATACGGTTAGCCAGTTTGTTAGCAATCCTCACAAACCTCATCTTGCAGCGGCTTTACGCATACTCCGCTATGTTAAAGCCACTCTTCACCATGGTCTATTCTACTTTTCGGGTACTTCTTTGTGCTTATCTGCTTATGCTGATGCTGACTGGGTTGGTTGTCCCGATTCTCGGCGCTCTACTACTGGCTGGTATATATTTCTTGGGGATTCTCTCATTTCGTGGAAGTGCAAGAAGCAAACCACCGTTTCGAAGTCTTCTGCTGCGGCAGAATATCGGGCAATGTCCTCTGCTAGTGCCGAAATCATCTGGCTACGCCGTCTTTTGTGTGAATTCGGTGTTCTCCTTGGTCGTTCTACACCTCTTCATGGTGACAACACTAGTGCTATCAGAATTGCTAACAATCCAGTCTTTCATGAAAGGACGAAACACATTGAGATTGATTGTCACTTCATCCGTCAGCATGTTGTCACTGAGAAGATATCCCTTCCTCATGTCTCTACTCTTAACCAGTTGGCAGATATATTCACCAAAGCTCTTCCCAAAACGCGTCATCATGATCTTACTTCCAAATTGATGTTTGATGCCTTATCACATCAATTTGAGGGGGAGTGTAGAAGATAACTCATGAACTAAATAGGCCCATGTACACTAATCTTGGCCCACCTAGGCCCATGTAGAATATCCCACGTATGGGACTGGGATAAACCTCATACAGCTTGTAATATAGATATTCTACCATGTATAGAGAACTTCTATGTATAGAGAGATTAGGATTCTTTTCCTTAATTTCTGATTGTGATTAGATTGTAATTGCTGCTGATTAGTAGCTTGTAATTGAGGTAAATACAATTATAAAATGGTTGGTCGATCCTCTGTTGAGGGATCAACTTTTCCTCCAAGCTCCTCTTCTATCTCTCTGCATGATTATTCATAATCTATCAGCAGGCTCTTTGACAAAGGAGTGTCAAAAGGAAAAGTTCGTTGATTTCACCTCATATGACACTGTTTTATTTTGCCTTCTTGTTATTTTCTTTTTATGGCAATAGCATGTAGTTAGTTAGTGGCTAGTGGCTTTACAGTATATCTCTCCTATATTGTACTCCTTTATTTAAAAATAAATACTAGACAGGCCAAAGATACTGTAAACACCTTTATTCAAAAGAATATTAGACCTATATTGAACTGTCTGCAATCTGCATCAACTGCAATCCCCAAGATCCATTTCAGATGAGGCCCCTTATTTTTCTCTCTTCTAATTGGATGGAATGCACTATTAAGATGGAATCATAGTGACATTAGGATGGGGGTATTCTGAACATCTTGTGGTATAGCTCTACTTCTTGCACGGTTCCCCTCTCTTAATCCTTGAAGATCCTTTGAGAGATCTACACACCAGCCGTGCTCGAAAGTCCTCTGAGGGATCTAACATCATCACACATATCTACGCTTTTTTTTTTTAATAGAGACTTGAAAACCCAATCATTGTCCATAATCGCTTATTGGAATTTGTTGTCAATTGAAACACTGTTTGCTTCCCAGACTTTCAATTAGACAGCTCTTTGAACACACAATTGCTTTTTGTGAACCCCAAAACAAGGAAATTTTCCATCACTGCTCCTTCATGATCAAATAAGTCCCAATTGCTACTTTGGCATCTTATAATCAAAGATAGGCATGAGTCAATAACGATATCACATTACTTGATTATTTTCATTCTATTCTTTTACTCTATACATGGCCATGGTAAAAATAAGGATTATATCCAACTTCCATATCATAAATGCATCCGCATTGTGTTCCCTCAAATTGTGAGGATCATCCCAGATAACTTCAAGATAAAGCCTTGCCCGTAAGATTCCAATAGAATACTATTAAATTATAGGCTTCCATGAGAGTACTATCAAATTACAAGCCAGGGGGATCATCCCAGATAACTTCAAGATAAAAACTTGCCCATAAGATTCCAAAAGAATGCTATCAAATTATAGACTTCCATGAGAATACTATAAAATTATAGGCCTCCATGAGAATACTATCAAATTACAAGTCAACAGTCATCTCTCTCTCTCTCTCTCTCTCTCTCTCTCTCTCTCTCTCTCTCTCTCCCCTTCCTTTTTATTTTATTTTTTTTTGGGATTGGCAAGTGGTAACATGACTTGAACCTACAACCTCAAGGGTGTTACTTCTCGTCATTGGCAATGACCTTATATAGGAGTGAACAGAATCACGAATAAGTTTGCTCTAGTACCAAAATGTTGGATGGCAAGATTTGTTGCCTGAACTCTTTTTTTTTTTTAATGGTTACTTTCACTAAAAAAAAGCAAACAGTACAAGAGATAAGTACTGAAAGCAAAAGACAACAAAGCAGGAAAACCAAATAGAACCCTAAAACCAGCAAACTAAGGCCCTGCATGAGAATAGACACCCAAAGAGCTACTAAAAACTTTGATTTCTCCACCAGTCTACTCTCACTAGATGCAATTCCTTCAAAACATCTTGAGTTCCTTTTCTTCCAAATCGTCCAAATTACCGCAAAAAATGACAACCGCCCATAGTTGTCAAGTTCGGTTCGTTCCGGACAAAATGTCCGATTTATCTCGTTTCATAGCAAAAAATGAACCGAACATCTCGTTTGAAGATGTTCGGTTCAAAATTCGTTTAAATTCACCCGAATAACAGGGTTTCGTTTTGAAAGCCTTAATTTCGGGCGAATAATATCTAAAACTCTTGATTCGGACGAATCCAAGTTGTGAGAAATAAATGAAACTATTCAAAATACCTCGTCTCGTCTAGCATGCAGGAGAGAGCCATAACAGCAGACACCTCATTTCATCTTCTTCAACAGGATGCGGCTTCATTATTCCCAATAGATCTATAAATTGGACTCTAATTTGCAGATATCAGCCACGAATTCCTCCATTGCCCTATTTACCTTGCAATTTCTTGAGATTGTTCGATGTTGGATGCTTTCTCCCTCGCCTTAGGTACGTCTCCTTTGTCGCCGAGGACTGTCAGTGTTGCCATCATCAAATTTCTTTGCAGAAAAACCCTCGGAGAACCAGATATGCTGATCTCTCCCTCTCTTTCCATTTCTTCTTCGTTTCTTTTCATTTCCTTCGTCTGGGTTTTGCCAAATGGGTTTCGACTTCGGGAGGACCTTTTTATAAAGGTGTTGAATGCTTACGTTTTAAGCAATGGTTCTGATGAGCACCAGAACGTGTGGTCCACTTTCTTTTTCTTTTCTTTTCTTTTTTTCTTTTTTAGCTTAGAGAACGTGAGGCCCACTTACATATATCATCATTCAATTAAAGATGATGTGAATCACCATGTTAGGGTTTGATTCAATCCATTTACATTAAAGTGCCCTGCCCAGAATATGCAGTGGCCCAATTTTCATTCCAAATTTAATGTCATTTTTCCTCTGATGAAGTCAAGTTTGACCCAATCCATTTACAATAATGTGACCTTATGTTATATTTTTCATCTGATGGGTGAAATGATTGTTAAAAGCATAAAGGATGATATCTGGATCCCAAAATGTAATTCCCATTATGACCCAAAGTGCTACTGGACCGTATCAACACAACCTGGTTTTTCTACATGAGGTGAATGTTTGAAGTATTGTAAAAGGATGATATATATATATAATAAAAAAAATAAGCATCGTAAAAGGATGATATAAAAAAAAGTATAGTAAAAGGACTAATAGCACAGATGATTATATGTCAGAAAATATTATTCTTGGAATTATACAGCCTGGCCCATTTATTAGTTGGAAGAAAGCATCCCTGAGAGTTGGCTTATTGATAGGCAAGCTTGCTTCCCAACCGGATCCAATTTGAAAATTGTCAAGTTTGGGTCTAAGTTACTAGAATAAAATTTTCTCTATGTTTTTAATATATATATATATAGGGAGATGCTCCTATGAGAGCATCTCTCACCTTACTATGAGAGATAGGGCGGGTGCCCTCACATTTAAGGGGGTGTTTGGATAAGCGCATAATATAATATCAACAAGTTTAGATATTGTAAGATTTCATTATCATAGAATAAAATAATGTTATATTATTATATTGTGTCACTTATAGTGTTTGGCAATCCTCAGAGATTTTAATATACCTCTGAAGGGTTTGACAATTTATAAAAAACTCAAATGTACCAAACAAGAAATGGAGAAAATATAATCAATTAACCCAACACGGGACCCACTAAATAGTAATCACATGTGTTAATAATCATGGTAGGACCCATCTATTATTTAAAAAAAAAAAGTATAAGATTAAATTTAAATCATGAGATCCAAGCAATGTTATTTAATTAAGGTGGATCCACCAAATGTTGGTAACTATACTATTATACATCTAATGATGATTATCACAAATGGCATTATCTAGTTTTTTTTATGAGAAATCATTGTAGGACCCATTTGATGTTGGCAGTCATATTAACACTAAGAGAGCTATCAAATAGTGGGACCCATTTACTGATGACAAACTGATAATTACAATCACACAATTCAATCTTGGTAATCGTGGGACCCGGCTAATTTTGGTAGTATGGGACCCACCTAATGTTGGTAATCACAATGAAAGCTCCGAGTGTGACATTTGTAGGACCCACCTAATATTGATAATTAACAAGGGCTATGTAGTCGTGATATAGCTATAAGACCCCACATTAAGTTTATAAGTATTGTAGGGCCACTCTAATAGTGGGACTCATAAATATTAAAACTTATAGTGGGCCATTATAATTAATGGTTGCTTAAGAACTTTCCCATGGTTTTTACTCAAACTCTCCATTCGTATTTAGAATAAGATTTTTAAAAGATTATTTTATACAGCATATCCTTAAGTAATGTAATATGAAGGTTTTTGGAAGAAAGTGAAATGTTGTAATATACTTTCTAAGTTATCCAAACACCTCCTTTTTAGGTGAATAGATTACATTCTAAACTAGTAGATAATATAGCAAAATCTCTTAAAATATCTAGTTTCCAAACACCCCCTAAGTTGTTAGCATTGGATATGGATGTGAGGGCCCCCACCCTATCTCCCATAGTAAGGTGAGAGATGCTCTCCTAGGAGCATCTCCCATATATATAATATAAATATATATATATATATTCCGAAACGAATTTCCGAATTGGAAAGCGAAATGTCCAAATCGACTAAAATGTTTCATTTTGGAGCCAAGCCGAAACGGTGTCCAAAGCAAACTTGACAACTATGCAACCGCCACATCACTTTGCCTCTAGGGTCCCCAACTCGGGGAGAGAGTGAGGAAGGACCCAGCAGCAGCCAAACCCTCCTATTATAGTCATCCAAATTGCCTGGGTTGATTTGAAATTTAGCAAGAGATGGTCCACAGATTCTCCATCCCTCAAGCACAAAGAGCAGTCATTCACTATCGTCATCCCTCTCTTCCTTAAAATATCCATGGTAGGGATCCTTCTCCTAAGAGCCAACCACCCGAATATGAGCACCCTTGGTGGAGCTTTCAACTTCCAAATACTATGCACCCCACTCCTCTCCCCGGGACTGCTTAGGATAGCCTTAAAGAAAGAGGACGCTGAAAAGGATCCATTCTTAGAGGCTATCCACACCCTAACTTTTAAGAAAGCACAACCAGGGTGAAACCACTTTTAAGAAAAGGTGCAAAAGCAACAAACAAACAATTCAGCAAAGCAAAAGTTCCATTCATTGAAAAATCAATGCTTGAGTTGTAGAAGCATAAGATAACTCTCTTCTTCCTCTGGCATCAGTACTTAAGATAACTCTGCCTAGTGACTTAAATTTTAATTACTAACTTAATAAAATACACCAAAATAACAATGTCAGGAATAAATAAATTTTGGAGAACATTTTAAGGAATAAAGAAATCTAGCAACTCTGGCCAAATTACCACTGTAGATCTCTTCTTTTTTATTGGTAATAAAAATTTCCATCGCAGATCTCCAGAAGACCAAAGTTTGTGCAATCTCTAGAAGTCTTGGACTATCAAAATATCCGATCTCCAATGGGATTGATCAAATCCAAAGATTAATTCAACCACTAGGGCACACTCAAGATCAAGAAACACACCATAATTGAGAAAAAAACTCAGAAAACTTCGATTAATTGAAAATAGCATGTATTATAATCAATCCTTAGTAGGATTGATCCCTTAGGAAGCAAGACTTTCTTAATAAAATAGGAAACTAGCTAATCCTAATCAAACAATAAAATTAGAAATAGTTCCCTGATTAAACAAGGAATGAAAATAGAAATAGGATAAAAAGGGAATGCCGCAGTAGCTCTCAATCAATTGGGCCTGTCGACTGAACCCAATGGACCAGGTCAACCTCTGGGTCATTGTGTTGGCCCAGTTGATTTCTTGGGCCTCGTGGCATCAAATGTGATTTTTGATCAAGTTCAATTCAAGAGAAAGATGGATCTAAAGATGCGGTTCAGAAGATCAGTTTCAAATACATGATGGAAGAAAAATCTATTTAGGTTTCCCTGGAATGAGGGAAATTTTTTCGATCCAAGTAAATGCGAGGGAACATTCTTTTTATAGGTAAATAAGAGAGAACAGGGACTGATACTATAACCTATCACAAACAATCATTGCACACCATTAAAAATCATTATCTTAATAATAATAAAA
Organism: Cinnamomum chago; assembly: GCA_038049695.1. Taxonomy (NCBI): domain Eukaryota; kingdom Viridiplantae; phylum Streptophyta; class Magnoliopsida; order Laurales; family Lauraceae; genus Cinnamomum; species Cinnamomum chago. The sequence continues at coordinate 20,081,136 of CP142459.1, forward strand.
AAAAAACACACAAAAGACAGCTCATAACACAAGGACCCTTGGATACAAGAAAGTATTATAATACTATTATACTAGATAGAAGTCTCCTCCTGCTGTTTTAAAATGTGAGAATCCCCTCCTTCCATGGAGACTAGTGCGTGTGTGCGTGTGAGTGAGAGAGAGAGAGAGAGCTGGAAGTCATGGCTGAGAAAAATAAAACAGTGTTATACTATAGAGGCAGGCAATTGCAGATGCACAAATGAAGAAAGAACACATTGTACACACTCCAGATTCATTTTTTCTTTTTTGGATTGAGGTTTTAAAGAGTAATAAATGAATAGGTATGCCCAAATTTATATTCTAGTTTTGATTTAAGTTTCTTCCTTCTACACAAAGCATTCTACAACTTTTCCTTATTAATAAAATATTTTGTTCTCTATAAATATTTGAGCTATAGTAATCATCTACAAATTGTACCAAACTATTGTTGTTCAAAGTTCTGCCAGAGATGAACCAAATTCAAAATCGTTTGCTTTGAGCTAGTCACAGTTCAAAAGTTCTTTAAACAAATTATTTAACTCTAGTTTTGTATTGTCAAGAGCAACTACCAGAAGAAGTTCACTTCTAGTAGCCAAAAATAGATCAAGAGATGCAAGAAGCAGATTACTGATTGAGTCAAGCTGCAATTTGCAGTCAACAATTGACAGTGTTAAATTGCTGACAACAATTAATGCACATCACAAAACACAACGTAGTTCTCTTCCGCAAGGTTTTACATGTTTTTCAGGACTATCTTAAGGCAATTTCTTCTATGTCAAACTCTTTGTCCAATGATTAAGGACCATTACTAGATACTTGACTTCTAGTCAACAGAATTGCATGACAATTTAATGTTTACAATATCACCATCATGGTACTTAAAGGCTATTTTATTTTGTCACCAGTAACCACCAAACCACCACCATCATAATCCCATCCATCCAGAGTACTCACCAACCATGGTTACCATTTACTAAAATCTGTCATATGTTCTATGAGAAACAGTTAAACTCCAATCTGGTTTAATTAGTAGGAGGATACATAATTCAGAAGTCTAATCAATAGCATAACTAAATGCAAGTAGAAATCTTGATCAAATTTTCAGTAGATAAATCACAGGCAGTAGGAAAATTTTCTCCATCAAAGCTTAAAATAAAAATTTACACATAGCAATCAATCAAATTGCAGACATATCCAAGCTCTTCCCACAAAAAGAGAAAATATGACAACTTCTCCAAAGAAAATTAGCAGAAATGGAAATTGAATAGATGCAAATTTGTTGTGGACATAACCTGCACGGCTTTGTTGGCTTAGGTTCTGAGTGTGGAATAAGTCTCTTGAACGAGTCTTAAGACACGTTCAACTATCTTGATGGTCTCACTGTTCCTATTTTGATGGTCTCACTGTTCCGTTATCTCCACTCTCTTAGTTTGTTGCTATTTGCTAGACAGTTGTTACTTCGTTGCTAGTTTATAGGAGGTGGGTTCTCCACTTCTATTTGTTACCATTGTAAGATGATGCCTATAAGTGAGTAGGCAGTAGTCAATAAAAGATGTCTGTCATTTATGAACTAATCTGGGAGGTTGGTTTCCCTCGAAGAAACCAGTTACAATCCACATTTTTCTTACGCATTATTTTCCTTCCATTCTCAAACTCATTTCCGAAATAGCTAGGGCGGGAGTGGTTGGGGTCGAGGAACCCATTTCTCAGTTTAAGAACACGCCGACTGTGAACCTTACACCCTCGAGGAGGCACACAACAGAATTCCCCAATATATTCCAGCAAAAAGAGCTAGAATAGTAGAACCGAGCATTAAGAGCCCATTTGTTTAATTTGTATTGAGTTCATAGAATTTCTAATCAATACTATCCTGCAAAGGGTACTAAAAAAACCCCCTTTAAATTCTAGGAAAGCTATAATCACATCTACATCTCTTAAATCCTCATTGGATATATCCCCAATTTAACTATGAAGTGCTATGAATTCTCATTCGATAAAACCCCCTTTACTACAAATTCAACATGAATTATGCAAATGTGACATAAAAGACCACAGATCTAACCAAACCCCACATCCAATGCATCAACAAACACAAGATCTGACTAAATATCAACAAACCCAAGATCAAAACCAAGATAATTTAAGCAATTCAGGAACCAGATCTAACAAAGAGATCTCACCGGCGCCATTCCTTGAGCATATATCCCTCCTCGCGCATCTCCTCAGGCGGCGGGAGGACAGGCCCATCGGAAGCGAAGATCCCTCCGTCGTCGTCAAAGGGTTTTCCGTTGGACTCGGAGACGAACGGTGAAGGCGAGTCGACAGGGAGGACGGGGTCGGAGTGGAAGCCGTACGCCTCCGGAGAGGGAGGGGTTCCGGCGTCCGAGACGTGGTGGACGGGGATCTCGTCGTCGGCGGGGAGGGGCTGGTGGTTGTGGTCGGCGGCGGTAGGGTCGTCGTAGGCGGAGAAGGCGGTGGAGGGGTCGTAGTTGTTGGAGTCGTCGTAGTGGATGTAGCCGTCGTCGTCGAATGGGCGATCTGACGACCTGACGACATCGTCTCCGTCGTTGCTGTAGGTGTCGAACGACATCTTTCTCTCGTTGTCTCTCTCTCTTTCTTTCAGCTTTTGCTTCTTTCTTTCTCTCTTCTTTTGCAAACCGGTAAAGAAAACAGAAGATATAAATGTGAAATGAGAAACAGAGGAAGAGTAGTTTGGGAGCTACGCGAATCAAAGGCCACGACAACGTGACACCTGTAATAATCCTTGTAGGGGGTTGGCAACTTGGGTCAGGCCAAACTGTAGCCTACTTTGCCCAGCCCAACAGGAGGTGGAATCCGGGTTGGGCTTTTAGGGTTGGGGTTGGGACTGAATGGCTGAACCTGCATGAACTTTTGGGTTTTCAGTGCTTCAGATGTTGGAATTAAACTGGTTAGCCAACATGTGTACAAATATATGTGTGTATAGTTTCTGAAAAAAAAAAAAAAGAGTTTATAAATATAGGATTTGATATGGTGCAATAAATGGAATGGTGAAATGGGTGCGATGTAAAAACTTATGTAGCCCACTCATGGTGGAGGCGAGGGATGGTGTAGCCCACTCATGGTGGAGGCGATGGATGGAAGAGCTTATTGAGACCTGTCAGTGTGTAAAATATCAAATTCATTGCATTATTCTAACACCTTGATCTATAGCCAATCCGTTGAATTATTCTAACAACATGATCTACAGCCCTCAAATTTAATGATTTAGGAAGGCATCATTTTTTATTTTTTTTTAGAATGTGATCCAACGCTAACAGTTGGATAATTGTCAGATTTGAGTCAATATTGCAATTCAATGGGGTTGGAGGTAACTTGATCACATGTGGGTCATATTTCACCCATTTTACCTTAAGCCAATCACACTGGCATGGATGTCTCTCATGGACTCTCCGTGTGGACTCTCTTGTGGGGCCTGTATCCATGCCAAATATGGATGAGATGGAGGATTAGAAGATCCAGAGGGGACCTATAAGTTTGCAAACTTCAATTTCATTTTATCACCCTATCCCTCAAGTTTAATGATTTTAGAAGTCGTCATCTTTTTTTTAGAATGTCAATTCAAAAGTGACTATTGGATGAGTGTGAAATTTGGAACTATGCAAACAAAGGGGGAATAATGAGTGTTAGGAACTGGATTGATAATAGGGGTCCGCATGCTTAAAAATGGATATGCATGGTATCTCTTACGAGAGAGATGTCCTCACTAAGCATTAATATATATAGGAGTGTAAGACCCCGACCCGAGTGATCCCGATTAGTGCTAATTAAATTGCGTGTTAGTGCTAAGCTTGATTTATGTGTTTTGATTGAATTGGGTTTAGATTTAACCTTGATTCTAGTTTTGGACTGCTCCGGGTGTTTTAATAGCTAGTGGGACCCTTTGGGGGTTCCATTTTCGGCTTGGTATTTTCTTGAGGATTTTCCCGATTTGTTTTGAATTGTGTTTTCGGCCCGTTGCATGCATCTTGTGAATTTCTACAACTTTCATGTTGATCCCGTTCTCGTTTGAGATCACGAAACCCGAATTCTTGGCCTTGAGGGCAAAATAGTCTTTACACACCAAATCTGTACCAAAACTCATTATTCCCGAAACCCGCGAAACATAGACTTTTTGGAAAGTAGATATTTCGACGAACATTTCTTCCTTCTTCGTCGAATTCATCCGAGGTCCCGAATTAGATGATTTCAGTCCATTTAGCTTCTTAAGTTGTGGGACCCAAGCTCCTCATTGTTAACAAAAGAGAACCCACCTCTTCTTTCTCATTCACTCTCCATTTGCTCCAGCACAACTGAACCTAGGGTTCTTGTGGTTTTCTTCTTCTCCTTGCTTCTTCATCTCCAAGCCTCACCAATAGTCCACCAACCAAGCAATGAAGGTCATCTTCTCCTTCCTCATCTTGCAAGCATTCCATTGATACCGTTTTTGGAGGAACCCATCAATCTAGAGATCTTCTTTGAACTAGTCCTCTTCATTTGAAGACCATCCAAGTAAGTGATTCTTCCCATCTCCTAGATTAGTGTTCCTCTAGCTCTTGAGAAGCTACATTTGCAATCTTGTAAGCTCTTTCATTTTCATTCTTTGTGTAACCCATTTTAGGGTTGTTTTGGGGATTTTTGATTGTAGCTTGGCTTTGAGCAATAGAGGTGATTAGAGGCTTGATTTCTCTATTTGAAGACTTGAGGCAAGTGAATGTTTGGATGTTTTTAATTTTGAAATGATTTGGTGTAGTCTTTATGGATTTTCCATACTTTCATTTAATGAGGTTTGTTTGAAATAAATGCTCATAATGTATCTTGATAGTTTCATTCAATGTTTTATAAACATGTTGGTAGAGCATTTATTGTTCTTGTGATAGCTTAGATGAATGTTTGTGAAATGGTTTACTTCTCTTTCATTTGCATTGGACTTGACATGGAAGAAGTTGATGGAGAGAACTCTTAATGAGGATTTGGAGAAGTATAAAGAGATGCATTGGAGGAACTATTAGCTCAATGTTATTGTAAGGACTTTGTGGATGTGAGGAAGATGGTTTTGAGGAGGAAAATGACTCAAAACTGAACTCAGTGAGCATTTTCGTAACTGGCGGTCAGCTCACGGTTAGCCAGCGGCTAACCGCCGAACCCATCGGCGGCTAACCGCCAGCTAACCGCGCACCGCGGTGACTTTTCCAGAGAGCATCATTTTCCACCTGAAAACGCGGTCAGCCTCACGGTTATCCAGCGGCTAACCGCCGAACCCATCGGCGGCTAACCGCCAGACAACCGCACAATCACGGTTCCTTTTCCCGAGAGCATCAGAATTCTCACCTGAAATTCGGTCAGCTCCACGGTTACCCAGCGGCTAACCGCCGAATGCATCGGCGGCTAACCGCCAGCTAACCGCAAGGTAACCGAAATTCTCCAGATTTCGAAAAGCTCCCCGCTCGAACGATTTCGAGCGTTGAGCTTTGTCGATCAAAGGAGATTCACTAGGCATTGTATGAGGCCATTTGAGAAAGAAACCATATCACAAGGATGTCATTCGAAGTTTTGAAAAGTGTAAAAGTGCATAAGGAGCCCGGAATGTCTTCAAACTCAAGGAGTACCAAGTCATTTCAATAATCGACATACGGGACCCCTATTCACTCAAATAGATCTTAAAATCATTATCTTTCCCGGATTGGTATAGTTCATTATATTCTTCATTTCCAAGATTTTACATTACATGACTTGTTTTCCCCGAAAGCATTGTTGTACACTTGAAATGGTTACTTGACCCGAAGTGCATTGCACCACATGATATGTCAGTGTGCCCTTGAGCACCCCCGTCTTGCCCGTTTGATTATATATTTGTACTTGATTTACTTGCATTGTCTCGATTGTATTTGACCTATGAGTCGGCACCACTAAGCTTGGATAACCTCGTTGGTTTGATCCACCGACTTGGAGATCCCCCTCTTGTCCCGCCAGCTGCAGTTTGGATCCCGCTACCCGGTCATTACCGTGGTCTTGTCCCGATACCACAGATTGCTACTGTGGTCCCCGATGCCCGGCTCGCTACCGTGGTCATGTATAGTATATGTATATGTAATTATATGAGATCCCCTGTTTCTCCTCACCTCGAGTGACTGAGACCAGGGCCTAGTTATTACTCTATCACCTTAGTGATAGAGGACTTAGCTTCGTGTGGTCGCCATCTTGCTTGTTCCTGATTCCTTGGATACCCTATGAGTTTTATCTTGTTTACATGTTTTCTAGCAAATGATTTATCTATTCATGAGAGTTTTTGCTTAAACAGATTTCCATGCTTTTCGAGATATTTCATCTATTTTATGTTGTTGTATCTTGTCATTCTCTTGCCAGACCGTCGTGTCTGATCCTTTGCTTTGGTACTCAGGTCCCGTTGCCGGTTTCCTTGAGGAGGAGCCGGAGGAGGCGGTAGGTGAGCTGCAGCCTCTAGTTGAGTGGCGTGCTGACGATGTCATGTAGACATCGGGTTGCCAAGAGGCGTAACATTTTGGGGAGGACTTGTTAACTATTCTTTGGGTTATTATTTTGTAATATTGGCCTTTGTTGGCCTCTAATTTTGGGGAATGTAACTAAATGATATTTTGTCTAACTTTAACAACCTTTGGGAAACATGCTATAGATCATTGCTCTTTCTGATACAGTTTTGACATTTGATATTAATGCTTGCATGACTGGAGATAGTCTGACTATTTGATTTGCTACACGCTTCCGCACTCAAAAGAAATGTTCATGCAAGGTTGTGATATCCTCACCGCGGACACCTGTGGGAAATTAAGTAGGTTGTATTTTGAGGATGTAGATAATCCTCTTGAATAATCATCACATACTAATGGTCCCGATCCCGGATTGGGATTCCCGGTCCGGGGTCGCGACAGACTAGCTCTCTTAAGCTAAAGCTTATCTTATCCTAAGCTAAAACAATGATGGTCTCACAATTCAAAGTCAATTATCGTTGTTTTTTGCATGATGATCGTCTCTAAAATCGAGATAAATCCAATCAGAACTGGATTTTTCAGTTCCATCATGCAAAAAAAAAAAAAAAAACAGATATAATCAACTTTAATTTGTGAGACCAACACTATTTTAGCTTAGGATAAGATAAGCTTTAGCTTAGGAGAGCTCTGCTCATATATATATATATATATATATATATATATCAAAAAGTCTATATGGACAGACTTTGAAGCCCGAATTTCAGACCGATCCCAGCTGGACACTGAGCTGGACTCCCAGCTGGGATCTCATTTTGAATAATGGACCATATCAATTGGAAGCCCGCCAAGTTCATGAGTAAGAAGAAAAATGGGACAGGAATGCCCTAGACAGCTCTCACGCTCTCCATTCCCATCTCTCTCTCCTCTCCGTTCCCATCTCTCTCTCTCTCGCTTTCCATCGCAAGAAATTTCAATCCCTAGGATCCGCCAAGGCACAGCAGCACGTCCAGGTCTCCCCTCTCTGTTCCCATCTCTTTTTCTCGCTGTGCATCGCAAGAAATTTCATCAGAGGATCCGCCTAGGCGCAGCAGCACTGCTCTCTCTGCCTCTTACCTGGGCAGCGCCTCCCCCCATCATTCAGACCTGGGTTCTCATCTCTCTCTCTTTCTCTCTCCATCGCAAGAAATCCTAGCATGGATTTTTGGGTTTTCTGAGGTTTGTAATTTGTATTCTTTTGACATCTTCGAGTTTGAAACCCATGTTTCATTTCTGGGTTTGTTTTTGATACTTTGATTTTTGGGGTGCTGGTTTCATGTTTTCTTGTTTGATTTTTTTGGTGATTGGGTTTTTTTTTTTTTTTTTGTTTATTTCCAGTTGGGTCGTTTTGGTACTACTGATTGGGTTGACTACTGAAGCTTCCTTGGATTTAATATCGGAAGGAGGGAATATAGAAATGCCCAAACAAGGTCTTTGTTGCCATTGTGGGATTACATGTGAGTCATTGCTTGTTGGAGGAAAACTTCCCTCTTTTTTTTTAATATATGTATGCTTGCAGGTTTAATGTTATTCCAATTAGCATTATCTTCTGTTCAATTTGATTTTAGAATACTATGATTGTTATCTTACCATGTTGCTGGTTCAGTTTGGTTAATGAATTTTATTTGATATATTGAGATTGAATTGGATTGCAGTGTGGGTTTTTTAAAACTTGGGTTTTGTTGTTTTCAATTTTTTTGAGCTAATTTGCTGATTTGGTGACATGGGTTTCCTTCATGTCATTTTTCTGTTAATATTTTCTCCCCTTACATATTGAATGGTTTGATGATTGCACTTTTCATTTTTTTGTTTGTCAATAATGAAAACTTTTTATTAAAAGGAAAGAGGAAACAATGAACATGTAAAATGAAAGAAGAAAACCCATGTGGGCTGATGTTAATTTCTCTCATCTTAGTTACCAAATTTTTTTTTCTCTCATCTTAGTTTCTTTTTCTGTGATGTGGTTTTCATGTAATAAGAATGGATTTTTGTTTTCTAATTGTTTGTGTTGAATTTTCATTTCTTTTTCTATGCTATGCAGAGTGAAAGTCTTCCTCCACATCTAAGAGCTCAAAGAGGACTTCAGCTCATGTAGGTTACTTGGAGAGTGCGCCTTAGAGCGTTTTGAGTGGAGTCTTGATAAATGATTAATTGATGATTTTTTTTAAATCTTGGGTCAGTAACCATTATTGGCCGACTTAATGTATTCAACAAAGTCGAACTTGGAAGACACTATGGATGATGAATGATGAATTGATGAACTTTTTTAAATCTTGGTCATTATCCATTATTGGCTAACTTACGGTTGTATTCAATGCTCTTTTGTTAATAAAAGTTTATTGTGAGCTTCATTTGATGTGTTGTGGATGACTATGGGTTGCTTCAATATGCGAAGAAAGGGTTCAAACCTGAAATATGGAAAGAAAAAACACTCAAATCTATAAATGAATGGAAGAAGACTTTAGTGCTTGAAGATGGCATATTGGCATTGATTGATCAAAATGATTTTGTTTAATGCACAACTTGGATGTTTGATGAATAAATTTTAGTTGATGTTGAATGTGAATATGATAGGCAAAACCATGTTTGGTTCTAAATGTGAATGGTTGTGTTCTTGTTCACAGATTTAACGGGCACCTAGTGGGATCAAAAGAAGATAACCAATCATTGCAATAACCAGTCACAAAATCTATAAAATTAACAAAATATCAGGACATTTCCATAGACTCCACAGAGTACCTGTCACTGTAATCATAGATAACTTGCAACAGAATTCATGGAATATCTTTAGCTACATCTATACAATTAAACTCTGTGCAATAAGGAATCTCAACATAAACAAAATACATTCTGCAAAATTCGACAATATTTGTTTCCAAATTCATTACATCTTAACCAATATAAATTCCCATCATTTCCTCAACATCTCCATTCACACTTAAATGCAAAATTCATTCCATCATTAAAATTACATGAAATCCATTACATCATTCGAGTTACATTTATTTGAACATTAAATCATTTGAATTACATCTATTTGAACATTAAATCATTTGCTAAGTACTCTTGTTTAGGACATTTTCTAGCCCACTTCCCGAGGGTTTTTTTTTTTTTGCTAAAATTTGGGGCTTTCGAAGTCTACACTATGACCTTAAAATCTACTATATCTCAGTTAATTACAATCACGTTTGCGATATTTTCAATTCAGACACTTTTTCAACCCGGTTAAGAAAATCTGCACAAACCTTGTTGAGTACCCCTATTTAGGACACTTTTTAGCCCACTTCCCGAGGGTTTTTTTCTGAAATTTGGAGCTTTCGAAGTCCACATTATGAACTTCAAATCTTCTATTTTTCAGTTAATTACAATCACGTTTGCAATGTTTTCAACCTAGGCACTTTTTTAACCCGGTTAAGAAAATCTACACAAACCTTGCTGAGTACCCCTGTTTAGGACACTTTTTAGCCCACTTCACGAGGGTTTTTTTTCCTGAAATTTGGGTCTTTCGAAGTCCACACTATGAACTAAGATCTGCCATTTTTCAATTAATTAAAATCACGTTTGCGATGTTTTTAACCCGGTTATGAAAATCTGCACAAACCTTGCTGAGTACCCCTGTTTAGGACACTTTTTAGCCCACTTCCCGAGGGTTTTTTTTTTTGTTGAAATTTGGGGCTTTCGAAGTCCACACTGAACTTAAAATCTGCTATGTCTCAGTTAATTACAATCACATTTGCAATGTTTTCAACTCAGACACTTTTTCAACCCGGTTAAGAAAATCTGCACAAACCTTGCTGAGTACCCATGTTTAGGACACTTTCTAGCCCACTTCCCGAGGGTTTTTTTTTTTTTTTTTTTTAATTTGGGGCTTTCGAAGTCCACACTATGAACTTAAAATTTACTATTTTTCAGTTAATTACAATCACGTTTATGATGTTTTCAACTTGGGCACTTTTTCAACCCGATTAAGAAAATCTGCACAAACCTTGCTGAATATCCCTGTTTAGGACACTTTCTAGCCCACTTCCCGAGGGTTTTTTTTTTGCTGAAATTTAGGCCTTTCGAAGTCCACACTATGAACTTAAAATCTGCTATTTTTTAGTTAATTACAATCACGTTTGCGATGTTTTCAAATCGAGCATTTTTTCAACCCGGTTAAGAAAATCTGCACAAACCTTGTTGAGGAGTACCACCTTTTAGGACACTTTTTAGCCCACTTCCCAAGGGGTTTTTTTTTTCCTGAAATTTGGGGCTTTCGAAGTACATATTATGAACTTAAAATATGCTATTTTTCAGTTAATTACAATCACGTTTGCAATGTTTTCAACTCAGGCACTTTTTCAACTCAGTTAAGAAAATCTGTACAAACCTTGCTGACTACCCATGTTTAGGGCACTGGTTAACCCACTTCCCGAGGGATTTTTTGGACGAAACTTGGGGGTTTTGAAGTCTATTTTATGAACTTCAAATCTGCAGCTTTTGGGTAGGAATCAAACGCGTTTGCCTTGTTTTCAACTTGCGCACTTTTCCTATCCTGTCGGTTAAATCTGCTGAAATCTTGTTGAGTACCCCTATTTAGGGCATTGGTTAACCCGCTTCCCAATAGAGTTTTTAGACGAAAATTTGGGCGTTCAAAGACCATATTATGAACTTCAAATCTTCTAAGTTGCGGTTAGAAACAATCGCGTTTGGCTGGTTTTGCACTCGCGCACTTTTCCAACTAAGTGTGTTCAGATCTGCTGAAACCTTGCTGAGTACCCCTGTTTAGGGCGTTGGTCAGCCTACTTCGCGAGGGAGTTTTTGGATGAAATTTTGGGGTTACAAAGTCCATATTATGAACTTCAAATCAGCATTGTTTCGGTAGGAATCAATCGCGTTTGGCTGCTTTTGCACTCGCGCACTTTTCCAATACAGTGGGTTCAGATCTGCTGAAACCTTGAAACATTACCGAGTTTCATACTATCATTTGAATGTGGGTTGATGTTAAGATCTCCCATCTTAATCTCATTTTTGTGATGTGGTTTTCATGTAATTAGAATAGATTTTTATTTTCTGATTGTTTGTGTTGGTTTTTCTTCTCTCTGTTTTTCCTTTTTCTATGTTATATATGCACGAAATGTAATTATATGTGTTGTTCTTCCTTTTCTCTTTACAGAAGAAAACCATTGTCACAAAATTCAAAAAATATTCCAAATTCAAAACATCTCAACAAATATAAACTCTCATCATTTCATAACATCTCCATTCACATTTAAATCAGAATTCATTCCATTATTAAAATTACATTACCATGAAATCCATTACATCATTAGGGTGATTACATTTATTTGAACATTACATCATCTGAAATAAAAAGGGCAATAAGAAGTGTTCCAAATGCCCGGAGTGAATTCCATCACCACATATGCTCTCCAATACGTTTTTCGTCTGACTTTGAGGATTCCTTGTTGTCTAAGCCTGCAAACGGAAAGTAGAAAAATAATAATAATTATAATAAAATAAGATAGAAAATTCTATCCTCTTGAAAAGAAATTAACCAAAAAAACATCAAGCAAAAAGGATCTCAATGAGATAGTTCGGCACTAAGAAAACAAATGTATAGTATGTGGAAACTTTTAGGATACCAATGTAGTGGCTACCTCTTTAACCAAATTGGGTGTATAAAGTTTTACCATGCTATGTAGGCTCTTCTTTGTAGCTTGGTCGTTGGCAGTATAACTATATAAGTCTTTTATGCCTGCCTTTTTTTCATTCATTTTGCATGTTCATTGTTTCCTCCTTCCTTTTAATAAAAAGTTTTCATTATTGACAAACAAAAAATGAAAAGTGCAATCATCAAACCATTCACTATGTAAGGGGAGAAAATATTAACAGAAAAATGACATGAAGGAAACCCATGTCACCAAATCAGCAAAATTGAAAACAGCAAAACCCACACTGCAATCCAATTCAGTCTCAATATATCAAATAAAATCCATTGGCTATTCTAAAATCAAATTGAACAGAAAATAATGCTAATTGGAACAACATAAAACCTCCAAGTGTACATATATTAAAAAAAGAGAGGAAGTTTTCCTCTAAAAGCAATGACTCACATGTAATCCCACAATGGCAACAAGGACCTTGTTTGGGCATTTCTATACTCCCTCCCTCCGATATTAAATCCAAGGAAACTTCAGTAGCCAACCCAATCAGTAGTACCAAAACGACCCAACTGGAAACAAAAAAAAAAAAAAAACAAAAACCCGATCACCAAAAAAAAATCAAACAAGAAAACATGAAACCAGCACCCCAAAAATCAAAGTATCAGAAACAAAACCAGAAATGAAACATGGGTTTCATACTTAAAGATGTTAAAAGAATACAAATTACAAACTTCAGAAAACTCAAAAATCCATGATTGGATTTCTTACGATGGAGAGAGAGAGAGAGAGAGAGAGAGAGAGATGATAACCCAGGTCTGCAATGATGGGGGGAGGCGCTGCCCAGGTAAGAGGCAGAGAGAGCGGTGCTACTGCGCCTAGGCGGATCCTCTGAGTGAAATTTCTTGCGATGCACAGCGAGAGAGAGAGATGGGAACAGAGAGGGGAGACGTGGATGTGCTGCTGCACCTGGGCGGATCCTATGGAGTGAAATTTCTTACGATGGAGAGTGAGAGAGAGAGATGGGAACGGAGAGGAGAGAGAGATGGGAATGGAGAGCATGAGGGCTGTCTAGGGCATTCCCTTTCCATTTTTCTTCTTACTCATGAACTTGGCGGGCTTTGAAAATTTGGGGTGGGCTTCCAATTGATATGGTCCATTATTCAAAATGAGATCCCAGCTCGGAGTCCAGCTCAACATCCAGCTGGGATCGGTTCGAAACTCGGGCTTCAAAGTCTGTCCATATAGACTTTTTGTATATATATATTAGAGGTGCTCCTATGAAAGACACTCTCACCTTACTATGAGAGATAAATGTGGGGGCCCTCACATTTAAGTTATTGACATTGAATATGGATGTGAGAGCCCCACCTTAGCTCTCATAGTAAGGTGAGAGTGTCTCTCACAAGAGCACCTCCCTATATATATATATAGATGCTCCTATGAGAGCATCTCTCATACTAAGGTGAGAGCATCATGTGAGGGCCCCCACCTTATCTCTCATGCTAAGGTGAGAGATGCTATCATAGGAGCATCTCCCATATATACATATATATTTATATATGAGGAATTTTCAAAAGCTCCCATGTCTTAAAAGGGGAGTTTCTGCCCCTATCTAATAGCCAATGATTTAATAATATTTTAAGAAAATCTAAAAAAATTCACCTTTTGTAGGAGAATGTTTAGGAGAGAGAATGGATAAGTGTATTATTGATGACACATGTCACACTTTCATTGGCTAAAAGTGGGGCTTTCTTTTTAGAAAAACGCTCGTGGAGTTTTGTAGCGTAACTCTATGTATGTGTGTGTGTATATATAAATATATATATATATATAAATGCTCCTATGAGAGTAACTCTCACACTACTATGAGAGTAAGTGGGAGGACATGACTCTTATATATTATATATAGGCTGTTGGTATTGGATATGGATCGAATGGGTTCCCCCTTACTCTCATAGTAACATGAGAGGGCCCTTGCATTTAGGCTGTTAGCATTAGATATGGATGTGAGGACTTCCACCCTTATTCTTATAAAACCGTGAGAGCGACCCTCATAGGAGCATAACCCTTTATATATATATATTTATATATATGAGCTTCCTTGTATAGAGCTCCTCATGCCATCTGAGGCCAAAATCAAAACCAAGATCGAATTTCGCCATTTCCCCATTTCCATCGTTGGTTTTCCTCTCTCTCTATTCCTTCTGCCAGGCACGGATCCTCCCCTTCACGCGATCGATTATCTCCGGCGAGACTGTCCTCTCTCCGGCGACGCTCATCTCCTCAAGCCTGAGCTTTTCTCTCCAGCGACTTTGCCCTTTCCCCCATTTCCATCTCTCTCTCTCTCTCTCTCCATTCCTTCTGCTAGGCACGAACGCGATCGATTCTCTCTGGCGACACTGTCCTCTGTCCGATGACGCTCTCTCTGCGGCGGAGCTCCTCTCCTCAAGCTAAGCTTTTTTTCTCCATCGTTGGCTCTCCTCCTCTCTCTCTCTTCATTCCTTTTGCCAGGCGCGGATCCTCCCAAAGCGAGTCTCTACCGCAATAGCTTCTCTCCGGCGATGCTGTCTCTCTCCGGTGACGCTCCTTCTCCCGCCTCGAGCGTTTCTCTCTAGTGACCGTCTCTTTGAGGTATGCCTTTTTTTCCTTCTTTCTTCATTTTTTTTTCTCTCTGTTTTCTTTCTCTGCCTGCTTTCTCTCCAGAGTCTGAGTTTGAGATGGGGTTTGGATGGATTGGATTTAGCGAAATTTGTGGGTTTCGGCAAGTTTAGGAGGGTACCCAAAAAAAAAAATACAGTCCATTGTTGAAAATGTTCATCCTCATTTTTCCATCACCACAAACTACAGTAACTAGATGTGTTGGAAACTATACTTGCTTTTTAACTCATCAATCTCAATTTAGTTGCTGTCAATGGAGGGATGTCTTCAGAGTAACATTTCTTTCTTTCTTTTTATCTTTTTGTTTTTAATATTTAATCAGCAATGATGAGGCTCTTTAATCTCATCCAGATCATACAACCTTAATCAGAAATAAGAAAGGTGCTATACTGATTCCAAATAGCACATTTCATAACCCTCAAGTAACAGGAGAAAAACTAGCTTTGATTCAGGCATTTTTAAGTCACTCAGTAGTATTCTAAACACCCCCCACCCACCTGATGCACCCTTCACGTATATCAACAAAAGGAAGCTTCAATGCTTCACACATTTGCTACATGATCGCACCAAATTTTTTTTTGCAGTCCACAACATAAGTTGTATCAACTTCTGTATAAACTACTGTATCAGTCTACGAAGCTAATTTTATCTTATTCAACTTTGGTACGTATTGCTATTCGCATAACAGCATATTCACCTGGACAATATGTAAAAACTGCATTCCACCTAAATCTAGTGATTTGTTTAGGGCCGCATGATAACTTCTGCTTATACTAAAGCATGTCCTTTAATTTTTATTTATTTATATGTTTATAGGAGCAATGCTTGCCTTTATCTTTGAATTTTTATGAGTAATTCAGCACCATAATTATATTATTCGTGGTCCAGTTTGAAGATGGATATAACCTCCTCATCAATAGCATGTTTGCATTATCCAGTTGTAGAAGAGGATATGACCCTAAAAGTGGGGATGAAGTTTGATAATTTAATGGAGGCCTATGAATTTTATAATGCTTACACGAAGCTTGCTGGGCTTAGCATAAGAAAAGATTCGCCTCGTACTAAGGATGGGGAGGTACTTTGGAAGCGATTTTTTTGTTCAAAGAAAGGTAAAACAAATGAGAAACATTGGAAAGATACGGAATGTGTTCAAAGGCATCGGATGGAAACAAGATAAAACTGTAAGGCTCAGTTGCAAATTAAAAAAGATTGATTAGGTGGTTATATAGTGTCCAAGTTTGTTCTCGAGCATTCTCATGCCCCTACCACTCCTCATAAGAGATTCATGCTGAGATCGCATTGAGGGGTACTGGAATCAAAGAAACAATTAATAAATATGCTTGATTCTGCCAACATTCGAAGCACCCAACAAATGGTAGTGTTAGGAAAGCAATTAGGGGGAACTTGAGAATATTGGATTTACAGATAAAGATGCTAAAAATCATCGTAGGAATGAAAAAGAAAAGAAAAAGGGACTAGATGGGCATATGTTATTTCAACAATTTGAAAATCGAAAAGAAATGAGTCATGGCTTTATATGTAATATAGAGAGAGAGATGGCAATAACAAGATAACACATGTCTTTTGGGCAAACTACACATTCCGTACAGCATACAGTGTCTTTGGTGATGTTGTAACATTCGACACAACATATAAGACAAATTGTTATGGATTAATTTTTGTTGCGTTCATAAATTACAACCACCATGGTCAAACCACACTATTTAGTTGTGCATTCCTCCCAAATAAAAAGGCTGAGTCATTTGAGTGGCTGTTTAATAAATGGCCTGAAGCAATGTTAGATAGTCCACCAAAAGGAATTATAACATATCAGGATTTGGAAATGACAAAGGCCATACAAAAAGTCATGCCGAATACTACTTATATGTATTGCCTATGGCACATTTTGGACAAACTACCAACAAATTTAGGTTGGGTTTCTATTCAAAATGAATGTTTGATTGATAGTATAAAAAAAATGCGTGCATAAATCTAACTCTCCTGCTGAATTTGAATGTGAATGGAAAAAGATCATAGCAGAATTTAAGGTTGCGGACAATGCATGGCTGACACAAACTTTCAAGATTGGGGATATGTGAGTACTGACATTTTTAAAATACACTTTCTTTGGAGGTATGTCAACTACTCAAAGAAGTGAAAGTATGAATGCCTTCGTGAAGCACTGTGTAGAGTACAAAAACAAACTTCTTGATTTTATATTGCGTTTCGAACAAGAAGTTGAGCAGTTAAGATATCTTTAAAACAAAGAGGACTACGAGTCAAGCAATTGGAGATCGAAGCTGAAGGCATATTTTTCAATGGAAAAGCAAATGGTGGATATATATGCGAGAAATATTCTTTATAAGTTTCAAGCTAAGGTATTCATGACTTTATCGATTGTTCCATCACTTGTGAATGAAGATGATGTCAGGTGTATCTTTAGCGTGAAAGATTTGACGGATGAAAATGAAATCAAAAGAGATGTTTTGTAGAAGAAAGAGGAGAAGCTTGTATATTGTTCATGCAAAAAGTCTAAGTTCGAAGGCATCCCATCTCGTCATGTATTGTCTGTCATGAGGTAATTTTGTATCAGATGTTTGCCCGAACATTACATTTTGAAGCGATGGACAAAGAAGGCTAGAGTTGGAACATTTGTCGATAAAGATGGAGTTGAAATAGGATCTCATTGTGCCGACTCGTTTATGGCGAGACATAATCATCTGTCTTGTATTTTCAATGCACTAATTGAAGAAGGCAACTCATCGAAAGAATGCTACGAAATCTTGGTTAGTAAGCATGTTGAGTTGCAATTGAGTGTGCGACAAGTCAAATCAAACACTCCAACTCAAAGAGGTGTGCACGATGAGTAAGAAATAATAGGCAATAATGTGGTAGAATATCATGATCCGCCACATGTTACTACAAAAGGACGCACTAAGAGGCTAAAATCATCGAAGGAGAAAGCAACAAAGGGATGTCTTTGTCATGGTTGTAACAAACGTGGTGTATTACATGACAAGAAAAATTGCCCGGTGCTATTGAATAGGTAAACAATAACGACTTAATTGCTATAATTGGTATTTTGGTAGACTTTTTAACATGAATTTATATTTTAAGTCAAGGAGCGAAGATGAATACAATGATCCAGATCTTTATCTTGATAGTAGTGAGAGTTCGGAAGACTCTGATTCAAGCATTCAGTGAACTATCATGGTATTTGCCTTTTGACTTTCGATTTAATCTTCGCCTAGCATATTTTCATGTTTCATTTTTTATAATATTTTTTCTTATGCATCAGGTAATTGTGGCCTTCACTAGTGTTGGATGGAGAATGTGTTATTTTTGTTTTAGACTGATTTTTTGTCTTTATGGATGATCATAAACATGCAAATTTTTTGAAATGAAGCCAGATTAGATATGTTCAATTATTATTCGAGGGTGACTGTTGAATACATTTTGTTGGGTCATATGTTTAAATCAAGTTTGTGGATTGCATCGGTGCACTGTACTTAAACATTGTACTGCAACTTGGATGATGTCTCTTTTTTCATCAGAATGTGATAGATTTTTTGAAGCATGTCTACTGTACCAACCATAAGTGGATTAATTTTAAATGTGATGGATTTTTTTAAGCAGGTCTACTGTACCCACCATAAGTGGATTAATTTTAAACACCTTTTTTGTCATATGGTTATTGAATTTAGTGTTGAGATTTGCTATGCTTCTAATGATTGTGTTGAGATTTGCTTTGCTTCTATGTGGAGATCTGATACAAAGTTGATGTCAGGTTTCCCAGGAAAGAATGATGAGTAGGGTCAGCTTGTATAAAATGAGATTGACTTAGAGTTCTCAAATAAGCAGGGTCAGCTTGTATAAAATTTGTCTGATGGCGGCCCTCATGCATTTAAAGTGACTCGTGATCTACCTCCTGATCGCTTGAAAAGAGAATTCTATTTGTGGAAGTTCTACAACTGGAGAGTTCTATTTTATTTGAGTATTTGATGCCCCCTGCAAAGACTTATTGCATTCAACATTAACAGATGAGCTACCACCAAATTTGTCAAGTGAACAATGAGTTGCATGATTTTTCATATTTCAAGCTACCAGTTGATTCTTCAGATTCTAATTGTTCAGATTTCAAGCAACCAAATTATGAGTTGCATACATGATTTTTTAGATTCTACTTATTTCAGGTTTTTCATATTCAGATTTTTCAGATTTCAAGCTACCAGTTGATTTTTCAGATTTTAAGCTACCAGATTCTGAGTTGCATGATTTTTCATATTATGATTTTTTCAGATTTTTCATATTCTAAATTTTCAGATTTCAAGCTACCAATTGATTTTTCAGATTCTCATTTTTTGGATTTCAAGCTACCAAATTCTAAGTTGCATGATTTTTCAGATAAGTGGATTTTTTCAGATTTTTCATATTCTAAAATTTTCAGATTTCAAGTTACAAGATTCTTCTCATGATTTCAAGTTTGTCAAGTGAACAATGAGTTACACGTCCATGTGTACTATGCTACGTGGAATCTGAAACTACCTTATCGCCTGGGACATGGGTCCCCACAATGACCCTTTCTGGAAATGAAAATCAAGTAAAAATGAGTTTGCAAACTTTTTGGATACAAAAACTTCAGGACAAAAATCATTAGAAGAACATGGACAATAATACTAGACCATTAAATTGTATGGGTGATGTATACATAATACTATCATAAGTAGTCATAATGAACTAATCTAGCAGTACAACTAGAAGCATCCAATTAGTTTGGAGACTCCAATGTCAAAAAATGCAAGGTGATGCCTCCAACAAAGGACTGATGACATGCACTTGCAAGGCAAAACATAAGCGTGGCACAGACTTTAGCATTTTGTACCTATTAAGTTTCCCCCACCCATTGTAGAGTTGGTGCATTAGAGTATATTCTAAGCACAGAAGTGTCAGTTGTGTGTGGCACATGTGGAAAATGCAAAGTGAAATGATCATGTGAAAAGAATACAATAAAAAATGAGCTTTGATTCAAGGGTCCAATTATTATAACTTTACACCTTCTACTCTTTTTGATGCATTCAATATTCCAAATGAGACTTCCTAAGGTTTAAACAAGCAAAAAAAAAAAAAAACACGATAAATAGCTCTTGTGCCTCCCACAACAGAACAATGTCTACATCTCATAAGAAAAATAGGCACGTCCATGCCACATGTACACAGCAAAGAGGAGAAGAATCGTAATCAAATATGCAAGGCCCTTTTTGCTTCGACTTCCCATGATGTAAGTCTCCATGCTTTCACTTAGACGTCATATTTCTAGGCACAACTCTTTGATTGAGTCTTTCATTTCTTCCATTTTCACTTCAATCTGGCCTCGACTTAAAGCTGACATCGGTAGACATTCTGGAGCAACTTCATCCATCCAAATGAAAAGACCACAACCCCTTCCTCCCTGCAATCAAATTCATAATAATATAATGAATGTTGGAGCAAAAAATAATAAGATTAATGAATGAAGTTGAAATGCTTTGAATATTGAAGAAAAAAATCAATAAATAAATTTGGGAAGATAGACGCTTACATGTAAATCTAGACATTTCCAAAATTTATGGCCAGGGTTGGATGTAGTACGAGACGTCTTTAAAATCATATACCCGTACCCACATGGGCATTTTGGAGCCCACTGTAAGTTTCGGAATGGAAACGAAGATGACTACTGGCCTATATATTCTTGACCTGAGATCTCAGACGAAGTAGATAAATTCAAGTTTAATTACAAATACACAGCATTTCTTTAAAAATAGTTAATCTCGGATCACTTACTTGAAGATGACATAGCTCAACCTGAGGATGAGGACTTATATTGTTTTGCTTCAAATAAGTTACTCTGCAAAATCAGATTTAGGTCAAGAAAGCCACAACAAAAGGAGTCTTACTTTTATATTTGTAAAGGAATGAAACAAATCAATTGCGTGTATAATGAGGGCCTAATGAAAACTAAAACGATTAAAAACACAAAACTGTCCAACAATTTAGCTACCAAAGAACATCTTGCATCAAACAGTACAACATTGGTTACAAAATTTGGGTCTTACCATGATTAAAACTTTAAATTAAAAGCCCAACTTAAATTCAATTTATGTTAACAAAAAAACCAAGAGATTGATGAATTTTGATTAAGTCATTTGCCAAATGACGGAACAAAATTGTACAGGAGGTGGTTGGGTGGGTGGATGGCTAGGTTGGTGGGTGGTTAATTAGATTCTTTGTTCTTTTGATGTTGATATATAATACTCTTTTTGGGTTCTTCCCTTTTGTTTGTATTTTCTGTATGTGATGCTATATTAGAGTATTATTAGAGTATGGCATCTTGTTTTGATTACTTGAACATGGTCTTTCATAATCCATCATCTGTGTTGATGTGAAAGGATATCAGGAAGGAAGATTTTACTCCATTTATGGAGTGCGAATGCCCAGAAGCAAAAATAAATAAATTAAAAAAAGAAGGAAAACCAATTATCCAATCTGCTGATCCAGTGGAGAAGTATTTGTTCCTTAGTAGAGATGTAAGCAGTGGAAATGGGTACCCCTCCCTCCAAAACCTGCAGGAACATACAATATTCCCAACATCCAGGCCACCCCCTTGAACCTGTCTCAAACTCAGACTCCGATCAGTGGAATCCTAGCCAACCTTTTTCCAACCTCGTCACAACCCACAAAAACAAGAAACGAGCTAGCAGAGAAATAAAAGAGAAGAAACAAAGAGAGAAAGAAGAAAAAAAGGGTATAGCTGAAAGATGAACTCGCTAGAGAGAGAACATTTTCAACACATCTAGTCACTGTAGTTACTTTGAAGACATCCCTCCATTGACAGCAACTGAATTGAGATTGATGAGTTAAAAAGGCAAGTATAGTTTCCAACACATCTAGTTACTGTAGTTATAGTAGTTTGTCGCGATAACAGAATGACGATGAACATTTTCAACACATGGACATTTTTTTGGTACCCTCCTAAACCTGTCGGAGCCCACAAATTCCCCTAAATCCAATCCATCCAAACCCCATCTTAAACTCAGACTCCGGAGAGAGAAAGGGCATAGAAAGAAAACAGAGGAAAAAAATAAAGAAAGAAGGAAGAAAAGGCATACCTCTAATAGACGATCGTTGGAGAGAAATGCTTGGGGCGGGAGAAGGAGCATCGCTGGAGAGAAGTTATTGCAGGAGAGACTCGCTTTGGGAGGATCCGTGCCTAGTAAAAGGAATGCAGAGAGAGAGGAGGAGGAGAGTCAGTGATGGAGATAAAAGCTCAGTCTGAGGAGAGGAGCTCCGCCGTAGAGAGACAGCGTCGCCGGACAGAGGATAGCGTTGTCAGAGAGAATTGATCGCGTTCATGCTTGGCAAAGGGAATGGAGAGAGAGGGAGAGATGGAAAGGGCAAAGTCGCTAGAAAGAAAAGCTCAAGCTTGAGGAGAGGAGCCACCAGAGAGAAGACAGTCTCCCCGGAGAGAATCGATCACGTGAGGGGGAGGATCTGTGCCCAGCAGTAGGAATGGAGAGAGAGAAAGACGAGAGCTAGTGACGGAAATGGGGAAAGGGCGAAATTTGATCTTGGATTTGATTTTGGCCTCAAATGGAGAGCGGGGAAGTGAAAACAACTTGGGCGGGCTCCACATTTTGTCTACGCATGAAAGACTTAGCGCTCTCCTCATCGCTGTCCTCCGCACGTGGTGAGCGGACGCTCTCCTCAGGATGAGTTAATGTAAGAATCCTATTGTAATTAGGGTTCCTCAATTAGGAGGTTACTTTGCCTATAAATAGGCCTCCTCCCTTGTATTTGTACATTCTTGAGATAATAGAAGAAACTCTCTCTCTTCTCCCTTTAATCTTCTCCTCTAAGTTTTCTCCTTTTTTTAACACATTATCAACACGAAGCTCTAAGAGAATGAAGAAAACCTTAGTCTTCTTACCCAAAGACAGGAGAAATCCTTCCCAGCATGGATTTTCATCGTAAAACCCTTCCCATAACAGATTTCCATCGCAAAGTCCTTCCCAGCGCGAATTTTCATCACGAAATCCTTCCCTGTGCAGATTTTAATCGCGGATTCCCTGCACGGATTCCTTCCCAGTGTGGATTTTCATCGCGGATTCCTTTCTTGCGCAGATTTTCATCGCGAATTCCTTCCCTGTGCGGATTTTAGAAAAGGATGATATATTTCTTCTTCAAAAACAGTAAGTAGTATCTAAACCATCCTTAAAATTAATTTATTAGAAAGCATGCAACTAGTTTATAATGCTTGTTTATAGTAATGATGGTATTCATGTACTATTCATTATCTTGTTTGCTTTAGTTTTTTAATTGAATACTATTTATGTGATTGATCACAATATAGAATCAGAAGTTCTAAATTTAAACCCGAAGTTCATTGATAAATGGACCAGTAGCCCTATAAGTTTGAATACTGATATGAACATGTAGCTTCATATCCATAAATCAAACCTGAAGTTTTGATTCAGATCCAAATAAAATATTTCCTATAATAAGGCCATGAAATTAAGCATAAAGATTTTAGAGAAATGCTTGAAACATTGTAAGAATCAGAAGTTCTACTTCAAACCTGAAAGTTTGACAGAACCAGAAGTTATACTTCAAACGTGAAGATTTGACACAACTGGAAGTTTGGCCTCAAACTGAGAACCTTAGATTATTGAGTGTCTTTTGTTTAACTTAATATGCCAAAAATTAGCGACGAACAAAACTTGAAACTGCGTTTTTTAGGACCAGTTCATTTGGGATTTTTCGTGTTTTTTTTTTTCTATCGGGCCCAGGTAGAGGTGGCAATCAGGTTGGGTTGTGCTAAACGGGTCCGACCCATTTATTAAACGGGTTATACAAGTCTAACCCGCATCCGACCAGTTTAATAAATGGGTCATAATTCCCAAACCCGCACCCACCACGGGTCAACCCGACTCAACCCACTTAAACCCGCATAACCATTGCGGGTTATACAGGTTAGGTCGACCTGCATAACCCACATCCATCTAGTGAATTAATTGACTCAACCATGGTTCCCTGCCTGACCAAATCTGGCTTTTAAGATCAAATTTGGTTTAATCTCATTTCAACAATCATTTGATGCTCATTACCTTGCTTTCCATTAATAAAAAGGGTGGGGTTGAATTGGTTAAGGTTCATTCATTCTTGTTTGGCTCATGCATTAAAACAATCAAATTCAATTTTAGCTTAAATAAGCGGGTTTTGTGGGTCAAGCGGGTCAACCCTAACCCGACTCGCTTAATTCCAGGTCATGAATACTTGACCCATGACTGACCCGCCTATCAAACGGGTCGAATTAAGCGGGTAATACGCAAGTTGGGTCAATTTGGCGGGTTGAGTCATATTTTGCCACTTCTAGGCCCAGGTGGGCCACCCGATGATTGATCTGACCCGTGGATCCGGAGGAGGACCCACAAGCGAACTTAGAGGTGCTGGTCCCATAGGCATTGGACACCCCTGACCCATTATCCAATGGCTTGATGAGATATAGGCGTGAATGAGGGAAAGATGAATTGTTTTGGGAGGCAGGTCACTATGGGCCCTATATGGGCCATTGATGGAAGATCGGATCCCCACATCTGATAGGGGACCCAGAGGAGACCTAGATGGTGGTGGACAAATGCAAAGAGGGTCTCATCCGGCCCACCATTTATTGGTTTTACAAATCTGGGGCTGTCGCGACCCCGGATCAGGAATCCCGGATCGGGACGGTAATTGATGATGCGTGTGAACATTTATTTAATATTTATTTAATTTCCCACAGGTGTCTGCAGTGAGGATAACACATCAATATAATAAATGTTTCTGTTTAAATGCGGAAGCGTGTAGCAAATCAAATGATAATTCATTTCTAATCACAAGATAAATCACATGTATAATACTGTATCAGAATGAGCAATGATCATTAGCATGTTCCCCCAAAGTAAGTTAGAGTTTAAACAAAAGATCATTTAGTTATATTCCAAAAAATAGAGGCCAACAAAGGCCAATATAAACAAAATACCAATCTCCAAAAGAATGGTTAAACGTTCCCCAAAATATCACGTCTCTCATAGCAACCAATGTTTAAATGACATCATCAGCATGCCACTCAACTAGGCGTTACGGTTCACCGATCGCATCCTCGAGCTCCGCTTCGAGATTGACAATGTCTAGACCTGAGTACCAAAGAGTGGGTCAAACACGACGGTTTGACAAATGGGTAAAATACAATGACAATATAATAATAAATGAATTTACCTTCAAAAGCATTTAAACCTGTTTAAATAACAATTTCTATAAACAAGATAAAACATTTATTCAAATACAAGTAGGCATTGTAAAACATTTAAAGGTAACCAAGGAATCGGGAAACAAGCAAGATGACAACCATACGAAGCTAAGTCCTCTATCACTAAAGTGACAGAGCAATAACTAGGCACCGATCTCAGTCACTCGAGGTGAGGAGAAACAATGGATCTTATAAATACATATACATATATTATACATAACCACGGTAGCGAGCCGGGCATCGGGAACCACAGTAGCAATCTGCGGCATTGGGACAAGGCCACGGTAAAGATCGGGTAGCGGGATCCAAACTGCAGCTGGCGGGACAAGAAGGGGATCTCCAAGTCGGTGGATCAGACCAACAAGGTTATCCAAGTTAGTGGTGCCGACTCATAGGTCAAATGACAAGATTAAAACATGTATGAAATACATCAATTGCAAGTACATAAATAAACGGGATGGGAGTGCTCAAAGGCACAACTGCCACTTTATGTCGGGCAATGCACTTCGAGGCTAGCAATTAATACAAGTACAATTTCAATGCTTTCAGGAATAATAAATCATGTAGCATAAATCTCGGGAACAGTGAGATACAATAAACAATTGAAATTTCGGGTAAAGTATTGGGTTCAAGATTTATTTGAAGTGAATAGTGATCCCGTATGTCGATCTAATAACAATTTGGTACTTTTTGAGTTTGGGGACATTCCGGGCTCCTTATACACTTTGAATTTTCAAAACTTCAAATGAAATCTTCGTGATGTGGTTTCTTTCTCAAATGGTCTCATACATTGCTGAGTAAATCCCCCTGACATAGAGGGGTTCTCAATGAATAGTCCCAAAACATTTAAACAACTCATCACTGTCCCAAACATAGCCTTTGACCGACAAAACTCATCGCTCGAGTGAACCGGAGAGTTCGCTAGAGCGAGGAGCTCTCTGGAATGGTTGTCTGGGTGGGTTCGTTCGAGCGAAGTTGAGGTCGCTCGAGCGAACTCATCTAGTAGGTGGTTGGCTCGAGCGAAGTATTGGTTCACTCGAACTAACCACTCTTAGGAACGAGTTCCGGGAGGTTCGCTCGAGCGACCAAGGGGTCCGCTCAAGCGAACTGCCTACTGGAATGCTCCGAACTCTTTTCTGGACAGTTCGCTCGAGCGAAGTGTCATGTTCGCTCAAGCAAACTGTCCAGAAACTGATTTCGGGACAGTTTAGCTCCTCTATATCTCTTCCTTCTACAACCTCTTTCTAGTCTCTTTTATACATCCAATGAGGAGTCCAAAACTTCATTCAAACAACGTCAAATCTCTTACAATATCCATTCCATTCTCCTCCATCAACATCACATCCAATACAAGGAAAAAAGGAACGAAACCATTTCACATAAGAGTGCATTTGGGACAAAACAAGAAGAGATTAAATGCCATGCACCAATACCTTTTTATGACATAAATACACTATCAATGCTCTATCATGAACATTTATTTCAAATCAATGCAATAAATAGGCATGAGTGGAAAATACCCAAAACCATTGAAAGCTTATAAAAATCAAGTCATCCACTTGCCTTAGGTCTCTATTCCAGCAAATCTAGCTCTAATAAGCATCCAAGCCAAGAATCCAAGCTACAAGCAAAAACCCCCAAAACAAAACCCTAAAAGAGTCAAAATATGGAATGGGGAGGAAGAGGCTTCAATAATGGAAATGGAGATTCCCTTAGGCTAGGAGAACACAATATCAAAAGAAGGGAATGATTACTTACATGAGGGTTCTTCAAAATTCTAGGTTAGTACCAAAGGAGTTCTTGGAGTAGGTGGTTTTCTCCACAAATGCTATTAAGAGAAAGCTCTCAAAGAGATGAAGAAGATGATGGCCTCAAATCTCCTATTGGTGCAAGTTTGGGAGTGGATTGAGGATGGAGAAGCAAGAAGAAGAAGAAGGAAGGGAAAAACCCTAGCTTAGGATTGGAGTTTGCTAGAAAAAGGGAAAAAGAGAGAAAGGTTCTCCTTATATAGAAAATGGAGTTGGGTCCCACCGCTAGAAACATTCAAGGGCTGAAATCATGTCTATCGGGATCTCGGATGAATTTGACGAAGAAAGAAAAAATGATCACCGAAATATCTAGTTTCTAAAAAGTATATGTTTTGCGGGTTACGGGGATATCAAATTTTGGGTACAAATTTAGTGCACAATGACTGTTTTGTCCTCAAAGCTAGGAAAGTCGGGTTTCGGGGTCTCGAACGGGTACGGGATCAACATAAAAGTTGTCGGGATTAACAATACAAATAAAACGGGATTAAAACAATGAATGCAAGAATCTCCGATAAATCCCTAAGTACATTCAAGGTCATAAAAAGGAATCCCCAAAGGGCCCCACTAATTACTAAGCAATCAAAATTCCCTAAAGCTATAAAAAAATCTATTCTATTCCCAACTTAACCAAAATCCACTAAACATGCTTAAAACTGAAACATAACTTAATTAATGCTAATCGAGGTCACTCGGGACGGGGTCTTACAGGGGCGTTAGTCACTGTGGTTATTTTTCTCTTATTTAATTAGGTTGTGGGACCCACTGGATGGATCAAGCCCGATCTCTTGGCCGCTGTTAGACCCCGACCGAGACCAATTCGATTAGTGTACGATTAGTATGTGTTTAGTTCTAAGTGGGTTTAGTTGTGGTGGGTTAGAAATAATTAGTTTTAGTCTTGGACATAGCTTTGGGAATTTTGAGAACGTTAGCATTAGTTAGGCACACTCAGGAAGGCCTGAGTGCACGTGTAAGCTTGGGAAGATCGTGTCGGTTTTCATGTGATTGTGATTTTGATTTCATTTGAATGATTTTTCTATGTGTTACAACTTTTGTCGTAAGCCCATTCATGTTTGAAGCCCAAAAACCCAAGTTTTGGCCCAAAGAGGGTAAAATTGTCTTTTATGCACAAATCTGGACACAATTTTCGAGATCTTAAAACCATGTCAAAAATATACTTTTTGGAAACTAGATATTTCGACGATCGTTTTATCCTTCTTCGTCGAAGTCATCCGAGGCCTACAAGATCGTGTTTTGGTCATTTCAAAGTTCAAGTTGATTGGGCCCCATTTGCTAAGGTTTTAAGCCAAACCCTCATCTCTTTCATTCACTTTACCAAATCCTGCAACTTTCTTAACCTAGGGCAAGGAAAAACCTTTTTCTCTTCCTCTTCATTTCCTCTTGCATGCTTTAGTTAGAGAGCTCCAAAAAGAATTCCAAAATCATCATCTTCTTCTTCTCCTTGCAAGCTCTCTATCAATACAAGTTTCTTGGAGCTTCTTATGGAACAAGCTCTACATTTGTTTTCATTCCTCTTGTTTGGGCATTTCTAGGTAAGAGCTTCAATCCATACTTTTCATGAAGCCTTTTTGGTTCTAAAAGATCTTGTTTTTCATGTTACCAAACCCTTTGTGAAAATGGGTTCCATGTTTTCATTTTTGTGGAGTTTTGAATGGTTTTCCATGGGATTCTTGTAGTGTTGGCTTAGCTTTTGAGTAAGAGTGCTTGAAGAGGATTGTTTAGCATTTGGGCAAAGGCAAGTAATCTCTATAGGCTCAATGTTGCATGTGTACTTTAGATTTCTTTATTTTTCTAGAAATTTTGTACATGTTTTTGATGTTAAATGGATTGATCTTTTGTTGATTTTAATGGTGGTTGAATGATGATGTTTATGAGCATGTTTGGAGGCTCATCTTTGTGTATCAATGTTGTTTGAAGGCTGGGAGTAGGCAATGGATGGGTTGGAAGATGATAGGAACAACCAGATTTTGGCCTCAGAAGTCCGCACTGCGCGCTCTAGCACGTGTGCTTGCTGTTTGGGCGTGCTGGACTGTCCGCTCGAGCGCGTGTTGGCCCGCTCGAGCGGATGGGCCCATTGGGCCCAACAGTGCGAACTTCAAATGGCCATAACTTTTTAACCGTACGTCCGTTTTTGGAGTTCCACATACTGTTGGAAAGCTCTTGAAGTGTAGAATCCAATGGTATACTTATCTTAGTGGTCAAAGATTGAAAAGTTGAGGTGGATATTTGAATCAAGGAAAACCAGTATTTGATTAGGAGTTTTTAGCCTGATATTGTGCACTCGAAGCCTGAGATGTCTTTGAACTTCTGGGGCACCAATTCTCTTTTAAATTCCAACACTTGGGCTTCATTTACGCAAAGATCAACCAAAGGTCCTTACATGTGCTTGTTAGACTTTATATTAGTATTTTGGTTTTTGATACAATGAATATCATTGTGTACTCGTTTTGAAGTTTAAGTACAAGCTTGTTTTGAAGATTTGTTTCAAGAAAAAGGGGATCACTTCCTAAGCGTGTTATGCATATTAATTATGCCTTTTGCTAGTCGTGTTTGTTGTGTTTTGATAAGTGATTTCCCCCCTTTTTATCTCGGCATGTTTAGATCGTGTTTCGCGTGTTTTGTGCATTCATGAATTTAAGTGAACACCACTGAGCTTGGACTGCCCTTTCAGTTTGATCCATTGTCTAGGGGTCCTTAAACATGTGGACTGTCTACAGACTGGTCGTGTATTTATTACACATCGTGCGTGTCCGGTTCCGTGGCCGGAAATTCCCGTCTTTGTGGGAAATCGTGTCGTGATTATATTATGTATATCGTGCTTGCTCTTTTCATTATATAAATGATAGAGAAAGGATGGGCTCTTGTGGATTGTAACTATTCATGATATATTATGTACTCATGCTAGTTTGTTTTAGTATCTCAGTTTTGTTATGTATTCTCGAAAAATGTATCTCAGTCATTTCATTATTTCAAATCAAGGATTTGTTATATGTTTTCTTAAATCGTTATTGTTTCATGCTCATGCCTAAATTGATTACCTGCCAAACCGTTGTGTTTGACCCTTGTATGTTGGTGCCCAGGTGCAAGAGACGTTGCCTTTGAGGAGGAGCGTCAGGAGGAGGCTCTTGAGCCACCCCCAGTGAGAGAGTGGCAGCCGGACGATGTCAACTAGACGTCGGGCGGGTTCTTGAGTTTGTTACATTTTGTCATGGGGTTCTTTTTATTATTTTTGAGAATTGTATTGGCCTCTGTTGGCCACTTATGGGTTGTATCTAAAACTTAACTTACTTTTGTGTTAGTCTCATAACTTGAATTATAATGGGAATGCCATGTTAACTTCTTCTTTTGATACTATGCCTTGTTATTATTTGTGATAGCACTTAAAAATTTATTAGTGCTTATCTTGATGTGATTTGCTACACGCTTCCGCATACTTGATCATGTGAGTCAGATTCCGCGTGTCTTTGAGAATCCTCACCGCGGGAACCTGTAGGAAAATAATGTAACAACACGTCGCGGGCACGGGATCCGTTCCGGGGTCGCGACAGCCGCGTAAGGCTGGGCGATATTAAGGAGTGAGGTTGATCTTGGGTTTTGATCAGTGGGGCCTACTATTCGAAAACCCTAGATGTAAGTCCATGGGGATCCGAACCCTAGAGGGGGGTGAATAGGGTGAGCTTCAATTATGACCAATTTTAATCAATTTTAACTTATTTAAAACAAACTAGTCACAAGTGATGATTATCAACCAAAATGCGGAAGCTTAATGAAAACGATCACCACAAAGCAATCACCATCACACAAGTATTTATAGTGGTTTGGCCTCAATGCCTACATCCACTACCGGCTTGTGATCTAACACCCCACCGGATTTCCACTATTTATGCTTTTCAATAGGCTAAGCAATAACCTTTACAATATGCTTTCCAAGGCTAAGCAATAACCTTTACATTGATGTTTTTCAAGGCTTAACATCAACCTATACACTATGCTTTTATAGGCTAAGCAATAACCTCTTCAACCACAACGTTGGTTATCTCTCTAAATTAGTGTCTAACAAACACTTGATGGAGATTCTACTTAGCTCATTACAATGCCTCTTAATTAGGCGGATATGGAAGTGAAAATCTAATACACACTCACACTATGAATGCAAAGATGAAAGTACATGAAGTGTGTGTGTGTGGTCCTCAATCATTTTGAAAAAGAACGCTCATAAATGTATGCCTAAGGCTTTTGAAAGTTTTAGCTCAAAAACATTTATGATTGAGGAAGAATGCAATCACATGTTAAAAGTAACAACTTGTTAATGATGTCAAAGATACACAAGTTGTATGAAATTAATTAGCTCTAAACATGTGATGCATAGGGATGTCAATCAAATCAACATGAAGCTCAAAACATAAAAATAGATTTGATTGAAAAGAGGGGACAAATCATATGTAATTATAAATACAACTTGAATATGATATACCTATCAGATTAAGGCAAGTTGTGAAACTTTAAAACAATAATACACATATGATTTGTAAAGATGTTGAATCCAAAACATAAGATACATTTGAAAGAGATTTTCTTATGATGGAAAAACAACAACCAAAGATTCAACAAAGTATATGAATCATGTTACATATTTCATTAACATGATCTACTTAGATTTACCAAAGATAAAGTACTACTTTGATTGAATAAAATGGTGATGCATCCAAAACAATAGATCTATTCAAAGTATAAAACATGCTAAGGATACAACACATCATAGTTTATCATGTTACTAAAGATTTACCTAAGATAAAACAAAACATGAAAACATATGATTTGTAAAGAAGTTGAGTCCAAAACATAAGATAGTTTTGAAAGTGATTTTCTTATGATGGAAAACAACAACCAAAGATTCAACCAAGTATAGGAATCATGTTACATATAATTTCAAAGGTTCTTTCATTAACATGATCTACTTAGATTTACCAATTCAAGTACTACTTGGATTGAATCATATGGTGTTGTATCCAAAACAATAAATCAACTCAAAACATAAAACATGTTAAGGACACAACACAAACATAGTTTAACATGCTAGAAATGATTTACCAAAAATAAAACAAAGCATGAAAACATATGATTTAGGAAAGTAAAGCCTACTTGGAGATTTAACTTCATTAATCCAAGCTTTAGCTTTCCTAATGCTCCCCTTCATCCCTTGGTTCTTTTCCCTTGTATATGCCTCAAAACCCCTCAAGGAGGGCCTTAAAATTCCCAACTTTTGGCAAAGGAAAGAATTCATATTTATAGCAAAAAGTGTCAAACGGCTAGTCCTCGGTCGACCGGCAAACAGGTCTCGGTCGACCGGGATCACACAACGGTCGGATTTCTGACCGTTGGTGCGCCAGGCCATTTTTGCCTTGCAGTGTTCCCGGTCGACCGGGACCTCTGCGCCGGTCAACCGGCGACACTGCAGTGGCCAAAAATTCCAACTTTGCAATATTTGAAGGTTTTCTTTGTGGAACTTTTTGGGCCATATAATCAAGCTTTAAAACATGTTTTAAATCATTCTAAGGGTTTTAAAACATGGAACATAAAAAGCCTAAAACATTTTGAAAGATTTAAAACTCATAGGCTAGCTTGATTTGATAAAACTCTTTTCTAAAACAAATGCATCCAAGATTAAAAACAAATCATGCATAAATTGAAACTTTTACAAATCTTAAAAGCAATGCATGAATAAAACAAGATTTCAAGTTTATAAAACCAATGCATAAGTGTGTGAATCAAATGATGCTAGAATGATTATGCATCCATCAAATTGCAATCTACAAAATTCCTAACACTAGACATTTTGGCATGAAGCCCATTGTTGACACAAAAAATGTCACTTTGCCTTTTCAACATCAAGAAGCCACCTGAAGCCGCACCCTACTACAAACGGGCAATGCTACTTCAAACATCAGATCTTGTCAGAATCAAACAAAAACTGCAAGATCCTTCTAGACAGCCAAAAGAGGAGTTCACATGAAGTTTCGGGTCATTTCGACATCATTAGGCCTAACTTCACTCTTCCGGCAGCCAAGTAGGCGCCCCTGACAGCGACGGTGTCAAAGACATCAAAACTTTGATAAGAGCCTACGGATGTTCTCAAAACACCTCCAAAAGGCTCCACGTCAAATTTCAGGTCATTCCGGCGACGTTTGACCCGACTTTGACGCTCCAAAAGAAAATCAAGCCTCTCGGCGGCGAGAACCACCGGGACCATTACTCATCAAACGGAGCACATGGGCGGCTTCGACATGCTTCAAAAGGGCTCCACGTCAAATTTCAAGTCATTCCGACAACGTTTGACCCGACTTTGATGCTTCGAAAGAAAATCAAGGCTACCGGTGGCGGAGCACCCCGGGACCATGACATCCAAATCAGAGCCAGTGGATCATCTCAAAATGACTCCAATAGGTTCTCTGTCAAATTCCAGGTCAGTCGGATATCGGTTGACCGCATATCAAAGCGCGACATCTTCCCCGCGGCAAAATCAAGCCTAGCAGCGACAAAACCCCAAACGGCTTCAAAACTCAAACAAAAGCCCATGGTTGGTCCTATCTACTGCTCTGGAGGCTTCACCTCAAATTTTGGGTCATTCCTACATCATTTGACCTAGTTTCGATTCTTGACCGAAAATCGGCAACTCTGCACGGCAAGGTCTTTGGCTTTTCCAAAAAATAGGAAACTTTGTGCTCCGGTTTTGCACGACTTCTCGTCGGGTTTTCTTCAGGAGAATTAAGCCAAAAAATGAGGAAAAACGTCAAGAAAAATACAGGAGAAAAACGGAATGAAAAAGCTCGAAAAACGGCCGAAGAAAAGGCGACCAAATGGGACGAAACCCCCATGGTTGCCGGCGACCCTGGAAGTCTGGGTTGTTGGATTTCCGCCGGAAGGCCCGTTTTTCGATCCTTTTCGCGTTTCGGGAGTTTCAGCCCCTGTGATTTCCTGAAAAACTGATTTTTTATGCTCGGAATCGACTGATCTCCTTCCACATTTCGGATCCGCCGTCAAGAGCATGAAATCATCATTGATCGCTTCAAGATCGCCAATCGACTGAGCAAGAAAGTACAATTTCTGTCTGACCGATCAAGAAATCGACAAGACAGTTGGTACCGGTCCGCTGTTAGCAATCTATGTTTGAAGTTGCATGATCATCCGACATTGATCAACATGAAGATCCATCGTCGATCATCGCAAGAAGAATTCCAAAAGACGCAGCGTGGCCCGCAACTCTTCAAATCCCCGGCGACCACTTAATGCTGTTAATTGACCTAACTAAATGCAGTCATTAACTCATTATTTTGGACGGGCCAATCAGATTCAAGAGAATGAGAGTTACAAGTCAAAGCCATCATGGCATTAAAGCTGTAAAACTCCTCTCATCATGGAGATTAAAGGCAATTAAATGCCCATCATTCTCCATCCATCAGTTACAAAATCAAGAAATAAAAACTTGTAACTCCTCCTATCATGGAGCTTTAAAGCCATCAATGCTCATAAACCCTCCTAAATGGCTACCAAAGGCCTATAAATAGGAGAGCATTCCAAAAAGAACGGATCAAAAAAATTAGCCAGAAAAATCCCCGAACCCAAGCCTTGGAAATCAGAAAAATCAGCCAGAAAAATCCCCGAACGCAAGCTCCGAAAATCAAGAAAAATCGTCCAGAATTCCCAGAAGCTCTGTTACAACAAACACCACAAGGTGATTGAAGTCCCTTGGGGGGCACTCCCCCCCAAGGCAAAGCCCTCTTTTCCCCTATTCAACATGGCCTACACGTGGCTTTTCAGCCCGTCTCTTTGTTTTTTTTTTTATTGGATATAGGACATTCCCTTGGTCTTTATCCTCTAAAAAAAAACTAAAGTCCAAGCCAAGCCAAAAGAACCAAAGCATCGCATGTTCTCATTTGAAAGACGATGGCGAAATCCATACATGACTTGCGACCGTCGATCTGAACGTGTCCCCGCAATTTCCTGAGAAGTCAGATTCCCTTTCTTACTTTTTTGTTGTATTCTGTATTTTCTTTAAGAGAAAAAAAAATCACAATTCTTGTCTTTCATTTTGATGAGATTTGTAAATCGCCTTTTACGGCAAAAAAATCGCCTTTCACGGCAAAATTGTCTCTTTTCACGGAAAAAACCTTGTCTCTTTTCTTAAATATATGTGCAATGGAAAGTTAGAAAAAAGATTGATTTCCTTTTTACTTGCGAAGGTAGATCTTTGGATCACCATTTCTAAATTCCAAGTAGAATAGAAAATCTGGCATACCCGTACAAAAATGTTGATACTCGCCTTTCTCCCCTTCTTCCCTCCATCCGGCCTTTTCGGTGACCCCGGGGACGGACGAGAGAGGAACGAAAGAAATCGGGTCCATCACCCATCGTTTTTTGAAGATGAGTTCTGTGTGTGTAAAGGAGAAAAGCGGATGGGTTATGTGTGTTTGTTAACTTCATGTTGTTGGAAAATAGGTGGGCCATTCAGATAGGTTACAAAAACTTTTGACCCACTTGATGCAGGGATCAACTATCTAGAAGGCAACAAACCCAATCCAGGATGCAATCCATCAAACTCATAAACCATGTACAGCAATATATCCTATCTAGAAGATAGAAAACAACACCTAAACATGCAACCACGAAATCTACAACATACAAGGATGTAGATTATACCTTTGGAGCTTTGTAGTGCTCTAATGGAGAAGTTTAATTATTTCTTTGATGATGAACACCTTCACTAATCAAATCAGAATCTCCAACACCTTTTGATCTGCCACGCTATGACCCGTATCAGATTCTCTTTTCTCAAGAAGATGGTGGAATCTCCAAGAGAAAACCCAACTAGTAACTCCAAGGAACTAGAGGAGGAAGAGAAGAGAACTAGAAGAGGGAATGGAGGAAGAGATGCAACACTTGCACTCAAATAGAGGGCTGGGCGTGAATCCCTAGTGGAATAGCATTAGGGACGTCCAAGCCTCCTCTCTCTCCTTTTATAGCACTTAAGCAACCTCCTCTTGCTAATTGAAATAGAAGTCTTACTTCCATAACAATTAGTTGCTTACTAAATCACAATTAGAAGTCATACTTCAAATATGATTAGTAACTTCCTCTTTTACTAATTAAAATAGAAGTCTCACTTCCATTAATAATTAGTAACTTACTATTACCACTATTAGAAGTCTCACTTCAAATAGAAATAGTAACTTCCTATTTCCTTTTAGAGTTTTACTATAATTAGTATCTTTCTAATATCTTGGGCTAGCGTGGGGACCACTAGGTATTCCTTAGAAAGTTGGCTCCAACTGGGACACGCGACCCCACATCTCATGTGCATTCCGAGTCCATAGTTAATTGCAAATAACTCCACTATATAAATGCAATTGCACTCCAGTCTTAGGAATATATTACAATGAAGACCCTAAACTTCCACATTACCACAAGTAGGCCCCTCCATCTATATCCATGGATCAATTGGATCTGTCCACCAAATTAGATCCATATCTTATTATCCTTGAGCCCCAATTAATTATAATGATCATTTGGTACCGATCCAATTAACTCTTAATTGAAATGGGTGCGCACTTACCAATGATAAATCCATTAATTGGCACAAGGGGATATTAAAGATAGATTCCATCTTGACCATTGAATGTTCCCACAGCTCTACAACCACGTACCCAAATCACCGAGTTGTTGACCTACAATTGGCCTCACTCATTGGTGCCTCAAAGCAAATGAATAGATAGAAACTTGAGTTCATTAATGTCTCAGGATTATGAGCCTATTGCTAGGGAATTATGAGAGCAGACCTTAAAGTAAAGACAGTGTATATAAGGTGCTTCTCATGGTCCTTTAATACATCCAATGTACCAGCACCATGATCCAGAATCTTACATTCCGATGATCGAGACAAATCACACTATCTCATAGTGATCAAAGTGTTGTAACCTTGTCAGATGAGAGGCCCAATCTCATCACAGGTTGTGAAGATATTTAAGTATAAGATTTGCAATACATATCTCCTGTATGTGGATCTCATCCATACACATGTATTACATCTAGTATACTTGTGGACTCCAGTTCATCTCATGAACCATTATGTCATTCGTATTAGTTATGTGCAAACAAGTAATAAAACACCATTCATCTCTTGAAAAGAAAGCAATAGTATATATTGATAAATAAAGAAATTAATCAATTTATTCATCATATACTGGTATTGAGACCATAAAACTAACACATGTGACAAGGATATAAATTATGTTAGAATGCTACCAAGCCCCTTGAGTTCTTTTTCTTTTTTAATTTGGGAAAAGGCCCATGCCAGTTTCTAATGAATCTAAATTAGCCCCTTATGACTGATTTCCTTGGAAATACAATAAGATTTGGTTTTGGGTATGAATTTTCAACTTTTTATAAATATCTTAAAATTTGCAAGGAGGCGTAGATAGTCTTTCAAAATTTATAAAGCTTTGAATGTGGAAGAAGTGGGCATTGGTCACGCACTTGCCTTATACCAAAGGAGTGGTGGACCAATACAAAGCATACAAGGCCTTTTATTTATTCAACGGAGACAAATGATATGGAAGACTGGGATTGGAATACAATGACACCAAAGGGACCTCCAATTGACTTTACAAACTTGGAGACTACAGACTTCTTTGAAGATTATGATAACCAACCTCTAAGTAGTGTGGCATTTAGTGCTCAATTGGGAGCACCCCCTGGCATGCTCTAGAAGATCAATAACTCTTTGAACCTCACAAACTTAACTTTTTTTTAATTCATTTAAGATGCATGTTTTTAGACTTACGGTTTATGTTGGGTTTTTATTTAATTGATGTTCTATTCTATGGTGAATGGTTTGATCTTTATCATGTGGTTGCATAGTTATATTAGTTTATTATTTTGTTTAAGGTATGGAACGTGGAACTGAGGACAATCTATGTTTGGTAAACAGTGCCATAGCACACACCATTCTAAAAAAAAAATCAGAAAATTTTCTCAGAATTGGTGTTCAATCCACGAAAAGTATCCACCATTGCTGGACCTGTGCAAATAATTGAAGGCTCCGGAAGAGCCCATATGATGTTACCTAATGGTACCCATCTATTCATTAAAGATACATTATTCTCAATGAATTCTTGAAGAAACTTGATTAGTTTCAAGGACATCAGAATGAATGGGTATCACATTGAGATTGTAAGTTAATGTAACAAGGAATACCTATGCATCGTTACAAGTATTGGAAGCTAGAAGCAAATACTAGAAAAAATAAATGCACTCTCCTCAGGGTTATGTTACATGACAATCACCAATGTCGAATCACATTCGATTACGAGCAAAATGACAAAGTCAAGCCGAAGCTTAAACTAAGTCAGAACCTTAGTGATCCTAAGACTTTAAAGCTTTGACATGATAGATTAGGTCACCCTAGGGGTACTATGCTAAGGAAAATTGTCGATAACTCTTTTGGGCATTCCTTAGAGAACGATCAATTGACCGGGGTACTTATGTATCCAGTGTTTACAATGAAAATTGATCACCCGACCTTCTTTCACTAAGCTAGCATGCGAATTCTCATCATTTCTACAAATGATACAAGGTGACATTTGTGGACCCATAAATGCCCCTAATGGACCCTTTAGGTATTTTATGGTTTTGATTGATGCCTCCACCCATTGGTTAGATGTTTGCCAACTTTCAATTAGGAATGTAGGCTTTACTCGTTGCTCGTTTTCCTGATTGTCAATTTGATGAGACAATATTCCCGACACTAGGGGGTGATAAGATAGTTCATGAAGAACGATAAGAATTAACATAGAATACATCCACTCTGTCTTATCTGGATCTACGAACTTTACACTGTGAAAATGAAGTACGTAGAATTGTGAACTCACACTTTTGGAATTAGAGAAACTTTTGGAATTAGAGTGTGGTCCTGTTCAGACCTTCGAGTCTAACACTTTGGAATCATTTGAGCTCGTGCCTATGGACATTGTGGAAATTAACTCAAAAGAATTTGTGGCATGGGAGGATATGGATGTTAGGAATTTTTGTAGATTGCAATTTGATGGATGCATAATCATTCAAGCATCATTTGATTTACACACTTGCATTGTTTTAGTTAAACTTGAAATCTTGTTTTAAACATGCATTGTTTTTAAGAGTTGTAAAAGTATTGATTTATGCATGTTTTGTTTTTAATCTTGGATGCATTTGATTTGAAAAGAGTTTTAGAAAATCAAGCTAGCCTATGAGTTTTAAATCTTTCAAATTGTTTTAGGCTTTTTATGTTCCATGTTTTAAAGCCCTTAGAATGATTTAAAACATGTTTTTAAGCTTGATTAATTGGCCCAAAAAGTTCCACAAGAAAACCTTCAATTATGCAAAGTTGGAATTTTTGGTGATCCCGGCAGTGTCGCCGGTCGACCGGCCCAGAGGTCCCGGTCGACCGGGAACACTGCAGGCAGAAAGTGGCCTGGCGCACCAACGGTCAGAAATTTGACCGTTGTGTGATCCCGGTCGACCGAGACCTGTTTGCAGGTCGACCGAGGACTAGCCGTTGGGCACTTTTTGCTATAAATATGAGTTCTTTCCTTTGCCAAAAGTTGGGAATTTTAAGGCCCTCCTTGAGGGGTTTTGAGGCAAATAGAAGGGAAATGAACTAAGGGATGAAGGGGATCATTAGGAAAGCTAAAGCTTGGATTAATGAAGTTAAATCACCAAGTAGGCTTTACTTTCCTTAATCATATGTTATCATGCTTTGTTTTATTTTTGGTAAATCATTTGTAGCATGATAAACTATGTTTGTATTGTATCCTTAACATGTTTTATGTTTTAAATTGATTTATTGTTTTGGATACATCACCATTGATTCAATCCAAGTAGTACTTAATCTTTGGTAAATCTAAGTAGATCATGTTAATGGAAACATCTTTGAATTTAGATGTAACATGATTCATATACTTGGTTGAATCTTTGGTTGTTGTTTTCCAACATAAGAAAATCACCTTCAAAACTATCTTATGTTTTGGATTCAACTTCTTTACAAATCATATGTTTTCATGTTTTGTTTTATCTTTGATAAATCTTTAGTATCATGTTAACCTATGATGTGTTGTATCCTTAGCATGTTTTATACTTTGAATAGATCTATTGTTTTGGATGCATCACCATTTGATTCAATCCAAGTAGTACTTTATTTGGGAAATCTAAGTAGATCATGTTAATGAAATAATCTTTGAAATTATATGTAACATGATTCATATACTTGGTTGAATCTTTGGTTGTTGTTTTTCATCATAAGAAAATCCTTTTCAAATGTATCTTATGTTTTGGATTCAACATGTTTACAAATCATATGTGTATTATTGTTTTAAAGTTTCACAACTTGCCTTACTTTGATAGGTATATCTTTTTCAAGTTGTATTTATAATTACATATGATTTGTCCCCTTATTTCAATCAAATCTATTTTTATGTTTTGAGCTACATTATTGATTTGATTGACATCCCTATGCATCACATGTTTAGAGCTAATTAATTTCATACAACTTGTGTATCTTTGACATCATTAACAAGTTGTTACTTTTAACATGTGACTTGCATTCCTTCCTCAATCATAAATGTTTTTGAGCTAAAACTTTCAAAAGCCTTAGGCATACATTTATGAGCTTTCATTTTAAAAATGATTGAGGACATCACACACACACATCATATACTTTCATCTTTGCATTCATAGTGTGTGTGTGTATTAGTTTTACACTTCCATATCCGCCTATTTAAGAGGCATTGTATTGAGCTAAATAGAATCTCCATCAAGTGTATGTTAGACACTAACTTAGTGAGATAACCAACCTATGGTTGAAGAGGTTATTGCTTAGCCTATAAAAGCATAATGTATAGGTTGATGTTAAGCCTTGAAAAACATCATTGTAGAGGTTATTGCTTAGCCTATAAAAGCGTAATGTATAGGTTGATGTTAAGCCTTGAAAAACATCATTGTAAAGGTTATTGCTAAGCCTTGGAAAGCATATTGTAAAGGTTATTGCTTAACCTATTGAAAAGCATAAATAGTGGAAATCCGGTGGGGTGTTGGTTCACAAGCCGGTAGTGGATGTAGGCATTGAGGCCGAACCACTATAAATCCTTGTGTGTTGGTGATTGCTTTGTGGTGATTCTTTTGTTAGCTTCTGTATCTTGTATGATTAATCATCACATGTGACTAGTTTGTTTTAAAGAAGTTAAAATTGTTTATAATTGGTCATAAATGAAGCTCACCCTATTCACCCCCCTCTAGGGTTTGGATCCCTAGGACTTTCAATGGAGCCACCCAGTTGTTCATTGCGTCCTCCTCTCCTTCCATTCAAAGACCCATTTTTAAGGGAGGAGGAATCATTTTTCATGGTGATCCTTTTTCCACACTTTTACAACAACCATCATGCGGTCCTTATGTTTAATGTGCTTCACGTTCCCATGGTAACATCTCTTTGTTAGTTTTATGGTCTCAATACCAGTATATGATAAATAAATTGATTAATTAATTTATTTATCAATATATATTATTGCTTTCCTTTCATGAGATGAATGGTGTTTTATTACTTGTTTGCACATAACTAATACGAATGATATAATGGTTCATGAGATGAACCGAAGTCCACAAGTATACTAGATGTAATACATGTGTATGGATGAGATCCACATACGGGAGACATGTATTGCAAATCTTATACTTAAATATCTTCACAACCGGTGATGAGATTGAACAACTCATCTGACAAGGTTGTAGCACTTTGATCACTATGAGATAGTGTGATTTGTCTCGATCATCGGAATGTAAGATTTTGGATCATGGTGCTGGTACATTGGATGTATTAAAGGACCATGAGAAACACCTTATATATACTGTCTTTACTTTAAGGTCTACTCTCATAATTCCCTAGCAATAGGCTCATAATCATGAGACATTAATGAACTCAAGTTGCTATCTATTCATTTGCTTTGAGTCACCAATGAGTGAGGCCAATTGTAGGTCAACACCTCGATGATTTGGGTACGTGGTAGTAGAGCAGTGAGAACATTCAATGGTCAAGATGGAATCTATCTTTAATATCCCATTGTGCCAATTAATGGATTTATCATTGGTAAGTGCGCACCCATTTCAATTAAGAGTTAATTGGATCGGTACCAAATGATCATTATAATTAATTGGGGCTCAAGGATAATAAGATATGGATCTAATTTGGTGGATAGGTCCAATTGATCCATGGATATAGATGGAGGGGCCTACTTGTGGTAATGTGAAAGTTTAGGGTCTTCATTGTAATTTATTCCTAAGACTGGAGTGTAATTGCATTTATATAGCGGAGTTATTTGCAATTAACTGTGGGCTAGGATTGCACATAAGATGTGGGGTCGCGTGTCTCAGTTGGAGCCAGCTTTATAAGGAATCCCTAGTGGTCCCCACGCTAGCCCAAGATATTAGAAAGATACTAATTATAGTAGAACTCTAAAAGGAAATAAAAAGTTACTATTTCTATTTGAAGTGAGACTTCTAATAGTGGTAATAGTAAGTTACCAATTATTAATGGAAGTGAGACTTCTATTTTAATTAGAAAAGAGGAAGTTACTAATCATATTTGAAGTAAGACTTCTAATTGTGATTTAGTAAGCAACTAATTGTTTTGGTAGTAAGACTTCTATTTCATTTAGTAAGAGGAGGCTACTTGAGTGCTATAAATAAGAGGAGAAGTGCCTTGGACGTCCCTATGCTATTCCATCATTGGAATTCACGCCCAAGCCCTAGGTTTGTGCAAGTGTTGCACACCACTCTCTTCCTCTCCCTCTTCTAGTTCTCTTCTAGTTTCCTCTAGGGTTTTTCTCTTGGAGATTCCACCATCTTCTTGAGAAAAGAGAATCTGATACGGGTCATAGCGTGGAAGATCAAAAGGTGTTGGAGATTCTGATTTGATTAGTGAAGGTATTCATCATCAAAGAAAGAACTCAAAGTCTCCATTAGAGTACTACCAAGCTCCAAAGGTATAATCTACATCCTTGTATGTTGTGGATTTCGTGGTTGCATGTTTATGTGCTATTTTCTATCTTCTAGATAGGATATATTGCTGTACATGGTTTATGAGTTTGAGGGATTGCATCCTGGATTGAGTTTGTTGCTTTCTAGATAGTTGATCCCTGCATCAAGTGGGTCAAAAGTTTTTGAAACCTATCTGAATGGCCCACCTATTTTCCAACAATTGGTATCAGAGCCATACCTCATCTCTAATCGTGTTAGATCAGTAAGCTTGTTCTAATCTTTGCATGAGATGCGAAGAAGATAGAGCAAGGGCTATGTAAGGATCAGTTATGATTGGGTTTGTTTACTTTATGTAGTAAATCCATGTTTGGATAGTCACAAAAGGGTTTAATTATGATGGAAGGATGGTAGGATGCCATTGAGAGCTTTCAAAAGTGTTTTGGAGGTGTTTGGACTCGAATTAAAAAAACCCAATTTTCTGCCTTCGTCAGGCGGGTCGACCTGGCCTCGTGCTCGGTCGACCGGGTGCCTGTAGGGTCGGTCGACCAAGCCCTCTGGTCGGTCGACCGGGAACACAGGATCAATTATTATTTGATCCGGATTTTTTTACCACTGCCGGGGGACACCTCCGGACCCCCTCTGCGAAGTGCATGAATTAAAAGGGTGGCTACTTTTGGCATCTTGTTTTTCCATTGTGGTTTGGTAACCTGGTTTTGTGAGATGCTTTGTTGTATGAGATACTTACTTGCAGATGATCATGTCCTCTCCATATGGCCCACAAGTCTTTTGCTTTCTTTTTATGGTTATTGGTTTATTTAAGGCTAAATGTAAAGGGAGTCATGGTTTCCTTGGTTTCCCGTGAAAGGGCAAGGCATGATGAATTTCCCTATAGCCCTTTTATTTCCATGTTTAGATTACCATGTAAGTCTCATAATTGAGGCATAGGAATTTATGTAATTTTTCTAAATTTGTAAATTCTGGCGATGTCCGAGACAAGGAAGGAAAGTAAAGTTGGACTCCTAATCAAAGAGTTTGAAGATTACCAAAAGCCTTTTGGTGATGCCCAAAGAGTTTGAGGAATCCCAAAGTTTTGGAAAGTCTAGAAGTCCAAGAAGTCTATTCCGTTTGGGCCATGTGGAGGAGAGGACTAGTTTCTAATTTTAGCACTTTTTATTTATGGATGAATGCTTAATTTAGAATGTTTCCAAATCTGATCCAAACATAGCAAGTTACTAAAAATTGGTCAAATCAATTTAATTTTTGGAAAGAGTTATAATTAGTTTTGATGACCCATGAGATGGACACATTGGTAACACTAATTTAAGCAACTGGACTTTCCTTAAAATAACTTGACTTGGAACCAATCTTTGATCATATCATAAGATGATTTGATGATCATATATATATATGTGGGCCCTAATACCTTACAAGGAAATCCTCAATTATAAAATATTAAGTGGGAGCGGGGCATTTAAATTTTTAAATCCCCATGGTTTTCCACCATAGGTCCATTGTAAGGAAAGTATTAGCCTCGCGCCATCTTGAGAATGGCCGTTCCCCACGAAGGGCTTTTACTTGTCTGGTTACTAGATATGGATCTCCTATAGATAGTGTTGGTGAGATGGGGTGGGGGCCCACTCCCCAAGGAGGAGCTGCTCGCAACGGTTGTCATGCAATGCTAGTTGGTGGGTCACACTTAA
This sequence comes from Cinnamomum chago, assembly GCA_038049695.1. Classification (NCBI taxonomy): domain Eukaryota; kingdom Viridiplantae; phylum Streptophyta; class Magnoliopsida; order Laurales; family Lauraceae; genus Cinnamomum; species Cinnamomum chago. The sequence goes on from CP142459.1 coordinate 20,125,884, forward strand.
CTAAAATAATGATGTAGTATCCCCAAGGATTTGCCCCATTTATTTTAGAAGCCGAAGCTAATCGGGAGTCATTTATTATTTGGTATGAGATACCTAGATAATAATGAATGAAGGGGATCATGGAAAGTTAGTCTTAATCCTAATTTTGACCAACTTTGATTCGCACCAATCTAGGTGGTATTCGCACTCCCCAAGGAGGCATACCTCGGAGATTGGGATTTCGATGTATTCTGAATTTAGTGGTTATGAGGATTCCACGAAAATTTGGTAGAATACTAAACCCTAATGTCATTTAAATTCATTAATTGAATGTATGGTTATGTACTACAGTTATTTCAAGCATGAATTCAAATACTTTCAATCCACTTGCGACCATCCTCAACCAGAATAAGTTGATGGAATCCAACTTTATAGACTGGGAAAGGACCCTGGATATTGTCCTAACAGCTTCAGGATGCAGATATGTCCTTACCATACCCCCCCTTCTTGAGCCTGAGCTTCATGCACCTCAGTATGAAAAGGACCTTTACACTGAATGGACAAAAGACAATGAGGTAGCCAGATGTTTTATACAGGCATCCATGTCTAGTGTTTTACAACACCAACATCAATCCTATAAGTCAGCATACGATATTATATCGAACTTAAAGGAGATATTTGCGGACTAGGTAAGACCTGCTAGGCAAGCTGCTATGAAGGTGTTGATAAACACTAAGATGACTGAGGGAACCCCAGTACAAAAACATTTGTTGAAAATGAGTCTCGCACTAAATGAGTTAGATGTACTGGGTGTTACGATTGATAAAGAATCGCAGATCGACATGATCCTTCAGTCACTACCGGATTCTTTCAATCATTTCGAGATCAATTATAATAAATTGGAAATGACCATAGCTGAGCTGTCTCACCAGCTGGTAGTGACTAAGGAAATCATGAAGAAAGAGCAAAATTCCCTCATGACAGAAAAGTCATTTGCTAGGACCAAGCCGAAAGGCAAAGACCGAGATAGCAAGAAGAAATCAGTCATCAAGGGTCCTAAGGTGGAGAATGGTTCTACTTGTAGTATGGCCAAGGCTAAGGGTATGGGAGTAAAAGGAAAGTGTTTCCATTGTGGTAAGACAGGACATTGGAAAAGGAATTGTCCAGAATATCTGTCTAAGAAGAAGACCTCAGGTATGATTGAGTCACTTATTTCTGAAGTTAGTTTTGCAACTGGTACTTCAGAATCTTGGTGTATGGACTCCAGGGCAACTGATCACATATGTAATTCGTTGCAGGGGTTCAGGGAAACTAGGAGGTTCAGTGACGGAGAAATCATTGTCAACCTAGGATCTGATGCTAAGGCAGAGGCTGTTTCAGTGGGAGTTATTACATTATGTTTTTCAAATGATAAATTGGTTTTGTCAGACATGTTATATGTACTGTCTTTACGGCGGAATTCAATTTCAATTTCTAGTATGGTGAATAAGAGTTATTCTATTACTCTTGGTACTGAAATTGTCATAAAGAGATACGGTACTTTTATGTATTCTGACAAGGTAATCAATGGAATTTATTTGTTAATCCCACAATGTATGCGATACATGGTACTGAAACAATTAATAGACCATCATTAAAGATGAAATCACCTTCATCTGATCCAACAAAACTTTGGCACTTGAGGCTAGGTCATATAAACCTAAATAGGATTGACAGGCTAGTGAAAGATGGTATCTTGCCTTCATTGGTGGTAGAACCAATGCCTGTCTGCGAATCCTGTCTGGAAGGTAAAATGACCAAAAGGCCCTTTTTCATCAAAGGGCAATGGGGCCAAAGATTTGTTGGAATTAGTGTATACTGATGTGTGTGGACCCATTAATGTCAGGGCCAGAGGAGGATATCTCTCCGCTGATTTTATGGGATACTTATCAGAAATGGGATTTTATCCTGGTATGCCTCAACAGAATGGAGCAGCAGAAAGAAGGAAACAAACTCTTTTAGATATGATCAGGTCTATACTGAGTTTCTCAGGATTACCTATATCCTTTTAGGGATACGCCTTGGATACTGCGATGTACATACTAAACCTTATACCATCTAAGTCTATACCTAAGACTCCCCGGGAGTTGTGGTCCGGGCGAAAGCCTAGTCTACAACATTTACACATTTGAGGTTGTCCGGCACATGTGCTTAAGTATGCACGTTTGTAGGATATCCTAAATGAACTAAAGGTTGGTTATTCTATAATCCTAGAGAGCAGAAAGTGATGGTGAGCACTAATGCGGTTTTTCTGGAGGAAGATTATATGATAGACCGGAAACCTTTAGAAAAAGGTGATATTGGAAGAAATTCAAGAGCAAATAATTCCAAATCCTAGTATGACCGAACCTAAGGAAGAAGCGCCCTTATCGGACCCAGTAGTTACACCAGTGCCTCGTCGTAGTGGGAGGATTATCAGACCCCCTGACAGGTTCACGTTCTTAGGAGAGTCTTACGAGGCAGTCCCGGAAGAACCGGAACAAGATCCCTGTAACTATGATGAAGCAATTAATGACAAAAATTCGGGACTTTGGCAAGATGCTATGAAAGCTGAGATGTAGTCTATGTACTCTAATCAGGTCTGGACACTTGTGGACTTGCCCGCCAATATCTAACCTATTGGGTGCAAGTGGGTCTACAAGAGAAACAGAGGACCAGATGGAAGAGTTGAGACATTTAAAGGTCAGGCTTGTTGCGAAAGGATATACTCAGAAAGAAGATATCGATTATGAGGAAACCTTCTCGCCGGTAGCCATGCTCAAGTCCATCCGGATACTCTTAACCATAGCGGCTCATCTCGATTACGAGATTTGGCAAATGGATGTCAAGACGGTGTTTCTGAACGACCATCTTGAGGAAGACATCTATATGATGTAGCCAGATGGTTTTATAGCGAGTAACCAAAAGCAAAGAGTTTGCAAGCTGCAGAAGTTCATTTATGGACTGAAGCAGGCATCCCGAACCTAGAACATTCATTTTGACTAAGAAATCAAGTTAGTTGATTTTGTCAAAAATCCGGATGAGTCATGAGTGTACATGAAAAGTAAAGGAGGTAGGGTAATTTTTCTAGTCGACAACGTCCTTCTCCTATAGGGTGGTATATGGATGTTGTCAACAGTAAAAGGTTTAGTTGGCTAAGACTTTTGATATGAAGGACTTGGGAGAAGCCAGTCGCATCCTAGGGATCAAACTCCATTGAGACCGGATAAATAGGATGATAGGCTTATCCCAATATGCATACATAGATAAGGTACTGGTACGGTTTGCTATGCAAGACTCTAAGAAGGGTATTACACCTTTCAGGCATGGAGTGCACCTTTCCAAGGATTAGTGTCCCAAGACACCTAAGGAAAAGGAGCAGATGAGGTCGATACCATACGCTTCGGGTGTTAGTAGCCTCATTTATGCTATGCTATATACTATACCGGATATCTGTCATGCATTGGGCTTAGTCAACAGATATCAGTCTAACCCAGGTCTTAACCATTGGATTGCTGTAAGATGTATTCTCAAATCCTTGAGAAGGACTAAATATCACATGTTGATTTACGGCAGTAATGAGTCGGTTACATAGATACTGACTTCCAGTCAGATAAGGATTCCAATAAATCAACTTCTGGGTATGTGTTTATACTATAGCTGCTTGAGAAGCAACCAAAGAAGCAGATTGACTCAATAGATTCCTTATGGAACTTGGAGTGGTGCTTTTGGTAGGACAGCCGCTCACAGTTTACTGTGATAACAGCAGGGCAGTCGATAAGTCCAAAGAGCCCAAGAGCTAAAAGCATGTACAGAGGTTATAACAAATGGTCAGAGAGATTGGGCAGAGAGGTGATACTGCTATCACCTAGATAGACTCTGCAGACAATCTGGGAGATCCCTTGTAAGACCCCGACCCGAGTGAACCCGATTAGTACTAATTAAGTTGCGTGTTAGTGCTAAGCTTGATTAGTGATTTTGGCTACGTTGGGTTTGGGATAGCTTTGATTCTAGTTTTGGGCTATTTTGAATGCCTTAGTAGCTAGTGAGGCCCTTTTGGGGGTTCCCCTTTCGACTTTGCAATTACTTTGGGGATTTTCCGGAACTGTTTTGATTTGCATTCTTAACCCGTTTAATTTATCTTAATGATCCCTACAACTTTCATGTTGATCCCGTGTCCATTTGAGGCCCCGAAACCCGATTTACAAGCCTTGAGGGGCAAAACAGTCCTTTTACACTAAACATGTACCCAAAACTTGATATCCCCGAAACCCGCGAAACATATACTTTATGAAAACTAGAAATTTCGACGATCATTTCTTCCTTCTTCATCGAGTCCATCCGAGGTCCCGAAAGAGATAATTTCAGCTAAACTAGTTCCTTTAGTTGTGGGACCCAACTCCATTTGTTAACAAAGAGAAACCCATTTCCCCATTCGTTTCATTCTTCTTGTTCCAGCACAACAACTGAACCTAGGGTTTTCTTGCTCTTCTCTTCTTCTTCTTGCTTCTCCATCTCCAACCCACACCAAGATTACCACCAACATCGAAATGGAGATCACCACCCTCTTCCTCATCTTGCAAGCTTCATCTTGATACCATTTGTGGAGAAATCCATCAACTTTGAGACCCTCTTTGAGCTAGCTCTCTTCATTTGAAGGTCATCCAAGTGAGTAATCTTCTTCATCTCCTAGATTAGTGTTCCTCTAGCCCTTGAGAAGCTACATTTGCATTATTGTAAGTTCTTTCATTTTCATTCTTTGTGTAACCCATTTTAGGATTGTTTTGGGGGTTTTTTTGTTTGTAGCTTGGATTTGAGCTATAGAGGTGATTAGAAGCTTGGTACAGCTTGCTTGGACTTGAGGCAAGTGAATGATTAGGTGTTTTAAGTTTTGAATGGTTTGGTGGAAACATTAATGGATTTTCATGCTTTCATTGATTTGTTTATGGTTGAAATAAATGCTCTTAATGCATCTTGATAGCTTCATTTAATCCCTTGAAAACATGAGTTTAAAGTCTTCTTGTTTATAGTTTTATATGGTTGTATATGTGTTGGAAGGAGGGGTAAAAGAAGAGGATCAGGCCACTGTAGAACAACACCTGAAGCCTGTTCCGCAGTGTGCCTGGTCGACCTGGTAGGGCCCGGTCGACCTGGGACACACTGACGAAAACTTCTGGGAGCATTTTAAGTTACAACTCCCGGTTGACCTGGCCATGGCCGGTCGACCGGCCCAACTGGGAAAAACTCTGCTGGAGTGAAATTCTCCACCTGTTTAGAATGGTTTTAGGTGGGACCTTGGTGACCCTTTTTGGACTATTTGGACTATGTGTGAGGATGTCTTGAGTCGACACTCCTCACGGTTGGTTCGGTGGCATCGAAGTTCAATCCTTTTCAATCTTGAACGGGATGGAACGACGCGATATCTTCTTTATATCTAAACGCAAAGTCTATTTCCTTGGTTATCGCGAATCCTATTCCTTTCGATGACTGAGTAGGTTGCTCGATGTTTCCGGATTAACGTCATGCCTAGGATGGACTGTTTATAGTCTTAATTTTCTATTGTAACGTCTAGTACTATCCATAAGCTCGATTAAAGTTTTGAAAATCGTAAAAGTGCATAAGGAGCCCAGAATGTCTTCAAACTCAAGGAGTACCAAGTCTTTATTATAATCGACATACGGGACCCCTATTCACTCAAATAAATCTTCAAACCAATATTTTACTTGAAATTGTTATAGTTCATTGTTTCACTTCATTCCAAGATTCACATTACATGATTTGTTTTCCCGAAGCATGATAGTTACACTAGTAACATTGACTTGTCCCGAAGTGTATTGCCCGACATGAAATGAAAGTTATGCATTTGAGTATTCTTGCCCCGTACATTTATTTACTTGAACTTGATGTATTTTGCATATGTCTCGATTTGATATTTAACCTATGAGTCAGCATCACTAAGCTTGGATAACCTTATCGGTTTGATCCACCGACTTGGAGATCCCTCTCCTATCCCGCCAGCTGCAGTTTGGATCCCGACACCCGGTTTATTACCGTGGTCCCGTCCCGATACTCGGTTCGCTACCGTGGTCCCGTCCCGTATATTTATATTGTATATATGATTTGTGTTGAATCTCCTCACCTTGTGTGACTGAGATCAACGTCCCGTGATACTGTTGTCACTTTAGTGACAGAGGACTTAGCTTTATGTGATTGCCATCTTGCTAGTTCCCGATTCCTTGGATACCTTACATATTTCATCTTGTTTACTTGTTTTCTAGCAAATGATTTATCCACTGTATGAGAGTTCTTGTTTAAACAGATTTCTATGCTTTCAAGATATTTCCTTTATTATTACATGTTATTATATCTTTTCACTCTCTTGCCAGACCGTCGTGTCTGACCCATTTGCTTTGGTACTCAGGTCCCGTTGCCGGCTACCTTGAGGAGGAGCCAGAGGAGGCGGTAGGTGAGCCGCAACCTCTAGTCGAGTGGCGTGCTGACGATGTCATGTAGACATCGGGTTGCGAAGAGAGGCGTATCATTTTGAGGAGAACTATTTAACCATTCTTTGGGTTATTGTTTTGTTATATTGGCCTTTGTTGGCCTCTAATTTTGGGGAAATGTAACTAAATGATCTGTTGTTTAAACTTTAACTACTTTTGGGGAACATGCTATAGTTCATTGCTCATTCTGATACAGTATTTTATACTTGGTGTTATTGTCCTTATGACTAAGGATAGTTGACTATTTGATTTGCTACACGCTTCCGCACTTAAACAGAAATATTCATTTATGGTTGTGATATCCTCACCGCGGACACCTGTGGGAAATTAAATAAATGTATGGTATTATTAAACCGATGTGGATCATCATCATTATTAGTCCCGATCCCGGATCAGTCCCTCGGGGGCCCGGTCCGGGGTTGTGACAGACTGGTATCAGAGCGATACGTGTTTTAAGCAATTAAAAGAAACTAAAAATCCTAAGGACGTGGCGAGGATTCGTTAGATTTTTCGTTAGCTAGTATCGTGTGAGCAATGTGTGACCCTTTATATTATTATGTGCTAACAATTTATTTTGCAGCATCATGCCTCCTCGTAAGAGACCAGTGAATGACATTCCTTCTGGAAGTAACAATGATCACACCGGGCCGGTGGAAGAGGATATAGTTGAAAACAACCCACCGAATCAATTTCAGCAGATGATGCAAGCAATGCTTGACCAGCAGCGTCAAGCCAATGAGAATCAAGTTAGATTACAAGAACAGATGCTCAAAAGAGAGGAAGACCATGCTAGAGAATTGGCAAATATGCAAAGACAATTATTGGAAGTGTTACAAAGAAGGCCTGAACCAGTTCCACCTCAACCCGCAATCATTATCAATCAAAGGCAGCATGACCCGAACGCTTTGTTTGAACGGTTTCGGAAGAGGGCTCCGAAAGAGTTCTTGGGGATAGAAGACCCATTGGCTGCAGATGACTGGTTGGAACATACAGAGAACATCTTCGAGATTTTCCAGTGTACTAGGGGAGAAAGAGTGAAGCTAGCATCATCCCTCTTTGTTGGTACAACAGACAGATGGTGGAAGACAGTGAGGGAAGAATATAGAACCATGGCTGATGCAGAGGTTTGGGCAAACTTCAAGAGACAATTCCATGATAAGTATGTACCCGCCCATATCAAGAGACAAAAGGCCATAGAATTTCAGCAGCTGGTGTAGGGGAGTATGACAGTCTTGGAATACCTCACCAAGTTTGAAAGATTGTCCAGATATGCTCCGGAGTTGGTAGATACCGTGGAGAAGAAGATTGTTAAGTTCTTTGAGGGACTTAACCCTTTCATTGAGAGGGATGCCACCGAAGTAGTACCACCTGCTACTTTCGATGAGGCAGTCAAGAGGGCTTACAAGTTTGAGAACTTCCACAACAAGATCCTTAAAGTGCAAGGCAAGAGTCCAGCTCAGCAGCAGAATTACCAACAACAGAGAACCCATCAGAATAAGAAGCAAAGGACAGGACCAAATATGCAAAATCCAGTAGTTTGCATCCACTGTGGGAAGAACCATGCTAGTGCTGAATGTCGTACTATTACGGGAGAGTGCTTCAGGTGTGGTTCGATGGACCATCAGATGAGGGATTGTCCTAGACCAAATAGGTAGAACCAGCAGCAGCAGCAAGGACCATAACGTCCAGCACCACCACCACAGAATGCATTGGTTGTCCAAAATCAGGCAAGACCACTCCAGCAGCAAGCACCACATCAACAGCAGTTTAGACAGCAACAGCAGCCACAACAGCAGGGCCGTCATCAGTAGGGACAGCAGCGAGCACCGCAACAGAACATGAATGCACCACAAGGCAGGCCACAACAAGCTCAAAATAGGCCACAACTTCGAGGGCAAATCTACGGGGTCAATAGAGTTGATGCAGAGGCAGCGGGAAATGTAGTGGAAGGTACACTCCTTGTTTGTGGGATTAAAGCTAAGATTTTATTTGACCCTGGCTCTACACATTCTTTCTTATCCCATGAATTTTCTAAGTTGATTGAGATGCATGCTAGAGAACTTGAGTTCATTTTGACTGTGGCAACCCCAGTAGGTAAACAAGTTATTTGTAGAACCTTTTACCCTAGTTGCACAGTCCAGATAGGAGAAGTGGTTTTAACCGCAGATCTCATTTCTTTGGAGATGTTTGATTACGATGTCATCCTAGGGATGGATTGGCTGGTATGGTACCATGCCACGATGGATTGTTTCCATAAGACCCTTACTTTCAAGTTGGTTGAGACACCAGCAGGAGTGTCATTTCAGGGAGAGAGGAGGAATCCTAGTGCAATGTTTGTTTCAGTGTTGAAGGCTGACAGACTTTTGAGAAGTGGTTGTGAAGCTTATTTAGCGTTTATCACGGAGGATAAATGGTCCCAAGGGGTGGAGGAGATCCCAATTGTTTGGGAATTCCCGGATGTTTTTCCGGAGGAGATTCCAGGTTTGCCACCCATGAGAGAGATTGATTTCACTATTGAGTTGCTACCAGGGACCGCTCCGATATCTATTGCACCTTATAGAATGACTCCGGCAGAATTGGGAGAATTGAAGACCCAGTTGCAAGAATTGTTGGACAAGGGTTTTGTGAGACCGAGTGTTTCACCATGGGGAGCTCCAGTTTTGTTTGTTAAGAAGAGGGATGGTTCGATGAGAATGTGTATAGATTACAGAAGATTGAACCAAGTGACCATAAAAAACAAATACCCATTACCAAGAATAGATGAATTGTTTGATCAGTTACAAGGTGCATCATACTTTTCGAAGATTGATTTGAGATCCGGTTACCATCAGCTGAGAGTTAGAGAATCAGACGTGTTGAAAACAGCTTTCCGGACAAGATATGGCCACTATGAGTTCCTAGTGATGCCATTTGGGTTGACAAATGCATCGGCAGTGTTCATGGCTTTGATGAACAAGATATTTGCAGAATATCTAGATCAGTTTGTAGTGGTGTTCATAGATGACATTTTGGTGTACTCCAAGACCAAGGAAGGGCATTTGAGGATTGCGTTGCAACTCTTGAGAGAGAATCAGCTGTATGCGAAGCTTAACAAGTGTGAGTTTTGGCTAGACCAAGTAGCATTTCTGGGGCACATTATCTCCAAAGAAGGACTGTCAGTAGATCCGTCCAAGATTGAAACAGTAGTGAATTGGGAGAGACCGAAGAATGTGACAGAAATTAGAAGTTTCCTAGGATTGGCAGGCTATTATCGGAGGTTTGTGCAAGGTTTTTCGTCGATTGCGTCACCATTGACAAAGTTGACAAGGAAAAATGCACCATATGTATGGACAGATCAGTGTGAAGAGAGTTTCCAAGAGCTGAAGAAGAGATTGACTACAGCACCAGTCCTTACTTTGCCATCCGGAAGCGGCGGTTTCACCATTTTTACCGATGCTTCGAATGTTGGACTTGGTTGTGTGTTGATGCAAGAAGGAAAAGTGATTGCCTATGGATCTCGACAGTTGAAAGATCACGAGAAGAACTATGCCACCCATGATTTGGAGTTAGCAACGGTTGTGTTCGCGTTGAAAATGTGGAGACATTACCTCTATGGAGAGCAGTTCGAAGTCCACTCTGACCACCGTAGCTTACAGTACTTGTTTTCACAGAAGGATTTGAACATGAGGCAGAGAAGATGGATGGAATATATAAAGGATTACGATTTTCCAATCAAGTATCACCCGGGGAAAGCTAATGTAGTTGCAGATGCCTTGAGCAGAAAATCAGCGGGCTTGGCAAACCTAAGTGGCACTTGTATCTTTGACAATTTGAAGAGTTGAGTATAGACCTGCAGCCACTAAGGAAGGGTGTTTTGTTAGCAAACATGTCAGTTTCAGAGCCTTCTTTCATTCAGAAGATCAAGGATAGTCAGTTGCAAGATCCAGAGTTGGCCAAGATTTCAGAGCATATAGCAGAACGTCCTGACTTCCGTATTGTTGATGGAGTTTTGTACTACCGTGACCGTCTATGTGTGCCTAACATCGAAGATTTGAGAAATGACTGTTAGAGTTTTTGTTTTGTTGCAATTTGATAGGTTGCATTCACTTTCATAAAGCTTGTCCTCTCATTCATTCATGGTTTTATTCATAGGATCATCATGCATATTTCTCATTCTTGATCTTTGTATTTATCTTTTGATATGCATGGTTTTCATTTCAGTTTGTCTCTTAAGTTGTTGGAGTTGTTGATTTCAAAAATCATCCAAGCTTTCCAAAGTTTCTTCCTTTAAAATCATTATTTTGATTTGGAGTTTTCATGGCTTTAAAATCTCAGTTTTCATCTTCTTTCAGTCATAATTTAATGCTTGGTATTTGTGTCTCAAAGTCCCCTGGAAGGGCCCTCAAAAGTTACAAGTTTATTTCATTTTTCAAAAATCTGGGCTGTTCTCCCAGTGTCGCGGGTCAACCAAGACCTGCTTCCCGGTCGACCGGGACCACTGCAGGTCATTTCTGCAGGTTCTGAACTGTAACCTTCCAACGATCAGAAATGTATCCATTGTGCTTTCCCGGTCGACCGAGACCTGTTTCTAGGTCGACCGAGGACTAGCCGTTGGCAACTTTATCTTTATAAAAAGTGGCTTTTTGGTTGAGGAAAGTTGCTGACATTTGAGGGACTTTTGAGGCCAAGGTTTAACAACTTCTCAAGAGCATTTTTACAAGGATTATGAAGCCATTCCTTTTATTCAACCTTTGATCTTCAAATGGGTGTGCTTTCTTTAATCCAAAGTCTTTTTACAATCATGTTTTGTTTCAAATCTTTGATCTTCCTCAATGCATGATTAACAAGTTGCTTTCCTATTAAAATGTTGTCTTTCTTAACATGCTTAAATCTTTAGAAATCTCACATGCTATGAATACAACATATTGTCTTTGTAACACATGAAGTTGTTTTCTTGTTTCAACATCAACTTGTTAGACCTTAATTTGTCTTCTTTGAAAACAAGATAGTTCACATTGTCAAACCCATGTGTTAGACAACCCACTCTTTCTCAAACATATGTTTATCATCTTTGCATCATTTAAGATTGTATCTTTTCACAAAGAGAAAGAGTAATTTCTAGTAAATGCATTTTACATAAACTTTGTCATTCACATGCATTTTTCTAGAACTTGAGGTTTTCATTTTCTATTGAGCCTATTTAGAGGCACTCTTTTGCACTCATATAGTTCTCTTAATCCATGCATTCTTAGGCATATTTCTTAAGAGAAAAATTGTATGTTGTAAAGGTTTATGCTTAGCCTTGAAAAGCATAAGGTGTAAAGGTTCATGCTTAGCCTTGAAAAACATAGTGTTGATTGTAAGGTTTGAGGTGATCCTAAACCTTATTTGAAGATAGTGAATACCGGTAGGTGTACCGGGAGTGGATGTAGGCAATTTGGCCGAACCACTATAAATGAGCTTGTCATGGTGATTGATCGTTTTCTCTTTTTACATGAATGATTTACTTTTGGCTAAATGAAGATTGTAGTTGTGATTACTTGTGTATGCTCATCTTAGAGATTTCTATCTATCACAAGATAATTAATCTTCACCAACTCTTAATTGACTTAAAAGTTAAAAGAATTCAAATTGGTCTAGGTTTTTAGAGCTCATCCTATTCACCCCCCCCCTCTAGGATTCGGTCTTGGACTTTCAATTGGTATCAGAGCAAGGTTGCTCTTGTTTTGGTTTAACCACCTAGAGTTAGAATCCTAGTGAGGGTTTTTCTTTTGTTGCCACCATGCAATCTCAACTGGGTGAAGGAAATGCCACCAATAGACCCCCTTTGTTTAATGGAACACACTATCGCTATTGGAAAATTAGAATGCAAGTGTTCTTAGAGTCCCAAAACTTAGATGTGTGGAACATCATTGAAGATGGCTATCATCCTCCCACTACCACAGAAAAAGACTCTGAGGGGAATGTTATTTCCATAAAAATCAAACCCAAAAATGCTTGGACTCAAGGAGAAAAGGATAGAGCAAACTTAAATGCTAAAGCAAAAAATTCTCTATATTGTGCTCTATCTCAAGAAGAATTCAATAGAGTAGTTAATTGCAACACTGCTAAGGAAATTTGGGATACCCTAGAGACCACCCATGAAGGCACAGATCAAGTCAAGATAGCCAAAATTCAAATGTTGACCTCCAAATTAGAAGACATTAAGATGCTTGAAGAAGAAACATTTGATGAATTCTATTCTAAGTTCATGGAAATTGTCAATTCTCTTATAGGTCTAGGAGAAAAGATGGTTGAATCTAAAGCGGTTAGAAAAATTTTAAGATCTCTCCCTAAAAGATTCAAACCTAAAATTGTTGCCATAACAGAAAGCAAGGATGTTGATAAAATCAAAATTGAAGAATTAAGAGGAAATCTCCTTACTTATGAATTAGACTTTGAAGTTCAAGATAAAAAGAAAGGAGTAGCTTTTTCCTCTCTTTCTAAAGAAAATGAAAGTAATGATGATAGTGATGAGGACAATGCTTTATTTGTTAAGAAATTTAAAAAGTTCTTTAGTAACAACAAGAACATTAGAAATTTTAATGAAAGCAAAAGTCCTAGATTCCAAAGAAATTCCAAAGGATCCCTAATTAAGAAAGATGTGCAATGTTACAATTGCAAGGGGTTTGGACACATTGCTCAAAATTGCTCCACCCCTAAAGAATTTGAAAAAGGAGATAAGAAAGGAAAAAAGGCTCTAAACATAACTTGGGATGAGGAAGATGAAGAGTGTGACAAAAATGAATCCTCTAATGATGAAGATGAAAATTATCCTAATTGGCTTCTACTCTCTTCTATTGAAGATCCAAATGAGCATAATACTTTAATAGATGACACATTAGGGCAAGAAGAAACTAATGAAGAAGATGAGGATAATGGAATTCAACAAGCTTATGATGAACTATATGAAAATTGGGAAATCTTACTTAAGAAAAATAAAATTTTAAAAGAAGATTCCAAAAAGCTTGTAAATGAAGTGAGTATCATAAAAGATGAATTGAAATTAACAATCAATGAGAAAAACATCTTGGAACATCAAGTCACCACTCTTAATGAAGATTTAACTCATGCTCAAAAACAAATTCATAATTTACAATCCAAGCTTGAATCTAGTCAACTTGAAACAAACTCTCTACAAATGAAACTCAACAAAGGAAAATTCATTGTTGATAAATTCACCTTGGGAAATGACAAATTTTATCAAATGTTGGGCATGCATAAAATTTATGGTGACAAGAAAGGAATAGGTTTTGAAAGTTCCCCTAGTGTCATGAAGAATAGTTTCCAATCTTCTACTAAGAGTCCCCACAAACCTATAGTTGAGAGAAATTATACACCTAGATGGACTTGTCACTTTTGCAATCGTAGTGGACATTTGGTCCCTAATTGCCCATACAAAATTAGGTTGTCTCTCAAAAATCCCACTAGAATACCTTTCAAATTTGTACCCAAGAACATTCCCTATAAATCCTCTTTATCCACTTGGATGGTAAAAGGAACAAACTTTGAGAGTCTCCTAGTTCAAACCGCTTTAAAAGCAAAGGAAAACCCTACCTGGTTCTTAGATAGTGGTTGTTCTAAACACATGACGGGAGACCGATCTAGATTCAGCTCTATAGTGGAATATGATGGAGGAAATGTTTCGTTTGGAGACAATAGTAAAGCTCAAATCATTGGCAAGGGAAGTGTGAAAGGAGATCAAATACCAACTTTAAATGATGTATTCCTTATGGAAGGATTGAAACATAATCTTCTTAGCATTAGCCAATTATGTGACAAAGGAAACAAGGTTGTTTTTGATAGTCAATCTTGCAAAGTGGTAAATGATAAAACCCATCAAGTTATTCTTACTGGATCAAGAACAAAAGGAAACATTTATATTATAGAAGAATGTGATGAGAATGAATCTAGGTGCTTGATAACTAAAGATCAAGAGAATTACTTATGACACCAAAGGATGGGTCACATAAATTTCAAATTGATGAAAACCTTGTCTAAGAATGAAATTGTGAAAGGGATTCCCCAGTTAAGTGATGAGAAATCTGAACTCTGTAAGGCTTGTCAACTGGGAAAACAAATCAAGAAGAGCTTTAAGGGTTTAAAGGATATATCGTCTTCTCGTCCTCTTGAATTAATCCACATGCATTTAATTGGACCTGCACCAGTGCAAAGTATTGGAGGAAAGAAATTTATCCTGGTTATGGTCGATGATTATTCTTGTTTTGGATGGGTTGCCTTTCTTCATGCCAAATCGGATGCTGTGGACAATATCATAAGGATTTGCAATAAGATTCAAGTAGAAAGGGACTGTAAAATTCAGAAGATCAGAAGTGATCATGGGGGAGAATTTGAAAATGAAAAGTTTGCTAGATTTTGTGAGAGTCATGGAATTAATAATCAATACTCAGCTCCTAAAACTCCTCAACAGAATGGAGTAGCTGAAAGGAGAAATAGAGTTATTCAAGAAATGGCTAGGACCATGCTTAATGAAAAGAATCTTTCTCGTAATCTATGGGCTGAAGCTGTGAATACTGCTTGTTATCTCATCAACAGAGTCTATCTCACTAAGAATACCAACAAAACCCCTTACGAACTTTATTTTGAAAGAAAACCAAATTTGGGGTATTTGAAAGTGTTTGGAAGCAAATGTTACATTCTAAGAGATAGGGAGCAGTTAGAAAAATTTGAGCCTAAATCTGATGAAGGAATTTTCCTAGGCTATTCTGAAAGGAGCAAAGCTTATAGAGTTTTTAATCATAGAACCATGACTATAATGGAGTCAGCTCATGTTGTCATTGATGACGCGAATCAAGTTGGAAGAATCCTTCAAGATGATGATGAAATTGAAATGGATATTGACCAATCTAATCCAAAAGATAGTGATGTGAGCAATCCTTGCAAAGCCATTGTCCCAACAAAATTAATGAAAAATCACACTTTGGATAATGTTATTGGAAATATCAGCAGTGGGGTTATGACCCGGAGACAAGTTCAAAATCTATGTGCTCATTACTCCTTTGTCTCTCAAATCGAGCCTAAGAACTTTACTGAAGCTGAATCAAAATCTGAATGGATGGAAGCTATGCAGGAAGAATTGAATCAATTTAAGAAAAATGATGTTTGGGATCTTGTCCCATTGCCTGCAGAGAAAAATCCCATAGGCACTAAATGGATTTTCAAGAACAAGTCAGATGAATCTGGAAATGTTGTGAGAAACAAAACTAGACTTGTAGCAAAAGGATATGCTCAAATAGAAGGGATTGATTTTGAAGAAACTTTTGCTCCTGTAGCCCGTTTGGAGTCCATAAGAATCCTATTGAGTTATGCTAGTAGCATGAGGATCAAACTATTTCAGATGGATGTCAAAAGTGCCTTCTTGAATGGAGAAATTGAAGAAGATGTTTATGTTACTCAACCTGAAGGCTTTGAAGGCCCTCATCATCCTGAGTATGTTTATAAGCTCAAGAAAGCTCTCTATGGATTAAAACAAGCACCTCGGGCATGGTATGAAAAGCTTACGAATCATCTGATTGAAAATGATTTTGAATGTGGGAAAGTTGATAAGACCTTGTTTATCAAGAAGATTGATCAAAACATTCTTGTAGCTCAAATCTATGTTGATGATATCGTATTTGGATCTACTTCAGAGAAGTTAGCTCAAGGATTTTCAGAATTAATGAGCTCCACTTTTGAGATGAGTCTGGTCGGTCCCCTGCAATTCTTTCTAGGATTACAAGTTAATCAAACTGACCATGGTATCTTCCTTAGTCAATCCAAATTTGCCCTAGAATTAGTGAAAAAGTTTGGCTTAGGAGAATCTAAGACTAGTTGCAATCCTATGGGCTCCACTACTAAAATATCTAGTGACCTTAAGGGTAAGAAAGCTGACCAGAAACCTTATAGGAGCATGATAGGAAGCCTTCTCTACCTCACTGCGAGCCGCCCTGATATCTCTTTTAGCGTTGGAATATGTGCGAGGTATCAATCTGACCCCCAAGAGTCTCACATTAAAGCTGTTAAACGTATCATTAAATATATTAATGGGACTTCTCATTATGGTATCTGGTATCCTCATGACTCAACTCTGCAATTAATTGGATATAGTGATGCAGATTGGGTAGGATCAATAGATGATAGGAAGAGCACTAGTGGCTGCTGCTATTTCTTAGGGAACTGCCTAGTAGCCTGGCATAGTAAAAAGCAGAATTCTGTATCCTTGTCTACTGCAGAAGCTGAATATATTGCTGTAGGTAGCTGCTGTGCCCAGCTGTTGTGGATGAAACAAACTTTATTAGATTATAATGTTCCACAACAATGCATGCCTATCATGTGTGATAACTCTAGTGCCATCAGTATCTCAAAAAATCCTGTTCAGCACTCACGCACCAAGCACATTGACATTCGCTATCATTTCTTGCATGATCATGCTGACCAAGGCACTATTGAGTTATTGTTTGTTCCTACAGATACCCAATTGGCTGATTTGTTCACTAAACCCCTTGGAAATGATCGTTTCATTAAATTGAGACATCAATTGGGCATTGGCCCTTGCCCTGTTTTTTAAATTCTTGTTGGCTAATCACTTGTTCCTCATCTTATTTTTATATCTCTTATAAACAGGTGCTACTAACAAGGTTATGTGTTTTATCTTTGATGGGCAGGCTCCTTTGCAATTAGATGCCAAAGGGGGAGAGAGAGTTCTCCAAGTGAGGGGGAGAAGATTTCAAGGGTTGCTTTGATTGAGGGGGAGTAGCTTTGCCTTGAGTGCATATAGCTTCTAGGATGGTCGTCTTGTGTCGTCGCTCCTGCAAGGAAAATCCAAAGCTCCTTAAAAATCCAAAGCTCCTTAAATATCCAAAGCTCCTTAATATCCAAAGTTGTTGCTGTTCAAGATTTAAAGGAGATTGAAAGAGAGTTCAAGCTTCAAGAGTTGCCATCAAATTGCAAAGGGGGAGATTGTTAGAGTTTTTGTTTTGTTTCAATTTGATAGGTTGCATTCACTTTCATAAAGCTTGTCCTCTCATTCATTCATGGTTTTATTCATAGGATCATCATGCATATTTCTCATTCTTGATCTTTGTATTTATCTTTTGATATGCATGGTTTTCATTTCAGTTTGTCTCTTAAGTTGTTGGAGTTGTTGATTTCAAAAATCATCCAAGCTTTCCAAAGTTTCTTCCTTTAAAATCATTATTTTGATTTGGAGTTTTCATGGCTTTAAAATCTCAGTTTTCATCTTCTTTCAGTCATGATTTAATGCTTGGTATTTGTGTCTCAAAGTCCCCTGGAAGGGCCCTCAAAAGTTACAAGTTTATTTCATTTTTCAAAAATCTGGGCTGTTCTCCCAGTGTTGCCGGTCGACCGAGACTTGCTTCCCGGTTGTCACGCCCCCGAACCGAAACCTCGGGGGCGGGAGATGGGATTACGCATAAATGTATTTTACTTCTCCCAAGATCCGCGTGTGTGAAGACAACACATTCTGAATATTTTGCGGAAGCATTTGTGGTGTTGCGACCCGAAGTCCGTGGCCATCGGATTCCGCGTCGCACTCAACCTTTAGCGTATAGCTATTATATCAAGAATCATATCAGACTGGAGTAACCATCACAATAAATTACAGAGCTGACAGTAACAGGATATTACATTCCCAAATATATTCAAGTTACAATTATCAATGTACATTAATTAAGAATCCCAAGGAAAAGGCTAATAAAAGCCATACAACAATAAGCTATAAACTACTACCCAAATGTGACGTAACTCCGATGTCAAGCTCAATGTCTACATGACATAGCCGACAAACTAACCTGCAAAGCATGGCTCTACAGCCAACAAAGGCACTCAACTCGGGGCGAAGAAATCTGAACCTGAGTACCAAAAGTAGTGGGTCAGACACGACGGTCTGGCAGGTGGATGAAAAGATAACAAATATACTGCAGAATAAAACATATGATAAATCATGCTATTCGATCAAATGCTGCATATAATTAAACGGGTGCAAAAGTCGGGAATCTCGGGGAAAACCTGTATTCCTTTCAAGCATGGGTAAAACATGAATGTCTAATAAAACATGTGTTCGTTTGCATCATCTATAATCATAGATATTTGACAATCGGGTGTTCGTCTAAAACATGTATAAATATAGTGGTTTGACAAAACAAACGTTCATTTGAAACTTAAGTAAAAACACAAGTATACAACAAATCGGGTATCCATAGCAGTCTGGCAAAACCAAAGTCCATTTGAAAGATATGTGAAAATACAGATATTTAATAAAACTGGGTGTTCATTTAAAACATATCTCAAAGCAGGGATATTTAACAATTCGGGTATTCATTTAAAACATGTGTAATCACATAAATCTAGTAAAACCATCGATCGTTTGAAACATATGTAAAAGCATGGGTATTCGCCCAACCGGTATCCATTTAAAACATATACGTGTGCAAAGGACATAAAACAATATAATAGTGACTGAATTTACAATAGAGAGCATTAACACTTATCTAAATAACAACTTTCATAAAAGCAATGAATCATTTATCTGAAAACAAGTAAGCAATATAAACCATGTCGGGTGTCCAAGGAATCGGGAACTGGCAAGATGGCAATCACAAGAAGCTAAGTCCTCTATCACCGAAGTGACAAGAGCGGGACGTTGGTCTCAGTCACACAAGGTGAGGAGACTCAACGTAAATCATATATACAATAATAAATATACGGGAACGGGAACGGGACCACGGTAGCGAACCGGGTATCGGGACGGGACCACGGTAATAACCGGGTATTGGGATCCAAACTGCAGCTGGCGGGACGGGAGAGGGATCTCCAAGTCGGTGGATCAAACCGACAAGGTATCCAAGCTTAGTGATGCCGACTCATAGGTCAAAACCAATCGAGACATATGCAAGTAAATCAAGTACAGTAAATAAACGGGTAAACCGGGGGTGCTCAAGGGCACACAGTCACTTCATATCGGGAATACATCTCGGGACAAATAACTGTTACTAAAGTAACTTCAATGCTTTCGGGAAACAAGTCAATCAAGTACAATAAATAAACGGGTAAAACGGGGTGCTCAAGGGCACACTGTCGTATCATGTGATGCAATGCACTTCGGGACCAATGACTGTTACTAGAGTAACTCCAATGCTTTCGGGAAAACAAGTCATGTAATGCAAATCTCGGGAAAAGAGGTGAAACAATGAACTATAACAATTTCGGGTAAAAATATCGGTTTCAAGATCTATTTAAGTGAATAGGGGTCCCGTATGTCGATTATAACAATTACTTGGTACTCCTTGAGTTTAAAGACATTCCGGGCTCCTTATGCACTTTTACGCTTTTCAAAACTTCGAATGACATCCTTGTGATATGGTTTCTTTCTCGAATGGCCTCATACCATGCTTAGTGAATCTCCTTTGATCGACAAAGCTCAACGCTCGAACGAACCGGAGAGTTCGTTCGAGCGGGGAGCTTTTCGAAATCTGGGGAATTTCGGTTACCTGGCGGTCAGTTGGCGGTTAGCCGCCGCTGGGGCAGGCGGCTAGCCGCTGGCTGACCGCGGCTGGGCTGCAGAAATGCAGCTTACTGGAAAGCTGACCGCCAAGTGCGGTTACCTGGTGGTTAGCCGCCGATGGGGTCGGCGGTTAGCCGCTAGATAACCGTGAGGCTGACCGTGTTTTCAGGTGGAAAATGATGCTCTCTGGAAAAGGAACCGTGACATCTCGGCTACCTGGCGGTTAGCCGTCAGTCACCAGGCGGCTAGCCGCCGGGTGACCGCAGGCTGACCGCCAGTGCGGGAATCACCTACTGTGTTCAGATTTGAGTCATTTTCCTCCTCAAAACCATCCTCCTCACTTCCACTTAATCCTTGCCACATAACTGAGCTAAAAGCTCCTCCAATGCAACTATCTACACTTCTCCACAACTCCAATATGGGTTTATTCCATCACCTCATCCATCAATATCAAATCCAATGCAATTAAAGAAAGAAGGAAACCATTTCACAATAGGGTACATTTGATATAAGCAAGAAGAAATTAAATGACATTCACCAATACACTTATAAGACATAAATGCACTACCATGAATGCACTACCAAAGCTCTATCATGGGCATTTATTTCAAACCAATGTAATAAATAGACATGAGTGAAAAGCACCAAAATCATTGAAAGCTTATAAAGATCAAAACATCCACTTGCATTTCTCTTCCAAAATCACTTCAAATCCTCATTAAACTCCAATGAACAATTAAATTCAAACACCTCTTTAAATGAGTATCAATTCAAGTCAATGTGACTTATAACATAACCATGAATAGCCAATCCAACCTCATTCCTTATAAAACCATATGAACAAACTTGACTAAATAAAATGCATACATTCCCAAGAGTTCCAAGAGATTTAACAAGAGAGAAAAACCAATTCATATGCATTTCGAAATCAATAGAAATGTGACAAGAAGCATATGTGCAAACATGTATCCAATGATCAAGAACAAGTAATAAAACTTAAGATTTTCTCATAAAACTTAATAACATTCAAACCATCCATTCATCCACTTGCCTTTGACTCTAATCAAGCAAACCAAGCTCCTAATCCCTTCTCAAGCTCAAGATCCACAATCTCTACAAAAACCCCCAAAACAACCCTAAAATGGGTTAAACAAAGGAAGACAATGAATGGGCTCAAACCAAGCTAGGAAATAGAACTTGAGGGAAAGCCATTGCACAAAAAGGGAAAATGGGAAGGAGTCTTTACCTCTAGAGTCATGAATCAACAAGAAGAAGCTTGCAATAGGGGCTGCCCACCTTGGTTTCCCACAAAAATGGTGTCAAACAAGAGGGGAGATGAAGGAGAAGAAGTTGCCGAAGCTCCCTCGTCGGATTTGGTGGCTTGGAGGCTCCATTAGAGCAAGAGAAATGGAAGAAATGGAGAAGAAGGGCTGCTGGCACTGTAGCTGGGAGGTTTCAGTCGATGGAATGGAGAAATGAGGGAGAAAGAGAGAGTGGAGTCACTTATATAATGGGTGGGTGTGGGCCCCACCACACTCAAAGCTTGCCAAGGGTAAAACATCTCCTTGTGGGCCTCGGATGCGATCGACGAAGAAGAGAAAAATGTTTCTCATAAAATCTAGTTTTCAAAAAGTATAATTTTGGCATGGTTCTGAGATCTCGAAATTTGGGTCCAGATTCAATGTGAAAAGACCGATTTGCCCTCCGGGCTGGAAAAACTGATTTTCGGAGCTTCGAATGGGTACGGAGTCAACACGAAAGTTGTAGAGGTTAACAAAATGAGTCAAATGAGGCTAAAACAAGAATTATCAGGAATTCTAATAACCTCCCAATCTCGCGCAAAGTCACTAAAAGAACCCCCAAAGGGCCCCACCAATCACCAAGGCACTCGAAACTCCCCAAAACTAATGAAAAACCATTCTAGCTCACAAAATCAACCCAACAAATACTAATCCCACTAAAAGAAACTAATCCACAAATAAAACAACACTAATCCAAGAGATTAGGGGTCGGGTTCTCACACCGGTCGACCGGGACCACTGCAGGTCATTTCTGCAGGTTCTGAACTGTAACCTTCCAACGATCAGAAATGTATCCATTGTGCTTTCCCGGTCGACCGAGACCTGTTTCTAGGTCGACCGAGGACTAGCCGTTGACAACTTTATCTTTATAAAAAGTGGCTTTTTGGTTGAGGAAAGTTGCTGACATTTGAGGGACTTTTGAGGCCAAGGTTTAACAACTTCTCAAGAGCATTTTTACAAGGATTATGAAGCCATTCCTTTTATTCAACCTTTGATCTTCAAATGGGTGTGCTTTCTTTAATCCAAAGTCTTTTTACAATCATGTTTTGTTTCAAATCTTTGATCTTCCTCAATGCATGATTAACAAGTTGCTTTCCTATTAAAATGTTGTCTTTCTTAACATGCTTAAATCTTTAGAAATCTCACATGCTATGAATACAACATATTGTCTTTGTAACACATGAAGTTGTTTTCTTGTTTCAACATCAACTTGTTAGACCTTAATTTGTCTTCTTTGAAAACAAGATAGTTCACATTGTCAAACCCATGTGTTAGACAACCCACTCTTTCTCAAACATATGTTTATCATCTTTGCATCATTTAAGATTGTATCTTTTCACAAAGAGAAAGAGTAATTTCTAGTAAATGCATTTTACATAAACTTTGTCATTCACATGCATTTTTCTAGAACTTGAGGTTTTCATTTTCTATTGAGCCTATTTAGAGGCACTCTTTTGCACTCATATAGTTCTCTTAATCCATGCATTCTTAGGCATATTTCTTAAGAGAAAAATTGTATGTTGTAAAGGTTTATGCTTAGCCTTGAAAAGCATATGGTGTAAAGGTTCATGCTTAGCCTTGAAAAGCATAGTGTTGATTGTAAGGTTTGAGGTGATCCTAAACCTTATTTGAAGATAGTGAATACCGGTAGGTGTACCGGGAGTGGATGTAGGCAATTTGGCCGAACCACTATAAATGAGCTTGTCATGGTGATTGATCGTTTTCTCTTTTTACATGAATGATTTACTTTTGGCTAAATGAAGATTGTAGTTGTGATTACTTGTGTATGCTCATCTTAGAGATTTCTATCTATCACAAGATAATTAATCTTCACCAACTCTTAATTGACTTAAAAGTTAAAAAGAATTCAAATTGGTCTAGGTTTTTAGAGCTCATCCTATTCACCCCCCCTCTAGGATTCGGTCTTGGACTTTCAATGACATCATGGCTGAGGCTCATAGAACGAAGTACTCTATGCATCCAGGCAGCACAAAGATGTATCAGATTTTGAAGGGCAGATTTTGGTGGAACAATATGAAGAGAGAGATTGCAGCGTTTGTCTCCTGTTGCATGACCTGTCAGTTGATCAAGGCAGAACACCAGAGGCCTCTAGGGTTATTGCAACCGTTAGAGATCCCGGAATGGAAGTGGGAGCACATTACCATGGACTTTATTTCGGGATTACCGAGGACTAGCAGAGGCAAAGATGCGATATGGGTCATTGTGGACCGTCTCACCAAGTCAGCGCATTTCCTTGCGATGAAGACAGGGAAGAAGATGCACATGCTACCTTTGGTAGAGTTGTTCGTCAACGAGATTGTCAGTCATCATGGGCAGCCAGTTTCTATCACATCCGACAGAGACAGCAGATTCGTTTCGAGGTTCTGGAAGACGCTACATGAGTCTATGGGTACGAGATTACAGTTCAGCATGGCTTATCACCCTCAGACAGATGGCCAGTCAGAGAGGATGATTCAGACTCTTGAGGATATGCTCCGTGCTTGTGTGTTAGACTTCAAGACTCAATGGGATGAGACTCTACCGTTGTGTGAGTTCGCTTACAACAACAGCTACCATTCGAGCATTGGGATGACTCCTTTTGAGGCTTTGTATGGCAGGAGGTGTAGGACACCTGTATGTATGTTGGGAAGAAGTCGGCACTCGCACTTTGAAATTTTATGAAACAAAGAAACTTGAACTTTGAAATTTTTGGTGCTTTGGGCAAAGAGAGAACAATGGTTTACTATTTTGTTTAAGGAAAGAGTTTTTGGAAAAGTGCTGAATTTTGATCCCTCACTTTTACACAGTCTGTATACGTTTTCAAGGTTTTTGAATGTGAAGCTATGATTTCCGTTTTCTTTGACGATTGGATTGAAAATATGATGGAAAACCAATCCTTAGTTTCACAGTTTCCTGGTTCATCTGGGTAGTTTGATCAGCCACAAACCATTGAATTAATTCGGGCACATGGAAAGGGCTGCCTATTGTTGGGGAATGTAAAAAAAATAAAAAAAAGAAAACAAAGAAAAAAGAATAAAAAATGTTGAAAAGAATAAAAAGGTGTGTGACTAGTTTGGGTTCGTAGCCTTTTTAACCCGAGCCAGTAAGCTCGTTGGGGTATTTACATACCTAGTGCCTTAAAGACATCTGGTTTGGGAGTAATTAGCCTAATGCTCGTTACATGGGTTACTTAGAAAGCTTAAGAGACCCAGGCATTGCACAGTCACATGTGTGCATTTGAAAAAAAAATTGCGGCCTTTGAAAAAATAGTAGTGCGAAAGCCATCATGGTTGCCTTGAGAGGAAGGCTGTTTTTCTTTGCTAAGGTTAGGTGGCCCAGAATTTTGGATAAAAAATCGTTTTCACGGAAATTGTTGGTGGATCATTTGATACCTACGTTTTTTTTCGTATACGCACTTATCACCATGCACAATCAATTCAGCATAATTTCGAGAAATTCTAACCAAAAGATGAGATTTGTGAACCTAATTTAAGATTTGCCTTTGAAAAATTCTAAGAACCGAGAATATCCGGTGTTTGTAAATCTTCTTTTGGAAAAGTTCCCATGGTTTTGTTAGGTTTCTACTTTGATTAAAAAGAAAGAGAATTTTGTGGGAAAATTCACTACAAACCCTCACGAGGCACAACTTGTCCAGAGTTTAAGGGCTTACCTAGGGGTTTAAGGGCTTACTGCATACGCTAAATGCAGTCGAGAGTACCAGTGAAAGTGGTGTTATTTTTTTTTAGTTTTGTTACATTGCATTTAGATTGGATCTTAATAAAAGCCTCATGTTTTTTGCAGTTTTTGCTAGGGACTAGCAAAACTCTAGTTAGGGGGTGTGATGAGTCCTAAAAAGCGTACATTTTAATACACATTTTGGACAATTTTAAGGGTTTATTGATATTAAAGAGCTTTATTTAGTGTCAAATCATGTTTTTATGCATTTAGGGTCTATTGTAGTGCATTCATGCATAATTTGCTCAAGAATCACACTTTCTGCATAATTTCATGAAACCTGCCATTTTTGGAGATTTATTTTTGGAAAGTTGGTTATTTTGAATGCATCAAGTAGGGTCCCATGCATTGTCCATTTAAATTCCTTACACAGAATTATTCTTGAATCCATTTATTTTAATTTGTGTAGGAGAAATCAAGAATGGGACTCACATTGGTGAAATTTGAGAGAGATCAAGGGTATGACATCTTTCATGGTGAACCCACATATCTTGGTATTTTTTGAGAGTTTGAAAAGTCAACAATGGAAAGCTAGATTTGTGATTTCAAGATCAAGAAAGGAAACTTGAAATTTGGTAAGATCTAATTCTTACTAAGTTTGAAAACTAAAAAATCAAGAAAGAAATCTAAGAAACGAAAGTGTGCTAAAAGAGTTGACTAATCAATCAAAAAAGTTTGAAAGCAAACCAAAGATGGAAGGGGAGTCAAGAACAATGAAAGAAATATCCCAAGATCCCTTTGGACGTCCACATGGGCCCCACACACCCCATTGCACAACTAACGTTCCATATGTGCACAATTATTTTCGGATTTTTCAGAGGCATCAATATTAAATTGGCCATAACTCTTAATCCAGCCGTCCGATTGGTGCAATCCATACACCGTCGGAAATATCTTTTCGAGTAAATATCTTTGGAATTCAAGATTGTGTCAATCAGAGCTAAACCGAAGAAAGATATGACCTCTGGAAGTTGGTACTATAATTTCTACTCGGGATTGCAATTTTTACACATGGAAAGCACCAAAAATCACTCACTCACCTTGTTATTTCTTTGAAGAATTGTTGGCCAAGGAAGGGACTTGCCAACAATTCTTCAAACTTGGAGCAAAGAAGGAAAGAAAGAGAGTAAAAATCTATAAATTGAAGGCATAGGCATCCCTCTCCTCTGATGGGAAGATAGACCAACTCTCTCTAGAATTACTACTACATTCCATCTTTTTCCTCTTTCTTTCTCTCCATTTGAGTCATTGAGGAGATTTGGCCGGAAATCACACTACACCCTTGGGTTTTTCATCTAGAAGAGGCTTCTCATCCTAGTATGTAATTGTCATTGTTTATTTTTTATATCTTATGTAAGACTTTGTATATTAGTAAAATTGTTTCTTACTCTTTCAAAGGCCCTAAGAAGATGATTCAAATTATGACCCCGCTTAGAAAAGAATTTTGAAAGAGGAGAATACACTTCCAGACATTTAAATTTATGTTTTTCCACACATTTAAGTTTCTGTTAAAACCACACATTTACTTTTCTTGTTTTCACCACACATTTAAATTCTTGAAATTTATTTTATTGTCTTTATTTGTTTGTTCAATTCAATTTTATGTTTATTTTGTGCATAGTTTATGGTTGGAACTAATTAGTATTGCATGCATATTCATATTGGTGGAGTTTAGACATGTTTAAGTTGTTGGATTCGGAGTTTTAAATTGAATAAGCAAGAAAA
Organism: Cinnamomum chago; assembly: GCA_038049695.1. NCBI lineage: Eukaryota > Viridiplantae > Streptophyta > Magnoliopsida > Laurales > Lauraceae > Cinnamomum > Cinnamomum chago. The sequence continues at coordinate 20,152,685 of CP142459.1, forward strand.
ATCAGAGGTTTGAGTCAATAATCTCGGCCAAATAATTTTTAGAAATTCGGATCCCAAAATAAAGTGCACAATTCAGCACATTGATGCAGGAATTTCATAACAGATTTTGTGTAAAAAGTTTGCGATTAGAAACTTGATCAAAACACATTATTTTTCGATAAAACTTGGGAAAATTAAAGTTTGATCAGTGTACTTTCAAATCCCAGAATTTCAAGCAAAAATAATTTTGGAAAGATGGTGAACCAGTGGCTCAAACATGGCTGGTCTGACCCACCTGTGTGTAGAATTTTTGCACAGTTTTTTTAAGGTCATGTTCATACACTCATATCTCATTCGTTTTAAATCGTTTTTCACTTCCGTTTTTTTTATTTGATTCATGCATCATTGTAGTTCGAAACTCATCCATTAAACTCAGTTGTAGGTTGCATTAGATTAGGAAAAATCATGCATGAAAACAGCCCTGCATACTAGTTTTCAAGACTTGGAATTTTTTAGCCTTTGGCATACATTGCATTACTAACTTTCTAACTTAGGTTTCTTTTGTTTCTATTTTTTTCTTATTTTTATTCTTAATACTTTTTATTCTTGATGTTCTAACTTGCGTGTTCTTTTGTAGCAATTTTAGTTTTTATTTTAGGATTTTTTGATTTAGGAAGTTTTCTTTTCATTGGATTGTAATTAATTTAATTTTTGGAAAGTAGGAATGATGAATGTACTTTTTTAGATTTTAGGCTAAAATTAGATTTTATTTAGGGCATGTACAAGTTGAGAAGAAACCTTAATTTACATTACTCCTTGTGGATCGACCTGGTCTCACCAGTTTATTACTACATCGCGGCTCTACACTTGGAGCTCACATTCAAGTTTTTGGCGCCGTTGCCGGGGAGCGCCATATAAGGTAACTTCTGTTAGGGATTTTGTATATTGCAATTTGATGGAATGCATTATCATTTTAGCATCATTCGAACTCTCACATATGGATTGATTTAGAAAATCTTGAAATCTTAATTTACACATGCATTGTTTTTAGGACTTGTAGAAATATTAATTTATGCATGTTTTAATTTTAAACTTGGATGCATTTAAATTTGAAAAGAAGTTTTATGAATCAAGCAAGCCTATGAGTTTTAAATCTTTCAAATCATTTTAGGCTTTTTATATTTCATGTTTTTAAACCTCTTAGTTTGATTTAAATCATGATTCCAAGCTTGATTCAATGGCCTAAAATTCCCCTCAAAGAAATACTTTGAAATATGCATTCTTGGGGAATTTAGTCCCTGGGCCCGGGTCGACTTGCATTGTGCTTGGTCGACCGAGCACACTGCAGGTCGACCGGGAAAGAGCCATTGGAGCTCTTTTTCAAACGGTCAGATTTATGACCGTCAAGCCCAGGTCGACCGGAGAAATGTGCAGGTATACTGGGGACATGCCAGAACTCAATTTTTGAGTATAAAATGGAGTTCATTCCTTTGGAAAAAGTGTGGATCAAAGAGGAACTAAGAGCCACTCTTGAGGAGTTTGGAGACAAAGAAAAGGGGAATGAACTAAGAGAGACCAAGGGGTCATTAGTGAAGCTAAAGCTTGGATCAATGAAGTTAAATCTCTAAGTAAGCTTTACTTTTATTAATCATATATTATATGCTTTGTTTAAATTATTGGTAAATGATTTTTAGTATGATAACTATGATGTGTTGAATCCATTCTTCATTTAATCTTTGATCTAAGTTGGATTGGATTCTTCACCTTGATTTCAAACCAAGTTTGTTTTAAAATCTTCTTTAATCATGCTTAGCCAGAATCTTTGATTTCTTTTATAGCATGATTCATTTACTTGGTTGAAACTTTATTTGTTGTTTTCATTCATTTAAACCTTAGTTAAATTAATTTGGTTTTGAAAATAATATTGCACATGCATCACATGTTTAGAGTTAATTAGTTTCATACAACTTGTGAGTCTTTGATTCTCATTTCATTAACAAGTTTGTATTCATACATGTGATTGGCATTTCACTTCAATCAAATCTTTTTATGTGCCTTAAACTGTTAAATGCTTTGACTATATATTGATTGAGCTTACTTTTTAACTTGATTGAAGTTATCACACACACACACATCATGAGCATACACATTTGCATTTATACAGTGTTTGTGTGAGTTAGATTTTTAATTTCATATCCGCCTATTTTAGAAGCATTGTAATTGAGCTCAAATTGTATCTCTTTGAGTGTTTGTGTAGACACTTCTATGAGAGAAATATCCTTCTTGTAAAGGTTATTGCTTAACCTAAGAAAAGCATAGTGTAGAGGTTATTGCTTAGCCTAGAAAAGCACATTGATAGGTTGTTGTTTAGCCTAGAAAAACATCATTGTAGAGGTTATTGCTTAGCCTTGGAAAGCATATTGTAAAGGTTATTGCTTAGCCTTTTGAAAAGCATAGATAGTGAAAATCCGGTGGGGTGTTGGATCACAAGCTGGTAGTGGATGTAGGCATTGAGGCTGAACCACTATAAATCATTGTGTGATGGTGTATGCTTTGTGGTGATTGTTTTTGTTTAGCTTCTGCATTTAATTTTATAATCATCACTTGTGACTAATTAATTTTAAAGAAGTTAAAATTTGTCATAATTGATCACTAATTTATAGCTCACCTTATTCACCCCCCCTCTAGGGTTAGGATCTCGGACTTTCAACTTCTCTAACTTTACTTATTTACATTGCTTTATGGGTGTGTTATTATTGGCATGTTTCTAGAAATAGGCGGTGCATGCATGGAATGTTAGCTCTGCACTAACTCAAAGGCACTAGACTGGTATTAAGTACATCCTACGATACTTGCGTGGAATAACTGATTTGAAAATATTTTATTCTTATGATCATAGAGATTCTAGTTTTGTAGGATATGCTGAATCATGTTATCTCTCTGATCCTCATAAGGGTCGATCGCAGAAAGGTTATATGTTTCTTAGTAGTAATACCGCCATTTCTTGGCGTTCTACTAAATAGATTTTAGTAACTACTTCCTTCAACCATGCTGATATTTTGGCTCTTTATGAAGCTAGTAGGGAATGTGTATGGTTGAAGTCCTTTGACTCATCATGTTCGTAGTTCTTAACAATTACCTTCTATTGTAGGTATCCCAAATATTATCCATGAAGACAATGAAGCATGCTGTAAGACCCCGACCCGAGTGATCCCGATTAGTGCTAATTAAGTTGCGTGTTAGTGCTAAGCTTGATTTATGTGTTTTGATTGAATTGGGTTTAGATTTAACCTTGATTCTAGTTTTGGACTGCTCCGGGTGTTTTGATAGCTAGTGGGACCCTTTGGGGGTTCCCTTTTCGGCTTGGTATTTTCTCGAGAAATTTCCCGATTTGTTGTGAATTGTGTTTTTGGCCCGTTGCATTCATCTTGTGGATTCCAACAACTTTCATGTTGATCCCGTTCTCGTTTGAGATCACGAAACCCGAATTCTTGGCCTTGAGGGCAAAACAGTCTTTACACACCAAATCTGTACCAAAACTCATTATTCCCGAAACCCGCGAAACATAGACTTTTTGGAAAGTAGATATTTCGACGAACATTTCTTCCTTCTTCGTCGAATTCATCCGAGGTCCCGAATTAGATGATTTCAGTCCATTTAGCTTCTTAAGTTGTGGGACCCAAGCTCCTCATTGTTAACAAAAGAGAACCCACCTCTTCTTTCTCATTCACTCTCCATTGCTCCAGCACAACTGAACCTAGGGTTCTTGTGGTTTTCTTCTTCTCCTTGCTTCTTCATCTCCAAGCCTCACCAATAGTCCACCAACCAAGCAATGAAGGTCATCTTCTCCTTCCTCATCTTGCAAGCATTCCATTGATACCGTTTTTGGAGGAACCCATCAATCTAGAGATCTTCTTTGAACTAGTCCTCTTCATTTGAAGACCATCCAAGTAAGTGATTCTCCCCATCTCCTAGATTAGTGTTCCTCTAGTTCTTGTTAAGCTACATTTCCATTTTTGAAAGGTTTCCTAGTCATTATATTGTTTGACCCATGTTAGGGCTTTATTTGGGGATTTTGCATTGTAGCTTGGACCATTTTCTTGGAGGACTTGATAGAGCTTAATATCATTAATTGAAGACTTGAGGCAAGTGAATGCTTGAATGTTTTTAAGTTGAAATGGTTTGGCTTAGTATTTATGGATTTTCCATATTATCATTAATGTGTTTTGTTTTGGAATAAATGCTCATAAGATATCTTAATAGCCTCATTCATTGTTTTATAAGCATGTTGGTAAAGCATTTATTGTCCTTGTGATAGCTTAGATGAATGTTTGTGGAATGGTTTGTTTTCCTTCCATTCTTGCATTGGATTTGGCATGGAAGAGGTGATAGAGAGAACTCTTAATGAGGACTTGGAGAAGTATAAAGAGATGCATTGGAGGAACTATTAGCCCAATGTTATTGTAAGGACCTTGTGGATGTGAGGAAGATGGTTTTGAGGAGGAAAATGACTCAAAACTGAACTCAGTGAGCATTTTCGTAACTGGCGGTCAGCTCACGGTTAGCCAGCGGCTAACCGCCGAATGCATCGGCGGCTAACCGCCAGCTAACCGCGCACCGCGGTGACTTTTCCAGAGAGCATCATTTTCCACCTGAAAACGCGGTCAGCCTCACGGTTAGCCAGCGGCTAACCGCCGAACCCATCGGCGGCTAACCGCCAGCCAACCGCACAATCACGGTTCCTTTTCCCGAGAGCATCAGAATTCTCACCTGAAATTCGGTCAGCTTCACGGTTACCTAGCGGCTAACCGCCGAATGCATCGGCGGCTAACCGCCAGCTAACCGCCAGGTAACCGAAATTTCCCAGATTTCGAAAAGCTCCCCGCTCGAACGAACTCTCCGGTTCGTTCGAGCGTTGAGCTTTGTCAATCGAAAGGGATTCACTAGGCATTGTTGATGCCATCCGAGAAAGAAACCATATCACAAAGATGTCATCCGAAACTTTGAAAAATCATAAAAGTGAATAAGGAGCCCGGAATGTCTTCAAACTCATGGAGTACCAAGTAAGGACTACAATAGACATACGGGACCCCTATTCACTTAAATAGATTTTGAAATTAGTATTTTACCCGAAATGTGTTATAACTCGTTATTTCACCTCGTTTCCAAGACTTGTATTACATGACTTGTTTTCCCGAAAGCATTGGAGTTACATTAGTAACAGTTAATTGTCCCGAAATGCATTGCCCGACACGAAATGATAGCGTGCCCTTGAGCACCCCGTTTTACCCGTTTATCTACTGTACTTGATTTACTTGCATATGTCTCGATTGGTTTTATCCTATGAGTCGGCATCACTAAGCTTGGATACCATGTCAGTCTGATCCACTGACTTGGAAATCCCTCTCCCGTCCCGCCAGCTGCAGTTTGGATCCCGATGCCCGGTTACCACCGTGGCCCCGTCCCGATACCCGGTTCGCTACCGTGGTCCCGTTCCCGAATAGTTATATTGTATATATGTATACGTTGTTTCTCCTCACCTTGTGTGACTGAGGCCAACGTCCCGTGATACTGTTGTCACTTTAGTGACAGAGGACTTAGCTTTATGTGATTGCCACCTTGTTATTCCCGATTTCCTTGGTTACCTCATATGTTTTATCTTGTTTACTTGTTTTATAGCAAATGATTTACCTGCTTTATGAGAGTTCTTGCTTAAACAGATTTATATGCTTTTCAAGAGATTTCCTCTATTATTGTTGTTGTATCTTGTCATTCTCTTGCCAGACCGTCGTGTCTGATCCTTTGCTTTGGTACTCAGGTCCCGTTGCCGGTTTCCTTGAGGAGGAGCCGGAGGAGGCGGTAGGTGAGCTGCAGCCTCTAGTTGAGTGGCGTGCTGACGATGTCATGTAGACATCGGGTTGCCAAGAGGCGTAACATTTTGGGAAGGACTTGTTAACTATTCTTTGGGTTATTATTTTGTAATATTGGCCTTTGTTGGCCTCTAATTTTGGGGATTGTAACTAAATGATAACTTGTTTAACTTTAACAACTTTTGGGAAACATTGCTATATATCATTGCTCTTTCTGATACAGTTTGATATTGATGTAAATGCTTGCATGACTAGAGATAGTCTAACTATTTGATTTGCTACACGCTTCCGCATTAAAAAGAAATATCCATGCAAGGTTTTGATATCCTCACCGCGGACACCTGTGGGAAATTAAATAAGATTATTTTGAGGATGTAGGTAATCCTCTTGAATAATCATCACACACTAATGTCCCAATCCCGGATTGGGGATTCCCGGTCCGGGGTCGCGACACATGCATAAAACATATTTGAGAAGGTTTAATTAAAGGAGACAATACTAAGCATATAGCACCGAAGTTCTTCACTCATGAACTTTAGAAGAACAATGAGATTAAAGTCAAGCAAGTTTGTTCGAGTAACAACCTTGCTGATTTGTTTACCAAATCTTTGCCAAAATCAGTATTCCAGAAGCTTGTATATGAGATTGGCATGCGTAGAGTTCATCATCAAACTATTTGAAGAGTTGTTATCATCAGAGGGAGTAGATATCAGGCGGTGTCGGATGTGAATTTTGATCCCCTGGGGAGGGAAATTGTCATTCAACTATATGAGATATTAAAGAATTTACATAAAAAATGAGGATTCTGATTACCCTCAAAATCGACGGATCACGATCGCCAGCTACTGATACAGCCATAACACCGTTCTTCAACGAAAGCTAAAAGAAAGATGGAGACAATAAGATGGGTTCTTCTTCTCGTCTAATGTGCTGTTGGCAACACATGATAGTTGTCTTGTCACTTAATTTTGGTTTTTCAATTTGGGTCAAATTATGAGTCTCATAGTAGGGTCATAGTGATCTAGGTAGGGGAGATATACATTTATGGGCATATGGGCTAATTGTAATTAAATCCAAGTATTTTAAAAATTAACTGAAATAAAATATAAATAAATTAGGAAAATAAGGGGGGAAGGTGCCAAATATTTAGGAAAATCGGCCCCGTTCTCAGGTACCCCCTTTAATGTCCTTTGACAACCTAGGGATTGAAAGGTAAATCTTTAAATCGAAAGAACGATGTAAACGAGATTCTGAGTTGTGATTTTTGTGGGTTTGTGTGCGATACACAAGTGATAAAAGTGAGTGGCCGATGGGCCGGGATTGATTTGAGGGTGGCCGATGGGCTGAAAGCATATAAAATAATATTAAGGGTGTGTGAAATCACTCGTCTCGTCTCGTTATTCTCATTAGTTTGAATTTTCGGAATCAGCCTTTATTCCCTTTAATCGTTGAGTTCAAATGAATCTTTGGCACCGGAGGTGGAGGAAAAGAGAAGAAAATATTCATGGTGGCCCAATCAACATTCATCAGCAAAATAGGTGGCTGTTGATCAGCCTGCAAATTGCATATATGTAGTCGGCAATTTACCTGGAAACTGCATACATGCATGTCGCGGTTCAACCTGCCGACCAGATATTTGGCCCCACTTTTGCACTATCATGGGCCCCACCTGATGCCTTATTTTGTGTTTAGTTTAGCCACCCATTTTAATTGAGAGGCCGGATCCCCCTGTTTCGACGAATCCCCAGGCGCCATCTGGATAAAATTCCACATCAGCCCACACTCTCTAAATTTATTTGTTAAAATGAAAAAAACAAAAAAATAAGAGAGCCGATTTTACAATTACAAAGAAGTGGAAGTTCGATTGTTTTCCTCACCGACATGCCTCCCGACCCTTTCATCTCCTCGGACATCTCCATCCTCTTCAACCTCTCCAACTTCGAAATGAAAGACGTCCTCACCGGCACCTTCGTCCCCTCTCTCTCCCTCACCGACGGCTTCTGGTGCAGGTCTTTCCCGGCCTAGCCCTTCACCAGTTGTGGGAAGAACACCTTCATCCCATCGAAAAGCCTTGAAGCAGACAGTGAAGAGGAGATTGTGGTATGCTGCTTCTATGATTCCGAGTTTTTGTGCGTCGTCTAGAAACCAACTCTCGTTTTTGGAGAATGGTAATGGGCGGTGAAGATGTACAGGTTAAAGGGGTTGTTGGTCGTTTGGCAGTACTGAAGTGGTTGTGTTTTGGGTTAGGGCTAATGACAAAGGTGATGGATATGGTAGGTTTGAGAGGTTGTCGTTTAGAATGGTGATAAAAGCGGGTGCACGTGGTTCTGTGAAATGGAGATTGGATGATGTTGATGGTGCTCTGTAAAGGAAAAGTGTGCTCTCTCTTGGGTTGGAAATAGATGGGTGGTCTGTAGATGAAGATGGGTTCGTGGATGGAAGATGATGAATGGCAAGGTTGATGGGATGGAGTAGAAGTGGAGCTCGGTTTGTGTGAGTGTTGTTTGGTTGGAGGAGTAAGAGGGAGTGTTTGACTTGAGCTGGGTGTTGCTGGGAGCAGTGATGGGTTCCGATGGATGAGACTGCTCAGTGTTTGGATTGCGTAGGTGGGGCGTGGGCAGTATGCAGCTAGTGGAGTTCCATGATGATGATAGATTAAAAAAAAAAGAAAAAGAAAAGTAAACGAGACAAAAGAAGAGAAAATAAAATGGAAAAGAAAAAAAAGGAGAAGAGAAAACCCACTTTTTGTAATTGTATATGGCCCATCATGTAACATACCGAAATTCCAAGGCTGTAATTAGTTTAGTTAATTGTGTTTTTAAATAATTAAGCTCAATTAGTAGCCAAATATGTCCAATTAATTATTAGAATCGTGTGTGCAAAGTTTGGTCTATAACTAGGTTCTTTTGGGTATAGTAGGGGGGTATTTAGCAATTTTCTAGAGAAATTAGGGGTCTTTTTCATAATTTTAGATTTTTAAGATTTTGGTACCGGTGGGTAGATTTTTTATTTCCTAAACTTTAGTCTTCTACACCATCTTGATCCGGACCCTCGAAAACACTCTAAAACCATGCCTGACCCAAACCCATTTAAACTTTCCTTTCTCTCTCCTCACTCATTTCTTTCTCTCCCCTCACTCCACATGAATGCCAGCTCTCCTCTCTTTCTTTATTTCCTTCTCCCTTATCTTCCTTTCCCTTTTCTCATTCAACTCTCCCAGCAACCCTCTTCTTCTCATCACTCTCTCTCTCTTTCTCTCTCGTTCTCCACTCCTTCCCCTCGCTGCCTCGCCGTCACCGAGCTCCCCCATCTCCGACGATCACCACCACCACCAAGCTCTCATTCTCCTCTCTCTTCTCCACTCTCTCATCTCCTATCTCTTATTTCTCTCACTCATGTCTGCCTCTCCCAAACCCTTGCTACCCCACTGTCCGGCGCCGCTAGACCCACCGGTGCTGCCACCATCACCGCCGAACTTCCTCATCTCCGGCGAACACATCTGCACATCTCTCTCTGTTTTCCCCCATTTCCCCCTTCTCTGTTTCTCTCCCTTTCTCTATTTTCTTTCTTGTTTCCCTTTCTTTATTTCATTGTCTCTCTCTCACCCCTCACTATCCACGTGAGTAACGTCCCCCCTCCATTTCATTTTCCCTCACCTCACTCCACTCATTGTCAACATGAGTTGACTTTCTCTCCCACCAATCTCACCATGTCATCATCTCTCTCTCTAATTCTCTCCCATTCTTTCTTTCATTCTTCTTATCAATGGACCACCATGACCCTCCATCACCACTAATCAATGGGCCCACAACCTCCGATGGTCACCATCATCTCTGCGTGGACCTCGCGAGCTTCTCATCCCCAATTTCAAGCTTCACTGTTAGTAAGCTGCTCTTTTCCCTTAGGTTTGGGTTAATGCATTTTGGTAGTAGTAGTGTGTTAGATAGCTTGGAGCTTTCCATTCTTTTAGTTTTATATTTTAATTTAGTCTTATTTTACTATTTTCCTTAGGTTTGGTTTGTTGGGTTATGGAACTAGGATTTGTAGATTTGTGCAATTTCGATCAAAGGCAGGTAGATTTCTATATAATGGCTTCGATATGTTTGTCTTTCCTTGATTTGATGATTGATGATGATTTAGATGACCATATGCTCAATTGATACCTTTGATCTTGGAAAACATGATAATTATGTTTGTTATGATCTAGGGCCTACAAGAAGAGATCAATCACGCACAACAGAACACGAGATTTACGTGGTTCGGCTTTTGGCCTACGTCCACGGGGAAGACGAGAGAATTCACTGTGCAATCAGAAGAGGTGTACATCCTAGAAACTCTGGGTCTCTATTTATTATATCAGCCCCAGACCCTGTTACACCCAAACCCTACTTTTAATCACAGTACAACTTGGGCAATACAGGGGCTCGGTTAACCAAGACTTATTAACTTTTATTGAGCCATACCAATTAACAAATCTCCACCTTGGCGAACATTAAAGCTGATCCTCATGAAGAAAACACATCTCACTGTCTCCTCCAGCCCCTGAGGGCACCAGGTACTGATCACGTTGATCAAATCCAAGAAATACTTGAACTTGACTACTGAATAGTCTTGGTCATCATGTTTGCTGGATTCTCCGCCGTAGCTGTTAGACCCCGACCCAGACTAATTCAATTAGTGTGCGATTAATGTGTGTTTAGTCCTAAGTGGGTTTAGTTGTCGTTGGGTTAGAAATAATTAGTTTTAGTCTTGGACATAGCTTTGGGAATTTTGAGAACGTTTAGTACTAGTCAGACACACTCAGGAAGGCCTGAGTGCACGTGTAAGCTTGGGAGGATCGTATCGGTTTCCGTGTATTTGTGATTTTGATTTCATTTGAATGATTTTTCTATGTGTTACAACTTTCGTCTTAAACCCATTCATGTTTGAAGCCCAAAAACCCAAGTTCTGGCCCAAAAAGGGTAAAGTGGTCTTTTTACACAAATCTGGACACAATTTTCGATATCTCAAAATCATGTCAAAAATATACTTTTTGGAAACTAGATATTTCGAGGATTGTTTTATCCTTCTTCGTCGAATTCATTCGAGGCCCGCATGATCATGTTTTTGTCAATGCTAGGATGGGATTCATAGGGCCCCATTGGCATCACTTAAACCTCATCTTCATCTCTTTTCATCCACTTTCCCAAAATCCTGCAACTTTCTTAACCTAGGGCTGAAAATCCTTTTTTTCCCTTCTACTTTATTCCGCTTGCATGCTTTAGCTAGAGATCTCCAAAGAGAATTCCAAGACCATCATCTTCTTCCTCTCCTTGCAAGCTTTCTATTAATACAAATTTCTTGGAGTTTCTTGTGGGACAAGCTCTACATTTTCTTCATCTCTTCTTGTTTGGCCATTTCTAGGTAAGAGCTTCAACCCATACTTTTCATGAAGTCTTTTTGGTTATTAAAGATCTTGTTTTTTTTCATATTTCAAACCCTTATGTGAAAATGGGTTCCTTGTTTTCATTTTTTTGTTGAGTTTTGAATGGATTTCCTTGGGATTCTTGTAGTGTTGGCTTAGCTCTTGAGTAAGAGTGTTTGAAGAGGATTGTTTAGCATTTGGGCAAAGGCAAGTAATCTCTATAGGCTCAAGGTTTCATGTGTATTTTAGATTTCATTGTTGTTCTAGAAATTGTGCATATAAACTTGTTTATAAACTTCATGATCTTGTTTTCATTGGATTGAATGTTTGAAATTGTGAAAAATGAACCCTTGGTGAGCATGAAGGCTCAAGGGATTGTATGTGGCTCAAGGATGAGAAGAAGAAGAGAAATGTATTGGAAGTTGTACAAGAGAAAGGTTGTTTTTGCACTCAGCGAGCACGGGTAGAAGCCTGTTCGCTCGAGCGACCATATGGTCCGCTCGAGCGACCAGGCCACTGCTTGATCCGGACGCAGACAGAGAGCTGTCCGCTCGAGCGAACTGTCTCGCTCGAGCGAAGTGTCAATTCTGCTCGAGCGAACCTGCCAGATTCAGGAAAAAGAATTGTTCCATTTATGTATTTTCTTGAAGGTTGAAAAACTAGACTATGTTAAGGGTTTTGACTTGACATTGTGTAAATGGAACTTCGAAATGTAATCCAACTTCGAGGACACCAATTCTTGTACATTCCGACATTTGGGGTCCCAATTACACAAAGGTCAATTAATAGCCTTAACACATGCTTGATAGACTTCGTATTTGAATTTCTGTCTTGGTACGATAAGTACCATCGTGCATTCGTTTTGGATTTCAAGTATAAGCTTGTTTTGAAGATTTGTTTCAAGAAAAAGGGGTCACTTCCTAAGCGTGTTATGCATATTAATTATGCCTTTTGCTAGTCGTGTTCGTCGTGTTTTGATAAGTGACTTCCCCCTTTTTATCTCGGTATGTTTTGATAGTGTTTCGCGTGTTTTGTGCATTCATGAATTAAGTGAACACCACTGAGCTTGGACTGCCCTTTCAGTTTGATCCACTGTCTGGGGGACCTTAAACATGTGGACTGTCTGCAGACTGGTCGTGTATTTATTACAGATCGTGCATGTTCAGTTCTACGACCGGAATTCCCGTATTTGTGGGAAATCGTGTCGTGATTATATTATGTATATCGTGCTTTTCGTGCGTGCTTGCTGTTAGGAATTTTCTAGATTGCAATTTGATGGATGCATTTCATTCTAGCATCATTTGATTTACACACTTGCATTGGTTTTAAATAAACTTGAAATCTTGTTTTTATTCATGCATTGCTTTTAAGTTTTGTAAAAGTATTGATTTATGCATGATTTGTCTTTTTATCTTGGATGCATTTGTTTTAGAAAAGAGTTTTCAAGAAATCAAGCAAGCCTTTGTTTTAAAAGTTTTGAATCTTTTTAGGCTTTTTATGTCATGTTTTAAAAACCATTAGAATCTTTAAAACATGTTTTCCAAGCTTGATTTAGTGGCCAAAAGGTCCCCCAAAGCTAAACCTTCAAATATGCAAAAGTTGCATTTTTTGTCAAAGGGAGGCTGTCCCGGCAGTGTCGCCGGTCGACCGAGAGGCAGGTCTCGGTCGACCGAGACAACTGGAGGTAAAACCTGCAGTTTCTGAACTGAAACCTCCAACAGTCAGAAATCTGACCGTTGTGCCTTCCCGGTCGACCGAGACCTCTTTGCCGGTCGACCGAGAACTAGCCGTTGGCAACTTTTTGCTATAAATATGAGTTCTTTCCCTTGCCAAAAGTAGGGAATTTTTAACCCCTCCTTGAGAGGATTTGAGGCATATCAAAAGGGAAGAGAACCAAGGGATGAAGGGGATGATTAGGAAAGCTAAAGCTTGGATTAATGAAGTTAAACCACCAAGTAGGCTCTTCCTTTGTTAATCATATGTTTTCATGCTTTTGTTTTATTTTTGGTAAATCATTTCTAGCATGTTAAACTATGTTTGTGTTGTGTCCTTAACATGTGTTATGTTTTGAGTTGATTTATTGTTTTGGATACAACACCATATGATTCAATCCAAGTAGTACTTAACTTTGGTAAATCTAAGTAGATCATGTTAATGGAAAAATCTTTGAAATCATATGTAACATGATCCATATACTTGGTTGAATCTTTGGTTGTTGTTTTCCATCATAAGAACATCTCTTTCAAAACTAACTTATGTTTTGGATTCAACTTCTTTACAAATCATATGTTTTCATGTTTTGTTTTATCATTGGTAAATCTTAGTAACATGTTAACCTATGATGTGTCGTATCCTTAGCATGTGTTATATTTTGAATAGATCTATTGTTTTGGATACATCACCATTGATTCATCAAAGTAGTACTTTATCTTTGGTAAATCTAAGTAGATCATGTTAATGAAATATGTAACATGATTCATATACTTTGTTGAATCATTGGTTGTTGTTTTTCCATCATAAGAAAATCTCTTTCAAATGTATCTTATGTTTTGGATTCAACATCTCTACAAATCATATGTGTATTATTGTTTTAATGCTTCACAACTTGCCTTACTTTGATTGGTAAATCATTTTCAAGTTGTCCTTATAATTACATATGATTTGTCCCCTCTTTTCAATCAAATCTATTTTTATGTTTTGAGCTTCATTGATGATTTGATTGACATCCCTATGCATCACATGTTTAGAGCTAATCCATTTCATACAACTTGTGTAACTTTGATATCATTAACAAGTTGTTACTTTTAACATGTGATTGCATTATATCCTCAATCATAAATGTTTTTGAGCTAAAACTTTCAAAAGCCTTAGGCATACATTTATGAGCTTTCATTTTCTAAATGATTGAGGACCACACACACACACTTCATTTGTTTTCATCTTTGCATTCATAGTGTGAGTGTGTATTAGAATTACACTTCCATATCCGCCTAATTAAGAGGCATTGTAATGAGCTAAATAGAATCTCCATCAAGTGTATGTTAGACACTAATTAGTGAGATAACCAACCTTGTGGTTGAAGAGGTTATTGCTTAGCCTATAAAAGCATAATGTATAGGTTGATGTTAAGCCTTGAAAAACATCATTGTAAAGGTTATTGCTTAGCCTTGGAAAGCATATTGTAAAGGTTATTGCTTAGCCTATTGAAAAGCATAAATAGTGAAAATCCGGTGGGGTGTTGGATCACAAGCCGGTAGTGGATGTAGGCATTGAGGCCGAACCACTATAAATACTTGTGTGATGGTGATTGCTTTGTGGTGATTGTTTATTTTAGCTTCCGCATATTGTTTGATAATCATCACTTGTGACTAGTTTGTTTTAAAGAAGTTAAAATTGTTAAAATTGGTCATAAAAGAAGCTCACCCTATTCACCCCCCCTCTAGGGTTCGGATCCCCATGGACTTACACTTGCTCTTTTCATTATATATGATAGAGAAACGATGGGCTCTTTGTGGATTGTAACTATTCATGATATTATAAGTATTCATGTTAGCTTTGCTCATATTTGAAATGTACCTTAGTCATGTAACTGTTTACAATTAAGCAAAATGCCTTTATATGTTTTCTGAAACACTTACTACTTGTATGCTCATGCCTAAATTGATTACCTGCCAAACCGTTGTGTTTGATCCTTGTTTGTTGGTGCCCAGGTGCAGAAGACGTTGCCTTTGAGGAGGAGCGTCAGGAGGAGGCTCTTGAGCCACCCCCAGTTAGAGAGTGGCAGCCCGACGATGTCAACTAGACTTCGGGCGGGTTCTTGAGTTCGTCATTTTGTCATGGGGTTATTTGATTGTTTTGAGAATTGGATTGGCCTGTGTTGGCCTCTTATGGGATGTAACTAAACTTAACTTACTTTGTGTAGTCTCGTAACTTGAATTATGATCGGAATACCATGTTAACTCCTTTCTTTTGATACTATGTCTTGTTATTAATTGTCATAGCACTTAAAAATTTATTGGTGCTTATCTTGATGTGATTTGCTACGCGCTTCCACATACTTGATCGCGTGAGACAGATTCCGCGTGCTTCGTGAATCCTCACTGCGGGAACCTGTGGGAAAACAATGTAACAACACGTTGCGGGCCTGGGATCCGTTCCGGGGTCGCGACAGTAGCAATCTTAATCATTGCAATAGCACCCTCGGCAATTACATCTTGAATGAAGTGTGCCCTAACATCAATGTATTTGGTCTTTTCATGATACTTAGGATTGTGTGTCAGATCGATCACTCTCTGACTGTCACTGAAACAATAGTCAGCTTCTGTTCCAATCCCAGATCTCCAACCAAGCCTGTTAGCCAAATAGCTTCTTTCACTACCTCTGTAGCTGCCATATAAACTGTTTCAGTGGTAGACAAGACAGCTTTAGATTGCAATGCTGCCTTCCAACTAATGGCACCGCTAGCAAAAGACAGAACCTGTCAAGGACCTTTTTCTGTCTAAATCTCCAGCAAAATCTGAATCAACATATCCAATAACACTTCCATAAGTATTGTTGCTTCTATCATACACTATCCCAACATCAGTAGTACCTTTCAAGTGTTGGAAGTAGGTGGGCCTCATGGATACGTTTTCAAAACTTTTGACCCACTTGACTCAGGGATCAAGTACCCATAAGGCCATAAACCACATCCAAGATGCAATCCCTCCATCTCATCAATCATGTACATCAATAAATACTATCTAGAAGATAGAAAACAACAACACCATGCAACCAAAATCAATCCACAACAAATAGAGAAGTAGATTATACCTTTGGAGCCCGGCAGTGCTCTAATGGAGAAGAAGACTTGATAGTTGAAAAAACTCTTTATTCTAAGCAAACTTGGGATCTCCAAGACCTCTTAGCCTTCCATGCTATGACCCGTAGCAGATCTCTTTTCTCAAGAAGATTAGTGGAAACTTCAAGAGAAAACCCAAGGAACTAGAAGAGAAAGAGAGGAGAGAGAGAGAGGTATGCAACTATTGCACAAAAGAGGGGGCTGGGCGTGAATTCCAAGGTGGGACGTCCAGTCCCCTTATGTCTCCTTTTATAGCTTTTCAAACCTCCTTTTCTTACTAATTAACTAAAAGTCCTACTTCCAAAATAATTAGTAACTTTCTCATTTCTAATTATTATAGAAGTCTCACTTCCACAACAATTAGTAACTTACTATTACCACTATTAGAAGTCTCACTTTAAATAGAAATAGTAACTTTTTAATTCCTTCCTTTTAGAGTTCAAGTAGGATTAGTATCTTTCTAATATCTTGGGTTAGCGTGGGGACCATTAGGGATTCCATAGAAAGTTGGCTCCAACTGGGACACCGCGACCCCACATCTCATGTGCAATCCGAGCCCACAGTTAATTGCAAATAACACCACTATATAAATGCAATTGCACTCCGGTCTTTGAAATAAATTACAATGAAGACCTTAATTAAACTTCCCAATTACCACAAGTAGGCCCCTCTATCAATATCCATGGGTCAATTGGAATAAATCTGTCTCTTCCAATCTTAGATCCACATCTTATTATCCTTGAGCCACAGTTAATCACAGTGATCATCAATACCATCCAATCAACCCTTAATCGAGATGGGTGTGCACTTACTAATGACAAATCCATTAATTGGCACAAGGGGATAATATAGATAGATTCCATCTTGACCGTTGGATGTTCCCACAGTCCTACTACCATGTACCCAGGACACCGAGGTGTTGACTTACAGTTGGCCTCACTCATTGGTGACTCAAAGCAAATGAATTGATAGAAACTTGAGTTCATCAATGTCTCAGGATTGAGAGCCTATTGCTAGGGAATTATGAGAGCATACCATAAAATCGAGACACTATTCCATAAGGTGCTTCTCATGGTCCTTCAATACATCCGATGTACCAGCACCGTGATCCAGAATCTTACATTCTGATGATCGAGACAAATCACACTATCTCATAGTGATCAAAGTGCTGCAACCTTATCAGATGAGATGCCCGGTCTCATCACTGGTTGTGGAGATATTTAAGTATAAGATTTGTGACATGTCTCCCATATGTGGATCTCATCAATATACATATATCACATCTAATATACTAATGGGTCCCGGTTCATCTCATGAACCATCATGTCATATGTATTGGTCATTTGCATTAAGTAATAAAACACCATTCATCTCATGAAAAGGAAAGCCTGATTTTATTGATAAATAAAGAAATTAATCAATTTATTATATCATCTGATGGATTGAGACCACACAAACTAACAATCTCCCACTTGGGCTCAATTCCATTCAGGGTTGCATCTCAAGCCCAACCCTTCTAGATGCTGCTCAAAGACTTTGGTAGTCAAAGGCTTAGTAAAGGGATCTGCCACATTATCCGCAGAGCTTATCTTGGTAATAGCAATATCACCTTTCTGCACAATCTCTCTGACTAAATGATATTTCCTCTGAACATGTTTTTGGTTTTTATGGCTTCTGGGCTCCTTGGACTGAGCAATTGCCCCGCTGCTGTCACAGTAAACTGTGAACAACTGTCGTGACAAAGGTACTACCCCAAGTTTCATAAGGAATCTCTTGAGCCATACTGCTTCCTTAGCTGCTTCACAAGCCGTTACAGATTCAGTCTCCAAGGTGAAATTGGCGGTACATTCCTGTTTAATACTCCTCCAGCTGATAGCTCCGCCACCAAGCATAAATACATAACCAGAGGTGGATTTCCTGGAATCCTTATCTGACATGAAGTCAGAATCTGTATAACCGACTGGAATCAGTTGATCATTGCCATAAATCAACATGTAATCTCTAGTCCTTCTCAAGTATTTGATAATACATTTTATAGCAGTCCAACGTTTAGGTCCTGAATTAGACTGATATCTGTTGACTAGGCCCACTGCATGATAGATATCCGATTTGGTACATAGCATAGTATACATGAGGCTACCAACAGCCGAAGCATATGGTATTGACCTCATCTGCTCCTTTTCCTCAGGTGTCTTAGGACATTATTCCTTGGAAAGGTGCACTCCATGCCTGAAAGGTGTAATACCCTTCTTAGAGTCCTGCATAGCAAACCGTACTAGTACCTTATCTATGTATGCAGCTTGGGATAAGTCAATCATCCTATTTTTCCGGTCTCGATGGAGTTGGATCCCTAGGATGTAGCTAGCTTCTCCCAAGTCCTTCATATAAAAAGTCTTGGCTAACCAAACTTTCACTATTGACAACATTCCTACGTCTTTCCCAAGGAGTAGGATGTCGTCAACATATAAAACCAGAAAGACTACCCTGTCACATTCACTTTTCATGTACACACATGACTCATCCGGATTTTGACAAAAACCAAGTAACTTGATTACCTGGTCAAAACGGATGTTCCACCTTCGGGATGCCTGCTTCAGTCCATAAATAGACTTCTTTAGCTTGCAAACTTTTTGCTCTTGGTTTTTAGCTACAAAACCTTCTGGCTGCACCATATAGATGTCTTCCTCAAGATGGCCATTGAGAAATGCCGTCTTGACATCCATTTTCCAAATCTCGTAATCGAGATGAGCCGCAATGGATAAGAGTATCCGGATGGACTTGAGTGTGGCTACCGGCGAGAAGGTTTCCTCATAATCGATACCCTCTTTCTGAGTATACCCTTTTGCAACAAGCCTGACCTTAAAGGTCTCCACTCTACCATCTGGTCCTCTTTTTCTCTTGTAGACCCACTTGCACCCAATAGGTTTAATATTGGCAGGCAAGTCCACAAGTGTCTAGACCTGATTGGAGTACATAGACTCCATCTCAGCTTTCATAGCATTTTGCCAACGTCCCGAATCTATGTCATTAATTGCTTCATCATAGTTACAGGGATCTTGTTCCAGTTCTTCTGGGACTGCCTCGTAAGACTCTCCCAAGAACGAGAACTTGTTAGGGGGTCTGACAATCTTCCCATTAAGACGAGGCACTAGTGTAACTACTGGGTCTGGTAAGGGCGGTTCTTCTTCAAGTTCGGTCATACTTGGATTTGGAATTGATTGCTCTTGAATTTCTTCCAAGATCACCTTATATAAAGATTTCCAGTCCATCATATAATCTTCCTCCAGAAAAACCACATTAGTGCTCACCAGTACTTTTTGCTCTCTGGGATTATAGAATAACCAACCTTTAGTTCCTTTAGGATATCCTACAAACGTGCATACTTCCGACTTCATTTCCAACTTATCCGTCTTAACCTTTAGTACGTGTGCCGAACAACCCCAAATGTGTAAATGTTGTAGACTAGGCTTTCGCCCAGACCACAACTCCCGGGGAGTCTTAGGTACAGACTTAGATGGTACGAGGTTTAGTATGTACATTGCAGTATCCAAGGCGTATCTTAAAAGGATATATCTAATTCTGAGAAACTCAGCATAGACCTGATCATATCTAAAAGAGTCTGGTTCCTTCTTTCAGCTACTCCATTCTGTTGAGGAATACCAGGAGAAGACAACTGGGATAGAATCCCATTTTCTGATAAATATCCCATAAAATCAGCAGATAGATATTCCCCTCCTCGATCTGATCGAAAAGTCTTGATACTTTTACGTAATTGCTTTTCCACTTCCGTTCGAAACACTTTGAACTTTTCAAAAGCCTCGGACTTGGGTGCATAAGGTATATGTATCCATATCTTGAGTAATCATCTGTGAAAGTGATGAAATACTCATATCCTCATTTGGCCTTGACATTAATGGGTCCACACACATCAATATGCATTAATTCCAATAAATCTTTGACCCTGTTGCCCTTAGATGAAAATGATCTTTTGGTCATTTTACCTTCTAGATATGACTCGTAGATAGGCATTGGTTCTACCACCAATGAAGGCAAGATACCATCTTTCACTAGCCTGTCAATCCTATTTAAGCTTATATGACCTAGCTTCAAGTGCCAAATTCTTATTGGATTAGATGAAGGTGATTTCCTCTTTAATGATGGCCTATTAATTTTTTCAGTATCATATATCTCATACATCGTGGGAGTTAACAAATAAAGCCCATTGGTTACCTTGCCAGAACATATAAAAGTACCATTCCTCTTTATGACAACTTCAGTACCAAAAGTAATAGAATAACTTTTATTCACCAAACTAGAAACTGAAATTAAATTTCGTCGTAAAGACGGTACATATAACGTGTCTGACAAAACCAATTTATTATTTGAGAAACATAAAGTAATGACTCCCACTGAAACAACCTCCGCCTTAGCGTCAGATCCTAGGTTGATAATGATTTCTTCGTCACTAAGCCTCCTGGTTTCCCTGAACCCCTGCAACGAATTACATATGTGATTAGTTGCACCGGAGTCAACACACCAAGATTCTGAAGTTACAGTTGCAAAACTAACTTCAGAAATAAGTGACTCAATCATACCTGAGGTCATGGACCGACTATGGTTAGTGAGACCAGCGACAAGATCAAGTTGATTCAAGAGCGTCTAAAAGTGTCCAGGAGTAGACAGAAGAGCTATGCAGACTCCCATCGCAGAGATCTACAGTTCAAGGAAGGAGATAAGGTTTTCCTGAAAGTGTCACCTACGAGGGGAACATTGAGATTTGGACAGAAGGGCAAGCTATCAAGGAGATACATTGGACCGTATGACATTGTGAGCAAGATCGGTGATGTGGCCTATAGGTTGGCCTTACCACCTGAGCTATCTGGTGTACACAACGTCTTCCATGTGTCTATGTTGAAGAAATATGTTCCCGACCCAACCCATGTACTCCGGCATGAACCATTAGAGATCAGAGAGGATGCTACCTATGTAGAGAAGCCCGTGGAGATCATCGACACAAAGGAACAAGAGTTGAGGACTCGGTCTATTCAGTGGGTAAAAGTATTGTGGGAGAATCATGGACCGGAAGAGGCCACATGGGAATTACGAGATCAGGTGCAGAAGAAGTACCCACATCTTCTACCAGAGGTGAGTCTTATGTTTCATTTGGAGGACCAAATGCCCTAAGGGGTGGAGGATGTAAGACCCCGACCCGAGTGAACCCGATTAGTGCTAATTAAGTTGCGTGTTAGTGCTAAGCTTGATTAGTGATTTCTGGTTAAGTTGGGTTTGGATTAGCTTTGATTATGGTTTCGGGCTAATTCGATTGTCTTGATTTGCTTTGGTAGCTTGTGGGGCCCTTTGGGGGTTCCCTTTTCGGCTTTGTATTTTCTCGAGGAATTTCCCGATTTATTGTGGATTATGTTTTTGGCCCGTTGCATGCATCTTGTAGATCTCAACAACTTTCATGTTAATCCCGTATTCATTCGAGATCCCGAAACCCGATTTTCATAGCCCGGAGGGCAAAACAGTCATTGCACACCAAATCTGTACCCAAAACTTGATATTCTCGTAAACCGCGAAACATACACTTTTTGGAAACTAGATATTTCGACGATCATTTCTTCCTTCTTCATCGAACCCATCCGAGGTCCCGAAGTAGATGATTTCAGCTAATTTAGTTCCTTAAGTTGTGGGACCCAAGCTCCCTTTGTTAACAAAAGAGAACCCATCTCTTCTTTCTCATTCACTCTCCATTGCTCCAGCACAACTGAACCTAGGGTTTCTTGTGACTCTTCTTTTCTTCTTCTTGCTTCTTCATCTTCAAGCCATACCTAGAGCTCATCAACCAAGCAATGGAAGTCACCAATCACTTCCTCATCTTGCAAGCATTCCATTGATACCGTTTTTGGAGGAACCCATCAATCTAGAGATCTTCTTTGAACTAGTCCCCTTCATTTGAAGACCATCCAAGTAAGTGATTCTTCCCATCTCCTAGATTAGTGTTCCTCTAGCCCTTGAGAAGCTACATTTGCATTTTTGTTGGTTTATTCATTATCATTCTTTGTGTAACCCATTTTAGGGTTGTTTTTGGGATTTTTGATTGTAGCTTGGCTTTGAGCAATAGAGGTGATAAAAGGCTTGTTTTCAACTAGCTTGGAATAGAGGCAAGTGGATGCTTGAATGTTTTTAAGTTGAAATGGTTTGGCTTAGTATTTATGAATTTTCCATATTATCATTAATGTGTTTTGTTTTGGAATAAATGCTCATAAGATATCTTAATAGCCTCATTCATTGTTTTATAAGCATGTTGGTAAAGCATTTATTGTCCTTGTGATAGCTTAGATGAATGTTTGTGGAATGGTTTGTTTTCCTTCCTATTCTTGCATTGGATTTGGCATGGAAGAGGTGATAGAGAGGACCATTTGGGGATTGGGATAAGTATAAAGAGATGCCTTGGAGGAGCTACTAGCTCATTGTTAATTTAAGGACCTTGTGGATGTGAGGAAGATGGTTTTGAGGAGGAAAATGACTCAAAACTGAACTCAGTGAGCATTTTCGTAACTGGCGGTCAGCTCACGGTTAGCCAGCGGCTAACCGCCGAATGCATCGGCGGCCAACCGCCAGCTAACCGAGCACCGCGGTGACTTTTCCAGAGAGCATCATTTTCCACCTGAAAACGCGGTCAGCCTCACGGTTAGCCAGCGGCTAACCGCCGAACCCATCGGCGGCTAACCGCCAGCCAACCGCACAATCACGGTTCCTTTTCCCGAGAGCATCAGAATTCTCACCTGAAATTCGGTCAGCTCCACGGTTACCCAGCGGCTAACCGCCGAATGCATCGGCGGCTAACCGCCAGCTAACCGCCAGGTAACCGAAATTTCCCAGATTTCGAAAAGCTCCCCGCTCGAACGAACTCTCCGGTTCGTTCGAGCGTTGAGCTTTGTCAATCGAAGGGGATTCATTAGGCATTGCTTGATGCCATCCGAGAAAGAAACCATATCACAAATATGTCATTCGAAATTTTGGAAAAATCGTAGGAGTGCATAAGGAGCCCGGAATGTCTCAAAAGTCAAGGAGTACCGAGTAAGGGCTATAATAGACATACGGGACCCCTATTCACTTAATTGGATTTCTAAATTGATAATTTACCCGAATTTCATTATAGTGTATTGTTTCACCTCATTCCCAGGAATTTCATCGCATGACTTGTTTTCTCGAAAGCTTTGGAGCTACAATAGTAACAGTGAATTGCCCCGAAATGTATTGCCCGATATGGAAAGACAGTGTGCCCTTGAGCACCCCCGTTTTACCCGTTTATCTACTGTACTTGATTTACTTGCATATGTCTCGATTGGTTTTATCCTATGAGTCGGCATCACTAAGCTTGGATACCATGTCAGTCTGATCCACTGACTTGGAAATCCCTCTCCCGTCCCGCCAGCTGCAGTTTGGATCCCGATACCCGGTCTAATACCGTGGTCCCGTCCCGATACCCGGTTCGCTACCGTGGTCCCGTTCCCGTATAATTATATTGTATATATGTATACGTTGTTTCTCCTCACCTTGTGTGACAGAGATCAACGTCCCGTGATACTGTTGTCACTTTAGTGACAGAGGACTTAGCTTTATGTGATTGCCACCTTGTTAGTCCCGAATCCTTGGATACCTGATGTGTTTTATATTGTTTACTTGTTCATCGCAAATGATTTATCTATTTTATGAGAGTTCTTGCTTAACTCAGATTTATACTCTTTGCCAGAGATTTTCTTGTATTAGATATTGTTGTATCCTTGCTTTCTCTTGCCAGACCGTCGTGTCTGATCCTTTGCTTTGGTACTCAGGTCCCGTTGTCGGCTTCCTTGAGGAGGAGCCGGAGGAGGCGGTAGGCGCGCCGCTGTTAGGAATTTTCTAGATTGCAATTTGATGGATGCATTTCATTCTAGCATCATTTGATTTACACACTTGCATTGGTTTTAAATACTTGAAATCTTGTTTTATTCATGCATTGCTTTTAAGGTTTGTAAAAGTAGTGATTTATGCATGATTTGTATTTTCATCTTGGATGCATTTGATTTAGAAAAGAGTTTTCAAGAAATCAAGCAAGCCTTTGTTTTAAAAGTTTTGAATCTTTTTAGGCTTTTTATGTCGTGTTTTAAAAAACCATTAGAATCTTTAAAACATGTTTTCCAAGCTTGATTTAGTGGCCAAAAGGTCCCCCAAAGAAATAACTTTGAAATGACAAAAGTTGGATTTTTTGTCAAAAGGGGGGTTGTCCCGGCAGTGTCGTCGGTCGACCGAGAGGCAGGTCTCGGTCGACCGAGACAACTGCAGGCAAAAATTGCCTGGGAGCACCAACGGTCAGAAATATGACCGTTGTGTGTTCTCGGTCGACCGAGGCCTGTTTCTCGGTCGACCGAGAACTAGCCGTTGGCCACTTTTTCCTATAAATATGAGTTCTTTCCCTTGCCAAAAGTTGGGAATTTTTAACCCCTCCTTGAGAGGATTTGAGGCATATCAAAAGGGAAAAGAACCAAGGGATGAAGGGGAAGATTAGGAAAGCTAAAGCTTGGATTAATGAAGTTAAACCACCAAGTAGGCTCTTCCTTTCTTAATCATATGTTTGCATGCTCTTGTTTTATTTTTGGTAAATCATTTCTAGCATGTTAAACTATGTTTGTGTTGTGTCCTTAACATATTTTATGTTTTGAGTTGATTTATTGTTTTGGATACAACATCACATGATTCAATCCAAGTAGTACTTGAATTGGTAAATCAAAGTAGATCATGTTAATGAAAGAACTTTGGTAAATCATATGTAACATGATCCATATACTTGGTTGAATCTTTGATTGTTGTTTTCCATCATAAGAACATCTCTCTCAAAACTAACTTATGTTTTGGATTCAACTTCTTTACAAATCATATGTTTTCATGTTTTGTTTTATCATTGGTAAATCTTTGTAACATGTTAATCTATGATGTGTTGTATCCTTAGCATGTGTTATATTTTGAATAGATCTATTGTTTTGGATACATCACCATTGATTCATCAAAGTAGTACTTTATCTTTGGTAAATCTAAGTAGATCATGTTAATGAAATATGTAACATGATTCATATACTTTGTTGAATCATTGGTTGTTGTTTTTCCATCATAAGAAAATCTCTTTCAAATGTATCTTATGTTTTGGATTCAACATCATTACAAATCATATGTGTATTATTGTTTTTAAAGTATCAACTTGCTTTACTTTGATAGGTATATCATTTTCAAGTTGTCTTTATAATTACATATGATTTGTCCCCTTCTTCAATCAAATCTAATTTTATGTATTGAGCTTCATTGATGATTTGATTGACATCCCTATGCATCACATGTTTAGAGCTAATCCATTTTATACAACTTGTGTAACTTTGATATCATTAACAAGTTGTTACTTTTAACATGTGATTGCATTACATCCTCAATCATAAATGTTTTTGAGCTAAAACCTTCAAAAGCCTTAGGCATACATTTATGAGCTTTCATTTTCTAAATGATTGAGGACCACACACACACACTTCATATGTTTTCATCTTTGCATTCATAGTGTGAGTGTGTATTAGAATTTCACTTCCATATCCGCCTATTTTAGAGGCATTGTAATGAGCTTAATAGAATCTCCATCAAGTGTATTATAGACACTAATTTAGAGAGATAACCAACCATGTGGTTGAAGAGGTTATTGCTTAGCCTATAAAAGCATAGTGTATAGGTTGATGTTAAGCCTTGAAAAACATCATTGAAAGGTTATTGCTTAGCCTATTGAAAAGCATAAATAGTGGAAATCCGGTGGGGTGTTGGATCACAAGCCGGTAGTGGATGTAGGCATTGAGGCCGAACCACTATAAATCCTTGTGTGATGGTGCTTGCTTTGTGGTGATTGTTTATATTAGCTTCCGCATATTGTTTGATAATCATCACTTGTGACTAGTTTGTTTTAAAGAAGTTAAAATTGTTAAAATTGGTCATAAAAGAAGCTCACCCTATTCACCCCCCCTCTAGGGTTCGGATCCCCATGGACTTACAAGTGGTATCAGAGCGGGTTACTCCATTTTAGGGCTTAACAACCCGGAGTTGATCCTTGCTAGATTTGAACCCTAGTGTTGTGTTTATTGCATATCTTTGTTAAAAGATTTCCACTATGTTTGAAAATGAATTTTTCCCTAGCCTCATTGCACCACTCTAAGACTTTTCCAAGTTATATCTTCTAGAGTTGGTGAGTCCTCAAAGTGATCTCTCAAGGACACTTTTTCAAGACCTTAGGTGTATTTTCAAAGGTAGACTATTTGAGTAACCTTAAGGCCTTGATACCCCTAGACCAACCTACGCTTTTTAGTTATATCTTTTTGTTGGTCATGTTACATTTGCATTTTGTTTCTTTATAGTCACATCTTTTAAAATGCAATGTTTCTATGTGATCATTTGATTTTGTCTTCATGAACTTTTAAGTTATATCTCATGGTTTTCAAAATCCTTTGATTGCAATACTTTCATGATGGATTTGCATTTTGATCATATAGTTATATCTCTTGTAGTGCATATCTATTCATGATCAATTGATTGTGATTACAAATGCTTTCATAGCTAGTTTTTCATGATCAATTGATGTTGGAAAATCATTTGATGATTGTCATAGTTATATCCTTTTTGAATCAAATGATTTGAATCTATTTAAGTTTTCCATTGATTTTCAAGTTATATCTCTTGGTATGGAAACTTTGTGAGTGTCTATTGTTTTACAAATTGAAATTTTACAATAGTACACTTCTTGTTTTTCAAATTCACTTGCTCATAATTCTATAAATGATTCTTTGTTGGAATTTCATATATTGAAGTGATTTGAGAAACTTTGGAAAATGTTCTATGCTTTATTGGTTGTATTTTTAGAAGCATTTTCCTTGAATTTATTTCCTTGTGCCTAATTATGATTATATCATTTGGAAGGAAATATTTTTTACAAACAATTTGCATCTTTGCTCATTTAGTTATATTTCTTTATGCAAATTGATTTTGATGTCTTACATTGCTTGGTTGGATATGGTTTCATTGATTTGCATTTTTGTGATTATCTTGGTATATATTCTCATTAATGCATTTTGATGATTGTTTATGTGCTTTATAGTAAAATCTTGTTTTTGAGCTTTTTAAGTACATATGTGATTTTATGTGCTAAGTTCATTTGGTTTAAACCTCATATCCTTTTCATTGCATTGTAAGCATTAGTACATTTGCTAAGAGTGGAGATGTTACATGATAGATTGATTCCTTTAACTTCATACCTTCTTGTGCTTAAATAGTTATATTCTTTTTGATGATTGGTATGAGTTAGATCTTGAGTGTTGATTAATCCTCTCTATGCAAATGTCAAAGTGTTCTATGTATGGTTGTGGTATTTATTTTATTTGTTGAAACCATACAAGAACTCAAATCCATCCTCTATGCCTTATAGTCATTTCTATTTGGATGGTTATGATGTTGATTCATGTACTTTCTCTAAATGATGTTATTCATATACATGTTTCAACTTCATAGTAGTGTTCTTAATCATATGAAACTCTTTGAAACCCATGTCTCATATTTCTATATGTTTGATGGATATCCTAGATGTTGAATTCATATGATTTTGACACTTTGAAAATTGCATGCATTACCAAGTAATATCTTTTTGCATTGCAATTTATCTTGTTCATCACTATGCTCAATAGTCATATCCTTAAAAGTGATGAATATGCATTTATGATGATTGATGGAATTTTTGTCACATTCTTGCTCTTTATCATGTTATCAAATTCAATTGGATTCAATTGGTATAATGTTTGATTGATTTGATTTCTTGTGAATGTGATAAAACTTGTGTGCATTGGATTGAACTTGATAAGTAATATGGTTGTTCCATGTCACACACCATTAGCATCATTATGCTCATGTTGCCACCTCTCTTTGCTCATATAGGTATATCTCATGACCACCATGTTTATGTGTTCATAATATTGGTTGGTTATTAGTTGAGGTTGGCTTCATGTTTGAATTTCATTTCACTCATCTTGCACTTTAATAGTCATATTTATTGATTGAATGAAATGATTTTCAAAATCTTACATAGCATTTGTTTTTCATAAGTAATATTGTTTGATGCTATGTTTGAATAAACCCCATATCATGGATAGCTCTAATTTGGATTTCTCATAATAGTTATACTTTTAAATCCATTTTAGAGTGATTGATTTATTAAGTCATATCCTAAATCTCAATTGGTATTCTTTATTTGTCCAATTGATATCCATGATTGCTTTTCTCTTTTGACCTAGCTTTCTTTTGGCAATTTGATCATATGAGCTTGATAGTTAAATGAATCTAATCCTTTCTTTGAAGTTGACCCTCACTTGGTTAAACCATCTTCTTCTTGTACCTAATAGTTAAATCTTTGTCAAAAGTTTGACAAAAGGAGAGAATGGATTGAGGGGGAGTGTAAACCTTCATAAGAAGTATTAGTTTTGATCAAATTGACCCTAGGATTGCCTTTGAGCCCTTAGAGACTACTACCTCACATGATAGCCTGTTATGTATTTCATCTTCGATTTCATTTGTTAACAGGTGCTACTAATGGTATTTTCCTTGTTTCATGTGTGTAGGTACCTTTGCAATTTAATGGCAAAGGGGGAGAAATTATGCAAGTTCTCAATAGGGTGAAGAGAATGTCCAAGCTTCCTAAGGGGAGAGTTGTGTATGATCTTCTACAAAGGGAGAGAATGCATAGCTTGCCAAAGGGAGAAAGAGGCATGGTCAAAGGGGGAGAGCTAATAGAAGAAAGAAGC
The DNA here is from genome assembly GCA_038049695.1 of Cinnamomum chago. Lineage (NCBI taxonomy): Eukaryota > Viridiplantae > Streptophyta > Magnoliopsida > Laurales > Lauraceae > Cinnamomum > Cinnamomum chago. The sequence goes on from CP142459.1 coordinate 20,181,635, forward strand.
TTGGAAGCTAAAGAAGATGCTTGGATAAAGAAAGAAAGAAGAAAGAAAGCTTGAAGAGTGATCAAGCTCCAAGCATCATGAAGATTGAAGTCCAAGAGCCCAAGCTTTGAGAAGAAGCATCCAAGAAGATTTCAAGCCTTGTCCAGCTGAGGGGGAGCTGAAGACTAAGTGTGTATTGTCAGTGGTGAGTGTGTTTGCCATCAAATTGCAAAGGGGAAGATTGTTAGGAATTTTCTAGATTGCAATTTGATGGATGCATTTCATTCTAGCATCATTTGATTTACACACTTGCATTGGTTTTAAATACTTGAAATCTTGTTTTATTCATGCATTGCTTTTAAGGTTTGTAAAAGTAGTGATTTATGCATGATTTGTATTTTCATCTTGGATGCATTTGATTTAGAAAAGAGTTTTCAAGAAATCAAGCAAGCCTTTGTTTTAAAAGTTTTGAATCTTTTTAGGCTTTTTATGTCGTGTTTTAAAAAACCATTAGAATCTTTAAAACATGTTTTCCAAGCTTGATTTAGTGGCCAAAAGGTCCCCCAAAGAAATAACTTTGAAATGACAAAAGTTGGATTTTTTGTCAAAAGGGGGGTTGTCCCGGCAGTGTCGTCGGTCGACCGAGAGGCAGGTCTCGGTCGACCGAGACAACTGCAGGCAAAAATTGCCTGGGAGCACCAACGGTCAGAAATATGACCGTTGTGTGTTCTCGGTCGACCGAGGCCTGTTTCTCGGTCGACCGAGAACTAGCCGTTGGCCACTTTTTCCTATAAATATGAGTTCTTTCCCTTGCCAAAAGTTGGGAATTTTTAACCCCTCCTTGAGAGGATTTGAGGCATATCAAAAGGGAAAAGAACCAAGGGATGAAGGGGAAGATTAGGAAAGCTAAAGCTTGGATTAATGAAGTTAAACCACCAAGTAGGCTCTTCCTTTCTTAATCATATGTTTGCATGCTCTTGTTTTATTTTTGGTAAATCATTTCTAGCATGTTAAACTATGTTTGTGTTGTGTCCTTAACATATTTTATGTTTTGAGTTGATTTATTGTTTTGGATACAACATCACATGATTCAATCCAAGTAGTACTTGAATTGGTAAATCAAAGTAGATCATGTTAATGAAAGAACTTTGGTAAATCATATGTAACATGATCCATATACTTGGTTGAATCTTTGATTGTTGTTTTCCATCATAAGAACATCTCTCTCAAAACTAACTTATGTTTTGGATTCAACTTCTTTACAAATCATATGTTTTCATGTTTTGTTTTATCATTGGTAAATCTTTGTAACATGTTAATCTATGATGTGTTGTATCCTTAGCATGTGTTATATTTTGAATAGATCTATTGTTTTGGATACATCACCATTGATTCATCAAAGTAGTACTTTATCTTTGGTAAATCTAAGTAGATCATGTTAATGAAATATGTAACATGATTCATATACTTTGTTGAATCATTGGTTGTTGTTTTTCCATCATAAGAAAATCTCTTTCAAATGTATCTTATGTTTTGGATTCAACATCATTACAAATCATATGTGTATTATTGTTTTTAAAGTATCAACTTGCTTTACTTTGATAGGTATATCATTTTCAAGTTGTCTTTATAATTACATATGATTTGTCCCCTTCTTCAATCAAATCTAATTTTATGTATTGAGCTTCATTGATGATTTGATTGACATCCCTATGCATCACATGTTTAGAGCTAATCCATTTTATACAACTTGTGTAACTTTGATATCATTAACAAGTTGTTACTTTTAACATGTGATTGCATTACATCCTCAATCATAAATGTTTTTGAGCTAAAACCTTCAAAAGCCTTAGGCATACATTTATGAGCTTTCATTTTCTAAATGATTGAGGACCACACACACACACTTCATATGTTTTCATCTTTGCATTCATAGTGTGAGTGTGTATTAGAATTTCACTTCCATATCCGCCTATTTTAGAGGCATTGTAATGAGCTTAATAGAATCTCCATCAAGTGTATTATAGACACTAATTTAGAGAGATAACCAACCATGTGGTTGAAGAGGTTATTGCTTAGCCTATAAAAGCATAGTGTATAGGTTGATGTTAAGCCTTGAAAAACATCATTGAAAGGTTATTGCTTAGCCTATTGAAAAGCATAAATAGTGGAAATCCGGTGGGGTGTTGGATCACAAGCCGGTAGTGGATGTAGGCATTGAGGCCGAACCACTATAAATCCTTGTGTGATGGTGCTTGCTTTGTGGTGATTGTTTATATTAGCTTCCGCATATTGTTTGATAATCATCACTTGTGACTAGTTTGTTTTAAAGAAGTTAAAATTGTTAAAATTGGTCATAAAAGAAGCTCACCCTATTCACCCCCCCTCTAGGGTTCGGATCCCCATGGACTTACAGCCGCAACCTCTAGTCGAGTGGCGTGCTGACGATGTCATGTAGACATCAGATTGCTTTGAGAAGCGTAACATTTTGAGGAGAACTTATTAACCATTCTTTTGGGTTATTCTTTTGTAGTATTGGCCTTTGTTGGCCTCTAATTTTGGGGAATGTAACTAAATGTTATTTGTTTAATTTTAACAATTTGGGAAACTTGCTTTATATATCATTGCTCATTCTGATACAGTATTTATACTTGTTGTTACTGTCTTCATGACTAATGATAGTTGGACTATTTGATTTGCTACACGCTTCCGCACTTAAAAGAAATGTTCATTGATGGTTGTGATATCCTCACCGCGGACACCTGTGGGAAATTAAAATAAAAATGTATATGTTGTTGGCACTTGACACACAATTAATGTCCCGACTCCGGATCCGTCCGTCCTTCGGGGATTTCCCGGTCCGGGGTCGCGACACAAATCATATGTTTTCATGTTTTGTTTTATCTTTGATAAATCTTTAGTAGCATGTTAAACTATGATGCGTTGTATCCTTAGCATGTTCTATATTTTGAATAGATCTATTGTTTTGGATGCATCACCATTTGATTCAATCCAAGTAGTACTTTATTTGGTAAATCTAAGTAGATCATGTTAATGGAAAAATCTTTGAAATTACATGTAACATGATTCATATACTTGGTTGAATCTTTGGGTGTTGTTTTTCATCATAAGAAAATCCCTTTCAAAATATATCTTATGTTGTGGATTCAACAACTTTACAAATCATATGTATTATTGTTTTAAAGTTTCACAACTTGCTTTGCATTGATTGGTATATCATATTCAAGTTGTATTTATAATTACATATGATTTGTCCCCTAATTTCAATCAAATCTATTTTTATGATTTATGAGCTACATTGTTGATTTGATTGACATCCCTATGCATCACATGTTTAGAGCTAATTCATTTCATACAACTTGTATATCTTTGACATCATTAACAAGTTGTTACTTTTAACATGTGACTTGCATTCCTTCCTCAATCATAAATGTTTTATGAGCTAAAACTTTCAAAAGCCTTAGGCATACATTTATGAGCTTTCATTTTAAAAATGATTGAGGACATCATACACACATCATGAGCATACATCTTTGCATTCATTTAGTGTGTGTGTGAGTTAGTTTTTCACTTCCATATCCGCCTATTTAAGAGGCATTGTAATGAGCTTAATTGAATCTCCATCAAGTGTATTATAGACACTAATTAGAGAGATAACCAACCTTGTGGTTGAAGAGGTTATTGCTTAGCCTATAAAAGCATAGTGTATAGGTTGATGTTAAGCCTTGAAAAACATCATTGTAAAGGTTATTGCTAAGCCATGAAAAGCATATTGTAAATGTTATTGCTTAGCCTATTGAAAAGCATAAATAGTGGATGTAGGCATTGAGGCCGAACCACTATAAATCCTTGTGTGATGGTGCTTGCTTTTGTGGTGATTGTTTTATTAAGCTTCCGCATTTTATTTGATAATCATCACTTATGACGAGTTGGTTTTAAAAGAAGTTAAAATCTGTCTTAATTGGTCATAATTGGAGCTCACCCTATTCACCCCCCCTCTAGGGTTCGGATCCCCAGGACTTTCAATTGGTATCAGAGCGGGTTACTCCTTTTTAGGGCTTAACAACCCGGAGTTGATCCTTGCTAGATTAGAACCCTAGTGTTGTGATTTATTGCATATCTTTTTAAAGATTTCCACTATGTTTGAAAATGAAATTTCCCCTAGCTTCTTTGCACCACTCTAAGACTTTTTCAAGTTATATCTTTAAGAGTTGGTGAGTCCTCAAAGTGATCCCTCAAGGACACCCTTTTCAAGACCTTGGGTGAATCTTCATTGGTACACATTTAGACTAACCTTAAGGCCTTGATCCCCCTAGACCAACCTATTCTTTTTAGTTATATCTATTTGTTGGTCATAGTACATTTGCATTTTGTTTCTTTTAAGTCACATCTTTTAAAATGCAATGTTTCTTTGTGATCATTTGATTTTGTCTTCATGAACTTTTAAGTTGTATCTCATGGTTTTCAAAATCCTTTGATTGCAATACTTTCATGATGGATTTGCATTGTGTTCATATTGTTATATCTCTTGTAGTGCTTATCTATTCATGATCAATTGATTGTGATTTCAAATGCTTTCATAGCTAAATTTTTCATGATCAATTGATGTATGTCATAGTTAGATCCTTTTTGTAAATCAAATGATTTGAAGCAATTTAAGTTTTCCATTGATTTTCAAGTTATATCTCTTGGTATGGAAAATTTGTGAGTGTCTATTGTTTTACAAATTGAAAATTTTACAATAGTACACTTCTTGTTTTTCAAAATCACTTGCTCTTAATTCTAAATGATTCTTTATTGGAATTTCAAATATTGAAGTGATTTGAGAAACTTTGGAAAATGTTCTAAGCTTTGTTGGTTGTATTTCTAGAAGCATTTTCCTTGAATTTATTTCCTTGTGCCTAATTATGATTATATCATTTGAAAGGAAATAATTTTTACAAATAATTTTCATCTTTGCTCATTTAGTTACATTCTTTATGCAAATTGATTTTGATATCTTACATTGCTTGGTTGGATATGGTTTCATTGATTTGCATGTTTGTGCCTAACTTGGTATATTCTCATTAATGCATTTTGATGATTGTTTATGTGCTTTATAGTAAAATCTTGTTTTTGAGCTTTTTAAGTACGTATGTGATTTTATGTGCTAAGTTCATTTGGTTTAAACCTCATATCCATTTTCCATTGCATTGTAAGCTTAGTACATTTGCTAAGAGTGGAGATGTTGCATGATAGATTGCTACCTTTAACTTCATACCTTCTTGTGCTTAAATAGTTATATTCTTTTTTGATGATTGGTATGAGTTAGATCTTGAATGTTGATTAATCCTCTCTATGCAAATGTCAAATCGTTCTATGTATGGTTGTATTATTTATTACATTTGTAGAAACCATACTAGAACTAAAATCCATCCTCTATGCTTTCTAGTCATATTTTTATTGGATGGTTATGATGTTGATTCATGTATTTTCTCTAAGTGATATCATCCTTATACATGTTTCAACTTCATAGTAGTGTTCTTGATCATATGAAACTCTTTGAAATCTATTTCTCATATTTCTATATGTTTGATGGATATCTTAGATGTTGAATTCATATGATTTTGACACTTTGGAAATTGCATGCATTACAAAGTTATATCCTTTTGCATTGCAATTTATCTTGTTCATCACTATGCTCATTAGTCATATCTTTAAAAGTGATGAATATGCATTTATAATGCTTGATGGAATGTTGTGTTTGTCACATTCTTGCTCTTATTCATGTTGTCAAATTCAATTGGCTTCATTTGGTATAATTTACGATTGATTTGATTTCTTGTGATTGTGATAGACCTTGTGTACATTGGATTGAGCTTGATAGTTATATATTTGTTCCATGTCACACACCATTAGCATCATAATTTTCATGTTGCCACCTCTTTTGCTCTTATAGGTATATTTCATGACCACCTTGTTTATGTGTTCATAATATTGGTTGGTTATTAGTTGAGGTTGGCTTCATGCTTGAATTTCATTTCACTCATCTTTCACATTAATAGTCATATTTTTGGATTGAATGAAATGATTTCAAAACCTTCATAGCATATGCTTTCCATAGTTAGATTATTTGATGCTATGATTAATAAACCCCATTTCATCATGGATAGCTCTAATTTGGATTTTTCCTAATAGTTATATTTTTAAATCCATTTTAGAGTGATTGTGTTTAATAGACTTATCTTTAAATCTCAATTGGTATTCCTTGTTTTTTTTTTTCCAATTGGTATCCATGATTGCTTTTCTCTTTAGACCTTGCTCTTTTGGTAATTTGATCATATTGTGCTCTATAGTTAAATGAATCTAATCCTTTCCTTGAAGTTGACCCTCATTTGGTTAAACCATCTTCTTCTTGCATCTAATAGTTAAATCTTTGTCAAATGTTTGACAAAAGGAGAGAATGGATTGAGGGGGAGTGTAAACCTTCATAGGAAGAATTAGTTTTGATCAAATTCACCCTTGGATTGACTTTGAACCCTTAGAGTCTTCTTCCATACATGATAGCCTGTTATGATTATCATTTTCGATTTCTTTTGTTAACAGGTGCTTCTAAAAGGTATTTTCCTTGTTTCATGTGTGTAGGTACCTTTGCAATTTAATGGCAAAGGAGGAGAGAACAATCAAGTACTCAAAGATCTCCTATTCTTCAAAAGGGGAGAGAGCATTCAAGTTCTCAAAAAGGGTGAAGAGAATGTCCAAGCTGTTAGGTCTTTTGTTTTTGCAATTTGATGGATGCATTTGCACTTTAGCACCATTTGAATGCACACACTAGCATTGTGTTAGAAAACCTTGAAATCTAGTTTTTTACATGCATAGCTTTTAAGATTTGGAAAAGCTTTTGTTTTATGCATGTTTTGGTTTTAAACTTGGATGCATTGGTTTTGAAACCCAAACTCTTTTTGAAAACCTAATTCATTGTGCATTGCATTTGGAAAATCATGTTAGAATTTAGGTTTAAGCTTTGCATACATTCATCTCTTTAAGAATCACTTTTGTATGCATTGTTTTTGGAAAAAGGAGTTTTTCAAATCAAGCTAGCCTTTGGTTTAAAGTTTCAAATCATTTTAGGCTTTGTGTTTCCCATGTTTTTAAACATCTTAGAATATCTCTAAAACATGTATTTAAGCTTGATTTAATGGCCCAAAAGGTCCCCCATAGATATACCTTCAAATAGGCAAAAATTGAATTTTTGCAAAATGGGGTGTCCCGGCAGTGTTGCCGGTCGACCGAGACACAGGTCTCGGTCGACCGAGACAACTGGAGGTAATTTTTACAGTTTCTGAACTGAAACCTCCAACGGTCAAAAATCCGACCGTTATGCCTTCCCGGTCGACCGAGACCTCTAGGTCGACCGAGACAACTAGCCCGTGGACTGTTTTTTGCCTATAAAGTCCATTCATTTCCAACTTCTCAAAAGTTGAACAAATGAACCTTTGAGACCATTTTGGAGCCAAAGAAAGGAGAAGAAGTTGGAAAGGCTAGAGGGCCATTTGGAAATCAAATGCTTGACTTTTCATAAGGTACACATTACTAGTATTTTGATTTCCATTAAAATGAAATCCATGCATGCCTAATTCTTTGTAATTTCACTTATGCATGATTTCTAGAGATGTTTAGCAAACTCAAAATCATCCTTGGTAAATTAGATTGGTTTGCAAAATCTCCTAACTAAATCACATGCATTCTTAGACTTTAACATTCATATAACTTGTTTAAGTTCATTTCTTAAAGTTGTTTGAATTTCTCATGTGATTAGTTTTCTCTTCAATCATCATTTTATAAGCTTTGATTTTAAAATGCATCATGCATTCAATTAAGAGATTCATTGTAGAAATTGATTGAAGAAACACACTCATACACTTGTGCACACACTTTAGCATATTTGGGTGTATGGTTGTTATTTGTATTACACTTTCACATTAGCCTATTTAGAGGCAATTTCATTGAGCCTTAATTTGTATCTCTTAGAGTGATCTTTTGGAAAGACACCTTCTTAGAGAAATCTACATTGTGTAAGGTTATTGCTTAGCCTTTGAAAAGCATATTGTAAGGTTATTGCTTAGCCTAAGAAAAGCATATTGTAAGGTTATTGCTTAGCCTAAGAAAAGCATATTGAAAGGTTATTGCTTAGCCTCTAAAAGCACATTGTAAGGGTTATTGCTTAGCCTAGTTAAAAGCATAAATAGTGGAAATCCGGTGGGGTGATTGGATTCACAAGCCGGTAGTGGATGTAGGCATTGAGGCCGAACCACTATAAACATTGGTGTTGTGGTGCATGCTTTGTGGTGATTGATTTTGTTTAGCTTCCGCATTTTGATTGTTAATCATCACATATGACTAGTTTTGTTTAAGAAATTAAAATTGATTTAAATTGGTCATAGTTGTAGCTCACCCTATTCACCCCCCCCCCTCTAGGGTTAGGATCCTCGTGGACTTTCAATTGGTATCAGAGCCAAGTGCTCTAATCCCTTAGGATCAAGTGTTTGGAACTCTTGATTAGGTGTAAAAACCTAGAGTTAAAACCCTAGACTTGTGCTTCTTTGAAAATCATTAGAATGGACTCCACTATGCTAGATTTTGTAGATTCTCCTAGACTTACCATTCTTCCATCTATTAGAGATTCAAACATTCAATTAAAAGAATCTCAATGTAAACTAAATGAAGAAGAAGAATATAATGAAGAAGATCTTCAACAAGCCTTTGAAGAATTATATGAAGTATCCTTAAAGCTTGAGAAGAAAAACAAAAGTTTAAGAGAAGAATCTAAAAATCTAAGCAAAGAATTAGCTTCTTCAAAAGATGAACTTAGAGAGAAAGAAGAAGTAATAAATTGTGTAGAGTCTAAGTTCATGATCTCTTTAAATAATCTATCTAACATTCAAGATGAACTAAAAGAATTAAAGATGGATTATGATAATGTCAATAAGGAAAATCTAAAACAAAGAGATCAATTACAAAGGCAAGATAAAGACTTTAACAATCTTGAATCTAAATTGACTATCTCTAAGGAAAATTTATCTAATGCTCAAGATGAATTAAATGAGATTAAGATAAATTGTGATGAACTTAAAAATGAAAATTTGAACCTAAGAGATACAATTAAGAAACAAGATGAAGACATTGACCATTTAGAAACCAAGTTGATTAAAAGTAAGTTAAAAACCCAAGAGCTTGAATCTAATGTGGTTAATGATCTAAAACATGAATTAAAACTTGCCAATGAAGAGCTAATCAATTATAAGGAAATTGAAAATGAGCTTTCTAAAGTCAAACATGAAAATTCAATCCTTATAACCAAAGTCACTCAACTTGAAAACTACAAACAAAAGTATGAGTGCAAGTTTACCCAAAGTGATTATAGACTTGAAAAATTATTTAAATTGGGTAAACCTCATGGAGATAGGACGGGTCTTGGATTTAATAGGAATATGTCATATGACCCTAAATTCACCAACACTTTTGTGAAAGGTGAGTCCTCATTCTCTAGCACTCACACTTCTTTGCCCATGTCTAAATGTAATTATTGTGGCATTGAAGGACATTTTAGGTTTGAGTGCAAACTAAGGAAAAGAAGCCATGTGTCTAAACCCATCTTTGAACTCAAAAATGGAAAATCAAACTTGAAGGGTAAGACACTAAAAATCAAGGAAAACTCCAAAAAGACTAAACAAGTTAAATCCTTTAAAATGGAGTCTCCCAAGATAGATTCTAAAAGGCTTAAACAAGTTAAACCAAGCTTGAAAGAATCTAAGAACAAAAAGCTTCTCAACCTACCTCCCTTTTATGAACCCATGAAAGAACTTTTGAAGAAATTTACTAAGTTAAATCTAAATTTCAAAAGTCAAAGAAAGGGAGAAAATAAGAAGAAAAGAAATTTGAAGCAATCCCCCATGAAACAAACACACCAACTCTCTAAGACTAATCATCAATCTAAAATAGTCAAACCTCAAAGATTTGATGTTAAGTCTAAAAGAATTTATCAAGTCAAATCTCCTTTAGTTGGTGAGAACCCCAAACTAGACCTCAAAGTTCAACCCTCCCAAGACCTTAGGTGGATTCCCAAAGTTTTATACCTAGACAAACCTTAGGGTCTTGAACCTCATTGACCAACCTACTCTTTATTAGTTAAATCACTTTGTTGGTCATGAGTGCATTTGCATTTTGTTTCTTTTAGTTAGATTTCTTAAAATGCATTGCTTCTTTATGATCATTGTTGGATTTTGTTTTTCAAAATGATTTGAAGATTGTTTTGAATGGAAATGCTTTTTAATCTCATTAGTTATATTCATCTAAGCATGTTCCATTATTCTCATTTCCTTTTTCTTTTGGTTTCATTATCTTTAGAAATGGAAATGTATGTTGTTTGCATCTTTAGCTTATGTGTTTACATTCTTTTTATATGCAAATGACAATTGGTTCCATGTATGGTTTTGATCTTAGTTTCATTTGTAGAAACCATACTAGAACCCAAATCCATCCTCTATGCCTTATAGTCATATCTTTATGGATGGTTATGATGTTGATTCATGTAGATTCTCTTGGAGTCATCTTTATACATGTTTCAACTTCATAGTAGTGTTCTTGATCATATGAACCTCTTTGAAATCCATTCCTTGTATTTCATAGTTATATCTCTTGTTTGATGGATATCTTAGTGTTGAATTCATATGATTTAGTCACTTTGGAAATTGCATGCTTTACAAAGTAATATATTTTTGCATTGCAATTTACCTTGTTCATCACTATGCTCATTAGTCATATCTTTAAAAGTGATGAATATGCATTTATGATGCTTGATGGATTTTTGGGTTTGTCACATCCTTGCTTTTAATCATGTTATCATATTCAATTGGTTTCATTTGGTATAACTTTCCATTGATTTCTATCCAATTGATATCTTATCTTGTGTATGTGATAGACCTTGTGTGCTTTGGATTGAACTTGATAAGTAATATGATTGTTCCATGTCACACACCATTAGCATCATAATGCTCATGTTGCCACCTCTTTTGCTCATATAGGTATATCTCATGACCACCATGTTTATGTGTTAATAATATTGGTTGGTTATTATTTGAGGTTGGCTTCATGATTGAATTTCATTTCACTCATTCATGCACTTTAATAGTCATATTTATTGATTGAATGAAATGATTTTCAAAATCTTACATAGCATATGTTTTTCATAAGTAATATTGATTGATGCTATGTTAGAGTAAACCCCTTATCATGGATAGCTCTAATTTGGATTTCTCATAATAGTTATACTTTTAAATCCATTTTAGAGTGATTGTGTTAATAGTCACATCCATTAATCTCAATTGATATGTTTGTTTCAATTGATATCCATGATTGCTTCTCTCATTTGTCCTTGCTTTCTTTTGGTAAATTGATCATATTGTGCTCAATAGTTAAATGAATCTAATCCTTTCCTTGAAGTTAACCCTCACTTGGTTAAACCATCTTCTTCTTGCACCTAATAGTTAAATCTTTGTCAAAAGTTTGACAAAAGAAGAGAATGGATTGAGGGGGAGTGTAAACCTTCATAGGAAGTATTAGTTGTGATCAAATTGACCATTGGAATGCCTTTGAGCCCTTAGAGACTACTTCCATACATGATAGCCTGTTATGTATTTCATTTTCGATTTCATTTGTTAACAGGTGCTACTAATGGTATTTTCATTGTTTCATGTGTGTAGGTACCTTTGCAATTTAATGGCAAAGGGGGAGAAATTATGCATGTTCTCAAAAGATTGAAGAAAAGAGCCCAAGAGCCCAAGCTAAGAGAAGGAGCATCCAAGAAGATTTCAAGACATGTCCAGCTAAGGGGGAGCTGAAGACTAAGTGTGTAATTTCATTGATGAGTAAGTTGCCATCAAATTGCAAAGGGGGAGATTGTTAGGTCTTTTGTTTTTGCAATTTGATGGATGCATTTGCACTTTAGCACCATTTGAATGCACACACTAGCATTGTGTTAGAAAACCTTGAAATCTAGTTTTTTACATGCATAGCTTTTAAGATTTGGAAAAGCTTTTGTTTTATGCATGTTTTGGTTTTAAACTTGGATGCATTGGTTTTGAAACCCAAACTCTTTTTGAAAACCTAATTCATTGTGCATTGCATTTGGAAAATCATGTTAGAATTTAGGTTTAAGCTTTGCATACATTCATCTCTTTAAGAATCACTTTTGTATGCATTGTTTTTGGAAAAAGGAGTTTTTCAAATCAAGCTAGCCTTTGGTTTAAAGTTTCAAATCATTTTAGGCTTTGTGTTTCCCATGTTTTTAAACATCTTAGAATATCTCTAAAACATGTATTTAAGCTTGATTTAATGGCCCAAAAGGTCCCCCATAGATATACCTTCAAATAGGCAAAAATTGAATTTTTGCAAAATGGGGTGTCCCGGCAGTGTTGCCGGTCGACCGAGACACAGGTCTCGGTCGACCGAGACAACTGGAGGTAATTTTTACAGTTTCTGAACTGAAACCTCCAACGGTCAAAAATCCGACCGTTATGCCTTCCCGGTCGACCGAGACCTCTAGGTCGACCGAGACAACTAGCCCGTGGACTGTTTTTTGCCTATAAAGTCCATTCATTTCCAACTTCTCAAAAGTTGAACAAATGAACCTTTGAGACCATTTTGGAGCCAAAGAAAGGAGAAGAAGTTGGAAAGGCTAGAGGGCCATTTGGAAATCAAATGCTTGACTTTTCATAAGGTACACATTACTAGTATTTTGATTTCCATTAAAATGAAATCCATGCATGCCTAATTCTTTGTAATTTCACTTATGCATGATTTCTAGAGATGTTTAGCAAACTCAAAATCATCCTTGGTAAATTAGATTGGTTTGCAAAATCTCCTAACTAAATCACATGCATTCTTAGACTTTAACATTCATATAACTTGTTTAAGTTCATTTCTTAAAGTTGTTTGAATTTCTCATGTGATTAGTTTTCTCTTCAATCATCATTTTATAAGCTTTGATTTTAAAATGCATCATGCATTCAATTAAGAGATTCATTGTAGAAATTGATTGAAGAAACACACTCATACACTTGTGCACACACTTTAGCATATTTGGGTGTATGGTTGTTATTTGTATTACACTTTCACATTAGCCTATTTAGAGGCAATTTCATTGAGCCTTAATTTGTATCTCTTAGAGTGATCTTTTGGAAAGACACCTTCTTAGAGAAATCTACATTGTGTAAGGTTATTGCTTAGCCTTTGAAAAGCATATTGTAAGGTTATTGCTTAGCCTAAGAAAAGCATATTGTAAGGTTATTGCTTAGCCTAAGAAAAGCATATTGAAAGGTTATTGCTTAGCCTCTAAAAGCACATTGTAAGGGTTATTGCTTAGCCTAGTTAAAAGCATAAATAGTGGAAATCCGGTGGGGTGATTGGATTCACAAGCCGGTAGTGGATGTAGGCATTGAGGCCGAACCACTATAAACATTGGTGTTGTGGTGCATGCTTTGTGGTGATTGATTTTGTTTAGCTTCCGCATTTTGATTGTTAATCATCACATATGACTAGTTTTGTTTAAGAAATTAAAATTGATTTAAATTGGTCATAGTTGTAGCTCACCCTATTCACCCCCCCCTCTAGGGTTAGGATCCTCGTGGACTTTCACAAGCTTCCTAAGGAGAGTTATGTATGATCTTCTACAAAGGGAGAGAATGCATATCTAGCCAAAGGGAGAGAAAGAAATGGTCAAAGGGGGAGAGCAAATAGAAGAAGAACGCTTGGAAGCTAAAGAAGATGCTTGGCTAAAGAAAGAAAGATTGAAGAATGATCAAGCTCCAAGCATCATGAAGAATGAAGAAAAGAGCCCAAGAGCCCAAGCTAAGAGAAGAAGCATCCAAAAAGATTTCAAGACTTGTCCAGCTGAGGGGGAGCTGAAGACTAAGTGTGTTTTTCATTGGTGAGTGAGTTGCCATCAAATTGCAAAGGGGGAGATTGTTAGGAATTTTGTAGATTGCAATTTGATGGATGCATATTCATTCAAGCATCATTTGATTTACTCACTTGCATTGTTTTAGATAAACTTGAAATCTTGTTTTATTCATGCATTGCTTTTAAGATTTGTAAAAGTATCAATTTATGCATGTTTTGCTTTTAAAACTTGGATGCATTTGATTTTGAAAAGAGCTTTAGAAATCAAGCTAGCCTTTGGTTTTAAAGTTTTGAATCATTTTAGGCTTTGTGTGTTTCATGTTTTTAAACCCCTTAGAATGATTTAAAACATGTATTCAAGCTTGATTTAATGGCCCAAAAAGTTCCACCAAGAAAATCTTTGAAATATGCAAAAGTTGGATTTTTGGTCCCAGCAGTGTGGCCGGTCGACCGGCCCAGAGGTCCCGGTCGACCGGGAACACTGCAGGCAGAAAATGCCCTGGGGCACCAACGGTCATATTTCTGACCGTTGTGTGTTCCCGGTCGACCGAGACCTGTTTCCAGGTCGACCGGGGACTAGCCGTTGGGCACTTTTTGCTATAAATATGAGTTCTTTCCTTTGCCAAAAGTTGAGAATTTTAAGGCCCTCCTTGAGGGGTTTTGAGGCATATCAAAGGGAAATGAACTAAGGGATGAAGGGGATCATTAGGAAAGCTAAACCTTGGATTAATGAAGTTAAATCACCAAGTAGGCTCTACTTTCCTTAATCATATGTTTTTCATGCTTTGTTTTATTTTTGGTAAATCATTTGTAGCATGATAAACTATGTTTGTGTTGTGTCCTTAACATGTTTTATGTTTTGAATTGATTTATTGTTTTGGATACATCACCATTGATTCAATCCAAGTAGTACTTTATCTTTGGTAAATCTAAGTAGATCATGTTAATGGAAAAATCTTTGAAATCATATGTAACATGATCCATATACTTGGTTGAATATTTGGTTGTTGTTTTCCATCATAAGAAAATCACTTTCAAAACTATCTTATGTTTTGGATTCAACTTCTTTACAAATCATATGTTTTCATGTTTTGTTTTATCTTTGATAAATCTTTAGTAGCATGTTAAACTATGATGTGTTGTATCCTTAGCATGTTCTATATTTTGAATAGATCTATTGTTTTGGATGCATCACCATTTGATTCAATCCAAGTAGTACTTTATTTGGTAAATCTAAGTAGATCATGTTAATGGAAAAATCTTTGAAATTACATGTAACATGATTCATATACTTGGTTGAATCTTTGGGTGTTGTTTTTCATCATAAGAAAATCTCTTTCAAAATATATCTTATGTTGTGGATTCAACAACTTTACAAATCATATGTATTATTGTTTTAAAGTTTCACAACTTGCTTTGCATTGATTGGTATATCATATTCAAGTTGTATTTATAATTACATATGATTTGTCCCCTAATTTCAATCAAATCTATTTTTATGATTTATGAGCTACATTGTTGATTTGATTGACATCCCTATGCATCACATGTTTAGAGCTAATTCATTTCATACAACTTGTGTATCTTTGACATCATTAACAAGTTGTTACTTTTAACATGTGACTTGCATTCCTTCCTCAATCATAAATGTTTTATGAGCTAAAACTTTCAAAAGCCTTAGGCATACATTTATGAGCTTTCATTTTAAAAATGATTGAGGACATCATACACACATCATGAGCATACATCTTTGCATTCATTTAGTGTGTGTGTGAGTTAGTTTTTCACTTCCATATCCGCCTATTTAAGAGGCATTGTAATGAGCTTAATTGAATCTCCATCAAGTGTATTATAGACACTAATTAGAGAGATAACCAACCTTGTGGTTGAAGAGGTTATTGCTTAGCCTATAAAAGCATAGTGTATAGGTTGATGTTAAGCCTTGAAAAACATCATTGTAAAGGTTATTGCTAAGCCATGAAAAGCATATTGTAAATGTTATTGCTCAGCCTATTGAAAAGCATAAATAGTGGAAATCCGGTGGGGTGTTGGTTCACAAGCCGGTAGTGGATGTAGGCATTGAGGCCGAACCACTATAAATCCTTGTGTGATGGTGCTTGCTTTTGTGGTGATTGTTTTATTAAGCTTCCGCATTTTATTTGATAATCATCACTTATGACTAGTTGGTTTTAAAAGAAGTTAAAATCTGTCTTAATTGGTCATAATTGGAGCTCACCCTATTCACCCCCCTCTAGGGTTCGGATCCCCAGGACTTTCAGAAAGTATTTGAATTCATGCTTGAAATACTGTAGCACATAACCATACATTGAATTAATGAATTTAAATGACATTAGGGTTTAGTATTCTATCAAATTTATGTGGGAATCCTCATAACAACTAAATTCAGTATACTTCAGAATCCCAATCCTCGGGGAATGCCTCTTTGGGGAGTGCGAATACCACCTAGATTGGTGTGGATCAAAGTTGGTCAAAATTAGGATTAAGACTAACTATTCATGATCCCCATCATTCATTATTATCTAGGTTGTATGACTCCGGATTAGCTTCAGTTTCAAAAATACATGAGGCAAATCTTTAGGGATACTACATCATTATTTTAGTTAAGTGTGACCCACCAACTAGCATTTCATGACAACCGTTGGGGTAGCTCCTCCTTGGGGAGTGGGCCCCCGCCCCGTCTCACCAACACTATCTATAGGAGATCCATATCT
This sequence comes from Cinnamomum chago, assembly GCA_038049695.1. NCBI lineage: Eukaryota > Viridiplantae > Streptophyta > Magnoliopsida > Laurales > Lauraceae > Cinnamomum > Cinnamomum chago. Next base: position 20,198,305 of record CP142459.1, read on the forward strand.
AGTAACCAGACAAGTAAAAGCCCTCCGTGGGGAACGACCATTCTCAAGATGGCGCGAGGCTAATACTTTTCTTACAATGGACTTATGGTGGAAAACCATGGGGATTTCTAAATATAAATGCCCCGCTCCCACTTAATATTTTAGAATTGAGGATTTCCTTACAGATATATGGGCCCACATATATAGACATCAAATCATGTCATGATATGACCAATGATTGGTTCCAAGTCAAGTTATTTTAAGGAAAGTCCAGTTTCTAAGACTAGTGTTACCAATGGATCCATCTCATGGGTCCACCAACACTAATATCTTTCCAAAAATTAATTTGATTTGACCAATTTTGGAAATTGCTATGTTCGGATCAGATTTGAAAACTTTCTAAAACAAGCATTCATTCATAAATAGAAAGTGCTAAAATTAGAAACTAGTCCTGTCCTCCACATGGCCCAAGCGGAATAGACTTCTTGGACTTTTAGACTTTCCAAAACTTTGGGATTCCTCAAACTCTTTGGGCATCTCCAAAACGCTTTTGGTAATCTTCAAACTCTTTGATTAGGAGTCCAACTTCACTTTCCTTCTTCGTCTTAGACATCGCTAGAATTTACAAATTTAGAAAAATTACATAAATTCCTATGCCTTAATTATGAGACTTACATGGTACCAAACCATAGTCGAAAGATAGGATCCCAAAAGAAAATTCAAATTAAAAATTAGAAATTTTCTGTCTGCAGTTGGCTAGCCGACTTGTCCAGGTCGGTTAGTCGACTTAACAAGGAACCAAAATTTGGGTTTTTTTAAGTTTTAGCCAACCGATCCCAAACTCTCTCTAATGATTCCAAATACCATCTAATGACTTCCTACCATCCTTTCATCATAGTTAAACCCTTTTGTGACATTCCAAACATGGATCTACTACAAAAGGTAAGCAAACTCAATCATAATTAATCCTTACATAGCCCTAGGTCTAACCTCTTCGCATCTCATGCAAAGATTAGATCTAGATTGCTGATCTAACATTATTAGAGATGAGGTATGACTCTGATACTAATTTTTGGAAGTAGGTGGGCCTCGTGGATAGGTTTTCAAAACTTTTGACCGACTTGACTTAGGGATCAAGTACCCATAAGGCCATAAACCACATCTAGGATGCAATCCCTCCATCTCATCAATCATGTACATCAATAAATAGTATCTAGAAGATAAAAAATAGCAACACCATGCAACCAAAATCAATCCACAACAAATAGAGAAGTAGATTATACCTTTGGAGCCCGGCGGTGCTCTAATGGAGAAGAAGACTTGATAGTTGAAGAAACTCTTTCTTCTAAGCAAACTTAGGATCTCCAAGACCTCTTAGCCTTCCACGCTATGACCCGTATCAGATCTCTTTTCTCAAGAAGATTAGTGGAAACTTCAAGAGAAAACCCAAGGAACTAGAAGAGAAAGAGAGGAGAGAGAGAGAGGTGTGCAACTATTGCACAAAAGAGGGGGCTGGTCGTGAATTCCAAGGTGGGACGTCCAGTCCCCTTATGTCTCCTTTTATAGCTTTTCAAACCTCCTTTTCTTACTAATTAACTAAAAGTCCTACTTCCAAAATAATTAGTAACTTTCTCCTTTCTAATTATTATAGAAGTCTCACTTCCACAACAATTAGTAACTTACTATTACCATTATCAGAAGTCCCACTTCAAATAGAAATACTAACTTTCTAATTCCTTCCTTTTAGAGTTTAAGTAGGATTAGTATCTTTCTAATATCTTGGGCTAGCGAGGGGACCATTAGGGATTCCATAGAAAGCTGGCTCCAACTGGGACACCGCGACCCCACATCTCATGTGCAATCCGGGCCCATAGTTAATTGCAAATAACACCACTATATAAATGCAATTACACTCCGGTCTTTGGAATAAATTACAATGAAGACCCTAAACTTCCCAATTACCACAAGTTGTCCCCTCTATCAATATCCATGGGTCAATTGGAATAAATCCATCTCTTCCAATCTTAGATCCACATCTTATTATCCTTGAGCCACAGTTAATCACAGTGATCATCAATACCATCCAATCAACTCTTAATCGAGATGAGTTGAAAGTCCAAGATCGAATCCTAGAGGGGGGGGGGGTGAATAGGGTGAGCTCAAAGACTTAGACCAATTTTAATTCTTTTAGCTTTTAAGTCTCTTATGCTTTGAAGGAGAATAAAGAAATCAACCAAGGGAGCATAATCCATAAAAAGAAAGCATAAAGACAATCACCATAACACAATCACATATAGTGGTTCGGCCAAATTGCCTACATCCACTCCCGGTACACCTACCGGTATTCACTAACTTCAATTAAGGTTTAGGATCACCTCAAACCTTACAAACAACACTATGCTTTTCAAGGCTAAGCATAAACCTTTACAACATATTCTTTTCAAGGCTAAGCATGAACCTTTACAACAAGGAACTTTTCTCTTAATAATTATGCCTAAGAATGCATGGATAAAAGAGAACAATGAGGTGCAATTGAGTGCCTCTAATTAGGCTAATTAGAAAGTGAAAACTTGAGTTCTAGAAACATGCATGTGAATGACAAAGTTTATGTAAAATGCATTTTCTAGAAATATCTCTTTCTCTTTGAAAAGATAAAAACTTAAATGATGCAAAGATGTTTATCATATATTGGAGAAAGAGTTGTATGTCTAACACATGTGATTAACAAAGAGAAATAACTTGTTTTCAAGAAAGATGTTCTAAAGTCTAACAAGTTGATTTTTGAAACAAGAAAGTAAAATCATGTGTAACATAGACCATATGTTGTATTCATAGCATATGAGATTACTAAAGTGTTAAGCATGTTATGAAAGACAACATTCTAAAATAAAAGCAACTTGTTAATCATGTTTAGAAAGAGATCAAAGATTTGAAACAAAACATGATTTAAAAAAGACTAGGATTTAAGAAAGCACACCCATTTGAAGATCAAAGGTTGGTTTAATGGAATGGCTTCATAATTGTCGCGACCCCGGACCGGCCCGTAGGACTAATCCGGGATCGGGACGATAATGATAAATAAGGAATGATAACATGCACATTTGTATTCAATTTCCCACAGGTGTCCGCGGTGAGGATATCACAACAATCAATGAATATTTCTTCTTGAGTGCGGAAGCATGTAGTAAATCAAATAGTCCAACTATCATTAGTCATGAAGACCATAACAATAAGTATAATTACTGTATCAGAATGAGCAATGATATATATATAGCAAGTTTCCCCAAGTTGTCAAAGTTAAACAAAATATCAGTTAATTACATTCCCACAATAGAGGCCAACAAAGGCCAATACTACAAAAGAATAACCCAAAAGAATAGTTAATAAGTTCTCCCCAAAATGTTACGCCTCTTGGCAACCCGATGTCTACATGACATCGTCAGCACGCCACTCAACTAGAGGTTGCAGCTCACCTACTGCCTCCTCCGGCTCCTCCTCAAGGAAACCGGCAACGGGACCTGAGTACCAAAGCAAATGGGTCAGACACGACGGTCTGGCAAGAGAATGAAAAGATGCAACAATATATAATAGATGAAATCTCTCGAAAAGCATAGAAATCTGTTTAAACAAGAACTCTCATAAAACCGGTAAATCATTTGCTATAAAACAAGTAAACAAGATAAAACATATGAGGTAACCAAGGGATCGGGAACAAGCAAGATGGCGACCACACGAAGCTAAGTCCTCTATCACTAAGGTGATAGAGCAATAACTAGGCCCTGATCTCAGTCACTCAAGGTGAGGAGAAACAGGGGATCTCATATAAATACATATACTATACATGACCACGGTAGCGAGCCGGGCATCGGGGACCACAGTAGCAATCTGCGGTATCGGGACAAGACCACGGTAATGACCGGGTATCGGGATCCATACTGCAGCTGGCGGGACAAGAGGGGGATCTCCAAGTCGGTGGATCAAACCAACGAGGTTATCCAAGCTTAGTGGTGCCGACTCATAGGTCAAATACAATCGAGACAATGCAAATAAATCAAGTACAATTATATAAAATCAAGCGGGCAAGACGGGGGTGCTCAAGGGCACACTGACATATCATGTGGTGCAATGCACTTCAGGTCAGGTAACCATTTCAAGTATACACTATGCTTTCGGAGAAAACAAGTCATGTACTGTAAAACTGGGCAATGAAGAATATAATGAACTATACCAAATCGGGAAAGATAAATGTTTTAAGATCTATTTGAGTGAATAGGGGTCCCGTATGTCGATCATAGATATGACTTGGTACTCCTTGAGTTTGAAGACATCCCGGGCTCCTTATGCACTTTTACAATTTTCAAACTTAAAATGAGCTTATGGTTATAACTAGATGTTATGATAGAAAAATCAATACTATACACGGTCCATCCTAAGTATGTTGTCAACCCGGAACCATCGAGCAACCTACTCAGTCACCGAAAGGAATAGAACTCGCGATACCCAAGGAAATAGACGTTGCATTTAGGTATGAAGAGGATATCGTGTCGCTCCATCCCGTTCAAGATTGAATAGATTGAACTTCGATACATTCCGAACCAACCGTGAAGAGCATCGGCTCAAGACGCTCTCACATATGGTCAAGTGAGTCCAAGGGGGGTGTAGCCAAGGTCCACAAAAAAAATAAATCTCAAAACCCACTGCATCATGCCAGGCAGACCGCATCGCTCGAGCGAATCTGGGAGTTCGCTCGAGCGAACCCATCGGTCGAGCGGTTATTAAAATGCGTTCGAGCGACCAAGCCACTGGAATTCCCGACTCCTTTTCTGGGCAGGTCGCTCGAGCGAACTGTCATGGTCGCTCGAGCGAACTGTCCAGAAATGAGTTCCGGACCAGTTCAGCTGTCCTCCTTCTCTTCCTTTTTACAACCTTCCTTTAGCCCTTCTTACACATCAAATGAGGAGCCTATTTCTCCCCCCAAACTACAACCAATCCTCCATTTAATCAATCACATTCTCCTCCATCAACCATACATCCAACACAAGGAAAAAGGAGAAGGAAATCACTTCACAATATATATACATTTGAACAAAATAATGAGACATTCAATGCCATAAACCACTACTTCTCCAAGATTATAAATGGGTCATTAACACTTATTATGAGCATTCATTTCAAAACAAAGCAATAAATGCACATTAATGGAAAATGTCCAAAAATCAATAAAAGCTTAGGAACATCATTCATTCACTTGCCTTAGGTCTTCTAACAAAGAAATCAAGCTCGGTCAAGTCTTCCAAGACAATGAATCCAAGCTACAAGGCAAAATCCCCAAATAAAACCCTAACATGGTCAAACAATGAAATCACAAAGAGACCTTCCAATAATGAAGGTGAAGCTCCTATAGGGTTAGAGGAACACCAATCTAGGAGATGAAGGGGGTTACTTACTTGCAAGGTCCTCTAATGGCAATGGTGAGCTCAAGGAAGGTCTTGTGATGAATGCTTTTCTCTAGCAATGGTGTCAATGGAGAGCTAAGGTGATGAGGAAGAAGATGATGATCTCCAATCTTCCTTTGGTGCAAGCTTGGGGTTGGATTGAGTGATGAAAGGCAAGAGCAAGAAGAAGAAGAGTTCCTCCCAAAGCCCTAGCTTTCCCTCTTGAGTTGGAAAAGAAGAATGGAGAAGAAGGGAAATGGCTTCCCTTGTTAACAAAGAATTGGGTTGGGTAGGTCCCACAACTTAAGAAGCTAAATGGACTGAAGTCATCTCTCTCGGGTCCACGGATGAATTCGACGAAGAAGGAAGAATTGTTCGTCGAAATATCTAGTTTCTAAAAAGTATATATTTCGCGGGTTTCGAGAATACTAAGTTTTGGGTACAGATTTGGTGTGAAATGACTGTTTTGCCCTCAAGGCCAAGAATTCGGGTTTCGGGATTTCAAACGAAAACGGGATCAACATAAAAGTTGTAGGGATCATTAAAGCGAGTAAAATGGGATTAAAATCATGAATGTAAAAACCTCCGATAAATCCTCAAACATATGCAATGTCATGAAAAGGAACCCCCAAAGGGCCCTACTAGCACAAAGCCAAATCAAAATCCCCAAAACTATATCAGAAGCTATTCCAAACCCATCTTAACCAAAAATCACTAATCAAGCTTAGCACTAACACGCAACTTAATTAGTACTAATCGGGCTCACTCGGGTCGGGGTCTTACAATAATCCCTTTGAAAATGCTCTTGAGAAGTTGCTAATCCTTGGCCTCAAAAGTCCCTCTAATGTCAGCAATTTTCTTCAACCAAAAAGCCACTTTTTATAAAGAAAAAGTTGCCAACGGCTAGTCCTCGGTCGACCTAGAAACAGGTATCGGTCGACCGAGAAAGCACAACGGTCAAATTTCTGACCGTTGGCATGATACAGTTCAGAAACTGAGGACTCGACCGACAGTGGTCCCGGTCGACCGGGAAGCAGATCTCGGTCGACCGGCGACACTGGCAAAAACAGCCCAGATTTTGGAAAATTGAACTTTTGAGGGCACCTTCAAGGGGGACTTTGAGACACATATCCAAGCATTAAATCATGACTAAAAGATGATGAAAACTGAGATTTTAAAACCATGAAAACTCCAAATCAAGATAATGATTTTAAAGATAGAAACTTTGGAAAGCTTGGATGGATTTTGAAATCAAAAACTCTATGAACTTAAGAGATAAATCTGAAATGAAAACCATGCATATCAAATGATAAAAACAAAGATTCAAGAAGTAGAAATATGCATGATGATCCTAAGATAAAAACCATGAAAGAATGAGAGGACAAGCTTTAAGAAAGTGAAAGCATCCTATCAAATTGCAACAAAATAAAAACTCTAAAATGAGTGTGCACTTACTAATGACAAATCCATTAATTGGCACAAGGGGATAATATAGATAGATTCCATCTTGACCGTTGGATGTTCCCACAGTCCTACTACCATGTACCTAGGACACCAAGGTGTTGACTTACAGTTGGCTTCACTCATTGGTGACTCAAAGCAAATGAATTGATAGAAACTTGAGTTCATCAATGTCTCAGAATTGAGAGTCTATTGCTAGGGAATTATGAGAGCAGACCATAAAATCGAGATAGTAATCCATAAGGTGTTTCTCATGGTCCTTCAATACATCTAATGTACCAGCACCGTGATCCAGAATCTTACATTCTGATGATAGGGACAAATCACACTATCTCATAGTGATCAAAGTGTTGCAACCTTATCAGATGAGATGCCCAGTCTCATCACTGGTTGTGAAGATATTTAAGTATAAGATTTGTAACACATATCTCCCGTATGTGGATCTCATCCATATACATATATCACATCTAATATACTAATGGGACCCGGTTCATCTCATGAACCATCATGTCATATATATTGGTAATGAGCATTAAGTAATAAAACATCATTCATCTCATGAAAGGAAAGCATGATTTTATTGATAAATAAAGAAATTAATCAATTTATTATATCATCTGATGGATTGAGACCACACAAACTAACATCAAGTAACAGAGTATCCATTTCACTGCCTGCCAATGAGCCTTTTCAGGGTTTTCCATGTATCTGCTAACTACACTAATCACATGAGAAATATCTGGCATCTTGCAAACCATGGCGTACATGATACTCCCAATTGCACTAGCATAAGAAACACGAGATATGTGCTCCATCTCTTCCTCAGTTTGTGGTGATAAAGCAGCGGAAAGTTTGATGTAGACCCAGTGTAGGGTCAAGTTCAGGACAGCTGTTCATCGGACCAATGTACTTTGGATTTCATCCACTCTGATCTTTGGGGTCCCTCTCATGTACCGTCTCTTGGTGGTGGTTTATACATGTTGACTTTCATTGATGACTATTTTCGGAAAGTCTGGGTGTATATATTAAAGCACAAACATGAAGCTTTTGCACAGTTCAAGCAATGGAAGGCTATAATTGAGAAGCAGATAGGTAAACAAATCAAGCGCTTAAGAACTGACAATGGCTTGAAATTTTGTAATAGTGCTTTTAATAAGTTCTGCCAGAATGAAGGGATTGTGGACATCGCATAGTCAGAAATACATACAGAACGGATGAACAGGACTATTCTAGAAAAGACCCTGTGCATTCTCTCTAATGCAAGGTTACCTAAGAAGTTCTGGGCGGAAGCTGTTAACATAACTTGTTATCTGATTAACCAGTCTCCATCAACATCTATAGAAAGTAAAACTCCTATAGAGGTATGGTCTGGATCTCCTACTGGATACATCAACTTGCAGATATTTGGTTGTCCTGCTTATGCTCATGTGAATGATGGAAAGCTTGAACGAAGGGTAAGAAAGTGCATATTTCTAGGATATGCAGATTGTAAGACCCCGACCCGAGCGAATCCGATTAGTGCTAATTAAGTTGCGTGTTAGTACTAAGCGTGATTAGTGATTGTGGCTTAGTTGGGTTTGGTATAGCTTTTGTATTAGTGTTGGAGAGTTTTGATTTCCTTGTGTTAGTAGGACCCTTTGGAGGTTTCTTTTTGCATGACATTGCATTTTGTTTAAGAATTTATCGGAGATTTTTCATTCATGGTTTTAATCTTGTGTTATTGGTATTGTTAAGCTCTACAACTTTCATGTTGATCCCGTTCCCGTTTGAGATCCCGAAAACCGAATTTTGGCCCTGAGGGCAAAACAGTCATTGTGCACTAAATCTGTACCCAAAACTTGATATTCCCGAAACCCGCGAAACCTATACTTTTTGGAAACTAGATATTTCGACGAACATTTCTTCCTTCTTCGTCGAATTCATCCGAGGTCCCGAGAGAGATGATTTCAGCCTAAGTAGATTGTTAGTGGTGGTGCCCACTCCTCACTTGCTACAAGAGGAGACCCTTCCCTTCCATTGTCATTTTCCAGCACAAGAGAGAGAACTAGGGCTTTGTGAGCAACCCCTTCTTCTTCTTGCTTTCCATCACTCAATCCACTCCCAAACTTGCACCAAGAGGAGATTAGAGGCCATCACCTTCTTCATCTCCTTGAGAGCTTTCCTTCAATAGCTTTTGTGGAGCAAACCATCCATTTCAAGATTTCCTTTGAGCTCACCATTGCCATTAGAGGACCTTGCAAGTAAGTATTTCCCTTCATCTTCTAGATTTGTATTCCTTTGGCCATAGAGAAGCTCTACCTTTATTATTGGAAGGTTTCCTTGCCATTTCATTGTTTTGACTCTTTTAGGGTTTGTTTGTTTTGGAGATTTTTGTCATAGCTTGGATTCCTTGCTTGGGGGACTTGTTAGAGCTTGATTTCAATTGTTAGAAGACTTGAGGCAAGTGGATAATATGATCTTTTAGAGCTTTTAATGTTTTTGTGAGAAATGTGGTTGGTTTCATTAATTCTCTCTCTTGCCTATTTATTGCCTTGCTTTGAAATCAATGCTCATGAAGTGCCTTGTTAGTGCATTTATGATTACAAAGATGTGTTTGATCATAGCTTTTAATTCTTTCTTGTTTTGTTTCAAATGCACATATTGTGAAATGGTTTCCTTCTCCCTTTTTCCTTGTTTTGAATGTATGGTTGATGGAGGAGAATGGGATGGATATGGTTGGAGATTTGAAGTAGTTGGAATGGGGTTTTAGACTCCTCATTTGATGTGTAAGAAGGGCTAAAAGGAGGTTGTAAAAAGGAGAAATAGAGAGGAGCTGAACTGGTCCGGAATCTGTTTCTGGACAGTTCGCTCGAGCGACCATGACACTTCGCTCGAGCGACCTATCCAGAAAGGGTTCCGAGCGTTCCAGTAGCTTGGTCGCTCGAACGCACCCTTTTTCGCTCGAGCGGTCATCCTAGAACTCATTCCAGTGAGTTGTTCGCTCAAACGCATTTAAATAACCGCTCGACCCAATGAGTTCGCTCGAGCGAACTCACCCAGACAACCTTCTTAGCGAGCTACTCGCTCGAGCGAACCCTATAGTCCGCTCGAGCGATGCGGATCGTCTGGCTTAGGTTATGTTTGGGACAACGTTCGACTGTTCAACGCATTGGGACTATTCTTTGGGAACCCCTCCATGTCAAGGAGATTTATTAGGCATTGAGTGAGGCTATTTGAGGAAGAAACCATATCACAAGGATTTCATTCATAGTTTTGAAAAGATCGAAGTGTATAAGGAGCCTGGAATGTCCCCAAACTCAAAGAGTACCAAATTGTTATGTGATCGACATACGGGGCCCCTATCCATTTCAAATAGATATTTTCCCGAGATGTCAATTGTTTACAGTACTTTACTGATCCCAAGATTTGCACTACTTGTCTTGTTTTCCCGAAAGCATTGTTATACACTTGGAATGGTTACTTGACCCGGAGTGCATTGCACCATTTGATATGATAGTGTGCCTTGAGCACCCCCGTCTTGCCCGCTTGATTATTTACTTATACTTGATTTGCTGCATATGTTTCGATTGTATTTGACCTATGAGTCGGCACCACTAAGCTTGGATAACCATGTTGGTCTGATCCACCGACTTGGAGATCCCCCTCTTGTCCCGCCAGCTGCAGTTTGGATCCCGCTACCCGGTCATTACCGTGGTCTTGTCCCGATGCCGCAGATTGCTACTGTGATCCCCGATGCCCGGCTCGCTACCGTGGTCATGTATAGTATTGTATATGTATATGTATTATATGAGATCCACTGTTTCTCCTCACCTCGAGTGACTGAGATCAGTGCCTAGTACTTGCTCTATCACCTTAGTGATAGAGGACTTAGCTTCTTGTGGTCGCCATCTTGATTGTTTCCCCGTTTCCTTGGTCACCTTACATGTTTTACATTGCATACGTATATTTGGAATAAATGTTTTATCTTGTTTAGAGAAATTGTTATTTAAACAGGTTTTCATGTTTTAAAGGTAAATTCATGTATTCCCTTATTGTCATTGTATTTCCTCCATTTACCAAACCGTCGTGTTTGACCTACTCTTTGGTACTCAGGTCCCGTTGTCGGTTATCCCGAGGAGGAGCTTGAGGAGGCAGTTGTAGAACCACAGCAGTTGGTTGAGTGGCGTTCCGATGACGTCATGTAGACGTTTGATGGTTTTGAGAGACTTATCATTTTGGGGGAAATGTTTAACCATTCTTTTGAATTGGTATTTTGTATATTGGCCTTTGTTGGCCTCTATTTTGGGGAAATGTAATTAAATGTTATTTGTATAAACTTTAACTTACTTGGGTAACATGCTATAGATCATTGCTCATTCTGATACAGTGTTTAGACTTGTGTTATTGTCTTGATGACCAAGGATGGATTGACTATTTGATTTGCTACACGCTTCCACACTTAAAAGAAATATTCATTGATAGTTGTGATATCCTCATCGCGGACACCTGTGGGAAATTAAATATGTGTATGTTGTTGATGTAGATCCTTCAATCATTAATCATTCATCCATTCACCATCCCGATCCCGGGTTGGGACTCCCGGTCCGGGGTCGCGACACAGATGGTGTGAAAGGATATAGGCTTTGGTGCCTAGATGAGAAATCTCCCAAATGCATTATAAGCAGAGATGTGACCTTTGATGAGTCTGCTATGCTCAAACCAAAGGAGTGCCATGATCCTAGAAATGAAAATGATATCAGTAAAAATGTGGAGGATTAAAATGGTGTCAGTAAATAGGTGGAGCTTGATAAGGAAGCTTCAGAAAACTTGCAGTATAAGGTGCAAGTAGATGTCCCTGTTCGACAAAATGTAGAGGAGATGCAAAGCTCAAACGAGGAAACTGCAATTCCAAATGATTACATGCTTACTAGGGACAAAGAGAGGAGGCAGATTAAGCAACCTTAGAGATATGGGTATGAAGATATTGTTGCCTACGCTCTTAATACAGCTGAGAGTATTGAGTCAGAGCTGGTTACATATCGGGATGCCGTCATTAGCAAAGAATCAGCAAGATGGGTTGTAGCCATGGGGTGAGGAGATTGAATCTCTTCACAAGAATCAAACTTGGAAGCTGGTGAAACCTCCAAAAAGCCAGAAGATTGTTTGTTGCAAATGGGTCTTCAAGAAAAAGGAAGGAACTCCAGGGGTGGAAGATGCTAGGTTCAAAGCATGACTAGTTGCAAAAGGCTATACTCAGAGGGAGGGTGTTGACTTCAATGAAGTGTTCTCTCTTGTGGTGAAGCATAGTTCTATTCGGGTGCTACTTACTATGGTTGCTAAATTGAATTTAGAGCTGGAGCAACTTGATGTCAAGACTGTGTTTTTACATGGCGAGCTACATGAACAGATTTATATGCATCAACCAGAGGGGTTTGAAATTCATGGAAAGGAAGACCGAGTATGTTTACTGAAGAAATTGTTATATGGCCTGAAGTAGTCTCTTAAGTAGAAGTACAAGCATTTCAATACCTTTATGAATGGAAACAGTTATTGCAGGATTGCATATGACAGTTGTGTCTATTACAAGAAGCACTCAAATTGCTCGTATGTCTATTTGATGTCATATGTTGATTACTGCAAAGGACATGTCTGAGATCAACATGTTAAAGGCTCAATTAAATGGTGAATTTGAGATGAATGACCTAGGTGCAGCAAAAAAAATTCTTGGAATGGAGATTCAAAGGGACAGGAAAGCGGGCAAATTGTCTTTGTCACAAAAGGGGTACCTTGAGAAGGTTCTGGAGTGCTTTGGTATGCAAAGTTCGAAACCTGTGAACACTCCATTAGCAGCCCATTTCAAGAATTTTCTTTGCAGCACCTAAGTCCTTCATCTCAAACTCACCATTTAACTGAGCCTTTAACCTGTTGATCGCAGACATATCCTTTGCAGCAATCAACATGTCATCAACATATAACATCAAATAGACATACGAGCCATTTGAGTGCTTCTTGTGATAGACACAACTCTAATACCAGTTTGTTATGATCTAGGGCCAACAAGAAGAGATTAATCACACACAAGAGAACATGAGATTTACGTGGTTCGGTTTTTTGCCTACGTCCACGGGGAAGACAGGAGAATTCACTGTGCAATTAGAAGAGGTGTACATCCTAGAGACTTTGGGTCTTGGGTCTCTATTTATAATATAAGCCCTAAACCCTGTTACACCCAAACCCTACTTCTAATCACATAACAACTTGGGCAATACAGGGGCCCAGTTAACCATGACTTATTAACTTCTATTGAGCCATACCAATTAACAATGTTTAATTATTTAATGAAATGGATTCTTAATTGGATGGTTAGATTGGTTGGATGGATATTGGTTGAATGGACTTGATGAGAGGGGGTATGGATGTATGTGGAGAGGGCTAGGCCCTATTCTTGTGTTTGTCTGTAGGTGTGGATGAAAATGGAGTTTCTCACTAACTCAGTTCGGTTATAGAAGCTTGATTCTGTTTTCTGAGGCCACGCGATTGACAGAGCAGGGTCACCCGATCTACCGGCAACACTGGTATTTAGTCAAGCTTCAGGAAGCCTGACAACTTAGCCAATTCTCATTTATGTTTTAACTCTGACTATGTACCCGGTCGACCGGATGTTGACCAGCTATGAAGGAGGTCGACCGACCCTGTTTAAGGACGACAGGATGAACTTGGGTTCTTTCTTAAAGGCCTCTTTAATTTAGAACTGGATGGACTTAGGTGGGACTTTGGCTACCATTCTTGGACTCATTTAACTATGTTTGAGGTTGTTTTGGGTCGACGTTCTTCACGGTTATTCCGGTTGTATCGGGATCCAACCTAGCTCAATCTTGAACGGTGCGGAACAACGGGATACCCCATTTATAGATGTATGTAGAGAAGGCTAGGCCCTATTCTTGTATTTGTATGCAAGTGTGGATGAAAATGGAGTTTCTCCCCAACTCAGTTCGGTTACAGAAGCTGGATTTTGTTTTCTGAAGCCACACAGTTGACCGAGTGGGGTCACCTGGTCTACCGGTACTACTAGTATTTACTTAGCCAATTCCCATTTATGTTTCAACTTTGACTGTGTACCCGGTTAATTGGATGTCGACCGGCTATGAAAGAGGTCGATCGACCCTGTCTGAAGTCGACCAGATGAACTTCACTTAAATAGATCTTGAAACCAGTATTTTACCCGAAATTGTTATAGTTCATTGTTTCACTCCATTCCAAGATTTATACTATATGATTTGTTTTCCCGAAAGCATGATAGTTACACTAGTAACAATTAATTGTCCCGAAGTGTATTGCCCGACATGAAATCACAGTGTGCCCTTGAGCACTCCGTCTTGCTCGTTATTTATTGTACTTGATTTACTTGCATATGTCTCGATTTGTTATTTGACCTATGAGTCGGCATCACTAAGCTTGGATACCTTGTTGGTTTGATCCACCGACTCGGAGATCCCCTTCCCGTCCCGCCAGCTGCAGTTTGGATCCCGATACCCGGTCTATTACCGTGGCCCCGTCCCGATACCCGGTTCGCTACCGTGGTCCCTGTCACGCCCCCGAACCGAAACCTTGGGGGCGGGAAATGGGATTATAACATAAATGTATTTTACTTCTCCCAAGATCCGCGTGTGTGAAGACAACACATTCTGAATATTTTGCGGAAGCATTTGTGGCGTTGCGACCCGAAGTCCGTGGCCATCGGATTCCGCGTCGCACTCAACCTTTAACACATAGCTATTATATCAAGAATCATATCAGACTGGAGTAACCATCACAATAAATTACAGAGCTGACAGTAACAGGATATTACATTCCCAAATATGTTCAAGTTACAATTATCAATGTACATTAATTAAGAATCCCCAAGAAAAAGGCTAATAGAAGCCATACAACAATAAGCTATAAACTACTACCCAAATGTGACGTAGCTCCGATGTCAAGCTCAATGTCTACATGACATAGCCGACAGAACAACCTGCAAAACATGGCTCCACAGCCAACTCAAGCACTCAACTCAGGACGAAGAAATCTGAACCTGAGTACCAAAAGTAGTGGGTCAGACACGACGGTCTGGCAGGTGGATGAAAAGATCATAAATATACTAAAGAATAAAACATATGATAAATCATGCTATTCGATCAAAATGCTGCATATAATTAAACGGGTGCAAAAGTCGGAAATCTCGGGGAAAACCTGTATTCATTTCAAGCATGGGTAAAAACATGAATATCTAATAAAACATGTGTTCGTTTACATCATCTATAATCATAGATATTTGACAATCGGGTGTTAGTCTAAAACACGTATAAATATAGTGGTATGGCAAAACAACGTTCATTTGAAACTTAAGTAAAAACATAAGTATACAACAACCCAGGTATTCATAGCAGTCTGGCTAAACCAAAGTCCATTTGGAACATATGTGAAAGTACAGATATTTAACAAACCGGGTGTTCATTTAAAACAGGTGTAATCAAAGAAATCTGACCAAAACTAATGTTCATTTATCCATAATTCAAAGCATGGGTATTCAACAAATCGGGTATCATTTAAAAACAGGTATAAACATAGGAATCTGGCAAAACAAGTGTCATTTAAAAACATATTTCAAAGCATGGATATTTCACAATTCGAGTATTCATTTAAAACATGTGTAAATCATATAAATCTAGTAAAACCATCGATCATTTGAAACATATGCGAACGCATGGGTATTCACCCAACCGGCATTCATTTAAAACATGTGCGTGTACAAAGAACAGAAGGCAATATAATAATAACTGAATTTACATTGGAGAATATTAACACTTGTTTAAATAACAACTTTCATAAAGGAAACGAATCATTTATCGGAAAGCAAGTAAACAATATAAAACATGTCGGGTATCCAAGGAATCGGGAACTGGCAAGATGGCAACCACACGAAGCTAAGTCCTCTATCACTAAAGCGATAGAGCAATAACTAGGCCCTGATCTCAGTCACTCGAGGTGAGGAGAAACAGGGGATCTCATATAAATACATATACTAGGCACTGATCTCAGTCACTCGAGGTGAGGAGAAACAGTGGATCTCATGAATGCATATACATATACTATACATGACCACGGTAGCGAGCTGGGCATCGGGGACCACAGTAGCAATCTGCGGTATCGGGACAAGACCACGGTAATAACCGGGTAGCGGGATCCAAGCTGCAGCTGGCGGGACAAGAGGGGGATCTCCAAGTCGGTGGATCAGACCAACAGGGTTATCCAAGCTTAGTGGTGCCGACTCATAGGTCAAATACAATCGAGACAATGCAAGTAAATCAAGTACAAATACATAATCAAACGGGCAAGACGGGGGTGCTCAAGGGCACGCTGACATATCATTTGGTGCAATGCACTTCGGGACAATAACTGTTACGAGAGTAACTTCAATGCTTTCGGGAAACAAGTCATGTGATGCAAATCTCGGGAAATGAGGAAATATAATGCACTATACCATTTCGGGAAGAATATTGATTTCAAGATCTATTTAAGTGAATAGGGGTCCCGTATGTCGATTATAATAATTACTTGGTACTCCTTGAGTTTGAAGACATTCCGGGCTCCTTATGCACTTTTCGATTTTCCAAACTTAAAATGAGCTTATGGGTAGTACTAGATGTTACAATAGAAAAGAATCAAGATCATAAACGGTCCATCCTAGGCATGACATTAATCCGGAAACATCGAGCAACCTATTCAGTCACCGAAAGGAATAGAATTCGCGATAACCAAGGGAAAGACTTGTGTTTAGATATAAAGAAGATATCGCGTCGTTCCATCCCGTTCAAGATTGAAATGGATTGAACTCCGATGCCACCGAACCAACCGTGAGGCGTGTCGGCTCAAGACATTCTCACACATGGTCCAAACAGTCCAAAGAGGGTAGCCAGGGTCCCACCTAAAACCAAGAATTAGTGTCTAGATCATCACCATTCTTTCCTTTTTGTTCCCTAGTCTTAGAGACCTTAGATTAGGGTACAATTGGTCTTAACACTAAGGTATATACCCCTAGGACTCATAGAAAGCCCAAAGGTTTCCCAAAAAAAAACAAACAATACCAGAAATGCACAGGGTCCGATCGATCGGCCCAAAAAGCCTTACAGTTAAAAGACAGGCCGATCGATCGGCCTGTAGGTCCGATCGATCGGACCTGGGCGTGCAGCAGGTCCGGGACACTGATTTTTCCTTCCTTTTTCCTTTCCTTTCCAACACTTAAACAATCACATAGAACTATAAACAAGATGATTTAAACACATGATTCCAAGACATTAAAATGAGCTAAGGAGCTCCTCATTTCAAGTTTCTCCCTTTCCATTCTTTCCATTCTTTCCATTCACAATAAATCTCAAGGTGGAGAAAACTCATTCATGTGAAACCATTTGAAACCTTGACAATATGATGCATACATTTTCCAAGCATGAACAAGAGGGAAATAACTCATCAATAAGCACATTTCGAAATCAATATTAATCATAGTGAAGACAACTACTAAAATCACCAAAACCCTTAATGAAACAAGATTTTTCTCACAAAACAGGTTAATAATCAAAACAATCCATTCATCCACTTGCCTTTGACTCTAATCAAGCAAATCAAGCTCCTAATCACCTCTCAAGCTCAAGATCCACAATCTCTACAAAAACCCCCAAGACAAACCCTAAAATGGGTTAAACAATGAAATGACAAGGAAACCTCTCAATAATCAAGGTGGAGCTTCTCTAAGGCTAGAAGATTACAAATCTAGAAGATGAAAAAGAACACTTACTTGGAAGGTCCTCTAATGGACAAGGTAAGCTCAAAGGAAGTCTTGTGATGGAGGGTTCTCTTCACAAATGGTATCAATGGAAAGCTTGCAAGATGAGGAAGAAGAAGGTGGTCTCCATTTCTTGATTGATGAACTATTGGTGTGGCTTGGAGATGGAGAAGCAAGAAGAAGAAGAGAAGCACAAGGGAAAACCCTAGGCTGCTGGTTTGTGCTGGAAAATGAGGAATGGAATGGAATGAAAGGGGATGGGTTCCTCTTATAAGCAAGTGAGGTTTGGGTCCCACCACTTAAAGAACTTGGGTGGCTAAAATCATCTAATTCGGGACCTCGGATGGATTCGACGAAGAAGGAAGAAATGATCGTCGAAATATCTAGTTTTCAAAAAGTATATGTTTCACGGATTTCGAGAATATCGAGTTTTGGGTACAGATTTGGTGTGCAATGACTGTTTTGCCCTCAAGGCCAAGAAATCGGGTTTCGGGTTCTCAAATGGATACGAGATCAACATGAAAGTTGTAGGATTCCTCAAGATGAATGCAACGGGCCAAAAAAACAATACGAAACAAATCGGGAAAATGTCACAACTAAATGCAAAGCCGAAAAGGGAACCCCCAAAGGGCCCCACAAGCTACCAAAGCACTCAAAAGCCCAAAACTAGAAGAAAAACCATTCTAGCTCACAAACTCAACCCAACAAATACTAATCCCTCTAAAAGAAACTATTCCACAGATAAAACAACACTAATCCAAGAGATTAGGGGTCGGGTTCTCACAGTCCCGTCCCATATATTTATATTGTATATATGATTTGAGTTGAGTCTCCTCACCTAGTGTGACTGAGATCAACGTCCCGTTATACTGTTGTCACTTTAGTGACAGAGGACTTAGCTTTATGTGATTGCCATCTTGTTAGTTCCCGATTCCTTGGTTACCTTATATGTTCTACTTTATTTGCCAGTTTTCTAGCAAATGATTTCTTTACTTAATGAGAGTTCTTGCTAAATAGATTTCTATGCTTGTCCAGGTATTTCCCTTATTATTTTATGTTGTTGTATCCTTTCATTCTCTTGCCAGACCGTCGTGTCTGACCCATTTGCTTTGGTACTCAGGTCCCGTTGCCGGTTTCCTTGAGGAGGAGCCAGAGGAGGCGGTAGGTGAGCCGCAACCCCTCGTCGAGTGGCGTGCTGACGATGTCATGTAGACATCGGGTTGCTAAGAGAGGCGTCTCATTTTGAGGAAAACTATTTAACCATTCATTAGGTTATTGTTTTGTTTATATTGGCCTTTGTTGGCCTCTATTTTTGGGAGATGTAATTACATGTTAATTGTACAAACTTTAATTTACTTTGGGTAACATTCTATAGAACATTGCTCATTCTGATACAGTAATGACACTTGATGTTATTGTCTTCATGACTAAGGATAGTCTGACTATTTGATTTGCTACATGCTTCCGCACTTAACAGAACTATTCATTGATGGTTGTGATATCCTCACCGCGGACACCTGTGGGAAATTAAATAAATGTATGTTGTTATCATTTAAGTAGATGTAGATGTTGTGGGTCCCGATCCCGGATCCGCCCTTTGGGGGCCCGGTCCGGGGTCGCGACAGACTGGTATTAGAGCGAGACGTGTTTCAAGCATTTAAAAGAAACTAGAAATCCTAAGGACGTGGCGTGGATCCGTTAGGTCTTCCGTTAGCTAGTATCGTGTGAGCAATGTGTGACCCATTATATCATTATGTGCTAACAATTTGTTTTGCAGCATCATGCCTCCCCGTAAGAGAACAGTGAATGGTATTCCTTCTGGCAGTAACAGTGATCACACCAGACCGGTAGAAGAGGATATAGTTGAGAACAACCCACCAAACCAGTTCCAGGAAATGATGCAAGCGATGCTTGACCAGCAGCGTCAAGCCAATGAGAACCAAGCTAGATTGCAAGAATAGATGCTCAAGAGGGAAGAGGTTCACGCTAGGGAGATGGCAGAGATGCAAAGGCAATTGCTTGAGGTCCTACAGAGAAGACCGGAACCGGTTCAACCTCAGCCAGCTATCGTCATAAACCAAAGGCAACATGATCCTAATGCCTTGTTTGAACGATTTCGGAAGAGAGCTCCGAAGGAATTTCTTGGGGAAGAAGACCCGTTGGCTGCAGATGACTGGTTAGAACACACAGAGAACATCTTCGAGATTTTCCAGTGTACAGGAGGAGATAGGGTAAAGCTAGCATCATCCCTTTTCGTTGGTACTGCAGAAAGATGGTGGAAAACGGTCAAGGAAGAATACAGGAACATGGCTGATGCAGAGGTGTGGGCAAACTTCAAGAGACAATTCCATAATAAATATGTACCTGCCCATATCAAGAGACAAAAGGCCATAGAGTTTCAGCAGTTGGTACAGGGGAGTATGACAGTCTTAGAATATCTCTCCAAGTTTGATAGACTGTCCAGATATGCCCCGGAGTTGGTAGATACGGTGGAGAAGAAAATTGCTAAGTTCTTTGAGGGACTCAATCCCTTCATTGAGAGAGATGCCACCGGAGTAGTACCACCTGCTACTTTTGATGAAGCAGTGAGGAGGGCCTACAAGTTTGAGAACTTCCACAACAAGATCCTCAGAGTGCAAGGCAAGAGTCCAGCTCAGCAGCAGAATTTCCAGCATCAGAGGAACCATCAGAATAAGAGGCAGAGGACAGGGCCAAATGTGCAGAATCCAATGGTGTGTATCCACTGTGGGAAGAACCATGCTAGTGCTGAATGTCGTACCATCACGGGAGCGTGCTTCAGGTGTGGTTCGATGGACCATCGGATGAGGGATTGCCCTATGCCAAACAGGCAGAATCAGCAGCAGCAGTAGCAAGGGCCACAACGTCCACCACCACCACCACATAATGCATTGGTTGTCCAAAACCAGGCAAGGCCACTTCAGCAGCAAGCACCACAGCAACAACAGTTTAGACAGCAGCAGCCACAGCAGCAGGCCCGTCAGCAGCAGGGACATCAGCGTGCACCGCAGCAGAATAGGAATGCACCACATGGCAGGCCACAACAAGCTCAGAACAGGCCACAGCTTTGAGGGAAAATTTACGGGGTCAATAGAGTGGATGCAGAGGCAGCGGGTAATGTAGTGGAATGTACACTTCTTGTTTGTGGGATTAAAGCTATGATTTTGTTTGACCCTGGCTCTACACATTCTTTCGTGTCCCATAAATTTTCTAAGTTGATTGATATGCATGCTAGAGAACTTGAGTTCATTTTGACTGTGGCAACCCCAGTAGGTAAACAAGTTATTTGTAGAACCTTTTACCCTAGTTGCACAGTCCAGATAGGAGAAGTGGTTTTAACCGCAGACCTCATTTCTTTGGAGATGTTTGATTATGATGTCATCCTAGGGATGGATTGGCTGGCAGGGTACCATGCCACAATGGATTGTTTTCATAAGACCCTCACTTTCAAGTTGGTTGAGACACCAGCAGGAGTGTCGTTTCAGGGAGAGAGGAGGAATCCTCGTGCAGGGTTTGTTTCAGCGTTGAAGGCTGACAGACTTTTGAGAAGTGGTTGTGAAGCTTATTTATCGTTTATCACGGAGGATAAACGGTCCCAAGGGGTGGAGGAGATCCCAATTGTTTGGGAATTCCCGGATGTTTTTCCGGAGGAGATTCCAGGTTTGCCACCCATGAGAGAGATGGATTTCACTATTGAGCTGTTACCGGGGACTGCCCCGATATCTATTGCACCATATAGAATGGCTCCAACAGAGTTGGGAGAGTTGAAGACTCAGTTGCAAGAGTTGTTGGACAAAGGTTTTGTGAGACCGAGTGTTTCACCATGGGGAGCTCCAGTGTTGTTTGTTAAGAAGAAGGATGGTTCGATGAGAATGTGTATTGATTACAGAAGATTGAACCAAGTGACCATCAAGAAAAAGTACCCATTGCCAAGAATAGATGAATTGTTTGATCAATTGCAGGGTGCTTCATACTTCTCGAAGATTGACTTGAGATCCGGTTACCATCAGCTGAGAGTTAGAGAAGCAGATGCGTTGAAAATAGCTTTCCGGACAAGATATGGCCACTATGAGTTCCTAGTGATGCCATTTGGATTGACAAATGCACCGACAGTGTTCATGGCTTTGATGAACAAGATATTTGCAGAGTATCTAGACCAGTTTGTTGTAGTATTCAAAGAAGAAATTTTGGTGTACTCCAAGACCAAGGAAGAGCATGAAGAGCATTTGAGGATAGCATTGCAACTCTTGAGAGAGAATCAGCTGTATGCGAAGCTTAACAAGTGTGAAATTTGGTTAGACCAAGTAGCATTCTTAGGGCACATTATCTCTAGAGAAGGTTTGTCAGTGGATCCGTCCAAGATTGAAGCAGTAGTGAATTGGGAAAGACCGAAGAATGTGACAGAAATTAGAAGTTTTCTGGGATTGGCAGGTTACTATCGGAGGTTTGTGTAGGGATTTTCATCGATTGCGTCACCTTTGACGAAGTTGACAAGGAAAAATGCACCATATGTGTGGACAGAGCAGTGTGAAGAGAGCTTCCAAGAGCTAAAGAAGAGATTGACTACAGCACCAGTCCTTACTTTGCCATCCGGGAGCGGCGGTTTTACCATTTTTACCGATGCCTCCAATGTTGGACTTGGTTGTGTGTTGATGCAAGAAGGTAAAGTGATTGCTTATGGATCTCGACAGTGGAAAGATCACGAGAAGAACTATGGCACCCATGATTTGGAGTTAGCAGCGGTTGTGTTCGCGTTGAAAATGTGGAGACATTACCTTTATGGAGAGCAGTTCGAAGTCCACTCCGACCACCGCAGCTTACAGTATCTGTTTTCACAGAAGGATTTGAACGTGAGGCAGAGAAGTTGGATGGAATATATCAAGGACTATGATTCTCCAATCAAGTATCACCCGGGGAAAGCTAATGTTGTTGCCGATGCCTTGAGCAGGAAATCAGTAGGCTTGGCAAATCTAAGTGGCACTTGTATCTTTGAGCAATTTGCAGTTTGGACCCCCATACCCGGTCTATTACCGTGGCCCAGTCCCGATACCCGGTTCGCTACCGTGGTCCCGTCCCATATATTTATATTGTATATATGATTTGCATTGAGTCTCCTCACCTAGTGTGACTGAGATCAACGTCCCGTTATACTGTTGTCACTTTAGTGACAGAGGACTTAGCTTTATGTGATTGCCATCTTGTTAGTTCCCGATTCCTTGGTTACCTTATATGTTCTACTTTATTTGCCGGTTTTCTAGCAAATGATTTCTTTACTTAATGAGAGTTCTTGCTAAATAGATTTCTATGCTTGTCCAGGTATTTCCCTTATTATTTTATGTTGTTGTATCCTTTCATTCTCTTGCCAGACCGTCGTGTCTGACCCATTTGCTTTGGTACTCAGGTCCCGTTGCCGGTTTCCTTGAGGAGGAGCCAGAGGAGGCGGTAGGTGAGCCGCAACCCCTCGTCGAGTGGCGTGCTGACGATGTCATGTAGACATCGGGTTGCTAAGAGAGGCGTCTCATTTTGAGGAAAACTATTTAACCATTCATTAGGTTATTGTTTTGTTTATATTGGCCTTTGTTGGCCTCTATTTTTGGGAGATGTAATTACATGTTAATTGTACAAACTTTAATTTACTTTGGGTAACATTCTATAGAACATTGCTCATTCTGATACAGTAATGACACTTGATGTTATTGTCTTCATGACTAAGGATAGTCTGACTATTTGATTTGCTACATGCTTCCGCACTTAACAGAACTATTCATTGATGGTTGTGATATCCTCACCGCGGACACCTGTGGGAAATTAAATAAATGTATGTTGTTATCATTTAAGTAGATGTAGATGTTGTGGGTCCCGATCCCGGATCCGCCCTTTGGGGGCCCGGTCCGGGGTCGCGACAGACTGGTATTAGAGCGAGACGTGTTTCAAGCATTTAAAAGAAACTAGAAATCCTAAGGACGTGGCGTGGATCCGTTAGGTCTTCCGTTAGCTAGTATCGTGTGAGCAATGTGTGACCCATTATATCATTATGTGCTAACAATTTGTTTTGCAGCATCATGCCTCCCCGTAAGAGAACAGTGAATGGTATTCCTTCTGGCAGTAACAGTGATCACACCAGACCGATAGAAGAGGATATAGTTGAGAACAACCCACCAAACCAGTTCCAGGAAATGATGCAAGCGATGCTTGACCAGCAGCGTCAAGCCAATGAGAACCAAGCTAGATTGCAAGAATAGATGCTCAAGAGGGAAGAGGATCACGCTAGGGAGATGGCAGAGATGCAAAGGCAATTGCTTGAGGTCCTACAGAGAAGACCGGAACCGGTTCAACCTCAGCCAGCTATCGTCATAAACCAAAGGCAACATGATCCTAATGCCTTGTTTGAGCGATTTCGGAAGAGAGCTCCGAAGGAATTTCTTGGGGAAGAAGACCCGTTGGCTGCAGATGACTGGTTAGAACACACAGAGAACATCTTCGAGATTTTCCAGTGTACAGGAGGAGATAGGGTAAAGCTAGCATCATCCCTTTTCGTTGGTACTGCAGAAAGATGGTGGAAAACGGTCAAGGAAGAATACAGGAACATGGCTGATGCAGAGGTGTGGGCAAACTTCAAGAGACAATTCCATAATAAATATGTACCTGCCCATATCAAGAGACAAAAGGCCATAGAGTTTCAGCAGTTGGTACAGGGGAGTATGACAGTCTTAGAATATCTCTCCAAGTTTGATAGACTGTCCAGATATGCCCCGGAGTTGGTAGATACGGTGGAGAAGAAAATTGCTAAGTTCTTTGAGGGACTCAATCCCTTCATTGAGAGAGATGCCACCTGAGTAGTACCACCTGCTACTTTTGATGAAGCAGTGAAGAGGGCCTACAAGTTTGAGAACTTCCACAACAAGATCCTCAGAGTGCAAGGCAAGAGTCCAGCTCAGCAGCAGAATTTCCAGCATCAGAGGAACCATCAGAATAAGAGGCAGAGGACAGGGCCAAATGTGCAGAATCCAATGGTGTGTATCCACTGTGGGAAGAACCATGCTAGTGCTGAATGTCGTACCATCACGGGAGCGTGCTTCAGGTGTGGTTCGATGGACCATCGGATGAGGGATTGCCCTATGCCAAACAGGCAGAATCAGCAGCAGCAGCAGCAAGGGCCACAACGTCCACCACCACCACCACATAATGCATTGGTTGTCCAAAACCAGGCAAGGCCACTTCAGCAGCAAGCACCACAGCAACAACAGTTTAGACAGCAGCAGCCACAGCAGCAGGCCCGTCAGCAGCAGGGACATCAGCGTGCACCGCAGCAGAATAGGAATGCACCACATGGCAGGCCACAACAAGCTCAGAACAGGCCACAGCTTTGAGGGAAAATTTACGGGGTCAATAGAGTGGATGCAGAGGCAGCGGGTAATGTAGTGGAATGTACACTTCTTGTTTGTGGGATTAAAGCTATGATTTTGTTTGACCCTGGCTCTACACATTCTTTCGTGTCCCATAAATTTTCTAAGTTGATTGATATGCATGCTAGAGAACTTGAGTTCATTTTGACTGTGGCAACCCCAGTAGGTAAACAAGTTATTTGTAGAACCTTTTACCCTAGTTGCACAGTCCAGATAGGAGAAGTGGTTTTAACCGCAGACCTCATTTCTTTGGAGATGTTTGATTATGATGTCATCCTAGGGATGGATTGGCTGGCAGGGTACCATGCCACAATGGATTGTTTCCATAAGACCCTCACTTTCAAGTTGGTTGAGACACCAGCAGGAGTGTCGTTTCAGGGAGAGAGGAGGAATCCTCGTGCAGGGTTTGTTTCAGCGTTGAAGGCTGACAGACTTTTGAGAAGTGGTTGTGAAGCTTATTTATCGTTTATCACGGAGGATAAACGGTCCCAAGGGGTGGAGGAGATCCCAATTGTTTGGGAATTCCCGGATGTTTTTCCGGAGGAGATTCCAGGTTTGCCACCCATGAGAGAGATGGATTTCACTATTGAGCTGTTACCGGGGACTGCCCCGATATCTATTGCACCATATAGAATGGCTCCAACAGAGTTGGGAGAGTTGAAGACTCAGTTGCAAGAGTTGTTGGACAAAGGTTTTGTGAGACCGAGTGTTTCACCATGGGGAGCTCCAGTGTTGTTTGTTAAGAAGAAGGATGGTTCGATGAGAATGTGTATTGATTACAGAAGATTGAACCAAGTGACCATCAAGAACAAGTACCCATTGCCAAGAATAGATGAATTGTTTGATCAATTGCAGGGTGCTTCATACTTCTCGAAGATTGACTTGAGATCCGGTTACCATCAGCTGAGAGTTAGAGAAGCAGATGCGTTGAAAATAGCTTTCCGGACAAGATATGGCCACTATGAGTTCCTAGTGATGCCATTTGGATTGACAAATGCACCGACAGTGTTCATGGCTTTGATGAACAAGATATTTGCAGAGTATCTAGACCAGTTTGTTGTAGTATTCAAAGAAGAAATTTTGGTGTACTCCAAGACCAAGGAAGAGCATGAAGAGCATTTGAGGATAGCATTGCAACTCTTGAGAGAGAATCAGCTGTATGCGAAGCTTAACAAGTGTGAAATTTGGTTAGACCAAGTAGCATTCTTAGGGCACATTATCTCTAGAGAAGGTTTGTCAGTGGATCCGTCCAAGATTGAAGCAGTAGTGAATTGGGAAAGACCGAAGAATGTGACAGAAATTAGAAGTTTTCTGGGATTGGCAGGTTACTATCGGAGGTTTGTGTAGGGATTTTCATCGATTGCGTCACCTTTGACGAAGTTGACAAGGAAAAATGCACCATATGTGTGGACAGAGCAGTGTGAAGAGAGCTTCCAAGAGCTAAAGAAGAGATTGACTACAGCACCAGTCCTTACTTTGCCATCCGGGAGCGGCGGTTTTACCATTTTTACCGATGCCTCCAATGTTGGACTTGGTTGTGTGTTGATGCAAGAAGGTAAAGTGATTGCTTATGGATCTCGACAGTGGAAAGATCACGAGAAGAACTATGGCACCCATGATTTGGAGTTAGCAGCGGTTGTGTTCGCGTTGAAAATGTGGAGACATTACCTTTATGGAGAGCAGTTCGAAGTCCACTCCGACCACCGCAGCTTACAGTATCTGTTTTCACAGAAGGATTTGAACGTGAGGCAGAGAAGTTGGATGGAATATATCAAGGACTATGATTCTCCAATCAAGTATCACCCGGGGAAAGCTAATGTTGTTGCCGATGCCTTGAGCAGGAAATCAGTAGGCTTGGCAAATCTAAGTGGCACTTGTATCTTTGAGCAATTTGCAGTTTGGACCCCCATACCCGGTCTATTACCGTGGCCCAGTCCCGATACCCGGTTCGCTACCGTGGTCCCGTCCCATATATTTATATTGTATATATGATTTGCATTGAGTCTCCTCACCTAGTGTGACTGAGATCAACGTCCCGTTATACTGTTGTCACTTTAGTGACAGAGGACTTAGCTTTATGTGATTGCCATCTTGTTAGTTCCCGATTCCTTGGTTACCTTATATGTTCTACTTTATTTGCCGGTTTTCTAGCAAATGATTTCTTTACTTAATGAGAGTTCTTGCTAAATAGATTTCTATGCTTGTCCAGGTATTTCCCTTATTATTTTATGTTGTTGTATCCTTTCATTCTCTTGCCAGACCGTCGTGTCTGACCCATTTGCTTTGGTACTCAGGTCCCGTTGCCGGTTTCCTTGAGGAGGAGCCAGAGGAGGCGGTAGGTGAGCCGCAACCCCTCGTCGAGTGGCGTGCTGACGATGTCATGTAGACATCGGGTTGCTAAGAGAGGCGTCTCATTTTGAGGAAAACTATTTAACCATTCATTAGGTTATTGTTTTGTTTATATTGGCCTTTGTTGGCCTCTATTTTTGGGAGATGTAATTACATGTTAATTGTACAAACTTTAATTTACTTTGGGTAACATTCTATAGAACATTGCTCATTCTGATACAGTAATGACACTTGATGTTATTGTCTTCATGACTAAGGATAGTCTGACTATTTGATTTGCTACATGCTTCCGCACTTAACAGAACTATTCATTGATGGTTGTGATATCCTCACCGCGGACACCTGTGGGAAATTAAATAAATGTATGTTGTTATCATTTAAGTAGATGTAGATGTTGTGGGTCCCGATCCCGGATCCGCCCTTTGGGGGCCCGGTCCGGGGTCGCGACAGACTGGTATTAGAGCGAGACGTGTTTCAAGCATTTAAAAGAAACTAGAAATCCTAAGGACGTGGCGTGGATCCGTTAGGTCTTCCGTTAGCTAGTATCGTGTGAGCAATGTGTGACCCATTATATCATTATGTGCTAACAATTTGTTTTGCAGCATCATGCCTCCCCGTAAGAGAACAGTGAATGGTATTCCTTCTGGCAGTAACAGTGATCACACCAGACCGATAGAAGAGGATATAGTTGAGAACAACCCACCAAACCAGTTCCAGGAAATGATGCAAGCGATGCTTGACCAGCAGCGTCAAGCCAATGAGAACCAAGCTAGATTGCAAGAATAGATGCTCAAGAGGGAAGAGGATCACGCTAGGGAGATGGCAGAGATGCAAAGGCAATTGCTTGAGGTCCTACAGAGAAGACCGGAACCGGTTCAACCTCAGCCAGCTATCGTCATAAACCAAAGGCAACATGATCCTAATGCCTTGTTTGAGCGATTTCGGAAGAGAGCTCCGAAGGAATTTCTTGGGGAAGAAGACCCGTTGGCTGCAGATGACTGGTTAGAACACACAGAGAACATCTTCGAGATTTTCCAGTGTACAGGAGGAGATAGGGTAAAGCTAGCATCATCCCTTTTCGTTGGTACTGCAGAAAGATGGTGGAAAACGGTCAAGGAAGAATACAGGAACATGGCTGATGCAGAGGTGTGGGCAAACTTCAAGAGACAATTCCATAATAAATATGTACCTGCCCATATCAAGAGACAAAAGGCCATAGAGTTTCAGCAGTTGGTACAGGGGAGTATGACAGTCTTAGAATATCTCTCCAAGTTTGATAGACTGTCCAGATATGCCCCGGAGTTGGTAGATACGGTGGAGAAGAAAATTGCTAAGTTCTTTGAGGGACTCAATCCCTTCATTGAGAGAGATGCCACCTGAGTAGTACCACCTGCTACTTTTGATGAAGCAGTGAAGAGGGCCTACAAGTTTGAGAACTTCCACAACAAGATCCTCAGAGTGCAAGGCAAGAGTCCAGCTCAGCAGCAGAATTTCCAGCATCAGAGGAACCATCAGAATAAGAGGCAGAGGACAGGGCCAAATGTGCAGAATCCAATGGTGTGTATCCACTGTGGGAAGAACCATGCTAGTGCTGAATGTCGTACCATCACGGGAGCGTGCTTCAGGTGTGGTTCGATGGACCATCGGATGAGGGATTGCCCTATGCCAAACAGGCAGAATCAGCAGCAGCAGCAGCAAGGGCCACAACGTCCACCACCACCACCACATAATGCATTGGTTGTCCAAAACCAGGCAAGGCCACTTCAGCAGCAAGCACCACAGCAACAACAGTTTAGACAGCAGCAGCCACAGCAGCAGGCCCGTCAGCAGCAGGGACATCAGCGTGCACCGCAGCAGAATAGGAATGCACCACATGGCAGGCCACAACAAGCTCAGAACAGGCCACAGCTTTGAGGGAAAATTTACGGGGTCAATAGAGTGGATGCAGAGGCAGCGGGTAATGTAGTGGAATGTACACTTCTTGTTTGTGGGATTAAAGCTATGATTTTGTTTGACCCTGGCTCTACACATTCTTTCGTGTCCCATAAATTTTCTAAGTTGATTGATATGCATGCTAGAGAACTTGAGTTCATTTTGACTGTGGCAACCCCAGTAGGTAAACAAGTTATTTGTAGAACCTTTTACCCTAGTTGCACAGTCCAGATAGGAGAAGTGGTTTTAACCGCAGACCTCATTTCTTTGGAGATGTTTGATTATGATGTCATCCTAGGGATGGATTGGCTGGCAGGGTACCATGCCACAATGGATTGTTTCCATAAGACCCTCACTTTCAAGTTGGTTGAGACACCAGCAGGAGTGTCGTTTCAGGGAGAGAGGAGGAATCCTCGTGCAGGGTTTGTTTCAGCGTTGAAGGCTGACAGACTTTTGAGAAGTGGTTGTGAAGCTTATTTATCGTTTATCACGGAGGATAAACGGTCCCAAGGGGTGGAGGAGATCCCAATTGTTTGGGAATTCCCGGATGTTTTTCCGGAGGAGATTCCAGGTTTGCCACCCATGAGAGAGATGGATTTCACTATTGAGCTGTTACCGGGGACTGCCCCGATATCTATTGCACCATATAGAATGGCTCCAACAGAGTTGGGAGAGTTGAAGACTCAGTTGCAAGAGTTGTTGGACAAAGGTTTTGTGAGACCGAGTGTTTCACCATGGGGAGCTCCAGTGTTGTTTGTTAAGAAGAAGGATGGTTCGATGAGAATGTGTATTGATTACAGAAGATTGAACCAAGTGACCATCAAGAACAAGTACCCATTGCCAAGAATAGATGAATTGTTTGATCAATTGCAGGGTGCTTCATACTTCTCGAAGATTGACTTGAGATCCGGTTACCATCAGCTGAGAGTTAGAGAAGCAGATGCGTTGAAAATAGCTTTCCGGACAAGATATGGCCACTATGAGTTCCTAGTGATGCCATTTGGATTGACAAATGCACCGACAGTGTTCATGGCTTTGATGAACAAGATATTTGCAGAGTATCTAGACCAGTTTGTTGTAGTATTCAAAGAAGAAATTTTGGTGTACTCCAAGACCAAGGAAGAGCATGAAGAGCATTTGAGGATAGCATTGCAACTCTTGAGAGAGAATCAGTTGTATGCGAAGCTTAACAAGTGTGAAATTTGGTTAGACCAAGTAGCATTCTTAGGGCACATTATCTCTAGAGAAGGTTTGTCAGTGGATCCGTCCAAGATTGAAGCAGTAGTGAATTGGGAAAGACCGAAGAATGTGACAGAAATTAGAAGTTTTCTGGGATTGGCAGGTTACTATCGGAGGTTTGTGTAGGGATTTTCATCGATTGCGTCACCTTTGACGAAGTTGACAAGGAAAAATGCACCATATGTGTGGACAGAGCAGTGTGAAGAGAGCTTCCAAGAGCTAAAGAAGAGATTGACTACAGCACCAGTCCTTACTTTGCCATCCGGGAGCGGTGGTTTTACCATTTTTACCGATGCCTCCAATGTTGGACTTGGTTGTGTGTTGATGCAGGAAGGTAAAGTGATTGCTTATGGATCTCGCCAGTGGAAAGATCACGAGAAGAACTATGGCACCCATGATTTGGAGTTAGCAGCGGTTGTGTTCGCGTTGAAAATGTGGAGACATTACCTTTATGGAGAGCAGTTCGAAGTCCACTCCGACCACCGCAGCTTACAGTATCTGTTTTCACAGAAGGATTTGAACGTGAGGCAGAGAAGTTGGATGGAATATATCAAGGACTATGATTCTCCAATCAAGTATCACCCGGGGAAAGCTAATGTTGTTGCCGATGCCTTGAGCAAGAAATCAGTAGGCTTGGCAAATCTAAGTGGCACTTGTATCTTTGAGCAATTTGCAGTTTGGACCCCCATACCCGGTCTATTACCGTGGCCCAGTCCCGATACCCGGTTCGCTACCGTGGTCCCTGTTAGGAATTTTATAGATTGCAATTCGATGGATGCATTATCATTCAAGCATCATTTGATTTACATGCTTACATTGTTTTAAATAAACTTGAAATCTTGTTTTATTCATGCATTGCTTTTAAGATTTATAAAAGTATTGATTTATGCATGATTTGTTTTTAAAACTTGGATGCATTTGTTTTAGAAAAGTGTTTTCAAGAAATCAAGCAAGCCTTTGTTTTAAAAGTTTTGAATCTTTTTAGGCTTTTTATGTCATGTTTTAAAATCCATTAGAATCTTTAAAACATGTTTTCCAAGCTTGATTTAGTGGCCAAAAGGTCCCCCAAAGTAATACCTTTAAAATGTGAAAAGTTGAAATTTTTGCAAAAAAGGGGGTGGCCCGGCAGTGTCGCCGGTCGACCGGCGCAGAGGTCCCGGTCGACCGGGAACACTGCAGCAAAAAATTGCCTGGCGCACCAACGGTCAGAAATCCGACCGTTGTGTGTTCCCGGTCGACCGAGGCCTGTGTGCCGGTCGACCGAGGACTACCCGTTGGCAAATTTTTTCTATAAATATGAGTTCTTTCCTTTGCCAAAAGTTGGGAATTTTAAGCCCCTCCTTGAGAGGTTTTGAGGCATATTCAAGGGAAAAGAACCAAGGGATGAAGGGGAGCATTAGGAAAGCTAAAGCTTGGATTAATGAAGTTAAATCAACAAGTAGGCTTTACTTTCCTTAATCATATGTTTTCATGCTTGGTTTTATTTTTGGTAAATCATTTCTAGCATGTTAAACTATGTTTGTGTTGTGTCCTTAACATGTTTTATGTTTTGAATTGATTTATTGTTTTGGATACAACACCATATGATTCAATCCAAGTAGTACTTAACTTTGGTAAATCTAAGTAGATCATGTTAATGGAAAAATCTTTGAAATCATATGTAACATGATCCATATACTTGGTTGAATCTTTGGTTGTTGTTTTCCATCATAAGAACATCTCTTTCAAAACTAACTTATGTTTTGGATTCAACTTCTTTACAAATCATATGTTTTCATGTTTTGTTTTATCTTTGATAAATCTTTTGTAGCATGTTAATCTATGATTTGTTGTATCCTTAGCATGTCTTATATTTTGAATAGATCTATTGTTTTGGATACATCACCATTGATTCATCAAAGTAGTACTTTATCTTTGGTAAATCTAAGTAGATCATGTTAATGAAATATGTAACATGATTCATATACTTTGTTGAATCTTTGGTTGTTGTTTCTCCATCATAAGAAAATCTCTTTCAAATGTATCTTATGTTTTGGATTCAACATCTTTGCAAATCATATGTGTATTATTGTTTTAATGTTTCACAACTTGCTTTACTTTGATTGGTACATCATATTCAAGTTGTATTTATAATTACATATGATTTGTCTCCTCATTTCAATCAAATCTATTTTTATGTTTTGATCTTCATTGATGATTTGATTGACATCCCTATGCATCACATGTTTAGAGCTAATCCATTTCATACAACTTGTGTAACTTTGATATCATTAACAAGTTGTTACTTTTAACATGTGATTGCATCCTATCCTCAATCATAAATGTTTTTTTTGAGCTAAAACTTTCAAAAGCCTTAGGCATACATTTATGAGCTTTCATTTTCTAAATGATTGAGGACCACACACACACACTTCATATACTTTCATCTTTGCATTCATAGTGTGAGTGTGTATTAGTTTTTCACTTCCATATCCGCCTATTTTTAGAGGCAAATGTAATGAGCTAAATAGAATCTCCATCAAGTGTATGATAGACACTAAATTAGAGAGATAACCAACCTTGTGGTTGAAGAGGTTATTGCTTAGCCTATAAAAGCATAATGTATAGGTTGATGTTAAGCCTTGAAAAACATCAATGTAAAGGTTATTGCTTAGCCTTGGAAAGCATATTGTAAAGGTTATTGCTTAGCCTATTGAAAAGCATAAATAGTGGAAATCCGGTGAGGTGTTGGATCACAAGCCGGTAGTGGATGTAGGCATTGAGGCCGAACCACTATAAATACTTGTGTGATGGTGCTTGCTTTGTGGTGATTGTTTTCTTTAAGCTTCCGCATTTTGTTTGATAATCATCACTTGTGACTAGTTTGTTTTAAAGAAGTTAAAATTGTTAAAATTGGTCATAAAAGAAGCTCACCCTATTCACCCCCCCTCTAGGGTTAGGATCCTCGTGGACTTTACAATTGGTATCAGAGCCAGGTTACTCCATTTTAGGGCTTAACAACCCGGAGTTGATCCTTGCTAGATTTGAACCCTAGTGTTGTGTTTCATTGCATATCTTTTTAAAGATTTCCACTATGGTTGAAAATGGAATTTACCCTAGCCTCATTGCACCACTCTAAGACTTTTCCAAGTTATATCTTCTAGAGTTGGTGAGTCCTAAAAGTGATCTCTCAAGGACATCCTTTCAAGACCTTAGGTGAATCTTCATTGGTACACATCTTGACTAAGCTTAAGGCCTTGATCCCCCCTAGACCAACCTATGCTTTTTAGTTATATCTATTTGTTGGTCATGTTACATTTGCATTTTGTTGCTTTTTAGTCACATCTTTTAAAATGCAATGTTTCTTTGTGATCATTTGATTTTGTATTCATGAACTTCTAAGTTATATCTCATGGTTTTCAAAATCCCTTGATTGCATTACTTTCTTGATGGATTTGCATTTTGTTCATATAGTTATATCTCTTGTAGTGCATATCTATTCATGATCAATTGATTGTGATTACAAAAGCTTTCATAGCTAGTTTTTTCATGATCAATTGATGTTGGAAAATCATTTGATGATTGTCATAGTTATATCCTTTTTGGAAATCAAATGATTTGAAGCAACTTTAGTTTTCCATTGATTTACAAGTTATATCTTTTGATATGGAAAATTTGTGGGTGTCACTTTAGTGACAGAGGACTTAGCTTTATGTAATTGCCATCTTGTTAGTTCCCGATTCCTTGGTTACCTTATATGTTCTACTTTATTTGTCGGTTTTCTAGCAAATGATTTCTTTACTTAATGAGAGTTCTTGCTAAACAGATTTCTATGCTTGTCCAGGTATTTCCCTTATTATTTTATGCTGTTGTATCCTTTCATTCTCTTGCCAGACCGTCGTGTCTGACCCATTTGCTTTGGTACTCAGGTCCCGTTGCCGGTTTCCTTGAGGAGGAGCCAGAGGAGGCGGTAGGTGAGCCGCAACCCCTCGTCGAGTGGCGTGCTGACGATGTCATGTAGACATCGGGTTGCTAAGAGAGGCGTCTCATTTTGAGGAAAACTATTTAACCATTCATTAGGTTATTGTTTTGTTTATATTGGCCTTTGTTGGCCTCTATTTTTGGGAGATGTAATTACATGTTAATTGTACAAACTTTAATTTACTTTGGGTAACATTCTATAGAACATTGCTCATTCTGATACAGTAATGACACTTGATGTTATTGTCTTCATGACTAAGGATAGTCTGACTATTTGATTTGCTACATGCTTCCGCACTTAACAGAACTATTCATTGATGGTTGTGATATCCTCACCGCGGACACCTGTGGGAAATTAAATAAATGTATGTTGTTATCATTTAAGTAGATGTAGATGTTGTGGGTCCCGATCCCGGATCCGCCCTTTGGGGGCCCGGTCCGGGGTCGCGACAGACTGGTATTAGAGCGAGACGTGTTTCAAGCATTTAAAAGAAACTAGAAATCCTAAGGACGTGGCGTGGATCCGTTAGGTCTTCCGTTAGCTAGTATCGTGTGAGCAATGTGTGACCCATTATATCATTATGTGCTAACAATTTGTTTTGCAGCATCATGCCTCCCCGTAAGAGAACAGTGAATGGTATTCCTTCTGGCAGCAACAGTGATCACACCAGACCGATAGAAGAGGATATAGTTGAGAACAACCTACCAAACCAGTTCCAGGAAATGATGCAAGCGATGCTTGACCAGCAGCGTCAAGCTAATGAGAACCAAGCTAGATTGCAAGAATAGATGCTCAAGAGGGAAGAGGATCACGCTATGGAGATGGCAGAGATGCAAAGGCAATTGCTTGAGGTCCTACAGAGAAGACCGGAACCGGTTCAACCTCAGCCAGCTATCGTCATAAACCAAAGGCAACATGATCCTAATGCCCTGTTTGAGCGGTTTCGGAAGAGAGCTCTGAAGGAATTTCTTGGGGAAGAAGACCCGTTGGCTGCAGATGACTGGTTAGAACACACAGAGAACATCTTCGAGATTTTCCAGTGTACAGGAGGAGATAGGGTAAAGCTAGCATCATCCCTTTTCGTTGGTACTGCAGAAAGATGGTGGAAAACGGTCAAGGAAGAATACAGGAACATGGCTGATGCAGAGGTGTGGGCAAACTTCAAGAGACAATTCCATAATAAATATGTACCTGCCCATATCAAGAGACAAAAGGCCATAGAGTTTCAGCAGTTGGTACAGGGGAGTATGACAGTCTTAGAATATCTCACCAAGTTTGATAGACTGTCCAGATATGCCCCGGAGTTGGTAGATACGGTGGAGAAGAAAATTGCTAAGTTCTTTGAGGGACTCAATCCCTTCATTGAGAGAGATGCCACCGGAGTAGTACCACCTGCTACTTTTGATGAAGCAGTGAAGAGGGCCTACAAGTTTGAGAACTTCCACAACAAGATCCTCAGAGTGCAAGGCAAGAGTCCAGCTCAGCAGCAGAATTTCCAGCATCAGAGGAACCATCAGAATAAGAGGCAGAGGACAGGGCCAAATGTGCAGAATCCAATGGTGTGTATCCACTGTGGGAAGAACCATGCTAGTGCTGAATGTCGTACCATCACGGGAGCGTGCTTCAGGTGTGGTTCGATGGACCATCGGATGAGGGATTGCCCTATGCCAAACAGGCAGAATCAGCAGCAGCAGCAGCAAGGGCCACAACGTCCACCACCACCACCACATAATGCATTGGTTGTCCAAAACCAGGCAAGGCCACTTCAGCAGCAAGCACCACAGCAACAACAGTTTAGACAGCAGCAGCCACAGCAGCAGGCCCGTCAGCAGCAGGGACATCAGCGTGCACCGCAGCAGAATAGGAATGCACCACATGGCAGGCCACAACAAGCTCAGAACAGGCCACAGCTTTGAGGGAAAATTTACGGGGTCAATAGAGTGGATGCAGAGGCAGCGGGTAATGTAGTGGAATGTACACTTCTTGTTTGTGGGATTAAAGCTATGATTTTGTTTGACCCTGGCTCTACACATTCTTTCGTGTCCCATAAATTTTCTAAGTTGATTGATATGCATGCTAGAGAACTTGAGTTCATTTTGACTGTGGCAACCCCAGTAGGTAAACAAGTTATTTGTAGAACCTTTTACCCTAGTTGCACAGTCCAGATAGGAGAAGTGGTTTTAACCGCAGACCTCATTTCTTTGGAGATGTTTGATTATGATGTCATCCTAGGGATGGATTGGCTGGCAGGGTACCATGCCACAATGGATTGTTTCCATAAGACCCTCACTTTCAAGTTGGTTGAGACACCAGCAGGAGTGTCGTTTCAGGGAGAGAGGAGGAATCCTCGTGCAGGGTTTGTTTCAGCGTTGAAGGCTGACAGACTTTTGAGAAGTGGTTGTGAAGCTTATTTATCGTTTATCACGGAGGATAAACGGTCCCAAGGGGTGGAGGAGATCCCAATTGTTTGGGAATTCCCGGATGTTTTTCCGGAGGAGATTCCAGGTTTGCCACCCATGAGAGAGATGGATTTCACTATTGAGCGGTTACCGGGGACTGCCCCGATATCTATTGCACCATATAGAATGGCTCCAACAGAGTTGGGAGAGTTGAAGACTCAGTTGCAAGAGTTGTTGGACAAAGGTTTTGTGAGACCGAGTGTTTCACCATGGGGAGCTCCAGTGTTGTTTGTTAAGAAGAAGGATGGTTCGATGAGAATGTGTATTGATTACAGAAGATTGAACCAAGTGACCATCAAGAACAAGTACCCATTGCCAAGAATAGATGAATTGTTTGATCAATTGCAGGGTGCTTCATACTTCTCGAAGATTGACTTGAGATCCGGTTACCATCAGCTGAGAGTTAGAGAAGCAGATGCGTTGAAAATAGCTTTCCGGACAAGATATGGCCACTATGAGTTCCTAGTGATGCCATTTGGATTGACAAATGCACCGACAATGTTCATGGCTTTGATGAACAAGATATTTGCAGAGTATCTAGACCAGTTTGTTGTAGTATTCAAAGAAGAAATTTTGGTGTACTCCAAGACCAAGGAAGAGCATGAAGAGCATTTGAGGATAGCATTGCAACTCTTGAGAGAGAATCAGTTGTATGCGAAGCTTAACAAGTGTGAAATTTGGTTAGACCAAGTAGCATTCTTAGGGCACATTATCTCTAGAGAAGGTTTGTCAGTGGATCCGTCCAAGATTGAAGCAGTAGTGAATTGGGAAAGACCGAAGAATGTGACAGAAATTAGAAGTTTTCTGGGATTGGCAGGTTACTATCGGAGGTTTGTGTAGGGATTTTCATCGATTGCGTCACCTTTGACGAAGTTGACAAGGAAAAATGCACCATATGTGTGGACAGAGCAGTGTGAAGAGAGCTTCCAAGAGCTAAAGAAGAGATTGACTACAGCACCAGTCCTTACTTTGCCATCCGGGAGCGGTGGTTTTACCATTTTTACCGATGCCTCCAATGTTGGACTTGGTTGTGTGTTGATGCAAGACGGTAAAGTGATTGCTTATGGATCTCAACAGTTGAAAGATCACGAGAAGAACTATGGCACCCATGATTTGGAGTTAGCAGCGGTTGTGTTCGCGTTGAAAATGTGGAGACATTACCTTTATGGAGAGCAGTTCGAAGTCCACTCCGACCACCGCAGCTTACAGTATCTGTTTTCACAGAAGGATTTGAACTTGAGGCAGAGAAGTTGGATGGAATATATCAAGGACTATGATTCTCCAGTCAAGTATCACCCGGGGAAAGCTAATGTTGTTGCCGATGCCTTGAGCAGGAAATCAGTAGGCTTGGCAAATCTAAGTGGCACTTGTATCTTTGAGCAATTTGATGAGTTGAGTTTAGATCTACAGCCACTAAGGAAGGGTGTTTTGTTATCTAACATGACAGTGTCAGAACCTTCTTTCATTCAGAAGATCAAGGATAGTCAGTTGCAAGATCCAGAGTTGGCCAAGATTCCAGAGCATATAGCAGAACGTCCTGATTTTCGTATTGTTGATGGAGTTTTGTACTACCGTGACCGCCTGTGTGTACCTAACATTGAAGATTTGAGAAATGACATCATGACTGAGGCTCACAGCACGAAGTACTCCATTCATCCAGGCAGCACAAAGATGTATCAGAACTTGAAGGGTAGATTTTGGTGGAATAATATGAAGAGAGAGATTGCAGCGTTTGTCTCCCGTTGCATGACCTGTCAGTTGATTAAAGCAGAGCATCAGAGGCCTCCAGGTTTGTTACAACCATTAGAGATTCCGGAATGGAAGTGGGAGCACATTACCATGGACTTTATTTCGGGATTACCGAGGACTAGCAGGGGCAACGATGCGATATGGGTCATTGTGGACCGTCTCACCAAGTCAGCGCATTTCCTTGCTATGAAGACCGGGAAGAAGATGCACATGCTACCTTTGGCAGAGTTGTTTGTCAGCGAGATCGTCAGCCGACATGGGCAGCCAGTTTTTATCACTTCTGACAAAGACAGCAGATTCGTCTCGAGGTTCTGGAAGACATTGCATGAGTCTATGGGTACGAGACTACAGTTTAGCACAGCTTATCACCCTCAGACAGATGACCAGACAGAGAGAACGATTAGACTCTTGAGGATATGCTCCGTGCTTGTGTGTTAGACTTCAAGACTCAGTGGGATGAGACTCTACCGTTGTGTGAGTTCGTTTACAACAACAGCTACCATTCGAGCATTGGGATGACTCCTTTTGAGGCTTTGTATGGCAGAAGGTGTAGGACACCTGTATGGTGGGAAGAAGTCGGCACTCTCAGTTTCCATGGACCGAATATTGTTAGTGAGACCAGCGACAAGATCAAGTTGATTCAAGAACGTTTGAAAGTGTCCTGGAGTAGACAGAAGAGCTATGCAGACTCCCACCGTAGAGATCTACAGTTCAAGGAAGGAGATAAGGTTTTCTTAAAAGTGTCACCTACAAGGGGAACATTGAGATTTGGACAAAAGGGCAAGCTATCACGGAGATACATTGGACCATATGACATTGTGAGCAAGATCGGTGATGTGGCTTATAGATTAGCCTTACCACCTGGACTATCCGGCGTTCACAACGTCTTCCATGTGTCTATGTTGAAGAAGTATGTCCCCGATCCGTCGCATGTACTCCGGCATGAGCCATTAGAGATCAGAGAGGATGCTACCTATGTTGAGAAACCCGTTGAGATCATCGATACGAAGGAATCAGAGTTGAGGACTCGGACTATTCAGTGGGTGAAGGTATTGTGGGAGAACCATGGACCGGAAGAGGCCACATGGGAATTACGAGACCAAGTTCAGAAGAAGTATCCGCATCTTCTACTTGAGGTGAGTTTTATATTCCATTTGGAGGACCAAATGCCCTAAGGGGTGGAGGATGTAAGTGAAAGAATATGCATTAAAGATCTAAAATCTGATTCAAGAGGACGTCCATGGCTGATCTAGTTTTAAAACTTGAAACTAATCTGATTTTTCAGCCATGAATCATGCATAAAAACTCCATGAAATCATAATCAACATGTGTATAATGTAAGGAGATGATTGAGGACTATTACCTTGATGATATGAATGCCTCAAATCTCTGAAAAGAAAGCCTTCAAAGGTCTGAAACCAGCTGCAATCAGCAATACAGGTGCAGGAATATGTTGCAGAAATTTCTCTCCTTTGATCTTCTCTCCTATTCCACTTCCCAATCTAATTGGTCTTGATGGTGGGATCAAACTATGGAATCCTAAGAAGGGTTTTCAGAATTACTCTTTGTGGAAACAACCCAGGACCTGATTCTTTTCTCTCCAATCAAGAAGAAGAATGATGCAAGGGCTGGGTGTGAGTGTGATGGCTTCTTGTCTTGGGCGACCAAAAGAACTCCAAACTGTTTCACGCCCTAGGGTTAATTCCAGCCATTGTGATTCATATGTTGCACGCCCAAGGGGACTCCCATATATTTATAAAGATTAGATTCCTTTAAGGAATACTCTTTCCAATAGGAATGTCAATCCCTAAAAAGAATAGCAACCTTCCCCTTTAGTTGTGCAACACTTACTAATTAAAGACACTAAAATTAGTAACCTTTAATGAATGGAATTCTTACCCAAAGAGGAGTCTTTCCTTCCAAGTAAAGATACCCAATCAAACTTGGAAACCTCACACAAGGGGCTCCATTTATGGCTGGCCCACAAGATAGCTAATCACACCATGGCCCACTAGTCAATAATTTAGCTAGAGTTAAATTCATGTATGCCATCAATAGCCTATTAGAATTTAAACTCAAAATTATTCTTCCACAAAATAATTCAACCACATATCATCTAATTAAATTAGGAAACCATGCCAATATAGGAAAGTGGCTAGAAGAGGGACCAAAAGACATATTTGCCCTTGGCTCCCAAAATGACCAAAATGTCCATGCTAACCCCATAGCAACATTAAGAACATTTTAACCCTAACTCATTCCACTAGAGAGTTATGGTTGCACTCTAGGGACAAATATTAAATTGCAAATAAAGCTCATCATAAATAGACGATTGTCTTTGACCTACCAAGTACAATGACTATAATGCCCCTCTATGTAACATCCATAATCAAGTAGGTTAACCGATGTACTATCTACCTTCTTGATTACATCTCAACCTTAGAACTTCATACCCTTGACTTAATCATCATCCGGATATCATTCTCTTGATCCAGGGAGCGACCCACAAGTTCAATATCCATATGGAACATCCATATACTAAGATCTTAGATTCTGATGATTAATCGGATAATTCTAAGGGGACGATCATTCCATCATTTGATGGCATAGATTCCATATTGCATTTGCACGTCCCAACTAATCAAGCCCGAGTACCCAAAACACAGAGCTGTTGACCCATGAACAGGATCTCACCCATAGTGAATTAAAGTACAAGAACTCGACTTCGTCAGTTCATCCACAAATGCTCAAGATTAAGAGCACTGGTCACTTAGTAGCAAGAGGTGAGTTGATCTCTCTCTGTGATAGTACTATTTTAGAGATCACACCTTCAAGTGGTCCTGTTCAATGCATGACACATGCACTAATGAGATAAATCCGGAAAAGCCTTCCGTGACTTAGGTAAGTCACCCTGAATACAGGAGAGTATCTCATTATAACTTATACCAAGATGAAGTGCCCAACTCCATCTCTCAGTTATGAACAAGTTTATTGTTTCAAGTGTCCATGACTCAGACCTAACTGTGTGTAGCCACTACACACCCAAGTCATTTACCAGAAACAATGGGCCTTATACAACCATACATATACACAAGTAATAAGAGAAAGAAGTCATTCCATTAAATAACCAATAAATATCCAGGAACAGAGATGTGAGTGCAGTCAGTGGGCTTTAGGGCATACACCAATCCCAACAGTAAGACCCCGACCCAAGTGAAGCCGATTAGTGCTAATTAAGTTGCGTGTTAGTGCTAAGCTTGATTAGTGATTTTGGCTAAGTTAGGTTTGGAATAGCTTTGATTCTAGTTTTGGGCTTCTTTGTGTGCTTGATAACTAGTGGGGCCCTTTGGGGGTTCCTTTTCATGATGTTGCATTTGCTTGAGGATTTATCGGAGATTTTTACATTCATGGTTTTAATCCCGTTTTATTGGTATTGTTATTCCATACAACTTTCATGTTGGTCCCGTGTCCATTTGAGATCCAGAGACCCGATTTCTTAGCCTTGAGGGCAAAACAGTCATTGCACATAAAATCTATACCCAAAATTTGATATCTCCGAAACCCGTGAAACATATACTTTTTGGAAACTAGATATTTCGACGATCATTTCTTCCTTCTTCGTCGAATTCATCCGAGGTCCCGAAAGAGATGATTTCAGCCCAGTTAGACTTGTTAGTGATGGAGCCCACTCCCCATTTGGGTATAAGGAAGCCCTTTTTCCCTTCCATTTCCTTTTTCCAGCACAAGAGAGAAAACCTAGGGTTTGTGAGCAACTCTTTCTTCTTCTTGCTTCTTCATCCTCAATCCACTCCCAAGCTTGCACCAAGAAGAGATTAGAGGCCATCATCTTCTTCACCTCCTTGAGAGCTTTCTCTTGATAGTTTTGTGGGGAAAAGCCTCCATTTCCAAGACTTTCTTTGAGCTTATCATTGCCATTAGAGGACTTTGCAAATAAGTAATCCCCTTCATCTTCTAGATTTGTATTCCTTTGGCCATAGAGAAGATCCACCTTCATTATTGGAAGGTTTCCTTGTTATTTCATTGTTTGATCATTTTAGGGTTTTATTTTGGGATCTTCCTTGTAGCTTGGACCTTTATTTTGAGAGACTTGTTAGAGCTTGAGCTACTTGATTTGAAGACCTAAGGCAAGTGAATGATTGGGTGTTTTAAGTTTTAAATGGTTTCTTGAAGCATTTATGGATTTTCATGCTTTCATTAATGTGTTTATTGTTGAAATAAATGTTCTTGATGGAGTATTAAAGGATGCATTTATGGTCATAGAGAAGTGTTGGTTCATAGCAATTAATGTTTTCATGTTTTGTCTTGAATATGTATATTGTGTGAAATGGTTTCCTCCCCTCTTTGCTAGTATGGAATGTGATATGGATGGAGGAGAATGGGATGGTTATGGTTGGAAATTTGAGGTCATTTGAATGGAGATTTGTACTCCTTATTTGATGTATGAAAGTGGTTAAGAAGCGGTTGTGAAAAGGATGAGTTAATGTGGAGTTGAACTGGTCCGAATTCAGGTTCTTGAATGTTCGCTCGAGCGACCATGACACTTCGCTCGAGCGACCTGTCCAGGAAAGGGTTCGGAGCATTCCAGTAGCTTGGTCGCTCGAGCGGACCCCTGGTCGCTCGAGCGGACATCCCAGAACTCATTCCAAAGAGTTGTTCATTCGAACGCATTTAAATATTCGCTCGACCCAATGAGTTCGTTCGAGCGACCTCCACTTCGCTCGAGCGAACCCACCGAGACCACCATTTCAGCGAGCGACTCGCTCGAGCGAACCCTCTAGTCCGCTCGAGCGATGCGGTTCGTCTGGCATAGGCTATGTTTGGGACAATGTTCAGCTGTTTTAATGGTGGGGTCTATTCTCTGGAATTCCCTCTATGTAAAGGAGATTTATTAAGCATTGTATGAGGCCATTTGAGGAAGAAACCATGTCATAAAGATTTCATTCGAAGTTTTGAAACTTCAAGGTGCATAAGGAGCCCGGAATGTCTTCAAAATTCGAAGAGTACCAAGTCTTTATTATAATCGACATACGGGACCCCTATTCACTTAAATAGATCTTGAAACCAGTATTTTACCCAAAATTGTTATAGTTCATTGTTTCACTCCATTCCAAGATTTATGCTATATGATTTGTTTTCCCGAAAGCATGATAGTTACACTAGTAACAGTTAATTGTCGCGAAGTGTATTGCCCGACATGAAATCACAGTGTGCCCTTGAGCACCCCGTCTTGCTCGTTATTTATTGTACTTGATTTACTTACATATGTCTCGATTTGTTATTTGACCTATGAGTTGGCATCACTAAGCTTGGATA
Organism: Cinnamomum chago; assembly: GCA_038049695.1. Lineage (NCBI taxonomy): Eukaryota > Viridiplantae > Streptophyta > Magnoliopsida > Laurales > Lauraceae > Cinnamomum > Cinnamomum chago. The sequence continues at coordinate 20,242,428 of CP142459.1, forward strand.
CCTTGTCGGTTTGATCCACCGACTCGGAGATCCCCTTCCCGTCCCGCCAGCTGCAGTTTGGACCCCCATACCCGGTCTATTACCGTGGCCCAGTCCCGATACCCGGTTCGCTACCGTGGTCCCGTCCCATATATTTATATTGTATATATGATTTGCGTTGAGTCTCCTCACCTAGTGTGACTGGGATCAACGTCCCGTTATACTGTTGTCACTTTAGTGACAGAGGACTTAGCTTTATGTGATTGCCATCTTGTTAGTTCCCGATTCCTTGGTTACCTTATATGTTCTACTTTATTTGCCGGTTTTCTAGCAAATGATTTCTTTACTTAATGAGAGTTCTTGTTAAACAGATTTCTATGCTTGTCCAGGTATTTCCCTTATTATATTATGTTGTTGTATCCTTTCATTCTCTTGCCAGACTGTCGTGTCTGACCCATTTGCTTTGGTACTCAGGTCCCGTTGCCGGTTTCCTTGAGGAGGAGCCAGAGGAGGCGGTAGGTGAGCCGCAACCCCTCGTCAAGTGGCGTGCTGACGATGTCATGTAGACATCGGGTTGCTAAGAGAGGCGTCTCATTTTGAGGAAAACTATTTAACCATTCATTAGGTTATTGTTTTGTTTATATTGGCCTTTGTTGGCCTCTATTTTTGGGAGATGTAATTACATGTTAATTGTACAAAGTTTAATTTACTTTGGGTAACATTCTATAGAACATTGCTCATTCTGATACAGTAATGACACTTGATGTTATTGTCTTCATGACTAAGGATAGTCTGACTATTTGATTTGCTACATGCTTCCGCACTTAACAGAACTATTCATTGATGGTTGTGATATCCTCACGTGGACACCTGTGGGAAATTAAATAAATGTATGTTGTTATCATTTAAGTAGATGTAGATGTTGTGGGTCCCGATCCCGGATCCGCCCTTTGGGGGCCCGGTCTGGGGTCGCGACAGGTATCACAAACCCTATTCCCTTTTGGTGACTGAGTAGGTTGTACGATGCTTTAGGATTAACATTGTACTTATGATTGGATTGTCTATCTCTTTTGATTCTTAATTATACCGTCTGGTACTATCTACATGTAACGAACATGTTCAATAGCTCTATTTGCTTTACTTTGTTTGGGGATCACATTGAGAACTTAGATGATGGACTTAGGATCCCTTTTGACGTTCCATTTGTTTTGAGGTTTGGTTGAAGTGTTGAGGTTAGGGGGCTTTGATTGTAAGGCTTGGAGAGAACTATTATTGAAGTTTGTTTGAAGTTTTGTTTGATTTGGAATAAAGTAGTTTCTCTAATATTGTTGAATTTTGTTCGCGCAAGAAAGCATGGTCCCTCACAGATGTTTATTTAGGATTCTTTGTGTCAGGCACCACTCAGCTATTAGCGTTCAACACGGCTGGGACACCACCTGTGTGAGGACTCTGAATTTATAGCCTCGAGGCAAGAATGGGCCAGAGCCCACGGAGACCGAGCCACATGAGCCAAGAGATGATTGTTATTGTTACTGTCATTGAGCACCAGGTTTTGATCCCTATTTACCGATATCTCCAACATGACTCAATATGAGTAAGGAAGGACAATGATACTATCCCGTGATAATTAGCATATGTGGGCCGCCTACTTTGATAGTCTGTATATGATTCGAATGCTATGTATTTCTTATGATTAGAACACTATGCGTTTCATATGATTTTTTCTACTCGTTTACTCTAATTCGTTCTAAATATTTGTTGATGTTTTATATTTATATCTGTCTGCCGACTGTCGTGTTTGATGTTGCACTTGGTGCATAGGTACTGGGTACCATTTATTTAATTATGATGTTCTGCTATGTTTTACGGTTACCGAGGAAATATTCATACCTCACCGCGGACTTTAATCCTATGGGACATGATTGGGATCAGGTTGCATTTGATTAATGTAATGTCTCATTACCCACTTTTTATGGTTTCAACACCACAATTGCGCTAGAATAGGAGTTTCTTAGATTTAGTTAATTTGTTTCTTCGGTTTGTTCGTGGAGTTGTAACTGTCTCGAGACGTTTCCAGTTCGTTGAAGATGGTTTTGCAACAGTACTTGTTGGAGTTAGAGTTGTTCTCGATGTTCAGTCCCATTTCAGTGTTAGAGATTCAGAGTTTTCTCATATTAGCAGGCTACAGTAGATGATTTGCTCAGGGTTTTCTTCGAGTACATATTCGTTGGCAGAGTTGATCAAGTAAGTTGTACTTTTGTGTGGTTAGACAAGTGTGAGATTAGTTTTGAGGAGAGATCAACTACATATGTTACCGAAAGTTTTAAGATGCTTCTAGAGTTAGATTGAGATTCATATAGTTGCAGGTGGCAGATGTAGAGTTTGTGGGACAAAAGAAGCCTATGTACCATAGTTATTTTGGCTTTGAGATCAGACAGGTTGATTCGAAGTGGGTGTGAAGGTTATGATATACTTATTATATGTGAATTTTTGGATTTCCTTCCTTAGGAGATACTAGATTTATCACCAGTTAGAAAGAGTGACTTCACTATTGAGCTTATGTCCGGAACGACACTAACATCCAAGATCGTACCGCAAGGCTCCAGCAGAGTTGAGAAAATTGGAAGCACGGTTGCAAGATATGTTACACAGAAGTTTTGGGAAACCAAGTATATCACCATGAGGTGCACTAATTCTTGCACCGATTCTTTTGTGAAAAAGAAGGATAGGCAGTAGATCCAGCGTCAATGGATGCAATGGTCAGTTGGGAAAGCTGAAGAAACTGAAGACAGTGTCAAAAATCAGAAGTTTCTTAGAATGGACAGGATATTACAGATTGTTTGTGAAGGAATTTTCTACATTTTCAGCCAGTTGATCAAGTTGACAAGGAAAGATGTTTTGTTGGTATGGTTAGAGCAGTGTAAAATAATTTTCGAGCAGTCAAAGTAGAGGTTGACTACAGACTTTATTGATAAGAGATGGCAATTTTGTGAATCTTACTATTATTTTTGGGAATCTATCGAGATTGGTGCTGATACAGAATGACAAAAGTAATGACCTATGGGTCCAAACAGCTGAAAGAGCACAAAAAAAGATACATTGACCATGACATAGAGATTGCAGCAATTGTCTTAGCTTTAGAGATGTGGATGCACTAACTGTATTGGGAGAGATTTGAACTCAGAGTATGGAAATCTACAGTACCTATTCTCTAGGGAGGATTTAAACTTGTGACAACAGAGGCAAATGCACTAAGCAGATATATCAACTAGTGGGTGATTGATAGCATGTTATGATGAGAGTAAGCATTTTAGGCAGAATCAAGGATAGTCAGAGGAATGACCTAGAGTTGGTAAAATGATGAGAAGATTGAAAGAAGACCAGAGCTCAGACTCGTGGAGGGTGTGTTGTTTTGTCAGGGCAGATTGTGTGTGTCAAATGTATGAGGATCTATGAAGTTACTGTTAGAATGTATGGTCTCAATCCATCAGTTGATATAATAAATGATTAATTTCTTTATTTATCAATAAAATCATGCTTTCCTTTTATGAGATGAATGATGTTTTATTACTTAATGCACATGACCAATATTTATGGCATAATGGTTCATGAGATGAACCAGGTCCCATTAGTATATTAGATGTGATGTATGTATATGGATGAGATCCACATATGGGAGACATGTGTCACAATTCTTATACTTAATAATATCTTCACAACCTGTGATGAGATTGGGCATCTCATCTGATAAGGTTGCAACACTTTGATCACTATGAGATAGTGTGATTTGTCTCGATCATCAGAATGGAAAATTCTAGATCTCAGTGTTGGTACATTGGATGCGTTGAAGGACCATGAGAAGCACCTTATGAACATTGTCTCAATTTAAGGAATACTCTCATAATTCCCTAGCAATAGGCTCCCAATCCTGAGACATTGATGAATTCAAGTTTCTGTCTATTCATTTGCTTTGAGTCACTAATGAGTGAGGCCAACTGTAGGTCAACACCTCGGTGTCTTGGGTACGTGGTAGTAGGACTGTGAGAACATACAATGATTAAGATGAAATCTATCTATTTTATCCTCTTGTGTCAATTAATGGATTTATCATTAGTAAGTGCGCATCTGTCTCGATTAAAAGTTAATTGGATGGTACTGATGATCACTGTGATTAATTGGGGCTCAATGATAATAAGATGTGGGTCCATGATTGGATGGGATAGATTTAATCCAATTGATCCATGGATATTGATAGAGGGGCCTACTTGTGGTAATGTGGAAGTTTAGGGTCTTCATTGTAATTTATTCTTAAGACTGGAGTGCAATTGGATTTATATCGTGGTATTATTTGCAATTAACTGTGGGCCTGGATTGTACATGAGATGTGGGGTCGCAAGTCCCAGTTGGAGCCAGCTTTCTAAGGAATCCCTAGTGGTCTCCATGCTAGCCCAAGATATTAGAAAGTTACTAATGTTACTTGAACTCTAAAAGGAAGGAATTAGAAAGTTACTACTTCTATTTGAAGTGGGACTTCTAATAGTGGTAATAGTAAGCTACTAATTTGTGTGAAAGTATGACTTCTAATGCAATTAGTAAGAGGATCTTAAGAGGAGTTTTGTTGTAGGCTATAAATAAGGGAAGAAACCCCTGGACGTCCCATGTATATATGCACCTAGGGATTCACGCCCAGGACTCCTCAAGTGGAAGAGTTGCACATCTCTCCTCTTCATCTCTCTCTTCTAGTTCTCTTCTAGTTTCCTTGGAGTTTCTAGTAGGATTTTCTTTTGTAGATCCCACCTATCTTCTTGAGAAAAGAGATCTGATAAATGGTCATAGCATGGAAAATCAAAAGGTCTTGGAGATTCTTGTTTGATACGTGAAAGAGTTTCATCATCAAAGAAAGATGCAACATCTCCATTAGAGCACAACCGGGCTCCTAAGGTATAATCTGCTTCCGTGCATATTGTAGATTTTTATGGACGCTTGTTGGCTGCTGTACTATCTTCTAGATAGGTTTATTTACTTATCATGATGTCTGAGATTGAGGACATGAATCCTAGATTGGGTTTTGTAGCCTTCTGGATAGTTGATCCCTGAGTCAAGTGGGTCAAAAAGTTTTGAAAACCTATCCACGAGGCCCACCTATGTCTAACAGTTACTACTGGTGGGATAGCATGAAGACAGAGATAACAGGGTTTGTGTCGGATGTCAAACAGAGTTATGGAGTTGTGAACAGATTGTGGGTCAGTTTGCAGGTAGCTTGAGCACTATCCCGAGTTTCACCGCAGCTTGCCACATTCAGACTTCAGAGATAGAGTTTAGCTAGAGTAACCAAATCTTTTACTTGTGATAGATTTAGTCATTTGGAGGACCAAATGTTCTAAGCAGGGAAGGATGTAACATCCCGAAATTTCAAGGTTGTATTAGTTTAGTTAATTGTGCTTTTAAATAATTAAGCTCAATTAGTAGCTAAATAGGTCCAATTAATTATTAGGATCGTGTGTACGAAGTTTGGTCTAGAACCGGGTTCTTTTGGGTATAGTAGGGGGGTAGTTAGCAATTTTCCAGAGAAATTAGGGGGCTTTTTCATAATTTTAGATTTTTGAGATTTTGGTACCGTTGGGTAGATGTTTTTATTTCCTCAACTTTAGTCTTCTACACCATCTTGATCCGAACCCTCGAAGACACTCTAAAACCATGCCCGACCCAAACCCATTTAAACTTTCATTTCTCTCTCCTTATTCCTTTTTCTCTCCTCACTCTTTTCTTTCTCTCCCCTCACTCCATGTGAATGGCCAGCTCTCCTCTCCTTTTTTATTTCTTTCATTTATCCTTTCTTACGTTCTCCCTTATCTTCCTTTCCTTTTTCTCATTCAACTCTCCCAGCAGCCCCTCTTCCTCTCATCACTCTCTCTCTCTCGTTCTCCACTCCCTCTCCTCGCTGCCTCGCCGTCACCGAGCTCCCCCATCTCCGGTGATCATCACCACCGAAGCTCTCATTCTCCTCTCTCTTCTCCACTCTCTCATCTCCCATCTCTTATTTCTCTCACTCATCTCTCCCTCTCATAAACCCTTCCTGCCTCACTGTCCCGGCACCATCACCGTCGCCGCCAGACCCACCGGTGCCGCCACCATCACCGCCGAATTTCCTCATCTCCGGCGAACCCACCTGCACATCTCTCTATGTTTTCCCCCATTTCCCTCCTTCTCTATTTCTCTCTCCCTTTCTCTGTTTTCTTTCTTGTTTCTCTTTCTTTATTTCATTCTCTCTCTTTCTCTCTCTATCACCCCTCACTATCCACGTGAGTAACAGCCCCCCTCCATTTCATTTTCCCTCACCTCACTCCACTCACTGTCAACGTGAGTTGACTTTCTCTCCCACCCATCTCACCACGTCATCATCTCTCTCTCTATCTATCTAATTCTCACCCATTCTTTCTTTCATTATGTCTTGTTCATTCTTCATGTCAATGGACCACCATGACCCTCCATCAACACTAATCAGTGGGCCCCACAATCTCCGATGGTCACCATCATCTCCGCGTGGACCCCGCAAGCTTCTCATCCCCAATTTCAAGCTTCACTGTTTAGTAAGCCCCTCTTTTCCCCTTAGGTTTGGGTTAAGGCATTTTGGGTGTAGTAGTGTGTTAGATAGCTTAGAGCTTTCTATTCTTTTAGTTTTATATTTTATTTTAGTTTTATTTTACTATTTCCCTTAGGTTTTGTTTGTTGGGCTATGGAGCTATGATTTGTGGATTTGTGCAATTTCGACCAAAGGCAAGTAGATATCTATATAATGGCTTCGAGATGTTTGTCTTTCCTTGATTTGATGATTGATGATGATTTAGATGACCATATGCTCAATTGATACCTTTGGTTTTGGAAAACATGATAATTATGTTTAATTATTTAATGAAATGGATTCTTAATTGGATGGTTAGATTGGTTGGATGGAAATTGGTTGAATGGACTTAACGAGAGGGGGTATGGATGTATGTGGAGAGGGCTAGGCCCTATTCTTGTGTTTGTTTGCAGGTGTGGATGAAAAGGGAGTTTCTCCCCAACTCAGTTCGGTTATAGAAGCTTGATTCTGTTTTCTGAAGCCGCGCGGTTGACCGAGTGAGGTCACCCGATCTACCGACAACACTGGTATTTAGTTAGACTTCAGGAAGCCTGACAACTTAGCCAATTCTCATTTATGTTTCAACTCTGATTGTGTACCCAATCGACAGGATGTCGACCAGCTATGAAGGAGGTTGACTGACCCTGTTTGAGGTCAACATGATGAACTTGGGTTCTTTCTTAAAGGCCTCTTTAACTTAGAACTGGATGGACTTAGGTGGGACTTTGGCTACCCATTTTGGACTCATTTGACTATGTCTGAGGTTGTTTTGGGTCAACATTCTTCACGGTTATTTCGGTTGTATCGGGATCCAACCTACCTCAATCTTGAACAGTATGGGACAATGGGATACCCCCTTTATATCTATGCACGAAGTCCGTTTGTTCGGGTATCATGAACCCTATTCCCTTTCAGTGACCGAGTAGGTTGTACGATGCTTCAGGATTAACATTGTACTTAGAATTGGATTGTCTATCTCTTTTGATTCTGAATTATACCGTCTGGTACTACCTACATGTAATGAACATGTTAAGTAGCTCTGTTTGCTTTACTTTGTTTGGGTATCATATTGAAAACTTAGATGATGGACTTAGGTTCCCTTTTGATGTTCTGTTTGTTTTGAGGTTTGGTTGAAGTGTTGAGGTTAGGGGGCTTTGACTGTAAGGCTTGGAGAGAACTACTATTGAAGTTTGATTGATTTAAAATAAACTAGTTTCTCTAATGTTGTTGAATCTTGTTCGCGCAAGAAAGCCTGGTCCATCACAAATGTTTATTTAGGATTCTTTGTGTTAGGCACCACTCAGCTATTAGCGTTCAACATAGCTGGGACACCACTTGTGTGAGGACTCTGAATTTATAGCCTCGAGGCAAGAATGGGCCAGAGCCCACAGAGACCGAGCCACATGAGCCAAGAGATGATTGTCACCGGGTTTTGATCTCCATTTACCGATATCTCCAACATGGCTCAATGTGAGTAAGGGAGGACAATGATATTATCCTGTGGTAATTAGCATATGTGGACCGCCTACTTTGATAGTCTGTTTATGATTCGAATTGCTATGTATTTCTTATGATTAGAACACTATGCATTTCATATGATTTTTTCTACTCGTTTACTCTGATTCGTTCTGCATATCTGTTGATGTTTTATATTTATATCTGCTTGCCGACCGTCGTGTCTGATGCTACACTTGGTGCATAGGTACCGGGTACATCTACCTTTGGAAAAGTGGAGGCGTCACTTCAGGCAGTTTAGTCTGATGGTGAGTATGAGTTGTGTGTCGACGGTATTGTCGTCATAACCAACACATGAGTGCCTTCATACTTGTGTTAGTTCGTATTTATTCTCTTTTGGCTTAGGTTTTGTTATAAGCCCTTAATTAATATACTTTTGTTATCTTTTGCTAAACATAAACTATAGAGAAGAAAGATGTGCATACTCGGAGTTGTTATATTGTACCATTTGTTTAATTATGATGTTCCACTGTGTTTTACGGTTACCAAGGAAATATTCATACCTCACCGCGGACTTCGATCCTATGGGACATGATTGGGGCCAAGTTGCATTTGATATATGTTGAAAAAAATTTAATTGGCCCTAATCTCATGCATAATCCCCGGTTTCAATTTTGGGGGTATGACACATCAAGTGGCATTTACCTTCAACAGATGCAAAGAACAAGTGGTCCACCAAGTGGAATGTACCCACAACAAATGCAGAGTGGCCAGTGGACAAATATGTATCCTCAATCAATGCAGAGTGGTAATTTTGAATGTATCCATCCTCAGCTACTGCAGGGCGGGCGACAGGTGGGTATGTACTCTCAGCCAATGCAGAGCAACCCACAGATGGGTTTGTACTCCCAGCCAATGCAGAATGGCCAGCCTGCGAGCTATTTATATGACCAGGTGCGAGGGGCTTCGTTCCTCGAGCAAAGAATGCATGGACTTTCGGAGTTGGAGAGGTTGAAGAGGATGGAGAAGGAGGCGGCGACTACTCGAGAGTTCGGAGGAGATGAAAGGGCCGGGAGGCATGTCGTTGAGGAAGACAATCGAAAACGCACTTCTTTGTAATTGTAAAAAGGACCCTCCTATTTTTTGTTTTTCATTTTCAATAAGAAATTAAGAGGGGGCAGGCTGACATGGCATTTTATTCGGATGTCGCCCGAGGATTCCACAAAACAGTTTTCCCCTGTTACGTTGAAACAAGGATCCGGACTCTTTTGTTGAATGTTAAAATTCAGATTTTAATGTTACCCAATTGTACCCTTTTCAATTTGTCTTTCCATTGCAAATGTAATCATAATTGAAATTCAGATTTTTGGGAACCACATTCAGTCCTTGGTCATGATAGTTAACTAGTAACAAAGGCCGGGGATAAAATTGTTAGACCCCGACCTAGACTAATTCGATTAGTGTGTGTTTAGTTATCGTTGGGTTAGAAATAATTAGCTTTAGTCCTAGATATAATTTTGGGAATTTTGAGAACGTAAGTGTTAGTCAGACACGCTCCGGAAGGCTTGAATGAACGTATAAGCTTAGGAGAATCGTATTGGTTTTCCATTTTAATTGTGATTTTGATTTCATTTGAATGATTTTATTATTTGTGATAACTTTCATCTTCGGCCTGTTCGTGTTTAAAGCCCAAAACCCAAGTTTTGGCCCAAAAAGGGTAAAATTGTCTTTTATACACAAATCTAGACACATATTTTGAAATCTCAAAACCATGCCAAAAATATACTTTTTTGGAAACTAGATATTTCGAGGATCATTTTATCCTTCTTCGTCGAGTTCATTCGAGGCCCGCAAGATCATGTTTTTGTCAATGCAAGGTTCAAGTTCATTGGGCCATATTTGCAAGTGTTTAAAGTCAACTCTTTTTCCTTCCCTCTTGTTTGAGCATCTCTAGTTAAGAGCTCCAACCCATCATTTTGAATGGAGCCTTTTTGGTTCCTAAAGATCTTGTTTTTCATGCTCGCAAGCCCTTTTGTGAAAATGGGTTTCTTGTTTTCAAGTTTGAGTGAATTTTGAATGGGTTTTTACATGGGTTTTGTAGTCTTTGGCTTAGCTTGAGTGGAAGTGCTTGAAGAAAGGTTGTGACATCTTGGACTAAGGAAAGTAAACAATCTAGGATGGATGTTAGCATGTGTGCATTTGGTTTGTTTTCCTTTCATTCTCTTCATTTCATTGGAAATCTATGTCTTGAATGGAAATTTTGGGGATTTTGTTTTAGATTGGAGAATGGGAATGAGATGTTTTAAATTGTGCTTGAATATGTATGTTTAATCCCTTGGAGAGCTTGTAGGCTCAGGGAAGTACAGGTTGAAGGGAAATAAGAAGAAGGGAAGAAGAAATGTAAAAATCTGACTTGAAATGCACTGTCCGCTCAACGTCGGTCAACTGTCGGCTAACCGAAATTTCCACTTCGGTCGACCAACAGCCAACCGAACTCAGTTTGGCTCCATTTCCCAAGACCTGCATTTCGTCAGGAAGGATTTCGGTCAGCTGTCGGCTAACCGACATTTTCCACTTCAGTCGACCGACAGCCAACCGAAATCAGTTCGGTTCCATTTCCCGAGAGCTGAGATTTTCGGGGTAAAACTATTGGTCAGCTACCAGCTAGCCGACATACCCCACCTCGGTCGACCAACAGGTGACAGACAGGTAACCGAAATTTCAATATGAGTTGTTTCAGAAGGATTTCTACAGGAATGAAAACTAGAATATGTTATGGGGCTTTTAGCCTGACACTGTGTGATTGAAACCGGAGTTTTAACATTTGGGTTTCAATTACACAAGGGTCAACCAAAGGTCCTTACATACGCTTGATAGACTTTGCTTTCGAACTTTAGTTTTGATGCAAAAAGTATTATCGTGTACTCGTTTTGTAGTTAAGTATAAGCTCGTTTGAAAATTGTTTCAAGGGTAAAAAGGGGATCACTTCTTAAGCGTGTTTTGCATATATATACTTATGCCTCTTGCTAGCCGTGTCTTGTTTAGTTCCGATACGTGATTTTCCCCTTCAAGCCTGATTTGGTTTAAGATGTGTTTCGCCGTGTTTTATGCATTCATGAATTTGAGTGAACACCACTGAGCTTGGACTGCCCTTTCAGTTTGATCCACTATCTGGGGGTCCTTAAACATGTGGACTATCTGAAGATTGGTCGTGTACTTTATTACACATCGTGCGTGTCCGGTTCCGCGGCCGGAATCCCCATATATGTGTGAATCGTGTCTTGTTATATTATGTATATCTTGCTTGTCGTGCGTGCTTACTCTTGTCATCATGTATGATGGAGAAATGATGGGCTCATTGTGGATTGTAACTATTCATGATATTATAAGTATTCATGCCAGCTTTGTTCGTATTTTGAAATGTACTTTAGTCATGTAAATGTTTCCAATTCAGCAAAATGTTATATATGTTTCTTTCAGCATTTACTTATTACATGCTCATGCCTAAATTGATTACCTGCCAAACCGTCGCGTTTGACCCTTGAATGTTGGTGCCTAGGTGCAGGTGACGTTGCCTTTGAGGAGCGTTTGGAGGAGGCTCTTGAGCCACTCCTAGTCAGAGAGTGGCAACCCGACGATGTCAACTAGACGTCGGGCGGGTTCTTGAGTTGCGCTTCATTTTTTCATGGGTTCTTTTGTCATTTTGAGAATTGTATTGGCCTTTATTGGCCTCTTATGGGATGTAACTAAACTTAACTACCTTTTGTGCCAGTCTCATAACTTGAATTGATGGGAATGCCTTGTTAACTCCTTACTTGTGATACTCTGTCTTGATATTATTTTGTTATGGCACTTAAAATTTTATTGGTGCTTATCTTGATGTGATTTGCTACACGCTTCCGCAAGCTTGATCGTGTGAGACACATTCCGCGTGTTTCGGGAATCCTCACTGCAGGAACCTGTGGGAAAACAACGTCGCGGGCTCGGGATCCGTTCTGGGGTCGCGACAGGACTGGTATAAGAGCGGGACTTGTTTCAGGCAATTAAAAGAAACTAGAAAGGTCTTAGGAACGTGGCGAGGATTCGTGAGTTCGATAGATTCGTTTGGTATAGGACCTTAGAAACCCTTATACCATGTTTATTGTGCACTAACACCTTGTTTTACAGCGTCATGCCTTCAAGAAAAGTTCCAAACAATAATGCTTCAGGCAGTAATCAGAATGAGTCAAACACGACTAACACACCAACCGCTACACAGTTCCAAGAGCTCATGCAAGCTATGATAGAACAACAGCGATAGGCAAATGAGACTCAAGCAAAATTTCAAGAACAGATAGCAAAGAAAGATGAGGAAATGGCTCAAGTCCAGAGGCAACTCTTGGAAGTTCTTCAGAACAGAAATCAAGCTCCACAACCTCAACCTTTGGGTCCACAGATTGTTATCCATAATAGGGATCATGACCCTAACGCGCTATTTGAGAGGTTCAGGAAGAGAGCACCAAAGGAATTCTCAGGCAATCAGAACCCGTTAGTTGCAAATGATTGGTTAGCATACACCGAGAAAATAAGATAAACTAATTCTCGAGAAACTGGAAACACTCAAGAGGTTAATGTGTCTCATCTCACATTGCCGCGTAAGGGTCAAAAGGCATGTAGGTTATCACAAAAAAATAGTGTCACTTTCCTGTCTAGCATAAAATAAAAATAGGCATATTAATTCTCAGTTTAAGAATGTAATCATTTGAGTCTTCCAATATGATATGAGTATTCCAGTATCTGTGTTGCAGACCATCTTCATGTGAGTGAAGGGAGTGGGCCCCACAACATGTGACCCACTTACATAGCAACTCTTGATCATCTGAGGCTTTTTAATTTGTAGAGATCCTCTTCGAATGCATAAGAAAATGCATTAAAAAATAATTACTTATCGTCCTCAGTTAGAGGAGTATGATTTTAGAATGGGACCAGCCAATGAGAATATTGTATAGAGAACATACAGTTACTGTAAAGCGGTTTTATATTTAATTAGAATTTTAGAATTTGATTAAACTCATTATGTAATTCAGTTTCTCAAGAACATCTCAACCTTTAAAGATGGTGCGTGGATCATTCAAGTGGGGCCCACTGGTGTCCACTTATTTGATATGTTTTTAGGGTCATCCATGTATAATGGGTCTCATCAGGTTATTTAAAATCAAAGCACAATAGGGCAATTTAGACTTCATTTTGTCCCCTTTTTTATATGTGGCAACGTTGGTAGAGCATCAAGTGATTATCCCAAAGGGTTGATCATAGAATTAAAGCTCGAACCTGATAAAGAATCTTAACCGATAAAAAAAATCAATGATACATAATAAAAAAAAAAGAGCCAATAATCCATCTCTAACACTTCATGATCAAATAAAAGAAAAACAATTAATTTCATTAGATCTAACAGTATCACCAATGTTGAAGCATCATAGATATGTAAAATGTACAAAAGCCATAAGGTCAAACATGAAATTAATAAATTAAGACTTATATAAATCTAATAAGCAATCAAGACTAAGGCTGCCTTTGGTACCGGCATTATTAGTAGCATTAATGCTACTTTGTAGCCAAACGGTCCCTATAAAAATCAGCATTAGCATTAGCATTTTAGTAGCATTTTTTTGCAAAACGCTAATGCTGAAAAAAGGAGCATTTTTGTAGCATTTTAAATTTTTTGCCCATAAGCTGCCAAAAATCAGCATTAATGCTAGCATAAACTCATTGTAACCAAACAACATTAACATTTTTTGATCAGCATTAGCATTAGCATTAATGCTAGCATTTGAAAATCAGCATAAATGCTGATTTCCAAAATGCTACTACCAAACGGACCCTAAGAATTACACACATATCTAATTTGGTCCTACTTGAGCTGGATCATTGACAGTTGAAGAAGCTTGGTTTGGGCTTGCATGTGAACCATAACCATTTAAGATCATCTACAACTGTCCAAAAATCACTTTACTTCTAGAGTTTGGACAATGCCACCCATGATCTTTCCTCAGCCCTTAGCTTTGGATTTTGTCTTTAGACGAACCATCAATAATGGGGCGGCCCCTACCAGGTGGATGATCTCATGCACCACTTTCCTTCCCATTTGCACAGATCCATGTCTCTCTCCCCACCCTTGGTTACAACCTTAAATATCTCATTTTGGACCTCACCAACATATTAGGAGGTGGGCTGCACATATGATCACAACTTTATGTAGTCAAACAGTTAATTGGCATGTTTCCTACTTTAGTAAGAATATTATACCTTCACTCGTAAACCCCATTTCCTACTTTAGTGAGGATATTATACCTTCACATGTAAACGCGAGTGCTAAAAGAAAATATGAAAAGTTTTAGAATAGCCAAGGGCTCATCTATAAATGAATAGGGGGCCATCTATAAATGAAAATAGTCGTAGTTCTACAGAGGGAACTAGGAGGAAAATATCATCTTTACCATGTATATCAATTTCTATATGTGGTGCTGACGTTGCGCCCTCCATAACCCACCTTCCCGTTTTCTTTAGTATATAAAATTGGGCACGTAGCTAGGTTAAGAAATCGTGAAATTTGCTCGTGTTTTTAGTAGGTTTGAGTTTGCAATTCTAACATGCAAGGCACTCCTTTGATTTATGCCTTTTGGTTTGGAACATAGGCGTGTTGAATAGGAAATGGTGGATTCTCATGCCTTGAACCTTGTCCAACACTTGTTTTAACTTAATACCAATATGGAGTGATGCTGTGAGCTATTGTACACTTCAAAGCCATTTTGAAATCCGTTAGGCAACCCTAAGCCAAGTACGTAAACCTGTGATTCCGAATGCAACCACCTTGAGAAGCACCAAGAGACACATCTCAAGGCATTCAGGACCCCAAGTTGTGCGTAGTTTTGAATGGGGTAATTCTTAACTTTCTAACTCCTTTTCGCTTAATGTGAATCTAGAAGACCATAAATTGTTTAGAATGGACCAGCTTATACACGTCTGACCTATGGGCCTGTCATTTTTGCTTGGCGCGCATTCGTTGCCCTGCCATCTTCCGACCGACTGGATCACTAGGTTGGTCATTTCAGTTGATTAGCGTGCATTATATGCCCTGCTTCCATCCGAATTGACCAAATCCACATTGCCCCTTTCTCTACCCATTCTTGGTCTATTACGTCATGCTTGAATGTCGTTCGTCTGGGTATGGCCGACCTAAACAGTGTGGTTATGCCTAGTAGAGACCATTATAACTGAAACCACTTCGTTTAGACTTGTTGGATCTGTCCATTAAGACCGTGACCTGGGAATTGACATTAAGACCCGGACTCATATTGTATAACCTAATTTGATGGGAGGATTGTCACTTCACTCTTGAGTGGGGCTATGGGAGCGACCGAATGCGACAACCACATAATGATAGTTCTATGTAGTCCCTTCAATATCCTTGGTCATGCGAGAAGTCATAATGAACCCAAACCTAGGAACTCTTTAAGCTTGTCCTTGTCCTGACCCATGATGGGGGCTCTGACCTTTCGTCCTCTCCTTCTCACCCCGGGGGCGGCCGGGAGTGTGGCGGAGGAGGAAAAGCGAGTCATCGACATTTTTTGTACGGGTATGCCAGATTTTCTATTCTACTTGGAATTTGAAGTGGTGATATGAAGATTCACCTTCACAAGTAGAATGGAAATCAATTCTTCTTTCTAACTTTTTATTGCACATATATTTTAAGAAAGAGACACAATTTTTAAATGCCGTGAGAGGCGATTTCATTTTGTTTGCCGTGAAAGGCAATTTTTGTTTGCCATGAAAGGCAGTTTGTGCCGTAAAAGGCGATTTTGTGCCGTGAAAGGCGATTTACAAATCTCATCAATAATGAAAGACAAGAAATGTGATTTCTTTGTCTCTTTACAAAGAATACAAAAAGCAATAGAAAAGTAAGAAAATGGATCTGACTTCTCAGGAGATTGCGGGGACTCGTTCAGATCGACGGTCACAAGTGATGTATGGACTTCGCCATCGTCCTTCAGATGAGAACGCTTGATGCTTTGATTCTTTGGCTTGGCTTGGACCTCGATCTTTTAGAGGACAAAGACCAAGGGGAGGTCCTATATCCCATAAAAAAGCGAGTAAACGGGCTGAAGAGCCTCGTTTAGGCCATGTTGGATAGAAGGCCAGAGGAGACCTTGGGGGGGTGGCCCCCAAGGGACTTCGAACACCTTGTGGTGTTTCTGCAGCAGAGTAGCAGGGTTTCTTCGAGAATTCTTCCGAATTTTTCTGGATTTCTTCTGGGGCGGATCGAAGGTTCGAAGATTCTTTTTTTTTTCTTGGAATGACTCCCCTTTTATAGGCTTTTGGTGGCCATAAGGTGGGTTTATGAGCATTGATGGCATTGATGCTCCATGATGAGAGGAGTTACAAGTTTTAATTCTTTGATTTTGTAACTCCCTTTTCTTGGCTTGTGATTGGCCGGTGGAGAATGATGGACATTTAATCGCCCTTAGTCTCCGTGATGAGGGGTGTTTCATGGTTTTAATGCCACGATTACTTGAATTTGTAACTCCCATTTGCTTGATTTTGATTTGGTCATCCAAGATAATGGGTTAATGACCGCATTAACTTGTCATAAAACGGGTCAATTAACGACATTAAGTGGTCGCCAGGGAATTTGAAGAGTCGCGGGCCGTGCTGCGTCTTTTGGAATTCTGCTTTTGATGATTGCCGGTGGATCCACATGTTATTTGATGTCGGATGGCGATGCAACTTCAAGCATTGATTGGTATCAGTGGGCCAGTGACATCGATCTTGTCGATTTCTCGATCGGTCGGATAGAAAGTGTACTTTCTTGATCAGCCGGTTGGCGATCTTAGAGCGATCAATGATGATTTCATCTTCTTGACGGCGGATCCGAGATGTTGACAAAGATCAGTCGATTTCGAGCATAAAAAATCAGATTTTCAGAAAACCATAGGGGCTGGAGCTCCCGAAACAAGGAAAGGGCCGAAAACGGGCCACCCGATGACAAATCCGGCGACCCGGACTTCCATGGTCGCCGTGGCCGGGGGTCGCCGCCGGTGACCATGGGCCAAGGTCGCCGGCGACCATGGGGATTCTTCCCCTTCCAGTCGCCGTTTCTCGGCCGTTTTTCGGTCTTTTTCGTTGCTTTTTTCTCCTATATTTTTCTTGACTTTTCTCCTCATTTACTAGTTTGATTCTCTTGAAGAAAACCTGACGATATGTCATAAAAATCGGAGCACAAAGTTTCCCATTTTTGGAAAAGCCGAAGACTTTGTAGCCGATTTTCCGTTAAGAGTCGAAACTAGGTCAAACGATGTCAGAATGATCTGAAATTTGAGGTGGAGCCTCCTAAGCAGTAGATGGAACCAGCCATGGCTTTTGTTTGAGTTTTGAAGCCGTTTGAGGTCATGTCTCCAGTAGGCTTGATTTTGCTGCGGGGGAGATGTCGCGCTTTGATGTACGGTCAACCGATGTCCGATTAACTTGAAATTTGACAGGGAACCCAGTGAAGTCATTTTGAGATGATCCGTTGGCTCCGATTTGGATGTCATGGTCCTGGGGTGCTCCGCCGCTGGTAGCCTTAATTTTATTTTGGAGCGTCAAAGTCGGGTCAAACGTTGTCGGAATGACCTGAAGTTTGACGTGCAACCCTTTGGAAGCATGTTGAAGCCACCCATGTGCTCTGTTTGATGAGTAATGGCCTCGATAGTTCTCGCCGCTGAGAGGCTTGGTTTTACTGCTCGTAGGTTGATGGAGAGTCAAACGTTGTCGGTTTGACCTGAAATTTGGCATGGAGCCCTTTGGAGGTTGTAAGACCCCGACCCGAGTGAACCCGATTAGTGCTAGTTAAGTCGTGTGTTAGTTCTAAGCTTGATTAGTGATTTTGGCTAAGTTGGGTTTGGAATAGCTTTTGTTCTAGTCTTGGGCAATTTTGAGTGCTTTGGTAACTAGTGGGGCCCTTTGGGGGTTCCCCTTACGACTTTGCTTTTACTTAGGGGATTTTCTGGAATCGTTTTGAATTGCATTCTTATCCCGTTTCATTTATCTTAGTGATCCCTACAACTTTCATGTTGATCCTGTTTCCATTCGAGGCCCCGAAACCTTATTTACTAGCCTCAAGGGGTAAAACAGTCCTTTTACACTAAACCTGTACCCAAAACTTGATATCCCCGAAACCAGCGAAACATATACTTTTTAGAAACTAGATATTTCGGTGATCATTTCTTCCTTCTTCGTCGAATTCATCCGAAATCCCGAAAGACATGATTTCAGTCAAACAAGCTTCTTTAGTAGTGGGACCCAACCCCATTTGTTAACAAAGGGAAGCCCACTCTCCCTTTTCATTTCATTCTTCATTATCCCAGCACAAACCAGCAACCTCGGGTTTCTCTTACTTTTCTCTTCTTCTTCTTGCTCTCTCCATCTCCAATCCACATTAAACTTGCATCAATCAAGAAATGGAGCTCACCATTCTCTTCCTCATCTTGAAGGCTACATATTGATACCATTTGTGAAGGAAACCTCTCATTTCAAGATCTTCTTTGAGCTAACTCTCTCCATTTGAAGGTCATCCAAGTAAGCAATCTTCTCCATCTTCTAGATTTGTGTTCTTCTAGCCCTTGAGAAGCTCCATTTTCATTATTGAAAGTTCTATCCTTTTCATTCCTTGTTTGACCCATTTTAGGGTTTGTTTTCGGGGTTTTTGCTTGTAGCTTGGATTTGAGCTTAAGAGGTGATTAGAGGCTTGGTTTTGCTAGCTTGGACTTGAGGCAAGTGGATGATTAGGTGTTTTGAGTTTTAAATGATTTGATGAAACATTTATGAATTTCTCATGCTTTTATTGATTTGCATTGTTGAAATAAATGCTCATAATACATCTTGTTAGCTTCATTTAATGTCTTGGAAACATGAGTTTATAGCTTTCCTATCTCAAGTCTTGTAATGGTTGTATAAGTGTTGAAAGGGGGGAAAAAGAGGAGGACCCATCACACAGTAGAAAGGAACCTAGGTTCTGTTTCGCAGTGTACCCGGTCAACCCCACGGAGGCTCGGTCGACCGTGCACACAGGGTCAGGCTCCCACACTGTGCACCCATTTCAGTTACAACTCCCGGTCGACCGGCCAGGGGCTCGGTCGACCGGGCACACAGGGACCAGGTCGACCGGGCCAACTGAGGAGTTCCTGCTGGAAGGGATTTTTACCCTGTTTTTGGATGGGCTTAGGTGGGACTTTGGCTACCCTTTTCGGACTCATTGGACTATATGTGAGTATGTCTTGAGCCGACATTCTTCATGGTTAGTTCGGTTGCATCGGAATCCAATCCAATTCAATCTTGAACGGTATGGGACAATGCAATATCCTTCTTATATCTATATGCGAAGTCTATTTCCTTGAGTATCGCGAATCCTATCCCTTTCGGTGACTGAGTAGGCTGTACGATGCTTCAGGATTAACATCATACTTAGGATGGACTGTTTATAGTTTTAAAATTTTAATCGTACCGTCTAGTACAATCTATAAGCTCATTTAAAGTTTTGAAAATCGTAAAGTGCATAAGGAGCCCGGAATGTCTTCAAACTTAAGGAGTATCAAGTCATTATTTTAATCGACATACGGGACCCCTATTCACTTAAATAAACCTTGAAACCAATATTCTACCCGAAATTGTAATAGTTCATTGTATTCCTCATTTCCGAGATTTACATTACATGATTTGTTTTCCCGAAGGCATTGAAGTTACACTAGTAACAGTTACTTGTCCCGAAATGTATTGCACTATATGAAATGGAAATTTTTCCTTGAACATCCTTGCCCGCATGTTCATTTACTTGCACTTGTTTTACTCGTTCATGTCTCGATTTGTTAATTGACCTATGAGTCGGCATCACTAAGCTTGGATAACCTTGTCGGTTTGATCCACCGACTTGGAGATCCCCTTCCCGTCCCGCCAGCTGCAGTTTGGATCTCGATGCCCGGTTTATTACCGTGGTCCCGTCCCGATACCCGGTTCGCTACCGTGGTCCCGTCCCGTATATTTATATTGTATATATGTTTTTCGTTGAATCTCCTCACCTTGTGTGACTGAGACCAACATCCCGTTATACTTTTGTCACTTTGGTGATAGAGGACTTAGCTTTATGTGATTGCCATTTTGTTAGTTCCCGATTCCTTGGATACCTTACATGTTTTATCATGGTTATTTGTTTTCTAGTAAATGATTTATCTCCTTTATGAGAGTTCTTGCTTTTACAGATTTCTAGGCTTTCCAAGATATTTCTTTTATTATATGTTGTTGTACCTTTTCACTCTCTTGCGAGATCGTCGTGTCTGATCCATTTTCTTTGGTACTCAGGTCCCATTGCCGGTTACCTTGAGGAGGAGGCGGAGGAGGCGGTAGGTGAACCGCAACCCCTAGTTGAGTGGCATGCTGACGATGTCATGTAGATATCGGGTTGCTACGAGAGACGTGACATTTTAGGAAAACTATTTAACCATTCTTTTGGGTTATTGTTTTGTTTATATTGGCCTTTGTTGGCCTCTATTTTTGGGGAATGTAACTAAATGATCTTTTGTTTAAACTTTAACTTACTTTTGGGAAACATGCTAATGATCATTGCTCATTCTGATACAGTATTTCATACTTATAATATTGTCTTCATGACTAAGGATAGTCTAACTATTTGATTTGCTACACGCTTCCGCACTTAAAAGAAATATTCATTTATGGTTGTGATATCATCACCGCGGACACCTGTGGGAAATTAAATAAATGTATGTTACCATTAAACCGATGTGGTATCATCCTTTAGTCCCGATCCCGGATTAGTCCTTCGGGCCCGGTCCGGGGTGGCGACAGACTGGTATCAGAGCGAGACGTGTTTCATGCAATTAAAAGAAACTAGAAATCCTAAGGACGTGGCGAGGATCCGTTAGATCTTTCGTCAGCTAGTATCGTGTGAGAAATGTGTGACCCTTTATTTGATTATTATGTGCTAACAATTTGTTTTGCAGCATCATGCCCCCTCGTAAGAGACCGGTAAATGGCAACCCTTCTGCAAGCAATAGTGATCACACAGGGCCACTTGAAGAGGATAGGGTTGATAACAACACGCCCAATCAATTCCAACAAATGATGTAGGCAATGCTTGACCAACAGCGTCAGGCTAATGAGAATCAGGCTAGGCTGCAAGAGCAAATGCTTAAGAGAGGAAGATCATGCAAGAGAATTGGCAGAGATGCAGAGGCAATTGTTGGAAGTATTGCAGAGAAGGCTCGAACCGGTTCAACCCCAACCCGCCATTGTCATCAATTAGAGGCAACATGACCCAAATGCCTTATTTGAGCGGTTTCGGAAGAGGGCTCCGAAAGAGTTTCTTGGAATAGAGGATCCAATAGCTGCAGATGATTGGCTAGAGCATACAGAGAACATATTTTAGGTCTTTCAGTGCACAGGAGGAGAAAGAGTAAAACTAGCATCATCTCTCTTCAGTGGTACAACGGACAGGTGGTGGAAAACAGTTAGGGCGGAATACAGGACTATGCTTGATGCAGAGATTTTGGTAAACTTCAAGAGGCAGTTCCATGATAAGTACGTACCCACCCACATCAAGAGACAGAAGGCAATAGAATTTCAGCAGCTTGTGCAAGGGAGTATGACAGTCCTAGAGTACCTCACCAAGTTCGAGAGATTGTCCAGATATGCTCCGTAGTTGGTGGATACCGTTGAGAAGAAGATTGCCAAGTTCTTTGAGGGACTTAACCCTTTCATTGAGAGGGATGCCACTGGAGTAGTGCCACCTGCTACTTTCGATGAAGTGGTCAAGAGGGCTTATAAGTTTGAGAACTTCCATAACAAGATCCTTAGAGTTCAAGGCAAGAGTCCAGCTCATCAGCAGAACAAGAAGCCAAGGACAGGACCAAATGTTCAGAATCCAGTGGTTTGCATCCACTGTGGGAAGAACCATGCGAGTGCTGAATGTCGTACTATTACAGGAGCATGATTCAGGTGTGGTTCCATGGACCACCAAATGAGGGATTGTCCAAGACCGAATAGGCAGAATCAGCAGCAGCAGCAAGGACCACAACGTCCAGCACCACCACAGAATGCATTGGTTGTCCAAAATCAGGCAAGGCCACTCCAACAACAAGCACCACAGCAACAACAGCATAGACAGCAGCAGCCACAGCAGCAGGCCCGTTATCAGCAGAGACAGAACCAAAATCAGCGTGCACCATAACAGAATAGGAATGCACAACAAGGCAGGCCACAACAAGCTCAGAATAGGCTTCAACATCGAGGACAAATTTATGCGGTTAATAGAGCTGATGCAGAGGTAGCAGGCAATGTCGTGGAAGGTACACTCCTTGTTTGTGGGATTAAAGCTAAGATTTTATTTGACCCTAGCTCTACACATTCATTCGTATCCCATAAATTTTCTGAGTTGATTGATATGCATGCTAGAGAACTTGAGTTCATTTTGACTGTGGCAACCCCAGTAGGTAAACAAGTTATTTGTAGAACCTTTTATCCTAGTTACACAGTCCAGATAGGAGATGTGGTTTTAACCCCAGATCTCATTTCATTGGAGATCTATGATTATGATGTCATCCTAGGGATGGATTGGCTGGCAGGGTACCATGCCACAATGGATTGTTTCCATAAGACCCTTACTTTCAAGTTAGTTGAGACACCAAAAGGAGTGTTGTTTCAGGGAGAAAGGAGGAACCCTCGTGCAGGGTTTGTCTCAGCGTTGAAGGCTGACAGACTTTTGAGAAGTGGATGTGAAGCCTATTTAGCATTTATCACGGAGGATAAACGGTCCCAAGGGGTGGAGGAGATCCCAGTTGTTTGGGAATTCCCGGATGTTTTTCTGGAGGAGATTCCAGGTTTACCACCCATCAGAGAGATCGATTTCACTATTTAGTTGTTACCAGGGACCGCTCCGATATCTATTGCACCATATAGAATGGCTCCGGCAGAGTTGGGGGAATTAAAGACCCAGTTGCAAGAATTGTTGGACAAAGGTTTTGTGAGATCGAGTATTTCACCATGGGGAGCTCCAGTCTTGTTTGTTAAGAAGAAGGATGGTTCGATGAGAATGTGTATAGATTACAGAAGATTGAATCAAGTGACCATCAAGAACAAATACCCATTGCCAAGGATAGATGAATTGTTTGATCAATTGCAAGGTGCTTCATACTTTTCGAAGATTAACTTGAGATCCGGTTACCATCAGCTGAGAGTCAGAGAATCAGATGTGTTGAAAACAGCTTTCCAGACAAGATATGGCCACTATGAGTTTCTAGTGATGCCATTTGGGTTGACAAATGCACCAGCAGTGTTCATGGCGTTGATGAACAAGATATTTACAGAGTATCTGGATCAATTTGTGGTAGTATTCATAGATGACATTTTGGTGTACTCTAAGACCAAGGAAGAGCATGAAGAGCATTTGAGGATAGCATTGCAACTCTTGAGAGAGAATCAGCTGTATGCGAAGCTTAACAAGTGTAAATTTTGGCTAGACCAAGTAGCATTCTTGGGGCACATCATCTCCAAAGAAGGATTGTCAGTGGATCCGTCCAAGATTGAAGCAGTAGTGAATTGGGAAAGACCGAAGAATGTGACAGAAATTAGAAGTTTTCTGGGATTGGCAGGCTATTATCGGAGGTTTGTGTAAGGATTTTCGTCGATTACGTCACCATTGACGAAGTTGACAAGGAAGAATGCAACATATGTATGGATAGATCAATGTGAAGAGAGTTTCCAAGAGCTAAAGAAAAGATTGACTACAGCATCGATCCTTACTTTGCCATCCGGAAGCGGTGGTTTCACCATTTTTACCGATGCTTCGAATGTTGGACTTGGTTGTGTGTTGATGCAAGAAGGAAAAGTGATTGCTTATGAATCCCGGCAGTTGAAAGATCACGAGAAGAACTATGCCACCCATGATCTTGAGTTAGCAGCGGTCATTTTCGTGTTGAAAATGTGGAGACATTACCTCTATGGAGAGCAGTTCAAAGTCCACTCCCACCACCGCATCTTACAGTACTTGTTTTCACAGAAAGAATTGAACATGAGGCAGAGAAGATGGATGGAATATATAAAGGATTATGATTTTCCAATCAAGTATCACCCGGGGAAAGCTAATGTAGTTGCCGATGCCGTGAGCAGAAAATCAGTAGGCTTGGCAAATCTAAGTGGGACTTGTATCTTTGAGCAATTTGAAGAGTTGAGTATAGACATGCAGCCATTAAGGAAGGTTGTTTTGTTAGCAAAATGTCAGTGTCAGAGCCTTCTTTCATTCAGAAGATCAAGGATAGTCAGTTGCAAGATTCAGAGTTGGCCAAGATTTCAGAGCATATCGTAGAACGTCCTGACTTTCGTATGGTTGATGGAGTTTTGTACTACCGTGATCGTCTGTGTGTGCCTAACGTCGAAGATTTGAGAAATGACATCATGACTGAGGCTCACAGCACGAAGTATTCAATGCATCCCGGCAGCACAAAGATGTATCAGAATTTGAAGGGCAGATTTTGGTGGAACAATATGAAGAGAGGATTGCAGCGTTTGTCTCCTGTTGCATGACCTGTCAGTTGATTAAGGCAGAACATCAGAGGCCTCCAGGGTTGTTACAACCGTTAGAGATCCCAGAATGGAAGTGGGAGCACATTACCATGGACTTTATTTCGGGACTAGCAGAGGCAACGATGCGATATGGGTCATTGTGGACCGTCTCACCAAGTCAGCGCATTTCATTGCTATGAAGACAGGGAAGAAGATTCACATGTTGCCTTTGGCAGAGTTGTTTGTCAACGAGATTGTCAGTCATCATGGGCAGCCAGTTTCAATCACATCCGACAGAGACAGCAGATTCATCTCGAGGTTCTGGAAGACGCTACATGAGTCTATGGGTACGAGATTACAGTTCAGCACGGCTTATCACCCTCAGACAGATGGCCAGTCAGAGAGAACGATTCAAACTCTTGAGGATATGCTCTGTGCTTGTGTGTTAGACTTCAAGACTCAATGGGATGAGACTCTACCATTGTGTGAGTTTTCTTACAACAACAGTTACCACTCGAGCATTGGGATAACGCCTTTTGAGGCTTTGTATGGTAGAAGGTGTAGGACACCTGTATGTTGGGAAGAAGTTGGCGTTCGCAGTTTCTATGGACCGACTATTGTAAGTGAGACCAGCGACAAAATCAAGTTGATTCAAGAACGTCTAAAAGTGTCCCGGAGTAGACAGAAGAGCTATGCAGACTCCCACCGCAGAGATTTACAGTTCAAAGAAGGAGACAAGGTCTTCTTGAAAGTGTCACCTACAAGGGAAACATTGAGATTTGGGCAGAGGGGCAAGCTATCACGGAGATACATTGGACCCTACGACATTGTGAGTAAGATCGGTGATGTGGCTTATAGATTAGCCTTACCACTCGAGCTATCCGGCGTACACAATGTCTTCCATGTGTCTATGTTGAAGAAGTATGTCCACGATCCATCCCATGTGCTCCGGCATGAGCCATTGGAGATTCGAGAGGATGCCACCTACGTTGAGAAGCCCGTTCAGATCATTGATACAAAGAAACAAGAGTTGAGGACACGGACTATTCAGTGGATAAAGGTACTATGGGAGAACCATAGACCGAAAGAGGCCAAGTGGAAATTACGAGACCAAGTACAGAAGAAGTACCCACATCTACTACCTGAGGTGAGTCTTATATTTCATTTGGAGGACCAAATGCCCTAAGGGGTGGAGGATGTAAGACCCCGACCCGAGTGAACCCGATTAGTGCTAGTTAAGTCGTGTGTTAGTTCTAAGCTTGATTAGTGATTTTGGCTAAGTTGGGTTTGGAATAGCTTTTGTTCTAGTCTTGGGCAATTTTGAGTGCTTTGGTAACTAGTGGGGCCCTTTGGGGGTTCCCCTTACGACTTTGCTTTTACTTAGGGGATTTTCTGGAATCGTTTTGAATTGCATTCTTATCCCGTTTCATTTATCTTAGTGATCCCTACAACTTTCATGTTGATCCTGTTTCCATTCGAGGCCCCGAAACCTTATTTACTAGCCTCAAGGGGTAAAACAGTCCTTTTACACTAAACCTGTACCCAAAACTTGATATCCCCGAAACCAGCGAAACATATACTTTTTAGAAACTAGATATTTCGGTGATCATTTCTTCCTTCTTCGTCGAATTCATCCGAAATCCCGAAAGACATGATTTCAGTCAAACAAGCTTCTTTAGTAGTGGGACCCAACCCCATTTGTTAACAAAGGGAAGCCCACTCTCCCTTTTCATTTCATTCTTCATTATCCCAGCACAAACCAGCAACCTCGGGTTTCTCTTACTTTTCTCTTCTTCTTCTTGCTCTCTCCATCTCCAATCCACATTAAACTTGCATCAATCAAGAAATGGAGCTCACCATTCTCTTCCTCATCTTGAAGGCTACATATTGATACCATTTGTGAAGGAAACCTCTCATTTCAAGATCTTCTTTGAGCTAACTCTCTCCATTTGAAGGTCATCCAAGTAAGCAATCTTCTCCATCTTCTAGATTTGTGTTCTTCTAGCCCTTGAGAAGCTCCATTTTCATTATTGAAAGTTCTATCCTTTTCATTCCTTGTTTGACCCATTTTAGGGTTTGTTTTCGGGGTTTTTGCTTGTAGCTTGGATTTGAGCTTAAGAGGTGATTAGAGGCTTGGTTTTGCTAGCTTGGACTTGAGGCAAGTGGATGATTAGGTGTTTTGAGTTTTAAATGATTTGATGAAACATTTATGAATTTCTCATGCTTTTATTGATTTGCATTGTTGAAATAAATGCTCATAATACATCTTGTTAGCTTCATTTAATGTCTTGGAAACATGAGTTTATAGCTTTCCTATCTCAAGTCTTGTAATGGTTGTATAAGTGTTGAAAGGGGGGAAAAAGAGGAGGACCCATCACACAGTAGAAAGGAACCTAGGTTCTGTTTCGCAGTGTACCCGGTCAACCCCACGGAGGCTCGGTCGACCGTGCACACAGGGTCAGGCTCCCACACTGTGCACCCATTTCAGTTACAACTCCCGGTCGACCGGCCAGGGGCTCGGTCGACCGGGCACACAGGGACCAGGTCGACCGGGCCAACTGAGGAGTTCCTGCTGGAAGGGATTTTTACCCTGTTTTTGGATGGGCTTAGGTGGGACTTTGGCTACCCTTTTCGGACTCATTGGACTATATGTGAGTATGTCTTGAGCCGACGTTCTTCATGGTTAGTTCGGTTGCATCGGAATCCAATCCAATTCAATCTTGAACGGTATGGGACAATGCAATATCCTTCTTATATCTATATGCGAAGTCTATTTCCTTGAGTATCGCGAATCCTATCCCTTTCGGTGACTGAGTAGGCTGTACGATGCTTCAGGATTAACATCATACTTAGGATGGACTGTTTATAGTTTTAAAATTTTAATCGTACCGTCTAGTACAATCTATAAGCTCATTTAAAGTTTTGAAAATCGTAAAGTGCATAAGGAGCCCGGAATGTCTTCAAACTCAAGGAGTATCAAGTCATTATTATAATCGACATATGGGACCCCTATTCACTTAAATAAACCTTGAAACCAATATTCTACCCGAAATTGTAATAGTTCATTGTATTCCTCATTTTCGAGATTTACATTACATGATTTGTTTTCCCGAAAGCATTGAAGTTACACTAGTAACAGTTACTTGTCCCGAAATGTATTGCACTATATGAAATGGAAATTATTCCTTGAACATCCTTGCCCGCA
Organism: Cinnamomum chago; assembly: GCA_038049695.1. Classification (NCBI taxonomy): domain Eukaryota; kingdom Viridiplantae; phylum Streptophyta; class Magnoliopsida; order Laurales; family Lauraceae; genus Cinnamomum; species Cinnamomum chago. Next base: position 20,270,276 of record CP142459.1, read on the forward strand.
TGTTCATTTACTTGCACTTGTTTTACTCGTTCATGTCTCGATTTGTTAATTGACCTATGAGTCGGCATCACTAAGCTTGGATAACCTTGTCGGTTTGATCCACCGACTTGGAGATCCCCTTCCCGTCCCGCCAGCTGCAGTTTGGATCTCGATGCCCGGTTTATTACCGTGGTCCTATCCCGATACCCGGTTTGCTACCGTGGTCTCGTCCCGTATATTTATATTGTATATATGCTTTTCGCTGAATCTCCCCACCTTGTGTGACTGAGACCAACGTCCCGTTATACTTTTGTCACTTTGGTGATAGAGGACTTATCTTTATGTGATTGCCATTTTGTTAGTTCCCGATTCCTTGGATACCTTACATGTTTTATCTTGTTTATTTGTTTTCTAGTAAATGATTTATCTCCTTTATGAGAGTTCTTGCTGTAACAGATTTCTAGGCTTTCCAAGATATTTCTTTTATTATATGTTGTTGTACCTTTTCACTCTTTTGCGAGACCGTCGTGTCTGATCCATTTTCTTTGGTACTCAGGTCCCATTGCCGGTCACCTTGAGGAGGAGCCGGAGGAGGCGATTGATGAACGCAACCCCTAGTTGAGTGGCGTGCTGACGATGTCATGTAGATATCGGGTTGCTACGAGAGACATGACATTTTAGGAAAACTATTTAACCATTCTTTTGGGTTATTGTTTTGTTTATATTGGCCTTTGTTGGCCTCTATTTTTGGGGAATGTAACTAAATGATCTTTTGTTTAGACTTTAACTTACTTTTGGGAAACATGCTAATGATCATTGCTCATTCTGATACAGTATTTCATACTTATGATATTGTCTTCATGACTAAGGATAGTCTGACTATTTGATTTGCTACATGCTTCCGCATTTAAAAGAAATATTCATTTATGGTTGTGATATCATCACCGCGGACACCTATGGGAAATTAAATAAATGTATGTTACCATTAAACCGATGTGGTATCATCCTTTAGTCCCGATCCCGGATTGGTCCTTCGGGCCCGGTCCGAGGTCGCGACAGAGGTAGTTTGAGACCATCCGTAGACTCTGATCGAAGTTTTGATATTTTCGACGCCGTCGCCGCCAAGAGCACCTGTTGAGCTGCCAGAGAAGTGATGTTAGGCCAAATGATGTTGGAATGACCCAAAACTTCATGTGAACCCCTCTTTTGGCTGTCTTAAAGGATCTTGCAGTTTTTGTTTGATTTTGACAAGATTTGATGCTTGAAGCAGCATTGCCTGTTTGTAGTGGGATGCAGTTTCATATGGCTTCTTCATGTTGAAGTGGCAAAGTGACTTTTTTGGTGTCAACAAATGCCCATCGAGGTACATCGACGAGTAGCTTTTGGAGTCGATGTGCCTCGAAGAGAAACTTGAAGGAGAGCTTCTAACTTGACCAAGAGTCTTTGAGCATTTTTTTATAGCCTTTTGAGTTTCCAAGGGGATTTTATGGTAGTAAGAGGGATCACGTACCATCTCAAGGTAAAGTTTTGAAAATGATATGAGGGAGTTGGATTTGGGTTTTCCTTTTGACCTTGTGAACCTAAGGGCTGTATGTGGCGCATTAGGTGGTCAAGAGACCTTTTTTTTATTTTTTGACCTTGTGACCTAACAAGCTGTATGTGGCAGGTTAGGGGGTCGAGGTTTGACTTTTGATTTTGACCTTATGACCCAACGAGCTGTATGTAGCAAATTGGGGGGTCAGATTTGGTTTTGACCTTGTGGCCTAACAAGCTGTATGTGGCGAGCTAGGGGGTCAGGATTTGATTTTTTTTCTTGTTTTGACCTTGTGACCCAACAAGCTGTATGTGGCGAGTTAGGGGACCAGAGTTTGGTTTTTTGTGGAATGTCAATTTCAAGATTTTGGCTTAATTTGATTCATGAGGTTGGATGGTTTGGATTTTTGGAAACTCATGAGGCTTTTCTTCTCTTTTTTTTTTTAATGGTTCAATCAACTCAAGAGAGGCATGGAACCATTTTGTATGCTCTTAGTAAAGGAGGTTTTTGATAGGAAGCCCCTTTTAGTGCCTAGGTGGTCAAACCTGGCTCATGTGGGCTAACCCATGGGATCTTTAGCTTTGGAGATGGCTTAGATCTCATATGGTATCATTTTGTAAAGGATATCTAAAAATATCTCTTGTGGGTAGAGAATATCTAAAAATATCCTTACTTGGAGATAATCTCTCATGCTTCCTTATTTTTTGGAGAGATTTTCTCAAAGTATCTTTCTTTGGAGAGAATATTTCTCATTCCTCTTCTTTTTTGGAGAGAATTTCTCAAAGAATCTTCTCTTCAAGAGAGAATATAAAAAATCTCCTTTCTTTTGGGAAAGTTGCTAGTTTTTAGCACTTACCTCCTTGGTTCTTACCTCCTTGAAAAGAACCAAGTCACCTTTTTTTATAGGCGTGTTACCTGACCTTCTTGTCGAAAGATCCTGCCATGCGTGCTTGGTATAGCTCAATGCTTTTTAGAACTTCGAGCCGTCTTTCATCAAGATTATTCAGCTCTTGGAGTCTCAATTTGACATTGCTTTCTTGAGTCATGTCATTTTGCAAAGATACCCTTAAGGAAGGAATTTGTACTTCCAAATGGACAACAGCTTCGCATCTATAGACCAAATAGAATGGTGTACTATGGGTTGGTCCTCGAATGGTGGTTCGATAAGCCCACAAAGGTTCTAGTAGTTTGTCTCCCCAGTCTCTTTTGTGACTAGAGACCATTTTCTTGAGAATTTTGCAGAGTGTCTTGTTGAAGGCTTCTGCTAGTCCGTTCGCCGCCGAATTGTATGGAGTCGAATGACAACTTTGGATTTTGTACTTGTCTAGAACCTGTAGAATCTGTGATCCCGGAATTGTGTCCGTTATTATGGATGAGTCTTTTAGGTATGTCGAAGCGACAGATAATGTTGGTGTGCAAGAATTGAAGGACTGATGATGTCTTCATTTCGCTGAGCACAAATGCTTCTGACCACTTGGAGAAATAATCCGTAGCGGCGAAGATGAAGCGACGACCTTTGCTTGATGAGGGAGAGAAAGGACCTATGATGTCCATACCCCGGGCTTCAAAAGGCCATGAGATCGCTATGGGATGTAGCCATTCCGGAGGCATGTGGACATAATCTCCATGAATTTGGCATTGTTAGCAGCATTTAGCAAATTGCATAGCGTCAGCTACCATGGTAGGCCAATACTAACCTAACCTTTTTATCTGATCGTAGAGCTTAGGACCAGCCTGATAAGCTCCACAAAGACCAGCATGTACTTCTTTGAGAGTTTCCTCGGCTACTTGTCGTGACAAGCAGCGTAGAAGTACTCCGTTGAAGGATTTTCTGTAAAACATTTTTGAAGGAATATCCAAATGAAAGTTTGGGGCTCATTTTTGAAGGCTTACCCATTCTTTTGGATCTTCAGGTAGGATTCCGAATATAATGTAATCAATGAACGAATCCCTCCAGTCGCCAATTGGAGGTTTGAGGATGGACATCCAACTTCCAACCACTCGGTGGCATTCAGCAACTACTTGGTGTGTGTTAAGAGGATGGAGAATCATTTTTTGACACACTGTGATTTGCAAGTTTTCCCCTTCTTGGATTGCCATAGATGCGGCGAGTCCAGCCAAGGCATCTGCACGAATGTTTTCACCTCTGGGGACGTGGGTGATGTGACAGATGTCAAACTTTTGTCGAAGCGATTGCGCCTTGTTGTAGTAAGGCAACAGATTGGGCTTTCTGACTTCAAATTTTTGATTCATCTGGTTGACGATCAGTTGAGTGTCCCCAAAAGCTTCCAGCATGGTGATGCCAGATTCGATGGCGAGTTCCAATCCTACAATCAGGGCTTGGTACTCAGCTGCATTGTTTGAGCATGGTTCCAGTAGCGAGAAAGCGTGTAGAATCATGTATTTGTCGGGACTGACAAAGAAGATGCCAATTCCCGATATTTTCTTTCCTTTTTCATTTGTCCTAGTTGCGCTGTCAAAGTACATGTCCTAGGAAGCATTTGGTAACGAAGTTTCCACATTGTAGACAGATTCGTCTGGGAGATCATCCCCGAGTGGAGAATCTTTAGGCAACGGGTGCTCTACAAGAAAGTCTGTTAAAGCTTGGCCTTTGATTGCTTTTTGTGGTACATACCTAATATCGAATTGCGACAAAAGGATGAATCATTTTACTAATAGGGCATTGAGAGAACCTGCTTTTGTGACAAGGACCTTTAAGAGATTGATCCTCGAAATCAGGTATACTGTGTTGGACAGCAGATAGTGACGCAGCTTTTGTACGGCAAACATCACTGCAAGACATTCTTTTTCGAATGCAGAATAGCGATGCTCTGTACCTACCAACATGCGGCTAAGGTAATATAGAGCAGCTTCTTTTCCCTCGTCGTTTTCTTGTGCTAGTAGAGCGCCCGAAGAGAAATCGAGAGCTCTTGTGTACAAGATGAATGGTTTTCCAGTTGTGGGGGTGGCCAACACCGAAGGTTTGTTCAGGTATGTCTTGATGTCTTGAAATGCGGCTTCACATTCAGCATCCCAAACAAAGTTCACGCCTTTCTTCATTAGGCAAGAGAATGGACGACACTTTCCTGACAGATTGGAGATGAACCGTCGAATGTATGCCAACCTTCCTTGAAGCCTTTTTAGTTCTCTTAGGGTTCTTGGAGATGGCATTTCTAGGATAGCCTTGACTTTGGTGGGGTCAAGTTCTATTCCGCCTTTCCGAACTATGAATCCGAGAAACATACCCGATGAGACACCGAAGAAGTATTTTAGTGGATTCATCAGCAGTTTGTGTTTGCGAAGTCGGAGGAAGACCTCTCGAAGATCTTTTAAATGGTCTTCTTTTCTTCTGCTTTTAACGGCGAGGTCCTCAATATAACATTCGACCGTCTTGTGCTGCATATCTTGGAATATTTTCATCATAGCCCTCTCATATGTTGCACCAGCATTTTTCAGACCAAATGGCATGACTGTGTAGCAATACACGCCAAACATAGTCCGAAATGATGTGTGTCTTTCATCTTCAGGATGCATCTTTATCTAATTGTAGCCAGAGAAGCCATCCATAAATGTCATTCGCTCAAATCTGTAGGTGTTGTCGATCATCACCTCTGGTATGGGGAGCGGAAATTCATCTTTAGGGCCCGTTTGGTAACTCTACTAATTGAGTCAAGTGAGGTAAAGTTGATTTTGAAAAAAGAATAAAATATAAGTGGGTTATGATGGTATTTTTTTTTAGTTATTTGTCATGGGATTTTTTTGACCTTTTGTATGGGAAAGTGGAGTATTTTTTGTATTTTAGTGGATAAAAGTAGTTGTTTTTTTACTTTTTTTATGAAAAAGATGGGAGGAGTTTTGAATAAAGTGCATATGATGTGATATCTTGTCTGGAAAATGGAGGCTTTACTTTACTTGTATTGTATTAGTAAAGTGCCAAATGGGCCCTTATGGCATGCATTATTCAGGTCTCTATAGTCAATACAGACCATGATCTGCCCATTTTTTTTTGTCACGGGGACGATGTTGGCCAACCATTCAGGATGCCGTTCCTCGTGGATGAAGCCAACGCTTTTGAGTTTCTGAACTTCTTGTTCAATTTTGTCCATCACATTAGGACGGAATCTTCTTTGGCCCTATTTGACAGGCTTGATGTCTTTTTGCATATTGAGTTTGTGGACTACTATTTTGGGGTCTAAGCCAGGCATTTCAACATAAGACCATGCAAAACAATCAACGAACTCACGAAGAAAAGAGATATACTCGGGTAACTCATCATCCTTTATATTCTTACTTATGAATACAAGACGTGGATTATCAGGTGTTCCCAAGTATATCTTTTGAACAGGATCTTCTGTTGGAAGGTTTGAAAGTGGTTCCTCCACATTTTTTTCGGAGGCTTCCAACTTAACAAAACCTTCTGAAGTTCCAAAGGCATTTACAGACCAAGGCTTTGCTTTTGTCCATGGGTCTTCTTGATCGGTATTCTTCTCAAGACTGGCAATGAGATGATCCCAATCACCTGTTGAAACTGGGTCGAAGTAGAGTACTTCTTTTGGAGATGATGGTTCTTCTGGGTCAGAAAACCGTGCGACTATGTCATCGGACAATTCCTCTTCATCGTCAGAGAAATCATACCAATTGGAAGAGCTTCCTGAATCCTTGATGGGTGACTCCTCAAAGAGATATCCAGGGAGATCAATGTCTTCATGGACACGAGATGTTGAGGCTTGGTCAGCAAAATGACTTTGTAGCCTTTGTGTCAACTGTCTCATGGGAGTGTCAAGATCATACCCTAACCCATATGAAGACTTGTCTATGTGACGACGGAGTTTCCAATTTTCCAGTTGACTTTTGGTCAGGGTGGGTTCCAATGGTGTGAGAATACCACAACCACCTCCCAAACCGATTGGATTTTGAGCATCATGGCCAATTCTCTTCATGATAGCTTTTGTCATCAGACTATACATGAATAGTTGAGGCATACCTTCATTTTGGAAAGGTTCAAGCAAAGATTTTGGTGAAGAAGCTTCCGATTTATGGAAGAAGATTGTTTTTTCTTCTGCCGAAGTTGCCGGAACGACGAAGGAAGCAGATGTAGGGTCTTCTACGTCGGCGGGTGTCTCCAATGGGGTGAGAGCAGGCCGAACTTGCTGAGTATCAGCTTGACTTGACGATGTGTCATCTTCTGGCTCTGAGTCCTAGTCCGTGTCTTGCATAATGGACACGAAGGAGACAACGAAATTGCCCCCAGACTTTTGTTTTGTCTTCTTTGCTTTAGTGGTAATTACCAAAGGCTTTGAAGGTTTAAGAAAGACAACAAAGGGAGAATGACTGCTCTCTTTGGTTTTGTCAGAAGGTTTGTTTTCTTCCGACGATTGTTGAGGAGCCTTGCCTTTATCTTTCTTGAGATTTTTGGCAAAGGATGTTGTTTCTTCCTCATTTTCTTCTTCTTCATCTTTGTACATCTGAGCATCTGCAAAATGGACGTCTTTGCCTTTGAAGGGCTTTTTATCTGCAAACACTCGATGTATTAAGCCGTCGTTGCCAACAAACTTGATGCACTGATGTAGAGTTGAAGGGATGACACCATTCTCATGTATCCAGGGGCGTCCAAGGAGGATATTGTAGCATGAAGGGGTTCTTATTGCGTACACGGTGACTTCAGAGATAAGATCACTGATTTGCAATTTGAACCTGATTTTGCCGATAGGCCTTTGAGAGCTCCCATCGTATCCAAAGATGGATACAGACATGTGACTCGGCTTGCTAGGTGGGATACCCAGCTTTTCGAGTGCCGAAGTAGAGATGGGATTGAGTGCAAAACCTGGGTCGATCTGGACTCTGTGTATTGGCATTTCTTTGACATACCCTGTGAATAGGGCTGTCAAAAGGCCGGGCCCTGGCAGGGCCGAGGTAAGCCCTTATCCTACCCTCACATGTGTGGGCAGGGCCTAACCAAGCAAAAGCCCTTGACATTCATAGCGGGCTTGTAATTTTTAGGCCCTTGCCCTACCCTTAAGGGTTAGGGCCGGGTTAGGGCCGGGGCCAAAAGGAGGGAGTTTTTTTAAAGAAAAGACAATTTTCTTACATCACCACCGACTTCCAATCTAACCCTCCTCTTTTGTCTGGGTTGGGGACCGGCAATACTACCGAAAAGGCAGCATGGCGAAGTTAAAAACTTTTTTTTCTTGGAAGGTTGGTGGTGGGATAAAATAATTTTTCTCATGATGTAAAACAAAGAAATATGTAACAATAGTTCTATAAATGATAATACATATAAAAAAATAGCAATAACTCTATATTTAATTATTTAATCTATTTTTAGAATATCTAAAAATTCATCTGATGCATTATCATCATTCTGTTGTTGCGAACATATCTAATTTTGTGCACAAATTAAGACTTCTACAGTATCAGACTTTAAACAACTCCTATACTTGTCAAGTACTCTTCCTCCTGTACTAAATGCCGATTCAGAAGCAACTGTAGAAACTGGAATTGTTAAAATGTCACAAGTCATTCTTGACATAATTGGATAATTTGCCGAATTGACTTTCCACCAATCCAGTATATTGAAATTTATAGATTTATCCCTTGGCTCCTCCAAATAATGATCTAATTCATATTTTTCTTCTACAACTGTAGCCTGGGTCATTTGTTCCTCAAATACTAACCATTCATCCTCAAACTTAGAAGGTTTTTTTGCTAAATCAACTTTATCCACATTTGACAATGTTGTGGTAGGTGTATCATATATCACACAATACTCTTTATAAAGATTTCTAAAGAGTCTAAGAGTATCAATTCGACGAATACTTATATCTTCTCTTGATCCATATAACTTTCTTAAAGCATACTCTAAATATAACAACTTACGTGTAGGATCAAGGAGTATGGCCATTTCAAATACCTTATTATACTGCTCCCAATATTTATCAAGTTTTTCCTTCATTTTTCTAGTCATATTTCTACAAAAGATATCTTCACTATCTAACTTTTCTACCAATAAATTATGTATTTTAATCACTTCTGGTAAAAATAAATGAATGGATGGGTACTTATTTCCTGAAAATTTTAAAGTAGCTTCATAAAAACACTTCAAAAATTCACATATTATACTAGCTATTTCCCACTCTTCCTCTGAAGGAATGTTCTTGTAGTTTGAGTCTTCTAACCCTACTGAATTGAAAACTTCTCTAAATATTAATGCACACTCCAACATTGAGTAGGTGGAATTCCATCTAGTTGAAACATCAATAGGTAACCCCCTAGTGCTACTTAGCCCTAATTCACTAACCATTTCATGGAACTTGTGTATACGAGTTGTTGAATTTTTAATGAATTTCAATGTATCCCTAATATTTTGAATTGTAGGGGTTATTTCTTTCAACCCATCTTGCACAATGAGGTTGAGAATATGTGCAGTACAACACATGTGAAACAGGCTACCATTTAGTGGGATGCCATCCTTTTTTTTTGTTGTAAGATGATTTTTAAGTATCCTTACCATGGCATCATTTGTGGTGCAATTATCTAAAGTTAAGCAAAATATCCTATCATCAATTTTCCATTTTATTAAATTAGTTTTAATAGTTTCAGCTAAGACTACCCCACTGTGGGGCGGATCAACATTAACAAAGTTAATTATATGTTTATTTAACTTGCAATCAGAATCAATAAAATGTGCAGTAATAGACATGTAACCTATTGTTTGATTTGACGTCCACAAATCAGATGTGAGACTAATCTTTGATGATATGCCATCAATTAATTGAGAATTCTTAAGTTTCTCTTGTTTGTAAATTTCTATACAAGCAGACTTACGGTGTTACGTGACACCATTTTAAATTGAGGTTGTAGAATTTTATTGTATTTGATAAAACCTTCATGTGTCACAATATTAAATGGATACTCATGTAAAATTATCATTCTTGCAAGTGCATCTCTACATTGTTTTTGGTCAAATTTATGGATAACTGAGGTATCATTGCCTTTGGCAAAAGCCACAGGCAATGATTGTTGGTTTCTATTAAGTCTAGGTCTCTTGGTACATGATTCGTTAAAGTGTTTAGTTATATGGGTAATTTCATTTCTTTTATCATTATTTAGTTGTTTCTTACAATACTTACACTCAGCAACACGACATTATTTTTCAATTCCATCTTTTTGTTTTTTTAGAACTTCTAATTGTTTAAAATGAACCCAAATACTTGATCTTTTTTAGTTTTTTTCCGTAGAACCCGAGTTTGTGTTAGATGGAGTATCAATAGAAATTGTATTAGATGAAATAGGAATAAGAGTGGGTGAGGAAGAGGAAGAGGAAGAGGAGGGAAGTTCAAAGGGCACAAGGGTACTCACATCCACCTCAATTGGAATGGGCTCATGAGAGCTATCATTGGCAACATTATGAGCAGACATAGTTGATAAATTAATCTAAGATTAAGATAAAAACTCTGTATGAAATTTATAAATAATATTAAAATAAAAAAGAGAGGTAAGAATACTAAATTGGAAGGCAATGCCTGATTCGCGACACTTATTATCTTGATTTTGTTGCCTAAATATCTACAAGAGAAAATAAAAATAGAGACATCTATAAGGGGCTAAACAAATAAATTAATATTTGTTTATTCGTGCAGCAGAGAGGAAATTAATATGAACTATTTCAATGAACAAAAGTTGTGAATCGGCACCGACAAACCTTTTTTTTTTAAATATGCATCTAAATGGGTTTTGTAGATATATGACTCCATGTATTGTGAAGGAAAGAGGAGAGAAAAAAAAAAGGTCTTTTCTTTTCTCAATGTCAGGAAGACAAACCAAAGACCTACAGGAAAACAAAATTAAACAATATGTGAATCTAAAGCAAAACAAGAAAGAAGATATGCCTTTCCTTCTTCCACGAGATATCATTTCTTTCTCACAACCAATCTTTTAAAGAATACATATAAAAAATATACTCTAATTTTAACATCCAAGAAAGACGTTCTACGCATGCCCAAAACCATCATAAAAAATAGATTTTGAAACTACCCAGATCATATGAAACTCAATCCAGCAAAAAGAATAGTTTTTGAAACGAAAAACGGGCATTTTCTCTAAAATCCACCAGAATGAGCAGATTTTGAATAAAAAAAAACTGAATCAATGAGAAAAAAAAAACAAATTTTGAACACGACCCAGATGATAAAAATTCAATCCATGATAAAAAAAAATAACAGATCTTGAACACGACCCAAATCATAAAAACTCAATCCATCATGAAAGAATAGATATTAAACATGGTGCAGGCCAGGATGTTGGGAAAGGGTCCTTTTTTCCTTAATGATTGTTGGAGCAATCATTATTTGTTCAAGTATTTCCATCACTGTTTGTATTTTTAACAAGAAGATGAAACCAAAATTTTCCTAACCAAAGATTAAACTGTATAAAGCATTTATCTCTGTTCACTGGATATAGATTAGAAAAACAACAAATTAAACACTACCCATTGTACAACGGACATATATAATGGCTATATTCATCAAGACAACAAGTTCAACCCATTATTGTCCATACACCAATCACAAAAGCCATTAGAACTTCAAATAAAGTATCATCCCCAATCCCCATGTATAATTTGAACACATTTGTCCTATTGCAAATTGGCCCTGGATAGATGGGTTTCAATGATATGAATTGGTTGGTTGAAAAATAAAATCCAAAATAGAATTTTTTTTTTTAACTTTCTTTTTCCATTTTTTAATATAGAAAGCCCAATCTAACACACTTTCCTAATAGAGTCCTGAACCTCTAGATTTACAATTGGTTGATGGGTATGATTTCTCTCACAATGCCCATCCAAAGTAGATCCCACCAAACAAATGTTAATGATCATGCTCACATATATGATATACCTTCCCAAAAAGAAAAAAAAAAGAAAAAAACTCTCCTAAAATAGGGCCAGCACTGCACACGTCACGTGATAATGAAAAATCAAAGCTTAGAAGGCATTGTTTTATCCCAACAAAAGCATTAATAACTATAAACACATCCTTCCATCAATGTTTGTATGTAGACTAATAATCTCTCTAGCATTGGTAGATTTCTCTCATCCCTTTTTCCCATCTCCTTCACACGCTTTTCCTCTTCTTCTCCCTCCAACCCAACACTTTTTAGTTATTATATATACGTGCTAATTGTATCCCCTGAAAGGTAAAAGCAAAACCCATAGCCAAACCTCCAAAGTCCATACCCATCTATTCCGATCTCTCTCTCATCTTCCTCATGGTAGGTAGGTGAGAAAATTGTGCGAGAGCAGTCATCACCAATCCGATCCATCGACCCACGCCTTTTTTTTCCTTTTCTTTCTTTCTACTAGCTCTCTCTCTCTCACACACACACACACACCAATTGTTTGTGCTATTTTCCCCTTCTTTCTACTTCGTTTTATTATACTTCTCACGCCCACGGCCACCAACTGATTGTGATATTTCCACTGTTCGTGTTTTCATCTCAAATTCTGCTCTGTCTCTGTCTGTGTTTGTGTCTGATGTATGCGAGATCAGTAAGAAACGCATGATCAATAAGTGTAACTACTAATATCAATTTAGGTCTTTAGTAAATAACAACCCACATTGGCAGAAATAACATACATGATACATCCATTCTACAAAAATAATAAATCAACAAGTACTGGGTACATCCAAATACACAATCAACCAATACTGGGTACATCCAAATACACCATAATGAAAAAATAGATTTTGAACACAACCCAAATCATAAAACTCACCTCAAATCTCGAATTTGTATTCAGATCAGCCTTTGGAATGGTAGAAGAAAGAACAAAATGGTGAGCACAGTGACTTCTTGAATGAGTGTTACTGTTGTGACTTCAGACTGTGAGTGGGAGCGAGAAGAAGAATAAGATCAATTACAACTTCAAGATCAGAGAGTGAGAGATCGAAAATGAACAAGATTAGAGAGGGAGAGAGATCGAAAATGAGAAGAGGCGTTTTCTCTGTGAGGTACCCAACGATGAAAGAGATTAAAGATGATATAGAGAGAAATTTTTAGGGTTTTTTTATCAAAAGACCAGATTGCCCCTTGATGTAACCGTTACAGGTGGCCCCATGTGGGGTAATTACGACTTTTTAATAAAAGTCTAAAATGCCCCAAATTAAAATAAGTGATTGTTTATGGGACTGTGGGTTGGGTTTGGTTGGGCCTGGGTCTTACAAAATTTTCAAGAGGCCCAAGTTGCTTAGATATATTATAAATATATCCTATATTTTATATTTTATATTAGCAAAAGTCTAAATGGCCCGACTAGGGGGACCGATTTTGGGCCCAGTCTCCCAAGAGGGCTGTGTAGCAGGGCTCTTTATATTATTACTTAATAGATTGCAGGCCGGGCCGGGCAACCTCGGGCTAGAAAAGTCAAGCCCTAGCTCGGCCCTCAATATTGCGGGCTTTTCAAAATCGGGCCCTACCCTACCCTCGGGCTTTAGGACAAAAAAAGAAGCCCTCGTTTTAAGGGCTTTTGCAGGCCAGGCCCCCTCGTCAAAGGGCCGGATTGACAGCCCTACCTGTGAAGTACAAGTCGGTTATGCTTTGTCTCGCCTAATATGAGGTCATCCTTATCGAAGGCAATTGTTGCACCTACTGCTTTTTGAACTGAGAGGCATTTCATGCCTGATCTCTCAATTTTCTTATTTTCTCCGTTTGAGGAAGTATTTGATTTTTTGACCCTATAGTCCATTTCAATTTGTAGGACTTGTGGGGCATGTTTATCGACATCCGCATTCAGCCTTTGCAGTTCTGAAATGAGACTATCACGAGTTTGTGGAGACATTCGTAATAAGTCAAGGATGTGCAGTCGTGCAGGTATGTGTTTGAAGTGCTCAATCAAGTCGTACTTGAAAGCCTCCTTCGGGCCTGCATTTTCATTATTGTTGCCACTTGGGGCATTTATAATTTGTGTTCTCGAAGGATTTACATAGGAAGAAGAAGGTTGGTTGTAGTTTTTGTGGTAATCCCGGCTAGAGCGGGTACCTCTACCAACTTCAAGAGCTTCTGGATAAGGGTCTTCTTTTGGAAGATCAATCTCGGGATCAAGTGGTTGATCCTTGTCATTTGCTGAAGACGTCTCTGTAGCAGTATTGCCATCTTCAGTGATTGCGTTGGACGGAGCATTTTCTGGGAACAAGTCCTGAATTGCTTCCAGCAGCTTTTCTTCTTTGTTGAGTAATTTATCAGCCCAGACATCGCCTATGAGGTCGGGTATCTGGGACCAATTGACCGAATTTTCATTGAAGAAGACTTCATTGGCAGGAGCTTCTTCGAGATGATCCGTCAAAAGAGGTTTGAGTTCCAACGTCACAGTTTCAGGAGACGAAGGTTGAGAAGATGATATCTCTATGGAAGTCACCTGAGGAGATGTAGCTCCAAAAGATATGCTACCGAATGTAGTCTGAGAATCTGAGGCCTCGGCAGACGAAGCTTCAAAGGCATGATCATCTCAAACTATCGCATTACAAGCAACGCACTGTTGAGATTCAGACTCGCCTTCAAATGTGAGGGGATCATCAATCCAGCAGTTTTCTTCATTTTCCAGGGTTACTAGAGGAGATGTCTGTAAATTTTTCGGGATTTCCGGTTATGGATTTTGATTTTGACAAAGCTCATCGATGCGATCCTGCTCCCGCTCTATGGCAAGATTCTTGCATATTCTTTGAGATCAGGCATAGGGGCCAAATCTTCTTCGTCATCTGCTCCTTGTGGTTCATCAATGTTGGGTTCCACTAGAGCACTTGTTTGTGCTAGATCAACGGCACTTTCTTGAACAGCATCTTGGTCTTCTTCATCATTAGACCAGGATCCTTGTGGCTGTAAAGGGTTATACCAGATTACCGGCATAAGATGAGATTCAGGAATCCATTCCTCATCAGAGAGGTATTCTCCTGTTTCAAGGGATTCTTCCCACTCATCGGTATCACTGGCAATATCACTGGACTCGTATACATCCATCGAGAATATAATTACTGAGTTGCAATAGTATGATGCCCCCTGCGTAGTTTCATTTCTGTAATGAGGTGGCATGAAATCACCGAGGGTGGATTCTTTTACCACCTTTTAAGTTTTGGATCCTTCCATTGCCCCCAGTGAAGCAGTGGACGAGGTCTCTGCTTTTTTAAGGACTTCTTGCTGAGATTGAGCTTTCTCCTGTTGTTTAAGCTTGCGGAGTTGTCTCTTGGCTTGCCTACGCTGTTGAGTGGTTGACTTTGTTTTGACGATCTCCCAATTTTCATCTTCTAGGAGATCGGGATGCACCCATGTGGGTTGTCCGTCTAATGTTGGATAAGGAACCAACTCTTGGGACGTCTGAGTCATTTTTATCACCTTGAAGGAAGTAGTGATCTTCTCCTTTGGTGACTTAGAAGTTTGTCCATATGACACCATGTTGACAGAGGCAAACCCGTAGTTTTTGTCAAAGGTGATGAGTCCATTTTTGCACATCTCGTTGATCTTCTCTCTCACAATGAAGCATTGATTGAGAGGATGCGAGACCATCTGGTGGTATGGACAATATCAGGGATCATTGGTTTTGCCAACATCTCCCGGTCTTTTGGGCTCAGGTAAGGTGAGTTTACCATTTGCTACGAGAGCCTCAAAAATTTCTTTAACATCTTCATCGATTTGGTATTTCTTTTCTACTCGTTCTTTGAAGGCTTCAGAGAGTTCAGGTTTCTTACCCGCAATTCTGTTTTTAGCTTTCTTTGGCTGTTGAAGAGCTTACTTGGTTTGCACATTAAGAACCTCCTTTTTCTTTAGTTTCGAGGTCGTAATGGCAATCGGCTCTTTCTTTGATGATTCCTAAACTTTAGCCTTCTACACCATCTTGATCCGGACCCTCGAAGACACTCTAAAACCTGACCTAACCCAAACCCATTTAAACTTTCCTTTCTCTCTCCTCACTCATTTCCTTCTCTCCCCTCACTCCACGTGAATAGCCAGCTGCCCTCTCTTTCTTTATTCTTTCCTCTATTCTTTCTTTCCTTCTCCCTTATCTTCATTTCCCTCTTCTCATTCACTCCACACAGCAGCCCCTCATCTCCCTTTCCTCTCATCTCATCCCTCTCGTTTTTCCCCTCCCTCACTCCTCGCTGTGCTGCTGCCCCTGACTGCTCGCCGGCGATCACCACCTCCACCAAGCTCTCTTTCTCCTCTCTCTTCTCCACTCTTTCATCTCATCTCAGCTCTCATTTCTCTCACTCATCTCTCCTCCCAGCCATGCTGCCCCACCGTCCCGACACCATCACTGTCGCTGTCGGACCCACCTGTACCACTGTCGCCGTCGGCGACCACCACCTGTGCCACTGCCGGCCACCACCGAACCCACTTCTCTATTTCTCTTCTCTATTTTCCTATTTCTCTCTCTCCCTGTTTTCCCCATTTTTCCCTCTCTGTTTCTCTCTTTCATTCTCTCTGTTTCTTTCTTTCTTTGTTTCTCTCTCACTCCCCTGCCAACGTGGAACGCCCCACCCACGTCACTCATCTCACTATTCCACTTTCTCTCTCTATTTCTTTATCTCTCTCTCTCTTTCTCCACTCTTTTTTTCATTCTGTCTTTTCCCTTCTTCTTGTCAATGGACCCATGACCCTCCATCACCACTAATTTAGTGGGCCACCAATCGAGTGGGCCCCACAACCTCTGATAATCTCCATCATCTTCACGTGGACCCCACGAGCATCTCGTCCTCAATTTCAAGCCACCACTCCATTCACCCATCCGTTTGGTAAGCTTCCCTTCCCCTAGGTTTGGGTTATATACTTTGGGTGTGGAATTGTGTCAAGTTAGCTTCCATTCTTTTAGTTTATATTTTTATTTTAGTTTTATTTTGATAATGCTTCCTTAGGTTTGGTTTGTTGGGCTTTGAGCTAGGATTTTTGGATTTGGGCATTTTTCCACCAAAGACAAGTAGATATTTATATATATGCTTGGATATGTTTATCTTTCCTTTGATTTGATGATTGATGATGATTTAGATGACCACATGCTCATTGATACTTTAAATGTTAAAAACATGATAATATAAATTGAATGGTTGGATTGGGATGGATGTTGGTTGAATGGACTTGATGAGAGGGGGTATGGATGTATGTGGAGAGGTCAAGGGCCTATTTTCTTTGTTTACAGGATTAGAATGGAACGGCTGGACCCTTCATACTGACTGATTACAAGTTCTGGGATGTTGGAAAGGGGTTTCCACCCATTTTACTTCAGTTACAGAACTGAGGTTCTGTAACTGCAGTGTATGCGGTTGACCGGGTACTCTGTGTGAGATGTGGACCGGGCCCACTGATGGATACCTTTTGAAGGGCCCTTTTTGACACTCTTTTAGTTGGACTTAGGTGGAACCTTGGCTACCTTTTTGGACTCATTTGACTATATGTAAAGATGTTTTGAGCCGACGTCTTTTACGGTTAATCTGGTTACATCGGTTACAATCTATCTCAATCTTGAACGGTACGGGACAACGGGATACCCCCCCCCCCTTATATCTATGCACGAAGATTGTTTGTTTGGGTATCACGAACCCTATTCCCTTCGTTGACTGAGTATGGTTGTACGATGTTTGTTTG
Source organism: Cinnamomum chago (assembly GCA_038049695.1). Classification (NCBI taxonomy): domain Eukaryota; kingdom Viridiplantae; phylum Streptophyta; class Magnoliopsida; order Laurales; family Lauraceae; genus Cinnamomum; species Cinnamomum chago. The sequence continues at coordinate 20,287,416 of CP142459.1, forward strand.
GGTATCACGAACCCTATTCCCTTCGTTGACTGAGTATGGTTGTACGATGCCTTGGGTTTAACATTATACCTAGGATTGGATTGTCTATCGCTTTGATTCCAAATTGTACCATCTGGTACTTGTCTACATGCTATGTTCATGTTCCTTAGCTTCGTTTGCTTTGTTTTATTTTGGGATTACTTAATGAACCTAGGTGTTGAACTTAGGATCCCCTTTTGATGTTCCGTTTATTTTGACGATTGATAGAAGTGTTGAGGCTAGGTGGCTTTGATTGTAAAAGCTTGACGAGGACTACCTATGGTATTGATGTTAGAAGAAGCTTGCTTGCTGGGTCTTGATCTTGATTTGATAATGGAAAGTAGTCTCTCTTTTATTAATAAACCTTGTTCGTGCAAGAAAGTCTAGCCCCTCACTATTGTGTGTCTAGGGATCTTTGTGTCAGGCACCACTCAGCTGTAAATCACTATTGACGAGGACCTTGATGAATGTCTGCGCAATACGACTTTTTACATTTTAGATGGATGTACACCATCGGATACATCTTGAACACTTGACTTGATGACTATTGGCCTCTTGGTATCCATCTTGTTTGTTTGTCGGGTTTTTATCCTGTGCCTCTTGTTTGCCGGGTTTTTATCATGTGCCTCTTGTTTGCCGGGTATATCATGTGCCTCTTGATATCTCCACCACGACTCAATGGGAGTATGGGAGGGCAGTGACACTATCCCGCGGTAATTAGCATATGTGGACCGCCTATCTTGCTAGATGTTTACGCTAGTTTGTTTATGATTCGTATGCTATGCACTTCTTACGATCAGGATGTTATGCATGTTTTATGATATCGTCTATTGTCTATTCTGATTCGTTCTACATATCTATTGATGTTTTATATTTATATCTACCTGCCAACCGTCGTGTCTGATGCTGCACTTGGTGCATAGGTACCGGGTACATCTACCTTTGGGAAAGTGGATGCGTCGCTTCAGGTAGTTTAGCCTGATGGTGAGTACGAGTTGTGTGTCGACGGTATTGTCGTCATGACCAGCACACGAGTGCCTTCATACTTCGGTTTATATGTATTCTCTTTTGGCTTAGGTTTTGTTAGAGGCCATTAATTAATATACTTTTGTTATCTTTTGCTAAACTTAAATTATAAGAAAGAAAGATGTGCATACTCTGAAATGTTATATCGTACCATTTGTTTAATATGATGTTCTGCTGTGTTTTATGGTTACCGAGGAAATGTTTATGCCTCACTGCGGACTTCTATCCTATGGGACATAACTGGGGCCAAGTGTTATTATTATTATTGTTGAAAGTTTTGAATTGGCCCTAATCTCACGCATAACCCCGGTTTCACTTTTGGGGGCGTAACAAATACAGTAGACCCGAAAGGGCGTACTAGCACCGCTAGGCACAAATGTTGTAAATCGCATCCTTGGAAAGGACACAAGATGGGATTTTTGAAAGGTAAGGATTGGATTCATAAAGGAGAGCAAATGGTATTCCAATCCAAACAAGGCTCAAGCATTTATGTAAGCACTTAGTCCGAAAAGGAAGGAACCAGAATTTTTCGAATCTGAACCCAAAAGTGACGGAAGGTTTTTTTTTCGAAAGGTCAAGCTTGAATTCATCAAAGAGAGCAAGTGGTGTTCCAATCCGGACATAGGCTCGAACATTTCTGCGAGCGCTAAATCCGAAAAGGAGAGAACCAAGATTTCTCAAATCTGAATTCAAAATGACGGAGTTTTTTTTTTTTTAAAAGATTTTTTTGAAGTTTTTTTTTTTGAAGATTTTTTTTAAGATTTTTTTTTAAGAGTAGACATAGGTCTCCAATTCGGTTTTATGAAACCTTAGTCGATAGATCAGCCCCCAGGTAAGGGTAGGATTACTTAATGAACCCGTTTAAAGGACCCTTGCCTCGAACAGTCTAGCTGCCTCCACACTTTGGATAAGGCTTTTCTTAGATCCACTTTGGTCAAAGAACGCAATTCGTGCAACCTTAGTGGGTTTTGAACTCTTTTATTTTATTTTATTTTTAGATTTCTAATGAATTCATTAAAGAAAGAGAATGGTGTTCCAATCCGAATAAAAGCTCAAACATCTCTACAAGCGCTAAATCCGAAAAGGAGGGAACCAAAGTTTTTCAAATTTGAATCCAAAAAAATAGATTTTTTTAAAGAGTTTTTTTTTTTAAATCCCTATCGAACTCATCAAAGAGAAAAGATGGCCCACTCCCCGATACGAACAATAATTGCGAACATTTATATGCGCTATCAAATTTGAAGATGAGAGGATCAAAGTTTCTCAAAATTGAATCCAAAAAAGAGAAATCAGATTTCTTTTTTTTTTTTTTTTTTTGAAATGAGAAAGAGTGGAAATAAATTCAAAGATAGAAATTTCCAAAAATCTCATCTCATGTTTTTTTTTTTTTATGCAAGATCCAACATAGGCCACCAACTAGAAAGGAGGCTAAGAATTCAAGCATCGCATTCTCAAATGAACGAGTCCCACCGGGTGTGCCAACTTGATGGGGGCTCTGACCTTTCGTCCTCTCATTCCCACCCCTGGGGCTGCCGGGAGTGTGGCGGAGGAGGAAAAGCGAGTCATCAACATTTTTATATGGGTATGCCAGATTTTCTATTCTACTTGGAATTTGAAGTGGTGATCTGTAGATTCACCTTCACAAGTAGAATGGAAATCAATTCTTCTTTCTAACTTTCTATTGCACATATATTTCAAGAAAGAGACACAATTTTTAAATGTCGTAAGAGGCGATTTGATTTTGTTTGCCGTGAAACGCAATTTTTGTTTGCCATGAAAGGCAGTTTATGCCGTAGAAGGCGATTAGTGCAATGAAAGGCGATTTACAAATTTCATCAATAATGAAAGACAAGAAATGTGATTTTTTTGTCTATTTGCAAAGAATACAAAATACAATAGAAAAGTAAGAAAAGGGATCTGACTTCTCAGAAGATTGCGGGGACTCGTTCAGATTGACGGTCGCAAGTCAAGTATGGACTTCGCCATCATCCTTCAGATGAGAACGCTTGATGCTTTGATTATTTGGCTTGGCTTGGACCTCAGTTTTTTAGAGGACAAAGACCAAGGGGATGTCCTATATTCAATAAAAAAGCAAGTAAATGGGCTGAAGAGCCGCGTTTAGGCCATATTGGATAGAAGGAGAGAGGAGACCTTGGGGGGTGGCCCCTCAAGGGACTTTGATCACCTTGTGGTGTTTCTGCAGCAAAGTAGCAGGGTTTCTTCGAGAATTCTTTAGAATTTTTCTGGACTTTTTCTGGGGCAAATCGAAGGTTCGAAGATTCTTTTTTTCCTTGGAATGACCCCCCTTTTATAGGCTTTTTGTAGCCATAAGGTGGGTTTATGAGCATTGATGGCATTGATGCTCCATGATGAGAGGAGTTACAAGTTTTAATTCTTTGATTTTGTAACTCCCTTTTCTTGGCTTGTGATTGGCCGGTGGAGAATGATGGGCATTTAATCGCCCTTAGTCTCCATGATGAGGGGTGTTTCATGGTTTTAATGCCATGATTACTTGAATTTGTAACTCCCATTTGCTTGATTTTGATTTGGTCGTCCAAGATAATGGGTTAATGACCGCATTAACTTATCATAAAACGGGTCAATTAACGGCATTAAGTGGTCGCCAGGGAATTTGAAGAGTCGCGGGCCGTGCCGCGTCTTTTGGAATTCTATTTTTGATGATCGCCGGTGGATCCACATGTTATTTGATGTCTGATGGCGATGCAACTTCAGGCATTGATTGGTATCAGTGGGCCGGTGACATCTGTCTTGTCGATGTCTCGATCAGTCGGACAGAAAGTGTACTTTCTTGGTCAGCCGGTTGGCTATCTTGGAGCAATCAATGGTGATTTCATGTTCTTGACGGCAGATCTGAGATATTGACGAAGATCAGTCGATTTCGAGCATAAAAAATCAGATTTTCAGAAAACCACAGGGGCTGGAACTCCCGAAACGTGAAAAGGGCGGAAACGGGCCACCCGGCTGAAAGTCCGTGATCTGAAACCTAGAGGGGGGTGAATAGGGTGAGCTTCAAATTAGTGACCGATTATAACCAATTTTAACTTCTTTAAATTAAATTAGCCACTAGTGATGATTATCAAACTAAATGCAGAAACTAACAAAAACAATCACCACAAAGCATACACCATCACACAAGGATTTATAGTGGTTCGGCCTCAATGCCTACATCCACTACTAGCTTATGATCCAACACCTCACCGGATTTCCACTATTTATGCTTTTCAACAGGCTAAGCAATAACCTTTACATTATGCTTTCAAGGCTAAGCAATAACCTCTACATTATGCTTTTCTTCAGCTAAGCAATAACATCTACAACCAATAGGTTGGTTATCTTTCTAAGTAGTGTCTAGAATAAACTTGATGGAGATACAATTTAGCTCAATACAATGCCTCTTAATTAGGCAGATATGAAAGTAAAAATCTATGAATGCAAAGATGAATGCACAATGTGAATAAATGATGTCCTCAATCAATTTGAAAGTAAAAGCTCATAAATGTATGCCAAAGGATTTTAAAAGTTTTAGCTCATCAAACATTTATGATTGAGAAAAGAATGCTAATCACATGTTAAAAATAACTTGTAAAATATATACATATGTATTACAAACAAGTTGGGAAATTCTAGGAACAAAAACATGTGATGCATAGGGATTTCAATCAAATTAACAATGTAGCTCAATATGTGTATGCTATAAGCATAAAACACAAAAATAGATTTGATTGAACTTAGGGGACAAATCATATGTAAGAATTGAATCAAGGTGATGCATCCAAAACAATAAATCAATTCAAAAACATATAACATGTTAAGGACACAACAAATTGTAGTTTATCATGCTAGAAAAGATTTACCAATAATTAAAGCAAAGCATGAAAACATATGATTAAAAAAAGTAAAGCTTACTTAGTGATTTAACTCAATGGAACCAAGCTTTAGCTTTCCAAATGTCCCCTTTCATCCCTTAGCTCATTCCCCTTTGTTTGACCTCAAAACACCTCAAGGAGTATCCCTTGGATCCTCAAAATTTCTTTAGGAATGAGCCACTATTAATACCCAAAAACTGCCCAACGGCTAGTCCTCGGTCGACCCCATGACCCCTGGGTCGACTTGGTACTCAACGGTCAAAAATCTGACCGTTGGAAAAGAGCTACAATGGCTCTTTACCAGGGGACCCGGTCGACCGGCCACACTGCAGGTCAACCCGGGCCTGGGACCAAAATCCCCTAAAATTGCATATTTCAAAGTATTTTCATGTGGGGACTTTTGGGCCACTGAATCAAGTTTAGAATCATATTTTAAATCAAACTAAGAGGTTTAAAAACATGAAACATAAAAAGCCTAAAATGATTTGAAAGATTTAAAACATAGGCTAGCTTAATTTGATAAAACTTCTTTTCAAAATATATTGCATCCACGTTGAAAATCAAAACATGCATAAATCAACATTTTTACAAGTCTTAAAAACAATGCATGTATAAATCAAGATTTCAAGTTTTTCTAAATCAATGCATGTGTGTAAAATCAAATGATGCTAGAACGCTAATGCATCCATCAAATTGCAATACACAAAATCCCTAACAATCTCCCCCTTTGCAATTTGATGGCAACTTACTCAACACTGAATTTACACACTAAGTCTTCAGCTCCCCCTAAGCTGGACAGGTCTTAAAACCTCTTGGATGCTTCTTCTCTTTGCTTGGGCTCTTGGACTTTTTCTCCAATCTTCTTGATGCTTGGAGCTTGATCATTCTTCAATCTTTTTTTCTTTAGCCAATCATCTTCTTTAGCTCCTGTCGCGACCCCGGACCGGGCCCCTACCGAGCCAGTCCGGGATCGAGACTAATGATGTACCACATCAGTTTAATGATACCATACATTTATTTAATTTCCCACAGGTGTCCGCGGTGAGGATATCGCAACCATAAACGAATATTTCTTTTAAGTGCGGAAGCATGTAGCAAATCAAATAGTCAAACTATCCCTAGTCATGAAGACAACATCATAAGTATAAAATAATGTATCAGAATGAGCAATGATCATTAGCATGTTTCCCAAAAAGTAAGTTAAATTAAAGTTTAAACAAAAGATCATTTAGTTACATTCCCCAAAAATAGAGGCCAACAAAGGCCAATATAAACAAAACAATAACCCAAAAGAATGGTTAAATAGTTTTCCCAAAATGTTACGTCTCTCGTAGCAACCAGACATCTAAATGACATCATCAGTATGCCACTCAACTAGGGGCCGAGGTCCACCTACCGCCTCCTCCGGCTCCTCCTCAAGGTAACCGGCAACGGGACCTGAGTACCAAAGAAAATGGGTCAGACACGACGGTCTGGCAAGAGAGTGAAAAGATACAACAACATATAATAAAAGAAATATCTTGGAAAGCATAGAAATCTGTTTAAGCAAGAACTTTCATAAAGGAGATTGTGAGAACCCGACCCCTAATCTCTTGGATTAGTGTTGTTTTATTTGAGGATTAGTTTCTTTTAGTGGGATTAGTATTTGTTGGGTTGAGTTTGTGAGCTAGAATGGTTTTTCTTCTAGTTTTAGACTTTTGAGTGCTTTGGTAGCTTGTGGGGCCCTTTGGGGGTTCCCTTTTCGGCTTTGCATTTACTTGTGAGATTTTCCCGATTTGTTTCGTATTGTGTTTTTGGCCCGTTGCATTCATCTTGAGGAATCCTACAACTTTCATATTGATCCCGTATCCATTTGAGAACCCAAAAACCGATTTCTTGGCCTTGAGGGCAAAACAGCCTTTTCACACCAAATCTAGACCCAAATTTCGAGATCCCAGAACCATGCCAAAGTTATACTTTTTGGAAACTAGATATTTCGTCGATCATTTTTCTCTTCTTCGTCGATCGCATCCGAGGCCCACAAGTAGATGTTTTACCCTTGGCAAGCTTTGAGTGTAGTGGGGCCCACACCCACCCATTATATAAGTGACTCCACTCTCTCTTTCTCCCTCATTTCTCCATTTCCATCGACTGAAACTTCCCAGCTACAGTGCCAGCAGCCCTCTTCTCCATTTCTTCCATTTCTCTTGCTCTTATGGAGCCTCCAAGCCGCCAATCCGAAGAGGAAACTCCGGCAACTTCCTCTCCTTCATCTCCTCTCTTGTTTGACACCATTTTTGTGGGAAACCAAGGTGGGCAGCCCCTATTGCAAGCTCCTTCTTGTTCATTCATGGCCTTAGAGGTAAAGAATCCTTCCCATTTTCCTTGTATGTGCTATGGCTCTCCCTTAGGTGCTATTTTCTAGTTGGGTTTGAGCCCATTCATTGTCTTTCTTTGTTTAACCCATTTTAGGGTTTGTTTTGGGGGTTTTTGTAGAGATTGTGATCTTGAGCTTGAGAGGTGATTAGAGGCTTGATTTGCTAGCTTGGAACCCAAGGCAAGTGGATGAATGGATGGTTTTAATGTTATCAAAGTTTTATGAGAATTCCTAAATTTATTACTCATTCTTGGTAATTTGACATATGTTTCCCATATGCTTCTTGCTATAGTTCTATTGATTTCGAAAATGCATATTATGGGTCTCGCTCTATTGATTAAATCTCTTGGAAATTCTGCATTTCAATTGATCAAGTTTGTTCATATGGTTTTATAAGGAATGAGGTCGGTTTGGCTAGTCATGGTTATGTTTATGAGTTACATTGATTGAAATTGATACTCATTTAAAGAGTTTTGCTAAAACATCTTTGGTTAAGGAAATGTGATCAATAGACTTTGTTTATCCATAGATTTGGGCTCAAATGAACCCCGGTATATGATTGGAACTCTCCTCCTTATTTGGTTTTAAATGAGAAGAAAGGAGATGTTTAGTTATTTGTTTTCATTGGAGTTTTCATGAGGAATGGGGTGGGCTAAGTCATTCAAGGTTTTATAAACATATTGGTAGAGTACTTATCATCCTTGTGATAGCCTTTATGAATGTTGTGAAATGGTTTCCTTCCCTTTTTCTTTGCATGGGACTTGACATGGAAGTAGTGATGGATAGAACTCAAATGGGGATTTGGAGAGGTATAAAGAAATGCATTGGAGGAGCTATTAGCTCAATGTTATTGTAAGGACTTGTGGATGTGAGGAAGAGGGTTTTGAGGAGGAAAATGGCTCAAAACTGAACACAGTGAGCATTTTCGTAACTGGCGGTCAGCTCACGGTCAGCCAGCGGCTAACCGCCGAGTGCATCGGCGGCTAACCGCGCACCGCGGCGACTTTTCCAGAGAGCATCGTTTTCCCCCTCAAAATACGGTCAGCCTCACGGTTAGCCAGCGGCTAACCGCCGAACACATCGGCGGCTAACCGCCAGCCAACCGCCCACTCACGGTTACCTTTCCAGAAAGCATCAGATATCCCACTTGAAAACTCGGTCAGCTTCACGGTTGCCCAGCGGCTAACCGCCGAATGCATCGGCGGCTAACCGCCAGGTAACCGCACTTGGCGGTCAGCTGTGCGGTCAGCCAGCGGCTAGCCGCCTGCCCCAGCGGCGGCTAACCGCCAACTGACCGCCAGGTAACCGAAATTCCCCAGATTTCGAAAAGCTCCCCGCTCGAACGAACTCTCCGGTTCGTTCGAGCGTTGAGCTTTGTCGATCAAAGGAGATTCACTAAGCATGGTATGAGGCCATTCGAGAAAGAAACCATATCACAAGGATGTCATTCGAAGTTTTGAAAAGTGTAAAAGTGCATAAGGAGCCCGGAATGTCTTCAAACTCAAGGAGTACCAAGTCATTTCAATAATCGACATACGGGACCCCTATTCACTTATATAGATCTTGAAATCAATATTTTCCCGAAATTGTTATAGTTCATTGTTTCACCTCTTTTCCCGAGATTTGCATTACATGACTTGTTTCCCCGAAAGCATTGAAGTTACACAAGTAACAGTTATTTGTCCCGAAATGTATTGCCCGATATGAAGTGACAGTGTGCCCTTGAGCACCCCCGTTTTACCCGTTTATTTACTGTACTTGATTTGCTTGCATATGTCTCGATTGGTTTTGACCTATGAGTCGGCATCACTAAGCTTGGATACCTTGTCGGTCTGATCCACCGACTTGGAAATCCCTCTCCCGTCCCGCCAGCTGCAGTTTGGATCCCGATACCCGGTTATTACCGTGGTCCCGTCCCGATACCCGGTTCGCTACCGTGGTCCCGTTCCCGTATATTTATATTGTATATATGATTTACGTTGAGTCTCCTCACCTTGTGTGACTGAGACCAACGTCCCGTTATACTCTTGTCACTTCGGTGATAGAGGACTTAGCTTCTTGTGATTGCCATCTTGCCAGTTCCCGATTTCCTTGGATACCCGACATGTTTTATATTGCTTACTTGCTTTCCGATAAATGATTCGTTTCCTTTATGAAAGTTGTTATTTAAACAAGTGCTAATATTCTCCAATGTAAATTCAGTTATTATTATATTGTTTTCTGTTCTTTGTACCCGCACATGTTTTTAAATGATTACCCGATTCGTTAAATACCCATGCTTTTACATATGTTTCAAATGATCGATTGTTTTACTAGATTTATGTGATTACACATGTTTTAAATGAACACCCGAACTGTCAAATACCCATGCTTTGAAATATGTTTCAAATGACACTTGTTGTGCCAGATCACTGTGTTTATACCGGTTTCAAATGAATATCCGATTTGTTAAATATCCCTGCTTTGAGATATGTTTTAAATGAACACCCAGTTTTATTAAATATCTGTATTTTCACATATCTTTCAAATGGACTTTGGTTTTGCCAGACTGCTATATTTATACATGTTTTAGACGAACACCCGATTGCCAAATATCTATGATTATAGATGATGCAAACGAACACATGTTTTATTAGATGTTCATGTTTTACCCGTGCTTGAAATGAATACAAGTTTTCCCCGAGATTCCCGACTTTGCACCCGTGTAATTATATGCAGCATTTGATCGAATGACATGATTTATCATATGTTTATTCTTCAGTATATTTATAATCTTTTCATCCGCCTGCCAGACCGTCGTGTCTGACCCACTACTTTTGGTACTCAGGTTCAGATTTATTCGCCCCGAGTTGAGTGTTTTGTTGGCTTTGGAGCCATGCCTTGCAGGTTGTCTTGTCGGCTATGTCATGTAGACATTGAGTCTGACATCGGAGCTACGTCACATTTGGATAGTAGTTTATAGCTTATTGTTGTATGGCTTTTGTTAGCCTTTTTCTTGGGATTCTTAATTAATGTACATTGATCATTGTAACTTGAATATATTTGGGAATGTAATATCCTGTTACTGTCAGCTCTGTAATTTATTGTGATGGTTACTCCAGTCTGATATGATTCTTGATATAATAGCTATACGCTAAAGGTTGAGTGCGACGCGGAATCCGATGGCCACGGACTTCGGGTCGCAACGCCACAAATGCTTCCGCAAAATATTCAGAATGTGTTGTCTTCACACACGCGGATCCTGGGAGAAGTAAAATATTATTGGTGCTTAATCCCATTCCCGCCCCCGAGGTTTCGGTTCGGGGGCGTGACAGAGATAAAGCATTTACTAGAAAACAAATAAACAAGATAAAACATGTAAGGTATCCAAGGAATCGGGAACTAACAAGATGGCAATCACACAAAGCTAAGTCCTCTATCACCAAGTGACAAGAGTAAATGGGACGTTGGTCTCAGTCACACAAGGTGAGGAGATTCAACGCAAAACATATATACAATATAAATATACGGGACGGGACCACGGTAGCGAACCGGGTATCGGGACGGAACCACGATAATAAACCAAGCATCGGGATCCAAACTGCAGCTGGCGGGATGGGAGGGGGGATCTCCAAGTCGGTAGATCAAACCGACAAGGTTATCCAAGCTTAGTGATGCTGACTCATAGGTCAATTAACAAATCGAGATATGAACAAGTAAATCAAGTGCAAGTAAATGAACATGCGGGGCAAGGATGTTCAAGGAATAATTTCCATTTCATGTGGTGCAATACATTTCAGGACAAGTAACTATTACTAGTGTAACTTCAATGTCTTCGAGAAAACAAGTCATGTAATGTAAATCTCGGAAATGAGGAAATACAATGAACTATTACAATTTCGGGTAAGATATTGGTTTCAAGATTTATTTAAGGTGAATAGGGGTCTCGTATGTCGATTATAGTAATGACTTGGTACTCCCTGAGTTTGAAGACATTCCGGGCTCCTTATACACTTTACGATTTTCAAAACTTTAAATGAGCTTATAGATAGTACTAGATGGTACGATTAAAAATCAAAACTATAAACGGTCCATCCTAAGCATGATCTTAATCCTGAAGCATCGTACAACCTACTCAGTCACCGAAAGGGATAGGATTCGCAATACCCAAGGAAATAGACTTCGCGTATAGATAAAAGGAGGATATCGCGTTGTCCCATATCGTTTAAGATTGAATTGGATTGGATTCCGATGCAACCGAGCTAACCGTGAAGAACGTCGGCTCAAGACATCCTCACATAAAGTCCAATGAGTCCAAAAAGGGTAGTCAAAGTCCCACCTAAGCCCATCGACAAACAGGGAGAAAATCCCTTCCAGCAAGGATTTCTCAGTTGGCCCGGTCGACCCCGTACACAGCAGCCCCGGTCGACCTGAGAAAATCAGGTCGACCTGGCCCCCGTGTAACCGGTCGACCGGCCATGGAGTTGTAACTGAAATGGGTGCACAGTGTTTTGGGGAGCCTAACCCTGTGTCACCGGTCGATCGAGCCACCGTGGGGTCGACCGCATACACTGCGGAACGGAACCCAAGTTCTGTTCTGCAGTGCGCTGGGTCCTCCTCTTTTTCCCCTCCTGTCAACACTTATACAACCATCACAAGACTAGAGATAAGAAAGCTATAAACCCATGTTTCCAAGACATTAAATGAACTAGCAAGATGCATTATGAGCATTTATTTCAACAATGCAAATCAATAAAAGCATGAGAAATTCATAAATGTTCCACCAAATCATTTAAAACTCAAACCACCTAATCATCCACTTGCCTTAGGTCCAAGCTAGCAAAACCAAGCCTCTAATCATCACCTCTTAAGCTCAATTCCAAGCTACAAGCAAAAAACCCCCAAAACAAACCCTAAAATGGGTCAAACAAAGAATGAAAAGGATAGAATTTTCAATAATGAAAATGGAGCTTCTCAAGGGCTAGAAGAACACAAATCTAGAAGATGGAGAAGATTGCTTACTTGGATGACCTTCAAATGGCAAGAGCTAGCTCAAAGGAAGTCTCAAAGTTGATAGGTTTCTCAATAAATGGTATCAAGAGATAGCCTTCAGGATGAGGAAGAGAATGGTGATTTCCATTTTGATGTTGGTGCAAGATTAGTAGGAGATTGAAATGGAGAGAGCAAGAAGAAGAAGAGAAAGTTGCAAGAAACCCTAGGTTGAAGTGTTGTGCTGGAAAATGGAGAATGAGATGAAAGGGAGAGTGGGTTTCCCTTTGTTAACAAATGGGGTTGGGTCCCACTACTAAAGAAGCTTGTTTGACTGAAATCATGTCTTTCGGGATCTCGGATGAATTCGACGAAGAAGGAAGAAATGATCGCCGAAATATCTAGTTTCCAAAAAGTATATGTTTCGCGGGTTTCGGGGATATCAAGTTTTGGGTACAGGTTTAGTGTAAAAGGACTGTTTTGCCCTCGAGGCTAATAAATCGAGTTTCGGGGCCTCGAATGGAAACGGGATCAACATGAAAGTTGTAGGGATCAATAAGATAAATGAAACGGGATAAGAACGCAATTCAAAACAATTCCAAAAAATCCCCTAAGTAAAAGCACAGTCATAAGGGGAACCCCCAAAGGGCCCCACTAGTTATCAAAGCACTCAAAGTTGCCCAAAACTAAAACAAAAGCTATTCCAAACCCAACTTAGCCAAAATCACTAATCAAGCTAAGAACTAAAACATGACTTAACTAGCACTAATCGGGTTCACTCGGGTCGGGGTCTTACAGCTCCCAAGCTTTCTTTCTTCTATCAACACTCCCCCTTTGACCATGCACTCTCTCCCTTTGGCAAGATATGCATTCTCTCCTCCTGTAGAAGATCAAACAAAATCTCCCCTTAGGAACCTTGGACATTCTCTTCCCCTTTAGAGAACTTGAATGCTCTCTCCCCCTTTGACATTAAATTGCAAAGGTACCCAGACACATGAAATAAGGAAAATACCTTTTAGTAGCACCTATTAACAAAAGAAATCGAAAATGAAATACATAACAGGTTATCATGTATGGAAGTAATCTGTAAGGGTTCAAAACCAATGCAAGGGTCAATTTGATCAAAACTAATACTTCCTATGAAGGTTTACACTCCCCCTCAATCCATTCTCTCCTTTTGTTAAACTTTTGACAAAAATATAACTATTTGGTGCAAGAAAAAGATGATTTAACCAATTGAGGGTCAACTTCAAGGAAAGGATTAGACGCGTTTAAATATAGAGCACAATATGATCAAATTACCAAAAGAGCAAGGTCAAAAAGAAAAGCGATCATGAATACCAATTGGAAAAACAAAGAATACCAATTGAGATTCAATGATAAGGCTATAAAATCAATCACTCTAAAATGGAGTTATAAAGAATATAACTATTATGATAAATCCAAATTAGAGCTATCCATGATGAAATGGGGTTTGCTAAACATAGCATCAAATAATTTAACTATGAAAATCATATGCCATGAAAGTTTTGAAATCATTACATTCAATCAATAAATATGACTATTAAGTGCAAGATGAGTGAAATGAAATTAAAAAATGAAGCCAACATCAACTAATTACCAACCAAGATTATGAATACATGAACATAGTGGTCATGAGATTTACCTATATGAGCAAGAGATGTGGCAAACATGAAAATTATGATGCTAATGGAATGTGACATGAAACAAAAATATATAACTATCAAGTTCAAACCAATGTACACAAGGTCCATCACATTCTCAAGAAAAGACATCAATTGGATATGAAATCAATCGAAAATTATACTAATTGAAACCCATTGATTTTGACAACATGATTAATAGCAAGGATGTGACAAACACAAAATTCCATCAAGCATCGCAAATGGATATTCATCACTTTTAATGATATAACTAATGAGCATAGTGATGAACAAGATAAATTGCATAAAAGGATATAACTTGGTAATGCATGCAATTTTCAAAGTGACAAAATCATATGAATTCAACATCTATAAGATATCCATCAAACATATAGATATAACTATGAAAATATAATGAATTGGTTTCAAAGAGGTTCATATGATCAAGATCACTACTATGAAGTTGAAACATGTATAAGGATGACATCACTAAGAAAATACACATGAATCAACATCATAACCATCCATAAAAAAAATTACTAGAAAGCATGAATGATGGATTTATGAGTTTTAGTATGGTATCTACAAATATAACTAAGATCACAACCATACATGGAACCAATTGACATTTGCATAGAGATGATCAATCAACACTTAAGATCTAACTCATACCATATCATCAAAAAAGAATATAACTATGCAAGCACAAGAAGGTATAGAGTTAGAAGGATATCATGGATCACATATAGATGAAGATGGATCTCATATATGGGTATACCTATTAAGAACAATGGTTTAATTTAAATTCATCTAAAATTATCCATTAATCTATCACGCAATAACTCCACTCTTAGCAAATGTACTAAGCTTACAATGTAATGGGAAATGGATAAGAGGATTATACCAAACGAGCTTAGCACACTAAATCACATATGTACTTATTAAGCTCAAATGATAATAAAATAAAAGATTTTACTATAAAGCACATAAGCAATCATCAATTTGCATTAATGAAAATATATACAAAGTTAGGCACAAACATGCAAATCAATGACTCCATATCCAACCACGCAATGTAAGACATCAAAATCAATTTGCACAAAAAAATGTAACTAAATGAGCAAGGAGGCAAATCTATCATGATAATATTGCAATCAAAGGATTTTGAAAACCATGAGATATAACTTAAAAGTTCATAAAGACAAAATCAAATGATCACAAAGAAACATTGCATTTTAAGAGATGTGACTATAAAGAAACAAAATGAAAATGTAACATGACCAACAAATAGATATAACTAAAAAGAATAGGTTGGTCTAGAGAGGTTCAATGCCTTAAGGTTAGTCTAAATGTGTACCTTTGAAGATTCACCTAAGATCTTGATAAAGATGTCCTTGAGAGTTCACTTTGAGGACTCACCAACTCTTGGAGATATAACTCGAAAAAGTCTTAGAGTGGTGAAATGATACTTAGGAAAATTTCAATTTCGATCATAGTGGAAATCATTACAAAGATATGCAATAAAACACAACACTAGGGTTCTAATCTAGGTCATAGCGAATAAGGATCAACTCCGGGTTGTTAAGCCCTAAAATGGAGTAACCTCGCTCTGATACCAATTGAAAATCCGTGATCCGAACCCTAGAGGGGGGGTGAATAGGGTGAGCTTCAAATTAGTGACCAGTTACGACCAATTTTAACTTCTTTAAATTAAATTAGTCACTAGTAATGATTATCAAACTAAATGCGGAAACTAACAAAAACGATCACCACAACGCATACACCATTACACAAGGATTTATAGTGGTTCAGCCTCAATGCCTACATCCACTACCAGCTTGTGATCCAACACCCCATCGGATTTCCACTATTTATGTTTTTCAATAGGTTAAGCAATAACCTTTACATTATGCTTTCAAGGCTAAGCAATAACCTCTACATTATGCTTTTCTTAGGCTAAGCAATAACCTCTACAACCAATAGGTTGGTTATTGTTAGGGATTTTGCATTTGCAATTTGATGGATGCATTAACAGATTCACATCATTTGAATTTACACTCATGCATTGTTTTAAATAAACTTAAAATCTTGTTTTATTCATGCATTGCTTTTAAGATTTATAAAAGTATTGATTTATGCATGATTTGTTTTTAAAACTTGGATGCATTTGTTTTAGAAAAGAGTTTTCAAGAAATCAAGCAAGCCTTTGTTTTAAAAGTTTTGAATCTTTTTAGGCTTTTTATGTTCATATTTTAAAAACCATTAGAATCTTTAAAACATGTTTTTCCAGCTTGATTTAGTGGCCAAAAGGTCCCCCAAAGAAATACCTTTAAATGTGCAAAAGTTGGAAATTTTGCAAAAAGGGAGTGCCACTGCAGTGTCGCCGGTCGACTGAGACCTGCTTCCCGGTCGACCGGGACCACTGTCGGTCGAGTGGACAGTTTTTGAACTGTATCTTGCCAACGGTCAGAAATATGACCGTTGTGCTTTCTCGGTCGACCGAGACCTATGTCTAGGTCGACCGAGGACTAGCCGTTGGACACTTTTTCACTATAAAGTCCATTCATTTCCAACCTTTTTCAAGGCTTGACACATGAACCTTTGAGACCATTTTGGAGCCATTGAAAGGGGATGAAGTTGGAAAGGCTAGAAGCTCATTAGGAGAGCTAAAGCTTGGATTAATGAGTTAAACCACCAAGTAAGCTCTACCTTTCTTAATCATAGTTTACATGCTTGTTTAAGTTATTGGTAAATGTTTTTGTGCATGATAACTATGATGTGTTGAATCCATTCTTCTCTTAATCTTTGATCTAATTAAGATTGGATTCATCACTTTGATTTCAACCCAAGTTTTGTTTTAAACTTTCTTAATCATGCTTAGCCTAAATCTTTGATTTCTTTTATTGCATGATTATTTCACTTGGTTGAAACTTCCCTTGTTGTTTTCATTCATTTAATCTTTAGTCAAATTAGTTTTGAAAACAACATTGCACATGCATCACTTGATTAGGCTTAAACACTTTCATACAACTTGTGATCTTTAGATTTTCATATCATTCACAGGTGTGTAATTGTTCAAGTGATTTGCATAGAACTTCAATCATATCTTTTTGTGCCTTAAACTTTCGAATTGCATTAAGCATAAATTGATTGAGCTTACTTTTAAACTTGATTGAAGTTTTCACACACACACACACTTCATAAGCATACATCTTTGCATTTCTTTGAGTGTTTGTGTGAGTTAGTTTTCATTTTCATATCCGCCTATTTAGAGGCAAATTAATTTGAGCTTAAATTGTAATCTCTTAGAGTGATCTTTTGAGAAGACACTTTCTTAGAGAAATCTTTATCTTGTAAGGTTATTGCTTAGCCTAAGAAAAGCATTTTGTAAAGGTTATTGCTTAGCCTAAGAAAAGCATTTTGTAAAGGTTATTGCTTAGCCTAAGAAAAGCATTTTGTAAAGGTTATTGCTTAGCCTATAAAAGCACATTGAGAGGTTGTTGTTAAGCCTAGAAAAATAACATTGTAAGGGTTATTGCTTAGCCTAGTAAAAAGCATACATAGTGGAAATCTGGTGGGGTGTTGGATGCACAAGCCGGTAGTGGATGTAAGCACGTTGGCCGAACCACTTTAAATATTGTGTTGTGGTGATTGCTATGTGGTGATTGTTTTTGTTTTAGCTTCCGCATATTGATTGATTTATCATCACATGTGACTAGTTTTTGTTAAGAAGTTAAAATTGGCCTTAATTAGTCATAATTGTAGCTCACCCTATTCACCCCCCCCCCCCTCTAGGGTTAGGATCCCAAGGACTTTCAGTTATCTCTTTAAGTAGTGTCTAAAATACACTTGATTGAGATACAATTTAGCTCAATACAATGCCTCTTAATTAGGTGGATATGAAAGTGAAAATCTAATACACACACACACACACACTATGAATGCAAAGATGAATGCACAATGTGTATGCATGATGTCCTCAATCAATTTGAAAGTAAAAGCTCATAAATGTATGCCAAAGGCTTTTAAAAGTTTTAGCTCATAAAAACATTTATGATTGAGGAAAGAATGCTAATCACATGTTAAAAAAAACTTGTAAAAGATATACATATGTATTCCAAACAAGTTGTGAAATTCTAGGAACAAAAACATGTGATGCATAGGGATTTCAATCAAATTA
The DNA here is from genome assembly GCA_038049695.1 of Cinnamomum chago. Taxonomy (NCBI): domain Eukaryota; kingdom Viridiplantae; phylum Streptophyta; class Magnoliopsida; order Laurales; family Lauraceae; genus Cinnamomum; species Cinnamomum chago. The sequence continues at coordinate 20,305,515 of CP142459.1, forward strand.
ACAATGTAGCTCAATATGTGTATGCTATAAGCATAAAACACGAAAATAGATTTGATTGAAGTTAGGGGACAAATCATATGTAATTATAAATTCAACTTGAAAATGATATACCTATCAATGTAAAACAAGTTGTGAAACTTTAAAACAAAAGTACAAATGATTTGTGAAGTTGTTGAATCTAAAACATAAGATAGATTTGAAAATGATTTTCTTATGATGAAAAATAATAACCAAAGATTCAACCAAGTATAGGAATCATGTTACATAAAATTTCAAAGATGTTTTCATTAACATGATTTACTTAGATATACCAATTTAAGTACTACTTGAATTGAATCAAGGTGATGCATCCAAAACAATAAATCAATTCAAAAACATATAACATGTTAAGGACACAACAAATAATAGTTTATCATGCTAGAAAAGATTTACCAATAATTAAAGCAAAGCATGAAAACATATGAATAAGAAAAGTAAAGCTTACTTAGTGATTTAACTCAATGGAACCAAGCTTTAGCTTTCCAAATGACCCATTTCATCCCTTAGTTCATTCCCCTCTGATTGGCCTCAAAACACCTCAAGGAGTATCCCTTGGATCCTCAAAATTTCTTTAGGAATGAGCCACTATTAATACCCAAAAACTACCCAACGGCTAGTCCTCGGTCGACCCCATGTCCCCCGGGTCGACTTGGTACTCAACGGTCAAATATCTGACCGTTTGAAAAGAGTTGCAACGGCTCTTTACCCAGTCAACCTGCAGTGGGGACCCAGTCAACCGACCACACTACAGGTCGACCCGGGCCTGAGACCAAAATCCCCTAAAATTGCATATTTCAAAGTATTTTCATGTGGGGACTTTTGAGCCACTAAATCAAGATTGGAATCATATTTTAAATCAGACTAAGAGGTTTAAAAACATGAAACATAAAAGGCCTAAAATGATTTGAAAGATTTAAAACATATGATTTGAAAGATTTAAAACATATGATTTGAAAGATTTAAGACATAGGCTAGCTTGATTTGATAAAACTTCTTTTCAAAATATATTGCATCCAAGTTTAAAATCAAAACATGCATAAATCAACATTTTTACAAGTCTTAAAAACAATGCATGTATAAATCAAGATTTCAAGTTTTTATAAATCAATGCATGTGTGTAAATTCAAATGATGTTAGAATGCTAATGCATCCATCAAATTGCAATACACAAAATCCCTAACACCGGCGACAAATCCGGCGACCATGGGCTGGGGTCACCGCCGGCGACCTTGGGGATTCTTCCCCTTCCGGTTGCTATTTCTCGGCCGTTTTTCAGTCTTTTTCGATGTTTTTTTCTCCTGTAACTTTCTTGACATTTCTCCTCATTTACTGGCTTGATTCTCCTGAAGAAAACTTGACGAGAAGTCATACAAATCGGAGCACAAAGTTTTCCATTTTTGGAAAAGCCGAAGACTTTGTAGCCGACTTTCCGTCAAGAGTCAAAACTAGGTCAAACGAAGTCGGAATGACCTGAAACTTGAGGTAAAGCCTCCTGAGCAATAGATGGGACCAACCATGGGCTTTTGTTTGAGTTTTGAAGTTTTTTGGGGTCCCGTCGACAGTAGGCTTGATTTTGTCGCGGGGGAGATGTCGCGCTTTGATGTACAGTCAACCGATGTCCAATTGACTTGAAATTTGACAGGGAGCCTATTGGAGTCATTTTGAGACGATCCGTTAGCTCTGATTTGGATGTTATGGTCCCGAGGTGCTCCACCGCCGGTAGCCTTGATTTTGTTTTGGAGCGTCAAAGGCGGGTCAAACGTTGTCGGAATGACCTGAAATTTGACGTGCAGCCCTTTCGAAGCATGCACCTATGTGCTCTGTTTGATTAGTAATGGCCTCAATAGTTCTCGCCGCCGAGAGGCTTAGTTTTACTGCTCGCAGGTTGATGGAGAGTCAAACATTGTCGGTTTGACTTGAAATTTGGCATGGAGCCCTTTGGAGGTATTTTGAGACCATCCGTAGGCTCTGATCGAAGTTTTGATGTCTTTGACGCCATCGCTGCCAAGAGCGCCTGTTCAGCTGCCGGATGAGTGAAGTTAGGCCAAATGATGTTGGAATGACCCGAAACTTCATGTGAACCCCTCTTTTGGTTGTCTTGAAGGATCTTGCATTTTTTATTTGATTTTGACAAGATCTGATGCTTGAAGCAACATTGCCTGTCTGTAGTAGGATGCAGCTTCATATGGCTTCTTGTTGAAGAGGCAAAGTGACTTTTTTGGTGTCAACAACCCACGCGAACCCAAAATAGCTTGTCAGTCCGACCCACTATTGCGCTTGCCTGAAACCACTTTATAAAATTGTTTACCTTGTTTTGGTTAATCACCCTAATTCGCTGATATGACATGTTTTATCATGCGTGCCTGCACTGGTATGGTACGAAGGCACTGTGCACCCTGTTCACTTGGTTGTCATGTATATTACATTGAAACACTCTTATGACCTTTGACATGGACTGGTAGGTATCTTAGTGATATCGAGTTATAGGCATTTTGTTGCCAAGCATGGAGTAGGTATTAGGGATACCGAGAGTAGGCCATGGTAAGCCGAGTCTTGACATTGTGGGCATCAACTGGTGCTGAGAGGTAGGTGACGTGCACCGAGCAATGATTGTTTCATGGAACTGCTCCCGATAGTGAGCAACTCGCATTGTATCTATGTTTTTGCACTTGTATGTGTTTATTCCACGTAGTTATGGTATTAGCAAATGTTTATGTACCTCAATTTTATTTTTGGATACCTGACTATGCAACATTGGTAGATGCTAGCCCAACTTATTGGGCCTGCATGTATGCTATGTTAGCTTACTTTTGGTATTGCTATTACTATCATGATCCATCATATATTCTATTGTACTCACTCTTTTGTCTATTTCAGGGTTAATTTCTATATTTATATTTATCCATACATGTTATGTGATTCAAATTGGTGTTTGCTAGACTGCGTTTGATACTGCATCTTTGTGCTTGCAGGTGGTAGGTACCCATTTTGTTAGCGTGTATGATAACGGTCACTTCTGACCGCGGGTTGAGTGAAGCATGTTCTGGGTCCCACTTCCGGTGGCTCATTGTTGCACCGAGAGTCGTCATATATATAGGATAGTTTATTTTGTTTTATATTTCGTATTTCAGCTCTGTGCGGCAAAGATTGTATTAGTCAATGCATTAAAATATGTCATTAACTGTACGTACTTTTAGCAACTTCAATTTAATCATGCTTTGCTCTGACATATTTTATGGAAAGATCTTATGGGCTAATTTTCTGAAATACCTGATTATTAGACACATCTACATCATGGCCCGGAATTTGATGGGCCCCGAAATCCGGGGCGTGACAACTCCCTGTTGCTTATATATATATATAATGCTTTGGATGGCTTGGGTTTGCAAGGAATTGGGTTTGACTTGGAGTCCAAGTTAGAATAGATTTTGAAAGGTTTTGAACAAGAAAATCTTAGAACTTTCCTACTTGGTTTGCTTGCTCCATAAACTTTCTAAATTGGTACTCTTCTTTGTAGCTTGCTTCTCTACCACTTGGGCCTCACTTTGGTTTTAACAAAAGGGGCATTCGGCGACAGGTCCCTGAACAATTTCACTTTCTGGCCTTAGATCCACAGTCTTTTTTCATAATGTGGTTGGTCATTCTTTCAAATTTGAAGACCTAAAATGACTAAATTATCATTTCTTTAAAAGTTCTAATTTATTTAAAGATAAATCATATCCCATGATTAGTGGGATATGCCATTAATAATGGTCAACTACCATTTCAAAAGACGCAAATAAATTCAAAAACCAAAGAATGCAAATAAATTTACCAAAAAATTCAGATAGATTTTCCAAAAAACTCGGATAAAAATTTTAAAAAGCTCAAATAAATTTTCCAAAAACACAGAAAGATTTGTTAAAAAAATCAATTAAAAATTTCAAAATGGAGATAAATTTGTCAAAAACTCAGATATATTTGTCAAAAACACAAATAAATTTGCCAAAAGCTCATATAAATTTCTCAAAAACTCTAATAAAATTTTCAAAAACTCAATTAAATTTATCAAAAACTCAGATAAATTTGCTAAAACTTAGATAAATTTGACAAAATTCAGATAAATATGACAAAACTCAAATAAATTTCACAAAAACTCAGATAAATTTGTCAAAACTCAGATAAATTTTTGTAAAAACTCAGATAAATTTCACAAAAACTCAAATGGAAAACTCGATTAAATTTCACAAAAATAGAGATTGAATCGAGAGACTCTGCCGCCCTGGCTTGGAAAACCAGATCTCTTCTTCCTCCTCTATTTCTGTTGCACTCTGCAATAGAAACCAAGCAACCGAACCTGGCTGTATTCCTTGGCCTCCTCCGAAGACGACAAAGTCCTCGAGACCGAGCCCCACTATGTTTCTCAAATGTCAGTGATTCTAGATCCTATGTCTTCTCCATTTCCAGTGCACTTCAAAATCGAGAATTTTGTTTCTCTGAAACCGACAGTAGCGACGACGCCTTCTCCAGTCCCTTCCTTCTCCAGCGATGATCTACGCAAAGAACCTTCGTCAGATCTGGAAAAAATCCAGATCAGTCTTCTCAGGCAAATTAATCAAGAACCTGATCAAAGCAGTGATCGTTCCAGAGCAATCTTCTTCTTCCTCAAGTTTGGCGATCTGGCCTTAAGCTCTCTAAGGTTTCGATCTCTCAATCTTTCAAGGATGTTCCGAAGGGTGGTCGACGATCACTAGAACGAATTATATCGATGTGGGGGCCCTTTGAATCTTCACATGGTTACAACCCGGATGCTTCTTTGACATTCTATGGTTCGTCGTCCAACCGTCTTCTTGTATTACACCTAGTTACTTGAGTTTTTTTATGTTGGCGCCGCAATGCGGCGATGCTCCTTCTCCGACGACTCCAGCGATTAGATCAACATGCGATCGTCTTTTCCGAGGATCGAAACCGCCTATTTTTCTACAACAAACGAACCCAGGCCCTCTTCTTTCTAAAAATCGACAGCGACGAAATATGAATAAGGGACAATAGAGAATGAGAGAGAACCTTGCCTATGAATGAGGGAGAGTGGAAGATTTGAAAATTTTAAAATTCAAAATTTTATGCCTAAACAGTTGAAAAGGCAAATCAATCATGAAAATGTATGATGTGGCGTATGTAGGGATCTCTCGCCAAAATATGTCTAGCTGTATGGATTATAGGCCTTAGAGAAAAAGTTATTGGATTGGAAGCCTTACAAGATCAAGACCCTGCTGAGGGACTTTTGGCTAATTTACCCTTAAAAAATTCCAAATCCGAATTTCTATATTTGTTGCAAATTTGAATAAAAGTAGGGCCCCCACATGGGGTGTGCAACTTTGTATGGCCCCCACCCTAGACATCCTTCACTCTCTAGCAGTTTTCCTTGCTTTGTTCTTTCTTGTTTTCTTCGTTCTTTTTCTCTGTGTTTCCTTTCTTGATTTCTTGCTCTCCAAGGTCCTTTCTCTCTTTCCTCTCTTGAATTGATTTTGAATTTTGATTTATTGAAAAATCTCCAATGAAACTTGGAAAGAATTTCGCAACACTAATGGGAGGTGGGAACCACATGGACGTCCAACTTGGGATTCACGCCAAGGTGGTGTGGGTCCCCATGTGGCTTCTCCATTCAACTTTCTTTTTTCTCTTTGAATTTCTCTCCAAATTCTCCTTGCCACAGGTCCTAAAATCTAAGTTTTCCTACATCAAAAATAAAGAATAATCAAGGAATAATTTTTCATGTGGGGAAAAAAATACCGCTATGTATGGGACCCAATTCACATCACATGCATGCGTATGAGTACATCCCATTGACCGATTTTTCATGAACTACACAATCATGGAAAGAAATCATGCATGTTTACTTGAGGATTTGGAAAAAATTCATGTGATAGTAGAATAATTCAAAAAGAGTTATTTCAATAAAACATGCACTTTTCTGAATTTTCAACAATTTTGACATGAATTCAACCTTGAATGCCTAAATGTATGATTTTATGAAATTTGATGCAATTAGATGAAAGTGTCCTTCATAAGTTCATAAAATCCATTGAATAATATGAATAAAATGCAATTAGATGAATAGAATTCTGATTTTATTCGTATTATTTCAATAGGTGTTATGGACTTATCAACTTGCATAAGGCGTAGTTTGCTCCCCATGTCTATATGTTCGAGTCCCACCTCATACTTACTCGGTGCACCTGTGTTGCACCGTTATGTGTGCACCAACGTGGAATAGTCCTATTGGGTGGAAATACCATGGGGATACCCATGTCATAAAAAAATACTTCCACCTTATAAATCTTAATCACCATTTGGTTTTAATAAGTCTTGTATTGTTGTAAAAGGGAGAGAGACCAAGAGAGAATATTAGAGGGAGAAGAGAGAGAGTTTTCTATTATCTCATTAATCTGTATACAAATACAATAGGGAGATGCCTATTTATAGGCAAAGTAGTCTCATATTAGAGAAACCCTAAACTTAACCCTAACTCATCTTAAGTGGGCATCCACCCAAGATCCATATCTTATAACACTCCCCCTTGGATGACCACCATTCAATGACAGTTGCCTCATTAAGAACCTTGCTAAGGAAAACCCAGTGGGAAAAAACCAAAGCGAAGGGAAAAAGAGTACAACAGTCTTCAAAATCATTGAACCGGTGTTGGATGTGTATAATGCAACCTCGTTAAAACCTTAACTAGGAAAACCCAGTGGGATAAAACCTAGAGAAGGAAAAAGAGTGCAGCGCACAAATGTCCATAGGTAGCATACTTCAGGATGCTCCCTGTTAAACAACTCCCCCTGATGATAATAATCATTTTACATAGTTTGATTATGAACTCTGCGCATACCAATCTCATATACAAACTTCTGGAATACTGATTTTGGTAAAGATTTTGTAAACAGGTCAGCCAGATTGGTACTCGAACGAACTTGCTTGACTTCAATTTCATTGTTCTTCTGAAGTTCATGAGTGAAGAAGAACTTCGGTGCTATATGTTTAGTCTTGTCTCCTTTAATGAAACCTTCTCGAATCTGTCTTATGCATGCTTCGTTATCTTCATAGATAATGTTTGGAATACCTGCAATAGAAGGCAATTGACAAGAACTACGAACATGCTGAATCAGAGATTTTAGCCATACACATTCCCTACTGGCTTCATAAAGAGCCAAAATCTCAGTATGGTTGGAGGAAGTAGCTACCAAAGTTTGTTTTGTAGAACGCCAAGAAATGGCAGCATTACCATTTAAAAACACATAACCTGTCTGTGATCGACCCTTATGAGGATCAGAGAGATAACTTGAATCTGCATATCCTACTAAATTGGAATCTTTATGATTGTAAGCATAAAATATTTCCAAATCAGTTGTTCCATGCAGATATCGTAGGATGTGTTTAATACCAATCCAGTGCCTTGAGTTGGTGCGGAGCTATACCTGGCAAGTAGATTAACAGAAAATGCAATATCTGGTCTAGTGCATTGTGCCAAGTACATCAAGGCTCCAATAGCACTTAGGTATGGTACTTCGGGACCCAATACCTTTTCATTTTCCTCGATGAGACGATATAGATCTTTCTTTATATCAAGAGACCAGACAACCATAGGGGTGCTTAATGGATGTGCCTTGTCCATACCAAATCGTTTTAAAACCTTCTTGGTATAATTAGATTGATGGACCAACATCCCATTAGAATTTCTCTCGATTTGCAATCCGAGACAGAATCTCGTTTTTCCAAGGTCTTTCATTTCAAACTCTTTCTTTAAATAATTAGCAGTTTCTTCGAGCTCTTCTGGAGTTCCTATCAAATTTATATCATCAACATAAACTGCTAATATTGCAAATCCCTTCAAGAATTTCTTTATAAATAGACACGGGCAAATGGGGTTGTTTTCATACCCCCTTTTAGACAAGTATTCACTAAGGCGATTGTACCACATTCTTCCGGATTGCTTCAGGCCGTACAATGATCGCCTTAATTGGATTGAGTACGTACTCCTTGGCTTTGCTTCAGGCAAAGGAAATCCTTCCGGGATTTTCATGTGAATTTCTGTGTCTAAGTCCCCATATAAGTAAGCAGTTACAACATCCATGAGTCTCATTTCTAGATTTTGAGAAACTGCTAAACTTATCAAATATCTGAATGTCGTTATATCCATAACGGGGGAGTACGTTTCCTCATAATCAATCCCAGGTTTCTGCAGGAAACCTTGTGCCACTAACCGTGTTTTATATCTGGTGATTTCATTCAGCTCATTCTTTTTTCTTACAAACACCCACTTGTAACCTACAGGGTTAACATCTTTTGGGGTTTGTACTATAGGTCCGAACACACCACGTTTGTTGAGAGACTCTAACTCTGTTTTGATGGCACTTTCCCATTGTGGCCAATCATTTCTTTGTCGACATTCATTTATAGAACGTGGTTCTGTGTCCCAATCATCATCATCATTTTCCTTTGATATTTGTGTAGCTACTGCATATGCAAATGCATCATCGATGATAATCTCATTTCTATTCCATCTCTCTTTTGAATAATTGTAAAGTGTAGAAATCTCTTTATTTTCCGGTACCGGTGCCTCTTCAGGGGCTTCCAAAGTCTCACCAAGGACTTCCATTATTCTAGAGAGAACGGATTTTGCCATAACCTCTTCAGAAGCATTATGTGCCTCTTCGGGAGGAACCTCTTCAAGAGCATTACATGCCTCTTCGAGAGGATATGATGATGATTGCTCATTTCTCCTTTTCTGCGGAGCTGAGTCCTTTGAACCTATAGGTATGCCACGCTTCTGGCGTATCGCAGGTTCTTTTGCTACCGTATTTTGATTTCGTCCTACAGGGACATTAATCCTGGAAGGTGCATTCATAGCTGGTACATGTGACTTCGTCACTTTTGCTGCATCGTTAAATGCATCAGGTAATTTGTTTGCAATTTCTTGAAAGTGCACAATTCTCCGAACTTCATTCTCACATTGTGAAGCTCGTGGATCCAGATGAGACAGAGTGAAAGTATTCCATGTTAATTCTCGTCGTTCTTCGGGAACGGATTGTTCTACGGGAACAATACATTCTTCAGGAACTGTCTTATCTCCCCCTAATGGCGGGAAAATTGTCTCATCGAACTGACAATCGAGAAAACGAGCAGTGAAGACATCTCCTGTCCTTGGTTCTAGATATCGAATAATCGAAGGAGAGTCATAACCTACATATATTCTCAATCTACGTTGTGGTCCTATCTTAGTACGCTTAGGGGGTGGTATTGGGACTTGAACTGCGCAACCAAACTTGCGCAAGTGAGAAATATTGGGTTGATGTCCTGATATAAGTTGTACAGGGGAAAATTGATGATAGGCCATGGGCCGAAGTCGAATTAACATTGTTGCATGCAACACAGCATGTCCCCAAGCACTAACTGGTAATTTGGATTGCATCAGCAGAGTCCTAGAAATAAGTTGGATGTGCTTGATCATGGATTCAGGTAAGCCATTTTGGGTGTGGACATGGGGGACAGGATGTTCGACTACAATGCCTATAGACGAACAAAAATCATCAAAAACCTTGGATGTAAATTCGCCTGCATTATCAAGTCTTATAGACTTAATGGGATAATCATGGAAGTGAGCCCTCAATTTAATTATTTGAGTTAATAGGCGGGCAAATGCTACGTTCCTAGTTGAAAGTAGACAAACATCCGACCAACGGGTGGAGGCATCGATCAAAACCATAAAATACTTAAAAGGTCCACTAGGTGGATTGATGGGTCCACAAATATCACCTTGTATCCTTTGTAGAAAGGATGGGGATTCGGATGCAACTTTAGTAGGAGAGGGTCGGGTGATCAGTTTCCCTTGTGAACATGGGGTACATAAGTACGCACTAGGTATGGTCAATTGATGGTTCTCTAAGGAATGCCCAAAAGAGTTATCGATGATTTTTCTCAACATAGTAGCCCCAAGGTGACCTAACCTATCATACCAAAGCTGTAAAGCCTTAGGATCACTGAGCTTTGGGCTCAACTTTGTTGTTTTGCTCATAACAGAATGTGATTCAACATTGGAGATTGTCGTGTAATATAACCCTAAGGAGAGTGCACTGAGTTTTTCTAGTATTTGCTTCTGGCTTCCAATACTAGTAACGATGCATAAGTATTCCTTGTTACCTTCACTTACAGTCTCAATGTGGTACCCATTCATTCTGATGTCTTTGAAACTAATCAAGTTTCTTCGGGAACTTTTTTTAGAACAAAGCATCTTTGATGAATAGATGGGTACCATTAGGTAACATCATATGGGCTCTTCCGGAGCCTTCAATTATCTGCACAGGTCCAGCTATGGTGGATACCTTTCGTGGAATGAACATCAATTCTGAGAAAAATTTCTGATTTTTCAGAATGGTGTGTGTTGTGGCACTATCTACCAAACAAAAATTGTCCTCAGTTCCAAGATCCATACCTTTAACAAAAAAATAATAATAAAAACATCATAACTATGCAATCACATGATTAAAATTAAAATAATTAAAAACATTCACCATAAATTAGGATATTAAGGAAGTTATCAAAAAATAGAAAAGTCTAAGAAGCATGCATCTCAAAGGAACTAAAAAAAATTTAAGTGATGCTCAAAGAATCATGGGTCTTCTAGATCATGCCAGGGGGTGCCCCCAAAAGATTATTAAATGCCTCATTTTTCAGATGTTGGCTATCTTCATCCTCAAAGAAGTCACGAGTCTCCAAGTTTGTAATGTCAATTGGAGGACTCTCTGATGTCATTATATCTCAATTCCAGCCTTCTAAATCATTTGTCACCGCTGAATGGATAGAGGCCTTATATGCTTTGTATCGTTCCACCACTTCCTTTGGTGCACGGCAAGTGCGTGACCAATGCCCACTTCTTCCACATCTGTGGCACGTGTCAGCAAGACGGTGGGAAGGATTTGCCGGTGCATTTTGGTTCTTCTTATGCTGAGGGCTAGACCACTTCTAGTGATTTTTGGATTTTGGTGGATGACCTTTAAAACTACCTCTCCTGGAGGAGTTATGACGCCCACCTCTACTGGAGGATTTATGTATGTCATCCCCCCTGCCTCTGCCTCTGTTTGAGCTAAGACTGGCATTTGCTTTAGGATCTGCCAAAGATCCAGTTGGTCTGGAATTATGATTTTTCATCAATACTATGGAATTCTGTTCAGCAACGAGGAGGCATGATATAAGTTCTGAATATTTGGAAAAACGTCGCTCTCGATACTGCTGCTGCAGGAGCACATTCGAGGCATGAAATGTGGATAACGTTTTCTCCAACATCTGCTCCTCCTTTCACCACATAATCTTAATCTAGAAACAATATTGAATAGAGCAGAGTTGTATTCAGATACTGTTTTATAATCTTGTAACCTCAGATTTAACCATTCATTCCGGGCAGTTGGCAATATGACCATCTACTGGTGATCATACCTATCCTTCAGGGATTTCCATAGGCCTGCTGGGTCTTCCTCAGTAAGGTATTCATGTTTGAGGTCATCATGTATGTGGTGACGCAGGAAGATGAGGGCTAACGCCTTTTCTTCTAGGGATGTCTTGTTTCCTTCCTTTATAGTCTCTCCCAATTTCTTAGATTGCAAGTGGGTTTTAGCATCCAATTGCCAAGATAAATAATTATCCCCATTTATGTTAAGTGCTTTAAAGTCAAGTTTAGCCAGATTTGACATCATGCAACAACTGTAATAAGAAATATATGTAAAGTTAACCATATGCAAATAGTTAATAAAGTAACGGGGAAAACAATGAAAAATTTAACATCAAAAGAATTTAAGGAAGAAATTAAATTAAAAAAATTGGCCAAAGTTAGAACATCAGGTTCACAACTTTGAGAATCAGAACTGCTGGTTCTGTCAAGACTTCAGGCTTGATTTAGAACTTCAGGTTCATAACACATGAGATTAGAACTGCAGGTTCTGTCAAATCTTCACGTAGAACTTCTGGTTCTAACAAATGATCAGAACTTCTGGTTCTATCAAAACTTCAGGTTTGAAGTAGAACTTCTAGTTCTAATAATTGATCAGAACTTCTGGTTCTATCAAAACTTCAGGTTTGAAGTAGAACTTTTGGTTCTAATAATTGATCAGAACTTCTGGTTCTGTCAAAACTTCAGGTTTAATTACATGGCTTTATAATTGTATGGATATGAATCTGCAGGTTCATATCATTATACCAACTTTTAGAACTTCTGGTCCATAGATCAGTGAACTTCAGGTTCAAATTTAAAACTTTTGATTCTATTTGTAAATTCATAAATTTAAATTTAAAATAAATACAGTATGCAATAGGATTAAAGAGTAAAAAAAAATACTATAAATATTATAAACAAGCATAATAAAATGGTTTTATGCATTTTAATAAATTTTGATTGTAGTTTAGATACCACTTACCTGATCGCAGTCTAAAAAGTTTTTTTTTATTATTATTTTTTTATGCATGTAAAATGAAGTCTTATTGCTCCTGCGAACCCAAACTAGAAAGAAAAAAAAATCTCTTTCATTGTTGCTTTCATGCACGCAAACCAAGGCTATATATATAAAAAGTCTCTTAATTTATTTATTTTTGTGATTCTCTGTGAACAATCTCTGACCTACATCTATATGTTATTATATTTTATTCCACACGCAAACCGAAAAGGTTTGCTTCCAGAATGCTAACGGAAGGATTTTCTTACTTGTGTTCTTCTTCTTCACCTACAGCTTGTGAAGGTCCTTGATGTTACACGCTAGCCAAGGCTTGATGTTGCACGCCAATCGAGGGTAGATATGGGAGGTCTTTGAGTTTTCTTCTCAATGTACGTAGGAGGGTTATGAAGGCTTGGTTTTTTTGTGTGCTGATAACGTGTTGTAAAAGGGAGAGAGACCAAGAGAGAATATTAGAGGGAGAAGAGAGAGAGTTTTCTATTATCTCATTAATCTGTATACAAATACAATAGGGAGATGCCTATTTATAGGCAAAGTAGTCTCATATTAGAGAAACCCTAAACTTAACCCTAACTCATCTTAAGTGGGCATCCACCCAAGATCCATATCTTATAACATGTCTTTGTTAATTCTTACTTTTTAATCATTGTCCTTATATAGCAAATCAGTAATTATCTTCCTATTTTCTAATTATAATTTTTAGAACTAAATTACTTCAAAAAGTTTCATTTTTCTTATAATCTGGATTACAATTTGGACCGATGTGTGTGTGTCAATTTCACTTTTATTTTTAAACCTGTAAAAATCATCAATATTGGTTGTTAGGGATTTTGTATTTGCAATTTGATTGATGCATTTGCACTTTAGCATCATTTGATATTTCACACATGCTTTGATTTAAAATATCTTGAAATCTTGTTTTATACATACATAGCTTTTAAGATTTGGAAAAATTTTTGTTTTATGCATGTTTTGGTTCTAAACTTGGATGCATTAGTTTTAGAACCCAAACTCTTTTGAAAACCTAATTCTTTGTGCATTATGTTTGGAAAATCATGTTGAGAATTTAGGTTTGAGCCTTGCATACATTCTTCACAAAAAGAATCATTTTTGTATGCATTTTCATTTGAAAAGAGTTTTGTCAAATCTAGCTAGCCTTTGGTTTTAATCTTTTGAATCATTTTAGGCTTTGGGTGTTTCATGTTTTTAAACATCTTAGAATGTCTTAAAACATGTATTCTAACTTGGTTTAATGGCCCAAAAAATTCCCAACCAAAATTACTTTAGAAATATACATGTATGGGAAAACAGGACCTTTAACGGCGGAAAAACCACTTTTAGCGGCGGTTTCTGTGTCCGCCGCTAAAAGCAGTTTTTCAAACGATCATTTTTTTGCCCGTTGTGTGATCCCGGTCGACCGAGACCCCTTTGCCGGTCGACCGAGGACTAGCCGTTGGACACTTTTTGGCTATAAAATCCTTTCTTTTCCAACCTTTTTCAAGGCTTGACTCATGAACCTTTGAGAGCATTTTGGAGCCATTGAAAGGGGATGAAGTTGGAAAGGCTAGAAGGTCATTAGGAGAGCTAAAGCTTGGATCAATGAGTTAAACCACCAAGTAAGCTCTACCTTTGTTAATCATAGTTTTCATGTTTTATTTAAGCTATTGGTAAATGATTTTGTACATGATAACTATGATGTGTTGAATCCATTCTTCTCCTAATCTTTGATCTAATTAAGATTGGATTCTTCACTTTGGTTTCAATCCAAGTAGTTTCTAAAACCTTCTTAATCATGCTTAGTATAAATCTTTGATTTCCTTTTTATGGCATGATTCATTTTCTTGGTTGAGACCTAATTTGTTGTTTTCATTCATTTGAACTTTAGTAAAATTAATTTGGTTTTGAAAACAACATTGCACATGCATCACATGTTCTAAGTTAGTCATTTTCATACAACTTGTGATTCTTTGATTTTCATATCATTAACAAGTTTTTAATCATACATGTGATTTGCATTAAACTTCAATCAAGTCTTTTATATGTCTTAAACTTTGAAATGCTTTGAGCATACATTTGAATAAGCCTTCTTTTTAAACTTGATTGAAGTCATCACACACACACATCATGAGCATACACTTTTGCATTCATAGAGTGTTTGTGTGAGTTTGTTTTAAACTTTCATATCCGCCTATTTAGAGGCAAATTTATTTGAGCCTAAATTGTAATCTCTTAGAGTGATCTTTTGTGAAGACACTTTCTTAGAGAAATCTTTATTGTGTAAGGTTATTGCTTAGCCTAAGAAAAGCATCTTGTAAGGTTATTGCTTAGCCTAAGAAAAGCATTTTATAAAGGTTATTGCTTAGCCTAGAAAAGCACATTGAGAGGTTGTTGTTTAGCCTAGAAAAACAACATTGTAAGGGTTATTGCTTAGCCTAGTAAAAAGCATAAATAGTGGAAATCCGGTGGGGTGATGGATTCACAAGCCGGTAGTGGATGTAGGCATTGAGGCCGAACCACTATAAATCTTGGTGTTGTGGTGCTTGCATTTGTGGTGATTCTTTTATTAGCTTCCGCATATTGTATGGTTAATCATCACATGTGACTAGTTTGTGTTAAGAAATTAATATTGATTTAAATTGGTCACAATTGTAGCTCACCCTATTCACCCCCCCCCCCTCTAGGGTTAGGATCCTCGTGGACTTTCAATTGGTATCAGAGCCTCGTGCTCTATCTTATAGGATCAAGTGTTTGGAACTCTTGATTAGGTGTAAAAACCTAGAGTTAAAACCCTAGAGTTGTCCTTTGCATGAAAATCATTAGAATGGACTCCACTATGATAGACTTTGTAGATTCTTCTAGACCCCTCATTCTTCCTTCTATTGGAGATTCAAACTCTAAATTAAATGAATCTCAATGTGACATAAAAGAGGAAGAAAATGATTATGATGAAGATGATCTTCAACAAGCCTATAATGAATTATATACATTATCTTCCAAGCTTGATAAAAGAAATAGAAGTTTAAGAGAAGAATCTATGAAACTAAACAAAGAGCTAGTCTCTTCAAAAGATGAGCTTAGAGAGAAAGAAGAAGTCATAAATTGTTTAGAATCTAAGTTCATGATCTCTTTAAATAATCTATCTAACATTCAAGATGAGCTAAAAGAATTAAAGATGGATTATGATAATGTCAATAAGGAAAATTTAAAACTAAGAGATCAATTACAAAGGCAAGATAAAGACTTTAACAATCTTGAATCTAAATTGACTATCTCTAAGGAAAATTTATCTAATGCTCAAGATGAATTAAATGAGATTAAGATAAATTGTGATGAGCTTAAAAATGAAAATTTGAACCTAAGAGATACAATTAAAAGACAAGATGAAAACATTAACTATTTAAATTCTAAGTTGACAATTTCCAATGAAAATTTGTCTAATGCTAAAAGTAATTTAAAAACTTTAGAACTTGGATCTAATGTTGTTAATGAGCTTAAATCTAAGTTAAAACTTGCCCATGAAGAGCTAAACAATTTTAAGGGAATTGAAAATGAACTAACTAAAGTTAAAAATGAAAATTCAACCCTTAAAACCCAAGTCACTCAACTTGAAAGTTATAAACAAAAGTATGAGTGCAAGTTTACCCAAAGTGAAGAAAGACTTGAAAAATTATTTAAATTGGGTAAATCTCATGGAGATAGGACGGGTCTTGGATTTAATAGGAATATGTCACATGACCCTAAATTCACCAACACTTTTGTGAAAGGTGAGTCCTCATTCTCTAGCACTCTCTCTCAAATGTCCAAAATTAAATGTCATTATTGTGGTAAAGAAGGACATCTAAAATTTGAGTGCAAACTAAGAAAAAGAAGCTATGTGTCTAAGCCCATCTTTGAACTAAAGAATGGAGAATCAAAACCTATGAAGGGTAAGACACTAAAAATGAAGAAAGACTCCAAAAAGACTAAACAAGTTAAATCTATTAAAATGGAGTCTCCTAAGATAGATTCTAAGAAGTTTAAACAAGTTAAACCAAGCTTAAAAGAATCTATGAATAAAAAGCTTCTCAACCTATCTCCCTTATATCAACCCATGAAAGAACTTTTGAAGAAAGTTACTAAGTTAAATCTAAATTTCAAAAGTCAAGTAAAGGGAGAAAATAACAAGAAAAGAAAAGTGAAGCAATCCCCTAAGAAGAAAACTCACCAACATCAAAAGACTAATCACCAATCTAAGCTAAATTTAGTGAAATCTAAATATCATGGTGATAAGTTCAAATTGAAAATTTATCAAGTTAAATCTCCTTTAGTTGGTGAGAATTCCAATCAAAACCTCAAAGTTCAACCCTCTCAAGACCTTAGGTGGATTCCTAAAGTTATTTACCTAAACAAACCTTAGGGCCTTGAACCCTCATTGACCAACCTATGCTTTATAAGTTAAACCTTTTGTTGGTCATGACTGCATTTGCATTTTGTTCTTTCATAGTTACATCTTTTAAAATGCATTGTTTCTTTATGATCAATTGATTTTGTTTTCATACACCATTCTAAGTTACACTTCATGGTTTTCAAAATCTTTTGATTATAACTTCATCATGTTTGATTTGCTTTTTGCACTCATATGTCTTGCATTGCATTTCTACATGATTAATTGATTGTGATTTTAAAAGCTTTCATAGCTAATTTATTCATGATCAATTGGTTGTTGAATCATTTGTGTAGATGTCTTAGTAAGATTTTTTTTAACAAATGATTTGAATCAACTTAAGTTTTTCCATGGATTTCTAAGTTATATTTTTATATGGAAAATCATTGTCTTGAAAAATCATCTTGTATGTGTTTCATTTAAGTTATATCTTTTCAAATACATTGTTGAAAATTGATCTTCAAATTCATTCTTTGTATGCTCATTGTTGGATTTTGTTTTTCAAAATGATTTGAAGATTGTTTGAATGGAAATGCTCTATAACATCATTAGTTATATCCATCTAAAGCATGTTCCATGTTTTCATTTCCTTTTCTTTTGGTTTCATTATCTTAGAAATGGAAATGTTTGTTGTTTGCATCCTTGCTTGTTTATTTACATTCTTTTTATATGCAAATGACAATTGGTTCTATGTATGGTTGTGATCTAAGTTTCATTTGTAGAAACCATACTAGAACCCAAATCCATCCTCTATGCTTTCTAGTCATATTCTTTTTGGATGGTTATGATGTTGATTCATGTAGATTCTCTTGGTGTCATCCTTATACATGTCTCAACTTCATAAGTAGTGATCTTAATCATATGAAACTCTTTGAAATCCATTCCTTGCATTTATGTTGGTTAATGGATATCTTAGTAGTTGAATTCATATGATTTTGACACTTTGGAAATTGCATGCTTTATCAAGTCATATAATTTTGCATTGCAATTTACCTTGTTCATCACTATGCTCAATAGTTATATCCTTAAAAGTGATGAATATGCATTTATGATGCTTGTTGGGATTTTGGGTTTGTCACATCCTTGCTTTTAATCATTTTATCATATTCAATTGGTTTCATTTGGTATATCTTTCCATTGATTTCATATCCAATTGATATCTTATCATGTGTATGTGATAGACCTCGTGTTCATTGGATTGATCTTGATAGTTATATATTTTCATTCCATGTCACATTCCATTAGCATCATAATGTTCATGTTTGCCACCTCTTTTGCTCTTATAGGTATATCTCATGACCACCATGTTTATGTGTTCATAATATTGGTTGGTTATTAGTTGAGGTTGGCTTCATGTTTGAATTTCATTTCACTCATTCTTGCACATTAATAGTCATATTTAATGTTTGAATGAAATGATTTCAAAACCTTACATAGCATATGATTTTCATAAGTTATATTGATTGATGCTATGTTTGAGTAAACCCCATTGCATCATGGATAGCTCTAATTTGGATTTTTCCTAATAGTTATATTTTTAAATCCATTTTAGAGTGATTGATTTAATAGTCATATCCTTAAATCTCAATTGGTACTCTTTGTTTTTCCAATTGATATCCATGATTGCTTTTCCCATTAGACCTAGCTCTCTTTTGGTAATTTGATCATATTGAGCTTTATAGTTAAATGAATCTAATCCTTTCCTTGAAGTTGACCCTCATTTGGTTAAACCATCTACTTCTTGAACCAAATAGTTATATCCTGTCAAATGTTTGACAAAAGAAGAGAATGGATTGAGGGGGAGTGTAAACCTTCATAGGAAGTATTAGTTTTGATCAAATTGACCCTTGGATTGGTTTTTAACCCTTAGAGTCTTCTTCCATACATGATAGCCTGTTATGTATTTCATTTTCGATTTCATTTGTTAACAGGTGCTACTAAAGGTATTTTCCTTATTTCATGTGTGTAGGTACCTTTGCAATTTAATGTCAAAGGGGGAGAGAGTTCGAGAGTTCAAGTACTCGAAGATCTCCTATCCATCAAAGGGGGAGAAAGAATTCAAGTTCTCAAAGGGTGAAGAGAATGTCCAAGCTTCCTAAGGAGAGTTGTGTATGATCTTCTACAAAGGGAGTGAATGCATATCTTGCCAAAGGAAGAGAGAGGCATGGTCAAAAGGGGAGAGCAAATAGAAGAAAGAAAGCTTGGAGCTAAAGAAGATGCTTGGTCATAGAAAGGAAAGAAGAAGAGAAAGATTGAAGAATGATCAAGCACCAAGCATCATGAAGAATGAAGAAAAGAGCCCAAGAGCCCAAGCTAAGAGAATAAGCATCCAAGAAGATTTCAAGACTTGTCCAGCTTAGGGGGAGCTGAAGACTTGGTGTGTTAATTTCAATGATGAGTAAGTTGCCATCAAATTGCAAAGGGGGAGATTGTTAGGGATTTTGTATTTGCAATTTGATTGATGCATTTCCACTTTAGCATCATTTGATATTTCACACATGCTTTGATTTAAAATATCTTGAAATCTTGTTTTATACATACATAGCTTTTAAGATTTGGAAATTTTTTTGTTTTATGCATGTTTTGGTTCTAAACTTGGATGCATTAGTTTTAGAACCCAAACTCTTTTGAAAACCTAATTCTTTGTGCATTATGTTTGAAAAATCATGTTGAGAATTTAGGTTTGAGCCTTGCATACATTCTTCACAAAAAGAATCATTTTTGTATGCATTTTCATTTGAAAAGAGTTTTGTCAAATCTAGCTAGCCTTTGGTTTTAATCTTTTGAATCATTTTAGGCTTTGGGTGTTTCATGTTTTTAAACATCTTAGAATGTCTTAAAACATGTATTCTAACTTGGTTTAATGGCCCAAAAAATTTCCAACCAAAATTACTTTAGAAATATACATGTATGGGAAAACAGGACCTTTAGCGGCGGAAAAACCACTTTTAGCGGCGGTTTCTGTGTCCGCCGCTAAAAGCAGTTTTTCAAACGATCATTTTTTTGCCCGTTGTGTGATCCCGGTCGACCGAGACCACTTTGCCGGTCGACCGAGGACTAGCCGTTGGACACTTTTTGGCTATAAAATCCTTTCTTTTCCAACCTTTTTCAAGGCTTGACTCATGAACCTTTGAGAGCATTTTGGAGCCATTGAAAGGGGATGAAGTTGGAAAGGCTAGAAGGTCATTAGGAGAGCTAAAACTTGGATCAATGAGTTAAACCACCAAGTAAGCTCTACCTTTGTTAATCATAGTTTTCATGTTTTATTTAAGCTATTGGTAAATGATTTTGTACATGATAACTATGATGTGTTGAATCCATTCTTCTCCTAATCTTTGATCTAATTAAGATTGGATTCTTCACTTTGGTTTCAATCCAAGTAGTTTCTAAAACCTTCTTAATCATGCTTAGTATAAATCTTTGATTTCCTTTTTATGGCATGATTCATTTTCTTGGTTGAGACCTAATTTGTTGTTTTCATTCATTTGAACTTTAGTAAAATTAATTTGGTTTTGAAAACAACATTGCACATGCATCACATGTTCTAAGTTAGTCATTTTCATACAACTTGTGATTCTTTGATTTTCATATCATTAACAAGTTTTTAATCATACATGTGATTTGCATTAAACTTCAATCAAGTCTTTTATATGTCTTAAACTTTGAAATGCTTTGAGCATACATTTGAATAAGCCTTCTTTTTAAACTTGATTGAAGTCATCACACACACACATCATGAGCATACACTTTTGCATTCATAGAGTGTTTGTGTGAGTTTGTTTTAAACTTTCATATCCGCCTATTTAGAGGCAAATTTATTTGAGCCTAAATTGTAATCTCTTAGAGTGATCTTTTGTGAAGACACTTTCTTAGAGAAATCTTTATTGTGTAAGGTTATTGCTTAGCCTAAGAAAAGCATCTTGTAAGGTTATTGCTTAGCCTAAGAAAAGCATTTTATAAAGGTTATTGCTTAGCCTAGAAAAGCACATTGAGAGGTTGTTGTTTAGCCTAGAAAAACAACATTGTAAGGGTTATTGCTTAGCCTAGTAAAAAGCATAAATAGTGGAAATCCGGTGGGGTGATGGATTCACAAGCCGGTAGTGGATGTAGGCAT
Organism: Cinnamomum chago; assembly: GCA_038049695.1. Classification (NCBI taxonomy): domain Eukaryota; kingdom Viridiplantae; phylum Streptophyta; class Magnoliopsida; order Laurales; family Lauraceae; genus Cinnamomum; species Cinnamomum chago. The sequence goes on from CP142459.1 coordinate 20,326,570, forward strand.
TGAGGCCGAACCACTATAAATCTTGGTGTTGTGGTGCTTGCATTTGTGGTGATTCTTTTATTAGCTTCCGCATATTGTATGGTTAATCATCACATGTGACTAGTTTGTGTTAAGAAATTAATATTGATTTAAATTGGTCACAATTGTAGCTCACCCTATTCACCCCCCCCCTCTAGGGTTAGGATCCTCGTGGACTTTCATTGGTAACCATATATTTCTTATCTATTTTATCTTTATATACTTACCTTTTTACTTCAAAAAAATAACTAAATAACTATTATTATTGAGAATTTAATGATTTATGATGATTTATTTGTTGTTTGCTGCTTTTGTCTGGAATTCTTATAATATGGCAGTTGACTATATTGATATTCTTATTAGACAGCATCCATCTAAAGATGAAGAATAGAATGCTACACAATATAGTTGACAATATCATTATATTATCATGCTCAATATGATTCTTTTCCTATATATTCCATAACAATATTTACTTCCATTTTATAAATTTTACGCACCATTTAGAACTAATATGTATGCGTTTGTTAATTTAATTTTTTTAATAAATGTTCTGGTACAACAAATAAGTAATTGTCATCTTTTTTTTAATTTTAGTTTTTATTACCATATTGCTTCATTAGATTTTATTTTTTGTAGGGGATTTCACCGGAAAAATCCTTTAAAGTGGGTGAAGACCAAAATGTCCCTTAAATCTCAATATAGACCATAATGGTCCTCTTGCCTCTTTTTAATATTTTTGTTGTTTTGTTGAGCAACGATATTGCTGCTTGTGTATAACGTAAGCAGCAATATCACTGCTCATGTCAACTTCTTCTTCGCCTACGTTTGAAGCCACTGCCAAGCTTTGACGAGATTGATTCGCTCATAGGGCTTTCTGTCGTGACCCCGGACCGGGTTAGAGGGCACTCCTAATCCGAGATCAACGAGCTAAGTGTAGTGTGGATTTTTTTGTTCTTTATTGCTACGTATAGGGATGATAGAGAAACACAACATCCGTATACGTGATTTCACACAGGTTTCCGCGGTGAGGATGTCACACACACATAAGCCAATCACAATCGGGGTGCGGAAGTGCGTGGCAAACCAAATCTAGAAACTCATTCCATGGTAACAGGACTAATAACACAAATATATATATAACATGATGTCAGAGTGAGCAATGTTCATATAGCATTCCCAACTGTAAAGTTAAATGTTTATACAAAAGATGAGTTAGTTAACATTCACCAAAAATAAAGGCCAGTACAACAAAAAAAACCTAAAATGTGTCAATCACCCTCCCAAAAGATGTTTCGCAACTCATAGCCTGACCAAATGTATAGACAACATCGTTAGCCTGCCATTCTCCTACACGTTGCGGCTCTCCGGCCACCTCCTCTGGCTCCTCCTTGGGGATAAGGAAAAATGGACCTGAGTACCAAAATAATGGGTCAGACACGACGGTCTAGCAGGTGGGTGAAAAGATATAAACAATATAACAAATTACAAGTTACATTGGAAAACATTGAAACCTGCTTAAACAACAATTTTTAGGAAATAAGATGCATAATTTATCCAAAAACACATGATCACTATAAAACATGAAAAGGTACCAATGAATAGAAAATTGACAAGATGGCAACCACACAAAGTTAAATCCTCCATCACTAATGTGATGAGAGCACACAGAGGTGTTGGTCTTAGACACGCGAAATGACGAGAGCCAACTAAATACATATACATATACTAGATGCCAAGAAACTTGGCTAACAGGCAAAACCAAGGCCGTGGAATTGGGTAACGAGATAGGCGGGAACCCAAACTGCAGCTAGCAGAAGTTATTAATGATCCCAAGTTCGTGGATCAGGCCGACAAGGTTGCTCAAGCTTAGTGGTGATGACACTTAGGTCACATGATAAAATCAAAACATAAATAGGAGCATAACACCAATTAGACTAAACGGGAAGCTCGCAATCATATAGAACTTGTTGATATCTTGTAGTGAGTGCACAAGGCCAACTAAATGCTCAAAAGCATGTTACAGGGGTTTTGAATAAAACCAGTAATGATGCACAAAGTTGAAGAGTAATCATGCAATTCGGATTGAAAATACAAATAAACATTCCACATGTATGCCGAACCACACATTGAGGCTTCAAGGCTGGGTTCAATGCGTATAGGAACCCGTATGTCAATTTTATAATTCTTGGGATTTGGTACTCCAAAAGATCAAGGACATTCCAAGTGTCCCGTGCACATTGATAATTCAAGAGTCTTCAATATGTTTCCTAAGTAAGATTTCTTTCAATTGGTTTCCCAAACAATCTTTCCTACCCCAGTCATGAAGGTAAGGTTCGGAACAGCCCCGTCTTCCTCTTCAAACCCTCTTTCCAGGCTCCAAACATGACCCAGTCTAGAGAGCGGCTGCGCTCGAGCGGGCATAGGTTGTAAGACCCTGACTCAGGTTTGCTTTGTTTAGCGTCGTTTAAGCCGAGATTAGATCTTAAGTTCGATTAGGGGACGTTTAGCTTAGATTGCGAGCTCGATAAATTTTTGATGACTTTGGGAATTCTTGAGAGCCATTGATTTAGTTTGACACCAGCCGAGGGTGGCCTGTGACCTGTGTACGGTGGGGAGAATTTATTCTTGATTTGGAAAATTATGATTTTTAATTTCCTTTGATATGTCAAAATAGAATTTACAACTTTTAAGTTCTCTCTGTCCGCTTTCGAAACTCCGAAATCGCATTTTTCAGTAAAAAGGACTTTTCACCTCGAAATCTGTGCATGAATTTCAATGCTTGCAAAACTCATGTGGAAATTATATTTTTCGAAACTAGATATTTCGACGATCATTTCACTCCCTTTCGTCGATCGCATCCGAGACCCGCATAATGGCATTTTAAGCCCTTAAAATGGATTGACCTAGTGGGGCCCACACCCCACCCAACTCCAAATACAGCCAACATGTGTTTCTACCTCACTTCCTCACTTGCATGTTTCAGTCCAGCCAAAAGCCAAGAGAAAACCGACCATTTTTCCTCTCTTTCTCTCCTTTGCATGTTGATCTTTCTTTGACAAAAATGGAGATTTGAGTTCACCAAGCTCTTTCTTATCTCTCAAGCTTTCTATTGGTACCATTTTCAAAAGATTTCAGCTGGATTCATCTTCTCTTTGAGACTTCTCTCCATTGTTAAAGCTTCTAGAGGTAAGCAATGGCTTCCATTTTCCAACTATGGTTTTGTGGAGTCCATTAGAGCTCCAATATCATGCATGCAAGGCTTCCAAAGGAGGAACCCTTTCTTTTTCAAAAATTTCTTTGATTTTGAGCTCTTTTCTTAAGGCTTCTTGTAGATTGGAGGTTCAGCTGTAAAGAGGAGTGTTGGGAGACATCTTTGAGTGCATTTTGAGCCAAGGCAAGTGATTGAATGAAATATGAATGTGCATGCCTTGATTTATGGATTTTTATCTTGACTTCTTGTTTTTTAACTTACTATGTTTAATCTTATTTTGTTTTGAAGTCTAGTTTATTAAACATATGTTTTAATGTTCATGAGTTTTGGGTTCATTTCTTGAATTCTGTTTTGGTAATTGTTTCATTTAAATTGGAATTTTTTTATTTATGGACTGTTGGAATTTTGAAGCAAATGAAGGAGGTTTTGTTGGTTATATTTGAAGTGTTTAATGATGAAATGGAGGAGCTTGTAGGCTCAGTTTATTGCAATGAAGTGTTGGGTTGAAAGGAGAGATATTGGAGAAGAGAAATAGCTGAAAACAGCCTCAGAGATACAGTTTCCGCAGCGGGTCGGTCAGCTGGCATCTAGCCGACAGGTAACCGACATTGGACCGAACCAATTCGGCTCCAATTCCAGAGGGCTGCAAATTCATGTTCTGGAAGTGTCGGCTAATCGACGATCGACTGAAACTGTTTCGGTTCCAATTCCAGTGAGTTGTTTTCCCTCCCTCCCGATGGGTTGGCTAGCTTTCGGTCGGCAGTCGGCTAACCGACTTGACCCTCATCGGCTAACCGATGGCCAACCGACAGGTGACTGAATTTTTACCCATATTTTAAGAAATGAAGAGAAAGGTGGGGTTTTCTATCCCAAACACTTGTGGACCCTTCTTGGTCGATGTGTACACCTTGATATCCTTAATGTCGTTTAAAATTGGGCACCATCTAAACAAATGATCGACATGGGATCTCAAAGTGTATACTAACTCGACGGTTACGGTCTTAAGGTATTGATGTAGAATTGTGATTTATAAACCAAATTCTTATTTTACGACTCGTATCGTCTTGAAAAGAATGTTTCCAAGGTTTTGATTTAAAACTGTGAGAACCCGACCCCTAATCTCTTGGATTAGTGTTGTTTTATTTGTGGATTAGTTTCTTTTAGTGGGATTAGTATTTGTTGGGTTGAGTTTGTGAGCTAGAATGGTTTTTCTTCTAGTTTTGGGCTTTTGAGTGCTTTGGTAGCTTGTGGGGCCCTTTGGGGGTTCCCTTTTCGGCTTTGCATTTACTTGTGAGATTTTTCTGATTTGTTTCGTATTGTGTTTTTGGCCCGTTGCATTCATCTTGAGGAATCCTACAACTTTCATGTTGATCCCGTTCCCATTTGAGAACCCGAACCCCGATTTCTTGGCCTTGAGGGCAAAACAGTCATTTCACACCAAATCTGTACCCAAATCTCGATATTTTTGAAATTCGTGAAACATATACTTTTTGGAAACTAGAAATTTCGACGATCATTTCTTCCTTCTCCGTCGAGTTCATCCGAGGTCCCGAAAGAGATGATTTCAGCCACCCAAGTTCTTTAAGTTGTGGGACCCAAACCTCACTTGCTTATAAGAGGAACCCATCCCCTTCATTGCACCCCATTCTTCATTTTCCAGCACAAACCAGCAACCTAGGGTTCTCCTTGTGCTTCTCTTCTTCTTCTTGCTTCTTCATCTCCAAGCCACACCAATAGTTCATCAATCAAGAAATGGAGATCACCAACCTCTTCCTCATCTTGCAAGCTTTCCATTGATACCTTTTGTGAAGAGAACCCTCCATCACAAGACCTCCCTTGAGCTTACCTTGTCCATTAGAGGACCTTCCAAGTAAGTGTTCTTCTTCATCTTCTAGATTTGTAATCTTCTAGCCTTAGAGAAGCTCCACTTTGATTATTGAAAGGTTTCCTTGTCATTTCATTGTTTAACCCATTTTAGGGTTTGTTTTGGGGGTTTTTGTAGAGATTGTGGATCTTGAGCTTGAGAGGTGATTAGGAGCTTGATTTGCTTGATTAGAGTCAAAGGCAAGTGGATGAATGGATTGTTTTGATTATTAACATGTTTTGTGAGAAAAATCTTGTTTCATTAAGGGTTTTGGTGATTTTAGTAGTTGTCTTCACTATGATTAATATTGATTTCGAAATGTGCTTATTGATGAGTTATTTCCCTCTTGTTCATGCTTGGAAAATGTATGCATCATATTGTCAAGGTTTCAAATGGTTTCACATAAATGAGTTTTCTCCACCTTGAGATTTATTATGAATGGAAAGAATGGAAAGGGAGACACTTGAAATGAGGAGCTCTTTAGCTCATTTTAATGTCTTGGAATCATGTGTTTAAATCATCTTGTTTATAGTTCTATGTGATTGTTTAAGTGTTGGAAAGGAAAGGAAAAAGGAAGGGAAAATCAGTGTCCCGGACCTGTTGCACGCCCAGGTCTGATCGATCGGACCTACAGGCCGATCAATCGGCCTGTCTTTTAACTGTAAGGCCTTTTGGGCCGATCGATCGGCCGATCGATCGGCCGATCGATCGGACCCTGTGCATTTCTGGTACAGAAATTTGATATTGTTTTTTTTTTTTGGAAACCTTTAGGCTTTCTATGAGTCCTAGAGGTATATACCTTAGTGTTAAGACCAATTGTACCCTAATCTAAGGTCTCTAAGACTAGGGAACTAAAAGAAAGAATGGTGATGATCTAGGCACTAATTCTCGGTTTTAGGTGGGACCCTGGCTACCCTCTTTGGACTGTTTGGACCATGTGTGAGAATGTCTTGAGCCGACACGCCTCACGGTTGGTTCGGTGGCATCGGAGTCCAATTCATTTCAATCTTGAACGGGATGGAACGACGCGATATCTTCTTTATATCTAAACACAAGTCTTTCCCTTGGTTATCGCGAATTCCATTCCTTTCGGTGACTGAATAGGTTGCTCGATGTTTCCGGATTAATGTCATGCCTAGGATGGACCGTTTATAATCTTGATTCTTGCTATTGTAACATCTACTACTACCCATAAGCTCATGTTAAGATTTTAAAATAGTAAAAGTGCATAAGGAGCCCGGAATGTCTTCAAACTCAAGGAGTACCAAGTAATTATTATAATCGACATACGGGACCCCTATTCACTTAAATAGATCTTGCAATCAATATTCTTCCCGAAATGGTATAGTGCATTATATTTCCTCATTTCCCGAGATTTGCATCACATGATATGACAGTGTGCCCTTGAGCACCCCGTTTTACCCGTTTATTTATTGTACTTGATTTACTTGTTTCCCCGAAAGCATTGAAGTTAGACTAGTAACAGTTATTTGTCCTGAATGTATTGCCCGATATGAAGTGACAGTGTGCCCTTGAGCACCCCCGTTTTACCCATTTATTTATTGTACTTGATTTACTTGCATATGTCTCGATTGGTTTTGACCTATGAGTCGGCATCACTAAGCTTGGATACCTTGTCGGTTTGATCCACCGACTTGGAAATCCCTCTCCCGTCCCACCAGCTGCAGTTTGGATCCCGATACCCGGTTATTGCCGTGGTCCCGTCCCGATACCCGGTTCGCTACCGTGGTCCCGTTCCCGTATATTTATATTGTATATATGATTTACGTTGAGTCTCCTCACCTTGTGTGACTGAGGCCAACGTCCCGTTATACTCTTGTCACTTCGGTGATAGAGGACTTAGCTTCTTGTGATTGCCATCTTACCAGTTCCCGATTCCTTGGATACCCGACATGTTTTATATTGCTTACTTGCTTTCCGATAAATGATTCGTTTCCTTTATGAAAGTTGTTATTTAAACAAGTGTTAATATTCTCCAATGTAAATTCAGTTATTATTATATTGCCTTCTGTTCTTTGTACCCGCACATGTTTTAAATGAATGCCGGTTGGGCGAATACCCATGCTTTTACATAAGTTTCACACGATCGATGATTTTGCTAGATTTATATGATTACACATGTTTTAAAGGAATACCCGAATTGTTAAATATCCGAGCTTGCTTTAAAGGACATTTGGTTTGTCAGATATCTATGTTTATACCTGTTTTAAATGATTACCCGATTCGTTAAAAATCCATGCTTTGAAATATGTTTCAAATGACACTTGTTTGCCAGATCCCTACGTTTATACCTGTTTTAAACGATATCCGGTTTGTTAAATATCCATTCATTGAAATATGTTTAAATGGACACTAGTTTTGTCAGATTTCTTTGGTTACACCTGTTTAAATGAACACCCGGTTTGTTAAATATCCGTATTTCTACGTAGGTTTCAAATGTACATTGGTTTTGCTAGACTGCTATGAATACCTGGTTTGTTGTATACTTGTGTTTTTACTTAAGCTTCAAATGAACGTTGTTTTGACATACCACTATATTTATACACGTTTGAGACGAACACCCGATTGTCAAATATCTATGTTTATAGATGATGTAAATGAACACATGTTTTATTAGATATTCATGTTTTACCCATGCATGAAATGAATACAGGTTTTCCCCGAGATTCCCGACTTTGCACCCGTTTAATTATATGCAGCATTTGATCGATTAGCATGATTTATTATATGTTTTATTCTTTAGTATATTTGTGATCTTTTCATCCACCTGCCAGACCGTCGTGTCTGACCCACTACTTTTGGTACTCAGGTTCAGATTTCTTCGCCCCGAGTTGAGTGTTTTATTGGCTGTGGAGCCATGCCTTGCAGGTTGGTTTGTCGGCTATATCATGTAGACATTGAGCTTGACATCGGAGCTACGTCACATTTGGGTAGTAGTTTATAGCTTATTGTTGTATGGCTTTTATTAGCCTTTTCTTGGGACTCTTAATTAATGTACATTGATAATTGTAACTTGAACATATTTGGGAATGTAATATCCTGTTACTGTCAGCTCTGTAATTTATTGTGATGGTTACTCCAGTCTGATATGATTCTTGATATAATAGCTATATGCTAAAGGTTGAGTGCGACGCGGAATCCGATGGCCACGGACTTCGGGTCGCAACGCCACAAAAGCTTCCGCAAAATATTCAGAACGTGTTGGAATGTGTTGTCTTCACACACGCGGATCTTGGGAGAAGTAAAATACATTTATGCTTAAATCCCATTTCCCGCCCCCGAGGTTCTGGTTCGGGGGGCATGACAAAAACCCCGTTTGGGAATCATTGCGTGAATCGTGTTTTTATACACATCGTGTCCAGACTACTAATTTGTTTATTTTCATGAACAAGCATGCGTGTACTTGATATAGAGTTAGTAGTTCCCGAATTTTAAAGTGTTAAGCATTGGTTGAAAAGTGTGTGTATTTTCGTGTCGACTCCACTCAGCTTGGACGACCATTGTCCGTTTGATCTGCCGCCTTGGGTCGTTAAATCTTGTCCAACATTAGTTTGGAAATACGTACGTGCTTGCTTGCTGGTTTAGCCCATTCTGCGGCGGGACTCGTGTGTGGTTCCTAGTTATACTGGGCTATTACAATTATGATAGTGTCTCCCTTCACCATGCGTGACGGAGAATCGTGAGTGCTCTCGTCACTTCATATGACGGAGAATATAGCTCTATGTGGTTGTTAAGGTATTGTTTTTGAATGGTCATATTGATTTAACATCTGATTTTCCGCTCGAGCGGGCAGTCAATCCTGCTTCCCGAAACTGGCCTTCCATCCCTTCTTCTTCTTCTTCTTCTCGAACTCACTTTTCCTGCATTCAAATGGCCTCCTTGCCTCCCAATAATCAACACCCATTCTCTCCCAAACACACCACAACATTTCTCATCATCCCCCATATAATCCACAAATCCATCATACATGTAGATCTTTAGGTATATCAAATCACATTGAGCCAAAACAACCTTTAACATTCCAAATGAACTCATCAAGAGAAAGAGAGAGAGATAGAGCTTACTAAGCTTGTACTTGCAAAACTAATGGAAATCGTGGCATGAATTTCAAAGTAGATGAAACATGAAAAACATTGTAAAGGCATAGTGAAACATCAAGAAATCATCCATGAAAGAGTTAATATTCAAAATTAAATCCATTCAACCACTTGCCTTGGTCTCCACTAGCACAAACAACCTCCCAAAAACCACTCTCAAGACCAAACCTACAAGCACACCAAAAAACCCCAAAAACAAACCCATTTAGAACCCTAAATAGTCAATACAATGAACAAGAAGGAGAGAGCTTCCAATAATGGAGATGAAGGCCCTCTAGGGCTAGGAAAACACAAATCTAAGAGATAAGAAAGGTTTCTTACTTGGAAGGGCTTTAAATGGACAAAGTTTGCTCAAAAGGAACCCTAGAGTGGGTGGATTTCTTTTCAAATGGCATCCATGGAAAGCTTTCAATATAGGGAAGAAAAAGATGATGTGTCATTCTCCATTTGACAAGGGTTGGTGTGGATTTGGAAGGCAAAAGCAAGAAGAAGCAAGAAGAAAACCCTAGCTTAAGCCACTCATTCCACAACAAACATGAGCAAGAAAAGGGGAAAGGGAAATGAGCTCACTATACATAGAAAGTGAAGGTGGGTCCCACAACTAAACAAGATTGTTGGGCTTAAAACATAGATTTCCGAGCCTCGAAAGAGTTCGACGAAGAAAGGAAAAACATTCGCCATAAAATATAGTTTCAGAAAAGTATATATTTCACGGGTTTTGGAGATATCGAAATTTGTGTCCAGATTTTTGTGTAAAAAGACTATTTTTCCCTTAAAGTTGGAAAAGTCGGTCCTCGAGGTCTCGAACGGGGATGGAGTAAACACGAAAGCTGTAGAGGCTAACAAGATCAATCAATCGGAGTTAAAATACAAACTTTTCGAAATTGAACTTACGCAACAACACCAGAAAGACCCTCAAAGAGTCTCATTAAATAAAAAAAGGCTCTCAAAACTCCCCTAAGCTATATAAAAGCTATTCTAACCCCAAGCCTAAAAAAAATTCATTAATCTCACTTAGAGCTATCACATGACTTAATTAGTGCTAATCACGGTAGCTCGGGTCGGGGTTTTACACTTTCAGTTGTTCAGATTATTTTTTCAAAGAAGAACCTTTAACATTGAAATGAAAACCTTCAACGAATTTGATAGGAAGGAAAAGGAAAAAGTTTAAAATCTTTACAAATTCCATTGACAACTGTGGTCAAAGGGGTTTGGGCAGGCTTTGGATCCAAGGATTCTGCAGATCTCGTTCATGGATAACAGAGATCGTTGCAAGGAAAGGAGGACAATGGTTCAGAGGCTTGCTTAGTGTCGAGTTTTGCTTTCGGAGGAGAACTGGAAATGAGAGAGAGATGGATTGTCACTGGGTGTAGGTAGCCGTTTGGCAGTGGTGACCAAGTTGCAAGTGGGTCAGTCAAGTTTGTTTGGTTGTTTGATTTGTAGGCTTGGAGATGATTTGAGAAAACAAGGTGAGTCATTTCTCAGTTGAATGGGTGAAGAGTGAACATAAAAAGAAGATAAGAATGTGATGCAGTGAGCTTAAATGGGTGAAGAGTGAACATGAAAAGTAAAGAAGAAGGCGATGCAGTGAGCAGCAATAGTATACAGGTGAGCAGCAATATCATTGCTTGACGAGAGAAATAAGATAAAATCTCCGAAAAGGGCCTCTGGGACCATTCTAGTGCATCAAAAACTTTGAGGACCTTTTTGGTCTCCGCCTGATTTAAGGGGATTATTTCGATAAAATACGTCTTTTCATATTTTAGATACCAATGAGAACTAATTTATGTCAATTTCATTTTTATAACTAAACCTTTACTCAACATATGATAATAGCAAACTTTCTTGGTAGGAAAGATTCTGTATTGAATTTTCTATATTTATATATTTTTATATTACTAATTATGTTGCATGTGCTGAGCACATGCGTGCTTTGCTAGTTTTTTATATGAGAATGATCAGAAGTCAAATAAGTAGGAAGGGGGAGGAGTAAACGGAGTTATTTGGGTTGAGTGGGATATCTTGAGGGAGGATAGAGTCAAATAAAAGTAATTTCGAACTAGGCAGCCCTTGCAATATCCCTAAACACCTCTTCGAATCCCAACTCCATTTTAACTCTCCTTTATTCTATTCCATGACAAACAAACAGGCCCATAGAGAGGTGATCCTCTTGTTGTACATAAGTGGGTGTGTTTTGTTCCATGAGACGATTCTTTGCTAGATGCAAAATATATTATGATTTTTTTATGCTACCCATTGTTCCATTGTCTAATGGACACATTTTTCTTGCAAAAAATGAGTTGATTCTCCTCGATAGAAAGGATTTCAATCTCCTATAATAATGACATGAATGCATGATTTCTCTCTACCATGAAAATAGAAACCTGCAAGGATTCTCTCATCGCACAAACAAGTTCTTAGAGTGCTTTCATGTCGTGAGAAGATTTCGTGATAGAGGGAAAATAAGTTTTGATGTTGGTGTGATGCATTTTGCTAACGAAAAATAAAAAACTGAACTTGTTTTTCTCAACTGAAGGGGACTTTGATTTCCTATGAGAGAAGTATGAATGTATAATTCCTCTCTACCGTGTAAATAGAAACCCACAAAACACGAAATTTTCTCGTTGCACAAACAAGTCATTAATGGGAAAGGTTTTTTCTTTTCTTTTCCTCTCTTTCTCGTCTTCCTTTCCCCTCTTTTCTCATTTCCCCCCTCTCCTGACTTCCATCTCATCTACAACCCACCGCCCCTCTCTCCCCCTTAGTTATGTGCAGTGGCGGAGCTAGCAATTTCCTTTAGAGGGGGCAAAGATTGTCCACTAACATAATGTTAGGAACCGCTTTGCCACATTTATTTCCCATTTGCAATAAAAAGAGAGAAAATCTATGGATTCTTTTATAAGTAATGTATTAATTGAATTTCATGAAAAACAAAGTACAGAAATTTGCAATAAAGATCCTCAGGATATATAAGGTGAATGTTTTTGGGAGACAATCAGAATTAATTTGATATAATCTCCATCAACATTATTGTAGTTTGTTAAAGCGTACAACTCTAATTAATAAATCTCATTTGTAGGCCCATCTTTTAAAAATCTAGGCCATTTATAACTCGTAGAACTCTTTGTGATGGCATTACATAAAGAACTGATAAAACCAGTTTGAGGATAAATGTTGGACCTTCATATTTTGTTTTCCTCACTCATGTTTATCACACACTTAATGTTGGCTTAACAAATTCCTTTCAAGTTAATAAAAAAAACCTATAGGCACTAAATACAAGAGTTCAATATTAATATGCTACGCCTTTTAGCATCTGAGAAGTTTTTAACTTACAAACTTTCAAAAGAAAAAAAAAACAAGAAAGAAAAACTTGCAATAAAAAGTTTTCGATTTCCAAGTGATTACATATTGGTTCAGTACTCATAATAAGAAAAGCCTTTCGCCCCAAATAAAAGGATCTTCAAATCTTGCTTTTAAAATCTTTCCTTCCAAATCCTCTTGGAAAAAGTTCAAACAAGGTTAAGTAACAACTCATAAAACACACAAAGACAAAGATACGTGTTTAATGCCACAAATTTCTAGACGAATGCCCTTCTTTATACTATTGCAATAGGCCCGTAACCAACGCAAGCCATGATAAAAAAAAATTTGAAATTTTAAATAGAAGTATTTATAAATATTTAAATAAATTATAAATAAATATTAATAAATAATTCATAATACAAACACAATTAAAATTGAACTTCAAAAACCAAAGGTTTAAACAAAAAAGTAAGTAAAATAATCCAATCAATTTATCTAGTATATGATATGGGAAAACGACTCGATTACAAAGAACAACTGGTCAAAAATGGAAAAGTGGAAGAGTTAATTATGAAAATTTTAGGGAGCTGAGAGATTTTATAATATGTTTACTTGGGCACAAATTGAATATCAATTTCAAATTTAAATGTGGAATCAATTGGATGCATGCATAATAACACACACAACAAACAAACACACACACACAATATATATATATATATATATGTGTGTGTGTGTGTGTGTGTGTACATAGATACATACATACATATAGATAGGGAAATATTCATGTGCATCTATCCCTCACCACATTATGGTGAGGGACAATGTAGTGGGGCCACTTTATGCTTCAACCAAATCATCCACACATATGGAACCCCCTAAATTACTATGGATCAATTGAGTTTTCATTAATCCGAATGGATTGGACCGTTGGATTGAGGGCCAAAATTTTCTTTTAATATAAAGTCGTTAAATTTGTTGGTCATGGATGAAGGGCTTAGAAACTTGGGATTGACCTCAAACTTGATATATGGTCTCATCTCATATGACTCTTTCCATCCCCCCCAAGTCCGATGATCACGAGTTTGTCCCTCACCACACATGAATATTGCCCGTATATATATATATATATATGTGTGCGCGCGCCCGGGTGCACTCGAGCACATGCGTATATGTATACGTATATACGTATATATATATATATGTGTGTGTGTGTGTGTATATACATATACACATATATGTATACATAAACACTATATGTATATGTATGTGTGTGTGTGTGTATATATATATATGTTCCTATGAGAGATATCTCTCACCTTATATGAGAGATATGAGTGAGGGCCCTCACATTTAAATTATTGGCATTGGATATGGATGTGAGGGCCCCCATCCAATCTCTCATTTAAAGTGAGAGTTATCTCTCATAATATATATATATATATATATATGTGTGTGTGTGTGTGTGTGTGTGTGGGGAGGCCTCTCCTCAGGTCAAATTAATTTTATCCTCCGCTCAAACCTCTCGATCACTTGTGGTGTTGTTCGAAACGTTTTTTTTTAAAGCTACAAAAACCTTTCTTTCAAATGTCCCGCCCAGTTATTTTCCCTTCCCGCCCTTATTCCGACTTAAGAAAGATCGAGCAGAATGAGAAGGAAGTTTTCTTCCCAGAAAGGAATTGACGAAGCCGTGGTATCTAGGAGAGGAGAAAAGCATGACAGAAAGGAGGAAACATGTATTCCTGCTCGGAACGAACCTGATTGCGAAAAGTTGCGAAGCAGTCGTCTATTCCCTCCCTGTTTTCACAAGAGAATCACATAATTTCAAGAGATGATGAAAACGAAAGAGAGAAAAGGGCACTTCTTCTGCTCCCTCGTCTTCCCGCCCCATTGTCAGAAACCAAAGACTGGATGAGAGAGACGAAGGAGAAGATGGGGAAGAGATTAAAAAACGTCTTTTACTCTCTATATCTCTTAGCCGAGCAGAAACTAGAATTTTTTCCCCTCTCTCCCACGGCTAGTTTTGGGGCTTTGTTGTTTTTTCTAAAGATGCCCACTCTCTCTACCATGGTTTTTTCGCATTTTTTTTTGTTTTTCTTTAATCATATTCGATATCATGGTTTAGGATTTCAAGGAAAAAGCATCAATGTGCCCAGACTTCTTCTTTTTTTTTAGAGACAATGTGCCCAAACTTAGGCTTTTTTTTTATTTTGTCTTCAAATTTACGATTTCTAGAAACAATTCACTGGTAAGATTTGATTTTTCTATTTTATACATTTAGGCTTTTAGGGTAAAAAAACATCATGTATGATATTCGAGATTGTAAGTGCCTAAAAATTACGGACTTAGTTAAAAGAGGATTAAACCTTTGATTCGATGATCTTGGGATGATTGGGGGAATTGATCAGGCCTCCGGCAATCTGAAAAAGAGAACAAAAGTCAGAGCCCCTGGCTATAGGCAGTCGAAGGCACTCCGATGCTCAAGTTAGTGTGGTAAATGGAGAAGGAGCAGTATGGGGGGAGGACTTGTTGCGTACCTCATGTGGTTCTCCTTCATGCAATATATAGACGTGAGAGTCATCATCGGACTGGACCCCAGGGGGAGACGGAAGTCCCATCAGTATATACTTTTCTCTCCTGAGTGGGGGTAGGTAAAAAGGGGACGTCCCATCCGACCATCCTCCTATGCCTATGGACGTGACCTTGAGATAAGTCGTGCCTCTTATCTAGGTCCGGCGCCCACTCTATTTGTCAGTTCGTCGTCCCCATCACGGCAGCGCATTCATGGCTGCATTTATGGCTGAGTGACAGGAGGCCGGGATCGTGCTTAAAGCCGAGACCGAGGTGGATGCTCGTGAACGTAGCCACCGAGATGGGCTCCACGCTCCCTCGAGATGGTGCAACTGCTGAGCTTGGACAATACCGAGACTAAGGATAGTCCGAAATCGGGGAGTGGCCCCACATAATTCTGTGATTACAAATCGACCCCACACAATTGCCCCTAGCTCTCGACCTCTTTGGTTCCCCCCGAGGTCTGGAGCTAAGATTTGAATGGATGGGCTGGCCCTGTCTAATCGTATCTTGTTGTCATGCGATCCTCATCATGACGCCCTTTCGTTTGCCCTAGGCAATAAATATGGTATCATAATTGCTTCGCCAAGGTGGGCACGCGGGCGTCGTTCCATATGCCCGAGGTGATAAATGTCGTACCAGAGGCATGGTGAGAGATGGGCAGGCGCTGCCACATGTAACCATTCGTCTGGTTGTTCACCGTGACCGAAGCGACGATGGCGAGTCCGAAGCGTTGCTTCGCGTGCGCGATAATCAAGAGGGGCGTTGTCACGCCCCCGAACCAGAACCTCGGGGGCGGGAGATGGGATTAAGCATCAATTATATTTTTACTCCTCCCAAGATCCGCGTGTGTGAAGACAACACATTCTGAATATTTTGCGGAAGCAATTGTGGTGTTGCGACCCGAAGTCCGTGGCCATCGGATTCCGCGTCGCACTCAACCTTTAGCCCATAGCTATTATATCAAGAATCATATCAGACTGGAGTAACCATCACAATAATTTACAGAGCTGACAGTAACAAGATATTACATTCCCAAATATATTCAAGTTACAATTATCAATGTACATTAATTAAGAATCCCAAGAAAAAGGCTAACAAAAGCCATACAACAAGAAGCTATAAACCACTACCCAAATGTGACGTAGCTCCGATGTCAAGCTCAATGTCTACATGACATAGCTGACAAACTAACCTGCAAAGCATGGCTCTACAGCCAACAAAAGCACTCAACTTGGGGCGAAGAAATCTGAACCTGAGTACCAAAAGTAGTGGGTCAGACACGACGGTCTGGCAGGTGGATGAAAAGATCACAATTATACTAAAGAATAAAACATATAATAAATCATGCTAATCGATCAAGTACTGCATATAATTAAACGGGTGCAAAGTCGGGAATCTCGGGGAAAACTTGTATTCATTTCAAGCACGGGTAAAACATGAACATCTAATAAAACATGTATTCATTTACATCATCTATAATCATAGATATTTGACAATCGGGTATTCGTCTAAAACATGTATAAATATAGTGGTTTGACAAAACAAACGTTCATTTGAAACTTAAGTAAAACACAAGTATACAACAAATCAGGTATCCATAACAGTCTAGCAAAACCAATGTCCATTTGAAACCTATGTAGAAATATGGATATTTAATAAATCGGGTATCGTTTAAAACAGGTGTAACCAAAGAAATCCAACAAGACTAATGTTCATTTAAACCTATTCCAAAGTATGGATATTTTAACAATTCGGGTATTCATTTAAAAACAGGTATAAACATAGGAATCTGGCAAAACAAGTGTCATCTAAAACATATTTCAAACCATGGATATTTGACAAATCGGGTAATCATTTAAGACGGTATAAACATAGGAATCTGGCAAAACAAGTGTCATCTAAAACATATTTCAAACCATGGATATTTGACAAATCGGGTAATCATTTTAAAACATGTGTAATCATATAACTCTAGCAAAAACCATCGATCGTTAGAAACATGTGTAAAAGCACGGGTATCCACCCAACCGGCATTCATGTAAAACATGTACGTGTGCAAAGGACATAAAACAATATAATAGTGACTGGATTTACAATAGAGAGCATTAACACTTATCTAAAAAACAACTTTCATAAAAGCAATGAATCATTTAACTGAAAACAAGTAAGCAATATAAACCATGTCGGGTGTCCAAGGAATCGGGAACTGGCAAGATGGCAATCACAAGAAGCTAAGTCCTCTATCACCGAAGTGACAAGAGCGGGACGTTGGTCTCAGTCACACAAGGTGAGGAGACTCAACGTAAATCATATATACAATAATAAATACACGGGAACGGGACCACGGTAGCGAACCGGGTATCGGGACGGGACCACGGCAATAACCGGGTATCGGGATCCAAACTGCAGCTGGCGGGACGGGAGAGGGATTTCCAAGTCAGTGGATCAGACTGACAAGGTATCCAAGCTTAGTGATGCCGACTCATAGGTGAAAACCAATCGAGACATATGCAAGTAATCAAGTACAGTAAATAAACGGGTAAAACGGGGGTGCTCAAGGGCACACTAACATTCATATCGGGCATAAACGGGTAAAACGGGGGTGCTCAAGGGCACACTATCATTTCATATCGGGCAATACCTTTCGGGACAATTAACTGTTACTAGAGTAACTTCAATGCTTTCGGGAAAACGAGTCATATGATGCAATCTGGGAAATGAGGTGAAACAATGAATTATTACAATTTCGGGAAAAGTATTAATTTCAAGATCTATTTAAGTGAATAGGGGTCCCGTATGTCGATTATAATCATTACTTGGTACTCCTTGAGTTTGAAGACATTCCGGGCTCCTTATGCACTTTTACTATTTTAAAATCTTAACATGAGCTTATGGGTAATACTAGATGTTACAATAGCAAGATCAAGATTATAACCGGTCCATCCTAGGTATGACATTAATTCGGAAACATCGAGCAACCTATTCAATCACCGAAAGGAATAGAATTCGCGATAACCAAGGGAAAGACTTGTGTTTAGATATAACGAAGATATCGCGTCGTTCCATCCCGTTCAAGATTGAAATGGATTGAACTTCGATGCTACCGAACCAACCGTGAAGAGCATCGGCTCAAGACGCTCTCACATATGGTCGAGTGAGTTCGAGGAGGTTAGCCAAGGTCCACGAAATTTCTGTACCCGCGCATCAGGCCAGGCAGACCGCATCGCTCGAGCGAATCTGGGAGTTCGCTCGAGCGAACTCATCGTTCGAGCGGTTATTTAAATGCGTTCGAGCGACCAAGCTACTGGAATTCCCGTATCCCTTTCTGGACAGGTCGCTCGAGCGAACTGTCATGGTCGCTCGAGCGAACTGTCCAGAAACTGAATTCTGGGCAGTTCATTTCCCCTCTTTCTCTTCTTTTTTACAACCCTCTTTCAACCATCTTTATACATCAATTGAGGAGTCTAAAACTTGATTCAAATACCATCAAATGTTTCACAACCTCCATCACATTCCCCTCCATCAACATCACATTCAATCCAAGGAAAGCAAGAATGAAACCATTTCACATAAGATATAATTGGGACAAAACAAGAGGAATTAAGGCTATGAACCATCACATATCTATGACAATAAATGTACTATCAAGGCTCTCCATGAGCATTCATTTCAAGTCAAAGTAATAAATAAACATGTAGGGAGAAACAATAAAATCAACCATATTTCTATAAAACCATATGAGCAAACTTTGACCAAATAAAATGCATACCTTTCTACGAGATTTAACAAGAGAGAAAAACCCATGAATATGCATTTCAAAATCACTAGAATGTGGCAAGAAACATATGTGAAAACATATATCAAATTATCAAGAATAAGTAACAAAATTTAGGATTTCTCATAAAACTTTGATAACATTAAAACCATCCATTCATCCACTTGCCTTGGGTTAAGAAGATGCACAAATCACTCCACAAAAGCCTCAAAGAAGTCTCTAGCTCCAAACCCACCAAAACCCCCAAATTTTCCCATGACAACCCTAGAAAATCCAATCCATTGCAAACCTCAATGAAAATCCATGAATGGAAGATAAAAATACTCCAAATGGTTTGGGAAAACAAAGATTAAAAGAAAGAAACCAAATGCTAACCTTTAAAGCCTTGAACCAAGAAGAAGAGCTTGAAAAGAGAAGTTGCCTTTGCTCAAAATCCATGAAAATAACATCTTTGGAAAGCTTGGAAGGTATGGAAGATGATGAGGAGATCAAATCTCCATTTACAATCAAGAGAAGCCAAGGGAAAGAGGAGAGAGAGAGAGTGGCTGAGAGAGGAGTGGTTCCAGCTCTTGCTGGAACCGTTGCAGGGAAATGGATGAAGAGGAAGGAGAAGGAACCCATTTTATAAAGGGGTGGGTGTGGGCCCCACCTCACTTAAACTTCTCAAAGGAAAAACACAAGTTTCTGGGCCCCGGATGAAAACGACGAAGAAGACAAAATTCATCAGCGAAAAATCTACTTTCCAAAAAGTCTAATTTTGCCAAATTCTGAAATTTTCGAAATTAATGGACAGATTTGGTGTGAAAATACTGTTTTGCCCTCAAGGCCAAGAAATCGGGTTTTGGTTTCTCAAATGGATACGAGATCAACATGAAAGTTGTAGGATTCCTCAAGATGAATGCAACGGGCCAAAAACACGATACGAAACAAATCGGGAAAATCTCACAAGAAAAGCAAAGCCGAAAAGGGAACCCCCAAAGGGCCCCACAAGCTACCAAAGCACTCAAAAGCCCAAAACTAGAAGAAAAATCATTCTAGCTCACAAACTCAACCCAACAAATACTAATCCCACTAAAAGAACTAATCCACAAATAAGACAACACTAATCCAAGAGATTAGGGGTCGGGTTCTCACAGGCGTCCCTCTATAAAATGGGGATGCCCCCCTCCCTTTCTCCTCTTATCTTTGCTTTCGTCCGAAGGAGATCCTGCTGAAGAAGGTGTCCTGCTAAAGACAGAACCTCACCGAACCCGGAGACTTCTTTCCCTTTGCTTTTCACTCTTTGCTTTTCATTCTCAGCAAACCGTCACATCCTCTCTGTGAGTTCTCTTCTCTGTTACTCTCCTTTCGCCTCTTTTTCCTTTTGTTTTAGAGGGTTTCAGCCCCTAAGGTTTTTCTAGTTTTCGCTTCCTCTCCTTTGCTCTCTGCCCCCTTAGCCCTTAGGAAATGGGAATTTACAGTCATTGGTTAGAGGGTCCCGCAACCCTGGAGGGATTCAGGGCGGCGTTTAAGATTCCTGCTGACGTTCTGGTGAAGCCCGATGACCTCCAGGGCCTCTTCGACGGCCTCACCCGATACAAGGATTGGAAGCCCTTCCCTCTGTTGTCGGTATGCGAGGGTGGGGTTAGGTTCCCTATCCACCCGCTTCTCCGATCCTGCCTCAGTTCGTGGCGGATTTGCCCTTTCCAGCTGATGCCAAATGGGTTTAAAATTATAATGGGCGTGGCGAAGCTGAACTGGATCCTCGACATCAACCTCGGTGTACATGACATAGAGGATGTCTACGACATCTGTAAGACCTCGAGGGGCGAGGATTCATACTATCTTCGGGCGAAGGCTAGACGCCGGCCTTTGATCAATGCTCTAGAAGACTCGAGCAAGTATGCTGGGGACGACCGCCTACTGGTCTCGGGGAACTGGGAGTTCGGGGAGACCGAACCGAGGAGGAACCGAGGAGGAACGGAGAATCCAGGTCCCACGGAAACCTGGGACCCCTCCGAGTAAATACCTATTTCTCCGGGCTTATTTGTGTTGTTTTTACGCGTCGACTTGCCGAGCTGATGTACTCTATTTTCTGCACAGGTGTTCAGCGAAGGAGGAGAGAGGCCGGCCTTGATCATTGGAAGAGGAACAACACGTGGCTAGAGAAGATCTACCGCTACCACGGTCACCACGATCGGGCTGCCTTTTCGCTGCTCGGATACAAGTCGCGGTACCAGTCTTACACCAGGAAGACTGTCGAGATCCCCCTTGAGCCGATAGGGGAGATCGTGCTCGCGCTTGCGGAGACCAGTGGCCAGACCTCGGAGTCCCGGGGCCCGATCTTAGTTGCAGACAGCTCCCCCGACTGAGACCAAGCGGAAGAGGAGATGGACGGGCCACGCCCGCCTTTGAAGAACTTGGGGGCCATGATTCTCGGGGGCCAAGTTCCCCCCGCCCCGATGCGTGCCCCTAGCGGGCCTGGCGTTGTTCAGGGCTCTTCAGCCAACACCCCCTCCGATCCCTCGGGCGCAGTAGGGACCTTCTCCTCCGCGAAAGGCAATAGTGCGCGAGGCCACCCGCAGGAGAAGAGGGGGAGGTCGGAAGAGCCTCCCAAGGATGCTCGGCCGCCCAAAGACTCTCAGCCGCCTAAGGAGACTCTGCTGCCAAGAGAAACTCGGCCACGGGCCGAGAAGGAAGGTGAGGGGCCCCCACCCGAGAAGAGGCCTCACGTGGGGGGCGAAGAGGAACGGGTCCAGGAGGCGGATCCAGAGTCTCGGCCTCAAAAGCCGATGCCCTGGAGGCCTAACTTCGACCTCAACCCCTGCGAGCCCATGACCGTGGAGGATCAGATGGGGACCTCCACCAAGAGGATCTCGGCAGTTGCCCGGGGGTGTGCTCTCCCTTTGGACATGGAGAGGCATAATAAATCCAGGACAATGAGCCTGATCTATTCAATGATGAAGGCGTCGCTCGAGGTGATTCCCACTTCTTTTGCCTTTAAGCTTTATGCCTTGGTTGCCCCTTCTGACCTCCTGCCCCTTTTGTCTCCTCGCAGAATGTACAAAAGCTTCAAATAATACTGGAGAGGACGGAGGAGACAACCACTCGGGTTATCGAGATGGATAAGGAGAAAAAGAAAATGGGGGATGCCCTGGAAGCCAGTGCGGCGGAAATAAAGAAGGCGGAGGAGAAGATCGCCGAGTTCGCAACGGTACAACAAGCGGCGAAGGCCGAGATAATCAAGTTGCGAGGCTAGATAAGCACCTAAAGGGCTCAGCCGAGGACAAGGCAAAGAGGGTGAGTCAACTGGAGGCTGAGCTCGCCAAGAAGGAAACTGAGTTGGCTGGAAAAGAGGCCGAGCTCGAGTCTTCTAGGAAGGAGCGGGTCGATGTCGAGTCCGCTCTGAGAGCCCAGGTTGCCAAGGCTTATCAGGAAGGAGTGGACTGGGCATTGGCAGAGTATGTGGCTCAAATCAAGGATCCGAGCCCGGTGCTGTACGAGATGGGATACAAGGAAGCTCTTCGCGAGTACGGGATTTCTGAGGACGACCCCATATTCGCGAATCTTCCGCAATTCCAGTCTGTCATACCAAGCCCAGAGTCAGAGCCTGACTCCAATCCTCCGGAAGCCCCTCCCGAAGTTCCAGGCCCTCCTCCTCCGCCCCCGACTCCTGCCCAGGGCGACAAGGCCCAGGCTCCCTCCGTGGCTCCTCCACCCGAGACTTCAGGCGCCCCCGCGTCATCTGTCCCTCCAGAGCCAAAGAATAAAGCTGCAGCGCCTGTGCAGAAATAATGTATTTTTTTTTCTTTATGTACTTTTTCTTTCCTTCCGAGTGTACAAAACTTTGTAGTCATCTTTCTCATCAATGAAAAACAATTTTCTCCAGCTGTCTTTTCATTTCTTTCTTCTTGTAATGGTGAGTGGATGTTGTTCTGATGTTTAAGCAAAATTGAGGCCCCATGTTCTGACTAATTTCTCCAGACCTGTAAGTGGCTGAGATCGGCGAGCTTATAAAAACTGGATTTTGACCTTCTAACCTCGGGATATTGAATGAGAATAAGGCCCCCCTGCCTCTAAGTGGCTAAGGTCCGTAAACATCTGGCCCTAAGGTCGGGCTTTAACAATTTGCATTCGAGGGAAACGCCTTAAAGGAACTTATAGTTAGCTTGGACCCACACCCTGGGGTACGACCTTGTTGCTGGAGAGTTGGGGTCGCGCCATTAACTTTGATAACCCGGGGGGTTTGGCTGGAGTCAAAGGCAGGCCGAACTCCGTGACTTCAGAGTGAATTTTTAGATAGTTGATCGCATCCCTGTTCCAGGGGATTGGCCCAATGACCGAACTCAAGGAGGCTGGTGCGAGGATCGGAGCCTTGGGAGTTAGCCCTATAACCGAACTCAAGGAGGCTGGTGCGAGGACCGGAGCCTTGGGAGTTGGCCCTATGACCGAATTCAAGGAGGCTGGCGCGAGGACCGGAACCTTGGGAGTTGGCCCTATGACCGAACTCAAGGAGGCTGGCGCGAGGACCGGAGCCTTGGGAGTTGGCCCTATGACCGAACTCAAGGAGGCTGGTGCGAGGACCGGAGCCTTGGGAGTTGGCCCTATGACCGAACTCAAGGAGGCTGGTGCGAGGACCGGAGCCTTGATTCACAACTTTCGAAAGATACGAATGTACACACCTTTCATAAAATCCCACTCTTATTGAATTATTAGTTGAGTACATTTAGAAGTAGTATTTCTTGAGGTGCGCGGCATTCCATGGCCGTGGCAGTTCTTTGCCATCCATGCTCTCATGTCTGTAAGCCGACCTCCCGGACGCTGAGACCACCTTAAAAGGTCCGAGCCAGTTCGGTTCGAGTTTGCCTTCGCTGGGATCTTTGTCTGCTGGAAGTGCCTTCTTTAAGACCAGTTCCCCGATTGAGAACCTCCTTTCTTTGACTTTCCGATTGTATCCCCGGGATAGCTGTTGCTGGTAGGAGGCCAGGCGCACGGATGCTGCCTCCCTTCGTTCCTCTGCCAGGTCGAGTTCTTTGGCCAGATTTACTTCGTTCTGCCCCTGTTCGAAGAGATCTGACCTCAAGGTTGGAAGGCCGACCTCAAAAGGGATTACAGCTTCCATTCCGTATGCTAAGGAAAAAGGGGTTGCCGAAGTAGATCGTCTCGGGGTGGTCCGGTACGCCCAAAGGACACTTGGTAATTCTTCTACCCATCTGCCTTTAACTCTGTCGAGTCTCTTTTTGAGTCCGTCCAATACCACTTTGTTTGAGATCTCTGCTTGCCCGTTGCTCTGTGGGGTCGAATAGAGGTTCCTGATACCAACCCCCTGGCAGAAGTTCTTGAAGAAGTTAGAATCGAATTGGGCTCTGTTGTCCGAGACTAGAGCTCGGGGGATCCCAAACCTCGTGACAATGTTCTTCCATACAAAATTCTTTGTGTCCTGCTCGGTGATGGAGGATAAGGACTCTGCCTTTATCCATTTGGTGAAGTAATCAGTGCCCACTATCAGCCATCTTTTGTTTCCTGGAGTTAGGTGAAGAGGTCCCACGATGTCTAGCCCCCACTAAGCGAAGGGCCACGGCCTGGAGAGAAGACTCAAGTCCTGCGCTGGTTGGTGTAGAGAATGGGAGAACTTCTGACATTTTTCACACTTCCTGGCGTAGAGTTGGGCGTCCTTCTGCATATAGGGCCACCAATAGCCCTGACTGATGGCTCTGTATGCCAGTGATCTTCCTCCAATGTGGCTTCCGCAGATTCATTCGTGAATTTCAAAAAGGAAGTCTTCTACCTTGCTCGGATGAACGCATTGGAGATATGGTCCTGTGTAGTGAAAGTCCTCGGGATCCTAACCCTAGAGGGGGGGTGAATAGGGTGAGCTACAACTATGACCAATTTACACCAATTTTAACTTCTTAATATAAACTAGTCAAATGTGATGATTAAACAATCAATATGCGGAAGCTAATAAACAATCACCACACAAGCAATCACCACAACACAGTATTTATAGTGGTTCGGCCTCAATGCCTACATCCACTACCGGCTTGTGAATCCAATCACCCCACCGGATTTCCACTATTTATGCTTTTAACTAGGCTAAGCAATAACCCTTACAATGTTGCTTTTCAAGGCTAAACAACAACCTCTCTATGTGCTTTTATAGGCTAAGCAATAACCTTTACAAAATGCTTTTCTTAGGCTAAGCAATAACCTTACAAGATGCTTTTCTTAGGCTAAGCAATAACCTTACACAAAGCTTTTCTCTAAGAAGGTGTCTTTACAAAAGATCACTCTAAGAGATACAATTTAAGCTCAAATGAATTTGCCTCTTGAATAGGCTAATATGAAAGTTTAAAACAAACTCACACAAACACTCTATGCATGCAAAAGTATATGCTCATGATGTGTGTGTGTGATGACTCCAATCAAGTTTAAAAAGAAGGCTCACTCAATATATTGCTTAAAGCAATTCAAAGTTTAAAGCTCATAAAAGATTTGATTGAAGTCTTATGCAAATCACATGTATGAAATTTAACTTGTTAATGACATGAAAATCAAAGACTAACAAGTTGTATGAAAATGACTAATTTAGTACATGTGATGCATGTGCATGTTGTTTTCAAAACCAAATTAATTTTACTAATGCTTAAATGAATGAAAACAACAAGCAATGTTTCAACCAAGTAAAAGACTCATGCTATGAAAGAAAAACAAAGATTTTGTCTAAGCATGATTAAAAAAGTTAACAACTTGGATTGAAAACAAAGGTGAAGAATCCAATCTTAATTAGACCAAAGATTAGAAGAAGAATGGATTCAACACATCATAGTTATTATGCTAAATATCATATACCAATAGTTTAAACAAAGCACATAACTATGATTAATAAAGGTAGAGCTTACTTGGAGGTTTAACTCATTAATCCCAAGCTTTAGCTCTCCTAAAGACCTCCTAGCCTTTCCAACTTCATCCCCTTTCAATGGCTCCAAAATGGTCTCAAAGGTTCAAGTTTCAAGCCTTGAAAAAGGTTGGAAATGAATGGACTTTATAGCAAAAAACAGTCCAACGGCTAGTTGTCTCGGTCGACCAGGAGGGGTCTCGGTCGACCGGGAACACACAACGGCTAGTTTTCTGACCGTTGGAGCTTCAGGTCACAGACACCCTGCAGTGTCCTCGGTCGACCGGCGACACTGCCGGGTGAGTGACCTGATGGTCCAAAAATCCAGCTTTTGCTCTTTTGAAGGTATTCCTTTGGGAGGATTTTTGGGCCACTAAACCAAGCTAGAATACATGTTTTAAGACATACTAAGATGTTTAAAAACATGAATAACACAAAGCCTAAAAAGATACAAAGGTTTAAACCAAAGGCTAGCTTGATTTGATAAAACTCTTTTCAAATGAAAATGCATACAAAAAATGATTCTTTTTGTGAAGAAAGTATGCAAAGCTCAAACCTAAATTCTCAACATGATTTTCCAAATATAATGCACAAGGAAATAGGTTTTCAAAAGAGTTTGGGTTCTAAAACCAATGCATCCAAGTTTATGACCAAAACATGCATAAACCAAAAACTTTTCCAAATCTAAAAACCAATGCATGTATAAAACTAGATTTCAAGGTATTTTAAATCAATGCATGTGTGAAATATCAAATGATGCTAAAGTGCAAATGCATCCATCAAATTGCAATTACAAAATCCCTAACAATCTCCCCCTTTGCAATTTGATGGCAACTTACTCATCATTGAAATTACACACCAAGGTCTTCAGCTCCCCCTCAGCTGGACAAGTCTTGAAATCTTCTTGGATGCTTCTTCTCTTAGCTTGGGCTCTTGAGCTCTTTTCTTCAATCTTCTTGATGCTTGGAGCTTGATCATTCTTCAAGCTTTCTTTCTTCTTTCCTTTCTATGACCAAGCATCTTCTTTAGCTCCAAGCTTTCTTTCTTCTATTTGCTCTCCCCCTTTGACCATGCCTCTCTCTCCCTTTGGCAAGACAACTCTCCCCTTAGGAAGCTTGGACATTCTCTTCACCCTTTTGAGAACTTGAAATCTTTCTCCCCCTTTGATGGATAG
This sequence comes from Cinnamomum chago, assembly GCA_038049695.1. Lineage (NCBI taxonomy): Eukaryota > Viridiplantae > Streptophyta > Magnoliopsida > Laurales > Lauraceae > Cinnamomum > Cinnamomum chago. Next base: position 20,353,490 of record CP142459.1, read on the forward strand.
GAGATCTTCGAGTACTTGAACTCTCGAACTCTCTCCCCCTTTGACATTAAATTGCAAAGGTACCTACACACATGAAACAAGGAAAATACCTTTAGTAGCACCTGTTAACAAATGAAATCGAAAATGAAATACATAACAGGCTATCATGTATGGAAGTTATCTCTAAGGGTCTAAAGGCAATCCAAGGGTGAATTTGATCAAACTAATACTTCCTATGAAGGTTTACACTCCCCCTCAATCCATTCTCTTCTTTTGTCAAGCTTTTGACAAGATATAACTATTAGATTCAAGAAGTAGATGGTTTATCCAAGTGAGGGTCAACTTCAAGGAAAGGATTAGATTCATTTAACTATAAGGCTCAATATGATCAAATTACCAAAAGAGAACTAGGTCTAATGAGAAAAGCAATCATGGATATCAATTGGACAAACAAAGAATACCAATTGAGATTTAGGATATGAATTAATAAATCAATCACTCTAAAATGGATTTAGAAATATAACTATTAGGATAAATCCAAATTAGAGCTATCCATGATGCAATGGGGTTAACTAAACATAGCATTAAATAATTTAACTATGAAAAACATATGCTATGAAAGTTTTGAAAATCATTTCATTCAAACAATAAATATGACTATTATGTGCAAGAGTGAGTGAAATGAAATTCAAGCATGAAGCCAACCTCAACTAATAACCAACCCATATTATGAACACATAAATATGGTGGTCATGAGATATACCTATTTGAGCAAAAGAGGTGGCAACATGAACATTATGATGCTAAAGGAATGTGACATGGAATGAAAACATATAACTATGAAGACCAAACCAATGTACACAAGGTCTATCACATACACAAGATAAGATATCAATTGGATATGAAATCAATGGAAAGTTATACCAAATAAAACCAATTGAATATGATAACATGATTAAAAGCAAGGATGTGACAAACCCAAAATCCCATCAAGCAACATAATGCATATTCATCACTATTAAAGATATGACTATAGAGCATAGTGATGAACAAGGCAAATTGCAATGCAAAAGGATATGACTTGGTAAAGCATGCAATTTCCAAAGTGTCAAAATCATATGAATTCAACATCTAAGATATCCATCAAACATATAGAAATCTGAGAAATGGGTTTCAAAGAGTTTCATATGATTAAGATCACTACTTATGAAGTTGAAACATGTATAAGAATGACACCAAGAGAATCTACATGAATCAACATCATAACCATCCAAAAAGAATATGACTAGAAAGCATATAGGATGGATTTGGGTTCTAGTATTGTTTCTACAAATATTACTAAGATCACAACCATACATGGAACCAATTGACATTTGCATATAAAAAGAATGACTAAATAAGCAAAGATGCAAATGACTTGAAACAACAATTGATCATGACTAAATTAGCTATGAAAGCTTTTAACTTTGTGGGCTTCATTCTTGTCTTCAGGGAGCTTATCTTCTTTTAATAACGCTATGATCGGATCCATTCGGCTCGGACCGAGATCAAAGTTGGCAAGGGCGTCTGCGTGGTAGTTGGACTCCCTACCGATTTGCTTGACTTCTGCTTTCTCGAACTGGGAGAGGAGCTGTTTCATGTGGGCCAAGTAGGCCGCCATCCTTTCATCTCAGGCTTGATAATCTCCTCTTAGCTGGTTCGTCACCTGGCTATAGGCAGCCGAAGGCACTCCGATGCCCAAGTTAGTGTGGTAAATGGAGAAGGAGCAGTATGGGGGGAGGACTTGTTGCGTACCTCATGTGGTTCTCCTTCATACAATATATAGACGTGAGAGTCATCATCGGACTGGACCCCAAGGGGAGACGGAAGTCCCATCAGTATGTACTTTTCTCTCCTGAGTGGAGGTAGGTAAAAAGGGGACGTCCCATCGAACCATCCTCCTATACCTATGGGCGTGACCTTGAGATAAGGCGTGCCTCTTATCTAGGTCCGGCGCCCACTCTATTTGTCAGTTCGTCGTCCCTGTCACGGCAGCGCATTCATGGCTGCATTTATGATTGAGTGACAGGAGGCCGGGATCGGGCTTATAGCCAAGACCGAGGTGGATGCTCGTGAACTTAGCCACCGAGATGGGCTCCACGCTCCCCCAAGATGGTGCAACTGCAGAGCTTGGACAATACCGAGACTAAGGATAGTCCGAAATCGGGGAGTGGCCCCACATAATTCTGTGATTACAAATCGACCCCACACAGAGATGGTGTTCAAGTGTTTGTTTAATGCTAAATATGTTTCAAACAGACCTCTGTAAATTTAGAGAGGAGGGGTAAATTGTGTAGGATTGTCGTTCATTTGATCTTAGGTGTAATCCCAAAGCTTGAATTGATGGAAGTTGTAGTAATTGATATTGAAAAGCTTGGATGAAAACATGTGAAAATTTGTTACAGAAGTGTCAAAATCAATTTTTCATTTCTTTCTGGAAAAAAACAAACTTATCCCATGATCTCCTCATTGTTTTTTCCTACAGCACTTTGTCCTTTCTTATTTGGATTACACAGTTACACTGGCTATGGGGTAGAAAGAGATCAGAATAGATAACAAAGTAAAAAAAAAAAAAAAAAAACCGAAGAAATATAAGGTTTAAAAGTCTGAGCTGTGGACATGATTTAAATAGGTTGCCAAAATACAGAATCTCATTACTGTGGCAAGATCATTTTAGGCATTCAAGTGAATATAAGTGGAACTACATTCCATTTATAGCAAGTAACTCTTTAATCTATGCACCATTTCTACAACCACGGCTTGCTATAACTTGCCATTTGGCATTAGTTCAACCCAAGATCTTGATCTTCCAACTCTGGCAGCAAGGGAGGCAGGAGGAACTCTCTAATCTAGCATCATTTCCACAAGCACTGCTTGCTTAAACTTGCCATTTGGCATTAGTTCAACTCAAGATGTTTGGAAAGTTCATATGCATTGACAAGAGTCTCCAAAAATTTAGCATGTTGGCGTTAGTTCAACACAAGCAGTCGAGCATTATCATGGGACAATCCACTATGTTTTTACCCTCTCATGAGAGGGGAGCACTTTGGGTTGTTATAGCCCTTTTCTATGTATTAGTACACCTTGGGTTCCAACAATTTGTTTTTAATGTGACTGGGTTGAAGCAGATTCAATTACAAGAGAAGAATTTAGTGCAAGTTTCTTTTACTTGATAACTCAACTAATTCCATACAAATGTATGATATAGTTTCCTGGTCTCATTTTAGTGGTTCCATCCCATCAGGGTCAGATATTCCAATCTTAGATCCAACACCATTGAAGTCAGCAAGCTACTTCTTCAATATGGGTATTGTAAGTGCCTAAAATTTACGAACTTGGTTAGGAGAGAGTTAGACTCTTGATTTGATGATTTTGGGAAATGATTGGCCTCCGAAAATCTGAAAGGAAAAACAAAGGTCAGAGCCCCTGGCTGCAGGCAGCCGAAGGCACTCCGATGCCTAAGTTAGTTTGGTAACTGAACTAAGAGAAAATGAGGAAGGAAGAGTATAGAGATCTCATTGCTTGCATACCTCCTGTAGTTTTTCTTCCTACATTATATAGACGTGAGGGTCATCATCGAACTGGGCCCCTTAGGGGGAGATGAAAGTCTCATCGGCTTGTACTTTATCTCCTAAGTGGGGGTAGGTAAAAAGGGGACGTCCCGTCGGGCCATTCCCCTATGTCTGCGGATGTGACCTCGAGATAAGGCTTGCCACTTATCTAGGTCCGGCACCCACTCTATTTGTCAGTTCGCCGTTTACCGCCATGGCAGTGCATTTATGGTCGCATTTATGGTTGAATGACAGGAGGGCCGAGATTAAGTTAAGGCCGAGACCGAGGTGGGCCTCTGCAGACGTGGTCACCGAGATGGGCTCGGGACTTTCCCGGCCTGGCGCTTCTACCGAGCTGGGTAATACCGAGGCCAGGGACTATCCTGTCATTGGGAAATGGCCCCACACAATCATGTCATTAGGAAATGACCCCACACAATTGCCCCTAGCTCTCGATTTCTTAGAACTCTCTCTGAGGTCGGGAGCTAAGATCAAAAGGATGTGCTGACCCCTGTCTTGACGCCCCTTGCTGACGTATGATCCTCATTATGATGCCATTTCGTTTGCGCTAGGCAATAAATGAGATATCATTATTATTCTACCAAGGTGTGCACGCGGATGTCGCTTCATATGCCCGAGGTGATAAATAATGTGCCAGAGTTATGGTGGGAGATGACCTGGCGGTGCCACGTGTCACCTTTCGTTTGGTTGTTGTTGGAATCGAAGCGACGCGTGGAGAGTCCGAAGCGTCGTTTCGTACGCGTGACATTTAAGAGGTGCGTCCCTCTATAAAATAGGGATGCCCCCTCTTCTTTCTTCTCTTACCTCTGTTATCGCTTGGAAGAAGACTCTGCTGAAGAAGACGCTCTGCCGAGATCAGAACCTCAACAAATCCGGAGACCTTCGTTTTTGAAACCTTTTATATTCTCTCTATGAGTTTTCTTCTTCTTTATCCTCCTCTCACATCTTCTGCCTTTTGTCTAGAGGGTTTCTGTCCCCTAGGGTTTTTAGATCTCGTCCCCCCTTGCTCTCCGCTCTTTTCTAGTTTTTTAGGAAATGGGGATTTACAGTCACTGGTTAGAGAGCTCCCAAGCTTTGGAGGGGCTCAGGAAAGCATATAAGATACCAGACGACATTCTGGTGAAGCCTGACGACCTCCAGGGCCTCTTTGACGGCCTTACCCGTTTCAAAAAATGGATGCCCTTTCCTCTGTTGGCCGTAATCGAAGGCGGGGTCAGGTTCCCCGTTCATCCCCTTCTCCGTTCCTGCCTCAGCTCATGGCGGCTTTGCCCCTTCCAATTAATGCCGAACAGGTTCAAAATAATCATGGGCGTCGCTGAGTTGAACCAAATCCTTGACATTAACCTCGGGTGCACGATATAGAGGATGTGTATGACATCTGTAAATCCATGGGGGGTGAAGATACATATTACCTTCGGGTGAAGGCGAGACGCCGACCTCTGATTAACGCTCTTGAGGACTCGAGCAAGTATGCTGGGGAGGACCGCTCCCTCGTCTCGGGGAACTGGGAGTTCGGGACAGCCGAGACCGAGGTGGCGCGGAGAATCCAGGTTCCACGGAGACCTGGGACCCCTCTGAGTAAATACTCGCTTCCCCCTGGCTATTTGTGTTGTTTTATTACTGATTCGCTGAGCTGATCACTTCTTTCTGTCTTCTATACAGGTGTTCAGTGAAGGAGGAAGGACGCCGGCCTCGATCGTTGGAAGATGAACAACATTTGGCTCGAAAAGATATACCAGTACTACGGCCATAACGACCGGGCCGCCTTTTCGTTGCTACGGTACAAGCCGAGGTACCAGTCTTACACCAAGAAGACTGCCGAGATCCCCTCCTAGTCGATAGGGCAGATAGTGCTTGCCCTAGCCGAGACCGGTGGTCGGGTCCCTGAGTCGTCCCGTCCGACCCGGGTCGGGGAAGACCATCCTTCCTCCCAAGACCCAGAAGAAGAAGGAGAAGAAGAAGAAATGGACGGGCAGCGACCTCCTCTGAAGGATTTGGGAGCCTTGGTTCTCAAAGGTCGAGCCCCTCCTGCTCCAAGGCGTGCCCCCAGCGGGTCCGATGCCGCCCCGGGGTCCTCGGCCAGCGCCCCCTCCGGTCCTTCAGGCATAGTAGGGGCTTCTTCTTCCGAAAAAAATAAAGGTGCGCGAGGCCCTCAGCAGAAGAAGAGGGGGTGGTCGGAGGAGCCGACGAAGGAAACTCTGCCACGGGTGGCCGAGACTGGGAAGGAGGGTGAGAGGGCCCCTCCTGAAAAGAGGCCTCTTATGGAGGGCGAGAAGGAGCAGGCTTCTGGAACGGTCCCGCAGCTCCAGCTTGTTAAGCCGCCCCCTTTCAGGCCCGACCTCGAGGTCAACCCCGGCCAGCTTTGAATGTGGAAGACCGGATGGAGACCACCGTTGGGACGATCTTGGCAGTTGCCAGGGCCTGCGCTCTCCCCAGTGATATGGAGAAGCATAATAAAGCCGGGCAGCTGAGCCTGATTTACTCAACGATGAAGGTGTCGATCGAGGTGACTTTTAGTTCTCTCTGCCGTTTTAAGCATTATACCTTGGTTGCTTGTTTTGACGCCCTTTTTCTTTACAGAACGTGCAGAGGCTGTAAATAATTCTGGAGAGGACAGAGAAGATGGCTTCAAGGGTTATCGAGATGGATGCCGAAAAAAGGAGGATAGGAGAGGCCCTGGAAGCCAACGCGGGGGAGTTAAAGAAGGCGAAGGAGAAGATCGCCGAGCTCGCAATAGAGCAACAAACAGCGAAGGCCAAAATCATTAAGTTGCGAGCTGAGAATAAGCATTTGAAGGGCGGGGCCAAAGCTAAGGCAAGGAGGGTGCATGAACTAGAGACCGAGCTCGCGAAGAAGGAGACCGACCTGGCCGGGAAGGTAGCCGAGCTCGAGTCTTCTAAAAGGGAGCAGGTTGAGGCCAAATCCTCTCTGCGGGCCCAGGCTGCTAGGGCTTATAAAGAAGGAGTGGATTAGGCATCGGCGGAGTATGTGGCTCAGATTAAGGACCTGAGTCAAGTTCTGTATGAGATGGGGTGCAGGGAAGCGCTTCGGAAATATGGGGTCCCTGAGGACGACCCTATATTTGCGAACCTCCCCCAGTTTCAATCCATCATACCCAGTCCCGAATCAGAGCCAGACTCCAACCCTCCGGAAGCCCCTCCTGAAGCCTTGGGCCCTACTCCTCCGCCCCCAAATCCTACTGAAGGCGCTCAGGCTCAACCTTCCTCCGCGGCTCCTCTACCCGAGACCCCAGGCGTTCCTGGCCCTGTTCCATCCGCCCCTCCTACCGATAAAGTCGCGGCGTCAGAGAAATAATGTATCTCTCTCTTTTTTTTTATAAAGGGGTGTACAGAACTGTGTGATCATTTCCTCCATTAATGAAAAAATTATTTTCACTTCTTCAGTTGTCCTTCCATTTTTTCTGACAATAATACACGTGTGTTTAATCCTTTATCCCTGAGAAGAATCATGTTGGCCACCTTTATTGAACGAAATTGAAGCCCCTTGTCCCTAACCCGTTCTTCAAATCTTTAAGTGGCTGAGATCAGTAGGTTTCTGGCTGTAAGACCGGGACTTAACAATACATTTCCGAGGGAACCGTTTCACTAAAAGGATTTGTGGTCAGCTCGAACTTGTTCTCTCGGGGGGTGATCATGCTGCTTGAAGCAAGTTAGCTTAATCGAATTAGGGATGTAGTGGCGATTTCGACGACTCGGGAAGTTCGGCTGGGCCTAAAAGCAAACCGAGTTCCGTGACTCTATAATTGGACAGCTAATTCCGTACTTGACCCAAGGGAGGCTAGGGAGTTGATTTAAGGGCCGAACTCGGGGAGGTTGGTCCTGTGACGGGAGCCTAGGGGGTTGGTTCAAGAATCGAACTCGAAAAGGCTGGTCCTATGACCGGAGCCTTGGGAGTTGGTTCAAGAACCAAACCCGAGGAGGTTGGTCCTACGACAAAAGCCTAGGGAGTTGGTTCAAGAACCGAACTCAAGGAGGCTGGTCTTGTGACCGGAGCCTTGGGAGTTGGTTAAAGAACCGAACTCGAGGAGGCTGGTCCTGTGACCGGAGCCTAGGGAGTTGGTTCAAGAACCGAACTCAAGGAGGCTGGTCCTGTGACCGGAGCCTTGGGAGTCGGTTCAAGAACCGAACGCGAGGAGGCTGGTCCTGTGACCGGAGCCTTAGGAGTTGATTCAAGAACCGAACTCGAGGAGGCTGGTCCTGTGACCGGAGCCTTGGGAGTTAGTTAAAGAACTGAACTCGAGGAGGCTGGTCCTGTGACCGGAGTCAATATTCATAACTTGAAAGAGACAAGGCACACGTCTTCCATAAGATTCTTCTTTTATTGACTTATTATACGAGTACATTCAAAAGTAGTATTTCTTGAGGTGCGCGGCGTTCCACGGTCGTGGTAATTTTTTACCATCCATGCTCTCAAGTCTATAAGCTGATTTCTCAGATGCCGAGATCACCTTAAAGGGTCCAAGCTAGTTGAGTGCGAGCTTGCCCTCGTTAGGATTCTTGTCCGCTGAAAGCGCTTTCTTTAAGACTAATTCCCCAATCGAGAACTTTCTTTCTTTGACCCTCTGATTGTATCCTCTAGATAACTGTCGCTGGTAGGAAGCCAAGCGGACAGATGCCGCTTCCCTCCGCTCCTCGGCCAAGTCAAGCTCTTTGGCCAGATTTACTTCATTTTGCCCCTGGTCGAAGAGATCCGATCTCAAGGTTGGAAGTGTTGCGACCCCGGACCGGGGATCCGAAGGACTAATCCGGGATCGGGACTAGGTGATAGGATGATCCATATCGGTTTAATAATAACATACATTTATTTATTTGATTTCCCACAGGTGTCCACGGTGAGGATATCACAACCACAATTGAATATTTCTTTTAAGTGCGGAAGCATGTAGCAAATCTAATAGTCAGACTATCTCTAGTCATGAAAGCATTAACATCAAGTATAAATTACTGTATCAGAATGAGCAATGATCTATAGCATGTTACCCAAAGTAGGTTAAAGTTTATATAATTAACATTTAATTACATTTCCCCAAAAATAGAGGCCAACAAAGGCCAATATAAACAAAACAATAACCCAATGAAAGGTTAAATAGTTCCCCTCAAAATGTTACGCCTCTCTTAGCAACCCGATGTCTACATGACATCGTCAGCGAGCCACTCGACTAGAGGTTGCGGCTCACCTACCGCCTCCTTCGGCTCCTCCTCAAGGTAGCCGGCAACGGGAAATGAGTACCAAAGCAAATGGGTCAGACTTGACGGTCTGGCAAGAGAATGAGAAGATACAACAACATATAATAATAAAGAGAATACTTTGAAAATCATAGAAATCTATTTAAACAAGAACTCTCATAGAGCAGGTAAATCATTTGCGGGAAAACAGGTAAATAAGATAAAACATATAAGGTAACCAAGGAATCGGGAACTAACAAGATGGCAATCACATAAAGCTAAGTCCTCTGTCACTAAAGTGACAACAGTATAACGGGACGTTGATCTCAGTCACACAAAGTGAGGAGATTCAACTCAAATCATATATACAATATAAATATACGGGACGGGACCACGGTAGCGAACCGGGTATCGGGACGGGACCACGGTAATAGACCGGGTATCGGGATCCAAACTGCAGCTGGCGGGACGGGAAAGGGATCTCCAAGTCGGTGGATCAAACCGACAAGGTATCCAAGCTTAGTGATGCCCACTCAAAGGACAAATAACAAATCGAGACATATGCAAGTAAATCAAGTACAATAAATAAACGAGCAAGACGGGGGTGCTCAAGACACACTGTCGTTTCAAGTCGGGTAATACATCTCGGGACAAATAACTGTTACTAGTGTAACTATCATGCTTTCGGGAAAACAAATCATATAGTATAATCTTGGAATGAAGTGAAACACTGGACTATAACAATCTCGGGTAAAATACTAGTTTCAAGATCTATTTAAGTGAATAGGGGTCCCGTATGTCAATTATAATAAAGACTTGGTACTCTTCGAGTTTGGAGACATTCCGGGCTCCTTATGCACCTTGGAGTTTCAAAACTTCGAATGAAATCTTTGTGATATGGTTTCTTCCTGAAATGGCCTCATACAATGCTTAACAAATCTCCTTGACATAGAGGGTTTCCCAGAGAATAGACCCAACCATTGAAACAGTTGAACATTGTCCCAAACATAGCCTATGCCAGACGAACCGCATCGCTCGAGCGAACCGGAGAGTTCGCTCGAGCGAGGCGTTCTCTGGAACGGCTGTCTGGGTGGGTTCGCTCGAGCGAAGTTGAGGTCGCTCGAACGAACTCATTGGATCGAGCGAATATTTAAATGCGTTCGAACTAACAACTCTCTGGAATGAGTTCTGGGATGTCCGCTCGAGCGGAATGCTCTGAACCCTTTCCTGGACAGGTCGCTCGAGCGAAGTGTCATGGTCGCTCGAGCGAACTGTCCAGAACCTGAATTCGGACCAGTTCAGCTCCACAATAACTCTTCCTTTTTATAACCCCTTCTTAACCACTTTCATACATCAAATGAGGAGTATAAATCTCCATTCAACGACCTCAAATCTCCAACCACATCCATCACATTCTCCTCCATCCATATCACATTCCATACAAGCAAAGAGAAGAAGGAAACCATTTCACACAATATACATATTCAAGACAAAACAAGAAAACATTAATTGCTATGAGCTAACATGTCTTTATGACCTTAAATGCATCCTTTAATACTCCATCAAGAACATTTATTTCAACCATAAACATATTAATGAAAACATGAAAATCCATAATTGCTTCACCAACCATTTAAAACTTAAAACACCCAATCATTCACTTGCCTTTGGTCTTCTAACAATGCAATCAAGCTCTAATACTCTTCCAAGCAAGGTATCCAAGCTATGAACAAAAACCCCAAACAAACAAACCTTAAAAGAGTCAAACAATGAAATAACAGGGAAACCCTTCAATAATGAAGGTGGAGCTTCTCTAGGGCTAGAGGAATACAAATCTAGAAGAAGAGGGTGGTTACTTACTTGTAAGGTCTTTTAGTGGCAATGGTAAGCTCAAGGGAGGTCTTGGAATGGAGGGATTTCTCCACAAAACTATCAAGAGAAGGCTCTCAAGGAGGTGAAGAAGAAGATGACCTCAACTCTCCTATTGGTGCTAGCTTGGGGGTGGATTGAGGATGGAGAAGCAAGAGCAAGAAGAAAGACAATGAAACCCTAGGTTCTCACTCTCTTGTGCTGGGACAAATGAAGATAGAAGAATGGCTTCCCTTTTATAACAATTGAGTTGGGTCCCACTACTAAAGGAGCTAGTTTGGATGAAATCATCTCTTTCGGGACCTCGGATGAATTCGACGAAGAAGGAAGAAATGATCATCGAAGTATCTAGTTTGCAAAAAGTATATGTTTCACGGGTTTTGGGAATATCAAGTTTTGGGTACAGATTTTGTGTGCAATGACTGTTTTGCCCTCAAGGCTATGACATCGGGTTTCGGGATCTCAAATGGACACGGGATCAACATGAAAGTTGTATGGAATAACAATACCAATAAAACGGGGTTAAAACCATGAATGCAAAAATCTCCGATAAATCCCCAGTACATGCAAGTCTTAAAGAGGGAACCCCCAAAGGGCCCACAAATCACAAAACAATCAAAATAGCCCAAAACTAGAATCAAAGCTATCCCAAACCAACTAAGCCAAAAATCACTAATCAAGCTTAGCACTAACACGCGACTTAATTAGTATTAATCGGGTTCACTCAGGTCGGGGTCTTACATCCTCCACCCCTTAGGGCATTTGGTCCTCCAAATGAAACATAAGACTCACCTCTGGTAGAAGATGTGGGTACTTCTTCTGCACTTGATCTCGTAATTCCCACGTTGCCTCTTCCGGTCCATGATTCTCCCATAGAACCTTTACCCAATGAATAGTTCAAGTCCTCAACTCTTGTTCCTTTGTATTGATGATTCGAACGGGCTTCTCAACATAGGTAGCATCTTCTCTAATCTCCAATGGCTCATGCCGGAGCACATGCGAAGGATCGTGAACATACTTCTTCAACATAGACACATGGAAGACTTTGTGTACGCCAGATAGCTCAGGTGGTAAGGCTAATCTATAAGCCACGTCACCGATCTTGCTCACAATGTCATAGGGTCCAATGTATCTCCGTGATAGCTTGCCCTTCTGTCCAAATCTCAATGTTCCCCTTGTAGGTGACACTTTCAAGAAAACCTTATCTCCTTCCTTGAACTGTAAATCTCTACGGTGGGAGTCGGCATAGCTCTTCTGCCTACTCCTGGACACTTTCAGACGTTCTTGAATCAATTTGATCTTGTCGCTGGTCTCACTAACAATAGTCGGTCCATGGAAGCTGCGAGTGCCGACTTCTTTCCAACAAACAGGTGTCCTACACCTTCTGCCATACAAAGCCTCAAAAGGAGCCATCCCAATGCTCGAGTGGTAATTGTTGTTGTAAGTGAACTCACACAACGGTAGAGTCTCATCCCATTGAGTCTTGAAGTCTAACACACAAGCACGGAGCATATCCTTAAGAGTCTGAATCGTTCTCTCTGACTGGCCATCTGTCTGCGGGTGATAAGCCATGCTGAACTGTAGTCTCGTGCCCATAGACTCATGCAATGTCTTCCAGAACCTCAAGACGAATCTGCTGTCTCTGTCAAAAGTGATAGAAACTGGCTGCCCATGTCGACTGACGATCTCGCTGACAAACAACTCTGCCAAAGGTAGCATGTGCATCTTCTTCCCTGTCTTCATAGCAAGGAAATGCGCTGACTTGGTGAGTCGGTCCACAATGACCCAAATCGCATCGTTGCCTCTACTAGTCCTTGGTAATCCCGAAATAAAGTCCATGGTAATGTGCTCCCACTTCCATTCCGGAATCTCTAACGGCTGTAACAATCCTGGAGGCCTCTGATGCTCTGCTTTTATCAACTGACAAGTCATACAACGAGAGACAAACGCTGCAATCTCTCTCTTCATATTGTTCCACCAAAATCTGCCCTTCAAGTTCTGATACATCTTTGTACTGCCTAGATGCATAGAATACTTTGTGCTGTGAGCCTCAGTCATGATGTCATTTCTCAAATCTTCAATGTTAGGTACACACAAACGGTCACGGTAGTACAAAACTCCATCAACAATACGAAAATCACGACGTTCTGCTATATGCTCTAAAATCTTGGCCAACTCTGGATCTTGCAACTGACTATCCTTAATCTTCTGAATGAAACAAGGTCCTGACACTATCATGTTAGCTAACAAAACACCCTTCCTCAGTGGTTGTAGGTCTAAACTCAACTCTTCAAATTGCTCAAAGATATAAGTGCCACTAAGATTTGCCAAGCCTACTGATTTCCTACTCAAGGCATCTGCAACAACATTGGCTTTCCCCGGGTGGTACTTGATTGGAAAATCATAGTCCTTGATGTATTCCATCCATCTTCTCTGCCTCATATTCAAATCCTTCTGTGAAAACAGATACTGAAAGCTGCGGTGGTCGGAGTGGACTTCGAACTGCTCTCCGTAGAGGTAATGTCTCCACATTTTCAACACGAACACAACCGCTGCTGTTAGACCCCGACCCAGACCAGTTCGATTAGTGTGCGATTAGTATGTGTTTAGTCCTAAGTGAGTTTAGTTATTGTTGGGTTAGAAGTGATTAGTTTTAGTCTTGGATATAGCTTTGGTAATTTTGAGAACGTTTAATATTAGTTAGACACACTCAGGATGGCCTGAGTGCACGTGTGAGCTTGGGAAGATCGTATCGATTCCCGTGTGATTGTGATTTTGATTTCATTTGATTGATATTTCGACGTGTTACAACTTTCGTATTAAGCCCATTCATGTTTGAAGCCCAAAAACCCAAGTTCTGGCCCAGAGAGGGTAAAATTGTCTTTCTTGCACAAATCTGGACACAATTTTCGAGATCTCAAAACCATGTCAAAAATATACTTTTTGGAAACTAGATATTTCGACGATCGTTTTATCCTTCTTCGTCGAAGTCATCCGAGACTCACAAGATCGTGTTTTGACCATTTCAAGTTCAAGCTAAATGGGACCCATGAGTCATCACTTAAGTCCCCATCTCCCTCTCTCTCATTCATTTCCCAATCTCTGCAACTTTTGAGTCTAGGGCAAGAGAGAAAACCCCTTTTCTCCTTCATCTTCCTCACTTGGTTTGATCTAGCTAGAGAGCTCCAAACGAAATTCTAAGACTACCATTTTCTTCATCTCCTTGCAAGCTCTCCATTGATATAAGTTTCTTAAGGTTTCAAGTTGGGAAAGCTCTCCATTCTCTTCCATCTCTCTTGTTTGACCTTCTCTAGGTAAGAGCTTCAACCCATATTTTTCATGGAGTCATTTTAGTTCCTTAAGATCATGTTTTTCATGTTTTCGAACCCTATTTGGAAAATGGGTTCCTTGTTTCCATTTTGAGTGAGTTTTGTGTATTTTCTTTTTTTGCTTGTAGTGTGAGATTAGCTTGTGTGAAGAGCTTGGAGGAGAGTGTTTAGCATTTGGGCAAGGCAAGTAATCCCTATAGGATCATGGTGCATGTTTATTTGAAGCTACATTGTTGTTTTAGAAATTTTGTGCATGAATATGTTTACAAGCTTGATGATTTTGTTTTCATGAGTTTGGATGTGTGTTTTGTCCCTTGGAGAGTATGTAGACTCAGGGAATATAAGTGGAATGAGAATGAATGGAAGGGAAGAAGAGAAATGTGAAAAATCTGTGCTGAAACGCATTCCCGTGTACTGGCGGTCAGCACAGCGGTCAGCTCACGGCTAGCCGCCTGTGCCCACTGCGGCTAACCGCAGGCTGACCGAACCCAGCGGTTCCTTTTCCAGAAGCTAGCATTTTCGCCTGGGTTCAGCGGTCAGCCCACGGCTAACCGCCAGTCCCACTTGCGGTTAACCGCAGGCCAACCGAGGATTTCGGTTCCTTTTCCAGAAGCTGACATCTCGACCATGTTTCACGGTCAGCTCCACGGTTAGCTAGCGGCTAGCCGCCTCATCCCATCACGGCTAACCGCTGGCCAACCGCGCATGCGGTTCCTTTTCCCGAGAGCAAAACCCAGATTTGCATTCCAGCGGTCAGCCTGGCGGTCACCTAGCGGCTAGCCGCCAGACCCCAGTTCGGCTAACCGCCACCTGACCGCGAGGTGACCGAAATTCACTGTTCGTGTATTATTAAGAGTTTTGCAAGAATGAAAAACTAGAACATGTTAGGTGACCTCTAACCTGATATTGTGCACTTGGAACCCAAGATGTCTTTGAACTTCCGGGGCATCAATTCCTTTCTAAATTTCCAATACTTGGGTCTCAATTGCACAAGGATCAATCAAAGGTCATTACGTGTGCTCGATAAGCTTTGTGTTCGTGTTTTGGTTTTGATATAATGAATATCATCGTGAACTCGTTTTGAAATACTAGTACAAGCTTGTTTTGAAGTTTTGTTTCAAGAAAAAGGGGATCACTTCCTAAGCGTGTTTTTGCATAAATATTATGCCTCGTGCTAGTCGTGCTCGTCGTGTTTGATAAGTGATTTCCCCCTTTTTATCTCGACGTGTTTGATCGTGCTTCGCGTGTTTTGTGCATTCATGAATTAAGTAAACACCACTGAGCTTAGACTGCCCTTTCGGTTTGATCCACTGTCTGGGGGTCTTTAAACATGTGGACTGTCTGCAGACTGGTCGTGTATTTATTACACATCGTGCGTGTCCGGTTCCGCGGCCGGAATCCCCGTATATGTGGGAATCGTGTCGTGCTTATATTATGTATATCGTGCTTGTCGTGCGTGCTTGCTCTTTTCATCATATAGATGATAGAGAAAGGATGGGCTCTTTGTGGATTGTAACTTTTCATGATATATTTAGTACTCATGCTAGTTTGTTTTGATACCTCAACTATTGTGACAGTTCAAATCAAGTATTCGATTTCAAGTGTTTTTCTTTCCAAAGTATTATTGTCAGGTTCGTGCCTATATTGATTACCTGTCAAACCGTCGTGTTTGACCCTTGCTTGTTGGTGCCCAGGTGCAGGAGACGTTGCCTTTGAGGAGGAGCGTCAGGAGGAGCCTTGTGAGCCAACTCCCGTGAGAGAGTGGCAGCCCGACGATGTCATCTAGATGTCGGTCTGGTTCTCGAGTTTCGTCACCCTTAGTCTTGGGGTTTCTTTTGACTATTTTGAGATGTGTATTGATCTTTATTGATCTCTTATGGGTTGTAACTAAACTTAACTCATCTTTGTCAGTTCTATAACTTGAATATTTATGGGAATGCCATGTTAGCTTTCTTTCCTTGATACCATGTCTTGTTATTAAAAGTTATAGTCCTTAAATATTTTATCAGGGCTCATCTTGATGTGTTTTGCTACACGCTTCCGCAAATCGTGTACGTGTGAGCCAGATTCCGAGTGTCTTTGGGAATCCTCACCGCGGGAACCTGTGGGAAAGCAATTAACAACACCGAATGCAATGTAGCAACAACGTCGCGGGCCCGGGGTTCGTTCCGGGGTCGCGACAGCTGCTAACTCCAAATCATGGGTGGCATAGTTCTTCTCATGATCTTTCAACTGCCGGGATCCATAAGCAATCACTTTACCTTCTTGCATCAACACACAACCAAGTCCAACATTCGAAGCATCGGTAAAAATGGTAAAACCACCGCTCCCGGATGGTAAAGGAAGGACTGGTGCTGTAGTCAATCTCTTCTTTATCTCTTGGAAACTCTCTTCACACTGCTCTGTCCATACATATGGTGCATTTTTCCTTGTCAACTTTGTCAATGGCGACACAATCGACGAAAATCCTTGCACAAAGCTCCTGTAATAGCCTGCCAATCCCAAAAAACTTCTAATCTCTGTCACATTCTTCGGTCTTTCCCAATTCACTACTGCTTCAATCTTGGACGGATCCACTGACAAACCTTCTTTTGAAATAATGTGCCCCAGGAATGCTACTTGGTCCAGCCAAAATTCACACTTGTTAAGCTTCGCGTACAGCTGATTCTCTCTCAAGAGTTGCAATGCTATCCTCAAATGCTCTTCATGCTCTTCCTTGGTCTTGGAGTACACCAAAATGTCATCTATGAACACCACTACAAACTGATCTAGATATTCTGCAAATATCTTGTTCATCAAAGTCATGAACACTGCCGGTGCATTTGTCAATCCAAATGGCATCACTAGGAACTCATAGTGGCCATATCTTGTCCGGAAAGCTGTTTTCAACACATCTGCTTCTCTAACTCTCAGCTGATGGTAACCGGATCTCAAATCAATCTTCAAAAAGTATGATGCACCTTCCAATTGATCAAACAATTCATCTATTCTTGGCAATGGGTATTTATTCTTGATGGTCACTTGGTTCAATCTTCTGTAATCTATACACATTCTCATCGAACCATCCTTCTTGTAAGACCCCGACCCGAGTGAACCCGATTAGTGCTAATTAAGTTGCGTGTTAGTGCTAAGCTTGATTAGCGTTTTTGGCTAAGTTGGGTTTGGAATAGCTTTTGATATAGTTTTGGGGATTTTATTTGCTTTGTGTTAATAGGGCCCTTTGGGGGTTCCTTTTCATGACATTGCATATGTTTGAGGATTTATCGGAGGTTTTTACATTCATGATTTTAATCCCGTTTTACTCGTTTTGATGATCCCTACAACTTTCATGTTGATCCCGTCCCCGTTTGAGATCCCGAAACTCGATTTCATAGCCTTGAGGGTAAAACAGTCATTGCACACAAAATCTGTACCCAAAATTTGATATTCCCGAAACCCGCGAAATATATACTTTTTGAAAACTAGATATTTCGACAATCATTTCTTCCTTCTTCGTCCGAGGTACCGAAATACATGATTTCAGCCAAACTAGTTCCTTAAGTTGTGGGACCCAACCTCTCATTGTTAACAAAGGAGACCCTTCCCCTTCTTTTTCCATTTTCATTTTTCCAGCACAAGAGAGAGACCTAGGGTTTTCTAGCAACTTTCCTTTCTTCTTCTTGCTTCTCCCTCTCCAATCCTCACCAATCTTGTACCAACATCTAAATGGAACTCACCATCCTCTTCCTCAACTTGCAAACTTCATCTTGATACCATTTTTGGAAAAATCTCCTAACCTTGAGATCTTCCTTGAACTAGTTCTCTTCTTTTGAAGGTCATCCAAGTAAATAATCTTCCCCATCTCCTAGATTAGTGTTCCTCTAACCCTTGAGAAGCTACATTTGCATTATTGAAAGTTCTATCATTTTCATTCTTTATGTAACCCATTTTAGGGTTGTTTTGGGGGTTTTTTATTGTAGCTTGAATTTGAGCTATAGAGGTGACTTGAGGCTTGGTATAGCTAGCTTGGACTTGAGGCAAGTGAATGATGAAGTGTTTTAAGTTTCAAATGGTTTGGTGAAGCATTTATGGATTTTTCATGCTTTCATTAATGTGTTTATGGTTGAAATAAATGCCCTTTTTGCATCTTGATAGCCTCATTTAATGTTTTGTAAACATGTTGGTTTAGCATTTATTGTCTTTTGGGTATATCCTAAATGAATGTTTGTGAAATGGTTTCCTTCCTCTTTACTTTGTATTAGACTTGATATGGAAGAAGTGATGGAGTGAACATATGATGGGGCTTTGGAGAAGTGTAAATAGAGGCATTGGAGGAGCTCTTAGCTCAATGTTATTACAGGGATTAAGTGGAAGTGGAGAGAATGGTTTTGAGGAGGAGAAGGGCTCAAATCTGAACACAGTGGGTGATTCCCGCACCTGACGGTCAGCCTGCGGTCACCCGGCGGCTAGCCGCCTGGTGACTGGCGGCTAACCGCCAAGTAGCCGAAATGTCACGGTTGCTTTTCCAGAGAGCACACTTCTCCACCTGAAAACTCGGTCAGCTCCACGGTTAGCTAGCGGCTAACCGCCGGCTAACCGCACTTGGCGGTTAGCTTTCCAGTAAGCTGCATTTCTGCAGCCCAACCGCGGTCAGCCAGCGGCTAGCCGCCCATCCCAGCGGCGGCTAACCGCCAGGTAACCGAAACTCCCCAGGTTTCGAAAAGCTCCTCGCTCGAACGAACTCTCCGGTTCGTTCGAGCGCTGAGCTTTGTCGATCAAAAGAGATTCACTAGGCATTGTATGAGGCCATTCGAGAAAGAAACCATATCACGAGGATGTCATTCGAAGTTTTGAAAATTCAAAGTGAATAAGGAGCCCGGAATGTCTTCAAACTCAAGGAGTACCAAGTTATTATTACAATCGACATACGGGACCCCTATTCACCTTAAACAAAACTTGAAACCAGTACTTTTACAGAAATTGTTATAGTTCATTGTTTCACTTCATTCCAAGATTTGTATTATATGATTTGTTTTCCCGAAAGCATGATAGTTACACTAGTGACAGTTAACTGTCCCGAAATGTATTGCCCGACATGAAATGACAGTGTGCCCTTGAGCACCCCCGTCTTGCTCATTTATTTATTGTACTTGTTTTACTTGCATATGTCCCGATTTGTTATTTGACCTATGAGTCGGCATCACTAAGCTTGGATACCTTGTCGGTTTGATCCACCGACTTGGAGATCCCTCTCCCGTCCCGCCAGCTGCAGTTTGGATCCCGATACCCGGTCATTACCGTGGTCCCGTCCCGATACCCGGTTCGCTACCGTGGTCCCGTCCCGTATATTTATATTGTATATATGATTTGCGTTGAATCTCCTCACCTTGTGTGATTGAGACCAACGTCCCGTGATACTGTTGTCACTTTAGTGACAGAGGACTTAGCTTTATGTGATTGCCATCTTGTGAGTCCCCGACCCCTTGGTTACCTCATATGTTTTATCTTGTTACATGTTTTCTAGCAAATGATTTATCTATTTTGTGAGAGTTCTTGCTTAAACAGATTTCCTTGCTTTTCGAGATATTTCATCTATTATATGTTGTTGTATCTTTTCACTCCCTTGCCAGATCGTCGTGTCTGATCCTTTGCTTTGGTACTCAGGTCCCGTTGCCGGTTTCCTTGAGGAGGAGCCAAAGGAGGCGGTAGGTGAGCCGCAACCTCTAGTTGAGTGGCGCGCTGACGATGTCATGTAGACATCAGACTGCTATGAGAAGCGTAACATTTTGGGAGATCTAATTAACCATTCTTTTGGGTTATTGTTTTGTTCATATTGGCCTATGTTGGCCTTTATTCTTGGGAATGTAACTAAATGATATTTTGTCTAACTTTAACAATTTCTGGGAAACATGCTATAGATCATTGCTCATTCTGATACAGTTTTGATATTTGATATTAATGCTTGCATGACTAGAGATAGTTGTCTATTTGATTTGCTACATGCTTCCGCACTTAAAAAGAAATATTCCTTGATGGTTGTGATATCCTCACCGCGGACACCTGTGGGAAATTAAATAAATTGTATATTGTGGATGTAGACCCTTCAATCATTAATTACATTGAGTCCCGATCCCGGATTCCCGGTCCGGGATCGCGACACTTCTTCTTGACAAACAAGACTGGAGCTCCCCATGGTGAAACACTCGATCTCACAAAACCTTTGTCCAATAACTCTTGTAACTGAGTCTTCAATTCTCCCAACTCTGCTGGAGCCATTCTATAAGGTGCAATAGATATCGGAGCGGTCCCTGGTAGCAACTCAATAATGAAATCAATCTCTCTCATGGGTGGTAAACTTGGAATCTCCTCCGGAAAAACATCCGGGAATTCCCAAACAATTGGGATCTCCGCCCCCCCTTGGGACCGTTTATCCTTCGTGATAAACGCTAAATACGCTTCACAACCACTTCTCAAAAGTCTGTCAGCCTTCAATGTCACGCCCCCGAACCGGAACCTCGAGGGCGGGAATAGGATTTAGCATAAATATATTTTTCTCCCAAGATCCGCGTGTGTGAAGACGACACATTCCAACACATTCTGAATATTTTGTGGAAGCTTTCGTGGCGTTGCGACCCGGAGTCCGTGGCCATCGGATTCCACATCGCACTCAACCATTAGCATATAGCTATCATATCAAGAATCATATCAGACTGGAATAAACCGTCACAATAAATTACAGAGCTGATAGTAACAGGATGTTACATTCCCAAATATATTCAAGTTACAAATTATCAATGTACATTAATTAAGAATCTCAAGAAAAGGCTAATAAAAGCCATACAACAATAAGCTATTAACCACTACCCCAAAAGTGACGTAGTTCCGATGTCAAGCTCAATGTCTACATGACATAGCCGACAAAACAACCTGCAAGACATGGCTTCATAGCCAACCAAAGCACTCATCTCGGGACGAAGAAATCTGAACCTGAGTACCAAAAGTAGTGGGTCAGACACGACGGTCTGGCAGGTGGATGAAAAGATAACCAATATAATGAAGAAATAAACATATGATAAATCATGTTATTTGATCAAAATGCTGCATATAATTAAACGGGTGAAAAATCATGAATCTCAACAAAACATGTATTCGTTTCAAACATGGGTAAAACCTGAAAATCTAATAAAGCATATGTTCATTTGAAACTTAGGTAAAACCATAAGTATTCAACAAACCGGGTATTCATTTAAAACAATGTGTAACCAAGAAATCTAGCGAAACTAAGGTTCATTTAAAACCTATTTCAAAGCAGGGATAATTAACAAATCGGATATTCATTTGAAACCGGTATAAACGTAGTGATCTGGGAAAACAAGTGTCATTTGAAACATGTTTCAAAGCATGGTTATTTAACAATTCAGGTATTCATTTAAATCATGTATAATCGTATAAATCAAGTAAAATCATTGATCGTTCGAAGCATATGTAAAATCGTGGGTATTCACCCAACCAGCATTCATTTAAAACATTTGCATATACAAAGGACAGAAAACAATATAATAACAATAACTGAGTTCGCTTTGGAGAACATTAACACTTGTTTAAATAATAACTTTCATAAAGGAAATGAATCATTTATCGGAAAACAAATAAGCAATATAAAACATGTCGGGTATCCAACGAATCGGGAACTGGCAAGATGGCAACCACACGAAGCTAAGTCCTCTATCACTAAGGTGATAGAGCAATAACTAGGCCCTGATCTCAGTCACTCGAGGTGAGGAGAAACAGGGGATCTCATATAAATACATATACATATACTAGGCACTGATCTCAGTCACTCGAGGTGAGGAGAAACAATGGATCTCATGAATGCATATACATATACTATACATGACCACGGTAGCGAGCCGGGCATCGGGGACCACAGTAGCAATCTGCGGTATCGGGACAAGACCACGGTAATAACCGGGTAGCGGGATCCAAACTGCAGCTGGCGGGACAAGAGGGGGATCTCCAAGTCGGTGGATCAGACCAACAGGGTTATCCAAGCTTAGTGGTGCCGACTCATAGGTCAAATACAATCGAGACAATGCAAGTAAATCAAGTACAAATGCATAATCAAACGGGCAAGACGGGGGTGCTCAAGGGCACACTGACATATCATGTGGTGCAATGCACTTCGGGATAAATAACTGTTACTAGAGTAACTTCATGTTTTCGGGGAAACAAGTCATGTAATGCAAATCTTGGAAATGAGGTGAAACAATGAACTATAACAAATTTCGGGTAAAATATTAATTTCAAGATCTATTTATATCTCGATTATAATATTTACTTGGTACTCCTTGACTTTGAAGACATTCCGGGCTCCTTATGCACTTTTACTATTTTCAAAACTTAAAATGAGCTTATGGGTAGTACTAGATGTTACAATAGCAAAAATCAAGATTATAAACGGTCCATCCTAGGCATGACATTAATCCGGAAACATCGAGCAACCTATTCAGTCACCGAAAGGAATAGAATTCGCGATAACCAAGGGAAAGACTTGTGTTTAGATATAAAGAAGATATCGCGTCGTTCCATCCCGTTCAAGATTGAAATGGATTGAACATCGATGTCACCGAACCAACCGTGAGGCGTGTCGGCTCAAGACATTCTCACACATGGTCCAAACAGTCTAAAAAGGGTAGCCAGGGTCCCACCTAAAACCAAGAATTAGTGCCTAGATCATCACCATTCTTTTCTTTTGGTTCCCTAGTCTTAGAGACCTTAGATTATGGTATAATTAGTCTTAACACTAAGGTATATACCCCTAGGACTCATAGAAAGCCCAAATGTTTCCAAAAAAACAATATCTAATTTCACTTCGGTCCGATCGATCGACCTGAAAAGCCTTACAGTTAATGACAGTCCGATCGATCGGCCTGCATGTCCGATCGATTGGACCTGGGCGTGTGGCAGGTCCGGGAAACTTGATTTTTCTCCCCTTTTTCCTTTCCTTCCAACACATATACAAATTGAGTTTTTCCTTACTTCAACAACATCCTAACTACAATAAAACTCCCATCAAAACTTCAATGAACATTAAATCCAAACACCTCTTTCTTCTCATTTCACATTAAACAAAGGGAAGAATCCCCAATATACACAAGGGTCCATTTGAGCCAAAAATCAAGAGATAAATCAAGACTATTGATTCACATTTCCTTAACCATAGATGTTTTAGCAAAACTCATTAAATGAGTATCAATTTCAAATCAATGCAAGCTAGTAAACATAAACATGAATGGCAAACCAACCCCATTCACTATAAAACCATATGAGCAAACCTTGACCAAATGAAAGCATATATTTCCAAGAGATTAACAAGATAGAAACAACCATTAATATGCAATTTCGAAATCAATATATATGTGGCAAGAAGCATATGTGCAAACATGTATTCAATGATAAAGAACAAGTAATAAACTTAGGATTTTCTCATAAAACTTTGATAACATTCAAACCATCGATTCATCCACTTGCCTTGGGTTCCAATCTAGCAAACCAAACTCCTAATCACCTCTCAAGCTCAAGATCAACAATCTCTACAAAAACCCCCAAAACAAACCCTAAAATGGGTTAAGCAATGAAAGACAAGGAATGGGCTCAACCCAACTAGAAAATAGAACCTAAGGGAGAGCCATAGCACATACAAGGAAAATGGGAAGGAGTCTTTACCTCTAAGGCCATGAATGAACAAGAAGAAGCTTGCAATAGGGGCTGCCCACCTTGGTTTTGCACAAGAATCATATCCATGGGAAGCTAAAGAGATGGGGAAGAAGATGGCATAGTTAGGTTTCCAAATGGCAAGAGTTTCTTCCAAGAATGAGAGGAGAAAGCAAAAAGAAATGGAAGAAATGAAGAAGAGGGGCTGCTGGCACTGTAGCTAGGAGTTGCAGCCGATGGGGAGTGGAAAATGAGGGAGAAAGAGTGAGTGGAGTCATTTTATAATGGGTGGGTATGGGCCCCACCACACTTAAAACTTGTCAAGGGTAAAACATCTATTTGTGGGCCTCGGATGCGATCGACGAAGAAGAGAAAAATGTTTCTCATAAAATCTAGTTTTCAAAAAGTATAACTTTGCCATGGTTTTGGGATCTCGAAATTTGGGTCCAGATTTGGTGTGAAAAGACTGTTTTGCCCTCCGGGCTGGAAAAACTGATTTTCAGAGCTTCGAACGGGTACGGAGTGAACACGAAAGTTGTAGAGGTTAACAAAATAAGTCAAATGAGGCTAAAACAAAAATTATCAGGATTTTCGAATAATCTCCCAACCTCACGCAAAGTCACTAGAGGAACCCCCAAAGGGTCCCACTAATCACAAGGGCCCTCAAAATTCCCCAAAACTAGAGAAAAACCATTCTAGCTCACAAACTCAACCCAACAAATACTAATCCCACTAAAAGAACTAATCCACCAATAAAACAACACTAATCCAAGAGATCAGGGGTCGGGTTCTCACATTCAACGCTAAAACAAACCCTGCACGAGGATTCCTCCTCTCACCTTGAAACGACACTCCTGCTGGTGTCTTAACCATTGAAAGTGAGGGTCTTATGGAAACAATCCATTGTGGCATGGTACCCTGCCAGCCAATCCATCCCTAGGATGACATCATAATCAAACATCTCCAAAGAAATGAGATCTGCGGTTAAAACCACTTCTCCTATCTAGACTGTGCAACTAGGGTAAAAGGTTCTACAAATAACTTGTTTACCTATTGGGGTTGCTACAGTCAAAATGAACTCAAGTTCTCTAGCATGCATATCAATCGACTTAGAAAATTTATGGGACACGAAAGAATGTGTAGAGCCAGGGTCAAACAAAATCATAGCTTTAATCCCACAAACAAGAAGTGTACCTTCCACTACATTTCTCGCTGCCTCTGCATCCACTCTATTGACCTCGTAAATTTGCCCTCGAAGCTGTGGCCTGCCATGTGGTGCATTCCTGTTCTGCTGCGGTGCACGCTGATGTCCCTGCTGCTGACGGGCCTGCTGTTGTGGCTGCTGCTGTCTAAACTGTTGTTGTTGTGGTGCTTGCTGCTGAAGCGGCCTTGCCTGGTTTTGGACAACCAATGCATTCTGTGGTGGTGGTGGTGGACGTTGTGGCCCTTGCTGCTGCTGGTTCTGCCTATTTGGCCTAGGGCAATCCCTCATCCTATGGTCCATCGAACCACACATGAAGCACGCTCCTGTGATGGTACGACATTCAGCACTAGCATGGTTCTTCCCACAGTGGATACACACCACTGGATTCTGCACATTTAGTCATGTCCTCTGCCTCTTATTCTGATGGTTCCTCTGATGCTGGAAATTCTGCTACTGAACTGGACTCTTGCCTTGCACTCTGAGGATCTTGTTGTGGAAGTTCTCGAACTTGTAGGCCCTCTTGACTGCCTCATCAAAAGTTGCAGGTGGTACTACTCCGGTAGCATCTCTCTCAATGAAGGGATTGAGTCCCTCAAAGAACTTACCAATTTTCTTCTCCACCGTATCTACCAACTCCGGGGCATATCTGGACAGTCTCTCAAACTTGGTGAGATATTCTAAGACTGTCCTACTCCCCTGCACCTGCTGCTGAAACTCTATAGCCTTTTGCTTCTTGATATGGGTAGGTACATATTTATCATGGAATTGTCTCTTGAAGTTTGCCCACACCTCTGCATCAACCATGTTCCTGTATTCTTCCTTGACCATTTTCCACCATCTGTCTGCTGTACCAACGAAAAGGGATGATGCTAGCTTTACCTTTTCTCCTCCTGTACACTGGAAAATCTCGAAGATGTTCTCCGTGTGTTCTAACCAGTCATCTGCAGCCAATGGATCTTCTTCCCCAAGAAATTCCTTCGGTGACCTCTTCCGAAACCGTTCAAACAAGGCATTAGGGTCATGTTGCCTTTGGTTAATGACGATTGCGGGCTGAGGTTGAACCGGTTCCGGTCTTCTCTGTAGGACCTCCAGCAATTGCCTTTGCATCTCTGCCATTTCCCTAGCATGCTCTTCTTCCCTCTTGAGCATCTGCTCTTCTAATCTAGCCTGGTTCTCATTAGCTTGACGTTGCTGGTCAAGCATTGCTTGCATCATTTCCTGAAACTGATTCGATGGGTTATTCTCAACTATATCCTCTTCTATAAGTCCGGTGTGATCACTGTTACTGCCAGAAGGAATGCCATTCACTGTTCTCTTACGGGGAGGCATGATGCTGTAAAACGAATTGTTAACACATAATAATATAATGGGTCACACATTGCTCACACGATACTAGCTAACGAAACATCTAACGAATCCTCGCCACATCCTTAGGATTTCTAGTTTCTTTTAATTGCTTGAAACACGTCTCGCTTTGATACCAGTCTGTCGCGACCCCGGACCGGGGATCCGAAGGACTAGTCCGGGATCGGGACTAGGTGATAGGATGGTCCATATCGGTTTAATAATAACATACATTTATTTATTTAATTTCCCACAGGTGTCCACGGTGAGGATATCACAACCACAATTGAATATTTCTTTTAAGTGCAGAAGCATGTAGCAAATCAAATAGTCAGACTATCTCTAGTCATGAAAGCATTAACATCAAGTATAAATTACTATATCAGAATGAGCAATGATCTATAGCATGTTACCCAAAGTAGGTTAAAGTTTATATAATTAACATTTAATTACATTTCCCCAAAAATAAAGGCCAACAAAGGCCAATATAAACAAAATAATAACCCGATGAATGGTTAAATAGTTCCCCTCAAAATGTTACGCCTCTCTTAGCAACCCGATGTCTACATGACATCGTCAGCGCGCCACTCGACTAGAGGTTGCGGCTCACCTACCGCCTCCTCCGGCTCCTCCTCAAGGTAGCCGGCAACAGGACCTGAGTACCAAAGCAAATGGGTCAGACTCGACGGTCTGGCAAGAGAATGAGAAGATACAACAACATATAATAATAAAGGGAATACCTTAAAAAGCATAGAAATCTATTTAAACAAGAACTCTCATAAAGCAGGTAAATCATTTGTGGGAAAACAGGTAAATAAGATAAAACATATAAGGTAACCAAGGAATCGGGAACTAACAAGATGGCAATCACATAAAGCTAAGTCCTCTGTCACTAAAGTGACAACAGTATAACGGGACGTTGATCTCAGTCACACAAGCTGACGAGATTCAACTCAAATCATATATACAATATAAATATACGGGACGGGACCACGGTAGCGAACCGAGTATCGGGATCCAAACTGCAGCTGGCGGGACGGGAAAGGGATCTCCAAGTCGGTGGATCAAACCGACAAGGTATCCAAGCTTACTGATGCCGACTCATAGGACAAATAACAAATCGAGACATATGCAAGTAAATCAAGTACAATAAATAAACGAGCAAGACGGGGGTGCTCAAGACACACTGTCGTTTCAAGTCGGGTAATACATCTCGGAACAAATAACTGTTACTAGTGTAACTATCATGCTTTCGGGAAAACAAATCATATAGTATAATCTTGGAATGAAGTGAAACACTGGACTATAACAATCTCGGGTAAAATACTAGTTTCAAGATCTATTTAAGTGAATAGGGGTCCCGTATGTCAATTATAATAAAGACTTGGTACTCTTCGAGTTTGGAGACATTCCGGGCTCCTTATGCACCTTGGAGTTTCAAAACTTCGAATGAAATCTTTGTGATATGGTTTCTTCCTGAAATGGCCTCATACAATGCTTAACAAATCTCCTTGACATAGAGGGTTTCCCAGAGAATAGACCCAACCATTGAAACAGTTGAACATTGTCCCAAACATAGCCTATGCCAGACGAACCGCATCGCTCGAGCGAACCGGAGAGTTCGCTCGAGCGAGGCGTTCTCTGGAACGGCTGTCTGGGTGGGTTCGCTCGAGCGAAGTTGAGGTCGCTCGAACGAACTCATTGGATCGAGCGAATATTTAAATGCGTTCGAACTAACAACTCTCTGGAATGAGTTCTGGGATGTCCGCTCGAGCGGAATGCTCTGAACCCTTTCCTGGACAGGTCGCTCGAGCGAAGTGTCATGGTCGCTCGAGCGAACTGTCCAGAACCTGAACTCGGACCAGTTCAGCTCCACAATAACTCTTCCTTTTTATAACCCCTTCTTAACCACTTTCATACATCAAATGAGGAGTATAAATCTCCATTCAACGACCTCAAATCTCCAACCACATCCATCACATTCTCCTCCATCCATATCACATTCCATACAAGCAAAGAGAAGAAGGAAACCATTTCACACAATATACATATTCAAGACAAAACAAGAAAACATTAATTGCTATGAGCTAACATGTCTTTATGACCTTAAATGCATCCTTTAATACTCCATCAAGAACATTTATTTCAACCATAAACATATTAATGAAAACATGAAAATCCATAATTGCTTCACCAACCATTTAAAACTTAAAACACCCAATCATTCACTTGCCTTTGGTCTTCTAACAATGCAATCAAGCTCTAATACTCTTCCAAGCAAGGTATCCAAGCTATGAACAAAAACCCCAAACAAACAAACCTTAAAAGAGTCAAACAATGAAATAACAGGGAAACCCTTCAATAATGAAGGTGGAGCTTCTCTAGGGCTAGAGGAATACAAATCTAGAAGAAGAGGGTGGTTACTTACTTGTAAGGTCTTTTAGTGGCAATGGTAAGCTCAAGGGAGGTCTTGGAATGGAGGGATTTCTCCACAAAACTATCAAGAGAAGGCTCTCAAGGAGGTGAAGAAGAAGATGACCTCAACTCTCCTATTGGTGCTAGCTTGGGGGTGGATTGAGGATGGAGAAGCAAGAGCAAGAAGAAAGACAATGAAACCCTAGGTTCTCACTCTCTTGTGCTGGGACAAATGAAGATAGAAGAATGGCTTCCCTTTTATAACAATTGAGTTGGGTCCCACTACTAAAGGAGCTAGTTTGGCTGAAATCATCTCTTTCGGGACCTCGGATGAATTCGACGAAGAAGGAAGAAATGATCGTTGAAATATCTAGTTTGCAAAAAGTATATGTTTCACTGGTTTCGGGAATATCAAGTTTTGGGTACAGATTTTGTGTGCAATGACTGTTTTGCCCTCAAGGCTATGACATCGGGTTTCGAGATCTCAAATGGACACGGGATCAACATGAAAGTTGTATGGAATAACAATACCAATAAAACGGGGTTAAAACCATGAATGTAAAAATCTCCGATAGATCCCCAGCACATGCAAGTCGTAAAGAGGGAACGCCCAAAGGGCCCCACAAATCACAAAGCAATCAAAATAGCCCAAAACTAGAATCAAAGCTATCCCAAACCAACTAAGCCAAAAATCACTAATCAAGCTTAGCACTAACACGCGACTTAATTAGTACTAATCGGATTCACTCAGGTCGGGGTCTTATGAGAAGGCCGACCTCAAGAGGGATTACAGCTTCCATCCCACAGGCTAGGGAGAAAGGAGTTGTTGAACTGGATCGTCTCGGGGTAGTCCTGTACGCCCAAAGTGTGAGAACCCGACCCCTAATCTCTTGGATTAGTGTCGTTTTATTTGTGGATTAGTTTCTTTTAGTGGGATTAGTATTTGTTGGGTTGAGTTTGTGAGCTAGAATGGTTTTTCTCCAGTTTTGGGGAATCTTGAGGGCCTTTGTGATTAGTGGGACCATTTGGGGGTTTTTTTTGTGACTTTGCGCGAGGTTGGGAGATTATTCGAAATTCCTGATAATTCTTGTTTTAGCCTCATTTGACTTATTTTGTTAACCTCTATAACTTTCGTGTTCACTCCGTACCCATTCGAAGCTCCGAAAATCAGTTTTCCAGCCCGGAGGGCAAAATCGGTCTTTTCCCATTGAATCTGGACCCAAATTTCGATATCTCAGAACCATGCCAAAATTATACTTTTTAAAAACTAGATTTAATGAGAAACATTTTTCTCTTCTTCGTCGATCGCATCCGAGGCCCACAAATAGATGTTTTACCCTTGGCAAGTTTTAAGTGTAGTGGGGCCCTCACCCACCCATTATAAGATGACTCCACTCTCTTCTTCTCCCTCATTTTCTCCACTCCATCAGCTGCAACTCCCCAGCTACAGTGCCAGCAGCCCTTCTTCTTCATTTCTTCCATTTCTCTTGCTCTAATGGAGCCTCCAAGCCACCAATCCGACGAGGGAACTCCGGCAACTTCTCCTTCATCTCCTCTCTTGTTTGACACCATTTTCGTGGGAAACCAAGGTGGGCAGCCCCTATTGCAAGCTTCTTCTTGTTGATTCATGACTCTAGAGGTAAGGACTCCTTCCCATTTTCATTGGATGTGCAATGGCTTTCCCTTAAGTTCTATTTCTTAGCTTGGTTTGAGCCCATTCATTGTCTTTCATGGTTTAACCCATTTTAGGGTTTGTTTTGGGGGTTTTTATAGAGATTGTTGATCTTGAGCTTGAGAGGTGTTTAGGAGCTTGGTTTGCTAGATTGGAACCCAAGGCAAGTGGATGAATGGATGGTTTGAATGTTATCAAGTTTTATGAGAAAAACCTAAGTTTTATTACTTGTTCTTGATAATGTGATATATGTTTCTACACATGCTTCTTGTCATATTTCTATTGATTTCGAAAATGCATATTAATGGTTGTTTCTCTCTTGTTAAATCCCTTGGAAATATATGCATTTCATTTGGTCAAAGTTTATTCATATGGTTTTGAAATGAATGGGGTTGGTTTCTCCACCCATGTTTATGTTTACTAGATTGCATTGATTTGAAATAGATGCTCATTTAATGAGTTTTGCTAAATCATCTATGGTTAAGGAAATGTGAATCAATAGTCTTGATTTATCTCTAGATTCTTGGCTCAAATGGACCCTTGTGTATATTGGGGATTCTTCCCTTTGTTTAATGTGAAATGAGAAGAAAGAGGTGTTTAGATTTAATTCGTAATGGAGTTTTGATGGGAGTTTTATTGTAGTTAAGATGTTGTTGAAGCAAGGAAAAACTTAGTTTGTACATGTGTTGGAAGGAAAGGAAAACGGGGAGAAAAATCAAGTTTCCCGGACCTGCTACACGCCCAGGTCCGATCGATTGGACGTGCAGGCAGATCGATCGGACTGTCTTTAACTGTAAGGCTTTTTGAGACGATCGATTGGACTGTAAGGCCGATCGATCGGACCCTATCCGTAACTGGGACATAAATTTCAGTTTGAGTCCAGTGGGTTTTGATATTTTTTTTGTGGACCTTGGCTACCCTCCTTAGATTCATTTGACCATATGTGAGGACGTCTTAAGCCGATGCTCTTCACGGTTGGTTCGGAAGCATCGAAGTTCAATCTATTTCAATCTTGAACGGGATGGAACGACACGATATCTTCTTCATACCTAAATGCAAAGTCTATTTCCTTGGGTATCGTGAATTCTATTCCTTTCGGTGACTGAGTAGGTTGCTCGATGGTTCCGGGTTGACATCATACTTAGGATGGACCGTTTATAGTCTTGATTTGTCTATCATAACATCTAGTTATAACCATAAGCTCAATTTAAGTTTTGAGAATCGTAAAAGTGGATAAGGAGCCCGGAATGTCTTCAAACTCAAGGAGTACCAAGTCATTTCCATCATCGACATACGGGACCCCTATTCACTCAAATAGATCTTAAAAATCATTATCTTTCCCGAATTAGTATAGTTTATAATATTCTTCATTTCCAAGATTTACATTACATGACTTGTTTTCCCGAAAGCATTGAAGTTACTCTAGTAAAAGTTATTTGTCCCGAAGTGCATTGCACCACATGATATGTCAGTGTGCCCTTGAGCACCCCCGTCTTGCCCGTTTGATTATGTATTTGTACTTGGTTTACTTACATATGTCTCGATTGTATTTGACCTATGAGTCGGCACCACTAAGCTTGGATAACCCTGTTGGTCTGATCCACCGACTTGGAGATCCCCCTCTTGTCCCGCCAGCTGTAGTTTGGATCCCGCTACCCGGTCATTACCGTGGTCTTGTCCCGATGCCGCAGATTGCTACTGTGGTCCCCGATGCCCGGCTCGCTACCGTGGTCATGTATAGTATATGTATATGTATATGTATTTATATGAGATCTCCTGTTTCTCCTCACCTCGAGTGACTGAGATCAGGGCCTAGTTATTGCTCTATCGCTTTAGTGATAGAGGACTTAGCTTCGTGTGGTTGCCATCTTGCTAGTTCCCTATTCCTTGGATATCCGACATGTTTTATATTGCTTATTTGTTTTCCGATAGATTATTCATTTCCTTTATGAAAGTTGTTATTTAAACAAGTGTTAATATTCTCCGATGTAAATTCAGTTATTACTATATTGCTTCTCGTTCTCTGTACATATACATGTTTTAAATGGATGCCGGTTGGGTGAATACCCATGCTTTTACATATGTTTCCAACGATCAATGGTTTTGCTAGATTTACAGGACTACATCTGTTTTAAATGACACTTGTTTTGCCAGATCCCTATGTTTACACCTGTTTTGAATGAATACCCGATTTGTTAATATCCGTGCTTTGAAATATGTTTTAAATGACACTTGTTTTGCCAGATCCCTATGTTTACACCTGTTTTGAATGAATACCCGATTTGTTAATATCCGTGCTTTGAAATATGTTTTAAATGACACTTGTTTTGCCAGATCCCTATGTTTACGCCTGTTTTAAATGAACACCCGATTTGTTAAATATTCGTATTTTCACATATGTTTCAAATGGACATTTGTTTTGCCAAACCTCTAAGAATACCAGGTTTGTTGTATACTTATGTTTTTACCTAAGTCTCAAATGAACGTTTGTTTTGTCAAACCACTATATTTATACATGTTTTAGATGAACACCCGATTGTCAAATATCTATGATTATAGATGATGTAAATGAACGCATGTTTTATTAGATCTTCATGTTTTACCCATGCTTGAAACGAATACATGTTTTGCCCGAGATCCACGATTTTGCACCCGTTTAATTATATGCAGCATTTGATCAAATAGCATGATTTATCATATGTTTTATTTTTCAGTATATCTATGATCTTTTCAT
Organism: Cinnamomum chago; assembly: GCA_038049695.1. NCBI lineage: Eukaryota > Viridiplantae > Streptophyta > Magnoliopsida > Laurales > Lauraceae > Cinnamomum > Cinnamomum chago. Next base: position 20,386,526 of record CP142459.1, read on the forward strand.
CCACCTGCCAGACCGTCGTGTCTGACCCACTACTTTTGGTACTCAGGTTCAGATTTCTTCGTCCCGAGATAAGTGCTTGGGTTGGCTGTGGAGCCATGTTTTACAGGTTGTTTTGTCGGCTATGTCACGTAGACATTGAGCTTGACATCGGAGTTACGTCTTATATGGGGTAGTGGTTAATAGCTTGTTGTTGTATGGCTTTTATTAGCCTTTTCTTGGGATTCTTAATTAATGTACATTGATAATTGTAACTTGAACATATTTGGGAATGTAATATCCTGTTACTGTCAGCTCTGTAATTTATTGTGATGGTTTACTCCAGTCTGATATAATTCTTGATATGATAGCTATATGCTAAAGGTTGAGTGCGACGCGGAATCCGATGGCCACGGACTCCGGGTCGCAATGCCACGAAAGCTTCCGCAAAATATTCAGAATGTGTTGGAATGTGTTGTCTTCACACACGCGGATCCTGGGAGAAAAATAGAATTTATACTTAAATCCCATTCTCGCCCCCGAGGTTCCGGTTCGGGGACGTGACACAAAGGACACTTGGCAGTTCCTCTACCCATCTGCCTTTAGCTCTGTCGAGCCTCTTTTTGAGTCCGTCTAGCACCACTTTATTTGATATCTCTGCTTGTCCATTGCTCTATGGATAGGCCGGGGTTGCATAGAGGTTCTTGATACCGAGCTCACGACAGAAGTTTTTAAAGAAGTTGGAGTCGAACTGGGTCCCGTTGTCCGAGACCAGAGCTCGGGGAACCCCAAATCTTGTGACAATGTTCTTCCAAACAAAATTCTTTGTATCATGCTCGGTGATGGAGGATAAAGCTTCTGCCTCCATCCATTTGGTGAAATAGTCAGTGGCCGCTATCATCCACCTCTTGTTCCCTGGAGTCCGGTGAAGAGGTCCCATGATGTCTAGCCCCCACTGAGCGAAGGGCCATGGGCTGGAGAGAGGACTCAGATCTTGTGCTGGTTGGTGCAGAGAGTGTGAGAACTTCTGACACTTTTCACATTTCCTAGCGTAGAGCTGGGCATCCTTCTGCATGTAGGGCCACCAGTAGCCCTGACTGATGGCTCTGTACGCCAGTGATCTCCCCTCGATGTGGCTTCCGCAAATTCCTTCGTGAATTTCAAAAAGGAAGTCTTCAACCTTGCTTGGGTGGACACATTGGAGATATGGTCCTGTGAAGGACTTTCTATATAGCTTCCCATTCGAGGATAGCAAAAAACGAGCTGCTTTCACTCTGACCTTGTGGGCTTCATTCTTGTCTTCGGGGAGTTTATCTTCTTTTAGGAATGCTATGATCGGATTCATCCAACTTGGACTGAGATCGACGCACGGGATTTGCCGAGGTGGAAAAAGCTCTATACTTGTTTTTTTCAATGTCTCCACGTCAACTGTTCTTCTTTTTCCGACTTCTACGGCAGAAGCCAAATTGGCGAGAGCATCTGCATGGCAGTTAGACTCTTTGCCGATCTGCTTGACTTCTGTTTTCTCAGACTGGGAGAGGAGCTGCTTTGTGTGGATCCAGTAGGCTGTCATCCTTTCGTCACGGGCTTGATAGTCTCCGCTTAGTTGGTTCGTCACCAACTGGGAGTCGCTAAAGACTACTAGCCGACGTGTTCTCAGGATTTTTACGCTACCGAGACCAGCAATCAGTGTCTCGTACTCCGCTTCATTGTTGGAGACTTTGAAATCGAGGGTCAGGGCTTGCTCAATGACGAGGCCCTCTGGGGATTGGAGGACTATGCCAGTGCCAGCTCTTCTGGATGTTGAGGATCCGTCAACGAAGACCTTCCAAGCCGACCCAAGGAACTGTTTCTAAGATCGGTCTTCCTTGGTCTTGACTGCCTCATTACCCTTATCGCCCCCCAGTTCGGTATCGAGCGAGGTCGATGTCGAACTAGGAGAGGTGAACTCGACGATGAAGTCTGCTAGAATTTGTGCTTTGATCGCCGTCCTGGGTTGATATTGGATATCGAATTGCCCCAGTTCGACGGCCCATTTGGAGATTCTCCCCGAAAATCCTCCTTTCGAAAAAGGGACTTGACCGGGTGCTCTGTGACAACCACCACTGTGTACATCTGGAAGTAGTGAGAGAGTTTGCGAGAGGCGTTGACAAGTGCTAGAACAAGTTTCTCGAGTGGAAGGTACCTGGTCTTGGTATCGAGCAGGATTTTGCTCGTGTAGTAAATCGACTGTTTTTGTTTGCCATCATTTTTTACTAGTACCGAGCTCACTGCATGGTCCGAGACCGCCAGATAGAGATAAAGGAGGTCACCTTGTATCAGAGTGGATAACAGTGGTGGTGAGGAAAGGTAGTCCTTGAGTTTCTCCAGTGCTTGATCAGACTCAGGGGTCCACTGAAATTTGGAGCTCTTTTTCAAGAGTTGAAAGAAGGGGCGACATTTGTCCGAAGCTCGGTTGATGAAGCGATTGAGCGCAGTGGCCATTCCCGTGAGTCTCTGAACTAGCTTTGTCGAGGTCGGGCTCTGAATCGCCTGGATTGCTGAAATCTGCTCTGGATTCTCCGGGTCACCAGGCTTCCTAAGAACTTGCCGGATCCGACGCCAAATGCACATTTGGAAGCATTCAGTTTAAGCTGGAACTTTCTGAGGATAGTGAATGTCTAGCGTAGGTCAGCCAAATGGTCCTGCGACTTCTTGGACTTGACAACCATGTCATCGATGTAGACTTCCACCGTCTTCCCGAGCTGTGCTTGAAACATCTTCGTAACCAATCTTTGGTATGTCGCCCGAGCATTTTTTAACCCAAAGGGCATCACTTTGTAACAGTAGATGCCTCGAGGTGTTATGAATGCGGTTTTTTCTTCATCAGGCCTATGCATGGGGATTTGGTGGTAGCCTCGGTAGGCGTCAAGAAAACTCATCTTATCATGTCCCGCGGTGGCGTCTGTCATCTGGTCAATCTTTGGGAGCTGGAAGTTGTCCTTGGGGCAGGCTTTATTAAGGTCGGTGAAGTCCACACAGACCCTCCATTTGTCGTTCTTCTTCTTGACCACCACTGTGTTGGCCAGCCATTTCGGATAATGCACTTCGCGGATCGCTCCGGCTTCGAGGAGCTTGTCTACTTCTTCAACTACTGCTTCCGTCTGCGGGACCCCTGTTCTGCGAGCTTTTTGTACTATGGGCTTGTGTTCGGGGTCCACGTTTAGTTTGTGGCACATGACCTCGGGGTCGATCCCAGGCATCTTGTATGGAGTCCAGGCGAAGACGTCCTTATTCTGCAGCAGGAAGTCGAATAGCTCAGACCTCTCGTCATTAGGGAGCTGGCTTCCCAGTAAGAAATATCGCTCGGGGTCGTCGGAATTGATCCTGACCTCGGTTAGTTCCTCTATGCTCTTCTGTTCCGCCGATCGACTGACATCCTCGAGTTCGGCCATATGCACTTGTTGTGGCTCTGTTTCGCCAGGCACTACGGCCGTCAGGCACTGTCTGGTCATCTGTTGGTCTCCCTGTATGGTCACTACCTCGATTCCTCCTCTAGCCTTCTCTAGTGGGAACTTGAGCTTCTGGTGAAGGGTCGAAGGTACTGCCTCCATGGCATGCAGCCAAGCACGCCCCATTATTACATTGTAAGGAGATGGTGTATCCACCACCATAAAGTCGGCCATCTTGGTGGCACCTCCTATTCGGACTTCGAGTGAGACCCTCCCCTTGGGATACACTGGCTTTGCGCTGAAGCCTACCAAGGGGCGCGGGCTTCTTGTAAATCGGACTCTGTCAGGCCGAGTTGCTTGAAACAGCTGAAGTAGAGGACTTCGGATGAGCTCCCTGGGTCCACAAGAACGCGTTTCACAGTGTAGTTATTCAGCCGCAGAGTGAGGATGAGTGTGTCGTTGTGGGGGAGTTGGACCCCTCCCAGGTCCTCGTCCGAGAACTAGATCTTGGGCTTTTCTTTCCGAGCTTTCTTCAGTACAAGCTCCAGTTCGGCCGACATCACCTGTTTGCCGTGGGAGGCCCTCCTGGCTTCGGCACGAGCTTGGGTACCTCCCCTATTGGGAGTAGGGGCCAAGTGAATGACGTTGATGATGCCTGCTGGCTCGTCGCTGTCCTGATCTGTACTGGGTGGAGCGCGCTGCTGAGCTTGGTTGATCCTCTCCCCCTCCTTGATGTATTCCTGAAGGTGCCCGTCCCTGATGAGCTTCTCAAGATGGGATTTCAGGGCCATGCAATCCGCAGTCATGTGTTCGTGTTGCTTATGGTAAGAGTAGGACTTGCTCCGGTCTCGGGTGGATGGGTCGTCCTTCATTGGATGCGGCCACTAAAAATAGGGTTCTGGTTTGATTTTGCCGAGGAGTCTGTAGATGGGTTCCTTGAAGATAACATTGACGGCCTTGTAAGGATCACCGGCCAGCTTGGCAGGCTTGAACTTTGGCCTCTTGCTGCCCCCAGAGATGGAGGTTGAGGAGGTTGCCGAACTTGTTGTGGCCCTCTTCTTGTCTGGTTTTTGTTTGGAGAACATCCCTTCTCCTCTAGGGGTTTAACCCTTTTCCAGGAGGTCGAATCGCTCGTTGCCTCGAGCTTCGTCTTCTTCTTGCTAAATGTATTAATTCACCTTAACCATCAGTGCTTTCATCGTGGTCACGAGGGTTCGAACTAAGTCTCTGCGGAGCTCATTGCCTGGGAGCAAAGCCTGCTGAAAACACATGATGGCGACGTCATCTTTGGCGTTTGTGATCTGGCTATAGATCGTCCAGAACCTTCTGGCGAATGTAATGATGCTTTCATCGTCCTTCATTCGGATCGCCATGAGGTCGCCACCTGTCTTTGGGATGACTCGGTGCACTTGAAACTTCTCAACGAAGGAGCTTCGGAGCTGCCACCAGCTTGAGACGGACCCTCCAGGAAGCGCGCAGAACCATCGGAGGGGGAGGTCGCCTAAACTGGAGGAGAAGACTCTGCAGTTCAGATGACCGACGTCCCCCCATACCGACATCTGCTGAGTGAAATGCCGGAGGTGCGCTGCTGGGTCCGAGGTCCCTTCATAGAGGACAAACCTCAGGACGCTGAATCTCTCAGGAAGAGAGAAGTCCTTTATTTCCTGGGAGAAGGGGGACATGCCTTGGTCTTCTGCATCGCAGGCCTCCGATTGGTCTTGGGTGAAACCGATCTCGGCCATCCTAGCCTGGACCTCCTGTTTGACGCAGTGGTCAAGCAGTTCCCTTAGGCCCGCGATGTTCTCTGGCCTTGGGGACTCCGGCTCGCGACGCGACCCCCCAGGGTTGCTATGCAGATGGCTGCTGCTCGAGTCTTCTTCTTCACCGCGATCTCTTCTTCTGTCGTTGAGGACTTGCCTCAAGTCTCGGCTGTCCAGATGATTCTGCTGGCGTTTGAGAGGCGGAACAAGAGTCCTCTTCTCTTTCGCCTTAAGCTGCTCTTGGAGATGGTGAATCAACGCCTCCTTTTCTTGGAGGTCTCAGTTTTAGGCCTTGAGCTCTTCAAGCAGATGGTCATCTTCTTCATGGGCTCGATGAAAGGACTGAGCATCATTGTGAGTGTGACGATGGGAGTGATGAGATTTTTCCCCAACAGGGGCTAAGTCCCGTCGTCGAGGATCCGATGGGGAAACATTCTACCGGGGACCCTCAGGTGGCTGAGCATCTTGGGGGTGAGGAGCCATATGGTGGTCGTCACGCCGGGGGAGTGCTGTCACAGGTCGGGACGAGGAGTCCGACTGGATAACGTCTTCTATGTGCACGGGACCGGATTTTCCTCCGGATCTTCTCTGGCGGGGAATCGCCGAAAGTTCTTATAGGATGGGGGGAACCTCCGTCGAACCCGGAGGGGGAATAAGGGTTGAGTGGGTGCCGGTGGGCGCCACTGGAGGTAACGACTGGAGCGGCTGAGGCTGCGGCTCTGGTCACGAAAACGACGGTAACGGTGGTTGTTCCGGTGGTGGAAAGGACGACGCTTTTCGGGATTTTGACGATCCCTCGCCGCCATTCCTGGTTTTTGGAGGCATGATTTTTGTAGGTTTGGTTTCAGCAAAGATCTAAATCCCACGGACGGCGCCAACTGTAAGTGCTTAAAATTTACGGACTTGGTTAGGAGAGAGTTAGACTCTTGATTTGATGATTTTTAGAAATGATTGGCCTCCGGAAATCTGAAAGGAAAAACAAAGGTCAGAGCCCTTGGCTGCAGGCAGCCGAAGGCACTCTGATGCCTGAGTTAGTTTGGTAACTGAACTAAGGGAAAATGAGGAAGGAAGAGTATAGAGATCTCATTTCTTGCATACCTCCTGTAGTTTTTCTTCATGCATTATATAGACGTGAGGGTCATCATCGGACTGGGCCCCTTAGGGGGAGATGAAAGTCTCATTGGCTTGTACTTTATCTCCTAAGTGGGGGTAAGTAGAAAGGGGACGTCCTATCGGGCCATTCCCCTATGTCTGCGGATATGACCTCGAGATAAGGCTTGCCACTTATCTAGGTCCGCTGCCCACTCTATTTGTTAGTTCGTCGTTTACCGCCATGGCAGTGCATTTATGGTTGAATGACAAAAGGGCCGAGATCAAGCTAAGGTCGAGACCGAGGTGGGCCTCTGCAGACGTGGTCACCGAGATGGGCTCCGGGACTTTCCCTGCCTGGCGCTTCTACCGAGCTGGGTAATACCAAGGCCAGGGACTATCCTGTCATTGGGAAATTGCCCCACACAATCCTGTCACTAGGAATGACCCCACACAGGTATTTAATTGTCGTACACAAAATTAAAGTTGATGCATGTGCTCTTGCTCCAAATCGCAAAAATAATAGACAACTAAAAGACCCTTCGATGAAAATCATGTCATTTGGATTTTCTTTTGCTCTTCTAGTCTATATTATAACTGCATACTCCATTCAACAAACTTCCAAGACAGAGAATGTTAAAACTTCACATTCCATTTAACAATGCCATTCAACTTGGTCCTCATCTCACAATACCATTTAACAACGAAAAAGAAGCACAATATTTTTCATAATATTTTCAAACAAATTCCTAGAATATAGGAAGAGAAAAAAAAATAGATGCGAACGAAAATGGGGAGTTGAACAGGGAAGGAGGTAACAACTAAGATTGGTGCCAGAAAATGAGAGAGAAATGGAGAACACAGGGCAGAACTAAGGAAAAAAAGGTAGACGACTAAGATTCAGTGTGGTGTTAGGATATCTACCATCGCCGGAGATGGAGGGCTGAGATTCACTGTGTTGTCTAGAGATCAATCATCCTCAGAGAAGAAGGGCCGAGATTCACTCCTATGTTTGGAGATCTGGCATGGCCACAGAGAAAAAGGGCCAGCATCATGGCTGAAACTCATTGTGAAGAACAAAATTTATTGTTGATGGTCGATCATGCGACAGAGGTGATCGAGATCCAAAGGGTTGATGGGAGATGGTCGATCATGCGACAAAAACCTATTGGTTGTCAATCGAGGGAGAGAGATGAAGGAGAGTGAGTGACTTTCGATCGAGAGAGAAGGGGAGACCAAGCATGCGGATATGTAGATTGGACGAGAGAGAAAGGAGTTAATGGAGGGGACTTTTCACTGGTAAAAGGGTTTTGATCACCATTTGGGCAGGCTTTTCAAATGGGTTTGAATTTTTTAAAAGGATGCGGCACATGTGTGAGTGGAGTAGAGGCCGCTCCTATATATATACACATTTAAATTGTTGGCATTGGATATGGATGTGAAGATCCCCACCCAATCTCTCATTTAAGGTGAGAGATATCTCTCGTAGGAGCATCTCCCATATATATATATGAGGCCCCCTATCATCAGCTCGAGCTGAGTATAAGAGCATCCACTCAATGGCCTAGGGCCCACTTGGGAATGAGGTTTGGAGGATTTGAAGTACACACAGTGGCCATACTCTCTACAAAAAATCAGCCATATCCTTGAATTCTATCATCTCCATTTGGGCCACAGAATTTTAATGATGTACAGTCCATTCAGATGAGTGTTACTCGATCCAACGATCTAGTTTAATCGGATGGAGCCAAATTTTGGTGGACATGTGCAATTCGGGGGCTCCCTGTGTGTGGTCCATTTGGATGGACCAAACCGTGGGCCCCACCCTAGGTGGCGAATAACCCTCTCCTGTTCTCTTGAGCTGTGTGTGTGTGTATATATGTATATATATATATGTATGTTCCCTCACCATATGGTGAGAGACAAATTTACTGGGGCCGACCGTAGGACCCACTGATCATGGGACTTGTGGGGGATGGAAAGAGACATCTTGGATGAGCCCATATATCAAGTTTGGGCTCAATCCCATACCTCAAACCCCTTCATCCGTGACCTACAAAATTAACGACTTTATATTAAAGGAAAAAACTTGATCCTCGATCAAGCAGTCCAATCTATTTGAACATGTGAGAATTCAATGGATCTAGTGTACTTAAGAGGGTCCCATGTGTGTGGTTTGGATATATCATAAAGTCAACCCTATTATGTTCTTGCTTGTGGTAAAATGATGAGGGATAGATGTGCATGAATATTTCCCATAAATATTATATATATATATATGAAAATGCTATTCTTTATTTAGTACTGAGCAAACTTTATAGTTTGACCGTTGGATTGCAAGATTAGATCCAGTGTTCTTCTTTTAACTAATACATCATAATAAGAAAGACCAAAATGAGGAGTTTTGGAGTGAGAGACAAACTGAATGGAGGAGAGGAGGAAGAGAAATGGGAGGAAAAGAGAGGAGAGAAGAGATTGTAGTTTAGCCTCTTCCAACCAAGTACCTCTTTGTAGTTTAGCCTCTTCCAACCAAGTAACCCTCTCTCTCTCTCTCTCAAAACACAACTATTAATCCTCCAGCCTCCCAGTCTGTGTGTGTATCCTCGGCCAAAAAACCTTGCCTTAACCCTCTCTCTCTCTCTCTCTCTCACTCTCTCTCTCTCTCTCTCTTTTACTTCTTCTCTTTGTAGACAAATGCCTAATGAGAGCATCTTCCAACCATTGTTTGTCAATTTTCTAGGTAGTTGGTCTTAAGTCACGATCTAATGTCCAGAAGCAAAAGTTTAGTCGAATTCTTTCATCGTAGGAGAGGCATTACTTATGTATATATATGTTATGTTCTACTAAAAGGTGCCTCCCGCACAATTCGTGAGACCCATTTGGATGTGCGTTAATCAAGGGGAGCTGCAATCATTATACTATTTATTTGATTCTACAATGATTATATTATTTACATGGCCCCACCTTAAGTACATGTTTGTGTACATTTGGAAAATCTTGTTTCACGGACTTCCTCCTCTTTTGTAGGAAAAAAAGTTCAGACCCCCTACGTAAAAAGCTATTCCACAAATCACATATATTTTAGCTCTTTTTTTATGCTTTTCACTTTAGGAAAAGTGGTAGCACGAAAAGTATATTTTACTTTAGCACAGAAAAGCGTTTCTACATTCTTCACTCTTTTAGCGAAAAGTTTGCTGCACAACCGTGCCTTAAGGAGTTGCTTGTGCAACGTCCACAATTGTTTCCTCTTTCATGGCAAGACAAGTCTAAACTTTTAACTTGACTAGGTTAGGGCAATAAAGGGAAACTGATATGGTTTCTAATGAATCCTTCAATGGAAGACAATCCAACATTTGGTAAGAATGCCCCATCAAAATTCAGTTTGAAAAAATCATTAGGCGGAGAAACCAATAATAATGAGGGTAAGGCCAATGTATGGGAAATTTTTGCGATATTGACCATTGAGTTAATTGGGCTAATGTTGCAGAGAAAACTAGATTTAGATGAAGGGAGTTCATAATTAAAAATATAAATTTTTACAAGCCTTCCTAATATATATATATATATATATATATATATATATATATATGCCATGTCACCATTGTAATCCCACTATTCCCACTATTCTATCACAAGTAGGTGCTGACCAAAACAGCCTTTATAACTGAGGAAAGAAATAGGTTTAAAACAATAGGTTTGAAATTTCGACCAAACTGTTTTAGTAAACGAACATGTAGTGAATAAAGATCTGTGGATTCCATGGCCAAAAACAATATACACACAAAGGATTACATCCTACAGAATACAGTGAAAGTGACTGGCAGTGGAAAGTTTAATGTGATATTCACCAGGTCAACATTTTGAGCTCGGATTGAATGCGAAGGGACATCATCAATGGGTCATTAGTCCTTTCTACCACAGTAGTATAATACTAATTGCTTAAAAATAAGAGAAAAGTTAGGGGTGTAAGTGCAAAAACTTCTTCTTCGTTTCTAAAGCTCTAGTTTTTCTAGGGTTGTAATTCGTATTTTATTTCATCGGTTTCTATATATCTTCCAAACCCTAACCTTTTTGGCAGTGGAAGATGCGAAGTTGGTAACACCATCCAAAAAAGACCGATACGATCCGAGTCGGTCCGATTCTACATTCCAATCTGCAGAAGAAAGAAGGAATCTTGATCGATCGACCGAAATCATCGTCTTTCAGATCAGACCTAAACGAACAGAAAACGGAAACGAAAAACGAAGAAATCTCTCCTCTAAAACTGCCTAATCCCGGTTTCTTTTTTCAGATCTTCCAACGCAAGAACTGGAGTCGGAGACCGAAACCCAGATGAAATCACCCCGAAAAATCCACATCTGAGACGATCTGAAAAGAAACCCATCCTTTCTATTTCTAACGATTGAAACCCCATCCATCCATCCATGTCTTTACGCCATTGAAGCTGAAGAACACGCACGGGCTTTTGGCTCTTGACCAGATTCAGGAAAATCGCTTGAAACCCCTATCTGGGTTTTTCACATAATGTTCGAATCCGTGGTTTATCAGGGGAATTCCCTCCTTGGGGAAGTGGAAATATACCCCCAGAACGGGAACATCGACATGCTATCGAACAAGGAAATCCGGATCTCGCATTTTTCCCCTCCCAGTGAGAGGTGTCCGCCTCTGGCAGTCCTTCACACCATTGCCGGCTGCGGTGTTTGCTTCAAAATGGAGTCCAAGTCGAAATTGCAATCATCCGAGGAACCTTCTCCGCTGCTTTGCTTGCACAGAGCTTGTATCAGAGAGAACAAGGTACCCCACCAAAGGGAAAACAAACCCCAACTTTTCTATACTGTAAAATAACAGACATATCCACTCTTTTTGGAGATTCAAATCATCAAATGGCCTTTAAATGCACAACAAAAAGACTTCAGAGTTTGGACACCATGGGAACAGCACCAGAGACAGTTCAGTTTCAAAGAGCACAAGTAAAAAAAAAAAAAAAAAAAAAAAAAATCAGTTCTGGGTGTGCCTTAGTTGTTTTTACTAATTGTTCACTAAGGGCACATTTTGATTTGTTGGAAATTGTTATTGAACCTTGTAATTCCATGGAGTGCTTGGGGCAGTGCGCGGATTGGAGACTACATTAACTCTGGGCCTCTGGCAGTTGCTTGGTCTCTTTTTTCTGCTCCAACTCAATATTGGAAATTTTTTAATGTTAGACCTAAAATGTATGCAGTTTTGATTTGGGCAGAAAAAGAATTAAGTCCAATTAAAAATGATCTGGATGTCTTAAGTGTAACATAAGAATTTATTTGTTCGATGCTCGAATAATATGAACTTGATAATATGCTTGGGTCTAATTGTATAGTTTCTATAAGTGAACAAGAAAGTAACATTATACCTTAGATGAATATTTGTTCTGATGCTGAGGTCCTTTATCATGTACATGTAATGTTAGTATGGTATGACTTGGCAACCTTGTGCAAATCCTTGGTAACAATTTCTTGATAATGTGTCATGTTTGGAGAAATCAAGTGGGATCATGCTTTCTCATATGATTATAATGTGGCGTTTGGATATGTGGGAAGTGAAAGCACTATGCAGTAAAACCAATGAGAAACTTGGAGGTGGGGATATCATAGGTTGTAGAAACTCCAGTACTTCAGTCTTGCTCGGTGTTCAGCTGAGAAAACTATAGTTGGATGGAAGTATCTATCGTTTTGCTTTTCCTAGCTTTTGGCTTTAGTTTTTAGTGGTAAATAATCTTAATTGTGTTTGTATTATGATCTGAAAAAGTTAATTGCTTCTGTTGATTCAAGTAGTATGGAAGAGATAACTATTACAGTGAGATGAATGATTGTTTTTACCTACAATGAAAACAGAGATGAATGGCTGTTTTCTGATCCATGCTTTTGAATTACTATCGTCTTCAAATGTAATATTTGACAATGTACACACACTAGTGACTAGACCATGCTTTAGTTATATGGCAAGTACACAGTTATTAGCATTTAGGTTTCATCTACTTGCATTTATCTTTTAACAGAACAATGAGCAGTCAAATGGCCTTAAAATATCATTGCATTATGAATCAAAAAGTGATTATTTCTGTGTTGCCTAGCTCGTCAGAGCGAAACAGTTTACATGATATAATTTATCATTTCTGTGTACCCATTTTTATTCATACATACAGTTATGTGGCTATGGAGGCTGGACTGGAACTTCTATGAATTATGGAAAAAACTGTAAAGCAATCTTTTGTTTGTATTTTAAATTTACTAACTCTTAGTGTTTTCCCCTAATATTCATTATTTCAGACTTGTAAAAAATCTTGTTATTTTATCGTATTTAAGACACATCTAGTGCAATATGTTGCTGTTCTGTACACCCTTTATGAGAAGTTTCCTGTGTTTCATTCTGTACACCCTTTTCATTCATGTGTTGCATTCTGTACTCTGTTAAGTTGGCAACTAGCATGGTTACTGTAAAGCAGTGTGGAATATTGGAAACATGGCATATTGTTATGCTCATCACTTCAACCACATGAAGGAGTGTTGGGTGGATTGGCTAGCTGTTAAAGATCAGCCACATTGGTCCTTGCTAGCCAACTGATCAAAGACTGATTGCATACCGTCCACTGTTTCTATATTTACCATCTGCTTCCACTGCCTTTTGATTGGATATGGCTACTTAACATCTGTTGAGCTATATATATATATTTTTTATTTTTATTTTTATGGATAGTTAATCTACCAAATCTTCTTTATGTAGTTGGACTGGTGGATCCCACCTGCATGCCTTGCGTCCTGTGTTCAACCTATCATTATGATGATCACAAATCATAGTTATGCTAGAAACACTCCCAAGTTTAAGTATAATCAAAGTTGACCTGTTGATTAAAAGTACGGGATAAATGAGAATTGTCAACCCGGAAGCCTTGTGTTACAATCTTTGAGTAATTGTTACAATACCCTAAATTGTTAGAGTTGTTGGTACTTCTGTGTTTTGCAGACAGCAGTGATGCCACTAGGAGAGGAGGAGCTGCATTTGGTGGCCATTTCTTCAAGGAAGAATACTGAACAGTCTTCATGTTTTTGGGGTTTTACTGTCATGCCGGGATTGTATAACTCATGTCTTGTCATGCTGAACCTGAGATGCCTTGGAATTGTGTTTGATCTAGACGAAACACTAATAGTCGCAAATACAATGCGCTCATTTGAGGACCGAATTGATGCCCTACAGAGAAAAATTAATAGCGAGGTGGACCCACAGCGCGTTTCTGGCATGTTGGCTGAGGTAAAGCGCTACCAAGATGACAAAACCATCTTAAAGCAATATGCAGAAAATGATCAAGTTGTTGAAAATGGCAAAGTTATCAAAGTCCAATCTGAGATTGTTCCTCCTTTATCTGATAATCATCAACCCATAGTTCGTCCACTGATAAGGTTGCAAGAAAAGAACATTATATTGACCCGTATCAACCCAGTGGTATGTATCTGTCTACTCCTAACTTCTCTTCATGTATAAGTTATAATGCTATCTCTCAGTTGTCCTGATCATAATATAATGGACACATGATTTGATTTTTTGATTTGCTTGCAAAAAGACTGTTTTTTTTATTATAAATTATGCCACTGGAACTACTCCGACTAATCTCTGATTATGCATCCACAGGTTATTAATGAATTTTGTTTGCCATTGTAAATCATGAGTATTGTTTGTATGTGCAAGGGACTTAAGGGGGGATTTTCTTATTTATGCTGGTTTTGTTAAGAGCAAGATAAAAATGATTATGTAAATAATGCATGACATTCTTTCTTCCTTTTTAATCTTCATAGATTCGTGATACTAGCGTTCTTGTAAGGCTGAGACCTGCATGGGAGGATCTTCGGAGTTACTTAACTGCAAGAGGTCGCAAGAGGTTTGAGGTTTATGTTTGTACTATGGCAGAGAGAGATTATGCTCTAGAAATGTGGAGGCTTCTGGACCCAGAATCAAATTTGATCAACCCAAAAGAACTATTGGATCGTATTGTGTGTGTTAAGTCTGGTATGCTGTCAGTACTCCATAAACTTTTGCTCATATATGGGGCAATTACATGTCATAGATGGCTTTTCCACATGTTTTGTAATGAAATCTGGTAATAGTATCTTACAGATTGATCTATTGCACAATGAAATCACATGGTAATAAATCCAAACAAGGCCCTTATGTTTAAAATGTGCATGAAAAGGAACTCATATTTCACAAGGGTGAATCAGTGGAACCAAAATCCATATTTTGGGCTTTCTTAATTGCAGGGCTTTAATTAGCTTGAAGCTCATATATGAGGTTCAGAATGCATTATGTGAAAAATCTAATTGTTTACCTGATCAGTATAAGTATTATAACATGAAATTGTGGTTAAAGGCATTATAACTATTCTATTATAATTGTGGGAGGTTTTATTATAATATTTTTAGAACTATTTTAAGTGTTAGGGATTAGGATTATGCATTATGAGTAGTAAAGGGTTGGGATGAATCTTAGGTTTATGACTTGTGATGGAACAAATGGCTGTTTCTTTTTATATGGTCAGTAATTTTGTTTTGGTTTGTTTGAAGGAAGGGAATACTTCTTGGTGAGTCATATCAGGTTATTGTTGATTCCTTATCTACTTTTATAATCTAGGATAAGTAGAGAACATGATTTTCAGTGCAGAAACATTTATTGATTATTACTGTACTTACATGAGGCTGAAATTGCATCTGAAGTAACACAAGCAAATTTTTGTTGACAGTTTACTTCTAACATTCTCAATCTATATGAGTTTTGACCTGCTCAGTAACCTGGTTCCTTTTGCTTTTTATCCAATTTGATAGAGAACTCCAAATGTGTCTTGACATGCTTAATTGGTATTAAGAGATTGCTTCAGGGATATTTAGAGGCCATTAAACCGAGATAGTGTAGTTATGCCTGAGTTTATCCAAGAATAGAAAATTACATGGAGTTGATAAACTAACACAAACACCAAACACATCTCTCAATCAAAGCCCAATATATAAACTACTCTTGACAAAACAAAATACACCTCACATTAAATTAAGCTCTTATATCCTAAATCTCTTAAGGGCGATCGTGATTTATTGTATTAAAGATGTTATGTAGTTCAGGGTTGAAAATTAAATTTGGAAAGTGTGAACTAATAGGTATTTGGATGAAAAACAATCACGTTGTTTCTTTAGCCAATGCTTTTGGCTGCAGAGTTGGTAAGCTTCCTTCAAAGTATTTGGGGTTGCTTTTATGTTTGGGGCTACCCAAAAATCATCTTTGGGAGACGGTGTTGGAGTGGATAGAGAAAAAATTAAGTTCGTGGAAGAGTAGGTGTCTTTGAGCGAAGTCGCCTTACCTTAAGTAAATCAGTTTTGTCAAGTCTCCCTATTTATTATCTATCTTGATTGAGATGTCCTAAAAGTGTGTTGCTAAGGATTGAGAAATCTCAGCATGATTTCCTTTGGAATGATTCTATTGAAAAGAAAGTTTCACTTAGTAAGATGAGAAACAGTGTGTAAGCCTTTAACCCAAGGTGGATTGTGCATCCGTTCCATTGAAAAGGTTAATAAAGTATTATTGGGTAAATGGTTGTGGAGGGTGGGGATTCGCTTCCGGATTCACGATGGTCAATGGATGAGATTCTGGCATGATGAATGGTGTAAGCAGATGATGTTGCAAGGTCATTTCTCTAATTTGTATTCTTTGGATTGAAGGCTGTAAGCTTTCATTGCTGAGAATATCTGTCTTTTGGGTGGAGTGATTATTTGAGATCTCTCTTTTTAGAGGAACATGTTTGTTTTTTTTTTTTTTTGAAACGGTAACAAAATTTATTAAGAGAAAAGCCTTTTTAGAGGAAAATGTTAGTGCCATAGTCATATATGGACTTCCCTAATGTTGTCAATTTCGTGTCCAAGTCCAAGACCTTGCCTCTAGAAGTGTCAGAAAAGAAGATTAAGTTCAAAGATAAAGTCTTGGAAGGGCCTTGGCTCATCAAGTTAGAATCTCCATAATGTGTCAACCTATTCAGGTAAAAGGACCTTTGGCAAACTAAGAATAGCCCCTTAGAACCCTCAACCCAAATAGTTAAATGGATAGGGTTTAATTGGCCAAATTGAACACAGTTAGTGTTTCAGTTGCACGGTCGACTGTGGAGCCTACTGGGGTCACCATGGTTACCTGTTCCAGAATGGTGTTTCCCCGTGTATTTCGATCACGATTACCCTGCGATCAACCGTGGAGTTCACCGAGGTAGTAAAACAGTTACTTTGACTGCTAGTCAAATTCGTGGAGTTCACCGAGGTAGTAAAACAGTTACTTTGACTGCTAGTCAAATTAGCTATTGGGGTTCACGGCTAACTGTAGCCTGCTCACGTTTAACCATGGACTAGTCGTTGGGCGCTCCTTTATATGCACCTGAGCTCCAAAGGCTAGACAAAATATGATTTTGAAAGCCCTCCTTAAGCACAAACTAAGCCTCAGTTTAACACCTTTAGAGACCTCCAAATCCTCTTCTACTCACTCTCATGGGATTTGATAGTTAGATCTAAGATCATTCAAAGCTCAAAAGAGAGTTTTTATTGGAATTAGGATCTAGGTTTTGAAGATTAATTACTTGCCAGAGGCAAAACTCCTCAACCCTTCAATACCATCTTCCACACACTCTAAGTGCCTCATAGGTATATCATTGAGCATTCAAAGCTCATCAAAGAGTGTTTTGTGGAAAGATCCATTTCTGGGGATAGGACTAACTCCTTTGATATACCTTAGTCACCCTAGACCTAGACTTCCTTCCTCACTTGGTTGTGCACAATTGGAGCATCTTCACTACCAAGGAGCTAAGCAAGGAGCTAAAGCTTAGAGTCAAAGTCCAAGCTTCATAGAACACGCATCAAGTTAGATTTGTCTACAAGTGGCAATCATTCTTTTTTTATTTTGATTCTTACATCATTCTAAAGTGGATTAGACCTTAATGATCGAACCATTGTATCAAAAAATTGTTGTTGGTGGAGTAGACCTTGGTGATCGAACCACTATAGCAAAAAATCAGGTGTAAAGGTTTGTGAGGTGCACATATTGAAAACCTCAAATAGCGAAAGCCAAGAGACCCTTGGTGTGTGGTTGTCTTGGGAGTGGATGTAGGTCAGGGACCGAACTACTATAAATCGTTGTGTGCCTCTATGGATTACAAGTGCTAGATAGTCATATTTTTATTTGATTTGGCATACAACTCACATGTGCTAGAATACTTTGAACTAATTGGCATATCATTGAGTGTTTAGCACACTCATCTCTTATAGCACTACACAGTTGATCACTTGATTGCCCTCTTTTATAGTTATTATACATTGTTGGTTGTGCAAATTAAGTGAATTTGTAATTCTGTTTAATTGGACTAAGGTTCTTAATTAAGTTAAAACTTTTAATTAGTCCTATTCAACAGCCCCCTTCCCTCCTCTCTCGGACTTGTATTGGTCTAGCTTGCACTCTCACTTAACTGATGGAGAAGTTTTTTACTTTACTAGATTGCTTGGAATACTAGATAAGGTTTTCATATCAGTTGGTAAATCCGATGTCAGACTATGGAAGCCAGATGTTAAAGGCCATTTTTTAGTGAAGCCTCTTTATTATCTTTTGGTTGACACATCTACTAGAGTGGAGGGATGGCATTGCTTTTGGGATCCCATTATTCCGCTAAAAGTGTTGGCTTTTTACTAGCTAGCAAAGCATCATAAAATTAATATTTGATGGAAGTCAATGTTGTATGCTAGCCTTTGGAAGCTTTGGTTGGAGAGGAATAATAGAGTTTTTAGAAATCATAGTAAAATAGTAGTGGAGGTTGTTGAGTTCATTGTTTGGATAGTGTCAGAATGGGTGAGTAGGAGAAAGGAGTTTAATGGTGTTTCTTTGGATGATCTAAACAGATGATGGATAACAATTCTAAGAGGGGGATGGTGTGCAAAAGCTGTCCATAAAGGATTCTGGATGAGTCCTGATTTCCTTAAGCTTAATTTTGATGGTAGTTATTTAAACTCTATTTTTTTCCATAGAGTATTTAAACTCTATTGGTAGAGGTGGTATTGGAGGTGCCATTAGAGATTGGAATGAAAAGGTAGGAGTTTCTTTGGGGCGTGTGGATGCCTTGGATGTAAATGAAGTTGAAGTCTTTGTTCTTTTGAAAGGGTGTCGTGAGTTGTTGAGATTGGGTGGATACAAGGCTATTCTTAAAGGTGATTTTTTTTCAGCTAGTCAGTGGGGCTCAAGGAAGTCTCCTCATCCTTGGAGGTTTGCGGACTGGGTGGAGGAGGTGCAGGATGTTTCTCATAATTGGGTGCTCGGTTTCATTATATTCTATGGGAGGCAAATGTAATGGTGGATGGTCTGGCTAAGGAGGGAGTTTTTTGTTTCTCTTTCTTTTGATGTTTAGTAGATCTTACTTACCACGACAACAACTAATAGCTAAGGTACCTGCTGAGATGAGGATTTAACTAGCTCTATGTGATGCAGGCGCTAGGGTTAGGGCTTATGGTTTTGGTAGAGTGGGCTCTGTGATACTGATGGAAGATGGTGAAACGAGTTTGGATGGTGGGTTACAAGGATCAATAGTGGTGCTTTTGTGGTGACGGGATGGGGTTTGGGACAACAACGATGATTTTGAGTAGGAGGGAAGGGATGGTTTTTGACGAGGCAGCGGTAGGGAAGGAAATGGATGAATGGATAGGCTCCAATCGGTTACCGGAGATTGATCGGAACGATGTGGATCTTCACTCTAAATCTAATTGATGCAGGCCCTAGGGTTAGGGCTTGTGTGGAGTGCCGAAGCACGTGTCCACATACACTTCAATAAGCCCCTATTTGGCATCTCTATTTTTTGCCTCTAATCCTCTATTTCTCTAAAGCTGGTAGAGGCTTTGAAATTAGAGGTGTTTGGCAGTGACTTCTAGCCTCTGCCCACTCTAGAGAAATAGAGGCAAAGCCTCTTAAAATGAAATGCCTCAAATCTGGGCATGTGGAAATCAGAGGCATTATCTCTGGAAAAAGTAGAGGTGGAGCCCATTTTTGAAGACAAAAATGCCCCCAGACGGTATTTTATTTCCAACGAAAATCCTTCCAATAAAAGCATCGTTCGTTGCGGACGGAAGCCCTATTCGTTTTGAGAGGGGAAAAAAATGCATTTTGGCGAAAGACCAGAAGGGAGAAGATGAAGGACAGAACGATGGTGGCTCGGAGATGGAGAGAGATGGAGAGAGATGGAGAGAATGCCGAGGGAATGTGGGGTGGTCATGGCGACGGTGGAGATTCCGGCGAGGCGGAGGGTGGAGTGGAGGGAATGGTCGGGACAACGTGGGCGACGAGGTTCTTGTCGGCTGTGGCGATGCTTTCGTTTCCGACGGCGATTTGGGCGATCTTGGTGGCAGGAAGGAAGGGGGAAATGTTGGAGGAGACCCATGATTGGAAAGCGGGGAGCTTGGAGATGGAGGGGATGCCGCTGTTGGCAAAGGTGACGGTGACGGAGATGTTGGTGCTGGCGAAGGCGGAGAGAATGGTGGGGTTGGTGTCAAAAGAGCTTGATGTGGGTGATGGAGGTGTAGGTTTTCATGTAGCTCTCGACTTGGAGCAGGAAGGAAGGGGGAAATGTTGGAGGAGACCCATGATTGGAAAGCGGGGAGCTTGGAGATGGAGGGGATGCCGCTGTTGGCAAAGGTGACGGTGACGGAGATGTTGGTGCTGGCGAAGGCGGAGAGAATGGTGGGGTTGGTGTCAAAAGAGCTTGATGTGGGTGATGGAGGTGTAGGTTTTCATGTAGCTCTCGACTTGGAGGAGGAGGGAGGTCGTTTGCAAGAGTACCGTATTTGATATTTAGCTTGAGGATGAGATCCATTGTGTGAGTTGGAAATGGAGAGAGATGATGGGTTGGATTTTGTTCGGTTCTGATTTGGCAAAGATGATGATGGTGGCTGTTTGGATAGATGAAGTTTTAAAAAAAAAAATTAGGTGAGATTTACAGTAGGAGATGATATTTGGGGGTTCAATTTGGTTTTGTTTAGGGTATTGGATTTTGGGTTTTGGCATAGGAAAACTCTGCAAAATCCACACAAATCCAACCTGAAACCCATTCTATTTGACATTGATCTAGTTCCATTTTTTTGCCATGGCACCTCATGGGGTTCCTCTCCATGGGTTGCATAAAATTTGACAAAGCCTGACTGTGATTTAAAATTCAGCTTTTGAGCAAAAGATGAATTTTAAGCCAAACCTGAACCCATCCCTCACCTGACCATCTAATCTAATTTAAGGGTGGTTTGAAGCTGGGGTCACAGAGAGGACTGCATTTATAGGTTTAATTTAACCCCGTGTCTGCAAAACATTTGGGGTGCTTATAGGTTTAATTTAATTGTGGCATTGAACCCCATGTTGAAAAACATTTGGGGTGAAAATTTGACATACATTGGCATATCAGTTGTATTTATGAAATTTTTTTAAAGCAACATTGAAATAGCATACATTGGCATAAAAGAATGTCCCTTCTTTTTTTAACATAATGACAGAAACTACCCTCTCAAATCCTCTAAAAAGAGGCAAATAGAGGGCATACCAAACGGCCTATTTAAAGTAGATTTGTTCATTACCAAACATGGTTTTTTTATTCTAGCCTCTTTTTTTTTATGGCTCTTTTTTTAATGACTCTATTTTGAATGGTCTGTCAGGAAAAGAGTAGAGATGCCAAACAAGGCCTAAGTCTCCGCCGAGACGATAATGAGGATGCACCTCAATATGAAAACCCAACATCTATTAATCAAACTCTGAAATTCCGTTCTCTACAATGCCATATAAATAAGAAAGCATAACATAGGCCCTAAGAAAACTAATAAAATAGGAAACTAAGCAAACCTATCCTAATTACAACTCTTTAAATAAAATTAAAAAAACTAATGACATATAATAAAAATCTTAAATTAACTTGGGCCCTACACATGTGGCCTTTGAGGTCTATCCTGCATCACCAAGGGATCAACATATATACAAGGTAGATGAAAACAAGGCACTGATTGTGCCTTCCTGTAGCTTCCTTTTTTTGTTTCTTAGTGTTTTTGTGTTTTTTCTCGGGTTTGGCTTGGCATTGTTTTCTGCTTTTATCTCTTTGTTCTTTTTTTTGGAGTAATAAATTTTACTGTTATAAAAAAGAAGATATTATGTAGTTTATGCTCTTTCCCAGTAGATTTCCTTTTAGATTTTTCCTCTCGGTTCTTATCCAAAAATCCCTTTATGAAAATCTCTATCATCATCACTTTAACCAATGGACACTCCTGCCTTATCAACCTCCGTCATCTACTCCTTCGTATTTTCATTGAAACAGTCTTCACTATCATTATTTTCTTGCTGCTGAGTATTATATCCATTAAGATAACCTGGTTGTCCCAGCACGTACCAACACACTTAATTCTCTTTGGAAAGTGGAGGTAACCATCTTCACTCTTGTTATCATCCACATTTACAAAATGCTTGACCATTCTTTGAATAACGTGTTCCTTATTAATGAAACTTGCCCCATACTATTTGCAATTTTGTAGATATTTTACTTGACGTTTCCAAAAATAGACTGTCTAGGGTTTGATGCCTTATTGCTAGTAGTCATTTCTGTGAAAGTCACACCCAAGGATGAAAATAGCGGCCAAGGCCGCTACACTTTTTTGTCTTTATCGGCGCTCACAACTGTAGCGGCCGCCAATGATCAAAATAGCCGTTGCGGCAGGCGTAGCGGTCAGTGGCCAAAACGCTACGTAGCGGTTGCGGTGACACGTAGCGGTGTGAATTTTTTAAATGGTCAAATTTTTTTGAATCTTGTATAGCAAACAATATTGTATTTCTTTAGTGATTTGAAACCATATAAGGGTAGAGATAACTTTAGGAAAGACTATTGAGGAGAAGAAATAGAAAAACCAGTGTTTAAAACTAAAATTACTTGGCTCGATTAGGGTTTAGACTGTAGCGTCGCTATTTTCAAAATAGTGTAGCGGCTGTGCTACGCTACGTAGTGGCCGCTATTTTGAACCATGGCGGCCACTACATAGCAGTGGTGGCCACTACATTGCCTTGGCGATCGCTACGACCGCTACATTGCAGTGGCAGCTGGGCTTGGTTCATTTCATGGCAGAAAAAATAAAAGAAAAAAAGGAGAAGAAGATTCATCTCAACAACAACGAAAACAGAAGAAAGAAATAAAGAAAAAAAAAAAAAGAGCAACTGAAGAAAACATACCTAGTGCAGCACCTCGCCGGCACCACCATCAACACGGTCACCATCGCCGTCCACCAGCAGCAGTCGTCGCCGTCTTCTTTCTTCTTCTTTTCTTTGTTCCTTTTCTTCTCCTTCTTCCTTCCCTCTTCTCTTCCTTTCCCTCTCTCTACATGGTGAAAATAGTGTTTCGTAACCCATTTGACTTTCTATACTCTTCCATTATAAAAGCAAGTGGATGCATTGAATGGCCCGAAAGACCGAGTCCTATATTAAACTCTTCGTATCACTTGTAAAATTTGTGCGTGGGGCCTACTGCCGATGATCCCAACTCCTAACAAATTTATCATTTTTAATAATATATCTATGAACACAATATTATACATTATTAATCCTACCATTAACTACTTAATATAAAATAGGCTTAAAAAAATTTGATTCTAATTGAAATTAATTAACTTTAAATAGGCTTAACTAAATTTCACTCTAATTGAAATTAAGGCCCTGGCTAAATTTGACTCAAATAGGTAGGGCCCTAACCAAATCTTAAATTGACTCTAATAGGTAAGGGCCTAACCAAATTTTACTCTAATAGAAAATAGAGCCTAGCCAAAAAACACTTTAATAGAAAATGAGATGTAGCCTAATGTTAAGAAATGCAGGGTAGGGACCATCACAATATTATTTTCTATTTATACAGTGATACAAGACCTCATATATTGAGGGCACCGGTACGCCCCCTTTTCTTGCACCGCTATGCCCCCTTTTCTTACTTACTTTTGCAAAAGAAACACATTTTCTTTCATTTTACAATTTTTTGGATTTTTTGGATTTTTTTATAGATTTTTTGGGCGATTTTTTCAAATCGCACCGTTACGTAGTGCCCGCTTCGTAGCGGCCCACCACCATCGCTATTTTCATCCTTGGTCACACCAACTACTAGTGGTTCTGATCTCTAATCATGGTTATTTTGGTTACCCCATTTTCTTCAACAGAAGCTTTGGGAAGATTTAGCGTTGCAAAACGACTCGAATCCCTTGTGTTTGACATATTAAAATTTAACTCCACCCTAGGGCCTAGATTGATCATTATTTGGCTCAAAGACATGCACACGTCCACCCACAGAAGTGTGGGATCAAATTTGGGCCTTTTGCTGACAAGTTCAGCTGATTCAGTTTATGAATAGAAATATGCCAAACATTGGTGTTAAATCTGATGTGCACTTATGAACAAAGCATCATGGGCATTGTCGCCCCCCCCACCAACACCCCACCACCACCCGGCTTTGAATTATAGGGAAATTATTGCTAGCCTTTATTGGAGTATCCTTTTTTTTTTGCAAATTTTAATTCCTGCATGCTAATCCATTCCCTCTTTGTTCTCCATGAAGATAGGGGGTCTGTCTTTGATGACACTAGTGTGCACATGTTGGAAAATCATGGAACGATGTATGATATTATCGTCAACCATTTTCTAAGTTGAGCAAGGTACTTTCTTTCAGGGACTAGATTTATCCTGTTTCAAATTAAATCCTCATTTAAAACTAGAAGTTCAACCTGATTTTGCTCCCCATCACCTCGCATCCTTCTTGTGACAAGATCTAGAATAGGGCACACTTCACCGGTCACCACCATTGGTGGATGGCTCCTTTCCTTAACTAATAAGTGCCATGTCATCACCCTCCCTTGGTGGATGCATTAGCTTTGGCTAATGCATACTCTCCTCCACTTCAGATTTAATTGCAATTCGCCTACATTTCTTCATCTGCGTCCAGTTCTTGGGATTTTTTCTGGAGTGTTTTACGAAAAAAAATAATCTTATAGTGTGTTTCTCTCATCTTTCTCCCCAACCCTTTTTTTTTTCTAGCACTCACTTCTACATCCTGTTCTCAGGAAGTTTTATGGGGTGTTTTGTTGATAAAAAAAAAAATTCTTCTAGCAGATTTCTTCCTATTTTTTTTTTTTCCTATCACTCACTTCCTTTTCCTTTTTGCCATCAACTAGGCTCTTGAGGACTTACACACCACACCCACACGGAGAGAAATACCTCATATCTAGTAGTTAGGTTTTTGTTGTGGTAACCTATTTCATTGGTACTAGTTAGGTTTTTCTCGTGTTTTATTATTATCATTATTTTACAAGGGCTCGTTGCACACTACTCATGTCCCATACCAGCTGAGCAACGGCCCATGGACTTTCTCGTGGTAGTTTATTATATGGTTTTAAAGTAGAACTTCTAAAGCGCACCTAGTTTGATGGGATAAGGTTAAGATTTCTTTTTGATTGGTAAAATAACTTGAACCCAAACCTCAAGGCTGCAGTAGTGAGCACCTTCCACTGTGCCACATGCTCATCCGGAACAAGGCTAAGAAGATGATATGATCATGTTTGCATATTAGTTAGGACTTAGAAGTTCCGTGTCCAAGTTGAGTTTTAGTAGTCTCAATTGTCATTGAAGTTCTGAAACGAAAGAATAGATTTTAATATAGGTTGATTGACTAGAGCAGGTTTAGTTTTTTAGTTTATGATGGAATACAAGATATTTAACCATCAATTCTAATGGATTGTTGAGTCTTAATCTTGTCACGTGTTATAAATAACTATTTACTGTAATGTTTGATCACTTAATAAAACCATTTAGTGATTTCTTGTTGCATGGATTTCTTCCTTTAATAGAGCATGGAGTGACTCCATTGACATCACTTGTGGCTGTGAGTCCCTTTCCATCCCACTGTTCTCTCTCTCTCTCTCTCTCTCCCTTCTAAAGCAGAAGACTGCAATCTGATCCACGGTTTCAAGCCTTCTCATAGTGCTCCTTCGTCTCCCACCTCCAATATGCAGATGACACCCTCCTTTTTTGCGATGCTGATGAGGACCAAATAAAAAATATGGTTGCCATTCTCAGATGTTTTGAAGCTGTCTCGGGTCTTAGGATAAACTTCTCAAAGAGCTCCATCCTCGGAGTATCAATTGAAGACATCTCCCTCCATCACTATGCTACCATTATGGGGTGCAGAGGGTGCAGAGCTAACTCCTTCCCATCCACCTACCTTGGTCTTCCCCTGTGCTTGGATGGAGTGCCTAAATCTGTATGGAATCCAGTGCTAGAAAGGATTGAGAAAAAGCTATCTTCCTGGAAATCTAAGTATTTATCCTTGGGAGGAAGAATTGCATTGATCCAATCTGCACTTGCCAACCTTCCTATATACTACATGTCCATCCTCAAGTGCCCCGCTGCAATCATTGACCGCATTGAGAAGCTTCAACGAGCCTTCCTTTGGCAAGGCTGTGAGGATTCTAAAAAATTCCACCTTGTCAATTGGAAAATAGTCTGCTCCTCTAAAGACTCTGGCAGTCTTGGAATAAGACCTTTAAGGATCATGAATCAGGCTTTGTTGGGTAAATGACTTTGGAGACTTAGAGACGACTCAAAAGGCCTTTGGAAAAGCATCCTGATAGCCAAATATAAAGTAGAAATGGTTGGGAAATCTCTCCTCCGTGAAGGTGCTCAAATTTATGGAAAGGGATATATAGTTCCAAGGCGTATTACACCCAATCCATCCGCTACCGCGTTGGCAATGGAGAGCAAATTTCCTTCTGGCATGATGTTTGGGTCGGTGAGACCCCTTTAGTGTTTCAGTTCCCTGATCTCTACAGATGTGCCCGAAACCACAATGCTAAGATTAGAGATTATCTCGACACAAGCACTAACAATCAATTGTGGTGGCCTATTTTCCGAAGGAACCTTTCTGAGGCTGAAGTAGCTAATCTCTTCAATCTTCTCGAGGTTCTTAATGGCATAGACGGCTCTAGGGAAGGGCAGGATAGTAGGCTTTGGATCCCTTCTCGTGATGGTTCATTTTCGATCTCTTCTTTCTTCTCCGCCTTATCGCTCACTCCAGTTGCTTCTCGAAGTTGGTCATCTTTATGGAAGATCAAGGCCCCTCCCAGAGTCATTGCTTTCGCTTGGCTTGCTCTTCGGGAAATTTTTTTAACAATGGATAATCTTCGCCGCAGACATATTCTCCTTGTTAACGCTTGTCCTCTCTGCTTAGCGGACGAGGAATCGGTTGATCATCTTCTGCTCCATTGCAAGTAGACGAATGCGCTTTGGTTAGCAATCCTGGAGGAGTTCAATTGTAGTAGGGTTATGCCACAGTCCTCACCCGACCTGTTCCATCAGTGGGCTAGCTTGATTACCACCTCCAAAGGGAAGATCATGTGGCGCCTCTCTTTTAGGGCCCGTTTGGCACTTTACTAATACAGTACAAGTAAAGTAAAGCCTCCATTTTTTCCAGATAAGATGTCACATCAAATGCACTTTATTCAAAATTCTCCCCATCTTTTCCATACAAAAAGTCAAAAAGCAACTACCTTTATCCATTAAAATACAAAAATACTCCACTTTTCCATACAAAAAGTCAAAAAGATTCCATAACAAACAACTAAAAATAAAATACCATCATAACCCACTTATATTTTATTCATTCTTCAAAATCAACTTTACTTAACTTGACTCAATTAGTAGAGTTACCAAACGGGCCCTTATGACTTGCATTTGGAAGATTTGGAAAGAGAGAAACAGAAGGTGTTTTGAAGGGATTACTTCCTCTCCCAAGAAGACTTAATCCTTAGATTGAAATTCTGCGTTGCCTCGTGGGTCTCCTGTCTTCCAGATTTTTGGGGCTTATCTATTGATGCTATTATATTCAATTGGAGGAAAGTCACTTCAATTTGATTTGGATCTCCTTTTCCCTCTCCTTTTTTTTTGTTTCCCCTCCTTTTGGGAGGTGGCTATTTTTTGGGATTTCTGCCCGGCCGCTTCTCATTATAACTCTTTTATACTGTAAAGCTCTTTTGTAAAGCTCATTTTTCTATCAATACAAGTTACCATTTCAAAAAAAAAAAAAACTGATCAGTCAAAATTACTACTTTTAATTTTGTTAAAAGAAATATTCCAATGATGTTTCTTCACCATTTCCTATAGCCATATTTTCTTCTCTCTTCCCCTAACCCCTTACAAGTGAAATCTTCTCTTGCTGATTTATTCTGCGGGCGTCTGCAGGAGAAACCAGGCGTGAAACTCGCACCCACCCGTGAATGCTGAGTACCTCCTCATGCATTGAAGGTGGAGGTGGAGTTTCACGTGCGGTGTCACGACCCAAACCTAGATTTCTAAAGACGTTTGTCTTTCGAGCCGTGAGTTAAAATTTTCTGCACTTATGAGATTAGGTTAAATCAAACTTTGCAGCGGAATCTTTTTCAATCATCAAACATCAAAGAGTCGTAACAGAGCACGGATAGTGGTAAACCCTAATTTATATCAACTTCAAATTGTCTAAACAAATAATGAACTAAATCAAAATTAATGTTCTCTTGAAGTGTTCTTGACATCTCTAACCTACTTTGTCTACACTCCACTCTTGATACCATTGTGGTTCTACTGCATTTGCGTTCTTAGTGTCCATTATTACTTCCTCACCTACAAGTGCCAAATATAGTATGCTGCGTTTATGAAAACTTAGCAACTTAGCATTCCATAATTATTTCATACAATCTAAAATAGAATTATAGACGGGGGTAAATCTTCAAAATTCAACAATAATTACAACTAGGAAATATTATGCAAGAGTAGATACACATTAATATGGAGTCATCAAAGCAAATCTAAAACATCAAGAAACAGCCTAAGGAAAACTAGCAACCCACAAGGGCTAATGTGTCACGGGAAATTATCACTGCCCTCCCATAATTGTGGCAGGGAAGGACAAAGTTGCAACATGATATTCTCTCGGCCAAGATAACCGGTACCCAAAATTCCTTATAGGGAATTTAATTATGTCCATCAACAAGTCCAGGCATGGTACCAAAGTAACACTTGGTCACTTACTCACTTCTAGCAAGACTGTTCTGCAGATAGTTCCAAGAATATATAATCCTTACACAATGCTGTCCCAGCTATACTAGTTTTTAAACGACTGAGTGGTGCCGACTTGAGATTCCAAGGAAAGGTTCCAACTAGACATAATTATAGACAAGCGAGATTCATTAACGGAGCTACTCCGAGTACAAACCAGTCTCATCAGATTTCATGTTCTAGATTTGATAGTCCTTTTCAAGTCTCAAACATCACAAGCATCTAGACTAGACAAGTGGGTACCTAGATTTGGTCTTAAAATTAGCCAGGGATATAGGGTTCCATTCATAGTTTCAGATTTTATTAATTTTGCCAATTTAAATCTTCTAGGCAAGCGGCGAGGGACTAAAACGTAATTTTACAGAATTGGGCAGATTTCATTGGCAACCTTGCATTGCTTTTAACTTTTGCATACGATATCCGAACTTGATGATCTATATATGGATCTTGTACTGCTCGACGAGATGTGGTCATAGGATCAAAGATCTTTGAATTCCGACATTTTTTGACCCTTGAAAACTGGGCGGAGCGCTTGCTGCCTTTTTCTGGAATTTACCATTTGACGTTTATTAGCATCCAGCTATCCCATTTAATCCCTAATCATGTATGGAATGACAATTCTACCAAAAACTAGGGTTTTCTCGATTCATTCTAGGGTTTAAGAAAAACTTCACATGATAAAGCAACAACTGAATTAGACATTCTAGACAAGATTTGATACACGCAACTTAATACATGTAGACAAGAGATCATGTAGTTATGCGAGCCCCATACTTAAATCAGTTCCGAATCATATAACAAATTTCAAGGTTATGCCAATCCTAGGTCTTAGATCACCTTACACATGCTAGTACCTATGCTAACTTAACCCTATGATCATCTAGTTATGCTAGACCCATACTTAAATCAATTCCGAATCGTATACCAAATTTCAAGGTTATGCCAATCCTAGGTCTTAGATCTCCTTACACATGCAAGTACCTATGCTAACTTAGATCTATGATATCATAAAACCCTAGACACTGCTAGATTGTCCTAAACTATGTTTGAATGACTTCAAATTATTGGCAAAAATTAAGTTTAGGCCAACTACTTGTTTGTACTTCCGAGATGTTTTTTTGATGTCAAATTCCCGTGGCGCCGTACCCTTAGATTAGCATTTTTCTACGAATGTTTCCCGGAGATCCGTAGGTGAATGTCAAGCCAAAACAGTCACCTACTGCTGGTCCCGCGTTTATTCATCTTTAATCAAGTTCAAAATCCAGAGTTACAAGTCCAAATCACCAAGTCATTATTCCCTAGCAAGTCCAAATCATCAAATCACCCCCTCTTCTCTCTACTCTTACATTTCTGTGATAATATTTCATTGCAACCTGTGCATTGGTTTTAGCCTAAAATTTCATTAAGAATGTGCTACATGCTTACCACTGACAAGCTTGTCATCTCTGGATGTATTTCTTTATCTTGTAGCTGTACCATTTCTGATTTCATAATTTGTATAGGCTTGAAGAAGTCTTTACTCAGTGTCTTTCAAGATGGAATCTGCCATCCGAAGATGGCATTGGTGATTGATGACCGTTTGAAAGTGTGGGAGGATATAGATCAACCTCGAGTCCATGTTGTTCCTGCATTTGCCCCGTACTATGCTCCTCAAGCTGAGGTATAATACTCATCTATGATTGTCCCTACAAAAATTATGCATTTCTTGATTTATTACCTGTCCTATGAATGCTTTTGTATTTTGACTCTTTCTTGTAGGCAAATAATGCTGTCCCAGTTTTATGTGTTGCAAGAAATGTTGCGTGCAATGTTAGAGGTGGTTTTTTCAAGTAAGATCTAGATGCCTTTTAGTAAATCTTTAGTTGTTCATTAGTAGTATGTTGTGGCTGTTAGGATCAGTAGTGATGCTCTTGTATATACACTGTCCATGCATTTTCTTTTTGCAATGAAATGACCATTGGTTACTATTGGCAGAGAATTTGATGAGGCTCTTTTACAGCGGATCCCTGATGTATTCTATGAAGATGATATGGCTGATTTTCCTTCAGCTCCAGATGTGAGCAACTATTTGATTTCAGAGGTAAATCAGGACAAGAGGAGTCTGAGCCGCTTTTGTATTTCTTTTAATTATTTTAATCTTTAACATATTATTATTTACTGCTTAGGATGATACTTCTGCTTCAAACGGAAACAAAGATCCCCTCTGTTACGAAGGCATGACTGATGTTGAAGTTGAAAGGCGAATGAAGGTGAATTATACTAGTTTTAATGTAAATGTGGATGTTTTTAGTGACTGTTTGGTTTTTGATATTTCGACTCCATGTGTGTCATGTGCTCAAATTGAATGTGGTAACTGGTAATGTGACACATGTGTTGGACATCTGCACCATCATCGGGTGGAACCCATTTTATAATCATTTTGGCCTATGTATGAGATAGACCGATAGTAGATTTCTTTAGTGTCCATTGTTTTGTTTTGTTTTGTTTTTTCAGTATTTATTTTTAATTACTGTAGCCCGGTTGCGTAGTAGTCTGGCCTCAAAATATGGCTCAATGCATCTAACCAGCAAGCATACACAATGGATGGCTCAGATCTTGCACACAACTGTGATACGTAATATTAACGAACTTTGTTATGGTGTTCCTGTGAATATCAACACGACCACTTTTTTTCCAGGGGTGGAGCCAAGTGGGATTGGACACTCATGCTGTAGTCTGAGCAGTAGAAGCTGATAGTAGGGCCCACCTGTTGAAAATCCAAACCACTCAAAATGAAGGCCCTCCCCTTGAGTAAACTGTCCCCAAATTTTAATTTAAAGTTGGTCCCACCATAAGATTGAGCATTTGATTACCATTTGCTCAATCTTGTGATGGGACCAACTCCTATTGGAATAAAATTTGGGAAAGCCCAGTGAAGGAGAGGTCTTTTATTTCAAGCAGTTCAGCTACTCAAGGGCTCCACTGTGGAGTTTCACACCCCTCATGGGAAGCATAAGTGAAACATTTATGGGACCTAGATTCCTAACTATGCATTATCATGGCCTTCACCATTTATCATGATTTTGTGAATGGCTTTCTATGCTGCCCTCTCAACCATCCATGCTTACCACAACATCGTGGCCCATCAAACAATCACAACTAACCAAATCAACGGATTTTCATTAATTAATTGTGGATGCATTGGTTTACATGTGATAAATTCGACATCAGTCCTACTCTGATTAGATTGAGATACAATTCTCAGTTCTAAAACAAGGAGAAAGGGATTATTTAGAGTGCTTTGGATTTATTATGGTGAGCGTATTTTCGTATATTAATTGCACTCACAAAATTTTGGGAAATTATTTCTTGGAAATGTTGGGGTTAGCGTTTTCTTTAGATATTATTGAAAAAATCTGCAAAAAATAAATAAAATTTTAAATAATGGTTAGTAATAAATCAATAGATATAAAATTTTACTGGCCGACTATTGCTGGCTCCCCCAACAAGAAAATCCTTGTTCTGCCATTGCTTTTTAACACTTATGTTTAAATGTAGTTGAAAGATCCATCCTTCAACTGCTTCAAATTTTCTGAGTTTCATTATAGATCTTGAAATCCAATCCCTTGTTCAGGATGCAAATAGCATTGTTCAAGCTGTTCCTGCTTCTTCTATGGTCACTAATCTTGACCCAAGGACTGCACCTTCTCTCCAACACTTGTTAGCTTCTTCATTGAGCACAGTTCTACAGCCACTCTCTCAAGGACCCATGCCTTTTCAGAATATGCCATTCCCCCAAGCTACTGCATCAGTTAAACCATTGGGTCCAGTAGGTGCTGCCGGTGCCTCTGAGCCTAGTCTTCAGGGTTCTCCTGTTAGAGAAGAAGGTGAAGTACCTGAGTCTGAATTGGATCCTGATACAAGGAGAAGGCTTCTAATATTACAGCATGGACAAGACACAAGAGATCATAATGCGAATGATCCTCCGCCCCCTATTCGTCCCCCTCTGCAAATCCCATTGCCCCCTGTACCATCACGTGGAGACTTTTTCCCATTGGAGGAGGACATGAGCCCAAGAAAACTTAACAGACCCAAGGAATTTCCTGTAGAACCCGAAGCTTTACTTTTTGATAAGCATCGATCTCATCATCCACCTTTCTATCATGGTTTGGAGACTGCTATTCCATCCAATAGAGCCATTCATGAGAATCATGGGTTTCCCAAAGAGGTAAAGGTAGTTTAATTGTTTACTATACTTTGATTTGATAATGGCTTCACAAAATGCATGATGATCAAGAATTGCTTGATTTTGCAGATACATCATGTAGACAATCGGTTGCGTGCGAATCATGCATTTCCCACTTACCATTCCTTCTCAGGTAATTCTGGACCAAAAAAATTTAGACATCAAAAGACTGATGCACCTCTAGTATTCCATTGAAATGATAGCTGTTGATATTTTAATTTTTCCTTTTTTTAATAAATATGTGTAGACAGAAGTCATGTTGCTTCGTTGGCTTCTGTTTTTTGTTGTAGAGTTGGTAAGCTTCCTTCTAAATATTCGGGGTTGCCTTTATGCTTGGGATTACCAAAGAAACAATTGTGGGATTTTGTCATTCAGCAAATTGATAAAAAATTAAATTCTTGGAAGGGAAAGTATTTGTCTATTTAGGGCTGCATAACTTTACTCAAATCAGTTCTCTCAACTATTCCTGTATACTATTTATCTTGTTCTACATGTCCGAAGAATGTGATGCATCGGATTGAAAAAATGTAACAGGATTTTCTTTGGAATGATTCCATTGAGAAAAGGAGGTATCATTTGGTTAGGTGGGAGATAGTTTGTAAACCTACTGGTCAAGGTGGGTTTGGCATCTGTTCCATTGCTAAAATCAACAAGTCATTACTTGGGAAGTGGCTTTGGAGGATAGGGGAATCAGGTCAAGGTTTGTGGTGTCAGATTCATACCCAAAAAAGAAAAAAAAAAAAAAAAAAAAGACTGATGCACCACTAAGATTCCATTGAAATGATAGCTGTTGATATTTAAAATTTTCTTTCTATAATGAAAATGTTAGATGTTCATGCAGTACCTTAAATTTTAGATTTTACAGTTCTTTTTTATTTTATTTTATGGTACCTTAAATGATAGTTCTTTTTTTTTTTTTGTTTTAGATTTTACAGTTCTTGTTAGAGGAATACATGTAAATCATTTCATTCCATTTTTAGGGCTTATTTGGTATCTATACCCTTTTTTGGATAGATCCATCAAAATAGTGTCACTAAAAAAAGTCATAAAAAAAAAGAGGCAGCCTAGAATCAAAAGGAGCGTTTGATAATGCAAGGATCCATTTTAAATAGACTTTTTTAAAATCAATGGTTGAAAGTTTTTCACAAATTTCTCCAGATCCACTAGGTATCAAGCTTTAGAACTTGACCTCGCAGTCATGTTTAGCCTTCCAAAGAGATCTAACGGTTTGGATCTTGTGTTTGGGGGCCACATATTCCAGAAGATAATATAAAATGACTCATGTTTTTTTAAGTATTTCTTGAGATTGGTGATGATCCAATGGCTGGAATTTGGTCCCGTAGCCATGCTTGATCTTAAGAACAATTTCAATAGTTTGGACCATGATTTACTATCCCAGAAATCATAAAAAAGAGAAAAACATGACTGCTTATGGACTTATCCAAAACTGAGCATGTTACATCAATGGCTGATATTGTTTTTCAAATATTTTGAGATCCACAAGGTAGCAAACCAAACCAAACCAAGCATTTTCCTACTAGGCGGGGTCGGTTATATGGATTTGACGACGCCAATCAAATCTGTTTAGGACCATGTCCTCCGTTAGATCCATGTAGGCAAGGTCATGTTTAATAGTTTCTTTCCAACTTCTCTTGGGTCTCCCTCTCCCTCTCCTACTCCGGGCAACCTCCATGCTTTCACACCTTTTAACAGGTGCCTCCGTTGGGCGCCTTCTAACCTGGCCGAACCATCTCAATTGATTTTCTCATTTTATCTTTAATCGGTGTTATTCCTACTTTGCCCCTAATCTCCTTATTCCTAATCCTATCTCTCCTTGTGATCCCGCACATCCATCTTAGCATTCCCATCTCCGCAACTTCCATCTTCTTAACATGATTATGCTTTACTGTCCAACACTCTGATCCATATAACAATGCTGAACGTACCGCCACCTTATAATACTTTCCTTTAACCTTAAGGGGGACTTTCCGATCACACAAGACCCCCGAAGCACTCCTCAATTTGGTCCACCCGGCCTGAATCTTGTGACTTACATTAGTATCAATCTCTCCATCCTGTTGCACCATAGATCCAAGGTACCTAAAGTTTTCTTTCTCTACAATCTTTTGTGTGCCCAAACTTACTTCTAAGTTACCAAGTGTCCTACTTTGACTAAATTTGCATTCCATTTATTCCGTCTTGTATCGACTTAGCCTAAACCCCTTTGCCTCTAACGTTTTTCGCCACAATTCTAGCTTAGCATTCACTCATTCTCTCGTTTCATCCACTAAAACAATGTCATCTGCAAATAGCATACACCACGACACCTCATCCTGAATATGTCTTGTAATCTCATCCATAACTAGGGCAAACAAATACGGGCTTAATGCTGAGCCTTGGTGTAGACCAATCGTGATAGGAAACTCTTTAGTTTCTCCGCCAGTCGTTCTTATAGATGTCACGGCTCTATTATACATATCCTTTATTGCCTCAATATATGCGACACACACTCTTTTCTTTTCCAGTACTCTCCATAGAATTTCCCTAGGAACTCGGTCATAGGCCTTCTCCAAGTCAATGAACACCATATGTAAATCTCTCTGACCTTCTCTATAGTGTTCCATTAACCTTCTCAGGAGAAAGATAGCCTCCATGGTTGATCTCCCGGGCATGAAACCAAATTGATTATCTGAAATGTTTGTTGTTCTTCTTAGTTTTCTCTCAATAACTCTCTCCCATAATTTCATTGTATTGCTCATCAATTTAATCCCGTGGTAGTTCGCACAGTTCTGAATATCTCATTTGTTCTTGTATATGGGTATAATAATACTTTTCCTCCATGCATTAGGCATCTTCTTGCTCTTTAGCGCTATATTAAAAAGCTTTGTCAACCAACTTATGCCCTCCTCCTCCAAGCACCTCCAAACCTCAATAGGCATACCATCTGGCCCAACCGCTTTCCCATTCTTCATCATTTTCAATACTTCTTTAACTTCTTCCCTACTGATTCTCCTATAAAACATATGATTCGATTCTTCCCTAGAAATGGTAAGTTGCCCCAATTGTATGTCACTACTACTGCTATCGTTAAATAACTTGTAGAAGTAGCTCTTCCAACGCTCCTTTATCTCCTCATCCTTTACTAATACCTTTTCATCCTCATCCTTAATGCATTTAACTTGGTTTAAGTGCTTGGTCCGCCTATCTCTGGCTTTGGCAAGTTTGAATATCTCTCTTTCACCTTCCTTAGTGTTGAGTCGCCTATATTGCTTCTCAAAAGCCTTTGCCTTTGCTTCACTAACTGCCTTTTTGGTTTCTCTTTTAACTTTTTTATACCTCTCCAAGTTTGCTTCATTTCGATCATTTTGCCAAGTTTTAAAGCACTCTCTTTTAACTCTTATCTTGTTTTGGACGGCCTCACTCCACCACCATGCCTCTTTCTGTGCCGGAGCACCCCCTTTGGATTCTCCTAAAACTTCTTTCCCTACCCTCCTAATACACTCTGCTACCTTATCCCACATATTATTTGCACTCTCATTTACCGCCCAAATGTCTTCCTCTAGTACTTTTTCCCTTAATGCTAGTTGCTTATCACCTTTCAAGTTCAACCATTTAGTCCTTGAGCATCTATACAACTTCTTTTTTCTATTCTACCTTTGTAGCTACACATCTATGATCAACAACCTATGTTGGGAAGTCAAGCTCTCCCCCGGTATAACCTTGCAATCTGACTCATAGCCGAGTTCAGCCTTCCAAAGAGATCTAACGGTTTGGATCTTGTGTTTGGGGCCCACATAATCCAGAATTTACTATCAAATGGCTCACTTTTTTTTCATATTTCTTGAGATTGGTAATGATCCAATGGCTCAAATTTGGTTCCATAGCCTTGTTTGAGCTTAGGAACAATCTCAACAGTTTGGATCTTGATTTACTCTGGGAGATTTAAAAAAAATGGGACTAGGCATTGTGGACGCCAGTCCACTGTAGCTCCGCCTTAAAAGTCCGGGGATCCGAACCCTAGAGGGGGGTGAATAGGGTGAGCTTCAATTATGACCAATTTCAACCAATTTTAACTTCTTTAAATTAAACTAGTCACAAGTGATGATTATCAAACAAAATGCGGAAGCTTAATAAAAACAATCACCACAAAGCAAGCACCATCACACAAGGATTTATAGTGGTTCGGCCTCAATGCCTACATCCACTACCGGCTTGTGATCCAACACCCCACCGGATTTCCACTATTTATGCTTTTCAATAGGCTAAGCAATAACCTTTACAATGATGTTTTTCAAGGCTCAACATCAACCTATACATTATGCTTTTCTTAAGCTAAGCAATAACCTCTTCAACCATAAGGTTGATTATCTCTCTAAGTAGTGTCTATAATACACTTGATGGAGATACAATTTAGCTCATTACATTTGCCTCTAAAATAGGCGGATATAAAAATGAAAATCTAACTCACACAAACACTTAATGAATGCAAAGATGTATGCTCATGATGTGTGTGTGTGATGTCCTCAATCATTTTTAAAATGAAAGCTCATAAATGTATGCCTAAGGCTTTTGAAAGTTTTAGCTCATAAAAACATTTATGATTGAGGTAAGAATGCACGTCACATGTTAAAAAATATCAACTTGTTAATGATATGAAAATCACAAGTTGTATGAAATTAATTAGCTCTAAACATGTGATGCATAGGGATGTCAATCAAACCAACAATGTAGCTCATAAAACATAAAAATAGATTTGATTGAAAATAGGGGACAAATCATATGTACTTATAAAATCAACTTGAATATGATATACCTATCAAAGAAAAGCAAGTTGTGAAACTTTAAAACAAAGTTACATATGATTTGTAAAGTTGTTGAATCTAAAACATAAGATAGATTTGAAAGAGATTTTCTTATGATGAAAAACTACAACCAAAGATTCAACCAAGTATAGGAATCATGTTACATATAATTTCAAAGATTCTTTCATTAACATGATCTACTTAGATTTACCAATTAAAGTACTACTTGGATTGAATCAATGGTGATGCATCCAAAACAATAAATCGATTCAAAACATAAAACATGTTAAGGACACAACAACTCATAGTTTATCATGCTACAAAAGATTTACCAATAATTAAGCAAAGCATGAAAACATATGATTAAGGAAAGTAGAGCTTACTTGGTGATTTAACTTCATTAATCCAAGCTTTAGCTTTCCTAATGACCCCTTTCATCCCTTAGTTCATTCCCCTTTCATTGGCCTCAAAACCTCTCAAGGAGGGCCTTAAAATTTCTAACTTTTGGGAAATGAATGAACTAGTATTTATAGCCAAAACAGCCCAACGGCTAGTCCCCCGGTCGACCTGGACCCTTACCCGATCGACCTGGTACACACAACGGTCATAAAACAGACCGTTTGACAATGAGCCAACGGCACTTTCCTGGTAGACCCGCAGCCCGGTCGACCGCGCCCACTGCGAGTCGACCCGGGCCACTGGGCCAAAATTCCCTAAAAAGAGTTTTTTCAAAGTATTTCATGAGGGAACTTTTGGGTCACTCAATCAAGCTTGGAAACATGATTTAAATCAAACTAAGTGGTTTAAAATCATGAAATACAAAAAGCCTAAAATGATTTGAAAGATTTAAAACATGGGCTAGCTTGATTTCTAAAACTTCTTTTCAAAAACAAATGCATCCAAGTTTAAAACCAAAACATGTATAACTCAAAGATTCTCCAAGTCTAAAAAGCAATGCATGTATAAAAACAAGATTTCAAGATTTTCTAAATCAATGCATATGTGTGTAAATCAAATGATACTAGAATGATAGAATGATAATGCATCCATCAAATTGCAATCTACAAAATTCCTAACACGCCTCTCATTTTTCCCTCTATTTTTTAACTGGGTAGAGAATGGGCTGTGAGAATTAGAGGCCTTGCCTGTACTTTTCTAAAGTGGGCAGAGACCGAAAATTTAGTCTCTCCTTTCTTCCTTTCTCCTTCCTTCCTTTCTCCTTCCTTTCACTAAGAACCCTAGATCTCTTTTTTGAGAGTAAATACCAAAGTTTGAGATCTGGTCCCCTCCATAAGGATGGACACGTCTTACTTTATTACAATAAGCAGCGGGTCGGTAAGAGCCCGGTGATCTCTCTACTCCCACCTTTCTCTTAAGCAATTTGCTTTCTTGTGTTGCTTCGTTATCCATTTCTAATCTGGTGAGTACAATTTGTGCTGATGGACAATTCCAACCTCAAGTGGCTGATGGGCAATTCCAAACAGCATTTTCTTACCCTTTTCCAAACATAAGTAATAAGAAACTTCTCTTGGATATGAACAGAAGAATTAGGAATTTGACAATAGGAATTCAAACTAAATCATTCCGACTGCTACTACTCTCTTCTCTTCATGATTGCTCCTCTTGAAGAGACAAGTTGAGGAAGTTGTTTTTCCTTTTATGAAAAATATGATAAGTAATGGCCAATAATAATGTAACATCCATTGGGACAAGTTTAAGACACATTTGTGTAAAGCTACCCTGTTGGAAATGCAGTTCCTAACCTATAACTTCACCAAATGTGAGAAAGAGGCAGGGCACAGAAAACTGGCTTGTTTTCTGCTCCTTTTTTCATGGAATTGCCGTTGCACAAATGCGCCCAAGAAATTGGATAAGAGTGGAATACCCCAAGAATACACCCTAATCTTTCTAGCATCTAACTCTTTGTAGTTTGGATGTTGATTGTGAACAAAATAGACATATTGAAAACCATTTTGGAGGGACAACACATCCTTTAATGCCAAGAGTGTAATCCGGGTACAGAGATCTTGGGGGCTTAGGAAAAGAAGAAAGAGAAAAGGTGAGAAAGAGTGAGTTAGTGGTTAACTCCCCGTTTTTTTTAATTTCCATAATCGATACTTATATGAGCATGTCATTACAATAAAATTTTCAAATTACCCTTATATAAGAAATTATCTTAAGCAGTAAGATTCTAATTTTTTTTTCGGGGCTGCTTTTGGGTGCCTGTGGCAGTGAGTGAAAATACCGGTATTTTGATTGTTTTTGCTGCAGACTTATTAAAGCTGGGTTAGGGGTTGACTTAGATATGGGGCAAGCCGTTTTTTAGGACATGTTAAATGTTCCATTAAATGACCCTTCATAAACTTTTTCTGACAGCTTAAATCAGATACACATAAAAACCTCATTGGTTGTTTTACCTGAACTGGTGTAAAGGCAGGAAAAAGCAGAAACAGTGGAAATTTATTGCTTGAGCATTGGTCAATATCCATTTATTATTCATACTGATAAATGATCAAGGGATAATCAACAACATCAAAGTCTATCACTATTTCACCTTCAATTTTCTCTCCTTTAACTGATTTATGATTTCATCAGCTCCTTTTGATATTCTTCTCTATTCATCATGTTTTAACTTAAAAGAATTGTACCTTAAAGGTGAGGAGATGCCTTTGGGTCGAATGTCTTCTAGCAACTTGGAACCTCATTTTGATTCAGGACGATTTCCTGCACAGTATCCTGAAACTCCTGCTGGAGTTCTGCAAGAAATTGCAATGAAGTGTGGAACCAAGGTATATTGAATATTTCGGTTCCCCTTAAACATGACTGTTGGGCCTGAAACTGTCTATACATCTTGTTTTCTTTCTCTACAATTTTCTTTCATTTGTTTGTTGTAGGTTGAGTTCCGGCATGCTTTGACTGCTACCATGGAATTGCAGTTTTCAATTGAGGTTTTATATTTAACCCCTCTTATTTGATTTGCATCTTATGTTTTTAAGCATAGTTTCTATTTATGTACAACAGCAAATAAATTTTCTTCAAAATTGTTTCCAGGCTTCTCCTCTATATATGTTGTTTTTATCTTGGCTGTTCTCAGTTTCCTGTCCGTTAATTCTTTTCTAAATTCAATTCCAAATTCCATCCTCGTTATCTCTTTGATTCAACAAGAAGGTGTTCCATCTTTTGTGTCGGTCATAACTATTACATTCTTTTGAGATTCTTGCTAACCTCTTTATTGGCTTATCTTGCCATTGTTTTAATATAGCATCTCCTGGTACTTTTATTAGTCCATGACTCCTTGTTCTGTGTTTTCTAATTGAGCAACTGAGAAAGTTTATGGAAGTGTATATTAGAGGCATTTCCCCCCATCCTTTTCCATTATGCATTATCATGTTCCATAAATAACCTAGCATCTTATCAACTCTCTCTCTTTTTTTTCCAGGTTACCTTAGTGGTGTAATTGTGTAAACAAACTGAACCAAGTCGAGCCCGGGTTGTGCTTGGCTTCAACATTAAACTAGCACCTTGAGCTCTAGCTGATTTAAGCTTTAGCCCAACTTAAGCTTGGCCTAAATTAAGTCGAGTTGTGCTTGTAGTGCTAAATCCAACTAATCCAGCTTGTGATCAGGTTTGATTAGAAACGTAACGATGACAAAGATATTAAGTCTGACTTAAGTCAAGACCAATGCGGGCCTCTTACATGCATGGGAATCTTTTCGTTGGCATCACATATATGGGCGCCATTTAAGCACCACAGTGGGTTCTACTTTTGCTTACTGTCGGTACATGTTGAACTTATCACGTGGGTGGATACATGTGAGATCACATGTGTGAGGACTTACTAGAAGATTCATTGATCGTATACAGGATATCTGTTGCGATTTGAAATTTATTGTGATTAGTTTGTCATTTGATCTTAATAAAGATTGTGATTATCTTATTAAGTGGAAACTAAGTGCCCTTTGGCGACTCTATTTCCAAAAAAAGATTTAAAATGCATTTAGTGCATTTGGATACCATTTTCGCAAAGTCTGTTTCAATCCTAATAAAGAGGAAACACCTCTATTTCGGGCAGCTCCAAAAATGGCGGGAATCCAAATAGACTGCTGCATGTGAAGCGGAAAGACTTGCATGCGAATAGTGTTTTGAGCTGTAGTTTTACTATCAACGTAGTTTTTTTTTTTTTTTTTTTAAATCCGGGGCCTTAAAGGGCCTAAACAATGATCCAAACTGTTGGAAGTATTAAGAAGGCCAAAAATGGCCCATGGGTCAATGTCATCCGTTGATCTATTGCGGATCTCATCTCCTGATATTTTTAAAAAATGGCAGAACCATTGATCTTAATTTCTGGACTTTTATGGGCCCCATAACCACGATCCAAACCGTTGATCCTCTTTGGGTGGCCAAAAATGTCTATGGGGTAAAAAATTAGCCTCTGATTCCTTGTGGATCTCCAGAAATTTACTAAAAACTGATCAACCATTGATGTACGGGGCCAAACTGACGACTGGGTTTTGGACGTGTCTAGAAACTATCTGTTCTTTTTCATTTTTTTTTCTCAATTGTGGGGCCATAAACTATAATCAGAACCATACAAACTCTTAACGACACAAAGACCGGCCGCCATACCCAATTTCAGATGTTGATCCTTCACGGATCTTGAGATATTTGCAAAAAGGTGACCCATTTGGTCTAAATTTCCAAACTTTGTGGGCTTCTATACAAGATCTGAACCGTTGTTCCTCTTAGGAATACTAGCAACGACCAGGGGGTCAAAACTCACCCCCTGATTCATTTTGGACATTGAGAAGTTTACGAAAACGCATCCCCTGTCAGATTTAAAAATCTATTTCAATCTGGTTTTCTGTCTCACCAAACAGTCTTATGTCAAATACATCTATTTCAAATTAGTACATTTGAAACAGGTCCGTTTCATATAGATAAGATTTGTTAAACAAGCACTAAGACTTCACAAAATAGTTATGTATTCTACATTGGACACACTCTCATTCTTCTCCAATATCCTCGTCTCCTCTCTTACTGATGCAGTGAGGTCTAAGAAGAAGAGGGCCCACTAATGGGCCCCACCAAGGATGATTTGCTTTCTTTAAATAGTTTAGTAATTTGATGTAATCTCTTACTAAAATTACTAAACTACTTAAAAAGAGCAAATCATCCTTGGTGATGGGCCCTCTTCTTCTTAGACCTCACTGCATCACTTACTCTCTTCATCTCTGGCACTATCATAACAGTAGTTGCAAACTTATAGCAATAGCATTAGTTACCAAAATCAAGAGAAAGAAAGGGACAAAACGCCTATTTATGGATAAAGAATAGCCTAAAAATCAACCTAATTGGATCGTAGTAGGTGCAGGTGCAGGTACAGGTCTCAAACATCAATAGTGAGCCGTGGGAAATAGTGTCATTTATATGATTTGGGACGTGGTTGTTGAGGGACAGTTGGGATTTATTTGTAATTTTGGGTAATAGGTTAATTTGTAATTATGAGAATAAGTTTGTCCTAGATTAGGGTGATAGGGAAATATTCACTTGCACACTGTGCTCTGCGCTTTGTGCTCCTGTTCATCTGGACCATCCCCAGAAGTGGAACTGACCTCTTAATTTCATGATGCGCAGTTCAGATTCGTAGGAGCGTAGGTGAATATTATCCTAGGATGATATTAAATTTGTGTTATATTAGGCTAGCATTAATATGTGACTAGAGTTTTTATTAGTATTATGGGATTTAGGTTTCCTATAATAGTCATGTGTAAGTTTCCTAGTTTGAGTTGATAGTTTTGGTTGTACTTTATAAATAACCATTGGCTATTCTCAATAATACAGATAGAAGGATTTAGTCAAGATGTAATCCCTAAATTTAAGCTTGGTATTAGAGCTTAGGTTTGGTTTTATGGTTTCTCCTTTTCTTCTTCCTTTTTCATTTTCTCTTCTCCATTCTCCCAAAACCTTAAGCTCGTCCATTTCAGGGCTGGTTTCTCTTCATGTGGCCTAGCAGGATAAATTAGAAGGTTCCTATGCTATCTGGCTCTATTTGTGCAACCCAGAATCTTCATAATATCTATGCACTAAGGGGTTGTTTGTTTGCAGTCATTTACATATGTAAATGACTCACATGCGTGAGGATTATGCATAATCACATTTGTTTGTGATCATTTACGCATGTGACGCGTCATGTGCAAATGAGGCTATTTATACACCAAAATCTTGACACCAAAACAGGTGTGAAAGTGATTCACGCCCCTGTTGCAAAAAGAGTCACCAATACACTTCTTACACAGTGATTGCATTCTTGTGGGGCCATTCAACGACCTTTATTTTCTCTCCTTCATATAGGCCCTATATTTGTAATCCAAACTGGTCAATAACACTTTGTTATTGACCCAATAGACCCCAAGATATTGAAGCTGATTATCTTAAATCTTCATAGATTTTGAGTAATTTGGAAAAACTCCCAACCTATAGATCTAATTTTCTTCACTTCTGTGGGCCCCCAATTCAAGATCCAAAGCTTCTAATATTCTTGTATTAATGGTAAATATCACATGACGTTTTGTTTCGTATCTTAAATCTTCATGGATTTTGAGAAGTATGCGAAAATTTCCAAAAAATCCAATTAAGTCTAAAACCATTGGATTTACTCGTTTACTCATGTGAAAATGGTGATTTTGACAAACATGGTAATGTGTTTTACGTGTAACATT
Source organism: Cinnamomum chago (assembly GCA_038049695.1). Lineage (NCBI taxonomy): Eukaryota > Viridiplantae > Streptophyta > Magnoliopsida > Laurales > Lauraceae > Cinnamomum > Cinnamomum chago. The sequence continues at coordinate 20,430,695 of CP142459.1, forward strand.
TGCATATGTATCCTTTACATATATAAATATCATTTTCCTATCTCGTGTAAAAGGCAAATGACCCCTAACTTGAGAGGGGTGTTGAGAGGCAGTTGGGGCTTATTTTTAATTTTGGATTAATGATTAATTTGTAATCATAAGAATAAATGTCTTAGATTAGGTTTCGATTAAATTCATATTATATTAGGCTAGTATTATTTTGTGATTAGCGTTTCCTATTATGGTTGTGATTAGGTTTCGTAGTTCGAGTTGATATCTTTGGTTGTACTTTATAGATAGCCATCGACAATCCTCAATAGTACAAGATAAAAGAATTTACTTAGGATGTGATCCCTAAAACTCAACCGTAGTAAGCTCAACAGTCAATCACTGTATAATTCTGTTCTGGATATGATCATTTCTATGTCATTTGCCCTATTGAGTTATCTTCAGACTGTTGCAAATAAACATAAGTTTAATTTATCATGTCTTAAATGTATTTAGTAGTATACCCAATTGAATTTTTTGTTAGTTTATATTAATAATATTATTAATATTTACCAAAAAATTTATATTTTGATTAAATATACACATGATATACCCACACGCCTAGGTGAGCATCTTTACAAGCCAAGGGTGAGTTGAGCCTCTTAGCATGCTGAGCTTGAATGATGCTAAGCTGAATCTAGCTTGAGCTGGCTCATTACCAAATGAGTGGAGCTTGAGCTCAAGCTCAATCTGCTTGGCTTGCAGGCTATGTTGGCTTCTTAGGAGCCTTAGCCCTTAGGTCGCAAATATGGAAATTAATTTTATATTTTCCATCTTCTTTTACGAAAACAAATCTCTTTAATGGCGGCCACTCTCCTTAGCTCACGCAGATGGGACTTCTTGTATCCGCCACGCCTCCCCCGCCCCCACCCCACAAGCCCCCTGCCCCCCCCGCACCCCAACAAAAAAAAAGAAAAAAAACCTGTTTATGGTGATGGAGGCTTGGGTGATCATCCTAAACCCTCGATCAATGACCAATAATCTTTCACACTCCAAAATGAGTGCACGGCCGATCCAACAGTTCAATCCATTCGGATGGGTGCTAAACCCCGGGACCCACGACTATAGTGGTCCCTGTTGTGTTCCACTTGGATGAGCCGATAGTGGGACCCACACGTGTGAGCGGATGGGAAGCTCCCGTCCGCGTGAGCTCAAGAGAGGAATCTCCTATATATAAATATATATATATATATTAGATATAGGGTGGGGGCCCTCACATCAATATCCAACAACTTAAATGTGAGGGGCCCCACCTTATCTCTCATAGTAAGGTGAGAGATGCTCTCACAGTGTCACCTCCAAGGCTCAATAAGCTCAAGCTTATAATAAGGTAAGCTCAAGTTTGTGGTGGGGCGAAGACCCACATGGGGATGGGGAGATTTCAAGGACTCCTTAGGACCCTCCTTTCTACAAAAATTCAGCCACAATCATGATTTCTATCATCTCCATTTGGGCCCCAAAAGTTAAATGGTCAACAGTCCATTCGGATCAGTACACAGTCGATCCAACGGTCCAATAAATTCGGATCTGATCGAAAGTGGTAATATATATTACCATATATATATATAAAGTCCTCATATAATGTGAGCCCTATAGATATATATATATGGTAATATTCAGGTGAGAACTAGTTCTCACATTATATGAGGACTTTTTTGTGTGTGTGTGTGTGTGGGGGGGGGGGGGGGGGGGGGGGGGGGGGGGAGATCTATGTGAGACCACTCTCCTTCATCCTTGGCCCACAAGTTTAATGACTTCATATTCAAAAAAATATTCAACCCTCGATCCAACGGTTTAGTCCATTCGGATGTGTGCCAATCTTTTGGATTAGTGACTATCAGGGAGTTCCCTTTTCGTTGCTAGGTTTGGATGGGTTGCTAGTTAGGCCTCGCAAAAAAGTTCTCATATAATAGGTGAGAACTAGTTCACTTGAATATTTTCCATATATATCCTATATGGGGGATATTCCTGTGTATGAATATGTCCCTATATGGTGAGGAATGGATGCACATGAATATTTCCATATATATATGTATATATATATAGGGAGATGCTCCTATGAGGGATATCTCTCTCCTTACTATGAGAGATAGGGTGAGGGCCCTCACATTTAAGTTGTTGGCATTGGATATTGATGTGAGGGCCCCCACCTCATCTCTCATAGTAAGGTGAGTGATGCTCTCATAGGAGCATCTCCCATATATATATGTTGGTAACTTCTCACACCCACACATTTCGATTCCCCCTACCAATCTGTGTACGGTGATGGAGGCTCAGATGATCATCCTAAATCCTTGATCAACGGCCGATAAGTTTTCACCATCGAAAATGAGTGCACAGTCGATCCAATGGTCAAATCCATTTGGATGGGTGCCAAACCCTGGGACCCGTGACTATAAGGGTCCTTATTGTGTGGTCCACCAGTGGGACCCACATGTGTGGGCGGATGGGAAGCTCTTGTCCGATTCAGCTGTGGGGAGGAATCTCCTATATTTATATATATTATACTAGCAACAACGGCCCGGGCTTAAAAAATAAAGATGTAGTCAATTTTAAGTTATTTTTTGTGTATAAATATAAAAAAAAGAATAAATTTAAAGTGAACAACTATAGCATTCATTATAAAATAGTTGGAGAAAATTTAGGAAAGTTTAAAATTGATTGTGATGAGAAAGATATTAAGAAAGTTCAAATTTTTGTAAACAACTGCGAGAGACATCATGCCAAGAAGGTGGGCCCCACCATGCATTGAATATTTGAAGATGGGCATTGACATGGAAACTAAATAAAGAGAGATAAGGATAATTTTAATGATTTGAACTTAGTTTGAAGATAGGCATTGACATGGAAACTAAATTAAGAGATAAGGATAATTTTAATGATTTGAATTTAGTTAAGTGAATGGTTGTCTTTCGTCTAGATAAGGATCACCTTATAGGAAAAAAGATACGAAATTTTAGAAACCCAACCTATGGGCTCTATTGAGAAATGACGTGGCTTTAGAATTAGACATTTTTTTTCAGAAAATATGGCGATGACATGGCGCCATGAATATGCATCACGCCTACGTTGCAAAACAAATCATATTGCTTTAATATGTATAATTCGTTGGTAACTTCTCACACCCACACACACCCTTTTCAAGCCCCTAACCAACAAAGCAGGGCATTGACTCTTAGTTGGTTCTATGGATAGGGAGGTGCCTACCAGTGGATTGGCTATAACTATTATTTTTGCTAACAACGGGCAGTTTATTAATCCAAACTTGAAGTCTAATGTCATCTCTTTTAATTGTCGCTTGAATTTCTCGTGTGACTGTGTTTCTCCATTGCAAAGGAAGATTCTTATATGAAATTTCTCTTAAAGAATCTCAATTTTTGCTGCTTGTCTTTTTTTATTATTTTAATGTGTAGATTGCATGGAAGTTGTTTGTTGTCTTAAATTTAACTCTATTATACCAATGGCTGACTAATCCCTGAAATTCATCCTTGTTTCATCACATGGAGGTATTCCTGGCTAATAGCTTTGCTATTTTTGTCACATGCTTCATTCAATTTATGCAAATTATTGTTCTTTCTAGGTTTGGTTTACTGGAGAAAAGATAGGTGAAGGAATTGGTAAAACAAGGAAGGAAGCCCAGCATCTGGCTGCAGAGAGCTCCCTTAGGAATTTGGCCAGTAAGAAATGTTCTGCAATTATTTGTTTCTGTAGGTGTAGGGTGAATACAGTCACATATTGATACATTTATTAATGATTGTGATAGAAAAGTGGCGATGGGCTTGTGGATTGGGTGGGGGGTGGTATGCACGAAGCAACCTAGAAATAAGCTACTAGTATGCACACAATTAAAACTCGCAAGCGCACAAGATCACTATGTAGTGTAGTGAATTGTAAGTACGAGGTCGATCCCACGAAGACTTGTGATAAAATAATGTCAAAAGTAACTAAAAATCAGAATATTTAAAAGAAACAATTGAATGATGAAAGGTTGAATTAAACTATTAAAAACAGTAAATTAAATTATCAAAAGCTAAATGGAAAGTAACCTAAAACACAAAACTAGTATTAGAATTGAAAATAATAAGAATGAATGAACTAGGGTTTCATCTAGTTCCCTAAACCAATCCTATGCATGTCCCTTATTATCTTTTAATAAAAAATCTGATTTTATTAGTGACATCTATCAACCTAGACCATGGCATATGTATCTAGATTATTATTCCCCTAAACCTAATTCATGAGTGGCATACTACATGAATTGTTCATCATGATGCAAAAACTAAGCATGGCATATGTCCTAGTCAAAACAAACATAATGCATAAAAACGATGGGAAAGATAAATGCATGAGTCTAAGCATGGCATATACTTAGGTTATTCATGGTTCTAAACCCTAGATGCTTAACATCAAGATCAATCAAAATTAAGTTAGCTACTCTTAAAATTAATTTAACATGGCATGGTTGGCATGGCATATACACAACTCATCAATTAAAAACATGGTTTATAATCTCAACTAATAAAACTGAAATCTGATTTAAAAGATGCCAAAAGAGACTACATAGAACTAGGCTAGGGTTTCAATTACACCCTAGCCCTAAAAAGTTAGCTACTCATGTCTTTAATGAAAAATAAACTAGAAAATAGAGTCATAAGAAGAAAACTAGAAGATTGAAGAAGAAGAAGTCGGCCAGCAGCTTGTTCCTCTTTTCCTCGCCCCAAAAGCTCTCCAAAGGTGGCTGTATGGCAGCTGGAAATATGGGATGATGATGGCCGTGTTTGATCGCTGGTTGATGGCTGATTGATGTCTGATGGTGTGCTTGGACGTCCAGCAGCTTTCTTCTTTATATAATTATTGCAACGGCCCCTTGTAGCAAGTAGTTCCCTTGTATGATTAGATCTCCACCTTACTTTACAAGTAAGCTTCCTAATTAGAATGAAATAGGAGTCTTCTTTCTTGTTTAGAAAAACTTTCTAAATCTGATCCCACTTGTATCTTCTAATTTGACTTGGATTCTTCAAACTTTCCTTATTTTTCACCTTTTTCTTCTCCATTCTTGGGCTCCACTTGTACTTGAATAGGACTTTCCAAATTTCTGAAATTCTTCTTTTTGCAATGGATGTGGGCCCCTTTTGGGCGTGTACTTTGATTGGGAATTTTTTCTTTTCCTTCTTTCTTTCACTTTCCTTCTTTGATTTGAATTGTAAGTTGTCCAAAGAATTAGAAAGTTGTCTTGAAATTTGAAACAGCTTCGATGGGACCCACTTTGGCTCTACTTGGTGATTCACGCCCATCTTTCTTCATTAATTCTTCTCTTTTTATCTCCTTTTTACCTTCACATAAAAATTAACCAAAGCTATGTAAAATCAAATAAAACAACTATGACTAGCATAAGATAAACCAAATATTAGGGCTTTTAGATTGTAAACAATTAAGCACCTAGGGCGCGGGTTGGGGAGGGGTAACAGTAGAATTTTATTAAAAGTGAAAGGTACAAAATAAATCACATGCAAATTGAAAAGAGTGGGTACAAAAGAATTATACCCACACACAGCAACAATAAAAAAGTTTTACTTCGTTGGAGCAAACAAAGAAGAAACTATAGACGCCCCTTCTTTAGCCAAGGAGTCTGCAAAACCATTGGTTGAATTTCCTGCATGTCAGAAAATTACAGCAAAGAAGAGGCCAAGAATCTGTGGAAAGTGAAAATGAAAATTCCAAGTCCCTTCAACCAGAGAATGTATCCACAAAATAGCATTGGACGACTCACTTTCCACTGTTAAATAATCTTGGAGTTTCTTTAAAAAAATGTGGATCTTTCAAAATGACCAACACCTCTGATTTGTTGGAGTCTCCGATACCAACATGTTTCGAAAACAAAAGACAAATATTTTCCTTCACGGTCACGAAGAACGCCACCTTACCCCCTGGTCCTGGCTTTCCTCTTGCTGTTCTGTCCGCATTAAATTTCAGAAAATGAACTGGAGGGGAGGACCAGAAAACAACACCTTCTCTTTAAATGGACCACATTCCACGCATGCCTCCCAATTATGTATGATGTTATCCGACATAATATTTTCAATTCCCTTCTCACCATAAGCCATCTAGCTATCTGTGAAGTCACAGCAAAAAAGATTGGCCCCCCAGTCAGTTATGTAAAGTATATATTTGGGTTTTAAAAGCGAGATCTTCTGACTAATGCAATAACTATTTTTAAAAGCTTAAGCTTGGATGATATGCAATGAACATCATTTTCTCTCTAAAATTTTTTATCATTTTATTCATTTTTTTTCATCACAAATGAAATGAAATCATGTCTATAGCATGAAAGGAAGTAATCCATGGACGGTTTCTTTGATAACTTGCTTATTGGGTTGGGGATGTGGGATAAGAGAAAAGGAGACTTAATGAAAGATAAGTGTGCCAGTACACTGGTCACTCTGTCATCTGACAAATGACACTTTGTTTTTAACGTCTCCAGGACCTTTTTGTCTGTTACTAGTGTTATGCTTGGAGCATCCAAATATGCCTTTTCGTCAGCAGACTAAAGCTCCCCAGAAGTGCCCTGATTGCACTTAAATAATAACCATAAATTAGAATTTTTTTCCATCTCCTGAGGAAGGTGCCCTTATTTCATTTAGGTCACTTGATTGATATATTGGTGAATAATGAATGCAATGAAGTGATATGGGTTTAGCCCCATTATGGGCAGTGGTTTTAGTAGAACTCTGCAATGAGAATGTCGGGCTCCACTCTGACTTAATCTATGCAGTAGCCCACCATCATTTATATCATTAATAATGCAATTAGTTTTTTGTGACATTCTAATCCCTATAGAAATTAATTTGCAGATAGATATTTATCCTGTGTTTCGCCTGATCCCAGTGCTTTGCATGGGGATTTGAATAAGCTTTCTCATGCAAGCGAAAATGGTTCTCTACGTGATTCAAATTCTTTTGGCTACCAAGCATTTTTGAAGGAAGAACCATTTCCAATAGCAAGTACGTCACAGCAGTCCAGGTTTCTAGACACAAGGCTGGAGGGACCAAAGATATCAGTTACTCCTGTGTCTGCCCTGAGAGATATAGTGAGATATCTTGAATTTGTACTTTTATTTATTTATTTATTTTAATTACCAATTATTATTTCTTTTAGTTTTAGCTTGAGGTTGAAGTTTGCCACATAGTGATGTCAATGATTTTTTTCAGTGTACAATGAAGGGTCTAAATTTAATTTTTAAGACCCAATCCCCACTCCCATCAGGCTCAAACCTCGAAGGGGAAGTATATGCACAGGTTAGTATCTCCTGTCTAGAACTTACTGAATTTTGGTTTTTATTGCCCAGTTATTTCATATTTGTCACTGAATGTTTGAAACTGCACACTGAAGGAGATTTGCATCTCGACTATAATTGAGTTAGTGGTGTTAATTTTTTTAACTTAAAAGCACAATAATTAAACTATAGTTTGATCATTTTTAAACTTGACTTTGTAGAGTACCCAAATGAGTTCCATGTCAGTTTGGGCTCAGGCTCTCGTCAACTCGAAGTCATGTGATTGTAAATCACAGTTCGTTTTAATATGGTTTTCTTTTTATTTTGTTGCATTTGCATTACATAAAAGATTATTTGTCAAACTTTCATTGTTTTTTTTTTTTTTTTTTTTTTTTTTTTTTTTTTAAGAAGGTTTGAGATGGCCTGTTTTGGTCAGCATTAACTTTTGTTTCCGGCAATTGTCTGTTTTAGGTTGAAATAGCAGGAGAGGTTTTAGGCAAGGGAATTGGATTGACGTGGGACGAAGCCAAGTTGCAGGTATTCTGCCTTCTGTAGTGTAAATGGGCACTGTAATTTATATTAGACTTGGCGTTAACCTTATGTAGATTAGTATATCTATAATTTGATCTCATGTGTATTCTTGCATGTGAGATTTAATGCATGCATTAACACGAATCTTCATATTGCATTTATTTATTTTTTTGAATAGCAATCATCTTGTATTTATTTATCTATTTTTTTTATTATTTTACTCTTCTTTTTGAGGGTTGCCCGTATTTTCTTTTAATCCTTTTCTTTTCTGGGGTTTGAAGACGATGTTTTGCGGTTTTTAACTGCATGCATATTGATTCCATCTTTTTCTTTTTCTTTTTTGGGTCCTCTTAAGTAGGCTTTACATGGCCGAAGAATCCTAATGTGAAGTCATGTTTATGCCATTTTCTGGAGCTTTTTATGGTGTTTTTATTTATTCAAGGCATCTGGTTCTCTTCATCTAATTATTATATAATTCAGGGAAGTTATATTTTGTGTTTCATGTGTATTATGATGTTTTGAAATTGAAAACATGCATGGACTCTGAACTTGGTTTACAGTTTAAAACTCAGCATTATTGGATTGAGATCTGCTTAGCTTGTCAGTTTAAAGCTCAGCATGAATGTATTGGTATTGCTTAGCTCCTAGTTTTTAGTTTATACTTCCAATTCAAAAATTGAGAGCCCAACATTGGTTGGAAAAATTTCTCTTGAGCACAGCGCTCTGTGGGAGTGCTCATCCAGACCGGTGGGACCGCTCCTGATTTTCATGCGCTCACCCACGATGACTGGTACCTATCCGAATGGATTACAGAGCGTAGGAGCGCATTAGAATATCTTCCTACATCAGTCATATATTCTCATTGACTTAACAATATTGAACTGGGATATCTGGATATTGTTGCTTGCCTAAAATCTGAGAAAATTTAGGGAAAATTTCTCATCTTATAAGAACTCTGCATCATTTTTGCAGGCTGCTGAAGAGGCACTTGAGCGTCTAAACTCCATGCTCAGTCAAAATACTCAACAACATCTTGATTCTCCTGGGTGAGTAATTCTCCAAGGATCACAGATGCCATTCAAATGGTACCATTAGAGTAGATTTTCATTTTTTATTTTTTAAATGAGGTCTGTGTTTCATGTGTCTAACCATTTCTAAATGACATAAGGTCTGTGCTTTTGATGGTTTATACAATCTTGCTTACTGAATTTCATGCATTCCTGACAAGGATTGAGCAACATATGATCCACTAATTGGTAGGGCAACATCTAGTTACAATTTTAGGGTGTCTTGTCGTTATCAAGGATGAAAATAGCTACGCCCACCGCCAAACCGCTATGAAGCGGGCGATACGTAGCGGCGTAGCGGTGCGATTTTAAAAAATCGCCAAAAAAATATGAAAAAATTCCAGAAAATCCAGAAAATTGTAAAATAAAAGAAAATGTGGTTCTTTTGCAAAAGTAAGTAAGAAAAGGGGGCGTAGCGGTGCCCTCAATATATGAGCTCCTGTATCGCTTTATAAATAGAAAATAATAGTAATAGAAAATGCTTACTGTCCTTGCATAGAAAAACGCTAGAAAGGAGACTCAGCAACTCGCCGTACTGAGCTTCAACCTGATTACCTGGGACATGTCGTTTCTTCTTACCACATAACATAACAATCACTGACAGTAGACAGGATACATGACATGCAAAGGACCTATTGCCATCCAATCATCAAACTGACAATGAACACCCCTCTTGTACCCAACTAAGAACCTCATCTTGGCACAAAATATCTCCCTCCATTTATCTTCCCCATATTTCTTAACACTACCATTTTGCTAATAGAGCACAATTTTTTCTTTTCAATGTTTCCCATGCCAAAGCCACCATGTCATGGGGTGAATCCTCCACCTATCGTTTTGCTTTTCCAACCATAGTTTTCAATTTTATTTCAACCCTATCTCGAGTTGGCTCCAGTAGGGGTGGAATTAGGGAGGGGGCTGGCAGGGGCCATGCCCCCCCCAAAGATTTGAGATTCTCTACAACTTAATTCTTTGGCCACCCCATTGTAAATGGATGGCCCCTCCATCTATTAGGAATATAGTTAACATAACTTTGATTCTTAAAAGTAGGAAACAAAATCATAGCTGATTTTGGAAAAAATTAGAATGAAGAAGCAAATGAAAAGAAGGAAAGAAAAGTAAAGGAAGGAAAGAATAACAAATGAGAAAGGAATGATTTAGAAGATCTTGTAACCTGTCTAAGTTGCCTACCTAAGACCATGATTGAAGAGCTGTCTAACGTGCCTCCTAAGATCGTGATTGAAGAGAGGTAGACAGGAGACTAGGTTGGAGATTTTGGATAGAAGTTTCAAGTTGCAAAATCCATGTTCTACATGTACAAGAAGGGAAGAAGAATCCTACCCGTCTAAACTATATTTGTTTACATTGGGTAGATGTACTATTTCACCATAGGCCACTCTGTATTTTTAATCAAGGGCGTTCATATTGAAATCTAACTTACTCAAAATTAAGTTCTCTGTGTTCTACTATTACATAAAATTTTAATTCCATCACAGTTTTATCCATCGTGGATAAAGAAATGTGGTTGTATTTTTGTGTTTTGATTATTATTGTTCGTGTCAAAATAAATCCAATTGAAGAAATTTATTTTAAGGATATAAAAATTAGTGGAACCATGCTTTTAAACGGTATAGATTTTAAAATTGGTCCCGCTCATACATATCTGTCAGTGAGCATACTTTGCTAATCAAAATTAATGATCCATGACATCACTTTGAGTGCTACTTGATAAGTGCTATGACTGAATTTCTTAGATTATGATTTGTCCAAATAATAGACATTAAATATATAATATAAATTTTAGGTTTGGGTATTCATGCATTATTATTCGTTTATGTTATAGTCATAGTTTTCAAAATCGGAATCGTATCGCAAATTGTTCATACCCATGAATCGAATCGAATCGCAAATCGTATCGTGAATCGTATGATTTTTTATTTTTCTTATAAAAATGAAAAATAATTAAAAATTAAAAGAAAAATAGGTAACTATTCATAGCCATCCATTTTTCCATTTATAGTAGTATAAATATAATAACAAGTAAGTCTATCATACAATCATATCAAAAACATCATGACATATATTATTTTATATATATATATATATGAAATAAATGATGTGTAAATAGTTAAATAAGTTTAAAGTATCAATATATTTTTTTTCTTATCTTTAAATCGAAACAGAAAAATAAAATAAAATCCAAACCATCGATCTTACATGGTAGGATATCTCTTAAAGTTAAGAAAGTGTTCATGAAGAAAAACAAAACCAAAATAGATTAAAAAAAGAAGAAGATATAAACAAGCACCTTACGTACAGTCGAATGCTTTAGTCAAATGCATGTTCTTTATTCATCTTTAAAACCTTATCAAAGCCGTAAAAAATTCTTACGAGGTTTCGTTAACTACTAAATAACCTTTTAAAAATACAAACAATAAAAGAAAGAGAGAATAAAGAAAGAAAAAAGAAAAAAGAATAATAATATTAGCTTCTTGGCAATAACCATCATCGCTTAGTCGAATCTCGCTTGAATCGTAAGATTCAATGAAACGCGTATCGAATCGTAAGATTCACACCTAAATCCTAAGATTCATTTGTAAATGGGATTCATTATATAGATATGAATCGTTCTCCTTAAGATTCGGGATACAAATCAGGATTCGGGATACGAATCGTAGGATTCTGATAACTATGGTTATAGTAATGATTTTAGTGTCATTTGCTTTTCCATTTATTGTAGTTTTTGTTATTATAAATAAATTTTTAGAATTTTTATATTTTTAACTTTTATTATTTTTTTCTAGGAGTGTTGACCACAGTTAACTCATCTACTATCGATGCATTTTTTAAGAGAAAAATGCTCAAAATCTAGAGGATAAAACAATATTACCCTCTGGCCTCTGGTCCCGATACTTCATCTCATTAATCGCATCCAAGATTTCAACTCAATGAAAGAATGTGGAGTATGGGTTCAATATTAGATTATTTATTTTGCACCCCCCCAAAAGAAAGAAATCCTAGTTCCGCCCCTGGGCTCCAGACTAAATGTTTTAGCTGATTCGGATTTTCGGTGTTAGTTTTGAAAATAATATATATAAGGGTCCATTTGAGATGGTTTGGGCATGTCCAATGCGGGCCGGCAACAACGCTGGTAAGGAAAAGTTTGGATATGCAAGTTGATGGCCCACCAAGGGAAATAGATAGAGGTAATAGATTTGAAGAAGTGTAACTTCTTTGAAGATTTGGCTTAGGATATATCACAATGGAGAAACAAGATTCATGTATCCGACCTCAACATAGTTGGGGCAAGGCTTTGATGATGATGATACATGGGTAGAAAAATATAACAAATATTAAAAATGTAAAAATAGCATAGAAATTATATACATTTAATTTGTTCCACTAAACCAATGATGCAATATGTTATTTTTGCACGCCAAGGGAATAATTATAAGCTATGTGCATGGGCTTTATATATATATTTCAGAGTGTTGCTATTGGCACAACAAATTTTAATTTTCAAACACAAGGAATTTATCTCTTTTTTTTATTACATTCTTACCCCTTCATGAAATTACCAAAATATACATTGTCCTGAAATGTATGGTCTTTCAGGGCCGAACATTTGGCATATGTTCGGATGTATAGTTCCGAACAGTCTTGCGATGATGGATAAAATGCAACCCAAATTCATGAAAAAACACTAACATTGTATGTAAAAACTTACATTGAATGAGAATCTATCCCCATAACAAATTTTCATGGAAAAAAAGGTAATCTAAGATGAAAAAAATGATAAAGAAGAGATAGGGATGAGGATGTGTGTGGGAAGAAAGAGGGAAAATGAGGGATGGGTAGTTTGGGAAATTTTGGTGTGGAAAGTACTATTGTAATTTTTAAATTATAGTGATGTGTAGAGAGAATTTGTGTGGAAAAAGCAAAAAACCGTGTGCCAAAAGAATTTCCCTATATTTCATTAAAAAATTACAAAAATACCCCTACGCTTTAATATAAAAAAATTGACCTAAATGGACCAAAATGGCCATAATGCTGAAATAGACCGAAATCCAGGTCATCTTTTTACACTATAGTTCAATTTTGAAAATGGTCTATACTGAACCGAAATTGACAACTATGCTTCTCACAAATACTCTTCCTTATCTAATCCTACTTTTGTTTTCACCGCCTTAGGCATTTTAAAGAGGGATGTGTAGTACACCAACAAGTTCAACACATGATTTTATCAATGTAATCATTCCCCCTAATGATAAGTATCACCACTAAGGATCAAAATATCGGTTGCAGGTGTATTGGTTGGCAGCCAAAATGATATCTATGCTTGACATGTACTGGTTGAGGGATGCACATTGGTTTTTGGGTGTGATTTGAAAATGATATAGAATTAAGAAAATTATCAAAATATCTAGAATATTGAAAAATGATATATTAAATGTTTTTATTTTCTCTTTTAGTAACTAAGTTGGGTGGGCATATCGGTCTCCTCATTGCCTTAAATTTTGTATCGTTGAATGATTATGAAACAATAGAATTGATCTATTTATCCACATATATTTTTCGGTCAGCTATATTTGGTTAGAAACTAATAAATGCTAATGATCAAACAGTTTCATCAAAATTTCATTATTATTTTTCATTTCTAGATTCAAATAAGCAATTTACCACAGGGTAGAGGGTATAAAGTATAGTCATAAGTCATTTTGTTGAGATTAGAGATATCATGCATAGGGTCTTGCATAGGCATATTGATAGTATAAGCCCTAATTGTAATGATTGTTGCTACGATTCTACATGACGAGGGTATGGATAGAAGTATTGCCCACATCTTGGATCACCCGTTTAGTAGTACTCTCCATAAGGGTCATAGTAACCATAGCCTCTACATTATTTCTTGTTGCCCTCCAAAATCTTTTGGCTACATTGGCCCGTATTGGCTGATACAAGCCAATGCCGATGTGTCTGATAATTTTCTATTTATTGGATCAGCCTTGGCCGAGAAGGCCAATATATCAAGCAATATATTATTGGTCAATATTTTGATCCTTGATTTTGCTTCCACATTGACAACTTCTTTTCAAATTTCTCAATCACCGAGCTCCGCACAACAATTGACCTTGGCTTGGCCTCAATTGGTAGACCAAGGTGCATGATATGCCTTTCATTGTGAAGCATAAAGGGCATTGGAAATTATGATGTGATGGTTCCAAATGGTGGATTGTTATTTTACAATGGAGCGATGGACCAAAAGGCACAAATGTGAATCTTCTATAAAAGCATTTATGTAATTTAGTGCACATAGTAATGATAGAAGATATAGGATTCTGCACCCTAGAGGAGAAATGCACATCCCTTTCTTCTTTCTTTTATTTTTTATTTTTTCTATCTAGTATTACTTTATCTCCTTTCTATACTTAAAGGGTCTCGTTTGTGCTTATTTACACAAATGATTCTCATGCAAAATGGTTATGCATCGTCAAGTTTGTTTGCATGGATTTACTCATGTGGTGTGTAAATGAGGTGTGAAGTTGTTTCACAACCCCTACAAAAAAGCGCTAGTACTAATGTTACACGGCGACTTTTCTCTCGTGGGACACAACAAGTCATCAACTACCTTTATCTTTTCATTCATATGGGCCGCATGTGTAATCCAAACTGTTCAATTTGTTTATTGCACTAATAAACCCCAAGACCTTGAAGTTGATTGTCTTAAACCTTCAAAGATTGAGTAATTTGCGAAATAGACCAAAAAGATAAACCTAATTTCTGCACTTTTGTGGGTCCCATTCATGATCAAGACCGTTCAATATTCTTGTATTAATGGCAAACATCAAGGCGTAATTTCATGTCATAATTCTTCACGGATTTTGAGAAATTTGTGAAAAATGTAAAAAAAATGTAATTACATCTAAAACCGTAAAATGTATTCATTTACTCATTTGAAAATTGTGATTTTGACAAACATGATAATCTGTTTCGCAGCGTGTGTAACTCTTCCATATGTGACATTTACATATGGACCATTTATATATGCAAAACCCATTTTCCTATCGCATGCGTGAAAGGCAAATGACCCCTTAGTCTTGCTTTGATATATTTTTTTCCTTTAATAATTGACAAAAGGACTGGTATCCTAATAAACATAAAGCTTTTGAAACAATAAAGCATGGGTGCTTATGCAAGTTCAAGAAAGGAAGTTATAAAAAAAAAGTTCAAGAAAGGAAGAAGTGGTTGGTTGGTTGTAAATGAGTATTTATAGTGAAGCACAATTACAAAGCTGATGGGTCTATTGAAAGGTATCATGCGAGGTTGGTTGCTAATGGGATTTATCCCCACTCATGGGTTGTATTTCCATTTGCCATCTACATAGGCTAAAAGACTATTTTTCACAAATTGTCATAACTTTATTATGAGAAAGATCCCAACTTTTACATGGGAGAATCCGAAGAAGCAGCTTAATTAAATTCAAGCTAACATTATTTTAAACTAATTTTCTAATAGCTCTTAACTTATTCGTAATATCTCTAATACCTTTCCATAATTGCATGGTCCTTCCATGGAAAGGATTGTGCGATTGATAACATTAAAAAAAATTAAAAACCCCTTGACCTCTAAAACATAAAAGCATCATGCTTTGCTGGTGATCACTCTCTATCTGTAAAGTCCATCCTAGTCGCATCCCGCTTTTTTCGAGCTTATCGGTGCCGGTAGCCTACTGGATCAAATCTGTCATTATTCTTTCAGACGCATAGGATCGTGAAACTTGATGAAAATCATGACATTCTGAGGCTTGAATTAATGCACCTGTAGGGAAGTTGAATTTAATTAGAGTTCTTTTGTCTTTAGCTGCTAGTAAGGTGGTGATTGTAGTTAGATGTATGGATAGCATTTTTGTATGGAGATCTTTAGGAGAAAATTTATATGGCAACTTCTCTTGGATTTGTTACTTACAAAAGCTAGAGATCAAATTGCAAAAAACACTTTGCCACCTGGAACAATTTCCTCGTGTTCCGTTTGATGGATATAGCAAAGCTATTTGGGCATTAGGGTATACAAATAGTGTTGATTGTACCTTGTTTGTGAAAATTGATAATGGAAATGCAACCTTTATATTATATGTTGATGACATTATTATTACTGGTGACTTTGTAGGAAATAGCCAAGGTAAAAGCATGGATCAAAATACCAGCTGATAAATCATCTGTTCCTGTTGAGACCGCTCTGCGTTTCATAATTTATCAGTGCACATTCGTATTGAAGCATATCTGCCAATGAAGTAGGCGTATATGCCCCAATATGGTTTGTATCGTATTCGTGCATATCAATTGATTCATCAGGCTTATTGGCCAATATGCCCCAATATGTATCAAATGACCCCCTTTTTAAGCCAGAAGCCTCTTTTTTCTACATTCTTTTGTAAGGGAAAGATTGTGAAGAGAGCTGTTTGCCTGTTTCCCTTTCTATTCTAAAAAGAACAATGAAAAACACTTTTTAAGTTGAAGAATTGAAGCAATACATGACCAGTAGCTTGAGGGCCTTCCTTTTAAGGCAAATCTTTTAGGTTTTTCCCTTTTCTTGAGTAGGAATGATCTATAAGTGAGTCCGGATCCTCTAAAGCTGACTTGGGGAAGTCTTGGTTGAAGAGTGGAACTCTTCAGTGGGGCCCACATATTGAAAATTTGATTTGTTAAAAATAAATGCCCAACTTGTTGGACAGGGCCAGGGCTGGTCAAGGACTCCTAGAACCCGAATTTGCCTTGAACACAACATGGGTCAAAGTCTGAAAATCCATACCCACCCCGAACCTAGCAGACCCTACTACTGAACCTGTTCTGATAGGAGTGGTTTAGGTTGGGTTGCCTATTTTAACTAGACCCACTTGTCCATCCTTGAATGAAAGGTCTGATACTCCCAGCCATTTTTTTTTTACTGATGAAAATAAACATTAAAATCTAATGTTCTCTAATATTTTAATTCTTTTGGATGTTTATCGGATTCTTTTAACCTCAATTTAAATTCATGCTCATTACCTATACATATTGCCGCAACCAAGGGGGCTGGAACAACTGCTTTTTTAATCCTAGGCAATAGCAGCATATTTTTCAGTAAGTGTTTGAAACTAAGGATTTAGGTCCTCTGAGATACTTCTTGGGCTGCATCCTCAAGGAGAGGGCTTATAAACCAAACCAAACCAAGCCTTTTCCCACTAGGTGGGGTCGGCTATATGGATTTGACGACGCCAATCAAATCTGTTTAGGGTCATGTCCTCCGTTAGATCCATGTAGGCAAGGTCATGTTTAATAGTTTCTTTCCAACTTTTCTTGGGTCTCCCTCTCCCTCTCCTACTCCGGGCAATCTCCATGCTTTCACACCTTTTAACAGGTGCCTCCGTTGGGCGCCTTCTAACATGGCCGAACCATCTTAGTCGATTTTCTTTCATTTTATCTTTAATCAATGCTATTCCTACTTTGCCCCTAATCTCCTAATTCATAATCCTATCTCTCCTTGTGATCCCGCACATCCATTTTAGCATTCTCATCTCCGCAACTTCCATCTTCTTAACATGATTATGCTTTACTGCCCGACACTCTGATCCATATAACAATGCTGGACGTACCGCCACCTTATAATACTTTCCTTTAACCTTGAGGGGGACTTTCCGATCACACAAGACCCCCGAAGCACTCCTCCATTTGGTCCACCCGGCCTGAATCCTATGACTTACATCAGTATCAATCTCTCCATCCTGTTGCACCATAAATCCAAGGTACCTAAATTTTTCTTTCTCTACAATCTTTTGTGTGCCCAAACTTACTTCTAAGTTACCAAGTGTCCTACTTTGACTAAATTTGCATTCCATATATTCCGTCTTGCATCGACTTAGCCTAAACCCTTTTGTCTCTAACGTTTTCCGCCACAATTCTAGCTTAGCATTCTCTCGTTTCATCCACTAAAACAATGTCATCTGTAAATAGCATACATCACGGCACCTCATCCTGAATATGTCTTGTAATCTCATCCATAACTAGGGCAAACAAGTACGGGCTTAACGCTGAGCCTTGGTGTAGACCAATCGTGATAGGAAACTCTTTAGTCTCTCCGCTAGTCGTTCTTATAGATGTCACGGCTCTATTATACATATCATTTATCGCCTCAATATATGCGACACACAATCTTTTCTTTTCCAGTACTCCATAGAATTTCCCTAGGAACTCGGTCATAGGCCTTCTCCAAGTCAATGAACACCATATGTAAATCTCTCTGGCCTTCTCTATACTGTTCCATTAACCTTCTCAGGAGAAAGATAGCCTCCATGGTTGATCTCCCAGGCATGAAATCAAATTGATTCTCTGAAATGTTTGTTGTTCTTCTTAATCTTCTCTCAATAACTCTCTCACATAATTTCATTGTATGGCTCATCAATTTAATCCCGCGGTAGCTCGCACAGTTCTGAATATCTCCTTTGTTCTTGTATATGGGTATAAGAATACTTTTCCTCCATGCATCAGGCATCTTCTTGCTCTTTAGCACTACATTAAAAAGCTTTGTCAACCAACTTATGCCCTCCTCCCCCAAGCACCTCCAAACCTCAATAGGGACACCATCTGGCCCAACCGCTTTCCCATTCTTCATCATTTTCAATACTTCTTTAACTTCTTCCCTACTGATTCTCCTATAAAACATATGATTCGATTCTTCCCTAGAAATGGTAAGTTGCCCCAATTGTATGTCACTACTACTGCTATCGTTAAATAACTTGTAGAAGTAGCTCTTCCAACGCTCCTTTATCTCCTCATCCTTTACTAATACATTTTCATCCTTATCCTTAATGCATTTAACTTGGTTTAAGTCCTTGGTCCGCCTATCTCTTGCTTTGGCAAGCTTGAATAGCTCTCTTTCGCCTTCCTTAGTGTCGAGTCGCCTATATAGCTCCTCAAAAGTCTTTGCCTTTGCTTCACTAACTGCCTTTTTGGTTTCTCTTTTTGCTTCATTATACCTCTCCAAGTTTGCTTCATTTCGATCCTTTTGCCAAGTTTTAAAGCACTCTCTTTTAACTCTTATCTTGTTTTAGACGGCCTCGCTCCACCACCATGCCTCTTTCTTTGCCGGAGCACCCCCTTTGGATTCTCCTAAGACTTCTTTCCCTACCCTCCTAATACACTCTGCTACCTTATCCCACATATTATTTGCACTCTCATTTACCGTCCAAACGTCTTCCTCTAGTACTTTTTCCCTTAATGCTAGTTGCTTATCACCTTTCAAGTTCCACCATTTAGTCCTTGAGCATCTATACAACTTCTTTTTTCTAGTCCACCTTTGTAGCTGCACATCTATGATCAACAACCTATTTTGGGAAGACAAGCTCTTCCCCGGTATAACCTTGCAATCTTTACAAGCTAAGCAGTCTCTTTTTCTAGTTAAGAAGTAGTCAATCTGTGTCCTTGAGGAGCCACTCTTATAAGTCACCAAATGTTCCTCTCTCTTCCTAAAAAAGGTGTTAGTTACCATGAGATCATAAGCCACTGAAAACTCCAAAATATCCTTCCCTTCTTCATTTATATTACCGTATCCATGTCTTCCGTGTACTCCTATATATCCATCTAGGTCGCGTCCTACATGCCCGTTCAAATCTCCTCCTATGAAGACCATCTCGCCTTGGGGTATCTCTAGTAGCACTCCTTCCAAGTCTTCCCAAAACTTCTCCTTATGTCCACTAATTACGTTCACTATCTCTTCTCCTAGCACTAACTTAATGGCAATAATCCTATCTCCACATCGCTTTACACTAACTATATCTCCTTTAAGTCCTTGCTTACCACTATGCCGACCCCATTCCTCGATCTATTAAGTCCTGTATACTATAACTTATACCCAGTCCTCTCAATCTCTTTAGCTTTTTGTCCCACCCACCTTGTCTCTTGTAGGCAAGCAATTGTGATTCGTCTCCTTTCCATTGTATCCACCACTTACATAAGTTTCCCAGTTAGGCTCATCCTCAAAGAGAGGGCTTATGATCTCTCAAAATCAGTATTTTTTCTTTTGAAAAATAAGAGGAAGCATTCTCTTGGATCGGTTAAAAGAAATATACTAACTAGGATGTAAAGTTGTTGATACTCCAGTGGAGTTGAATCTTGGAATTCGTTCTACGGTAAGGGACTTATTGACGATCTAGGGAACTATTAGATACTACTGGGGGGACTTATTTATCTTCTCTTGACCTGATATTACTTATTCCATTGGAAAAAGCAAGTTGATTTATGCATGCACCTAGGAAGCCTCAAATATTGTCAGACATTGAGGTTGATCAAGATGGTTTGAGCTTGTCCAGAACTGTTTGGGTTCAACAAATAGCAGTCCAAACTACATCGGTGGTACCTGGACCGTACCAAATTTGGTATGAGTATATGGTAGATTGCATAATATTGTTGGGAAATTTACCTTCTGAATTCCCTCTTCTTCTGTTGGTGTTTGTCCTTGTTTCCTCTACTTAGTTTAATATATTTTCTTGTTGCCAAATTTAAAAAAATAAAAATGTTAGAATTTCTTTTGGGCTAGATTAGGTAGATTGGCCTGGATTGATCTGGGCTTTGGCCAGATCCTTCTTGGTTTGCAACTTTGCATCATTTAATGACTGGCAGACATGAGGAACTGAGATTGTGTGGAATCATTATATGTTGGGGTCTAGGCTTTTATTTTATTTTATTTTTTTGACTTATGAACGTTCCTCTTTTCTTCTCTATAGAAACCAACTCTTGGCTTGGAACCTGGAGCTTACTAAACTATGTTTTCTTGCCTACGTGCAGTATGGTGTGTTTTCTTGCCTAAGTGCAGTACAGTACATAAGTTTTTGAACATAGGTTGGAATCTGGTACAAGTGATAAGCCTAAGTGCAGTACAGTGCTTAACTTATCCTTAGGGTATGCTTGTTTGATCAGATATTGAATTCCTATGAATTTTAAGCAAATGCCTTCCTGTCAAGGGGTCTAAACTTGCAGTAAAGTTGAAAATGCACATAGGGGCATCAAATGGTCTCTCATTTGTCACTAACCTTGTAAATCAAATCCTAGGAAAGTGAGTGTCCATTCTACCTTCTACATCACATTATCCCTGACATCTTTAATACTCCTTCCGTAGAAGCCACTGCTATGAATCTGTAGGAATCCAATGATAAGTAGGCACAATGGACCCTTGGTATCTGACTGACTTTCGCCCTTGGTATCTAACTGACTTTCTTATGGAAATACTGATAATGGGGATTCCATCCTGCTGAATAGTAAAGGGTCCCAAGTACTTCATTTTCCTTTTATGTAGTAAAACTGTTGCCTCCATAATATTTCGCTTGCCTTTGTGATCAGATTTGTGTTTCTTATGTTTGATGAAGAATTCTGGCCATTACTTGACTGCCTTTGTTCACATTTGTGACATTTCAGGCCATTGCAAACAGTCTCAAATAAACGGCTGAAGACTGAATCCCCGCGAATATTGCAACGACTGCAGTCATCGTCAAGATATTCCAAAAATGGCCCTCCTGTTCCTTGACTACCAGACATCCATTGCTTACTTCAATTGTAGAAGCAGAAAAAAGGCATCTGTACATAGTACAAACATACCGAGGCCATCAAGCAGAGACTTTTTGTGAGAAATAGCAATGGTAGAAAATGCTGCCGTTATTAGTTCTCAGCAAACTGTGCACAAGAAGCTGTTTCTTGATTAGATCTTACCTGGGTGATCCATAATTTTCATCACTGCAAGGGTGATTGTGCAAGTGGGTTTTTGATGCTTTTAGAATTTTCTGAGGCAGTGCAAATCTTCAATCTTACATAAGCACTCTTCATTGTCAACTATAACTTCAAATCTAAACTGTGTTTCTGGGGACAACCACCAGTTTGGGAGAACAGAGAAGGTAGGCTACCAATTGAATGGCTATTTTTTTCTCAAGGTGGGTGTCATTGAAGAGATCTGTGCTAGTAATACAGTGGAGGATCTTGTATGGTTTCTGAGATGATTATGCCGCTCTCTATTTCATCGTTGTCTTCTAGAGGACTGGCTCAGCTAATATTGTGTCTACATTGTTCGTTCACTTGATGTTACTTCCAGGAGATGAAAGGAAGATGATTGATCAGGTGACATCGTTCTTTTTTTACAATGTATGATGTATTTCACATTCGTTGTAAATCTTCAGGGTGTTTCAATTTTTTCTTGGAAGGACCCTCACCGGGTTCTTGGTTGTCACACCATGTTTATTATATTCGTAAAATCGAAGGTTCGTGCCTTGGGAAACTTCATTGTATCGTCTAATGCGAATTCATACCCCGAGATTCTTCAGTCTCCACATCTGAATGGCGGGCATCTGGATCGGGTGAGAACCTTTCAACTGCATGAACAGAAATGTTCAAGCATTCTACACCTTCTGCCTTCAATTCTTGTTTTCATTATTTCTATTTGTCCATAATCAGTGAGTATATTAGAGAAGACTTGTGCTATCACTATTGATTGCAACACAACCAATCTTTGAAATGGATGGCAAAAGGCCATTTTGTCATACCGATAGTTCTGTGTAAAAATGAGATTTAAGTAGTTTAACATCAGGAGAAAGTGACATCAATGTAAAAACATTGTATACTCCGGTGGTCTAATTCCTCTGTTAGGCTAGAGCTGTCAATGGATTTTGGGTCCAAACCCATGATTTTAAGCACTAGTATTGGACCCTATATTGGTGTCAGCCCGATAGAGGCATGATCTTAAAATCAGTCAGAAGTACGCCAAAAAAAAATCTGAGAACAAAAATGGAAATTCCTGGAATTCTGATTTTTAAAGATTATATATACCACACTTGGGATATGAATCAGTTCTTGATCTGCTGTTTTCTTCTGGTGGGGTCCACTTGTGTTCATGACAATGAAGAGAGAAGGGGTCAATAGGTTTTTCCATTTGAATGGGAATGTACGTGATCTCAGTTAATAAAATGATCCTACCCTTTAATTTGGGGAAATATTCTCCTCCACGCATATCCGGACTGTACCCCAAAAGGTACAGTCATCAAGGCACGAACACAACGAGTGTCATAAAGATTTTGCTGGAGGCGTAGGTTTCCTTCCGTGTTCCTGGCCACTTGGTCAGCTCAGCAAAAAAAAAAAAAAAAAAAAAAAAAAAGAAGCAGGGCCGGTGGAGGGGACAACAAAACAGCCCCCACAAAAATTTCCCCTTAATTTGAACTCTACCTGTACAGAGGTTTTTCTTATTATTTATTTGTTTAAATAACGCCTATGGTGACTAATGTATGAATTATTGGTGACCGGTGAATGAATTAGTGCTGAAGAGTGGCTGATGGGAGTTGACTTGCCTTGTTGGATTTCATTTGTGAGATTTTGGGATTTTTTTAGCTGTTAATTTTTTGAGGATTTAACAGGAAAAATGACCGGTGGAGAAAAAAAAACCCAATAGTTACATTGGATATCAGTGAAGCACTTGGATGTATTATTCTGCCCCTCTTCTTCTTTTTCTTTGTGCCCCACACCCACACCGTGAATGCCATAACTATATGCCATAACTATGTGCCATTCTCACTAATATGCCATAGCTGCATATGCCATAACTACGACTCATCATCGCTAGTTTTGTCTTCCCTAGAGATCGTTGCTCCACCTACAATTGTGTTTCCCGTCAATTTGTAAAGGTTGTTTCCCATTCTGGTAGCCTTTATTAATATGAGAACTCCTTTACTCAATTTAAGCACACCATCCTTTACATCGAATGAACATCCTTTGGATTCTAGTGTGCCTAAAGAAATTAAATTCTTCTTAATTGCGGGCGTATGTTTCACATTACCCAAGGTTCTAACAACTCCATCTCCATCTGCCATTCTAATTCTAATGGTTCCCATTCCAATGGATTTTCATGGTGCATCATTACCCATTAGAACACTACCACCATCACATGGCTCATAGGTATCGAACCATTCAAAATTAGGACACACATGATAAGAACAAAGGGAATTTAAAATCCACACATTAGATAGATAGTTACCTTGCGAAATCGATAGGAGTTCCACTTCTTTTTTTTTAAGCAACGCTAGTCTTCCTTTACTAGGAGTTCCTCTGCATGTGAATCGCCTTTGTTAGGCTTTTTTCTAGTAGCATTGGAGATAATATCCTGAGTAACCTCCTCAAAATTGAGTCTACTTTCCATATAGCAGGGTAGTCACAAAATGCTCATATGAGTCAGAGAGAATTCAACAATAGCAAGGACCTGTCTTCATCATCGAATTTCCTGTCAAGCCTCAATAAGTCACTGATCATCATGTTGAATGTGTTCATGTGTTCCATCAAATCACATCCTTTCTCCATCTTTAACCAATATAATTGTTCCTTTAGATGTAACTTATTGGTCATATTCTTACCCATGTATAGCTTCTCGACCTTTTCCCATGAGTCCTTTTTCAGATTCCTCTTCATAGCATCTCAATCGAGCTAACTACTCTTTCATCGATATCTGCCCAATCATCATCGTCCATTGTGTAGGCTTCTTTTCTTTGCCTAGCAAACGTCACGATTTTCATTCTTCTTTGCCAAAATACAAAATTAATTTTACCATCAAATTTCTGAATTTCAA
The DNA here is from genome assembly GCA_038049695.1 of Cinnamomum chago. Taxonomy (NCBI): domain Eukaryota; kingdom Viridiplantae; phylum Streptophyta; class Magnoliopsida; order Laurales; family Lauraceae; genus Cinnamomum; species Cinnamomum chago. The sequence continues at coordinate 20,455,220 of CP142459.1, forward strand.
ATTTGATGACAGCTGTTGCCTTGTTTGCCATTGTGTCTGGAATAAGGATGTAAATAGGTACTCGATTTTCCGATTACCCGAAATTTCCGACCCATTAAAAATCGGGCCTGGGTCCTTATTTAGGCCCCAATAAGTAAATAGGTTCGGGTCCGGTTCCACCTTGGTTCGGACCCGTGGACCCGAGACCTGATATATTACCTCAATTTTCGAAAATCTCTCCTAAAAATCATATTTTTTTAATATTGTTCTCTACCTAAACCCGGACCGGGATCTGGATCCAGACCCATCCCATATATGGTTCTGGTTCCAGTTCGGAAGCCAAGAAACAGGTTCCGAAACGGTTCAGGGTCCGGATCTGGTTCCACCTTCTCCTTAACAGTTCCGGGTCCACCATGGACCCGGACCGAAACCGACCCGTTTACCATCCAAGTATGGAATCAGCCCGTTAAGCGGTCAATCTGCTTTGCTCTTTGTAGATCACGCCGACGCGAGTGTGTAGGAAGAAAACGGAGTTTGGATAGCTTTGAAAATCGCATTTGAAACCTGACCGTTGAATCTGGTCAACGCCGGCCATTGACCGTATTGCTAACGTCAGTCCTGCTGTGAATGCTGTTGAACTGGCCTTCGCGACTGGGTTGGGTCGAACTGACCCAAATTAGACTTGACTGTCTTCTTCACCGGCGACAAGAGGAGAACCCTCTATTTTCTTGCAATGGGCGACTGCTGCAAGTCCGGATTCCTATGTCTTCTTTGGTAGTGTGTGACCGATAAGAGAATCCAGTTCTCTGTTTCGTCTTCTCTGTGAAAACTGGTGGCCCACCTCGAGAGCCTTGATCTTGTTCATAGTCTCTAGTGATGATCCAAGATGGAAACAACAACCAGATTGGGATCCTCTGAGATTCGATCATTCATGAATTTCCTCCGTTGATCGTGCGATACAAGCCCTAGCCCTGGGAAACCCTAGCCTCCATACCAATTGTTGGGGAATTAATTAGGGCAAAACACGAACGAACAATCAACCACAAGCACACAAGAGATTTACGTGGTTTGGCAATTGCCTACGTACATGGGGCTATGAGCGTTCCATTCAATTTCACTATGCAGGAAATTGAGCAACTCGTTATAAGAATTTCAAACTCTCTAACACTTAGCCTACTCTCTCCCCCAATAGGTCTCAATCTTCCTCCCACACCTCTCCCCTTACAATGTTCTCTTTGTTCCCATCCACAAGGAAAGCAAAAAAGCTACAAGAATGTAATTGAGTCACCTAACCAGACTAGGAACGATTTCAGCCATTTGAAAAAGCAAACGAAAAGAGAAAAACAAAAGGGGAATTCTATTTGCACCCACTCAAAATGCTGAGTATCCCCACATACTAAGCTCACCCACTGCAAAAACATAAAGTCCCATTTTCTACTGAGCCCACCCACCAAAGATTACAACATTGCCCCTTTTTCTTCCTTCTCCTTCTTCTTCTTCCTCATTTCCTTCCCTGCAAGAAGAACGACGTTATTTCCGAGCTGTGGTGAGTGAAATGTTTGAAGGCGGATCATCTTCTCTTCTTCGTGAGCGAAGACAGATCAACTTCATCTCCCCAAGTACCTCTTCATCTTCAGCTTCTTCCATTTTTTGTTTTCTTCATTGCTAATCTTTTTTTAGGGTAAAAAACAAACATGTAATGCAAATGGATTGAGTGCATGCAAATGGAATGGAGTGTGTAGTTGCAATTGTGATTGAATGGAAGGGATGAGAGAGGGGAGAAAGGAAATCAGTGATGGTTGAGATTGGTTGAGATGCAAAATGAGAAACATGATTCATGTCCTGCACGGAAACGCAGATCCGTGCAGGATCAATGTGCACGGAAAAGCAGATCCGTGCACATCAAATGTGCATGGAAACGTAGATCCATGCACATAATGTGCATGGAGAGTAAAATCCGTTCGTTGTGCATATGCACGGTGATTCAAATCCGTGCATTGTGCATATGCATGGAACTTCAAATTCGTGCAGATTGCATTCGCATGGAGTTTCACATCCGTGCATGTGGAATGCACGGGTTAAAACCACGCAGTTTCGGATATGCACTGCTAATGAAATCCGTGCAGTATGTTTACTTATTTATTGTTAATCCAAATGATGTATATTTCAGCACGCCGCCAAGAAGAGTTCGTCGTGGTAGTTCTTCGACCTCAGGGCGCGATGACGCTATTAGTAGTCCATCGACCATGTGGGGTCGGAGTGGTATTGCGAGCACATCCACTACAGATCGTCATAAGCTTATGGTGTCAGAGTGGAGACGCAAGGGTCGACAAGATCCAAGTCTGAATCCAATAGAGGAGTCAGAGGAGGATGTAACCGCTCAGGAGGCTACAGATGATGATATTACTGATGAGGATGCACATCTGCTCATTCCAGAGGAGAGGGTGGATAAGGATCGTCACGCAAGTCCCATTCCAGGTGGTCCAGAGGATCTCTCTATCTTTATCAGTTTTAGGACACACATAGCTATGTCGATATGGAGAGGGGAGGTATGGCATTCATTCTGACGATGTGTTAATGGTTCGTTTTTCTTATTGGTATCATTAGAATCTAATTTTAATATATTTTCTTACATTGTGCAGGATCGCAATGCTCTTAAATGTATATGTCATTGGCCTAAGTTGAGATCATGGTATCTACCGCAGCCAGATGAAGATAATCATGTTCCCGGATTTCATGCGATTATAGAGGAGTCCGGCTTGCGCCACTGACCATGCACTTATCTTACCACCATATCAATTGTGCTTTGGTGTCAGCATATGTAGAGAGATGGCAGCCCAAGACTAACACTTTCCACCTACAATTTGGAGAGATGACGATCACATTGGATGACGCCAGTGCTATCCTTGGCATTCCAGCTGTTGGTACACCCATCCATACACCGACTCAGTTGTCTTTTACTGATCAGATATTATTGTTGGAGCGTGGATTGGGGGTGGATAGAGGGGCTACCAGTGTTGAGTTGTCCTTGGCTTGTGGTGGGGTGGTTAGACTGTCATGGATCAAACAGATGTATAGTGATGTGACTCCTTAGTCATCTGCACGGCGGATAGAGTGCGCTGCCAGAGGCTACCTATTATATTTGTTAGGTTGCATACTCTTTGTCTAAAAATCCAGGACGAGAGTCTCCATCTTCTACTTAGAGTTATTGATAGACGTTGGACATATTCGACACTATGCATGGGGAGCTGCTGCGTTGGTGTATCTTTATCGCCAGTTGGGACATGCGACGAGGATAGATGTTCGACAGAGTGCCGGATATCTCACGTTGCTGTAGGTAACTCACGCGTATGTATATATATATATATATTCACACATAACAATTGGGTACCATCAAATTTGGTAATCCATATATTATGCGCGTACGGGCCTGGGTATACGAGCACTTTCCCTTTGCTCGTCCGAGGGCACAAATTGGATATACTATAGGCCAACCACTAGCACGTTGATGGTATCCTTCCAGCAATTCGGGCAACATGATGGAGAGTATACAGTTGATACGTGAGCGGCTGGACGATATCCATCCGAGCGATGTGAATAGACATACCTATCTAATAGTTACTATTATATTGAAGTCATATTATTAATTTATTGTTCTCTTTTTTATCCGCAGGTAGCTTGGGACCCCTTCCATCAGATATCATTTTTTTGTGGATGCTTGAGATCGATGGATGTCATAGAGCCCTATCATCCACATAGGGTCCTTCGTCAGTTTGGACACGTGCAAACAATCCCACCTCCACCGTATGCCCCTGTTCGTGCATCTAGGGGAGCGACTACTGCTAGGTATAGGGTTTCCTACTAATTCCTGGACCAGTTCTAGATTACGTGGGGTGACCATATATTATCCTCAGAACACCGCGGGAGTCGTGTGACACATGCATGGGATTGCGCCCCTGATTATCTTCAGTGGTTTCGGAGGATCTCACATGTACGGGTCCAGAACCCAGATCGTCATTCACATTATGACCCCCACCAGGGCGCTGATGACCCTATCCCCACAACGGTGAGTTTATTTAATTTGAGGATTTTCCCTATTTGGTATATGCATGCTTAACCCTAATGCTAAATTCATATCTTGTTCGGCTGATACATGTCCAACGAGCTGTGAACCATCTTCGTACTGCAATTACGCGAACATGACAGCCAGCTGACGTGTATTATCGTGCATTGCAGACTACACTCGAGATTCTAGAAGACTTGCCGGTTACATGCAGGCATCGTTTACAAGGACTGTAGTCGGGTTTTATGGGTGTCATGTATTTTACTGGTTGACGGTTGAACTATGTATTTTTTATTTTTTTTTTATAAACTTTGATGTGGATTGAACTATTTACATGACGGAGGATCTTCGGATGTACTTAAAAACTGATAATGGATGAAGTTGTTTACCAATTTGTTTTTATTAGTATGCATGTTGAAGAAAGTAGAAATGTTGATCCAAAATTTTGCACTAAAAATATAAAATAATATTACATTAGGCAGGATACACAATAAAGATCAACAAAGTCAATCGCTATCTAGATGAATTGTCTCCTGCGTAGCAATAGAGTCCTCTATGATATCTTTGAACTGCTCGATATTCGTGGCATAAGGAATTTCCCACCCTGTTGCACATGGTTGATGGTATTTGTGCCAATTTGAAGCAATGGGGGGCATGGGAGATTCGGATGCGAACACTTGGACAAAATGGTTTCTATTGACGAACCCAATTACGAACACTTTGCGGGAAGGCATTGGAATCGGACTAGACCTCAGAGGTAGGAAAGTAAGGCACTGATGCAAAGATATGTGTATCAATACAACATTATAAAATGATGCTATCAAATGACCCATATCCAGCATTGACATCCAACGATCAAATGATGGATTGCTATCAAAGTATGACAATGCGTAATATAACTCACCAACCATATACTCTCTTCCACATAGCAAGGCATAATATGTTTGATATCTTTGCAATTCATTGCTCAAATCCATCCTGACCTGAACCCAATTATCCTCGCCCATTCCCAAAAGACCGGCTATACATCTAAAGCCATAGTTGCCATCAGCTGCAACATCCTTAATATACTGGATAAATGGTCTGAGAGAATGAGGGAGCGAGTCATAATAAGATATAGACGATCCCGATCGATTCCGACAGACACCTAACTTCTCATTCTTCTTTGTGCTCAACGTACTGCTTATCTTTGGTGTAGCAATTTCTTGAATGGGGAGTGCATACTTAAAAGCAAATGGATCTCGACGAGTAGAAGTTTCCGACGTCTTCTTCTTCAATGTGGATCGACCATGATTATTCAACTTGACATCTGACTCAAGAAAATAGGTGGATGAAGGATTTGCAACTTCTTTCAGTTTTTTCAATATCTGTATTTTACCGGATTGATCACTTTCCTGAAATCTTTTTGCGATCAGCTCGAACTCGGCAGTGGTGGTCAATTTAGTGAGATCATTGACCACAGTGGGTGTCAAATCTAACTTCCTCCAATGGTGGTGTATACATGTTAGGGGTATGAGATAGCCATTGAGTCGATACTCGGCGATCTCGTGTGCACATGGTAATCCATGAGTCATTCGAATGACGCATCCACATGCAGCAGAGTCTGTACTGATATGATCAGCTCTCGTCGACTCATTTAACACTATATCCAAAGCATTCTTTGATATAAATCCTCTCAACTCTCAAAATAAGGCCGGTCTGAACTTATGTTGCACGGTGTTCAAACTCTTCTCAAAAGAAGCCTTTATCTCCTTAAAGAGCAATTCAAGTAAGGCATGGATAGTCATCCAACCTGAATCAAAGTTGCAGCTCGATGACCCTAAATGTCTTTTCAACTTTGCATGTGCGCTCTCAACCCTCTTCGTAGTGACATTGCCAAAGTGCATATGCACGTCTGTCCATGCAGCAACGAATTGTTCCTTATGCTTACTCAACCATGATTTCTTCACATAATCAAGAGCTTGTGGATACCCGCAGAAATTCCTGTTACTTGCACTTAGAAATTGCATGTAGCCATCTTCGGCGGGAGATATTATCAACATGTTCAAGCTAGTAATAAATGTCTCCCATCTATCTTTTGTTTAAAAAAACTTATTACAATTAGCCAAGATGTTCCTTGAAATATGCCACCTGCATAGCAAGTTTGCAGCATTAGAAAAAATATTTTTAATTGCATTCATGAGCGCCAATTCTCTGTTTGTGACAATCACACGTGGCAACATACATCCATCCATTAATGACTTCAACCTCTCCAAAGCCCATGTATAGTTTTGTTCCTTCTCCAATTCAAGGTACACAAAATATTTTTAATTGCATTCATTAGCGCCAATTCTCTGTTTGTGATAATCACACGTGGCAACATACATCCATCCATTAATGACTTCAACCTCTCCACAGCCCATGTATAGTTTTGTTCCTTCTCCAATTCAAGGTACACAAAAGCAACCGAGAACGTCAACTAAGTAGACGTGACACCAACAATTTCAAGCAAGGGCAGCCGATATCTGTTTGTCTTGTATGTGGAATCCATTATCAACACCTCGGAAAATTATCGTAATAACTCAACAGATGAGGGATGTGCCCAAAATTAGTTACCAACATAGTCTGTTGCATCGTTGTTAGTGTGTCGTTCAATGTATTTGTTCTCCTATAAATTCATCATGAGTTGTTGCATCTGTGATCTTCCAGCCATCTCTGTCACCTTGTACTTGTGACGAGCATTATAGATAGTCTTCATTGTAGTGGTGTTGTTCAAATCCCTCTTCTTCAATGTGTGAAAAATGTTCCTCGGCTTCACTAAACTCTTCGACATATCAATCAAAACCGTTAATTCTTCATCGGAAAGCCTCCCGGCATACAAGTGCCCCTCAAGATGTTGTGCATTAGGATGATTGTGCACCCCACAAATCACTGTTACCATCCAATCGTCATCAGTTGCCAACTTTTGGCCTTTCAAAGCAAAAGGGAAATTGCACTTCTTCATTCCCGTCACCTTATTCGGACATTTCCTCTCAAAGACCTTTGAAGAACCCCTGTAAGTACCGCTTCTCTCACAAGTAAATACAATTCTCAGTTTTCTACCATCTACACCAGCATCTGACTTTTTTATTATAATTACTAAGCCATGTTTTTTTCCGACATGTCGTGTCCATTGGATAAGGGCATCTCAGCTTCTGAATATAGTGTCGGTGGTGAAGACGTTAGTAAAATCCAATGAGCACTCACTGACAGTTGTAGAATCAACATCTTGGAAAAAAAATTTAGTGCTGGATGACCCTACTAAAACGCCCAAACGTTCGGCCAACATAAGATGAGCCATGTTGTATTGCACGGAAATACAGAGCCGTGTAATACACTCATGTACGGAAATCCAAAGCCGTACAATACATTTATGCACGGAAATCTGAAGTCGTACAATACATTTATGCACAGAAATCTAGAGCTGTGCAATACACACATGCACGGAAATCTGAAGCCATGCAATACACTTATGCACGGAAATACAGAGCCGTGCAATACACTTATGCATGGAAATATAGAGCCGTGCAATATACTTATGCGCGGCTCTGCAAATTCGTGCAGGACGCGAATGGAAAAAAAATTGAAAGCATATGTCAAAAAAACAATTCCTTCTCTTCATATATGGTCATTTGCTTGTTCATATTATAGATAGCTTCTCTAAAACACAATGTGGTGCCTCAGATTGGAGTTGTGATAGCTTATATAAGGAAATGGAGAGATGGATTGATAGCTTATATAAGGAAATGGAGAGATGGATTGAGAGATGAGTATTTCCAAAGTGGGACCTTTATAATGATGAGAAGGAGTAGAAGAAGAAGTATATGTTATTAAAGGGAAATAAGTATAGAAGAAGTAAAGATGAAACCTGAAGAGAGGAGGAAGATGAAGTGGATAAGAAGGAAAAATGGACTCAGGAAGAAGCAGAGGGCTTGAAGAGAAGAGGAACATGAAGGCAAGGGTAATTAGGGAAATTCACAGATGGGCATTCTTGAAATTAAAAAAGATTAAAATGTGGGTTGGCTCAGTAAAGTGGGTGGGTGCAAATAGAAATTCTAAAACAAAATGAAAACGGCCCGCGCTTCTCTGTTCTCCATTTCATTCCCCCCTCCCCATTTCCCCTTTTCATCTTCGGAAGACCTAGGCAGCGATCATAGCAAAAGCTCGCTGTCCTTCTCAACTCGATCTCTCTCTCTCTCTCTCTCTCTCTCTCTCTCTCTCTCTCTCTCGCGTCGATCTCTCTCTCTCTCGCGACTGATCTCTCTCTCAGCTCGATCTCTCTCTCTCTCGCATCGATCTCTCCTGAGCCACTGCTCTCCCTCTCAGCTAGATCTCTCTCTCGCGACTTCTCTCCCTCTCAACTCGATCTTTCTCTCTCGCATCGTCTCTCCCGCTGGAGCTCTGCGTTAATCCATCACTCAAGACCGGACGTTGACCTCGCTGCAGTGTCTACTTGGCGTCATCTCCCCTGCTGCTCATGTTGAGGGGAAGGTCCGCTTAATTCCACTAAACACATGTGTTAGAAATTGCCCGCTAAGAAATTTCAGGGAAATAGAAAGCCCGCCCAAATCATTTCGACTCCCCTCCATCCCAACCCAACCTCTCTTACCCCTCCATCCCAATCTCTCTCTCCCTCCTTCAGCCTCTGTCTCCTGACCGTCTGCCAAGCCCCAACTCCGATCGCACATCCACCAGCCTTGTTATCTCTCCCGTGCCTCTCTCCGTCTCCCCCCCCCCTCTCTATTCCACGACCCTCCGCTAAGCCCTAATGCCATCCGCCAGCGCCCTGATCCTGATCTTACGTCTGCCACCCTCGCTCTCTCTCTCTCTCTCTCTCTCTCTCTCGTGACCATCCGCCAGGCCTCAACGCCGCCCACCAGCAGCCCAACCCCGATTGCATAGCATGTGAGCCCTCTTCCCTTCACTCTCTCGTCTGAGTTCCTCTTCCTCCCCCTCTCTTTGTTTTTTTTTTTTAACCTTCAATGCACTAGGAGTTTATCTCCGATTCTAGATGTATGTGTGTTATCCTATTTCTCGGTAGTTGTACCAGTCAAACTGCAACTGCACCATGTAATAGATTTTCTGTTAGAGAACATTCCGTTAGAAATTAGTTTTTTGCACTTTGAAAATCTTCTATTTATTTGTGTTCTTGGAACTTTGCATGAAGTGATAGATCAGACCAATACCTGAAAGCCCAAGAGAAAGTGAGGAGAATCAGAAGGAAAGTGAGAATGCGAGAAGATCCAGATGAGAATTTTGGGGTTTTTGTTAACATAGTGAAGGTTTTTGGATAAAGGTTTTGGTAAAAGTAGAGAAAGAGAGACATTAGAGAAGATGAGAGACAGAGGAGAGATGAAATATGGGGTTTTATGTTTTATTGGAGAGGTATTTTTGTTTACAGCACAAATGTCTTAAATCTTAATCATGGGTAGAGAGAGTGATGAGGGAAGGTATTGATGTGTCAATGTTGGTAAAGAAGTTATTGAATGTTGTTAAAGATGTTATTAAAGCATCCTAAGCTAAAGGAAGATTAGTAAAAGAAAAAAAGGAGGGAAACTCGATTGCCTTTTTCTCCTTTGGAACTACTTGCACATGTTTCCTGGAAAAAATATGTTTTTTGGTGGAATTGTTGATTATAGTGATCATGATCAGTCCATCAAACACAGCCCAAGTACTTTGCAAAAAAAAGGGCTCATGGGACTGCAAATGCTTTGGTCCTAGTGCTAACATTCCAAGTTGTGGGCTGGATCCAAGCCTGAATGTTAAGTGTTAGAAATCGGAGTGGAACAAATGAATTATCAATTATGAATAATAAATGTTAAGCCCGAATGTACTGAATTATCAATATGTTTTTCAAGCCTCAGATCAGATGCGTGACAATTGTCTAATAATAGATTTGATTAATGAAGGCTGTGTGAAAGATCAAATTGCTTCAAGCCTTTTTTTTTTTGCTACGGGATGGTATTGGAGAATCCACAACTGACTTTTTACCCAAATGAAACTCCTAGGATTAACTAGATAATTTTCATGCGTGGACAGTTTCAACTCATGGACTGTTGTTTTTTTTTTTAAACCATCCTAAACCCGTCGGAACACACAAATATCCCTCAATCCAAGCCATCCAAACCCATATCAAACTCGCTGGCAGAGAAAAAAAACAGAACAAAAAAAATAAAAAAAATAAACAGAGAAAGAAGGATGCCATCCAAACCCATATCAAACTCGCTGGCAGAGAAAAAAAAACAGAACAAAAAAAAAAGAAAAAAAAATAGACAGAGAAAGAAGGAAGCCATCCAAACCCCATATCAAACTCGCTGGCAGAGAAAAAAAAACAGAACAAAAAAAAAATAGAGAAAAAAGGAAGAATAACTGCTGGAAAACTGGTTCTCCTTCTTCTTTTCCTTTAAAGAACCCAATAAAGGATCTCAAAGCCCTAGTCGGACTGTAAGAGAGAAAATGGGTTTGGATGGCGACATGTTTCCAACCAGAAGCCATCCAAACCCTCCCCTAACCCATCTCCATCTCCAACTCAGACTTCAGATCAATCACTTAAAATAGAATTAAAAAAAGAAAATAACATTTCTACTGGTTGCAGAGGGTTTCCAACTGAAAAGCAGAGAGAGGGCCTAACCTGGAAGGAGAGAGAGACGAGGACGACTGCATTTTGCAATCGCAGGAAGGAGACAACGATTGGGATCGATCGTCTTTGGTCGCGAGAGAGAGGTGCCAGTGAAGACAGCTTCGTCGCCCAAGTCGATCACAAATCGTAAAGAGGAGGAGAGTTAGGGCTAAACCTGGAATGGGAGACAGCCAGGGGAGTCGCCTGAGGAGAGAGCGCGAGGAGGACAATCTTGCCTGCAGAATGGAGAGAGAGAGAGAGGAGAGAGCGCCAGCGATGGAAATAGGGGAATGGAGAGACAGAGAGGAGAGAGCGCGAGGAGGGCGATCTTGCCTGCAGAATGGAGAGAGAGAGAGAGAGAGAGAGAGAGAGAGAGAGAGAGAGAGAGAGAGGAGAGAGCGCCAGCGGTGAGAGCCAAGCCTCAATCTCCCTTTGTCGCGACCCCGGAACGGACCCTGGGCCCGCGACGGTTGTTTTGTTTGTTTTCCCACAAGTTCCCGCGATGAGGATTCCCGAGACACGCGGAATCTGTCTCACATGATCAAGTTTGTGGAAGCGTGTAGCAAATCACATCAAGATAAGCACCAATAAATTTCTAAGTGCTATGACAAATAATATCAAGACATAGTATTAAAAGAAAGGAGTTAACATGGCATTCACATCATGATTCAAGTTATGAGACTAACACAAAAGCAAGTTAAGTTTAGCTACATCCCATAAGAGACCAACAAAGGCCAATACGATTCTCAAAATAATAAAAGAACTCAATGACAAAATGTAGCGAAACTCAAGAACCCGCCCGACGTCTAGTTGACATCGTCGGGTTGCCACTCTCTGACTGGTGGGTGGCTCAAGAGCCTCCTCCGGACGCTCCTTCTCAAAGGCAACGTCACCTGCACCTGGGCACCAACATACAAGGGTCAAACACAACGGTTTGGCAGGTAATCAATTTAGGCATGAGCATATAAGTAGTAAATGTTTAAGGAAACATACAAAGACATTTTGTTGAATTGTAAATAGTTACATGACTAAGGTACATTTCAATATACGAGCAAAACTTACATGAATACTTATAATATCATGAATAGTTACATTCCACAATGAACTCATCCTTTCTCTATCATTTATAATGAAAAGAGCAAGCACGCACGGCAAGCACGATATACATAATATAATCACGACACGATTCCCACATATACGGGGATTCCGGCCGCGGAACCGGATACGCACGATGTGTAATAAAATACACGATCAGTCTGCGGACAGTCCACATGTTTAAGGACCTCCAGACAGTGGATCAAACTGAAAGGGAAGTCCAAGCTCAGTGGTGTTCACTTAAATTCATGAATGCACAAAACACGTGAAACACTGTCTAAACATGTCGAGATAAAAAGGGAAAATCACTTATCAAAACACGACAAACACGACTAGCAAAAGGCATAATTAATATGCATAACACGCTTAGGAAGTGGTCCCCCTTTTTTTTTTTAAACAAATCTTCAAAACGAGCTTGTACATAAACATTCAAAACGAACACACAATGATATTCATTGTATAAAAAACTAAAGTACGAACACAAAGTCTATCAAGCACATGTAAGGACCTTTGATTGATCTTGGTGTAAACGAAGTCCAAATGTTGGAAATTTAAAAGAGAATCGGTGCCCCGGAAGTTCAAAGACATCTCAGGTTTCGAGTGCACAATATCAGGCTAAAGGTCACTTAACATGTTCTAGTTTTCATTCTTACAAATATTCTTCAAAATGGGCAATGGTGTCAAATTCGGTCAGCTCGCGGTCAGATGTCGGCTAGCCGAACTAGGATCTGGCGGCTAGCCGCCAGCTGACCGACGGGCTAACCGTTGGAAACCCAGGTCCAAACGTAGCTCTCTGGAAAAGAAATCGAACTGACTTCGGTTGGCTTGCGGTTAGCCGAAATGGGACCTGGTGGCTAGCCGTAAGCTGACCGTAGGGCTGGCCGCTGAACCCTGATGCACATACCAGCTTCTGGAAAAGAAACCGTCGAGCTCGGTCAGCTCGCGGTCATTTCGGCTAGCCGCCAGCTGACCAGCGGCTGACTGAAACTGCACGGGAAGTGCATTTCAATTCAGATTTACACATTTTCTTTGTCCCTTCTTCTTGTTTCTCTTTCAACCTACACCTCCTTGAGCCTACATGCTCTCCAAGGGGTAAAACACCCGTTTCATAGCATAAATTGAGACATTACATTCCCATTCTCCAATCTAAAACCAAATCCACAAAATTTCCATTCAAGACATAAATTTCCAATGAAATGAGAAGAATGAAAAGAAAACAAATCAAATGCACACATGCTATCATCCATCCTAGATTGGTTACTTGCCTTAATCTTAGATCTCACAAACTTTCTCCGAGCACTTCCACTCAAGCTAATCCAAAGACTACAAAGCCCATGAAAACCAAACAAAACTCACTCAATCTTGAAAGCAAGGAACTCATTTTCACAAAAGGGTTTGCAATATGAAAAACAAGATCTTTAGGAACCAAAAAGGCTCCATTAAAAAGATGGGTTGGAGCTCTTCCCTAGAAATGCACAAACAAGAGAGAAGGAAGAAAATAGAGCTCTTGCCCAACTAGAAACTTCAAGAATTTGTATCAATGGAAAGCTTAGGATGAGAGGAAGAAGATGATGGTCTTGGAATTCCATTTGTAGTCTTCTAGCTTGATCATTCAAGAGAAATAAAGTGGAGAGAAAATGTTTCTCCTCTCGGCTGCTCTAGGATTAGGGTTTGAGAATGAAAAGAGGGAAATAGTTGACTTAAAACTTTAGCAAATGGGGCCCAAATGGCCAAATCTTGTATCAATGAAAACATGATCTTGCAGGCTTCGAATGAACTCGACGAAGAAGGATAAAATGATCCTCTAAATATCTAGTTTCCAAAAAGTATATTTTTGACATGGTTTTGAGATTTCAAAATTTGTGTCCAGATTTGTGTATAAAAGACAACTTTACCCTTTTTGGGTCAGAACTTGGGTTTTTTGGGCTTCAAACATGAATGGGCTGAAAATGAAAATTGTAACATATAGTAAAATCATTCAAATGAAATCAAAATCACAATAAAAAATGGAAAACCAACACGATCCTCCCAAGCTTACACGTACACTCAGGCCTTCCTGAGCATGTCTGATTAATACTAAATGTTCTCAAAATTCCCAAAGCTGTGTCCAAGACTAAAACTAATTATTTCTAACCCAACGACAACTAAACCCACTTAGGACTAAACACACATATTAATCGTATACTAATTGAATTAGTCTGGGTCGGGGTCTAACATCCTCCATCCCTTAGGATATTTGGTCCACCAAATAAAACAAGCATTTACCTATGGTAAAAGCTGTGGATACTTCATCTGCACTTGATCTCTCAATTCCCATGCGGCTTCCTCTGGCTCGTGATTTTCCCGAAGTACCTTGACCCATTGAATAGTCTGATTTCTCAATTCTTGCGCTTTAGTATCAATGATCTTGATCGGCTTTTCCACATACGAGGCATTTTCTCGAATCTCCAAAGGCTCGTGCTGTAGTATATGTGAAGGACTAGAGACTTATTTCTTGAGCATAGAAACATGAAATACATTGTGCACCCCGGAGAGTTCCGGCGGTAACGCAAGTCTGTAAGCGACATCCCCAATCTTGCTCAAAATTTCGTATGGACCAATAAACCTTCTAGCTAGCTTTCCCTTCTGTCCGAATCTCAAAGTTCCTCTAACTGGTGAGATTTTTAAGAACACTTTGTCACCCACTTGAAACTGTAATTCTCTCTGGCAAGTGTCTGTATAACTCTTCTGCCTACTTCGGGCGATCTTCAAACGTTCTTGAATCAGCTTGACATTGTCACTTGTCTCTCCAACTATCGTCGGTCCATGAAAACTACGCTCACTGACTTCTTCCCAGCAAACCGGAGTTCTGCATCTTCTACCATAGAGTGCCTCGCAAGGTGCCATACCGATGCTAGAGTGGTAGATATTGTTATAAGCAAATTCACAAAGCGGTAAGCACTCATCCCACTGAACCTTGAAATCTAATACGCAAGCACGCAACATGTCTTCAAGAGTCTGTATCATCATTTCTGACTAACCATCTGTCTGAGGATGATATGTCGTGCTGAACTGGAGTTTGGTACCCATAGACTCATGATGAGTTTTCCAAAACTTTGAAACGAACCTGCTGTCTTTGTCTGAAGTAATGGAGACGGGCTAACCATGTTTACTAACAATCTCATCAACAAATAACTTTGCAAGTGGTGTCATATGCATCATGTTCCCTGTCTTCATCGAAATGAAATGAGCAGACTTTGTCAAACGATCTATAATAATCCAAATTGCATTATTTCCCTTCTTGGTATTCGACAAACCGGAACGAAATCCATGGTGATGTGCTCCCATTTCCACTCCAGAATCTCCAACGGTTGTAACAAACCTGGGGGCTTCTGATGCTCTGCTTTAATCAACTGACAAGTCAGACAACGGGACACAAAAACTGCTATCTCTCTCTTCATGTTGTTCCACCAAAATCTATTCTTCAAATTGTGGTACATCTTTGTGCTACCCGAATGCATAGAATATCTTGTGTTGTGAGCTTCATTCATTATTTCACTCTTCAAGTTATCCACATTTGGCACACACAACCGGTCATGGAAATACAGTATTCCATTCACCATCTTGAAATCTGGACGTTCTGTGATATGTTCTACTATCTTTGCCAAGTCTGGGTCTTGCAACTGACTTTCCTTGGTCTTATCGATGAAGGTAGGTTCTGATAATGTCATGTTTGTAAACATTGCACCCAGTTTCAGGGTTTGCACTTCTACACCCAACTCTTCAAACTTCTGTAAGACACCAATTCCTCTCAAACTGGCCATGACCACTGATTTTCTGCTCAATGCATCAGCTACAACATTCACTTTGCCTGGATGATACTCGATTGGAAAGTCATAATCCTTGATATATTTCATCCACCGTCTCTGTCTCATGTTTAAATCCTTCTGCGAGAACAAATATTGCAAACTTCGGTGATCTGAATAGACCTCAAATTTCTCTCCATAGAGATAGTGTCTCCACATCTTCAATGCAAATACAACTGCTGCCAATTCCAAGTCATGAGTTGCATAGTTCTTCTCGGGGTCCTTTAACTGTCTTGAGCCATAAGCAATCACCTTGCCATCGTGCATCAATACACAACCTAGTCCTACATTCGAAGCATCTGTATAAACAATAAATCCGTCGCTGCCCGATGGTAATGTAAGAATTGGAGCTGTGGTTAACATTCCTTTCAACTCTTGAAAACTTGTTTCACATTGTTCGGTCCAAACAAATGGGACATT
Source organism: Cinnamomum chago (assembly GCA_038049695.1). NCBI lineage: Eukaryota > Viridiplantae > Streptophyta > Magnoliopsida > Laurales > Lauraceae > Cinnamomum > Cinnamomum chago. The sequence continues at coordinate 20,471,259 of CP142459.1, forward strand.
CTTCCTGGTCAATTTTGTCAACGGTGCTGTAATGGATGAAAAACCTTGGACAAATCTTCTGTAATAGCCTGCTAACCCCAAAAAGCTTCTGATTTCTGTCACACTGCTTGGTCTCACCCAATTAACAACTGCCTCTGTCTTGGCTGGATCAACTGCTAAACCTTCTCTGGAGATGATGTGGCCTAGAAAAGCAACTTGCTCTAACCAGAATTCGCACTTACTGAGTTTTGCATAAAGTTAGTTGTCCCTCAAAAGCTGCAACGCTGTCCTCAAATGTTCTTCATGCTCCTTCTTAGTCTTGAAATACACCAGGATGTCATCAATGAATACTACTGTAGAGTGATCCAAATAGGGTGCAAAGACTTTGTTCATAAGAGCCATAAAGACTGCAGGTGCATTCGTCAAACCAAAGGGCATCACGTAGTGCCCATATCTTGTTCTAAAAGCCGTTTTCTGAACATCCGAGTCTCTAACTCTCAACTGATGGTACCCTGATCTCAAGTCTATCTTGGAAAAATAGGCTGCTCCTTGCAATTGATCAAATAATTTGTCTATCATTGGCAATGGATACTTGTTCTTCACGGTCACATGGTTCAGTTTTCTGTAGTCAATGCACATTCTCAGACTTCCATCTTTCTTTTTCACAAACAACATCGGTGCTCCCCAAGATGAAACACTTGGCCTAATGAAGCCTTTGCTCAACAAATCCTGCAACTGGAGTTTTAGTTCACCCATTTCTGCTGGAGCCATTCTGTATGGCGCAATGGAGATCGGAGCCGTCCCTGGTAGGAGCTCAATTGTGAACTCAACTTCTCTAATTGGTGGTAATCCCGGGATTTCTTCTGGAAAAACATCCGGAAATTCACACACAATGGGGACATCCTCCACCCCTTAGGACTGTTTATCCTCCGTGATAAACGCAATAAATGCCTAACACCCACTCTGAACTAATCTGCTTGCCTTCAAGACTGAAATAAATCTTGCCTGAGTTTTTCTCTTATTCCCCTGAAATATCAATTCTACTAGTGGTCCTTGGAATCTGAATGTTATGGTTTTACTAAAACAATCCATGGTGGCATGATATGCTTCTAACCAATCCATGCCTAAGATGACATCAAAATCATACATGTCCAAAACAATGAGGTTGGCCGGTAAATTAACATCTCCTAACAAAACTATACAGCTAGGGTAATAGGTTCTACACACTACTTGTTTCCCTACTGGTGTGGTTACTATCAGAATGTAATCCAATTCATTATGTGGTGCATCAATCATCTTAGCAAAACTAGGAGATGAAAACAAATGTGTGGATCCAAAATCAAATAAAATCTGAGCTTCTATCCCACAAACAAGAAGTTTACCTTCCACCACGTCTCCTACAGCTTCAGCATCCGCACGGTTGAGATGATATAAACGTCCATGCATCTGTAGTCTATTCGGTGCTTGATTTTGTCTTCCTTGGCCATGTTAGTTCTGTTGTGGAGGACGAGCATTCTGATTCTGTGCTGGTGGCCTAGCTTGCTGCTGCTGCTGAGGTGGTCTAACCTGATTCTGAACTGGTGCTTGATTTTGAGGGGCTGCTTGTCTCTGCTGTTGGTTTTTGTTCCCTTGATTCTGAAGTTGTGGGCAATCCTTGATTGCATGGTTCATAGCCCCACATTTGAAACAGGCACTTGTGGCCTTACGACATTCATGAGTTTCGTGGTTCTTGCCACAATGGCCACAACCCTGTCTCACTTGACTTTGTTCTTGCCTTGGTTTCTTGTTGTGCTGCTGCTTCTGATTCTGCTGCTGGTAGTGCTGCTTCTTCTGATTCTGCTGCTGGTAGTGCTGCTTCCTGTCTTGAACGATCAGGTTGTTTATATCTTCAAACTTATATGCCCGTTTGACCGCCTCATCATATAAAGCTGGTGGAACTACTCCTATAGCATCTCTCATGATAATCGGATTCAATCCTTCCAAAAACTTTGTTATCTTCTTCTGCTCAGTGTCAATCAACTCAGTAGCATATCTAGCCAATCTCTCAAACTTGGTGACATAGTCTAGCACAGTCATGTTGCCTTATTTGAGCTGCTGGAATTCAATAGTCTTTTGTCTCTTAACATCGGAGGGAATGTACTTATCCTGAAATTGTGTCTTGAACGCTGCCCACGCATCTTCGTTAGCCATTACTGTGTATGGGTCCTTAACTGTTTGCCACCATCGATCAGCAAGCCCATAGAATAGTGAAGCTGTGAGGTTGACCTTCTGTCTCCCCGTGCACGTAAAGATATCAAAGATTTTCTCGGTATTAGCTAGCCAGTCATCTGCAACTAACGGGTCCTCATTGCCCGAAAATTCCTTCGGTGCTCTCTTCCTGAACTTCTCAAATAGCGCATTAGGGTCATGATCCCTATTATGGATAACAATCTGTGGACCCAAAGGCTGAGGCTGTGGAGCTAGATTCCTGTTCTGAAGAACTTCCAAGAGTTGCCTCTGGACTTGAGCCATTTCTTCATCCTTTCTTGCTAGTTGTTCTTGAAATTTGGCTTGAGTCTCATTTGTCTGCCTTTGTTGTTCTATCATAGTTTGCATGAGTTCTTGAAATTGTGTAACGGTTGGCGTATTGGTCGTGTCTAACTCGTTCTGATTACTGCCTAAAGCATTATTATTTGGAAATCTCCTTGGAGGCATCATGCTGTAAAACAAGGTGTTAGTACACAATAAACATGGTATAAGGGTTTCTAAGGTCTTATATACCAACGAATCTATCGAACTCATGAATCCTCGTCACGTTTCTAAGATCTTTCTAGTTTCTTTTAAGTGCCGGAAACATGTCCCGCTTTGATACCAGTACTGTCACGACCCCGGAATAGACCCCGGGCCCACGACGGTTGTTTTGTTTGTTTTCCCACAGGTTCCGACCGTGAGGATTCCCGAGACACGCGGAATTTGTCTCACATGATCAAGTTTGTGGAAGCGTGTAGCAAATCACATCAAGTTAAGCACCAATAAATTTCTAAGTGCTATGACAATAATATCAAGACATAGTATCAAAAGAAAGGAGTTAACATGGCATTGCCATCATGATTCAAGTTATGAGACTAACACAAAAGTAAGTTAAGTTTAGTTACATCACATAAGAGGCCAACAAAGGCCAATACGATTCTCAAAATAATAAAAGAACCCAATGACAAAATGTAGCGAAACTCAAGAACCCGCCCGACGTCTAGTTGACATCGTCGGGTTGCCACTCTTTGACTGGGGGGTGGCTCAAGAGCCTCCTCCGGACGCTCCTTCTCAAAGGCAACGTCACCTGCACCTGGGCACCAACATACAAGGGTCAAACACAACGGTTTGGCAGGTAATCAATTTAGGCATGAGCATATAAGTAGTAAATGTTTAAGGAAACATACAAAGACATTTTGCTGAATTGTAAACAGTTACATGACTAAGGTACATTTCAATATACGAGCAAAACTGACATGAATACTTATAATATCATGAATAGTTACATTCCACAATAAACTCATCCTTTCTCTATCATTTATAATGAAAAGAGCAAGCACGCATGACAAGCACGATATACATAATATAATCACGACACGATTCCCACATATACGGGGATTCCGACCGCGGAACCGGATACGCACGATGTGTAATAAAATACACGACCAGTCTGCGGACAGTCCATATGTTTAAGGACCTCCAGACAGTGGATCAAACTGAAATGGCAGTCCAACCTCAGTGGTGTTCACTTAAATTCATGAATGCACAAAACACGCGAAACACTGTCTAAACATGTCGAGATAAAAAGGGAAAATCACTTATCAAAACACGACAAACACGACTAGCAAAAGGCATAATTAATATGCATAACACGCTTAGGAAGTGGTCCCCCTTTTTTTTTTTTAAACAAATCTTCAAAACGAGCTTGTACATAAACATTCAAAACGAACACACAATGATATTCATTGTATCAAAAACTAAAGTACGAACACAAAGCCTATCAAGCACATGTAAGGACATTTGATTGATCTTTGTGTAAACAAAGTCCAAATGTTGGAAATTTAAAAGAGAATCGGTGCCCCGGAAGTTCAAAGACATCTCAGGTTTCGAGTGCACAATATCAGGCTAAAGGTCACTTAACATGTTCTAGTTTTCATTCTTACAAATATTCTTCAAAATGGGTAATGGTGTCAAATTCGGTCAGCTCGCGGTCAGATGTCGGCTAGCCGAACTAGGATCTAGCGGCTAACAGCCAGCTGACGGACAGGCTGACCGCTGGAAACCCAGGTCCAAACGCAGCTCTCTGGAAAAGAAACCGAACTGACTTCGGTTGGCTTGCAGTTAGCCGAAATGGGACCTGGCGGCAAGTCGTAAGCTGACCGTAGGGTTGACCGCTGAACCCTGATGCACATGCCAACTTCTGAAAAAGGAACCGCCGAGCTCGGTCAGCTCGCGGTTAGCCGAAATCCCCCAGCTAACCAACGACTGACCGAAACTGCACGGGAAGTGCATTTCAATTCAGATTTTCAGATTTTCTTTTTCTCTTCTTATTGTTTCTCATTCAAACTGCACCTCCCTGAGCCTACATGATCTCCAAGGGGTAAAACACCCATTTCATAGCACAAATTGAGACATTGCATTCCCATTCTCCAATCTAAAACCAAATCCACAAAATTTCCATTCAAGACATAAATTCCCAATGAAATGAGAAGAATGAAAAGAAAACAAATCAAATGCACACATGCTATCATCCATCCTAAATTGGTTACTTGCCTTAATCCATGATGTCACAAACTTTCTCCAAGCACTTCCACTCAAGCTAATCCAAAGACTACAAAACCCATGAAAACCAAACAAAACTCACTCAATCTTGAAAACAAGGAACTCATTTTTACAAAAGGGTTTGCAATATGAAAAACAAGATCTTTAGGAACAAAAAAGGCTCCATTAAAAAGATGGGTTAGAGCTCTTACCTAGAAATGCACAAACTAGAGAGAAGGAAGAAAATGGAGCTCTTGCCCAACTAGAAACTTCAAGAATTTGTATAAATGGAAAGCTTATGATGAGAGGAAGAAGATGATGGTCTTGGAATTCCATTTGGAGTCTTCTAGCTTGATCATTCAAGAGAAATAAAGTGGAGAGAAAAGGTTTCTCTTTTTGGCTGCTCTAGGGTTAGGGTTTGAGAATGAAAAGAGGGAAAGAGTTGACTTAAAACCTTAGCAAATGGGGCCCAAATGGCCAAATCTTGTATCAATGAAAACATGATCTTGCGTGCTTCAAATGAATTCGACGAAGAAGGATAAAATGATCCTCGAAATATCTAGTTTCCAAAAAGTATATTTTTGACATGGTTTTGAGATTTCAAGATTTGTGTCCAGATTTGTTTATAAAAGACAACTTTACCCTTTTTGGGTCAGAACTTGGGTTTTTTGGGATTCAAACATGAATGGGCTGAAAACGAAAATTGTAACCATAGTAAAATCATTCAAATGAAATCAAAATCACAATTAAAAATGGAAAACCAACACGATTCTCCCAAGCTTACACATACACTCAGGCATTCCTGAGCATGTCTGACTAATACTAAACGTTCTCAAAATTAAAACTGTGTCCAAGACTAAAACTAATTATTTCTAACCCAACGACAACTAAACACACATTAATCGTACACTAATCGAATTAGTCTGTGTCTGGGTCTAACACTCTTGATTTTTTTATTTTGGCCTCAGATGAGAGCGGGAGATGAAATGTCTTGCGCGGGCTCCACACGAGGCACTTGAATCACTTGACATTAGTTGCTTCCAGCACTGGCAACTCAGCACGTGGTGAGCGGACGATCTCCTCAGCGTTTTCTGAGGAGAGGGGCTCCCTATATATATATATATATATATATATATATATATGGGAGATGCTCCTATGAGAGATATCTCTCACCTTATATGAGAGATAGGGGTGGGGGCCCTCATATTTAAGTTGTTGGCATTGGATATAAATGTGAGGGCCCCCACCCAATCTCTCATTCAGGGTGAGAGATGCTCTCACAGGAGCATCTCCATATATATATATAGGGCAATGTTCAAGTGAGGGATTCTCTCACCATGTGTGGTGAAAGACTCCCCTTTTTAGGGAGGTTTCAAGTATAAAAGGGCTTTTGTACTTGAAGGGAGTACACCCTTTTGTACTTGAAACATCTCCAAAAAGGGAGTCCTTCACCACACATGGTGAGGGAATCCCTCACTTAAATACCCCATATATATATATAGGAACCGGTCCTATAAGGACCGTCCTTACAACTTACGGTGTGGACAGCCCAGTGGGGCCCACCGTGAGACCCCACTTGTCATGGGACAAAGGGAGACTGCAAGATCCAAGTGGAGCCAACCTACATATTAAATTTGAAGTCAATCTAATACATCTAACCCCTTCATCCGTGCTCCATAAGTTTAACAACTTTACATCAAATAAGAAAAATTGACCTTCAATCTAACGGTCTAATTCATCCAAATCCATGCAAATTTATGGGATTCGGTGCCTATAAGGGGGTTGTGAATGTGCGGTCAATTTGGATGAGTCATAAGGTGGGCCCCAGTGGGTGTTCCGAATTGTGAGGACCGTCGTTTTATATATATATGGGGGTATTCAAGTGAGGGATTCCCTCACCATGTGTGGTGAGGGACTCCCTTTTTGGGAGGTTTCAAGTACGAAATGACGTACTCCTTTCAAGTACAAAAGCCTTTTTATACTTGAAACTTCCCTAAAAAGGGGAATCCCTCACTTGAATATTTCCCATATATATATATATATATATATATATATATATATATATATATATATGAGCAAGACTCTCCTAAGCTCAAGCTTACGATAAAATCTCGTAAGCTCATATTTGTAGGGCCAACCTTTGGTCCATCCAAATAGACCAAACACGTGATCCCTCTAAATTGCACATGTCCACCTACTTTTGGTCAAATCCGAATTTGCTGGACCGTTGGATCGACTATGTATCGATCCGAATGGACTATTGACTATTAAACTTTTGGGCCAATATAGAGATGAAAGAAATTACGGTTGGGGCTGATTTTTTGCATAGAGGAATATCCTAAGGAGTCCTTGAAATCCTCCCCACCCCCATCCCCATGTGGGTTCCTAGGTGGGCCCCACCACACACTTGAACTTACCTTATCCTAAGCTTGAGCTTAGGAGAGCTGGCCTCTATATATATATATATATATATATATATATATAAGTGTTTGAGGAAATTGCTAGTATAATAAGGTGGTTGTATGGGAAAATAAGACAATTAATGAAGGACTATGGGAAATAGAAGAAATGTTTGAATGGGAGTAATGAGATGTATAGGAAGCATGGTTTAAAATATCCGGTATCGGCCGATATGAATCGGTATCGGCCTGGACCGAAATGATTTTTTATCAGGATATTGGTATCGGTATCGTATCACTCGATATCACCAAAATATCGATGAAATATTGGTCGTACCGGCCGATATTTTAAAATATTGGTTGTAACGACCGGTACGACAAATACGGATAAATCCTTAAGGAAAAAAAAAAGAAGGAACAAGATGATGAAGAGGAGAAAGAAAACTACAGACAGTGAGCTTGGAATCATTTGCAAGAAAAAAAGAGAGAAAGAAAACCCACAGATCTAACTTGAAGTTGCAGAAAAAAAAAAAAAGTGCAACAGAGTGGAAGATGTGGATCTGTTGGCTGAAGCTTCGGCCACCGGCCATCGTGGTCAACGTCTTCTCCTCCTCCTCCTCTCTCTCTCTCTCTCCTCCTCTTCTTCTTCTTTCTTTTCCTCTTCCCTTTTCTTTTCCCTCCGTTTCTGGCTCTATCGACTCGGGGGAGTCTAGAATTGGGAAAGTCGAAACCCTATGGTCTTTTTAACTCTTCGTTTGGTTGTGAGTCTTGCACGATTTGTAGAAGTCATGTGGGCTCTACTGTGGCCCACATCTTAAAACAGTTTGATGCAAATTTTGTTTCAATTAGGGTCGAATTTTAATTGAGTAGAAGATGGGCCTATGTCCAAGTGGAAATCAATTTAATAATGGGTAGTAATTTGTATAAGGGCCCATATTTAGTGAAAATTTTGTAAAGCCTCTAAGTAGATTTTTTTTTCCTTCTTCTTTTTGGGCAATTTAGGTTTTCTAATCATCAATCTAACAAACCTATTTCTATTAGAGCAAAATTTAACCAAGAGCCCTAAGAAAAGGAGGCATTTATTTCTAACAATTTACATTCTTTTATAAATAAGCCCACTGTGGAGCCTACAATATTCCCAAAAAGACTTGAACTTATTTTCTTTCATTTTAAAATACAAATAGGGCCTACTTATGAAAAGAATTTAAACCACAAGACAAACGACTCCTATTAAATGGCCCCTCATTGAATTTTAATCAAATAAGAGTTGGGTCTAATGTCACATTGATCACTTAAAAATATACAAATAAAATATTAAATTAACACACTTGTTCTAATTGTTGTTTTTATATAAAAAAAAAAGTGTTCGACACTCTGCAGTAATGAATCTAACAATGGATCTACGTCCTAGTGGTTTCTTTTTACAAAGTTTATATAAGGGTGATGGTTATTGTAAGAAATTTAGATATGTGTTATATTGATTAAATTATAAATTATAATGATGGGCTAAGTAATTAAATATTAAAATTTTATATTTTAACAATTAAAGATTTAAGCAGCGATACAGGATGTCATGACTTAAGGGGACCGGTATTTTCATTTATTGTTGTTTTTAATGAAAAATAATATTGTTTTCCAGCATTTTCTAATATTCTGAATTTTTTGAATATTTAAAAAAAAAATTGGATTAGAAGAAAATTCACACCGCAATGACCGCGACGGACCGATAACCGCAACCGTTACCGTATCGGTTTTTTGGCCTGACCAATTCCGCGACCGATACCACAATCTTGAACCATGATAGGAAGTATAAGACTAGCGTATGGAGAAATAAAGACAGTAATGGGGTATGATAGAAAAATAAGAAATAAAAAAAATCCTTCATCAAATACTTAGCAGTTTCTTTAAGAAGTTAATTTCAGAGATCAATATGCATTCCTAACTTTTATAGAAAAAAAAATGCACTTTAAAATTAACTTAAAAAAAAAAAAGAAGAAGAATGAACTACAAAAAAGCATAGACAAAAGCTTTAAATTGGGTGCATATATGTAGTTTCTATGAGTCCAATCAAACAATAATATCCTCAAAAACCTTTCTGTGCCCTGTATTTTCAAAATTCATGTTCATCATCTTCAATTCTTCCCGTAAGACTTATTTTTTCCCCAAACTTCCTCTTAAACCTGAGCGATAAAAGAGTCATTTTCCCAAACTGCCTCTAAAACTTGAGAGATAAAAGAGATTCTGAGAAAATAAATAATGAGCCTACTACCACCTCATTTATTAATTTGCATGCCTTCCCATTTATAATGAGCCTACTACCACCTCATTTATTAATTTGCATGCCTTCCCATTGGAATAGAAAAGATGAGTAAGCAAGTACATAAGCCCGATTCTTGAGTCGTGGTTAAGGAGAGGTGGCAAGGTAGCGGGAGGGAGTAAGCCATGACTAGATAGATGCATCTAATTGGCGAGCCAAAGGATCGTTGATCGTGATGATACTGTTGCTGCAACTGGTCACTAATCATGATTGGAAGTCTTAGTTTGGTGTACGGAGAATTGGATATTGGTAATGACTTGGTGAGAACAATAATTGGCAAACATGGAAAGATGGAAAAGTAGTTGGGCGGAGAGATGTTAAGAGAGAGTAAGATATGTCCTAATACGTGAAAGTGAGACCCATGTACAAAAGATCAAAATACCCCGAAACATACAAAATTACATAATAACCTCACTACTTTTTTTTTTTTTTTTGCTGTCGGAGGGTTCCCAACCCTTTGGGCTGGACTAATCCCTCCGGGCCCAGAGGGAAGCCGGGTAAATCCCCTGTAGCCCTAGTGTGGTAGCAGAGTTTCGAACCCACAACCTCCGGGAGCAAACCGTGGTCCTAGGCCAACTAAGCTACCCCTTGGGGTTGTATAATAACCTCACTACAACACTCAAAAGTAAAACAAGTAACTAGACTGAGAGATTTTTAGAAAATGCACTTTAAAATTTTGACATATAGGAGGAGATTTTATCAAAATCTTCAGAAACTTTAGGAATGTCTAAAACAATTGGGCCAAAACCTAGTTAACTCCATTGATCGCTTGAATCACCTAGTTGGCCTCACTCAAAATCTGGACTCTTTTCACGTCTTTTTCTCGAGCTTTATTCAATTAGCGAGGGCTGCCCTCAGTTCAGCTTCCTTTAAAGAGGCAACCTCCTTTATCCATAATGCCTCAAGCATAAATTATAGATCCATTAAGTCATAGTATATATCTAAAAGTAGCTTTACTGGATGATCCCCTAAAAGCAATATCGAAAACCACTCTTATTTGGCATCACTACTTGCTTCTAATTCTCTAAATTTCTAAAGCGGATAGAGATTTTGAAAATAGAGGCGTTTGATAGTGTGTTTCAGCCTCTTTCCAGTGTAGAGAAGTAGAGGCAATGCCTCTTTTTTTCACAGCCCATCATTGGATGTATTTGGAAAGTATAGGCGGATAAACAGTGTTTCCAAATCCACAACGCCCCAGCCCAAGTTTTTAATTTTTTTTTAAATTTGAGAGAATAAATCATGATCCAAACCGTTGGAAATGTTCATAAGATCAAACACGACTATAGGACCAAATTTCACCCATTGGATTATCACTAATCTCGAGATGTGAAAACAAACACGAGCCATTGGATGATATTTTTTGGATTTTGTGGGGCCCAAACACAAGATCCAAATCGTTAGGTCTCTTTGGAAGGCTATACACGGCTATGGAATCATTTTTCAAGGCTTGATATCTTGTAGGTCTTGAGACATTTGTGATTAACGTTGATTTAAAAAAGTCTATTTAAAGTAGAACCTTTCATTGCCAAACACTCCATTTGATTCTAGCCTCTTTTTTTATGGATCGTTTTTTAATGGCTTGATTTTTTTGGATCTAACCAAAAAAGAGTAGAGATACCAAACAAGCCTAAGGCTACATCTTTTTTAATCTTCTCACCAGAGTTAGGATCTAATTCATTTTGCCCATTTCGATCCTTCCTTTTGTCATTGCAAGGTGAATTATCTTCTTTTTTACTCATTATATAAAAATTCTTTCTAGGCTTCCAAATAGCCCACAAATTAGCTATGAGCCAAGCTTTTGAGAAATGATATTAATAAGAAGATTCAGTCAACCATTTCCAAGAAAATCTTCCCACCATTCAATATCCCATGAATAGGTATGTTATGGGACAATATACGATGATAAGATCTATACGAGGTTGTGCTACCATAGTCACATTAGATCATTGGATCTATAGCAAATAGGTCATAAAGCCTCTTAAAGAGGAAAAAGATCCTATGGGGCATACCCTATCAGAACAGAATCATCAGAAAAAGAACCCACAGTCCGGGTACAAGCAAAAAGCATATAGAATAGAGGTCCCACAACCCGTGTACAAGCAAACTAAGCATTGAATAGAGATATCAATGCATTCATTGAAACTCGATCCATATTTTTCAGACAATCGGAAGACTATCTTAGCTTTAAAAAAAAAAAGGTCATAGAGCATCACAATTGAGTAATTTAAAGTTGAGGAAGTACCTTACCGATATAGCTTTTCTAAGGCATTTTTAGTAGGAATGCAAACAGATACTTGATGATCCGACTACCTCAAGGCTCTGACTTGAAGAACTGAGTTTGGGTCTTACTTTTAGGGCATGTTTCTTTATTAGAATTCCTTATAGAAATCCTAGATGTTGGGGTTTTTGAGATATGATGTCACATCATGTCCCCTAGTATTTACAAATTTCATGTTTCTTGCCTAGTATTAAGAAATTCCAACCACATGAAAGGTCCCAAATGGCTTTAGGAATTCAAGAATTCCACCCTCTTTTTATTTTGGTGGAATTTCTGGATGCTCAAGTCTAAGAGAGTATTCAAGAATTCAATTATATCCGGAAATTCAAGAAATCACCAGATAGAAATTCCTTGAATTATAGAAAAGAAACATTTCCTACTTTTGTTTATTAAACAGATCAAGTTATGAAACCAAATAGGTTCCAACCTATGTACCCGATACCTAGCCCGCATGCAAATGCATGGAAGTCCAAAGGGTAGAGAGGAGTCCAATGGTCACTTGTTTCTTGGAAATGAGAGAGGAATTGATGTGACAAAGATTGTTCAGAGCGTGGAGTAGGGGTGTAACGGTTCGATTAACCGTTTGGTTTGAGGAAACTATTAATCGAACTGTAATTTACGGTTTTCAGTTTTTAAAGACCGAAACTGTAATCGTACCCTAAAAAACCGATCCGCGGCTAACCATATTAGACGGTTCGGTTACGGTTAATTGTCGCTTAAAACAAAATCTATCTTTGGCCTTTGAGTCTGCATGGAGAACAATACTATCATTTTTCGCATATAAAACAAAACAACACTATTATTTTTCACGAAAATAAACACAACTAAAAATCTAAAATGCTACTATAAAACATCAATCATTCAATACAATTATAGGAAACATGAGACAAGTATAATATAACTCACAAAATAATTGTAACGGTTCGGTTCGGTTAATAACTGTGAGTCGAGACTAAAAACTGTAACCGAACCGTGAAGCACGGTTTTATGATCTTAATAACCTTAATCGTAACCGAACTGTGAAACACGGTTATTAACCGTCGGTTCGATCGGTAAGACGGTTTTCCGGTGTTTTTTTTAGCATGGAGGGTTCTTGGGGTCATAACTATTATCTTGGTAATTTTTTATAAATTACTTTTAATATAAAAAAAATAACAGTAAGTAAAAATGCTCATGAAGAAATATAGGTCGAGCTAATGATGTTTTTTTTTTATAAAATATTTATTATAATGAAAATAATAAAAATATTAAAAGAAAAGGAAAAATAAAAATACTAAGTGACCATTTGAGATTGAGAGTATCACTAACTTGAGTGAATGTTAAATCATGCCTAATGTCTACACATATTACATTTGGTGCTGGCATGTACGATTGTTTGTCCAGGCTGGTCCTTGATTTCAAATCCAAACACATACAAGCCAACATTATTGCCCATCAAAGGATCACATGTAACCAAATAATGAATTTTCATTAATCAATAGCCGGTGGATTGATTTATATGTGACTTGTCATACTTTGATTATAGTAAGATACAACTCTAAATGCTAAAACCAAAATAAAATGATTATTTTGAGTGGTCTAGATTCATTACAGTTCACACTATTATTTTTGTATCTTAACTGCCCTTATAAGGTCTTTATAAACTTAATCTTGGAAAATATTCAGGTATTTTCAAATTTAGAGTATTTTTATCTAATGCTATTAAAAACATATGCAAAAAAAAAAAAAAAAAATTCTAAATAATTAGTAAAAAGAGGAATTTACTGGACAAATCTCCGTAAGACCCCATATGTCCTACTAAGACCCCGTATCACATTGGACACGGGAGGGGTCCTCATGTGGGCTTTTTCTTTTTTTCTTTTTTTTTTTAATCGTTTTGTGATATAGTCGATATTGACCATTATGTCAGTCAGATTTTTTTCAACATGTAACTATTTTATTTGTTGAACGCAACAGAATGGTCGATATCGATCATATAGCAAAATAAAAAGAAAAAAGACGAATCTGAGTTTTCTCTCTTGGTTGCTGGTGCTTCATGAATTGGCCAGTGACAATCAATGCCCAAATGGCAAGATTGGCCCAACCTCCCAGAGTAAGGTGCAGCTTCGGCCCCTCCATTATGGCGAGCCAGCGGACAATCAAGATGGCACCAGCGAATGCGAAACGGGCAGGGAAGGGCAGGCTAATATCCCATATAGGGTCGTGTGGGCGAGGATAGAGATGGCCATAAAGGCGACTGCAGACGCTGGACTCGAAGAAGAAGTAGTGGTAGGCGAAAAAGAAGACAATTGGCCAGCCCTCGAGGTATCCATTGAAATGGGCGGGTGGGACGAGGGACAACCATGTGAATGCAGATGTTACAATGATAACTTGCTCAGGAATGCTGGCTTTTTGCTGGGAGTGTTTGCGGAGGCAGTAGAGGCCATAGAATGCGAGAGTGATGGCGACAACCCAAGGCCAGAAGAGCCACGTCCAGCTGAAATACATCCAAAAGAAGGGGTTTAGGAGGAGCATGGTGGTTCTTTTGGTGGCTGCAAGGGGTTTAGGAGGAGCTGAAACCTACCATTTGCAGACATCAAGAGGGGTGAAAGTGGAGAGATTGAAGAAAGAGGAAAAGGGGATTTCAAGAAAGAGAAGTGATTTTGAGAGATTTGGTTGGTGGGGTTTGGGGAGGAGAAGAGTTGGAATATGAGCATTTGAGTGGAGGACAGGGATATGTTATTATCGTTTTTGTCGATGTTGGTTTGGTTGATGGTGCGTAACGAAAGTGTTTGATGAAATGCCTGAGAGATATTTTTCCTCCATTGAACGGTTTGAGAGAGAGGATGTGCTTGTTTTGTGTGTGGGATGAGGTCTTGAATGGGGAGAGAGAAGAAGATGGGCATGTTGAGGCGATCCTCCCTCCTCCAAGGGAGAAAACTTAGATTTGTCTTTTTTCTTGTTATTTTGCGGCATGGTCGATATCAATCATTCTATTGTGTTTAGTGATATAATGGTCGCTATCGATCATATCGCAAAACGACAAAAAAAAAAAAAAAAAAAAAAGAAGAAAAATGCCACATGAGGAAACCTCTCGTGTTCAATGTGATACGAGGTCTTAATAGGATGTATGGGTCTTCTGGGGATTCGCCCAATAAATTCCTCTAGTAAAAATGTATAGATGTAAAATCCTATGGGTCCACTATCGTTTGCCCTCTCGGAAGATAATTATGTCTCCGCTTGATAAAGTGGCCAAATGGAATCGTTGTTGGATTGATAAGCACTAATGCCATGATGATAATATCATGGTCTAATTAAGATTATATTTCTTATATCAACATTTTTGTATCTATTTAAATAGAAATATCTTTTCTTCATTCTCAACAATTGAATATGCTACACCATAAAGGACTCAATTCTTCAAATATATTTTAAAAAAATTCTGTTTATTTTCTAAATAAGGATTGGGCTATGTTACTTGAATTATAAATTTTAACCCATTTCCCATGTTTTCCTTGAATTTAATGCAATTGATCGAAAGAAGAAGGAAAAAAAAAAAAAGACACCTTGTTTTATGAATGTTCTCGTTGAAAAAAATAATAACTTCCAAAATCTTTTTAAACTAGGTTAATGGTGAAAAGGAAGTTGAATAATGTGAGGATAGTTATGGAAATAATGATAACTTATTAAAAAAAAGGGTATTCTTGGAAAGAAATCCAGCCTCTTAAATATATGTACGGGTGAAATTTGAGGCCATTCTACCATTTCTCAATGATTGGTGCCTTTCAATTAGTCGGATAAAAAACCGGTAGGTTGATTGATGATTCCTATCTTTTAGCCATTGGACAGTGATTTGGGCTTTTTTCACCATTGGGTCACTGATCTGCATCTTTTTCCTCAATTGGAACAATCTTCTTTTCATCCTTCTGACCCACAATTTGTCTTCACATCATTGGATGAAAAATGATGTTTTTTTACCCTTGATTTTATACAAGTGATCAGAACCAACCCAAGTAGAAATAATAAATTTGCTACCCCAGGCAGTTCTACTGTACTTGCTCCCAAAATAGAGCACACCAGGGCCAGATGAATCTACAGTGGAGCCCTGTTTTGAGCATAGATCACCACCCAGACTCAGCAATGCAACCTCTTTCCCTATTGTACTACATTGTCCTCACATAATAAAAGGACAATGTAGTACATTGAGGATGGCATTTTGTAACTTGAACCAGAGTAGATTATATATGTAAAGTATACTTTGTAAAGCATTTAAGAATTTAGATTGTCATTCAGGTACAGGTCCAGGCCCATTATTCTGGTGAGATCTGGTCTCATGCCTTCAAAATGAAAATTCAGTACACTACTTAGTAATTCAGGTCCGAGTCTGGTTACACTACAAACCAGAGTAGTGTTTTACATCCTGAGTGGCGGCAACTACTGTGATGCCCAAGAGTCCCACATCGACTATAGAGAGGAAAGTGAATGGGATTATATGCAAGAGCTTACACCCTTACCTTGCCTTTTGATGGATTGAGGCCCATTAGAAAAAAACCGTGAGGGCTAAAGCAGACAATATCTTGCATGCGTAAAGGGTGGGGCGTTACAAATGCTATCAGAGCCGACTCTCGACTAGTTCGAGTGTGAGTCACATGACGTAGTCTGGTGCAAGTGGGCGGGTCTCCATGTGGGCGGGCCAAAATGGCTGGCAGGCTACAGGGACTGGCAGACTACTGCACAAGGACGTGCAACCCTAAGGGGTGTGGAATGTGATGCCCCGGACATGATAGACTTTGGTTGGATCAGCAGGTACATCTCAGCAATCCTCTGTATTTAAAACCTTAAACTACGACACAATTTGAAAGAATGATAACAGGTTTTTTTATAAAAAGAAAAGAAAAAACAGAAGTTCAATAGAATAAAAAAAGAAAAAAAGAAAAAAAGAAAACAAAAGAAAACAAGACCAAGGGCTGTCAACGCTTTTGAAAACTTTTGGAGTGAGAAAGCATCAGCAACCATCACTTTACAGCCAATTTGTTAGAAAGCTATGCCTTGGCAATAGCAGCCAAGATTCAAGTCTATATAACTGAGAATCACGCAGTAAAAATGGAAAAGAAGAACAAAGAGGTCAGCATCGGGGAAATCAGCAAGTTTCTACACCCAGGTTTCTGAAACATTTAGCTTCTTTTCTTGCCAATGGTTTCAATACTAAACTTCTGAAAGTGTATACATAACAAGCAAATGGTGATTAGGAACCTAGTTACAGTGCAGATCTTATACAGAGCACTAACTAATAAACTTACAAGCTTACCTCCATAGGATTGAACGTGTAGTGGTTGTTAACAATCAAATGCTTTCTGCCACAATGTCAGCCTCATCCATAGTCTGTATCACAATTTCAGTTGGTTCAAGGCATCCCCTCAATGAACTATGCCCAAGTTGCCCTCTCTCATTGTCCCCAAACCCAAAGATCAAGCCCCTGTTGGTGACTGCAACTGTGTGGTAGAGACCCGTGCTTATTTGTGAAATATGGTGTGCTTTCAGGCTATCTAGAATCTGCGGCTTTGTGATTTTGTCAGAGGCAGCCCTGTCAGTGAAGCCTAAGCTCCCAAACCCCATCCAACCAAAGGCAAAAACAGAGCCATCATCCATGAGAACAAAGGTCTTCCTCTTCCGTGCACAGACCTGTGCATGTGCAGATAGTTACAGTGAATGAAATATGGCTAAACACAGTTGAAATGGATGAAATCAATATAAAGACAAAAATCCATGAGAATGGGCATGATTGGCAACAGCCTCTGGAGAGGATTTCCCTCGGTTTTCCGCACTTCCATGGAAAATCAATGACTGGATGAGCATTGAAATCACACTGATTCTTCACATCCATGTTTGCAAATAAAATGCCAGTCGGACCTCCCCCTATCTGATTCTGCAAATCCCTACGTCGAAGTATAGGCAGAGCTACAATACTCAGACAGTAACCATATGGTTATTGTTTTTGCTTTGGAGGGTCCCATAATCACGATCTAAACCATTACTCAAGTTTAAAAGGTCCAAAACGGCTACTAAACCAAAAATCAACCGTTGATTCGTCATATTTCTTGAGAAATTTGCAAAACAGTCCAGAACATTGGATCACGATTTCTGGAATTCTGTGGGCCCCATTTGTAAAATCCAAACCATCCATTCTCTTTCGAAAGCCTATAATGACTATGGGGTCAAATTTCACAGGGTGCTTCATCACAAACCATGAGAAAATAGCAAAAAACATTTTGACCGTTGCTTTTTCCAATGACAGAAGGAAGAATCTGTTAATGTTTACAGAATGGTAACTTAGAGGTTACCATTTCTTTTTTCTTTGGAACCCTACCTATTCTGTTCCTTAATCACAGTCCGAACCGATAATTACCAATAAAAAAGCCCAAAATGGCCATGTGGTCAAATCTTAAATGTTAATTCCTCATAGATCTTGAGATATTTGCGAAGAAGTCCAGACCCTAAAATTGAAATTATTTATTCTTGTGGGCCCCATTTGTACAATTTGAACCGTTCAAATTCTCTAGACAGCCAAAAACAACTATTGGGTGCCAGCTCAGGTCTTGATTTTTCAAGGATTTTGAGAAATTTGAAAACAAAATTATAACCATCAGATCACACATCCAAGGGATGGTTGGAATCCTCTCTTTTACCAAACCTGAAACTCTCCTAGAGAAATCCTCTCTGAGGATATCTTGGTTCCAGGAGATCAAGGGAATCCTCTATCTCTATTTACCAAACGTGCCCTCAATAGCACTAACAAGACAACAAAAAGTAGCAATAAGATAATGAAAAATAGTACACTAGCAATCAACGGAAAAGCACTAAGAGTGATGCAGCCTCGGATCCGCAAGCAGTGATGGAACGGGCTCAACACCTACGCTCTTCCATTGAAGAGAAACAGTCGTTATGGACTAATTTGAAATTATGAAAAAGCTTTGTTGAGAAGGTTTTTTTTTTTTTTTTTTTTTTTTGAATAGTGAATTATATAAACAAAATGTTTTTAAGGCTGGTCATAATTGCGGTTGGATGACTAGACATCATGCTTCTCTTTACATTTTTTCTCCTCCAACACCCTAATCTCTTCATTAACTACTACTCTTATTGAGTTTAATCATCAGCAGCAAAGCCTTGACCCAACTACGTTGAGGTTAGCTACATGAATTCTGTTTCACCATTACAGTCTATTACAGGCCAAATCCTTGGATAAGTTGCACTTCTTTTGAGTTATCATTACAGATCTATATTCATCTTCTTTTTCTTTAATCATTTGGGTTTCTTCTCTGATCTTGCTGTGGATCAAAAAATTCAACTGTATATAGTATCAATGACCACTAAACCTATGTCATATTGATACATTATACATATCATATAAGCTGATATTTTGAACCATGCATTGCAGTTTCTTACTCTCCCTTTACATCAGAGGGTGATAAAAGATGTCCAATTACTACATACCTGCACCGCAAGGTGGCCCTTAAGGCTTGTGAGCAATCCTGGACTAGTCTTGTCATTCTCATCTCCATGTCCCAATGCCCCACAATAGCCTTTTCCCCAAGTATACACCTGCAGAAGATCAGATGATTGCAAAAAGGTCTTTAGTGAAAGAATACACTCTAAAATAAAGAAACCGGCATACTTATGTATTTCAAACCACACTACTATGTATCAATATAAGGCATTCAGACATACCCATAAAATATCGTAGTGTCAGGATCTAATCTACTTTGCCATATTTAGACATTTTTGTATTATATATTGTTAATTTACGAACATGCATATAGAACTAGGGAGTAGGGATAAATATCCTAGTCTACTAAGCATATTCTGACATTCGTATATTAAAGTATTGGTAATTTATGGGTCACATGCATTTATTGCTTTATTTCATTATTTTCATAGAAGTACTAAACGTTTATTTTTGGGTCATTGCTTTGGTGCCATGGTAATAGTCTCGGGTGCCATGAGTGATAAACACAGGTTCGAGACTTGCGAGTAGCCACTTGGTATAAAATTACCAAAAGTTAGGCCTGTCTCCAATCTGGACCCTCCCAGGACCTTGCTTCGGCGGGACCGCACTGGGTGATGACCTTTTATTAAATGTTTATTTCATTTACATTGGCATATTAAGGATGCTGAAATGGTCTACGAATCCAGTATGTTATGGCCATGAGAGGAATACTCAAGTCTAGAGCCTCAATAGATCTAGAGTATCATCATGGCCCAATTCCATAATGTGGGCCCCAAGTGTTGATTTGATGTGCCTACAATGGGTTGTGGGACTCTTATTTAAAAGCTAGAAAAATTCTAACACGCCAATTTATGATAAAAACTTCAAAATTTTGGTACTTCAAAATTGACATTTTTATAACATTTTTCATCACAAGCATGCAACTTAACAACAAAAAAAATTAAAGAAACGCAATAGATGGTCTCCAATTTTTTATGGTTTTGAGGCATCCCCCAGCAAAGTAGAACCATCATGCGCTGTATGCAGAATCAAGAAACTAAATATTTCTTATGGCTCATGAGCCTATCATGCCTTATGACCTAAAAAAACTTGCTCCAAGCAAAATACAAAAAGAATTAGATACACAAATTTCCAAAATGTTTTAACTTACAAATCCATTGGAATCAAGTGCCACTGCATGTTCATCCCCAGCGGAGACACGGACTACATGAATATTTTTCCTCTTAAAGGACTGGATAGCATGTGGTTGTAACTCATTATGTTGTTCCCCATGTCCAAGACAAAAGTTGGAGGCAGAACCAAATGAATGTACTGTACCATCGTTCGTCACAGCTAAGGTGTAACTGGCACCTGCTGCAATCTGAACTACACAGCCAAGACCATCAAATGGCTGGACAAATTTAGGAATGGACCTGTCTAGAGTATCACCATGGCCAAGCTGCCCATGTGAATTAGTCCCACATGTATAGACATGTCCTTCCCTTGTAAGGATCACTGTAAAGTTTAGCCCTGTGGCAACCTGAAGAGAAATATATACATTTGGTTTAGCAAGAAATCAATATAAATGCACAAATTGACTAGCAGCAATCTTCAATTCAAGATTTTGGAACATATCAACAAAGATGAAAAACTGATGATTTGTTATGGCATTTGTCTTCCCCATCTTTGCTTTAATTCACAGTTTGAGAACATCCAAGAAAGCTCATATTGTAACATGAAAAGAGATTATTTCTAAAACTAACACTCTAGTTAAGAAAATGGTGATTGCTACTGCAGAAAGCTGAAACTAGTTTCATAAAATTAATCGCTACAACTTTCGTAACACAGTGGGGAAATTTCCGCAACATTATGCTCCTCTTTCATGCTCCATCAGCATTTCAGAACTTGGACTCAGGGTGTGACTTAGTCACCCCATGGTCAAGCCAACTCAGCCAGTCAGAGTTGCCCCCGGCACATAAAAATACTTAAAATGTGAAAATTATACAAAAAGTCAAAAAAAATGAAAAATAATATCCGATCATTATAAAATTGAAGGACCCATCATGTTTATTTGTTCTTGATGAGTTTAAGTAGCTAAGGTCGCTATGTTTGGTTTTGAGGTTCATTGCTTGTGTTCATCAATGATACCTTGATATTTGTATCACTGGATCTTGCCCAAAAAAAAAAAAGTTTTGATCTTCAAAACTCACCCCAAAACCTTGTTAGAGGCCCACCCACACCCTCTTGGAAGAAGAGGGAATAAAAACCCCACACATGGACTCATCCATATATGTGCCCTAGAGGACTCATCTCCCTAGTGACTGAATCTGCTCAGACGACAATTCCTTCAAAAGTTACAAGTCCATAAACCCAACAGCAGCTAGTGAAAAGTACAATGATAGACTCAATATATTTAGTGTTCATATTCTCAAATCCTTCTCTTTAAAGAACTACATAGAAACAATGTTCAAAATTATCAAAGCAATATACCAAAAATGAATGGAATTAAAGAAGCAAATCATGCATAAAAATGTTACACCATCATGGGACACAATGATGGATGGAGTCTTCGCACATCAACATGGAAGACCAAGCCTTCGGAGTCATCACCATTGGTAACCCAATGAGTCTTCCCATAGGGGAAAACACTCACAGAATGCATCCAGAATAATGAGAGGGAAAAAGAGAATTTTCATTGATTGCACAAATGAAAGAGTGCAAGGGAATTTTCAGAGGATAGGACAACAATCCTGCCTATTAAAGATCCTAGATAGGATTTCCTCTCCCCTCTATGAGATGATTACATCTCAATCTCTTTCTTTTTTTCTTTTTTTTTTTTTGAACGGTTGCTATTATTAAAGAAACAAGCAGTACAAGAGATTAGTACTAGTGAGCAAAACCGGAAAAGAGGAACACACAAGGCCTAGCATACAGATGAGACAAAACAGCTAAGGCTTTGCCTAAGAAAAGGCTAACTCCTTCCATTGATACATTATTTGATCTATGGAAAAACCTCTAAAAGCCGGACTAATTGACACCCAAAGAGCAACTAAAAACTTTGTCTTCTCCACAAAGCAACTAACACTGGATCCCACCCCTTCAAAGCATCTTGAGTTCATTTCCTTCCACATTGTCCATAGAACTACAATAAATGTCAAGCTCCACAAAGCCTTTCCTTTGAGAGCCCTGGTTGGAGCCTTCCAGGCCTGGAACAACTCTAGAAGAGACTTAGGAAAGACCAAACAACAGTCAAACCACCCGACCACTGACCTCTAGATAGACTGAGTGACTGTGCAGTTCAACATGAGCTGATCCACCGATTCCTCATCTCTTAAACACATCGTGCATCCATTAACCAACAGTCATCCCCCTCCTTAGATTATTCATAGTGAGAATTCTTTTCCTAAGCGCCATCAACTCGAAGATAACCACCATAGGTGGAGCCTTCAACTTCCAAATGTTGCAGACTGCGCTTCTCCCCCTCGAACTATAAGACATAGCCGAAAAGAATGAAGAGACTGAGAAGGTCCCATCTTTTGAGGTGGTCCACACCCTAGTGTCCTCTCCTCTATCTGGGATGAACATACCATTTAGCAGGTCAAGAAGCAAAATTAGTAGGGGTTTTTCATTGTCCTTCAGGTTCCTCCTTAAAGTAGGGCTCCACACCACCTGGTCACCTATTCTAGCCATATATGATTCGACCTTAGCTTCTTATCCTTCACACACTTAAATAGATCCGGGAACTGGTCATCCAGAGACTTCTCTCCAGCCCACTTATCTTTCCAGAAGAGAGCCACCTCCCCTGATCTAACCTGAACTTTAATATTCTCCTTGAAAAGCCTCTTAACGGAGAGGATTCCTTTCTATATTGCCGACAATTTAGTTGGCGCATCTTGGACATCCCACCCATGACGCCTGTCCAGCATCTATCTCCAAAGGCGATTCAATCCATCTCCTATCCTCAGCAACCACTTGCCCAGCAGAGCTTGATTCATTTGCTTGAGAGGTCTGATTCCCAGACCTCCTCTTTCCTTGGGCTTACAAATAGAATCCCAATCTACCAAATGGGTCTTCTTTTGACAACTATTTCCATAGCAGAGGAATTCTCTCTGCAACCTTTCTAATCTCTTAGGGCATGTTTCTTTGCAGGAATTCCTAGAATTCATGTCTGCTGGAATTCACAGAATTTGAGATGCTGGAATTTTAAAATGCTACTGAATTCTGGAATTGATGAATTCCCTATTTCTTTCATCTCAGAATTCTTGCCGGAGAATTTCATGCAACATCATCTCTGCAATCTCAAAAAAGAAAGAGAGATAATCCAATTTGAATCTTATGGTGGGACACAATCAGTTTTGGAAGTCTGGGATCTACGCGATCAGGAAGGTCTCTGTTGGAAACCAGGCAGAGGGGTCTAGGCTTTGTTTGGGTCTGATCTCAAAGGTGGCCATCAAAACCCCAAAAACCCTTCTTCCCTTCTTCCCATTCCATCATAACATCTCATCAAAAAGAAAAAAAGAAAAAATATGCACCAACAGAATAGAACAGAAAAAAGAAAAAGGGCATATTGATTAGAGGAGTGCAGATGAAGAAGATGAACGAGTCTAATTTTCTTACGGTGACATAGAGTAGAAGATGACCTTTGACCGTCGGGAAGAGCCGAAGTTCCAAGGAAGTCTCCCGGAATGCCAAAATTTGTAAATGCTGGAGCAGGGACTAGCATTTGGGAATTCCACCTTTTTTGAATTCCAAAATGCTACTTGCCTCATACGCTCGGAATTCTAGTAAGCGAACATAGAATTTTTTACTGGAATTCAGGTATTCACAGACGGCCTGAATTTTCCTGTCAGAAATGCTTGGAAAGAAATGGGTCCTTAATGACAGAGGTTGGACATTTGAAGAAGGAGAAGTAGTAGACTGGCAGATTCGACAAGACTGACTTGACGAGGGTGACCCTTCCTCTGATGGATAAGTAGTTAGCCTTCCATGTAGACAACTTTCTCTCCACCCTTTCCACCATGAGGTTCCATAATGATTTTGTAGCCCGCCTCGAGCATAAAAGCATCCCTAGGTACAGAGCTGGCAGTTCTCCCACGTTGCACCCTAGAATATCAGTGTATTTGAGAAGTGCCGACTTCTCGATTCTTATCCCAATCGGCTCACTCTTGAAAAAAATAATTGTAAGCCCTGAAACTGCTTCAAAGTAGAGACTAGGCTTTGAAGTTTTTAACTTGGTTTTCACTACTAGCTCCACAGAAGATGAGGGTATCATCCGCAAACTGCAGATGGTTGATGGCATGGGTGTTTCTTGCCACTTTGAAACCTTCAAACAAACCCGCATTCACGGCCCCTCTAATCATTCTACCCAAAGCTTCGGCCACTATTAGGAAAAGGAGAAAGAGGGTCCCCTTGTCTGAGTCCACTTTCGGCTGGAAAGAACCCCTTTTGAGATCCATTTATCATAATAGAGATCCAAGATGACGATATACACTCCCGAATCCATTTCCTCCACTTTTCCCCCAACCCCATTCTTTGGAGCATATACTGAAGGAACTTCCCATCCACCCTATCGTAGGCCTTTTCCAAGTCTAGTTTGCAAATGAGCCTCGGCTACTTCTCTTTAAACCTAGAGTGCACACACTCATTGGCCACCAACATGTCGTCTAGAATCTGCCTTCCCTTCACAAAAGCTCCTTGCTCATTGGAAATTATGCTCGTAAGAACCTTTTGGAGTCTCGCTACTAAAACTTTGGCCAGAATTTTGTAGATGCTTCCAAGAAGGCTAATGGGCCTATAGTCCTTGATGCCGATTTCCCCTGACTTCTTCGGTTATGATAAGCACAATGAAAGAAGCCTCCATGCCTTTGGATAGCTTCCCCTCCATTAACGCTAAAATATCCTTCTTCAACATCCCCCAAAAACGTTGAAAGAAGGCCAGTGCTGCCTTGCCACCTGCAAGATCGAAGACCGCCTGACAAACTTCTTTCTCTTCAAGCTTCCTCCAACCATCGAACTTCTTACATCTCAATCTCATTTTCTAAATAAGACGCCCTTTCCCACTCTTATTTGGTTACAAGCCAATCAATTAGCTTTTATCAACTACATTCCAATTAATCATCTTGCTAGATCTAAAATATCTTCTTCAGATTTTCTAAACTAGGAATATATGCCAAGAGAAGCCTTCTTGAAAATTTCCTCAAACTAAGAATGTAAATCTAGGATGGTTTATTGGAATTGTCACGGTAAGAAAGAAGACACGGTTTAGTAAATGGGCTGGCTGATCAAAGGCCTGTCATATGTGGGCTTGGGCCAATTTGCTGACCTCTATGGAACAAAAGCATAATATGCGCGCAACTATAGGCCTATTGATGTAGCCCGACAGAAGGCTAGGGCCTGCAGGCCCCCCTGATGGACCAACTGATGGGGTCCACATGATCCATGATTCAATCAGAGATCCCTATCCTTATACATTAGTAATATTACTTAGTTGCTTAATAGGATTGCTTTCTAAATTCTATTTAGGGTAGGATTAGGTAACTTCCTATTGTTAGTATTTTGATTAGTTTAGAAACAGGATGCTCTATATATACAGAAGAGACATTGTGTTTATCATGCATTATTAATCAATTCAATTCAAGTAAAGTGAGTTATTCCCATGAGTTCACGGCTGTGAGTGCTATTTTGTGTGGAATCCCTTTGTTGGATTCGATCAACCTCATCTGAGAGGTTGGTCTATTCAATCGAAGGTCCGGGGCTGCGCCAGATTGGTATCAGAGCCCAGATCCGGTCGTCGGAGAAACGACCGTCTTCCCCGGTTCATCATCGTCCCTCTCCTCTTCCCCTGTCGACCACCACAACCCACCCGTCAGTCCCTCAATCGCTCCAACCCATCCCCTCTACCAAATCTCTTCATTGAGACCCAAACCATCTTGACAAACCCCACCACCTGCCCAAATTCCCAAACCAGCCCCAGCCCGACCCCCGCCACCATCCCCCAGAATACCGACACCCACCCAACCAAAAAAACCCCAAACCCTAACCCTACGCGTGACAGCCACTCCCTGCCAAACACCTGAAATCCAATTCCCACCGAACCCTCTATTCCTAAGCCCCTCCAATCACAAAACTTTCCCACAACTCCAAAACCCTTCCCACAACTCCCCACCTCCCTTCGTCACCACCATCAAAACCCCGACCCCTGAGGACACGACCCACTGCCACACCCAAACCCCAGCCGTCCCTTTGTCCCTCCAGCCTTGTCCAAACCCCAGTCAAACACAACCCTTCGTCCCTCCAACCTCATCAAAAACCTCACCCACCAGAAGATTAAAAGAGAGAGAGAGAGAAAGCAGCAGAAGAGAGAAGAGAAGGAGATTTGAGTACAAGAAGAATACCTTGCACCGACGACGAACACGCACACCAGCAGCACCATTGCTCTTCATCTCCACTACAACTCCATCTTCATCGCAGCACACCAGTAAGCACAGCCGGCATTATCAGTCGCTACACCGCCATTGAGCATTCCATCTTCATCGTCAATCGCAGCACGTAGAGAAGACCGCATCGCCATCGCTCCTCCGTTCTTCTCTGAGTCAAAGGTAAACAAAAACCCTTCTTCTCCTTTTACTTTCTCTGGGCACAAACCTTGAGGAGCCCTTCACACGTGTCTTGTCTGAAGACTGAAATGGGCTTGAGTTTTGGGCTTAACCTGCAGTTACCCGCTTTGAGTCCAGACCCAACCCAACCCACTTAAAAAAAAAAAAAATTTCCAGCCATGCCTTGAAGAGGTGACAATCTCAGCCATTGGCTCACAGACAAGGAACATGATGAACAATTTTCAAACTGGGCCAAGATATGGACGAAGTAATGGATTGTCTACGCACAGTAGAGACCACGCTTATTGAATTGCAAAGTACGCAGCTGGTTGCAAAGGAAGGGCCGTCCACTACCTCACAACTAATCACACCCATCCAAATAGAAAGGCCTAAACAACGTGAATCCATGCGTAACTTTGTACAGCGTCTCATCGCGGAACGAGACGCCCAGGGTCCCATGGTTGCACACCGCATTGATGTTATCACAAAGAAAGTTAAAATTGATGTGGTTGATTTCTCTGGAGATGTTAGTCCGAAAGTTTTTGTTGATTGGCTTAATTCTCTGGAAGATTATTTTGCTTGGTATAATATGAATGATGAGCAGCTTATAGCCTTTACGAAGGTTAAACTTAAGGGTCCTGCTAGAATCTGGTGGTATGGTGTTGAAAATAATGAACTTGCTTTGGGACAGCCTATTACTAAATGGTTCAACATAAAAGAAAGGCTCAAGAGAAATTTCCCTCCTTCTGATTACATTGACACACTGCACCAAGAGTGTCTTACTCTCTAGCAAGGCAATCTATTTGTGGAAGAATATACAAACAAATTTCGCGAATATAATGTTCGTTGTAATTTGAAAACAGATGATCGTCTAACTATCACTAGATTCCAGGATGGATTGTGCAATGATATCAGACGGGAAGTCGCTATGTTTGATTACACCAGAGTCGATGAGGTATTTTGTAAAGCTCGGAAAGCTCAGCATGAACTTCAATTGCGGAGACGCAACACTTTTCAAGTCGGGGAGTCTTCCACTAGAAGAGGACCTGAACCTACTTTTAACCGCACTCAGACGCAAGGTTTTCGTCCTCCTCCTAAACCATTCCAGCAAACACCGCAGAGGCCACAGCAAGCCATTCAACAAAGGCAAGCTTTGCCACAGCAAAATCAGCGGGTGCAACAGAATCAGAATGATAACCGTGCTCGCGGAAGAATAGATAAGAGATAAATTGTTTGTCATGCCTGCAAACAAAAGGGCATTATGCAGTTGAGAGTCCACATAGAAATTTATATGCTACTAATGAGCCAGAAGATGATGAACAGTATGATGAGGAAATAGAAGCAGAGCCGTTCAAAGCAGAGCCTCAATATGAAACCACAGAAGCTCAATTGCATTATATAGACGCTGATGATGGCACCCCACTGCTTTTTCTTGACCGTCGTCTCTTAGTAGCTGATTCAAAGGAAGAAAATGAAGACCGGAATCATGCATCCATTTTCCGGTCACAAGTCAATTGCAAGGGCAAGTCCTGTAACATGATCATTGATGGTGCAATGCGATAAATGTTATCTCTCAAGAAGCAGTAGAGAAACTCAAGCTACCAACTGAGAAGCATCCAAGACCTTAAAAAGTTGCATGGTTCAACAATTACTCCATCCCTGTCCGTAAGCAATGTGTAGTCCCTTTCAGAGTTGGCAAGTACGAAGATACAATTTGTTGTGACGTCATTCCAATGAACGTTACACACATTCTCTTCGGACGACCATGGCTACAGAAACTTAAGGTCATTACGGATCATGAGCACAATACTTATACTTTCAACTGAAAAGAAGACAAAATCAGGTTGCTTCCATTACCCGCTAAATCTTCCTCATCCACATCAGATACAGCCCCAACAATTCCTATCTTGACTATGCGGAAGTTTGAAGATGAAAGCAAAGAACAGGGCTTCATGTATGCATTGAATGCTAGGCTAGGCAAGTTCCAGAAGAATCTCCTACTACATCTGTCCCACAAGAAGTAGTGCCACTTCTGAAGAAATTTGTTGATCTAGTTCCAGATGAGTTGCCTAAGGAGCTACCTCCATTACGTGACATCCAGCATGCCATTGATCTTGTCCCCGGCGCTTCCTTGCCAAATTTGTCTGCATACCAGATGAGTCTTATGGAGCATACAAAATTACAAAGGCAAGTTGATGATCTTTTACAAAAGGGATATATCAAAGAAAGCCTCAATCCCTGTGGAGTACCTGCACTTCTCACTCCAAAGAAAGACGGAAGTTGGCGTATGTGCGTGGATAGTCATGCAATCAATAAAATCACGGTAAAGTCCCGCTTCCCAATCCCCAGATTAGATGATATGCTAGATTTGATGACTGGTGCATGTATTTTCTCTAAACTTGATCTGCGAAGTGGTAATCATCAAATCCGTGTAAGGCCAGGTGATGAGTGGAAGACTGCATTTAAGATCAAAGATGGTCTTTATGAATGATTGGTTATGCCCTTCGGGCTCACCAAACCTAGTACTTTTATGCGGGTCATGACACATTTATTGCAGCCTTATATTGGAAAGTTTGTCGTCGTTTACATCGACAATATACTAATCTATAGCAAGACAAATGCCAAACATCTTCAACATCTGGATACAATTTGCCAACTCCTTCGGCAAGAGCATTTCTATATTAATCTCAAGAAGTGCACTTTTCTGAGGGATTCTGTTATCTTCTTGGGATATGTTGTGTCGGCACAAGGAATTAAAATGGACCCTGAGAAGGTCAAAGTAATTCTGGATTAGCCCATTCCTAGTACACTCACTGAAGTTCGAAGCTTTCATGGTCTTGCAAACTTTTATAAGAGATTCATTCGAAACTTCAGCAGTATCATGGCTCCTATCACAGAATGCATGAAGAAAGGTGAATTTAAGTGGACTATTTCTGCCACTAGAGCCTTAGAAGAAATAAAGCGTACAATCACAGAGGCACCAGTTTTACAGATTCCAAATTTTGACAAGGTCTTCGAAATTTCTTGTGATGCATCAAATGTCGGCATTGGAGGTGTTCTTAGTCAAGAGGGACACCCGATTGCATTTTTCAGTGAGAAACTTTCTGATGCAAGAAAAAGTACTCTTATGATTTGGAATTCTGTGTTGTGGTACAATCACTTCGTCATTGGAGACATTGCTTGATTGGCAACGAGTTTGTTCTTTACTCAGATAATGATGCTTTGCGACATCTACATTCACAGCAGAAGATCAGTGCCAACCGTGCCAAGTGGAGCGCATATATACATGAGTTCAGTTTCAGCATTCGCTACAGGGCAGGAAAAAATAACTTAATAGCTGATGCACTCAGTCGACGAAAGCATTTGTTGACAACCATGTCTGTTAGTGTACTAGGTTTTGACCAACTCAAGCTAGATTATGCGGATGACCAAGACTTTGGCTCTATCTATGCAGACCTCAGCAATGGTGATCTTCGTAAGTATCCTCATTATAGCATTCATGATGATTTCTTGTTTCAAGGTATACAACTCTGCCTCCTTGCCACATCCATTCATGAATATGTTGTTCGAGAGTTGCATTCGGGAGGAAGTAGTGGCCATTTGGGACGCGACAAAACTCTTGCTCTTGTCAGCGATAGATATTATTGGGCCCTGAATGAAGACTACTATTATTCGCATTTGAGAGAGATGTAGGACATGCCGGCTAGCCAAAGGTAACAAGAAAAACACTGGACTTTATCAGCCTTTACCTGTTCCTCATACTCTATGGGAAGACATTAGCATGGATTTTGTGCTAGGTTTGCCAACGACTCAAAGAAATGATTCTATTTTTGTTGTCGTTGATCGCTTCTCAAAGAAGGCACATTTTATTCCGTGTACTTCCACTAGTGATGCCTACAAGGTTGCGAAGCTCTTTTTCAAAGAAGTTATTCGTTTACATAGCCTTCCAAAGACTATTGTTTCTGATCGAGACACCAAGTTCATGAGTTATTTTTGGAAGACTTTATGGATGTTGTCCAATACCAAGCTCAAATTCTCTACAGCTTACCACCCTCAAACTGATGGCCAAACAGAAGTGGTAAACAAAAGTCTTGGTAAGTTGTTACAATGCCTTGTTCGTGATCACATCACAACTTGGGACCAAGCATTATCTATGGCTGAGTTTGCATACAATAATTCGGTCAATTGGTCTACCGGTACTTCTCCATTTGAAGCCGTTATAGGGGTTCGACCGCGACTACCTGTTGATCTTGTCCCTTCGCCGGTAGATGCCATATATCTGCCAATAATGCCATTTATAAATAGCAATCAGACAAGCATCGTCACTTTATTGAATTTGCTGAAGGAGATATGGTCATGGTCCGTATCCGTCCAGAACGTATGCCGCCAGGAGCTTATAAAAAGTTGCATCCACAGAATACTGGTCCATACAAGATTCTCAAAAAGATTGGCTCCAATGCTTATGTGCTTGATCTACCATCCGATTTAGGTGTCCATTCTACTTTCAACGTAGAGGAACTTACACTCTACCGTGGTCATGACAATGATGGTGAAACTGAAGAGCAGACTATTGCCCTCCCTTCTAATCTTCCACCTGTTGATGAGATTGTTGATGTGCTTGATGATCAGATTATTTCCACTCGTCAAGGAGGTTTTCAAAAGTTCTATGTCCGCTGGAAGAATCGTCCTCTCTCCGATGCTACATGGATCACTGCAACAGATTTTCAACGCTTGAATCCAGATCTTTATGAGTGCTATCAAGCGATTAACTAGCCGGAGTTGAGTTCTTTCAAGCCAGGGAGAGTTGATGCAGCCCGACAGAAGACTGGGGCCCGCAGGCCACCCTGATGGACCAGCTGATGGGGTCCACATGATCTTTGATTCAATCAGAGATCCCTATCCTTATACATTAGTAATATTACTTAGTTGCTTAACAGGATTGCTTTCTAAATTCTTTTTAGGGTAGGATTAGGTAACTTCCTATTGTTAGTTTTTTTATTAGTTTAGAAACAAGATGCTCTATATATACAGAAGAGACATTGTTTTTATCATGCATTATTAATCAATTCAATTCAAGTAACGTGAGTTATTCCATGAGTTCATGGTTGTGAGTGCTATTTTGTGTGGAATCCCTCTGTTGGATTCGATCAACCTCATCTGAGAGGTTGGTCTATTCGATCGAAGGTCCGGGGCTGCGCCACCTACTCTTAGGCTTCATTTTTATAGATCTTGAGGCCCATGCCTACATATCTCTCCCTTGCTTGAAAGCACTCAACTATAGCGAGTGGATAGCCTGGTAATGCTCGTAAAGATCTAGACTTAGGTGCCGTTTAGCAAGTCTACTTTTTTTTCTATTTAACTAAAAACTAATTCAATTAGATGTTTGAGTGTTATCCTGTTTGCAACAATTATGTGGAATGTCTAAAGCAACTTTTAGACATGGAGGTCTAAAGCAATGGACATCTTTTGGTTTTGTCTTTCTTTTTTCTTTTCTTTTCTTTTTTGTTGACAATTTTGCCCCTATAACTTTTATAGTACACTAAGTTAGCTTTTTATAATTGGATGAGACGTACCAAATGGTCTATTTCTAAAAGGGGCCTAACTGAAATATCTCTATCTCAAATCACAATAATCAATTCCATTGCTTTCTGGCTGAAATTGGCCGGAATGTTCCTAAATTGGCCTAGGGAGGAATGGAATGCACCCAAACAAACTTAAAAGAAAAAGAAAAGGAGAATTACGGCCCTACTTATTGTCGTTTCGGGCCCAATAACGGCCTAGTTCGGCCCATTTCAGAAAAATGGAAATCCAGAAGAGTTTTATTTTGTTATGTGTATTAAGTAGTTTTGATAATTTCACATGCTTCATACATAGTAAAAACTAGAAAATAGTCAATTGTATAGTGTAGTCATTTGAATGATGTAAGTCAGCAATTTTAGTATTATATTAGCATTTTACTATTGCTTTTTTCAATTTTAGGTATTATTTTTAGTTGTTTCATTTTCATGCATATTTTCTAGAATGAAACAACAAAATTAATCGGAATGCCGAAATGTTCCACTATGGGGCCAAACCGCAATGGGGACCTGAACAGAATTGACAACTATGTTTCAAATAGATCTAAGGTGGCATTTGGCAAGTCTTTTCCTATATCTATTTCACTTAAAACTGATCCAAATGGATGATTGGGTGCTTTAGACTGTTTGGTAAATGTCTATTCTTCCCACCATTTGGATCAGCAATATGACATTTTTCATATGTTTGAAAAAGTAACAAAGGAAGACATTTCAATCAGATGAAAACATATGAAGCGGGAAGACTTTTTTCCTATTTTTGGGACAAGTTTGCCCTTACATCTTTTATCTTAGGACCGTTTTTTAAAGAACCCCATTATAGGAGTGCATTGTCCATTTCAAGAAACCCTAGCAAAGCTAATTAAGCATTCTCACCCTTCTCTTCACTTCATCATTCCTAATGCAGGCCATAGGGTTAGGGCTTGCGGGAAAGTGCCGAAGCATAATACTGATGTTGAAGCACGTGTTCTCAAACACTACATGTCTCCGCAAAGACCATAAATGAGAGGACACACCTCCAAGGGAAAACTCAATTCTATTAATCAACTCTCTAAATATTTCATCTGTACAAAGTGCCATATAAATAAGAAAACAAATCATAGGGGCTAAGAATCCTAAACAAACTAGGAAACTAAGCAAACTAGAATCCTATCCTGGCCTTTGAGGTCTATCCTGCGTCATCAGAATTGTTCTGGCATTATGATTTATGATCAACATATTGAAGAAACACCGAACTTGCTGAGTTGCTGTATTAATAGCTTACTTGCATCTAAAAGCAATCATTATTTCAGCCATATACAGTATTTAACTTTTCTCAAGTATTTGCTATAGAATGACTAATTCATGCCGCATGCAGCTGGATGCAATGATAACTATACAGTGCTTACCTGCCTGCATGGAATCCCCTTTAAAGCTTCAACTCGGGTAGGTTTGAAAATGGTGCGCCTCAACTCTCCCAGACCACAGCAAAATGATGAATTATCACCGCATGTAAATACCTGAATCAGAAGTTGGATAGTAAAATAACTTCATCATGCGAGAATGCAGACACAGTTTCTTGCATTACTAACCTCTCCTGATTGCATGACAAATGCTGCATGGTTGTGGGAGGCAGATAGATGGACGACACATGATTTGGATGGGAAGTTGACTCGAGTAAGGGCTTCACGTTGAGTTGTAACTGGACCGTGGCCAAGAACTCCACACAAACTTGAACCGCAAGAGTATGCTGAGTTGTCGTTGATCAAAAGTGTGTGATATTTCCCAGTAGTAATCTGCATCTGTTGTGAGAAACGTTCCTTTCATTAAGCTTCTTGAAAGTGAAAAAGAAAGACCAATTTCTACATAAGACCTGAGCAATATAAAAAAGGCATATACTCTTTTTGCCCCTTTATTTATATATTTATTTTGCATTTAGTTAACAGAAAATCATTGAAACTAGAAGAAACAGGTATGGATAGAGTTTAAGGTAGACAAGAACTAAAGCCATCTAATATTTTAGAAGAAATCAAATTATGAATGCTTTCTATGAAGCCTTGACCTCCTTTAGAGAAACTTAATCTACCATTTGGATCACAAATGTGAACCAACTGCAAATTTCATTTGTGGTACTAAAACATGAAGGTTTAATTTTCAGAAATATGTCATCCCTTTTATGTTGGGTGATTTTAATAGGGCAGAAGTTATTGTCAGTGAAATAATTAAAATACTACTATGGTAATTAAGGAAGTCCCCATTACCCTAGCTATCTTTCTTCAATACTTGAAAGAAGTTTTCTCTTCAATGCCTAATTTTCCCAACTAATAAACTAAAGAGAAACTCTTGAGTAACCCCTAGTGCCTTACTTCCTGCTTCAATCCCACTCCCTTTTCATGGAGTTAGAAAATGTCGTAGCCTACATATATAAATGTTACTAAATCAAGCTATTACTCCTCATGGGCATCACTATGGTTCCATTACAGAAAGTTATTCTTTTTCTATTGTTCAATGGGCAAGCTATTTACTCTTTACAGTGGATGTGATTCAAAGGAATTGGAAAGAAGTGTCAGGCTCCTCTCCAGCAATTGTCTTTACAGTGGATGTGATTCAAAGGAATTGGAAAGAAGTGTCAGGCTCCTCTCCAGCAATTGTCTTTACAGTGGATGTGATTCAAAGGAATTGGAAAGAAGTGTCAGGCTCCTCTCCAGCAATTGTCATAGTTAGTCAAAGATCTTTGCCCCACCGCCCCCCCCCCCCCCCCCCCCCCCCCCCCAAAACCAAAAAAAAAAAAAAAAAAAATTTGAAACTAAACTTTGATGGAAGTGCCCAAGGAAACCTTGGTGTAGCTAGGGTGGGAGGCATCATTTGGAATGATGTAGGCAACCCCATTCTCTCGTTCGCAGGGCCTGCCGGTATCAACTCCTCAAATGTCGCAGAACTTCTGGCCATTACAACAGGGATTAGAGAGGCAAGGAGATTGAATATTCAGAATTTGATTGTTGAAGGGGACTCCTCTCCTGTGCAATCCAGTGGGCTTTGGGAGTTGCAAAAAGCGCTTTGGAAGGTGGCTGGTGTGGTTGGGGAGATTCTTGATCTAGTGAAAGGCATTCAAATCTCCTTCTCTCATATTGATCGAAGCATTAATTCAGAAGCGGATCGTCTAGCAAAAGAGGGGGTTTCTCACCGTGATTTGAATGTTATTTTGTATCCCTTGTAATTTTGTCTTTCCCATTTGGGGTTTTTTGTGGGTGGGGTTTGGGTCCTTATTTTCGCCTAGGCCTTGCTTTTCAGCTTTCTTTTGTTTAGCTTATGCCTTGTTTTTCCTTGGGTTGGAGTTATGGTCCTCCTGTTTTTGGGGACTTGGCCTCTTGCCCTTTTTGCTACAGCTTACCTCCTATACTGTATAGTTTTCTTTTATAAATACAGTCACTTTTTTCAAAAAAAGAAAAATGGGCTTCCTTGGACTGCAGTTATGCAAGCAGGTGGGTGAACAGATTTGAGGAAATTTGTGAAGTGAAATGGGGTTCTCTTTCTGTCACATTCCTTATGAATCAAAAGCTAAAGATGGGTGGATCTTCCTGAATTGATCGATGTTTGATGTTTAAATTATATTTGCCTGTTCTTTCATTATTATTATTTTTTAAATTCTGCACTGAGGTTGTTTTTGTTGTTAAGAGTAAATAAATACGAAACTTAACTCACAATTATATAGAAAGTTAACAATTATATACAGCCAACAGTCCCTTAGGTTGTGATTCGAGTGAGCATATCTAGAACGTGGGGCTCACTTCTCTGCAAGATATCACGTTGGGCATAACACCCAACATCTCAACCCCGGCCCTCAATGCCAAAATGAAAAAAAATTCTGTGGCTCATTTGCATTTCAATTTATGTGTATTTGTGTAGATACAGAGTGTATGCGCGTGTGCAAGGACTACTGCAAGTATGCAATTTTCATAATATAAACAGCAAGCAGTCAGTAAAGTAGCACTAATTGCAATATCAAAGAAGTAGTACATTGCCTGCTGATGTCTCTACGATACCAGATGCTTGCTCCACAGACTGCAAGAACCTCAGAACTCGCTTCCAATTCCCACGGCAACGTTCTAGTAGCTCCTTCCTAGCATTTGGAGGCATATAGCAGAATATTGAATGTGTAGCACAGAGGTGGAACGCAGCAAGTTCCGCCATTGATCGAAACTTGTAAGGAAATACCCCATAACTTCCCCCAAAA
Source organism: Cinnamomum chago (assembly GCA_038049695.1). NCBI lineage: Eukaryota > Viridiplantae > Streptophyta > Magnoliopsida > Laurales > Lauraceae > Cinnamomum > Cinnamomum chago. The sequence continues at coordinate 20,507,845 of CP142459.1, forward strand.
GTCCGACACGTCTTCTCCAAATTAACAAGATCGACTGCATTTAGACGGCCCGAAGTCAAAATCTCCAAAATCAAATGAGAGGGCAATTCTTCTATGGAAAAGGAACGTTCCCGATCCGCCATTATTAATACTTAATACCCCTTCAACCCCACAGGATAACTCCAACCCACCCTTCTAACAAAATCTCACTTGACAGATTAATAAAATTACGGATACAGAAAACAACCAAATCAACACAGGAAGTTGATAGAGGCACAAAGGCAGATATTCAGCTGGAAAGATCGAATCTTGAAGTGAGACGCTTATTACGAGCATGGGAAGGAAGAATTATAACAGAAACTGAGTACAGCAGATGATGGTTCTCCAAACCTAAACTCGAAGATGGAGAAGAAGGATTTCTATAAAAATTCAAATTAGAATCCCCCACAATTTAGGAAACATCAAAAGGAGCCCCATGGCTGAAAATCACTGGCAACCAAAAAGCGAAAAATTGTCAAAAGGAAAAGTAAAAAAATCACTAATGACGGATATAGGAAACAGGAAATTCGAATTCACCAGGCAAGATGGGATTTTGAAGAGGATTTATCAAATGGGATGAGAAAAGGCATCCAAATTATGGACACAAGAACCAGTAAATTTGAAGCGAGCAAGAAAGATTGGATTTTGGAGCGAATTCTCAAATGGGGTATGAGAAAAACGTCAGAAAGGAAGATCAAACCACAAACAGATTGCAGAAAGGGGGTTTCAGATACAAAATTCTTACAACATAGAAACAAATAGACAAAAGGGGGCATCACAAAATCATATCATACAATGCAACAGACACCCACTGAAGAGAGACAGATGCTTCGGATCGAGAAAAATCGCAAGAAGAACGGACAAAGCAAAGATTTTTCAGGCGAACTTCTTCATAGAGCGATTGACAGATATACAGGAAATAAAGCGTACGATCGAATAGCATTACCAAGAAAAGTGGATCTTTTCCGGCTAAAGATAGCCGTCCGATCTCTATCTTTTGCACCGAAAACGTGAGATCGAGAGATTAAAGAAAAGGAGAAAGGGCAGAAACCAGTCAGTCAATCGTCCATTTAGTCGAAGAAAAGGAGAAACGTTAGGGTTTGATTTTCCTGCTTTTTTTTAGTGAGATTTGAGAATCAGCAGCTTGCACTTGATGCAACCTCTGTGGGGACCGCCTGTGAGGCCCACTTGGAAGTGGCCCAAGATTACCCAGATCAAACATGTGGGATCCACGGTTTGCATAGTGATGTGTTCTTTTTACTTATCAATCCAACGGTGTGGGCGTCTCTATGTCGCGCCTCGAAATTCAAGATGGAGATCGAGTCCTTACCCTTTGATTGGATTAAGATTTGGTCAAGCTCCAATGGAGGCAGCGGTGAACCTATGATTTCCATTTGAGGGGCCGTCAATGGTCAAGATTTCATCGCATCTATTGTGGGGTCCTTCATATAAGTTACTAAGTGATAATGTGTGAAGTATTTGCATGAGCAAGTTGTTTTGTATGGTTGAGAAAGAAACAATAAAAAACAATAAAAATATGAAAAATAGATCCACATTTATTTAATTGATAACATGACGGTAGCGACTAGGATCTTGAATGGGGGCCACAGAAAAAATTTATCCGGCTTTTTCTCCTGCACTCGTAGAGATTATTTTGGCCCAAATTACTAGAAACCCTGAGTTATCAAAAAATTAAAAGCATTGTCCCTTAAGCCTCGACAGATCAATGATGTAAACCACCCAAGGAGAGTACAAATCCTTTTATAAGGTTCCTATCATTCTTCATTACAATTGAGTTCTAATACCTAAATTGAATATCCAAAGTTCACATCATAAGCACAAACTATGAGATATTAGGAGAGAGATATCAGGAGAGGTGGTGAGAGAGATCTAGGTGAATAGATTTTTCTAAGTTGGGTGGGGGCTGAAGCCCCGAGACCCTTACATGTTGGTCCACTCATGCATTCCTTAATGTCTTTTGATACTATTTTTTATATTTTTGGTACCCTAGTTAAGGGGGTTGGGACCTAAGAAAGAGCTTGTGGATATATGAGAAGGCAGTCCGCATACACACGAGAAAAAAGCCCACATAAGTAAAAGAGGGGCCTGCGAAGCAGGAAGAGATGACGTACTCGGAATTAGAAGAGGTGACCTAACTGAGATTTCTTTTAACACCACTTTTTTTTTTTGGCAAAAGACACCACTTGTAGTGGTTTTCGTTTGATATAATTATGAAGGGTACCAATGAGATATTATCATAGAGATGTAAATGGGTCCCCGATTTTTCAATTAGCCGGAAGTTCCGACTCGATAAAAATCTGGTATGAGTCTTTATTTAGGCCCCGATAAGTAAATGGGTCCGAATCCAATTCCACCTTGGTTCTGACTCGTAGACCTGAGACCCGGCATATCACCTTAATTTTTGAGAATTTCTCTTAAAAACCATATGTTTTTTTAATATAATTCTATACCTAGACCCAGACCTGGATCCGGACCCGTCCCGTATTTGATTTTAGTTCCGGTTCCAAAGCTAAGAAACTAGTTTCGAAGCGGTTCGGGGTTCGGGTTCGGGTTCGATTCCACCTTCTCCTTTACGGTGGCGGACTTGGACCCGGATGCGGGCGGAACCAACCCCTTTACAACTCTGGATATTGGGATGCTTCCAAAATCATTACTGCAAATTTCTCAAGAAAGCAGGGGGATATTTATAATTCTTTCAAATTTATAAGTACCCAAATTCAAAACAAAGTTCTAGATGGCGCAGGGGTCGCGTACGATCTCCGAAGCAAGGTGGCGTGATATTTACAAATGGAATCCCACTACATAAACGCTTGCTCCCCTCAGTCAAGCACATCTACATGTACAGCCACAGGTATATAGCACAATGCTTTCTATCTCTTTCAACCCTACTGTTAGATTCCATCTTATGTTAGCTTTTCTTTGATTTGAAAAACTTCATGGGGTTTTCCACTTTATAGCCAAGTGGCGTTTGCAGATCAGTTCGTTCTCAGGTAAATGGGAGTGGGACCCATGGTTATTGGAGCCAATGGATGCAGGCCAAACAAACCAACCCTTTCTACATCCTTCTTGACAGCACGGGAACCAACTATCTCTATATATATTCACTTCTGCCTTTTTTAGTGTTTGTGGTTTTGTCTCCATGGGCAGACTCTGATTTGGTTAGGGTAATTTGCATTTTACATACAGACAACTGATCTGCTGGGAAAGCTTTGAACTACAGCTTGTGTTTTAGATATGACCCACCACCTGTGAACCCCACCAATTGGATGATCTTAATTGTTGATTAAGCAAGTGCTTGCATAATAAAGGGTTATAAAATCGTCCCATCCATCATCCATTTCTTGAGCTCATGCTCTGAAATCAGCATCTTGTCACCATTCTCAAACTATTCACATTTGCATTCAGAGTATACATACATGTATTTACTAATGCTTTATATGTTTTGTTTGTTGCTAATGGCAGAATATTAGATATCCTAAATTCCTAATCAAGCTATCAGGTTAAATCCCTGTAAAGGGAAAAAAGAAGAGGTGCTAATATGGCTGGAGATGACTGTATTGAGCGCCCCTTGTTTGGAGGCGCAATATCCACTGTATTCCCTCTTAGGTTTCAGGTATTTTTTTTAGTGTTGTTGTTTATAATTGTTATCATTGGGGTTTATTAAATCTTGTTAATCTCTGATAAAAATGAAGACAATTGAATCATGGTCTCTCTTGAAATTTGTAGGATATAAGCAACATTCGTCCAGTTCCGGATCATCAGGTTGGTATATATGATTTTGTGAAACTTAAAGTGGCACAGAGTTCTGTTGAACCTAAACATATCTTAATTGTAGTTTCAGAGGTTCTATTCACTTCAGTTTGTTGAGTTGAATTCATGGTATTTCTTATTTATGATTTGTTTGGACTTGTATTTTATAGGAGGTTTTTGCAGACCCCAACTGTGATGAGAGCCTGATTTTTGAGCTGTTAGATTTGAAACATGATGTTGAAGATAATGGAAGTGCTATATGGTTTCTTCGGGATCTCGCTGCTGAACAGGATGCTGAAGGAAGCCTGGTAATCTAGATACATTACGCAACCTTTTAATCTTGCCTATTATTATGTATATAGATGCACCTTACCTCAATATGTACATTGGCTTGTTGTCTATCATTATGTTGTAACTACCCAACTTCACATAACCAGTATTGTTGCCTATTGTTAACAAAATCAGTGGTCATTAGGGTAATTTTGGTTATCGAATATATTGTCTTTGGGTGATCTATAGGGCAACCTTGGGTTTGCAATTTCCCTTTTCAATTCAGGGCTGTCTGCGTACTTTGTATTGAATTCCTAGAAATTCAAGGTAAAATGGGGTGCTAAGGAGGGAATATTAAAGAGTTAGGGATAAAAGGTGCAAAAGTAGATGGGACCCTCAATTTCCTAGAATGTGATTTTGCTAGGGCGAGGGCTAGGTAATCATTTTCCTATTGAAAGGGAGACTATTTTGTCTTCATCTTCTTCTCCTAGTTTTTCGGGGACTTGATTGTGGGCCTTACAGATTATGTTTTGAGATGTACTGATGCTTCTTTTTCTTTTTCCTGTACCCCTTGATCTGCTTCGGATGTTGATACTCTTTCCAGAAAAGGGCTTGGTGCATGGTAGACTATACCTTTCAATTGAACTCGTTGCTTAAAATTAACTAAACTTCTCTTTGAATGGTCCTTCGTAAGTTGAATAGGAAGTTTTCGGCCATTTGCAACAATTTAATCTTGAACAACGATGTACATGTATAGATAATCTTCAATCTGTGTGGGCTACAACAAATAACCCGAATTTAGAGAACAAAGAGTCCAAATATTGTGTGTGTTTGAAGAGTACATACGGGAAGTGGGGAGAGGCAATAACTAGCCTTTGATTTGAATTTCAATGGGTTTAGGAAAAACGATACTTTCTGGAAGATATACTCTGCAAAATTTGACAAGGGCATTGAACTTTACATTTATTTATTTATTTTTCCTGTTATTAGTACTGCAAGTCTGTGGTTTTGTTTCTTTGCATTCTTCATTGGTACAAAGATTGATTCATGTTATTCTAAGATTGATTCATGTTTTTAAAAAAAATATGTTACTTTAATGTAGATGACTTATTTCATTAGCTCAAGATGATATTTTATGGCCATCGGGCGTAATACAATATGTTAAATAAAGTTTATATACATCATGTGTTTTATTTTTTTATACTGTCTTTGCCAGTTCGGATAATAAATAGGTGTTGAATGATAGTTTATTTCTTTTATGTTTCACTAGGTGTTGGAACATTCAGGTATGGCTGATGCGGAGGGTTTGCGTTACAGAGATATACATACTGTTATTACCACTGCAGTTGGTCAAATGGTAAGGTTCTAATCCTATTGATGGGGGATGGCATGGCTTGTTTTGCGCTGAAGTATTATTTTTAGTTCTTTTCTTTAGAACAATTTTTTTTTCTTCTATTTTGATTTGAAAAGAGGCATTTTGAATACTGAGACATATTTTGCAAAATTTGTTTGTGGGTTTTTATAAGAAGATTGATTTATGGGTCTAGGCGACTCTATATTAGTATATTCTCATGTGATATTTTACGTGAAAATATAGTATTTACAGGTATCTCGGTGTTCTCTTGAAGGTATGGGATATTCTAAATTGCAAGTTAATTTTGAAAAATGGATAAACACAATTGACAAATTCACCACCTCCTTCAGTGGAGTTTACTAGAAATATAAAGATAAAATGATGGAAATATGTCAATCCAATGACGTTTAGATGCATATGACATGGTTTTATTAGAATGTGGCATGTGCCAAAATAATAGAATTAAAAGAAAATTACCTAACAATATGCTATTAATGCCTTTGAGGAGCTGATGGTATTTCTTGCATCAACCATTCTAGAAACAAAATCTATGTATGCTACGTGTGGCTAGAGTTCTCTGTAAATAGTCAAAAATATAAATGAAGTGTCTATGTACCAGGTAAAAGATTTGGTGTGAGATAAAGCATTCATTCCGCATTCTGTAGGTTAGACGAGGAATATGTTAAAGTCTTTAGAGTGCTAGCCTTCTTTTTATTCTTAGTCTTGGGTGCTTTTTGTGGCTGTGAATTTATTGGACTTAAACTGGATCTTTTAAGGCACTTTTTTGGAGAATGGGTAGGTTCATCAGAAGTTCTCTGCTAACAGTTGTATAATCTTGTGGGAGGAACAAGGTAATCTTTGAAGCAGAAACCAAAGAGGATAATGTGAATGATATTGTCAAACCTAGAATTGTGCATTAGGCATGCAGAACAATTTTGGGAACTTCAGCCCTTAAGGTGTTGGGGGAGATAAAAAGAAGGGAGAAAAGGTAAAAAGGTCAGGTGGTGGGTCCTTCCTCCTGAGCAGTTCAAAATCAACATTGATGGTGGGGCTCATGCTAAACTGTGTCGGAAGCGAGAGTGGAGTTCAATGGAATATGGGGAGGTCCTTTTGAACATTTTTGGACCTGATCCATCCTCATCTCAGCCTTATCCCATGATCTGATCTCAGTTATAGTGCTCTTCTTCTCAAGATATAAGCTATGATGCCCAGATACGACAAGGATAGAGTAGGGACACACTATGAATACGGTAGGGACACAGATTTTACACATAAAAAGTGAAGTATCGGAAACGATACGACACCATACGTTGCCCACTTTGAAGTATCCATGCATCATAGGATATAAGTTACTAAACTTATTCATGTATACATTCACTTGCAACTTTATAATAGAAAGGGATTCTAAAATTGTGTTGTGCTATGATTGCCTCAGATAATGTGTTTAGAGCTATGGAATTACTTTCTGTCTTAAGACATATTTGGAATGTGAACTCACTGAGGGAGGAAGGGAGGGAGGAAGATTTCTTGTGCTTTGAAGCTTATTTTGTTTTTGTTTTGTGCCTTTTTACAGTTTACATCTCTTATGCTGCATAGCATTCTATCTTTATGTTTCCAATGCTGTTGGTGGGGTCTTGTTTCTCGGGTCCAACAGGACTCCAAGTTATGAATGATGTACCTCTCATTGGGGTTCCCAAGCCATTTGTTGCCAGCTACTTCCCCTTGTTGCTGAGGGCAGGGCTGTACCCACATACATTGTTATGGGTGCAATGGCCCCCATCAGACTTGGGTCCACACCCAAAGCTCGCATGAAAATTTTGGGTTTGCTTCTAAAACCCACATGAAAATCTTAGGTCTTCCCCCAAAACCCACATGAAAATCCTGGGTTTGCACACAAAACCCTACTGCCTTATTGGATCTGCCCCCTTCAAACAAAAATCCCGTGTCTGCCACCAGCTGAGGGTGACTTTTTTGCTGCTATCGGTTGGGCCTTGGGAAGGGGTGCACCTCCATGGTGGGTACAAGATCTAATAGATGAACTGATTGATTTATTTCAAGATAAGGTCTTCTATTTTGTGCATGTTCTAAGAAGTGCTAATGAAGAAGCTGATCTTGAAGCAAAAAACCCTGTGCTTTATCTTATCTTGAACCTACGGGCAGTTGGAAGTTGAGTTCTGGTCAAATTTTTAAGATGGGACTCAAAAGATAAATGAATATCATTTAAAAACCCTGTGCTTTATCTTACATTTTATATCTCAAGCATACAACTTATCAGTTTACTTTTCTTCTGCCCATAGTCCATTTCTAAAGGAAGGCAAGGAAGGGAAGCGCAGAATATTGTGAGGGTAAGCATGTTACGCTTTTTATACGTTGGAACTTGTAATGGCCAAATGCTGAGGACTTCTTATAATAAGCCATTAACTGGATGCAGGTCTATCTGGCAAATATACGGCTCAAGGAAGTTGGAACTGATGTGCTAATCACAGCATATGAACCACTTTTAATAAAGTAAGTGTCAAGAACTTTTTGTATGGCTGTGACTAAATACAAATATTCCTATATTTATGATATAGAAAATGAGCGCCGTTCGTACAGTTCTAATGTGCTATTTGACCTCTTTTTTTTCTTTTTTTTTTTTTTTCTTTTTTGTGTGTGTGTGTGCGTGGGTGGGCGTGGGGAAGGGGGAACCTTGCCCACCTATGATGAATTTCCCCCAGTCCACCCAACTAACCCCCACACAACACACTTGCCACGAGCCCGACTTTGAATTTATCCAAATGTTATTTGCCATTGGATTGGAATGATAAAAATTTGTCCCTTCTAAAATCATTAAACTCGAGGGGATCAGGGGATTAGGATTATATGATGGGGTTGATGTCATGCACCCGCACAACCCCCACATTAAGATGTTTCAATTCGCTCTCCACCAACCTCAACCATGTTTGCCATGGCCCCAGTTGGGTTCTGCCGGCCAGTCTCCACGGTCTTACGTGCGAACAATTTTCTCGAGAATATCAATCTCTCTCTCTCTCTCTCTCTCTCTCTCTAGATACGTACATACATAGATATGGATGAAATTTTATCAATTAGAATATTATCCTTTGACATTTAAGAATTGTTCTATATTTATCATATGAAAAAAGAACAAAGAAAAGAAGAAACCTACATGTCCAAGACTTCCATGGATACAACTTGGTCCTGGAGCATTAATTTGAACTTGACCATAAAAGTGCAAGAACACCTACCAAATAATAAAACTCTCCATAAAAACAAGTTTTATAGTGCAATTTTGTAGAAATAAGGCCACTTATAAAAAAGAGAGAAATATTCTTACTTTTCACTTCCACGGTGTTCGAGACCACACTCCTTGGCATGAGAAGGTATCTTTTTTACTCTCTTTTTCTTTTTTCTTTTTAAAAAAAGGTGATTTTTTAAAATTTGGTACCTTTTGATTTGACTCTTCTTTTTTTTCCTCTTAAAGTGACCATTCACTTCACAATACAAGTGATCGCCTAAACAAGTGGATTTCATTCCTTGTGCAGATTGTTTTAAAACAGACAACGACCAGACCCATTTTGGCAGACTAGTTGGTCTGACCGGGCTGACATTCTCATAATCTGTGTTATTTGTAACAAGCTTTTATTTAATATTTTGTCAATTAAAAAAATTCATGTCCTAGCTCGGTTATAATTATAATCTTATTCACAAGGGAGTTTTTTCTTCTTTTTTTTTTTCCTTTTTCTTTTTCTTGTTTCCTCTAAATGATGCGACTCCTCTGGGATTAATGGACGGTGAAAACCATGAACCACTCCTCCATGTAAAGAAATCCAAATATTGAAAGAGAACTACATTTTAATCTGTTTACTCTTTTTTTTTCTTTCACTTGTTGCAGTTCCATGTCAATCTATGAATTGGCAAGAAAAACCAACTTTAGAACCATCAGAAGTTCATCCAAAGCAAGTGAAATGCATAGCTCCAAAGCAAGTGAAACACATTGCTCATTTATGATACTGTGATGTCTGTCAATTAAGATTCGCGAATCAATTATGATTACTGATTAGCAGAGAAACTCCTGTTTTCTTGGTACATTTGAATTGGGAACCGTTGGTCTTAACTACAGGACAAAACTGACAGTTTCTGTTGTGATTTTTTCAGCCCTCTGAGTGAAAGTGCTTGGGCAGGAGGATATGGGCCAGCTGTTCCTGCTAGAGAAAGTGGGTGTCTTCCTGTAGCTGATGCTTTCCACTTTGTGGTTTCCAACTTTAAGGTCCGTGACTGGAATCTTTTTGGTGCAGCGCCTTGACGTGCGGGCAATATCATATATGCACTACAATAGATCTGCTACCTTTCCCTTTGGTTGTGCTTAGATTAATGTTCATAGGATAAATACTCTGAATCTATGATTACTTTGAATCTGGTCAAAGGATATTTCTGTTATTTCTTCGTTTTCATATAATTTGCTTGCAAATCTCTCTCCCCTGCACTGTAATCTTCTTATATAAATGGAGCTAGCAGTTTAAAAAGAAAAAAAAAAAAAAAAAAAAAAACAGAGAGATATGTTTCTGTGAATCGTTGTACCTCTGAAATTTTTGAAGGGCATCTTCCCTCTATAATTCATAGAATGTCCAATGGCCTTCTGTACTTTTTTCAATGGTTATATGGGCTTCATACGTTGAGGGATCATTGTGGTGAAAGCTGCGAATTTGTACTGTATGCTGCTTTCTCTATGGAGTTTACATTTAAATGACCCCTCAGAGAGAAGATAATTTTGTGTCATGGGCGGCCTGGCTGGCGTTGGTAGGTAAGTTATGTTGGACTGCCATTTGGACGGGCTTACACAAAAAAGGGTGATGTTGATTGTGCAATTCTAGCCAATCCATTAGTTTTGCTGTTCTCCACATTTCACTTGAATGCAGACTGTTCTATGTTATTTGTTTGTATTTTAACCGTCGATTTTGTGGGCCCTTATATGACAGGCTAGAAATTTTATCCTTCTTAATAGTGTGTTCCACACAGTAGCACAATGCAAGGGGGGATGGTAGTTGGTTTAAACCAGAGTGATTGAAGACCTTGGCCTCTGGTGGGGGTTTAAATGGGTCTCAAGGAAAAGATTGAACTGTGAACAACTAGATTGGGTACACTGATTTACTCCCCCAATCTTCACTTCTCAATGGTCTTGCCTGATCATCCTACACTACGAGTACGAGTACGGTTGAATGCACGTAGAAAGTCAGTTTCTTCTGCCGAGACTGTTTAAATCTTATTTTCCTTGAAGTAAAGTAAAACCCTTTCATTTAATTCCTGCATAGTTGTATAGTACAATTGATTGAAACCGTTCCACAAGTAGTAGGCCCAACTACATACCAATCCTCAGAGACCAGTTACCTTACAACAAGCTCTTGGACGAAGGGTGAATCACAAAAGTGGTCCCGCGGTGTATTTTACCGCACTTCACAAACAATCATCATAGTACATCTCCATTTTTAGTAATGCATCTTTGCCTTCTACCTTTAATATCTCTCATGTTGATAGGGCAAAAACCCGAGAAGGTTCCAGCTCGCTATATATGACAAGCATGGCGGAAGTGACCCAGTTCGGTCTGAACTTTTATGAAGAGTTTGTGTAGACTTTCAATTCTGAGTGTATTATCTTTAGAAGTCTCTCAGGCGAACTTGGGGCTATAAATTAGGTGTTTTTCTCGACCCAAAGATATCCAACACCTCTCTCATTATTCTGAACAAGAGATTTCTAAGAGAGAGAGAGTTTTTCTCTAGAGCCATATTTGAGAGATTGTTCTAAATGATTGCTCTAGAAGGTTTGGTGCTTCTACTTTATAGAAGGCTTGTGCATCTTAGTCTCAAGGTGTGATCATGCATGGGGAGCAGTTCGCAGCGAGTAATCGTGGCAGCGAAGAATTGTGTAAGAACAACTACAGTCCTTAGGTCGACGTACTGATTAGAATAAAGGAGTTGTGAGTATATCTTGTAATTGTTCAATAGTAATTGTTTTTCTGATCGTGAGTTTTTTCCCGGTTAAGGGTTTCGACGTTAAATTTGTGTCTGCCTTCTTGTATGAAAGTCCTGGGATCTAGCCCTAGAGGGGGGGCGCGGGGGGGCGCGGGGGAGGGTTGAATAGGGTGAGCTACAAAATGTGACCAATTATGACAAATTTTAACTTCTTAAAAATAAACTAGTCATAAGTGATGATAAACAAACAAAATGTGGAAGCTAAAAAGAATCACCACAACGCATTCACCACACAATGATTTATAGTGGTTCGGCCTCAATGCCTACATCCACTACCGGCTTGTGATCTAATCACCCCACCGGAATTCCACTATCTATGCTTTTCAATAGGCTAAGCAATAACCTTTACAATGTAGTTTTTCTAGGCTAAACAACAACCTTTACAAGATGCTTTTCTAGGCTAAGCAATAACCTTTACACAATGTTTTTCTTAGGCTAAGCAATAACATTTACAAATGAAGGATTTCTCTAAGAAGGTGTCTTCACAAAAAGAACATTCTAAGAGATACAATTTAAGCTCAATATAATTACCTCTAAAATAGGCTAATATGAAGGTGAAAAACAAACTCACACAAACACTATATGAATGCAAATGTGTATGCTCATGATGTGTGTGTGTGATAACTTCAATCAAGTTAAAAACAAAGCTCAATTAATATATGCTTAAAGCATTTCAAAGTTTAAGGCACATAAAAGATTTGATTGAAGTTTAATGCAAATCACATGTATGAATATCAACTTGCTAATGATATGAAAATCAAAGACTCACAAGTTGTATGAAAATGATTAACTTAGAACATGTGATGCATGTGCAATGTTGTTTTCAAAAACAAATAAATTTGACTAAGGTTTAAATGAATGAAAACAACAAATAAAGTTTCAACCAAGAAAATGAATCATGCTTTAAAAGAAATCAAAGACTTTGGCTAAGCATGATTAAGGAAGATTTTAAAACAACTTGGATTGAAATCAAAGTGAAGAATCCAATCTTAATTAGATCAAAGATTAAGAGAAGAATGGATTCAACACATCATAGTTATCATGCTAAAAATCATTTACCAATAATTTGAACAAAGCATATAACATATGATTAAGAGAGATAGAGCTTACTTAGAGATTTAACTTCATTAATCCAAGCTTTAGCTCTCCAAATGACTCTTTGGTCTCTTTTAGTTCATCCCCTTTGTCTTGTCTCCAAACACCTCAAAGATGGCTTAAAAATCTCCAACTTTGATAAAGGAATGAACTTCATTTTATAGCCCAAAACTGCCTAATGGCTAGTCCCCGGTCGACTCCATGACTCTCGGGTCGACCTGGCCTTCACAACGGTCATAAAACTGCCATTTGACAGGAGCCAACGGCTCTTTCCCGGTCGACCCGCAGAGGGCTCGGTCGACCAGGTCCCCTGTTGGGCCGGTCGGCCGAGCCCACTGCGGGTCGACCGGGCCTGGGACCAAAATCCCTAATTTAGCATATTTCAAAGTATTTCTTTGTGAGGATTTTTGGGCCATTAAATCAAGCTTGGAAACATGTTTTAAATCAACCTAAGTGGTTTAAAAACATGAAACACAAAAAGCATAAAATAATTTGAAAGATTTAAAACTCATAGGCTAGCTTGATTTGAAAACACTTCTTTTCAAAACTAATGCATCCAAGTTTAAAAACAAAACATGCATAAATCAATACTTTTACAAATCTTAAAAACAATGCATGTGTAAATCAAGATTTCAAGTTTTTCTAAAACAATGCATGTGTGTAAATTCAAATGGTGCTAATATGATAATGCATCCATCAAATTGCAATACACTAAATTCCTAACATTGTGGTGATTGCTTGATAGATTTGCTAGTTCACTTTTATTTGGCATTTACTTCCGTTGTGCATTGGTTTGTGGAAACCGGCATCAATTCTAATAACTTTGCAAGTTTCATTTGGTGTCAGAGTGGGTTGCGCTATTCTATTGTGTAGATCCTAAATTTTCCTAGAATGGATTTCTACCAAGAAGGCACCTCTACCAATAAGCCCCCCTTTGTTGGATGTGACGAATTATGCTTATTGGAAACCAGGATGATTGCATTCCTAAAAGCTATTGATATAAAGTTTGGAAGTCTGTTGTAAATGGCTATTCCTTGCCCATTGTCACTATTGATGGGGTAATTGAACCCAAATCTAAAGAAAAGTGAACTAAGAAAGAAGAATTGGCTGCTACTTATAACTTTAGGGCTTTAAATGCTATTTACAATAGAGTTAGTATGTCCGAGTTTCGTAGAATTTCTACTTGTAGAACTGTAAAAGAAGCTTGAGATATTCTGCAGACTGTACATAAGGGTACTAACACTGTCAAATAGTCAAAACTTCAAAAGTTGTATACAGCCTTTGAAACCATTGAGATGGAAGATGATGAAACTTCTAATGAATTCAATGCTAAGCTAAATGCAATTGTGAATGATCCTTTTTCTTTGAGAGAACCAATTCCTGAGAACAAAATTGTCAAAAATTTTAAAGTCTCTTCCAGAAAGGTTTGATGGAAAAGTTGTGGCCATAAAGGAAAATAAAAATCTAAATACTCTAAAAGTTGATGACTTAGTTGGCAACCTACAAACTTTTGAAGCAAACCTTAGATCTAATGGAAAATCTCAGTCTAAAGGTATTGCTTTGAAAGCTTCCAAAGATTTAATCAAGAAAGTTGCAAGTGATTCAGATTTAGATTTTGAGGAAATTGATCTCTGAGTTGCTGTACAGTTCATTAAGCAATTCAGACTCTTTTTAAAGGGGAAGAAAAGTAATGTGAAGATCCCTAAAAATTATGGTAAGAAGAAATCTTCTAAAGAGATTCGATGCTATGAGTGTCAAGGATATGGACATGTTGCTAGTTACTATGGAAACATAAAACTAAAACAAATGCTTGAATAAGACTTGGGAAGAAGAGATTTCTGATGAAAATGATGAGAATTCTGAGTCGGAGAAGCCTAACACTGGCAAAGGAAAATTCATTGCTTTTTTGGCATCTACATTGATGGTCTCGCTTTTTTCGCTCACGGGACTACCGGGGTCAGTGGACGTGAGAGTCCGTGGGTTCCAACCCTTTCATGACTGGAGACAAAGAGAACATCAACTTTTTGTGTACGGGTATGCCAATTTTTTTACTCTACTTGGAATTGACAAGTGGTGGTCCGTAGATCCACCTTCATAAGTAGAAAAGATAATTAACTTTTTTCTAACTTTCATTGCACATGTGTTAAGAAAAGAAACATGATTTGATTTGAATGCCGTGAAAGGCGATTTTTATTTGTTCGCAATGAAAGGCGATATTTTTGCTGTAAAAGGCGATGTTTTTGCGTGAAAGGTGATTTACAATTCTTATCAAAAGCAAAGACAAGAGTTGTGATTTTTTTTGTCTCTTTAAAAAATACAAAAATATAATGAAAAGTAAGAAAGGGGGATCTAACTTCTCAGGAGATTGCAGGGACTCATTCAGATTGATGGTCACAAGTCATATTTGGACTTTGCCATCATCATTCAGATGATAACGGGGATGCTTTTGATTCTTTTAGCTAGGCTTGAACCTCAGATTTTTAGAGAATAAGGACCAAGATGAGGTCCTATATTCAATAAAAATATAAGTAGACAGGCTGAAAAGCCATGTCTAATCCATGGAGACATAAGGAGAAGGCCTTGGGAGGGTGCCCCCCCAAGGGACTTTGGTCACCTTGTAGTGGTGGTCACTGTAGAACTTCTTCAATGGAGGAGAAGTCGTCATCGCAACTTTGTAGAGTTTTTTCGTTGTTTTTTCCGTGTCTTCTCTGTGTCCCAAATGGTAGAAATGACCTCCTTTTATAGGCTTTTGGTGGCCATGAAGGGAGTTTATGAACTTTAAATGCATTAATTGCATTAATGCTCCATAATGGGAGGAGTTGCAAGTTTTTAAATTTGTATTTTCATATCTCATTTTTCTTGGATTTTGATTGGCCGTTGGAGAATAATGGGCTTTAAATTGCCTTTAAACTTCATGATGGGAGGAGTTACATGGTTTAATGCCATGATTGTACCTGACTTGTAACTCCCATTTCTTGGTTTCTGATTGGGCCTTTCCACAATAATGAGTAATTGACCACATTAATTTGTCATAAAATAGGTCATTAACTGCATAAGTGGCCGCCAAAGCATTTGAAGAGTAGCAGGTCGTGCCGCGCGCCTTTTGGAATTCTATCCGCGACGTAGGAAGTCACGATCGCCGATGGATCTTTCATGCCGATTGTTGTCAGATGATCATGCAATTTTAGACATTAATTGATACCAGTGGGCCGATACCATCTATCATGTTGATTTCTCGATCGGTCGGACAGAAAGTATACTTTCTTGGTCAGTCGGTTGGCAGTTTTGAAGCGTCCGATGACGAACCCATGATTTTGATGGTGAATTCGTGATGTTGACGAAACTCGACGGATTTCGTGCCTCGAAAATAAGATTTTTGGAAACTCACAGAGGCCAAATAGCTCAGAACGCGAAAAGGGACCCAAAATGGGTTTTCTTAAAAATCCGGCGACCTGGATTTCCAAGGTCGCTGGCGACCATGGGGCTTTTGGCCCCTTTGGGTCACCGTTTTTCGGCTGTTTTCTGATTTTTTCCACTTTTTCCTTCTCTGACTTTTTTTTTAGTATTTTCTCACATATCTTGGCATGATTTCCCTGTAGAAAAGTTGATGAGAAGCCCTGCAAATTAGATGGAAAAGTTTCTAATTTTTCCGGAAAGCCAAAGACTTTGTCGCATAGAGTTGCCAATTTGCCGTCAGAAGCCAAAACTAGGTCAAACGATGTCGAAATGACCTGAAATTTGAGGTGAAGCCTCCTAGAGAATAAATAAGACCAACCACAAGCCTTCATTTGAGTTTTGAAGCTGTGTGGGGTCCTGTCGCCAGTAGACTTGATTTTTATAGCAAGGAAGATGCCGTGCTTTAATGTACGTTCAAACGATGTCTGATTGACCTAAAATTTGGCAGGGAGCCTATTGGAGTTATTTTAAGATGATCCATTAGCTCCGATTTGGAAATTATGGTCCCGAGGGGCTCCATTGCTGGGAGACCCGATTTAATTTCCGGGAGGTCAAAGCTTGGTCAAATGCTGTCGAAATGACTTGAAACTTGACATGTAGCTCCCTAGAAGTATTTTGAGACAATCCATGTGCTCTGTTTGTTGGTGGTTTCCACCGCCGAAAGACTTGGTTTTGCTGTTTGAGGGTTAATGTTGGGTCAAATGTTTCCGTTTTGCTCTGAAATTTGACATATAGCCTCTTAGAAGTATTTTGAGATCATCCATAGGCTTTGATTGAAGATTTGATGCCTTCGATGCTGTCATCACTAGGAGAGCTGACTTTACTGTGGATGTTTGCTTTTTGTGTCAAACGGTGTCGGAATGGCCTAGAATTTGATGTAGAGCTTTCTAGTGGCATTTTGAGGTCAACTGTGTGCCCTGTTTTGTGAATCGAGGTCTCTATCTGTTGGAAATTAGGTGGGCCTCGTGGATAAGTTTCAAAAATTTTGACCCACTTGATGCAGGGATCAATCATCCATAAGGCTACAAACTCAATCCAGGATCCAAGACCTTAATATCATCAACCATGATTAGTAAGAAACTATCTCTAAGATAGAAAGTAGCAGCCAACAAGCAACCATAAAATCCATAATATACAAAGAAGTAGATTATACTTTGGGAGCTCAGTTGTGCTCTAATGGAGAAGTTGAACTCTTTCTATCTAACTAATTAGAATCTCCAAGACCTAATTTTCTTCCACGCTATATCCCGTATCAGATCTCTTTTCTCAAGGAGAAGGGTGGGTTCTCCAAAAGGAATCAACTAGAAGCTCTAAGGAAACCGGAAGAGAAAATAGAAGAGAAAAGAAGAGGATGGGCGTGCACCAACTTGCACAAGAGAGGGTTAGGCGTGGATTCCAAAGAGATTAAGGGGTATGGACGTCCAAGCCTCTCTTCTCCTTTCATAGCATTAATGCTACTTACTAATTATTATTAGAAGTCCCTCTTCCAAAGTAATTAGTAACCTTCTCCTTTCTAATTTTAGAGAAGTCTCACTTCCATAACAATTAGTAACTTACCATTATCACTATTAGAAGTTGCACTTCAAATAGAAATAGTAACTTTCTATTTCCTTTCCTTTTAGAGTTCAATTAGAATTAGTAACTGTCTAATAACTTGGACTAGCATGGGGACCACTAGGGATTCCATAGAAAGATGGCTCCAACTGGTTCACCCCGACCCCACATCTTATGTGCAATTCGAGCCCACAGTTAATTGCAAATAACTCCACTATATAAATGCAACTGAACTCCGATCTTAGGAATAAATTACAAGAAGACTCTAAAATTTCCTATGACCATAAAGTAGGCCCCTCCATCTGTATCCATTGATCAATTGGACCAATCCACCAAATTGGATCCATATTTTATTAACCTTGAGACCCAATTAATTATAGTGATCATCGGTACCTATCCAATTAACTCTTAATTGGAATGGGTGCACACTTACCAATGATAAATCTATTAATTACCACAAGGGGATAATGAGGATAGATTCCATCTTGACCATTGAATGTTTCCACAGTTCTACTACCACGTACCCCAAACACCAAGGTGTTAACCTACAATTGGCCTCACTCATTAGTGCCTCAAAGTAAAATGACAAAAAGGAAAAAAAAAAAGGTAGTTAAAGCTTAAACATAGATCAAGACAATTAGATAAGACTTGCTCACAACAATTCTAAATCTATTCAAAACAAGGACATAGAAAATATAGACAATTCTTGATCATTCAAAATCTTTAAAATAAAATTTAATTTACATATTCCATAGTTTTAATGATCATATGTTTTATTTGTAAAAAGGGTCCTGCCATAGGGGAGAAGTTCATAAATGGTCCTCCTAGTTCCTTTCATTGCATCCAGCATCCTTATCAGTGACCGTGGGTTCAAAGTACTCATCCAGCCAGCTTGACCCTAACCTGACCCAAGAATTTGGGATTTGTTACGGATATTCCATCCAATTAATAAGCGGGTCAGGCCCTATAGTCATTACCCTGAGACTAGATCAACCCAACCAGAACCTGACTCAACCAGATACAAGGTTGAAGCCTGTGTGTACCGGTTGAACATGGGCTTGGGGCTTGGCTGGGCTTTGAAGGGTGGAGGCATAAAACAAATTCAAAAAGAAACTACTGGCAAGTGAAAGTGGACATTTGCATAAGAAAGCAACTAAGTTTATCTTCAAATTTCCTCATCATATCATAATTCTTATTTGACCCAAACTTAGGTTCAGTAGTTGTTTCTTTAATATTAATTTCTTCATCAATCATCAGTATCATGGGCTATTGGGTGAGTGGCTGCTAACTTTGTATGATTTGGCTCCGCAACTTCTCTATTCTCTAAAGGCTTCCACAGCCCTTCTTGTCGGATATTGTGGCACACAGGTGAGGGTGATGTTGCTGCTGAAAAGACTAAAAGAGGAGCAGAGCAGTTCCTTCTTACACACGGTGAACAGGTTTATGACCATGTTCCTGCAGCTGTGAATCAAAAAGTGCATGGATCATCCCATTGTGAGGATCATTTGCTTCTAAGAACTTACTCGGATACTCTTCCTGATGGGTTTGGGAATTTTCAGAATAAAAAATCCTTTCCTCCAGCCCAGGCTTTTCACATACAGAACAGAATACCCAGCCAAGTCAGTGGTCACTGTTGTTGCAGTCAGATGGTGGAGGAGCAAAGTCTCTACTGTGGGTGCGATTGTGAAAAACTGAAAATGCATCTCTCGGGGTTTAATCAGTTGGTCTGGATCCATGTGCTTGTTAGGAGGATGTTTTGACATTTCCCCATGAGGAAGATGGCCTGGATTCATATGCATCTCCTTATCTCATTTACCCAAATAAAATAAAATAAAATCAAATAAAAAAGAGGGCACTGAGATCATCACTTCAAATGAATCACCCTTTTTTCATTTTTAATAGAAAAGAGGGCACTGAGATCATCACTTCAAATGAATCACCCTTTTTTCATTTCTAATAGAAAAGAGGGCACTGAGATCATCACTTCAAATGAAAAAAGAAAACTGAAACATAAATCCTAATGTGCAAAGGAGGAAGAGAGGAAACCACACAAACCCTAGCCAGAGAGGGAGAGGGGGAGAGAAGCTACAGAAAGAGGGAGAGGGAGAGTTACCTGAACTGAAGAAGCCTCGAAGGAAGAAGGGAGGTCGATCTGTAGACTGGGCGAAGTGGCGAACCGGCGAAGAGTGAAGAGGGAAGGTCGAAACAACAGAGAGCTTTTGTGGTTTTTTTTTTCGTTCCCCACTTTTGACCTAGGGCGAGTCTTTTATACTGATGTGGGGCGTGGGCCAAGGCCCAATTACTATTGAAGAGGTCCAAGAGGAATTTGTAATTTGACCTGGGGCGACCGCCCCAGGTCATATACAGGTCGGTCCGCCTCTGCTTATTGTGACAGGTCTAGTTTTATGTTGCAAAAAATCTATTTTTTTGCAACACTTTGGGTTGCGTCGCAAATATTTTGATCGCTAAAAATCCCATTTGTTGTAGTACATTCTAAACAACTCAATTTAAAATATTTAATATTCTTCAAAAGTTGCCAAACTACAAAAATATTAAAATATCTTAATATTACACTATTCGCAATGCTAAGAAATGAATATCCAACCATCACCTTATTAATTCAAATCTAGGAAAGTCAGAATCCTACATTGGTATTTGCTACCTTATTCACCCCTCACCTCATATCATTCATAGTATCTCCAACAACATTATCAATTGCCGCATGGCCACCCTAGCGGCCAAAATTGGCATGCGAGCATGTCTTCAACAGGCAACAGCCATGCCATATGTGACTTGGCATTTAGCATGAAGGATGGATATGTGAAATTTGAAGTATGGAAAAGGCACATGCCAAAAAATATTTCACATTATTTTATGCAATGGGGCCCCATAATAATGCAAGATTGCAAAAGTTGTTTTTCTTTCATGATGCGGATCCCATAAGAAGACAAAAATATAATAAAATAAATAAATTTGGCATACCAGGTGGAGTCCATACTTTGGAGATGTCAAATTCCAAACCTTCAAATTACCATATAAGCCTTCAAATAGAATTTGACATCTCCAAAACAACATATCTATTGGAGATGCTCTCACACCTTTCCTCTTTAATAGTCCTTGTGGAACTCATTTGACCATGAGTTCCTATATAGTCTAAAACAAAAAGGTCCTTAAATCCTTCGTTTTTAATTACTTGGTACAATCCTAAGCATTCAACTTCATGAAATAAACAGGCCCTAAATCAATGCTTCTTATTTAGGCTCCCAGCTAGATGGAGTCATCCCTCTTCAACCCCAGTTGGCTAAATCCAATAACCTACTTAATTAAGATTACACCTCTAGAAGTCTTAGGTGTTTCTTGAAACCAACAAATTAAAGAAAGTTTGGTAAAAGAGCTATAGTGTTGGCCCCATGTAGGCATGGGCTTGTAATAGTTGTGGTTGCCAGATTCACTCGCATGTGAATCCATTTAATGAACATCTTCACACTACAACAATTTTAACTTTTAGTGGCGGTCAAAGCTGATTTCCATCGCTAAAAGTATTACCGATAGAAATCAGTTCGTCTCAATTTCCGTCGCTAAAAGTTAGCATCACTGATACTTTTAGCGGCGGAATATAAAATGAGTCGCTGGACCAATAGCGGCGGTTTTTTTAATCTTCTGCTAAAAGATCTTTTTAAAAAAATAAATAAATTATATTTGAACCTCTTAATATATACCAGTGGACTTGAATATTGCCAAAACAACATTTATTTCTTACTATTGTATTTTGTATGTTGTATGCTGTGATAGGAATAGGATGGATTGAGTGTGGAAACTGGAAAAATTAAAAGTAGAACACAAGCTACAAATTGGCAAGAAATAAAAATATTGGAAATCTCAAGGCATACAAAAACCTCTTTGAATGTGAATAGAGGAGATATGGGTGCCTAAAAACCCAGATTGGTTAATTTGTTTCTGAATTGATTGGATACTTTGTGTAGAATATGTGATGCTTATTTAATTTTCCCAGAAACTTTTAAGCTCCATGGTCCACACACCATGGGATACACTTTTTTCCTGGATGTTTCCCATTTCCCCCACTTGACCAACTTCAAAGTTAAGTGTTGCATAGTGCATCAACCCATGCATAGAAAGCAGTCATCATTCCATGCATGTTCCAAAATCTATATATCAAAACTCTTTCTTCTCCACTGAAGTTTGGGTCCATTGATAAATGGGCTATCCTTGGGCCTAATGAACCTGAAGCTTAGCTAGATCATGGCCTGGGTTGGCCTGAAAAGTTTTACAAAGGAGGGTCAATTTCACTAATTACTAGGCTAACCCAGGATTGGCCTAGGTCCATTGCGTGTATCTGGGCATCAATAGTAGCTCCAATGGTGTTCGTGTAAATTGCTTTGAGGTGGATAGTCCAAATTAGATGGGCCACACTCTTGTATTCAATCAAATCAAATCAAATCAGTCTCCAATCCATCTTAATGTGCCTCCTAATCCCCATGTATTCATTCATTGTGTGTGTGTTTGTTTGTGGTGTATTTATTTTTAGGTAGCTGGTGATGTGATTCTGGATCTTTCCAGCATGACCAATCAGACTCTTAAACTCAGACCAGGCCTTCGCTAGGTACCTACTACTACTAGTACTACTAACTTTCTTTTTCATGTTCTATTTACAGTTTCTTTCTATCATCCACACCATCTTCGTTCCTTCAAAACCATTGATTGATTTCTGTGATGAAAGCTGGGAGGTTAGGGTTCTCAAAACCAAACAAGTATTGGGTCGAAAGCTCTGAGAAGAGGGTAAGTGTCATACTCATATAGCAACTGACCTAATGATAATGAAGTACAAGTTTTTGCACTTTGAAGTTGTTCTTACCTGTGTCGAAGTTGAAGAGTTATGTGCACTATGTAGAGCTGCAATATACTATACTAGCTGACGTTCCCATGTTGGCTTATGTCCAACAAGGTTAGCAGTTTTGTGCATCTATCCTGTTGTGTTATATTTTGAAAGACCGCAAAAGAACATCAGGTCGAGTTGCATGATTTGTAAGGCTATCCGTTTCAAAAAAAATTATATAATGAGAGGGATATGAACAACCTCAGCTAACTTGCAAACGAAATCACCTTGGCTTGATTAGGCTCCAGCTCAAGGTTCACTTGCAGTCACATAAGCCAAGCTTACGTATAGATTTAGCTTCACCTAACTGGGATCGAGCATAGTTTGTTAACGCCCAAGAGTGGGTTATAAACTCAAGCTAAGCTTGTAAAGGAGCTTATAATAATGTATCTAAAATATAGCAAGGAGATTGCTATGTGGTCTACACTACTTTAATTGAGAACTTCCGTCTGGAATGAACAAAAAAAACATGGGCATAGGTAAAGTACCTGGCATCACAACTCTTACAAATTTTAGTTCAACTGATGTGCAAAGATAGCAATAAAATCCCTCACTTCTCTAGTATGTCACCTGTCTACTATACAAGATGATGAAAAAGTCAATTCTTGGACAGATACCATTGTCGCACATATCAAAACTATTCCCATGAGGGATGCTAGATCTTCCCCCTGTTCTCACAAACTTATCAAGAGTCAATTGCCTGGAACCAACAAATGTCTTGGGCTTAGAAGACTTGGACTTGCTAAAATTCTCTTCATTTGAGGTCAAGGCCACAACCTGACAGACAAAATCAATTTCTTTGACAGCTGCCTCCCAGTCAAACTCCTGCATTAAAACTGTACAATAGAAAAAAGATCTATCGAGGATGTATACCATATAGAGAAAGGAAAATAAATTGCAAATTACGAATTACAAGACTCTGCAATAAAATTTTGTGAGTTGGGTACTCCTGACTTTTCCTATGAGTCTGTTTACTTCTCAGACCTTCTACTTCACTCTCACAGCTTTGTTTGAATAAGTAATTCTTCATGGTTCTGTAAAAGGCCAAGACCAAATTACCTTTATTATTTTATATAATTATTGAGAATGTTGTTTAATGCTAGTTATTGAATTTTTTTAACTTTGGTTTTTCACATTTAACCTCCGATAGAAATACAATTCTAGGAACTCAATTACATGAAACAGGCTCTTAGTATGTACCAAATCAACAAACATAAGATGCCCTGATAACTACAATTCCCTCAAGTGACAGTGCCCAAAGAAAGCACTTCTTCCCACGTCACTATCTAGCAAAATACCCAAATCCTACATAACGAGAAGATCACACTTCACAACACATCCACCATACCTCAGGTACCCACGCCCCTCCAACACAGCACACAGTTCCAAACTTTCTCAAAACGCACGAATCAGGACCAATTCCATGAAAAAGGAATATCCATATAAGAAAACAAACAATGAATGAAAAAGAAGAGCAGACAAGATAGTACAGCAATCAATGAGAAATAGGCATAGAATAGAAAGCTAAGACAGTTTGTTTGAAGGGACGTAGAACCTGAGCAGGAAGTTAAGATGAAGACACAGGCAGCGTGTGTTAACTCAATGCAATTTGGGAATGTGTAGGGAGGGAGGCCAAGCTTGTAGGAGTGAACGGAAGATCCTATCTGGACGGATGCTATCACATATATGGCAGTGGAATAAATGAGCAGACCGGCAATAAATGGCAAGATAATTCAGAACTTCAGGCCAGCCAGGAGTCTAGTTGGGAAGTTGTGAATGGAGAAAGCTATTTCCCTAATCAGAGCCCTTCTGGATGCATCAGGTTTGATGGAGGTTTTTTTTTTTTTTTTGGCTGCTAGGTTGGGATGAGATCAAGCTCTCAATACTCTGTCAATACACTAGGTTTAAGTGGTGTTGGCACCTTAATTTCATACAGAAGCCCAGAGATCGATCTGGTCCCCAAGTTAAAGTACCACTAATAGGACCAGTTGCCCAACTTAACCCAAAAAAGGTTTTCAAAACCCTAAGAAAGATGTTGCTCAGTTTGGGTGAGCAGCTAGGAGTTGATAATAGGAAAACAACCCTCAAATATACTAGTTTTTACTTGGGAGGTGGAGTGCTGCAAAAACAAAGGTTTGAGAAAAGATATCAGTCTGACATTTTCTGGATATGTTTCTCCTTACCTGCCCACACTGACCTGGTCAAAAGGGATAAAAAGTCCTACAAATCTTCCCAAATTGGTAGTTCTCTGGTTCCATGAGCCAATTACCATTTCACAGAGACAAAGTGACGCCAGTGATATGAATTGCAATAAAATACAATAATCAAACAACACAGCTCTAGTTTCAGTTAGAGTAAAACATGTAAACCCATTTAAAAAATAAGAGGCAGTAATTGAAAATTTAGGAAGAAGGGTTTTTCTATGAATCTGGTATTGCAGCCATAACAACAAAGATCCAAACACATGAAGAAAAAAAAAAGGTCCAACAATTTTTTTTTCAAGAAACAGATAAAGCCCATGGTCACCTTGATCCATTGGTATTTCCGGGTTCATGGGGTTTGAGATTGATGATTGGACTGTCTGAAGGTCCAAATGCAAGTCCAATACCACTAATTTTTTTTTATTTTTATAATATGGGGTGTTATTATGGAAATCAATCGGTCAGGGATTGGGTCTGATGTGTAAAGATACTTTTGTTTGTTTATGTATTACTTCTGGTTGCTGCTAGTGGCTGTTTGGCTGATCTGTTCTGCTCATGTTTTGTGTAGTTTCAGTAAAGAAAATTGAAGAGATCTAGGTGAAGGCATATCTAGATGTATTTGCTTTACTATTGGTTATTAGAACTTGGTTTTTTAGCTTCTGTTTTTTTGGGTATGGAAGCATGTGAAAGTTAGCTCGAAACATGAATTTACTGGTCTTTTCTCTGTTTTGTTTTTTGGAATTTTTTTTTTTTTTTTTGTGTTGTTTTTCTCCCATAAACTGTCAGTTTTATGGAGATTCAGTAATGGAAGGCTTAAAAGTGTTTGATTGTAAGGACTCAATCCATCAGTTGATTGATTAAATTCTTTATTTATCAATGAAATCATGCTTTCCTTTCATGAGATGAATAGTGTTTTATTACTTAATGCGCATAACCAATACATATGACATAATGATTCATGAGATGAACCGGATCCCATTAATATATTAGATGTGATATATGTATATGAATGAGATCCACATACGAGAGATATATGTCATAAATCTTATACTCAAAAAATATCTTCACAACCATTGATGAGACTGGGCATCTCATTTGATAAGGTTGCAAAACTTTGATCGCTATGAGATAGTGTGATTTGTCTCGATCATCAGAATGGAAAATTCTGGATCACAGTGCTGGTACATTGGATATATTGAAGGACCATGAGAAGCACCTTATGAATACTATCTAGATTTTAAGGTCTGCTCTCATAATTCTCTAGTAATAGGCTCTCAATCCTGAGACATTGATGAACTCAAGTTTCTATCTATTCATTTGCTTTGAGTCACCAATGAGTGAGGCCAACTGTAGGTCAACACCTTGGTTTCTTGGGTACGTGGTAGTAGGATTATGAGAACATCCAATAGTCAAGATTGAATCTATCTATATTATCCCATTGTGTCAATTAATGAATTTATCATTAGTAAGTGTGCACCCATCTCGATTAAAAGTTAATTGGATGGTACTGATGATCACTGTGATTAATTGGGGCTCAAGGATAATAAGATGTGGATCTCAGATTGGATGAGACATATTTATTCCAATTGATTCATGGATAATGATGGAGGGGCCTACTTGTGGTAATTGGAAAGTATAGGGTCTTCATTATAATTTATTCCTAAGACTGGAATGCAATTGCATTTATATAGTATTGTTATTTGCAATTAACTGTGGGCCCGGATTGCACATGAGATATGGGGCCGCGAGTCCCAGTTGGAGCCAGCTTTCTAAAGAATCCCTAGTGGTCCCCACGCTAGCCCAAGTTATTAAATACTAATCCTACTTGAACTCCAAAAGAAAGTAATTAGAAAGTTACTATTTCTATTTGAAGTGGGACTTCTAATAGTGGTAATAGTAAGCTACTAATTAGTGTGGAAGTGAGACTTCTAATTCAATTAGTAAGAGAGGTAGAGAGGAGATTGTTTTAGGGCTACAAATAAGGGTTGCATCCCTTTGGACGTCCTTATACATTGATTCACGCCCAAGGCCCTTTTGTGCAAGTGTTGTACAATTCTATTTCTCCTCTTCTCTCTCCTCTAGTTCTCTTCTAGTTTCTTGGAGTTTCTAGTAGGGTTTTCTTTTGGAGATCCCACCCATCTTCTTGAGAAAAGAGATTCTGATTAGAGGGCCATAGCGTGGAAGATCAATAGGTCTTGGAGATTCTTGTTTAATATGTGAAAGAGTTTCATCATCAAAGAAAGACGCAACTTCTCCATTAGAGCACAACCGAGCTCGTAAGGTATAATCTACTTCCTTGCATGTTGTAGATTTTTATGGATGCTTGTTGGCTGCTGTCCTATCTTATAGATAGGTTTATTTATTAATCATGATGGCTGAGATTGAGGACATGGATCCTGAATTGGGTTTGATAGCCTTCTGGATACTTGATCCCTGAGTCAAGTGGGTCAAAAGTTTTGAAAACCTATTCACAAGGCACACCTATTTCCAACAAAAAGGACCAGTGGGTCTTTATTATATTGGTTTGATTCGGTCCAACCTGAATTTTCTTTCTTGGTTTTGTTGGTTATTTTGTTTTGTATTATCTTGCAGCAATTAAAGACTTTCTTGCACTTATTTGTCTTAAAACTGGATGTTCTCTGTATTTTTTTTAATTCCCTTTCTTTAGATGTGTTAACTGTTAACTTCTATAAGACTTGTTTAGGCTCTTTGGATGTAACTGTGACGGAGCCATGACAAGTATGGATGCTTAATCTGTTACATGAACATTGTAACTAGTTTTCGGTGTTAATATCCTTCTGAATGATTGTGTTCCTTGAGTTGTCTGATAGTTATCTTTTAGTAAAGTGATTAGCTCCATTAGTGGCTTGTGTTTGATGCACACAGCAGCTGACGAGTGCATGAAGTTTGGGGTGGGTGGGTGCAATTGTTGGAAACAGCTAAGCTTATTAAAGGCAAAAAAGGGGGCAAACTTTGATCTGTAAAAAAAATTGGTGCCTTGATTTAATTTTGCTACCTGTTATAATGATATCTCAAGTTATGACGACCATTGGAAGTTATCTGATTGTCTCATGTGCCTTTTTTTCTTCACTACATTATATTTATGATCATGGGCTGGGGAAAGATAATGTGTTATATGCACTCAAAATTCTGTATTTGATATGACTACCTATCCCATGAGGCCCAAGTTTGTGCAATTATTACAAGCACTGAAGAGTAAGTCCTCCACTTAATTGATGGGATGGTGAAGACTTAAAGAGATTATTTATGGGCTTATGGCTAAACTACTTATAGCTTAGCAATGGATATAGCCCTTTTGATCACAAGTGAGCCATGTTGGCCTAAAAAGTGAGGTCAAAGATCTCATTGACAGATACAGCTGTGTAAAAAAAAAAAAACAGCCCCATCACAACATCCTAACCTCTTGAACTTTGGCCCTTAGACTTGCATACTTTACAGGCATTGATATTTTGGGTTGGTAGCAAGGTGAGAGGAGTTTGATGGGTAACAGGTGAGCCAGGTGTTGAAAGGACTGAACCATTCACACTAGATCACACTGTATACACAGATATGAAAGAGAAAAATAAAAACCACAATGTCAAGATCAAAATGATTCCGCTACTATGATGTGTTGTTGTTCATGCTAAAATTAGAACTCCGCCTAGGAAGGATGCTAATATCATCATCTTATTGTTATATGTTATAGACTTATCCTACTAGCTAATGTTGGCTTTTCGAGTGCTAACTTTAACTCATATCATGGTTTAGGAATTTTTTTAATGAGAGACAGTCGATCTGACACAAACCTCCTTTCAATGCTACTAACTGGAAAAAGTCAAAGAATGGGAACACTAACAGGTTATCAGAAAGGGCCATTCATCTTAAAAAGAGAGCATTGGAAATGAACCATAGAAAATGGACCGCCATTAAGCAATGAAGGGACCATGAAAAGATGATGGACCACGAAGATCCAGTAGAGCCCTTAGGAAGAATCCTAGGTATCAGCTGGAGGTGGCATAAAGAATGCATGTAAGACCAAGTCCAAGCAGCTACCTGATTTCCTGATTTCCATTTCCACAAATAAAGCAACGTTCCTGTTTGTTAGAGTCTAGATTGTTTTAGTTGTTATTTATTTAGTTTCTTTATTGTTAATCATGGGCCTTGAGGATAGGCATTCTGTTTCCACTCAGGCTATTTATATGTTATTCGGTTGCAATAAGAAATCATCAGAAAATTGTTCCAATTGTGGTAAAAATTCTCACCCAAAGAGAATTATATTCTTTCCATTTTATCTGTCTTTGATTGGGACCACTATCAAGTGGTATCAGAGCCGGAATTTTTTGGGTTAATATGGCAACTAACAAGGAGCGGATTGGGAGCTTGGAGGCTGGGCTCAGTGGCCTTTAAGAAGGGATGAACCATATGGAATTGGGGGTCACCGATAAGCTCCTGCATTTGGAAGAAAACTTCAATCGAATGTCTGAAATGCTGCGTTCATTTGGGGAGGGATCTAATAATACTATCCGCAATAATGAATGAGGAGAAAATTCCCGGAACCGTCGTGATAATATCTTGCAAGAAGAGACTGAAGGAATGCGATTGGTGTGTTCGTCAAAAATGGCAAAATTGGAGTTTCCGCGATACACTGGAGAGGATCCTACGGAATGGTTCAACCGTGTGCACTAATTTTTTGAATTTCAAGCCATTCCTGAAACCCAGAAGGTGTCATCGGCAGCTTTCCACTTGGAGGGCGAGGCAAACCAGTGGTGGCAGTGGCTCCGGAGGACATACCGAAATGAAGGTCGGATAATATCATGGGAAGGTTTTGAAGACGAACTATGGGCTCGATTTGGACCGTCGGATTGCGAAGACTTTGATGAGGCTGTCTCACGGGTATGGCAAGTTGGTTCTCTAAGGGAGTACCGACGTGAGTTTGAAAGGCTTGGAATCGAGTTAGTGGGTGGACTCAAAAGGCACTCGTTGGGACATTCATGGGAGGTTTGAAGGTCGAGATTGCAGACGGGATTCGAATGTTTAAACCACAAACGCTGAAGGATGCCATTAGTTTAGCAAAAATGAAGGACGATCAGCTCACAAGACAACGGAGATTCATCCGTCCGCCTCCAGCAGTGCGACCCCCACTAGCCATTCCACCACCAGCTCGGGCTGCAATTGCGGCACCTGCAACATCTGTTCGACGACTGACCTGGGAAGAAATGCAAAGGAGGTGTGCTCAAGGGTTATGTTTCCATTGTAATGAGCGTTTTACAGCAGGTCACCGGTGCCAAGGACCAAAACTCCTTTTACTAGAAGGACACACCTCCATAGAATATGTCGAAGATGTTACCGAAGAGCAAGTAGCTGAGGATGACCTTGAAGGACTTCCAGAACCTGAAATCACTCTTCATGCATTATCAGGTTGGACAACTCCTAAAACCATGAGGATCTCAGCCAAGATTGGTCCCCAAGAAGTCAGCGTGTTAATTGATAATGGGTCAACCCACAACTTCATTAGCAACCGAGTGGCCAACTTGCTTCGACTACCCAGGGTGCCAACCGAACCAATGTCTGTACGCGTGGCCAATGGTGATAAGCTAGAGTGCCAAGGCAGATTTGATAAAGTTCCAGTAGATCTTCAGGATATCCCATTCATACTCACACTCTATGCCATTCCTATAGCAGGCCTCGATGTAGTACTTGGTGTGCAATGGTTGGAGATGTTGGGCTCAGTTGTATGTAACTGGAAGACGCTGACCATGGAATTCCAGTGGGGCAATAAAGTCAGGAAATTGCAAGGGACAGATCAATCACCTATCCAAATCGCCTCACTCAAAGAAACAACTCGGGAGCTGAGGCAAGGACATTCCTTGTTTGCTATATGTGTACAATCTGGGACCAATACAGATGAAGAAAACTTGCACCCAGACTTGCAGAAATTGTTAGAGAAATACGCCGACGTGTTTGAGGAGCCTACCAAATTACCACCTGTGAGGGAAATAGATCACTGCATTCCACTTAAGGAAGGGACTGAACCTGTTAATGTTCGGCCATACTGATACACTTATTTCCAGAAAGCAGAAATTGAAAAACAGGTGCAGGAGATGCTCAACCAAGGAATTATAAGGCCAAGCACAAGCCCCTTTTCATCCCCAGTACTATTAGTCAAAAAGAAGGATGGAAGTTGACGATTTTGCACTGATTATCGTGCACTTAATGCAGTAACCATCAAGGATCGCTTCCCAATTCCGACGGTAGAAGACATGCTGGACGAGTCACATGGTTCTGCCTATTTTACAAAGCTGGATCTCAGGGCGGGATATCATCAGGTAAGGGTTCATCCTCAAGATGTCCTTAAAACTGCTTTTCGGACTCATAATGGACACTGCGAGTATTTGGTAATGCCTTTCGGCTTATGCAATGCTCCATCGACCTTCCAAGCCATTATGAATTCCATTTTTCGACCTTACCTTCGAAAATATATCCTGGTATTTTTTGATGATATATTGATATATAGCCCGACATGGGAAGCTCATCTGATACATGTGGGAAAGGCTTTAGAGATTTTAATGCAACAAAAATTCTTCATTAAAGCTAGCACATGCACCTTTGGACAGCAAGAGCTTGAATATTTGGGACACATTGTAACACACCAAGTAGCACGACCTCGTCCTACTAACATTTCTGAGTGGCGTGGTTTTCTAGGATTGACAGGGTATTACAGAAAATTTGTGAAGAACTATGGGATCCTAGCTCGACCTCTCACAAATCTCATTAAAAAAGGACTGTTCGGTTGGAGTGACGAAGCAGAAGTCGCTTTCCAAGCACTAAAAGAGGCCATGACTTCTACTCCTACATTAGCTATTGAAAGTCCTGGGATCCTAACCCTAGAGGGAGGGGGGGGGGGGGGGGGGTGAATAGGGTGTGCTACAAATATGACCAATTTAGACCAATTTTAACTTCTTAAACTAAACTAGTCACAAGTGATGATAAACAATCAAAATGCGGAAGCCAATAAAACAATCATCACAAAGCAAATACCACAACACAAAGATTTATAGTGGTTCGGCCTCAATGCCTACATCCACTACCGGCTTGTGATCCAATCACCCCACCGGATTTTCACTAATTATGCTTTTTACTAGGCTAAGCAATAACCTTTACAATGTTGTTTTTCTAGGCTAAACAACAACCTCTCAATGTGCTTTTCTAGGCTAAGCAATAACCTTTACAAGATGCTTTTCTTAGGCTAAGCAATAACCTTTACACAATGCTTTTCTTAGGCTAAGCAATAACCTTTACAAATGAAGATTTCTCTAAGAATGTGTCTTCACAAAAGAACACTCTAAGAGATACAATTAAAGCTCAATGGAATTGTCTCTTAATTAGGCTAATATGAAAGTGAAAAACAACTCACACAAACACTATATGAATGTAAAGATGTATGCTCATGATGTGTGTGTGTGATGACTCCAATCAAGTTTAAAAAGAAGGCTCATTCAATATATGCTCAAAGCATTTGAAAGTTTAAGTCACATAAAAGTTTTGATTGAAGTTTAATGCAAATCACATGTATGAGAAACAACTTGTTAATGACATGAAATTCAAAGACTCACAAGTTGTATGAAAATGACTAACTTAGAACATGTGATGCATGTGCAATGTTGTTTTCAAAACCAAATTAATTTAACTAAAGTTTAAATGAATGAAAACAACAAATGGAGATTCAACCAAGTAAAAGGCTCATGCTATAAAAGAAAAACAAAGATTTTGTCTAAGCATGATTAAGAAAGATTTTAAAACTACTTGGTTTGAAATCAAGGGTGAAGAATCCAATCTAACATAGATAAAAGATTAGAAGAAGAATGGATTCACCACATCATAGTTATAATGCTAAAGTTAATTTACCAATAATTTAAACAAAGCATATAACATATGATTAATAAAAAGTAAAGCTTACTTAGTGATTTAACTTCATTGATCCAAGCTTTAGCTTCACTTAAGATCCCTTGAACTCTCTTAGTTCATCCCCTTTTCTTTGTCTCAAAGCTCCTCAAATGAGTCTTCAAAATCTCCAACTTTTGAAAAGGAATGAACTTCAATTTATACCCAAAAAGTGGGTTCCTGCGAGTGCCCGGTCGACCTGGAAACAGGGCCCGGTCGACCTGGCTATAAACGGTCATAAAAATGACCGTTGGAAGAGCCAACGGCTCTTTGCCCTGGTCGACTTGCACAGTGTGGCCGGTCGGCCGGGTCCCCTGGGCCGGTCGACCGGCCACACTGCAGGTCGACCACCTGGGACCAAAATTCCTAAAAATCTCACATTTCAAAGTTTTTTCTTGAGGGAACTTTTTGGGCCATTAAATCAAGCTTGGAGACATGTTTTAAATCAAACTAAAATGTTTAAAAACATGAAACACAAAAAGCCTAAAATGATTCGAAACTTTAAAACCAATGGCTTGCTTGATTTGATAAAACTCTTTTCACATTTAAATGCATCCAATATCTAAAACCAAAACATGCATAAATCAGGATTTCTACAAGTCTAAAAACCGATGCATGTGAAAAATGAAGATTTCAAGATTTTCTAAAACAATGCAAGTGTGTGAATCAAATAATGCTAAAGTGAAAATGCATCCATCCAATTGCAATATACAAAATCCCTAACAATCTCCCCCTTTGCAATTTGATGGCAACTTACTCATCATTGAAAATTACACACTAAGTCTTCAGCTCCCCCTAAGCTGGACAAGTCTTGAAATCTCTTGGATGCTTCTCTTAGCTTGGGCTCTTGGGCTCTTTTCTTCATTCTTCATGATGCTTGGTGCTTGATCATTCTTCAATCTTTCTTTCTTTAGCCAAGCATCTTCTTTAGCTTCCAAGCTTTCTTTCTTCATTAGCTCTCCCCCTTTGACCATGCCTCTCTCTCCCTTTGGCAAGGTATGTATTCTCTCCCCCTGTAGAAGATCATACAAAACCTCCCCTTAGGAAGCTTGGACATTCTCTTCACCCTTTTGAGAACTTGAATGCTCTCTCCCCCTTTGACATTAAATTGCAAAGGTACCTACACACATGAAACAAGGAAAATACCTTTTAGTAGCACCTGTTAACAAAAGAAATCAAAAATGAAAAACATAACAGGTTATCATGTATGGAATAAGACTCTAAGGGTTCAAAGGCAATCCAATGGTCAATTTGATCAAAACTAATACTTCCTATGAAGGTTTACACTCCCCCTCAATCCATTCTCTCCTTTTGTCAACAAGTTGACTAAGATATAACTATTTAGTTCAAGAAGAATATGGTTTAACCAATTGAGGGTCAACTTCAAGGAAAGGATTAGATTCGTTTAACTATAGTGCTCAATATGATCAAATTATCAAAAGAAAGCGAGGTCTAATGAGAAAGGCGATCATGGACATCAATTGGAAAAACAAAGAATACCAATTGAGATTCAAAGATAAGTCTATTAAAACAGTCACTCTAAAATGGATTTAAAAATATAACTATTAGGAAAAATCCAAATTAGAGCTATCCATGATGAAATGGGGTTTATTAAACATAGCATCAATCAATTTAACTATGACGAACATATGCTATGTAAGCTTTGAAATCATTTCATTCAATCAAAAAATGTGACTACTAATGTGCAAGATGAGTGAAATGAAATTCAAATATGAAGCCAACCTCAACTAATAACCAACCAAGATTATAAATATATATAAACATGGTGGTCATGAGATTTACCTATATGAGCAAGGGAGGAGGCAAACATGAAAATTATGATGCTAATGGTGTGTGACATGGAACAAATGTATTACTATCAAGTTCAATCCAATGTACACAAGGTCTATCACATTCACAAGAAAAGACATCAATTGGATATGAAATCAATGGAAAATTATACAAAATGAAACCAATTGAATATGACAACATGATTAAAAGCAAGGATGTGACAAACACAAAATTCCATCAAGCATCATAAATAGATATTCATCACTTTTAATGATATAACTAACGAGCAAAGTGATGAACAAGAGAAATTGTAATGCAAAAGGATATAATCTTGGAAATGCATGCAATTTTCAAAGTGTCAAAATCATATGAATACAACTTCTAAGATACCCATCAAACATATAGAAATATGAGGAATGGATTTCAAAGAATTTCATATGATCAAGAACACTACTATGAAGTTGAAACAAGTACAAGGATGGCATCTCTTAAAAAATATACATGAATCAACATCATAACCATCCAAAAAGAAATGACTAGAAGGTATAGAGGATGGATTTGAGTTCTAGTATGGTTTCTACAAATATAACTAATATCACAACCATACATGGAACAAATAAACATTTGCATATAAAAAGAATGTAAACAGATAAGCAAGGATGCAAACAACATTCATTTCCATTTCTAAGATAATGTAACAAAAAGAAAAAGGAAATGAGAATCATGGAACATGCTTTGATGATTATAACTAATGATGTTTTAGAGCATTTCCATTCATACAATCTTCAAATCATTTCAATAAACAAAATCCAACAATAAGCATAAAAGAATGACTTTGAAGAACAATTTTCAACATTGTATTTTTAAAAGATATAACTTAAATGAAACACATACAAGTTGATTTTTCAAAATAATGATTTTCCATATTAAAGTATAACTTAGAAATCCATGGAAAAAATTAAATTGATTCAAATCATTTGTTCAAATAATCTTACCATGACATCTACACAAATGATTTTGCAACAACAATTGATCATGAATAATCTAGCTATGAAAGCTTTTGAAATCACAATCAATTGATCATGTAAAGAAATGCAATGCAAGTCATGTAACTCAATGAGTGCAAAAAGCAAATCTAATATGATGAAATTATAATCAAAAGATTTTGAAAAACCATGATATGTAACTAGAATGGTGCATGAAGACAAAATCAATTGATCATAAAGAAACAATGCATTTTAAGAAATGTAACTAAGAAAGAACAAAATGCAAATGCAACATGACCAACAATATGATTTAACTTGAAAGGAAAGGTTGGTCAATGAGGTTCAAGGCCTTAAGGTTTGTCTAAGTATCTAACTTTAGGAATCCACCTAAGGTCTTGAGAGGGTTGAACTTTGAGGTCTAGTTTAGGAATCCTACCAACTATAGGAGATTTGACTTGATATATTTTCAATTTAGACTTATCACCATGATATTTAGATTTTACTAAATTTAGCTTAGATTGGTGATTAGTCTTTTGAGGTTGGTGAGTTTGTTTCTTAGGGGATTTGTTCATTTTCCTTTTCTTCTTATATTCTTCCTTTATTTGACTTTTGCATTTTAAATTTAACTTTGTTACTTTATTCAAAAGTTCTTTCATGGGTTGATATAAGGGAGATAGGTTGAGAAGCTTTTTGTTTATAGATTCTTTTATACTTGGTTTAACTTGTTTAAACTTTTTAGAATCTATTTTAGGAGACTCCATTTTAAATGATTTAACTTGTTTAATCTTTTTGGAGTCTTCTTTGGTTTTTAGTGTCTTACCCTTCATAGATTTAGATTCTACCTTTTTGAGTTCAAAGATGGGTTTAGACACATGGCTTCTTCTTCTTAGTTTGCACTCAAACCTAAAATGCCCTTCAATGCCACAATAATTACATTTTGTTTTGGGCAAAGGAGAAAGAGTGCTAGAGAATGAGGACTCACATTTCACAAAAGTGTTGGTGAATTTAGGGTCATGTGACATATTCCTATTAAATCCAAGACCCGTCCTATCTCCATGAGGTTTACCCAATTTAAATAATTTTTCAAGTCTCTCTTCACTTTGGGTAAACTTGCACTCATACCTTTGTTTATATCCTTCAAGTTGAGTGACTTTGGTTATAAGGATTGAATTTTCATTTTTGACTTTTGAAAGTTCATTTTCAATTTCCTTATAGTTGCTTAGCTCTTCATTGGCAAGTTTTAATTCAAGTTTTAGTTCATTAACAACTTTAGATCAAAGTTCTAAGGTTTTTAACTTACTTTGAGCATTTGACATGTTTTCCATGGAAATTGTCAACTTGGATTCTAAATTGATAAAGTCTTTGTCTTGCCTTTTTAATTGATCTCTTAGTTTTGAATTTTCCTTATTAAGATCATCATTTTCAATTTTTAATTCATTTAGATCATCTTTAATATTATGAAGGTTATTCAAAGAGATCATAAACTTAGATTCTACACAATTTATTACTTCTTCTTTCTCTCTAAGTTCATCTTTTGAAGAAGTTAATTCTTTGTTTAGATTTTTAGATTCTTCTCTTAACTTATTGTTTTTCTTCTCAAGCTTTAAGGATAATTCATATAATTCTTCAAAGGCTTGTTGAAGATCTTCTTCATTTTCATTATAATCTTCTTCTTTTATGTCACATTGAGATTCATTAGTTTGAGAGTTTGAATCTCCAATAGAAGGAAGAAGGTGGGGTTTAGAAGAGTCTGCACAAGAATCTAAACAATCTACAGAAGTAGAATCCATTCTAATGATTTTCATAAAAGCACAACACTAGGGTTCTGACTCTAGGTTTTTACACCTAATCAAGAGTTTAAAAAACACTTGATCCTAAAAGATAGAGCACGAGGCTCTGATACCAATTGAAAGTCCTGGGATCCTAACCCTAGAGGGGGGGGGGGGGGGGGGGGGGGGGAGGGGTGAATAGGGTGTGCTACAAATATGACCAATTTAGACCAAATTTAAATTCTTAACATAAACTAGTCACATGTGATGATTAATCAAACAATATGCGGAAGCTAATATAAACAATCACCATAAAAGCAAGCACCACAACACAAAGATTTATAGTGGTTCGGCCTCAATGCCTACGTCCACTACCGGCTTGCGATCCAATCACTCCACCGGATTTCCACTAATTATGCTTTTTACTAGGCTAAGCAATAACCTTTACAATGTTGTTTTTCTAGGCTAAACAACAACCTCTCAATGTCCTTTTCTAGGCTAAGCAATAACCTTTGCAAGATGCTTTTCTTAGGCTAAGCAATAACCTTTACACAATGCTTTTCTTAGGCTAAGCAATAACCTTTACAAATGAAGATTTCTCTAAGAAGGTGTCTTCACAAAAGATCACTCTAAGAGATACAATTTAAGCTCAATGAAATTGCCTCTTAAATAGGCTAATATGAAAGTGAAAAATAAACTCACACAAACACTAAATGAATGCAAAGATGTATGCTCATGATGTGTGTGTGTGTGATAACTTCAATCAAGTTACAAACAAAGCTCAATTAATATATTGCTTAAAGCAATTCAAAGTTTAAGTTTCATAAAAGATTTGATTGAAGTTTGATGCAAATCACATGTATGAATATCAACTTGTTAATGATATGAAAATCAAAGATTCACAAGTTGTATGAAAATGACTAACTTAGAACATGTGATAAATGTGCAATGTTGTTTTCAAAACTAAACAAGTTTAACTAAAGTTCAAATGAATGAAAATAACAAACAATGTTTCAACCAAGTAAAAGACTCATGCTATGAAAGAAAAATAAAGATTTTGTCTAAGCATGATTAAGAAAGTTTTTTTAAAACAACTTGGATTGAAAACAAAGTGAGGAATCCAATCTTAATTAGATCAAAGATTAAGAGAAGAATGGATTCAACACATCATAGTTATCATGCTAAAATCATTTACCAATAATTAGAACAAAGCATATAACCTATGATTAAGAGAGGTATAGCTTACTTAGAGATTTAACTTCATTAATCCAAGCTTTAGCTCTCCAAATGACTCTTTGGTCTCTCTTAGTTCATCCCCTTTTCTTTGTCTCAAAGCTCCTCAAAAGAGTCTTCAAAAT
Organism: Cinnamomum chago; assembly: GCA_038049695.1. NCBI lineage: Eukaryota > Viridiplantae > Streptophyta > Magnoliopsida > Laurales > Lauraceae > Cinnamomum > Cinnamomum chago. The sequence goes on from CP142459.1 coordinate 20,546,329, forward strand.
CTCTAACTTTTGAAAAGGAATGAACTTCAATTTATACCCAAAAAGTGGGTTCCTGCGAGTGCCCGGTCGACCTGGCTATAAACGGTCATAAAAATGACCGTTGGAAGAGCCAACGGCTCTTTGCCCTGGTCGACCTGCACAGTGTGGCCGGTCGACCGAGTCCCCTGGGCCGGTCGACCGGCCACACTGCAGGTCGACCACCTGGGACCAAAATTCCCAAAAATCTCACATTTCAAAGTTTTTTCTTGAGAGAACTTTTTGGGCCATTAAATCAAGCTTGGAGACATGTTTTAAATCAAACTAAGATATTTAAAAACATGAAACACAAAAAGCCTAAAATGATTCGAAACTTTAAAACCAATGGCTTGCTTGATTTGATAAAACTCTTTTCACATTTAAATGCATCCAATATCTAAAACCAAAACATGCATAAATTAGGATTTCTACAAGTCTAAAAACCGATGCATGTGAAAATGAAGATTTCAAGATTTTCTAAGACAATGCAAGTGTGTGAATCAAATGATGCTAAAGTGAAAATGCATCCATCAAATTGCAATATACAAAATCCCTAACAGCTATGCCCAACTTCAATGAATCATTTATCATTGAAACTGATGCATCTAGAGAAGGGATAGGGGCAGTGCTCACCCAACAAAAACGACCCATTGCCTTCATGAGTCGAAACTTAGGAGTGACCAAGCAATCAAGGTCCATCTATGCTAAAGAGATGCTGACCATTGTGGAGGCCATTCGCACATGGCGACCATACCTGTTGGGAAGGAAATTCTTCATTTACATAGATCAACGCAACCTCAAATATTTTTAGGAACAGCGAGCGGCCACCTTGGAGCAACAGAAATGGGTGGCTAAATTGCTCGGCTATGACTATGAGATTATCCATAGGCCAGGACGTGAGAATTCCGCGGCGGATGCATTATCTCGCAAACCTGACAGTCCTATTCTTCATGCTTTATTTGTGCCACAGGTTCATTTGTGGGAAGAGATTAAAGGGGCCTTACAAGGAGATGCCTACATTGAGCAGATGGGAAATATTGCTAAGGACAAGCCAGACGGGCCTTACAAATGGCGTGAAGGGCTGCTGTTTTTTAAGAATCGAATTGTAGTGCCGCGGGTGCCTGAGATCCGAAGCAAATTATTGATGGAATTCCATGCTAGCAAAATCGCAGGTCACTCAGGAGTGCTCAGAACATACAAACAGTTGGCCCAACAATTTTATTGGCCTACTATGTATAAGGAGGTCCAAGCCTTTGTAGCTTCAAGTGAGACGTGTCAAAGGACTAAAACACAAACCTTGGCTCCAGCGGGTCTTCTCCAACCTTTACCCATTCTGTGTCAAGTATGGGATGATATCACAATGGATTTCATTGAAGGTTTGCCCATCTCTCTCGGGAAAAATGCAGTGCTGGTGGCCGTAGATAGACCGAGTAAATATGCCCATTTCATGGCTCTTACTCATCCTTTCACAACCAAAACAGTAGCAGAGAGGTTTGTAAGTGGCGTGGTTAAATTGCACGGTATGCCATAGTCAATTATCAGTGATAGGGACCCTATATTTATCAGTAAGTTCTGGCAAGAATTTTTCTTGATGTCCGGTACTAAACTAAAATTCAGCTCCGCCTATCACCCACAAACGGATGGCCAATCCGAAGTGGTTAATCGATGCTTGGAGCAATACTTGTGTAGCTTTGTTCATCAGTGGCCGAAGAAATGGGTGGAGTTTTTACCATGGGCAGAGCACTGGTACAATAGAACCTATCACAACTCTACGGGAATGTCACCTTTCCAGGCCCTTTATGGACGGCTACCACCTGCACTTCTAATTTACCAAACTGGGCTATCACCGGTGAATGAAGTAGACAGAAGTCTTATTGATCGCGATGAATGACTGCAACAACTTAAGAGCAATTTGGAGGTCGCCATTAATCGCATGAAGCAAGCAGCAGATTTGAAGAGGAGAGATGTGGAATTTAAAGAAGGTGATATGGTGTTTTTACGACTCCAACCTTATCGCCAAAGCAGTGCATTTAAAAGAGCCCACCAGAAATTAGCAAGCAGATTTTTTGGACCCTATACTATTCTTAAAAAAAATTGGCAATGTGGCTTACAAACTACAGTTGCCAGAAGGACCACGCATCCATCTCGTTTTTCACGTATCATTGCTGAAGAAATATGTGGGCGATCCAAATGCAGTTAGCTCCGACTTACCACCTGTTACCAATGAAGGAGCGGTGTTGCTCGAGCCCTCGCACATCATTGACACCCGTTGGATCAAACAAGGTAACAAGTTTGTTGAGGAAAGCTTGGTACACTGGAAACGATTACCAGCAGAGGATGCCACATGGGAGAAGACAAAAATGTTGAAAGAGCAATTTCCTACAGTGGACCTTGAGGACAAGGATCCACTTGATCGGGCGGGCATTGATGGACCACGAAGATCCAGTAGAGCCCCTAGGAAGAATCCTAGGTACCAAGACGTGGCATAAAGAATGCATGCAAGACCAAGTCCAAGCAGCTACCTGATTTCCTGATTTCCATTTCCACAAATAAAGCAACGTTCATGTTAGTTAGAGTCTAGATTGTTTTAGTTGTTATTTATTTAGTTTCTTTATTGTTAATCATGGGCCTTGAGGATAGGCATTTTGTTTCCACTCAGGCTATTTATATGTTATTCGATTGTAATAAGAAATCATCAGAAAATTGTTCCAACTGTGGTAAAAATTCTCACCCAAAGAGAATTATATTCTTTCCATTTTATCTGTCTTTGATTGGGACCACTATCAAAAGAGAAACCAGAAAACAACATAGAAAGCTCATATATATACTAAAACAAAATCAAATGCAGCACAATAGCAAAGGATAAGTTTATAGCTTTCTTTTCCTTTTTTGTCTAGTGTTTGGGGGTGGTAACAGAAGTCTCCTTTTATGTTTATATAATACATGCTATTCTATGAATGATTGTATAATTTAATGTTACAAAATATGGTAGAGAAAATCTTGTCCACAAAAACAGAAACCAGTGCGAAAACAACATTGATGAACGAAGTTCTTGTTTTTTGAAATAGAGAGACATCAGATAGAAAACTTAACAAAAGGAACCATACCTCCAAATTCGTACCAAGAGAAGTATATGTAGGATCATTAGAAACCAATGCTTCTTCGCAAAGCTTTATGGACTTGTGCAAATCTTTCAAGTGGCCCCACTCTGGTTGTCTAAGAATTCCTACAAAATTAGGGAGATTATATACTAGTATGTAATTCTACTGGAACCACTATATCATGATTTTGAAACACAATATGGGAAATCTCTAGGTGCTTAAGAGAGCTTTGTATGTCATGTCAGCCACACTGAACAGTTCCATTTCATGCTAGGTAAGGTTCATTGCATCATACTCATACACCAGCTTTTGTCCTTGTATTCCTCAACAAAATACAAGGTAGTCAACTCTCTTGCTGACACCTGAGAAGTGCAACTTGCTTCTCCATCTAAAGCTACCAAAGATGATTTGGTAAATGACATCACAAGGATCAGCAGAGTAGCTGGCTAGCTGGTCCGTGGTGAATATCACCTTCTGGGGAGATGAAAAAACTGGAAGAGAGGCATTTCACAGAAATTCACTCATATCTGAATTTTCAAGGTTGTTGCTCATGTGGAAGAATAACACATGAAACGAGCAATAAAATCATGAAATCAGTTGTCAGTTCCATGCATCCAACAATAACATATACAAATTCAAATTTCACAACAGTCATGAAATCAAGCACATGATGGAAAAGTGACTAATGCCACATCATAAGGGCTAAGACTTAAGTAAGTCTGAAACAACAACTTAAGGGGTGGAACTCTAAGAAACAACAATGAAGAAAAGTAAATTGGAAGAATAAAATGCAATAATTGTTTCTATATTTTTTAGACTAGTATTAGTTTAAAAAATTAATATCATTAAATTTTGAAGTAATAATTGTTATTTAGACAGGTCTTACTGAGACTTAACCAAGTATTTGAGACAAGTCTGGGTTCTGGGTGGTCCAAAATTTAAATAGATTAAGTGCTGAAAATCAAATCTGTAAAACTATTCTCTTGCCAGTAGCAAGTTTCGAGGATGGAACCCTTGTAATTATAAACATCCTTTGAGTAGAAAAGGAATTCCTTTACTTTCTAATAAAATGCAAAATTCATTATTCAACCAACAAATTATTGGTTTTCAGGAACTAAGGTCACATGGAGTTGGCTTTGTTATTCTGCTTAAACCACAAGACATATCATTTAAATCTATGATATAATTAGTGCCTCGCCATGCAGCATAAATTTGAAGCTTTATTGCATTTTCACTTTCTTCTTAGAATAAGGTTTGTTCTTAATTTGAATTCTTCTTCAACGTGGTTGTCTGCAGGTCTTGAATCAAATTGTATATGAACTTCCAGCCGAGCATCCTTTGGCTGACACAAGACCACTGCGTGAACTTCTTGGTCACACTCCTCCTCAGGTTTGATTGATTTTCCTTTCAATTACTTCTTTATAAAAAAAAAGATCTAGTTATATAGCCTCGTTTCTATTTACTGAGATTCCATCATTGATTTTTTCTGGTACATTATGGATATTTTTGTCTAAGAAATGTTTAAGGGAACTTCTTGTTGGCAGGACATCACTTGTCTTATAATTGATAACAGAAACCATTGAGTTCCTTCTGATTGTTTCAGCTGTGTTTTGTTAAGATTTTAGATGAATAAGATGTCAAGTCATTTTGATTAAATCAGAAGTAGCTGTATCTTTTTTTTTAATAACCATCAAAAGAGAAGAGTTGTATCCAATGTTTTCCATCTTATGCTTTCCTATGGCCTTTGTGTGGCAAATGGCGATGCTGTGTTTAACAGGCTGGTCATAAGGTAAATTGCTGGAAACATTTGTGATGAACGGCTCAATTGAAGCATGAAATCAAAAGCATCAACTATGACATAATATTTTGAATCACACAAATGAATTAACATACCATTCAGGCATCCTTATAGAAAATCAAAATCACAATTTCAAACAATCTGTGTTTGCTATGGAAAGAGATCAAGAAATCTTTGTATCTGGTGTTTTTTAAATTTGTCCGTCATATAAAAGCATCACTCATGATTTATTTACGATTAAATTGGATATAATCTTTGGACACGATCACAAAGTCAAACCATAAATTCATCTTTCACTGCTGAAAAAGGAAAATCATTTACGATTAGCAGTCCTCTTATTTATAAGGATTTTTTTTTCATGTTTTCCTTACTTTCTATTTTTGGAGTTCGATTTTAGAAATGAAACGATGTAGGAATTTTAGTTTAAAAAGTATGCTATTCCTTGTTCGAAATTAGAAATCAAATGACCAAACAGAAATTTCCCACTCCCAGTCTAAATTCAAATTCCAATTAATTAGAAGTTTGTTTTAACGATTTTTTTTTATCATTCCAGTTCTAGCAACTTCTCCCTGTCCCACCCAAAGTCCAACACCAGCAATAGCTCTCTCTCTCTCTCTAAGAAAAAGAACACACAAAATCTTCCTAAAAATCAACCCAGGTGGGCCATCACCATATCAGCTGTATTGGAGTTATAATCAAAGCTGGAAGATCAATAGTTGACAGAAGAATGTGATGGATTCCACCTCCAAAGATATGACAAGTTCTTGATCCCATTCATATAGTAATAGTAATGAAGCTTACAAAATACAAAGTCTCCAGCAACACCCAAAGCCCAAAAAACTAAATGATTCGTGTCCAAAGATTTCATAGATTCATTAATTTTTGAAATCTCTCATCCTTCTGGTGAAAGTTTTAGAATTTGTGACTTGGGAAAAAGACAATCATCTTTCTTCTTCATTTATATTCACATGCTAGGCCAACTACTTTAAGTATTGAATCCAAGACGCTAGGAGAGAAAAAAAAATCACAATTCCACAGCTCCCTGATTATTGCTAGTATCCACTAAAACCTTCATTCCATTACAAGATAAAGAAAGATTGTACTGGTCCACAGATAATAAAAACATCAAATCCACTAAAACCTTCATTCCATTACAAGATAAAATAAAGATTATACCAATCCACAGATAATAAAAACATCAAATTAATCTCAAGCTCAAGCTCCAATTCAAATTTTGCAAAACAGAACCTTAATAAAAGATTAAAAACAAAACGAACTCGATTACACCATCAAACCAAACTACAGATCAAAATCTTCAATCAGAATTAAACCACCAAAATGCATAAAGAGATCCATCCATCAAGCAAAATATTTTAAATGGAAAAAAAAAATTCCTCGATAAGCATAAAGTAACTTCTAACAATTCCCTAGAACAACCTTAAACAGTGAACAGAGTAAGCAAAATAACTTGGTCAACAACAACAAGGTCTTAAACCCTAATAAGGAAGAAAATGCAGAAACAAAACACAGAAAAATCAGAACCATGTGTATTAATCTCACTTAAACCACAATCAGAAGATCCTTTCAGAGACTAATCCCACTTACAATACAACAACAATATCTAAAACCCTTGTAAGGAAGAAAATGCGGAATCAAAATGTAGAAAAACCATAATCATATATATTAATCTCACTTAAACAACAATCAGAAGATCATTTCATAGGCTAATCTAACTTACAATACAACAACTAGATCTAAAACCCCTGTAAGGAAGAAAACAAAAAAATGTGAGCAAGAAAGACCTAATCACATCCATTAATCTCACTAAATCCATGACCAACACAACAAACACTGACCAATCTCACTTAACACTGATCGGCTCCCATTCAAACTCTTAGCAGATTTCTTCCACGGATAAACTAAAAACCCTAACTTCTCGCTCTTTATCTCCTCAAATCGTTCGAAAACCCTAACTTCTAAGCAAATTGCCCTTTCTCTGCACCAAATCATGAAAAAAAAAGAAGAGAGAGAAGGTATTGTTAGGAATTTTGTAGATTGCAATTTGATGGATGCATTATCATTCTAGCATCATTTGTTTTACACACATATGCATTGATTTAAGAAATCTTGAAATCTTGTTTTATTCATGCATTGTTTTTAAGAGTTGTAAAAGTTTTGATTTATGCATGATTTGTTTTTAAATCTTGGATGCATTTGATTTGAAAAGTTTTAGAAAATCAAGCTAGCCTATGAGTTTTAAATCTTTCAAAATGTTTTAGGCTTTTTATGTTCCATGTTTTAAAACCCTTAGAATGATTTAAAACATGTTTTTAAGCTTGGTTTAGTGGCCCAAATAACCCCCCCAAGAGAAACCTTCAAAAATGCAAAAGTTGGAAATTTTTGTAAAAAGGGGGTGGCTCGGCAGTGTCGCCGGTCGACCGAGACCTGCTTCCCGGTCAACCGGGAACACTGTCGGTCGAGTTGCAGGTTCTGGGCTGAAACCTGCCAACGGTCAGAAATATGACCGTTGTGCCTTCTCGGTCGACCGAGACCTGTTTCTAGGTCGACCGAGGACTAGCCGTTGGGCATTTTTGGCTATAAAAATGAGTTCTTTCCTTTGCCAAAAGTTGGGAATTTTAAGGCTCTCCTTGAGGGGTTTTGAGGCAAATAGAAGGGAAATGAACTAAGGGATGATGGGGAGCATTAGGAAAGCTAAAGCTTGGATTAATGAAGTTAAATCACCAAGTAGGCTTTACTTTCCTTAATCATATGTTTTCATGCTTTGTTTTATTTTTGGTAAATCATTTCTAGCATGTTAAACTATGTTTGTGTTGTGTCCTTAACATGTTTTATGTTTTGAGTTGATTTATTGTTTTGGATACAACACCAAATGATTCAATCCAAGTAGTACTTGAATTGGTAAATCTAAGTAGATCATGTTAATGAAAGAACCTTTGAAATTATATGTAACATGATTCTTATACTTGGTTGAATCTTTGATTGTTGTTTTCCATCATAAGAAAATCACTTTCAAAACTATCTTATGTTTTGGACTCAACTTCTTTACAAATCATATGTTTTCATGTTTTGTTTTATCTTAGGTAAATCTTTAGTAACATGATAAACTATGATGTGTTGTATCCTTAGCATGTTCTATATTTTGAATTGATCTATTGTTTTGGATGCATCACCATTGATTCAATCAAAGTAGTACTTTATCTTTGGTAAATCTAAGTAGATCATGTTAATGAAATATGTAATATGATTCATATACTTTGTTGAATCTTTGGTTGTTGTTTTTCCATCATAAGAAAATTTCTTTCAAATGTATCTTATGTTTTGGATTCAACATCTTTACAAATCATATGTGTATTATTGTTTTAAAGTTTCACAACTTGGCTTACTTTGATAGGTATATCTTATTCAAGTTGTATTTATAATTACATATGATTTGTCCCCTCTTTTCAATCAAATCTATTTTTATGTTTTGAGCTTCATGTTGATTTGATTGACATCCCTATGCATCACATGTTTAGAGCTAATTCATTTCATACAACTTGTAAATCTTTGATCTCATTAACAAGTTGTTACTTTTAACATGTGATTAGCATTTCCTCAATCATAAATGTTTTTGAGCTAAAACTTTCAAAAGCCTTAGGCTTACATTTATGAGCTTTCATTTTCAAAATGATCGAGGACCACACACACACACTTCATGTACTTTCATGTTTGCATTCATAGTGTGAGTGTGTATTAGATTTACACTTCCATATCCGCCTATTTAAGAGGCATTGTAATGAGCTTAATAGAATCTCCATCAAGTGTATGTTAGACACTAAATTAGAGAGATAACCAACCTTGTGGTTGAAGAGGTTATTGCTTAGCCTATAAAAGCATAATGTATAGGTTGATGTTAAGCCTTGAAAAACATCAATGTAAGGTTATTGCTTAGCCTTGGAAAGCATATTGTAAAGGTTATTGCTTAGCCTATTGAAAAGCATAAATAGTGGAAATCCGGTGGGGTGTTGGTTCACAAGCCGGTAGTGGATGTAGGCATTGAGGCCGAACCACCATAAATACTTGTGTGATGGTGATTGCTTTGTGGTGATTCTTTTGATTAGCTTCCGCATCTTGTATGATTAATCATCACTTGTGACTAGTTTGTTTTAAAGGAGTTAAACTTGTTAAAATTGGTCATAATTGGAGCTCACCCTATTCACCCCCCCTCTAGGGTTCGGATCCCCATGGACTTACAGGTATCAGGGCTACTTCAACACAACACCAAAATCCGTTCTTCTGCACAAGCACAGAAATCGGAATTCGAAGCCTTCTGATCTAGAATTCGTACATGCAGCAGATTCGATCGGAAGAACATACACAAAGATAAATAGATGAGATGATTTGAATCTTACTGTTTGGATCGTTGATGAGATCGAGCATTTGAGAATTGGAAGCTCCTGGTGCGATTTCGTAGCCGATTAGATGAAGTGGAGAGATTGTTGTGAGAGTTTAGGGTTGAAGCGACCGTCCCAGATCTTGATAAAGAAGGGACCGTTGAAGAAAACCCTGCTTCAAATTGCTGTGAGAGTTTAGGGTTTTCGGGCTTCAAATGCGCTGAGACTTTTAATGGGGAAATGAAATAAATAGTGGGACCACCTTTGAAATATGCGGGGAAATGAGAAAGGTGTGGAAATCTAGACCTTTTAACAGTGGCAAATATAATCCATCGGTGATACTTAAAAATTTTTTCACCTTTGTGACAGAATGGAGTATCCGTCGATCCTCTTTAGCAGCGGAAATTTAAAGCAGCTTCTATTTAAGTGTCACTAACTTTTCTTGTAGTGTCACTTGGTGGATTTCTTTCCCTCCTTTGGACTTTGAAACTCGAATCTATGCTTCCAACAACATTTCCATCTAGAAAGTAATGGTCTCCACTCATTTTTCCTGTTTAAAATAGAAAATGACTTGGACTTGTTTGCCAAATTCCCTTGAATTCAACTTTCATTAAATTCTCGAGGCCACATTTGTGCACGATTAATTCTAAGCCACTTTGGAAAATTGATTTTCATGTTTTTCTACGCAGAAAGAGGAAAATTTTGAATTAATTTTTTTTAATTCTAGCCTGTACTCCTTAGCCACTTTTTTGAATCCATGCAGGAATCACAAACACCAACTTACACAAACAAGCCCCTAAAATTAAAAAACTTTTGTACATCGAACGGTATAAAGTTTATTATTAAAATTTAATAAACTGTTGTGGATTGGTTGGCTGTTAGTTGTCTTTAGTTTTAACCAGTGAAAGACCACACCAAACAAGCATCTTTCCACAAAAAAACTGTTCCAATTGTCTCTTACTATTCCACCAGCATCTATCAGGTTTACACGTGATAGAATGCAGAAATCTCACAACATGTTCGTTCTCTATGGGAACGAGGCACATCGATTATTTGGAATGAGGCATTTGAACCACTTTCAGATTTTCAAATATTCCTCAAATCAATCTCCCTTCTGTAACGAAGTCTCATTTGACTTTCAAGAGATGATGGAAAGAATTGATTCCAACCATGGCGGTGCCGATTGTTTGGATTGGGGTATTGATGTGGACCCATTGGACTCTAGAAATAAAATAAAAAAGGACGTTTGACTTGGGAATCGAAACAAGCAGGCAGATGGTAGCCAATGTTGCAAATATCCCATCCATTTCAGAATAATATCAAGTTGAGATTACATGGGATGATGCCAAATTTTATGCTTTTATCATGATATTATCAGTAAATACCATTACAATAAAAAATAAATTGTAACCTAGAAAAATAACATAAAATATGTATTCTATAGAGTTTTATTCCGGTGAGAATATTCCAATCACGGAGGAGGTGGAGAATGGAAAGATCTTAGTTAGATAGAACGGTTGTTCGTCTTTTACATGTGGGATATGAAAATGAATTTTTTATATATTAATTTACATATTAAATTTATGCATAGGTGAGATTTAATTATGTGAAATATATTACCATATTATTGGGAAGAAACATTTTTACATGAGTAACTGATATGGGGACAAAGAGAAAGAGAAAACAAGGATATATATCACTTTTTATACTATTTTAGTGGCTGCCAGACGTCAAAATTTTTCTAAGGAGGATATAGTGGATCTCAAACATAGTGAATGGTTTGGATCATAAAATGGGGGTCCACAAAAGTGCAAAGCTTTTTCTATTTTTCACTAGTTTCTTAGAATTCATGAGGATTTAATACTTGAAACTTCATGCATTAAGGTTTAATATATTTACGAGAATATTGAATGGTTTGGACAGTGAACTTACGACCCACAAATGTGTAGATAACCAGAAGGTTCGATTTCGATGTCTTCTGTGTTTTTGACATGCTTCTTAATATTTGTTAGTATCTAGGATATGAGACTTAACATCTTAGGGTTTACTATTCATATAAGAAAATCAGATGATTTGAATCATAAATTGGATAACAATAGAAGTGCAAAAAACTATATATATAGTGGTTTTTTTTTTTTTTTTTTTTTTTCATCTTTCACATATTTGTCAGAAAAAATGAACATTTAAGCTATGAAACTAAACGCCCTAGCATTTATCAGTTCAATAAAATATTTAAATGTTTCAGATTATAAATCCGGGGCCATAGGATTTGAAAAAAATAAAAGTTATTGATAGGTTGTGGCCTCATGACCTGTTGACAGTGGAAATGAGGGGAAATGTGTACCTGCCCTTGTTGAAGTGGGATGCATAAAATGTTGAAAGCTTTAAGCTAATAATAGCTCAATTTACACATCATTTTCCGACCTCATTATATATATGTGATATATAAATGAGCACAAACAAACATGTTTATACGTTATTGTTTACATATGAAAGCAGGGCAAAAAAAAAAAGAAAAAAAAAAGAAAAGAAAAAAAGACACTTTATGTTTGTGAAAAATCAATCCCATCAAACCATCCCGACCTCTTGATCTATGACTTCAATGTTTAATGTGTTGGATCGTTTTATTAGGGGTGGCCCACATGACCACAACTTCTTATTATATGAAACGGTCCTCTCCCTCTTTGGATTCTATTTATGGTCTTAGAGGTTATTTATTGGTTGCCATTAACTGCAAGGGTATTATTTCTCTTCTTGATGGAAGGAGAGATTCAGGGCCTATAAAAGGCAACCCGGGTAACTCTTTTGACTACTATAGTTCTCTGCAACCATCACTTACCGGAAAAGAAAGGCAAAGCACAAGAGAGTTGTAATTCCTCATTGAAGATCAACCTTCTGTTGGATCAGAATTTCAAGATGGCACAATCAGGTATCATTTTTTTACTCTACTGGTTTAGATTTGATGTTTATAGTATTATTGGATTGATTCTAAGGAGGGTTTATAAACCCAAGATTTTCTAACATTTGGTATCAGAGCCTGCTTGTTTCAATCCAATGATCTATTATTGTTTTATCGGGGCTTTATGGTTTCTTCCAGGAATAAAAAAACCCAAATACCCAGAGGAAAGAAATTTTGGGTATTTGATAAAGGGTATTCAATTTATTGGATAATGATAGCCTAAAAAATGAGGACTACAGTGTCCAACCCAATCTGAAAAAGATGCGAAGGAAAGATTAATTTTTTTGTAATTTAAAATTTTTTTATTTAAGAATTACATCAGAGGTTTTTATCTCATGTTTGGTCACTGTTATCATTTTTGGGCATGCCAGTAGCTTGATAATGATAACATGAAAGTATGTCAGAAAAGTCATAAGGCGGTTATTCGGATGCTGACTTCGCTGGTTGCCTCGATACAAGAAAGTCGACTTCAAGATACATCTTTTTGTTAGCTGGCGGGGCAGTTTCATGGAGAAGTGCAAAACAAACTTTAGTGACTCCATCATTTTATTAGGGGTGGCCCACATGACCACAACTTATTATATGAAACGGTCCTCTACCTCTTTGGATTCTATTTATGGTCTTAGAGGCTATTTACTGGTTGCCATTAACTGCTAATTTAAAGGGTATTATTTCTCTTCTTGATGGAAGGAGAGATTCAGGGCCTATAAAAGGCAACCCGAGTAACTCTTTTGGCTATTATAGTTTCTCTGCAACCATCACTTACGGGAAAAGAAAGGCATAGCACAAGAGAGTTGTGATTCCCCATTTAAGACCAACCTTCTGTTGGATCAGAGTTTCAAGATGGCACAATCAGGTATCATTTTTTTACTCTACTGATTTAGATTTGATGTTTATAGTATTATTGGATTGATTCCAGAGAGGGCTTATAAACCCAAGATTTTCTAACATAATGGTCTTAAAAGGCGACATCATTTTGTGAATTTCAGTCCACTGATGAATAACAGTTGGATGAATGTCAAAATTGGTATTGTGACAATTCATGGCATGGTAGCCTGCATGAGGTGGCCAAATAAATGGTAACTTGAAATAGAAAGTAGAGTCACCAAATAAGGACGGTATGGGGTGCCATAGGGTGTTGGTTTGGATAGCAACACCCACTCTCACAACACCCTCCAGGGATCGATACCTGGAGGGGCAGGTTTCCTTCCCTATTCCTGGCCATCGGGCCAACTCAGAAAAAATAATAATATGAAGAACAGTATGAATGGTTCTCAATCAAATATATATTTTAGTATTTTATAAATAATTTACTTACTGAGGTTAAAAAAGAAGAAAGTAAAAAACTTAAGAAGTAGCAACATGTTATTGCACATTATTTTTATAAATTGTATTGACAACTGCTTCTTGGCTAAGAGGTAAGGAATATCACTTCTCAAGTCCTTGATTTGAGGTTGGCCGGGTTCAATACTCTACCCAGTTTAGATATGGTAAATTTGAGCGTAATGGGCTTCAATACTCTTTGCACAGGCCTTATCCTCAAACCAAACAAGCTTAATTTCCACTTGGGCTTCATAACCTCCATGCACAACTGCTGAATATGGTGCCACACTATCATGGGTTACCTAATGAAGATCCTTATCTTCACATTAAGGAATTCTTTGAGCTGTGCGCGACACAATAGATACAGGGAGTCACTGCAGAGGGCATCAGGTTACGTCTATTTCCTTTTTTCTCTTAAGGATAAAGCTAAAATACGGTTAAACTCCTTGGATGCTGGTTCTATCAACTCTTGGCAGCAGCTAGCCAGTAAGTTTCTGAAGAAATTTTTTCCGGCTCAAAAGACAAGGAAGTTAAGAAGAGAGATCCAAACATTTCAGCAGAAAGATGGAGATCAGTTCTGGGAAGCGTGGGAGCATTTTAAGGATTTATTATTGAAGTGTCCACATCACAACCTCACCAAATGTAACGCCCCAATTCCGGATACCGATAAACTCGTTCGATCACCCGAAATTGGCGCGCTACTTCCCGGAAAAATCCGAGAACTTCCAAGATCGTAGGCCGCAGTGAGGTCCAATTTAAAACTTTTTGACCAAACAAGGTTCAATGGTTAAAACTTGCGGAAGCATAACATTTAAATAGAGCGGAAGCAATAGGTATCATGTATATTAAAGGAAAGCAGAACAGTGGTCTAATTAAAAAGGTTAAATGTAAATTTAAAGTTTATACATTTGTGGTTCTACCCAACTTGCTACAAAATTTCCGCTCAAACCACAAAATAAACTGTGTCCCTCAAAACCCATGTGGATACTCGTCTCCGCCCTCCGGCTCGACGTCCGTGTCGGCTGGGCCCCATGCGTACTCTCCGGCTACAGGTGCCTCCACGAGGGCTAATGCGTCGTCGGGAATCTCTGGATCAAGGCCTAAGCACCATAGAATGGGTCAGATCTAAACGATCTGGCAAGATACAGCATACTACTAACATAGCATATATATATCAAAGGAAATAAAGACGAGTACGTAAATTAAATGAGTAACAAAGGAAATGAACTAGGCAGTCGTGCATATAAAGCATAAGGAATCGGTATAAGGAAATCATCTACACAACTATAACTAAGTGGCACATTCACACGAGCTGGAATACCGCGGGATATTATGCCGCGGCCCTCCCATACTGAACACAGTCGCGGTGGGGAATCTAACCAGGGAATAACTAATCCCGAATATCACTCATCAACTCATCATCTCATTACTCATCACTCCAGATCGGCACGGCATGACACCTTGCCGTCTTAACCACACAGCTCATCATGATAGCTTCACCATACTCAACTAGCTCCTACCGGGGATGATCAGTCCACAGGCTGAGCTTAAATCAACCGAGTGAATGTTCATGCCGACTCGAGAATAACTGTAAGGTCTGTGTCTGTCTAGGCTTTGCCTTGCATGAACAAGGTCCTAACAATATCTCTAAGAGGTCTACTCATCTCAATATAATCTCTGGATCTCATTCAAGGTCCAAGCCCACTCGTTGGATCCATACCAAGGCCCATCAGTACATGGCCTGGTCTAAAACTGTCCAAACGAGGCAACTAATCCACTATTACTGATAAACAGTTCCATTTCAATCCATAACATCTTAACAGTCCAATAGAAACTACCTCTTCAGCTAAAGGGTTCACATCACCCCACTTAGGCCCAGTAAGGGCCCGCCTAGACACAGACACGGGTCAATGATCTCCAAAATCACACCATCGGGTCACCTCTAGATACCCTAGGTTCAGGTCTTCCAATTATGTTTAATTAATAGTAAACAACTATTCTAAGATCTAAGAAAGACATAGTAAAATAACAGTGAAGTATAAACTTCAATCAGAGAATCAACGGGAAAAGCAACGGTCCAATCCTAGGTAAATGGGCCACTTTAGGTTCAGGTCTATCTCCGGTAATTCGATCTCTAAACGATGTCATTAATGCCGTAAAATAATGTATTTGGTGCTTAGTTGGTTAAGGGCATTATTGACAACTTTTAGGGGTCGAATCATCTTAGATTTATCAACCAAAACACTAAACAGTGGTCCCCACGAGTCAAGGTCGAGCCACGCCATTGACTCGTGCTTGGCACATTGATGGAAGTTCATTTGGATGGTTAATGGGTCCCACAATCGATTAATTATAAAACAATGCTAAACTCACACCCTAGAGTTGACAGTGTGGCAGGTCGACCTGGCAAGGGTCGGGTCGATCTGCTCCACTGGAAATCAAGTTGGGACTTGGTTTGGATTCTGGAATTTCCAGTGTACCCGATTGACCAGGTGGCCAGCCGGTCGATCTGGTACACAGGTGTACCTGAGTCAACAGACTCCAGGCCAAATCTCAACTTTTACACTAGGGTTTGGAAATATTAATTTAAGTTTAATAAGTTAATTTATTCTAAAGGGGGTTCCATTATGCCCATTAGAAACTAAATGCTTTATTTAATTAATAAAACGAATGGGTTAAGGATTAGTGGGCCCTACTGGGCCCAGCTCCGATTTCGTCCAAAAAGATTAAAGGATTTAAATTTCTAATTTATGAAAATTAATGGTGCTAATAGAAAGTATTAAAGCTAAGGGCTTAATTAATTAGTAAGGAAATTAGTGGGTTATAGGTTAGTGGACCCCCCCCACTGGGCCCAAAGCCCAAACCCACAACAGGACCCAAGTCCACACTCACGTGGACAGCACTACTCTCATCAGGTCATTCTAAAATCTCTCTCTCACCTACCCTCACTTACATGACATCATCCTCTCCCATCCTCACTTTTCACTCACCCACGTGTCCCTCCTTACCTTACTTTTCTTTTCACTCTTCTTAATCCATTCATCTCTTCCTCTTTATATTTACAACTCGTCAGGCACCGGCATAACAGGATCGTCTGGAATAGAGGGGCGACAGCAACTAAGGCGGCTTGGATGGCGGGCCCCACTGGTGGGAAACTCTGATCAGACCACAACACTAACGTCGCCCAAGGACTCTCTACAAGGTGCCCGGGTTTGATCTGCCATCGATGGCCCACCTGGGCCCCACAACCAGATTGAAATAAGATACAAATGCTACAGTTGACTCACGTCTGAAGCAAGAAGAAGCCATGATCGTGGGCCCCACCGATCAAGGGCCCACGATCAGCCCCCAACCTATGGGTCGCCCATGGACCCTCAACAAGATGTGGGGTCCGGATCTGCCAGAGTGGCCCACCTGGGCCCCACTGATCTCAACACAAAATTCCCAAAGTCTCGTCGTTTCCATTTCTGCAACTTGAAACAGAGAACCAGTCTCTGGATTTTCTTTTACTCAATTGATTAACTAACCCATCCTCTTCAATTCACTCCCAACCAACACAAAATTATTCTAAAACATTAAAAACACTGCAAATCAACAAATTCACATCTCCTTAGGCCATCAATCATCCAAATGGGTCAATCCATCCATCAAGGCCATTCAATCTCATACACAACTAGGCTCAGGTAGAATTCTAAAACTCAATAATCACAATTCATGAGATGAAACCATAGAAATCAAAGGAAACACATACATTCTATGTTAATCAGTAGGTGCACTTGCCTTTTAGCTGAATTGAGAGAGATTTGTAGAGAGAAATAGAGAAATAACAGAGAGGATCCAGAACCCAGCTGAACAGGGGAAGAAGAAGATGACCCAGCTGCTGTAGGTGAAGTAGCAGCTCCTAACAATATCTCTAACACAATAACAGCAGCTCTTCAAATGAATTCCAGCTGAACAGAGGAGTGAGGAAGGTGATGCACAGCAACAGTAATGGCTCCAGGGAATCCCAGCAGAGATAACAATGAAGGAGAAGAAGAAGAATGCAGCAGCAATCAGCTCTCACGGATTGTTTCCAGCACACAGTAGTTTCCCAGGTGAGAGCTCCAGCACAGAACCACCACAGAAATTTGGAAAACGGAATGAGAAGGGAAGAGGGGTGATACCAGTAGCTCCTGGAAAAATTCCAGCAGAGTAACAGTAGGGAAATGGAGGGAAAGATGAAGAAGATGGTGGCACAGCAGTGAAGAAGTAGTTGCAGCAGCTGTCTTCAAGATGGGTTTCCAGCAGAAATTAGTGCCTCAGGAGGTGAAACGAGAGGAAAGAAGATGATGGAGTAGGTGGCTGCTGTAACTGGCTGTAGCATGTGCCCTCAATATGAGATTCCAGCAGTAACAGAGAGGAAGGAGGTCACTCGTTGCTGCTCCAAGAGGGGCTTCTCCCAGCACAGGTTCAGCCCAGCAATAGTAGAGTGAAATGAGGAAAGGAAGGAGATAGAAGGAGGTGGCTGCAGCAGTAGTTCTCAGCCCAACGTAGGGGAGGAGAGGAGTGAAGGAGTTGCAATGGCACAGTGAATTTGCCTTGGGATGGGGGCTGGAAGGTTTCTTGGGATGGGGGCTGAGATTAGGTTTAGGGTTTTGGGTTTGCAATAGTTAAGAGACTTTTTATAGGATTAGTGGGGTGGCCAATGACTTGTTTAGCCCTAGGGTTTAGTGGAATTAGGGTTAGGGTTTAAGGGTGGTTGGGTCATTTGGTTAGGAACTTTCTAGAGAGTGAGGGCACCTTTAGTACAACTAAACCCACTTAATCACTTAATTAATTAGACTAAACTAACTAAGCCTAGGATTAGCACAACACCCAATGTAATTAAGAACACTAACCCACTAAGTTAACCTACTAACTTGGGAAATCTAACTAGTCCAGCTAATTAGCCCTAAATAAATCAATTAAAACAGTAATTAACAAAGATTAACCAAGATTAGCCATAATTAGCAATAATTAGAAGTAATTAGCAAGGATTAGAGAAGATTAGCGAAGATTAACATAATTAAACAATAATTAAGATTAATTAAGATTAATTAGCCTATAAAATAGCCCTTAGAGGGCCCACCAAGGGTGGGACCTCACACCAAAGGTGATCAGGTTCAAGCTTTTTATGAAGGACTGAACGAGCCGAATGAGGAAATAGTTGACTCTGCATGTGGAGGGGCCCTGATGGAGAGAAATAGTGAGGAAGCTTATGATCTCTTTGAAACTCTTAGTGAAAACTCACAATAATTTTCTTGTCGAAACAGACAGATGGGTAAGAAGCAAGGAATGTATGAGATCCAGTCTCAAGGAAATATAGCTGCTCAGATGGCGGCAATAGATAAAAAAATGGACATGCTCATCAAAGCAATGGCTTCCAATAGCATGCTCTGACAGACACCAAAAGAAGTATGTGCTATATGTTCTCACACTAACCATACTACTGAATGCTGCCCCATGTCGTCTTTTACAGACCAGGAACATACCAACTATGTTGGTAACACTTTTCCTAAGGAAAACAATCCCTACAGCAATACTTACAATTCTGGATGGAGGAATCATCCAAATTTTTCTTGGGGAGGCAATCTAAACAATTAAGGAAATCAAGGGAATCAAAACCAGTATGAAGGACATCAGAGAAGCTACCAATACCGCCAGAATAACAACTTTTCTCAGAATAATGCACAAAAGTCACCAGAGGATGAGTTCAAACGTTTGGTAACTCAGTTTATTCAGTCATCTCAGGCTAATTTCCAGCAACATAGCCAAGCAATTACAAATACTCAGTAGAGTTTGGCCAAGCTGGAAGCACAAGTGGGTCAGATAGCTAATGCCTTAAGCAAGAGGGAGAGCGGTAAGTTTCCAAGTCATACTGAAATCAACCCTAAAAATCATGAGCATCTGAAGGCCAAAACTACCGTCACCAAAGAGCCTGAGAAGGTCTACAGGAGAATGAGGCAGCATGGTACAACCATAGACACCAGCGTGAATGGGCCACATGAAAATCCGAAAACTGTAGACATTGAGCCATAGGACAGGGCAAGGCAAATTGAGACTGATGTGAACAAAAAAAGTGACAAGAAGAGCACAGACACTGCGGCCACTCCTACTCAGAAAACAACTTCTATAGCGCCGGAGAGGGTCTATAAGCTAGTTCCACCTTACCCTCAGAGGCTGCGACAGGAGAAGAAAAGTCAGTTCACGTAGGACATCTTCGAGACTCTAAGGAAGGTAGAGATTAACATTCCACTGATTGATGCTATCGAGCAAATACCCTCTTATGCAAAGTTTATCAAAGAGTTATGTACAAATAAGAGGAGATTCAGAGATCACGAAGAAGTTAAGTTAACTAAGGAAGTCAGTGCAGTTCTTTCAAGAAAGCTTCCTCCAAAGCTGAAGGACCCTGGGAGCTTTACTATACCTTGCAAGATAGGAGATCATACATTTGAGAGAGCTTTACTAGACTTGGGTTCTAGTATCAATTTGATACCATTTTCAGTCTACGAGTATTTGGGTTTGGGAGAGCTCAAACCAACCTCAATTACATTGCAATTGGCGGATAGAAGTGTGAAGCACCCAAGGGGCATTCTGGAGGACATTTTGGTAAAGGTAGGGGAATTCATATTACCTGCTGACTTTGTGGTACTGGATATGGAGAGTGTATCACTGCCTCACCACCTTTCTATTATACTTGGTCGACCTTTCTTGGCCACTACGGGTTCAAAGATAGATGTACAGAAAGGCACAATTGAAATGAAGGTCAATGGGCAGAAAATTGAGTTCAAAGTGTTCGAAGCTATGAAAATGCCTAGAGATGAAGATTGCTTTCAGATTGAGGTAATTGAGCAGGCATAGTAAAGGTGTTTCCAAGAGCACATGGGTGCAAGGAGGAGTTGGACACATGCATTCAGCAAGGCCTTACCAAATCTGAAATCGAGCATGATTGTGATGAGCTTGAGGTAGCACTTATGGAGATTGTAAATCAACTAGAAGTACTCCCCTCCATCCCAGGTAAATATTCTAACTCTTTTGAAATTCTTGGTTCTTCCACAAAGCAACCCGTTCCTTCTATTATAAAAGCACCAGAGTTAGAATTGAAGCCATTACCTGAACATCTCAAGTATCACTTCCCACTACCATTCATTAACCCCTTAGAAGTCACTCAGGTTTTTAAGCATGGGGGTATTGAATTTATAATCCAAAGAATGGTAACAAGTTCCAAATCAATGGACATGGGCTCAAGCCCTATTGGGAGCAGATTTTTGATAAGGATGTTGTGAGAACCCGACCCCTGATCTCTTGGATTAGTGTTGTTTTATTTGTGGATTAGTTTCTTTTAGTGGGATTAGTTTTTGTTGGGTTGAGTTTATGAGCTAGAATGGTTTTCTCTAGTTTTGGGGAATTTTGAGGGCCTTGTGATTTGTGGGACCCTTTGGGGGTTCTTTTAGTGACTTTGCGCGTGATTGGGAGGTTATTCTAAATTCTCGATAATTCTTGTTTTAGCCTCATTTGACTTGTTTTGGTAACCTCTACAACTTTCATGTTGATCTCGTATCCATTTGAGAACCCGAAAACCGATTTCTTGGCCTTGAGGGCAAAACAGTCATTTCACACCAAATCTGTACCCAAAACTCGATATTCTCGAAATCCGTGAAACATACACTTTTTGGAAACTAGATATTTCGACGATCATTTCTTCCTTCTTCGTCGAATTCATCCGAGGTCCCGAGAGAGATGATTTCAGCCACCCAAGTTCTTTAAGTTGTGGGACCCAACCTTCATTGTTAACAAAAGAGACCCTTCCCCTTCCTTCTCCATTTTCATGTTCTAGCACAACCATGGAGTCTAGGGTTTTCCTTGCTCCCTCTTCTTCTTCTTGCTTCCCATCACTCAATCCACTTCCAAGCTTGCACCAAGAAGAGATTGGAGGCCACCATCTTCTTCATCTCCTTGAGGACTTTCTTTCCATAGCTTTTGTGGAGCTCACCAACCATTACAAGACTTTCCTTGAGCTTACCTTGTCCATTAGAGGACCTTCCAAGTAAGTGATTCTTCCCATCTCCTAGATTAGTGTTCCTCTAGCTCTTGAGAAGCCCCATTTGTATTATTGAAAGCTCTTTCATTTTCATTCTTTGTGTAACCCATTTTAGGGCTTTTTTGGGGGTTTTTGTAGAGATTGTTGATCTTGAGCTTGAGAGGTGATTAGGAGCTTGTTTTGCTAGATTGGAACCCAAGGCAAGTGGATGAATGGATGTTTTTAATGTTATCAAAGTTTTATGAGAAAATCCCAAGTTTATTTCTTGTTTTTGATCATTGGATACATGTTGCACATATGCTCCTTGTCACATATATATGGATTTCGAAATTTGCACATTAATGGTTGTTTCTATCTTGTTAATCTCTTGGAGAGGTATGCATTTCATTTGATCAAGTTTACTCATATGGTTTTATAAGGAATAGGATTGGTTTGGCTATTCATGGTTATGTTTATGAGCTACATTGATTTGAAAATGATACTCATTTATAGAGTTGTGCTAAAACATCTTTGGTTATGGAAATGTGATCAATAGACCTTGTTTATCTATAAATGTTGAATCAAATGAACCCTTGTCTATGATGGGAACTCCTCTCCTTGTTTGGGGATTGAATGTGAAGAAAGAGGTTGGATTTAATGATTCATTGAAGTCTTGATGGGAGTTTTATTGTAATTAGGATGTTGTTGAAGTAAGGAAAAACTCATTTGTATAAGTGTTGGAAAGGAAAAAGGAAGAGAAAGAAGGGAACTGAACTGCCAGAATTCAGTTTCTGGACAGTTCGCTCGAGCGACCATGACAGTTCGCTCGAGCGACCTGTCCAGAAAGGGATACGAGTTTTCCAGCAGCTTGGTCGCTCGAACGCATTTAAATAACCGCTCGACCGATGAGTTCGCTCGAGCGAACTCCCAGATTCGCTCGAGCGATGCGGTCTGGCTGGCATGGGTCACGCTGGTGCAGAAATTTCGGCCAATCGATCGGCCCTTCGGTCCGATCGATCGGAGGACTCAGTTTGAGTCCAGTGGGTTTTGAGGTTTATTTTTCTTTGTGGACCTTGGCTAACCTCCTCGGACCCACTCGACCATATGTGAGAGCGTCTGGAGCCGATGCTCGTCACGGTTGGTTCGGATGCATCGAAATTCAATCCATTTCAATCTTGAACGGGATAGAACGACGCGATATATTCTTTATATCTAAACATAAGTCTTGCCCTTGGTTATCGCAAATTCTATTCTTTTCGGTGACTGAATAGGTTGCTCGATGTTTCCGGATTAATGTCATGCCTAGGATGGACCGTTGATAATCTTGATTCTTGCTATTGTAACATCTAGAACTACCCATAAGCTCAAGTTAAGATTTTAAAATAGTAAAAGTGCATAAGGAGCCCGGAATGTCTTCAAACTCAAGGAGTACCAAGTAATGATTATAATCGACATACGGGACCCCTATTCACTTAAATAGATATTGAAATTAATACTTTTCCCGAAATTGTTATAGTTCATTGTTTCACCTCTTTCCCCGAGATTTGCATTACATGACTGGTTTCCCCGAAAGCATTGGAGTTACTCTAGTAACAGTCATTTGTCCCGAAGTGCATCGCATCACATGATATGACAGTGTGCCTTGAGCACCCCCGTTTCACCCGTTTATTTATTGTACTTGATTTACTTGTTTCCCAAAAAGCATTGAAGTTACACTAGTAACAGTTATTTGTCCCGAATGTATTGCCCGATATGAAGTGACAGTGTGCCCTTGAGCACCCCCGTTTTACCCGTTTACTTACTGTACTTGATTTACTTGCATATGTCTCGATTGGTTTTGACCTATGAGTCGGCATCACTAAGCTTGGATACCTTGTCGGTTTGATCCACCGACTTGGAAATCCCTCTCCCGTCCCGCCAGCTGCAGTTTGGATCCCGATACCCGGTTATTACCGTGGTCCCGTCCCGATACCCGGTTCGCTACCGTGGTCCCGTTCCCGTTCCCGTATATTTATTATTGTATATATGATTTACGTTGAGTCTCCTCACCTTGTGTGACTGAGACCAACGTCCCGCTCTTGTCACTTCGGTGATAGAGGACTTAGCTTCTTGTGATTGCCATCTTGCCAGTTCCCGATTCCTTGGACACCCGACATGGTTTATATTGCTTACTTGTTTTCAGATAAATGATTCATTGCTTTTATGAAAGTTGTTATTTAGATAAGTGTTAATGCTCTCTATTGTAAATTCAGTCGCTATTATATTGTTTTATGTCCTTTGCACCCGTACATGTTTTACATGAATGCCGGTTGGGTGAATACCCGTGCTTTTACATATGTTCCATACGATCAATGATTTTGCTAGATTTATATGATTACACGTGTTTTAAAGGAATACTCGAATTGTTAAATATCCGTGCCTTGTTTTAAAGGACATTTGGTTTGTCAGATATCTATGTTTATACCTGTTTTTAAATGAATACCCGAATTGTTAAATACCCATGCTTTGAAATAGGTTTCAAATGACACTTGTTTTGCCAGATTCCTATGTTTATACCTATTTTACATGATACCCGATTTGTTTAAATATCCATACTTTGGAATAGGTTTAAATGAACATTAGTCTTGTCAGATTTCCTTGGTTACACCTGTTTTAAACGATACCCGATTTATTAAATATCCATACTTCTACATAGGTCTCAAATGGACATTGGTTTTGCTAGACTGCTATGAATACCTGGTTTGTTGTATACTTGTGTTTTTACTTAAGTTTCAAATGAACGTTGTTTTGCCATACTGCTATATTTATACATGTTTTAGACGAACACCCCATTGTCAAATATCTATGATTATAGATGATGTAAACGAACACATGTTTTATTAGATATTCATGTTTTACCCGTGCTTGAAATGAATACAGGTTTTTCCCCGAGATTCCCGACTTTGCACCCGTTTAATTATATGTAGCATTTGATCGAATAGCATGATGTATCTTATGTTTTATTCTTCAGTATATTTGTTATCTTTTCATCCACCTGCCAGACCGTCGTGTCTGACCCACTACTTTTGGTACTCAGGTTCAGATTTCTTCGCCCCGAGTTGAGTGCCTTTGTTGGCTGTAGAGCCATGCTTTGCAGGTTGTTTTGTCGGCTATGTCATGTAGACATTGAGCTTGACATCGGAGCTACGTCACATTTGGGTAGTAGTTTATAGCTTATTGTTGTATGGCTTTTATTAGCCTTTTTCTTGGGATTCTTAACTAATGTACATTGATAATTGTAACTTGAACATATTTGGGAATGTAATATCCTGTTACTGTCAGCTCTGTAATTTATTGTGATGTTTACTCCAGTCTGATATGATTCTTGATATAGTAGCTATATGCTAAAGGTTGAGTGCGACGCGGAATCCGATGGCCACGGACTTCGGGTCGCAACGCCACAAATGCTTCCGCAAAATATTCAGAATGTGTTGTCTTCACACACGCGGATCCTGGGAGAAGTAAAATACATTTATGCGTAATCCCATTTCCCGCCCCCGAGGTTTCGGTTCGGGGGCGTGACAGATGTGGATGTGATTACATTCAAAGATTTTCCTTCCACTTGATAGAGAAGTACAGTCCGACTGAAGACTATAAAGCAAGCACTACTGGGAGGTAGCCCAGATCTTTGCAAGGAAAAGTTGAGGATGGCAATACAGAGCTGGCGATATACTCCATATCAAGCTGAGTTCTTTTACCCTTTTCCTTGTCTTTCTATTTATTTTTTTTCTATTATGTTTTTAGTGTTTCCTTCTGACTTTATTTTACAACATTGGGGACAATGTTTAGTTTAAGTTCGGGGGATGAGTCTTAGTTAGGATAGATTCAGAGTCATTTAAAAATTAAAAAAATTTAAAAATCACAAAAATATTTGTTCGTTTTTCTTTGAGTCATAGTTCCTTCCTACCACAATGATGAAAATTGATGATTTGTCTTGTATGGTTCATTGAATTTAATTGTGCTGGTTCTTTATTAAGCACATTGAGCTATCACTGTGTGGATTACAATGCTGATATAGTTTTGAGGTTGAAAGCTCTTGCATAATTGAATGATTAGATGCTTTTGGTGAAAACTTGTGCAACCTAGTGAGATTTGAGCCTAAATGATTATTCTTGAGAGGGTTATATGCTGAGTGATATGATTTTCCTTTTCATTATCATTCTTTGATCACATGTTCTGAATTTATATGGAATAACATGCTAAAACTCTCATTCTTTATCCGATCGAGGCAAATTTCGACTACAAGAATCATAGGAGATGATTCCAGGCCATGTTTGACTAGTTTGTGCTTTTCTACCCATCCCCTTTCATGTTTTTCACCAATTATCCATGTTGAGCCTTAATTAAGCCATTTCTTGCACCTATACCAACCCCTAAGTTTGGGGGAGTTACCTTACCAAATGAATGACCTTAACTTATCTAAGGAGGTATAAAGATGAATTCAAGGTTTACTACAAAATGTGTGCAAGGCTTGAGAAAAAGAAAATAAAAGAAAGGTTGCCATTACCCTGCATTTCCATAATTTCATGTTGAAAAAAAAAAAAGAAAAAAAAAGAAAACGAAAAAAAA
Source organism: Cinnamomum chago (assembly GCA_038049695.1). Taxonomy (NCBI): domain Eukaryota; kingdom Viridiplantae; phylum Streptophyta; class Magnoliopsida; order Laurales; family Lauraceae; genus Cinnamomum; species Cinnamomum chago. Next base: position 20,572,565 of record CP142459.1, read on the forward strand.
GACGAAAAAAATAGAAAAGAAAATAAAAAAAATAAAAAATAAAGAAGTACTAGAAAAAAAAAAAGAATAAGGAGGAGGGTATATGTGTGACTCAAGGTGGAAATTCAAAATGCAAGCCTTAGCCGCCAAAATCAGAAGTGTATAAAGGAACCAGAAGTGTGATTTTATGCAAATTCCTTAGATCTTGTTATCCATTTCCTCTCATTCTTAACCCTTCACCCTGGCCCCATGATAACCTATGTGTAAAAGTCCTAATTGATTCTAGGTTAAGTGTAGTCCCAGTGTGGAGATGAGATGGAATGAGAGCCTATGGTGTGTGATTTCACTTTAAGCATGTGGTATTTTTCATGAGATCACTGTCTGTTCAATCGTAGCCAATTATTGAGTGTTTTATTGTGAGTGTATCCATGGTGAGGATTGAAGTTAAACTGAATTCCAAAAATGATGGTTTGGTTGTGTGAAAGCCTAAACTAACAGTTATGTTGCTATTGTTTTACACACGACCCTTCGAGCATGTGGATTGTGAACTGGTTGAAACTCTTGCTTCTTTGAATCATGTATTGATCGAACATCTCTGAGACAAATGGTGGAAGGATAGGTTTCATATTTTAGTGTTTTAATTTTCTACCTTGTTTATTTTTTTGTTTTACTCGAGGACTAGTAAAAGGTAAGTTTGGGGGAATTTGATAAGTGCTTAATTATTTGTAATCTAAGCCCTAATATTTTGTTTATGTTGGAAGTAGGTGGGCCTTTCAGATAGGTTTCAAAAACTTTTGACCCACTTGATACAGGGATCAACTATCTAGAAGGCAACGAAACCAATCCAGGATGCAATCCCTCGAACTCATAAATCATGTACATCAATATATCCTATCTAGAAGATAGAAAACAACACCTAAACATGCAACCACGAAATCTACAACATATAAGGATGTAGATTATACCTTTGGAGCCTTGTAGTGCTCTAATGGAGAAGTTGAATTCTTTCTTTGATGATGAACACCTTCACTAATCAATCAGAATCTCCAATACCTTTTGATCTTCCACGCTATGACCCGTATCAGATTCTCGTTTCTCAAGAAGATGGTGGAATCTCCAAGAGAAAAACCCTAGAGGAAACTAGAAGAGAAACTAGAAGAGGGAGAGGAAGAGGAGTGTGCAACACTTGCACTAAGGATCTTGGGCGTGAATTCCAAGATGAGATCATGCATTAGGGACTTCCAAGGGCTCCTCTCCTCCTTTTATAGCACTCAAGCCACCTCCTCTTACTAATTGAAATAGAAGTCTTACATAATAATTAGTTGCTTACTAATTCACAATTAGAAGTCTTACTTCAAATATGATTAGTAACTTCCTCTTTTTCTAATTAAAATAGAAGTCTCACTTCAAATAGAAATAGTAACTTTCTATTTCCTTTTAGAGTTCTACTATAATTAGTATCTTTCTAATATCTTGGGCTAGCGTGGGGACCACTAGGGATTCCTTACAAAACTCGCTCCAACTGTGACACGCGACCCTACATCTCATGTGCAATCGGGCCCACAGTTAATTGCAAATAACTCCACTATATAAATGCAATTGAACTCCAGTCTTAGGAATATATTACAATGAAGACCCTAAACTTCCCAATTATCACAAGTAGGCCCCTCTATCTATATCCATGGATCAATTGGACCTGTCCACCAAATTAGATCCATATCTTATTATCCTTGAGCCCCAATTAATTATAGTGTTCATTTGGTACCGATCCAATTAACTCTTAATTGGAATGGGTGTGCACTTACCAATGATAAATCCATTAATTGGCACAAGGGGATATTAAAGATAGATTCCATCTTGACCATTGAATGTTCCCACAACTCTACTACCACGTACCCAAATCACCGAGGTGTTGACCTACAATTGGCCTCACTCATTGGTGACTCAAAGCAAATGCATAGATAGAAACTTGAGTTCATTAATATCTCAGGATTATGAGCCTATTGTTAGGGAATTATGATAACAGACCTTAAAGTAAAGACAGTGTATATAAGGTGCATCTCATGGTCCTTCAATACATCCAATGTACCAGCACCATGATCCAGAATCTTACATTCCGATGATCGAGACAAATCACACTATCTCATAGTGATCAAAGTGCTGCAACCTTGTCAGATGAGATGCCCAATCTCATCACTGGTTGTGAAGATATTTAAGTATGAGATTTACAATACATGTCTCCTGTATATGGATCTCATCCACACACATGTATTACATCTAGTATACTTGTGGACTTCGGTTCATCTCATGAAGCATTATGTCATTCGTATTAGTTATGTGCAAACAAGTAGTAAAACACCATTCATCTCATAAAAGGAAAGCAATAATATATATATTGATAAATAAAGAAATTAATCAATTTATTCATCATATACTGGTATTGAGACCATAAAACTAACAGTTTATCCTATGCTAGTTCATGTTTATTTTATTTGATTTTACATAGTTTTTGTTAATTTTTATGCTAATTTCAAAAGGAGCAAAAAGAGAGTAATTAATGGGCTTGAATCCCAAAGAAGGACCAAGGTGGGTCCCATTCAAGATGTTTCAGATTCAAAGAAGACTTTCTAATTATTTGGACAACTTACAATTCAAATCAAAGAAGAAAAGAATTAGAGAAAGAAATTTTAATCAAACAAGAAGAGCAAAAGAAAGAAAGAAGAAAAGAAAAAAGAAGAAACCCATCCTTGGGTTACATGCCCAAGGGGGGTCCACATCTATTACAAATAGAAGAATTTCAGAAATTAGAAGTCTTATTCAAGTTAAAAGAGGAGTTCAAGAATGGAGAAAAACAAGGAGAGAAAGAAGGAGAATTTGGAGCAAGAGTTAAAGTCAAGATAGAAGTCCTAAAAAAGGGGCCCCACACTCATGTTACACACACCAAATTATGCCCACTTTTATGTCAAAAGTTCAGATTTAATTCCTTGCAATTAATCTCAAATTTGTGGGTCCATGTGAATAAGTTTCTAGAAGATACAAGTGAGACCAGATTTAGAAAGCTTGCTAATCAAGAAAAGAAGACTCCTATTCTAATCTAATTAGGAAGCATACTTATAAAGAAAGATGGATATCTAATCATACAAGGAGAGAAGCCTAAAAAGGAGGAGATTCCTCATTAAAGAGATGCTTTTGCAAGACCTATAAAAGGCATATGAACAGTGCACATCCAGCACTCTGCCCAGCCATAAATAAGCCATAAACCAGCCATCAAATCAGCCATAATCATTCCAAAAAGACAGCAGCCGTACAAGCCACTTGGGAGCCACCTTGGGAGCAATCTTTGGAGAGCTTTTGGAGGAGAAAAGGGGGAACAAGTTGCTGGCCATCCACTGCATCTTCATAATCTTCTAGTTTTCTTCTAATAACTCTATTTTCTATGTTATTTTTCATTAAAGACATGAGTAGCTAATTTTTTAGGGCTAGGGTGTAATTGAAACCCTAGCCTAGTTCTATGTAGTCTCTTTTGGCGTCTTTTAATTCAAATTTCAGTTTTATTAGTAGAGATTCTAAACCATGTTTTTAATTAATGAGTTGTGTATATGTCATGCCAACCATGTGATGTTCAATTAATTTTAAGAGTGATTAACTTAATTTTGATTGATCTTGATGTTAAGCATCTAGGGTTTAGAACCATGAATAATCTAAGTATATGCCATGCTTAGACTCATGCATTTATCTTTCCCATTGTTTTTATGCATTATGTGTGTTTTGACTAGGACATATGCCATGCTTAGTTTTTGCATCATAATGAATAATTCATGTAGTATGCCACTCATGAATTGGGTTTAGGCGAATAGTAATCTAGAGGCATATGCCATGGTCTAGGTTGATAGATGTCACTAATAAAACCTGATTTTTGATTAAAAGATAATAAGGGACATGCATAGGATTGGTTAGGGGAGTAGATGAAATCCTAGTTCATTCATTCTCATTGTTTTCAATTCTAATATTAGTTGTGTGTTTTAGATTAATTTCCATTTAGCTTTTGATAGTTTAATTTACTGTTTTTAGTAGTTTAATTCAATCTTTCATCTTTCAATTGTCTCTTTTAATATTCTGATTTTTAGTTGCTTTTGATATTGTTTTATCACAAGTCCTCTTGGGATCGACCTCGTACTTACAATTCACTACACTACATAGTGATCTTGTGCTCTTGCGAGTTTTAATTGTGTGCATACTAGTAACTTATTTCTAGGTTGCTTGGTGTATACCAAGTTTTTGGCGCCGTTGCAGGGGACTTGTTTGCATAGAATAGTGTCAAAACTTATTTTTAGTGTAGTGTCATAATCTATTTCGTTTTTAGTTCAGTTACTTGAAGTTTTAAAGTGTTGTTATTTACTGTTTTATCATAGTTTTTCAGCTATTTAATTTCAGATTTCTATTTTTCTTCTTTTAGCACATTAACTCTTTTATAGGTGCTTACTTGCGGTCATAAATTCTGTATATGCAAGGTAGGCGATCTCAGGACTTAGCCATCATTGTCTACGATCCAGAAATTGAACGAACTTTTAGAAGATATCAAAGACAAGCTCAAAGGGCAAGATCTAATACACAACCCTCATCTGACACAGAGCTTGAAGAAAACAGTGTTAACGGAAATCTAAGTCCTGAAAGAAAAATGGCTGACAGAGAAGAAGACGAAGAATAAGTGGTAGTAAATAATCAAAAGAGACCAATGAAGGAGTCTTACATACCCTTACACACCGAACAATTGTCCACCATTCTTTATCCACCTAATACGACTGGAAATTTCACCCTCCATGCACAACTGCTGAATATGGTGCCACACTATCATGGGTTACCTAATGAAGATCCTTATCTTCACATTAAGGAACTCCTAGAACTAATCTCTACCTTCCATTCCTCATCATTCAAATTTCTCCTAAACACCTCCATTCTTTTCACATTCAATCACCAAGAGAAAAGAAATCCAACATTTACAAGAATTCATTGTACCAAAATCAAGTATGAAATAAAAGCCATATGAGTCAATATGACTAAGAGTTAAACAACTATTAAGATTCATTCATGAACATTTATTTCAAAAATCAATGCAAGTCAAAATGAATAGTGAAATCATCTACATTGTTCATAAAAACCATTTAATGCTCAAAATATATATTCATCCACTTGCCTTGGGTCCAAGCTAGTAATTGATCTTCTAATCACTCTCTTAAGCTCAAAATCACCAAGCTCTACAAAAACCCCTAAACACAACTCAACACAAACCCTAAATAATCCAAAACAATGAAATAGGAAGAGAGAGCTTCCAATAATGGAGATGGAGCTCCTCTAGGGTCATAAGAACACCAATCTAGAAGATGGAGAAGATTGCTTACTTGAAAGTCCTTGAAATGTACCAAGTTAGTTCAATGAAGACTCTAGAGTGTGTGTGTTTCTCTTCTAATAATAGCATCCATGGAAAGCTTGCAAGGTGAAGAAGAAGAAGATGACCTCCATTTCTCTTTGGCAAAGGTTGGTGGTGGATTGAGGAGGAAGAAAGCAAAAAAGAAGAAGAAAGGAAAGAAAACCCTAGGTGGCTACCACTTTTGAGCTGGAAAAGAAGAAGGGGAAGAAGGAAATGGGTTCCCTCTATACAGAAACTAACAATACTTGTCAGGCTAAATATATGGTTTTTGGGACCTTGAACGAGTTCGACGAAGAAAGGAAAAGTGATCGCCGAAATTTCTAGTTCTTAAAAAGTATATATTTTGCGGGTTTCAGAGACATTGAAAATAGTGTCCAGATTTTGATATAAGAAGACTGTTTTGCCCCTAACATTAGAGAAGTGGGGTTTCGGGGTCTCGAACGGGGACGAGATCAATACGAAAGTTGTAGAGATTAACGAAATAAGTAAAACGAAACTAAAACAAGAATTATTGGAAACTCGAATAATCCCCCAATCACATGTAAGGTCACTAAAAGAACTCCCAAAGGGTCCCACTAAATCAAGAAGGCACTCAAAACTCCCCAAGGCTATTTAAAAACTATTCTAATCTCAACTTAACCAAAATCCACTAATCACACTTAGAAAACTAAAACACGACTTAATTAGCACTAATCGAGGTCACTCGGGTCGGGGTCTTACATCCTCCACCGCTTGGGACATTTGGTCGACCAAATAAAATACACAACTCACCTCTGGTAGTAGATGTGGATACTTCTTCTGCACTTGATCTCGTAGTTCCCACATTGCTTTTTCCTGTCCATGATTCTCCCAAAGCACTTTTACCCACTGAATAGTCTGTGTCTTCAACTATTGTTCCTTTGTATCAATGATCTAAACGAGCTTCTCAACATATATTGCATCCTCTCGGATTTCCAAAGGCTCATGCCGGAGAACATGCAAAGGGTCGGGAATATACTTCTTCAACATAGACACACGGAAGACGCTATGTACGCCGGATAGCTCGGGTGGTAAGGCTAATCTATTAGCCACTTCACCAATCTTGCTCACAATGTCGTAGGGTCTAATGTATCTCCGTGATAGTTTGCATTTCTATCCAAATCTCAACGTTCCTCTGGTATGTGACACTTTCAAGAAAACCTTATCTCCTTCTTTGAACTGTAAGTCCCTTCTATGAGAGTCTGCATAGCTTTTCTGTCTACTCCGGGCTACTTTCAGACGTTCTTGGATCAACTTGACTTTGTCACTGGTTTCACTTACTATGACTGGTCCATGGAAGCTTCGAACGCCTACTTCTTCCCATTATATAGGTGTCCTACACCTTCTGCCATACAAAGTCTCGAAAGGTGCCATTCCAATGCTCGAATGGTAACTGTTGTTGTAAACAAACTCACACAACGGTAAAACCTCATCCCATTGAGTCTTGAAGTCTAACACACAAGCATGGAGCATGTCCTCAAGGGTTTGAATTGTTCTCTCTGACTGACCATCTGTTTGTGGGTGATAAGTCGTGCTGAACTGTAGCTTCGTATCCATGGATTCATGTAATGTCTTCCAAAATCTCGAAACGAATCTGCTGTCTCTGTCAGATGTGATAGAAACTGGTTGTCCATGCCGACTGACAATCTCATTGACAAACAATTCTGCCAAAGGTAACATGTACATTTTCTTCCCTGTCCTCATAGGAATGAAATGAGTTGACTTGGTGAGTCTGTCTACAATGACCCATATTGCATTGTTACCTCTGTTGGTCCTCGGTAATCCCGAAATAAAATCCATAGTAATGTGCTCTCATTTCCATTCTGGGATTTCTAACGGTTGTAACAACCTTGGAGGCTTCTGGTGCTCTGCCTTTATTAACTGACAAGTCATACAACGGGAGACAAATGCTGCAATCTCTCTCTTCATGTCGTTCCACCAAAATCTGCCCTTCAAATTCTGATACTTCTTCGTACTGCCTGGAAGCATGGAATACTTCGTACTGTGAGCCTATGTCATGATGTCATTCCTCAAATCTTCAATGTTAGGTACACATAACTGGTCACGATAGTACAAGACTCCATCGACAATACGAAAGTCAGAGCGTTCTGCTATATGCTCTGAAATCTTGGCCAAGTCTGGATCTTGCAATTGACTATCATTGATCTTCTGGATGAAGGAAGGCTTGGATACTGACATGTTGGCTAATATTACATATTTCTCCAGTGGCTGTGGGTCTATTCTCAACTCTTCAAATTGCTCAAAGATACAAGTGCCACTTAGATTTGCCAAGCCTACTGATTTTCTGCTCAAAGCATCAACAACTACATTTGCTTTCCCCGGGTGATACTTGATCGGAAAGTCATAATCCTTGATATATTCCATCCATCTCCTTTGCTTCAAGTTAAGTTCCTTCTGCGAAAACAAGTACTATAAGTTGCGGTGATCGGAGTGGACTTCAAACTTCTCTCCATAGAAGTAGTGTCTCCATGTTTTCAATGCAAAACAACCGCTGCCAACTCAAGATCATGGGTTGCATAGTTCTTTTCATGGTCTTTCAACTGCCAGGATCCATAAGCAATCACTTTTCCATCTTGCATCAATACACAACCAAGTCCAACATTCGAAGCATCTGTAAAAACTGGTGCTGTAGTTAATCTCTTTTTCAGCTCTTGGAAACTAGCTTCACACAGATCTGTCCACACATACGGAACATTCTTCTTGGTCAACTTCGTCAATGGTGACGCAATCGACGAAAATCTTTACACAAACCTTCTGTAATAACCCGCCAGTCCAGAAAACTTCTGATTTCTAATGCATTTCTCAGTCTTTCCCAGTTCATAACTGCCTCAATCTTGGATGGATCCACCGACAATCCTTTTTGGAGGTGATGTGCCCCAAAAAGGCCACTTTTTCTAGCCATAATTCACACATGTTGAGCTTCGTGTACAGCTGATTGTCTCTTAGAAGTTGTAGTGCTATCCTCAAATGCTCTTCGTGCACTTCCTTGGACTTAGAGTACACTAAAATATCATCAATGTACACTACCACAAACTGATCCAGATACTGTACAAATATCTTGTTCATCAATGCCATCAACACTACCGGTTCATTAGTCAATCCAAATGGCATCACTAGGAACTCATAGTGACCATATCTTGTCTGGAAAGCTGTCTTCAGTACATCTGATTCTCTGACTCTTAGCTGGATGTAACCGGATTTCAAGTCAATCTTCGAAAAGTACGAAGCACCTTTTAATTGATCAAACAATTCATCTATCCTTGGCAATGGATATTTGTTTTTGATAGTCACTTGGTTCAATCTTCTATAATCAATACACATCCTCATCGAACCATCTTTCTTCTTAGCGAACAAAACTGAAGCTCCCCACGGCGAAATGCTAGGTCTAACAAAACCTTTGTTTAACAATTCTTGCAATTGTATATTCAATTCTCTCAATTCTACTAGAGCCATCAAATAGGGTGTAATAGAAATCAGAGCGGTCTCTAGTAACAACTTAATGGTGAAATCAATTTCTCTGATGGGTGACAATCCTGTAATCTCTTCTTGAAAAATATCCGAAAATTCCCAAACAATAGAGATCTTCTCTACCCCTTGGGACCGTTTATCCTCCATGATAAACGCTAAATAAGCTTCACATCCACTTTTCAAAAATCTTTCAGCTTTCAATGCTGAGATGAACCTTACACGAGGATTTCTCCTCTCTCCCTGAAACAATACTCCTGTCGGTGTCTCTTCTAATTTGAAGGTGGGGGTCTTATGGAAACAATCCATCGTGGCATGTGTGAGAACCCGACCCCTAATCTCTCGGATTAGTGTTGTTTTGTTTGTGGATTAGTCCTTTTAGTGGGATTAGTAGTTGTTGGGTTGAGTTTGTGAGCTAGAAGGGTTTTTCTTCTAGTTTTGGGCTTTTGAGTGCTTTGGTAGCTTGTGGGGCCCTTTGGGGGTTCCCTTTTCGGCTTTGTATTTACTTGTGAGATTTTCCCGATTTGTTTCGTATTGTGTTTTTGGCCCGTTGCATTCATCTTGAGGAATCCTACAACTTTCATGATTGATCTCGTATCCATTTGAGAACCCGAAAACCGATTTCTTGGCCTTGAGGGCAAAACAGTCTTTTCACACCGAATCTGTACCCAAAACTCGATATTCTCGAAATCCGTGAAACATACACTTTTTGGAAACTAGATAGTTCGACGATCATTTCTTCCTTCTTCGTCGAATCCATCCGAGGTCCCGAATTAGATGATTTCAGCCACCCAAGTCCCTTAAGTTGTGGGACCCAAACCTCACTTGTTTATAAAAAGAGACCCTTCCCCTTCCTTCTCCATTTTCATGTTCCAGCACAACCATGGAGTCTAGGGTTTTCCTTGCTCCCTCTTCTTCTTCTTGCTTCCCATCACTCAATCCACTTCCAAGCTTGCACCAAGAAGAGATTGGAGGCCACCATCTTCTTCATCTCCTTGAGAACTTTCTTTCCATAGCTTTTGTGGAGCTCACCAACCATTACAAGATTCCCCTAGAGCTTACCATTTCCATTAGAGGACCTTGCAAGTAAGTGTTCTTCTTCATCTTCTAGATTTGTAATCTTCTAGCCTTAGAGAAGCTCCACCTTGATTATTGAATGGGTTCTTTGTCATTTCATTGTTTAACCCATTTTAGGGCTTTTTTTGGGGGTTTTTGTAGAGATTGTGGATCTTGAGCTTGAGAGGTGATTAGGAGCTTGATTTGCTAGATTGGAACCCAAGGCAAGTGGATGAATGGATGGTTTTAATGTTATCAAAGTTTTATGAGAAAATCCCAAGTTTATTTCTTGTTTTTGATCATTGGATACATGTTGCACATATGCTCCTTGTCACATATATATGGATTTCGAAATTTGCACATTAATGGTTGTTTCTATCTTGTTAATCTCTTGGAGAGGTATGCATTTCATTTGATCAAGTTTACTCATATGGTTTTATAAGGAATAGGATTGGTTTGGCTATTCATGGTTATGTTTATGAGCTACATTGATTTGAAAATGATACTCATTTATAGAGTTGTGCTAAAACATCTTTGGTTATGGAAATGTGATCAATAGACCTTGTTTATCTATAAATGTTGACTCAAATGAACCCTTGTCTATGATGGGAACTCCTCTCCTTGTTTGGGGGATTGAATGTGAAGAAAGAGGTTGGATTTAATGATTCATTGAAGTCTTGATGGGAGTTTTATTGTAATTAGGACGTTGTTGAAGTAAGGAAAAACTCATTTGTATAAGTGTTGGAAAGGAAAAAGGAAGAGAAAGAGAGGAACTGAACTGCCCGGAATTCAGTTTCTGGACAGTTCGCTCGAGCGACCATGACAGTTCGCTCGAGCGACCTGTCCAGAAAGGCATACGGGTTTTCCAGTAGCCTGGTCGCTCGAACGCATTTAAATAACCGCTCGACCGATGAGTTCGCTCGAGCGAACCCTTAGATTCGCTCGAGCGATGCGGTCTGCCTGGCATGATGCGCTGGTACAGAAATTTCCTCCGATTGGTCGGACCGAGTGGGTTTTGAGGTTTATTTTTCTTTGTGGACCTTGGCTAACCTCCTCAGACTCACTTGACCATATGTGAGAGCGTCTGGAGCCGATGCTCGTCACAGTTGGTTCGGATGCATCGAAGTTCAATCCATTTCAATCTTGAACGGGATAGAACGACGCAATATCTTCTTTATATCTAAACATAAGTCTTGCCCTTGGTTATCGCAAATTCTATTCTTTTCGGTGACTGAATAGGTTGCTCGATGTTTCCGGATTAATGTCATGCCTAGGATGGACCGTTTATAATCTTGACTCTTGCTATTGTAACATCTAGTACTACCCATAAGCTCATGTTAAGATTTTAAAATAGTAAAAGTGCATAAGGAGCCCGGAATGTCTTCAAACTCAAGGAGTACCAAGTAATGATTATAATCGACATACGGGACCCCTATTCACTTAAATAGATCTTGAAATTAATACTTTTCCCGAAATTGTTATAGTTCATTGTTTCACCTCTTTCCCCGAGATTTGCATTACATGACTGGTTTTCCCGAAAGCATCGGAGTTACTCTAGTAACAGTCATTTGTCCCGAAGTGCATTGCGTCACATGATATGACAGTGTGCCTTTGAGCACCCCCGTTTTACCCGTTTATTTATTGTACTTGATTTACTTGTTTCCCCGAAAGCATTGAAGTTACACTAGTAACAGTTATTTGTCCCGAATGTATTGCCCGATATGAAGTGACAGTGTGCCCTTGAGCACCCCCGTTTTACCCGTTTACTTACTGTACTTGATTTACTTGCATATGTCTCGATTGGTTTTGACCTATGAGTCGGCATCACTAAGCTTGGATACCTTGTCGGTTTGATCCACCGACTTGGAAATCCCTCTCCCGTCCCGCCAGCTGCAGTTTGGATCCCGATACCCGGTTATTGCCGTGGTCCCGTCCCGATACCCGGTTCGCTACCGCGGTCCCGTTCCCGTTCCCGTATATTTATTATTGTATATATGATTTACGTTGAGTCTCCTCACCTTGTGTGACTGAGACCAACGTCCTGCTCTTGTCACTTCGGTGATAGAGGACTTAGCTTCTTGTGATTGCCATCTTGCCAGTTCCCGATTCCTTGGACACCCGACATGGTTTATATTGCTTACTTGTTTTCAGATAAATGATTCATTGCTTTTATGAAAGTTGTTATTTAGATAAGTGTTAATGCTCTCTATTGTAAATTCAGTCACTATTATATTGTTTTATGTCCTTTGCACACGTACATGTTTTACAGGAATGCCGGTTGGGTGAATACCCGTGCTTTTACGTATGGTTCTAACGATCGATGGTTTTGTTAGAGTTATAGGATTACACATGTTTTATGAATACCCGAGTTATTAAATGTCCATGCTTTGGAATGCGTTTTAAATGACACTCGTTTTGTGAGATCCCGATGTTTATACATGTTTTAAGTGAATACCCGAATTGCTAAACATTCGTGCTCTGTTTTAAATGACACTTGTTCTGCCAGATCACTATGTTTATACCGGTTTCAAATGAATACCCGATTTGTTAAATATCCCTGTTTTGAAATATGTTTTAAATGACACGTGTTTTGTCAGGTTTCTATGTTTATACCTGTTTCAAATGATTACCCGAGCTATTTAACATCCATGCTTAAGAATATGTTTTAAATGACACACGTTTTGCCAGATCCCTATGTTATACCTGTTTTAAAGGAATGCCCGATCTGTTGAAGATCCATGCTTTGAAATAGGTTTAAATGAACGTGGTTTTGCTAAACTTCCATATTCATACATGTTTTCCACGAACACCCGATTGTCAATTATCTATGCTTTTATAGATGATGTAAATGAACATATGCTTTATTAGATCTTCCTGTTTTAACCATGTTTGAAAAGAATACATGTTTTATCCGAGATTCCTGAGTTTTCACCCGTTTAATTATATGCAGCATTTTGAGCAAATAGCATGATTTATCATTTGTATTATTATTCGCTATATTGTGTTCTTTTCATCCACCTGCCAGACCGTCGTGTCTGACCCACTACTTTTGGTACTCAGGTTCAGATTTCTTCGCCCCGAGTTGAGTGTTTTGTTGGCTGTGGAGCCATGCCTTGTAGGTTGTTTTGTCGGCTATGTCATGTAGACATTGAGTCTGACATCGGAGCTACGTCACATTTGGGTAGTAGTTTATAGCTTATTGTTGTATGGCTTTTATTAGCCTTTTTCTTGGGATTCTTAATTAATGTACATTGATAATTGTAACTTGAACATATTTGGGAATGTAATATCCTGTTACTGTCAGCTCTGTAATTTATTGTGATGTTTACTCCAGTCTGAGATGATACTTGATATACTAGCTATGTGCTAAAGGTTGAGTGCGACGCGGAATCCGATGGCCACGGACTTCGGGTCGCAACGCCACAAATGCTTCCGCAAAATATTCAGAATGTGTTGTCTTCACACACGCGGATCCTGGGAGAAGTAAAATACAATTTATGCTTAATCCCATCTCCCGCCCCCGAGGTTTCGGTTCGGGGGCGTGACAGCATGGTACCCTGAAAACCAATCCATCCCTACCATGATATCGAAGTCATGCATCTCCAATAAAATTAAGTCTGCATGTAAGACCACCTCTCCTATCTGAATTGAGCAACTAGGGTAAAAAGTACTACAAACAACTTGTTTGCCTACTGGAGTAGCCACAGTCAAAACAAATTCAAGTTCTCTAGCATGCACATCAATCAATTTAGAAAACTTAAGGGATAGAAATGAGTGTGTAGAGCCAGGGTCAAATAAAATTCTAGCTTCCATTCCACAGACAAGGATTGTACCTTCCATTACATTGCCTGCTGCCTCTGCATCAGCTCTATTGACTGCATAGATTTGCCCTCGTAGTTGTGGCCTTTTCTAAGCTTATTGTTGCCTTCCCTGTGGGGCATTCCTGTTCTACTATGGGGGACGTTGATTTTGATTTTGTCCTTGTTGACGAGCCTGTTGCTGCTGTGGTCTATACAGCTGTTGTGGTGCTTGTTGTTGTGGTGGCCTTGCCTGGTTCTGACCAACTGGTGCATTTTGAGTTGGTGCTGATGTTGTGCATTTTGGGTGGGTACGAGGTAGTTGTTGCTATTGATTCTGCCCGAGCCTAGGGCAATCCTTGAGTTGATGGTTCATGGCACCACATTTGAAACATGCCCCAGTCATGGTACGACATTCAACACTCACATGATTCTTCCCACAATGGATGCAAACCACTGGATTCTGAACATTCTGCTCTAGCCTCTGCCTCTTGTTCTGCTGATTTCTCTGGTGTTGGTGGTTCCATTGGTAAGCTGGACTCTTTCCCTGAACTCGGAGGATCTTATTGTTCATGTTCTCAAACTTGTAAGCCCTCTTGACAGCTTCTTCAAAGGTTGTAGGTGGTACAACACCCGTAGCTGTTAGATTGTATGGACTCAATCCATCAGTTGATGTAATAAATTGATTAATTTCTTTATTTATCAATAAAATCATACTTTCCTTTCATGAGATGAATGATGTTTTATTACTTAATGCACATAACCAATACATATGACATAATGGTTCATGAGATGAACCGGGTCCCATTAGTATATTAGATGGGATATATGTATATGGATGAGATCCACATACAGGAGATATATGTCACAAATCTTATACTTAAAAATATCTTCACAACCATTGATGAGACTGAGCATCTCATCTGATAAGGTTGCAGTACTTTGATATCTTCACAACCATTGATGAGACTGAGCATCTCATCTGATAAGGTTGCAGTACTTTGATCACTATGAGATGGTGTGATTTGTCTCGATCATCAGAATGGAAGATTCTGGATCACAGTGCTGGTACATTGGATGTATTGAAGGACCATGAGAAGCACCTTATGAATACTGTCTCGATTTAAGGACTGCTCTCATCATTCCCTAGCAATAGGCCCAACTCAAGTTTCTATCTATTCATTTGCTTTGAGTCACCAATGAGTGAGGCCAACTGTAGGTCAACACCTCGGTGTCTTGGGTACGAGGTAGTAGGACTGTGGGAACATACAATGATCAAGATGGAATCTATCTATATTATGCCCTTGTGCCAATTAATAGATTTATCATTAGTAAGTGTGCACCCATCTCGATTAAGAGTTAATTGGATGGTGCTGATGATCTCTGTGATTAATTGAGGCTCAAGGATAATAAGATGTGGGTCCACGATTGGATGGGATAGATTTAATCCAATTGATCCATGGATATTGATAGAGGGGGCCTACTTGTGGGAATGTGGAAGTTTAGGGTCTTCATTGTAATTTATTCCTAAGATTGGAGTACAATTGCATTTATATAGTGGTATTATTTGCAATTAACTGTGGTCTCGGATTGCACATGAGATGTGGAGTTGCGAGTCCCAGTTGGATCCAGCTTTCTAAGGAATCCCTAGTGGTCCCCACGCTAGCCCAAGATATTAGAAAGTTACTAATCTTACTTGAACTCTAAAATGAAGGAATTAGAAAGTTACTATTTCTATTTGAAGTGGGACTTCTAATAGTGGTAATAGTTAGCTACTAATTTGTGTGGAAGTGTGACTTCTAATGCAATTAGTAAGAGAGTCTTAAGAGGAGGTTTGTAGGCTATAAATATAGGAGAATATAGGGTTGGACATCCTATGCAAAAACCCATCTAGGGATTCACGCCCAGCTCTTCTCAAGTGCAAGAGTTGCACATCTCTCATTCCTCTCTTCTCTCTTCTAGTTCCTTGGAGATTCTAGTAGGGTTTTCTTTGGAGATCCCACCCATCTTCTTGAGAAAAGAGATCTGATAAACGGGTCATAGCATGGAAGATCAATAGGTCTTGGAGGTTCTTGTTTGATACGTGAAAGAGTTTCATCATCAAAGAAAGATGCAACTTCTCCATTAGAGCACAACCGAGCTCCTAAGGTAAAATCTACTTCCTTGCATGTTGTAGATTTTTATGGATGCTTGTTGGTTGCTGTACTATCTTCTAGATAGGTTTATTTACTGATCATGATGGCTGAGATTAAGGACATGGATCCTGGATTGAGTTTTATAGCCTTCTGGACACTTGATCCCTGAGTCAAGAAGTCAAAAGTTTTGAAAACCTATCCACGAGGCCCACGTATTTCCAACAGTAGCATCCCTATCTATGATCGGGTTACGCCCCTCAAGAAACTTAGCAATCTTCTTCTCAACGGTGTCTATCAATTTCGGAGCATATTAGGACAACCTTTCGAATTTGGTGAGATATTCAAGAACTGTCATGTTGCCTTGCACAAGTTGTTGGAATTTTATTGCCTTTTGCCTCTTGACATGAGTTAGCACATACTTGTCACCAAACTATCTCTTGAAATTAGCCCAAGCCTTTGCATTTGCCATGGTCCTGTACTCTGCCCTAACTGTTTTCCGCCATATGTCAGCTAAACCAGTGAATATGGACGCTGCAAGCTTCACTTGTTCTCCTCCTGTACATCAGAAGACTTCAAAGATGTTTTCTGTATGCTCCAGCCAGTCATCTGCAGCTAATGGGCCCTCTGTTCCAGCAAATTCTTTCATACTTCTCTTCCTAAACTGCTCAAACAAGGCATTCGGGTCATGTTCCTTTTGATTGATGACAATCTGTGGACCCAGTGGTTGAGCTATGACCGGTTCAAGCCTCCTCTCTAAGACTTCTAGCAATTGCCTTTGCATATGTGCTAATTCCCCGGCATGATCTTCCTCTCTCTTGGCCATTTGCTCATGTAGCCGAGCCTGATTCTCATTAGCTTGACGTTGCTGATCAAGCATGGCTTGCATCATCTGCTGAAACTGATTTTACATGGTGTTATCAGGGATATCTTCTTCAACTGGCCCAGTGTGATCACTATTGCTCGAGGTGGGATTACTGTTTACGGGTCTTTTACGAGGTGACATAACGTTGCAAAACAATATGTTAGCACATAATAATGAAGCAAAAGGGTCACACATTGCTCACACGATTCTAGCTAACGAAAAGTCTAACAAATCCTCCCCACGTCCTTAGGATTTCTAGTTTCTTTTAATTGCCTGAAACAAATCTCGCTCTGATACCAGTCTGTCGCGACCCCCGGACCGGGCCCACGAGCCTAGTCCGGGATCGGGGCTAAGTAATGTGTCAAAGTGTGGTGATAAGATGAACACAATTATTTAATTTCCCACAGGTGTCCGCGGTGAGGATATCAGACCAACATAATAATTTCATTCAAGTGCGGAAGCGTGTAGCAAATCAAATTAATAATTCATTTCAAAATCGTGAGATTAATAACATGTGAATACAACTTGATGTCAGAGTGAGCAATGATCATTAGCATGTTCCCAAAAATGAATGTTAAAGTTTATACACATATCAGTTAATTAGTCACTCCCGAAAAATAAAGGCCAAGAAAGGCCAGTACAACCAAAAGAATGAGTTAAACACAATCCCCAAAATATTACAAGTTTCAAGGCTTAACCGACTGTCTAAACGACATCGTCAACCTGCCACTCTCCTACTCGTTGTGGCTCTCCGACCGCCTCCTCTGGCTCCTCCTTAAGGAAGGGGGCATCTGGACCTGAGTACCAAAATAGTGGGTCAGATACGACGATCTGGCAGGTAGGTGAAAAGATAAAGCAGCATAGTAATATTTAAATTACCTTGAGAAAACATTAAAACCTGTTAAAACAATAATTGTCATGAAACACCAATGCATAAGTTATTTGAAATCACAATTGCAATATAAAACATGTAAAGGTACCAAGGAAAAAGGAAACTAGCAAGATGGCAACCACACTAAGCTAAATCCTCCATCACTAATGTGATGAGAGCACTCTAGAGGAGTTGGTCTTGGATACTCGAGGTGAAGAGAACCAACTAAATATATAAATACATGTAACTAGACAAGACCATGGTTGCGGAACCCAGTAACAAGACAGGCAAGATTCAGACTGCAGTTGGCAGGAACAAGATGGGGACGCTAAGTCAGTGGATCAAACCAACAAGGTTGTCCAAGCTTAGTGGTGTTGACTGATAGGTTACAAGCAAGAAATCGAGACATATATATATATATATATATATATATACGGGAAGGTGTGTAACACCTTAGCAGGCGGGATAGGGTGCACATAGGCATATAAATCACTTTTATGTTTGGTCAAGCATATACGGGCTAGCAAGACACTTAAAGTGTACATGTCAGTATTTTTGGAGCAGGACTAGTGAAATCACATGAAAATAGGCAAGTATATGTGTAATCTAGATACACGAAAACACAAAAAGGATTTCCACAAGATACCAGATCATGCATTCAGGATTTAAGATTTAATCAAGGTGTATAAGGATCCCGTATGTCAATTTTGTCAATGGCTTAGTACTCAATAAAGGGACATTTCAAGCATCTCATACACATTGATAATTCAATAGTCCTCAACGTATTTCCGGGGCGAGATTTTTCTCCTTAAATTCCCAAGCAGGCCTTCTTACCCATTTCATGAACATATGGTTCAAAACAGTTCTTTTCTTCCTTCTCAATTCCTAAAAATTTCTTGGAGGTCGGTCACCTAGCGGATAGTAGGCGGCTAGCCCCTGATGGGATCATCGGTTAGTTGCTGGCTGACCATGGGTTGCCTGACAAGATGCAACATATTAGAATTGTAACCGCCACAATTCGGTCAGCTAGCGGTCACTGGTCGGCTAGCCGACTAGGTGGCCGCTAGTTGGCCGTCTCCTTCATAACAAAAAACAGCTCTCTAGAAAAGTAACTGAACTAGTTCGGTTAGCCGCTTGCTGACATGTGACCCCCAGCTAACTGCCCAGCTGCGGGAAATTCATGTTGAGTTCAGATTTGATCCTTTTCTTCCTCAAAACCATTCCCTTCATCTCCCATTCATTTTCCTCAATGAAATGAGTTAAAAAGCTCCTCCAATTCCTCATTCAACGCTTCCATTCGTCATCATTCAAATTTCTCCTAAACAGCTCCATGTTTTTCTCATTCAATTACCAAGAGAATTGAAATCCAACATTTACAAGAATTCATTATACAAAAATCAAGTATGAAATAAAAGCCATATGAGTCAATATGACTAAGAGTTAAACAACTATTAAGATCATTCATGAACATTTATTTCAAAAATCAATGCAAGTCAAAATGAATAGTGAAATCATCTACATAGTTCATAAAAACCATGTAATGCTCAAAATATCTATTCATCCACTTGCCTTGGGTCCAAGCTAGTAATTGATCTTCTAATCACTCTCTTAAGCTCAAAATCACCAAGCTCTACAAAAACCCCCAAACACAACTCATCACAAACCCTAAATAATCCAAAACAATGAAATAGGTAGAGAGAGCTTCCAATAATGGAAATAATGAAGATGGAGCTCCTCTAGGGTCATAAGAACACCAATCTAGAAGATGGAGAAAATTGCTTACTTGAAAGTCCTTGAAATGTACCAAGTTAGTTCAATGAAGGCTCTAGAGTGTGTGGATTTCTCTTCTAATGACATCCATGGAAAGCTTGCAAAGTGGAGAAGAAGAAGATGACCTCTATTTCTTTTTGACAAAGGTTAGTGGTGGCTTGATGTAAGACCCCGACCCGAGTGAACCCGATTAGTGTTAATTAAATCGTGTGTTAGTCTTAAGCGTGATTAGTAGTCTTTGGCTAAGTTGGGAATAGAATAGAATTTTGATATAGCTTTGGGGAATTTTGATTGCTTTGTGATTAGTGGGGCCCTTTGGGGGTTCCTTTTTATGACTTTGCATGTGCTTGGGGATTTATCGGAGATTCTTGCATTCATTGTTTTAATGTCGTTTTTATTGTATTGTTAATCCCTACAACTTTCATGTTGGTCCCGTGCCCGTTCGAGATCCCGAAACCCGATTTCCTTGCATTGAGGGCAAAACAGTCTTTTTACACTAAAATCTGTACCCAAAACTTGATATCCCCGAAACCCGCTAAACATATACTTTTTGGAAACTAGATATTTCGACGATCACTTTTCTCTTCTTCGTCGAATTCATTAGAAGCCCCGAAAGCTATGATTTCAACCTAATTAGATTGTTAGTAGTGGAGCCCACTCCCCATTTGTTTATAAGGAGACCCATCTTCCTTTTCCCTTTTTTCTAGCAAACTCCAATCCTAAGCTAGGGTTTTTCCCTTTCTTCTTCTCCTTGTTGCTTTTCCATCCTCAATCCACTCCCAAACTTGCACCAATAGGAGATTTGAAGCCATCATTTTCTTCATCTCTTTGAGAGCTTTCTCTTAATATCATTTGTGGAGAAAACCACCAACTCCAAGGCATCCTTTGGTACTAACCTAGCATTTTGAAGAACCCTCATGTAAGTAATCCTTTCATTCTTTTGATATTGTGTTCTCCTAGCCTAAGAGAATCTCCATCTCTATTATTGAAGCTTCTTCCTCCCCGTACCATGTTTTGACTCTTTTAAAAATTTTGGGGTTTTTGCTTGTAGCTTGGACCATTGACTTGGAAGGCTTGTTAGAGCTTGATTTGCTTGAATAGAGACCTAAGGCAAGTGGATGATTTGATTTTTATGAACTTTCAATGGTTTTGGTATTTCCACTCATACCAATTTATTGCATGGATTTGAAATAAATGTTCATGATAGAGCATTGATAGTGCATTGATGTCATAAAAATGTATTGATGCATGGCATTTAATTTCTTCTTGTTTTGTACCAAATGTGCTCTTATGTGTAATGGTTTCCTTCTTTCTTTCTTTGTATTGGATGTGATGTTGATGGAGGAGAATGGAATGGATATTGTAAAAGGTTTGATGTTGTTTGAATGAAGTTTTGGACTCCTCATTGGATGTATGAAAGAGGCTAGAAAGAGGTTGTAGAAGGAAGAGATAGAGTGGAGCTGAACTGTCCCGGAATCAGTTTCTGGATAGTTCGCTCGAGCGAACATGACACTTCGCTCGAGCGAAGTGTCCAGAAAAGGGTTCGGAGCATTCCAGTAGGCAGTTCGCTCGAGCGGACCCCTTGGTCACTTGAGCGAACCTCTCAGAACTCGTTCCAGAGGGTGGTTAGTTCGAGCGAACCGATACTTCACTCGAGCCAACCACCTACTGGATGAGTTAGCTCGACCGACCTCAACTCTGCTCGAGCGAATTCACCAAGACAACCATTCGAGAGAGCTAACCGCTCGAGCGGACTGGATGGGTACCGTTCACCTGGGACTGTTTTGGGAGCATAAATACAATGTTTACATATTTGAGAGAGGTTTGTTGGGAACTCCATTGTATTAAGAAGAACCGTTCATATGATTTGACATCCGTTTGAGAAAAAAACCACGTCACGAAGATTGCATTTGAAGTTGAGAAATCTGAAGTGTATAAGGACCCCGGGATGTCCCTAAACTCAAGGAGTACCAAACCTTTATCTAATTAGACATACGAGATCCCTATTCACTTGGAGCAATTCTGAACCCGAAACCCCGATTGTTTATTGTACTTTACTGATCCCGAGATTTATACTACATGCCTTGTTTTCCAGAAAGCATTGAAATTACACTTGAAATAGTTACTTGTCTTGAAGTGCATTGCACCTCATGAAATGACAGTGTGCCTTGAGCACCCCCGTCCTGCCCGTTTATTTACTTGTACTTGATTTATTTACACATGACTCGATTTGTTATTTGACCGATGAGTCGGCACCACTAAGCTTGGATAACCTCGTTGGTCTGATCCACCGACTTGGAGATCCCCTCTTGTCCCGCCAGCTGCAGTTTGTATCCCGCTACCCGGTCATTACCGTGGTCTTGTCCCGATGCCGCAGATTGCTACTGTAGTTCCTGATGCCCGGCTCGCTACCGTGGTCATGTATAGTATATGTATATGTATTTATAAGATCCACTGTTTCTCCTCACCTCGAGTGACTAAGATCAATGCCTAGTTATTGCTCTGTCATTTTAGTGATAAAGGACTTAGCTTTGTATGGTTGTCATCTTGCTCGTTTCCCATTTCCTTGGTTACCTTTACATGTTTTACAATGCATACTTGTATTTGAACAAATGTTTTATCTCGTTTATAGGAATTGTTATTGAACATGTTCAAATTTTTTTTAAGGTAAATTCATTTATTATTATTTGGTCATTGTATTTTATCCATTTCCCAAACCGTCGTGTTTGACCCACTCTTTGGTACTCAGGTCCGGATATTGCCTACCCCGAGGCGGAGCTTGAGGATGCGGTCGGTGAACCGCAACGCCTAGTTGAGTGGCATATTGATGATGTCATTTAGACATTCGATTGCCATGAGAGACTTAATATTTTGGGGAAACTGTTTAACCATTCTTTGGGTTATTATTTTGTTTATATTGGTCTTTGTTGGCCTCTATTTTTGGAGAATGTAATTAAATGATCTTTTGTATAAACTTTAACTTACTGTTGGGAAACATGCTAATGATCATTGCTCATTCTGAAACAGTATATCATACTTGAGTTATTGTCTTTATGACTATAGATGGTTTGAATATTGATTTGCTACACGCTTCCACACCTAATAGAAATATTCAAATAGGGTTGTGGTATCCTCACCGCGGACACCTGTGAGAAATTAAATAAAGGTATGGCATTAAACCGATGTGGTTTAACCAATAGCAGGTCCCGATCCCGGATCAGTTCGATGGGGCCCGGTTCGGGGTCGCGACAATTATGGAGGAAGAAAGCAAAAAAGAAGAAGAAAGGAAAGAAAACCCTAGGTGACTGCCACTTTTGAGCTGGAAAAGAAGAAGGGGAAGAAGGAAATGGGTTCCCTCTATACAGAAAATGGAGGCGGGTCCCACAACTAACAATACTTGTCGGGCTAAAAACATGGTTTTCGGGACTTTGAACGAGTTCGATGAAGAAGGGAAAAGTGATCGCCGAAATTTTTAGTTCCTAAAAAGTATATATTTTGCGGGTTTCAAAGACATTGAAAATAGTGTCCATATTTTGATGTAAGAAGATTGTTTTGCCCCTAACATTAGAGAAGTATGGTTTCGGGGTCTCGAACGGGGACGAGATCAACACGAAAGTTGTAGAGATTAACGAGATAAGTAAAACGAGACTAAAACAAGAATTAATGAAAATTCGAATAATCCTCCAATCACACGCAAGGTCACTAAAAGAACCCTCAAATGGTCCCACTAAATCAAGAAGGCACTCAAAACTCCCCAAAGCTATTTAAAAGCTATTCTAATCCCAACTTAATCAAAATCCACTAATCACACTTAGAACTAAAACACGACTTAATTAACACTAATTGAGGTCACTCGGGTCGGAGTCTTACATAGATGGAATCATGACTTTCATTGTATTTGAATTACCAGGGCGATGGCTAGCCGGGTATTTAATTCTCGTCTTCCCTTGATTCAATTTCCATTAAAGAAGAAATTGGTCAATTTCATTTTTGAATGACACCGTTGATTCATCATTTTTAACCACTTAAAGAAATATATATAAAAACTATTTGTTTGCATTAAAATACATATATAGGAATTCAATGCACATAATTCATACATTTACTACTTAAAAATGAAGATCAAATGTGCATTTTTAAAAATGAGCATTCATTTTTTTTTATCATTTATCAATTCTATTTACCTAAAAGGAAAGATTATTTGATGCTCATCTTTAAAATTCAAATTTTATCTTCATCTTTAACCACCTACAGTATAAAATATAAATATACCATTCATCTGTATCATAATGCAAACAAACAGGCCCAAAGTCTTATTTATAAGAATTTAATTATACAAAACCAACAGGTAATGAGGACCATTGGGGAATTCTGTCCAATGGGCTAAATTAATTTTTAGGAATGATCACGTCGATTGGGAGAAACTGCATAAGCCTTAAACTGTTGGGGTTCAACTCACAACAAAAATAAATAAATAAAGAGGGACTTTCCGTGGTTCAAGTAGTGTGAGGTCATCTTTGTTAGATGCTCATATCATATAAACCCCTTTATATAAGCGATGACTCAAATCCCACCTCAATCAAAGTTATATTCGACTGATTATATATGGAAAATATAAATTATATATTTTTGTAGATGATCAATTTATCAGTGCTTGTCACTTCAATTGAAGGGAACTTTTGTTAGCATCAAAACTTCAAAAGGCTTGTGATATGAACAAGTTGGATGAAACAAAACTGTTCTCCACACAAGTTAAATAAGATTTTAGTTTCGAAAAGCACCGTAACGATCACCAGAAACACAAGGCCATTTATCAAAATTAAATGTGTCCAATATCACTCTCCTTGTATAGTTCCATGTCATAAAATTAGTTTACTAATTGATGAAAATATGGTGGTCTAACTTGATAGATAATATCATAATGACGTTTTTATCGCCCTACTCAATATTGATAATCACAATGGACCCGCCCAATGATATATTGGAGTCCAGATCACCTATCGCATTTGTTATACATTCACTGTGAGTGAACCAATACTACTCCGTCACGTCATCCAAAATTTTAGGTGATTTTGAAGTTAAAAAAAATTTAAATAAAATTTAAATAAGATGAAAGAGAATCACTTAAATTTTTGTACAACGTGGCGGAGTAGTATTAGTCCACTCACGGTGAAGGTATAACAAATACGATAGGTGATCCGGACTCATATTGTTGATTGAGTGATTACATGGCCCCATGGCAACTCGTATAATTCGGACACATCTTCATCATTTGGCGGCTTGCTGTCATATCCTTGCCTTTTAGCATAGCTCAATTGAAACCAGGAGTTCAAATATTATTAGAGATTGAATGGTCTATATAATGGTGTTTACACTTATGATTAAGTTATTTAAGCGCATCAAAACGTGCTACCCAAGGTTCGAACTTGGGCAGCCACCTTCCCTCACCCCAGGGTTATCCTACTTTTTATCCGAGGTCTACTTCTCTCACCAAAGGGCCCCCTCACCTTCAGGGTCTGCTCAAGATAATTTGAAGCCTAAAGCGATAATCCTAAATGAGGCATTTTTCTATTTTTTAATATTATTATAAATATTTTATTTAAAATCTATTTTTTCACTTTTTGTGATGCAAAATTACTAAATCAGGGTCATGTTCAGCACAAGAAACCACAAATCACAATCCATCCCATTATCATTAAGCTCCATATACAAAGCAACAACGTCCATCTTCGTCATCAAATTACAAGATCGTATTACAAACAAACACCATGGCATAGAGGAGAAGTCGACATGAAAGAAAAAAAAAACAACAAAGAAATTAACAGACAGAGAAGTGGAAATGCACATCTAATCCATGATAATAATAGCAAAAATCAGCAGATTAGATTGAGAGATTTGGAGACATACCAACTACCAAGAAACTCTTACACTAGGAACAATGGAACAACAATAGCATGCTCACCACTATAGTTTTTTTTTTTTTTTTTTTTCTAATAGATGCTGGGTGCTAATGAAGAAGAAAGTTCGTTTCATAGAAGAGGAAGAGCCATATGAAACGTTTGATGGCATTTTTTTTTCTTTTTTTTTAAAACTGGCTGCTCAACTAATTACAGGGCCTTCTCTCTCTCTCTCTCTCTTGGAGAAACAAAATCACTGCAGTTGCTTCCTATGGAATTTGAAAAGATGCCAACTACTTTAATTAGGGCCTTATTTTTTGGAGCGTTTGGCCGGAGGTCCCTCGATATTTGTTTTTATTGCAAATGGTCCGTGAATTAATTTCGTAGAGGCAAAGGTCCCTTCCACCGTTTTATATACTTTAAAGGGCAGTAATGCCCTCATAATCTCTTCTCTCTTTATTAAAAAAAGACGCCTAAAATTGTGATAACTTGCCAAAGAAGGAATGAAAGTGAGAAATTATGGATTTTAAAGCTGGCTGCTCACAACCAATTACGGAGCCTTATTTTTTTTTTTTTTTTTTGAGAGAAACAAAATCACATCAGTTGCTTCTTATGGAATTTGAAACGATGCCAACTATTTTAATCTGGGCCTTATTTTTTGGGGCGTTTGGCCGAAGGTCCCTCAATATTGGTTTTTATTGCAAATGGTCCACAAATTAATTTCGTAGAGGCAAAGGTACCTTCCACCGTTTCATATACCTAAAAGGAAAATAATGCCCTCATAATCTCTTATCTCTTTATTAAAAAACGCTAAGCCTAAAATCGCGGTAACTCGCCAAAGAAGGAACAAAAGCGAGAAATTAGGGATTTTGAACATCGGGCGAAAGAAGAAGGGAAAATGAATCAGGGAAGGAGATTACCTTACATAGCTGCAAGCATTTGTAACATCTTCGAATAAATGGTTTCATTGTCCATTTACCGGTTGCAGAAGTGGTTTGTTTGATTTAGAACCCTAGAAAGTACAGAATATAGATCAGTCCAGGCATCTCCTCATACAAACTGTTAACATTCGCTCACTCCAAGACAAGTAAGTTGAGCATTTTCTCATTTGCGAACATTCATCGTGTTGGAACGGTATCTATCTGTCTATCACAAACTCAGATAAATTGTTCTAGAAGTCAAATAAATTTGCTTTAGAACTCAAATAAATTTGTCTAAGAACTCAGAAAAGATTTGTACAAAACTCAGATAAATTTGTACAAAACTCAGATAAATGTGTTAAAAAACTCAAATAAATTTACGACACTGCATTGTAAGAAGCTCTTCTTTCGCTGAAATAGGAGAAATCTCAACGGAATTTCTCCTTGTTCATCCGAATTGAAAAAAAAAACGAGAAGAAAGAAGATCGAGGGATAGAGATCTAAATCTAAATCATCTAAACCATATTTCTTTGATTCTAAATCTAAGAATCTCACTATTGATTGCCACTACCATTTCAAATTCAAAATGTGATATACAAGGAATTATAGAGGCAAATCAGTCATAAATGATCGTGCTTATGTGCTTAAATTAAGGGCCTAGATTGCATGACATGTTCAGTCGGTTATAAGTGACGTATTGAGGCAGCTACATGGGGCAAATCAGTCATGACAAAGTGTGATCTGGCGTATTTAGGGACCACTGGCTGAAATATATTCAGCTGCGTGGACTATACAGGCCTTAAATGAAATTCTTGCAAACTAGAGTTGTCAAATGACAAAGTTAAGGGACCATTCACTAATTTACCCTTATTCTTTTGGATTGAAATGGAGATGTCAGTTGCTTTTTTGGGGTCATATTTTTAAGGGGCCTAAAACAAGGGCTTTGCTTGCCTTATGCTAAACCCGGCTATGTTCATCTCACCCGATATCTACTTACCTCACTAGAGGGCTGGAACCCAAGCTAGGTGAATAAAAAAAAATACTGGGTTACTATATGACGTTCCCATTCATTTGGACGTAAGTAATATAATTTCTTTTCTTTTTTTTTGAAACCATATGTCAATCATCATTTATTTAGATGTGAACATAAAACCGTCAACAGTTGCAATAGCTAAAAACAAAAACAAAAAAAAAATATAAAAAGTTACTATCTTAGTGTGAATAATAGATGAACTGGTTCTCTTGTTGGATGCCCGTGACAACGAAAACACACGCACATAGTGCAATGGTTCCATGTCCATGTGAGGGTCACTCAGATGCATCACAATATAAAGGATGGAAAAAACTCCTACTAGCCTAGGTTTTGGAATAAAAAAAACTCATGATAAGTGACCCTTAACACCTTGATTAATTTGTGGCGCTCAGAAATCAATAGTTTTCACGGTATTGATTGATTATTTTCATCTGCATTGAAGATTTTAACTCATGATCATAGGTGACCTCAGAGGCCCACAAATGAAAGTTGTATGTAATATTTATGGTAAAATCAATTAAATTACATTGGTTTTGTCATCACAGTCTAAACTCTAGAACTTCAAATTCTCACACCTACAAATCACAATCATGTTAGGTGTGAACAAGCACAGATCTATCGTACGCAAATAATTTGAAAAAACCTTCTTGTCACCATCTCGATACAAATCAAAGAAATTGCTTCCCTTGTTTGGGTCCCCACCACCCAATCAACCCTAATAAAACCACAAATAAAAACACCAAACATGTCACCATAACGAGAGAGAACGAGTAAGGCCAGCCAGGCCAACTTTCTTGCCTCCTTCCTTGCCTCTGCTTTCTTCCCATTATTCTAAGACATTAGGCCCAACTTGGACGGAAACAGAAGCTTCGATTCCTCGAAGAAACGTACTAAATGTGTAAACGCGTGCCATGTCCTTTTCTCTTTTTCTAGAAGCCACCCCACTCCAACCACTCAAATTCAAAAGAATGAAAACAGCCAGCAGATTACTAAAAAGTAAGTTCTATTGTTCTAGAACCAGTTGCCGTCAGAACAGTGCTGATTTGAAGATACACCTGATCTAGCTTATGTGGTTTTTTTTTTCCTTATGTTTGTTCCAATTCATTCATATTTTAACTTTTTCTTGCAATCGCATTATTTTTATTAAGAGTGGTCGTACATAAAATTTATAGAGTTATATTTTTTTAAGTGGCCGATAATTAATGATGCATGTTACTTTATTTGGAGTAAGGATTGGGCTTTTTTTTAAAAAGGTTTTATGTGATATGAATGGTGATAAAGTGAAGGTGGGCCTGTATAAATTAAATTAGGTGGTTAATTGCCTTTTAAAACTGGAATGAGGGCAGATTAAGAGTATCTTTGATATTTTCTGGTTGTGTAATATTTCCATGCTCTATCCAGTACTTATATGTTGACTTGTACGGCCAGCTCTTATATGTATATAGACTTGTGCGGCCAGCTCCCATCCTCAGCAAAACAGAGACATGGGTTTTTCTAAATATTGTTTGCTTGTGCTGTTCATCTTCTTTGTCCAAGCTCACTTTCCCACATGTGCAGATGCCAGGCCACTTCCTTTCATTGATCAAAAGAGTAAGGAAACCTCTCTCTCTCTCTCTCTCTCTCTCTCTCTCTCTCTCTCTCACATACACACCTGCACACATATATGGTTATAGATGTGCGCTTTGTGGGGCTCACCGGACCTACGGAGTGCAAGAGTGTGTGAACTGGTTCCCCACATCCGCTCCTTATATATCATTATAACATCTTTAACCATCAGGCCAGGACATCAAAATCAATGATGAAAATAAAAATCAGATATGGGCTGAAACTCAACATCTGAAATTGGGCAACTGGAAATGCCAAACTCATTTGGGCTTTTTTCTTCTATAAAACATCTAGGTTCTCTATTGCTTTGGAATTAAGATGGACTGATTTGTTTTCTGGTGCTCTTATGATAGGATATGTGAATGTGATGGCATCACTGGGTCTTGAGTGTATGTGCTGTGATGGTGCAGGAGGCGAATGCCGGAGTACATTGGATGCCTCTTGCCTGAAACTCGAATGTAATCCATGGAAATTTCTTAGAACTTAAAGGGTCTGTTTTGGAAAAAAAAACACAGAGAGAAAGAAGAGGTAGAGAAAACTGTTAACGATTCAAATTTGTAGTGTGGAAAGTTTACTTGATTGTTTCATCTACTTGTCTTCATGTCCAAAGAAAAGAACTCCCAGTTGTACATATGCAATTACTAATCAGCAATGATAGTTTTACTGACTTGACTTAGTTACATAAGCCAGAAGCAATATGCCTGATGTCAGTAGTGAAGAATCTTGTCAGGACATAGTTTTGATCTTGTGACAATTACAGCGAAACCAAAGTACTTATTGATACTGCAGTCGAAACCGTTGTAAAAGTCTACTTTAAGTTCTAATTTTTTTATGGAAAAAAGTTTAAGAATCATCATTATCTTCGTCAAAGTCTATTTCCAACTATGTTAAGAGTTCGCTAAACGAATTCTGTTTCTCCGTTCCTACCTATCTCGAGTTTAAGCCTATAAATTGAAATTATATATAAAGAAAAATCCATAGTGTTTGACTATTGGTGAAATTGTTATAAATGGTTGTAATTCTGCAAAATTATCTGAAGACATTAGAGTTATTCCAAGCTAATAGAACCCCGGCCAATCGCCCTACCCGACTTCACTCACGATTAATTCAATCTCGTCCAAGGAGGCTGAAGCGGGGGTAATATGCTTTGCGTTCAAAGAAGCTGTGGGGAAAGAGGATTTTCGAGAATTCAAGTTTTCTCCAATGCGAGTGAGCAGTTGACCCAGTTAATGAAAAAAAAGAATGGGCTATTAGTTCGTTAATCTTGGATATTATGGAAATTGCAACCCATTTTGTTGGGGTTTATCCATATTTCTAGGAACTCTGTGACGCTGTTCATGTAATGTTAAGTTTGCTCGTTCTTGTAATGTTAAGTGTTTTGGATTGATTCCTTCTCAGTTTGGTTGTCCGGGATGGTTCCTGCTGTGTAGTTTTACCTGTTTTTGCCCTAGCGTACTCATTCTCCAACGCTGGACGAATTGGTTATTGAGACTCATCGATAGAACTATTTTTTTGCAATTGGACGAATAGATTTTTTGACCCAATCCTAGTGTTAATGTGCAAACCCACCAACCTCCCTGGTCTTTGCTGCCGCCAAAGTTGGCTCTCCATACTTCCCTTGTCCTCCTCCGATTGAAATGAGCAACTATTGGCTTTGCCAATCCGCTATAGGTTGGGTCTAATGTCGTTGACCTGGTCAATGTTTCTTTGTTCATCCCAGTGGAGATGAAAAAAGATTAAAAAAAGAAAAGAAAAGAAAAAACTACCAACTCGGGCGGACCCAGAATTTCGCTCAAGTGAGGTGAACGATGGTCAATGAAAAAGGTCAATCATTGTTCTGGGTATTTTGGGGGCAAGGGGTTATTTTTTAAAAGGGCCCAGACCAAAGTTGTCAATTCTGTTTCGGTCTAGCTTCCAAGATGAAATATTTCAGTATTTCAGAATTTCGGCAAAACTTTCTGGAGTAACTTTTCTGAATAATAAAAATTATATATATGTAAAAAATAGAAAAATAAAAATAAAATATAAACTATGCATGTTTCTTGATATGGATATTGAGAGAAAAAAAAAATTAGTAAAAAGTTTTATCCATAATTCTAGGAATGGACCGGAATTCAATCCGAGTTTTTTCAACCCCCAATTCCGTTTGGGCCTGAGGACCAGAATGGAGAGTTCCAGTTATTCCGGTAGAAACGAAATAAAATTGATTAATAAAGCACATACCCTTTGACCCATAGCCCCCTTGGGGGTTTTTTCTTTCATGTCTAAAATGGGTGACTACTCCCAACCCAAAACCCAATACGTGGGTCTGCCCCTGACTACCAATAACATGTGAATCCTCAATAAAGCTAAAAGTCAACTCCTTGGTTGAGGAGAGGGAAAACAACTAAATTTGTTAAGGCCTGTTTGGTCGCATAAGAAAGTGCAAGAATTTTTTATTTTGGAGAAAGTATTCTTGCATTCTTAGTTCCAGTTGTTTGGATAACTATACAAAATAAAATAGTCTATTCTTTTCTATCAAACTAAGTGCAGATTTCTTCCTACACCTTAATCTTGTAGGAGAAGACCTATGAGAAGATTTTCTTTCAATTCACATAGGCATAACTTACGGAATGGATACCCAACCCTAAAAAACATAACAAGTAGACTCCAGCTTTCTCATCTTTGAAACCATCTTCCTTCTTTTTCCCCTTCGTGACCTATATCTCTCCTCTCCCTTTTTATTTTCCTCTTCTTGGATACCCACTCCCAAGGTAAAACATTCTCTCTTTCTGTATACCCTCCACCAAATGAGAACTTGTCTTGTCCTAGATTCTCTTCCTCTCCTTCCATCTCTTCTCGCCCTATTCTGTCTCAACCTCCCTGTCTCTCTCGGCCTCCCTCTTCTATTATCTTATGCTTTCCCAATTCCTATTCCAAATATACAATTGTCATTGTCTAAGATGTTGAAGTTTTTGTGAGATGTCATCCATTTACCCAACATTGTTATAACCATTTTGTTCCATCCATTCTCTTTTAAATTTCATCACTTATCTTCATGTGTTCTTTCTTTCTGTCTATATTGTATTGATTGCTTGGCTTCTTTGCAAGTTCTTCATTGTCAGTTGTCTCCTCTATTGTAACTCTGTTGTTAGGTCATGGGGAAGAAGGGAACATCTTGATATCTTCGAAATCAACATCATCCTCACACTCTTCCTCACTGTCGTAATCACTAGGCTATCAAATTATGTTCTTTTTATTTTGTATTTATAGAGCATATTTGGTGCCATTGAGTATGTAATTAAAATGGTTCCAAAATAAATTGGGAATTCCAATGATAGTTTTTTTTTTATTATTTATGATACTTTTTGTTGGAAAATAGGTGGGTCATTCAGATAGGTTTCAAAAACTTTTGACCCACTTGATGCAGGGATGAACTATCTAGAAGGCAACAAACCCAATCCATTATGTAATCCCTCAAACTCATAAACCATGTACAACAATATATCCTATCTAGAAGATAGAAAACAACACCTAAACATGCAACCACGAAATTCACAACATACAAGGATGTAGATTATACCTTTGGAGCTTGGTAGTGCTCTAATGGAGGCTTTGAGTTCTTTCTTTGATGATGAACACTTTCACTAATCAAATCAGAATCTCCAATACCCTTTGATCTTCCACGCTATGACCCGTATCAGATTATCTTTTCTCAAGAAGATGGTGGAATCTCCAAGAGAAAATCCTAAAGGAAACTAGAAGAGAACTAGAAGAGGGAAATGAAGAGAGGAGTGCAACTCTTGCACAATTGAATGGACTGGGCGTGAATCCCTAAATGGACTAGCATTAGGGACGTCCAAGCCTCCTCTTTCTCCTTTTATAACACTTAAGCAACCTCCTCTTACTAATTGAAATAGAAGTCTTACTTCCATAATAATTAGTTGCTTACCAAATCACAATTAGAAGTCTTACTTCAAATATGATTAGTAACTTCCTCTTTTCTAATTAAAAAAGAAGTCTCACTTCCATTAATAATTAGTAACTTACTATTACCACTATTAGAATTCTCACTTCAAATAGAAATAGTAACTTTCTATTTTCTTTTAGAGTTCTACTATAATTAGTATCTTTCTAATATCTATGGCTAGCGTGGGGATCACTAGGGATTCCTTAGAAAGTTGGCTCCAACTAGGACACGCGACCCCACATCTCATGTGCAATCTGGGCCCACGGTTAATTGCAAATAACTCCACTATATAAATGCAATTGCACTCCAGTCTTAGGAATAAATTACAATGAAGACCCTAAACTTCCACATTACCACAAGTAGGCCCCTCCATCTATACCCATGGATCAATTGGACCTGTCCGCCAAACTAGATTCATATCTTATTATCCTTGAGCCCCAATTAATTCTAATGATCATTTGGTACCGATCCAATTAACTCTTAATTGGAATGGGTGCGCACTTACCAATGATAAATCCATTAATTGGCACAAGGGGATATTAAAGATAGATTCCATCTTGACCATTGAATGTTCCCACAGCTCTACTACCACGTACCCAAATCACCGAGGTGTTGACCTACAATTGGCCTCACTCATTGGTGACTAAAAGCAAATGAATAGATAGAAACTTGAGTTCATTAATGTCTCATGATTATGAGTCTATTGCTAGGGAATTATGAGAGCAAACCTTAAAGTAAAGACAGTGTATATAAGGTGCTTCTCATGGTCCTTCAATACATCCAATGTACCAGCACCATGATTCGGAATCTTACATTCCGATGATCGAGACAAATTACACTATCTTATAGTGATAAAAGTGCTGCAACCTTGCCAAATGAGATGCCCAATCTCATCACTGGTTGTGAAGATATTTAAGTATAAGATTTGCAATACATATCTCCTGTATGTGGATCTCATCCATATACATGTATTACATCTAGTATACTTGTGGACTCCGGTTCATCTCATGAGCCATTATGTCATTCGTATTAGTTATGTGCAAACAAGTAATAAAACACCATTCATCTCATGAAAGGAAAGCATGAAAGGAAAGCAATAATATATATTGATAAATAAAGAAATTAATCAATTTATTCATCATACATTGGTATTGAGACCATAAAACTAACACTTTTGTCGATAATTTTGTTCAAGATGGAAATTGGTTTTCTCTTTTATTTTTTTAAAGGTTTATTAAAGATTTTATTGACTATGATTTATTTTTTTACATGTATCACTGTTTGTTTGATTTAAAAGTGTGGTACATATTGTTGGTTTCAACTCTAAAAGTGTCAAACAATAACAATTATAATATCATACTATTGTACTATGAACTGTTTCTTTCTTTTATTATTTAAATCTATTAATACTATATTCTACACATATCCAAATGGGCCCTAAGAAGATCTTTAAGAAAAAATATTAATAAATTTGAATATGAATAAGAAGAAGAATAACAATCTAGAAACTATCCATTTATCATTAGCTATATTCAGTATCTATATAACGACCACTACCTAAAGAAAGCTATTACGGACAAAATCCTAGTTTTTTTTAAGAGAAGTTACTAACAAGACTCTAAAGGATCGTTTGTTTGCACCCATTTACGTATGTAATCGGTGAACATGTGTAATGGTAACACATTAGTCATATTTGTTTGCCCTTATTTAGGCATGCGATATGTAAATGGTGTGAAATTGATTCACCAAATTTGTACACCTCAAGAGATGGTCAATAAAAGAACACTATGCTCTCTATTGTAATCACGTCACACCAAAAGTGCGGATGATATTTACAGTCATGATTCGGACTTGGGTTTGAATCACATTTCCCCCAATTCTCCCATTTTTTTTTATCAAAACACTTCTTGTGAGGCCTCGCCCCTTTACTTGATTACGCTAATTTGTAGGGGATTAGTAAGGGTAGAAAGGTAATTTCCTAGGTTTTACGTCCAATCGTGTGAGTTGTCTAACTATAGTTTTATTTATTTATTTAGGGGGTTAGTTGTAATTTTTAGAAGGAAGTTAGTGAGGCCCTTAGTAGTAAATATGGGTTAGAATAGGGTCCCTTGGAGAATTGTGTGACTATCCCATGAAATTTTAAAAATGCCCTTATATGTTCTTTATTAAACAACACTTAAGGGAGGGGAATTTTAGACATTTCAATATGCAAATCTATATAAACAACCCTCCCCTCTCTCAAACGACACATCTCCCTCTCTTCTCTCATTTTCAATTTTCCCATTTCCCTCTCTCTTCCTTCTTCATCAAGCTAGGGTTTGTCCTTCAAGATGAAGGGCTTCCATGACTAGATCTAAGAGAATTCTCAAGATTCCAGCCATCTTTTGCTTCTAGTCATCATTTCCTTCTCTAGATCTCCTCTTCCACTCCAAATCAAGGTAAATTTCATGATCTAGCTTCATCTCTATTGCAATCTAGGTCCTCTTTGTGAGGTTTTCCTCTCTTATACATATTTCTCATTGGGAATGGGCAGTAGTGTGTAGATCTTGTTGTTGGAGAATATTTTAGAGTTGCTTTTGGGTTTTTGAGGCTTAGAGGGCTTGTGTCTTGGATTAGAAGCCTAGAAGTCATAAATTGGAGGCCAATTCAAGTGCAATATACACCTAACATAACGTGCATGTGCTCTTTCTTGGATTTCTATAATTTGATCTCATTTCAATATGTTTGAACTGTTAGAACTCCCATCATTAAGCTCTTTCTTTTGACTTAAACCATTTGATGAATGAAAACCCCCAATTGGATAATCAATGGATGACTTATTGATGTATTGATGATGGATGATCTGGTGGTGGGGTTTTTTTTGATGATTTCAATAGGAATGGATGGAGATTGGAGTGAATTGAAAGGGGTGTTGATCATGGATTTTTCGGTTTTGTAGCTCCACGATCAATCGTGAGAATTTTCACGATCGACCGTGGAACCACAGGGTTGACCGCAGTCACCTGACGATCAACTGGGAACACTGCAGTTAGTCCTACCTGGGAGCCTGACTGAAGGAAATGGACATCACGACTGAGCATGATGCAACTGTGGGTATCCATGGTCAACTATTTAGACAGTAATCTATATTTTCTGATTTTATAAATTTTGGCCATTTAATCTGGTTTGGGGCCCATTGACCTTTCTTTTGGTCTGTTATGGATGGACTAAACCTGGGTGAGGGTGGAACTTAACCTTGACCCATGTGGTCACTCAAAGTAGGGTATGGGGTTTTGGAATTGGAACCGACATGATGCTTAGAAGTTGTGTAATGGAGGGGGCATTAATTTTCATATTACTCATCGCCATCCTAATTTTGATTCAAGAGCCTCAAAGTTTGACAAGTTTTAATCCTCAAATAAACTACATATCTTTTTTATGTAGTGCAATGTTCAAAACTAACAGTTTTGATAATAACAAAAAACCATGCATATTTACTTGCTACAATGTGCATTTAATTGTTAAAGGAATTTCAACAAAAGAATTTAGAATATGGAGTAGAAAAATATCCATGAAAAGGTCGCAATTGAAGATCTAGTGCTAAACAAGGCATAAAATACAATTGCCCCAACCAAAGTGCGGAAATTTGAGCTCATACCATGACATACATTATTAGAGTATCAGATTCACACTTGATAAATGCTGATTATCTGTGAATTTAATATTCGCTTCATTCAAATTTATTTAAATATAATTTAAAAAAATAAGGTTATCACATTTACGCATGTCGTTCAAACAAATGTGGTAAATGAACAACATGTGTGAATGATGTGAAAATGGTGCTAGTAGACAAATGTTATAAATAAAAATGCATGTATAAAGCTTACATACTCAACAACAGTGGCGGACCCAGGACTTTCATTTGAGGGGGGGTGGTTGACGATGGACAAATAAAAGAGTCATTTGTTAATTTATTTTACTTTCTTTACATTACCAATGACGAAAGAAAAGACAAGTCAATTGTGAATGTATACACATAATCAATCAAGACCTTGGGTAAAGCAATGTGAAAATAAGTAAATTGTGTGCAATCCTGTGATACAAGAGTGATCCTAATGGAATTTAGGGTTTGGTTAGCAACATGAAAAACCGAAAAGTGGAAATTATCTTTTAATTAAAATTAAGACGAACTTAAAGGTAGAAAATTTCATAAATGATGAAACCCCATATGGTAATTGACTCTTATTTACCATTTGCTCCAAAATAAAAAATATTTTCAATACCTTTTTATTTCTTAGTCAAATTGTATGTGTAGCAGTTTTATTGCAAAGAGGCGCCAAAGTACAATATACCTTTATTCTTGTGTTGTTTTTTTAACCAAGTTCCCAATTTTTCTAGTAGAAAAGTTGGACATTGGGCACTTCGAAAACCTGTTAGAAAAAGAATTACTAACAAAGGATTTCATGAACTTGACCGGTTGCTGTTTGGGCACACTGATTGGAAACAAACTTTGAACCAAAACACCTTCTAATTTTTATTCATTTGTTTGTCAAATTAAAACCAAAGCTACTTCATAAAACTCATTTTAAAACTCCTTCCTAAAACCCTAATACGAATTACAATTACAAACACCAGATATTCCATCAAAATTAAATAAAATTAGCTAACAATCAATAACATGCGCCAATATCTAAAAATCAATAATGATGGATTAGATGCATCTCTCTCCCTCATCTCTAATCTGGATATTTTATCTTCTTTTAAATCAAATCCAACTCCATCCACAAAAATCAATATTGGAGTTTTAGGAAAATCCCTCATTTTTTAAAACTCTTTTATGAATCAAGAGAACCCATTTAAAAAATGGGGTTTTCAGAAGATGGAGGATTCCAAAAACTCCCCCCTTTCTAACGAAACTGTTTCTGAAAAACTTTTTAGATCAAGCACCTCCCCCTTACAACATCTAAAAATTGTTTAAAACCCATACACAAAGAAGGACCGCCGGAGCCGGGAGATTATTTGTTGCCAATTTGGTGGTTCTTAAGGGAGAGAGAAACACACGCGTGCGTGCGCGCACACAAAGTGGGTCTTGTTTTCCATGGGGGCTCATTGGTTTTGTTCCATGGGTGTTGATGTTGGGTTTTTTGGGTGTTTCAAAAAATTCTTAAGGTGTTTTTTGTCTTTTTGTGCTTTTGCTTTATTGGTAGTGTAGGCTATTGGGAATAAGGCATCCCACATTGCTCAAGTTCATCTTTTGAAGTGGCTTTATAGGTGTTTCCATTCCTTTAGTCTTTAAGAACTTTTGGAGCATTTTGCCATGGGCCCTATGCGCGCACGCGAGTCGGGCTTGACCCGGGGTGGATGGTCCGAAAAATGTTTAACCGAGCGTGCGTCTGCGACGCGCATCCTATGTGTATATTGCGTGCAGGGGTAGAGGGAGGGACCCATATTCTGATATAGAGATGGTAACTTTTTGTTATTATTTTATTATTTTTAAACCTATTTTTAATCGCTGATTTAATGTGGTTTTAAACGTTTTTTAACGTTGTGGATTAATGGCTTTAATGTTGTTTAACGTTGAGGGAGATTAAACGACTTAATGGTTTTTTAGCGTTAAAGATTAATGGCTCAATGGATACAATCTTTGTATATATTAGGGCCATCTCTGTCATCGAAAAAATACACAGAAAAAATGAGTTTTTCCTCTTTCTCTGATCCTCTATTTTTTCTCTGAGCTATTCCAAAAAGGAGTCTATAGTTCAGGTCAATCGTGCGACCGGACCTGAACTAGAAGGCTGTTGTATTCTGGGGGCAGTTTTGCTGAGAACCATCGTACCTGGATTTTATCCCGGGGGGTGGAACTCGTCCTAAATAGAGTGTCATCAGACGTACCTCGGCCACAGATATGTTGTCGTTGCTGCTCTTAGTCTTCCGCCAACAAATCACAATTGTAGTCTTCATCAATCGGGGTACTACTGTTTTGTTTACATACTGTTTGACAGCAACACTATTCTATAGCTTTTCCAATAATTTTAGGACGAGTATTATGGTTGCTTCCGCTGTCAAATTCATGCATCAGGACCTAGTTCGGTTGGACAATTTTGACGGATCTAATTTTCGACATTGGCATCAGAAAGTTTTATTTCTGCTAACATCTTTGAAAATTGCTTATGTCCTGACCGAATCATGCCCTGAACGTGAAAAAGGACCAGGCGACTCTTATGCATGGAAGAAATGGAAAGAGCATGATTACTTGTGCAAAAGACACATTCCGCACCTGGTAGCAGATAACATATACATTATGTATTCTGAAGCTCGATCTGCTAAAGACCTTTGGAGAGCCCTTGATAAAAATTACAAAACAGAAGAGTCTGGGGCTAAAAAGTTTGCAGTTGGTCGCTATTTGAATTTTAAGATGGTAGATGACAAGCCCATTCTTCCTCAAGTACATGCTTTACAAACCATTGTTAATGAAATTGTTAGAGAAGGGATCTGAGTTGATGAACAGTTCCAAGTGGCTACTGTGATTGAAAAATTACCAACCACTTGGAAGGATATACAAAAAACCCTTCGACACAAGAGAAAAGATTATTCTTTGGAGCACCTTCAGCGCTACTTGAGAATTGAGGAAGAAGCCCAGATCAGTGATTAAAAGGATTTGACTGAGAATGGTGGTAAAATAAACTTAGTTGAATCTAAATCCCAAGTTGACGGTGAAAAGAAAGGGAAGTTTGATCAACATCTAGGCAGGAATAAGAAGATTAAGCCATCTTTTAAGAAGAAGAATCCGAACCAAAACTAGAACAAAAGGTTCAGTGAAAATCAAGGGACTGTCAAGCCACAGGCTAAAGGCAGTTGCTTTATTTGTGGCAAGCCGGGACACTTTGCAAGAGAATGTCGTCACCGAAAGAAATGTCCACAACAATCTCAGACAACCAAGCCTTAAGCTAATATGTTACTGAAGCAGAACAGTTTGTTGTTGTTATTTCTAAGGTAAATGCTGTCAGCACAGGAAAGAGCGAAGGATGGTGGATTGACACTAGTGCAACCACTCATGTCACCTTTGACAGAGGTGTATTCAAGACCTATGAGAAGGTCACGAATGATTGCAAGCTTGCTCTGGGAACTACCACCGTTACTACTTAAGTAATCGGTAAAGGGAAGGTTGAACTTCAGTTCACTTCCGGGAAGACAGTGACATTACTGAACGTGTTCCATGCACCAGAATTGAGAAAGAACCTTGTGTCTGGCTATCTTCTGAATAAGGCCGGATTTAAATAAGTAATAGAACCCGACCAGTTTGTAATCACCAAGAAAGGTGTATTTGTCGGTAAGGGTTATGCATGTGAGGGTATGTTTAAATTGAATATTGTCAATAATAATATTGCATCTTCTTCTACTTAAGTTATTGCTTTAGTTGATGAATGACATCGTAGATTAGGTCATATTAATTTCAGAACTATGAAAAATATGAGTAATGATGGAATAATTGATAAATATGAAGATAAACATAAGAAATGTGTAATATGTTCTCAATCAAAAATTACTCGTAAGCCATTTAAGCATGTAGAAAGAGAATCTACATTACTTCAGTTGGTTCATTCTGATATATGTGATCTAAGTAATACTTTGACTAAAGGTGGTAAATACTATTTTATTACTTTTATTGATGATTGTTCTAGATATACTTATATATACTTACTAAGAACTAAAGATGAAGCACTATCTAAATTTAAGATTTATGTTACTGAAGTTGAAAATAAATTGAATAGAAAGGTTGTGACATTTAGAAGTGACAGAGGTGGTGAATACACCTCAAAAGATTTTGTAAACTATTGTGAATCTGAAGGAATTAAGAGAACTTGTACTACCCCTTATACACCCCAACAAAATGGAATAATAGAAAGAAAAAATAGGACTTTGATTGAAATGGTTAACTCTATGTTCATAGCATCTGGTAGTCTTAAAAACTTGTGGGGTGAAGCTTTGTTGATTGCATGTTACATTTTAAATAGAGTTTTACACTCTAAGACTAATAGAACCCCCCTTTGAGATTTGGGAAGGGAGAAAGCCTAACCTTTGATATTTTAAAGTTTGAGGGTGTTTAGTACATGTTAGGATAGTAGATCCAGAAAGGCCTAAATTAAGACCCCACTCATGGGAGTGTGTTTTCATTAGCTATGCACAAGATAGTGCTGCCTACAGATTCATGAAATTAGAAGACCTAAGCCTTGTTGAAAGTAGAGATGCAAATTTCTTTGAAGACCTTTTTCCTTTTTAAGACTAAGTTTACATCAGGACCTTCTTCATCCAAAAGAGTCCAAGGAACTCCTGAGGAAAAGGAATCTCAACCTAGAAGGAGTAAGAGACTAAGGACTGCTACTAGTTTTGGTCCTGACTTTGAAACCTATCTAGTAGATGAAGATCCATCTACTTTTCAGGAGGCTATGACTGCTCATGATGCTGCCTTTTAGAAGGAAGCATTAGACGATGAGATTGAATCAATTTTAGCAAATAATACCTGGGAATTAACTGACTTACCTTTAGGTACTAAACCTTTAGGGTGCAAGTGGGTTCTAAAAAAAACTTAGGACTGATGGGTCAATAGAGAAATATAAAGCCAGGCTAGTAGCCAAAGGCTTTAGACAAAAATAGGGAATAGACTTCTTTGATACTTATTCACCTCTGTCTAGAATCCGTTCTATTAGAATCTTGATTGTTATTGCTGCTGTTCATAATTTGATAATACATCAGATGGATGTAAAAACTTCTTTTCTAAATGGAAATTTGGAAGAGGAAATTTATATGGAACAACCAGAAGGCTATATCATAAAAAGACAAGAACAAAAGGTGTGTAAATTAATAGTCCTTATATGGGCTAAAACAAGCACCTAAATAGTGGCACATGAAATTTGATGAGGTCATTTTTTCTAATGGCTTCAAAGTAAATGAGGCAGAAAAATGTATTTATTATAAGTCTGATGGTTGTTCAACAATTATAATATGCTTATATGTTGATGATTTACTAATATTTGGATCTAGCTTGGAATGCATAGAAGAAACAAAAAGTCTTCTTTCCCACAACTTTGATATGAAAGACTTGGGAGAAGCAAATGTTATATTGGGAATTAAAATCATAAGAGATGATTCTGGAATTAAATTATCCCAATCACACTACATTGAAAAAATATTGAGAAAATATGATCATTTTGATTGTAAACCTGTGTCTACTCCTATTGATCCAAGTATTAAATTGGTGAAAAATGACGGTCAATGTGTATCTCAACTTGATTATGCTAGTGTAATTGGTAGCTTAATGTATACTATGAATTGTACTCGCCCTGATATAGCTTATCCAATGAGTAAATTGAGTAGATATACTAGTAATCCTAGTGTTGAACATTGGAATGCTGCATCTAGAGTACTTAAGTATTTAAAGCATACTATAAACTATGCATTGTGTTATTCAAATTATCTAGCTGTAGTTGAGTGTTACAGTGATGCTGACTGGAATTCAGATTTAGATTATTCTAAGTCTACAAGTGGATATATTTTCACTTTGGGAGGTGCTGCAATATCTTGGAAATCAAAGAAACAAACTGCAATCTCTCATTCCACTAAGGATTCAGAATTCCTGGCTCTGGGAGCTGCTGCGATGGAATCTGAATGGATTAGAAATTTATTATTTGATATTCCTTTGTGGACTCATCCAATTCCTCCTATTATTATTCATTGTGATAACACTTCAACAATTATTACTACTAACAATGCCACTTACAATGGAAAGTCTAAGCAAGTGCGATTACAACATAGCTATGTGAGACAATTACTCGATGGAGGAGTAATTTCAATTGAGTATGTGATATTAAAGGATAATTTAACAGATCCTTTGACAAAAGGCCTTGCAAGAGAAAAAAAAAAGAAACAACCAAAGGGATGAGTCTTAAACCCATAATCATCAATAGCAGGAACCAGACCTAATGACTGGAGATCCCGAGAAATAGGTTCGATGGGAAAAACAAGCTATCCTGATGATGTGAAGTACTGACATATAGAGTATTTATACCCTGAACTCATCCCTGTTGTGCGAGATTACTAGATTGTTGGTACATGACCTGTAGCGAATGAGGTTGGATCTAATCCTTAATGAGATCTATAGCGTACATGGTGGGGTGCATAGTGTAGGAGCACTCTTGATAGACTCCGCTATATGAGTGGAAGTGGGACCGCTTCCTATGAGAATTTGGGCAGATTCTCTAGAGCACTCATGAAATCCAGGATTAAGCACATGACCATAAAGTACTGGCCTAATGACTTCAAGATCAAAACTTGACATAATTCTGAACTGATATAAAAAGTTGAAGTTAAAGAGTTTGTTCACTCCAACTCGTAAGGGTTTGAAATTATGTCATGACTGTGAGGTTCAAGCTATGTCACCTTACCAGTGAGATGCTCTTTGAATATTTTGAAATAGAGGGGAGATTGTTGGGTTTTTTGGGTGTTTCAAAAAATTCTTAAGGTGTTTTTTGTAAAAGGTTTTTTTTGTCTTTTTGTGCTTTTGCTTTATGGGTAGTGTAGGCTATTAGGAGCAAGGTATCCCACATTGCTCAAGTTCATCTTTTAAAGTGGCTTTATCTGTGTTTCCATTCCTATAGTATTTAAGAACTTTTGGAGCATTTTGCCATGGGCCTATGCGCTCACGGGAGTCGGGCTTGATCCGGAATGGCTAATTCGGAAAACGTTTAATGTGGCGTGCATCGGCGA
Source organism: Cinnamomum chago (assembly GCA_038049695.1). Classification (NCBI taxonomy): domain Eukaryota; kingdom Viridiplantae; phylum Streptophyta; class Magnoliopsida; order Laurales; family Lauraceae; genus Cinnamomum; species Cinnamomum chago. The sequence goes on from CP142459.1 coordinate 20,616,114, forward strand.
CGCGCATCTTGCGTGTATATCACGCGCAGGGGGGTGTAGATCCAGACCAGGTGGCCTAGAGGGATTTTAATCGCTGATTTAATGTGGATTAATGGCTTTTGTTGACACTAAAAATGTCACTTTGCCTTTTCAACATCAAGAAGCCACATGAAGTCGCATCCTACTACAAACATGCAATGCTACTTCAAGCATCAGATCTTGTCAGAATCAAACAAAAACTGCAAGATCCTTCAAGACAGCCAAAAGAGAGGTTCACATGAAGTCTCGGGCCATTCTAACATCATTTGACTCAACTTCACTCCATCGGCAGCCAAATAGGCGCTCCTGGCAGTGATGGCATCGAAGACATCAAAACTTCGATCAGAGCCTACAGATGGTCTCAAAATACCTCCAAAAGGCTCCATGCCAAATTTCAAGTCAAACCGACAACGTTTGACCCTCCATCAACCCTCGAGCGGTAAAATCAAGCCTCTCGGCGGTGAGAACTTTCGAGGTCATCACTCACTATAAGAATTCTAGGCTGTTGCGACGAAATTTGATGACGAAAATTTTTTTTGTCTTAAAAGAACACCCAAAGAGGGCGAAATATAAATTTTGTCGTCTGGTTTCATTTTTTTCAAAAGTATAGGAGACGAAAATAAAATTTCGTCTACAAAAATATGGCGCCAACTTGTTTTGTGTTGGTGCCAATTATTTTAGCTCATTAGAGTCGAAAATTGTTGTCACAAAATATAATTTTTTTTTGCGACGAACATAATTCGTCACCAATAAGGATAAGTTATGGAAGACGAACATATTTCGTCACCAAAATAAGGCGCCAATTTCATTTGCTTTGGCACGGATTATTTTAGCTCATTGGAGACGAACATTTTTGTCACAAAATATAATTTATTTTTGTGACGAACTTAATTCGTCACTAATAAGGATAAGTTATGGAAGACGAAATTATTTCGTCACCAAAATAAGGCGCCAGTTTCATTTATGGGCGCGAATCATTTTAGCTCATTGGAGACAAAAAAATTTGTCACAAAATATAATTTGTTTTTGCGACGAACGTAATTCGTCACTAATAAGGATAAGTTATGGAAGACAAAAATATTTCGGCCAACAAAATAAGGCGCCAATTTCATTCGCACTTGAGCCTATTCCTCTCTCACAAGTATTGCTTCGGAAAAGACTTTAAAATGACTAAAATGGGGCCCCCCAGGCCCTAAGATCCATCCCCCACTCCCCCAATCCAACGCCCCTTTTCCAAAACCCATTTCCCCCTTTGTCCATCCATCTATCCCAGTCTTTCTTTTCCAAAACCCTTTTCCAAAAAAGGAGAGAAGAACCTTTTTCCCCATTTTCCAAAACCCTTTTCCAACATCTCCCACCCATCATCTTAGGCAGCAACCCCATGGCCCATTGGTCCCCATCAATCATCATCACCCTCCATCAACGTACGTAGTGCAGACCCATCCCTAGCCTGATCAGTGATCCCTCTCATCTCTATTCTCTCAGTCTCTCTCGCCCAGAACTCCCAGACGCAACCACCATCACCAATCACCATCATCGGCGCCCATCATCCTCCATCCAGGAGTCTGCCGGCCACCGCCAGGTACACCTACCCCTCTGCCACTTCTCAATCCCTCATCTCTCCCTTATCTCTCTGACCCTCTCTCGCCCAGCAATCCCTCATCTCTTTGACCCTTTCTCGCCTGCCATCCCTCCATGAAATAACATAACACCCTCGCATGCAGACCTCGTCCATCTCTCTCACACCGGAACCAAGGCGCAGCACCATCACCTCCTCTCCCTCTCGATCTCGGCCCTCTCTCTCCATCTCGCAACCCCCTACGCAGACCCATCTCAGAGGCAGCCACCCTCTCTAGTCTCTCTGTTCTTTACCTCTCTCACGCCAGCGGACCGTCGCCCCTTCTTCCTCCAAGCGCAGACCGCACCACCACCACTAGCAGCGCAGAGCCCCATCATCTCTCCCTCTTCTTCCTTCACGCGCAGAACTCATCCCATTCATCGGTAAGAGCCTCTCTCCCTCCTCTCTTCATCACCATCGCATCCCTCAGCACCTCCCTTGCACGCTAGCGCACCCTATCATCACCTCCATGGGATTTTGCTCATTCCCCAAATACACACTACAAGAAAATATATTTTTAGCTTCGAACTTATAGCGGCGGCCGATAAAATTCGTCGCTATAATATACTTATAGTGGGAGCCAAATGTGACCCCCGCTGTAACCCAGTTTCTCATTTACTTTTACCGGCGGCCTTCATTGTAACCATCGGTAAAACTATTGATGCAATGGCACCAACGGGATGGGCAATTTTTTTTTGCTAAAAGTTATTTGTTGCGGCGGCGATAAGTAGTATCCGCACGATAAAAGTCTCGCGCCAAAATTTCATGGCCTCCCTCTCATCATATCCCTCACTGTAGGCTATAATATCCCGGGCCTCTCTTTCATCTATCCCTCAGTGTCTCTCACATCATCGATCCCTCTCTCGCTCTCATTCTCTCTCCCATCTCGATCTCCCCTGGAATCCCTCCATCTCTCTCACTCTCTCACCGGCCCTCCCTCCCCTGCGCACGCCCTCCATCTCTCTCAGTCTCTCACTCTCTCACCGCCTCTCCCCTTCAACCCTTCTTCTCTCACAGTCTCTCTGTCTCTCGCCCATCTCTCCCCTGAGCAAGCCATCCCCATCTCTTATCTATCCCCTGTGCAGCCCTCCATCTCCCTCACTCTCTCACCGTCTCTCCCTCCCCTGCGCACTCAGCGGCATCTCTGTCAGTCTCTCCTCCTCTCACCGCCTCTCCCCTGCAACCCTTCTTCTCTCACCGTCTCTCTCATTCTCTCGCCCATCTCTCCCCTACGCAAGCCATCCCTATCTCTTCTCTCTCCCCTGTGCAGCCCTCCATCTCCCTCACTCTCTCACCATCTCTACCCCCCTGCGTACGCCCTCCATCTCTCTTAGTCTCTCAGTCTCTCACCGCCTCTCCCCTTCAACCCTTCTTCTCTCACCGTCTCTCTCAGTCCCTCGCCCATCTCTCCCCTGTGCATGCCATCCCCATCTCTTCTCTCTCCCCTGTGCAGCCCTCCATCTCCCTCACTCTCACCGTCTCTCCCTCCCCTGCCAGTCTCAGTCTCTCACCGTCTCTCCCCTGCAAACCTTCATCTCTCCAGCCCTCTCCATCTCTTTCACGCCACCTCCATCATCTTGCAGACCCACCACTTCTCTCACCTTGCGCAGGCACATCATCCCTCAGGCCGTGCTTGACATCTCTCGATCTCATCCCTCTCTCTCGGCCATCACCCCCTCACGTCGTCCTTTACAACTCTGTCAGCCGATCCGACTGAAATTCCTCTCCATTCGAAAACCCCCAAATCTCCAACCCTTACCCTCGTCTCTCTCGAACCATCGTCCATCCCATCATCGAAAACCCTCTCCAATCGAAAACCCCCAAATCAAAAGTGTTTCAGACCTTCTCCCACTGTTTCCAGGCAACATTTAACAAAGGAAGGGAACGAAGAAGCGGAGGAAAAGAGGAAGAAAAAACTTTCTACCTTGAAAACTCAGGTATTCAGACTCGTTATACACTCTTTTCTTCTGTTGATTTACTTTTAATGAGTTCTCTTTCATTAAAGGGAATGGAGATGATGTGTAATGAGTTGGGTTGATTTTTTTTTAATTTAATTTTGTGCTGGGGATGTCATTGATTAAAGGGAATGGAGATGGTGTGTAATCAAGATTAGGAGACAGGTGGTTGGATGATGATTTGAATGATTTATGGTGGTTAATTGTGGTGGGATGGCTTTTTTTTATTCTGTTTGAATTTTTTTAGATTGTTAGGAAATAAAGCATAATTGAGAGAGTTGGTGATTCTACCAGCTCTCTTTCCATTCTATCATTTGCAGTGTGTATTCTTCTTATATGTAAATAATATGTGTCTTTTAATGTTCTTTATTTTCTATTTTTGTTCATCTTATTTATTTTTTCCAATGCTACATGCTTTGATGATTCTTCCTTCTTCTCTGAATGTTACTTTGTGGGCTTGATGTGCTTATTACTTTGGGTTGTTTTGTGTTTAAAATGGCTGAAATGGGGGCGATAGGGCCCCTGAATAGTGGTGGGAATGTTGTTCTGGGCTGATTTGGTGTTTGATTTATTGGAATTGGGACCAAATTTGAAGTTTTTTTCATGAATGTTTATGGAGACTGCCATTTACTTTAGACGTGAATGTGAGTCATGATTGTAGCTTTGTTGTGGACTATGTTAGGAGGATGGGGAATTTTGCATTGGTTTGGTAAGTTTATCATAAATGATGGTGGTTGTCGTGAATATGTGGAGGTGAAAGTTGCATCCATCAAAATTGTTGGGTTTTTATTTCTTTCTATCTGGTATATGCCCTGTGATGTTGGTGGTTTGGGATTTTGAGGCTAGTTGCGAAGTGGGGTTTTCCCATGGTTCCTTGATAGATAATTGGAATTTGAGTTTTTTCTTTTGATGTTCATTCAGATCGACCTCTCTGAAATTTAATTTTGACTATCATCCTGTGTCTTTATGTAACACTGATATGTTTTAATCTTTTTGCCCTTTTCAAAGTAAAGAAAATAAAAAAAGAGGTCTCTCATTTTGATGCCTTTTGCAGAGATTGCATGTTTTCCTATTGGATTGTGATGGATGATGATGTTTGAATGGCCATTAATAAACTATTTCTAATGAATTGTAGTGGTCATTTTGCCTACCTTTTTAAAGAATATTGAGACAATTTTATAAATTTTGAGACAATTTCATAAATTTGCAGGGTTATTTGATTTTAAATCTGTGATAGCTTTTAGTTTCAGTATATATTATAATCTTCAGAAGCTGCCGAACAGCCTAGTTTAAAATCTGTCAAATTCTTCAAAAATTGCCCAACGGTAATATTATAATATTATACTATTAGATTCTACAATATTCTATTCTGTTGTTATTTAAATATGTAAACATTATATTTTGCATACATCCAAACGGGCCCTTAAGACACAAAAAGAAAACCCCGGAAAACTTGTGGTTTGTAAGCATGCTTTAAGCACATGCAAGTTGTAAGCATGCTTTAAGCACATGCTAACTCCTGGTTTTTCATATTTTTTTCATCGAAACATGAAATGATATAACTTTTTTCATATTTTTATGTATGCCCTTTTTATTTATTTTATTTTATCATTTATCAACTTCTTTTCTTTTTCTCGCAGCTTAGTTGTTAGTTTAGTTAAGTTGGTTTGTGATCAGACATGGACAAGAGTTGGATTGCATTGGGTAAGACGCTTGATGGAAGGATGAGCCAGCCATATATTGATGGGGTGACGTCATTTATTAAATTTGCAATGGCAGTTGTTGACTAGGAAGGTAAAATTCCGTGCCCATGTCTGAACTGTGTGAACTATTATTCCCAAAATCTTTGAAATGTGCAAATACATTTGCTTCAATATGGGATTATGCAAAGGTACACTATTTGGCATGAGCACGGGGAACCTCGTGTATCAAATGATGCTCACCATGAAATGGCAGTTGATGAAGATGAGGTTTTAGGTGATATTGATGCCTTAGTGGAAGATCGAATAAGAGGAGAACCAAACGATGCACCCCAGAATGAGGAAGTACAGACGTTTGATAAACTATTGAATGATGCCAAACGTGATATATACTTAGGTTGCACAAATTACACTCTGTTGAAGTTTGTTATCGACCTGCTTAATATGAAGGTAACAAACCATTGGAGCAATAAGTCGGTTGACATGCTCTTGGAATTTTTAACAAAACTTTTACCGAAAGATAATTTGGTTCCAAAGTCATTTTATGAAGCTAAGAAAATACTTCGTGATCTGGGCTTGTCATATGAGTTCATTGATGCTTGTATAAATGATTGCGTACTCTTTTGGAAGGAAAATGCAACGTTGGATAAATGTCCAAAATGTAAGGCATCCAGATACAAGATCAATCGTGGCAGGGGTAAGAAGATTCCAAAAAAGGTGTTGCGGTACTTCTCATTGAAACCAAGGTTGAAAGATTGTATATGTCAAGGAAGACTGCTGAGGACATGAGATGGCACAAGGACAAACGTGTAGATGACGGAGTATTGAGGCATCCCGCTGATAGTGATGAGTGGAAGGAATTTGATGCGCAACATCCTGAGTTTGCCCTGGAGCCTCGAAATGTGAGGTTAGGGTTGGCTGTTGATGGGTTCAATCCTTTCGGGAACATGAGCAACTCATATAGTTTGTGGCCTGTAGTACTCATTCCTTATAACTTGCCACCTTGGTTGGTTATGAAAGATCCCTTTCTTATGATGTCATTACTTATTCCTGGAGAATCACAACCAGGGATCGATATTGATGTCTACATGCGACCTCTGGTGGATGAGTTGAATGAGTTGTGGGAATATGGTGCATTATCTTATGATGCCTCAATTGGTGAGTCTTTCCAGATGCGTGCAGCTTTGATGTGGGCTATACATGATTGGCCTGCATTTGGTGACATATCTGGGTGGAGAACAAAGGGTCATTATTCTTGCTACACTTGCAATGATGAACCATATTTTCAATCCTTGAAAGGTAAGACTGCATACACTAACCATCGATGCTACTTGCCTCACAATCGCCCCGAAAGACGAAAGAGTAAGGCTTACAATGGTAAGCATGAGAAACGAAAGAGATCTTTAGAGTTACCAGAGGAAAAGATATTAGAGCAATTGGACAGAGTGACAGGTGTCACATATGGGAAGCATCCAAGAAACAACAAAAGACCCCGTCAAGCACCAAATTGGACAAAGGTGAACATCTTGTACGAGTTACCATACTGGAAGAAACGGAAGCTTCGACACAACATTGATGTCATGCACGTCGAGAAGAATTTCAGTGAAAATACCTGTGGAACTATGTTAGGCATTGATGGGAAGAACAAGGACACTGACAAAGCACGGATGGACCTGGAAGATATGGGTATAAGGAAAGAGTTGTGGTTAACACGTCGTCTTGATGGAACATATGTTAAGCCAAGGGCAATCTTTCCATTGACCCCCGAAGAGAGGGAGGGTTTCTTTGAATTCTTGAAATCAGTGAAGTATTCGGATGGCTATGCTGCAAACATATCAAGATCAGTGAATGCGAGAAATGGTAAATTAACAGGCTTGAAAAGTCATGACTGCCATGTACTCATACAACGGATTCTTCCAATTGGGATGCGTGGTTATGTAGACAAAGAGATTAATAAAACACTATTTGAGTTAGGTAGCTTTTTCCAGGATTTGTGCTCAAGGACATTGCGCCGTAATGAACTTGAGAAATTAGAGGAGCGTATAGTATACATATTATGCAAGCTTGAAACGATCTTTCCTCCAGCCTTCTTTGATGGGATGGTTCACTTGGCTGTTCACTTGCCGCGCGAGGCTATTCTTGGAGGACCGGTGCAATATCGATGGATGTACCGGATCGAAAGGTAATTGTTAAATTGAAAGGTTCGTAATTATATGTTGCATGTGTAACCTTGCTCCTAACTAATTCTCTTTTGAAGGTTTCTCGGATCTTTAAAAAGATTTGTTTCAAACCGTGCTCGACCAGAAGGTTCAATCGCACAGGTTTACATTGTCAAAGAGTGCATTACTTTTTGTTCAATGTATGTTGATGGGATCGAAACAGTGCTTAATCGACCCGAACGAAATCAAGATCGTGCAAACGTCGCAAAGGGTTGATTGTATTCACAGAAACTGCCCATCCTATTGGCCTAATCGCAAGGGATGCTGATATGCCACAAGAATATCGTGATATGGCTCATTGGTTCTTGTTGAACAATAGCCCCGAGATAGAGAAGTATCTAGAGTATGTTTTTCATTTAAATATGTGTATTCTTAGCTTTGTTTATGTTCTAGGGTATGTTTTTCATTTAAATATGTGTATTCTTAGCTTTGTTGATGTAGTTAGCAATGCAGAATAATCACATTCTTTTGAGTAGGATACATAACAATCTATTACGGACTTCATCTGACCAAGACATAACCCGTATACAACAACAAGAGTTTCCTAAGTGGTTCAAAGAGCGGGTAAGGCATTTTCAATTGTAGGACATGATTAAAATTTTGTATAAGATTTGATCATTTATTAATTTATTTTTACTATCTTCATGTACGTTGTATATGATTGTAGATAAATATATTGAGAGAAGAAGAGTCACCCGAGGCAACCGATGATTTATGGTCGTTAGCGAATGGCCCCAATTTGCTAGTAAAAGAGTACTCAGGTTGCATAATCAATGGCGTACGGTTCCATACAAGAGAAGTAGACAATCGCCGAAAGAGTCAGAATAGTGGTGTGCTTACAGAAGGGGATCGTGAGGGAGTGACGCATGAATTTCATGGTCACTTGCGCAATGTTTGGGAATTGGAATACATGTGTCATAACAAAGTTGTATTGTTCCAGTGTGAATGGTACAACACAGGAAACATAGGTCGAAGTAGAACACTGTGAACCGATGATTATTGCATAAGTATTGATGTCACAAGCCGGTGGTATCAATACGACCCTTTCATCTTGCCTAGCCAGGCTAAGCAAGTCTTTTACCTAAACGATACCAAATGGGGGCAACCATGGCAAGTCGTTCAACGAGTGCAACATAGGGGTGTCTTTGATGTACCAGATGTGGGTGATGGAGAAGCATCAGATCAACCAGAAGAAAACGGTGTGTTCCAACAAGAAAATATTACCGATGTTGTTCCAATTGACATCGGCCCTAATGTTCAATGTTATAGAGATGGTGTTGAAGGGGAAGTTGTCACTACACCAAAAATCGGAAATTGGAACGGAAAAGCGTTCCTAATCCTTCCGTTCCTAATCCGTTAAAGTGTTCCAATTTCCGTTCCAATTTGGATTAGGAACGGTTGGTACCAAATTGGAACGGAAATTGGAACACTTTAACGGATTAGGAACGGAAGGATTAGGAACGCTTTTCCGTTCCAATTTCCGATTTTTGGTGTAGTGTGTTACAAGGGTTAGGTCATCTGTTGAAGTAATGATAGAGAATAGAAATGACGAAGAAAATGAAGAGTATGACGAACCTAATGCGGATTATGATATGGATCTTGATGTGGACTAGGATTTGTTGTTTTTATTTTGCACTTTCTATATGAACATTGTTGTTAATTAATGTAGTTGAATTTCAGTTGTGGGGTTCATCCACTGTAATGTATGTTTGTCGTTGATTGGTCATATTATGTGTCTGATGGCTTCATAATTAATTTGTTCTATGATATGTAAAAGGTTAAAAAAATTCATCTCTCTCACTCTAGCCATATTTCAATGATTTAGAGCTTATATGACATATCCACTCGTTGAGATTGTTGGTGCTTTATGCTTTATGTATAGAAATATATAATTATCTTTTCTTTACATCTAATGTTCAATTATGCGTATCCACCCAAAAAATGTTCAATTATGCTTTATAGTTGATGCTTTATAGTTGGGCAAAATGGACACTACAAAAAAACAGTTGACCAAACGAAGTACCGCAGCTAAGAAGGTAACGAACTATGAGAAACAAAGAACGAAGACAATTAATAGAAACCGTGAGAGAATGAATGCTCTAGGATTGAAGAAAATAACAACTTCTTTGAAGGTTGTCGTTCAACATAAGAAATTGCGGAAGGAAAAACAAATAGCAATTGAGGAAAACGACGATGATTACCAACCGTCAGAGGGTGAAGATGGCAGTCACACTGAATCCAATGATTCTTTTGAGCATGAGGTACTACGCGTTTATGCATTGTGAAATATATTCTTTCTTATTTATCGATTCAATTCATACACATACATGTATATCTTTGTACATATATTCATATTTTATTATGTTATTCAGCTGTTAGAGGTGCCATCTAGAGCCCATTCACAATCTCATCTTGAGGCATTAACCCACACACCAGAAGAGGGGGATACCTCTTCCCGTCCTGAGGCGGGTAGCCATCCCTCACCACCTCTCAATGTCGAGCCTCAAGTTGAGGTGACTACCGGTAGTACTTTTGGTAAGATACACTCTTTATTTACATTGATTTGAGATTTTAATTAAATTTGTTCACATACTAACTAATTCAATATTATGGCTTCACAATATCAGCTAGTAAGCATGTCCGTGGCCCAAGTCGAGGCAAAGTGGTTCAAGGCATTGTTGATAGATATGGAAAGCTTAATGTGCCTATCCCTCCCGAATTTCGTGCACCGGTAGGGGACTATGCCTCAAAACTAGCCTCAAAGATTGGTGTAGAAGTGGGAACACGTTTACCAGATCCAAGTGTTCGTAGGTGGAAGTATGTCGATGCCTCTGTTAAGGGGGTGATTGTTCAACGCTTGAATGTAAGTTCACTGTCTACTATATTATAGGACATGTGAGGATGTCCTAATTATTTATCATACATTTTTTCTTTTTTTAGGAAATATCTACGACTTATCTATTTTTTGCAGGATCAATTTGATTTAGAAGGAGACCCTATTGATATAGAAAAGGCAATGAACACAAAATTTGGTCGGAGATTGAGTAACTATACCTATAAGCTGCACAAACAATTCAAGGAGTTGAAGGTTGCTAAAGGGGAGGAGTACGCAAGAAACCACCCACCGAAGGATGTCGGTCCTACCAAGTGGATAGATCTTATTGATAAAAAGTGGAACACTACAAAATTTCTAGTAACGTTTTTCTGTTTATTATTATATCAGCGAAGAAAGAATTTGATTAGAATAGGGAGTGATCGTTTCCAAAAAAGCTAGAACGAACACTACAATAATTGTTCCATATCCAAAAAAACTAGAAGGAACACTACAAAATTGTTCCAAAAAAACTTGGGAATCCCTTTTATTTCAAAAATCTAAGATTTATTTTTGAATGGTTTTTCATGGGGTTTTTGGTATAGATTGGTTCAGCTGTAGAGAGGACTCTTTGAAGAGGTTTTTGGTTTCTCTCCCTAGCCAATGCAAGTGAATAACCAGATTTTTGGATTGCATGCAACTGAACTTGTATTTCTTTTTCAAAGCTTGATGTGAAATTGCTAGTCATTTGATTTATTTTCTTGTGCTATGTAAGGCTGATTTCATAAAGGTTTTAGTGTTTAGTTATAAACACTATTTATGCAGGTTTTGTGTCCAAATTTCTTCAGGTTTTTATGCCCCATGATGTGCAGATTTCTGCTCGTTTTTATAACTTTTTATGTCCAATTTATGTGCAGATTTCTGCAGGTTTTATGTCCATTTTGTATGCAGATTTCTGCAGGTTTTTATGTCCAAACTGTGTGCAAATTTCTATAGGTTTTTATGTCCAAACTGTGTGCAGATTTCTGCAGTTTTTTATGTTTTTATGTCCAATTTGTGAGCAGATTTCTGCAGGTTTTTTTATGTTTAAATTATATTCAGATTTTTGCAGCTTTTAGTGTTCAATTTATGTTCAAATTTCTGCAGGGTCCCAGTTTCGGGGCGTGACACTAATGACACATTTCATTGTTATATTTGTCATTCTTCCTTACAGAAACAATCAAAAGCCAACATCGCGAACAGAGAAAAGATGAAGACAAGACATAGGTGTGGTTCTAGGTCAATCCCTGTTAGAGTAGAAAAACTGGTGCGTATCCTTGCACTTTAAGAATTTTATTAGATTCTTGGCTTTATTTATTGAATATTTGGTCTATCAAATTAGGCACGAGAAAAGAAGATGCTGCGTGATCTAGCAAAGTTTTACAAGGAAACTCACTATAATGAGGAAACACATGAGTGGATCTCATCTGAAGCTCAGGCTCATTATGTGAGTATATACTTCAATTTTTATTAACAAAATTTTAGAATACTATTTGTTATAATCTTATTTAATTTAGTAATAATTATTTAATTTTTTCATATTTGATAGGAAAATATGATACAGACACAGGTTGATCACCTCTCACAGCCGGGATCAATCCCTTTGACCACAGAAGAGCTGTCAATCAAAGTCCTAAAGCCAAAGTCTAGCTACATGAAGGGACTTGGCATGAGACCTTCATCCTCTATTAGGAGGACCACTACCATATCTGCTGAAACAAATGATTATGTGAAGCACCTTGAGATGGAAATAGAGACACAGGGGGAACAGATACAAATGCATAACAATAAAATAGAGGAGCTTGAAGAGGGTGGGAAGAAGCAAGGGGAGATAATGGCAGATGTCGTCAACTTTTTGAGGAGTAAAGGATTCACTGGATACTTTGGGATTTGGGGGGGGGGGGGGGGGGGGGGGGGGCTCATCCCCGAGTGGACATACTTCTTGGTAAAGTATATTAACTTTAATATAAAATTTTTTATAAAAGAATATATGTTTGAATAATTAGGAAGTAATGGAAACATGCATAGGACGCCCAATTTGGGAACTAGTTCAAAAAAAGGCTATTGGAGGGTCAAATAGTTAAACAGCTATGGAAGTGCCCGAAAACAAGAACAACCAACTTGGGAGGTACCATTAATTTTTTGTTCCCATAATCTTGAAAAAAGTATAGTAGAGGGATAAATTGTATAATTGATCTAATTGTGAATTGATTAGTTACTAAAGTTTTTAATTTATTTTTTTGCAGATTGGATTGGGGTGGCATTTCTTTTCGTGCAACAATGATCTAATTTGCTTGAATGTTCATTTTTTGTTTGATAAGGATACACGTACTTTGGAGTTGCACTAGTTATTGTTGGATTTTTGGTAGCATTGCACTAGTTATAACTGTTGGATATTTTGTGAAATTGTGGATATTTTGGATATTTTAATGGCGATGATGATAAGGACCTCAGACCCTCTTGCAATTTGCAGAACTGTCTCTGCCACTACCACAGGTAAAAAACATGGCATATCCATAATAAAAAAAACTTTCCATCATGCTTCTTCCCATGATTAGAATGCATTCAAGATGATCCCATAGGGGATTTGATTTTACCTCTCACGGAATCTATAAGAGGTGCCTCTTAGCAAAACATAGGTACATTTAGCTGAATCCCATCTAGTTTTATTGCTATGGCAGCCACTCTCTCATCGTTTCTGTACTAATTTTATCTTACTCATTTATCATGATGGTTTGATATGTTGTCTAATTGTGCACTTTCAAATATTCACCATTGTCATAGTTACCTCGCACGCCCAAGATCTTTGCATGGGCCGCCAGTGACTGTGGGTAGAATGGTTTTGACTACCATTGGATCCTTCTCTACCAAGAGACAAATCTTGGTGTAGATTGCCCATGTGATGTGATCTTCCTAACAATTTTGGCTCAAACTTGGACAATTTTGAACCTGTAGATAAACAACAACTTTTGTAATTCAATCCAGCAGTCACAGCTGAATGCGTATGCTTGTGTTCAGTTAAGATGATGATGCTTCCCTTTCTTTTATCCAATCATGTCAATAGGTACAACTTACTAGTGCATCATACTGCGCAAGAGCTGCGAGAATTTGCTTTGACAGAAGAGATGCTTACTGATCAAGAATGGTATTTTCAATCCTTGCCTTGTCTTAAATCATCTTCTCTCTTATGCCTTGTTAATACAAAGACTTGGGTCAATTTGAATGCACAACCGTTAGGCTTGAAATTGTTGGCCAAATGGTTCGTTGGCTACACTTTGCACACTGCTACTGAAGTGCCACAGAAATCAGAATCAACATCAGTTGCATTGTACTAGTTCTCATTTATTCTCTCTTGCATATCAATATTGGCTAGTGGGATTTGGGACTTAACTATTTGAGATGGAAGAGTGGAAATAATGTCTCAAAATGGAATTTATTTGTATCCTTTTTGCATTCAAAAAGGAATTTATTTGTAGATAACAGGGATACAGTAGAAGATAGTAGTTTCCGGCAAGTTGTTCATTTGGTTGATCCACAAATATGTTGCATGCACCCCATTAAATGAAAGAGGAAACACACGGTGCTCTGCCAGCAACCATTCAGGTGGATCCACTCTTCATGATGTTGGCTGTTATAATGGACCCATCATGAATTTTGGTCACTGCCAAAAATTCTCATCTATTTAAGAGAGATTGGGGCATGCAATTTATTGTTCCCCTTGAGAATTGTTGGTCTCATTTCCTGTTTGCTAGTCATCTGTAAGATAATTTAAATTGGCTAGTACAGATTTACTGTGTGGCCAAACCATGACAGGGCCCCCCATTAATGATTGGTTTGGATGAATGGATGACGTGTCTAATATATAACTAAACTGTTGGGATGATCAATTAAAAAAAACTGTTGGAATGATACTGCAATACACCAATTTATTATAAACTACTGTTGAAGCTCCATGTTCTTGATGGGTATATGTATCTCAGTGATGGGTACTGAAGAATTCCAAGTTAAATCCTAAATACAGGTAACCTATTCGATGTGGAGAAAATGTCAATGGGAGAATCCCAGTAGGTGTAAAAATGAGAAATTTAGTGGAGAATCCCCTCATGGAGATTCTCTAGTATTTGGAGATGGGTTCTATAACTGGCTTCAACTTATGCATCACAACTTACAAATCCGTATTGGAGGTTCATTGCCCTCTGTAATTGACCCTTGTAACCACCTAATTGTTCCACAGTCCAGGCGAACACACTTTTGCCACTGGAATACACACAGACTGGTGGGTGTTTATGCTTTACATCAATTAGATCATGGGTTTTGAGGCAGGGGCTGGCTTCATAAGGGTGGGATGGAAGGTGTATTAGACTAATTCCCTAGAATTTAGATTAGTTAGTGCATTATTCCAAGGCCGTCTCAATATAAAGAAATGCCATTTGAGCACATGTATAAGATAGAAAAATGTGAAGTTGCAAGGTGAAGATACTTTACTTCATTTTTTTATACCTTCATAACACATTCCTAATGGTTTTTTCTTTTAAATTGCAGCTTGCAACTGCTTTCTCTGGAAGAAAAACAATGGTTCACATTACTGGTATAAGAATGCATTTCATTTGTATTATTATTGTTTGCCATCATCATTGGTGTACTTTTGTGTTCATGTGCATGATTGCACATATATTTTTTGTCAATAGAATACTTGTTATTTGCGTGTTGCTGGCCATAGAATTGCATGTGGACGAAACTGCATATCTAGTATGAGGCTTTTGAGACCTAGTTCACACCACATCCTTCAATGCCTCAGTTTGTCATCCCTGTCAGCAATGGTATTTCAAGATCAACAATCAAGACAAAACAAACACAATCAAAACCAAAAATATGTATGTCTGTATTTGTAGCTTGTGTCAACTTGGTGATTGTCCCCTTATGACCAAGTTTCTGAGCTACTCATTTTCCATTATTGTTGTTGTTTAGCCTGGTTTCTGTTTTGCTTTTCAGGAGGATGCTCTAAAGAATATACTTATGCAAGAAAAGTAGTTCGTTGCAAAGAATGCTTTGGAGGGCTTTTCCGCCATAACAATTAGACTCAGCCAGCAGTAAACATTAACATTGGAAAAAGTTAAAGCCATAACAAATGTGATGGAATGGACTCTTTTGTTGTCATTTTTTTTGTAGAAATGGAGTGGGTGAAAGTAGTTAGAAGGTTATATGATGAGGTGGATGTGTGATGTATGGATATTCAAATATTATAAATTTAATATTTGAGTTCAAGATAGTTTATTGATTTCAATTTTAGATTTTCTGAACCATTTGGTGATTGTTTTCTATGAATGTGTATAGGTGTGAATGCTACACTTTATTAACTTCCTATTAGCTGTTTTTTGTGTAGTGTTTTCTCTCTATTGGTAGCTTCTTTGACAAAGTTTTTTCGTCTTCCTTTATATTAAACGCGGAAAAATTATTTTGTCTCTATTTCATATATTTATGACAAAATATTTTTGACTCTAATTTTGTCCTTTAATGACAAAATATTTTGTCCTTTAATGACAAAATATTTTGTCGTTAATTAGTTACAAGTATGTTCCCACAGAGTCGATTGGGGACAAAAAAAATCGTCATCTATTGGTACTTTCTTTAACAAATTTTTTTCGTCTTCCTTTATATTAAACGTGATAAAATTATTTCGTCTCTATTTCTTATATTTTTGAAAAAATATTTTTTACTCTAATTTCGTCCTTTAATGACAAAATATTTTGTCGTTAATTAGTTACAAGTATGTTCCCACAGTCGATTGGAGACAAAAAAAAAATCGTCATCTACTAGTAGCTTCTTTGACAAGTTTTCTTCGTCTACCTTTATATTAAACGCTACAAAATTATTTCGTCTCTATTTCTTATATTTATGACAAAATATTTTTGTCTCTAATTTCTTCCTTTAATGACAAAATATTTTGTCACTAATTACTTACAAGTATGTACCCAACAGAGTGTATTGGAGACAAAAGAAATCGTCACAAATTTATCTTTTTCAATGGTGAGTTTTTTTTCCGTCTCCAATACCTTTTAGCGACAAGGCTTTGGCAACAAAACGGGTGACAAAAATTTTTCGTCTTAATAAGTTTCGGTGACGAAATATGTACATTTTGGGACAAAATTACGTCATCCTTAAACCCCAAATTTCTTGTAGTGACACATCAAACGGAGCATATAGGTAGCTTCAACATGCTTCGAAAGGGTCGCACGTCAAATTTCAGGTCATTCCGACAACGTTTAACCCGACTTTGATGCACCGAAACAAAATCAAGGCTATCGGCGGCGGATCACCCCAGACCTTGACATCCAAATCGGAGCCAACGGATGGTCTCAAAATGACTCCAATAGGCTCCCTGTGAAATTTCGAGTCGATCGGACATCGGTTGACCGTACATCAAAACGCAACATCTTCATTACGGCAAAATCAAGTCTATTGGCGACGGGACCCCACACGGCTTCAAAACTCAAACGAAAGCCCATGGTTGGTCCTATCTACTACTCAGGAGGCTTCACCTCCAATTTCAGGTCATTCCGACATCATTTGACCTAGTTTCCACTCTTGACGGAAAATTGGCTACAAAGTCTTCGGTTTTTCCAAAAAAATAGGAAACTTTGTGCTCCGATTTGTACGGCTTCTCGTCAGGTTTTCTTCAGGAGAATCGAGCCAATAAATGAGGAAAAATCTCAAGAAAAATATAGGAGAAAAAAGGATCGAAAAAGATCAAGAAATGGCCGAGAAACGACGACTAATAAAAGGGGAAAAACCCATGGTCGCCGTCAGCGACCATGGGCCAAGGTTGCCGGCGACCATAGAAATCTGGGTCGCCGGATTTCGCCCGAAAACCCACTTTTCTCTGTTATTTTCGCGTTTCGAGATGATTGGCCCTTGCGGTTTTTCAAAAATCTGATTTTTCAGGTATGTAATCCGCTGATCTTCGTCAACATCACGGATCTACCATCAGAACCATCAAATCATCATTGATCGCTCCAAGATCATCAACCGGCTGACCAAGAAAGTACACTTTCTGACCGATCGATCGAGAAATCGACAAGACAAATGTCACCGGCCCACTGATATCAACCAATGTCCGAAGTTGCATCGCCATCCGATATAAAATAACATGTGAATCCATCAGCGATCATCACAAGAAGAATTCCAAAAGACGAGGCATGGCCCGCGACTCTTCAAATGCCCTTGCGACCACTTAATGCTGTTAATTGACCCATTTTATGACAACTTAATGCGGTCATTAACCCATTATTTTAGACGGCCCAATCAAAATCAAGCAAATGGGAGTTACAAATTAAAGTAATCATGATATTAAAATCATGAAACTCCCCTCATCATGAAGATAAAGGACGATTAAATGCCCATCATTCTCCATCGGCCAATCATATCCAAGGAAAGAGGAGTTACAAAATCAAAGAATTAAAACTCGTAACTCATCCCATCATGGAGCATCAATGCTATCAATTCTCTCATCATAGGTCATCAATCCCATAAATCATCCCATGGCTACTAAGAGCCTATAAAAAGGGGTCATTCCAAGACATACACACACATAGAGAGACATACGCAGACACAGAGAGAGAGAGATCCATTCTCACAAGCAAGGAAGAATAACTCTGAAGAAATATTGCTACTCTGCTGCTGAAACACCACAAGGTGATCAAAGTTTCTTGGGGGGGGCATCCCCCCAAGGTCTCCTCTTTCCTTCTATCCAACATGGCCTAAACGCGGTTTTTCAGCCTGTTTACTCATTTTTTCTATTGGATACAGGACCTCCCCTTGGTATTTATCCTCTAAAAAACTGAGGTCCAAGCCAAGCCAAAGAATCAAAGCATCAAGCGTTCTCATCTGAAGGACGATGGCGAAGTCCATACATGACTTGCGACCGTTGATCTGAACGAGTCCCCGCAATCTCCTGAGAAGTCAGATTCATTTTCTCACTTTTTTATTGTATTTTGTATTCTGTGTAAAGAGACAAAAAAAAATTTGACATTTTTAGTCTTTCATTATTGATGAGATTTGTAAATCGCCCTCTACGGCAAAATCGCCTTCTACGGCACAAAACCGCCTTTCACGGCACAAAACCGCTTTTCACGGCAAACAAAAATTGCCTTTCACGGCACAAAACCGCCTTTCACGGCAAACAAAAATCGCCTTTCACGACAAACAAAATGAAATCGCCTCTCACAACATTTAAAAAATTGTGTCTCTTTCTTAAAATATATGTGCAATGGAAAGTTAAAAAGAAGAATGGATTTCCTTTCTACTTGTGAAGGTGAATCTTCGGATCACCACTTCAAATTCCAAGTAGAATAGAAAATCTGGCATACCTATATAAAAATATTGATGACTCGCTTTTCCTCCTCCGCCATACTCCGGCAGCCCCAGGGGTGGGAAGGAGAGGACGAAAGGCCGGGCCCCCATCAAGCTGGCACACCCGGTGGAACTCGTTCATTTCAGAATGCGATGCTTAATTCTTAGGCTCCTTTCTAGTTGGTGGCCTATGTTGGATCTTGCATCCAAAAAAAAAAAAACATGAGATGGGATTTTTGGAGATTTCTATCTTTGAATTTATTTCCACTCTTCCTCATTTAAAAAAAATCTGATTTCTCTTTTTTGGATTCAATTTTGAGAAACTTTGATCCTCTCCTATTCGAATTTGATAGCTCACAGAAATGTTCACAGTTATTGGTCGTATCGGGGAATGGGCCATCTTTTCTCTTTGATGAGTCCAATAGGGATTTAAAAAAAATCATTTCAAACTCTTTAAAAAAATCAGTTCCTTTCTCTTTTGGATTTAAATTTGAGAAAGTTTGGTTTCTTCCTTTTAAGACAATGGCTCACGGAAATCGCTTATAGCCAGCGTTTGAATTTGAAGGGACCATTTGCTCTCTTTGATAAATCCATTAGAAATTTCCAAAAAAAAAATTAAAAAAAAAAGTTCAAAACCAATAAGGTTACACCAGTTGCGTTCTTTGACCAAAGTGGATCCAAGAAAAGCCTTGTCTAGAGTATGGAGGCAGCTAGATTGTTCGAGGCAAGGGTTCTTCAAACGGGTTCATTAAGTAATCCTACCCTTACCTGGGGGCTGATCTATTTACTAAAGGTTTCATAAGACCGAATTGGAGACCTATGTCTACTCTTCAAAAAAAAATTTCTTCAAAAAAAATCTTCAAAAAAAAATCTTAAAAAAACACTTTAAAAAAAAAAAAAACTTTCGTCATATTTGAGTTTAGATTTGAGAAATCTTGGTTCTCTCTTTTCGGATTTAGTGCTCGCAGAAATGTTTGAGTCTTTATTCGAATTGGAACACCATTTGCTCTCTTTCATGAACTCAATCCCGATCGTAAAAAAAACCTCCGTCATTTTGAATTCAGATTTGAGAAATCTTGGTTTTCTCCTTTTTGGATTTAGCGCTCGCAGAAATGTTTGAGCCTATGTTCGGATTGGAACACCACTTGCTCTCTTTGATGAATTCAATCTTGACCTTTCAAAAACACTTCCGTCACTTTTGGGTTCAAATTCGAGAAATTGTGGTTCCCTCCTTTTCGGACAAGTGCTCGCAGAGATGTTTGAGCCTTGTTCGGATTGGATACCATTTGCCTTCCTTTACGAATCCAATCTTGACCTTTAAAAAAAATCCCATCCCAAGTCTTTTCCAAGGATACGATTTACAAAATTTGTGCCTAGCGGTGCTAGTACGCCCTTTCGGGTCTACTGTATTCGCGACCGACACATTTGTATCTCCAACCTTATATCGTCTTACCTTGAGTGAGCCTTACTTCTCGGTAATTTGAATTAAGGTTTACAATACAATTACTTTTAGCAGTCACTAGAACCCTCGCCCTGAGCCTACCATACTTGCATTTGGAACAATTGTATCCTCTATGGCTTTTTGCCTCTTTCATCTTGCTTGGGTTGGGCCATGTCCCCTCGAGCGATTTGAAAAGACAAAACCATAGTTATTTTCCATTTATAATCACCATATTCTTGTGATTACTAATAGATCTGGTCTTGTTTCAGAAGTTTTCCAAACTAACAATGGCAGCTTCATTGATCATCACTTTCGATGAGAACAAGTACCAACTCTTGCTTTAAGAAAAACAAAACAAGCGCACCCACAAGCGCCCTAGCAGCTACCGAAGCGTTATCTCCCTCGGCAACTCTCAAACCGGGTCGACCTCTACTCCCCGGACCATCGTCTTCGGGTCGTTGGGACCATTCCCACTCCCCGCAGAAGAAACTGTGCCTACCAAGAAGTAGAAAACCGCCCCTGAACATGTCGCTGCTCCGACACCAAGGGTAACAATCAAAAAGTCTGAAGCTCGAGGCAACCCCACGAAGCCTCAACCAGCAAGAAACCAGGTCTGCCCCAAGACCTGGTCCCCGAGACCTTCCCCAAAGCAAAGGAGGTCCCGAACATCTGCAAAGCTAGCGTACCTGGCCCCTCTCAAGGAGAATCGGTTCTAACCTCTTTCTCACATGAAAGAGGAGAAACCTACCCTCCACCAAACAAACAAATCAACTCAACATGATCCGACTTGCTCCTACAAGCCCAAAATCAAGTCATGCATCACTAGGCCACTGCAAGAACCTGCTAAGGTCTACACTCCTGCGAGTCGACCCTTCATCTCAACAGGGGCCGAACTTTCAAAATCCAAAGCCTCACTGCGACAGGCAAAGGACCGCGTCCAGATCCTGTCCATCCCTAGCTTCAAAGAAGACAAGCTCAGCTGCTGTGCAAGGGGGACTACGTCCTTTAATGCCAGGGCACAGCCAGAGCTGACTGAAGCTCAAATTGCTCATCGTATGCATCGCCGCGCGACATATCGAGAAAAGAGACTAAAGAAGTAAAGAACCCATCATTCTACCCTTCAAGTCTCTAAAAAATGGGTCGAAAAAGAAAGACCTGACCAAGTTGTTGCTGTCTATATGGTTGGAAAAACTAGAAGACGCCAGAAGTCAGCAACCAAAATTCATGTCAGACGACGGGTGACTCCCAGCGTCTCCCGGACAAGAAGACATCAGGAGGATTCTCCTGCTCCTTCAAGCCAAGGACATCAGAGTAATTGTTGACCCACTTGATGCAGGGATCAATTATCTAGAAGGCAACAAACTCAATCCAGGATGCAATCCCTCAAAATCATAAACCATGTACAACAACATATACTATTTAGAAGATAGAAAACAGCACCTAAACATGCAACCACGAAATCCACAACATACAAGGATGTAGATTTATATCTTTGGAGCCTTGTAGTGCTCTAATGGAGAATTTGAGTTCTTTCTTTGATGATGAACACCTTCACTATCCAAATTCAGAATCTCCAACACTTTTTGATCTTCCACGCTATGACCCATATTAGATCTCTTTTCTCAAGAAGATGGTGGAATCTTCAAGAGAAAACCCAACTAGTAACTCTAAGGAACTAAAGGTGAAAGAGAGGAGAACTTATAGAGGAAGAGAACTTGTGCAACACTTGCACAAAGGGGCTGGAATTGCTCTATGTATTATGCACGACCAAGAGGGGTTTATTCCTCTTTATATAGCCCTCCATTCCACCTCTTTTCCTATTTAAAATAGAAGTTTAACTCCCATTACAAAATAGTAAACTTCTCCCTTGCTAGTTGCCATAGAAGTCTCACTTCCACAACAATTAGTAGCTTTCTCCTTTCTAATTAAAATAGAAGTCCTACTTCCATTAATAATTAGTAGCTTACCATTACCACTATTAGAAGTCTCACTTCAAATAGAAATAGTAACCTTCCTTTTAGAGTTCAAGTAGAATTAGTATCTTTCTAATAACTTGGGCTAGCTTGGGACCACTAGGAATTCCTTAGAAAGATGGCTTCAACTGGGACACGCGACCCCACATCTCATGTGCAATCTGGGCCCACAGTTAATTGCAAATAACTCCACTATATAAATGCAATTGCACTCCAGTCTTAGAAATAAATTACAATGAAGACCCTAAACTTCCTCAGTACCACAAGTAGGCCCCTCCATCTATATCCAAGGATCAAATGGACCTGTCCACCAAATTAGATCCATATCTTATTACCCTTGAGCCCCAATTAATTATAGTGATCATTTGGTACCGATCCAATTAACTCTTAATTGGAATGGGTGCACACTTACCAATGATAAATCCATTAATTGGCACAAGGGGATATTAAAGATTGATTCCATCTTGACCATTGAATGTTCCCACAGCTCTACTACCACGTACCCAAATCACCGAGGTGTTGACCTACAATTGGCTTCACTCATTGGTGACTCAAAGCAAATGAATAGATAGAAACTTGAGTTCATTAATGTCTCAGGATTATGAGCCTATTGCTAGGGAATTATGAGAGCAGACCTTAAAGTAAAGACAGTGTATATAAGGTGCTTCTCATGGTCCTTCAATATATCCAATGTACCAGCACCATGATCCAGAATCTTACATTCCGATGATCGAGACAAATCACACTATCTCATAGTGATCAAAGTGCTGCAACCTTGTCATATGAGATGTCCAATCTCATCACTGGTTGTGAAGATATTTAAATATAAGATTTGCAATACATATCTCCTGTATGTGGATCTCATCCATACACATGTATTACATCTAGTATACTTATGGACTCCGGTTCATCTCATGAGCCATTGTGTCATTCGTATTGGTTATGTGCAAGTATATAATTAAACACCATTCATCTCATGAAAGGGAAAGCATGATTGTATTGATAAATAAAGAAATTAATCAATTTATTACATCATATACCCTTGGTATTGAGACCATAAACTAACAGTAACCACTCCTCGGACTCTTCATCCAAAAGAATGCTCCAGGTCAGTCACCAAGAGGATATCCTCATTCGATTCTCGAAGGATGAACGTCCTGGTTACAAATGTTGAGCAACCTCCACTGCATGATGACGTAACAGCACGCATCCAGCAGTTGGAGTAGGACAGTAGAGAATTGAGGCTCTGATGGAAAACCTCCTCCTCACTTTCCAGCGTCCACCAAACAATGAACCTCATCCGAGTCATCAAGATGACGAGGAAAACAATGAGTCACGTGCCCTTACCAAAAAGGACGTTGACGATATCCTCGCTAAAGCAAAAGAAGAGGATACGCTAAAGGAACATGAGATGAAGCCACCATATCCCTTATGGATGGACTCGGTTCCATTCCCTGCAAAATTCAAACTACCTACTCTCCAAACATATACGGGGAAAGGTTCAGCCAGACAACACGTCATCCACTTCAAGATCCTGACGGGAGTTATTGCGGATCAAGATGCCCTCAAGATCCGTCTCTTTGCAAGTACCCTAAAAGGTATAACCTTTGATTGGTACTCCACTCTGTCGGAGGACTCCATCCAAAACTGGGCCATGCTGGAGACACGCTTCCTGACACACTTCAAAGGTGAAGATCACCCTGTTACTATGACACAACTCAGCAGCCTAAAATAGGGAGAGAATGAGTCAACATAAGACTTCATTCACAAGTGGAAGGCGATGGCGTACAAGTGCTCAGAAAGCGTCGCTGGTCGACATTTGCCGTAACAATATGAGAGCAAGGATCCGCCCTATGATTATCGGTAACAAATCAAAAAACCTGGGAGAACTCCTAGAAGCAGTTATGGAAGCTGAAACGGTGATCAAAGACCTCAACAGTCAGAAATCATCAAATAAAAAGCCTACCGCCATTATGACCTCGAAACCAAAGAAAAGGAGGTTCTTAATGTCCAAATCAAGTCAGCTCCTCAGTGGCCAAAGTAAACTGAAAACAAAACTGCAGGTAAGAAACCTGAGCTCTCTGAAGCCTTCAAAAAACGAGTAGAGAAGAAATACCCGTTCGATGAAGATGTTGAAGAAATCTTTCAGGCTCTCGTAGAAAATGGTAAGCTCACCTTACCTGAGCCCAAAAGACCGGGAGATGTTGGCAAAACCAACGATCCTTGGTATTGTCCATATCATCAGATGATCTCGTATCCTTTCAATCAATGCTTCGTTGTGAGAGAGAAGATCAACGAGATGTGGAAACATGGAGTCATCACCTTTGACAAAAACTATGGGTCTGCCTCCGTCAACATGGTGTCATATGGACAAACTTCCAAGTCACCAAAGGAGAAGATCACTACTTCCTTCAAGGTGATAAAAATGACTCAGACGTCCCAAGAGTTGGTTCCTTATCCAACATTAGACGGACAACCCATATAGTTACATCCCGATCTCCTAGAAGATGAAAATTGGGAAGGCAAGCTAAGAGACAACTGCGAAGGCAAGCTAAGAGACAACTCTGCAAGCTCAAACAGCAGGAGAAAGCTCAATCAAAGCAAGAAATCCCTGAAAAAGCAGGGACATCTTCCACTGTTTCACTGGGGGCAACGGAAGAACCCAAAACTTCAAAGGAGGTAAGAAGATTCACCCTTTGCGATTTCATGCCACCTCATTACAGAAATGAAACTACGCAGGGGGCATCGTACTCTTGCAACTCAGTACGTAATTGGATTCTCCATCGATGGGTATGAGTCTAGTGATACTGGCAGTGATATCGATGAGTGGGAAGAATCCCTTGAAACATCTAGTAATTTGGTATAACCCATTACAGCCGCAAGGATCCCGGTCTGATGATGAAGAAGACCAAGACGCTGTTCAAGAAAGTGTTGTTGATCCAGCACAAGCAAACGCTCCAGTGGAACCGAACATTGATGAACCACTAGGAGCAGATGACGAAGAAGATTTGGCCTCTATGCCCTGATCTCGAAGAATATGCAAGAATCTTGCAACGTCTTACCATAGAGCGGGAGCAAGATCGCATCGATGAGCTTTGTCAAAAACAAAATCCAGAACTGGAAATCCCGGAAGATTTACAGACATCTCCTCCGGTAACCCCGGAAAATGAAGAAAACTATTGGATTGATGATCCCCTCACATCTGAAGACGAGTTTGAATCTCAACAGTGTGTTGCTTACAATGCGATAGTTTGGGATGATGATGCCTCTGTAGCTTCGTTTGCCGAGGCCTCAGATTCTCAGACTACTAGCATATCTTCTGGAGCTACATCTCCTCAGGTGAATTCCATAGAGATATCATCTTCTTAGCCTTCGCCTCCCGAAACTGTGACGACGGAACCCAAGCCTCTTCCGGTTGATCATCTCGAAGAAGCTCCCACCAATGAAGTCTTCTTCAATGAAAATCCAGTTAACTGGTCCCAGATACTCAACCTCATAGGCGATGTCTGGACCGATAAACTACTCAACGAAGAAGAGAAGTTGCTGGATGCTGTTCAGGACTTGTTCCCGGAAAATGCTCCATACAACGTGATCACTGAAGACAGCAATACTGCTACAGAGATGTCTTCAGCAAATGAAAAGGATCAACCCCTTGATCCCGAGAGTGATCTTCCAAAAGGAGACCCCTCTCCAGAAGCTCTTGAAGTTGGTAGAGGTACCCGTTATGGCTGGGACTACCACAAAAATTACAACCAACCTTCTTCTTCTTATGTAAATCCTTCGGGAAAACAAGTTGTAAATGCCCCAAGTGGCAACAATAATGAAAATGCAGGCCCGAAGGAGGCTTTCAAGTATGACTTGATTGAGCACTTCAAACATATACCTGCACGACTACACATCCTTGACTTATTACGAATGTCTCCACAAACTCGTGACAGTCTCATTTCAGAACTGCAAAGGCTGAATGCGGATGTCGACAAACATGCCCCATAAGTCCTACAAATTGAAATGGACTATAGGGTCAAAAAATCAAATACTTCATTAAAGGGAGAAAAGAGGAAAACTGAGAGATCAAGCATCGAAGGCCTCTCAGTTCAAAAAGCAACGAGTGCAACAATTGCCTTCGATAAGGATGACCTCCTGCTAGGCGAGACAAAGCATAATCGACCGTTGTCCTTCACAAGGTATGTCAAAGAAATGCCAGTACACAGAGTCCAGATCGTCCCAGGTTCTGCACTCAATCTCATCTCTACTTCGGTACTCGAAGAGTTAGGTATTCTACCTAGCAAGCTGAGTCACACATCTGTATCGATCTTTGGATACAATGGGAGCGCTCAAAGGCCTATCGGCAAAATCAGGTTCTAATTGCGAATCGGTGATCTTATCTCTGAAGTCACTGTGTACGCAATAAGAATCCCCTCATGTTACGATATCCTTCTTGGACGCCCCTGGATACATGAGAATGATGTCGTCCCTTCAACTCTACACCAGTGCATCAAGTTCGCTGGCAATGACGGATTAATATATCGAGTGTTTGTAGATAAAACGCCCTTCAAAGGCAAAGTCGTCCATTTTGCAGATGCTCAGATGTACAAAGATGAAGAAGAAGAAAAGGAGGAAGAAACAACACCCTTTGCCGAAAATCTCCAGAAAGATAAGGGCAAGGCTCCTCAGCAATCATCAAAAGAAAACAAACCTTTCAGCAAAACCGAAAAGAGCATTCTTTCTCCCTTTGTTGTCTCCCTCCAACCATCAAAGCCTTTGGTAATCACCACCAAAGCAAAGAAGACAAAACAAAAGTCTGGGGGCAAGTTCACTGTCTCCTTCGTGTCCATTATGCAAGACACGGATTCGGATTCAGAGCCAGAAGATGATACATCGTCAAGCCAAGCTGATACTCAGCAAGTTCAGCCTGCTCTCACTCCATTGAAGACACCTATCGACGTAGAAGACCCTACGTCTACTTCCTTCGTTGTTCCGGCAACTTCGACAGAAGAAAAGACAATCTTCTTCCACAAATCGGAAGCCTCTTTACCAAAATCTTCTCTTGAACCTTTCCAAAATGAAGGTGTGCCTCAATTACTCCTATATAGTCCAATGACACAAGCTATCATGAAGAAAATGATCTATGATGCTCAAAATGCAATCGGTTTAGGAGGTGGTCGTAGTATTCTCACACCATTGGAACCCATCCTGACCAAAAGTCAACTGGAGGATTGGAAACTCCATCGTCACATAGACAAGTCTTCATACGAGTTGGGGTATGATCCTGACACTCCCATGAGACAGTTGACATAAAGGCTACAAAGTCGTTTCACCAGCCAAGCCGTAATATCTCGTGTCCATGAAGACATTGATCTCCCTGGATATCTCTTTGAGGAGTCACCCGTCAAGGATTCAGGAAGCTCTTCCAATTGGTATGATTTCTTTGACGATGAAGAGGAATTGTCCGATGACACAGACGCATGGTTTTTTAGCCCAGAAGAACCATCGTCTTCGAAAGAAGTACCTTACTTCGACCTAGTTTCAACAGGTGATTGGGATCATCTCATTGCCAGTCTTGAGAAGAATACCGATCAAGAAGACCCATGGACAGAAGCAAAGCCTTGGTCTGTAAATGCCTTTGGAACTCTAGAAGGTCTTGTTAAGTTGGAAGCCTCCGAAAACATTGTGGAGGAACCACTTTCAAACCTTCTAATAGAAGATCCTGTTCAAAAGATAGACTTGGGGACACCTGATAACCCACGTCCTGTATTCATAAGTAAGAATATAAAGGATGATGAGTTACCCGAGTATATCGTTTTTCTTCATGAGTTCGTTGATTGTTTTGCATGGTCTTATGCTGAAATGCCTGACTTAGACCCCAAAATAGCAGTCCATAAACTCAATGTGCAAGAAGACATTAAGCTTGTCAAACGAGGCCAAAGAAGAATCCGTCCTGATGTAATGGACAAAGTTGAACAAGAAGTTCAGAAACTCAAAAGCGTTAGCTTCATCCGTGAGGAACAACATCCCGAGTAGTTGGCCAACATCGTCCCCGTGACAGAGAAAATTGGGCAGATCTGGGTTTGTATTGACTATAGAGACCTGAATAATGCTTGCTCTAAAGATGAATTTCCACTCCCCATACCAGAGGTGATGATCGACAACACCTACGGATTTGAGCGAATGACATTCATGGATGGATTCTCTGGCTACAAGCAGATAAAGATGCATCCTGAAGATGAAAGACACACATCATTTCAGACTCCATTTGGCGTGTATTGCTACACAGTCATGCAATTCAGTCTAAAAAATGCTGGTGCTACATATCAGAGGGCTATAATGAGGAGATTCCAAGATATGCAACACAAGACGGTCGAATGTTACGTTGATGACCTCGCCGTCAAAAGCAGAAGAAAAGAAGACCATCTCAAAGATCTTCGAGAAGTCTTCATCCGACTTCGCAAACACAAACTGCGGATGAATCCACTAAAGTGCTTCTTCAGTGTCTCATCGGGTAAGTTTCTCGGATTCATAATTCGGAAAGGCGGAATAGAACTTGACCCCACCAAAGTCAAGGCTATCCTAGAAATGTCATCTCCAAGAACCCTAAGAGAACTAAAAGGCTTCAAGGAAGGTTGGCATACATTCGGCGGTTCATCTCCAATCTGTTAGGGAAGTGCCGTCCATTCTCTCGCCTAACAAAGAAAGGTGTGGACTTTGTTTGGGATGCTGAATGTGAAGCCGCATTTTAAGACATCAAGACATACCTGACTAAACCTCCAGTGTTGGCTGCCCCCACAACTGGAAAAACATTCATCTTGTACACAAGAGCTCTTGATTACTCTTTGGGGGCTCTACTAGCACAAGAAAACGACAAGGGAAAAGAAGCTGCTCTATATTACCTCAGCCGGACATTGGTAGGTGCAGAGCATCGCTACTCTCCAGTCGAAAAAGAATGACTTGCAATGATGTTCACCTTACAAAAGTTGCATCACTATCTATTGTCCAACACAGTATACCTAATTCCGAGGATCAATCTCTTAAAGGTCCTTGTCACAAAAGCATGTTCTCTCAATGCCCGATTGGCAAAATGGTCCATCCTTCTGTCACAATTCGTTTTTAGGTATGTACCACAAAAAGCAATCAAAGGCCAAGCTCTAGCAGACTTTCTCGCAAAGCATCCATTGCCTAAAGATTCTCCACTGAGGGATGATCTCCCAGATGAATCTGTTTACAATGTGGAAACTTCCTTACCAAATGCTTACTGGGACATGTACTTTGACGGCGCAACCAGGACAAATGAAAAAGGAAAGCAAATATCAGGAATTGGCATTCTCTTTGTCAGTCCTGAAAAATACATGATTCCACACGCTTTCTCGCTACTGAACCATGTTCAAACAATGCAGCTGAGTATCAAGCCCTAATTGTGGGATTGGAACTCGCCATCGAATCTGGCATCACCATGCTGGAAGCTTTTGGGGACTCTCAACTGATCATCAACCAGATGAATCAGAAATTTGAAGTCAGGAAGCCTGATCTGTTGCCTTACTACAACAAGGTGCAATCGCTTGGACAAAAGTTTGACATCTGTCACATCACCCACATCCTTAGAGGCGAAAACATTCGTGCAGATGCCCTGGCCGGACTTGCAACATCTATGGAGATCCAAGAAGGGGAAAACATGCAAATTATGGTATGTCAAATAATGAATCTCCCTCCTCTTAACACACACCAAGCAGTTGCTGAATGCCACCAAGTGGTTGGAAGTCGGATGTCCATCCTCAAACCTCCGATTAGCGACTGGAGGGACCCGTTCATTGATTACATTATGTTCGGAATCCTACCTGAAGATCCAAAAGAACGGGTATGCCTTCAAAGACGAGCCCCAAACTTTCATTTGGATATTCCTTCAAAAATGCTTTACAAAAAATCCTTCAACGGAGTACTTCTACGCTACTTGTAACAACAAGAAGCCGAGGAAACTCTCAAAGAAGTACATGCTGGTCTTTGTGGAGCTCATTAGGCTGATCCTAAGCTCTACGATCAGATAAAAATGTTAGGTTATTATTGGCCTACCATGGTAGCGGACGCTATGTAATTTGCTAAAACCTGCCAACAATGACAAGTTCATGGAGACTATGTCCACATGCCTCTGGAATGGCTACACCCTACAGCAATCTCATGGCCTTTCGAAGCCTGGGGTATGGACATCATAGGTCTAATCTCTCCCTCATCAAGCAAAGGTCATCGCTTCATCTTCGCCGTTACGGATTATTTCTCCAAGTGGTCAGAAGCATTTGCGCTCAGCGAAATGAAAACCTCACCAGTCCTTCAATTCTTGCGCACCAACATTATCTGTCGTTTCGGCATACCTAAAATATTCGTTCATGATAATGGACCACAATTCCGGGATCACAGATTCTACAAGTTTTGCGACAAGTACAAAATCCAAAGTTGTCCTTCGACTCCATATAATTCGGCAGCGAATGGACTAGCAGAAGCCTTCAACAAGACACTCTGCAAAATTCTCAAGAAAATGGTCTCTAGTCACAAGAGAGACCGGGGCGACAAACTACCTGAAGCTTTGTGGGCTTATCGAACCACCGTTCGAGGATCAACCCATAACACACAATTCTCTTTGGTCTATGGATGCGAACCTGTTATCCCTTTGGAAGTACAAATTCCTTCCTTAAGGGTATCTTTGCAAAATGACATGACGCAAGAAAGCAATGTCAAATTAAGACTCCAAGAGCTAGATAATCTCGATGAAAGACGTCTTGAAGCTCTACAAAGCATTGAGCTATACCAAGCACGCGTGGTAGGATCTTTCGACAAGAAGGTCAGGCAACGCGCCTATAAAAAGGGTGACTTGGTTCTTGCAGTAAAAAGGCCAATGATTTTCGCCCACAAATCCAAAGGAAAATTCGAACCAAAATGAGAGGGACCCTTCGTCATCGACAAAGTCTTCTCCAACGGCGCATATGCTCTTCTAAACATGGAAGGTGACAAATGTATGCTGCCCATTAACGGCAAATTCTTGAAGCATTACTACCCTTGAAGACTTCCGCCACTAGGTCAAAGCAATGCCTACATGGTCAAAGCCTATTCCCAGGTACTTGCTCGTCAAATCCACTCCTTTTGGAATTTTCATCCTTATGTTGAAATTTCTAAAAAAAAAAAAACTCAAAACAATGCCCACTTTCATAGTTTCATTGTTCAAAAAGTCCAAAAATCCAAGTTTAGGAGCCTCTTCCCGGACTTGACCAAAACTTTCAATACTTGATCCCAAAATTCATGGTTTGAAACAAAAATTAGGACTCAGGAATTTCCACCCTAGTCCACCCC
Source organism: Cinnamomum chago (assembly GCA_038049695.1). Taxonomy (NCBI): domain Eukaryota; kingdom Viridiplantae; phylum Streptophyta; class Magnoliopsida; order Laurales; family Lauraceae; genus Cinnamomum; species Cinnamomum chago. The sequence continues at coordinate 20,647,568 of CP142459.1, forward strand.
AACTTTTACAACCAAAAACGATTTTAAGTCAAAATTTACGACCCTCGTGTCTTTAAACAAAAAATGGTTTTAAAGAAACCACGGGAAAGCGACGCTTAGTCAATACTCGCAAAGCCCAAAAAATTGGAAGGATGCGAACCCCATTCGATGATTTCAAAACCTCAAAATCGCAAGGAAGCGACACCTTGTCGATACTTGCAAATTTTCAAAAAATCATGGAGACGCAACATTCCAGTTGATAACCACAACCCAAATTTTCAAAAAAAAAGAAGAGAAAACCTCAAATTTCAAAAAAAATCGTGGAAAAGCGACATTCGTTCGATACCCACAAAGCCAAAGTTTTTGAAAAAGCAAGGAGGCGACGTTCAGTCGATACTTGCACCTCAATTCGAGAGGAGGCGACATTCCATCGATACTCGCAAACCAAATAGCAAGGAGGCGACATTCCATCAATACTTGCAATACCGTTCAGCAAGGAGGCGACTTTTTAATTGATACTTGCATTTTTTAAAACCAAAACCTGACTTCTATGCCAAAAACAAAATTTCGGCTTTTATGCCAAAAAATCCAAAAATCGGCTTTTGTGCCAAAAACAAAATTTCAGCTTTCACGCTAAAAATCTAAAATTTGGCTTTCATGCCAATAAAACAAAACTTAGTTTTCAAAAAAATATGGCTTTCACGCAAAAAACAAAAAAATCGGCTCTCATGCCATCCCAAAATTTCGGCTTTCACGCCAGCAAACAAAATCGGCTCCTACGCCACAAAACCTGGCTGTTATGCCAATTCAAAAATCGGCTCATATGCCATAAAACCTGGCTCTCATGCCAATTCAAAAAATCGGCTTTCATGCCATCTCAAAACATGGCTCTCATGCAATCTAAAAAAAAATCAGCTTTCATGCCATCTCAAAAAAAAAATCAGCTTTCATGCCATCTCAAAAAAAATTCAGCTTTCATGCCATCTCAAAAACTTGGCTCTCATGCCATCTCAAAAACCAGCTTTCATGCCATCTCAAAAATTCGGCTTTTATGCCATCTCCAAAATTCGGCTTTCATACCATCTCAAAAACTTTGGCATCCATGCCACAAACAATTTTTGGCTCTTACGCCACAAAATTCGGCTCCCATGCCATCTCAAAATCTAGCTTTCAAGCTATCAAAAACAAGGTTTCGCCACAAAATCTGGTTTTCATGCCCGAAACAACCTTTTGGTCAAATTTCCAAACAATAATTCTCATCCAACTTTTGCTTATTTTCATCAAAAAGAATTTGATTAAAAAGTAAGTAGAGTACCAAAAATGTTTTTACATGGAGGTACCAAAAGAGAAGAAGAAAAAAGAGTTTGTTACAAAAATCCGGAGCTTAGTCTAACATGGTATTCAACCAAAGATTCATCTCCTCAAGCAGACTCATGGCCTTAGCCTCTAAAGCTTCTAGGCCACGCTTCTTCAAAATCTTTCCATAAAATGCGGCAAAACGTCGCAACCCATCTGCAGCACAGCGCAGGTCTTCTGTTAGCTCAATGATGGCCAACTCGGTGACGTTCCTCTCCCGAACGAATTGCTTCCGAGTCCGCGAGATCTCATTCAGTTCAGACTTGACCTCGTCAGAAGGCTTCAAAAACATCTCATTGAAGAAGTCACCGCTTGGGAAGCTCTTGGTTTCATTCCACTTGTTGCCTAAAGCTATGACTTCATCAACAAAAGTGTTCGCACTTGCAATGTCCAAACCGACCTCTTCACTATCGGCAAGGATGTCCTGTACATGCTTGATCATACCAAAGCCGGCTTCCAAATGGCCAGAAGAAAGAGTTTCGACCCATGAGCTCAAAACGCTCTTCAACACTTTCTTCGCATACTGAAGAGATGGACCAGATGAAGGCTCGCCCCTCTCCATGGGTCGACTGCCCGTGTCATGCCCTGTTGGAGGAGTGATCATCAGACTCTTTCTAATCGGAGACACTGGCGAAGGAATCTGCTTAGAAGATTTCATCTATGCCGTATTGAAACTGGAAGAAAAAGTCCATACTTTTGGTTCAACTGCATGCATCCCCTGCTCTAGCCCTGAGAAAGATGGGGGAACTTCTCCTATTACTTCACAACCTACAAGTGAAACAAAATAAAAAGGAAGGTATGAATATGATCATGTTGAAAAAAAATCATTATCACCAGGGTTATTACTAGAAATACATTCTTCAACGATCGGCGGAATACTTTCTGCCTCCATGAGTTCATTCGAAGCATCGTCAAAGGTCGCATCCATGGATGGCTCGAAATCGTCAGAATCCTGTAGCAAGTCAGCTGACAAGAAAACAAGCAACATGTTAGCAAATGACAACACAGCTAAAAAATAGAAAAGAAAGAAAACGCAAAGAAGTCATACCAGGTGAAGATTCTGGAATCACTCCAGAGTCCCTCGGTTCTTCTTCAGATGCTGCAATTGGATCTGTCATTGCTTCATCAGCAGGAACCTCAGGCATCACCAAATCATCATCTCCCACTAAAAAGGGAGAGAAAGAAAATAAAAAACCAAGAAAATCTTAGTAAAAAGAAACGGAAAAGGAAAGAGGAGGAATCATACCTTCATTAACGGTCTTTTCCTCTCGTCTCCTCTTTTCCGGAGGCTCATCAGGGTCCCCTAACATCTCTTCAAAAATGGCGGGAGGGACTTCTGAATCAGGAGAGTCATCGTGTCGTCTCTTTTTATGGCGTTGCCCTCTCTTCCTCTTGCTTCTATGGGCCGGTTTACTTAAAGTACCCGCCCCATCGTCAAAGTCAGGACCTTCGCTTGACTCCTCGCCGGATGGTCTACTCCTCCCAGTGGACTCCAAGGAAGCTTTCGTTCATTCCACTTGCATCCAAGCGTCGATCTCGGCCTCCTTCTCTTCTAGCTGTTTCAAGACCTCACCAGGTTTCTCTTGTACAGCTCCAGATCTGATGACATCATGTTCACCGAGAAAGCCTATCTTATGCTTCTCTCCAGCAAGGAAAGCCAGAACTCCCTCTCGATGGACTCCATCTGATCTGCCAAGACCCTTCCTAGAAGATTGCTTGACATCGAGCTCCTTCTTAGAAAGCCACCGGTACACCAAAAAGCTCTCTACGAACCATTTCGTAAAGCCAGCAGTTTGGAAAGTGGGAAACTCGGGATAGGAAATCATGGCGGTAGTGTCCTCCGCACTGTAAAAATCCCATACATTCCTTCCATCCTGCAAACCTCCAAAACATTTCACCATGCTCGAAGGCACTCCAACAACGCCTTGAGAGAAGCTCAACTGCAGCGCAAAACGCGAGGGGACATACGACTGGATATCAACAAAAAGATGTCTACGGTACACCATCGTACCAACACGTATGTTGAAAAGCCACCTCTTTTCTGCGTTTGTCAAAGAATAGTGTCTTCCTGACCTTGCGCGGGTGGATTCACAGGAGACACCAAAATCAAAAGCCTTCTTCCACAAACCTGGAGAAAGCTTCACTAAAGATTGCCCAATCTCGACGTCCCTGCACCATCAAATCCTCAAACGGGCAGACAAAAGAGATTTGGAAACGGTTGTCCCTCTAGCCAATCGAATCATAAAATCATCATGTGCAACTCATAATCGATGGAAGCCGGGACAGTAGTATACATACCACGAATAAAACATGTGGGCTGAAAATACCCTGTTCATAGGGAGCCCAAGCCGAACTAGGAAAGCAGCAGCCTGCAGTTCGGTGCACAAATAGGAGTAAAGAGCAGGTACTAAAGCAAGTTGCTCTCCAAATGCCATCTGACAAGCCGTAAAAATACAATGCGGTCTGATGTGCGTACCTTCTCCTCCAGCAAAAACAGCCTCACTCAGCCAGTAAGTGAGGTAAACAGCGAGATCCCTCCGCAGCGCAATGTCCGAATAAATGGCATCTGTGCTCATGAAGATGTCCTTCAAGTCTCCTCGCGTGACAGAAGTCTTTTTCGAACTTGGAGTCTTAGCTCTGGCCTCCCGGGTCGTCCTATCAGAAGACTTTCTGCTGTCAAAGAAGTTGGGAAACAATGAGCCAAAACTCCTCCAATTGCTGAACCTGACTTTCGAGCCCTCCTTCTCCTTCAAAAAATCATAGAAGGCGACGAGCTAAAAGTATAAAAGCCTGGACTGTCACGTCCCCCGAACCCGATTAGAGAATAAACCGGATCCGGAGAGTGAAATTTAGGACTAATTAAAAATTTTGTCCTTTAGGCCCAAGGATCGTAAGTCCGCTGTGAGGATATAATATTTCAAACCTCAAGTAATATAAACTGCGGAATTCATACAATTTGAGGCACATTGAATTTCAAGGCAATGCATAATAAATCTCATTAATAATTGAAGTTGCACAAAGAAATAATAAAACTAACCAAGGAATTAAAGTATTAACAAAGGCCACCCCAATAACCAAGGCCTTTTAAAAGAACATGATGTCAATAAATGAAAGGTCCAACGATAAAATAATAAATGAAGAAATAAAAGAATCTAATGAGGTCCCCATGAATCTCTCCCGTGCCAGGATCAATGACGCTACTCTACGTCATCGGCACGCCACTCTCGTTCCTCCTCAACCGGTTGGAGATCCTCTGGGATCTCCTCACCTGATTGCTCCTCGTAATAGTACTCACCTGAGGAGTCTGCACACCAAAGGATAGAGTCAACGACATGTTGAGCAATAGATAAGCAATATATAAATAATCATGACATGCATCAAGTATAAGAGTAATGACAGGTATAATAATCAAGAGAATACAAGGAACAATACTAGGCATGCAGCATGAGTAAATAACCATCAGGATCATAAATAGAAATCCTAGCAATACTAACAATCACCACTACCAATATAATGCAATGCACAAGAGGGAGACTCCGTGGATGTCCTAGCCACCTCACGGGGTACCAGTAACAATCCTATCCAGACTACTGATACCAAAGTCCGGCTCCAGGGGGATCCCAGCTCCCGGTCCTGGGAATAGTAGCACGGTCCTAGCCCGCTCCCAACTATTCAACGCCATGGACGCCGTCCAAAGCCGACTGCCCACCCCGATGTCCGAGTAACCGGCCCATCAATAAACCCCCAAACTGCAGCTGGCCATGATATGCAAATAATAATAATAATAATGTGGTGTTGACACGAGAATAGACCAAGACAAGAAAGTCTGGCTAGCTCAATTTGCAAGACATGTTCGTAGGGATTATCTCATTCAAATCAATACACGACAAAACCAATCACAAGATAATCCCTTCAGTCTAGCCAGTCATGTTCATCAATTACATAACACGGGGTACTAAGGTACACTCTAAGTCTGGTCCAAGTCCTAATTCTACAAGGAATTATGTTTCATAAATAGTTAAGTGTTTTATGCCAAGAGAGAGTGTACAAGGAATTATAACAACGGATACGATTAAATAAGTCAAGGAGGAATTACGATCCAAACCTAGGTAAATGGTGTCATCCATGTATTCTACATGTTCTAACGGAGTACGTGTGGAATTGGATCAACGATGCTTCTAAGAAAATCCCTTGGTGTACAATCATGTTAAGCATCCATTAATTCAGTTCCATACGCATTCGGTTACCCCATGTTTAATACACGAATACCTAGACACCTAATCGAAGCACACCAAGCCACGTGCTACGAATTAATCCTCATTAATGGTCAACTGATAGTAGTTTCATGGTTTCCAACATCTAAGGCCCAAACCTAAGTTACTAGTCTCATTTCTACTAAAATATAGACTGGGTCAATAATTTGAGTATTTACATCACTTCCCGACCTCCGATCGTGATGAAACTAGAACCATTGGATTCTACATCTCAAGAGCTTTCCAACGGTATATTATATGTAAAATTCCGACGGACGGATTAAAAATTACGGGCGTTTCAAAATGGTATGTTTATATACCCCTCGGGTTCCCGGCGTCCGGACGCCCGGAACCTGGCGTCTGGACGCCCGGAACCAGTAAGGGTGCGCAGAGGTTCTGTGTTCTGGCGTCCAGACGCCCGGGACCTGGCGTCTGGACGCCCGGAGACAGAAACCCTCCGCTGACGTCCGTTTTTGCCCTGTTTGTTCAACTGGCCTGCACAAACACTGTACCCTACACGAAATTGAGCCTCCTGCTCTCCCAAAAATCCATTCTCATCAATTTTACATCCATTCTAACAAATTAGAAACATCAAAAAGGGTACCAATTTAATAATTAATCTAATCCATACCACAAATCTAACCTAATCCAAAATCACTATCATAACCAGGCTTGGTATTAGGGAAATCTAACAAGAAAATCAGTACAATCAATGAAGAAGCAAACACCATGCTTAATTATAAATTGCAATCTACTTGCCTCAACCAAGGAGATGATTAGAAATTGGGAAAAGCTTGAGGAGAAGCTCTCTTTCGCAAAACCCACAATCTAATCCAACCAAACGCAATCTAAAACGCAACGGAGAAGAAAAGAAAGAAAAAGATTAAGATCAAGCCTAAATCTAAACCAAAGAGAATCGATTGAAAAGATGAAAGTGAGTAAACCTTACCCAAACCAGGATCAAGAGAGAGAGAAGATTGAGAGGAAGAAGATAAGCGGTTCCGATCGCGGAGGTGATCTCTCCCGGGTAGAGTTCTGGGCTTGAGAAGAGAAGAGGAAGAAGAAAAGGCTGCTGTAACTCTTGTTCGTTGCAGAGATGAATAAAGATTAGGGCTAATCCCTGATTAAGAAGAGAGGGAAGGGAAAAAGACTAATTTGCCCTTAAATGGGTCCGGCGAAAGAATGGGCCATTAGAAGGGTTTCTGATCGTCGGATCGGGACGAGCCAGAAGACAAAAATGATCAGCGCGACGAGACCTTTCTAACGAACCCAAAATCACGGTGATAGAAATTTTTCCAGAAAAACACTCAATTTTCCCTAATTAGCAAACTACCCCCCTGCTAAGATCAAACGAACTCGAAATCGAACGAAATTTCGCAGACACTATCCTAACACTAAAAGAAACTCACTCAAAGACTAAACCCACTTAAATATCTAAAATACAAATAATTATAATAATAATAAAAATAAACGGGTCAACGGGCCTGATATTGGGCCCAATTGACCCAGTAAGGTCGCGGACCTTACATCTATCACCTCTAAAAAGAACATTTGGTCCCTCAAATGCCTAAACATACCTCATCGGGAAAGAGATAAGGATACTCCTTCTGCATCTGGTCTTTCAGCTCCCACGTAGCTTCCTCCGGAGTATGATGCTCCCATTGTACCTTGACCCACTGGATGGTCTTGGTACGCAACACTATTTCCTTGGTGTCAATGATCTGCGCCGGACGCTCCACGTAGGTTGCATCTGCTTGTAACTGAAGTGGCTCGTGCTGCAACACATGAGTAGGATCTGGAATATACTTCCTAAGCATTGAGACATGAAAAACGTTGTGCACACCGACTAGCTCAGGCGGTAGCACCAAACGATAAGCCACGTCTCCAATCCTGCTCTTGATTTCAAACGGTCCCACAAACCTCTTAGCAAGCTTCCCTTTCTGCCCGAATCTGACAACTCCTCTCATCGGTGACACCTTCAGAAACACCTTATCCCCCACCTGGAATTCTAAAGGTCTCCGCCTCTTATCTGCATAGCTCTTCTGACGATCACGAGACTCTTTCATTCTCATCTGAACAATTCTGACTTTCTCACTGGAGTCAGCAATCTCTGAGGGTCCATGAAAACTACGAACTCCTACTTCCTCCCAACATGCTGGGGTCCTGCATCTCCGCCCATATAGTGCCTCAAATGGTGCCATTCCAATACTTGAGTGATAGCTGTTATTGTAGGCAAACTCACATAGAGGCAAGCTTTCATCCCAACTCTCCTTGAAATCCAAAACACATGCTCGGAGAAGATCTTCCAATGTCTGGATGGTACGCTCAGACTGTCCATCTGTCTGAGGGTGGTAAGCTGTACTGAATGTCAATTGAGTACCCATAGATGACTGAAAAGAAGACCAAAACCGAGAGACAAACTTAGGGTCTCGATCGGATACTATGGACTTAGGCACTCCATGTAGTTTGACTATATTGTCTCTATACAACGTAGTCATCTTGTTCATAAACTGACCAGTCTTGAATGGCAGGAAATGTGCTGACTTAGTCAATCTATCCACAATCACCCAAATAGCATCATTACCCCTCTTGGTGTTCGGCAACCCTGACACAAAATCCATAGTGATGTTCTCCCATTTCCACTGACGAATATCCAACGGGTGAAGCAAACCAGGAGGCTTTTTGTGCTCTGCCTTAATCTGCTGACAAGTCATACACCTGGAAACGAACTCTGCAATCTCCTTTTTCATTTTCACCCACCAGTAGTGATTTTTCAAATTCTGATACATTTTGGTGCTCCCTGGGTGAACTGAATATCTGGTGTGGTGCGCATCTGTCATCAACTCTAACTTGATGTCTTGCACATCTGGCACACACAACCTGTCTTTGCAGTATAGGATTCCTTCAATCAATCTGAACTCTGAATGATCATCAATGTGGTCAATGATTCTCTGCAACTCAGGATCATCCTTCTGAGCTTCCTTGATCCTGTTAATTATTTCTGGCTCCCAAACTCCCATAGTAGCAACTAGAACTTTCTCATTGACAGGCCATACTTCCACATCCATATCTCTGAACTGCTCCATCCATCTCCATTCAGGCATTACACATCCACTAAATGCTGCCTTCCTACTAAGAGCATCTGCTACCACATTCACCTTACCAGGATGGTACTTAATCGGAAAATCATAATCCTTTATGTACTCCATCCATCTCCGCTGTCTATTATTCAGATCACCCTGTGTAAACAGGTATTGCAAGCTCTTGTGATCTGTATGCACTTCAAATCTTTCTCCATACAAATAATGCCTCCACAACTTCAATGCAAAAACCACTGCTGCCAACTCCAAGTCATGTGTGGCATACTTCTTCTCATGATCCTTCAACTGCCTGGACCCATATGCTATCACCTTATCATTCTGCATGAGAACACAACCCAATCCAATCCCTGATGCATCTGTATAAACCACAAATCCTCCACTTCCTGAGGGTAAAGCAAGTATGGGTGCTGAAGTCAACCGGGTCTTCAACTCTTGGAAACTCTTCTCACATTCTTCTGTCCACACAAATGGAACATCCTTCCTTGTCAGCTTAGTGAGTGGAGATGCTATGGTAGAAAACCCTTTCACAAACCTCCTGTAGTAGCCTGCAAGTCCAAGAAAACTGCGAATCTCCGCTACATTTCGTGGACTACCCCAATTAACAACTGCTGCTACCTTCTTAGGGTCCACCGTCAATCCATCCTTTGAAATAATATGGCCCAAAAATGCAACTTTTTCCAACCAAAATTCACATTTGCTCAACTTAGCATACAACTGGTTATCCCTCAAAAGCTGCAATGATGTCCTCAACTGATGCTCGTGCTCCTCCTTAGACTTCGAGTATACCAACACATCATCTATAAAGACAACCACAAACTGATCCAGGAAAGGAGCAAACACCTTATTCATCAATGCCATAAAAACTGCGGGTGCATTAGTCAACCCGAAAGGCATCACGAGAAACTCAAAGTGGCCATATCTCGTCCGGAATGCAGTCTTAGGAACATCCTCCTTCCTGACTCGCAACTGATGGTATCCGGAACGCAGGTCTATCTTCGAAAAGAATTGAGCACCTTGCAGCTGATCAAACAGCTCATCAATTCTCGGTAACGGATACTTGTTCTTGACAGTCACCTGATTCAACTGTCTGTAGTCTATACACATTCTCATTGTCCCATCCTTCTTCTTCACAAATATCACCGGAGCTCCCCACGGTGAAACACTCGGTCTGATGAAGCCTTTATCTAGCAAATCTTCTATCTGAGTCTTCAACTCCTTCAATTCTGCTGGAGCCATCCTATACGGGGCCTTCGAAATAGGTGCTGTACCCGGCTGCAATTCTATCGTGAAATCCAACTCACGAACAGGTGGCAAACCAGGAATCTCGTCCGGAAATAAATCCGAGAATTCTCGCACCACTGGAATCTCATCCACAGTCTTGGACTCCTTGTCCTCCGCGATAAACGCGATAAAGCCTTCACAACCGCTCCTTATCAATCGTTCTGCCTTCAATGCAGAAATTAACCGAGTGGAGGTGGACTTCTTGGCTCCCACAAACTCGACACTACGGTCTGCACCTTGCAACCTCACAGTCTTGTTAAAACAATCTAACACTGCTCGGTTCGCTGCTAACCAATTCATACCAAGAATCACATCAAACTCCGACATCGGTAAGATGATCAAACTGGCAGTCAGCTGAACTTCTCCAATTTGAACACTACATCTAGGGTAGATGACATTACAAGGAACTGATCTACCTACAGGGGTGGCTACTATCAAATCGTAAGGTAATGTCTCCTTATCCTTCCCCAAGTGAAGTGCAAAAGCTGGTGCAACAAATGAGTGTGTGGATCCAGGATCAAATAGAACTTTAGCATCAAATCCACAAACTGAAAGTGTACCTTCTATGACATTGCCTGCAGCCTCTGTTTCCTCATGAGTCAGAGCATAAGCTCTCCCTGCCATCTGGGGACGTTGCTGCTGATACTGCTGCTGTGGCCTAGGACCACAAGCCTGAAATCTGGGTGGTGCTGGAGGTCTCTGCTGGAATCGCTGCTGTGGTACCGGAGGACGCTGCTGTGGTACTGGAGGACGCTGCTGTAGTGGCTGAGGTGGTCTAACAATCATCTGCTGCTGCTGCGGTCTGGCTTGTGCAGGTGGCACCTGTCTCAACGGCTGTGCAGGATGTGGAGGCCTGAACGCCGGAGCTGGGAATGCTGGTGGTGCCACTCCTGTCTTCCCTGGACAAGTGCGAACTTTATGCCCTGGGTCTCCACAATGAAAACATGCCCCAGTCTGCTTCCTGCAATCGCGGACATGATGATTCCCCCCACAAAAAGTGCAAGTGATCCGTTGTGGCAACTGTCGAAGCACTGGTTCGTACCGTAGCCTCTTAGGTGCTGGCTGCTGGTAATACTGAGACGAAGAACCCTGTGCCTTGGGTTGAGGTATCAACGCCAAGATCCTCTGTTGCTCTAGTGCAATCACTTCCTTCAAGGACTCCTCCGCCCAATATGCTTCCTTGACCACATCATCATAATCAGTCAACCTGCTGCGCTGAACTTGCATCTTAATATCTGCCCGCAATCCCTTGATAAACCTCCGAACTCTCTCCGATTCGGGCTGAATCAGATTCCCTGCAAATCTGGATAGGTGGGTGAAAGAGATCTCATAGTCTTGTACTGAGAGATCACCCTGAACTAATCTCTCAAACTCCTCCATCTTTTGATCCCTATAGTGCTCAGGGATAAACTTCTTTTGGAACTGTTCAGTGAAGGTCTTCCAAGCTACTTCTTCCTCGACTGTCTCATAAGGATGTTTAACTGTTTTCCACCATCTCTCGGCTGCACCACGGAACATGTGGGCTGCTAACTGCACCTGTTGGACACCTGTGCACGTGAATACTTCATAGATTTTCTCCATTTGGACTACCCACTCATCTGCCATAGCGGGGTCTTCAATGCCATGAAACTCTGGTGGGAACCTCTTCCTGAATTTCTCAACCAGCTCGTTGAGATCATATTCCTTGGGCTGTGGCTGGCCCACTTTCTGCACTACCTCAAGCATCTGAGCTTGGAATACCGCCTGACTCTCATTCTGTCGGGTACTCTGTTCAGCCAAATCCTTCTGAGACTGAATAAATGCTGCCATGAATTGATGGAATTGATTCTCAGGACCATTCTGAGAAGAACTACCCTCGGGCGGTGGTCCGTTATTAGTTCGGGTGGTTCTACCGGCCATTGTCCTGTAAAACATTCAAGGTTAGTTCCAAAATGCCTCAATCTAACAATACAATGCTAAGAAAGAACTACCAAGCCAACCTACTAACTAACGGAATCCTCACACGCGTCCTATGGTTTCTACAATTTTTACCCTGAGAAACCATCCATTGCTCTGATACCATTCTGTCACGTCCCCCGAACCCGATTAGAGAATAAACCGGATCCGGAGAGTGAAATTTAGGACTAATTAAAAATTTTGTCCTTTAGGCCCAAGGATCGTAAGTCCGCTGTGAGGATATAATATTTCAAACCTCAAGTAATATAAACTGCGGAATTCATACAATTTGAGGCACATTGAATTTCAAGGCAATGCATAATAAATCTCATTAATAATTGAAGTTGCACAAAGAAATAATAAAACTAACCAAGGAATTAAAGTATTAACAAAGGCCACCCCAATAACCAAGGCCTTTTAAAAGAACATGATGTCAATAAATGAAAGGTCCAACGATAAAATAATAAATGAAGAAATAAAAGAATCTAATGAGGTCCCCATGAATCTCTCCCGTGCCAGGATCAATGACGCTACTCTACGTCATCGGCACGCCACTCTCGTTCCTCCTCAACCGGTTGGAGATCCTCTGGGATCTCCTCACCTGATTGCTCCTCGTAATAGTACTCACCTGAGGAGTCTGCACACCAAAGGATAGAGTCAACGACATGTTGAGCAATAGATAAGCAATATATAAATAATCATGACATGCATCAAGTATAAGAGTAATGACAGGTATAATAATCAAGAGAATACAAGGAACAATACTAGGCATGCAGCATGAGTAAATAACCATCAGGATCATAAATAGAAATCCTAGCAATACTAACAATCACCACTACCAATATAATGCAATGCACAAGAGGGAGACTCCGTGGATGTCCTAGCCACCTCACGGGGTACCAGTAACAATCCTATCCAGACTACTGATACCAAAGTCCGGCTCCAGGGGGATCCCAGCTCCCGGTCCTGGGAATAGTAGCACGGTCCTAGCCCGCTCCCAACTATTCAACGCCATGGACGCCGTCCAAAGCCGACTGCCCACCCCGATGTCCGAGTAACCGGCCCATCAATAAACCCCCAAACTGCAGCTGGCCATGATATGCAAATAATAATAATAATAATGTGGTGTTGACACGAGAATAGACCAAGACAAGAAAGTCTGGCTAGCTCAATTTGCAAGACATGTTCGTAGGGATTATCTCATTCAAATCAATACACGACAAAACCAATCACAAGATAATCCCTTCAGTCTAGCCAGTCATGTTCATCAATTACATAACACGGGGTACTAAGGTACACTCTAAGTCTGGTCCAAGTCCTAATTCTACAAGGAATTATGTTTCATAAATAGTTAAGTGTTTTATGCCAAGAGAGAGTGTACAAGGAATTATAACAACGGATACGATTAAATAAGTCAAGGAGGAATTACGATCCAAACCTAGGTAAATGGTGTCATCCATGTATTCTACATGTTCTAACGGAGTACGTGTGGAATTGGATCAACGATGCTTCTAAGAAAATCCCTTGGTGTACAATCATGTTAAGCATCCATTAATTCAGTTCCATACGCATTCGGTTACCCCATGTTTAATACACGAATACCTAGACACCTAATCGAAGCACACCAAGCCACGTGCTACGAATTAATCCTCATTAATGGTCAACTGATAGTAGTTTCATGGTTTCCAACATCTAAGGCCCAAACCTAAGTTACTAGTCTCATTTCTACTAAAATATAGACTGGGTCAATAATTTGAGTATTTACATCACTTCCCGACCTCCGATCGTGATGAAACTAGAACCATTGGATTCTACATCTCAAGAGCTTTCCAACGGTATATTATATGTAAAATTCCGACGGACGGATTAAAAATTACGGGCGTTTCAAAATGGTATGTTTATATACCCCTCGGGTTCCCGGCGTCCGGACGCCCGGAACCTGGCGTCTGGACGCCCGGAACCAGTAAGGGTGCGCAGAGGTTCTGTGTTCTGGCGTCCAGACGCCCGGAGACAGAAACCCTCCGCTGACGTCCGTTTTTGCCCTGTTTGTTCAACTGGCCTGCACAAACACTGTACCCTACACGAAATTGAGCCTCCTGCTCTCCCAAAAATCCATTCTCATCAATTTTACATCCATTCTAACAAATTAGAAACATCAAAAAGGGTACCAATTTAATAATTAATCTAATCCATACCACAAATCTAACCTAATCCAAAATCACTATCATAACCAGGCTTGGTATTAGGGAAATCTAACAAGAAAATCAGTACAATCAATGAAGAAGCAAACACCATGCTTAATTATAAATTGCAATCTACTTGCCTCAACCAAGGAGATGATTAGAAATTGGGAAAAGCTTGAGGAGAAGCTCTCTTTCGCAAAACCCACAATCTAATCCAACCAAACGCAATCTAAAACGCAACGGAGAAGAAAAGAAAGAAAAAGATTAAGATCAAGCCTAAATCTAAACCAAAGAGAATCGATTGAAAAGATGAAAGTGAGTAAACCTTACCCAAACCAGGATCAAGAGAGAGAGAAGATTGAGAGGAAGAAGATAAGCGGTTCCGATCGCGGAGGTGATCTCTCCCGGGTAGAGTTCTGGGCTTGAGAAGAGAAGAGGAAGAAGAAAAGGCTGCTGTAACTCTTGTTCGTTGCAGAGATGAATAAAGATTAGGGCTAATCCCTGATTAAGAAGAGAGGGAAGGGAAAAAGACTAATTTGCCCTTAAATGGGTCCGGCGAAAGAATGGGCCATTAGAAGGGTTTCTGATCGTCGGATCGGGACGAGCCAGAAGACAAAAATGATCAGCGCGACGAGACCTTTCTAACGAACCCAAAATCACGGTGATAGAAATTTTTCCAGAAAAACACTCAATTTTCCCTAATTAGCAAACTACCCCCCTGCTAAGATCAAACGAACTCGAAATCGAACGAAATTTCGCAGACACTATCCTAACACTAAAAGAAACTCACTCAAAGACTAAACCCACTTAAATATCTAAAATACAAATAATTATAATAATAATAAAAATAAACGGGTCAACGGGCCTGATATTGGGCCCAATTGACCCAGTAAGGTCGCGGACCTTACATCTATCACCTCTAAAAAGAACATTTGGTCCCTCAAATGCCTAAACATACCTCATCGGGAAAGAGATAAGGATACTCCTTCTGCATCTGGTCTTTCAGCTCCCACGTAGCTTCCTCCGGAGTATGATGCTCCCATTGTACCTTGACCCACTGGATGGTCTTGGTACGCAACACTATTTCCTTGGTGTCAATGATCTGCGCCGGACGCTCCACGTAGGTTGCATCTGCTTGTAACTGAAGTGGCTCGTGCTGCAACACATGAGTAGGATCTGGAATATACTTCCTAAGCATTGAGACATGAAAAACGTTGTGCACACCGACTAGCTCAGGCGGTAGCACCAAACGATAAGCCACGTCTCCAATCCTGCTCTTGATTTCAAACGGTCCCACAAACCTCTTAGCAAGCTTCCCTTTCTGCCCGAATCTGACAACTCCTCTCATCGGTGACACCTTCAGAAACACCTTATCCCCCACCTGGAATTCTAAAGGTCTCCGCCTCTTATCTGCATAGCTCTTCTGACGATCACGAGACTCTTTCATTCTCATCTGAACAATTCTGACTTTCTCACTGGAGTCAGCAATCTCTGAGGGTCCATGAAAACTACGAACTCCTACTTCCTCCCAACATGCTGGGGTCCTGCATCTCCGCCCATATAGTGCCTCAAATGGTGCCATTCCAATACTTGAGTGATAGCTGTTATTGTAGGCAAACTCACATAGAGGCAAGCTTTCATCCCAACTCTCCTTGAAATCCAAAACACATGCTCGGAGAAGATCTTCCAATGTCTGGATGGTACGCTCAGACTGTCCATCTGTCTGAGGGTGGTAAGCTGTACTGAATGTCAATTGAGTACCCATAGATGACTGAAAAGAAGACCAAAACCGAGAGACAAACTTAGGGTCTCGATCGGATACTATGGACTTAGGCACTCCATGTAGTTTGACTATATTGTCTCTATACAACGTAGTCATCTTGTTCATAAACTGACCAGTCTTGAATGGCAGGAAATGTGCTGACTTAGTCAATCTATCCACAATCACCCAAATAGCATCGTTACCCCTCTTGGTGTTCGGCAACCCTGACACAAAATCCATAGTGATGTTCTCCCATTTCCACTGACGAATATCCAACGGGTGAAGCAAACCAGGAGGCTTTTTGTGCTCTGCCTTAATCTGCTGACAAGTCATACACCTGGAAACGAACTCTGCAATCTCCTTTTTCATTTTCACCCACCAGTAGTGATTTTTCAAATTCTGATACATTTTGGTGCTCCCTGGGTGAACTGAATATCTGGTGTGGTGCGCATCTGTCATCAACTCTAACTTGATGTCTTGCACATCTGGCACACACAACCTGTCTTTGCAGTATAGGATTCCTTCAATCAATCTGAACTCTGAATGATCATCAATGTGGTCAATGATTCTCTGCAACTCAGGATCATCCTTCTGAGCTTCCTTGATCCTGTTAATTATTTCTGGCTCCCAAACTCCCATAGTAGCAACTAGAACTTTCTCATTGACAGGCCATACTTCCACATCCATATCTCTGAACTGCTCCATCCATCTCCATTCAGGCATTACACATCCACTAAATGCTGCCTTCCTACTAAGAGCATCTGCTACCACATTCACCTTACCAGGATGGTACTTAATCGGAAAATCATAATCCTTTATGTACTCCATCCATCTCCGCTGTCTATTATTCAGATCACCCTGTGTAAACAGGTATTGCAAGCTCTTGTGATCTGTATGCACTTCAAATCTTTCTCCATACAAATAATGCCTCCACAACTTCAATGCAAAAACCACTGCTGCCAACTCCAAGTCATGTGTGGCATACTTCTTCTCATGATCCTTCAACTGCCTGGACCCATATGCTATCACCTTATCATTCTGCATGAGAACACAACCCAATCCAATCCCTGATGCATCTGTATAAACCACAAATCCTCCACTTCCTGAGGGTAAAGCAAGTATGGGTGCTGAAGTCAACCGGGTCTTCAACTCTTGGAAACTCTTCTCACATTCTTCTGTCCACACAAATGGAACATCCTTCCTTGTCAGCTTAGTGAGTGGAGATGCTATGGTAGAAAACCCTTTCACAAACCTCCTGTAGTAGCCTGCAAGTCCAAGAAAACTGCGAATCTCCGCTACATTTCGTGGACTACCCCAATTAACAACTGCTGCTACCTTCTTAGGGTCCACCGTCAATCCATCCTTTGAAATAATATGGCCCAAAAATGCAACTTTTTCCAACCAAAATTCACATTTGCTCAACTTAGCATACAACTGGTTATCCCTCAAAAGCTGCAATGATGTCCTCAACTGATGCCCGTGCTCCTCCTTAGACTTCGAGTATACCAACACATCATCTATAAAGACAACCACAAACTGATCCAGGAAAGGAGCAAACACCTTATTCATCAATGCCATAAAAACTGCGGGTGCATTAGTCAACCCGAAAGGCATCACGAGAAACTCAAAGTGGCCATATCTCGTCCGGAATGCAGTCTTAGGAACATCCTCCTTCCTGACTCGCAACTGATGGTATCCGGAACGCAGGTCTATCTTCGAAAAGAATTGAGCACCTTGCAGCTGATCAAACAGCTCATCAATTCTCGGTAACGGATACTTGTTCTTGACAGTCACCTGATTCAACTGTCTGTAGTCTATACACATTCTCATTGTCCCATCCTTCTTCTTCACAAATATCACCGGAGCTCCCCACGGTGAAACACTCGGTCTGATGAAGCCTTTATCTAGCAAATCTTCTATCTGAGTCTTCAACTCCTTCAATTCTGCTGGAGCCATCCTATACGGGGCCTTCGAAATAGGTGCTGTACCCGGCTGCAATTCTATCGTGAAATCCAACTCACGAACAGGTGGCAAACCAGGAATCTCGTCCGGAAATAAATCCGAGAATTCTCGCACCACTGGAATCTCATCCACAGTCTTGGACTCCTTGTCCTCCGCGATAAACGCGATAAAGCCTTCACAACCGCTCCTTATCAATCGTTCTGCCTTCAATGCAGAAATTAACCGAGTGGAGGTGGACTTCTTGGCTCCCACAAACTCGACACTACGGTCTGCACCTTGCAACCTCACAGTCTTGTTAAAACAATCTAACACTGCTCGGTTCGCTGCTAACCAATTCATACCAAGAATCACATCAAACTCCGACATCGGTAAGATGATCAAACTGGCAGTCAGCTGAACTTCTCCAATTTGAACACTACATCTAGGGTAGATGACATTACAAGGAACTGATCTACCTACAGGGGTGGCTACTATCAAATCGTAAGGTAATGTCTCCTTATCCTTCCCCAAGTGAAGTGCAAAAGCTGGTGCAACAAATGAGTGTGTGGATCCAGGATCAAATAGAACTTTAGCATCAAATCCACAAACTGAAAGTGTACCTTCTATGACATTGCCTGCAGCCTCTGTTTCCTCATGAGTCAGAGCATAAGCTCTCCCTGCCATCTGGGGACGTTGCTGCTGATACTGCTGCTGTGGCCTAGGACCACAAGCCTGAAATCTGGGTGGTGCTGGAGGTCTCTGCTGGAATCGCTGCTGTGGTACCGGAGGACGCTGCTGTGGTACTGGAGGACGCTGCTGTAGTGGCTGAGGTGGTCTAACAATCATCTGCTGCTGCTGCGGTCTGGCTTGTGCAGGTGGCACCTGTCTCAACGGCTGTGCAGGATGTGGAGGCCTGAACGCCGGAGCTGGGAATGCTGGTGGTGCCACTCCTGTCTTCCCTGGACAAGTGCGAACTTTATGCCCTGGGTCTCCACAATGAAAACATGCCCCAGTCTGCTTCCTGCAATCGCGGACATGATGATTCCCCCCACAACAAGTGCAAGTGATCCGTTGTGGCAACTGTCGAAGCACTGGTTCGTACCGTAGCCTCTTAGGTGCTGGCTGCTGGTAATACTGAGACGAAGAACCCTGTGCCTTGGGTTGAGGTATCAACGCCAAGATCCTCTGTTGCTCTAGTGCAATCACTTCCTTCAAGGACTCCTCCGCCCAATATGCTTCCTTGACCACATCATCATAATCAGTCAACCTGCTGCGCTGAACTTGCATCTTAATATCTGCCCGCAATCCCTTGATAAACCTCCGAACTCTCTCCGATTCGGGCTGAATCAGATTCCCTGCAAATCTGGATAGGTGGGTGAAAGAGATCTCATAGTCTTGTACTGAGAGATCACCCTGAACTAATCTCTCAAACTCCTCCATCTTTTGATCCCTATAGTGCTCAGGGATAAACTTCTTTTGGAACTGTTCAGTGAAGGTCTTCCAAGCTACTTCTTCCTCGACTGTCTCATAAGGATGTTTAACTGTTTTCCACCATCTCTCGGCTGCACCACGGAACATGTGGGCTGCTAACTGCACCTGTTGGACACCTGTGCACGTGAATACTTCATAGATTTTCTCCATTTGGACTACCCACTCATCTGCCATAGCGGGGTCTTCAATGCCATGAAACTCTGGTGGGAACCTCTTCCTGAATTTCTCAACCAGCTCGTTGAGATCATATTCCTTGGGCTGTGGCTGGCCCACTTTCTGCACTACCTCAAGCATCTGAGCTTGGAATACCGCCTGACTCTCATTCTGTCGGGTACTCTGTTCAGCCAAATCCTTCTGAGACTGAATAAATGCTGCCATGAATTGATGGAATTGATTCTCAGGACCATTCTGAGAAGAACTACCCTCGGGCGGTGGTCCGTTATTAGTTCGGGTGGTTCTACCGGCCATTGTCCTGTAAAACATTCAAGGTTAGTTCCAAAATGCCTCAATCTAACAATACAATGCTAAGAAAGAACTACCAAGCCAACCTACTAACTAACGGAATCCTCACACGCGTCCTATGGTTTCTACAATTTTTACCCTGAGAAACCATCCATTGCTCTGATACCATTCTGTCACGTCCCCCGAACCCGATTAGAGAATAAACCGGATCCGGAGAGTGAAATTTAGGACTAATTAAAAATTTTGTCCTTTAGGCCCAAGGATCGTAAGTCCGCTGTGAGGATATAATATTTCAAACCTCAAGTAATATAAACTGCGGAATTCATACAATTTGAGGCACATTGAATTTCAAGGCAATGCATAATAAATCTCATTAATAATTGAAGTTGCACAAAGAAATAATAAAACTAACCAAGGAATTAAAGTATTAACAAAGGCCACCCCAATAACCAAGGCCTTTTAAAAGAACATGATGTCAATAAATGAAAGGTCCAACGATAAAATAATAAATGAAGAAATAAAAGAATCTAATGAGGTCCCCATGAATCTCTCCCGTGCCAGGATCAATGACGCTACTCTACGTCATCGGCACGCCACTCTCGTTCCTCCTCAACCGGTTGGAGATCCTCTGGGATCTCCTCACCTGATTGCTCCTCGTAATAGTACTCACCTGAGGAGTCTGCACACCAAAGGATAGAGTCAACGACATGTTGAGCAATAGATAAGCAATATATAAATAATCATGACATGCATCAAGTATAAGAGTAATGACAGGTATAATAATCAAGAGAATACAAGGAACAATACTAGGCATGCAGCATGAGTAAATAACCATCAGGATCATAAATAGAAATCCTAGCAATACTAACAATCACCACTACCAATATAATGCAATGCACAAGAGGGAGACTCCGTGGATGTCCTAGCCACCTCACGGGGTACCAGTAACAATCCTATCCAGACTACTGATACCAAAGTCCGGCTCCAGGGGGATCCCAGCTCCCGGTCCTGGGAATAGTAGCACGGTCCTAGCCCGCTCCCAACTATTCAACGCCATGGACGCCGTCCAAAGCCGACTGCCCACCCCGATGTCCGAGTAACCGGCCCATCAATAAACCCCCAAACTGCAGCTGGCCATGATATGCAAATAATAATAATAATAATGTGGTGTTGACACGAGAATAGACCAAGACAAGAAAGTCTGGCTAGCTCAATTTGCAAGACATGTTCGTAGGGATTATCTCATTCAAATCAATACACGACAAAACCAATCACAAGATAATCCCTTCAGTCTAGCCAGTCATGT
Source organism: Cinnamomum chago (assembly GCA_038049695.1). Classification (NCBI taxonomy): domain Eukaryota; kingdom Viridiplantae; phylum Streptophyta; class Magnoliopsida; order Laurales; family Lauraceae; genus Cinnamomum; species Cinnamomum chago. The sequence continues at coordinate 20,668,618 of CP142459.1, forward strand.
TCATCAATTACATAACACGGGGTACTAAGGTACACTCTAAGTCTGGTCCAAGTCCTAATTCTACAAGGAATTATGTTTCATAAATAGTTAAGTGTTTTATGCCAAGAGAGAGTGTACAAGGAATTATAACAACGGATACGATTAAATAAGTCAAGGAGGAATTACGATCCAAACCTAGGTAAATGGTGTCATCCATGTATTCTACATGTTCTAACGGAGTACGTGTGGAATTGGATCAACGATGCTTCTAAGAAAATCCCTTGGTGTACAATCATGTTAAGCATCCATTAATTCAGTTCCATACGCATTCGGTTACCCCATGTTTAATACACGAATACCTAGACACCTAATCGAAGCACACCAAGCCACGTGCTACGAATTAATCCTCATTAATGGTCAACTGATAGTAGTTTCATGGTTTCCAACATCTAAGGCCCAAACCTAAGTTACTAGTCTCATTTCTACTAAAATATAGACTGGGTCAATAATTTGAGTATTTACATCACTTCCCGACCTCCGATCGTGATGAAACTAGAACCATTGGATTCTACATCTCAAGAGCTTTCCAACGGTATATTATATGTAAAATTCCGACGGACGGATTAAAAATTACGGGCGTTTCAAAATGGTATGTTTATATACCCCTCGGGTTCCCGGCGTCCGGACGCCCGGAACCTGGCGTCTGGACGCCCGGAACCAGTAAGGGTGCGCAGAGGTTCTGTGTTCTGGCGTCCAGACGCCCGGAGACAGAAACCCTCCGCTGACGTCCGTTTTTGCCCTGTTTGTTCAACTGGCCTGCACAAACACTGTACCCTACACGAAATTGAGCCTCCTGCTCTCCCAAAAATCCATTCTCATCAATTTTACATCCATTCTAACAAATTAGAAACATCAAAAAGGGTACCAATTTAATAATTAATCTAATCCATACCACAAATCTAACCTAATCCAAAATCACTATCATAACCAGGCTTGGTATTAGGGAAATCTAACAAGAAAATCAGTACAATCAATGAAGAAGCAAACACCATGCTTAATTATAAATTGCAATCTACTTGCCTCAACCAAGGAGATGATTAGAAATTGGGAAAAGCTTGAGGAGAAGCTCTCTTTCGCAAAACCCACAATCTAATCCAACCAAACGCAATCTAAAACGCAACGGAGAAGAAAAGAAAGAAAAAGATTAAGATCAAGCCTAAATCTAAACCAAAGAGAATCGATTGAAAAGATGAAAGTGAGTAAACCTTACCCAAACCAGGATCAAGAGAGAGAGAAGATTGAGAGGAAGAAGATAAGCGGTTCCGATCGCGGAGGTGATCTCTCCCGGGTAGAGTTCTGGGCTTGAGAAGAGAAGAGGAAGAAGAAAAGGCTGCTGTAACTCTTGTTCGTTGCAGAGATGAATAAAGATTAGGGCTAATCCCTGATTAAGAAGAGAGGGAAGGGAAAAAGACTAATTTGCCCTTAAATGGGTCCGGCGAAAGAATGGGCCATTAGAAGGGTTTCTGATCGTCGGATCGGGACGAGCCAGAAGACAAAAATGATCAGCGCGACGAGACCTTTCTAACGAACCCAAAATCACGGTGATAGAAATTTTTCCAGAAAAACACTCAATTTTCCCTAATTAGCAAACTACCCCCCTGCTAAGATCAAACGAACTCGAAATCGAACGAAATTTCGCAGACACTATCCTAACACTAAAAGAAACTCACTCAAAGACTAAACCCACTTAAATATCTAAAATACAAATAATTATAATTATAATAAAAATAAACGGGTCAACGGGCCTGATATTGGGCCCAATTGACCCAGTAAGGTCGCGGACCTTACATCTATCACCTCTAAAAAGAACATTTGGTCCCTCAAATGCCTAAACATACCTCATCGGGAAAGAGATAAGGATACTCCTTCTGCATCTGGTCTTTCAGCTCCCACGTAGCTTCCTCCGGAGTATGATGCTCCCATTGTACCTTGACCCACTGGATGGTCTTGGTACGCAACACTATTTCCTTGGTGTCAATGATCTGCGCCGGACGCTCCACGTAGGTTGCATCTGCTTGTAACTGAAGTGGCTCGTGCTGCAACACATGAGTAGGATCTGGAATATACTTCCTAAGCATTGAGACATGAAAAACGTTGTGCACACCGACTAGCTCAGGCGGTAGCACCAAACGATAAGCCACGTCTCCAATCCTGCTCTTGATTTCAAACGGTCCCACAAACCTCTTAGCAAGCTTCCCTTTCTGCCCGAATCTGACAACTCCTCTCATCGGTGACACCTTCAGAAACACCTTATCCCCCACCTGGAATTCTAAAGGTCTCCGCCTCTTATCTGCATAGCTCTTCTGACGATCACGAGACTCTTTCATTCTCATCTGAACAATTCTGACTTTCTCACTGGAGTCAGCAATCTCTGAGGGTCCATGAAAACTACGAACTCCTACTTCCTCCCAACATGCTGGGGTCCTGCATCTCCGCCCATATAGTGCCTCAAATGGTGCCATTCCAATACTTGAGTGATAGCTGTTATTGTAGGCAAACTCACATAGAGGCAAGCTTTCATCCCAACTCTCCTTGAAATCCAAAACACATGCTCGGAGAAGATCTTCCAATGTCTGGATGGTACGCTCAGACTGTCCATCTGTCTGAGGGTGGTAAGCTGTACTGAATGTCAATTGAGTACCCATAGATGACTGAAAAGAAGACCAAAACCGAGAGACAAACTTAGGGTCTCGATCGGATACTATGGACTTAGGCACTCCATGTAGTTTGACTATATTGTCTCTATACAACGTAGTCATCTTGTTCATAAACTGACCAGTCTTGAATGGCAGGAAATGTGCTGACTTAGTCAATCTATCCACAATCACCCAAATAGCATCGTTACCCCTCTTGGTGTTCGGCAACCCTGACACAAAATCCATAGTGATGTTCTCCCATTTCCACTGACGAATATCCAACGGGTGAAGCAAACCAGGAGGCTTTTTGTGCTCTGCCTTAATCTGCTGACAAGTCATACACCTGGAAACGAACTCTGCAATCTCCTTTTTCATTTTCACCCACCAGTAGTGATTTTTCAAATTCTGATACATTTTGGTGCTCCCTGGGTGAACTGAATATCTGGTGTGGTGCGCATCTGTCATCAACTCTAACTTGATGTCTTGCACATCTGGCACACACAACCTGTCTTTGCAGTATAGGATTCCTTCAATCAATCTGAACTCTGAATGATCATCAATGTGGTCAATGATTCTCTGCAACTCAGGATCATCCTTCTGAGCTTCCTTGATCCTGTTAATTATTTCTGGCTCCCAAACTCCCATAGTAGCAACTAGAACTTTCTCATTGACAGGCCATACTTCCACATCCATATCTCTGAACTGCTCCATCCATCTCCATTCAGGCATTACACATCCACTAAATGCTGCCTTCCTACTAAGAGCATCTGCTACCACATTCACCTTACCAGGATGGTACTTAATCGGAAAATCATAATCCTTTATGTACTCCATCCATCTCCGCTGTCTATTATTCAGATCACCCTGTGTAAACAGGTATTGCAAGCTCTTGTGATCTGTATGCACTTCAAATCTTTCTCCATACAAATAATGCCTCCACAACTTCAATGCAAAAACCACTGCTGCCAACTCCAAGTCATGTGTGGCATACTTCTTCTCATGATCCTTCAACTGCCTGGACCCATATGCTATCACCTTATCATTCTGCATGAGAACACAACCCAATCCAATCCCTGATGCATCTGTATAAACCACAAATCCTCCACTTCCTGAGGGTAAAGCAAGTATGGGTGCTGAAGTCAACCGGGTCTTCAACTCTTGGAAACTCTTCTCACATTCTTCTGTCCACACAAATGGAACATCCTTCCTTGTCAGCTTAGTGAGTGGAGATGCTATGGTAGAAAACCCTTTCACAAACCTCCTGTAGTAGCCTGCAAGTCCAAGAAAACTGCGAATCTCCGCTACATTTCGTGGACTACCCCAATTAACAACTGCTGCTACCTTCTTAGGGTCCACCGTCAATCCATCCTTTGAAATAATATGGCCCAAAAATGCAACTTTTTCCAACCAAAATTCACATTTGCTCAACTTAGCATACAACTGGTTATCCCTCAAAAGCTGCAATGATGTCCTCAACTGATGCCCGTGCTCCTCCTTAGACTTCGAGTATACCAACACATCATCTATAAAGACAACCACAAACTGATCCAGGAAAGGAGCAAACACCTTATTCATCAATGCCATAAAAACTGCGGGTGCATTAGTCAACCCGAAAGGCATCACGAGAAACTCAAAGTGGCCATATCTCGTCCGGAATGCAGTCTTAGGAACATCCTCCTTCCTGACTCGCAACTGATGGTATCCGGAACGCAGGTCTATCTTCGAAAAGAATTGAGCACCTTGCAGCTGATCAAACAGCTCATCAATTCTCGGTAACGGATACTTGTTCTTGACAGTCACCTGATTCAACTGTCTGTAGTCTATACACATTCTCATTGTCCCATCCTTCTTCTTCACAAATATCACCGGAGCTCCCCACGGTGAAACACTCGGTCTGATGAAGCCTTTATCTAGCAAATCTTCTATCTGAGTCTTCAACTCCTTCAATTCTGCTGGAGCCATCCTATACGGGGCCTTCGAAATAGGTGCTGTACCCGGCTGCAATTCTATCGTGAAATCCAACTCACGAACAGGTGGCAAACCAGGAATCTCGTCCGGAAATAAATCCGAGAATTCTCGCACCACTGGAATCTCATCCACAGTCTTGGACTCCTTGTCCTCCGCGATAAACGCGATAAAGCCTTCACAACCGCTCCTTATCAATCGTTCTGCCTTCAATGCAGAAATTAACCGAGTGGAGGTGGACTTCTTGGCTCCCACAAACTCGACACTACGGTCTGCACCTTGCAACCTCACAGTCTTGTTAAAACAATCTAACACTGCTCGGTTCGCTGCTAACCAATTCATACCAAGAATCACATCAAACTCCGACATCGGTAAGATGATCAAACTGGCAGTCAGCTGAACTTCTCCAATTTGAACACTACATCTAGGGTAGATGACATTACAAGGAACTGATCTACCTACAGGGGTGGCTACTATCAAATCGTAAGGTAATGTCTCCTTATCCTTCCCCAAGTGAAGTGCAAAAGCTGGTGCAACAAATGAGTGTGTGGATCCAGGATCAAATAGAACTTTAGCATCAAATCCACAAACTGAAAGTGTACCTTCTATGACATTGCCTGCAGCCTCTGTTTCCTCATGAGTCAGAGCATAAGCTCTCCCTGCCATCTGGGGACGTTGCTGCTGATACTGCTGCTGTGGCCTAGGACCACAAGCCTGAAATCTGGGTGGTGCTGGAGGTCTCTGCTGGAATCGCTGCTGTGGTACCGGAGGACGCTGCTGTGGTACTGGAGGACGCTGCTGTAGTGGCTGAGGTGGTCTAACAATCATCTGCTGCTGCTGCGGTCTGGCTTGTGCAGGTGGCACCTGTCTCAACGGCTGTGCAGGATGTGGAGGCCTGAACGCCGGAGCTGGGAATGCTGGTGGTGCCACTCCTGTCTTCCCTGGACAAGTGCGAACTTTATGCCCTGGGTCTCCACAATGAAAACATGCCCCAGTCTGCTTCCTGCAATCGCGGACATGATGATTCCCCCCACAACAAGTGCAAGTGATCCGTTGTGGCAACTGTCGAAGCACTGGTTCGTACCGTAGCCTCTTAGGTGCTGGCTGCTGGTAATACTGAGACGAAGAACCCTGTGCCTTGGGTTGAGGTATCAACGCCAAGATCCTCTGTTGCTCTAGTGCAATCACTTCCTTCAAGGACTCCTCCGCCCAATATGCTTCCTTGACCACATCATCATAATCAGTCAACCTGCTGCGCTGAACTTGCATCTTAATATCTGCCCGCAATCCCTTGATAAACCTCCGAACTCTCTCCGATTCGGGCTGAATCAGATTCCCTGCAAATCTGGATAGGTGGGTGAAAGAGATCTCATAGTCTTGTACTGAGAGATCACCCTGAACTAATCTCTCAAACTCCTCCATCTTTTGATCCCTATAGTGCTCAGGGATAAACTTCTTTTGGAACTGTTCAGTGAAGGTCTTCCAAGCTACTTCTTCCTCGACTGTCTCATAAGGATGTTTAACTGTTTTCCACCATCTCTCGGCTGCACCACGGAACATGTGGGCTGCTAACTGCACCTGTTGGACACCTGTGCACGTGAATACTTCATAGATTTTCTCCATTTGGACTACCCACTCATCTGCCATAGCGGGGTCTTCAATGCCATGAAACTCTGGTGGGAACCTCTTCCTGAATTTCTCAACCAGCTCGTTGAGATCATATTCCTTGGGCTGTGGCTGGCCCACTTTCTGCACTACCTCAAGCATCTGAGCTTGGAATACCGCCTGACTCTCATTCTGTCGGGTACTCTGTTCAGCCAAATCCTTCTGAGACTGAATAAATGCTGCCATGAATTGATGGAATTGATTCTCAGGACCATTCTGAGAAGAACTACCCTCGGGCGGTGGTCCGTTATTAGTTCGGGTGGTTCTACCGGCCATTGTCCTGTAAAACATTCAAGGTTAGTTCCAAAATGCCTCAATCTAACAATACAATGCTAAGAAAGAACTACCAAGCCAACCTACTAACTAACGGAATCCTCACACGCGTCCTATGGTTTCTACAATTTTTACCCTGAGAAACCATCCATTGCTCTGATACCATTCTGTCACGTCCCCCGAACCCGATTAGAGAATAAACCGGATCCGGAGAGTGAAATTTAGGACTAATTAAAAATTTTGTCCTTTAGGCCCAAGGATCGTAAGTCCGCTGTGAGGATATAATATTTCAAACCTCAAGTAATATAAACTGCGGAATTCATACAATTTGAGGCACATTGAATTTCAAGGCAATGCATAATAAATCTCATTAATAATTGAAGTTGCACAAAGAAATAATAAAACTAACCAAGGAATTAAAGTATTAACAAAGGCCACCCCAATAACCAAGGCCTTTTAAAAGAACATGATGTCAATAAATGAAAGGTCCAACGATAAAATAATAAATGAAGAAATAAAAGAATCTAATGAGGTCCCCATGAATCTCTCCCGTGCCAGGATCAATGACGCTACTCTACGTCATCGGCACGCCACTCTCGTTCCTCCTCAACCGGTTGGAGATCCTCTGGGATCTCCTCACCTGATTGCTCCTCGTAATAGTACTCACCTGAGGAGTCTGCACACCAAAGGATAGAGTCAACGACATGTTGAGCAATAGATAAGCAATATATAAATAATCATGACATGCATCAAGTATAAGAGTAATGACAGGTATAATAATCAAGAGAATACAAGGAACAATACTAGGCATGCAGCATGAGTAAATAACCATCAGGATCATAAATAGAAATCCTAGCAATACTAACAATCACCACTACCAATATAATGCAATGCACAAGAGGGAGACTCCGTGGATGTCCTAGCCACCTCACGGGGTACCAGTAACAATCCTATCCAGACTACTGATACCAAAGTCCGGCTCCAGGGGGATCCCAGCTCCCGGTCCTGGGAATAGTAGCACGGTCCTAGCCCGCTCCCAACTATTCAACGCCATGGACGCCGTCCAAAGCCGACTGCCCACCCCGATGTCCGAGTAACCGGCCCATCAATAAACCCCCAAACTGCAGCTGGCCATGATATGCAAATAATAATAATAATAATGTGGTGTTGACACGAGAATAGACCAAGACAAGAAAGTCTGGCTAGCTCAATTTGCAAGACATGTTCGTAGGGATTATCTCATTCAAATCAATACACGACAAAACCAATCACAAGATAATCCCTTCAGTCTAGCCAGTCATGTTCATCAATTACATAACACGGGGTACTAAGGTACACTCTAAGTCTGGTCCAAGTCCTAATTCTACAAGGAATTATGTTTCATAAATAGTTAAGTGTTTTATGCCAAGAGAGAGTGTACAAGGAATTATAACAACGGATACGATTAAATAAGTCAAGGAGGAATTACGATCCAAACCTAGGTAAATGGTGTCATCCATGTATTCTACATGTTCTAACGGAGTACGTGTGGAATTGGATCAACGATGCTTCTAAGAAAATCCCTTGGTGTACAATCATGTTAAGCATCCATTAATTCAGTTCCATACGCATTCGGTTACCCCATGTTTAATACACGAATACCTAGACACCTAATCGAAGCACACCAAGCCACGTGCTACGAATTAATCCTCATTAATGGTCAACTGATAGTAGTTTCATGGTTTCCAACATCTAAGGCCCAAACCTAAGTTACTAGTCTCATTTCTACTAAAATATAGACTGGGTCAATAATTTGAGTATTTACATCACTTCCCGACCTCCGATCGTGATGAAACTAGAACCATTGGATTCTACATCTCAAGAGCTTTCCAACGGTATATTATATGTAAAATTCCGACGGACGGATTAAAAATTACGGGCGTTTCAAAATGGTATGTTTATATACCCCTCGGGTTCCCGGCGTCCGGACGCCCGGAACCAGTAAGGGTGCGCAGAGGTTCTGTGTTCTGGCGTCCAGACGCCCGGGACCTGGCGTCTGGACGCCCGGAGACAGAAACCCTCCGCTGACGTCCGTTTTTGCCCTGTTTGTTCAACTGGCCTGCACAAACACTGTACCCTACACGAAATTGAGCCTCCTGCTCTCCCAAAAATCCATTCTCATCAATTTTACATCCATTCTAACAAATTAGAAACATCAAAAAGGGTACCAATTTAATAATTAATCTAATCCATACCACAAATCTAACCTAATCCAAAATCACTATCATAACCAGGCTTGGTATTAGGGAAATCTAACAAGAAAATCAGTACAATCAATGAAGAAGCAAACACCATGCTTAATTATAAATTGCAATCTACTTGCCTCAACCAAGGAGATGATTAGAAATTGGGAAAAGCTTGAGGAGAAGCTCTCTTTCGCAAAACCCACAATCTAATCCAACCAAACGCAATCTAAAACGCAACGGAGAAGAAAAGAAAGAAAAAGATTAAGATCAAGCCTAAATCTAAACCAAAGAGAATCGATTGAAAAGATGAAAGTGAGTAAACCTTACCCAAACCAGGATCAAGAGAGAGAGAAGATTGAGAGGAAGAAGATAAGCGGTTCCGATCGCGGAGGTGATCTCTCCCGGGTAGAGTTCTGGGCTTGAGAAGAGAAGAGGAAGAAGAAAAGGCTGCTGTAACTCTTGTTCGTTGCAGAGATGAATAAAGATTAGGGCTAATCCCTGATTAAGAAGAGAGGGAAGGGAAAAAGACTAATTTGCCCTTAAATGGGTCCGGCGAAAGAATGGGCCATTAGAAGGGTTTCTGATCGTCGGATCGGGACGAGCCAGAAGACAAAAATGATCAGCGCGACGAGACCTTTCTAACGAATCCAAAATCACGGTGATAGAAATTTTTCCAGAAAAACACTCAATTTTCCCTAATTAGCAAACTACCCCCCTGCTAAGATCAAACGAACTCGAAATCGAACGAAATTTCGCAGACACTATCCTAACACTAAAAGAAACTCACTCAAAGACTAAACCCACTTAAATATCTAAAATACAAATAATTATAATAATAATAAAAATAAACGGGTCAACGGGCCTGATATTGGGCCCAATTGACCCAGTAAGGTCGCGGACCTTACATGGACTCCTCAGACTGCTCCTCAAGGACGTTGTCAATAGGCATGAACTCCTCATAAAGTTTGCCGAGGATAGGCAGCCCGGTGATGGCGCCCAATTCCTTCAAAGTAAAACCAATCTCACCATTCGTGACAATGAAGGTGTTGGTTTGTGGAAGGAATGATTCCAACATGGCCATGAAGGCTTCATCGGAGAAAACCACGGTTGGCCGAAAAGCGCGAACGGCGTCGAAGCTCTCGGCCTCTTTCAAAATGGCCCCATCAACCTGCAGGATGTGATCAGTCCATGACTCCCAGCTTGAGTCAGCATTGAAACGACCACGAAGTCGAAAAGGCTTCACCCAATTGCTGTCGTCACCCTGGAAAATGCCAAGGCCCACCGGTCTCAAATCGACTGATGGATGATCAGAACCTTAGTAACCGCTGGCTAGCATCAACATATCCATGCGGACAGGCGACTTCTCTGCATAACCGGAAAGGCCGCCAACAAAAACCCCGGTCTTGATCACATTAGTCCTCTTCACCCAGCTCAGAGGATCTTCCCTCTTGGGACATGTGGGAGAAAGACTCATGATCGAGATAGTTCGATCAAAGGTCGACCAGGTGGAAATAATTCTCTACTCATCATCTGCCGTGTAAGAGAACTGAAAATATCTCATTTGGTATGTCAAGTCATCAAGGACTACGTCACCAAAGAAAAAGGTAGGCTTGAGCACAATGCTCTGATCGTCCATGACCCAAGGACGATTGTTTACCATAATTCTGTAAAACTCCTCAAAGTATCTCAAACAAGCCCAGACGAAGTTCTATCTCAAATTGTGTCCGAAATGGAGGCTAGTCTACCTCTCTAAGTGTCTCAAACAATGAACATGACACAATCGATACAAAACTCGCAAAGAGAAACTGCCTAAAGTTTCTACACTTCTGGGTCAGAGGAGCCCATCAGAATAGAATCAATCACTTGCAGTGCAAGTGGGCAGGGTAGTGGGGTTACTAGTCAACGTTAATGTCAACATCATCTAGTACTATCCACCAAGAACTCAAACAAACATGATTCTGAAAATTTTACCTGACAGGTTGTATTATGACTAAATGATAATGCCAGCGTGAGACACATGACATGTTAGATTACATGCATGCACGTAAAAAATAGGCATCAATTTGAGATTGATTAAAGGTATGGCTTACATGAGTTGTAGTATGGTTACCCTTACCGGTTGATCTTATTGAATAGTTAACAATGACCATGAAAAGCTATTTTACTCAGAAGATGTAGACAATTTTTCAGCACCTCATATCCCCCCTGGTCAGGGAAGTGGTCCATACCGACATGTCTGTGTGTGAGGATAAATGACTCTATCAAGGACGAGTGCTTGTGGTTCTTGTGAGAGGTGCACATGGCGATCGAGATGTCAAGTCATAATCACCTAACTTGTGAGCCTTAATTTCTACGTCGTGGTCACATGGGTGTTAAGTCATAATCACCTAACTTATGAGCCTTAATTTCTTTGTCGTGGTCACATGGGTGTAAATCAGCTCAACGTCTAGTTTCAGATATTGTTCTCGGTGAGATAAATTATATATGATCCCATTCTCTTTTGAAATGTGAAAATCACTGTTGAGAAAAGCCTAAGAAGAAGAAGAAGAAAAAGAAAATGATGATGATGATAATGGAATATTCTCGAAGCATTACCAGCAGAGTCGTGAATCATGCAGTACTTTTAGTTTTTTTTTTATTATAAGATTTTAATTAAAACATCTAAAATTGACTCGTTATCCAAGTGGTCAAAAGGTGGGTATGCCTCCTCTTTCTCTGCGTATGCAGGCTACACTTCCATTGAGTGGGATGCCTCAGTGCATAGCCTTTTTGGTACTATTTAATATGCTTTTATTTTTTATCTAGCTTTTTTTTTTTTTTTTTTTTTTTTTTGCATCATGGTGTTGTTTTGTTTGTGTCTAAAAAGTTAGAATTTTGAAAATCTACCATCATCATCTCAAGGCAATAAAATCTGGATGACATATGTGTGACAGTGGTTCAATGTTGGCTATGATTCCATGTATGTGGTTCGAGCTTCCCCTTGGCTGTTGAAGAGTCTCTTTCATCTGCAATCCGGAAAACAATTTGAATTAGCAAAAAATTATTATCGAGTTCTATTTGTAGATATGAAACTCTATTATAATAGATTAAGCCAAAGGGCTTTTGGTTTAATTTTGACTATTGGTTATAATTTTGACGATTACTTTATTTCAAATCTTCCATGTTCTCTCTCATGGTCTCTCTCACCATTCCCTAAGTACTCCTCCGTTCTTAACTCACTTTTATCTTTTCATGCGACTAGTCACTTTTGTATAATTGTTCCATCTTATCTTTTATTATATGTCGTCGCTTATATAACTATTCTGCATTTGAAAACTAGCTTAATCTCCTCTGCAAAGATGTAAGTTGAAAAGGTTTGAACTGTTAGCTTCCTTGTTCCTAAACAAATGACGATCAACATGAAGGGTAGAGTTTTTTCCATGTAATTTCTTTATCATGATTCAATTCATGTGATTAAATTTGAAAACTTTCTATTTACATAATTTCACATTCAAGTAATATATTTAGAGTTTTTTAAATCGTTAACTTTTATCACAAGATTTTAATAATTAATTATTTTTACCATAATTTTGCTAGTGAGTACTTATGTGTGGAGCATTTCACATGGAAAAATGAAAATGGTTTTTTGAAGGTAAATGCTTTTATTTTTTCGCCGTTGTTAATAAATTTTTTATTTCATTTTTTTCCAAAGAAAAAGCATTTTTACAGTAAAAGGAGTAGAAAACCATTTTCTTTCGGTTTTGCAACACCATGTTAACAAAATAAAACTATAGAAAATAGAGATTGAGAATTTCAATTCTCATTTTCATTTTCCATATAAATGAAATCATAGTGAAAATAAAATACTTAAGAAACAATCCACCCCCCCCCCCCCCCCCCCCCCCCCCCCCCCTTCCCCGGGCCCAAGGTCCACTCTCTTCATCTCATCTAGGCAACATAGACCTTTGGCTTCATTAAACCTTCACGGGTGTAAACAAGCCGAGCTCGTCCCAGCTCAACCTCAGCCAAGCTTGAGATCAATTGCCTAATTCATAGCTCAAGCTTGGGTCAAGCGGTCTCTATCTTGGGCTCTCTTCGGCCTCTACCTCATATATATAAATATAAAATTACGGTGAGCGCTAGAAAACTCCCAGGGAGTTTTTTTTTTTTTTTTTTCAAAAGATGCCTTTCCTAGTAGGGCCCACTGTGGTGCATGACCACCATGGAATGCCACTGGATGGATTAATCTAGATGAGATCTACCTATAAAATTTTCAACTCTATTAGATTATCCTAACTCCTTGATCCATGGCCCAAGGGTTTAATGGTTTCAGAGACATCACTTTCTTGTTATTTCAATCCAATACTGAGTAAAAGTTAGATGAGTGTAAAATTTGGGCTTTATACCAATTCCTAAGGGGTAGTATGTGTGAAATGATCGGATTAACTTAAGGTGGGCTCCATGCAGGGGCCGACCTAGGTGTAGGCCCAACGCAAAACCACCCCAACCCAACCCAACACCCCCCCCCCCCCCCCCAACCCCAAAAAAAAAAATCCCAAATCTCACTACCCCTATATTATATATGCTTCTATAGGTTTACACTAAGTACGGTCCAATCACTACCCCTATATCATATATGCTTCTGTAGGTGGGTAAGTACGGTCCAAATAGCTCTGTCTAGATGGAGATGGCAATCAATTGCAGCTCGCAGCCATTTCTTGCCTCCCTCATCTGGGTCCCCAATACCCTAAAACCACCTGTCTTCACCGGGTATGAAAATCTGTCATTTCCTCTTTTAACCCTCTCTCACCCTGTATTTGATTTGTTAGTGTAGATCATTTTCAGCCATGAACCTTGTTAAAACTAGACTTCATAGCAAAATGGAGGATGGGTTTCTCACAGACTCTTGTCTTGTGTACATTGAGAGGGAAATTGCAGAGAAATTTAACACATAATCAATCATTAAAGACTTTCCATATTTAAAAGAACGTCGAGTTCCATTTTGATGGATTATTGAAGTTGGAATGTACTAAAATACAATTATTTATGTCAGCTAGATCCTGGTTTTATTTTTAATGCGAAATTTAGTCATTGATCGATTTTAATATATTTATCATGCTTAAACTTGGAGATATGTCCAGAAAAAAATATAAAAAACATTTGCTAGGCCCATGCTTAGCTGGGTCAAATAATAAAAATATATTTAATTTTATTGGTTTCTTCAAAATATTAACAATTAAAAGAATAAAGCAAAATAGATAAATATATTATTTAGCAAAAAGACTAAACTAATTTATTTATAAAATTTAGACTGGAATGCTATTGTCATCTAACTTTGAAATTGCTTTAAAAAAAACTATATAAAAGAGAAGAATAATGTTGAAAACTGAATTTTTTTTACTATAAAGCTCATAAAAAAAAAAAAAAAACTACACATGATATATGTCTGTCTTTCATTAAAGGAGCCTCGCAGATAATGTAAATAACTTAAGATAGCTATGGTCTTTAATCTATCAAACCCTACATGGATTACTAAGATATTTAGTCGGTAGGTCCCACTTAGATGGTATATGGGTCAAATTTATTAATTTCCATAAAACTTTCATGGGGTAACACATAAGTGAAAGATGTTGATATTTTTGGGTCATAAGATCTGCATAATGAGTCCCCTAAAAAACATTGTCTTTTCTGTTATATTCGTAAGATTAAACTTTAATTGCATTTTGCAACCACTTTATGATAGCATGTGGTTTTTATAGGTGGGCCCACCAATGCATGGCCCTCTAGGCGCTTGGAATCACATACTTCCTTTTTGGACTATTGATCACTTAAAGTATGCTCTACATGAAGTATTATCAAGGGTAAATTAGCCAAAGGTCCCAAAGTACTGTCGTTTAAGGCCTCTAATCTACAGGATTTTTTGTTAAAACCTCTGGTCCATGCGCCTAGACTTATTGCAGATGGAAGTCCCTAAGCATGTTAAATCATACATTTGCATGATTGATTTGCCCTTCTATCCATTTGAAGTTATGTCACACATTTAATCCCTAATTTTAAGCTCATTAATTAGCATGATATTTAATGGCTGATTTGCCCCTTTAAACGCATCAAGCTGTCTAACGGATTTTATTTTCTAGTTTTGGATCAACTTTTGAAATTCAAATGAGATGAAATATATCAAGTTTCAAAATTCAAATGGGAGGGAATGATTCCAAGCCTCCTACACCAATGTATGATTCACTGCAGAGACACTACTTGTAGAAGCTTTCATTGATATTCTTTCAAATCATTAGATAACCATGCCCCAAGATCTGATCATCAGCCTATTTTTTTCCAACTGATCTTTGCCCCACCTCATTGTTTAGGAGTTTCTGTGATCGTTGCCCCATAAGACATATGAGAAGAATTGCACCAAGACATATCAGAAGTATTGAACTTATCTTTGTCCCACACAAGATCACTATTGACTCCTTTTAATGGGTTTGTTCTAGTCGTGCGCTAGAGCTTCTGTGATCTTCTGTAATTTTCTTCCTCACGTGGCTACTATATATCCTTTCTTTCTTTTTATTGTGAGTTTCTTTGAAAAGATATATAAGTTTATCTTAGTTTTTTTCAAAAGGTTTTGTTTCAAACTTAGATAAATTTATTTGTACTTCTGGCAAAACTCAAACAAATTTATTTGAGTTTTGAATAATTTTTCTGAGTTTCGAATAAATTTATCTGAATTTGGACCAAATTTATCTGAGTTTGGAACAAATTTATCCGAGTTTGAAAAAAAATTTATCTAAGTTTTGCCTAGTCCCATGTGAAAATTTTCTAATTGATTTCCCCTTCTCAGATAAATTTATCTGAGTTTTGCCCAGTCCCACGTGCAGATTTTCTAGATGATTTCTCCTTCATTGAATCAGTGTTCCCCCCTTTTTTTCTCTTATCTGTTGTAATCCTTGATTTGTGCAGTCAAATAATCTTCGCGAAATTGACGGGTTTTCTCCCTCTTTTTTCTTCAAATAAAACTCTTAACGAAATCAATTTTCTTTTTTTGTATACCGCACAGAGTGTATTAAGAGAAGCACTCTGGACTTCTTAACCATTTAAAACTTGAAAAAGGACCTTTGGCTCTACGGAGAAAGAATGTGGACCGTTTGCAATAAAAATCAAAGTTGAGGGACCTTCAATCAAATGCCCCTATTATCAAAGGGATTCATCCATGCAACCACATCTAGTAATGATTTTCACATAACCCTACAAATTTCTATAAGGAGCCAATTGTGGGACGGCCGCACACATGCATCGAATCGCATGATCTTTCAAAATATTGTCCATTTAAACATGGCCCACATCATGAAAACTCAAAATCAATCATCTAAGAAGATATTGGTTATTTCCACATTTGTAAAGAATTAATTTGAGAGAATTTAGGAGTGGAGTTAGAGATGGATCTTAACGTGAGAGATTATAGAGAAGGCTTTAAGTGAATGAACTTTGCATAATAGGCAACGTGTAGGGGACTAGAAGAGATGGTTATTTTTATGAGAGACTTTAGGAGTTGTTTGAGGGAGATTTTAGGAGAGGTGACACTGTAAATGAGAGTTTTTAGGAGATGAAGATTAGAAGAGTGACGTGACATGTTAAATCAACATATATTTTTGTGTATATTTTTTTGAAAGGAGAACTCAATGAGTATTGATGTGGCGCCCCCTACAACCTCCCTCCATACTCCCACATATGGAAAATGCTCCTATCAGATTAACTCTCACACTACTATAAGTGTAGAGAGGGGACCCTTATATTTAGGCTGTTGGCATTGGATATCAATCAAATGGATCCCCCTTACTCTCATAGTAGTGTGAGAGTGCATAAGAGCATTTTCATATATATATATATATATATAGGGAGATGCTCCTATGAGAGATATCTCTCACCTTAAATGAGAGATTGGGTGGGGGCCCTCACATCCATATCTAATGCCTATCTCTCATATAAGGTGAGAGATATCTCCCATAGGAAGCATCTCCTATATATATATATATAAAATAGGAATTCTAGAAAATGCCCCTCTAAAATAGGGGCATTTTTTCCCTTCAATAATAACCAATTGAAAACTTTCTACATTTATTATGGGAGGAGGCAAAAGCAGAAAAACCAAGAGCATATCTAATCATTTATTATGGTGCCCCTCCACCAAGCTCTTTGTCTCTCTCACATTTCTATTTTCTTTTCTTTTTTTCTTTTTTTCTTTTTTTTTTTGTTTTAACTCACAAGAGGATCACACATTGGAGTTTTAGCCATTTATTATAGTGTCCAATCTAATGGTGGGACCAATTCATATTCAACTGAAATTGCTTGGCGACCCAAAAAAGATGAGGGAATTTATTACGATCGGTTTGAATTTTTGTTAAGTAGGCCCACCAATGATGTTACGCAATTCCTCCACTTGAAAAAATTAATCTACATGATTGGATTGGCACCACTCCTTGGAAATCTCTAAAAAATAGGAAACTAGGTATGAGTTGTTAAAAGAGTTCTTTTTGGTAAATTACTGATCTAAGAGTGAGTGTTTAAAATCCATAAAAATAAGAGTTGTGTTGTTAACTTCAAATTGCCACCTAAGACCAATTGATTGGATAAGACGAAGGGCGTAGAGGTATGAAAAATGCACGGATGCCATGTAGTGAGGTATTATTAATTAATTGGATAACTAGAAAGAGGCGTTTTTGCCCCTTTTAGAATGGGGGGTTTTTACGCGCTTATCAGGTGCATGTTGTGCACCCCGAGTGGGGCCCACCTACCGGTCTATTTTGAGTGGAGCACCCAAAACCCCCCAACTATATTCACCAATCCCACCGAATTTTGCATTAATCCTGATAGAATGGACATTTGGATTGAGGACACACCCATCCGAATGGACTGAATTTGTAGACTCCGAATGATAAGGTTATGATATTCGAATGGGGCTGAGTTTTTGCACAAAGGGCCGGCCCCACTCATTCTTCAAATCCCCCAAGGTCAAATCCTGAGATACGCACGAAAGTGGGTCCCACAATGCAGTGCACACCGGCAACTCAACATTCTATGTGCACTACACTATGGGATCCATCTTGGGATGAGACATAGAGGGGACTTGAAGATCTGTGTGGGAAAGATCAACCCCATCTGATCATCCTAACCTTATCATTGGTGGCCCACAAGTCCGATCCATTCACATGGCTCTATAGTTGATCCAATGATCTAGTCCATTCGCATGCATGCAAACCCAAGGGCCTTTGAACTGGTTCTGGTCCACTTGAATGGACCATTGGGGTGCGCACTTTGCTTGAGATGTGTTTAAGTTTCTATATATATATATATATATGAGCAAGGCTCTCCTAAGCTCAAGCTTAGGATAAGGTAAGCTCAAGTGTGTGGTGGGGCCCACCTGGAGACCCCCATGGGGATGGGGTTAGGGGGATTTCAAGGACTCCTAGGGATCTTCCTCTCTGTAAAAAAATCAGCCCCTACTTTGATTTTTATCATCTCCATATGCGACCAAAAGTTTAATGGTCAATAGTCCATTCAGATCGATATATAGTCGATCCAACGGTCCAGTAAATTTTGATCTAACCGAAAGTTGGTGAACATGTGCAATTTAGAGGGGGCATGTGTTTGGTCCATTTGGATGGACCAAAGGTGGGCCCCACAAGTGTGAGCTTACAAGATTTTATCCTAAACTTGAGCTTAGGAGAGCCTTGCTCTCTCTCTCTCTCTCTCTATATATATATATATATATATATTGTGTGTGTAGGAATTTCCAAATGAGCATGTGCTCAAATAGCCAACAAGATGCGTGAGTTTGTGCCCTCCCTGGTTAACATCATCTTTTCTTAAATGGGCAAAGCATCTCATTGGCTATGCACATATAGGCTATTTGAGCATGTGCTCGCTCATATATATATATATATTAATTATATGTATAGTGTGTGTGTGTGTGTGTGTGAATTACTCTCATAGTACTGGTGAGAGTAAGGGGTGGGGCCCCTGACATTTAGGCTGTTGGGCATTGGATATGAACGTGAGAGCCCCCACACTTTCATCTAGTAGGGCTGTCAAAGGGTTGTCGTAGTCCTACCCTCAATATATGCAGGGTCGGGCCTGAGCTAGCCAAAGCCCTTGGAGGGCCTTCACTGTTTAGGCCCTTACCCGACCCTTGAGGGCCAAGATCAGGCCAGGGCAGGGCTCAGGCTTCAAAAAAAGAAAATTATTTTTTTAACATTGTTACCAAAATCTGAGTGTGATTGGGCGTTATCTTGTCTAACCCCAATTGCAAACGAACCATTAAGAAAACATTGGGAGAATATAAGTCATTTCTAAAAAGTTTCTTTTATCGAATAAAGTTATATGTGCTTTGATGACTTGGGTTGGGTTCTAGACATATGATTTATTTATTTTTTGACAAAGAAGGAAAATGGTTAAAGAGTATGATCTATTTCATATCTTTAATATAACTTTCATATGAATTTTCACATATGAAATCACTCCAATAGTGTCTTATCTTTGAGAGTTTTAAACCATTTACACTCACATACCTTTTATCAATTGATATTACTTTTAATTAACACTGATATGAATATTAAGCATTCTTGGATTTCAGTCACAAAAATAAATACATTTAAAAAATACTACTAGTTTAAACTTTTAAGAATTGAGAGTTATAATTATCTAATTAAAAGGATGTTTGGATTAGCCCATATCCTTAAAGTTCCATGCACATTCAAACTAACTTTGTGAATTGGTTGATATTCTAAGCAACTCTATAGAGGAAAAAGTGTATCATTATTAATAGAAATGAGTACACCCCCTTTTGCACCAACAATGTTTTATAAAAATAATATAAAATACTTAAATAAGAAGTAATAAAACTAAAAGAAAGTGATAAGAAGCAATTGTGGAATACTTATTGATTATGTATTAAGTACAATACATAACTTAAATAATTAAATATAAATGAAATGAATGAAGTATGTATGGATTTTCAGAACATTTCTTAATGGGTAAGTGGGTATGAAATTGCCTTCATATCCCCCATATTATTGCAAAGTGACTATGATAAGGGTATTTTAGTATATATTTACATAAATGTATATATTATATATAAAATAAATAAAAATAAGAGGGCCAGGGCCACTATTGTCCAAGCCCGGCCCTTAAATCTCAGGGCTTGCAAAAAATTGTCCATGCCTGACCTTAGGGCTTTTCATTAGAAACAAAAGCCCTCATTTTAAGGGCTTTTTGAGGGTCGGGCCCCCTTTCTCAAGGCCAAATTGACAGGCCTGGTTTCGTCCTCTCTTAGATTTTGGCTTAAATATGTTTCTCCTTTAATAAGGACTTCTTTTTGTCAGGAGAATTTGTAAAATGGATACTTCTTGATCATCATCCCTAGTAGGGTTGTGTGTGCCCTTTTTGTTGTTTGTATCGTTCGTTGGTTTGGTTTTTCAATGGCGTTTTCTTTCCTACCAAAAAAATAAAAATAAAAATAAAAGTCAAGCTTGTGGTTACGCTTGGTCTAGGTATGCTGATTGAGATAAGCTTAAACCTAGGGTCGAGCCAACCCATGTTGCCTTGAGCTTAGCTTGTGGGATGATCGGGCTGATCTTGAGCTTCGCCCAATTAATCCAAAACCTGAGTTCGGGCGTTAGCTTGACCACGTCGAATCAAATTAGCTTGCTTGTGGACAGGCCTACTTATGTTTTAGTTAGGCCTAAATATCGCTTGGGTTTGAATGACTGCTACCATTATATTAAAATCTGGATACATCTTCTTCATTCCACCATTTAACTGATGAGTAACAATTTTCTATTATTGTGAAGAAAGGGGAAGAATAATTTTTTTGGATTGGAATTCATATGGCATGCAAGTGAATGTTCAAGGAAGAATTAGTTCCTTATTTGAAGAAAATGCATTCGTAGTTGTGTTTACATGTTAGACATCCAAAGTCCTAACCCTCTCACGTACTTACCCCGGCAATGCTGCATGAATTGAGACTCATGGAAATTTGGCAATCATTTGATTGATCCAAATTGTTGCATTGGAATCACAAACACAACAACAACAACAAAAAAAGAAAAAGAAAATAAAAGGGAGTTTTGTGGGGTTAACACTTTACAGCTCCTAGATAAAGGCTAGGATTATTTGAACGTATACATTTCTAGTATTATGAAACCAAATTGATTGGAAGATATCTTAGTCTTTTGTCAAAGTATTTGCTCCACTACTCTCTCACATAGTTTCATAGTGACTCATAAGTTTAATATCCAATAATTGGTGCAATTTTGTTCTTATATATAGGTTATGAAGAGGTAAATTAGTCCAATCCATCCAATTTCTCCTAAGTGTTTTCAACCTCTATCAGAATTGAAATCTGGTCTTGGCAATTGAACATATTGCCCTACTAACGAAATACCCTCTTGTTTTTAAGCCTCCTATAGAATCTCTACCTTTTTATTAAGTGAATTTTACCAAAAAAGTGTCCCTAAACATGTATTAGACGGCTCTAATCAGAAAAGCACATAAACACCCATATTGGTGTTTGTACAGTCATTTTGGACCATATTACCCCTCATTCTGCGAACAACATTGTCATGAAAATATAACCTAACCACCCAAATCGAACTATTTTGTTCTCCTTTTCTTGCCCAAATTCATCCTCTCCCGCCTTTTCTCTTTTTCTCCTCCGCTCCCTCCCCTCTCTTTCCCTCGTCCTGCCTGTCATTGCTTCGGTTCTCTTTTTCCCTCTCCCTCTCTAGTCGTTGCGTTCTCCTTCCCTCTCTCTCTCTGCTCACGGCCTTCTCCACTGCGGTTCCTGCTCTCTATTTCCCTCTCCCTCTCCACCGCTGCTCTCTCTTTCCCTCTCTCCGACGTCCCGACTCCTGCTCTCCCCTCCGCTCCTTGCTGTCTAAGCATTTCCGGCCAGATCCTCCGGTGGAACTCCCACGACTCCTGCAACGTCATCTTCCATCTGACATTCAAGTGAAGGTGATTTTCTCTGTTCTTCTCTCTTCCACATCGTCTATTTTATTGTTTTCTTTTCATTTTCAGTTTCTATAACTGCTGGAACTGTGCCGTTTTAGAGAGGGGATCTTGTTTGGGGTATATATTTTCAGGAACCTCTTATTTCGAACCTCCTGTTTGGGGTAAGAGGTTGCAACTATAATTGGTTTCTTCAAATCATTTTCAATTTCTACAACAGTTTCTATAACTCTTGACAGACGATTATCTCTAACCTCTTATATCTGGAACCTCTTATAACTATGTTGGGTGGGTTCTCTCCAAAACTCCCAAAATCATCATACAAATATGGAGGTTGTTCAGGAAGGAGTCCATTGGGAGGCAGTTTTGGAAGCACTCCATTGGCAGGCATTTGAGAAAGGAGCATATCCAGAGAAACCACCTTCCATTTGTAGGGGTGTGTTAGATGTTTGAAAAAAGGGTCCAACCATAGGGGAGAACTTCATAAATGGATATGGTGAACTGCTGAATGGTTTAGGGTTGGTGGGTTATTAACTACATTCTTTTCAACATTAGTGCTCAATGGTTGTGCTTGAGTTTATTAGGACACACTCATAACTCATTTATTCTGATTGAATGATCTATTATTTTTTAAGACTTAGATGTTTTCTTTTGCAAATAGTTTTATTTATTAACAATAAATATTGATTTTGGATCGGAAGCATTAAGTAGGGGCTTATTTGAACGTTAGGATTCCTAAGACTTGTTGGGCTTCTTGTCATCTTAGTGAAATGTCCAACCAACAGACCACCAACAAGAACTCGTCTCTGGATGCGCCTGCTGGCAAGTCAAAGTGGACAGTCATTTGAAGGAGAGGGAGATTGCATCATAATATTCTTGTGTTTTTTCTTTTAGTTTTCGCAATAATTTTTTTTAAAAATGACATGATTAAAATTGAACTAATTCTTGTTTCGTGGGAATGTCAAGTTATTACCCTAGATAGGGATTTAAATTTGATACTTTAACCCATCATATGAACATGGCTCGACCCTGAAATTCTATGGACATGTTAACAGTTTCTTCTTATTTGACTTACAATTCCCAGTTGATTCCGTCTTGACCTTAGTAACAAACCATAATATATGGTATTTTTCCTGAAAAATTGAAATTGAAAAGACTATTCATTTCAGTCCAATGCGTGCGAAATTTATGTTTTATACTGCTGAAAATACAAGTTAATACTGACTTGAGAAATTAGATATGCATTGACTCTGAGTGCAATTGGGTGGCAAAAATATTTTTAGTTGACCATGTCTGTTCTCAATTGTAGCTAATAAGTTAAGGGATGCGGGTTCTGCTATTATAGATTCTTTCTTACATGCCTTCAGTATTGCTAATGAATTTTACCAAATAAATGTCCTTAAACTTGTATTAGACGGATTTAACTACAAATACACCAAAACACCCATTGAGGTGTTCGTACATGGGCTTTTGATGCATTTACCCCCAAAGCTGCGAACGACTTCATTTTTCATTCCTTTACCTAAAAGGATTGGACGATTTTGTTTCGTTTCTTCCCCCAAATATTTTCCTCTCCCACCATTTTATCTTGCTCCTTCACTACCTGCTCTCGCCTTCCCTCTCCCTGCATTGTGGCTCCAGCGCTCTCTTTCCCTCTCCGCTCCCTGCTATGTCTTTCCCTCTCCCTTTGTTACAGATCCAGCTCTCTCTTTCCCTCTCCCTCTCCACTCCATGTTCTCTCTTCAAATTACGACTTTTGACACAAGAGGGGCAACAATACCAATCTTCATCCCCTAATTCATCTTTATTAGCTCTTATGAACTCATTGAATGATTCAACCCCTTCTAAGTATTCAATATAATCTCTTGTTGCCTTCATTCATTCCTTGTTTGGGGACTTGTTCTGAAATTTTAAAACCATAGAGTGTAAGGTGCATTAAAAAGGTAGAACACATATACAACTTATACAAGTATCACAAGTATCTTGGACTCAATCACAAAAGTAATTGAACTTAGAAAACCATTATATCTTCAGGGTCAAAAAGAATATCGACATCTCCATCTTGTCACATTGATTTTCCAATTCAAACCCTGAGCAAATGAATGATAAATCTGCTACCCATAAGTTGGAAGAAATGCAAATCTCCTATAGGGCGGGTGGGATGGTTTTAAAGGAGAAACCTTATCTCTATTCTTCCAAACTTACAGAGAAGGTAAAATCACCTCAACACCCACCTGTACCCGACCTCCTAGCCAACCTTCAAATTACAGAACCTAACCTTCAAGCCAAACAACCCTTTTCTTTCTTGAAAATTGACAACTCATTCATCATCCCACCACACACAGCCTACAATCTGACTAAGAACAAAAAATGTTTGCCCATTTGTTTCATCTCAGCCCCATCCAATTTGTCCGTTGCAACTATCACACCACCTCCATCACAGGATACACAACCCATAGAAAACAAATCGCAGCCATACAAACACACTTACTAATGTGAATTTAAATTCAATCTTTTAATACTGCAAGTGCACAGCTGTCCTTTTGAGACAGTAGCAAGTACAGGTCGAATCCCACAGGGAGCACTATCAAAATCTGAGTTTTTTTTTTATTATCAATGATAATGACAAGAGAGATAAACAAAAGAAAAACAATAATAAGATTGAGAAAAATGCTAGATCTAAAGTGTAGCAATAAAATATGAGAAAATGCAGATCAGAATATCATGAATCCATTAAGTAGTCCCACCATCTTTCTATGCAATAGATGAAATAAATTTATCCCAAAAATTCTTCGAATTAGAAACAAATCAATGTTTCTGATTTGGATAATTTGTCTATCTAGTACAATTTTTCACAATTTATTTAAGGTAAAAATCTCCTTCACCTAATGAAATTATGAACTTAACTAAATATCACATATTAATCAAAGATAGATTATCAAAGAATTTCAATCTAAGAATAATCTATTAAGAAAACATACATGATTAAAGCATTTTTCAAATAAAAAACCGAATAACATAGGTTGTCAATGACAGAAGGCAGATTTATTATTATAATCAATAGCAAGAGACAAAAATATCACATAAATTAACGATGAGAAACACTTAACTTCATCTGACACTCTGATCCAAGGATCTACTCCCCCATTCCAAAATATGTGATTTTCATTAAGAACTTCATGGCAATTACAATTTTCTCTCATACTCTTCTAACCTAGTTCTGGAACAGAGCCCCAGAATACCCAAAACTAACTCTTAAATTCTATTAATCAGGGAAAGAAGAGAAAGATGAAAGAGAATAATTAGGGACGTCCAAGGGGGGAGTGTGTCTCTCGTATGCTACCTTTTGGTTCCTTTTATATCTTCAGTTATCTTACAGATACATTGAATCTGGACACCTTCTTTGCAGATTTAATTTATCTTCATTGATAAGGTATATCTCTTATCCTTTTTGAATTTGAATGATGTGGAAGCTTCTGGAAACCTCTGGGTGGCTTGGCTAATCCTCAAATGAGGTCCCACAAGGGATGTGCAACAATTGATTATCAATAGTGTAGATTTAATTGCAATCCCGTCTAAAAATGAATATAAAAATCTCCGGACCTATAACTTTGTCAATATAGCTCCGATTTGCACATTCTTGGGCTCCACGAGTATCTACTCTGAATAAGCTTTCCAACGGTAGGTAAATTTCATCGATCCGACAGTCGGATTGAAAGTTCTGGCCTTTTAAAGATGAGTTGTCCTGAGAAAAACGGGATTAACTTTTAAATTTTGATTTGGATTCTATCTCTACACAACTTTCATTTTCAAAAGGACATCAGATGTGGAGATTCAAACTCATCTTCTTTTCTTCCAATCAGAATTGTACTATTTGAATTATCCATTAATAATTTCAAATTTGCAACTACTACGGACCTTGCCATGTGGGACATTTCATCTTTTTGAACAGTGAGCCCTATCAAAAGTCTTCTACTGTAGTTAGGATTCTTTAACTAACATGATGAGTGGACCCCTCCTTTGATTGATTTGCATATGACTTGTGTGTGGGGTCCAGTGGTGAATTCTTCAATTTACTTCCTTTTAAGCTTCAATTCAGCAAAGCAGGGCCCAGGATAACTATGTGTGCTTGAAAGTGGGCTCCGTGACAAAAGCCTGCAATTCTCATTTTCTGCACATTCTAATTCAACACATCAAATACTGAAGTGCCCATATTGAAGCGGGACCCATTCGGACAGAGTTCTACTCTAACTGGGACTCTTTGGAAAAAAATTTGCAAAACAATCTAAGTTAATGCAGAAAATGTATGAAAGTATGAAAATTCAGGTTCCTAGGTGAAAATGCATGAAATGATGAAATTAGATGAATAATGATGCAATTCACCCAATTAAATCTCTAATTCATCCTAAAATGATGCGTAAATGTGCAAATTCATGAACTCAACACTTACCTCCTATATTTGTGGAAAATGAAAACAAAAAGACAAATCCTGAGAGGGTTGCTGAGATTGAACAAAGAGGGTGTTGTAGATATGAGGAAGAAGAGGCAGAATAGTGAGCAGAGGAAAAAGAAAAGAAAAGAATAACACCAACAACACTGTTGACACCAAAAAAAGTCACTTTGCCACTTCAACATCAAGAAGCTACATGAAGCCGCATCCTACTACAAAACAGGCAATGATGCTTCAAGCATTAGATCTTGTCAGAATCAAAAGAGGGGTTCACAAGAAGTTTCGGGTCATTCCAACATCATTTGACCCAACTTCATTCCTCCGGCAGTTGAACAGGCGCTCCTAGCGGCGACGGCGTCGAAGACATCAAAACTTCGATCAGAGCCTACGGATGGTCTCAAAATACCTCCAAAGGGCTCCATGTCAAATTTCAAGTCAAACCAACAACTTTGACCCTCCATAAACCCTTGAGCAGAAAAATCAAGCCTCTCGGCGGCAAAAACTACCGGGACTCTTACTCATCAAATGGAACACATGGATGGCTTCAACATGTCTCCAAAGGGCTGCACGTCAAATTTCAGGTCATTCCGACAACGTTTGACCCAACTTTGACGCTCCGAAACAAAATCAAGTCTGCCGGCGGCGGAGCACCCCGGGACCATGACATCATAAACGGAGCCAACAGATCGTCCCAAAATGACTCCAATAGGCTCCCAATCAAATTTTGAGTCAATTGGACATCGGTTGACCGCACATCAACGCCGTATCTTTCCCGCGGTGAAATCAAGCTTACTGGCGACGGACCTCAAATGGCTTCAAAACTCAAACAGAAGCCCATGGTTGGTCCTATCTACTGGTCAGATGGCTTCACCTTAAATTTCGGGTCATTCCGACATCGTTTGACCTAGTTTCGACTCTTGATGGAAAATCGACTATAAAGTCTTAAAAATAGGAAACTTCGTGCTCCAATTTGCATGGCTTCTTGTCAGGTTTTCTTCAGGAAAATCAAGCCAATAAATGAGGAGAGTCAAGAAAATGCCGAAGAAAACGGCCTCGAAAAAGACCGCAAAACGGCAGAGAAACAACTACCAAAAGGGGCGCAATCCCCATGGTCGCCGGTGACCATGGGTGCTTGGTCGCCCAGCGACCATGGAAATCCGGGTCGCCGGATTTGTCGCCAGTTGGCCCGTTTTCCGCCCTTTTTCGCGTTTTGGAAGTTCCAGCCACTGTGGTTTCCTGATAATCTGATTTTTATGCTCGAAATCGACTGATCTCCACCGATATCTCGGATCCACCATCAAGAGCATGAGATCATCATTGATCGCTCCAAGATCGCCAATCGGCTGACCAAGAAAGTGCACTTTCTGTCCGACCGATCGAGAAATCGACAAGACAGATGTCACCGGCCCGCTGGTATCAACCAATGTCTGAAGTTGCATCACCATCCGACATCAAATAACATGCGGATCCATCGGCGGTCATCACAAGAAGAATTCCAAAATACGCGGCACGACCCGTGACTCTTCAAATGCCCTAGCGACCACTTAATGTCGTTAATTGACCCGTTTTATGACAACTTAATGCGGTCATTAACCCATTATTTTTCGACGGCCCAATCAAAATCAAGCAAATGGGAGTTACAAATCCAAGTAATCATGGCATTAAAACCATGAAACTACCCTCATCATGGAGATTAAGGGTGATTAAATGCCCATCATTCTCCACCGGCCAATCACAAGCCAAGAAAAAGGAGTTACAAAATCAAGAAGTAAAAACTTGTAACTCCTCTCATCATGGAGCATCAATGCCATCAATGCTCATAAACCCACCTTATGGCCACCAAAAGCCTATAAAAGGGGGGTCATTCCAAGGAAGAAGAATCTCCGATCCGCCCCAGAAAAAGTCCAGAAAATTTCAAAGAATTCTCGAAGAAACTCTGTTACTCTGCTGCAGTAGAAACACCACAAGGTGATCGAAGTCCCTTGGGGGGGCACCCCCCCAAGGTCTCCTCTTTCATTCTATCCAACATGGCCTAAACGTGGCTTTTCAGCCCGTTTACTCGGATTTTCATTGGATATAGGACCTCCCCTTGGTCTTTATCCTTTAAAAAACTGAGGTCTAAGCCAAGCCAAGGAATCAAAGCATCAAGCGTTTTCATCTGAAAGACGATGGCGAAATCCATACATGACTTGCGACCGTCAATCTGAATGAGTCCCCACAATCTCCTGAGAAGTCAGATACCTTTTCTTACTTTTCTTTGTATTTTGTATTATTTGTAAAGAGACAAAAATTCACATTTCTTGTCTTTCTTCATTGATAAGATTTGTAAATCGCCTTTTGCGGCACAAAACCGCCTTCTACGACACAAACCGCCTCCTACGGCACAAAATCGCCTTTCACGGCAAACAAAATGAAATCGCCTTTCACGGCATTTTAAAAATTGTGTCTCTTTCTTAAAATATATGTGCAATGGAAGTTAGAAAAAAGAATTGATTTCCTTTCTACTTGTGAAGGTGAATTTTCGGATCACCATTTCAAATTCCAAGTAGAATAGAAAATCTGGCAGACTCGTACAAAAATGTTGATGACTTCGCTTTTCCTCCTCCGCCATGCTCTCGGCTGCCCCAGGGGTGGGAAGGAGAGGACGAAAGGTCGGAGCCCCCATCAAGTTGGCACACCCGGTGGGACTCGTTCATTTGAGAACGCGATGCTTGAATTCTTAGGCTCCTTTCTAGTTGGTGGCCTATGTTGGATCTTGCATCAAAAAAAAAAAACATGAGATGGGATTTTTGGAAACTTCTACCTTTGAATTTGTTTCCATTCTTTCTCATTTCAAAAAAAAAATCTGATTTTCTCTTTTTTGGATTCAGATTTGAGAAACTGTGGTTTCTTCCTTTTCAGGTTTAGTGCTCGCAGAAATGTTTGAGCCTTTATTCGGATTGGAATACCACTCGCTCTCTTTGATGAGTCCGATAAGGATTTAAAAAAAAACTCTTTTAAAAAAGAAACTCTTCCAAAAAAAAATCTTTTTTTTAATTCAGATTTGAGAAACTTTGGTTTCTTCCTTTTCGGGTTTAGTGCTCGTAGAAATGTTTGAGCCTTTATTCAGATTGGAACACCATTTGCTCTCTTTGATGGGTCCATTAGAAATTTCAAAGAAAAAAATACAAAAAAAAAAGAGTTCAAAACCCACTAAGGTTGCACCAATTGCGTTCTTTGACCAAAGTGGATCTAAGAAAAGCCTTGTCCAGAGTGTGGAGGTAGCTAGACTGTTCGAGGCAAGGGCCCTTCAAACGGGTTCATTAAGTAATCCTATCCTTACCTGGGGGCTGATCTATCTACTAAGGTTTCATACGACCGAATTGGAGACCTATGTGTACTCTTAAAAAAAAACTTCAAAAAAAAAAAAAGAATCTTCAAAAAAAAAAAGAATCACAAAAAAAAGAATCATAAAGAAAACACACTTTCGTCACATTTGAATTTAGATTGGAGAAATCTTGGTTCTTTCCTTTTCGGATTTAGTGCTCGCAGAAATGTTTGAGCCTTTATTCGGATCAGAACAACATTTGCTCTCTTTGATGAATTCAATTTTACCTAAAAAAAAAAGGCCGTCATTTTGAATTCAGATTTGAGAAACCTTGGTTCTCTCCTTTTCGGATTTAGCGCTCACAGAAAGGTTTGAGCCTTTGTTTGTATTGGAACACCACTTGCTCTCTTTGACGAATTCAATCTTGACCTTTCAAAAAAAAAAAAAAAACACTTCCATCACTTTTGGGTTCAAATTCGAGAAATTCTGGTTCCTTCCCGTTCGGACTAAGTGCTCGTAGAAATATTTGAGCCTTGTTCGAATTGGAATACCGTTTGCTCTCCTTTATGAATCCAATCCCGACTTTTCAAAAATCCTATCTCATGTCCCTTCCAAGGATGCGATTTACAACATTTGTGCCTAGCGGTGCTAGCACGCCCTTCCGGGTCTACTGTATTCTCGACCGACACATTTGTATCTCCAACCCTATATCATCTTACTTCAAGTGAGCCTTGCTTCTTGGTAATTTGAATTAAGGTTTCCAATTGCTTCTAGCAGTCACTGGAACGCTCGCCCCGAGCCTACCATACTTGCATTTAGAACAATTGTACCCTCTATTGCTTTTTGCCTCTTTCATCTTGCTTGGGCTGGGCCATGTTCCCTCGAGCGATTTGAAAAGACAAAACCATAGTTATTTTCCATTTAAGATCACTACATTCTTGTGATTACTAATGGATCTGGTCTTGTTTCAGAAGTTTTCCAAACTAACAATGGTAGCTTAATTGACCATCACTTTCGATGAGAACAAGTACCAACTCCTGCTTCAAGAAAAGCAAAACAAGCGCACTCACAAGCGCCCTAGCAGCTGCCGAAGCATCACCTCCCTCAGCAACTCTCAAACCGGGTCGACCTCTACTCCCTGGACCATTGTCTTCCAGTCATTAGCACCATTCCCACTCCCCGCAGAAGAAATTGCACCTGCCAAAAAGCAGAAAATCGCCCCCGAACATGTCGCTGCTTCGACACCAAGGGCAACGATAAAAAAGCCTGAAGCCCGTGGCAACCCCACAAAGCCTTAATCTCCAAGAAACCAGGTCTGCCCCAAGACTTGGTCCCCAAGACCTTCCCCAAAACAAAAGAGGTCCCAAACATCTGCAAAGCCAGCGTTCATGGCCCCTCTCAAGGAGAACCGGTTCTACCCTCTCTCTCATATGAAAGAGGAGAAACCTACCCTCCACCAGTCAAACAAATCAACTCAGCATGAGTTGGCTTGCTCCTACAAGCCCAAAATCAAGTCATGCATCACCAGGCTACCGCAAAAACCTACTAAGGCCTACACTCCTACTAGTCAACCATTCATCTCAACAGGGGTCGAACTTGCAGAATTCAAAACCTCACTGCGACAGGCAAAGGACCGCTTCCAAATCCTGTCCATGCCCAGCTTCAAAGAAGACAAGCTCGGCTGCTGCGCACGGGGGACTACATCCTTCATTGCCAGGGCACATCCATAGCTAACTGAAGCTCAAATTGCTCGTCGTGTACGTCGCCGCGCGACATATCGACAAAAGAGACTAGAGAAGCAAAGAACCCAGCATTCTACCCTTCAAGTCTCTAAAAACTGGGTAGACAAAGAAAGAGCCAACCAAGTTGTTGCTGTCTATATGGTTGGCAAAACTAGAAGACGCTAGAAGTTAGCAACCAAAATTCATGTCAGACGACCGGTGACTTGCAGCGTCTCCCGGATACGAAGACATCAGGAGGATTCTCCCGCTCCTTTAAGCCAAGGACATCGGAGTAACCATTCCTCCGACTCTTCATCCAAAAGAATGAGCTCTAGCTCAGTCACTAAGACGATATCCTCATTCGACTCTCAAAGGATGAACGTCCTGGTTATAAACGCTGAGCAGCCTCCACCGCATGATGACGTAATAGCATGCATCCAGCAGTTGGAGCAAGGACAACAGAGAATTGAGGCTCTGATGGAAAACCTCCTCCTCACTCTCCAGCGTCCACCAAACAATGAAACTCCTCCGAGTCATCAAGATGACGAGGAAAACAATCAGTCACGCGCCCTTACCAAGAAGGACGTTGACGATATCCTCACTAAAGCAAAAGAAGAGGATACACTAAAAGAACACGGGATGAAGCCACCATATCCCTTATGGATGGACTCAGTTCCATTCCCTACAAAATTCAAACAGCCTACTCTCCAGACATATATAGGGAAAGGTTCAGCCAGACAACATGTCATCCACTTCAAGATCCTGACAAGAGCTATCGCAGATCAAGATGCCCTCAAGATCCATCTCTTTGCAAGTACCCTAAAAGGTACGGCCTTCAATTGGTACTCCACTCTGTCGGAGGACTCCATCCAAAACTAGGCAATGCGGGAGACACGCTTCCTGACCCACTTCAAAGGTGAAGATCACCTTGTTACTATGGCACAACTCTGCAGCCTAAAAGAGGGAGAGAATGAGTCAACATACGACTTCATTCACAAGTGGAAGGCAATGGCGTACAAGTGCTCAGATGTACTGCCACAAGCGTCGCTGGTCGACATCTGCCGTAACAACATGAGAGCAAGGATCTGCTCCATGATTATCGGCAACAAATCAAAAAACCTGGGAGAACTCCTAGAAGCAGCTATGGAGGCTAAAACGGTGATCAAAGACCTCAACAATCAGAAATCATCAAAGAAAGAGTCGACCGCCATTATGACCTCGAAACCAAAGAAAAAGGAGGTCCTTAATGTGCAAACCAAATCAACTCCTCAGCAGCCGAAGAAAGCCGAAAACAAAGCTACAGGTAAGAAACCTGAACTCTCTGAAGCCTTCAAAGAACGAGTAGAGAAGAAATACCCGTTCGATGAAGATGTTGAAGAAATCTTTGAGGCTCTCGTAGCAAATGGTAAACTCACCTTACTTGAGCCCAAAAGACCGGGAGATGTTGGCAAAACCAATGACCCTCGGTATTGTCCATACCATCGGATGGTCTCGCATCCTCTCAATCAATGCTTCGCTGTGAGAGAGAAGATCAACGATATGTGGAAAAATAGAGTCGTCACCTTTGACAAAAACTATGGGGCTGCCTCCGTCAACATGGTGTCATATGGACAAACTTCCAAGTCACCAAATGAGAAGATCACTACTTCCTTCAAGGTGATAAAAATGACCTAGATGTCCCAAGAGCTGGTTCCTTATCCAACATCAAACGGACAACCCATATGGGAGCATCCCGATCTCCTAGAAGATGAAAGTTGGGAAATCATCAAAACAAAGCCTACCGCTCAACAACGAAGGCAAGCCAAGAGACAACTCTGCAAGCTCAAATAACAGGAGAAGGCTCAATCAAAACAAGAAGTCTCGGAAAAGGCAGAGACCTCTTCCACTGCTTCGCTGGGGGCGACGGAAGAATCCAGAACTTTAAAGGTGGTAAGAAAATTCACCCTTGGCGACTTCATGCCACTTCATTACAGAAATGAAACTACGCAGGGGGCATCATACTCTTGCAACTCAGTAATTGGATTCTCCATGGATGGATACGAGTCCAGTGATACTGCCAATGATACCGATGAGTGGGAAGTATCCCTTGAAGTAGGAGAATACTTTTCTGATGAGGAATGGATTCCCGAATCTCATCTTATGCCAGTAATCTGGTATAACCCATTACAACCACTAGGATCCTGATCTGATGAAGAAGAAAACCAAGAAGCTGTTAAGAAAGTGTTGTTGATCCAGCACAAGCAAGCGCTCCAGTGGAACCCAACATTGATGAACCACAAGGAGCAGATGACGAAGAAGATTTGGCCCCTATGCCCAATCTCGAAGAATATGCAAGAATCTTACAACGTCTTGCCATAGAGTGGGAGCAAGATCGCACTAATAAGCTTCGTCAAAATCAAAATCCAGAACCGAAAATCCCGGAAGACTCACAGACATCTCCTCGGTAACCCCCGGAAAATGAAGAAAACTGCTGGATTGATGATCCCCTCACATCTGAAGACAAGTCTGAATCTCAACAGTGCATTGCTTGCAATGCGATAGTTCGAGATGATCATGCCTCTGAAGCTTCGTCTACCGAGGCCTCAAATCCTCAAACTACGTCCGATAGCACTTCTTCTGGAGCTACATCTCCTCAGGTGACTTCCACAGAGATATCATCTTCTCAGCCTTTGTCTCCTAAAACTGTGACGTCGGAACTCAAACCTCTTCTGGCGGATCATCTCGAAGAAGCTCCTACCAATGAAGTCTTCTTCAATGAAAATCCAGTCAACTGGTCCCAGATACCCGACCTCATAGGCGATGTTTGGACCGATAAACTACTCAATGAAGAAGAAAAGTTGCTGGATGTTATTCAGGACTTGTTCCCGGAAAATGCTCCCTGCAACGCGATCACTGAAGACGGCAATACTGCTACAGAAACGTCTTCGGCAAATGACAAGGATCAATTCCTTGATCCTGAGAGTAATCTTCCAAAAGAAGTCCTTTCTCCAGAAACTCTTGAAGTTGGTAGAGGTACCCACTCTGGCCCGGACTACCACAAAAATTACAACCAACCTTCTTCTTCCTATGTAAATCCTTCGGGAAAACAAGTTGTAAACGCCCCAAGTGACAGCAATAATGAAAATGCAGGCCTGAAGGAGGCTTTCAAGTACGACTTGATTGAGCACTTCAAACACATACCTGCACGACTGCACATCCTTGACTTATTACGAATGTCTCCACAAACTCGTGATAGTCTCATTCCAGAACTGAATGCGGATGTCGGCAAACATGCCCCACAAGTCCTACAAATTGAAATGGACTATAGGGTCAAAAAAATCAAATACTTCCTCAAAGGGAGAAAAGAAGAAAACTGAGGGATCAGCCATCGAATGCCTCTCAGCCCAAAAGGCAGCAAGTGCAACAATTGCCTTTGATAAGGATGACCTCCTGTTAGGCGAGACAAAGCACAACCGACCCTTGTACTTCACAGGGTACATCAAAGAAATGTCAATACACAGAGTCTAGATTGACCCAGGTTCTGTACTCAATCTCATCTCTACTTCGGCACTCGAAGAGCTGGGTATCCCGCCTAAGCTGATTCATACGTCTGTATCCATCTTTGGGTACGATGAGAGCACTCAAAGGCCTATCGGCAAAATCAGGTTCAAGTTGCAAATCGGTGATCTTATCTCCGAAGTCACTGTGTACGCAATAAGAACCCCTTCAGGCTATAACATCCTTCTTGTACGCCCCTGGATACATGAGAATGGTGTCGTCCCTTCAACTCTACATCAGTGCATCAAGTTCGTTGGCAATGACGGATTAACACGTCGAGTGTTTGCAGATAAGAAGCCCTTCAAAGGCAAAGACGTCAATTTTGCAGATGCTCAGATGTACAAAGATGAAGAGAAGAAAAGGAGGAAGAAACAACACCCTTTGCCAAAAATCTCCAGAAAGATAAAGGTAAGGCTCTTGAGCAATCGTTGGAAGAAAACAAATCTTCCGGCAAAACCGAGGAGAGCATTCATTCTCCCTTCGTTGTCTCCATCAAACCTTCAAACCCTTTGGTAATCACCACCAAAGCAAAGAAGACAAAACAAAAGTCTGGGGGCAAGTTCCTTGTCTCCTTCGTGTCTATCATGCAAGACACGGACTCGGACTCAGAGCCAGAAGACGATACATCGTCAAGCCAAGCTGATACTCAGCAAGTTCAGCCCGTTCTCACCCCATTGGAGGCACCTGCTGATGTAGAAGACCCTACGTCTACTTCCTTCATTGTTTCGGCAACTTTGGCAGAAGAAAAGACGATCTTCTTCCACAAATCAGATGCCTCTTCACCAAAATCTTCGCTTGAACCTTTCCAAAATGAAGGTATGCCTCAACTTTTCCTGTATAGTCCAATGGCACAAGCTATCATGAAGAAAATGGGTTATGATGCTCAAAATCCAATCGGTTTGGGAAGTGGTCGTGGTATTCTCACACCATTGGAACCCACCCTGACCAAAAGTTAACTGGAAGATTAAAAACTCCGTCGTTATATAGACAAGTCTTTGTACGGGTTGGGGTATGATCCTGACACTCCTATGAGACAGTTGACACAAAGGCTACAAAGTCGTTTCGCCGACCAAGCCTCAACATCTAGTGTCCATGAAGACATTGATCTCCCTGGATATCTCTTTGAGGAGTCACCCGTCAAGGATCCAGGAAGCTCTTTCAATTGGTATGATTTCTCTGACGATGAAGAGGAATTGTCTGATGACACAGATGTACGGTTTTTTAGCCCAGAAGAACCATCGTCTCCGAAAGAAGTACCTTACTTCGACCTAGTTTCAACAGGTGATTGGGATCATCTCATTGCCTGTCTTGAGAAAAATACCGATCAAGAAGACCCATGGACAAAAGCAAAGCCTTGGTCTGTAAATGCCTTTGGAGCTCCAGAAGGTCCTGTTAAGTTGGAAGCCTCCGAAAACATTGTGGAGGAACCACTTTCAAACATTCCAATAGAAGATCTTGTTCAAAAGATAGACTTGGGGACACTTGATAACCCACGTCTTGTATTCTTAAGTAAGAATATAAAGGATGATGAGTTACCCGAGTATATCTCTTTTCTTCATGAGTTCGTTGATTGTTTTGCATGGTCTTACGCTGAAATGCCTGGCTGAGACCCCAAAATAGCAGTCCACAAGCTCAATGTGCAAAAAGACATTAAGCCTGTCAAACAAGGCCAAAGAAGAATCCGTCCTGATGTAATGGACAAAGTTGAACAAGAAGTTCAGAAACTCAAAAGCGTTAGCTTCATCTGCGAGGAACAACATCCCGAATGGTTGGCCAACATCGTCCCCGTGACAAAGAAAAATGTGCAGATCTGGGTCTGTATTGACTATAGGGACCTAAATAATGGTTGCCCTAAAGATGAATTTCCGTTCCCCATACTAGAGGTGATGATCGACAACACCTACGGATTTGAGCGAATGACATTCATGGATGGATTCTCTGGCTATAATCAGATAAAGATGCATCCTGAAGATGAAAGACACACATCATTTCGGACTCCATTTGGCGTGTATTGTTACACAGTCATGCCATTCGGTCTAAAAAATGACGGTGCAACATACCAGAGGGCTATAATGAGGAGATTCCAAGATATGCAGCACAAGACGGTCGAATGTTACGTTGACGACCTCGTCGTCAAAAGCAGAAGAAAAGAAGACCATCTCAAAGATCTTCGAGAAGTCTTCATCCGACTTCGCAAACACAAACTGCGGATGAATCCACTAAAGTGCTTCTTCGGTGTCTCATCGGCTAAGTTTCTCGGATTCATAATTCGGAAAGACGGAATAGAACTTGACCCCACCAAAGTCAAGGCTATCCTAGAAATGTCATCTCCAAGAACCCTAAGAGAACTAAAAGGCTTCAAGGAAGGTTTGCATACATTCGACGGTTCATCTCCAATCTGTCAGGGAAGTGCCGTCCATTCTCTCGCCAAACAAAGAAAGGTGTGGACTTTGTTTGGGGTGCTGAAAGTGAAGTTGCATTTCAAGACATCAAGACATACCTGACTAAACCTCCAGTGTTGGCTGCCCCCACAACTGAAAAAACATTCATCTTGTACACAAGAGCTCTTGATTACTCTTTGGGCGCTCTATTAGCACAAGAAAACGACGAGGAAAAAGAAGCTGCTCTATATTACCTCAGCCGCACATTGGTAGGTGCAGAGCATCGCTACTCTCCAGTAGAAAAGGAATGCCTTGCAGTGATGTTTGTTGTACAAAAGCTGCGTCACTATCTGCTGTCCAATACAGTATACCTCGAGGATCAATCTCTTAAAGGTCCTTGTCACAAAAGCAGGTTCTCTCAATGCCCGATTGGAAAAATGGTCCATCCTTCTGTCGCAATTCGATATTAGGTATGTGCCACAAAAAGCAATAAAAGGCCAAGCTCTAGCAGACTTTCTCGCAGAGCACCCATTGCCTATAGATTCTCCACTCAAGGACGATCTCCTAGACGAATCTGTCTACAATGTGGAAACTTCCTTACCAAACGCTTCCTAAGACATGTACTTTGACGGAGCAACTAGGCCGAATGAAAAAGGAAAGCAAATATCGGGAATTGACAGCCTCTTTATCAGTCCCAACAAATACATGATTCCACACGCTTTCTCGCTACTGGAACCATGTTCAAATAATGCGGCTGAGTACCAAGCCCTGATTGTAGGATTGGGACTCACCATCGAATCTGGCATCACCATGCTGGAAGCTTTTGGGGACTCTCAACTGATCGTTAACCAGGTGAATAAGAAATTTGAAGTCGGGAAGCCTGATCTGTTGCCTTACTACAACAAGGCGCAATCGCTTCGACAAAAGTTTGACATCTGTCACATTACCCACATCCTCAGAGGTGAAAACATCTGTGCAGATGCCTTGGCTGGACTCGCCGCATCTATGGCAATCCAAAAGGGGGAAAACATGCAAATCATAGTGTGTCAAAGAAGGATTCTCCCTCCTCTTAATACACACCAAGCAGTTGTTGAATGCCACCAAGTGGTTGGAAGTCGGATGTCCATCCTCAAGCCTTCGATCGGCGATTGGAGGGATCGTCTCATTGATTACATTATGTTCGGAATCCTACCTGAAGATCCAAAAGAACAGGTAAGCCTTCAAAGACGAGCCCCAAACTTTCATTTGGATATTCCTTCAAAAATGCTTTATAGAAAATCCTTCAACGGAGTACTTCTACGCTGCTTGTCACAACAAGAAGCTGAGGAAACTCTCAAAGAAGTACATTCCAGTCTTTGTGGAGCTCATCAGGCTGGTCCCAAGCTCTACGATCAGATAAAAAGGTTAGGTTATTATTGGTCAACCAGCAGACACTATGCAATTTGCTAAATGTTGGCAACAATGTCAAGTTCATGGAGATTATGTCCACAGGCCTCCAGAATGGCTACATCCCATAGTGATTTCATTGCCTTTTGAAGCCTGGGGTATGGCTATCATAGGTCTTATCTCTCCCTCATCAGGCAAAGGTCATCACTTCATCTTCACCGCTATGGATTATTTTTCCAAGTGGTCAGAAGCATTTGCGCTCAACGAAATGAAGACCTCATCAGTCATTCAATTCTTGCGCACCAACATTATCTGTCGCTTCGGCATACTTAAAATATTCATCCATGATAGCGGACCGCAATTCCGGGATCATAGATTCTACAGGTTTTGCGACAAGTACAAAATTCAAAGTTGTCCTTCGACTCCATACAATCCGGCGGCGAGCGGACTAGCAGAAGCCTTCAACAAGATACTCTGCAAAACTCTCAAGAAAATGGTCTCTAGTCACAAAAGAGATTGGGGCGACAAACTACCTGAAGCCTTGTGGGCCTATCGAACCACCGTTCGAGGACCAACCCATAGCACACCATTCTCTTTGGTCTATGGATGGGAAGCTGTTGTCCCTTTGGAAGTACAAATTCCTTCCTTAAGGGTATCTTTGCAAAATGACATGACGCAAGAAAGCAATGTCAAATTGAGACTCCAAGAACTGGATAATCTCAATGAAAGACGCCTCGAAGCTCTACAAAGCATTGAGTTGTACCAAGCACGTATGGCAGGATCTTTCGACAAGAAGGTCAGGTAACGCGCCTATAAAAAGGGTGACTTAGTTCTTGCAGTAAAAAGGCCAATGATTTTCGCCCACAAATCCAAAGGCAAGTTTGAACCAAAATGGGAGGGACCCTTCGTCATCGACAAAATCTTCTCCAACGGTGCATACGCTCTTCCAAACATGGAGGGCGACAGATGTATGCTGCCCATCAATGGCAAGTTCTTGAAGCGGTACTACCCTTAAAGACTTATGCCACCGGGTCAGAGAAATGCCTGCACGGTCAAAGCCTATTTCCAGTACTTGCTTGTCAAACCCACCCTTTTTGGAATTTTAATCCTTACGGTGAAATTTCTAAAAAATTAAACTCTCAAAACAATGCTTACTTTCATAGTTTCATTGTTAAAAAAAAATCCAAAAATCCAAGTTTAGGATCCTCCTCTCAGACTTGACCAAATTTTCGATCCTTGAACCCAAAATTCATGGTTTGAAACGAAATCAAGACTCAAGAATTTCCACCCTAGTCCATCCCGACTTTTACAACAAAAAATGGTTTTAAGTCAAAATTTATGACACTCGTGTCTTTAAAAAATATGGTTTTTTAAGAAACCGGGGAGAAGCGACGCTCAGTCGATACTCACAAAGCCCAAAAATCAGAAGGATGCGAACCCCATTCGATACTTTCAAAAAATCGCAAGGAAACGACACTTTGTCGATACTTGCAAAACCTCAAAAAAATCGTGGAGACGCAACATTCCAGTTGATATCCACGAACCCAAAATTAAAAAAAAAACCGAGGTCCCCAAAAAAAAAAAAAAAACCTCAAATTTCAAGAATCGTGGGGAAGCGACATTCAGTCGATACCCACAAAACCAATTTTTTTGAAAAAAAAGAAAGGAAGCGACATCTAGTCGATACTTGCACCCCAATTCGCGAGGAGGTGACATTCCATCCATACTCGCAAACCGAATGAGCAAGGAGGCGACATTCCATCGATACTTGCAATATCATTCAGCAAGGAGGCGACTTTTTAGTCAATACTTGCATTTTGAAAACCAAAACCTGGCTTCTACGCCAAAAACAAAATCGGCTTTCATGCCAAAAACAAAATTTCGGCTTTTACACAAAAAAAATCCAAAAAAAAAAACTGGCTTTTATGCCAAAAATCTAAAAATTTGGCTTTCATGCCAACAAAACAAAACTTGGTTTTCAAAATCTGGCTTTCACGCCAACAAACAAAAAATCGGCTCCTATGCCACAAAACCCAGCTCTCATGCCATCTCAAAAATTCGGCTTTCATGCCATCTCAAAAATTTGGCTTTCATGCCATCTCAAAAACCGGCTTTCATGCCACTTAAAAAAAAAACCGACTCTCATGCCAATTCAAAAAACCGGCTTTCATGCCACCTTAAAAATTCGGCTTTCATGCCATCTCAAAAAAAAAAACCCTTGGCTTCCATGCCACAATCAAATTTTCGCTCTTACGCCACAAAATTCGACTCCCATGCCATCTCAAAATCTAGCTTTCAAGCTATAAAAAAACCAGGCTTTCACCACAAAATCTGGCTTTCATGCCCAAAACATTGCTTTGACAAAAGATTTTCACAAAATAACAACCTTTTGGTCAAATTTCCAAACAAACATCCTACTTTTGCTTATTTTCACCAAAAAGAATTTGAGTAAGAGGTATATAAAGTACCAAAAATGTTTTTACATGGAGGTACCAAAAAA
This sequence comes from Cinnamomum chago, assembly GCA_038049695.1. Classification (NCBI taxonomy): domain Eukaryota; kingdom Viridiplantae; phylum Streptophyta; class Magnoliopsida; order Laurales; family Lauraceae; genus Cinnamomum; species Cinnamomum chago. Next base: position 20,709,684 of record CP142459.1, read on the forward strand.
AATAGAGAAGAAAAAGAGTTTGTGACAAAAGTCAAGAGCTCAGTCTAACATGATATTCAACCAAAGATTCAACTCCTCAAGCAGACTCTTGGCCTTAGCCTCTAAAGCTTCTAGTCCACGCTTCTTCAAAATCTTTCCATAAAATGTGGCAGAACGCCGCGATCCATCTGCAACGCGGGGAAGTTCTTCCCAAAGAATCTGCCATTGCTCGTACTCTTAAGTCTTCCTCTGGAGATTTCTCTCAGCCTCCTCGACTTGGCGAATCAGAATCCCTTCTCTAGCACGAGCTTCCACGATGGCGGTCCATTTTGCAGCAACTTGTTCCTCCAATAGCTTAAGAAGTTGCCTGGTCTCAACGACCTCTCTATCAACATGGCGCAGATCTTCTGTCAGCTCAATCATAGCCAACTCGGTGACGTTCCTCTCCCGAACGAATTACTTCCGAGTCCACGAGATCTCGTTCAGCTAAGACTTGACCTAGCCAGAAGGCTTCAAAAACATCTCATTGAAGAAGTCACCACTTGGGAAGTTCTTGGTCTCATTCCACTTGTTGCCTAGAGCTATGACTTCATCAACAAAAGCCTTCGCATCTGCAATGTCCAGACCAACCTCTTCGCTATTAGCAAGGATGTCTTGTACATGCTTAATCATGCCAAAACCAACTTCTAAATGGCCAGAAGAAAGAGTTTCGACCGATGAACTCAAAACGCTCTTCAACACTTTCTTCGCATACTCAAGAGATGGCCCGGATGAAGGCTCGCCCCTCTCCATTGGTCGACTGCCCGTGTCATGCCTTGCTGGAGGAGTGCACATCAAACTTTTTCTAATCGGAAACACTGGCGAAGGAATCTGTTCAGAAGATTTCATCTCTGCCGCATTGAAACTGGAAGAAGAAGTCCCTACTTCTGGTTCAACTGCAGGCATCTCCTGCTATGGCACTAAGAAAGACGAAGGAACTTCCCCTGTTACTTCACAACCTGCCAGCAAAATAAAACAAAAAAGGTATGAATATGATCCTGTTAAAAAAATCATTATCATCAGGGTTATTACTACAAATACCTTCTTCAACGATCGGCGGAATACTTTCTGCCTCCATGAGTTCATCTGAAGCGTCATCAAAGGCCGCGTCCATGGATGGCTCAAAATCATCAGAATCCTGTGGCAAGTCAGCTGACAAGAAAACAAGCAACATGTTAGCAAATGACAGCACAGACAAAAAAGAAAAGAAAACACGAAGAAGTCGTACCAGGTGAAGATTCTGGAATCATTCCAGATTCCCTCGGTTCTTCTTCAGATGCTGCAATCGGATCCGTCACTGCTTCATCAGCCGGAACCTCAGGCATCACCAAATCTTCATCTCCCACTAAAAAGGGGAGAGAAAGAAAATCAAAATCAAAAGAAACCTCAATGAAAGAAACGGAAAAAGGAAAAAGGAAGAATCATACCTTCATTAACGGTCTCTTCCTCTCAGCTCCTCTTTTCCGGAGGCTCATCAGCGTCCCCTGACATCTCTTCAGCAATGGCGGGAGGGACTTCTTAATCAGGAGAGTCATCGTGTCGTCTCTTATTACGACGCCGCCCTCTCTTCCTCTTGCTTCTATGGACCGGTTTACTCGAAGTACCCATCCCATCATCAAAGTCAGGACCTTCGCTTGACTCCTTGCCAGATGGTCTGCTCCTACCAGTGGACTCCAAGGAAGCCTTCGTTCGTTCCGCTTGCATCCAAGCGTCGATCTCGGCCTGCTCCTCTTCTAGCTGTCTCAAGACCTCACCAGGTATCTCTTGTGTAGCTCCTGATCTGATGATGTCCTGTTCACCGAGAAAGCCTATCTTGTGCTTCTCACTAGCAAAGAAGGCCAGAACTTCCTCTCAACGGACTCCATCTGATCTGCCAAGACCCTTCCCAAAAGATTTTTTCACATCAAGTTCCTTCTTGGAAAGCCCCCGGTACACCAAAAAACTCTCTACGAACCATTTCTTAAAGCCAGTAGTCCGGAAAGTGGGCAACTCAGGATAGGAAATCATGGCGGTAGTGTCTTCCGCACTGTAAAAAGCTCATGCATGCATTCCTCCCATCCTGCAAACCTCCAAAACGCTTCACCATGCTCGAAGGCACTCCAACAACGCCTTGGGAGAAGCCCAACTGTAGCGCGAAACGTGAGGGAACAAACAACTGGATATCAACAAAAAGATGTCTCCGGTACACCATCGTACCAACACGTATGTTGAAAAGCCACCTCCTTTCTGTTTTGGTCAAAGAATAGTGTCTTCCCGACCCTGTCCTGGTGGAATCACAGGAGATACCAAAATCAAAAGACTTCTTCCGCAAACTTGGAGAAAGCTTCACTGAAGATTGCCCAACCCTGACGTCCCTGAATCGTCAGATCCTCAAGCGGGCAGACAAAAGAGATTCGGAAACGGCTGTCCCTCTAGCCAACCGAATCATGAAAGGGTCATCATCCTACGCAACTCCTAATTGATGGAAGCCGGGACAGTGGTACACATACCACGAATAAAAAATATGGGCTGGAAATACCCTGTTCATATGGAGCTCAAGCCGAACAAGAAAAACAGCAGCCTGCAGTTCGGTGCACATATAGGAGTAAAGAGTAGAACCAAAGCCAGCTGCTCTCCGAACGCCATCTGACAAGCCGGAAAGATACAATGTGGCCTGATGTGCGTACCATCTCCTCCAGTAAAAACAGCCTCACTCAGCCAGTAGGTGAGGTAAACAGCTAGATCCCTCCGCAGCGCAATGTCCTAATAAATGGCATCTGTGCTCATGAAGAAGTCCTTCAAGACTCCTCACATGACGGAATCTTCTTCAAACTTGGAGTCTTAGCACTGGCCTCTCGGGTCGTGCTATTAGAAGACTCTTTGTTGTCAAAGAAGTTGGGGAACAAGGAGCCAAAACCCCTCCAACTGCTGGACCTTACTTTCAAGCCCTCCTTCTCCTTCAAAAAATCATTGAAGGCGACGAGCTAAAAGTACAAAAGCCTAAACTCCTCAGACTGCTCCTCAAGGATGCTGTCAATAGGCATGAACTCCTCATAAAGTTTGTCGAGGACAGGCAGCTCGGTGATGGCGCTCAATTCCTTTAAAGTAAAACCAATCTCACCATTCGTGACAACGAAGGTGTTGGTTTGTGGAAGGAATGACTCCAACATGGCCATGAAGGCTTCATCGGAGAAAACCACGGTTTGCCGAAAAGCGCGAACCGCATCAAAAACCTCGGCCTCCTTCAAAATGGCCCCGCCAACCTGCAGGATGTGATCAGTCCATGACTCCCAACTTGAGTCAGCACTGAAACGGCCACGAAGTCGAAAAGGCTTCACCCAATTGCTGTCGTCACCCTGAAAAATGCCAAGGCCCACCGGTCTCAAATCGACTAATGAATGATCAGAACCTTGGTAACCGCTGGCTGGCATCAACATGTCCATGCGGACAGGCGACTTCTCTGCATAACCGGAAAGGTCGCCAACAAAAACCCCGATCTTGATCACATTAGTCCTCTTCACCCAGCTCGGAGGATCTTCCCTCTTGGGACACGTGGGAGAAAGACTCATGGTCGAGATAGTACAATCATAGGTCGATCGGGTAGAAATAGTTCTCTCCTCGGCGTCAAGTCGTTAGGGACTGCGTCACCAAAGAAGAAGGTAGGCTTGGGCACAATGCTCTGATGGTCCATGACCCAAGGACAGTTGCTTACCATAATCTTGTAAAACTCCTCATCCTTGAGAGCGATCAATCGTTGTCTCATCTCATCACGGTTGAAGGAGTCGCACTCTTCCAAGTTTCTCTCCACAAACTGGACATTCTCCCAAGCTTGTTGTACAGCCACATTAGGAGACCTGGTAAACGGACGAGGAGCATCAGTAACAGGCTCTTTGCCCTTGTTCGTTCTGGAGGAACTACCTGCAAAGGATGAAAAAAGGAAAAAATCAATCATCAAAACGACAGAATTTTGCTAAAAAAATTAGCGAAATTTTGGTGTGATTCCAGGACAATTCCGAAGAAAATGGAAACACCCTGAAAAAGATAGGAAGCTTGAAGATGAGCTCAACACCGCTGCAAGCTCATGGTCAATGAAGCATCCTCAAAGAGGGTTTGAACTCAAACATTCCTGCGAGATCAAACCAATCTTATCAAATCTCCACAAGCTTAAAGAAGGGCTCAACATTGCTGCGAGCTCTAAACTTCAAAACTTGCAAAGCTCCTCAAAATTCAGCAAGACTAAGAAAAGGCTCAACATTGCTGTGAGCTCCAAATCCCAAAACTTGCAAAAGATTTCTAGGTATGCATCATCATGCTCCCAATTAATTTATTAAAAACCATGCATAAAAAAAATCATCATGCATTAGAAGCTAGGAAAACTTTAACCAAAGTTTGATCAATTCCAACCCAACTTGGTCAAAACCAATCAAACTTTGTCAAAGTCAAAATTCATGTTGGCTTGACCTAGAAACTCTAGCCTTCTGTCTTGATGTATAAAAAAAAAAGGACAAAGAAAAATGCATGAACATCTCGAATTGCATAAACCTCATTATTATGGTGAGCAAAAAAAGGGGAAAGAAAAGAAAAAAAAAGAGAAAAAAAAGAGAGAGAAAGAAATCTCTTCAAAAAAGAAATTGATTGGCCAGCAGGCCGTGGCCCATGGCCAGGTCCGTACAGCCAAAGAAAAAAAAAGAAAACATAAAAAAAAAAAACGTCAGAAAAAAAAGAGGCAACACGTGTAAAAAGAAAAGGGAGAGAAAACACGTGGAAAAAAAGAGAAAAGAAAAAAAAACAAAGGAGAAAGAAAAGAAAAGAAAAGGAAAGAGATTTCTACTTCTACATGGAGTTTCTTGTGAAGGAAGAAAACTTAGTTGAAGCCATGGATGAAGAAGAAGAAATAGAACTTGAAGATTCTTGAAGAAGAAGAGTCGTCCTTGATCTTGGCACTCTTGAAGACTTTTGCAAAAAGAAAGCAATAAGGGCAAGAGATCCAACCTCCTTTGCTTTTATATAAGAGAGCAAACCAAAAGAGGAAACAAGGAGAAAACCAAGGAGGTAAGTGCTAAAAATTAGCAACTTTTCCAAAAGAAAAGGGATTTGAGATATTCTCTCCAAAAGAAAAGATTCTTTGAGAAATTCTCTCCAAAAAGAAAGAGAATGAAATATTCTCTCCCAAAGAAAGATACTTTGAGAAAATCTCTCCCAAAAAGAAGGAAGCATGAGAGATTCTCTAAAAGTAAGGATATTTTTAGATATTCACTACCCACAAGAGATATTTTTAGATATCCTTTACAAAATGACATCATATGAGATCTAAGCCATCTCAAAAGCTTAAGATCCTATGGGTTAGCCCACATGAGTTAGGTTTGACCACCCAGGCACTAAAAAGGGCTTCCTATCAAAAATCTCATTTGCCAAGAGCATACAAAATGGTTCAATGCCTCTCTTGAGTCGATTGAACCATTCAAAAAAAAAAAAGCCTCATGACTTTCCAAAAAACCAAACCGTCCAACCTCATGAACCAAATTAAGCCAAAATCTTGAAATTTACAATCCACAAAAAACCAACTCTGGTCCCCTAACTCTCCACATAAAGCTTGTTAGGTCACAACGCCAAAACCAAAAAAGAAAAATCCTGACCCCCTAGCTGGCCACATACAGCTTGTTAGGTCACAAGGTCAAAACCAAATCTGACCCCCCCCCAATTTGCCACATACAGCTTGTTGGGTAACAAGGTCAAAATCAAAAATCAAACCCCAACCCCCTAACTTGCCACATACAGCTTGTTAAGTCACAAGGTCAAAAACTAAAAATCCTCTTGACCGCCTAATGTGCCACATACAACCCTTAGGTTCACAAGGTCTAAAAGAAAACCCAAAATCCAAAACCCAAAACCCAAAATCCAACTCCCTCATGTCATTTTCAAAACTTTGCCTTGAAATGGTATGTGATTCCTCTCACTACCATAAAATCCCCTTGGAAACTTAAAAGGCTATTAAAAAAATCTCAAAGACTCTTGGTCAAGTCAAAAGCTCTCCTTTAAGTTTCTCTTCGAGCCGTATCGACTCCAAAAGCTACTCGTCGTTGTACCTTGAGGGGGCATTTGTTGACACCAAAAAAGTCACTTTGCCACTTCAACATCAAGAAGCTACATGAAGCCGCATCATACTACAAAATAGGCAATGCTGCTTCAAGCATCAGATCTTGTTAGAATCAAAAGAGGGGTTCACATGAAGTTTTGGGTCATTCCAACATCATTTGACCCAACTTCACTCCTCCGGCAGCTGAACAGACACTCCTGGCGGTGACGGCGTCGAAGACACCAAAACTTCGATCAGAGCCTACGGATGGTCTCAAAATACCTCCAAAGGGCTCCATGTCAAATTTCAAGTCAAACCGACAACGTTTGACCCTCCATCAACCCTTGAGCAGTAAAATCAACCCTCTCGGTGGCGAAAACTACCGGGACTATTACTCATAAAACGGAACATATGGATGGCTTCAACATGTCTCCAAAGAGCTGCACGTCAAATTTCAGGTCATTCCGACAACATTTGACCAAACTTTGACGCTCCAAAATAAAATCAAGGCTACCGGCGTCGGAGCACCCCGGGACCATGACATCCAAAACGGAGCCAACGAATCGTCCCAAAATGACTCCAATAGGCGCTCCCTATCAAATTTCGAGTCAATCGGACATCGGTTGTCCGTACATCAACGCGCAGCATCTTCCCCGCGGCGAAATCTAACCTACTGGTGGCGGGACCCTAAACAGCTTCAAAACTCAAACAAAAGCCTATGGTTGGTCCTATCTACTGCTCAGAAGGCTTCACCTCAAATTTTGGTTCATTCCGACATCATTTGACCTAGTTTCAACTCTTGATGGAAAATCGGCTACAAAGTCTTCAGCTTTTCCAAAAAATAGGAAACTTCGTGCTCCGATTTGCACGGCTTCTCGTCAGGTTTTCTTCAGAAAAATCAAGCCAATAAATGAGGAGAAATGTCAAGAAAAATGCAGGAGAAAACAACATCGAAAAAGACCGAAAAACGGCCGAGAAACGGCGACCAAAAGGGGAGCAATCCCCATGGTCGTCGGCAGTCACCGGATTTGTCACCGATTGGCCCGTTTTCCGTCCTTTTTCTCGTTTCGGAAGTTCCAACCCCTATGGTTTCCTGAAAATTTGATTTTTATGCTCGAAATCGACTAATCTCCACCGATATCTCGGATCCGCCGTTAAGAGCATGAGATCATCATTGATTGCTCCAAGATCGCCAACCGGCTAACCGAGAAAGTGCACTTTCTGTCCGACCGATCGAGAAATCGACAAGACAGATGTCATCGCCCCGCTGGTATCAACCAATGTCTGAAGTTGCATCACCATCCGACATCAAATAACATGCGGATCCATCAACGATCATCACAAGAAGAATTCCAAAAGACGCGGCACGGCCCGCAACTCTTCAAATGCCCTGGCTACCACTTAATGTCGTCGTTAATTGACCCGTTTTATGACTACTTAATGATGTCATTAACCAATTATTTTGGACGGCCCAATCAAAATCAAGCAAATGGGAGTTACAAATCCAAGTAATCATGGCATTAAAACCATGAAACTACCCTCATCATGGAGATTAAGGGTGATGAAATGCCCATCATTCTCCACCGGCCAATCACAAGCCAAGAAAAAGGAGTTACAAAATCAAGAAATAAAAACTTGTAACTCCTCTCATCATGGAGCATCAATGCCATCAATGCTCACAAACCCACCTTATGGCCACCAAAAGCCTATAAAAGGGGGGTCATTCCAAGGAAGAAGAATCTCCGATTCGCCCCAGAAAAAGTCCAGAAAATTCCGAAGAATTCTCGAAGAAACTCTGCTACTCTGCTGCAGTAGAAACACCACAAGGTGATCGAAGTCCCTTGGGGGGCCACCCCCCCAAGGTCTCCTATTTCCTTCTATCCAACATGGCCTAAACGTGGCTCTTCATCCCGTTTACTCGGATTTTCATTGGATATAGGACCTCCCCTTGGTCTTTATCCTTTAAAAAACTGAGGTACAAGCCAAGCCAATGAATCAAAGCATCAAGCGTTCTCATCTGAAGGATGATGGCGAAGTCCATACATGACTTGCGACCATCAATCTGAATGAGTCCCCACAATCTCCTGAGAAGTCAGATGCCTTTTCTTACTTTTCTTTGTATTTTGTATTATTTGTAAAGAGACAAAAAATCACATTTCTTGTCTTTCTTCATTGATAAGATTTGTAAATCGCCTTTTACGGCACAAAATCGCCTTTCACGGCAAACAAAATGAAATCGCCTTTCACGGCATTTTAAAAATTGTCTCTTTCTTAAAATATATGTGCAATGGAAAGTTAGAAAGAAGAATTGATTTCTTTCCTACTTGTGAAGGTGAACCTCCAGATCATCATTTCAAATTCCAAGTAGAATAGAAAATCTGGCATACCCATACAAAAATGTTGATGACCTCCCTTTTCCTCCTCCGCCCTGCTCCCGGCAGCCCCAGGGGTGGGAAGGAGAGGACGAAAGGTCGGAGCCCCCATCAAACACCAATAAAAAAGGAAAAAAGTGATAACCACTCAGTCCCCTTTCCAGATTTTGGGTATAGAGAGAGAGCCCTATGCAGAAACTGCAAGAAAGACCCATGATAGAAAAAAAGGGATAAAAACACGTGCACAACCCCATTCCAATAAAGGCATAACATGCACATCTATCTATTTCGCATGACATTTTTTGGTTGGGAGTTTAACTTACTTGTTTCCTCTTCCTCTGCCATAAGCTTCTTCCCCTTCTTGCAGTTTGTTTCCTTGGAGCTTGGTCTAGGGCTGTCTGGCTAGGGCCCTTGGTGGAAGGGCCAGTTGTTGTAGCAGTTGGCTACATGTGCTGGCTGCAGTTGAGTAGATGCAGGAAGCTGTCCTCATTCTTGTCATTTTAGTGAAGTGGCGGATTTTGGAGATTCCCAGTGCTTGTTTTTAGCCCCTGATGCTAGTAGTGTAGTGCTTTGCGGTGTGCTAATCAATGCTCTTTAGTGGATTTTTCTCTGTGCAATGAATGCGGCATCCAGTGCTTGCTCTATGCAGTGGAGAGCATGTGGTATTGAGCTTGCTGTGGAGTTCTACCCTTGCTGTGTGTCAGCCCTGTGCAGTGGGAGTGGAGTTTGAGGTTGTGAGGCCCCACCCTTTGTGGGCCCTCTAATTGTTATTTTATAGGCTAATTAATACTAAATTATACTAATTATTGTTAATTATTGCTAATTACTAGCTAATTGGGCTAATTAGGGGTTAATCAGGGTGATTAGTTAGATTTTCCTAAGTTATAGTTAGACTAGCTTGGTTTAGTTACACTACTAGAAAAAAGGGCTTTTATATCGGTTGCAAAAACTTCCCTATATCGGTTTTTCATATAACCGATATAATATCTTCAGTCAAGGTATTTTATATCGGTTAATATTTTTTTATATCGGTTAATTTTTTTTTATATCGGTTACACTGGAACCGACATAATAATCTCTATATATAATATCGGTTAGGAAAATATGTGATATTAATTTCAATAATTTATATCGGTTGTATACATATATTTTATATCGGTTGTATACACATATTTTATATCGGTTATTATGGAACCGATATTATATATACATATTTTATATCGGTTATTTCCCTCCTTTTTATTTTTCCTTCTTCCCTCCCTTTTCAGGACGTCCTGCGGCTAACCGCCTATGCACATGCGGCTAACCGCAAGTGCACATGCGGCTAACCGCCAGTGTTAGCCAGTTATATATAATAGTTTATATCGGTTATTATGAAACCGATATTATATACCTCAAATCCCTTAATCCCCCGCGCGGGCTCACTCCTTCTTTCCCTCTTTTTTTTTCTTTCCCTCTTTTTTTTTCCTTCCCTCCCTTCTCTTTCTTTCTCCATCATTCCTTCTTTCCTCTCACTCTCGCTCTCTTCTCTCCTCACTCTCGCCTCTCTTCCCAGCGCTTCTCTCCCTCTAAAAACCCCTTTCCTCTCACTCTCGCTCTCTCTGCTCTTCTCTCACTCTCGCTTTCTCTACTCTCTCTCTGCTCTCCCTGTCTCTCTTGCTCACTCTTGTTCTCCGGAGAAGAAGAAGACGACGACGACGAAGAGGAAGAAGCTGCTCTTCCGGCGCTGTGCAGGTGCCAGGTACATCACGTTCTTTCCTTTCTTTTTGTTTCGTTTCTTTCTTTCCCTTTTCTTCTGCTGCTACTGTTTTCTGTTCTCTCTCTCTCTCTGTTTTTTTTTTTTTGTTCTGTTTTCTCACGATCTCTGCTGCTGTTTTTCTTGCTGCTGTTATGTAGTTTTTTTCCCTGTTGTTTTTCTTTCCCTGTTGTGTTTCTGCTGTTTTTTTTCCCTGCTGCGTTTCTTCACAATTTTTTTTTTCCCTGCTGTTTCGGCTAGCTGCCTCCAAGTTGACGGCTAGCCGCCTCCAGAAGTTGAAGGTGATTTTACACTACTTTCCATTCAATTTGGGTTAAATCTCAAAACATAAAAGTTGTAGCCCTCTGATAAATCTTTCATTTGGATCAAGAATCATGTTGTTTGGAGTTTAGAAGAGGAAGTTATGAATTTTCTACTGGAGACAACTCTGCTTCACTCAGGTTGCTGTTTTTCTGTGACCAGTCAGCTTCAAGGTGAGTTTACACTACTTTTCATTCAATCTGGGTTAAATATCAAAACATGAAAGTTGTAACCCTCTGATAAATCTTTCATTTGGATCAAGAATCATGTTGTTTAGAGTTCAGAAGAGTAAGTTATGAATTTTCTACTGGAGACAACTCTGCTTCACTCAGGTTGCTGTTTTTCTGTGACCATTCAGCTTCAAGGTGATTTTACACTACTTTCCATTCAATCTGGGTTAAATCTCAAAACATGAAAGTTGTATCCCTCTAATAAATCTTTCATTTGGATCAAGAATCATGTTGTTTGGAGTTCAGAAGTGGAAGTTATGAATTTTCTACTGGAGACAACTCTGCTTCACTCAGGTTGCTGTTTTTCTGTGACCAGTCAGCTTCAAGGTGATTTTACACTACTTTTCATTCAATCTGGGTTAAATCTCAAAACATGAAAGTTGTAGCCATCTGATAAATATTTTATTTGGATCAAGAATCATGTTTTTTCTAGTTCAGAATAGGAAGTTATGAATTTTCTACTGGAGACAACTCTGCTTCACTCAGGTTGCTATTTTTCTGTGACCAGTCAGCTTCAAGGTGATTTTACACTACTTTCCATTAAATCTGGGTTAAATATCAAAACATGAAAGTTGTAGCCCTCTGATAAATCTTTCATTTGGATCAAGAATCATGTTGTTTCGAGTTCAGAAGAGGAAGTTATGAATTTTCTACTGGAGACAAATTCTGCCATTCAAATCAGGATGGCTCACGGCTAGCCGCAGGAAAAGTTGGGGGCTAGCCGCAGGTGCACTGGCGGTTAGCCGCAGGAAGCACAGAAAATCATCCTGAAAAAAAAATGCTTACTGGAAAGCTGACCGTGGGTCTGGCGGCTAGCCCCCTTGCAAAGGATGGCTAGCCGCCAGGTGACCGTAAGGTCACTTGACCCTTTCTAGAAGGACTATTTATAAAAAAAAAATACATATATAATATTAAATCGGTTACAGAACAAACGATATAATACAATCCCAAAAAACCGATATTATAAATATTTTTTATATCGGTTTCACTTTTTTTATATCGGTTTTACAGTAATATGTGTTATAATTTCAGGTTTAAAAGACATCAGTTGTCCAAAAACCGATATGAAATAATACACATTATATCGGTTATAGTTATCTATTATATCGGGGGTACTTATATCGGTTTGAAGTTTACTGAAAAACCGATATAATAGGTCTTTTATATCGGTTTTTAGCCGATATAAAAACCTTTTTTTCTAGTAGTGTTAGTATTGGGGTTAGTTGGGTGTTTGTGTTAATTTTAGGCTAATTAGTGTAGGGTAGGCCCTAGCTAGTAGTTTTAGTTAATTAGAGGGGGGTCTTTGCAATTGTGCTTCTCTAGAACATTCCTACCCAAAGACCAAACTAACCCTAACCCTAACCCTAATTATATGATAACCCAAAGGGCATTCCAGTCAAAAAATCCCTTCCCCAAAGCTATAAATAAGCTCTATTCCCAATGCAAACCCTAAGCTATAAACCAGCCACCACTGTTCATCTCAATTCCCATTTCATTTCTCTCTTCCTCCTCCCTTTCAAGCTACGGTTGTGACTCTGGGCTGGGACTTCTTCCCAGTGACTGCTACTACTACTTCTCCTTCTTACTTGTTGAGCTGGACCATTACTCTGCTGGGGAATTCCTCTTGGATTTGCTGCAGCTACTACTCCATCTTCTTCCTTTCTCATTTCATTCTTCCAAGCTACTGTTGCTGATTTCTGTGCTGGGATTTCCCTCTTGGAGCTGCAGCAATTGTTCTTCTTCATCTCTCTCTTCTTCCCCTCTCATTTCTTCACCTGGGAGTAACTGTCTGTGCTGGAGAATTTCGAGCTACTGCTGCTGCTGTATCATCTTCTTCTTCTTCTCTGTTCAGCTGGGTTCTCTCTTATATTACTCTTTTTCTCTCTACAAACCTTCCCTCATTTACTAAAAGGCAAGTGCACCTACTGTTAACTTAGAATGTATGTGTTTTCCTTTGATTTCTATGTTTCATTTCATGTTTGTAATTAATTGAGTCTTAGAAATTACCTGGAGCCTCTGTTGTTTGTTTGGATGGATTTGGGCATTGATGGATGGGGGTTTCACCCCCCATTTGGAAGATCAATGGGCCATAATGTTGTTAATTAATGGGCATTAGAGTTGTTTGATGTTTGGAGATGATTTGGTGAAGTTTGGGACTGATTGGAAGTGATTTGGATGTAAAAAGAGCTAAAATGGAGAATCTGCAGAAACAGTTTTCGTGTTCACAGTCGACCGGTAGGTTCGACCTGCAGTGTTCCCGGTCGACCGGGACCTGCAGGCCGGTCGACCGGCAACACTGCAACTGTAAGATGACAGCTCCCAGTTGAGTTGTTCTGCAGACTGAGTTTTTCAGTATCCAGGTCGACTGTGCCCTGTCTAGGTCGACCGGTAACACTGTGTTTTTGGGAAAAACTGGCCCTCAGCCATTTTCTTGCAGAAATTCATTTCAGTTAGCCAGGTTGACCTGGCCTTGTCCAGGTTGACCTGGAACACACTGTTTTGCAAGAATTGACTGAAAGTTGGTTTTTCACCCGAAACTCAGACACTTTACACCCAAATCAACCTGATACTTAGGATTTACTTTAGATAGTGTTTAAAACTGGGACATCACTCTTTCTAAGGTTTTTGGAGTACGCGGTCAATCGCCCAGGCCAGGGGTTTGACCGGACACGCTGGAAACCTTTAGAAACGAATTAAGTTTTCCAGGAAGCCCGATTCAGATTAGTCAGTGAACTCAGTTGATCCACCAGGCCAGGAGGTCAACCGAGCTCACTACACATCAGGTCCACCTGGGAAACCCTGATTTTCCAGTTTTCAACATTTAGGAGTTGTGATCAGTTGTGGGGCCCATTGACCATCCAAATGAACGTTTATCGCTGTTCTAAGCCCGAGTCAACGGTGTGGCTCAACCTTGACTCGCGGGGACCACTGATTAGTGTTTTGGTTATTAATCTAAGATGATTCGACCTCTAAGAGTTGTCAAAGATGCCCGTAACCACCTAAGCACCAAACATAGTATTATTTGGCATCCATGACTTCGTTTAGAGATCGAATTACCAGAGATGGACCGAACCTAACGTGGCCCATTACCTAGGATTGGACTGTTGTATTTCCCTGTTGATTCCTTCATTGAAGTTCATACTTCACCTTTGTTATTTACTGTCATTCTTAGATCTTTAGTGTAGCTGTTTACTATTAATTAAACATAAAAGGAGGACCTGAACCTAGGATATCTAGAGGTGACCCGATAGTGTAATTTGGAAGAACATTGACCCGTGTCTGTGTCTAGGCGGGCCCTTATCGGGCCTAAGTGTGGAGATATGTACCCCTAGTTGGAAGAGGTAGTTTCTTTTGGGATTTTAAGTTATGACGGATTATAATGAACTGTTTATCAGTATAAATGGATTGTTGCCTCGTTTGGACAGATTTAGACCAGGCCATGTGCTGATGGGCCTTGGTATGGATCCAACGAGTGGGCTTGGACCTTGAATGAGATCCATAGACTGAATGGGTATATGTAGACCTCTTAAAGACTTGGTTAGGACCTTGTTCACGCAAGGCAAAGCCTAAACAGACACAGACCCTTAGAGTATTCTCGAGTCGGCATGAACATTCACTCGGTTGATTTAAGCTCAGCCTGTGGACTGATCACCCCCGGTAGGAGCTAGTTGAGTGTTGAGGAGCTATCATGATGAGCTGTGTGGTTAAGACGGACGGTGTGATACCGTGTCCGGTCTTGAGTGATGAGTGTGATGAGATGATGTGATGTTTTGCGGGATTAGTAATTCCCAGCACTAGTGAGATTTTCCCGCCGCAACTGTGTTCAGTATGGGAGGGCCGCGGCATAATATCCCGCGGTATTCCAGCTCGTGTGAATGTGCCATTTGGTTGTAGTAGTTTAGATGTTTTATATTTATCCTGATTCTCTATGATTATCATGCACAACTGCCTAGTTCTTTACCTTGTCATTCTTTAATTATTTACATGTCTCTATTCCTTTGATATATATGTTCTATGTTAGTAGTATGCTGTGACTTGCCAGATCTTTTAGATCTGACCCTTCTTTGGTGCTTAGGCCTTGACCCAGAGATCCCTGAGGATGCACTCGCGCTAGTAGAGGCACCTGCCGTTGGAGAGTTCGGATGGGGTCCGGCCGACCCGGATGTCGAGCCGGAGGGCGGAGATTATTTACCAGGGTTTTGAGAGCTCATCTTATTTTGGGTTTGAGCGAAATTTTGTAGTGAGTTGGGTAGAATCCAATATGTATAAACTTTTGATTAACAACTGATACTTTAACTAGACTACTGTTCTGCTCATACTTTACATATATATATGATACCAAAGGCTTCCACTTTATTTAATTGTTATGCTTCCGCAAATTTAATCCATTGAGTATTATATTGGTCAAAAAGTTTTAAATTGGACCTCACTGCGGCCTATGATCTTGGAAGTTCTCGGAT
The DNA here is from genome assembly GCA_038049695.1 of Cinnamomum chago. Taxonomy (NCBI): domain Eukaryota; kingdom Viridiplantae; phylum Streptophyta; class Magnoliopsida; order Laurales; family Lauraceae; genus Cinnamomum; species Cinnamomum chago. The sequence continues at coordinate 20,724,875 of CP142459.1, forward strand.
TTTTCGGGAAGTAGTGCGCCAACTTTGGGTATTCGAACGAGTATATCGGTATCCGGAATTGGGGCGTTACAGAGGTGGTTTGGAGTTATTCAGTGTGGTGTATTGCAGTGTGCAGTGCTTTGAGTGATGTTTGCTTGGTTGTGGTTTTCTCTCTGTGCTGTGAAGTACGGCGTAGTTGATGTGCAGGGAAGTGCGGTGAAGTGTTTTGAAGTGCTGGCTGCTTCTTCTTTGTAGTGCTATGTTTTGAGCTCACTGTTCTCCCCTCTTATGCAGTGCATTGCGTGTCCTGTTCAAAGTTGTGTGCAGTGTCAGGAGCTCCAGGGCAATGCTTTGGTTCAGTTCCTTGTTGTTCTGCCCTTTTGTTCCAGCTGAAGCAGCCTTTGTGCTCTGCTCCCAAGATCTCCTCATGGCTAACTTCCTCTCTCTGCGGCTCCTCCTTCAGTTTGGCTCAGTCCTAATGTTGCTCTTTTCTTTCCTGGGATGAGCTCTGATGCCGTACCCTTTTTTGTTCAGTGCTGAGCTGGTTGCAGTGGCCGTACAATTGGAGGGTATTTTCTTTTTACATCTTTTAGAAATAAAGTGGATAAACCTTCCCAGCATGCTGTGGATTGAGACAGTGTTGTATAGTTATGTATTTTGGAGGTCTTGCCATGTGGTCTTCGAGTTGTTATTAGTAAAATCCTTGATAAAATACTATAGGCATCATGTTCCTATCTTTTATTTATGGAACATGAATGTTGCTCTTTTTTTTTTCTTTTTGCCAAGTTGGGTTTTAAAAATGTTTTTATTTAATTGGGTGTTAAATGGATGGAGTCGGAGTTTTTATTTTATTGCTTTCAGTGGACGAATGGGAGTTTTTTAAGATTTTTTTTAGCCTTTACTTTTTAAATGTTCCTGTTATACAGCTGAATTGAACTAGAGGAAGGATGGTTATTCAGTTTGGATGCTTTATATTAGTACACCCATATTGAAAATGTTGCGTCATTCACTGGAGATCACATTTTTTAACTCGATGCCACCGACTTGCTCGATAACAAAATTCAATATGAATATTAAGAATGCAAAAAAAAAAAAAAAAAGACATAGTTGGTGTGATAACATCAAATTGTACATTTCTTGGTCAGCCCTTCGGTATCCTTTTTACATTGTAGTTTGTATCTCAATAGATTTACAGGATCACTCTCTTCGTCGGACAACAGGTTAGGAAAGAAAAGCTACAACGGACCGTAACGATGTCGTTACCCAAATAATTATAACTCACTAATCTTTTTTAGGCCAGTATTTTGCATGTCGTATCCCGTATCTCATGCTATATCCAGGTTTATTTTCGTTGTTTGGGTGAAAAAGAATGGAGTAAAAACTCGTTTAAGTCTTCGTACAGACATCAATATCAAAAACGAATTGATGAGTGATTGGTTAACAGCTCGTAGTATACACTTCACGTCACCGCATCCACGGGATAAAATTAAGCACTCTAAAAAAGGCATAGCCTGTTCGGCCTCGCATTATGGAACTGCTGGACCCACAACAGAGAGCGCGCATGATGATTGGTTACTAGATAGAGCCCTCAATTGATACACGACATAAAATATGCAGACAGGTCATGCTACATGCGGCCTCGCATTATGCATTTTGAAAGAGGTCACAACCAGACTGCAGCATACTAAGTAAATTATTTTAGGTTCCATTGCTGATTGGGGTCAGTCTGTGACTTGGAAGAGCCATATTTAGTTCAGTTATGCCATTGATATAATTCAAGATTATGCTCACAATTTTGCAATAGAGACAGGCTATTCGAGGCTCTAACAACGGCGAAGATTCCCATGAACTTGAGGGTTCGAACCTAAATTTCAAATCACTTACTGTTCCATGTTCCAAATCCCAATGGTTCGAACCATCGCTTTGAGGGTTCGAACCATCACCTTTTGCCCTTCCCGGGCCAAATTCCAGAGAGCGCAAAGGTTCGAACCTTCGCATCAAGGGTTCGAACCTTCCATATCTGCCATTCCTGGGCCAAGTTCCAGAGAGCCCAATGGTTCAAACCTTTGTTTTGAGGGTTTTAACCTTTGTTTTTTGCACTTCCTGGGCCAAATTCCAGAGAGCGCAAAGGTTCGAACCTTCGCATTGAGGGTTTGAACCTTCCATATCTGCCATTCCTGGGCCAAATTCCAGAGATCTCAATGGTTCGAACCTTTGTTTTGAGGGTTGAACCTTTGTTTTTTGCACTTCCTGGGCCAAATTCCAGAGAGCGCAAAGGTTCAAACCTTCTCATCGAGGGTTCGAACCTTCCATATCTACCATTCCTGGGCCAAATTCAAAAGATCCCAATGGTTCGAACCTTTGTTTTGAGGGTTTGAACCTTTGTTTTTTGCACTTCCAAGGCCAAATTCAAGAGAGCGAAAAGGTTCAAACCTTCGCATCGAGGGTTCGAACCTTCCCAATCTGCCATTCCTGGGCCAGATTCCAGAGAGCCCAATGGTTCAAACCTTTGTTTTGAGGGTTCGAACCTTTGTTTTTTGCACTTCCTGGGCCAAATTCCAGATAGCGAAAAGGTTCGAACCTTCACATTGAGGGTTCGAAGCTTCCCAATATGCCATTCCTGGGCCAAATTCCAGAGAGCCCAATGGTTCGAACCTTTGTTTTGAGGGTTCGAACCTTTTTTTTTTTGCACTTTCTGGGCCAAATTCCAAAGAGTGAAAATGTTCGAACCTTCGCATCGAGGGTTCGAACCTTCACATGTTGCCCTTCCTGGGCCAAGATCCAGAGGGCCCAAAGGTTCAAGCCTTCACATAAGAGTTCGAACCTTCAAGTTAATCCATGATGGGCCTTTTCAAGACAACCCAATGGTTTCAAGTCAGTTTGACCCTATGTAAAAATGCCCCTCCCTCATCCCTAAAACGTGCATTCACAGTTGCATTCCAACCCTAGTGCCCAAATGGTTCGTACCCCTCTTCGTCCGCCCCTCTTCCTCTAGGATATTTACAGAGCCATTTTCATACACTCATTGTGAAGGCCTCCATTTCTCAGCTTTCTTGCAGGGATTGCTGGTTGGGATGGCTCCTCGAAACAGCCAAGGCTCCATCCTGATTTACAGGGGACAGATTTAGATATGTCACATGGAACAAAGGTGCAGGACATATCATGCAGGAGAGTACAATTGTGATAACAAAACTCAGAGAATAAAAAGTACATTTATAAAAATAAGAAAGATAATAATCCTAAGTTAGTGGATAGAATGAAAAGATTTGTAACAAAACGGCCATAGACAATGGTAGTCATAAATTAAGAGGTATAACAAACGACCCATATGGATAGTATTAGTATACAAAAAATTTACAAATTAACTTATGTAAACTGTGCTATTGGTTTACGGCTATACATCAATATATACAGATTATTGTTCTCCCACAATTATCGAGAGATACATCCAAAATATAAAGAAAAATACGATCCCCCACCATAAACAAGTATTTACACCAAGCCAGATATTTGTAAAAAGACGTGTACACTTTGTAGATATATCTTATCCAAAAATTGAGGGAAATATGATTCATCTCCTTGGAGGTGGCTCTCTACATGTTTGTCTATTTTGAATTTTGCTTGAATATTTTACGAAATGTGACGGCAGCAGTAACAGTGTTTTGCGATAGGAAGTACATCTATCACTGCAGTGGTCAGTCCCTTCATTCGATCAGACACTATTATAAGATTGTGAACATGTTCTAGGGTTTATCTAGACTCGTTGATACGAATGCTGGTTTCACCATCTTGATGGTAAAGAGCCTGTCTAGCTGCATCCCTATGGGACAAAAGAAAGAAGTGGATGGTTAAGCGTATAAATAGCGAGCATTTTGGCTAGTATAGCTATATTTTTACTTAGTGATGACCTCTTTCTAAGAACTGAAGGCGGACTACTCTGATGAACAGCTTTGCTATATCCGAATCTGCATGGAGATAAAATTCAAGCTGCTCAATATCAAATGTTATCGTTGAAAATAACAAGTCCAATATAGCATACCTTTGTTCATTCTATTGATGTTCTATTGTATGAACCGCGCTTGGCTTGATGTACAGGTACAGTGCACTGGCATCCCCCGCAGATGCTCTTAACATAATCTCCACATCATTATCGTTTGTTATGGCAACTAAAGTGCATACTTTCCCATTTTGATGAAGGTATTTGATATTTGGGATATGTCCAAGCATGTTCCCATTTGAGAGATCACATATTTTTCTGGACCAATTGTAAATACGTCATGGATCTTTTCAAGAACGCCATCTTTGGGCAACCTCCATTATAAATTGGACTTTCATTATCCCAAACTAATTGTCCACCGGAATGGAATATGACCAGTAAATCACGATCAGACATCATGATACAAGCACATAGTCTTGAGAGTAAAACTACTAGCTATCTATCATCTCTTGGCAGACACATGCAAGTTGTGTTTCAAGAATGAGAATCCAACCGAATTTTTCATATTACTTTGCGCATCAATATAATTCAATCCCAGAAGCCACCACATAGCGGCTCTATTAAAAGATGCATAGATGATGAAACAGACGAGGAGTATTCCATTGATTAAAAAAATGACAAAACCCTAAACCAAACCATTACCAATGCTATTGACTAAAACAAAATTGCTAAATAGTGCTAATTGATTGAAAAAGCAAGCTTCATTGTTGACATTACCCGATACAGTTATCAGAATACAACGAATAAATCATTTCAACCGTTGGCATTTTATACTTTAACATGTTCAAGAGACGGAGGTTTAAAAGACTAGATTGGGAAAATGGGAAGCTAACTTTCATAACGATATCGTTACTATAATTTGTATATGTCTCCTCCAATTCTGGTATCATAAATCAGAATGATGGGAAATTTATATTGAGATGCCAAAAAAACAAAAAAGGAAAATAGTTTTATGGTGATGATATTGTTGACATGATTTTTTTGTTCTTCATCTAATATTGGTTTCCAAAAACAGAAAAGTGGGGACTTCATACTGAGATGCATAAGCAATGTGAAGGAATCACGATTTCACTCAATTTCGATAATTGAGAAAAACAAAAGTTTTTCCTGATAATGAAATCACTACCATACTTTTTATTTTCTTCGTCCAAATTTGGTATCCAATAACGTAATAGTGTTGACTTTATATTGAGATGCATATATAATGAGAAGGGCTAAATGTACTACAAATGTTGCCACATGCATCTTTCCTCCTTCAATAAGCATCTAACAAAAGCCTAAATGATCAAATATCATTTTTGCATACCTTACTCATCAGTTCATCAAATAAAAAATAACCAGTCTCTACTCCACAAAGAAGACCCCCAACAACCAAATTTCCATTTCAAGATCTTCTTTACCTATGTACAAATGCGAAGGAAATTATTATTTGATAACGATATCGTAACCATAATTTTTATCTTTATCATCCAATTTTGGTGTCCAACAGAAAAATGATGGTGACTTTATATTGAGATGCATAAATAATGAGAATGAACTACGATTTAAGTCAATTTTGATTTTTCGATATTTTCTAATAACGATATCATTTTAGTAATCTATAGGTTCTTCACCAAATTTCTGCACCCTATAAGAAAACAATAATGAATGTATAATGAGCTGCATAAACAATGGGAAAGACTTACGAACTTCACCCAGATGCACCTAGGACATGATTTGGTCCTCCAAGCTTCACTACAATGGAGAATGCCAATGGTGTTGGAAATGAGATACTAACGATGTCTTCCCTATCTACCATGAAACCTGATGTCTAGATGGTAACGTCATAGTACTGGATCCTTATGCAGTGGTGAGGAAAAGTGGTGGGATGAAGGATGCCCTTGCCTATTGCCTCTTAATGCTTGAAACAGTCTTGCAGGTGAGTTGTTAAGAAGATGGATTGAGAACCTGTTGAAATGTATTCTTCCATCCACTTAATTCAATTTTCCAAGAGGGCGAAGAAACCCAATCAATCATGTTGTAAGCCTTTTCTGTGTCCGCCTTCAAAACTATGCTTTAGTTTCTAGAAAGTTCGAACTCTAGACAAAAGAGTTCGAACCTTTGGGCTGTCTAGAAATTGGCCTAGAAAGTGCAGAACTATTAGGTTCGAACTCTCAATGCGAGAGTTCGAACCTTTGGGCTGTCTAAAAAATGGCGCAGTAAGTGAACTTACAGTTTCATGCCAACTCTCTTCATGGGATAGGAAATCTTTGGTTGCTCCTTGAATTGCTTGTCTCTGTCCAAACCAAAAATGCCTTGACTTGAACGATATCAATGGCATAACTGAAGTGAATATGGCTCTTCCAAGTCATAGCCTAGCCCCCCTCACCAATGGATTTTAACTAATTTACTTAGTTTGTTGTAGTCTAGTTGTGACCTATCTCAAAATGCATAATGTGAGGCCTCATGTAGCATGACCTAACTGTACTTGCTATGTGGTGCATTCCTAGAGTGGTTTGGACCCATCACACAACAATGTTGTGTGTTGTATGCATCATTTATGGATGTGATTTGGCTAAAACATGGAGTATCTCATGATGATAGCTTTTGATTATAGGTCTAGCAGTTTTAATAACTCATCTTAAAAAGAAGGATAAGAGTTTCCTTAAGCATATTTATCTTTAGAGTTTCCATGCACGAATGATAAGATTTTTTTCCTTCATATTTTTTTTTTGTTGCCTAGAGATGAGATTGAACCTAAATACAACATGAGATACACAAACAACATCACAAATTATGGGGCGACACAAGATTAGTGATTTAAAATTTTTTGGATAATGATATCGTTACGGTCCTTTATAGCTTTTCATTTCTTATTGTTGTCTGGCAAAGAGAATGATCCTGACTATGTATTGAGATACAAATGCGATGGAAAAAGCTACCGAAGGTTGCAAAAAAATGTACAATTTGCTAATATTACCTGTCACGCCCCCGAACTAGAACCTCGGGGGCGGGAATGGGATTAAGCATAAATGTATTTTTACTCCCAGGATCCGCGTGTGTGAAGACAACACATTCTGAATATTTTGCGGAAGCTTTTGTGGCGTTGCGACCCGAAGTCCGTGGCCATCGGATTCCGCGTCGCACTCAACCTTTAGCCCATAGCTATTATATCAAGAATCATATCAGACTGGAGTAACCATCACAATAATTTACAGAGCTGACAGTAACAGGATATTACATTCCCAAATATGTTCAAGTTACAATTATCAATGTACATTAATTAATAATCCCAAGAAAAGGCTAATAAAAGTCATACAACAATAAGCTATAAACTACTACCCAAATGTGACGTAGCTCCGATGTCAAGCTCAATGTCTACATGACATAGCCGACAAACTAACCTGCAAAGCATGGCTCTACAGCCAACAAAAGCACTCAACTCGGGGCGAAGAAATCTGAACCTGAGTACCAAAAGTAGTGGGTCAGACACGACGGTCTGGCAGGTGGATGAAAAGATCACAAATATACTGAAGAATAAAACATATGATGAATCATGCTAATCGATCAAATGCTGCATATAATTACACGGGTGCAAAAGTCGGGAATCTCGGGGAAAACCTGTATTCGTTTCAAGCATGGGTAAAACATGAAGATCTAATAAAACATGTATTCATTTACATCATCTATAATCATAGATATTTGACAATCGGGTGTTCGTCTAAAACATGTATAAACATAGCGGTATGGCAAAACAACGTTCATTTGAAACTTAAGTAAAACACAAGTATACAACAAATCAGGTATCCATAGCAGTCTGGCAAAACCAATGTCCATTTGAAACATATGTGAAAAATATGGATATTTAACAAACCGGGTGTTCGTTTAAAACAGGTGTAACCAAGGAAATCTGACAAGACTAATGTTCATTTAAAACATATTTCAAAGCAGGGATATTTAACAAATCGGATATTCATTTGAAACCGGTATAAACATAGTGATCTGGCAAAACAAGTGTCATTTGAAACATATTTCAAAGCATGGGTATTTAACAATTCGGGTATTCATTTAAAAACAGGTATAAACATGGATATCTGACAAACCAAATGTCCTTTAAAACAAGGCACGGATATTTAACAATTCGGGTATTCCTTTAAAACACGTGAAATCATATAAATCTAGCAAAATCATTGATCGTATGGAACATATGTAAAAGCATGGTTATTCACCCAACCGGCATTCATTTAAAACATGTGCGGGTACAAAGGACAGAAAACAATATAATAATAACTGAATTTACATTGGAGAATATTAGCACTTGTTTAAATAACAACTTTCATAAAGGAAACGAATCATTCATCAGAAAGCAAGTAAGCAATATAAAACATGTCGGGTATCCAAGGAATCGGGAACTGGCAAGATGGCAATCACAAGAAGCTAAGTCCTCTATCACCGAAGTGACAAGAGTATAACGGGACGCTGGTCTCAGTCACACAAGGTGAGGAGACTCAACGTAAATCATATATACAATATAAATATACGGGAACGGGACCACGGTAGCGAACCGAGTATCGGGACGGGACCACGGCAATAACCGGGTATCGGGATCCAAACTGCAGCTGGCGGGACGGGAGAGGGATTTCCAAGTCGGTGGATCAGACCGACAAGGTATCCAAGCTTAGTGATGCCGACTCATAGGTCAAAACCAATCGAGACATATGCAAGCAAATCAAGTACAGTAAATAAACGGGTAAAACGGGGGTGCTCAAGGGCACACTGTCACTTCATATCGGGCAATACATTTCGGGACAAATAACTGTTACTTGTGTAACTTCAATGCTTTCGGGAAATAAGTCATTTGATGCAAATCTCGGGAAATGAGGACATATAATGAACTATAACAATTCCGGGAAAATATTGATTTCAAGATCTATATAAGTGAATAGGGGTCCCGTATGTCAATTATAGTCATCACTTGGTACTCCTTGAGTTTGCAGACATTCCGGGCTCCTTATGCACTTTTACTACTTTCAAAACTTAAAATGAGCTTATGGGTAGTACTAGATGTTACAATAGCAAGAATCAAGATTATAAACGGTCCATCCTAGGCATGACATTAATCCGGAAACATCGAGCAACCGATTCAGTCATCAAAATGAATAGAATTAGCGATAACCAAGGAAATAGACTTGTGTTTAGATATAAAGAAGATATCGCGTCGTTCCATCCCGTTCAAGATTGAAATGGATTGAACTTCGATGCCACCGAACCAACCGTGAGGCGTGTCGGCTCAAGACATTCTCACACTTGGTCCAAACGGTCCAAAAAGGGTAGTCAGGGTCCCACCTAAAACCAAGAATTAGTGTCTAATCAACACCATTCTTTTCTTTTAGTTCCCTAGTCTTAGAGACCTTAGATTAGGGTACAATTGGTCTTAACACTAAGGTATACACCCCTAGGACTCATAGAAGGCCCAAAGGTTTCCAAAAAAAACACAATATCAAATTTCACTGTGTACCAGAAATGTACAGGGTCCGATCGATCGGCCGATCGATCGGCCCAAAAAGCCTTACTGTTAAAAGACAGGCCGATCGATCGGCCTGTAGGTCCGATCGATCGGACCTGGGCGTGCAGCAGGTCCGGGACACTGATTTTTCCTCCTCTTTTTCCTTTCCTTTCCAACACTTCAATACCCACTTAGTACTATAAACAAGATGATTTAAACACATGATTCCAAGACATTAAAATGAGCTAAAGAGCTCCTCATTTCAAGTTTCTCCCTTTCCATTCTTTCCATTCTTTCCATTCACAATTAATCACAAGGTGGAGAAAACTCATTCATGTGAAATCATTTGAAACCTTGACAATATGATGCATACATTTTCCAAGCATGAACAAGAGGGAAATAACTCATCAATAAGCACATTTCGAAATCAATATTAATCATAGTGAAGACAACTACTAAAATCACCAAAACCCTTAATGAAACAAGATTTTTCTCACAAAACATGTTAATAATCAAAACAATCCATTCATCCACTTGCCTTTGACTCTAATCAAGCAAATCAAGCTCCTAATCACCTCTCAAGCTCAAGATCCACAATCTCTACAAAAACCCCCAAAACAACCCTAAAATGGGTTAAACAATGAAATGACAATGAAACCTTTCAATAATCAAGGTGGAGCTTCTCTAAGGCTAGAAGATTACAATTTTAGAAGGTGGAAAGAATCACTTACTTGGAAGGTCCTCTAATGGACAAGGTAAGCTCAAAGGAGGTCTTGTGATGGAGGGTTCTCTTCACAAATGGTATCAATGGAAAGCTTGCAAGATGAGGAAGAAGAAGGTGGTCTCCATTTCTTGATTGATGAACTATTGGTGTGGCTTGGAGATGAAGAAGCAAGAAGAAGAAGAAGAAGTTGCAAGAAAAGCCCTAGGCTCAGCTGGAACAATGGTGAATGAAATGAATGAAGGAGATGGGTTCCTCTTATAAACAAGTGAGGTTTGGGTCCCACAACTTAAGGAACTTGGGTGGCTGAAATCATCTAATTCGGGACCTCGGATGGATTCGACGAAGAAGGAAGAAATGATCGTCGAAATATCTAGTTTCCAATAAGTATATGTTTCACGGATTTCGAGAATATCGAGTTTTGGGTACAGATTTGGTGTGAAAAGACTGTTTTTCCCTCAAGGCCAAGAAATCGGGTTTCCGGTTCTCAAATGGATATGGGATCAACATGAAAGTTGTAGGATTCCTCAAGATGAATGCAACGGGCCAAAAACACAATACGAAACAAATCGGGAAAATCTCACAAGTAAATGCAAAGCCGAAAAGGGAACCCCCAAAGGGCCCCACAAGCTACCAAAGCACTCAAAAGCCCAAAACTAGAAGAAAAACCATTCTAGCTCACAAACTCAACCCAACAAATACTAATCCCACTAAAAGAACTAATCCACAAATAAAACAACACTAATCCAAGAGATTAGGGGTCGGGTTCTCACATTACCACAACAATATCGTTACCAACCTTCATACTTTTCATTCTCTAATTTGTTATCCAGCTTGTTGATTGCATCGTATTTTAAATGTGATCTTCAATGAATGGTGCAACCATTTCAATGTGGGTATACTAATGTAAAGCAAGAAAACTACAATACTGGTGGCCTTTCTAAAAAGATGAAAATGTGAATTTCGGTGTTATGTCATTGCATCATATCTCTCTTACCCATCTGAGTCCTTTTGTTTTAGTAATTGAAAGTCAGTCAACTGACCCAAAGCTCTATTCCATCCTATATTGCATGTTTCAGAAGAAAAGAGCTCTTCTGGGGGTACCAGCAACATCTACAGCAAGGGATATCACATGTCTTAGACGGCATTGATGAAGAAGAGTGCATAGAGGAACCCGGACATGTTGTAGAGAAGAAAAGGCGACTGAGCATCGAGCAAGTGAAGGCCTAGGAGAAGAACTTCGAGGTCGAGAACAAGCTTGGATCATATCGAGAGGTGAAGCTAGATTCATCACTGGGCTTGTAACTTCTTGCCCATATGGAACTAGGCTTACAACATTTTGCCTGTATGGAACTAGGAAAAGCAGGCTCTTTGAACTATACTCAAGATATTTGTTGCAGCAAAAACAGTCAAAGGCATGACATGATAGGAAAATCTAAATTTGTTATTGCATTTAACCCTTCATTGTATCGTCATTGTATCGTTGTTGCACTTGCATCGTTTTGGACTGAATGGTCTATGTAGCAATAATTTTTTTGTGTTGGAATGCCAGCATTGGCCTTGATGAAGAAGAATCCATAGAGGAACCCGGACACGTTGTGGAGAAGAAAAGCCGACCAAGCATCGAGCATTGTTCTTGCCTTGGAGAAGACATAGATATGCCAGTTATGCTCTAAATTTGTTATTGCATTTAACCCTTGATTACATCATCATTGTATTGCTGTTGCACTCGCATCGTTCTTTTTTAAGTGGTCTATGTAGCAATCTAGTTTTTGGGTTGGAATACCACAACTATTGAATTTTTCTTGCTCTACATTATTATGCTTACATTAAAGTTGTTGCATCCACTGAAGACCACATTTTAAATACGATGCCATCAACTTGCTGGATAACAAATTTGAGAATGAAAACTATTCAGGACGGTAACGATATCGTTGTTAGAGTATTCACAATTTGGCAATCTTTGCAACCAATAGTGGCCCTTTTCCTCTCATATGAGTGCTAACTAGTTTACTTAAAAAGTCAAATGGTTCCCTCATATATTTCAGCAAATGAAGCATACAGACAGCCCAAAGTATACAGTTTACTTAAGTCCTTTGCAGAAGAATCACCATCTTCACAGATGCTTGAAAATTGTGAAGCATGCTCTAGTTCAGATCTGAACTCTTCCATGGTTACTCTCCCCTAGAAAAACAGAAATATTTCCAGACCTTATCAATGCTTTCATTTTCGAGCCTGACTTAAGGACTTCTAGCTTGCTGCCTAAAATTGGACAATGTTTATAGTTTAAGCGACGATGGCATCCAATATCATAATGCCCTACATATTGACTCTACATCAAGGAGCAACATCCCATCTTCCATGGATGACTTGATAAGTCCACAAAACTGTAGTTTTCATTTATCATTTTATGTTACTTTGTGGACTTAATTAGGGTAATTTGCACTTAATTTCATAAGTCCATGCATTTGAGCATTAAAGTTGGAATTTTAGTCAAATGTTGCTCGATAACAATCACTGGAGAACCAATGCTCACAAAAGTCGTACGAATCATACCGCCTGAGTTTAATCGCACAAATGCCATGTGAACAAGGAATGCCAAGAAGGTCCCATTTGCAGCATGTGCATGACCTTCGATCGAGGTGAACAATGCCCGTGTACTCTGGAAACAATACCTGAAATTTAAAAGAGGGCTTATGAGTTGAACATGTTTAAAAGAGCATGATGTGGCAAATAGGAAACTGGGGTGATTTAGTTTTGTAATTGCATTAGCAAATACGTTTTCTTTGCAAAATGGAAGTAGAACAACTTTTCAGAGATTTTTTCATTATTGATATCTGCTTATGTAAATTTGAAACTTACGAATGCACCAATCAATTTTTCATCCCCCTAAATAAGTTTCCACAGATTTAAGAATGTTTGATGACATAACCTCCCAATAAGACACAATACTCTGAAAACCTATACATAAACCTTTAAATGGACTAGAATGTGTTGTTAACTAGTCCAATAAAATTTACATATACATTGTTAAATTACTAGTTTGTTTTCAATGAATGTTAATATTCATTGAACCAGGTTTCCCATAAATAACAATAACATGTTTTGCTGTCACATGTATCTTTCATCCTTCAGTAAGAATCTAACAAAAGCCCACATGATCAAATATCATTGCTGTAGACCCTACTCATTAGTTCATCAAATAAACAATAACCAGTCTCTACTCCACAAAGCAGACCCCCCAATAGCCAAATTCCCAATTCAAGACCTTCTCTACCTCTTGGAGAAATGCGAAGGAAATTGTTCTTTGATAACAATATCGTAACTATAACTTTTATCGTAACCATAATTTTTATCTTCTTCATCCAATTTTGGTGTCCAACAACAAAATAATGGTGACTTTATATTGAGATACATAAAAAATGAGAAGGATGCACGATTTAAGTCAATTTTGATTTTTGAGACTTAACTAATAACAATAACGTTTCAGTAATTTATAGGTTCTTTACCAATTTTTTGCATCCTCCAAGAAAACAATAATGACTGTACAATAAGCTTCATAAACAATGGGAAAGACTTACGAATTTCACCCAAATGTTGATTTCAATATCAGTTATAGGACAACAGGATCATCGATCATTATTTATAGGTAAGTTATAAATTTCGTTTGATCATGCACTCTTAACATCTTTCTGTAGCTCGTATGTTACTCCAAAACCTTGGAATCTCACATTATCAACTAGTCAAAAAGTGTCATTAGTAATTCGCTGACCAAACCCAAAAAATGGATGAAACATGAGTAGTTCATTTTCTCTGTTGTTCTACACATGATAATGTTACCAGAAAAGAAATTGCTAGATTCTGTGTAAATGACCATCGAGATTACTTGTAGATCATCAAAGTGATTACTTTGAGGGAAAAAAGGCCATGATGACAATGGGGAAGAAGGTGGGCAAAAGGAAATAGCTGGATTGGGGAAGGAAGCAATAAAGGATAGAAAATGATAGGGGGTGGGGGGTTTCCTTAAAGACTATTGATTCAGCTATCAAATCTCTAAAGCTCGATCGATCCATAAAATTGTCGGCTCCTTTCCCCTTCCCATTCATTGAAGATAGAAATCTACACCTTCGAAGTCTTCCTCTCCAAACTTAAAGGATATATAAATCTCCAAGTATTGGATTTTGTTCGAGTATCTTACTTAACCTTATCGACGAAAGCTTATAGTTCGAGTAAACCACAAGGCAAAAATCCATAACCCATTTGAATGCAGTTTCTTATAGTTGTTGCAACCTATGTCAAGTAAGTAATGAAGAAATCACTCAATCTCATGGAGATTGTAGGAATTCACTATCATTTTAACAGCTAAAAAAAACTCATACTATAGTCATTTATCTTAAATTCCCTCAAATCATAAATACTCATTCTCAAACATAATTCATTCTAAGAAAGAACATAACAAAAAAAAAAAAAAAAAAAAACAAGTATAGAAATCAGTTTCAAATAGCAACCATATCTTTATCGGTTTCAAAAATAATGAACAGCAATGCAATCCAAAATTACTATCACGCAGCAGTGCAAAAAAGTTACTATATATCTTAGAAAAAAATTACTATCACATAGAAAGGCAGAGTTGCATTCCAAACCCGATACAATCATATTAAAGAAACAGAACATGGGAAATTGATACTACCAAAAAACTGTTAAGATGATGAAATCGAGGCCCATATCGAAATAAGTAAATCAAACAAGAAATATGTTAATTAGTTGGACATTGAGTTTCATGGCTGAATATGTTTAGTCGATATTATTAGTGGAAGCCATTCCACGTACATTTCAGGCTGACCTATTGTGAGACATGTGCTAGACCAAGGTTAACCAAAGCTACTTGATGCTCGGAATGGGTAATGAAACTATAGTTGAACCCAACCCAAAAGTGACCAAATTCACCTAATTTGGTTTCAGGTTTTAGCATCTTAACTACAGATGTATTGAAAAGACCCAACGTATTAAGGGCCTACAATTGGGATGTCAATAACATGAAAATGAGACATCAAAAAACATGGAACAACATGCTTTCTAATGGGTACTTCGAATTCCAGGAAAGCCCGTGAAAAAAAAGAACCAAAACCACCCAAACAATTACTATGCAAGGCAAAAACCTAAGCAGCCAATTCCCAAGCAAAAACCATAGAAGCAAAACAAAAACCAAGGAAAAGTTAGAAAAGAAACAAAAACCAAAAAAATAAAAGGAAAGGGAAATAAAACCCATAAGAGACAATCAAATTTAACCAAAAACCCATCATAAGAAAATCTAATAAAAGACCGAATGAAGCAACAAAACAAACAACAAGAATACTACAACCCCAGTTGGAGGAAAACAGGAAAAATAGACAACATGAGTCTATGCCAAGGCATGCCAGCTCATTTCCAAGTTCTATAATAACATCTTGGTAGCTGCTCTTCTTCTCCAGACTACTACCAGAGTAGTCCCTCCCTTTCAAGTATCTAGGAGTCCCACAATTTCCATAAAACAGAAACTGCTTTATTACTAATAGAAAATGCCACATTCTTACTAGATAAAATAAATCCTATGACGAATGGAAAAACATGAACACTCAACCACTTCTGTTTTTGTAGAACAATAACTTATGCCTGTTTAACATATGCATTTTCATTTTTTTGAAAAGTAAGCTGACTCAAACCTGTAGCCTTGTGGCTGTGACAATAAGGGCTTTCAAATTGCTGCATAGGCAGGCTCTTGTCTTAACATCTACAAGGTTTCCATCATCAACACATCAACTCTATGTTGGAGTTCATTGTTTAAAAAAAACTATCATAGAATCCACAGAAGTGAGACTAGATTTACAAAAAGGAGTTTGTAATTTAGCCATCTTAAAGGGCTAACAGACCAATATAATTTTACACTTCAATTAATGAAGAAATAATACAAGGCGAGAAAACAAAGTACGTCGGGAACATTAACCTGCTCATCAGACTATTTCAAAGCCTTCATACATATAACACTTCCAACTTAAACGATATATAACTCTCGCAAGTAAAGGACGCACCATGCCAAGTTATAAGACCTAAAATCCTGTAGAAGGCAAAAGGTCCGATTGATGATGATGATGATGAAAGTGATACTAAAGTTACTATTTAATGGTACAATGACTTTCTAATCATTTGATGATGGGCTTTAGTAAAAATGGTATCATCAAAGAATTACAGTTTTACGGCAATTAGTGAATGTGGGATGCATGGAGATCAAACACATAAGATTAGCAATTATCATTTCTCTATGTCCCTACTTTTGACTACAATGGATTAAGTATTTATATTAAAAAAAAACATCTGCAGTATTTTTTTTCCATAGAGACTTTATCAAAATTTAATAGATCAATCCATTAAAAGGTGTTCCAGATAAGAATAGATTCCCAAAGAAAGAAATTGAGAGAAGAAAATCGGTTTGCATGTAAAGACAAGATGAAGACAATATGACAACTTGTAAAATCCATGAGTTTTGTTGCTATTTGAGGATCCACAACATCTACTGAAGTCATTTTAGTAGAAAACAACTAGGAAAGATTTCATGCTCATTTCACAGAATAAAGACAACAACGAAACAACAAATACATTACAACTAATGGCAATGAGAGATATGATAAGGTCGTGACTATTCTAACCACCATGTGTGGGGCCCACCTAATCGTTGATCTCACCCTTTCGCATCACATGCCCCATCCCTGAACATGCACGGTCCCCAACTTCACTCACTCCAGCTGGAGTGACTTATATCATTGGATTTGGATCTATCCATCATTAACGGCTTTGATCAAATATGAGTGGGCCCAACAACTGTCAAATGGGTAGTGAATACAGTCTCCTTGCAATCGCATGAGGCTGAAAATTTCCTAGTGAGAAACCAAATTCCAAACAGCTATGAAGCACAAAAGGCAGCAAATGCATGTGTAATCAGAGATGCTGAAGTAGTAAAAGGGGTCAGGCCAAGCGCATCTTCCGGAGCCCGATCAGAAGAGAGAAATGGGTTTGAGATGGCATGTTTGTAGCAATGAAAGGGGGATCAAAGAGGAATGGGGTGAATGATGGCCGTAGGGCCCTGCTGCAGAAGGAGCGAAGCAGAGATTTCATTGAGAACAACTTACAAACACATGAGAGACACATCATCTGCATTCCGTAGTAAAAGGATGTTTGTGCAGAGTGAGAGGGAAGGAGAGAGGAGGGAGGGGAGAAGGGATGCAGTGAAGGAAAGAGAGAAAAAATGCAAATGGGATGCTATGGGATATGACGATCAGGGGTGAAATTGTAGGGGAATGAGATGATGATGTCGTTCGGCAGTTGGGGGGTAAAATCGTCCAAAATGCGTGTACGAACACCGAATTGGGTGTTTATGTGCATTTCTGATTAAAATGGGCTAATACATGTTTAGGGACATTTATTTGGTAAAATTCCCTTTGATTAATATCGTTGCCTTTCACTAATTGATCATTCATAATCTCACACTTATCCAACTTTATCTAAAGGTTAGAATTTGATCAACTTAGAAGCTTTTGAAAATAACTTGCATGATTGAATGGTTTTCAATTTTAAACACAAGCAAGCATAGGCAAAACCCTTCAAACTCCTTAGTCTCCAAGGATATTTATACATGCCTCTAGATCAATCCACCTCAATGGATGACACTGAGAGAAGGAGGATAGAAGTCTTATCCATGGATGATGGGGTACGAAGAATCAAGCCCATCTTACAAATTTAACACTTCATTTAAGGGCTTAAATGTTTAATAATACTTCTTTTTGTGCTTTCTTTTTTGATAAATTCACAATATATAGGCGGATGGACAAAATAGGAGGTGCGCATGTTGGAGGTAGCGTGGAATATATGAACTCCAATAGGTCATCCTAATACACTAGCGCTTTTGGGCTCGCGTTGATTCATGGAAGGAAAACCCAATTTAAATTGAAAGTAGACAGCTAGTAAACATACAAATTACATTTAATACAATTATATAGGAAATTTAAGATTTGTCACAATCTTTTGGAGAATCCCATATACGTCTATGCATTCCAATTCATGTGGTGTGGATATTTGATAGAGAGAGAGGTTAGTTAAAAGTAAATTTAAATATAAATATGAAGTAATTGCTGCTCAAATGCATATGGGAGGCACGATTGTTTTTATAAAGGAAAATATTTTAAAAGAATCTTATATATAAATCTAAATCAATCGTCAAAAGGAAAATTTATTTGGTTAAATTAGTAAATATAAATGATTATATATTAAGTATGGATTTTGAAATTAACTGGCTTCCACAATGGTCCTCACGGATTAACCATATCAAATACTGAAAGAAAGAAATAAGAAAAAAGTAGCAAACTACTGTCTGCGAAAGTGCCCCAAATTTTTGCAAGTTAGATCTGACATGAAGGTCCCACAAATTTATTTTCAATAACATTTAATACATACATGCTCACCGATCACTAAAATCATAGCCAAAGAGCCTTTATTCTTTCTTTTTATTAGCTTAATAATACGTGAGGCCCTTTGAATGTAACTAAAGAGAAGTTATTATTGTATGCTATGTTTTAGGGAAGGGATAAGTATCTTATTTCAACAATATCTAAGATTTGCACATGAATATCTAGTGCAATAGGCCTGCACTAATTAAAAAATCATTAAAATTTCTAATTAGAAATATTTCTAAATATTTAAATAAATCATAAATAAATATTAATATATAATTCATAATAAAGATGGAAACTCATTAGAGAGATTTTATGTAGTTGAAAATATCTTGGGAAAGATCAAGTAAATAGTAAAGATTTTAGGACATTGATTTGATTATATTTGTGCTTAGCCCTAAATTGAGTGTCATTTCAGAATTAAATGTAGATTTTGGAATTAATTGGCTTCCACAATGGGCCCCACAGATTAATTAATCCTACCAAATATCTAACAAAAAATAATGAGAAAAATGTCCATAATGGGCCCCTCAGATTAATCTTACTGAATATTGAAAGGAAAATAAGGAGAAAAAAGCAGCAGAATATGTGAGGTCCCACCCTTGGTGGGCCCTCTAAGGGCTATTTTATAGACTAATTAACTCTAATCTATGTTAATTATTGTTTAATTTTGATAATCTTCGTTAATCTTCGCTAATTATTGCTAATTATGGCTAATCATTGTTAATTACTGTTTTAATTGAGTTTATTTGGGGCTAATTAGATGGACTAGTTAGATTTCCTAAGTTAGTTAGGTTAACTTAGTGGGTTAGTGTTTTTAATTAAGTTGGGTGTTGTGTTAATCTTAGGCTTAGTTAGTAGAGTCTAATTAATTAAGTTAATTAAGAGGGTTAGTGTAAGCTAAAGGTGCTCTCTAGAACCTTCTTCCCTAATGACCCAACTACCCTCAAACCCTAACCCTAATCCCACTAAACCCTAAGGGTATCTTAGTCCTTAACCACTTCCCCCTAGACCTATATAATATCTCTTAATCCCATTTGCAATAAACCCTAAACCTAATCTCAGCCCTCTTCCCAAGAAAACTGCCCCAGCCCAACTGCCTCCTTCCCTTCATTCCTCTTTCTCCTCCCTCATTTCCTCTCCCATGTTGAGCAAAGATTTGTAATAGCTCCTGTTACTGGAACCCTCTTGAAGACTACGGCTGCAGTCACTCCACCACCTTCTTCCTTCCCATTTCATTTCCTCCAAAGCTGCTGTTGCTGTGTCCTTCTTCACTTCAGCTGGAGCAGCCACCCTTTTCTTCTTCATTCTCTGCTGTTACTCTGCTGAAATTTCCTCTGGAGCTGCTGCATCACCTTCCTCTTCTCCTTACTGTGTGCTGGGATTCTTTATTGAAGAGATTACTGCTACAGCAGCTGGAATTTCTTCTTCTCCACTCCTCTGTTCTGCTGGAAATTTCCCTAAGTTAACTGTAGTGCTGGAAAAGCCATCTTCTATTGCTGAACCTGTGCTGGAACCCTTCCCATAAGCTACTGCTGTTGCTGTCTGCTTCTTCTTCTTCTTCTTCTTCTTCTTTCATTTCATCACCTGGGTGGTGCTGGAAATTGCTGGAGGTGTTGCTGCTACACTCTGCTACTCTGCTGATTCTTATTCTTCTTCTCCTTCATTTCTGTGCCTGCTGGAAAACCCTTAGAAGACCTGCTACAGCTACTGCTGGATTCTTTTCTTCCTATCACCTGGAAATCCACTTGGGAGCTACTTCTGCTGCTGGAATCCCATCTTATAGACCACTGCTGCTGTGATCAGCTGGTAGCAGTTACTACCCACCCTTCATTCTTCATTTCTCTCATCAGCTACTGTGCTGGAATTATCCCCTACACCTGCTGCAGCTGCCATATTTCCTCTTCTCCCCGGGGCTGGAACCATTTCAGTTGTGCTGGGACTGTTTTGGAGCTGCTGCAACACTACTACAGCAGCTGGGTCACCTTCTTCTTCACTCCTCTGCATTTCAGCTGGACTGGGTTCTGGGTCTTTTCATTTCTATAGCTCTATTTCTTCTCTACAACCTCTCTCTCAAGCTACAAGAGGCAAGTGCATCATACTCATAACTTAGGATGTGTATTTTAGTTCATGATTCAGTAGTTTTCCATTTCATTTGATGTTCTGTTATGGTTTAGTTTCTACCTGAGCTTGTTTGTGTATTCTTGGATGGAAATGGCATTGATGGATGGGGGTTTTCACCCCCCATTTGGTAGATCAATGGGTCCAAGTAGGGTTATTTGTTGGGCTTTGGAGTTAATCAATGTTTGGAGATGGTTTGGAGATGTTTGGAATGGATTGGAAGTAGTTTGGGTGGAAGTGGAGCCAAAACAGAGGGACTGCAGAACCTGGAAAAATCCCAGGTTTCGTGCAGCCGGTTAACCGGACTAGGCAGGCCGGTTAACCGGCCACACTGAAATTTCTGGAAGGGTAGCTCCCAGTTAAGTTCCTGCAGGGGCTTGCTGCAGTGCAGCCGGTTAACCGGCCACACTGAGATTTCTTGGAAAACTGGCCCTTAGCCATTTCTTGCACAAATTTCATTTCGAATAGTCGGGTTGACCTGGTCTCGCACCGGTTGACCCGATTCACGCTGTTTGTGCAGGAAGTGACTGAAAGTTGGTTCTTCAATCAAAACTCAGACTCCTTACACCCAAATGGACTTGATACTTAGGATTTTACTTTAGGTGATGTTTAAAGCGGGAACATCAATCGTTCTAAGGTTTTCAGAGTATGCGGTCAATCATCCAGGCCAGGTTGTTTGACCGGACACGCTGTAAGCCTTTAAAAACGAATTGAGTTGTCCAGGAAGCCTGATTCAGGTTTGTCAGTGAACTCGGTTGATCTTCCAGGCCAGGAAATCAACCGAGCTCACAACACATCAGGTTCACCTGGAAAACCCTGATTGTTCCAGTTTTCAACATTTAGGAGATACGATCAGTTGTGGGGCCCATTGACCATCCAAATGAGCGTTTATCAGTGTCCTAAGCCCGAGTCAACGGTGTGGCTCAACCTTGACTCGCGGGGACCACTGTTTAGAGTTTTGGTTGATAATCTAAGATGATTCGACCTCTAAGAGTTGTCATAGATGCCATTAACTAACTAAGCACCAAATACAATATTTTACGGCATTAATGACATCGTTTAGAGATCGAATTACCGGAGATAGACCCGAACCTAAAGTGACCCATTTACCTAGGATTGGACCGTTGGATTTCCCGTTGATTCTCTGATTGAAGTTTATACTTCACTGTTATCATTTGTTGTCATTCTTAGATCTTTAGAATAGCTGTTTACTATTAATTAATCATAATTGGAAGACCTGAACCTAGGGTATCTAGAGGTGACCCGATGATGTGACTTCGGAGATCATTGACCCGTGTCTGTGTCTAGGCGGGCCCTTATTGGGCCTAAGTGTGGTGATGTGAACCCTTTAGCTTGAAGAGATAGTTTCTATTGGACTGTTAAGTTATATGGATTATAATGGAACTGTTTGTCAGTAGTAGATGGATTGGTTGCCTCGTTTGGACGGTTTTAGACCAGGCCATGTACTGATGGGCCTTGGTATGGATCCAACGAGTGGGCCTGGATCTTGAATAAGATCCAGAGACTGAATTAAGATGTGTGGACCTTATAGAGGTATTGTTAGGACCTTGTTCACGCAAGGCAAAGCCTAGACAGACACAGACCTTAGAGTTATTCTCGAGTCGGCATGAACATTCACTCGGTTGATTTAAGCTCAGCCGGTGGACTGATCATCCTCGGTAGGAGCTAGTTGAGTATTGAGGAGCTATCATGATGAGCTGTGTGGTTAAGACGGCAAGGTGTCATACCGTGCCGATCTGGAGTGATGAGATGATGAGTTGATGAGTGATATTCGGGATTAGTTATTCCCTGGTGAGATTCCCCACCGCGACTGTGTTCAGTATGGGAGGGCCGCGGCATAATATCCCGCGGTATTCCAGCTCGTGTGAATGTGCCACCTTGTTTGTAGTAGTTTAGATGTTTCTATTTATACTGATTCCTTATTATTTAAATGCACAACTGCCTAGTTCTTTTCCCTTGCTACTCATTTAATTTATGTACCTGTCTTTATTTCCTTTGATATATATGCTCTATGTTAGTAGTATGCTGTATCTTGCCAGATCGTTTAGATCTGACCCATTCTATGGTGCTTAGGCCTTGACCCAGAGATTCCCGACGACGCATTAGCCCTAGTGGAGGCACCCGTGGCAGGAGAGTACGCTTGGGGCCCGGCCGACACGGACGTCGAGCCGGAGGGCGAGGAGTTCATACCAGGGTTTTGAGGGACTTTGTTATTTTGGGTTTTTGAGAGATATTCTGTAGTGAGAAGGGTAGAATGAAAATGTATAACCTTGATTAACATTGAATCATTTTAATAGACTATGTTTTGCTCACACTTAAATTTATATCTCGATACTATTGCTTCCGCATTGTTTAAATCGTTATGCTTCCGCAATTTAAATATTGTAACTCTATTGGTCAAAAAGTTTTAAATTGGACCTCACTGCGGCCTACGATCTTGGAAGTTCTCGGATTTTCCGGGAAGTAGCGCGCCAATTTCGGGTATTCGAACGAGTATATCGGTATCCGGAATTGGGGCGTTACATTTTATGGTATCAGAGCGAGCTGGTCTCTAGGAAATAAAACACACTAGAAACCATAGGACGTAGTGAGGATTCGAGTGATGGGATACGTGTGAGGACGATGGTTTGGGTAGAGTCAGTGTAGTCTTAGGTTTTGGACTTACCACCCCAGATGCCGAGTGCAGATCGGGGAGTGCATTTTGCTTGCAGATCTGATCGTGCTACCCATGCATGACTTCGACGTCATTTTAGAAGGACGGATCGATGAGGATGTGCATCGACTACCGGCAGCTGAACCAGGCAACAGTGCAGAACAAGTATCCTCTTCCCCGGATTGACGAGCTTTTCAACCAGCTTCAGGGTGCGCAGTTCTTTTCGAAGATAGACTTGAGGTCGGGGTACCATCAGCTGCGAGTCAGAGATCAGGAGTTTTCTCGGTTTAGTAGGCTACTACCGCAGATTCATCAAGAGTTTCTCCATGATCTCAGCACCGTTGACCAAGCTGACACGGAAGGATGTACCGTTCGTTTGGTCCGATGCTTGTGAGAACAGCTTTCAAGAGCTGAAGGAGAGATTGACGACAGCACCGATCTTGTCTCTACCTTCTGGCAGTGGTGGATTCGTAGTCTTCACCGACGCTTCAGGGACCGGTCTTGGATGTGTTCTGATGCAGGAGGGCAAGGTTATTGCCTATGGATCGCGTCAGTTGAAGGAGCACGAGAAGAAGTACGCCACTCACGACTTGGAGCTTGCAGCAGTCGTTTTTGCCTTGAAGTTGTGGCGGCACTACCTCTACGGCGAGAAGTTCGAGGTGCACTCAGATCACCGCAGTTTGCAGTACCTGTTCACGCAGAGCGACCTCAACAACCGGCAAAGGAGGTGGATGGAGTACATCAAGGACTACGACTTCCCCATCAAATACCATCCTGGTAAGGCGAATGTCGTAGCAGACGCTTTGAGCAGGAAGACCGCCCTCGTCAGTTTCCTAGCAGCGGAGGGTGTGTGGACAGACGTCTTCAGCAGTTTAGACGTTCAGTTTCAGCCGCTCAGCGAGAGAGTCTTGCTTGCCACCATGTCAGCGTGGGAACCAGAGTTGCTAGGCAAGGTCAAGGACAGTCAACGCAACGATCCGAAGCTTGTTAGAGCGATCGAGCAGATTGACCAGAGGCCAGAGTTCAGACTGATAGGAGAAGTGCTCTACCACCAGGACAGATTGTGCGTGCCAGACATCCAGGAGCTGAAGGACGAGATTCTTGTAGATGCACACCACAGCAGATACTCGATTCACCCCGGCAGCACCAAGATGTACCAGAACCTGAGGAGCTACTACTGGTGGAACAACATGAAGAAGGAGATAGCTCGCTATGTCTCCAGGTGTTTGACGTGCCAGCAGATCAAGGTCGAACACCAGAAGCCGCCAGGACTTCTTCATCAGCTTGAGATTCCTCAGTGGAAGTGGGAGCACATCACCATGGACTTCATTGCAGGACTCCCAGCCACCAGGAGGCGCCACGACGGCATTTGGGTGATCGTGGATCGGCTGACTAAGTCAGCCCATTTCTTGCCAGTGTCGATGAGAGCAGGACTCGACGTCCTTGCTAAGCTGTACGCCGACAGGATTGTCTCGTTGCATGGAGTTCCAGCCTCGATAGTTTCAGACAGAGACCCGAGATTCACTTCTCACTTCTGGGAGAGTCTACAGCAAGCCTTGGGCACCAAGTTGAGCTTCAGCACAGCCTATCATCCTCAGACGGACGGCCAGACAGAGCGCACCAACCAGACACTAGAGGACATGTTGAGAGCCTGTGTCTTGGACTTCAAGGAGAACTGGGAGGATTCCTTGCCACTTTGCGAGTTCGCCTACAACAACAGCTTCCATGCGAGCATCAAGATGGCACCGTTCGAGGCTTTGTACGGGAGGAGATGCAAGACCCCAGTTTGCTGGGAAGAAGTTGGTGTCAGGAGTTTCCATGGTCCATCCATAATCAGTGACACCAGCGAGAAGATTAGGCAGATAGTTGAGAACCTGAAGGTCAGCCGCAGCAGACAGAAGAGCTATGCAGACAATCGGCGCAGACCGCTCGAGTTCGAGAAGGGAGACAGAGTTTTCCTGAAGGTTTCTCCGGCTAGAGGTACCCTGAGGTTTGGTGAGAAGGGTAAGCTAGCGCGGAGATATGTTGGACCCTTCGAGATCAGATCGAGAGTTGGAGATGTCGCCTACAAGCTTCAGCTACCACCAGAGCTTTCAGGAGTGCATGACGTGTTCCACGTCTCCATGCTGAAGAAGTATGTGGAGGACCCGACTCACATTCTTCATCACGAGCCACTCGACATCCAGCCAGATGCTTCGTACGTCGCCAGGCCGGTCGCGATCATCGACACCAAGGAGCAGGTGCTCCGGACCCGAACCATCCATTGGGTGAAGGTTCAGTGGGAGCATCACACTCCGGAGGAGGCTACGTTGGAGCTACGCGACCAGGTGGAGAAGGACTATCCACATCTTCTACCTCAGGTATGTTCTAACTTTGTTTTTACATTTGGGGACAAATGTTTTTAAAAGGAGGGAATGATGTGAGGTCCCACCCTTGGTGGGCCCTCTAAGGGCTATTTTATAGACTAATTAACTCTAATCTATGTTAATTATTGTTTAATTTTGATAATCTTCGTTAATCTTCGCTAATTATTGCTAATTATGGCTAATCATTGTTAATTACTGTTTTAATTGAGTTTATTTGGGGCTAATTAGATGGACTAGTTAGATTTCCTAAGTTAGTTAGGTTAACTTAGTGGGTTAGTGTTTTTAATTAAGTTGGGTGTTGTGTTAATCTTAGGCTTAGTTAGTAGAGTCTAATTAATTAAGTTAATTAAGAGGGTTAGTGTAAGCTAAAGGTGCTCTCTAGAACCTTCTTCCCTAATGACCCAACTACCCTCAAACCCTAACCCTAATCCCACTAAACCCTAAGGGTATCTTAGTCCTTAACCACTTCCCCCTAGACCTATATAATATCTCTTAATCCCATTTGCAATAAACCCTAAACCTAATCTCAGCCCTCTTCCCAAGAAAACTGCCCCAGCCCAACTGCCTCCTTCCCTTCATTCCTCTTTCTCCTCCCTCATTTCCTCTCCCATGTTGAGCAAAGATTTGTAATAGCTCCTGTTGCTGGAACCCTCTTGAAGACTACGGCTGCAGTCACTCCACCACCTTCTTCCTTCCCATTTCATTTCCTCCAAAGCTGCTGTTGCTGTGTCCTTCTTCACTTCAGCTGGAGCAGCCACCCTTTTCTTCTTCATTCTCTGCTGTTACTCTGCTGAAATTTCCTCTGGAGCTGCTGCATCACCTTCCTCTTCTCCTTACTGTGTGCTGGGATTCTTTATTGAAGAGATTACTGCTACAGCAGCTGGAATTTCTTCTTCTCCACTCCTCTGTTCTGCTGGAAATTTCCCTAAGTTAACTGTAGTGCTGGAAAAGCCATCTTCTATTGCTGAACCTGTGCTGGAACCCTTCCCATAAGCTACTGCTGTTGCTGTCTGCTTCTTCTTCTTCTTCTTCTTCTTTCATTTCATCACCTGGGTGGTGCTGGAAATTGCTGGAGGTGTTGCTGCTACACTCTGCTACTCTGCTGATTCTTATTCTTCTTCTCCTTCATTTCTGTGCCTGCTGGAAAACCCTTAGAAGACCTGCTACAGCTACTGCTGGATTCTTTTCTTCCTATCACCTGGAAATCCACTTGGGAGCTACTTCTGCTGCTGGAATCCCATCTTATAGACCACTGCTGCTGTGATCAGCTGGTAACAGTTACTACCCACCCTTCATTCTTCATTTCTCTCATCAGCTACTGTGCTGGAATTATCCCCTACACCTGCTGCAGCTGCCATATTTCCTCTTCTCCCCGGGGCTGGAACCATTTCAGTTGTGCTGGGACTGTTTTGGAGCTGCTGCAACACTACTACAGCAGCTGGGTCACCTTCTTCTTCACTCCTCTGCATTTCAGCTGGACTGGGTTCTGGGTCTTTTCATTTCTATAGCTCTATTTCTTCTCTACAACCTCTCTCTCAAGCTACAAGAGGCAAGTGCATCATACTCATAACTTAGGATGTGTATTTTAGTTCATGATTCAGTAGTTTTCCATTTCATTTGATGTTCTGTTATGGTTTAGTTTCTACCTGAGCTTGTTTGTGTATTCTTGGATGGAAATGGCATTGATGGATGGGGGTTTTCACCCCCCATTTGGTAGATCAATGGGTCCAAGTAGGGTTATTTGTTGGGCTTTGGAGTTAATCAATGTTTGGAGATGGTTTGGAGATGTTTGGAATGGATTGGAAGTAGTTTGGGTGGAAGTGGAGCCAAAACAGAGGGACTGCAGAACCTGGAAAAATCCCAGGTTTCGTGCAGCCGGTTAACCGGACTAGGCAGGCCGGTTAACCGGCCACACTGAAATTTCTGGAAGGGTAGCTCCCAGTTAAGTTCCTGCAGGGGCTTGCTGCAGTGCAGCCGGTTAACCGGCCACACTGAGATTTCTTGGAAAACTGGCCCTTAGCCATTTCTTGCACAAATTTCATTTCGAATAGTCGGGTTGACCTGGTCTCGCACCGGTTGACCCGATTCACGCTGTTTGTGCAGGAAGTGACTGAAAGTTGGTTCTTCAATCAAAACTCAGACTCCTTACACCCAAATGGACTTGATACTTAGGATTTTACTTTAGGTGATGTTTAAAGCGGGAACATCAATCGTTCTAAGGTTTTCAGAGTATGCGGTCAATCATCCAGGCCAGGTTGTTTGACCGGACACGCTGTAAGCCTTTAAAAACGAATTGAGTTGTCCAGGAAGCCTGATTCAGGTTTGTCAGTGAACTCGGTTGATCTTCCAGGCCAGGAAATCAACCGAGCTCACAACACATCAGGTTCACCTGGAAAACCCTGATTGTTCCAGTTTTCAACATTTAGGAGATACGATCAGTTGTGGGGCCCATTGACCATCCAAATGAGCGTTTATCAGTGTCCTAAGCCCGAGTCAACGGTGTGGCTCAACCTTGACTCGCGGGGACCACTGTTTAGAGTTTTGGTTGATAATCTAAGATGATTCGACCTCTAAGAGTTGTCATAGATGCCATTAACTAACTAAGCACCAAATACAATATTTTACGGCATTAATGACATCGTTTAGAGATCGAATTACCGGAGATAGACCCGAACCTAAAGTGACCCATTTACCTAGGATTGGACCGTTGGATTTCCCGTTGATTCTCTGATTGAAGTTTATACTTCACTGTTATCATTTGTTGTCATTCTTAGATCTTTAGAATAGCTGTTTACTATTAATTAATCATAATTGGAAGACCTGAACCTAGGGTATCTAGAGGTGACCCGATGATGTGACTTCGGAGATCATTGACCCGTGTCTGTGTCTAGGCGGGCCCTTATTGGGCCTAAGTGTGGTGATGTGAACCCTTTAGCTTGAAGAGATAGTTTCTATTGGACTGTTAAGTTATATGGATTATAATGGAACTGTTTGTCAGTAGTAGATGGATTGGTTGCCTCGTTTGGACGGTTTTAGACCAGGCCATGTACTGATGGGCCTTGGTATGGATCCAACGAGTGGGCCTGGATCTTGAATAAGATCCAGAGACTGAATTAAGATGTGTGGACCTTATAGAGGTATTGTTAGGACCTTGTTCACGCAAGGCAAAGCCTAGACAGACACAGACCTTAGAGTTATTCTCGAGTCGGCATGAACATTCACTCGGTTGATTTAAGCTCAGCCGGTGGACTGATCATCCTCGGTAGGAGCTAGTTGAGTATTGAGGAGCTATCATGATGAGCTGTGTGGTTAAGACGGCAAGGTGTCATACCGTGCCGATCTGGAGTGATGAGATGATGAGTTGATGAGTGATATTCGGGATTAGTTATTCCCTGGTGAGATTCCCCACCGCGACTGTGTTCAGTATGGGAGGGCCGCGGCATAATATCCCGCGGTATTCCAGCTCGTGTGAATGTGTCACCTTGTTTGTAGTAGTTTAGATGTTTCTATTTATACTGATTCCTTATTATTTAAATGCACAACTGCCTAGTTCTTTTCCCTTGCTACTCATTTAATTTATGTACCTGTCTTTATTTCCTTTGATATATATGCTCTATGTTAGTAGTATGCTGTATCTTGCCAGATCGTTTAGATCTGACCCATTCTATGGTGCTTAGGCCTTGACCCAGAGATTCCCGACGACGCATTAGCCCTAGTGGAGGCACCCGTGGCAGGAGAGTACGCTTGGGGCCCGGCCGACACGGACGTCGAGCCGGAGGGCGAGGAGTTCATACCAGGGTTTTGAGGGACTTTGTTATTTTGGGTTTTTGAGAGATATTCTGTAGTGAGAAGGGTAGAATGAAAATGTATAACCTTGATTAACATTGAATCATTTTAATAGACTATGTTTTGCTCACACTTAAATTTATATCTCGATACTATTGCTTCCGCATTGTTTAAATCGTTATGCTTCCGCAATTTAAATATTGTAACTCTATTGGTCAAAAAGTTTTAAATTGGACCTCACTGCGGCCTACGATCTTGGAAGTTCTCGGATTTTCCGGGAAGTAGCGCGCCAATTTCGGGTATTCGAACGAGTATATCGGTATCCGGAATTGGGGCGTTACATTTTATGGTATCAGAGCGAGCTGGTCTCTAGGAAATAAAACACACTAGAAACCATAGGACGTAGTGAGGATTCGAGTGATGGGATACGTGTGAGGACGATGGTTTGGGTAGAGTCAGTGTAGTCTTAGGTTTTGGACTTACCACCCCAGATGCCGAGTGCAGATCGGGGAGTGCATTTTGCTTGCAGATCTGATCGTGCTACCCATGCATGACTTCGACGTCATTTTAGAAGGACGGATCGATGAGGATGTGCATCGACTACCGGCAGCTGAACCAGGCAACAGTGCAGAACAAGTATCCTCTTCCCCGGATTGACGAGCTTTTCAACCAGCTTCAGGGTGCGCAGTTCTTTTCGAAGATAGACTTGAGGTCGGGGTACCATCAGCTGCGAGTCAGAGATCAGGAGTTTTCTCGGTTTAGTAGGCTACTACCGCAGATTCATCAAGAGTTTCTCCATGATCTCAGCACCGTTGACCAAGCTGACACGGAAGGATGTACCGTTCGTTTGGTCCGATGCTTGTGAGAACAGCTTTCAAGAGCTGAAGGAGAGATTGACGACAGCACCGATCTTGTCTCTACCTTCTGGCAGTGGTGGATTCGTAGTCTTCACCGACGCTTCAGGGACCGGTCTTGGATGTGTTCTGATGCAGGAGGGCAAGGTTATTGCCTATGGATCGCGTCAGTTGAAGGAGCACGAGAAGAAGTACGCCACTCACGACTTGGAGCTTGCAGCAGTCGTTTTTGCCTTGAAGTTGTGGCGGCACTACCTCTACGGCGAGAAGTTCGAGGTGCACTCAGATCACCGCAGTTTGCAGTACCTGTTCACGCAGAGCGACCTCAACAACCGGCAAAGGAGGTGGATGGAGTACATCAAGGACTACGACTTCCCCATCAAATACCATCCTGGTAAGGCGAATGTCGTAGCAGACGCTTTGAGCAGGAAGACCGCCCTCGTCAGTTTCCTAGCAGCGGAGGGTGTGTGGACAGACGTCTTCAGCAGTTTAGACGTTCAGTTTCAGCCGCTCAGCGAGAGAGTCTTGCTTGCCACCATGTCAGCGTGGGAACCAGAGTTGCTAGGCAAGGTCAAGGACAGTCAACGCAACGATCCGAAGCTTGTTAGAGCGATCGAGCAGATTGACCAGAGGCCAGAGTTCAGACTGATAGGAGAAGTGCTCTACCACCAGGACAGATTGTGCGTGCCAGACATCCAGGAGCTGAAGGACGAGATTCTTGTAGATGCACACCACAGCAGATACTCGATTCACCCCGGCAGCACCAAGATGTACCAGAACCTGAGGAGCTACTACTGGTGGAACAACATGAAGAAGGAGATAGCTCGCTATGTCTCCAGGTGTTTGACGTGCCAGCAGATCAAGGTCGAACACCAGAAGCCGCCAGGACTTCTTCATCAGCTTGAGATTCCTCAGTGGAAGTGGGAGCACATCACCATGGACTTCATTGCAGGACTCCCAGCCACCAGGAGGCGCCACGACGGCATTTGGGTGATCGTGGATCGGCTGACTAAGTCAGCCCATTTCTTGCCAGTGTCGATGAGAGCAGGACTCGACGTCCTTGCTAAGCTGTACGCCGACAGGATTGTCTCGTTGCATGGAGTTCCAGCCTCGATAGTTTCAGACAGAGACCCGAGATTCACTTCTCACTTCTGGGAGAGTCTACAGCAAGCCTTGGGCACCAAGTTGAGCTTCAGCACAGCCTATCATCCTCAGACGGACGGCCAGACAGAGCGCACCAACCAGACACTAGAGGACATGTTGAGAGCCTGTGTCTTGGACTTCAAGGAGAACTGGGAGGATTCCTTGCCACTTTGCGAGTTCGCCTACAACAACAGCTTCCATGCGAGCATCAAGATGGCACCGTTCGAGGCTTTGTACGGGAGGAGATGCAAGACCCCAGTTTGCTGGGAAGAAGTTGGTGTCAGGAGTTTCCATGGTCCATCCATAATCAGTGACACCAGCGAGAAGATTAGGCAGATAGTTGAGAACCTGAAGGTCAGCCGCAGCAGACAGAAGAGCTATGCAGACAATCGGCGCAGACCGCTCGAGTTCGAGAAGGGAGACAGAGTTTTCCTGAAGGTTTCTCCGGCTAGAGGTACCCTGAGGTTTGGTGAGAAGGGTAAGCTAGCGCGGAGATATGTTGGACCCTTCGAGATCAGATCGAGAGTTGGAGATGTCGCCTACAAGCTTCAGCTACCACCAGAGCTTTCAGGAGTGCATGACGTGTTCCACGTCTCCATGCTGAAGAAGTATGTGGAGGACCCGACTCACATTCTTCATCACGAGCCACTCGACATCCAGCCAGATGCTTCGTACGTCGCCAGGCCGGTCGCGATCATCGACACCAAGGAGCAGGTGCTCCGGACCCGAACCATCCATTGGGTGAAGGTTCAGTGGGAGCATCACACTCCGGAGGAGGCTACGTTGGAGCTACGCGACCAGGTGGAGAAGGACTATCCACATCTTCTACCTCAGGTATGTTCTAACTTTGTTTTTACATTTGGGGACAAATGTTTTTAAAAGGAGGGAATGATGTGAGGTCCCACCCTTGGTGGGCCCTCTAAGGGCTATTTTATAGACTAATTAACTCTAATCTATGTTAATTATTGTTTAATTTTGATAATCTTCGTTAATCTTCGCTAATTATTGCTAATTATGGCTAATCATTGTTAATTACTGTTTTAATTGAGTTTATTTGGGGCTAATTAGATGGACTAGTTAGATTTCCTAAGTTAGTTAGGTTAACTTAGTGGGTTAGTGTTTTTAATTAAGTTGGGTGTTGTGTTAATCTTAGGCTTAGTTAGTAGAGTCTAATTAATTAAGTTAATTAAGAGGGTTAGTGTAAGCTAAAGGTGCTCTCTAGAACCTTCTTCCCTAATGACCCAACTACCCTCAAACCCTAACCCTAATCCCACTAAACCCTAAGGGTATCTTAGTCCTTAACCACTTCCCCCTAGACCTATATAATATCTCTTAATCCCATTTGCAATAAACCCTAAACCTAATCTCAGCCCTCTTCCCAAGAAAACTGCCCCAGCCCAACTGCCTCCTTCCCTTCATTCCTCTTTCTCCTCCCTCATTTCCTCTCCCATGTTGAGCAAAGATTTGTAATAGCTCCTGTTGCTGGAACCCTCTTGAAGACTACGGCTGCAGTCACTCCACCACCTTCTTCCTTCCCATTTCATTTCCTCCAAAGCTGCTGTTGCTGTGTCCTTCTTCACTTCAGCTGGAGCAGCCACCCTTTTCTTCTTCATTCTCTGCTGTTACTCTGCTGAAATTTCCTCTGGAGCTGCTGCATCACCTTCCTCTTCTCCTTACTGTGTGCTGGGATTCTTTATTGAAGAGATTACTGCTACAGCAGCTGGAATTTCTTCTTCTCCACTCCTCTGTTCTGCTGGAAATTTCCCTAAGTTAACTGTAGTGCTGGAAAAGCCATCTTCTATTGCTGAACCTGTGCTGGAACCCTTCCCATAAGCTACTGCTGTTGCTGTCTGCTTCTTCTTCTTCTTCTTCTTCTTTCATTTCATCACCTGGGTGGTGCTGGAAATTGCTGGAGGTGTTGCTGCTACACTCTGCTACTCTGCTGATTCTTATTCTTCTTCTCCTTCATTTCTGTGCCTGCTGGAAAACCCTTAGAAGACCTGCTACAGCTACTGCTGGATTCTTTTCTTCCTATCACCTGGAAATCCACTTGGGAGCTACTTCTGCTGCTGGAATCCCATCTTATAGACCACTGCTGCTGTGATCAGCTGGTAGCAGTTACTACCCACCCTTCATTCTTCATTTCTCTCATCAGCTACTGTGCTGGAATTATCCCCTACACCTGCTGCAGCTGCCATATTTCCTCTTCTCCCCGGGGCTGGAACCATTTCAGTTGTGCTGGGACTGTTTTGGAGCTGCTGCAACACTACTACAGCAGCTGGGTCACCTTCTTCTTCACTCCTCTGCATTTCAGCTGGACTGGGTTCTGGGTCTTTTCATTTCTATAGCTCTATTTCTTCTCTACAACCTCTCTCTCAAGCTACAAGAGGCAAGTGCATCATACTCATAACTTAGGATGTGTATTTTAGTTCATGATTCAGTAGTTTTCCATTTCATTTGATGTTCTGTTATGGTTTAGTTTCTACCTGAGCTTGTTTGTGTATTCTTGGATGGAAATGGCATTGATGGATGGGGGTTTTCACCCCCCATTTGGTAGATCAATGGGTCCAAGTAGGGTTATTTGTTGGGCTTTGGAGTTAATCAATGTTTGGAGATGGTTTGGAGATGTTTGGAATGGATTGGAAGTAGTTTGGGTGGAAGTGGAGCCAAAACAGAGGGACTGCAGAACCTGGAAAAATCCCAGGTTTCGTGCAGCCGGTTAACCGGACTAGGCAGGCCGGTTAACCGGCCACACTGAAATTTCTGGAAGGGTAGCTCCCAGTTAAGTTCCTGCAGGGGCTTGCTGCAGTGCAGCCGGTTAACCGGCCACACTGAGATTTCTTGGAAAACTGGCCCTTAGCCATTTCTTGCACAAATTTCATTTCGAATAGTCGGGTTGACCTGGTCTCGCACCGGTTGACCCGATTCACGCTGTTTGTGCAGGAAGTGACTGAAAGTTGGTTCTTCAATCAAAACTCAGACTCCTTACACCCAAATGGACTTGATACTTAGGATTTTACTTTAGGTGATGTTTAAAGCGGGAACATCAATCGTTCTAAGGTTTTCAGAGTATGCGGTCAATCATCCAGGCCAGGTTGTTTGACCGGACACGCTGTAAGCCTTTAAAAACGAATTGAGTTGTCCAGGAAGCCTGATTCAGGTTTGTCAGTGAACTCGGTTGATCTTCCAGGCCAGGAAATCAACCGAGCTCACAACACATCAGGTTCACCTGGAAAACCCTGATTGTTCCAGTTTTCAACATTTAGGAGATACGATCAGTTGTGGGGCCCATTGACCATCCAAATGAGCGTTTATCAGTGTCCTAAGCCCGAGTCAACGGTGTGGCTCAACCTTGACTCGCGGGGACCACTGTTTAGAGTTTTGGTTGATAATCTAAGATGATTCGACCTCTAAGAGTTGTCATAGATGCCATTAACTAACTAAGCACCAAATACAATATTTTACGGCATTAATGACATCGTTTAGAGATCGAATTACCGGAGATAGACCCGAACCTAAAGTGGCCCATTTACCTAGGATTGGACCGTTGGATTTCCCGTTGATTCTCTGATTGAAGTTTATACTTCACTGTTATCATTTGTTGTCATTCTTAGATCTTTAGAATAGCTGTTTACTATTAATTAATCATAATTGGAAGACCTGAACCTAGGGTATCTAGAGGTGACCCGATGATGTGACTTCGGAGATCATTGACCCGTGTCTGTGTCTAGGCGGGCCCTTATTGGGCCTAAGTGTGGTGATGTGAACCCTTTAGCTTGAAGAGATAGTTTCTATTGGACTGTTAAGTTATATGGATTATAATGGAACTGTTTGTCAGTAGTAGATGGATTGGTTGCCTCGTTTGGACGGTTTTAGACCAGGCCATGTACTGATGGGCCTTGGTATGGATCCAACGAGTGGGCCTGGATCTTGAATAAGATCCAGAGACTGAATTAAGATGTGTGGACCTTATAGAGGTATTGTTAGGACCTTGTTCACGCAAGGCAAAGCCTAGACAGACACAGACCTTAGAGTTATTCTCGAGTCGGCATGAACATTCACTCGGTTGATTTAAGCTCAGCCGGTGGACTGATCATCCTCGGTAGGAGCTAGTTGAGTATTGAGGAGCTATCATGATGAGCTGTGTGGTTAAGACGGCAAGGTGTCATACCGTGCCGATCTGGAGTGATGAGATGATGAGTTGATGAGTGATATTCGGGATTAGTTATTCCCTGGTGAGATTCCCCACCGCGACTGTGTTCAGTATGGGAGGGCCGCGGCATAATATCCCGCGGTATTCCAGCTCGTGTGAATGTGCCACCTTGTTTGTAGTAGTTTAGATGTTTCTATTTATACTGATTCCTTATTATTTAAATGCACAACTGCCTAGTTCTTTTCCCTTGCTACTCATTTAATTTATGTACCTGTCTTTATTTCCTTTGATATATATGCTCTATGTTAGTAGTATGCTGTATCTTGCCAGATCGTTTAGATCTGACCCATTCTATGGTGCTTAGGCCTTGACCCAGAGATTCCCGACGACGCATTAGCCCTAGTGGAGGCACCCGTGGCAGGAGAGTACGCTTGGGGCCCGGCCGACACGGACGTCGAGCCGGAGGGCGAGGAGTTCATACCAGGGTTTTGAGGGACTTTGTTATTTTGGGTTTTTGAGAGATATTCTGTAGTGAGAAGGGTAGAATGAAAATGTATAACCTTGATTAACATTGAATCATTTTAATAGACTATGTTTTGCTCACACTTAAATTTATATCTCGATACTATTGCTTCCGCATTGTTTAAATCGTTATGCTTCCGCAATTTAAATATTGTAACTCTATTGGTCAAAAAGTTTTAAATTGGACCTCACTGCGGCCTACGATCTTGGAAGTTCTCGGATTTTCCGGGAAGTAGCGCGCCAATTTCGGGTATTCGAACGAGTATATCGGTATCCGGAATTGGGGCGTTACATTTTATGGTATCAGAGCGAGCTGGTCTCTAGGAAATAAAACACACTAGAAACCATAGGACGTAGTGAGGATTCGAGTGATGGGATACGTGTGAGGACGATGGTTTGGGTAGAGTCAGTGTAGTCTTAGGTTTTGGACTTACCACCCCAGATGCCGAGTGCAGATCGGGGAGTGCATTTTGCTTGCAGATCTGATCGTGCTACCCATGCATGACTTCGACGTCATTTTAGAAGGACGGATCGATGAGGATGTGCATCGACTACCGGCAGCTGAACCAGGCAACAGTGCAGAACAAGTATCCTCTTCCCCGGATTGACGAGCTTTTCAACTAGCTTCAGGGTGCGCAGTTCTTTTCGAAGATAGACTTGAGGTCGGGGTACCATCAGCTGCGAGTCAGAGATCAGGAGTTTTCTCGGTTTAGTAGGCTACTACCGCAGATTCATCAAGAGTTTCTCCATGATCTCAGCACCGTTGACCAAGCTGACACGGAAGGATGTACCGTTCGTTTGGTCCGATGCTTGTGAGAACAGCTTTCAAGAGCTGAAGGAGAGATTGACGACAGCACCGATCTTGTCTCTACCTTCTGGCAGTGGTGGATTCGTAGTCTTCACCGACGCTTCAGGGACCGGTCTTGGATGTGTTCTGATGCAGGAGGGCAAGGTTATTGCCTATGGATCGCGTCAGTTGAAGGAGCACGAGAAGAAGTACGCCACTCACGACTTGGAGCTTGCAGCAGTCGTTTTTGCCTTGAAGTTGTGGCGGCACTACCTCTACGGCGAGAAGTTCGAGGTGCACTCAGATCACCGCAGTTTGCAGTACCTGTTCACGCAGAGCGACCTCAACAACCGGCAAAGGAGGTGGATGGAGTACATCAAGGACTACGACTTCCCCATCAAATACCATCCTGGTAAGGCGAATGTCGTAGCAGACGCTTTGAGCAGGAAGACCGCCCTCGTCAGTTTCCTAGCAGCAGAGGGTGTGTGGACAGACGTCTTCAGCAGTTTAGACGTTCAGTTTCAGCCGCTCAGCGAGAGAGTCTTGCTTGCCACCATGTCAGCGTGGGAACCAGAGTTGCTAGGCAAGGTCAAGGACAGTCAACGCAACGATCCGAAGCTTGTTAGAGCGATCGAGCAGATTGACCAGAGGCCAGAGTTCAGACTGATAGGAGAAGTGCTCTACCACCAGGACAGATTGTGCGTGCCAGACATCCAGGAGCTGAAGGACGAGATTCTTGTAGATGCACACCACAGCAGATACTCGATTCACCCCGGCAGCACCAAGATGTACCAGAACCTGAGGAGCTACTACTGGTGGAACAACATGAAGAAGGAGATAGCTCGCTATGTCTCCAGGTGTTTGACGTGCCAGCAGATCAAGGTCGAACACCAGAAGCCGCCAGGACTTCTTCATCAGCTTGAGATTCCTCAGTGGAAGTGGGAGCACATCACCATGGACTTCATCGCAGGACTCCCAGCCACCAGGAGGCGCCACGACGGCATTTGGGTGATCGTGGATCGGCTGACTAAGTCAGCCCATTTCTTGCCAGTGTCGATGAGAGCAGGACTCGACGTCCTTGCTAAGCTGTACGCCGACAGGATTGTCTCGTTGCATGGAGTTCCAGCCTCGATAGTTTCAGACAGAGACCCGAGATTCACTTCTCACTTCTGGGAGAGTCTACAGCAAGCCTTGGGCACCAAGTTGAGCTTCAGCACAGCCTATCATCCTCAGACGGACGGCCAGACAGAGCGCACCAACCAGACACTAGAGGACATGTTGAGAGCCTGTGTCTTGGACTTCAAGGAGAACTGGGAGGATTCCTTGCCACTTTGCGAGTTCGCCTACAACAACAGCTTCCATGCGAGCATCAAGATGGCACCGTTCGAGGCTTTGTACGGGAGGAGATGCAAGACCCCAGTTTGCTGGGAAGAAGTTGGTGTCAGGAGTTTCCATGGTCCATCCATAATCAGTGACACCAGCGAGAAGATTAGGCAGATAGTTGAGAACCTGAAGGTCAGCCGCAGCAGACAGAAGAGCTATGCAGACAATCGGCGCAGACCGCTCGAGTTCGAGAAGGGAGACAGAGTTTTCCTGAAGGTTTCTCCGGCTAGAGGTACCCTGAGGTTTGGTGAGAAGGGTAAGCTAGCGCGGAGATATGTTGGACCCTTCGAGATCAGATCGAGAGTTGGAGATGTCGCCTACAAGCTTCAGCTACCACCAGAGCTTTCAGGAGTGCATGACGTGTTCCACGTCTCCATGCTGAAGAAGTATGTGGAGGACCCGACTCACATTCTTCATCACGAGCCACTCGACATCCAGCCAGATGCTTCGTACGTCGCCAGGCCGGTCGCGATCATCGACACCAAGGAGCAGGTGCTCCGGACCCGAACCATCCATTGGGTGAAGGTTCAGTGGGAGCATCACACTCCGGAGGAGGCTACGTTGGAGCTACGCGACCAGGTGGAGAAGGACTATCCACATCTTCTACCTCAGGTATGTTCTAACTTTGTTTTTACATTTGGGGACAAATGTTTTTAAAAGGAGGGAATGATGTGAGGTCCCACCCTTGGTGGGCCCTCTAAGGGCTATTTTATAGACTAATTAACTCTAATCTATGTTAATTATTGTTTAATTTTGATAATCTTCGTTAATCTTCGCTAATTATTGCTAATTATGGCTAATCATTGTTAATTACTGTTTTAATTGAGTTTATTTGGGGCTAATTAGATGGACTAGTTAGATTTCCTAAGTTAGTTAGGTTAACTTAGTGGGTTAGTGTTTTTAATTAAGTTGGGTGTTGTGTTAATCTTAGGCTTAGTTAGTAGAGTCTAATTAATTAAGTTAATTAAGAGGGTTAGTGTAAGCTAAAGGTGCTCTCTAGAACCTTCTTCCCTAATGACCCAACTACCCTCAAACCCTAACCCTAATCCCACTAAACCCTAAGGGTATCTTAGTCCTTAACCACTTCCCCCTAGACCTATATAATATCTCTTAATCCCATTTGCAATAAACCCTAAACCTAATCTCAGCCCTCTTCCCAAGAAAACTGCCCCAGCCCAACTGCCTCCTTCCCTTCATTCCTCTTTCTCCTCCCTCATTTCCTCTCCCATGTTGAGCAAAGATTTGTAATAGCTCCTGTTGCTGGAACCCTCTTGAAGACTACGGCTGCAGTCACTCCACCACCTTCTTCCTTCCCATTTCATTTCCTCCAAAGCTGCTGTTGCTGTGTCCTTCTTCACTTCAGCTGGAGCAGCCACCCTTTTCTTCTTCATTCTCTGCTGTTACTCTGCTGAAATTTCCTCTGGAGCTGCTGCATCACCTTCCTCTTCTCCTTACTGTGTGCTGGGATTCTTTATTGAAGAGATTACTGCTACAGCAGCTGGAATTTCTTCTTCTCCACTCCTCTGTTCTGCTGGAAATTTCCCTAAGTTAACTGTAGTGCTGGAAAAGCCATCTTCTATTGCTGAACCTGTGCTGGAACCCTTCCCATAAGCTACTGCTGTTGCTGTCTGCTTCTTCTTCTTCTTCTTCTTCTTCTTTCATTTCATCACCTGGGTGGTGCTGGAAATTGCTGGAGGTGTTGCTGCTACACTCTGCTACTCTGCTGATTCTTATTCTTCTTCTCCTTCATTTCTGTGCCTGCTGGAAAACCCTTAGAAGACCTGCTACAGCTACTGCTGGATTCTTTTCTTCCTATCACCTGGAAATCCACTTGGGAGCTACTTCTGCTGCTGGAATCCCATCTTATAGACCACTGCTGCTGTGATCAGCTGGTAGCAGTTACTACCCACCCTTCATTCTTCATTTCTCTCATCAGCTACTGTGCTGGAATTATCCCCTACACCTGCTGCAGCTGCCATATTTCCTCTTCTCCCCGGGGCTGGAACCATTTCAGTTGTGCTGGGACTGTTTTGGAGCTGCTGCAACACTACTACAGCAGCTGGGTCACCTTCTTCTTCACTCCTCTGCATTTCAGCTGGACTGGGTTCTGGGTCTTTTCATTTCTATAGCTCTATTTCTTCTCTACAACCTCTCTCTCAAGCTACAAGAGGCAAGTGCATCATACTCATAACTTAGGATGTGTATTTTAGTTCATGATTCAGTAGTTTTCCATTTCATTTGATGTTCTGTTATGGTTTAGTTTCTACCTGAGCTTGTTTGTGTATTCTTGGATGGAAATGGCATTGATGGATGGGGGTTTTCACCCCCCATTTGGTAGATCAATGGGTCCAAGTAGGGTTATTTGTTGG
Source organism: Cinnamomum chago (assembly GCA_038049695.1). Taxonomy (NCBI): domain Eukaryota; kingdom Viridiplantae; phylum Streptophyta; class Magnoliopsida; order Laurales; family Lauraceae; genus Cinnamomum; species Cinnamomum chago. Next base: position 20,765,695 of record CP142459.1, read on the forward strand.
GCTTTGGAGTTAATCAATGTTTGGAGATGGTTTGGAGATGTTTGGAATGGATTGGAAGTAGTTTGGGTGGAAGTGGAGCCAAAACAGAGGGACTGCAGAACCTGGAAAAATCCCAGGTTTCGTGCAGCCGGTTAACCGGACTAGGCAGGCCGGTTAACCGGCCACACTGAAATTTCTGGAAGGGTAGCTCCCAGTTAAGTTCCTGCAGGGGCTTGCTGCAGTGCAGCCGGTTAACCGGCCACACTGAGATTTCTTGGAAAACTGGCCCTTAGCCATTTCTTGCACAAATTTCATTTCGAATAGTCGGGTTGACCTGGTCTCGCACCGGTTGACCCGATTCACGCTGTTTGTGCAGGAAGTGACTGAAAGTTGGTTCTTCAATCAAAACTCAGACTCCTTACACCCAAATGGACTTGATACTTAGGATTTTACTTTAGGTGATGTTTAAAGCGGGAACATCAATCGTTCTAAGGTTTTCAGAGTATGCGGTCAATCATCCAGGCCAGGTTGTTTGACCGGACACGCTGTAAGCCTTTAAAAACGAATTGAGTTGTCCAGGAAGCCTGATTCAGGTTTGTCAGTGAACTCGGTTGATCTTCCAGGCCAGGAAATCAACCGAGCTCACAACACATCAGGTTCACCTGGAAAACCCTGATTGTTCCAGTTTTCAACATTTAGGAGATACGATCAGTTGTGGGGCCCATTGACCATCCAAATGAGCGTTTATCAGTGTCCTAAGCCCGAGTCAACGGTGTGGCTCAACCTTGACTCGCGGGGACCACTGTTTAGAGTTTTGGTTGATAATCTAAGATGATTCGACCTCTAAGAGTTGTCATAGATGCCATTAACTAACTAAGCACCAAATACAATATTTTACGGCATTAATGACATCGTTTAGAGATCGAATTACCGGAGATAGACCCGAACCTAAAGTGGCCCATTTACCTAGGATTGGACCGTTGGATTTCCCGTTGATTCTCTGATTGAAGTTTATACTTCACTGTTATCATTTGTTGTCATTCTTAGATCTTTAGAATAGCTGTTTACTATTAATTAATCATAATTGGAAGACCTGAACCTAGGGTATCTAGAGGTGACCCGATGATGTGACTTCGGAGATCATTGACCCGTGTCTGTGTCTAGGCGGGCCCTTATTGGGCCTAAGTGTGGTGATGTGAACCCTTTAGCTTGAAGAGATAGTTTCTATTGGACTGTTAAGTTATATGGATTATAATGGAACTGTTTGTCAGTAGTAGATGGATTGGTTGCCTCGTTTGGACGGTTTTAGACCAGGCCATGTACTGATGGGCCTTGGTATGGATCCAACGAGTGGGCCTGGATCTTGAATAAGATCCAGAGACTGAATTAAGATGTGTGGACCTTATAGAGGTATTGTTAGGACCTTGTTCACGCAAGGCAAAGCCTAGACAGACACAGACCTTAGAGTTATTCTCGAGTCGGCATGAACATTCACTCGGTTGATTTAAGCTCAGCCGGTGGACTGATCATCCTCGGTAGGAGCTAGTTGAGTATTGAGGAGCTATCATGATGAGCTGTGTGGTTAAGACGGCAAGGTGTCATACCGTGCCGATCTGGAGTGATGAGATGATGAGTTGATGAGTGATATTCGGGATTAGTTATTCCCTGGTGAGATTCCCCACCGCGACTGTGTTCAGTATGGGAGGGCCGCGGCATAATATCCCGCGGTATTCCAGCTCGTGTGAATGTGCCACCTTGTTTGTAGTAGTTTAGATGTTTCTATTTATACTGATTCCTTATTATTTAAATGCACAACTGCCTAGTTCTTTTCCCTTGCTACTCATTTAATTTATGTACCTGTCTTTATTTCCTTTGATATATATGCTCTATGTTAGTAGTATGCTGTATCTTGCCAGATCGTTTAGATCTGACCCATTCTATGGTGCTTAGGCCTTGACCCAGAGATTCCCGACGACGCATTAGCCCTAGTGGAGGCACCCGTGGCAGGAGAGTACGCTTGGGGCCCGGCCGACACGGACGTCGAGCCGGAGGGCGAGGAGTTCATACCAGGGTTTTGAGGGACTTTGTTATTTTGGGTTTTTGAGAGATATTCTGTAGTGAGAAGGGTAGAATGAAAATGTATAACCTTGATTAACATTGAATCATTTTAATAGACTATGTTTTGCTCACACTTAAATTTATATCTCGATACTATTGCTTCCGCATTGTTTAAATCGTTATGCTTCCGCAATTTAAATATTGTAACTCTATTGGTCAAAAAGTTTTAAATTGGACCTCACTGCGGCCTACGATCTTGGAAGTTCTCGGATTTTCCGGGAAGTAGCGCGCCAATTTCGGGTATTCGAACGAGTATATCGGTATCCGGAATTGGGGCGTTACATTTTATGGTATCAGAGCGAGCTGGTCTCTAGGAAATAAAACACACTAGAAACCATAGGACGTAGTGAGGATTCGAGTGATGGGATACGTGTGAGGACGATGGTTTGGGTAGAGTCAGTGTAGTCTTAGGTTTTGGACTTACCACCCCAGATGCCGAGTGCAGATCGGGGAGTGCATTTTGCTTGCAGATCTGATCGTGCTACCCATGCATGACTTCGACGTCATTTTAGAAGGACGGATCGATGAGGATGTGCATCGACTACCGGCAGCTGAACCAGGCAACAGTGCAGAACAAGTATCCTCTTCCCCGGATTGACGAGCTTTTCAACCAGCTTCAGGGTGCGCATTTCTTTTCGAAGATAGACTTGAGGTCGGGGTACCATCAGCTGCGAGTCAGAGATCAGGAGTTTTCTCGGTTTAGTAGGCTACTACCGCAGATTCATCAAGAGTTTCTCCATGATCTCAGCACCGTTGACCAAGCTGACACGGAAGGATGTACCGTTCGTTTGGTCCGATGCTTGTGAGAACAGCTTTCAAGAGCTGAAGGAGAGATTGACGACAGCACCGATCTTGTCTCTACCTTCTGGCAGTGGTGGATTCGTAGTCTTCACCGACGCTTCAGGGACCGGTCTTGGATGTGTTCTGATGCAGGAGGGCAAGGTTATTGCCTATGGATCGCGTCAGTTGAAGGAGCACGAGAAGAAGTACGCCACTCACGACTTGGAGCTTGCAGCAGTCGTTTTTGCCTTGAAGTTGTGGCGGCACTACCTCTACGGCGAGAAGTTCGAGGTGCACTCAGATCACCGCAGTTTGCAGTACCTGTTCACGCAGAGCGACCTCAACAACCGGCAAAGGAGGTGGATGGAGTACATCAAGGACTACGACTTCCCCATCAAATACCATCCTGGTAAGGCGAATGTCGTAGCAGACGCTTTGAGCAGGAAGACCGCCCTCGTCAGTTTCCTAGCAGCAGAGGGTGTGTGGACAGACGTCTTCAGCAGTTTAGACGTTCAGTTTCAGCCGCTCAGCGAGAGAGTCTTGCTTGCCACCATGTCAGCGTGGGAACCAGAGTTGCTAGGCAAGGTCAAGGACAGTCAACGCAACGATCCGAAGCTTGTTAGAGCGATCGAGCAGATTGACCAGAGGCCAGAGTTCAGACTGATAGGAGAAGTGCTCTACCACCAGGACAGATTGTGCGTGCCAGACATCCAGGAGCTGAAGGACGAGATTCTTGTAGATGCACACCACAGCAGATACTCGATTCACCCCGGCAGCACCAAGATGTACCAGAACCTGAGGAGCTACTACTGGTGGAACAACATGAAGAAGGAGATAGCTCGCTATGTCTCCAGGTGTTTGACGTGCCAGCAGATCAAGGTCGAACACCAGAAGCCGCCAGGACTTCTTCATCAGCTTGAGATTCCTCAGTGGAAGTGGGAGCACATCACCATGGACTTCATCGCAGGACTCCCAGCCACCAGGAGGCGCCACGACGGCATTTGGGTGATCGTGGATCGGCTGACTAAGTCAGCCCATTTCTTGCCAGTGTCGATGAGAGCAGGACTCGACGTCCTTGCTAAGCTGTACGCCGACAGGATTGTCTCGTTGCATGGAGTTCCAGCCTCGATAGTTTCAGACAGAGACCCGAGATTCACTTCTCACTTCTGGGAGAGTCTACAGCAAGCCTTGGGCACCAAGTTGAGCTTCAGCACAGCCTATCATCCTCAGACGGACGGCCAGACAGAGCGCACCAACCAGACACTAGAGGACATGTTGAGAGCCTGTGTCTTGGACTTCAAGGAGAACTGGGAGGATTCCTTGCCACTTTGCGAGTTCGCCTACAACAACAGCTTCCATGCGAGCATCAAGATGGCACCGTTCGAGGCTTTGTACGGGAGGAGATGCAAGACCCCAGTTTGCTGGGAAGAAGTTGGTGTCAGGAGTTTCCATGGTCCATCCATAATCAGTGACACCAGCGAGAAGATTAGGCAGATAGTTGAGAACCTGAAGGTCAGCCGCAGCAGACAGAAGAGCTATGCAGACAATCGGCGCAGACCGCTCGAGTTCGAGAAGGGAGACAGAGTTTTCCTGAAGGTTTCTCCGGCTAGAGGTACCCTGAGGTTTGGTGAGAAGGGTAAGCTAGCGCGGAGATATGTTGGACCCTTCGAGATCAGATCGAGAGTTGGAGATGTCGCCTACAAGCTTCAGCTACCACCAGAGCTTTCAGGAGTGCATGACGTGTTCCACGTCTCCATGCTGAAGAAGTATGTGGAGGACCCGACTCACATTCTTCATCACGAGCCACTCGACATCCAGCCAGATGCTTCGTACGTCGCCAGGCCGGTCGCGATCATCGACACCAAGGAGCAGGTGCTCCGGACCCGAACCATCCATTGGGTGAAGGTTCAGTGGGAGCATCACACTCCGGAGGAGGCTACGTTGGAGCTACGCGACCAGGTGGAGAAGGACTATCCACATCTTCTACCTCAGGTATGTTCTAACTTTGTTTTTACATTTGGGGACAAATGTTTTTAAAAGGAGGGAATGATGTGAGGTCCCACCCTTGGTGGGCCCTCTAAGGGCTATTTTATAGACTAATTAACTCTAATCTATGTTAATTATTGTTTAATTTTGATAATCTTCGTTAATCTTCGCTAATTATTGCTAATTATGGCTAATCATTGTTAATTACTGTTTTAATTGAGTTTATTTGGGGCTAATTAGATGGACTAGTTAGATTTCCTAAGTTAGTTAGGTTAACTTAGTGGGTTAGTGTTTTTAATTAAGTTGGGTGTTGTGTTAATCTTAGGCTTAGTTAGTAGAGTCTAATTAATTAAGTTAATTAAGAGGGTTAGTGTAAGCTGAAGGTGCTCTCTAGAACCTTCTTCCCTAATGACCCAACTACCCTCAAACCCTAACCCTAATCCCACTAAACCCTAAGGGTATCTTAGTCCTTAACCACTTCCCCCTAGACCTATATAATATCTCTTAATCCCATTTGCAATAAACCCTAAACCTAATCTCAGCCCTCTTCCCAAGAAAACTGCCCCAGCCCAACTGCCTCCTTCCCTTCATTCCTCTTTCTCCTCCCTCATTTCCTCTCCCATGTTGAGCAAAGATTTGTAATAGCTCCTGTTGCTGGAACCCTCTTGAAGACTACGGCTGCAGTCACTCCACCACCTTCTTCCTTCCCATTTCATTTCCTCCAAAGCTGCTGTTGCTGTGTCCTTCTTCACTTCAGCTGGAGCAGCCACCCTTTTCTTCTTCATTCTCTGCTGTTACTCTGCTGAAATTTCCTCTGGAGCTGCTGCATCACCTTCCTCTTCTCCTTACTGTGTGCTGGGATTCTTTATTGAAGAGATTACTGCTACAGCAGCTGGAATTTCTTCTTCTCCACTCCTCTGTTCTGCTGGAAATTTCCCTAAGTTAACTGTAGTGCTGGAAAAGCCATCTTCTATTGCTGAACCTGTGCTGGAACCCTTCCCATAAGCTACTGCTGTTGCTGTCTGCTTCTTCTTCTTCTTCTTCTTCTTCTTTCATTTCATCACCTGGGTGGTGCTGGAAATTGCTGGAGGTGTTGCTGCTACACTCTGCTACTCTGCTGATTCTTATTCTTCTTCTCCTTCATTTCTGTGCCTGCTGGAAAACCCTTAGAAGACCTGCTACAGCTACTGCTGGATTCTTTTCTTCCTATCACCTGGAAATCCACTTGGGAGCTACTTCTGCTGCTGGAATCCCATCTTATAGACCACTGCTGCTGTGATCAGCTGGTAGCAGTTACTACCCACCCTTCATTCTTCATTTCTCTCATCAGCTACTGTGCTGGAATTATCCCCTACACCTGCTGCAGCTGCCATATTTCCTCTTCTCCCCGGGGCTGGAACCATTTCAGTTGTGCTGGGACTGTTTTGGAGCTGCTGCAACACTACTACAGCAGCTGGGTCACCTTCTTCTTCACTCCTCTGCATTTCAGCTGGACTGGGTTCTGGGTCTTTTCATTTCTATAGCTCTATTTCTTCTCTACAACCTCTCTCTCAAGCTACAAGAGGCAAGTGCATCATACTCATAACTTAGGATGTGTATTTTAGTTCATGATTCAGTAGTTTTCCATTTCATTTGATGTTCTGTTATGGTTTAGTTTCTACCTGAGCTTGTTTGTGTATTCTTGGATGGAAATGGCATTGATGGATGGGGGTTTTCACCCCCCATTTGGTAGATCAATGGGTCCAAGTAGGGTTATTTGTTGGGCTTTGGAGTTAATCAATGTTTGGAGATGGTTTGGAGATGTTTGGAATGGATTGGAAGTAGTTTGGGTGGAAGTGGAGCCAAAACAGAGGGACTGCAGAACCTGGAAAAATCCCAGGTTTCGTGCAGCCGGTTAACCGGACTAGGCAGGCCGGTTAACCGGCCACACTGAAATTTCTGGAAGGGTAGCTCCCAGTTAAGTTCCTGCAGGGGCTTGCTGCAGTGCAGCCGGTTAACCGGCCACACTGAGATTTCTTGGAAAACTGGCCCTTAGCCATTTCTTGCACAAATTTCATTTCGAATAGTCGGGTTGACCTGGTCTCGCACCGGTTGACCCGATTCACGCTGTTTGTGCAGGAAGTGACTGAAAGTTGGTTCTTCAATCAAAACTCAGACTCCTTACACCCAAATGGACTTGATACTTAGGATTTTACTTTAGGTGATGTTTAAAGCGGGAACATCAATCGTTCTAAGGTTTTCAGAGTATGCGGTCAATCATCCAGGCCAGGTTGTTTGACCGGACACGCTGTAAGCCTTTAAAAACGAATTGAGTTGTCCAGGAAGCCTGATTCAGGTTTGTCAGTGAACTCGGTTGATCTTCCAGGCCAGGAAATCAACCGAGCTCACAACACATCAGGTTCACCTGGAAAACCCTGATTGTTCCAGTTTTCAACATTTAGGAGATACGATCAGTTGTGGGGCCCATTGACCATCCAAATGAGCGTTTATCAGTGTCCTAAGCCCGAGTCAACGGTGTGGCTCAACCTTGACTCGCGGGGACCACTGTTTAGAGTTTTGGTTGATAATCTAAGATGATTCGACCTCTAAGAGTTGTCATAGATGCCATTAACTAACTAAGCACCAAATACAATATTTTACGGCATTAATGACATCGTTTAGAGATCGAATTACCGGAGATAGACCCGAACCTAAAGTGGCCCATTTACCTAGGATTGGACCGTTGGATTTCCCGTTGATTCTCTGATTGAAGTTTATACTTCACTGTTATCATTTGTTGTCATTCTTAGATCTTTAGAATAGCTGTTTACTATTAATTAATCATAATTGGAAGACCTGAACCTAGGGTATCTAGAGGTGACCCGATGATGTGACTTCGGAGATCATTGACCCGTGTCTGTGTCTAGGCGGGCCCTTATTGGGCCTAAGTGTGGTGATGTGAACCCTTTAGCTTGAAGAGATAGTTTCTATTGGACTGTTAAGTTATATGGATTATAATGGAACTGTTTGTCAGTAGTAGATGGATTGGTTGCCTCGTTTGGACGGTTTTAGACCAGGCCATGTACTGATGGGCCTTGGTATGGATCCAACGAGTGGGCCTGGATCTTGAATAAGATCCAGAGACTGAATTAAGATGTGTGGACCTTATAGAGGTATTGTTAGGACCTTGTTCACGCAAGGCAAAGCCTAGACAGACACAGACCTTAGAGTTATTCTCGAGTCGGCATGAACATTCACTCGGTTGATTTAAGCTCAGCCGGTGGACTGATCATCCTCGGTAGGAGCTAGTTGAGTATTGAGGAGCTATCATGATGAGCTGTGTGGTTAAGACGGCAAGGTGTCATACCGTGCCGATCTGGAGTGATGAGATGATGAGTTGATGAGTGATATTCGGGATTAGTTATTCCCTGGTGAGATTCCCCACCGCGACTGTGTTCAGTATGGGAGGGCCGCGGCATAATATCCCGCGGTATTCCAGCTCGTGTGAATGTGCCACCTTGTTTGTAGTAGTTTAGATGTTTCTATTTATACTGATTCCTTATTATTTAAATGCACAACTGCCTAGTTCTTTTCCCTTGCTACTCATTTAATTTATGTACCTGTCTTTATTTCCTTTGATATATATGCTCTATGTTAGTAGTATGCTGTATCTTGCCAGATCGTTTAGATCTGACCCATTCTATGGTGCTTAGTGTTAGGTCTTTTGTATTTGCAATTTGATGGATGCATTTGCATATTGGCATCTTTTGAATTCACACACATGCATTGATTTAAAATATCTTGAAATCTAGTTTTACCCATGCATAGCTTTTAAGATTTGGAAAAGCTTTTGTTTTATGCATGTTTTGGTTTTAAACTTGGATGCATTGGTTTTAGAACCCAAAACTCTTTTGAAAACCTATTTCCTTGTGCACTACATTTGGAAAATCATCTTGTGTATTTAGGTTTAAGTCTTGCATACATTCTTCACAAAAAGAATCATTTTGTATGCAATTTCATTTGAAAAGAGTTGTATTCAAATCAAGCTAGCCTTTGGTTTTAATCTTGTGAATCATTTTAGGCTTTGTGTTTCTCATGTTTTTAAACATCTTAGAATACCTTAAAACATGTTATTTAAGCTTGATTTAGTGGCCAAAAGATCCACCAAAGAAAAACTTTGAAAATGGAAAAAGTTGGAATTTTGGCCCAGGGACTCGCCCGACAGTGTCGTCGGTCGACCGAGCCCTGTGTCTCGGTCGACCGAGAACACTGCAGGGCAAATGGACTGTTTTTTGAACTGAAGCCCCAACGGTCAGAAATATGACCGTTGTGCTTTCTCGGTCGACCGAGACCACCTTGCCGGTCGACCGAGAACTAGCCGTTGGCAACTTTTTGGCTATAAAGTCCATTCATTTCCAACCTTTTTCAAGGCTTGAACTATGAACCTTTGAGAGCATTTTGGAGCCAAAGAAAGGGGAAGAAGTTGGAAAGGCTAGAGGGCAATTTGGAAATCAAACTCATGAGTTTTTAAAAGGTACATCTTCTAAGTTATTTTGATTTCCATACAAATGAAATTCATGCATGTTCAAATCCTTTGTATTTTCATTTATGCATGATTTCAAGTCCTTAAAGAGTTGATTTGCAAGCTCAATATCTTTCTTGGTAAATTAGATTAGTTTGCAATCACTCTTATCAAATCACATGCTTTCTTAAACTTTATTTTTCATACAACTTGTGATTCTTTGAATTTCATGTCATTAACAAGTTGTTTATTATTCATGTGATTTGCATCAAACTTCAATCAAAACTTTTGTGTGTCTTAAACTTTCAAATGCTTTAAGCATATATTTGATTAAGCTTTCTTTTTAAACTTGATTGAAGTCATCACACACACACACACCTCATAAGCATACATCTTTGCATTCATAGAGTGTTTGTGTGAGTTTAGTTTTCACTTTCATATTAGCCTATTCAAGAGGCAATTCCATTGAGCTTAAATTGTAATCTCTTAGAGTGTTCTTTTGTTAAGACACTTTCTTTGAGAAAACTATATTTGTAAAGGTTATTGCTAAGCCTAAGAAAAGCAACTTGTAAGGTTATTGCTTAGCCTTTGAAAAGCATCTTGTAAGGTTATTGCTTAGCCTTTGAAAAGCATCTTGATAGGTTATTGCTTAGCCTTGAAAAGCATCTTGTAAAGGTTGTTGTTGAGCCTTAGAAAAACAACTTTGTAAGGGTTATTGCTTAGCCTAGTAAAAAGCATAATTAGTGGAATCCGGTGGGGTGTTGGAGACACAAGCCGGTAGTGGATGTAGGCACGTTGGCCGAACCACTATAAATATTGGTGTTGTGGTGCATGCTATGTGGTGATTGATTTTGTATTAGCTTCCGCATCTTGTTTGTTTAATCATCACATGTGACTAGTTTATATTAAGAATTGAAAATTGCTTTAAAATTGGTCATACTTGTAGCTCACCCTATTCACCCCCCCTCTAGGGTTAGGATCCTCGTGGACTTTCACTTAGGCCTTGACCCAGAGATTCCCGACGACGCATTAGCCCTAGTGGAGGCACCCGTGGCAGGAGAGTACGCTTGGGGCCCGGCCGACACGGACGTCGAGCCGGAGGGCGAGGAGTTCATACCAGGGTTTTGAGGGACTTTGTTATTTTGGGTTTTTGAGAGATATTCTGTAGTGAGAAGGGTAGAATGAAAATGTATAACCTTGATTAACATTGAATCATTTTAATAGACTATGTTTTGCTCACACTTAAATTTATATCTCGATACTATTGCTTCCGCATTGTTTAAATCGTTATGCTTCCGCAATTTAAATATTGTAACTCTATTGGTCAAAAAGTTTTAAATTGGACCTCACTGCGGCCTACGATCTTGGAAGTTCTCGGATTTTCCGGGAAGTAGCGCGCCAATTTCGGGTATTCGAACGAGTATATCGGTATCCGGAATTGGGGCGTTACATTTTATGGTATCAGAGCGAGCTGGTCTCTAGGAAATAAAACACACTAGAAACCATAGGACGTAGTGAGGATTCGAGTGATGGGATACGTGTGAGGACGATGGTTTGGGTAGAGTCAGTGTAGTCTTAGGTTTTGGACTTACCACCCCAGATGCCGAGTGCAGATCGGGGAGTGCATTTTGCTTGCAGATCTGATCGTGCTACCCATGCATGACTTCGACGTCATTTTAGAAGGACGGATCGATGAGGATGTGCATCGACTACCGGCAGCTGAACCAGGCAACAGTGCAGAACAAGTATCCTCTTCCCCGGATTGACGAGCTTTTCAACCAGCTTCAGGGTGCGCAGTTCTTTTCGAAGATAGACTTGAGGTCGGGGTACCATCAGCTGCGAGTCAGAGATCAGGAGTTTTCTCGGTTTAGTAGGCTACTACCGCAGATTCATCAAGAGTTTCTCCATGATCTCAGCACCGTTGACCAAGCTGACACGGAAGGATGTACCGTTCGTTTGGTCCGATGCTTGTGAGAACAGCTTTCAAGAGCTGAAGGAGAGATTGACGACAGCACCGATCTTGTCTCTACCTTCTGGCAGTGGTGGATTCGTAGTCTTCACCGACGCTTCAGGGACCGGTCTTGGATGTGTTCTGATGCAGGAGGGCAAGGTTATTGCCTATGGATCGCGTCAGTTGAAGGAGCACGAGAAGAAGTACGCCACTCACGACTTGGAGCTTGCAGCAGTCGTTTTTGCCTTGAAGTTGTGGCGGCACTACCTCTACGGCGAGAAGTTCGAGGTGCACTCAGATCACCGCAGTTTGCAGTACCTGTTCACGCAGAGCGACCTCAACAACCGGCAAAGGAGGTGGATGGAGTACATCAAGGACTACGACTTCCCCATCAAATACCATCCTGGTAAGGCGAATGTCGTAGCAGACGCTTTGAGCAGGAAGACCGCCCTCGTCAGTTTCCTAGCAGCAGAGGGTGTGTGGACAGACGTCTTCAGCAGTTTAGACGTTCAGTTTCAGCCGCTCAGCGAGAGAGTCTTGCTTGCCACCATGTCAGCGTGGGAACCAGAGTTGCTAGGCAAGGTCAAGGACAGTCAACGCAACGATCCGAAGCTTGTTAGAGCGATCGAGCAGATTGACCAGAGGCCAGAGTTCAGACTGATAGGAGAAGTGCTCTACCACCAGGACAGATTGTGCGTGCCAGACATCCAGGAGCTGAAGGACGAGATTCTTGTAGATGCACACCACAGCAGATACTCGATTCACCCCGGCAGCACCAAGATGTACCAGAACCTGAGGAGCTACTACTGGTGGAACAACATGAAGAAGGAGATAGCTCGCTATGTCTCCAGGTGTTTGACGTGCCAGCAGATCAAGGTCGAACACCAGAAGCCGCCAGGACTTCTTCATCAGCTTGAGATTCCTCAGTGGAAGTGGGAGCACATCACCATGGACTTCATCGCAGGACTCCCAGCCACCAGGAGGCGCCACGACGGCATTTGGGTGATCGTGGATCGGCTGACTAAGTCAGCCCATTTCTTGCCAGTGTCGATGAGAGCAGGACTCGACGTCCTTGCTAAGCTGTACGCCGACAGGATTGTCTCGTTGCATGGAGTTCCAGCCTCGATAGTTTCAGACAGAGACCCGAGATTCACTTCTCACTTCTGGGAGAGTCTACAGCAAGCCTTGGGCACCAAGTTGAGCTTCAGCACAGCCTATCATCCTCAGACGGACGGCCAGACAGAGCGCACCAACCAGACACTAGAGGACATGTTGAGAGCCTGTGTCTTGGACTTCAAGGAGAACTGGGAGGATTCCTTGCCACTTTGCGAGTTCGCCTACAACAACAGCTTCCATGCGAGCATCAAGATGGCACCGTTCGAGGCTTTGTACGGGAGGAGATGCAAGACCCCAGTTTGCTGGGAAGAAGTTGGTGTCAGGAGTTTCCATGGTCCATCCATAATCAGTGACACCAGCGAGAAGATTAGGCAGATAGTTGAGAACCTGAAGGTCAGCCGCAGCAGACAGAAGAGCTATGCAGACAATCGGCGCAGACCGCTCGAGTTCGAGAAGGGAGACAGAGTTTTCCTGAAGGTTTCTCCGGCTAGAGGTACCCTGAGGTTTGGTGAGAAGGGTAAGCTAGCGCGGAGATATGTTGGACCCTTCGAGATCAGATCGAGAGTTGGAGATGTCGCCTACAAGCTTCAGCTACCACCAGAGCTTTCAGGAGTGCATGACGTGTTCCACGTCTCCATGCTGAAGAAGTATGTGGAGGACCCGACTCACATTCTTCATCACGAGCCACTCGACATCCAGCCAGATGCTTCGTACGTCGCCAGGCCGGTCGCGATCATCGACACCAAGGAGCAGGTGCTCCGGACCCGAACCATCCATTGGGTGAAGGTTCAGTGGGAGCATCACACTCCGGAGGAGGCTACGTTGGAGCTACGCGACCAGGTGGAGAAGGACTATCCACATCTTCTACCTCAGGTATGTTCTAACTTTGTTTTTACATTTGGGGACAAATGTTTTTAAAAGGAGGGAATGATGTGAGGTCCCACCCTTGGTGGGCCCTCTAAGGGCTATTTTATAGACTAATTAACTCTAATCTATGTTAATTATTGTTTAATTTTGATAATCTTCGTTAATCTTCGCTAATTATTGCTAATTATGGCTAATCATTGTTAATTACTGTTTTAATTGAGTTTATTTGGGGCTAATTAGATGGACTAGTTAGATTTCCTAAGTTAGTTAGGTTAACTTAGTGGGTTAGTGTTTTTAATTAAGTTGGGTGTTGTGTTAATCTTAGGCTTAGTTAGTAGAGTCTAATTAATTAAGTTAATTAAGAGGGTTAGTGTAAGCTGAAGGTGCTCTCTAGAACCTTCTTCCCTAATGACCCAACTACCCTCAAACCCTAACCCTAATCCCACTAAACCCTAAGGGTATCTTAGTCCTTAACCACTTCCCCCTAGACCTATATAATATCTCTTAATCCCATTTGCAATAAACCCTAAACCTAATCTCAGCCCTCTTCCCAAGAAAACTGCCCCAGCCCAACTGCCTCCTTCCCTTCATTCCTCTTTCTCCTCCCTCATTTCCTCTCCCATGTTGAGCAAAGATTTGTAATAGCTCCTGTTGCTGGAACCCTCTTGAAGACTACGGCTGCAGTCACTCCACCACCTTCTTCCTTCCCATTTCATTTCCTCCAAAGCTGCTGTTGCTGTGTCCTTCTTCACTTCAGCTGGAGCAGCCACCCTTTTCTTCTTCATTCTCTGCTGTTACTCTGCTGAAATTTCCTCTGGAGCTGCTGCATCACCTTCCTCTTCTCCTTACTGTGTGCTGGGATTCTTTATTGAAGAGATTACTGCTACAGCAGCTGGAATTTCTTCTTCTCCACTCCTCTGTTCTGCTGGAAATTTCCCTAAGTTAACTGTAGTGCTGGAAAAGCCATCTTCTATTGCTGAACCTGTGCTGGAACCCTTCCCATAAGCTACTGCTGTTGCTGTCTGCTTCTTCTTCTTCTTCTTCTTCTTCTTTCATTTCATCACCTGGGTGGTGCTGGAAATTGCTGGAGGTGTTGCTGCTACACTCTGCTACTCTGCTGATTCTTATTCTTCTTCTCCTTCATTTCTGTGCCTGCTGGAAAACCCTTAGAAGACCTGCTACAGCTACTGCTGGATTCTTTTCTTCCTATCACCTGGAAATCCACTTGGGAGCTACTTCTGCTGCTGGAATCCCATCTTATAGACCACTGCTGCTGTGATCAGCTGGTAGCAGTTACTACCCACCCTTCATTCTTCATTTCTCTCATCAGCTACTGTGCTGGAATTATCCCCTACACCTGCTGCAGCTGCCATATTTCCTCTTCTCCCCGGGGCTGGAACCATTTCAGTTGTGCTGGGATTGTTTTGGAGCTGCTGCAACACTACTACAGCAGCTGGGTCACCTTCTTCTTCACTCCTCTGCATTTCAGCTGGACTGGGTTCTGGGTCTTTTCATTTCTATAGCTCTATTTCTTCTCTACAACCTCTCTCTCAAGCTACAAGAGGCAAGTGCATCATACTCATAACTTAGGATGTGTATTTTAGTTCATGATTCAGTAGTTTTCCATTTCATTTGATGTTCTGTTATGGTTTAGTTTCTACCTGAGCTTGTTTGTGTATTCTTGGATGGAAATGGCATTGATGGATGGGGGTTTTCACCCCCCATTTGGTAGATCAATGGGTCCAAGTAGGGTTATTTGTTGGGCTTTGGAGTTAATCAATGTTTGGAGATGGTTTGGAGATGTTTGGAATGGATTGGAAGTAGTTTGGGTGGAAGTGGAGCCAAAACAGAGGGACTGCAGAACCTGGAAAAATCCCAGGTTTCGTGCAGCCGGTTAACCGGACTAGGCAGGCCGGTTAACCGGCCACACTGAAATTTCTGGAAGGGTAGCTCCCAGTTAAGTTCCTGCAGGGGCTTGCTGCAGTGCAGCCGGTTAACCGGCCACACTGAGATTTCTTGGAAAACTGGCCCTTAGCCATTTCTTGCACAAATTTCATTTCGAATAGTCGGGTTGACCTGGTCTCGCACCGGTTGACCCGATTCACGCTGTTTGTGCAGGAAGTGACTGAAAGTTGGTTCTTCAATCAAAACTCAGACTCCTTACACCCAAATGGACTTGATACTTAGGATTTTACTTTAGGTGATGTTTAAAGCGGGAACATCAATCGTTCTAAGGTTTTCAGAGTATGCGGTCAATCATCCAGGCCAGGTTGTTTGACCGGACACGCTGTAAGCCTTTAAAAACGAATTGAGTTGTCCAGGAAGCCTGATTCAGGTTTGTCAGTGAACTCGGTTGATCTTCCAGGCCAGGAAATCAACCGAGCTCACAACACATCAGGTTCACCTGGAAAACCCTGATTGTTCCAGTTTTCAACATTTAGGAGATACGATCAGTTGTGGGGCCCATTGACCATCCAAATGAGCGTTTATCAGTGTCCTAAGCCCGAGTCAACGGTGTGGCTCAACCTTGACTCGCGGGGACCACTGTTTAGAGTTTTGGTTGATAATCTAAGATGATTCGACCTCTAAGAGTTGTCATAGATGCCATTAACTAACTAAGCACCAAATACAATATTTTACGGCATTAATGACATCGTTTAGAGATCGAATTACCGGAGATAGACCCGAACCTAAAGTGGCCCATTTACCTAGGATTGGACCGTTGGATTTCCCGTTGATTCTCTGATTGAAGTTTATACTTCACTGTTATCATTTGTTGTCATTCTTAGATCTTTAGAATAGCTGTTTACTATTAATTAATCATAATTGGAAGACCTGAACCTAGGGTATCTAGAGGTGACCCGATGATGTGACTTCGGAGATCATTGACCCGTGTCTGTGTCTAGGCGGGCCCTTATTGGGCCTAAGTGTGGTGATGTGAACCCTTTAGCTTGAAGAGATAGTTTCTATTGGACTGTTAAGTTATATGGATTATAATGGAACTGTTTGTCAGTAGTAGATGGATTGGTTGCCTCGTTTGGACGGTTTTAGACCAGGCCATGTACTGATGGGCCTTGGTATGGATCCAACGAGTGGGCCTGGATCTTGAATAAGATCCAGAGACTGAATTAAGATGTGTGGACCTTATAGAGGTATTGTTAGGACCTTGTTCACGCAAGGCAAAGCCTAGACAGACACAGACCTTAGAGTTATTCTCGAGTCGGCATGAACATTCACTCGGTTGATTTAAGCTCAGCCGGTGGACTGATCATCCTCGGTAGGAGCTAGTTGAGTATTGAGGAGCTATCATGATGAGCTGTGTGGTTAAGACGGCAAGGTGTCATACCGTGCCGATCTGGAGTGATGAGATGATGAGTTGATGAGTGATATTCGGGATTAGTTATTCCCTGGTGAGATTCCCCACCGCGACTGTGTTCAGTATGGGAGGGCCGCGGCATAATATCCCGCGGTATTCCAGCTCGTGTGAATGTGTCACCTTGTTTGTAGTAGTTTAGATGTTTCTATTTATACTGATTCCTTATTATTTAAATGCACAACTGCCTAGTTCTTTTCCCTTGCTACTCATTTAATTTATGTACCTGTCTTTATTTCCTTTGATATATATGCTCTATGTTAGTAGTATGCTGTATCTTGCCAGATCGTTTAGATCTGACCCATTCTATGGTGCTTAGGCCTTGACCCAGAGATTCCCGACGACGCATTAGCCCTAGTGGAGGCACCCGTGGCAGGAGAGTACGCTTGGGGCCCGGCCGACACGGACGTCGAGCCGGAGGGCGAGGAGTTCATACCAGGGTTTTGAGGGACTTTGTTATTTTGGGTTTTTGAGAGATATTCTGTAGTGAGAAGGGTAGAATGAAAATGTATAACCTTGATTAACATTGAATCATTTTAATAGACTATGTTTTGCTCACACTTAAATTTATATCTCGATACTATTGCTTCCGCATTGTTTAAATCGTTATGCTTCCGCAATTTAAATATTGTAACTCTATTGGTCAAAAAGTTTTAAATTGGACCTCACTGCGGCCTACGATCTTGGAAGTTCTCGGATTTTCCGGGAAGTAGCGCGCCAATTTCGGGTATTCGAACGAGTATATCGGTATCCGGAATTGGGGCGTTACAGAATACAACCTATGAAAGTGGTGCCCGCTCTGATATAAAAAAACTCATCGTGTGTTGGTATAAAAAAAAAGTGGCCCCCATAAATTGTGAGTTTGGAAATAAAAAATTCTTGAAAATTTATTTGGTTAAATTAGTAAATATAAATGATTAAGTGTGGATTTTGAAATTAACTAGCTTCCACAATGGTCCCCACGGATTAACCATACCAAATACTGAAAGAAAAAATAAGAAAAAAAGTAGAAAAATATTGTCTACGAAAGTCAACTTAGATTTGACATGAGGGCCCGACAAATTGATATGCAATAACATTTAATACATACATGTTCACCGATCACTAAAATCATAGCCAAAGAGCCTTTATTTATTTTTTATTTTTTTTGTTAGTTTAATAATACGCGGGGCCCTTTGAAGGTAACTAAAGAGAAATTATTATTGTATGCTATGTTTTAGGAAAGGGATAAGTATCTTATTTCAAGAATATCTTAGATTTGCATTGAGATATATTAGGTGATGAGATTAGACTAGAAAGGTAATTTCGGAATGTAGCATTGCAAAAAGTCTGAGGATGCGCCACGTGTCATCATCCCAAGAAGTCCCCTGCTGTCACGTATCGCTCCCTCGCGAAAAACCTGCTGCTTTAATATATATAATATTACTACTCATTTCAACTCAAGTAACAACTACTAGTGTCAGATTTGGGCTTACAACAATTCAAAGAATTAGTGGAGGTGAAGAAGAGTGAGTTGATTGTAGGTAAGTTTGTAGACTTGCATGGATCTTGTGTTCATTCTCTTCTCGCCTTTTCTAATCCCTTTCTTGGTAAATAGTTCACATCTCACTTGAAAATCATATAATGTATAAAATTGCAGTATTTGTGTTCCGAGTATGAAATGGGACTTGAACCTAGACCTAAACAATTTTATGGTGCACACAGTGGCATCAACCTTGATTTGAATGTTAGCCACGACCAATTTGTTGAACTTGGGTGCATCTTTATTCTCAGCCCGTGGGTCTGCCACTTGGGATGCAATGGGTCAGGTCTGCCAAAACCATATTGATTCTTGAAGTAGAACTAGTTATAAATGACGGTTCTTGTTCTATATCCATTTCAGACTAGTTCCAACTAGAGGATGGGATTTAGTATTAAAACTGATTTTGACCCTTTTTTTCACTTAAAATAAGTGTATTATTCAATTTATAACAATGTATAACTCTACTACCTCCGAAATTAAACATAAAAATGTTGTATTATAGTTCTAAAATCGATTCTCATTTTTTTCTTTTTTATTTAAAAGAAGGATTTCATTCAATTTATAATAATGTATTAAGTCTACTATCTCAAAAATTAAAAATTAAAAATATTAATTTTCGAATTCAAATGTCGGATTTCAGGTCCATGGATTAAGAAATAAATCTTTCTATGAATAATTGAAACCTAAATTAGTTTCCAACCCCATTGTTTATGGATTGGAACATCGGTATCAATGGGATAGTTACCATTTGAATTTGAAGAACCCTTGGCATGAATGGTATGGATTGAAATTGAAACATTGTTGTCCGTATCCGCAATCGAGGCGAGTGGTCAGGAACACAATTCCTCTCTCTTTCAGAGCTAGAGGTCTTGACATCAACTCCCGATTTCCCCCTTTTCAAATTAAGTTTACTTGTACTACCACCACGTAGGAGCTACATGAATTTTAGCGGGAGGAAAAAAAAAAAAAGTGATTGCCCGCAAATGCACGTTGTACGTGGCGAAGAGCACGGAATGGAAGATGCGGACATTCACATGCGACGAATCCATCCGGGGCCACTTTCCTGTTTAACGTGGGTCCCATCTTTTGTCCACTTCCAACCATGTGCCAACGGCTCCCATTGTCATCATCCACAGCAGTACCCTGATAAGCTTTTCTTTCTGAAATTATGGAATCCAACACCTCCACTGCCTCTGATTGGATTTTGAAAGCAGTCAAAAGAGGGGGGTTTTAGACAGCATATCCGTGCTTACTCTTATCCACCGCGCCCAAAGAGGATAAGGACAATCATAACTTCATCTCTATCTTTTCCTAGAAAAGTTGAGTGGCAGTAACTGTTTGCAACTAACTGCCCACATTGCATAATTCTTGGGATTCAACAAATCAATCTAGCTAGCAGCTAATTTGGCTAGGCTCGGCTTGGCTTGGCTTAATTGGGGTTGAGCTTGATTCAATTTGAGCCAAACTCAATTTTTTTTTTATTTAGATCTCAAATTTTAAGGCAAATAAAAAATCAAATCTGACCAGAATGAAGTTTGGAACATGGTCAAGTAATTGGGAATGGCAATGCTATTCGGTTTGGGGTATAATTGAAAATTTGGGGTATAATTTGTTTTTGGGAGGGAGACATTTTGGGGATGGCAATGTTATTCCGTGTAAGAGATGTCATGGTTATAGTAACTAGGGATGTAAATGGGTACCTGATTCTCTGATTACCCAGAGGTTCTGACCTGTTAAAAACCGGGCCTGGGTCCTTATTTAGGCCCCGATAAGTAAATGAGTCTGGGTCCGATTCCACCTTGGTTCAGACTCGTAGACCCAAGACCAGATATTTTGCCTCAATTTTAGAAAATATCTCCTAAAAATCATGTTTTTTTTAATATCATTCTCTACCTAAATCCGGGTCCGGATCCAGACCTGTCCCATAGATGGTTCTGGTTTAGGTTCCGGAGCCAAGAAACCGGTTCTGATTCCAGGTCCGGATCCGGTTCCACCTTCTCTTTAACAGGTCCGGTTCCGGGTCCACCATGGACCCGGACCGAAACCAACCCATTTACAACTCTAATGGTAACCACTTGGCCTCCCTATTGACAAACTTAAGCCCTCCACTCCACTCCACATACTACCTTCACTTCAATTTAATTTGCCACTTTCCCAAATTATATAGATTCTATCAAAATTTTGTAGATTCCCCATTGGTCATACAAAAGTTAACACTAATTTAACTTTTACCTAACTACTAAATATTGAACAATTTTGACGCCCTCAAAATAGTTGCTCTTACATTGTCAAGGGACTTCAACTTGTTTGCATGCTTCCTTTGGGACCAACACCTCTCCGTAATGACTCCAACTAATTAGCTACATTCTATTATACATTATGCATGCAGATTATTATTGATAAGTTGGATGCTGGTCACCCAAACCCAAAACTGACTCAAATGCCATGGTTTCAAAATTCTAGTCCAAGTCCAACCCGAATTTCAGTTTTGGTCAGAAAAGTCCAAGAGGGTTTGAGTTTGGCCACCCTAAGATAGGTTTTAGATCATCTCGAGTTGGCTTAAGCTCAATTTGTTAAGAGGTTGGAGTATGCTCGAATCAAGATCATGTTGTTTAGGGGCTAGAATTATGCCTTGTGTTCAAGGTTAACTAGATCTTTCTGACCAAGTCAACCAGATCCAAGTCTAGGGTTCAGGTTTTTTTTTTTTTTCCATGTATTAAGTCTTTCTTAAGGCTATACAGTGTAACACTGTAATCCTAACTTTTGGAGACAAGAAAAGAAGAACAAATCAAGCGTTTGCTTTTCTTTGATGTATGCCTATTTCCCAACATTGTAGATATCTCAAATAGTGATCATGCACAGTCTTCTCTCTTAGCCCAATGGTCAGCAAAACCACATCCAAATTGGCACCCCAAGGAATTCTAAATCCAACCTACTAATTCAATCCGAACGTAGGGAAGTAATTTAGTGCTGAAGTTGACCTTTATTTCGGATTTAGAATTGATTAACATCTCTAAATCGATTAATAAATATATTAAATATGATTGACCCTAGTTAGGCTAATGGCTGATCCACCGATCCTCCACCCATAATGTGCCTTTAGGTGGAGCTGAGGCCAATTTTATCCATTAAGCACGTGTCCCGATCTTATTCGATTATACCCATGTGTCCACTTGAAAGGGTGGGACGATCCCATGTGTAGTTGCTTATCCGTTACAAAAGAAAAACTTGGATATGAACGGAGGATTACAAACTTTAGGATTCTCAGAGAGAAAAGATACAAGAGAGAGTCTTTAAATATCAGCACATGAGCGGGATTGTCTCACAGATACACAAGACTTTGGTAAATCCTTCAAAGCAGTCTGAGACTTTCACGTGCATTTCTGCAGCTTCTGAAGAGATCTTATCCTTTTGTTTTGGTTTCTGGTGCTTGAGACAGTTGGTGGGGAGAATCCAAAGTCTCTATCCATATCCATATCTGCTGTGAGGTAGTATTTTTTGTTGGGTTGAGAGAGAACAGCAATGGAAGGTAGAAAGCCTGCTGCTTCTGGTGCGTCTACTTCCTCCTCGTCTCTGTCAGCTGATCTTTTCGGTGCCAAGGACTCCATGCATGCTGCAAATTCCTCCTCTGCTGAGATTTTCAGCTCCATGTTTTCATCCTCCTCCACTGTATGATCTTCTTTCTATCAATTTGGTCGTTTTCTGAAATGGGTTGGTCTGTTTGGATTTTAATTTTTCTTGATGGGTGTTTCCTGATTGCTATTTGTTTGGATTGGTTTCTGTTTCTGGGTTCTCTCTCTTGAGTGTTTTTTAAGAAATGGTTTTTTTTTTTTTTTTTTTTTGGTTTGGTGCTTTTGAGTCTGCCGATGGGTTTTTTGTTGACTTCTATTTGTTCTATTGATTTCTGTTTCTGGGTAATCTTTCTTCGGAGTTTTTAAGAAATGGATCTGTTGTTTTCGTGCTTTTGAGACCCAGCAAGGGCTGTTGATGGATATTGCTTGACTGGTGTTTGTTTGGAGTCATTTCTATTTCCAAGTTCTCTTTCTTCGGAGTTTTTAAGAAATGGGTTCTCTGGGCTCTGCTTTTTCAGAGCTTTTAAGAAATGGATCTGTTGTTTTGGTGCTTTCAGACCATTCAAAGGCTGCTGGTGGGTTATTTATTGCTTGAGAAGTGGGTTCTTTTCCATTGGTATTTATTAGAAATGAATCCGTTATTTATTTATTTATTTAATATCCTGCAACATCTGTTAGTGGATGTTTCTTGCTTTCCATTCATCCGGATTGGGTTTCTGTTTCTTGGCTCTGTTCTTTTTCTTGTGATTTTAAAATACTTGAAGGTCTTTCGATGGACATTCTTTGATTGTGATTCGTTTTTGTTGTGTTTCTTTTCCTGGGTTCTGTTGATTGATTGTTTTTGTTTCTGTTTCAGGGGCTGGTTGGAGATTCTTCGCGTACTGATGTATGGAGAAAGCAGAGCCATGATCAGGTTTGGAATGGCAAACACATGTCTAAAGGTTTGTGAAATGAAACCCCGTCACCCCATCTGCCTCCTTTTGCCTTTTGTTGTAAATTTTTTTTCATCTCAGATTTCTAAAGAAAATGAGTTTCTTCCCATTGGCCTTTCTTTCTCATTGCAATGTTATTGTCCCGTTCTTTCCTCTGCACCTTTTGTGCTTCTGGTTTAGGAAAATCCTTCCAATGAAGGGTGAGCCAAGCTTAACCTGGCTTGACGGAGCCTAGCTGAGCTGAGTTGCCAGCACTGGACCGCCTCGAGCTCCAGCTGATTAGAAATCAAGCCAAGCTAAGCCAGGCTTGAGCTGGACTTGAGAGTGAATACCAAGCTTGGACTGAACTCAAGCTAAAATTCTTTTTAGAATAATGCTTATGATGTGATAATTCTACCATCAACCCCACTTGTATGAGCACCATTAAAGCACAATATATGGACCAGTTTGGGCCACCACCAATAAAGGGGAAAGTGGGGATGTGAAGATCATGGCATGTACTAGCAATGAGCATGCAGGAGTGTATGGTATAGAAGATTTGGATTTTAGAAGGGTGGAGCACACATGTCAAAATCAGGTGGTTAGCAATGCAAATGTAGCTTGGTTATTCATTTCTCATGTTAATCTATACTATTGAGTGAAGCATAAATTCAAAATAAGTTTAATGTATTTTCTGTTCAATATATATATATATATATATATATATATTCATGTGCATCCATCCCTCACCATGTTACGGTGAGGGACAACATAGTAGGGTTGCCTTTATAATACATTCGAACCATCCATGCACATAGAACCCTCTTAAGTACACTAGACCCATTGAGTTTTCACCTTCCAAATGAATTGGATCCTTGGATCAAGGGTTAAATTCTTTCTTTAATATAAAGTCGTTAAATTTGTGGGCCATTGATGAAGGGGTTAGAGGCATTGGATAGACCTCAAATTTATTTGATACATGGGCTCATCCAAGATGTCTCATTCCATTCCCCACAAGTCCCATGACCAGTGGGTCCAGCATTAAGTTTGTCCCTCACCATATGGTGAGGAAAGGATGCACAGAAATATCCCCATATATATATATATAATCGAGATGTGTATGGAACCTTCCACATGCACACTTGCGGGCCCACATGGGGTGGGGCTGGGGATTTAAAGATCTGGTTGGGGCCCTCCTATGTACAAAAAATCAACCCCATCTAATCATCATAACCCTTTTCATCCACGGCCCACAAATTCCCACCATCTAAAATAGGTGCGCAGTCGATCCAATGGTCCAGTCCATTTGGCTAGGTGCAAACTCAGGGACAGCTAACTATCAAGGGGAAGAGTGGGGTGGGGGCCACTATGAGTGTGCACCACACATATACAAAGCCGTTGAAACTAGTGGGCCGTTGATCAAGGGGTTAAGATGATTAAGGGGGCCCCAAATTTGACAGGAAGGTAGGGCGCACCAAATCTTCCAATTCGCCCCGGTTCCATCACCAGTAGGGGCTACACAGTAAGTCGAGCACAGTCTGATCCTCTTGCACTGGATTAGGAAACAACCCCCAGGAAAAAAATGATCAGTTAATGTCCCACGCAACCCACCCACCCACCCACCCACCCCTAAGAACCCCAGGAAAAAAATGATCAGTTAATGTTCTTTGTTTTCTTGTGAATTTTTTTTTTTTAAAAACTAAGTCAGAAAAAGTGAATGAGATGGATTGATACAATGGTTGGGACCATTACATTGGCTTTTACAGTGCTTGAAACAAAAGATCATTATTGATCATGGTCCTTGTTTTCGCTTGACTCCTATGCCCAACCTGTGCTGGTTCCTTGGTTTTCTCAGATCTACCTATCCATCCTAATGGTGGGTCTTTATGTCATGTATGAAGAATACATGTGTGATGGGGGTTCCTATAATCCTACTTGAGTTCTATTGGTTTTTATCTTATCCCCCTGTAGCATCTCAAAGCTTGTAAAAGAAAAGTTTCTATAGTTACTACTTCTTTACCAGCCTCATTAGAAAAAGCAATACATAGAAAAGACATCTAGAAGGTTCATCTCATCCTCTGCCATAATCTGGTTTGTAGTCTGTCTTACTTATATCTGGGATATCTTACTTATATCTGGGATATCTTGATTTAATCGAAAGGATTTTTTACTTTAATTTTGCTTTACAAGCTCATATGACATGAAAATGAATCGTCAATTCCCTCTGTAAAACTCCCATGTTCGCATAAAATATTAGGAAAACGTTTAAAAAAAGAGACTAATTTGATATCTAATTTTCAACTTCAACATTTGATCAAACAAAATAGTACCTATGGTTACAATTCTATCAAATCTGATCGCAGTTTTCTAGATCGTCTTCCTTTTTTTTTGGGTATTCTTGGAGGGTTTATTATGTGGAACATGAGTTCTTGCATCTTTGAAACTCACTCTAGTGTGGATGAGCTCTGCTCTGTCTCTACTTCATCCTGTTTATGCAAATGTCAATATTGTTTGAAGTGCTTGCCTGTGGCATTTGATAGCTGCATGCAAACTTGAACAGAACAAGAATTTTAGAGCAACCCTCTTTTACGAGGTTGCTCCAAGTCTCCAACAGAAGTTCCCAGTCCCCTCTTTACAGATCCACAGTCTTCGTTCAAAAAGAAACACCACCATCCAATAAGTACATCAATATGACAACATTGATTATCTCAATGGTACCACTAAATGGGAAAAAAAAAACCATAAAATTTGAAGTCAATTTTTTCTTTTTCTTGGTTTATCCTCCTCCAGGCCTCTAGTGAAGAGTCCAGATCTCATCCATGTGCCATGTATAGTGGTTAGACGGATGGATGCATGTCTTTGTAAATGGGTTTCCCCAAGGTTGCCAAGCTCTCCTTGTTAAAAATAGTTATGATCTTTGTGGTATATTGTCATAGAAATTTTCTTTGAAAGTGTTATTGCACAACTATTTCTCATGCATGCTTTATAATTCAACAAACCACCCCCCCCCCCCCCCCCCCCTGCATTTTATATTGTAGTTCTGTTGCTCCTTACAAAAAGCTCTGTTTCTTTTTAGACATGAGGCATCCATCTCAACTTTGGCAAGTGTATTCTTTCAGATGGTATTCCTCAGAGCAATGAACACCAGAGTGTACCAAGTAAGGACGGGAGTTCAGTTTTTCTTAATGAAAGTGTAGAGCCGTGCTTTCTCAGCTCGTCTTTGTATTATGGTGGCCGAGACATCTGTTCTCATCCCACTAAAACTCAAGCATCTGAAACGAGTTCTACTGTGAGTTACCTGTTCTGATACATTATTTATTGTTTTTTTTTTTTATTGCTATCTGATGCATTATTCCACTATGAAATAGTTTTAGTAGTAGTAGGCTAGTAGCTATCTAGGGTGTCAATGGGCTGGATTAGGGAAGCTTGAACCTAACATGGTAGATTAATCCAAATGCCCTCTGTTGGTACTCTGTCATGTGTCCACCTCAAGCCCAGGTGAGGGAAGGCTGCATCTGATAATATAAAACTAGAGAGAGAGAGAGAGAGAGAGAGAGAGAGAGATGTTTTAGCAAGTTAATGATCAGCAAGGTCCTCTCATGAGTCTGAATCACTGTGGGATTAGACAAACATGGATACTAGTAGTGGCTCAAGATCACCTGCATTTTGTTATATTTAACCTTAGATGTGTAGGTTGGAAAGTTGATGGTAGGAACAACTGTTCCAAAACTTAATTCTGATTGTCCTTGAGCATAACCCGTTCTGGATGTTTAGGGGCATTAACAACCTATTGTCACTTCTTCATCGCCTACATTTGACACAAACCTGACCTTACAGGAGACAATGACCTTGACCCACCCAACCTGATCGATAGTTGCGCCTGTACTTTTAGACTAACTCTCAGCTGGAAGACTAGCAGACAAAGGCGACCCATGCTGACTCATGCTTTTTAGTACATGATAGGGTTGGCCCCACCCATTGGCACCATTATGGCTGGCTATTCATGAATAAAGGTCCATCCCTCTAACCTAGGCAGTTTTTTATTGCAATATAATCAGTATAAAAAGGACAGCGGGGAAGATGACTCAAGCAACTCAAATAGTGCTTCAAGAGGAAACTGGTGGCAAGGTACATTGATCGTTGTATCTAAATATGATTTTTCTTTGGAAGCCTACATAGTTCTAAAGAAGACAGCATTAAATTTCTAATTTGTCTTTCTCCAGGATCACTCTATTACTAAAGCTTATCTCAGATGAAAAGTGGTTATCTATCTATCTAGTAAGGTACTTTACAACTCAATTCCATGTCAGATTAGTTCCTTTTAGATTGATTTGGATCCTATCTGCTTTCTGAACAACTGTTTGCACCAAAGTATTAATTTTTTATATTTGTTTTATATAGTTCCCATGTATGCTTTTATATTGAGACTTCCTTAATTTACTTTTGTTGGATCTCTTTATTATCGTTACCTTTTCTGACCTCATATGCATACCTTAATGAGGTAGTCTTTTAAAATATAAAGTATGAATAAGAAATGATAGGACATCACTTTTGTTGAAAAGAATATGTCTGTTCCCAGCCTTATTCCAATCTGTAAGATAGATGATATAATCCTATATAGGTCATGTTTGCAACCTTTCAGAAACGCGTATGGGCTTATCTTAAAATAACTCCTTACTTAACTCGATATTTGGAGAAATTCAATTTGATGACAGATAATGGGTGATCATAATACTTAAGTAAACACCTGATTTGAGCTTTACATTGGTAAGTAAAATGAGACTCCTGCCCCTTAACTGTGATTGATTCAAATGCTCATTGTGGGTGATGGCAAAAAGGTGCAAGCTGTGAGGAGTTTGGAAATTTGAAATTCCAACATATTTATACCTCATATAGTTCTGTAAATGATTGAATGAAAAATGTATTGATTGATAATGTGACCAGTATATAACACAGAATGATGTGCTAACATTGATGAAGAAAGAAACCTAAAGTGCATGTTTGTGTGAAGATATTTCTGTGAAAAAGGACAACTTCTCTACATGTATATAAGCAAATGCACTATTTGATGCGAAAATTTTCACTAACATGCTGTGGAGAAGTGCCAGCCACAATCTACTGCCCGGATTTTCTAGTCTGCGGAGAAGGGGCCAGACCTATGATTTTTTCATGGATTTGTTCTCTTCTCCCTCTTGCATAATCCACTGCTGTTTCCTAACTTGCCTATAAACTTGAACGTTTACAGCATATGAACGAGCATCTGAACAAATGACTATGAGCCCATGGGCTCATTCCCTCCAAAATATCTGCACACTAGAAGATTTTGCATGGACTTCTTGATGGAAGACCCCAATTTGATCTCTCACTTGAAAATAGGATCACTGCATCTCCTTCCCATAAGTATAAAATGGCGTTGCTCTAACATGACATTAAATTGGAGATAATAAACTTCATTGAGCATGTGCATAAGTTTCAAAGGCACGTCTATCTTTCTAAAAGGCTCTGTTTGGAGTTATAAGTAAAAATTATATTCTGTTCAATTCAAATTGCAAATCACGTGCACAGATGATAATTCTGAAACTTGCAAACATAATGAATTTGGTTATGTCATATATGAAATATACAATTAGTCAAATTCATGAATGCTTGAAATTGGTCTCTGGTATTTGATATGAGTTTGTTGTATTTATAGTATACTCAAGATATGATCTGTCTAGGATAGTCTTTGCGAGCAAGTACTTTTTATAAATTGCGGTTTATCAGAAAACCTACCAAAAGCCACTCTTTTATATACCGTGTTTCCTTTGTGCTGCATGTGATTGATTCTTGCTAGCCGTAAAATCTTTTTTACTGACATGCATGTTACTCTCGATGTCTTTGCAGGCAGGAACTTGTGACTAGATGTAGTTTCACGTGCCATACTATTATGTACTTTAGTTTCTATTATCAGTAGCCCCAGTTTGAAGGATAGCGGCAATTGGGTTTTGTTACTTCTTGCATCAGAACCATATATAGACAAGGCCGTGTGCTCTTGTTTTTGTTCAGAGTATCATCTGGGAATTACAACTTCAAAGTTTTTTTTTTTTTTTTTTTTTTTTTTTTGGGTTTTTGTTACTGTATGTGACTTATAAAATAAATCTTCTTGCAAGTGACTGCTTTCTTGTAGGATTTTAATCCCAACATCAGTTGTAGGAGCATGGATAGCTATGTTTTGATTAGGCTTCTCATTGTTAGTATGTGTGCCTTTTTTTCTTAAATACTCACTCCCAGTTGATCTTTAATGGCCATTTGAATGTAATCCAAGTAGTACCAGAATTTTCATATATTCGCATAATGCATGTTTATCTATTCGGCCACTGATCCAACTTTATATTCCGAATCAGTATCAGGATTATAAAGACTTTTGACTTCAGAGGAGAATATTGTTGATGACACTGGATTAGATAAGGCGGAAAGTAGTATGCCACTTGATATGGATGAGAGTCGATTCTAATTGTCTCTCAGATAGTTTAACAGAATATGTTCTTCCAATATATATTCTAAGGGTTTGCAATTTGGCCTTGCCATTTGGGTACATCCAAACATCAACTACTTGTTGGAAGTAGGTGGGCCTTGTGGATAAGTTGCCACTTGATGTAGGGAATAAATATCCATAAGGCCAAGTATCTAAGTCCAATATCTAAAACCCTAATCCCATGCATTAAGATCAAATATCCATCAAGTAGATATATACATTTGGAGCTTGATTGTGCTCTAATCGAGAACTTGATCTCCACGAAAAACTCTTTTCGCAAACTTCGATGCCCCTTACCTTTGTGTTCTTTCAAGCTATGACCTTCTTAGAGAACTTCTAAAGGAGAATGATGGGATCTCCAAGTAGAAGAAAACCCTAGCACTCTATTAGAAAACCAGAGGAACCCTCACCTCTTATAGTTTAGGGCACACCTCCTCTTAGACCAAGATTATAAGTATCACTTCACACATCCTCTTATAAGTCTCACTTCCATTCTTAGTAAATGTGCTGCTACTCATTTCTTTCATAGTTATAATGGGATTGGTAACATTCTCTTATTTGGGTTAGCATGGGACCCCTAGGGATTCCTTATAATCTGGCTCCAACTAGGAATCTGGACCCCACATTTATCAGTACCATCCAATTAACTCTTAATTGAGATGTGTATGCTTATGAGGATAGATCTCATCTTGAGAATTATATGTTCCGCCCCAATACCACGTACTCAAGACATCGAGGTGTTGACCTTGCCCCACTACCACGTACCCAAGACATCGAGGTGTTGACCTACAATCTCTCAAGATTAAGAGCCTATTATTTGGGAATTATGAGAGCAGTCCTTTAATCAAAGACGGATTTGTACAAGGTGCTACTCATGATCATTCAGTATATCCAGTGTATAAGCACAATGATCCAGCAATGATCCAGAGTGGGTCTCCTATATATGGAACTTATCCAAACACATGGGTCACATCTAATATATTTGTGGGCTCTGGTTCATCTCATGAACCATCATGTTATTTTGTATTGGTCATGTACAAACATAAAATAAAATATCATTTATCTCATGAATAAAGTATGAAAATATAAATGAATTAATGAAACAAATTAATTTATCCAGATTATCCACGGGATTGAGGTCATACAATCTCCCACTTGAATTTAATGCCAGTCAGGGTTGCATCTCATACCCATCTCGTCTACATGTCACTCAAAGACTTTACTAGACTTTCGTAGTTAAAAGTTTAGTAAAGGGATCTGCACAATCTCTTTGACTAAATGATATTTTCTCTGTAAGTGCTTTTGGCTTTTGTGGTTTCTTACTTTTGGCTATTGTGGTTTCTTGGTTCCTTGGATTGTATGACTGCCCCTCTGCTGTCATAGTAAATTGTGAGCTGCTATCGCGCCAAAGGTACCACTCCAAGTTCCAAAAAGAATCTTTTGAGCCAATCAGCGGTACATTCAATCTTTTGAGCCAATCAGCGGTACATTCATATTTGATATTTCTCCAGCTGATAGCTCCATTGCCAAGCATAAACACATATCTAGATGTGGATTTCCTAAAATCCTTATCTGACATGAAGTCAAAATCTTTGTATCCAACTTTAATCAACTTATCACTGCCATAAATTAATTTGTAGTCTCTAGTCCTTCTCAAGTATTTGATAATACATTTTACAGCAGTCCAATGTTCAAGACTTAGGTTTGACTGATATCTGCTGACTAGGCCTACTGCGTGACAGATATGTGGTCTAGTACAAAAAATAGTATAAAAGAGGCTACCAACAACCGAACCATATGATATCGCTCTCATTTGCTCATTTTCTTTAGTTGTCTTTGGACACTGATCCTTAGAAATGTGGACTCCATGCCTGAAAGGTGTGATACCCTTCTTGGAGTTTTGCATATCAAACCATATTAGTACCTTATCTATATATGCAGCTTGAGATAAGTCAATCATCATATTTCTTTTGGTCTATGTGAAGCTTGATTCTTAGGATGTAACTGGCTTCTTCCAAATCCTTCATATCAAACGATTTTGCCAACCAAACTTTGACAGTTGACAGCATTCCTATATCACTCGTAAGGAGAAGGATGTCATTGACATATAATACAAGAAAGACTACATTGTCTACTTCACTTTTCATATACACACAACTCATCTGGATTTGATAAAAACCAAATGATTTGATTGCCTGGTCAAAACGGATGTTCCAACTTCGAGACGCCTGCTTTAGTCCATAAATAGACTTTTGCAGTTTGCAAACTCTTTGCTCTTGGTTCTTTGCTATGAATCAATTCGGTTGCATCATATAAATGTCTTCCTCAAGATGGCGATTAAGGAACGCCGTTTTGACATCCATTTTCCAAATCTTGTAGTCGAGATGAGCCGCAATGGATAAGAGTATCCAAATAGACTTGATCATAGCTACCGGCGAGAAGGTCTCCTCATAATCGATTCCCTCTACCCTTTCGCAACAAGCTGGCCTTAAAGGTCTAAACTCTTCTGCCTGGTCCTCTTTTCCTCTTGTAGACTCACTTGCACCCAATAGGTTTAATATTGGTAGGCAAGTCCCTAAGTTTCTAAACCTGATTAGAGTACACAGACTCCATCTCAGCTTTCATAGCATCTTACCAACGTCTCGATTCCTTGTCATTTATTGCTTCATCATAGTTAGAGGTGTTGGAAATAGGTGGGCCTCGTGGATATATTTTCAAAACTTTTGACCCACTTGACTTAGGGATCAACTATCCAGAAGGCTATAAACTCAATCTAGGATCCATGTCCTCAATCCCAGCCATAACGATCAGTAAATAAACCTATCTATAAGATAGAACAGTAGCCAACAAGCATCCATAAAAATCTACAACATGTACGGAAGTAGATTATACCTTAGGAGCTCGGTTGTGCTCTAATGGAGAAGTTGGGTATTTCTTTGATGATGAAACTCTTTCACGTATCAAATAGGAATCTCCAAGACCTATTGATCTTCCACGCTATGACCCGTATCAGACTCTCTTTTCTCAAGAAGATGGGTGGGATCTCCAAGAGAAAACCCTACTAGAAACTCCAAGGAAACTAGAAGAGAGAGAGGAAGAGGAGAGATGTGCAACTCTTGCACAAAGGGTGTTTTGGGCGTGGATACTTGTTATGGACGTCCAAGGGGTTATTTCCCGTTATAAAGCCCTTAAGTACCCTCCTATTCTTTCTCTCTTACTAATTGAATAAGAAGTCTCACTTCCACACAAATTAGTAACTAACTATTACCACTATTAGAAGTCCCACTTCAAATAGAAATAGTAACTTTCTAATTCCTTCCTTTTGGAGTTCAAGTAAGATTAGTATCTTTTTAATAACTTGGGCTAGCGTGGGGACCACTAGGGATTCCTTAGAAAGCTGGCTCCAACTGGGACACCGCGACCCCACATCTCATGTGCAATCCAGGCCCACAGTTAATTGCAAATAACACCACTATATAAATGCAATTGCACTCCAGTCTTACGAATAAATTACAATGAAGACCCTAAACTTTCACGTTACCACAAGTAGGCCCCTCCATCATTATCCATGGATCAATTGGAATAAATCTGTCCCATCCAATCTAAGATCCACATCTTATTATCCTTGAGCCCTAATTAATCACAGTGATCATCAATACCATCCTCTTAATCGAGATGGGTGAGCACTTACTAATGATAAATCCATTAATTGACACAAGAGGATAATATAGATAGATTCTATCTTGACCATTGGATGTTCCCACAGTCCTACTACCACGTACCCAAGACACCAAGGTGTTGACCTACAGTTGGCCTCACTCATTGGTGACACAAAACAAATGAATAGATAGAAGCTTGAGTTCATTAATGTCTCAAAATTGAGGCCTATTGGTAGGGAATTATGAGAGCAGACCTTAAAATCGAGACAATATTCATAAGGTACTTCTCATGGTCCTTCAATACATCCAATGTACCAGCACTATGATTCAAAATCTTCCATTATGATGATCGAGACAAGTCACACCATCTCATAGTGATCAAAGTGCTGCAACCTTATCAGATTAGATGCTCAGTCTCATTATTGGTTGTGAAGATATTTTTAAGTATAAGATTTGTGACACATATCTCCTGTATGTGGATCTCATCCATATACATATATCACATCTAATATACTAATGAGACCCAATTGATCTCATGAACCACTATGTCATATGTATCGGTTATGTGCATTAAGTAATAAAATACCATTCATCTCATGAAAGGAAAGCATGATTTCATTGATAAATAAAGAAATTAATTAATTTATTACATCAACTGATGGATTGAGTCCGTACAATCTAACAATCTCTCACTTGGGCTCAATTCCAGTCAAGGTTGCATCTCATGCCCATCCTGTCTACATGCTGCTCAAAGACTTTGGTAGTCAAAGGCTTAGTAAAGGGATCTGCCAGATTGTCCGCAGAGGCTATCTTGGTAATAGCAATATCACCTCTCTGCACAATCTCTCTGACTAAATGATATTTCCTTTGTACATACTTTTGGCTTTTATGGCTTTTGGGCTCCTTGGACTGAGCGACTGCCCCGCTACTGTCACAGTAAACTGTGAGCGGTTGTCGTGCCAAAGGTACCACCCCGAGTTCCATAAGGAATCTCTTGAGCCATACTGCTTTCTTAGCTACTTCACAAGCCATTACATATTCAGCCTCTGAGTTGGAATCAACGGTACATTCCTGTTTTATACTCCTCCAGCTGATAGCTCCGCCACCAAGCATAAATACATAACCAGAGGTGGATTTTCTGGAATCCTTATATGACATGAAGTCAGAATCTGTATAACCGACTGGAATCAGCTCATCACTACCATAGATCAACATGTAATCTCTAGTCCTTCTCAAGTATTTAAGAATACACTTTACATCAGTCTAATGTTCAGGTCCTGGGTTGTTGACACCAAAAATGTCACTTTGCATCTCCAACATAAAAAAGCCACATGAAGCCGCATCCTACTACAAACGGGCACTGCTACTTCAAGCATCAAATCTTGTCAGAATCACTTGAAGACTGATAGATCCTTCAAGACAACCAAAAAAGGAGTTCACATGAAGTTTCGGGCCATTCCAACATCATTTGGCCTAACTTCACTCCTCCGGTAGCCAAACAGGCGCTCTTGGCGGCGGCAGCGTCGAAGACATCAAAACTTCAATCAGAGCCCACTGATGGTCTCAAAATACCTCCAAAAGGCTCCACATCAAATTTCAGGTCATTCCGACGACGTTTGACCCGACTTTGACACTCTGAAAGAAAATCAAGCCTCTCGGCAGCGAGAACCACTGGGACCATTCTTCATCAAACGGAGCACATGGGCAGCTTCAACATGCTTCAAAAGGGTTGCACGTCAAATTTCAGGTCATTCCGACAACGTTTGACCCGACTTTGACGCTCCGAAAGAAAATCAAGGCTATCGGCGGCGGAGCACCCCGAGACCATGACATCCAAATCGGAGTTAATGGATCATCTCAAAATGACTCCAATAGGCTCCCTGTCAAATTTCAAGTCAATCGGACATTAGTTGACCGCACGCGACACCTTCCTCATGGCGAAATCAAGCCTAGCAGCGACGGGACCCCAAACGACTTCAAAACTCAAACAAAAGCCCATGGTTGGTCCTATCTGCTGCTCGGGAGGCTCCACGTCAAATTTCAGGTCATTCCGACATCGTTTGACCTGGTTTCGACTCTTGACAAAAATCGGCAACTCTGCGCGGCAAAGTCTTCAGCTTTTCCAAAAATTTGGAAACTTTGTGCTCTGATTTGCACAACTTCTCGTCGGGTTTTCTTCAGGAGAATCAAGCCAAAAAACGAAGAAAAATGTCAAGAAAAATACAGGAGAAAAAAAAAGAAAGAAAAAGCTAAAAAAACGGCCGACAAAGCGGCGACCAAAGGGGAGAAATTCCCCCATGGTCGCCGGCGACCATGGAAATCCGGGTCGTCGGATTTCTGCCGGAATGCCCTTTTTCCGATTCTTTTCGCGTTTCGAGAATTCCAACTGTCGCGACCCCGGAACGAACCCCGGCCCGCGACGATTGTTTTGTTTGTTTTCCCACAGGTTCCCGCAGTGAGGATTCCCGAGACACGCAGAATCTGTCTCACATGATCAAGTTTGCGGAAGCGTGTAGCAAATCACATCAAGATAAGCACCAATAAATTTTTGAGTGTTATGACAAATAATAACAAGACATAGTATCAAAGGAAAGGAGTTAAGATGGCATTCCCATCATAATTCAAGTTATGAGACCAACACAAAAGTAAGTTAAGTTTAGTTACATCCCATAAGAGGCCAACAAAGGCCAATACAATTCTCAAAATAATAAAAGAACCCATTGACAAAATGTAACGAAACTCAAGAACCCGCCCGACGTCTAGTTGACATCATCGGGTTGCCACTCTCTGACTGGAGGTGGCTCAAGAGCCTCCTCTGGACGCTACTCCTCAAAGGTAACGTCACCTGCACCTGGGCACCAACATACAAGGGTCAAACACAACGTTTTGGCATGTAATCAATTCAGGCATGAGCATAATAGTAGTGAATATTTAAGGAAACATATAAAGACATTTTGCTGAATTGTAAACAGTTATATGACTAAGGTACATTTCAAAATACGAGTAAAACTGACATGAATACTTATGATATCATGAATAGTTACATTCCACAATGAGCTCATCCTTTCTCTATCATTTATAATGAAAAGAGTAAGCACGCACGACAAGCACGATATACATAATATAATCACGACACGATTCCCACATATATGGGGATTCCGGCCGTGGAACCGGACACGCACGATGTGTAATGAAATACACGACCAGTCTGCAGACAGTCCACATGTTTAAGGACCCCCAGACAGTTGATCAAACTGAAAGGGCAGTCCAAGCTCAGTGGTGTTCACTTAGATTCAAGAATGCACAAAACACGCGAAGCACTGTCTAAACATGTCGAGATAAAAGGGGAAAGTCACTTATCAAAACACGACAAACACGACTAGCAAAATGCATAATTAATATGCATAAGACGCTTAGGAAGTGGTCCCCTTTTTCTTGAAACAAATCTTCAAAATAAGCTTATACTTAAACTTCAAAACAAGTACACAATGATATTCATTGTGTCAAAACTAAAGTACGAACACAAAGCCTATCAAACACGTGTAAGGACATTTGGTTGATCTTTGTGTAAACGAAGCCCAAATATTAGAATTTAAAAGAGAATCGGTGCCCCGAAAGTTCAAAGACATCCCAGGTTTCGAGTGCACAATATCAGGTTAAAGGTCACTTAATATGTTCTAGTTTTCATTCTTACAAATATTCTTCAAAATGGCAATGGTGTCAAATTCTGTTAGCTCGCGGTCAGATGTCGGCTAGCCGAACTAGGATCTGGCGGCTAGCCGCCAGCTGACCGACAGGCTGACCGCTGGAAACCTAGGTCCGAAGGCAGCTCTTTGGAAAAGAAACCGAACTGACTTCGGTTGGCTTACGGTTAGCCGAAATGGGACCTGGCGGCCAGCCGTAAGCTGACCGTAGGGCCGACCGCTGAACCCTAATGCACATGCCATGTTAGACCCCGACCCGGACAAATTCGATTAGTATGCGATTAGTATGTGTTTAGTCCTAAGTGGGTTTAGTTATTGTTGAGTTAGAAGTAATTAGTTTTAGTCTCGGTCATAGCTTTGGAAATTTTGAGGACGTTTAGTATTAGTCAGACACACTCAGGAAGGCCTGAGTGCGCGTGTAAGCTTTGGGAGATCGTATCGGTTTCCGTGTGATTGTGATCTTGATTTCATTTGAATGATTTTTCTATGTGTTATAACTTTCGTTTTAAGCCCATTCATGTTTGAAGCCCAAAAACCAAAGTTCTGGCCCAAAGAGGGTAAAATTGCCTTTTATGCACAAATCTGGACACAATTTTCGAGATCTCAAAACCATGTCAAAAATATACTTTTTGGAAACTAGATATTTCGACGATCGTTTTATCCTTCTTCGTCGAAGTCATCCGAGACTCTCAAGATCGTGTTTTGGTCACTTCAAGGTTCAGCTAGTTGGGGCACATTCACATCACTTAAGCCCCATCTCTCTCTCTCTTTTCATTCATTTTACCAAATCTCTGCAACTTTCTTAACCTAGGGCAAGGAAAACCCTTTTTCTCTTCCTCTTCATTTCCTCTTGCATGCTTTAGCTAGAGATCTCCAAATGAGATTCTAAGAATACCATCTTCTTCCTCTCCTTACAAGTTTTCTATTGGTACAAATTTCTTGGAGTTTCTTGTGGAACAAGCGTTACATTGTCTTCATTCCTTCTTGTGTGGCAATTTCTAGGTAAGAGCTTCAATCCATACCTTCCATGAAACCTTTTTAGCTCTAAAAGATCTTGTTTTTCAATTGGAAAACCCTTTTTGTTCAAATGGGTTCTTTGGTTCCATTTTTGAGTGAGTTTGTGTGTTTTCTCTTGGGTTTTCTTGTAGTGTTGGCTTAGCTTTTGAGTGAAGTGCTTGGAGAGGATTGTTAGCAGTGGTCAAGGCAAGTAATCTTTATAGGTTCAACGTGCATGTGTATTTTGATTCCTTTGTTACTTTACAAATTGTGCATTAAACTTGTTTACAAGCTTCATGATTGTGTTTTATCGGATATTGGATGTGTGAAATGTGTGTTTTGTCCCTTGGAGAGCATGTTGGCTCAAGGAGTGCAAGTGAAATGAGAAACAAGAAGAAGGGAAGAAGAAAATGCAAAAATCTGAACTGAACTGCATTTCCCGTGCAGTTACGGTCAGCCGTCGGTCGGCTGGCGGCTAGCCGAAATCATCATTTCGGTTAACCGCGAGCTGACCGAGCTCGGCGGTTCCCTTTCCAGAAGCTGACATTTCGACAGTGATTTACGGTCGGCTTAACGGTCAGCAAGCGGCTAGCCGCCATACCCCATGTCGGCTAACCGCTGGCCAGCCGCGCGTTGTCGGTTCCATTTCCCGAGAGCTACATTTCAGACTGGGTCCCAGCGGTCAGCCCTACGAGCTACATTCCCGAGAAGTTTGAAGTCCATTCGGATCACAGAAGTTTACAGTATTTGTTCTCGCAGAAGGATTTGAATATGAGGCAGAGAAGGTGGATGGAGTATATAAAAGATTATGACTTCCCAATCAAGTACCATCCAGGCAAAGTAAATGTGGTAGCAGATGCTTTGAGCAGAAAATCAGTGGTTATGGCCAATTTGAGAGGAATGGGTGTGTTACAGCAGTTTGAAGAGTTGGGTGTAGAAGTGCAGACCCTAAGATTGGGTGCGATGTTAGCAAACATGACAGTATCAGAACCTACCTTCATTCAGGAGATCAAGGAAAATCAGTTGCAAGACCCAGACTTGGCCAAGATAGTAGAGGTTATTGCAGAACGACCAGATTTCAAGATGGTGAATGGGATATTGTATTTTCGTGACCGGTTGAGTGTGCCAAATGTGGATGATTTGAAGAGTGAAATAATGAATGAAGCTCACAACACAAGATATTCTATGCATCCGGGTAGCACGAAGATGTACCACAATTTGAAGAATAGATTTTGGTGGAACAACATGAAGAGAGAGATAACAGCTTTTGTGTCTCGTTGTCTAACTTGTCAGTTGATCAAGCAGAGCATCAGAAGCCTCCAGGCTTGTTACAGCCTTTGGAAATTCCGGAGTGGAAATGGGAGCACATTATCATGGATTTCGTTTCCGGTTTGCCTAATACCAAGAAGGGAAATAATGCAATTTGGATCATTGTAGATCGTCTGACAAAGTCTGCTCACTTTATTCCGATGAAGACTGGGAATATGATGCATATGGCACCGCTTGCAAAGTTATTTGTTGATGAGATTGTTAGTAAACATGGTCAACCTGTCTCCATTACTTCAGACAGAGACAGTAGGTTTGTTTCAAAGTTCTGGAAGACTCTTCA
Organism: Cinnamomum chago; assembly: GCA_038049695.1. Lineage (NCBI taxonomy): Eukaryota > Viridiplantae > Streptophyta > Magnoliopsida > Laurales > Lauraceae > Cinnamomum > Cinnamomum chago. The sequence continues at coordinate 20,804,853 of CP142459.1, forward strand.
TGAGTCGATGGGTACCAAGCTCCAGTTCAGCACATCTTATCATCCTCAGACAGCTGGTCAGTCAGAAAGGACGATACAGACTCTCGAAGACATGTTGCGTGCTTGTGTGTTGGATTTCAAGATTCAGTGGGATGAGTGCTTACCTCTTTGTGAATTTTCTTGTAACAACAGTTACCACTCGAGCATTGGTATGGCACCTTTCGAGGCACTTTATGGTAGAAGATGCAGAACTCCGATTTGCTGGAAAGAAGTCGGTGAGCGTAGTTTCCATGAACCGATGATCGTTGGAGAGACAAGTGACAAAGTCAAGCTGATTCAGGAACGGTTGGAGATCGCCCGAAGTAGGCAGAAGAGTTATGCAGATACTCGCAGAAGAGAATTGCAGTTTCAGGTGGGTGACAAGGTGTTCTTGAAGATCTCACCAGTTAGAGGGACCTTGAGATTCGGACAGAAGGGAAAATTGTCTAGAAGGTTTATTGGTCCGTATGAGATTTTGAGCAAGATTGGAGATGTTGCTTATAGACTTGCGTTACCAACGGAATTCTCCGGGGTGCACAATGTATTTCATGTTTCCATGCTCAAGAAATATGTCTCTAGTCCTGCACACATTCTACAGCATGAGCCTTTGGAGATTCGGGAAGATGCTTCATATGTGGAAACACCGATCAAGATCATTGATACCAAGGAGCAGGAATTGAGAAATCGGACTATTCATTGGGTCAAGGTACTTTGGGAAAATCACGAACTAGAGGAAGCCACCTGGGAATTGAGAGAGCAAGTGCAAAGGAAGTATCCACAGCTTTCACCAGAGGTAATTGTTTGATTTATTTGGTGGACCAAATATCCTAAGGGGTGGAGGATGTTAGACCCCGACCCAGACCAATTCGATTAGTGTGCGATTAGTATGTGTTTAGTCCTAAGTGGGTTTAGTTATTGTTGGGTTAGAAGTAATTAGTTTTAGTCTCGGTCATAGCTTTGGAAATTTTAAGGACGTTTAGTATTAGTCAGACACACTCAGGAAGGCCTGAGTACGCGTGTAAGCTTTGGGAGATCGTATCGTTTTCCGTGTGATTGTGATCTTGATTTCATTTGAATGATTTTTCTATGTGTTACAACTTTCGTTTTAAGCCCATTCATGTTTGAAGCCCAAAAACCCAAGTTCTGGCCCAAAGAGGGTAAAATTGCCTTTTGTGCACAAATCTGGACACAATTTTTGAGATCTCAAAACCATGTCAAAAATATACTTTTTGGAAACTAGATATTTCGACGATCGTTTTATCCTTCTTCGTCGAAGTCATCCGAGACTCTCAAGATCGTGTTTTGGTCACTTCAAGGTTCAGCTAGTTGGGGCCCATTCACATCACTTAAGCCCCATCTCTCTCTCTTTTCATTCATTTTACCAAATCTCTGCAACTTTCTTAACCTAGGGCACCGAAAACCCTTTTTCTCTTCCTCTTCATTTCCTCTTGCATGCTTTAGCTAGAGATCTCCAAATGAGATTCTAAGAATACCATCTTCTTCCTCTCCTTACAAGTTTTCTATTGGTACAAATTTCTTGGAGTTTCTTGTGGAACAAGCGTTACATTGTCTACATTCCTTCTTGTGTGGCAATTTCTAGTTAAGAGCTTCAATCCATACCTTCCATGAAACCTTTTTAGCTCTAAAAGATCTTGTTTTTCAATTGGAAAACCCTTTTTGTTCAAATGGGTTCTTTGGTTCCATTTTTGAGTGAGTTTGTGTGCTTTCTCTTGGGTTTTCTTGTAGTGTTGGCTTAGCTTTTGAGTGAAGTGCTTGGAGAGGATTGTTAGCAGTGGTCAAGGCAAGTAATCTTTATAGGTTCAACGTGCATGTGTATTTTGATTCCTTTGTTACTTTACAAATTGTGCATTAAACTTGTTTACAAGCTTCATGATTGTGTTTTATCGGATATTGGATGTGTGAAATGTGTGCTTTGTCCCTTGGAGAGCATGTAGGCTCTGGGAGTGCAAGTGAAATGAGAAACAAGAAGAAGGGAAGAGGAAAATGCAAAAATCTGAATTGAACTGCATTTCCCGTGCAGTTACGGTCAGCCGTCGGTCGGCTGGCGGCTAGCCGAAATCATCATTTCGGTTAACCGCGAGCTGACCGAGCTCGGCGGTTCCCTTTCCAGAAGCTGACATTTCGACAGTGATTTACGGTCAGCTTGACGGTCAGCAAGCGGCTAGCCGCCATACCCCATGTCGGCTAACCGCTGGCCAGCCGCGCGTTGTCGGTTCCTTTTCCCGAGAGCTACATTTCAGACTGGGTTCCAGCGGTCAGCCCAACGGTCAGCTTACGGCTAACCGCCAAGTCTCATTTCGGCTAACCGTAAGCTAACCGCAGTCAGTTCGGGTCCTTTTCCAGAGGGCTGTGTTGGACCTGGATTTCCAACGGTCAGCTCGTCGGTCAGCTGGCGGCTAGCCGCCAGACCTTAGTTCGAGTAGCCGACACCTGACCGCGAGGTGACCGAATTTGACAGATTTCCTGTTTTGAAGAGTTTTTGCAAGAATGAAAACTAGAACATGTTAAGTGGCCTTTAGCCTGATATTATGCACTCGAAACCCGAGATGTCCTTGAACTTCGGGGGCACCAATTCTTTATTAACTCCAGCATCTGGGCTTCGGCTGCACAACGATCAACCAAGGGTCCTTGCATGAGCTTGATAGGCTTTGTATTCGTACTTTGGTTTCGATATAATGAATATCATCGTGTACTCGTTTTGAAGTTTAAGTAGAAGCTCGTTTTGAAGATGTGTTTCAAGAAAAAGGGGATCACTTCCTAAGCGTGTTATGCATATTAAATATGCCCTTGCTAGTCGTGTTCATCGTGTTTGATAAGTGATTTCCCCCTTTTTATCTCGACATGTTTTGATAGTGTTTCGCGTGTTTTGTGCATTCATGAATTAAGTAACACCACTGAGCTTGGACTTCCCTTTCAGTTTGATCCACTGTTTGGGGGTCCTTAAACATGTGGACTGTCTGCAGACTGGTCGTGTATTTATTACACATCGTGCGTGTCCGGTTCCGCGGCCGGAATTCCCGTCTTTGTGGGAAATCGTGTCGTGCTTATATTATGTATATCGTGCTTGTCGTGCGTGCTTGCTCTTTTCATTATATAAATGATAGAGAAAGGATGAGCTCCTTGTGGATTGTAACTGTTCATGATATATTATGTACTCATGCTAGTTTGTCTTAGTATCTCAGCTCGATTAAATATTTCTGCAAATATATCTCAGTCATTATAGTAGTTCAACTCAAGGATTTGCTTATATGTTTTCTTAAACGTTATTGTTTCATGCTGCACCTAAATTGATTACCTGACAAACCTTTGTGTTTGACCCTTGTCTGTTGGTGCCCAGGTGCAGGAGACGTTTCCTTTGAGGAGGAGCGTCAGGAGGAGGCTTGTGAGCCAACCCCTGTGAGAGAGTGGCAGCCCGACGATGTCATTTAGACGTCGGGCAGGTTCTTGAGTCTCGTCATCTTTTTGCTGGGAGTTCACTTTGTTTATTTTGGAAAAGTGTATTGGCCTCTCTTGGAATTGTAACAAAACTTAACTTTTTTTCGTCTTAGTCCTATAACTTGAATATTAATGGGAATGCCTTGTTAGCTTCTTTCTTTGATACTATGCCTTGTGAATATTTGTTATGGCACCTAAATATTTTGTTGGTGCTCATCTTGATGTGTTTTGCTACACGCTTCCGCATACTTGATCGTGTGAGTCAGATTCCGTGTGTCCTTGGGAATCCTCACCGCGGGAACCTGTGGGAAAGTATATCTCTATTAAACAGATTAATGCAACACCAACGTCGCGGGCCGGGGATCCGTTCCGGGGTCGCGACATGCCAGCTTTTGGAAAAGGAACCGCGGAACTCGGTCAGCTGGCGGTTAGCCGAAATGGGGATTTCGGCTAGCCGCCAGCTGACCAGCGGCTGACCGAAACTGCACGGGAAGTGCATTTCAAGTCAAATTTTCACATTTTCTTTTTCCCCTTCTTCTTGTTTCTCATTCAACCTGCACCTCCCTGAGCCTACATGCTCTCTAAGGGATAAAACACACATTTCATAGCACAAGTTGAGACATTACATTCCCATTCTCCAATCTAAAACAAAATCCCCAAATTTTCCATTCAAGATATAAATTTCCAATGAAATGAGAAGAATGAAAAGAAAACAAATCAAATGCACACATGCTATCATCCATCCTAGATTGGTTACTTGCCTTAGTCCAAGATGCCACAAACCTCTTCAAGCACTTCCACTCAAGCTAATCCAAAGATTACAAAACCCATGAAAACCACCCAAAACTCACTCAATCTTAAAAACAAGAAACCCATTTTCACAAAAGGGTTTGTAAACATGAAAAACAAGATCTTTGGGAACCAAAAAGGCTCCATTAAAATGATGGGTTGGAGCTCTTACCTAGAAGTACACAAACAAGAGAGAAGGAAGAAAATGGAGCTCTTGCCCAACTAGAAACTTTAAGAAATTTGTATTAATGGAAAGCTTAGGATGAGAGGAAGAAGATGATGGTCTTGGAATTTTATTTGGAGTCTTCTAGCTTGATCATTTGAGAGAAATAAAGTGGAGAGAAAGGGTTTCTCCTCTTGGCTGCTCTAGGGTTATGGTTTAAGAGTGAAAGGAGGGAAAGAGGGAAAGAGTTGACTTAAACCCTAGCAAATGGGGCCCAATGGCCAAATCTTGCATCAATGAAAACATGACCTTGCGGGCCTCGAATGACCTTGACGAAGAAGGATAAAATGATCCTCGAAATATCTAGTTTCCAAAAAGTATATTTTTGACATGGTTTTGAGATTTCAAAATTTGTGTCCAGATTTTTGTATGAAAGACAACTTTACCCTTTTTGGGCCAGAACTTGGGTTTTTGGGCTGAAAACATGAATGGGATGAAAACGAAAGTTGTAAAATGAAATCAAAATCACAATTCAAAATGGAAACCGATGCTATCCTCCCAAGCTTGCACGTGCACTCAAGCCTTCCTGAGCATGTCTGACTAATACTAAACGTTCTCAAAATTCCCAAAGCTATGTCCAAGACTAAAACTAATTATTTCTAACCCAGCGACAACTAAACCCACTTAGGACTAAACACACACTAATCGCACACTAATCGAATTAGTCTGGGTCGGGATCTAACATCCTCCACCCCTTAGGATATTTGGTCTACCAAATAAAACAAACATTTACCTCTGATAAAAGCTGTGGATACTTCCTCTGCACTTGATCTCTCAATTCCCATGTTGCTTCCTCTGGCTCGTGATTTTCCCAAAGTACCTTGACCCAATGAATAGTCCGATTTCTCAATTCTTGCTCTTTGGTGTCAATGATCTTGATCGGCTTTTCCACATATGAGGCATCTTCTCGAATCTCCAAAGGCTCATGTTGTAGTATATGTGAAGGACTAGAGACGTATTTCTTGAGCATAGAAACATGAAATACATTGCGCACCCCGGAGAGTTCCGGCGGCAACGCACACTACACCAAAAATCGGAAATTGGAACGGAAAAGCGTTCTTAATCCTTCCGTTCCTAATCCGTTAAAGTTTCCAATTTCCGTTCCAATTTGGATTAGGAACGGTTGGTACCAAATTGGAACGGAAATTGGAACACTTTAACGGATTAGGAACGGAAGGATTAGGAACGCTTTTCCGTTCCAATTTCCGATTTTTGGTGTAGTGGCAAGTCTATAAGTGACATCTCCAATCTTGCTCAAAATTTCATACGGACCAATAAACCTTCTGGATAATTTGCCATTCCGTCCGAACCTCAAAGTCCCTCTAACTGGTGAGATCTTCAAGAACACTTTGTCACCCACTTGAAACTGCAATTCTCTTCGGCGAGTGTCTGCATAAGTCTTCTGTCTACTTCGGGTGATCTTCAAACGTTCCTGAATCAGTTTGACCTTGTCACTTGTCTCTCCAACTATCGTCAGTCCATGAAAACTACGCTCACCGACTTCTTCGCAGAGAACCAGAGTTCTACATCTTCTGCCATAGAGTACCTTGAAAGGTGCCATACCGATGCTAGAGTGGTAACTATTATTATAAGCAAATTCACAAAGCGGTAAGCACTCATCCCACTGAACCTTGAAATCTAATACGCAAGCACGCAACATGTCTTCGAGAGTCTGTATTGTCGTTTTTGACTGACCATCTGTCTGAGGATGATATGTCGTGCTGAACTGGAGTTTGGTACCCATGGACTCATAAAGAGTTTTCCAAAACTTTGAAACGAACCTGCTGTCTCTGTCTGAAGTGATGGAGACGGGCTGACCATGTTTACTGACATTTTCATCGACAAATAGCTTTGCAAGTGGTTCCATGTGCATCATGTTCCTTGTCTTCATCGGAATGAAATGGGCAGACTTTGTCAGACGATTTACAATAATCCAAATTGCATTATTTCCCTTCTTAGTATTCGGCAAACCGGAAACAAAATCCATGGTGATGTGCTCCCATTTCCACTCTGGAATCTCCAACGGTTGTAACAAACCTGGGGGCTTTTGATGCTCTGCTTTAATCATCTGACAAGTCAGACAACGGGACACAAAAGCTGCTATCTCTCTCTTCATGTTGTTCCACCAAAATCTATTCTTCAAATTATGGTACATCTTCGTGCTACCCGGATGCATAGAATATCTTGTGCTGTGAGCTTCATTCATTATATCACTCTTCAAGTCATCCACATTTGGTACACAACCGGTCACGGAAATACAGTACCCCATTCACCATCTTGAAATCTGGACGTTTTGTGATATGCTCCACTATCTTTGCCAAGTCTAGGTCTTGCAACTGACTTTCCTTGATCTTCTGGATGAAGGTAGGTTCTTATATTGTCGTGTTTGCTAACATTGCACCCAGCTTCAGGGTTTGCACTTCTACACCCAACTCTTCAAACTGCTGTAAGACACCAATTCCTCTCAAACTGGCCATGACCACTGATTTTCTGCTCAATGCATCAGTTACAACATTCACTTTGACTGGATGATACTTGATTGGAAAGTCATAATCCTTAATATACTCCATCCACCGTCTTTGTCTCATGTTTAAATCCTTCTGCGAGAACAAATATTATAAACTTCGGTGATCTAAATGGACTTCAAATTTCTCTCCGTAGAGGTAGTGTCTCCACATCTTCAAAGCAAAACCAACTGCCGCCAATTCCAAGTCATGAGTCGCATAGTTCTTCTCATGGTCCTTCAACTGTCTTGAGCCATAAGCAATCACTTTGCCATCCTACATCAATACACAACCCAGTCCCACATTCGAAGCATCTGTATAAACAATAAATCCGCCGCTGCTCAATGGTAATGTAAGGATTGAGGCTGTGGTTAACCTTCCTTTCAACTCTTGAAAACTTGTTTCACATTGTCCGGTCCAAACAAATGGGACATTCTTCCTAGTCAATTTTGTCACGGTGCTGCAATGGATGAAAAACCTTGGACAAATCTTCTGTAATAGCCTGCTAACCCCACAAAGCTTTTGATTTCTGTCACACTGCTTGGCCTCACCCAATTAACAACTGTCTCTATCTTGGCTGGATCAACTGCTAAACCTTCTCTGGATATGATGTGGCCTAGAAAAGCAACTTGCTTTAACCAAAATTCGCACTTACTGAGTTTTGTATAAAGCTAGTTGTCCCTCAAAAGCTGCAACGCTGTCCTCAAATGTTCTTCATGCTCCTTCTTACTCTTGGAATATACCAGGACGTCATCAATGAATACTACTGTAGAGTGATCCAAATATGGTGCAAAGACTTTGTTCATAAGAGTCATAAAGACTGCGGGTGCATTCGTCAAACCAAGGGGCATCACTAAGAACTCGTAGTGCCCATATCTTGTTCTAAAAGCCGTTTTTTGAACATCTGAGTCTCTAACTCTCAACTGATGGTACCCTAATCTCAAGTCTATCTTGAAAAAATAGGCCGCTCCTTGCAATTGATCAAATAATTCGTCTATCCTTGGCAATGGATACTTGTTCTTCACAGTCACATGGTTCAACTTTCTGTAGTTAATGCACATTCTCAAACTTCCATCTTTCTTTTTCACAAACAACACCGGTGCTCCCCAAGGTGAAACACTTGGCCTAATAAAGCCTTTGCTCAACAATTCCTGCAACTGGAGTTTTAGTTCACCCATTTCTACTGGAGCCATTCTGTATGGCGCAATAGAGATCGGAGTCGTCCCTGGAAGGAGCTCAATTGTGAACTCAACTTCTCTAATTGGCGGTAATCCCGGGATTTCTTCTGAAAAAACATTCGAAAATTCACACACAATGGGGATATCCTCCACCCCTTGGGACTGTTTATCCTCCGTGATAAACGCAATAAATGCCTGACACCCACTCTGAACTAATCTATTTGCCTTCAACACTGAAATAAATCATGCCTAAGTTTTCCTCTTGTTCCCCTGAAATATCAATTCTGCCTGTGGTCCTTGGAATCTGAATGTTATGGTTTTACTAAAACAATCCATGGTGGCATGATATGCTTCTAACCAATCTATGCCTAAGATGACATCAAAATCATGCATGTCTAAAACAATGAGGCTGGCCGGTAAATTAACATCTCTTAACAAAACTGTACAACTAGGGTAATAGGTTCTACACACAACTTGTTTCCCTACTGGTGTGGTTACTATCAGAATATAATCCAATTCACTATGTGGTGCATCAATCATCTTAGCAAAACTAGGAGATGAAAACGAATGTGTGGATCCAGGATCAAATAAAATCTGAGCTTCTACGCAACAAACAAGAAGTTTACCTTCCACCACGTCTCATGCAGCTTCAGCCTCCACACGGTTGAGATAATATAAACGTCCATGCATCTGTAGTCTATTCGGTGTTTGATTTTGCCTTCCTTGGCCATGTCTGTTCTGTTGTGGAGGACGAGCATTCTGATTCGGTGCTGGTGGTCTAGCCTGCTGCTGCTGCTGAGGTGGTCTAACCTGATTCTGAACTGGTGCTTGATTCTGAGGAGCTGCTTGTCTCTGTTGTTGGTTTCTGTTCCCTTGATTCTTAAGTTGTGGGCAATCCTTGATTGCATGGTTCATAGCCCCACATTTGAAACAGGCACCTGTGGCCTTACGACATTCATGAGTTTCGTGGTTCTTGCCACAATGGCCACAACCCTGTCTCACTTGACCTTGTTCTTGCCTTGGTTTCTTGTTGTGCTGCTGCTTCTGATTCTGCTGCTGGTAGTGCTGCTTCCTGTCTTGAACGATCAGGTTGTTTATATATTCAAACTTATATGCCCGTTTGACCGCCTCATCATATGTAGCTGGTGGAACTACTCCTATAGCATCTCTCATGATAATCGGGTTCAGTCCTTCCAAAAACTTCGTTATCTTCTTCTGCTCAGTGTCAATCAACTCAGTAGCATATCTAGCCAACATCTCAAACTTGGTGACGTAGTCTAGCACAGTCATGCTGCCTTGCTTGAGCTGCTGGAGTTCAATAGCCTTCTGCCTCTTAACATGGGGAGGAATATACTTACCCTGGAACTGTGTCTTGAACGCTGCCCATGCATCTTCATTAGCCATTACCGTGTATGGATCCTTAACTGTTTGCCACCACCGATTAGCAAGCCCATAGAATAGTGAAGATGTGAGGTTGACCTTCTGTCTCCCCGTGCACGTAAAGACATCAAAGATTTTCTCGGTATTAGCTAGCCAGTCATCTGCAACTAACGGGTCCTCATTGCCGGAAAATTCCTTCGGTGCTCTCTTCCTGAACTTCTCAAATAGCACATTAGGGTCATGATCCCTATTATGGATAACAATCTGTGGACCCAAAGGCTGAGGCTGTGGAGCTAGATTCCTGTTCTGAAGAACTTCCAAGAGTTGCCTCTGGACTTGAGCCATTTCTTCATCCTTCTTTGCCAACTGTTCTTGAAATTTGGCTTGAGTCTCATTTGCCTGCCTTTGTTGTTCTATCATAGTTTGCATGAGTTCTTGGAACTATGTAGCTATTGGCGTATTAGTTGTGTTTGACTCATTCTGATTACTGCCTGAAGCATTATTATTTGAAAATTTTCTTGGAGGCATGATGCTGTAAAACAAAGTGTTAGTACACAATAAATATGGTATAAGGGTTTCTAAGGTCCTATACCAAACGAATCTATCAAACTCACGAATCCTCGCCACGTTCCTAAAACCTTTCTAGTTTCTTTTAAGTACCTGAAACAAGTCCCGCTCTGATACCAGTCCTGTCGCGACCCTGGAACGAACCCCGGCCCGCGACGATTGTTTTGTTTGTTTTCCCACAGGTTCCCACAGTGAGGATTCCCGAGACACGGGAAATCTGTCTCACATGATCAAGTTTGCGGAAGCGTGTAGCAAATCACATCAAGATAAGCACCAATAAATTTTTGAGTGCTATGACAAATAATAACAAGACATAGTATCAAAAGAAAGGAGTTAACATGACATTCCCATCATAATTCAAGTTATGAGACCAACACAAAAGTAAGTTAAGTTTAGTTACATCCCACAAGAGGCCAACAAAGGCCAATACAATTCTTAAAATAATAAAAGAACCCAATGACAAAATGTAGCGAAACTCAAGAACCCGCCCGACGTCTAGTTGACATCATCGGGTTGCCACTCTCTGACTGGAGGTGGCTTAAGAGCCTCCTCCGGACGCTCCTCCTCAAAGGCAACATCACCTACACCTGGGCACCAACATACAAGGGTCAAACACAACGGTTTGGCAGGTAATCAATTCAGGCATGAGCATACAAGTAGTGAATGTTTAATAAGGAAACATATAAAGACATTTTGCTAAATTGTAAACAGTTACATGACTAAGGTATATTTCAAAATACGAGTAAAACTGACATGAATACTTATGATATCATGAATAGTTACATTCCACAATGAGCCATCCTTTCTCTATCATTTATAATGAAAAGAGCAAGCATGCACGACAAGCACGATATACATAATATAATCACAACACGATTCCCACATATACGGGGATTCCGGCCGCGGAACCGGACGCGCACGATGTGCAATGAAATACACTACCAGTCTGCAGACCGTCCACATGTTTAAGGACCCCCAGACAGTAGATCAAACTGAAAGGGTAGTCCAAGCTCAGCGGTGTTCACTTAAATTCATGAATGCACAAAACACGTGAAGCACTATCTAAACATGTCGAGATAAAAGGGGAAAGTCACTTATCAAAACACGACAAACACGACTAGCAAAAGGCATAATTAATATGCATAAGACGCTTAGGAAGTGGTCCCCTTTTTCTTGAAACACATCTTCAAAATGAGCTTGTACTTAAACTTCAAAACGAGTACACAATGATATTCATTGTGTCAAAACTAAAGTACAAACACAAAGCCTATCAAGCACCTGTAAGGACCTTTGGTTGATCTTTGTGTAAACGAAGCCCAAATGTTGGAATTTAAAAGAGAATTGTTGTCCCGGAAGTTCAAAGACATCCCAAGTTTCGAGTGCACAATATCAGGCTAAAGGTCACTTAACATGTTCTAGTTTTCATTCTTACAAATATTCTTCAAAATGGCATTGGTGTCAAATTCTGTCAGTTCGCGGTCAGATGTTGGCTAGCCGAATTAGGATCTGGCGGCTAGCTGTCAGCTGACCGATAGGCTGACCGCTGGAAACCTAGGTCCGAACGCAGCTCTCTAGAAAAGAAATCGAACTGACTCCGGGTGGCTTACGGTTAGCCGAAATGGGACCTGGCGGCCAGCCGTAAGCTGACCATAGGGCTGACCGCTGAACCCTGATAAACATGCCAGCTTCTGGAAAAGGAACCGCTGAGCTCGGTCAGCTGGCGGTTAGCCGAAATGGGGATTTCGGCTAGCCGCCAGCTGACCAGCGGCTGACCGAAACTGCACGGGAAGTGCATTTCAAGTCAAATTTTCACATTTCCTTTTTCCCCTTCTTCTTGTTTCTCATTCAACCTGCACCTCCCTGAGCCTACATGCTCTTCAAGGGATAAAACACACATTTCATAGCACAAGTTGAGACATTACATTCCCATTCTCCAATCTAAAACAAAATCCCCAAATTTTCCATTCAAGATATAAATTTCGAATGAAATGAGAAGAATGAAAAGAAAACAAATCAAATGCACACATGCTATCATCCATCCTAGATTGGTTACTTGCCTTAGTCCAAGATGCCACAAACCTCTTCAAGCACTTCCACTTAAGCTAATCCAAAGACTACAAAACCCATGAAAACCACCCAAAACTCACTCAATCTTGAAAACAAGAAACCCATTTTCACAAAAGGGTTTGTAAACATGAAAAACAAGATCTTTGGGAACCAAAAGGGCTCCATTAAATGGATGGGTTATAGCTCTTACCTAGAAGTACACAAACAAGAGAGAAGGAAGAAAATGTAGCTCTTGCCCAACTAGAAACTTCAAGAAATTTGTATCAATGGAAAGCTTAGGATGAGAGGAAGAAGATAATGATGGTCTTGGAATTCCATTTGGAGTCTTCTACCTTGATCATTCAAGAGAAATAAAGTGGAGAGAAAGGGTTTCTCCTCTTGGCTGCTCTAGGGTTATGGTTTAAGAGTGACAGGAGGGAAAGTGGGAAAGAGTTGACTTAAACCCTAGCAATGGGGCCCAATGGCCAAATCTTGCATCAATGAAAACATGATCTTGCGGGCCTTGAATGAACTCGACGAAGAAGGATAAAATGATCCTCGAAATATCTAGTTTCCAAAAAGTATATTTTTGACATGGTTTTGAGATTTCAAAATTTGTGTCCAGATTTGTGTATAAAAGACAACTTTACCCTTTTTGGGCCAGAACTTGGGTTTTTGGGCTGAAAACAAAAGTTGTAACACATGGTAAAATCATTCAAATGAATTCAAAATCACAATTCAAAACGGAAACCGATACGATCCTCCCAAGTTTACACGTGCACTCAGACCTTCCTGAGCATGTCTAACTAATACTAAACGTTCTCAAAATTCCCAAAGCTATGTCCAAGACTAAAACTAATTATTTCTAACCCGGCGACAACTAAACCCACTTAGGACTAAACACACACTAATCGTACACTAATCGAATTAGTCTGGGTCGGGGTCTAACACCAACCCCTGTGATTTCCTGAAAATCTGACTTTTGATGCTCGGAAACGACTGATCTTCGTCGACATCTCGGATCCGCCGTCAAGAGCATGAAATTGTCATCGATCGCTCCAAGATCGCCAACCGGCTGACTAAGAAAGTGCACTTTCTGTCCGACCGATCGAGAAATCGACAAGATAGATGTCACCGGCCCGCTGGTATCAACCAATGTATGAAGTTGCATGATCATCCGACATCGATCAACATGAAGATCCATTGTCGATCATCGCAAGAAGAATTCCAAAAGACGCGGCACGGCCCGTGACTCTTCAAATCTCCGGCGACCACTTAATGTTGTTAATTGACCCAATTAAATGCGGTCATTAACTCATTATTTTGGACGACCCAATCAGATTCAAGGAACTAGGAGTTACAAGTCAAAGCCATCATGGCATTAAAGCTATGAAACTCTTTTCATCAAGGAGATTAAAGGCGATTAAATTCCCATTATCTCCACCGGCCAATCAGAAGCCAAGAAAAAGGAGTTACAAAATAAAGGAATTAAAACTTGTAACTCCTCCCATTATGTGGTTTTAAATGCATTAAAGCCCATCAAATCACTTAAAGGCTACCAAATTCCTATAAAAAGAGGTGATTCCAAGAAGAAACAGGCCCGAATCCCGGTATCAGGAAATCAATCAAGAAATCCATCCAGAAAAATCAGTGAGAATTAGCCAGGAAGATCATCCAGAAGCTCTACTACTCTGAAGAAACTCCGCTGCAACAAACACCACAAGGTGATTGAAGTCCCTTGGGGGGCACTCCCCCCCAAGAAAAAACCTTCTCTTCTCCTATTCAACATGGCCAAGACGCGGCTCTTCAGCCCGTCTCTTCGTTTTTTATTGGATATAGGACCTTCCCTTGGTCCTTATCCTCTAAAAAACTGAAGTCCAAGCCAAGCCAAAGAATCAAAGCATCAAGCGTTCTCATATGAAGGTCGATGGCGAAGTCCATACATGACTTGCGACCGTCTATCTGAACTGGTCCCCACAATCTCCTGAGAAGTCAGATTCTCTTTCTCACTTTTTTATTATATTTTTTGTTTTCTTTAAGAGACAAAAAAATCACATTTCTTGTCTTCCTCCACTGATGAGATTTGTAAATTGCCTTTCACGGCACAAAATCGCCTTCTACGGCACAAATCGCCTCCTACGGCACAAAATCGCCTTCTACGGCACAAATCGCCTCCTACGGCACAAAATCGCCTTTCACGACAAACAAAATAAAATCGCCTCTCACGCCATTATAAAAACTGTCTCTTTTCTTAAATATATGTGTAATGGATAGTTAGAAAAAAGGTTGATTTCCTTTCTACTTGCGAAGGTGGATCTCCGGATCACCATTTCTAAATTCCAAGTAGAATGAAAATCTGGCATACCCGTACAAAAAATATAGGTGCCCGCCTTTCTCCCCCCCTTTCTTCCCTCCATTCGGATCCTCTCGGTGACCCCGAGGACGAATGGGAGAGGAAAGGAAGGAAAATCTGGGTCCATCAGGCTGGCATACCTGGTGGGATCAGTTCATTAGAGAACGCGATGCTTGAATTCTTAGGCTCCCTTCTAGTTGGTGGCCTATGTTGGATCTTGCATCCCAAAAAAAAATGAGATGGGATTTTTGGAAAATTTCTACCTTTGAACTTATTTCCATTCTTTCTCATTTAAAAAAAAATCTGATTTCTTTTTTTTTTTATTCAATTTTGAGAAACTTTGATCCTCTCCTCTTTGAACTTGATAGCTCACAGAATTGTTCCCAGCTATTGTTCTTATCGGGGAATGGGCCATCTTTTCTCTTTGATGAGTCTGATAGTGATTTCAAAAAAAAAACCCTTCAAAAAAAGAAAAAAACTCCTTCAAAAAAGTTTTTTCTTTTTTTGGAATCAAATTTGAGAAAGTTTGGTCCCATCCTTTCCGAATTTAGCGCTCGCAGAAATGTTTGGGCCCTTATTCGGATTGGAACACCGTTCGTTCTCTTTGATGAATCCATTGAAAAAAATAATAAATTTTTTTTCAAAACCCACTTAGGTTGCACCAATTTCGTTCTTTGACCAAAGTGGATCTAAGAAAAGCCTTGTCCAGAGTGTGGAGACAGCTAGACTGTTCGAGGCAAGGGTCCTCCAAACGAGTTCATTAAGTAATCCTACCCTTACCTGGGGGTTGATCTACCTACTAAGGTTTCATAAGACCGAATTGAAAACCTTTGTGTTTCTTTCAAAAAAAAAGAATAAAAAAAATTTTGAAAAAAAAAACTTTAAAAAAAATTCTTCATTTTTGGGTTTACATCTGAGAAATCTTGGGTCACTCCTTTTCGGATTTAGTGCTCGCAGAAATGTTAAAGCCCTTATTCGGACTGGTAAACCATCTGCTCTCTTTTATGAATCCGATTTTGACCTTTCAAAAATCCCATCTCGTGTCTATTCCAAGGATGCGATTTACAACATTTGTGCCTAGCAGTGCTAGTACTCCCTTTTGGGTCTACTGTATTCTCGACCGACACATTTGTATCTCCAACCTTATATCATCTTACCTCGAGTGAGCCTCCTTCTCGGTAATTTGAATTAAGGTCTACAATAGCTTATAACAGTCACTAGAATGCTCGCTCTGAGCCTCCTGTACTCGCGTTCAGAACAATTGTATCCTCTATGAATTTTTGCCTTCTTCAACTCGCTTGGACTGGGCTATGTTCCCTCGAGCGATTTGAAAAGATAAAACCATAGTTCTTTCCCATTTATGATCATTGTATTCTTGTGATTACTAATGGACGTGGTCTTGTTTCAGAAGTTTTCCAAAAAACTAACAATGGCAGTTTCATTAACCATCACTTTCGATGAGAACAAGTACCAGCTCATGCTCCAGGAGAAGCAGAACAAACGCACTCATAAGCACCCTGCTAGCTGCCGAAGCGTCACCTCCTTCGGCAAACCTCAGAACACCGGGTCGACCTCTACTCCCCAGACTATCATCTTCGGGTCGCTGGGACCGTTCCCACTTCCCGTAGAGGAAATTGCACCTGCTAAGAAGCAAAAGATCGCCCTGCAACGTGTCACTACCATGACACCAAGGGCGAACACGAAGAAACCTGAAGCCCGTGGCAACCCCACAAAGCCTCAACCCGCAGAGAACTAGGTCTACCCTAAGACTTGGTCCCCAAGACCTTCGCCAAAACAAAGGTGATCCCGAACATCTGCAAGGCCAGCATACCTCGTCCCTCTCAAAGAAAACCGGTTCTATCCTCTTGCATACATGAAGGAGGAGAAACCAACTTCTTGCCTAACAAAGAAGGCAACCCATCATGAGTCGGCTTGCTCCTACAAGCCAAAAATCAAAACATACATTACCAGGCCTCTGCAAGAACCTACCAAGGCCTGCACACTCCTGCAGTTCGACCCTTTATCTCAACAGGGGCCGAACTCGCAAAATTCAAAGCTTCGCTACGACAGTCAAAGGACCGGGTCCAAATCCTGTCTATGCCCAGCTTCAAAGAAGACAGGCTTGGCTGCTGCGCTTGAGGGAGTACATCCTTCATTGCTAAAGTCCAGTCAGAGCTGACAGAAGCTCAAATTGCCCATCGCATAAGTCGTTGCATGTCGTATCGACAAAAGAGACTAGAGAAGCAAAGGACCCAGCATCCTACCCTCCAAGTCTCCCAAAAATGGGTCGTAAAAGAAAGACTCGATCAAATTGCTGCTGTCCATATGGTTGGCAAAACCAGAAGACGCCAGAAGTCAGCAACTAAACTTCATGTCCGACGACCGGTGACTCGCAGCGTCTCCCGGACACGAAAACATCTGGAAGAATCTTCTACTCCTTCAAGCCAAGGACAACAGAGTAATCCTTCCTCAAGCTCTTCAAGAATGAGCCCCAGCTCAATCACCAGGACAATCTCCTCATTCGAATCACGGGGGATGAACGTCTTGCCTACAAACTCTAAGCAACCTCGCAACCCACCTCCTGATAAAACGACCGCACGCATCCAGCAGTTGGAGCAAGGTCAGCAGAGGATTGAGGCTCTGATGGAAAATCTTCTTCTTACTTTTCAGCATCAAGAAAACAACCAACCTCCTCCAGATAACGAGGAAAATGCAGAAAACAGTGAGTCACGCGCCCTTACCAAAAAGGATGTTGAAGATATCATCGCCAAAACAAAAAAAGAGGATACACTGAAGGAGCATGGGATCAAGCCACCATATCCTTTATGGATGGACTCGGTCCCGTTCCCTGCAAAATTCAAACAACCTACCCTCCAAACATATACTGGGAAAGGTTCAGCTAGACAGCACGTTATCCACTTCAAGCTACTGACGGGAGCTATCGCAGATCAAGATGCCCTCAAGATCCGTCTCTTTGCATGTACCCTAAATGCTACGGCCTTCAATTGGTACTCCACTCTGCCAGAGGACTCCATCCAAAATTGGGCCATGCTAGAGACACGCTTCCTGATCCACTTCAAAGGTGAAGATCATCTTGTTACTATGGCACAGCTCTGCAGCCTAAAACAGGGAGAGAATGGGTCAACTTACGACTTCATTCACAAGTGGAAGGCGATGGCGTACAAATGCTCCGATGTGTTTCCACAAGCGTCGCTCGTCGACATTTGTCGTAACAACATGAGAGCGAGAATCCGCTCCATGATTATCGGCAACAAATCAAAGAACCTAGGAGAACTCCTGGAAGCAACTATGGAGGCTGAAACGGTGATCAAAGACCTCAACAGTTAGCAGTCATCAAAGAAAGAGCCGGCTACCATTACGACCTCAAAGCCAAAGAAAAAGGATGTTCTTATTGTGCAAACCAAGTCAGCTCCTCAGCAGCCAAGGAAAGATGAAAACAAAGTTGCAGGTAAGAAACATGAACTCTCTGATGCCTTCAGAGAACGAGTAGAGAAAAAACTACCCATTCGATGAAGATGTTGAAGAAATCTTCGAGGCTCTCGTAGCAAATGGTAAACTCACCTTGCCTAAGCCCAAAAGACCGGGAGATGTTAGCAAAATCAATGATCCTCGGTATTGTCCATACCATCAGATGATCTCGCATCCTCTCAATCAATGCTTTGTTGTGAGAGAAAAGATCAACGAGATGTGGAAAAACAGGGTCATCACCTTTGAAAAAAACTATGGGTCTGCCTCCATCAACATGGTGTCGTATGGACAAACTTCAAAGTCACCAAAGGAGAAGACCACTACTTCCTTCAAGGTGATAAAAATGACCCAAACATCCCAAGAGTTGGTTCCTTATCCAACATCAGATGGACAACCTATATGGGTACATCCCGATCTCCTAGAAGATGAAAATTGGGAGATTGTTAAAACAAAACCTACCGCTCGACAGCGAAGGCAAGCCAAGAGACAACTCCGCAAGCTTAAGCAGCAGGAGAAAGCTCAATCAAAGCAAGAAGTCCTGGAAAAGGTAGACACCTCTTCCACTGCTTCGCTGGGGGCAATGGAAGAATCCAAGGCTTCGAAGGTGGAAAAAAAATTCACCCTTGGTGATTTCATGCCACCTCAATTCAGAAATGAAACTGCGCAAGGGGTATCATACTCTTACAATTCGATGATTGGATTCTCCATGGATGGATACGAGTCCAGTGACACCGCCAGTGACACCTGCGAATGGGAGGAATCCCTTGAAACAGGAGAATACCTCTCCGACGAAGAATGAGTTCCCGCTCCCCATACTAGAGGTGATGATTGACAACACCTGTGGGTTTGAGCGAATGACATTCATTGATGGATTCTTTGGCTACAATCAGATAAAGATGTATCCTGAAGATGAGAAACACACATCATTTCGGACTCCATTTGGCGTGTATTGCTACACTGTCATGCCAGTTGGTTTGAAAAATGCTAGTGCCACATATCAAAGGGTTATGATGAAGATATTCCAAGATATGTAGCACAAGATGGTTGAATGTTACGTTGATGACCTCGCCGTCAAAAGTAGAAGAAAAGAAGACCATCTGAAAGACCTTCGGGAAGTCTTCCTCTGACTTCGCAAACACAAACTGCGAATGAATCCCCTGAAATGCTTCTTCGGCGTCTCATCGGGTAAGTTTCTCGGATTCATAGTACGGAAAGCTGGAATAGAACTTGTCCCCATCAAAGTCAAGGCTATTCTAGAAATGCCTTCTCCAAGGACCTTAAGAGAACTGAAAGGACGTCAAGGAAGATTGGCATACATCAGGACGGTTCATCTCCAATCTCTCGAGGAAATGCCGTCCTTTTTCCCGCCTAATGAAGAAAGGTGTAAACTTTGTTTGAGATGCTGAATGTGAAGCAGCATTTCAAGATATAAAGTCATACCTGACCAAACCTCCAGTACTGGCTGCCCCTACCATTGGAAAACCATTCATCTTGTACACAAGAGCTCTCGACCATTCCTTGGGTGCTTTACTCGCACAAGAGAATGACGAGGGAAAAGAAGCTGCTCTATACTACCTCAGCCGTATGCTGGTAGGTGCGGAGCATTGCTACTCTCCAGTCGAGAAAGAATGCCTTGCAGTGATGTTCATCGTACAAAAGCTATGTCACTACCTCCTTTCGAACACAGTTTATCTGATTCGAGGATCAATCTCTTAAAGGTCCTTGTCACAAAAGCAGGTTCTCTCAATGCCTGACTGGCAAAATGGTCCATCCTCCTATCACAATTTGATAACAGGTATGTACCACTCAGGGATGATCTCCCAGACGAACCTGTCTACAACGTGGAGACTTTCTCACCAAATGCCTCCTGGGACATGTACTTTGACGGTGCAACCAGGATAAATGAAAAAAGAAAGCTGATCTCTGGAGTTGGCATCCTCTTTGTTAGCCCCGAAAGCACATGATTCCACATGCTTTCTCGCTATTGGAACCATGCTCAAACAATGCAGCTGAATACCAAGCTCTCATCGTAGGACTGGAACTAGCCCTCGAATCCGGTATCACCATGCTGGAAGTCTTTGGAGACTCTCAACTGATCGTCAACCAGATGAATCAGAAATTCGAGGTCAAGAAGCCTGATCTGTTGCCTTACTATAACAAGGCGCAATCGCTTCGCCAAAAGTTTGACATCTGTCACATCACCCATATCCTCAGATGTGAGAACATCCGTGTAGATGCCCTGGCCGGACTTGCCGCATCCATGGCGATCCAGGAAGGGGAAAACATGCAAATCACAGTGTGTCAAAGAAGGATTCTCCCTCCTCTCAACACACACCAAGCAGTTGCCAAATGCCACCAATTGGCTGGAAGTCGGATCTCTATCTTCAAACCTCCGATCGGCGACTGGAGAGATCCATTCATTGATTACACCATGTTTGGAATCCTCCCTGAAGATCCAAAAGAATGGGTAAGCGTTCAAAGACGAGCCCCAAACTTTCATTTGGATATACCTTCAAAAATGCTTTACAGAAAATCCTTCGACAGAGTACTTCTACGCTGCTTGTCACAACAAGAGGCTAAGGAAACCCTTAAAGAAGTTCATGCTGGTCTTTGTGGAGCTCATCAGGCTGGCCCCAAGCTCTACGATCAGATAAAAAGGTTGGGATATTACTGGCCTACCATGGTAGCCGACGCCATGCAATTTGCTAAACGCTGCCGCCAATGCCAAGTTCATGGAGACTATGTTCATATACCTCTAGAATGGCTACCCCCCATGGCAATCTCATGGCCGTTCGAAGCTTGGGGTATGGACATCATAGGTCCTATCTCTCCCCCGTCAAGCAAAGGCCATCGCTTCATCGTCGCCGCTATGGATTATTTCTCCAAGTGGTCAGAAGCATTTGCGCTCAGCAAAATGAAGAGCTCATCAATCCTTCAATTCTTGCACATCAACATTATTTGTTGCTTCGGCATACCTAAATGATTTATCAATGATAACGGACCACAATTCCGGGATCACCGATTCTACAGGTTTTGCGACAAATACAAAATCCAGAGTTGTCCTTCGACTCCTTATAATTCGGCAGCGAACGGACTAGCAGAAGCCTTCAACAAGACA
Source organism: Cinnamomum chago (assembly GCA_038049695.1). Lineage (NCBI taxonomy): Eukaryota > Viridiplantae > Streptophyta > Magnoliopsida > Laurales > Lauraceae > Cinnamomum > Cinnamomum chago. The sequence continues at coordinate 20,825,974 of CP142459.1, forward strand.
CTCTGCAAAATTCTCAAGAAAATGGTCTCTAGTCACAAAAGAGATTGGGGAGACAAACTACCTGAAGCTTTGTGGGCTTATCGAACCACCGTTCGAGGACCAACCCATAGCACACCATTCTCTTTGGTTTATGGATGCGAAGCTGTTGTCCCTTTGGAAGTACAAATTCCTTCCTTAAGGGTATCTTTGCAAAATGATATGACGCAAGAAAGCAATGTTAAACTGAGACTCCAAGAACTGGACAATCTCAACGAAAGACTACTCGAAGCCTTACAAAGCATTGAGTTGTACCAAGCACGCATGGCAGTATCTTTCGACAAAAGGGTCTGGCAACGCGCATAGAAAAAGGGTGACTTGGTTCTTATAGTAAAAAGGCCAATGGTAGTTGCCCACAAATCCAAAGGCAAACTCGAGCCAAAATGGGAGGGGCCCTTCGTCATTGACAAATTCTTCTCCAACGGTGCATACGCACTTCTAAACATGGAAGGCGACAGATGTATGCTGCCCATCAACGGCAAGTTCTTGAAGCGGTACTACCCTTGAAGACTTCCATCACTGGGTCAGAGCAGTGCCTGCACGGCCAAAGCCTTGTAAGTCCATGGGATCCGAACCCTAGAGGGTGGGTGAATAGGGTGAGCTTCAATTATGACCAATTTTAATCAATTTTAACTTCTTTAAAACAAACTAGTCACATGTGATGATTTATCATACAAGATGCGGAAGCTAACAAAAGAATCACCACAAAGCAATCACCATCACACAAGTATTTATAGTGGTTCGGCCTCAATGCCTACATCCACTACCGGCTTGTGATCCAACACCCCACCGGATTTCCACTATTTATGCTTTTCAATAGGCTAAGCAATAACCTTTACAATATGCTTTCCAAGGCTAAGCAATAACCTTTACATTGATGTTTTTCAAGGCTTAACATCAACCTATACATTATGCTTTTATAGGCTAAGCAATAACCTCTTCAACCACAAGGTTGGTTATCTCACAAAGTTAGTGTCTAACATACACTTGATGGAGATACAAATAAGCTCATTACATTGCCTCTTAATTAGGCGGATATGGAAGTGAAAAACTAATACACACTCACACTATGGATGCAAAGATGAAAGTACATGAAGTGTGTGTGTGTGGTCCTCAATCATTTTGAAAATGAAAGCTCATAAATGTATGCCTAAGGCTTTTGAAAGTTTTAGCTCAAAAACATTTATAATTGAGGATGTAATGCAATCACATGTTAAAAGTAACAACTTGTTAATGATATCAAAGTTACACAAGTTGTATGAAATGAATTAGCTCTAAACATGTGATGCATAGGGATGTCAATCAAATCATCAATGTAGCTCAAAACATAAAAATAGATTTGATTGAAAATAGGGGACAAATCATATGTAATTATAAATACAACTTGAAAGTGATATACCTATCAAAGTAAGGCAAGTTGTGAAACTTTAAAACAATAATACACATATGATTTGTCAAGATGTTGAATCCAAAACATAAGATACATTTGAAAGAGATTTTCTTATGATGGAAAAACAACAACCAAAGATTCAATCAAGTATATGAATCATGTTCCATCTAATTTCAAAGATGTTTCCATTAACATGATCTACTTAGATTTACCAAAGATTAAGTACTACTTGTATTGAATCAAATGGTGATGCATCCAAAACAATAGATCTATTCAAAGTATAAGACATGCTAAGGATACAACACATCATAGGTTAACATGCTACTAAGATTTATCAAAGATAAAACAAAACATGAAAACATATGATTTGTAAAGAAGTTGAATCCAAAACATAAGTTAGTTTTGAAAGAGATGTTCTTATGATGGAGAACAACAACCAAAGATTCAACCAAGTATATGGATCATGTTACATATGATTTCAAAGATTTTTCTATTAACATGATCTACTTAGATTTACCAAAGTTAAGTACTACTTGGATTGAATCATATGGTGTTGTATCCAAAACAATAAATCAATTCAAAACATAAAACATGTTAAGGACACAACACAAACATAGTTTAACATGCTAGAAATGATTTACCAAAAATAAAACAAAGCATGAAAACATATGATTAAGGAAAGTAAAGCCTACTTGGTGATTTAACTTCATTAATCCAAGCTTTAGCTTTCCTAATGCTCCCCTTCATCCCTTGGTTCTTTTCCCTTGAATATGCCTCAAAACCTCTCAAGGAGGGGCTTAAAATTCCCAACTTTTGGCAAAGGAAAGAACTCATTTTTATAGAAAAAAGTTGCCAACGGCTAGTCCTCGGTCGACCTGCAAAGGGGTCTCGGTCGACCGGGAAAGCATAACGGTCATTTTTTTTACCGTTGGCAAGTTTCAGCTCAGAAACTGCTGACTCGCCTGACAGTGTTCCCGGTCGACCGGGAAGCAGGTCTCGGTCGACCGGCGACACTGCCAGGGCACTCCCTTTTTGCAAAAATTCCAACTTTGCATATTTTGAAGGAATTTCTTTGGGGGACCTTTTGGCCACTAAATCAAGCTTGGAAAACATGTTTTAAAGATTCTAATGGTTTTTAAAACATGAACATAAAAAGCCTAAAAAGATTCAAAACTATTAAAACAAAGGCTCGCTTGATTTCTTGAAAACTCTTTTCTAAAACAAATGCATCCAAGATAAAAAGACAAATCATGCATAAATCAATACTTTTACAAATCTTAAAAGCAATGCATGAATAAAACAAGATTTCAAATTTATTTAAAACAATGCAAGTGTGTGTAAATCAAATGATGCTAGAATGATAATGCATCCATCAAATTGCAATCTACAAAATTCCTAACAATCTCCCCCTTTGCAATTTGATGGCAACACACTCACCACTGAACATACACACAAAGTCTTCAGCTCCCCCTCAGCTGGACAAGTCTTGAAATCTTCTTGGATGCTTCTTCTCTTAGCTTGGGCTCTTGGGCTTCAATCTTCATTCTTCATGATGCTTGGTGCTTGAATATTCTTTAAGCTTTCTTTCTTTATCCAAGCATCTCTTTAGCTCCAAGCTTTCTTTCTTCTATTTGCTCTCCCCCTTTGACCATGCCTCTTTCTCCCTTTGGCAAGGTATGTATTCTCTCCCCTGTAGAAGATCATACAAAACCTCCCCTTAGGAAGCTTGGACATTCTCTTCACCCTTTTGAGAACTTGCATAATTTCTCCCCCTTTGCCATTAAATTGCAAAGGTACCTACACACATGAAATACGGAAAATACCTTTAGTAGCACCTGTTAACAAAAGAAATCGAAAGTGAAATACATAACAGGCTATCATGTGTGGTAGTAGTCTCTAAGGGCTTAAAGGCAATCCAAGGGTCAATTTGATCAAAACTAATACTTCCTATGAAGGTTTACACTCCCCCTCAATCCATACTCTTCTTTTGTCAACATATTGACAAAGATTTAACTATTAGGTGCAAGAAGATGATGGTTCAACCAAATGAGGGTCAACTTCAAGGAAAGGATTAGATTCATTTAACTAAAAAGCACAATATGATCAAATTACCAAAAGAGAGCTAGGTCTAAAGAGGAAAGTAATCATGGATATCAATTGGACAAACAAAGAATACCAATTGAGATTTAAGGATAAGACTATTAAACATAATCACTCTAAGATGGATTTAAAAATATAACTATTAGGAAAAATCCAAATTAGAGCTATCCATGATAAGGGGTTTACTCAAACATAGCATCAATCAATATAACTTATGAAAATCATATGCTATGTAAGGTTTTGAACTCATTTCATTCAATCACTAAATATGACTATTAAAGTGCAAGATGAGTGAAATGAAATTCAAACATGAAGCCAACCTCAACTAATAACCAACCACTATTATGAACACATAAACATGGTGGTCATGAGATATACCTATAAGAGCAAGGAAGGTGGCAACATGAAAATTATGATGCTAATGGTGTGTGACATGGAACAAATGTATAACTATCAAGTTCAAACCAATGTACACATGGTCTATCACATTCACAAGAAATCAAATCAATCGAAAATTTTACCAATTGAAACCAATTGAATTTGATAACATGATAAAGAGCAAGAATGTGGCAAACACAAAGTTCCATCAAGCATCATAAATGCATATTCATCACTTTTAAAGATATAACTATTGAGCATAGTGATGAACAAGATAAATTGCAATGCAAAAAGATATTACTTGGTAATGCATGCAATTTCCAAAGTGACTAAATCATATGAATTCAACTACTAAGATATCCATCAACCATCATAAATGCAAGGAATGGATTTCAAAGAGTTTCATATGATTAAGATCACTACTTATGAAGTTGAAACATGTATAAGGATGATACCAAGAGAATCTACATGAATCAACATCATAACCATCCAAAAAGATATGACTAGAGAGCATAGAGGATGGATTTTAGTTCTAGTATGGTTTCTACAAAAGTAATAAATAACACAACCATACATAGAACGATTTGACATTTGCATAGAGAGGATCAATCACACTCAAGATCTAACTCATACCAATCATCAAAAAAGAATATAACTATTTAAGCACAAGAAGGTATGAAGTTAAGGGTAGCAATCTATCATGCAACATCTCCACTCTTAGCAAATGTACTAAGCTTACAATGCAATGGACAATGGATATGAGGTTTAAACCAAATGAACTTAGCACATAAAATCACATATGTACTTAAAAAGCTCAAAAACAAGATTTTACTATAAAGCACATAAACAATCATTAAAATGCATTAATGAGAATATACCAAGTTAGGCACAAACATGCAAATCAATGAAACCATATCCAACCAAGCAATGTAAGACATCAAAATCAATTTGCATAAAGAATGTAACTAAATGAGCAAAGATGCAAATTGTTTGTAAAAAAAGTATTTCCTTCCAAATGATATAATCATAAATAGGCACAAGGAAATAGATTCAAGGAAAATGCTTCTATAAATACAACCAATAAAGCTTAGAACATTTTCCAAAGTTTCTCAAATCACTTCAATATATGAAATTCCAATAAAGAATCACTTAGAATTAAGAGCAAGTGAATTTGAAAAACAAGAAGTGTACTATTGTAAAATTTTCAAATTGTAAAACAATAGACACTCACAAAGTTTCCATACCAAGAGATATAACTTTGAAAAATAATGGAAAACTTAAATAGATTCAAATCATTTGATTTACAAAAAGGATCTAACTATGACAAACATCAAATGATTTTCCAACATCAATTGATCATGAAAAAACTAGCTATGAAAGCATTTGTAATCATAATCAATTGATCATGAATAGATAAGCATTACAAGAGATATAACTATTTGAACAAAATGCAAATCCATCATGAAAGTATTGCAATCAAAGGATTTTGAAAACCATGAGATATAACTTAGAAGTTCATGAATACAAAATCAAATGATCACAAAGAAACATTGCATTTTAAAAGATGTGACTATAAAGCAACAAAATGCAAATGTAACAAGACCAACAATTAGATATAACTAAAAAGAATAGGTTGGTCTAGGGGGTCAAGATCTTAAGTAAAGTCTAAATGTGTACCAATGAAGATTCACCTAAGGTCTTGAAAAGGATGTCCTTGAGAGAGCACTTTGAGGACTCACCAACTCTTAAAGATATAACTTGAAAAAGTCTAAGAGTGGTGCAAAGAGGCTAGGGGAAAATTCATTTTCAAACATAGTGGAAATCTTTTAAAAAGATATGCAATAAATCACAACACTAGGGTTCAAATCTAGCAAGGATCAACTCCGGGTTGTTAAGCCCTAAAATGGAGTAACTTGCTCGGATACCAATTGAAAGTCCATGGGATCCGAACCCTAGAGGGGGGGTGAATAGGGTGAGCTTCAATTATGACCAATTTTAATCAATTTTAACTTCTTTAAAACAAACTAGTCACATGTGATGATTTATCATACAAGATGCGGAAGCTAACAAAAGAATCACCACAAAGCAATCACCATCACACAAGTATTTATAATGGTTCGGCCTCAATGCCTACATCCACTACCGGCTTTTGATCCAACACCCCACCGGATTTCCACTATTTATGCTTTTCAATAGGCTAAGCAATAACCTTTACAATATGCTTTCCAAGGCTAAGCAATAACCTTTACATTGATGTTTTTCAAGGCTTAACATCAACCTATACATTATGCTTTTATAGGCTAAGCAATAACCTCTTCAACCACAAGGTTGGTTATCTCACAAAGTTAGTGTCTAACATACACTTGATGGAGATACAAATAAGCTCATTACATTGCCTCTTAATTAGGCAGATATGGAAGTGAAAAACTAATACACACTCACACTATGGATGCAAAGATGAAAGTACATGAAGTGTGTGTGTGTGGTCCTCAATCATTTTGAAAATGAAAGCTCATAAATGTATGCCTAAGGCTTTTGAAAGTTTTAGCTCAAAAACATTTATAATTGAGGATGTAATGCAATCACATGTTAAAAGTAACAACTTGTTAATGATATCAAAGTTACACAAGTTGTATGAAATGAATTAGCTCTAAACATGTGATGCATAGGGATGTCAATCAAATCATCAATGTAGCTCAAAACATAAAAATAGATTTGATTGAAAATAGGGGACAAATCATATGTAATTATAAATACAACTTGAAAGTGATATACCTATCAAAGTAAGGCAAGTTGTGAAACTTTAAAACAATAATACACATATGATTTGTCAAGATGTTGAATCCAAAACATAAGATACATTTGAAAGAGATTTTCTTATGATGGAAAAACAACAACCAAAGATTCAATCAAGTATATGAATCATGTTCCATCTAATTTCAAAGATGTTTCCATTAACATGATCTACTTAGATTTACCAAAGATTAAGTACTACTTGTATTGAATCAAATGGTGATGCATCCAAAACAATAGATCTATTCAAAGTATAAGACATGCTAAGGATACAACACATCATAGGTTAACATGCTACTAAGATTTATCAAAGATAAAACAAAACATGAAAACATATGATTTGTAAAGAAGTTGAATCCAAAACATAAGTTAGTTTTGAAAGAGATGTTCTTATGATGGAGAACAACAACCAAAGATTCAACCAAGTATATGGATCATGTTACATATGATTTCAAAGATTTTTCTATTAACATGATCTACTTAGATTTACCAAAGTTAAGTACTACTTGGATTGAATCATATGGTGTTGTATCCAAAACAATAAATCAATTCAAAACATAAAACATGTTAAGGACACAACACAAACATAGTTTAACATGCTAGAAATGATTTACCAAAAATAAAACAAAGCATGAAAACATATGATTAAGGAAAGTAAAGCCTACTTGGTGATTTAACTTCATTAATCCAAGCTTTAGCTTTCCTAATGCTCCCCTTCATCCCTTGGTTCTTTTCCCTTGAATATGCCTCAAAACCTCTCAAGGAGGGGCTTAAAATTCCCAACTTTTGGCAAAGGAAAGAACTCATTTTTATAGAAAAAAGTTGCCAACGGCTAGTCCTCGGTCGACCTGCAAAGGGGTCTCGGTCGACCGGGAAAGCATAACGGTCATTTTTTTTACCGTTGGCAAGTTTCAGCTCAGAAACTGCTGACTCGCCTGACAGTGTTCCCGGTCGACCGGGAAGCAGGTCTCGGTCGACCGGCGACACTGCCAGGGCACTCCCTTTTTGCAAAAATTCCAACTTTGCATATTTTGAAGGAATTTCTTTGGGGGACCTTTTGGCCACTAAATCAAGCTTGGAAAACATGTTTTAAAGATTCTAATGGTTTTTAAAACATGAACATAAAAAGCCTAAAAAGATTCAAAACTATTAAAACAAAGGCTCGCTTGATTTCTTGAAAACTCTTTTCTAAAACAAATGCATCCAAGATAAAAAGACAAATCATGCATAAATCAATACTTTTACAAATCTTAAAAGCAATGCATGAATAAAACAAGATTTCAAATTTATTTAAAACAATGCAAGTGTGTGTAAATCAAATGATGCTAGAATGATAATGCATCCATCAAATTGCAATCTACAAAATTTCTAACAAGCCTATTCTCAGGTACTCGCTCGTCAAACCCACCTCTTTTAGATTTTTCATCCTTATGTTGAGATTTCTAAAAATTCAAAATAATGCTTACTTTCATAGTTTCATTGTTCAAAAAAAAAAAATCAAAAAATCCAAGTTTAGGAGGCTCTTCCCGGACTTGACCAAATTTTTTATCCTTGAACCCAAAATTCATGGTTTGAAACAAAATCAGGACTCAGGAATTTCCACCCTAGTCCACCCTGACTTTTACAACCAAAAATGGTTTTAAGTCAAAATTTACAGCCCTTGTGTCTTTAAACAAAAAAAAGGGTTTTCTAGAAACCGCGGGGAGGTGACGCTCAGTCGATACTCGCAAAACCCAAAAATCGGAAGGATGCGAACCCTATTCGATGCTTTCAAAATTTCAAAATCGCAAGGAAGCGACACTTTGTCAATACTTGTAAAATTAAAAAAAATCGTGGAGACGCAACATTCCAGTTGATATTCACAAACCCAAAATTCAAACAAAAAACCGAGGTCCAAAAAAAAAAAGACCTCAAATTTCAAAAATCGTGGGGAAGCGACATTCCATCAATACCCACAAAACTAAAATTTTTGAAAAAAAGCAAGGAAGCGACGCTTTGTCAATACTTGCACCCAAATTCGCGAAGAGGCGACATTCCATCGATACTTACAAGACCATTCAGCAGGGAGGCGACTTTTAGTCGATACTTGCATTTTTCAAAACCAAAACTCGGCAATAAATGCCACAAAAATTGGCTATAAACGCCACAAACTCGGCTATAAACACCACAAAAAAAATCGGCTATAAACGCCACAAATTTCAGCTTCAATGCCAAAAACAAATCCCGGCTATCAATGCCACAAACAAAAATTTTGGCTCCCATGCCACAAACAAAATCGGCTTCCATGCCATCCCAAATTCGGCTCTCATGCCATTTCAAAAACTAGCTTCCATGCCATCCCAAATTTCGGCTATCAATGCCACAAACAAAAATTTTGGCTCCTATGCCACAAACAAAACCGACTTCCATGCCATCCCAAATTCGACTCTCATGCCATTTCAAAAACGGGCATCCATGCCATCCCAAATTTTGGCTATCAATGCCACAAACAAAATTTTTGGCTCCCATGCCACAAATAAAACCAGCTTCCATGCCATCCCAAATTCGACTCTCATGCCATTTCAAAAACCGGCTTCCATGCTGTCCCAAATTCGGCTCTCATGCCATTTCAAAAACCGGCTTCCATGCCATCCCAAATTTTGGCTTTTATGCAACAAAACCGGCTTCCATGCCTACTCAAATTCGACTTTCATGCCATCTCAAAATTCGGCTTCCATGCCATCTCAAAATTCGGCTTTCACGCCAAAACAACCATTTGATAAAAGGTTTCTCACAAAATGGCAAACTTTTGATCAATTTTCCAAATAAACATTCCCATTGCTTGAATTTCTCACAAAAGAATTTGAGTGAAACGAGGGAATACAAATAAGAGAAGTGCTAAAAAAAATGTCCACAAGCACTACAAAAGAAAGAGTACCAAAAAATATATGTGTGTATACATGGGTACCAAAAAAAAAACAAAGAAAAAGATTTGTTACAAGAATCAGGAGCTCAGTCTCACATGGTCTTCAACCAAAGACTCAATTCCTCAAGCAGACCCTTGGCCTTGGCCTCTAAAGCTTCCAGGCCACGCTTCTTCAAGATCTTCCCATAGAATGCGGCAGAACGCCGCGATCTGTCTGCAGCACGGGGAAGCTCTTCCCAAAGACTCTGTCATTGCTCGTACTCTTGAGTCTTCCTCCAGAGATTGCTTTCAGCCTCCTCGACTTGGCGAATCAGAGTCCCTTCTCTGGCGCGAGCTTCCACAATGGCAGCCCATTTCACAGCAGCTTGTTCCTCCAATAGCTCAAGACGCTGCCTGGTCTCAACGACCTCCCTATCAACACGGCACAGGTCTTCTGTCAGCCCAATGATAGCCAACTCGGTAACGTTCCTCTCCCGAACGAATTGCTTCCGAGTCCGTGAGATCTTGTTCAGCTCAGACTTGACCTCGCCAGAAGGCTTCAAAAACATCTCATTGAAAAAGTTACCACTTGGGAAGCTCTTGGTTTCATTCCACTTGCCCCCTAAAGCTATGACTTCATCAACGAAAGCCTTCGCATCTGCAATGTCCAGGCCGACCTCTTCGCTATCTGCAAGGATGTCCTGTACATGCTTAACCATGCCAAAGCCAACTTCCAAATGGCCAGAAGAAAGAGTTTCAACCCATGAGCTCAAAACGCTCTTCAACACTTTCTTCGCATACTCAAGAGATGGCCCGGACGAAGGTTCGCCCCTCTCCATTGGTCGACTGCTCGTGTCATGTCTTGCTAGAGGAGTGATCATTAAGCTCTTTCTAACCGGAGACACTGGCGAAGAAATCTGCTCAGACGATTTCATCTCTGCCGCATTAAAACTAGAAAAAGAAATCCCTACTTCTGGTTCAACTGCAGGCATCCCCTGCTCTGGCACTGAGAAAGACGGAGGAATTTCTTCTGCTACCTCAAAATCTGCCAGCAAAACAAAACAAAAAAGAGGTATGAGTATGATCCTGTTGAAAAAATCATCATCAGGGTTGTTGTTACCAATACCTTCTTCGACGATCGACGGAATACTTTCTACCTCCATGAGTTCATCTGAAGCGTCGTCAAAGGCCGCGTCCATGGATGGCTCGAAATCGTCGGAATCCTGTGGCAAGTCAGCTGACAAGAAAACAAGCAACATGTTAGCATATGATAGCACAGACAAAAGAAAGAAAATACAAAGAAGTCATACCAGGTGAAGATTCTGAAATCACTTCAGAGTCCCTCGGTTCTTCTTCAGATGCCGCAACCGGATCTGTCACTGCTTCATCAGCCGGAACCTCAGGCATCACCAAATCATCATCTCCTACTAAAAAGGAGAGAGAAAGAAAATAAAAAAACAAAAGAAACTTCAACGAAAAAAATGGAAGGAGAAAGAGAAAGAATCATACCTTCATCAGCGATCTCTTCCTCTCGACTCCTCTTTTCCGGAGGCTCGTCAACATCCCCTGACATCTCTTCAGCAGTGGTGAGAGGGACTTCTAAATCAGGAGAGTCATCGTGTCGTCTCTTATTGCGGCGCTGCCCCTCTTTCTCTTGCTTCTATGGGATGGTTTACTTGAAGTACCCGCCCCACTATCAAAGTCAGGAGCTTCGCTTGATTCCTCACCGGATAGTCTACTCTTTCCAGTGGACTCCATGGAAGCCTTCGTTAATTCTACTTGCATCCAAGCGTCGATCTCGGCTTCCTCCTCATCGAGCTGATCCAAGACCTCACTAGGTATCTCTTGTACATCTCCTGGTCTGATGATGTCCTGCTCAGTGAGAAAGCCGATCTTGTGCTTCTCTCCGGAAAGGAAAGTCAGGACTTCCTCTCGACAGACTCCATCCGATCTGCCAAGACCCTTAGCAAGCGAGTGCTTGACATCAAGCTCCTTCTTGGAAAGCCCCCGGTACACTGAAAAGCTTTCCGCGAACCATTTCGTGAAGCCAGCAGTCCGAAAAGTGGGCAACTCAGGATAGGAAATCATGGCGGTAGTGTCCTCTGCACTGTAAAAGGCCCATGCATTCCTCCCATCCTGCAAACCTCCAAAGCGCTTCACCATGCTCGAAGGCGCTCCAACAACGCCTTGACAAAAGCCCAACTGCAGCGCAAAATGCGAGGGAACATACGGCTGGATATCAACAAAAAGATGTCTCGGTACACCATCGTACCAACACGTATGTTAAAAAGCCATCCCTTTTCTGCATTGGTCAAGGAGTAATGTCTTCCCGACCCCGCCCTGGTGGAATCGCGAGAGGCTCTAAAATCAAAAGCCTTCTTCCGTAAACCTGGAGAAAGCTTCACTGAAGATTGCCTGATCTCGACGTCCCTGAACCGTCGGATCCTCAAATGGGCAGACAAAAGAGATTCGGAAACGGCTGTCCCTCTAACCAACCGAATCATGAAAGGATCAACATCCTGCGCAACTCCTAAGCGGTGGAAGCCGGAACAGTGGTAAACTTACCACGAATAGAAAATATGGGCTGAAAATACCCTGTTCATAGGAAGCCCAAGCCGAACCAGAAAAGCTGCAGCTTGCAGTTCGGTACACAAGTAGGAGTAAAGAGCTGGCACCAAAGCCAATCGCTCTCCGAATGCCATCTAACAAGCGGGAAAAATACAATGTGGCCTGATGTGTGTTCCATCTCCTCCAGCGAAAACAACCTCACCCAACCAATAAGTGAGGTAAACAGCGAGATCTCTTCGCAGTGTGATGTCAGGACAAATGGCGTTTGTACTCTCTAAGAATTTATTCAAGTCATCTCGCATAATGAAGATCTTCTTCAAACCTAGGTTCTTGGCCCTAGCATCTTGGGCCATACCATCAGAAGACTCTCCGTTGTCAAAAAAGTTGAAGCTACAATTCTTCCAACTGCTACACCGGACTTTCGAGCCCTCCTTCTCCTTCAAAAAATCATAGAAGGCGACGAGCTGAAAGTACAGGAGCCTGAACTCCTCAGACTGCTCCTCAAGAACGCTGTTGATAGGCATAAACTCCTCATAGAGTTTGCCAAGGATAGGCAGCCCGGTGATGACGCTTAATTCCTTCAAAGTAAAACCAATCTCACCATTCGTCACAATGAAGGTGTTGGTTTGTGGAAGGAATGACTCTAGCATGGCCATGAAGGCTACATCGGAGAAAACCACGGTCTTTCGAAAAGCGCGAACCACATCAAAGATCTCGGCCTCCTTCAAAATGGCTCCACCAACCTGTAGGGTGTGATCAGTCCATGATTCCCAGCTTGAATCAGCACTAAAACGGCCACGAAGTCGAAAAGGCTTCACCCAACCGCTGCCGTCACCCAGAAAAATGCCAAGGCCAACCGGTCTCAAACTGACTGACGGATGGTCAGAACCCTGGTAGCCACTGGAGGGCATCAACATGTCCATACGGACAAACGACTTCTCCGCATATCCGGAAGGGCCGCCAACAAAAACCCCGGTCTTTATCACATTGGTCCTTTTCACCCAGCTTGGAGGATCCTCCCTCTTGGGGCACGTGGGAGAAAGACTCATGATCAATACAGTCCGATCAAAAGTCGACCGGGTAGAAATAGTTCTCTCCTCACCATCAGCTGCGTAAGAGAACTGAAAACACCTTCTTTCGTACGTCAAGTCGTCAGGGACTGCATCGCCAAAGAAGAAGGTAGGCTTGGGCACAATGCTCTGATCGTCCATGACCCAAGGACGATTGCTTACCACAATCCTGTAAAACTCCTCATCCTTGAGAGCGATCAATCGCTGTCTCATCTTATCGCGGTTGAGGGAGTCACATTCTTCCAAGTTCTTCTCCACAAAATGGACCTTCTCCCAAGCCTACTGTACGGCCACATTAGGAGACCTAGTAGACCGACGAGGTGCATCAGTAACAGGCTCTTTGCCATTGTTCGTTCTGGATGAACTACTTGCAAAGGATGAAAAAGAAAAAATTAATCATCAAAGTGACAGAATTTTGCTAAAAAATTCTAGCGAAATTTTGGCATGATTCCGGGAGAATTTCGAAGAAAAGGGAAACATCCTGAAGAAGATAGGAAGCAAGAAGATGAGCTCAACACCGCCGCAAGCTCAATGAAGCCTCATCAAAGAAGGTTTGAACTCAAACATCGCTGCAAGATCAAACCAATCTCATCAAATCTCCACAAGCTTGAAAAGGGCTCAACATTACTACGAGCACCAAACTTCAAAACTTGCAAAGCTCCTCAAAATCCAACAAGATCAGGAAAGGGCTCAACATTGTTGCGAGCTCCAAATCCCAAAACTTACAAAAGATTTCTAGGTATGCATCATCATGCTTCCAATCAATCTACTAAAACACATGCATAAAAAAATCATCATGCATTAGATGCTAGGAAAACTTTAACCAAAGTTTGATCAATTCCAACCCAACTTGGTCAAAACCAATCAAACTTTGTCAAAGTCAAAATTTATGTTGACTTGACCTAGAGATTCTAGCCTTTTATCTTGATGCATCAAAAAAAACAAGGGAAGAGAAAGAAAGAAATATGCATGAACATCTTGGAATGCATTAACCGCATCATCATGGTCCATAAACTTCATTATCATGGTGAGCAAAAAGAGAGAAGCAAAAAAAAAAAAAAAAAAGAGAAAGAAGCTTAAAAAAAAAATTTTGGGTAGCAGTACGGACCTGTCCGTACAGCCAAGAAAAGAGGAAAAAAACGTGCAAAAAGAAAAAAAAAACGTCAAAAAAAACAAAAAAGGCAGCACGTAAAAAAAAAGAAAAAAAACAAAGAGAAAACACGTGGAGAAAAGGAGAAAGAAAAGAAAAAGAAAAAGAAAACAATTCTACTTCTACAATGGAAATTTCTTGTGAAGGAAGAAAACTTACTTGAAGCCATTGATGGAGAAGAAGAAGAAAAGCTTGAAGATCTTTGAAGAAGAAGAAGAGTTCTTGATCTTGGAGTACTCTTGGAGACTCTTGCAAAGAAAGAAAGCAATGAAGCAAAGATCCAATCCCCTCTTGCTTTTATAGAAGAGAGCAAATCAAAAGAGGAATCAAGGAGAAAAGAAAGGAGGTAAGTGCTAAAAATTAGCAACCTTCCCAAAAGAAAGGAGATTTGAGATATTCTCTCCCAAAGAGAAGATTCTTTGAGAAATTTTCTTCAAAAAGAAAGGGAATGAGAAATATTCTCTCCCAAAAAGAGATACTTTGAGAAAATCTCTCCCAAAAGAAAGGAAACTTGAGAGATTCTCTCCAAGTAAGAATATTTTTAGATATCCTCTATCCAAAAGAGATATTTTTAGGTATTCTTTAAAAAATGATGCCATGTGAGATCTAAGCCATCTTTAAAAGCTTAAGGTCCCATGGGCTAGCCCCCATGAGCCATGTTTGACCACCTAGGCACTAAAAAGGGACTTTCTTTTAAAAAATTCCTCTCACCAAGAGCATACAAAATGGTTACATACTTCTTTTGAGTTGATTGAACCATCCAAAAAAAAAAAAAGGAGAAAGCCTCATGAGTTCCCAAAAAACCAAACCATCCAACCTCATGAACCAAATTAAACCAAAATCTTGAAATTGACATTCCACAAAATCCAAACCTGGCCTCCCAACTTGCCACATACAGCTTGTTGTGTCACAAGGTCAAAACCAAATCTGACCCCCAACTTGCCACATACAGCTTGTTGGGTCACAAGGTCAAAATCCAAAAATCAAACCCCCCCCCAAACCTGCCACATACAGCTCGTTAGGTCACAAGAACAAAAACCAAAAAATCCTTCTTGATCGCCTGATGCGCCACATACAGCCCTTAGGTTCACAAGATCAAAAGGAAAACCCAAAATCCAAAACCAAAAATCCAACTCCCTCATGTCATTTTCAAAATTTTGCCTTGAGATGGTACGTGATCCCTTTCACTACCATAAAATCCCCTTGGAAACTCAAATGGCTATTCAAAAAAAAAAAATGCTTAAAGACTCTTGGTCAAATCAAAAGGCTCTCCTTCAAGTTTCTCTTCGAGGCACATCGACACCAAAAGCTACTCGTAGTTGTACCTCGAGGGGGCATTTGTTGACACCAAAAATGTCACTTTGCCTCTCCAACATCAAAAAGCCACATGAAGCCGCATCTTACTACAAACGGGCACTGCTACTTCAAGTATCAAATCTTGTCAGAATCACTTGAAAACTGATAGATCCTTTAAGACAGCCAAAAGAGGAGTTCACATGAAGTCTCGGGCCATTCCAACATCATTTGGCCTAACTTCACTCCTCCGGTAGCCAAACAGACGCTCTTGGCGGCGGCGGCATCGAAGACATCAAAACTTCGATCAGAGCCCACGGATGGTCTCAAAATACCTCCAAAAGGCTCCACGCCAAATTTCAGGTCATTCCGACGACGTTTGACCCGACTTTGACGCTCCGAAAGAAAATCAAGCCTCTCGGCGGCGAGAACCACTAGGACCATTCCTCATCAAACGGAGCACATGGGCAGCTTCAACATGCTTCAAAAGGGCTGCACGTCAAATTTCAAGTCATTCCGACAACGTTTGACCCGACTTTGACGCTCGAAAGAAAATCAAGGCTACCCGGCAGAGCACCCCGGGATCATGACATCCAAATCGGAGTTAATGGATTATCTCAAAATGACTTCAATAGGCTCCCTGTCAAATTTCAAGTCAATCGGCCATTGGTTGACCGCACATCAAAGCGCGACACCTTCCTCGCGGTGAAATCAAGCCTAGCAGCGACGGGACCCCAAACAGCTTCAAAACTCAAACAAAAGCCCACAGTTGGTCCTATCTACTGCTCGGGAGGCTCCACGCCAAATTTCAGGTCATTCCGACATCGTTTGACCAGGTTTCGACTCTTGACAAAAATTGGCAACTCTGCGCGGCAAAGTCTTCGGCTTTTCCAAAAAAAATAGGAAACTTTGTGCTCTGATTTGCACGACTTCTCGTCGGATTTTCTTCAGGAGAATCAAGCCAAAAAATGAAGAAAAATGTCAAGAAAAATACAGGAGAAAAAAAGAAACAAAAAGCTCGAAAAACGGCCGACAAAGCAGCGGCGACCAAAGGGAGAAATTTCCCCATGGTCGCCGGCGACCCTGGAAATATGGGTCGCTGGATTTCCGCTGGAATACCCTTTTTCCGACTCTTTTCGCGTTTCAGGAATTCCAACCCCTGTGATTTCTTGAAATTCTGACTTTTGATGCTCAGAAACGACTGATCTTCGTCGACATCTCGGATCCGCCGTCAAGAACATGAAATCGTCATCGATCGCTCCAAGATCGCCAACCGGCTGACTAAGAAAGTGCACTTTCTGTCTGACCGATCGAGAAATCGACAAGACAGATGTCACCGGCCCGCTGGTATCAACCAATGTCTGAAGTTGCATGATCATCCGACATCGATCAATATGAAGATCCATCGTCCATCATCGCAAGAAGAATTCCAAAAGACACGGCACGGCCTGCGACTCTTCAAATCCCCGGCGACCACTTAATGCTGTTAATTGACCCAACTAAATGCGGTCATTAACTCATTATTTTGGACGGCCCAATCAGATTCAAGGAATTGGGAGTTACAAGTCAAAGCCATCATGACTTTAAAGCTATGAAACTCCTCTCATCATGGAGATTAAAGGCGAGTAAATGCCCATTATCTCCACCGGCCAATCAGAAGCCAAGAAAAAGGAGTTACAAAATAAAGGAATTAAAACTTGTAACTCCTCCCATTATGTGGTTTTAAATGCATTAAAGCCCATCAAATCACTTAAAGGCTACCAAATTCCTATAAAAGGAGGTGATTCCAAGAAGAAACAGACCCGAATCCCGGTATCAGTAAATCAATCAAGAAATCCATCCACAAAAATCGGTGAGAATTAGCCAGGAAGATCATCCAGAAGCTCTACTACTCTGAAGAAACTCCGCTGCAACAAACACCACAAGGTGATTGAAGTCCCTTGGGGGGCACTCCCCCCCAAGAAAAAGCCTTCTCTTCTCCTATTCAACATGGCCAAGACGCGGCTCTTCAACCCATCTCTTCATTTTTTTATTGGATATAGGATATTCCCTTGGTCCTTATCCTCTAAAAAACTGAAGTCCAAGCCAAGCCAAAGAATCAAAGCATCAAGCGTTCTCATCTGAAGGACGATGGCGAAGTCCATACATGACTTGCGACCATCGATCTGAACTGGTCCCCACAATCTCCTGAGAAGTCAGATTCCCTTTCTCACTTTTCTATTGTATTTTGTATTTTCTTTAAGAGAAAAAAAATCACATTTCTTGTCTTTCTTCTTTGATGTGATTTGTAAATCGCCTTTCACGGCACAAAATCGCCTCCTATGGCACAAATCGCCTCCTACGGCACAAAATCGCCTTTCACGACAAACAAAATGAAATCGCCTCTCACGGCATTTTAAAAACTGTCTCTTTTCTTAAATATATGTGCAATCGAAAGTTAGAAAAAAGGTTGATTTCCTTTCTACTTGTTAGACCCCGACCCAGACCAATCTGATTAGTGTGCGATTAGTATGTGTTTAGTCCTAAGTGGGTTTAGTGGTCTTTGGGTTAGAAGTAATGAGTTTTAGTCTTGGACATAGCTTTGGGAATTTTGAGAACGTTTAGTGTTAGTCTGACACGCTCAGGAAGGCCTGAGTGCCCGTGTAAGCTTGGGAAGATCGTATCGGTTTCCGTGTGATTGTGATTTTGATTTCAATTGAATGATTTTTCTATGTGTTACCACTTTCGTCTTAAGCACATTCATGTTTGAAGCCCAAAAACCCAAGTTTTGGCCCAAAGAGGGTAAAATTGTCTTTTATGCACAAATCTGGACACAATTTTTGAGATCTCAAAACCATGTCAAAAATATACTTTTTGGAAACTAGATATTTCGAGGATCATTTTATCCTTCTTCGTCGAAGTCATCCGAGGCCCACAAGATCATGTTTTTGTCATTTCAAGGTTCAAGTCATTGGGCCCCATTTGCTAAAGTCTTAAACTTAATCCCCCTCTTTCCCTCTTTTCATTCACTTTACCAAATCTCTGCAATCTCTTGACCTAGGGCTGGAAAATCCCTTTTCCCCTTCCATCTTCCTTACCTTGCATGATCTAGCTAGAAGACTCCAAAGAAGATTCCAAGGCTACCATCTTCTTCCCCTCATCTCAAGCTTCCTATTGATATCTTCTTCTTGAAAGCTAAGGTTGGGAAAGCTCTCCATTTGTCTTCATTCCTTTTGTTTGGGCATTTCTAGGTAAGAGCTTCAACCCATCTTCTTCATTGAGTCATTTTGGTTTCTTAAAGATCTTGTTTTCCATTTGAAAACCCTTTTTGTGAAAATGGGTTCTTTGTTTCCATTTTGAGTGAGTTTTTGTGGTTTTCTTGGGTTTCCTTGTAGCATTGGAATAGCTTGAGTGAAGTGCTTGAGAAGGATTGTTAGCATTGGGTAAGGCAAGTAATCTCTCTAGGAAATGATGCATGTGTATTTTGATTTCATTGTATTTTAGAAATTGCGCATTAAATTTGTTTATAAGCTTCATGATCATGTTTTCTATGGTTTGGATGTTTGGAATTGTGAGAAATGTGTATTTTATCCCTTGGAGAGCATTGAGGATCAGGGAATGCAGGTGGAATGAAAACAAGTAGAAAGGAAGAAGGAAATGTGGAAAAATTTGCACTGAACTGCATTTCCCGTGCAGTTTCGGTCAGCTGGCGGCTAGCCGCAATCCCCACTTTGGCTAACCGCGAGCCAACTGAAATCAGCGGTTCCTTTTCCAGTAGCTGACTTCTGCATCAGGGTCCTACGGTCAGCCCTGCGGTCAGCTCACGGCTAGCCGCCAGTTTCCCTTGCGGCTAACCGTAAGCCAACCGAAAGCTTTTCGGCTCCTTTTCCAGAGAGCCAAGTTTCCTGACCTGAGTTCCAGCGGTCAATCTACGGTCAGCTTGCGGCCAGCCGCGAGGTCCCATTTCGGCTAACCGCCAGCTGACCGCGAGCTGACCGAAATTGACTAAATTCCTTGTTTTGAAGAAGTTTTGCAAGAATGAAAACTAGAACATGTTAAGTGGCCTTTAGCCTGATATTATGGACTCGAAACCCGAGATGTCCTTGAACTTCTAGGGCACCAATTCTATTTTAATTCCAACATCTGGGCTTCGGCTGCATAACGATCAACCAAAGGTCCTTGCATGAACTTGATAGGCTTTGTATTCATACTTTGGTTTCGATATAATGAATATCATCGTGTACTCGTTTTGAAGTTTAAGTACAAGCTCGTTTTGAAGATGTGTTTCAAGAAAAAGGGGATCACTTCCTAAGCGTGTTATGCATATTAATTATGCCCTTGCTAGCCGTGTTCATCATGTTTGATAAGTGATTTCCCCCTTTTTATCTCGACGGGTTTTGATAGTATTTCGCGTGTTTTGTGCATTCATGAATTAAGTAACACCACTGAGCTTGGACTGCCCTTTCAGTTTGATCCACTGTCTGGGGGTCCTTAAATATGTGGACTGTCTGCAGACTGGTCGTGTATTTATTACACATCCTGCGTGTCCGGTTCCGCCGCCGGAATTCCCGTCTTTGTGGGAAATCGTGTCGTGCTTATATTATGTATATCGTGCTTGTCGTGCGTGCTTGCTCTTTTCATTATATAAATGATAGAGAAAGGATGGGCTCTTTGTGGATTGTAATTATTCATGATATATATTGTACTCATCTAGTTTGTTTTAGTATCTCAACTCGGTTAAACATTTCTGCAAATGTATCTCAGTCAGTATAGTAATTCAAATCAAGGATTTGCTTTTATGTTTCTAAAACGCTTATTGTTTCATGCTTGCACCTAAATTGATTACCTGCCAAATCGTTGTGTTTGACCCTTGTTTGTTGGTGCCCAGGTGCAGGAGACGTTACCTTTGAGGAGGAGCGTCAGGAGGAGGCTTGTGAGCCAACCCCTGTGAGAGAGTGGCAGCCCGACGACGTCATCTAGACGTCGGGCGGGTCCTTGAGTCTCGTCATCTTTTTGTTGGGGTTTCTTTTGATTATTTTGGAGAAGTGTATTGGCCTCTGTTGGCCTCTTATGGATTGTACTTAAAACTTAACTTACTTTTGTGTTAGCCTCATAACTTGAATTCTAATAGGAATGCCATGTTAACTTCTTCTTTTGATACTATGTCTTGTGATTATTTTGTCAAAGCACTTAAAGTTTTATTTGTGCTTATCTTGATGTGTTTTGCTACACGCTTCCGCATACGTGATCGTGTGAGTCAGATTCCGCGTGTTTCTTTGGGAATCCTCACCGCGGGAACCTGTGGGAAAACAATAAACATAAACTATCTTTAATTCAGCACGTCGCGGGCCCGGGATCCGTTCCGGGGTCGCGACACTACTTGCGAAGGTGGATCTCCGGATCACCATTTCTAAATTCCAAGTAGAATTGAAAATCTGGCATACCCATACAAAACATATAGATGCCCACCTTTCTCCCCCCTTTCTTCCCTCCATTCGGATCCTCTCGGTGACCCCAAAGATAGATGGGAGAGGAAAGGAAGGAAAATTCGTGTCCATCATGGGTGTCGCGACCCCGGAACTGATTCCCGGGCCCGCGACGTGTGTCGGTGTGTTTTACCACAGGTTCCCGCAGTGAGGATTCCCGAAGCATGCGGAATCTGTCTCACATGATCAAGTTTACGGAAGCGTGTAGCAAATCACATCACGATAAGCACCAATAGGTTTTTAAGTGCAATGACAATTAATTTCAAGATATAGTATCAAAAGGAAGGAGTTAAAATGACATTCCCATCAAGATATAAGTTTTGAGACTAACACAAAAGTAAGTTAAGTTTAGATACATCCCATAAGAGGCCAACACAGGCCAATACAATTCTCAAAATGATAAAAGAACCCCAAGACAAAATGACGAACTCAAGAACCCGCCCGAAGTCTAGTTGACATCGTCGGGCTGCCACTCTCTAACTGGGGTTAGCTCAAAAGCCTCCTTCGGACGCTCCTCCTCAAAGGCAATGTCACCTGCACCTGGGCACCAACAACAAGAATCAAACACAACGGTTTGGCAGGTAACCAATTTAGGTACAAGCATGAAACAATAAACGTTTTAAGAAAACTAGTCGTCCTGTCGCCGGCACCCAAATATAATAAAACCTTTACTCTAAAAATAATAAATGTAGTAGTGCGAGTAAGGATCGTTCCCACGGAGAGTGTTTAGTCAAATTTTATGCTATGTGATCAAAGATGGGGGTTTTGATTATACTGAAAGCAAAAACAAATAAATAAATAAATAAAAGCAAATAAATGGCAACAAAGTAACGAGTTCAATCAAATGAGAAAGCATTGGTCAAAGTTAACATCCACCATCGGAAATTCAGAACTGATCATTGATGCAAAAATAAATCAATTAACACTTTGAATATTCATCGTTGGAATTAAATTCCTACCTCCTTAATTAGTTAATTAGAAAACACGCGCTCTAATTAACCCTATTTACTAAACAACCTAAGACAAGCGCTATAGATTTAATTTAGTAAAAGCATTAAAATCAGAGAGATCGATGAATCTAAAAAACACAAGCACACGCGGTTGCATTTAATTTAGCCAAGTGTTCTTCCTAATATCTAATAATTACTAACGCAGTAAATTATTAAATATTAGTTGCTTCAGAAATTAGAGGGATCAAACAATTACGGATTTGATTTCTAATTTAGCATTAGATTGCAACGAAAAATATACTAGTATGCATCCTAGCAATTAAACGAAACAATCATCATAACAAATTAAGCATAGAAGAACAACTCATATTCAAAGCATAAATTGAACAATAAAAATAAATTAGATCTCACAGTATTTATTCCGAGGCTTTAGTCTCCTTCAACCAATAAAAATTAAATTAGCCACGCAGGGCCATACTAACTTGCAAAAATAAATTAAATTAAAAAAGAATGGAGAAAGAAGAGAGAAAGAGAGAGAGAGAGAGAGAGAGAGAGAGAGAATTCGTTGGTGCAGAGACTTGTTCGTCTGAATGGTTTGGGATGGGAATTTATAGAGATGGGTTAGGTTAGGGTAGGAGAAAAAATAGCTAAGTGGGCCCACCCGATGGAGAGAAAACGTTGGATGGGGTTTAGAGAGAGTGAAAAATTAGGAACTCTGTATCCCAATCATGGAAGGAGAGTGACGTGAGGTAGAAATTGAAATGGCTTGGGATTGGAGATAGAATTTAATAAAATAATTAATTAAATTCTAACTTAGTCAAAATCTTCTTCTTGACCATATCTTCTCGTTCGGGCTTCTGTTGGACTCGACCCAAGAATTAAAGTTGCACTATTTTTCGTTCTGCACAATATGAGCCCAATATTGGATATGTTTCGACGAACTTCTGATTTCTTCAATTTTACCATAATGCCCTTCTGCTTGATTTTTCATCCATTTAGCATCAAGTACGAGCACTTCTCTTGCAACTCAGATCTTGAGGCAGCCGATATCTCTCAAAACTCAAAACATGAAAGTTGTAGATCTTTTTCTTAGCGTTCCATAGCATCTTGAATCATCTCAATTGGAGCTCAGATGATAGAGTTATGCACAGATTACGAAGCGATGTGAAAATTCATCTAAAATTGCCCAATTAACTTCGTTTTGCGTTTAGCCCTCCAATTACATCATAAATCAAAATATAAGAATAATGAGTGCATTTAGGCATCAAATGAGTATAAAGGACTAAACATTAAGGGAGAAAAATATAACATTTTACATTCTCATCAAATTCCCCCACACTTAATTTTTGCTCGTCCTCGGGCAAAACTCCAAATTACTTTTTTTTTTTTTTTTAAATACCAAGGTTGAACGCCATTAATAAAGAACAACCAAACTCTTCAAATTTCATAACATATCATGAGCAAACATTTTTAAACAACTTGCAATTACTTAGTATGCATTTGCACTCGAATATGGAGTAGACTAAATACATAGACCCTCACGGATATAAACACTCGACTCTCATTTGTTTAAAGGGTATCTGGTTCGCTCAAATTCATTCCAATGGACATGATCTAACATAGGCTTGCATATCTTCTCATTCTCCACCACTGGGATCACATGCATAACACGAATCATAAGGACTTTTCAAGGGTTGTAACGGGGTTTAGGATCAAGGTGGGAAATATTTGGGAATGTAGCTCAAAAGCATCAAAACTAGCGAAGCAAAAAAATGAACCAACTTCAAGCTTGAATATATAAGACATAAAACCAATCACTCCATTCAGCAGCTTCTTCAATTTGGCTTCAAAGCATTCAAACCATGTAAAACTCTTGTATTGAAAAAGAGATCGTTCAAAAGGAACACTTTTCATTTGCAGCAAGGAACGATTCTTCGCAACAACTTCCACCTTTGTATTTATCACTTATAAACATTCCCTTTTTTTTTTAATTTTATTTTTTATAGGAGGATTCATGAACATGGATAGTTTGTAGCAATTTCCTCCATCACTTCATAAACTTTTTTTTTTTTTTTGAAAATATCAACAATGGAACTCACGAATTGAGAATGAAAACATGTTCCATTACACCAGTCATAGTCATACCGCAAATTCCTACACTTCCACACTTATTTCTTGCACACCTATCATAATGATGAACAATGCTCCACTAGCTCTACGGCTTAGGTAAGGTATTTTTTTCAGGTTCAGAGCTTGTAACGTGGGTTTACAATAAATGAAAGATATAAAGCTCAAAGGGGTTCAACAAAGGGAAAATTAATTGCAAGGTAGGCTATTTGGCTTATGTAGCTTATAACAACGATGGCCTTAATCATGTTCATGCATGCTTGTGTCTATGTAACCTCGAAGAGAATCAAGGCAAGTTCTAGAGAAACAGATCTATGGAAGAATATCTCTCATGAAAGAAAATAGTGAGACTGATATGGATGTGTCAGTCGAAAGGCTCAAAATCTCACCGGCTTTTGTCTACCAAATTTAGTCACTAACATCCTCAAGGAATTGTACTAATTAATCACAAGTTAAAAGATTACTTATTCAATCATGTTATGAATTTCTCGAGCTCAATTGAATCTTGCTCATGACCTATACAACCAAAAATCGTTGAAAACCACAAAAACAAAAAGCCAAATTTTTTTTTTTTTTTAAATCTAAAATTAAAACACAACCTAAATCCTTTCCCCCACACTTAAAACTTATATTGTCCCCAATGTAAGGTAAAATGTAAAGAAAAGGCAAAAATAAACAGAATATAAATGCGAAAATAAAAAGAAAAGGAACGAACTCCCCTTGGGTTGCCTCCCAAGCAGCGCTTTTGTTTATTGTCGTTGGCTCGACTCAATGCTTCCTTCTCAATCAGGATAGATCGGATCTGCAAGGTCTAATTTTTCCACATTCTCTATTTGGAAACCTTCATAGAAAGGCTTAAGCCTATGACCATTCACCTTGAACACTTTGGAAGTGGCTAAACTTTGAATTTCAACTGCACCATGGGGAAAAACATTAGTAACAACAAAAGGCCCAATCCAACGAGAACGCAACTTACCTGGAAACAAACGAAGCCGTGACTGATATAGAAGGACCTGTTGACTAACTTTAAACTCTTTCCTAGAGATCATCTTGTCATGAAAAGCTTTCGCCTTTTCCTTGTAAATCCGTGCACTCTCATATGCATCATTCCGAATTTCCTCCAACTCTTGTAGTTGCAACTTCCTGTGTTCTCCATTTTCATCCATCTTCATGTTGAAATTCTTGATAGCCCAATAAGCCTTGTGTTCTAACTCAACTGGAAGGTGGCAGGGTTTCCCAAACACCAACCGATAAGGTGACATCCCAATGGGCGTTTTATATGCAGTCCTATATGCCCATAATGCATCATCCAAATGCAAACTCCAATCTTTTCTACTTGGATTGACCGTCTTTTCAAGTATGGACTTGATCTCTCGATTTGACACTTCTGCTTGTCCATTAGTTTGCGGATGATAAGCAGTGGATACCTTGTGGGTCACATGGTACTTTCTCAGCAATGTCTCCACAGTTCTATTGCAAAAGTGAGTGCCTCGGTCACTTATTAGGGCTCTTGGAATTCCAAACCTGGAGAATATGTTAGATTTGATAAAATCTGCAACAACTTTAGAATCATCAGTCCTGGTGGCTTTAGCTTCCACCCATTTTGAGACATAATCAACAGTAAGCAAAATGTAAACATAACCAAAAGATACAGGGAATGGTCCCATGAAATCGATCCCCCAAACATCAAAAATCTCACAGAATAGTATGGGGTTTTGTGGCATCTCATTCCTTTGGGAAATGTTACCTGTCTTTTGACAATGAGCACATGATTTACAGAAAAAGTATGAATCTCTGAATAGAGATGGCCAATAGAAACCACATTCTAACACTTTTCTAGCCGTTCTCTTAGCTCCAAAGTGACCTCCACAAGCATAAGAATGACAAAAGGTGAGAATAGAAATAATTTCATTTTCAGGGACGCACCTTCTTATCACTTGATCTGCACAATGCGTCCATAAGTATGGGTCATCCCACACATAGTATTTGGCATCACTCTTGATCTTATCTCTTTGAGCCTTTGACGAACCAGGAGGTAACATGTTAGTAACCAAATAATTGACAATATTTGCATACCAGGGTAATGTCGCACTCGCAGAGAACAACTGCTCGTCAGGGAAAGTTTCCCGCAGATGAAGTTCATCCTTCACATGAACTAAACGACTCAAATGATCTGCGACCCGATTTTATGTCCCTCTTTTGTCTTTGATCTCCAAATCAAATTCACTCAAGAGAAGAATCCATCTTATTAATCTTGGTTTTGCCTCTTTCTTCATCATCAAATAACGTAGAGCTGCATGATCAGAGTAAACAATGACTTTAG